>CP141155.1:18572500-21072500 GCA_035233585.1 Antiaris toxicaria | reverse complement strand
ACGGATGTTCTGGGAATATTGTGACCAGGACATGCTATTGGGACTCAACTGGCCTGAGTTTAGGCACATCATGATGTAGTAGTTCTCGCCAAAGAGTCCAGCACCAGTTCCAGACCCTTCAGAGAGTAGGGTAGTGACGCCACCACTTGTTATGCCTAGATATACAGATGTTAGAGAGTTTGTTCTCCGGGCAGAGAGACTGTAGATGCTGCTGAGTGATACTGTCTTCACTTATGCAGTACGGTTTGAGGAGAACATTGTGAGGAAATGTCCCATATCTAACCTCACTGAGGAGGATTTTTGCGACATATTGTGGAAAGGGCTTACTATAGATCTACGACAAAGGTAACCCCTCTATATCCTACTATGTTAAGAGAGTTTATAGTTATAATAGCTAAAGTAGAGGAAGAATTAATGACGGAACGTATGGTGCATAAGCAATGCGAACAGTTATTACAAGATGCAATGCTAGATCGTCTGTATGGAGCACGACCTATGGCAAATGACCATGAGGCTGGCCCATCAAGGCGATGAGAGGGGACGAGTCCCACTAGAGGATCGATGCCATATGAGACCGAAAATAGTTTAGATGAGGATGAAGAGGATCTAGTGGAAGTTTCGATAGTTCTAAACCTACCTCAACCAGGGGACTAGATGTAAAAACATATAAGATGCATAAATATATATATGTACATGTATGATTGTATCGAAAGGCTATTTTGAGAAAAGCCTTCAAGTTGATGTGTATATGAAAACTTTTGAAATGAAACGACATGAAATTTTGATATGTCAAAATGACGAGATGTTTGAAAATTATATGATGATCGAAACTTTTTTACTTATATTGTAAAAATATGTTGTTGAAAATCTAACAATTGATTTTCATATGACCATAGGAAGTAGAAACGATGGTGAACCCGCGTAACCTATGAAATATGAGAGGGAGGGCGTCCTGTCCTTTCAGAAAGAGTAGATGAACTATAAGCCCTGATAGAAGCTCAAATAAAAGAGAATGTTGAGCTAAGGCAGAGATTAGAACAGATGGAACAGAGGCAAGGCCAAGATGAAGGCCAAACCTCTTAGATGGTTGCACCTAAATAGGAAGTGCCACCAATTGTACCTGAAATAGTAGTAGAACCACAACCATAACCTCGAGTATATTAGGAACTACTCTATGAACGATTTCGACGAATGAAGTCGTCGAAATTCGAGTCCACAAACCCGCTAGAAGTAGAGGGGTGGCTATCTTTACTCCATATGATCCTGGACTTTATGGATCTGAATGATCAAGAAAGGATAATGTGTGTATCTTTTGTATTGAAGAAGGATGCAAGATTTTGGTGGGACATTGTCAAGCTAAGAAGAAACGTGGCTACAATGTCATGGGTAGACTTCTTAGAGGAATTTAATCAGAAGTACTATGACCCTACGTTGTTACGACCCTAATAGAGAGAGTTTGCAGAATTGAAACAGGAAAATATGATAGTAAGTGAGGTCTGTCAAAAGTTCGATCAATTGTCCAGATTATGTCCATATGTCGTCCCTACTGAGAGGAAGAAAATCCAAAAGATGCTCGGGATATTCAGACCCGACATCACAACTCTGGTAAATAGTAGGTTAACACCACCCACTACTATAGCTGACTGTGTAAGTCGAGCTTTGAGAGCTGAGTATTGCCTAGCTCAATAGAGGGAGGAGAAGGAAAAGATTTGGGATGCCAAAAAGAAGGAGAAAGTATTGGCAAAAGCTGCACAAGCTGGATCCCAAGTCAGACAAGGAAGTAAGCTGAATCCAAACGCTAAGGCCGGACAATCAAGTACTTCTGGCCAACAGCCTCAAGGAAAGAGGAAAGGGAATAATTCTGGGAACAGGAATCAACAGCAGAAGTTGAACAATAATGCTTTATCTATTGTTCGTGACTGTGTTGTCTGCAAGAGGAGACACTTAGCCTGATGCTGACTTACTCCGAATGCCTGTTTTCAGTGTGGAAAGGAAGGCCATTTTGCCAAGAACTGTCCTGAAAATCAGTAAAATGTAAAGGGAACATTTCAGCCACAGCAGCAACATCCCCAAGCTCATGCATTACAGGCAAAGATTGAACGGCCTTCATCTTCAAAGATGCAAGAAAGACTGGATTGCTTGCCTCGTGTAGATCGAGTTATGGTCTACACCAAAGACGATGCAGAAACCGGGACGTCCAATGTAGTGACAGGTCAGCTTTCTGTCACTAATCATTTGGCATCTATCTTATTTGATTCTAGAGCTACGCATTCATTTATTTCATACAAATTTGTGAACAAAATAGGATATTCTAAAGATAATATGGGTATGACGTTTAGAACGGCTCTACCCTCGGGAGAAGTATCGATGTCTACTTATTGGTTACCACATGTGCCAATAGTTATGACAAATAGGGAATTATATGCAAAATTGATCATGGTGGAGTTGGCGGATTATGACGTAATACTAGGAATGGATTTCCTAGGAAAGTATCAAGCCACGATCGATTGCCGGAAGTGGAAGATAATGTTCCAACCCGACCAAGAAGACGGTTTTGAGTATGTCAGATCGTCATGTAAAACACTGAAGATGATGATCAATTCGATGAAAGCAAGAAGGCTAATATCTAGCGGTTATGCTGGATACTTAACATACATAGTGGATGTAATGGAAGAACAGAAGCTTCAACCTGAAGATGTTCCTATTGTGAATGAATTCCTCGATGTCTTCCCAAAAGAATTACCAAGATTGCCGCCAGAATGAGAGATCTCTTTTGAGATCGAATTAATGCCAGGAACTGCACCTATCTTAAAGGTGCCATACTGGATGGCACCGGCAGAGTTGAAGGAGTAACAAGAGCAATTGAAAGAGCTTTTTGACAAGGGATTCATCCACCCGAGCTATTCCCCATGGGGTGCTCCAGTACTATTTGTCAAGAAGAAGGATGAAATGTTTCGTATGTGCATCGATTACCGGGAATTGAACAAGGTCACTGTCAAGAATAGGTATCCATTATCTATAATTGATGACTTGTTCAATCAACTCAAAAGCATAGCGGTATTCTCCAAGATCGATCTGCGATCGGGATATCATCAGCTGCAGATCAAAGAGAGCGACATCCCCAAGACCGCGTTTAGGACTCGTTACGGTCATTGCGAATTTTTGGTGATGCCGTTTGGGTTGACAAATACGCCAGCTACGTTTATGGACCTAATGAATCGAGTCTTCAAGGAATTTCTAGATAAGTTTGTCATTATGTTTACCGATGACATATTTATATATTCAAAGACTCGTAAGGAGCATGAAGAACACCTGAGGATCGTTCTTCAGACGATAAGGAAGCACCAACTCTATGCAAAATTCTCTAAGTGTGAATTTTGGCTAGATAGAGTACATTTCCTCGGACATGTGATTTCTAAGGAAGGAATCACCGTGGATCCTACTAAAGTGGAGGCGATTAATGAATGGCCTGCACCTAAGAACGTGACTGAAATACGAAGTTTCTTAGGCTTAGCCAGCTATTACAGGAGATTTTTAGAAGGATTCACACGACTCGCTGCACCTCTCATGGCTCTTACACGCAAAGAGAGGAAGTACGAGTGGACTAAAGAGTGCGAAAGGAGCTTCCAAGAGTTGAAGAAGTGATTAACGAGTGCGCCAATCCTTACACTTCCTACTAAAGGGGAGATGTTCGTGATTTACATCAATGCTTCAAAAATGGGGTTAGGAGATGTCTTGATGCAAGGCGACAAGGTGATAGCATATGCCTCTCATCAATTAAAGGATCACGAGAGAAATTATCCAATGCATGACCTAAAACTTGCCACAATTGTGTTCGCACTTAAGATTTGTCGATATTATTTATATGGAGCTCAATGTCAGATCTATACTGACCATCAGAGTTTAAAGTACTTCTTCACACAGAAGGAGTTGAATATGCCACAGAGAGATGGTTGGAGCTGGTAAAGGATTATGATTGTGAGAGCCTCTACCATCCTGGAAAAGCCAATCGCATTGCAGATGCATTAAGTGGGAAATTTGCTGTTTCGCAGCAACTGCGGATTGAAAAATTGCCAAGGCTATTACAACAGGAGATTAATGCATTGAAGATGGAGCTGATATCAGGAAGATTGGCAGCACTTCAATTGGAATCATCATTGTATGAGGACATTAGAGAAGCTCAAAAATGAGATCCGAATCTAGCTAGTCCTCAAGAAGGAGTGTCCAAAGATGGATTAATCCTACATCAGGGAAGAATTCATGTTCCCGATGATGACGGATTAAGAAGGCAGATTCTGGCAGAAGCGCATGAAACGCCATATTCAGTGCTTCTTGGAGCCAGTAAGATGTACCAGGATTTAAAGTTTCAATTCTGGTGGAAAGAGATGAAGAAGGACATTGCAAAATTCGTAAGTCGATGTATGACGTGCCAAAGAGTTAAGGCCAAACACCAGCATCCAAGTGGAAAATTAGAGCAGTTAGTGATTCTCGAATGGAAATGGGAATATATTACGATGGACTTTGTGGTAGGATTACCGAAAACCCGAGAAGGCTACGATGCCATTTGGGTTATTATCAACAGATTAACAAAAAGGGCAAGGTTCATAGTAGTGAAAATGACTTTTTCACTAGAAAAACTGGTGAACCTCTATGTAAACCATATCGTCAGGTTACATGGTGTTCCTAAGTCCATTGTATCGGATCGTGATGTGCGATTCACTTCAAATTTCTAGAAATACGTGTAAGAAGCCATGGGAATGGAAGTAAGTCTGAGTACAGCATTTCATCCGTAGACAGATGGGCAGTCTGAACGAACGATCCAAACATTAGAAGACATGTTTCATGTGTGTACAATAGATTTCCCGAGAAACTAGAATGAAAAACTTCCATTAGTAGAATTTTCATATAATAATAGCTACCAAGCTTTTATAGGAATGGCACCCTATGAAGCTTTATATGGAAGGAAGTGTAGATCATCTATCCATTGGTATGATCTACAAAAAAAGCAGCTCCACAAGATAGATTTTGTGTAAGAAACAACTGATGCAGTTGCAAAGATACAACGATGAATGAAGATTACGTAGAGCCGACAGAAGAGCTATGCGAACAAACGACAAAGATCCCTAGAGTTTAACGAAGGGGATTTTGTATTTTTAAGGGTTTTGCTGATGAAAGGAATAATGCATTTCGATAAGAAAGGGAAATTGAGTCCAAGATATATTGGACCATTTGAAATTATCGAACATATTGAGAAGGTTGCCTATAAGTTGGCATTACCTCCATAAATGTCAGCAATGCATAATGTGTTTCACGTGTCTATGTTGTGGAAGTACATATTAGATCCGTCCCATGTACTCAAACATGAACCGATCCAGATTCAGGAAGATCTGAAGTATAAAGAGAGGCCCACACAAATTTTGGCGCGAGAGGAAAGAGTACTAAGGAACAAGAGGATCCCATTAGTCAATGTGCTGTGGAAAAATCACAGCATCGAAGAGGCTACATGGGAACGTGAGGATGAAATTAGAAAATTGTACCCCTACTTGTTCTAAATTTTTTAGGAAGAAAATTTTATAAGGAGGGGTGAATGTGATAACCAAGAATTTTGAGATTCTTGGAGAAATTTAAAATTGTATGAATATAACAATTTTAATGTATAAAATGTGAAAAAAATTGTGTTTTAATACTGGTTAGAATGTGATAAAATGTTCTAATAGTGTTAAAGAGTGTGAGTTCAGGTATGGAAAATCTTCCTGAATAGAATCGGGTGAAACGACTCGAAAACGGAGCCAAAAATATTGGAGAGTGAATTGAAGTGCACTAAAAGACAAAAATTTACGGTAATGAATTGTGGTCAAACGGAAGCGAAATAAGGCAGACCGATCACACTAGAGGCGTCAGAAACCTGCCTATGCGATTTCAGTAGATTTCCATTCGGTTTGATTTTTGGTCAAACTTTGACCACAAATTAATATATATGAATTAATTGGGTGATGTCATGATGATATCAAAATTATGATGTATTAAATGGAAATTAAGGCTTATTAAGGAAGTTAGGTAGCATTAATGGCTAAGATTAATGGAATCTTGCATCAACAGCCATGATTTAGCCAAAATGGCTAGGAAAAAATTTGGATAAAAATGGGCAACATTGGAGTCGGCCAAAGGAAGAAAAAATAGCAAAACATTTTATTTTTGTAATGACCGCCATTTTCATGGCACCTACTTACCATGTAAAGAGTCATTAAGGAATAAAATGGACACAATTTAATGCCTTTTAGTGCAAATTTAAGTAACACGTCAAGTACACAGCCGTGTGAGTGACCGCGTGCCATTCGGACTATGTATCTATTAGTAGCCGTGTGAGTGTACATGGCCGTGTAATGTAACACGGTCAAGTACATGGCCATGTAAGAGGCCATGTACCACTCAAATAGATGAATGTGTTTCAAAGACGTGGCTGTGTTGGGTAGTCTCAACCAGTACACGCCCGTGTTCGAAATGTACACGCCCGTGTTGCCTTGCACACGCCCGTGTAAGAGTCCGTGTAGAAGGCTGTGTAATAAGCCGAGAGCCACTGTAATGACTCTCATGAATTACGAAACGCAATTAATGTGCAATGATGTAATTAAGTTAATAAATACAGTGTGCTTTTCAGTTGAATGAATTAAATGGGTATAGTAACGTTTAATTTTTATTTATACAGTGAAAGGGGCAACCAACAGTGAAATCGGTCCACCCTATTATGTGAGTATGCGTTGAGACACGCAATATCAAGAAACCGGTCCAGACGACCATTTCTTGATACATAATTGATGAGCTAGTCATCAGTATGCTCAGACTAGTCACCTGAGCACAGCAGTGATAATTGCCCTAATAGATTAACAATATCGAGAAAAGTGGTCTAGATGACCTCTTCTCGCCTATAGACTGACAAAATCAAAGTCAGAATGCTCAGATTAGTCAGTCAGATAGTGAATAGTGAATAGTGAGAAACGCAGTGTCAGGTTAGTGGCCAAGACGGCCTTAATCTGGCATAAAACTGACATATTAATAGTCAGCAGGCTCAATCTGGTCAATTGAGTACAAAATGTAGATTTTGTTTAAGAGATACGCAGTATCGGGATGAGGGTCAAGACGACCTTTGCACGCCCCGAAATTGATATATTTAGACTCAGGACGCCCAAATTAGTCAATTGGGCACTTAACACGTTTTTTGAGACAGGGTCTTACAGATCCCGAAAACTGGTCTAGAAGACCTTAGATGGACGTAAAACTGATAAATTTGAAATCAGCACGTCCAAATTAGTCAAGGGAGATGTGTTTGAAATTTCACACAAAAATACCTCGTTATGCATGCGCAGTGTCAACACAGTGTAGGCCTAATCACAGTATCAAGAACTTGGTCAAGATGACCTTTTCTTAATATAAAAATGATATATTTGGAATCAGAATGCTCAAATTAGTCATTTGGGCACAAAAAATAATTTTTGATCGAGAACCATGCAGTATCGAAAAACTGGTCTAAATGACCTCGAATGAAGATAAAACTGATATATTTGGGTTCAGCATGCCCAAATTAGTCAGTGTAGCCTATCTTAAAATTTTTCAAAAAATTAGTATAAAAGGACGAAATTTTTGGGATCCTTCTACAATAGCCCCCATAATTTTTCCAAATCCCATTTTCTCCCCTCACACCACACAAAGATGAACAGTAAGCCCTGATCGAATCCGACCTCTGTTTTCGACACCGCTGGCACTATTAGAAAGCTCTCGACAAGCTGATTCCAACGGTGGGCCGAGTCGACCAAACCGACGCCGGAGCACGCCGCACGAGCCGTCCAAAGACGCAGGTGGCTGAATTTTTCAAACCACCGTATCTCCGCCGTCCGACATCCAAATGCCATGATTCCGGTCCCGATGGATTCATGGTGAAGAGTAGAACAAAACCCATGCCTCCTTTCACGTCAACAGCCGCTGTACCATGCCGTCCAAGGTTCACTGTTGCCGTCGCCGTCGCCATCACCATCGCCGCCGTCAAATCTCACTATTCCGATGGAGTTGAGTTACAAGGTGGGTATCGAAATGCTCAGAACAACACGTAGGTCAAAAACCCCAAATCAATTTTGGGCAACAACGCCGGAAAATGAAGATCCAACACCGCCACCATCGCCAACTTTTTGAGGGTTGATTTTCGACGATAGGAGCCTCGATTGGCGAAATTGACACCACCAATGGGTTCCTCTCGTCAAGCTCTTCAAGATGGTGGTCGCCACTTCCATCACCGTCGTGGTCAACGCCGATCAACGACCGGTCAATGCCAATCAATGCTGGTCAACGTCGGTCAACGGTGACCGGAGACCAAAAATTGAAGATTGGCCCGTTGGCCTATTTTCAATGTTCCAGATACATCAGCGGAATCGGATTTGCAAACCGAAGTTTCAAAAGTGAAGAATGACGATTCAAAGATTGTGCGGTCGAGACCGAACGGTTCGTTCGACCACCGACGGGAATGATTTGGGTAGTAGTTTTGATCCCTTGATTCCTCAATTTATTATTGAAAATAATTATGTATTAATTATGGATTACTAACTTGAGGAATTATAAGAAAAAGG
This sequence comes from Antiaris toxicaria, assembly GCA_035233585.1. Taxonomy (NCBI): domain Eukaryota; kingdom Viridiplantae; phylum Streptophyta; class Magnoliopsida; order Rosales; family Moraceae; genus Antiaris; species Antiaris toxicaria. The sequence goes on along the minus strand of CP141155.1, from coordinate 21,063,885 downwards.
GATAAAATGTCGAAAAAGAGAATGTGAGGAAATATGAATATTTTTACGTAAAAAGCTGAGCTTTTACGTAAAAATTAGGCCTCTTGTTTAGTACATGGTAGGTTAGAATAGGTTACATGATTTTGAGGCGTTTCCTAAACGCTGAAAACCAAAAAATTAAGGGGAAATGCTGCCAAAATTTCTAAAACGGTACAAAGGGATATTTTAGGAAACGAGGGGTGAAAATGTGATCGGGATGGAAACCCGAGCCCCCTCGATGATCTAGGTCTAGAAAGAAGGACGGACGTTTTGAAGATTAGTAAACCGCCCAATTAGAAATCTCGAAATATAAGAAAATGACTCCTATGTCAGAATAGTACCACCCGAGGGGCGGGTGCGATCTAAGTATAAAATTTGGGGTGATTACATCAATAACGGTAACCCAACAGGCTAAATGGTCAATATGCGAGGTATCTGGTCAGTTGACTGGTTGGTTAACCAGTCAAGGACCGAGTCTAAATGGGATAGTGTGAGACAGTGATTAATTTGTCAAGTAGACAAATTAATCAAGCCCGATTAGAAATTAGATATCAAAATTCATAAAGTAGAGCAGTTGGATTCCGATAGGCATCGGTATCACACAACGGTAGTTTTATTAGTTCCTATCGATAGAGTGACCTAAGAGCGACGTTAATTAATTTATTGAGCAAATAAATTAATTAACCATGATTAGAAATTAGAAAATCAAATTCTTAAGCGAAGGGCAATTAGTACCGATAAGGATCGGTACCACATAACGATAAAGTTTTTGTTAGTCACTAATGACCACAGTGACCTAAGAGTGAATGTTAATGAAATGCTTTATGATTACAGGGAGGTACCTGTATTGTGACGAAGGCGAGAGTATAAACTGTCCGTTGACAGGTAAGTACAACTCCACCTACAGCATGGATAAAATGAATTTAAAACGATGCTTTTCCAGTATTTAAAGTATGTATCATGCACATGATGCTGCACAGCATACATAAGAGCATATAGTTTCACAATCGAGTAGATTGATGAAAAAGCAAGATAGATGCCATATGTCGCTACCGTGTAGGATTTGGGACAGCTTAGAGAAGCATATAGCTAGAAAAGAAAAACAAGATGGAATTTAGTAAGTGTGTCGTATCGGCCTTTTCAAATGAAGAGGTTCTAAGTTAAAGCAGAAAGTTGAGCATCTGTTGATGGCTCTCCGGCTATTTACCACGGGCATTACCGATGGTCTGTGCACGCACGGTACTGACACATGGGCCCTAAATAGACAAGAAAAGAAAAGAGAAGTTTGAAGCATAAATGAACATAACCGGATCATGCATTAGTTACAGTTCACCATGCTTCTAGATGCATTCAGTACACGATGTTTCTGTGATGCACATATTATGTGAAGTTTTATAATTAGTGATATGATATATGATATGCTATGTTATGCATTCAGTATGATGTGATACATGATGCTGTAATATGTGATATGTTATATAGTATCTATGATGATTGATGTGCTCACATGATTTTAAGTATGTGCTATGTTTTAAACATGTTTTGTGGTAAACATGTTGTACTCACTAGGCGTAAAGCTCACGGAGTATGTTCATGCTATAGGTAAGTATCCTATAGCGTAAACATCAAGAGGTGATGATGGCGGCGGAGGCGGATGTGAGGATGAGGTTATGAATACACCGCGAGTATTCTTCCGCACAGTATGAGTAAATAGTATTTTGAATTATGACAGTTAAATGGTATTTTGAATAGTAAAAATTAAATGGTATTTTAGAACAGTAAATAGTATATGTATAAATAGTATATTTAAATAGTGTTTGGTGAATATTAATCAGATAAACAAGTATATAAGTGTGTATGTATAATTGAAATCCTTATGTTTTTCATATTCCGCATTTTAATAGTATACGTACGTGAATAGTAAATACGTATGCATATATAAAAAAAATTCCTATAAATTTATGGTATTAAATTTAGCAAGTTTAAGTATCGGTTTTAAAGAAGAAGTATAAGTAAAAGTTAAAGAAGCAAGTAATAGTTTTCAATGACGATCCGGGCAGCTGAGGACACGGGGTGTCACAGTTGGTATCAGAGCGGTTTCCTGCCATCCTACCTCACATCGCTGCATGCCTGCCTCATTTGTCCAAGTAAGTTAGTTTTATTTTTAGTCGGTAAATGTTTATCTATTGAAGATAACATTTTATAGTAATGAGATGACGAAACCTATGATGACCAGGATAAGATGAAGAGATGCTGAGATCACTATACAAAAAATCACGACCGTGCAGTGCTAGAGAACTGCTCAGAGAAAGAACATGAATTGTTGCCCAAGTTATGCCGATCTTCAGGGCTAGTTGTCCACTAAGTTTCGAGTGGTAAATAGTACTCCTGCACTCCATGAGAACGTCAGGACTGGTTTCACGTTATCAAAGTGATTCCCTGATTGTACGCCATTGATCAGGATAACTGAGTCCTGTTGGCTGTTGATATCTCTCAGGAAGATACTCTCGTGTGTATCGGGATCCTTATGACCAGGATGAGCTCTTAATTGCGTCGAGTTTCGCCATACCATGATCGAGCCAATCTCTGAGAGGAGTCCAGCATTAGCCTCAGTTTTTCTTTATGGGCAAGCGGGGAGTGAAACAGCCTAAGTTCCCTAGAGTTATGGATATACAAGAATTTGTTCATCAGACAGAAAAACTACAACTGATGTCCGGTGATATAGTTCTAACGTATGTTGTGCGCTATGAGAAACTGATATGGACTTTTACAATACATGTTAAGGCAAAAGTGGAACAAGGTAGAAGAAGACCAAAAGAAAGAAAGAGACCCTGCCAAACAAAATTAGAAGAGCGATCAAGCAGGAGTAGCAAGCATTATCCAGGAAATAGTGAACGCCGAGAGAAAAGTGTTCAACCCCGGGAAACCCTGCACAAGCCCAAGGCATTATAGCAGCCGTCATTATGGAGGGTGACCCGGTAGACCCAGCACCCCAATCGGTCGATGAAGAGTTCATGGCTGAGCACCAGCCAGAAGTACACGAGGGCAATGGGAAACCGATGGAGAACCCCAAACCAGCCCATCTGTCTCCCGAACACCCCATGGAAGAGGACGATGACGAGACTCTTTCCGACGCCCATCCCGATGATGAGGGAGAGGAGATCCCCGACTACTTTAGTAATGATGAATAGATGGGGATGTATGAACCTCAAGTACCATAGCAAGCGATGACAAAGCCAGTTTCATCTCCCCAGACAAAGAGGAGAACCCAGAGGAGTTCCTACTTAGCGAGAGTGATGATGAGGAGTTACTTGATACTGAATCAGGATTGTCCTTCCAATAGTAGTAACCCTTTTGCGGGAATGTTAGTTATGTAAATGCATAGAGGGAAGCAATAGCTCTCCTCTGTCAATTGTAGCATAATGTACTTGTTGGGATCGTATAGGGGAAATGTGTGTCACTCCCACTGAGCTACAATCTTGAATATATGTATTTATATTTTATGAAATATATTATGAGATAAGCAGTAAAGTTTTGCCCAAGGGGCCAAATATAATTTTCCCACAGTGTGAGTATGGTATGATAGAAAGTGCAGGACGAATCCTAGCATTCAGATGATGTTCCAATACAATGCAGCAATTGTATTGAACTTCATAGTATGAGAGAAAGAAAGATGGATATAATATGTATATTTATATCCATAACGTTTAAGTAAGATTGTTAAGTAAGAAAGAAAACAATATGTGTTACGAGCCCCAAGTACAGAGTTTAAGAGACATATTTTCCTTTCCCGCTGTACGATAGGGTTACATAGGAAAACATGGCAACAACGAGAGCTTAGTCAAACCCAGCATCCTGAGAGGATGAGTTGATAGCACAGATCGCAGCCCTGCGAGAGATGATGGAGAACCAGCAACGGGAGCTAAACCAGCTTAAGGAATAGCTGGGCCAGCAACCCCAGGCATTACAGTCAGTAAAGATGCCAGCACAAGAGGCTCTAGCAGTCCTAGAAACTCTGAGAAAGCAAGCAACTCCTTCAGCCCAGGTGGCACTAGCACCTTTAGCAACGATTGCTCTCAAAGCAGCCATTGTTTTTCTACCAATCCCTAGGGAAGGTGACTTATATGAGAGATTTTGACGCATGAAAGCGTTAGAATTCTTAGGAATCACCAACCCTATAGAGGTCGATGATTGGCTAATGGAGCGATTAGAGAATTTCATTGAGAGATGATTGGCTAGTGGTGGAAGATGGTAATCATTAGGAGGAACATTAGAGAGATGAGCTGGAGCGATTTCATTGAGGAATTTAAGGAGATATACTTCAACAAGGAAGCACTAGTAGCGCAGTAAGACGAGTTCAACAACCTACCCCAAGTTAGTATGATTGTTATGGAGACAGTTAAGAAGTTTAAGTAGTTGGCTCAACTTTGCTCGAATTTGGTGCCGGCTAAAAGGAGAGACTCAGACAAATGCTGAAGATGTTTAGAACAGACATCGCAGTTTAGGTCTGTAGCGGAAGCCATGGACCAGCGACACTAGCAGAACATGTCAGTAAGGCTATCTGAGTTAAGTGTGGTCGACTCAGGATAAGGAGCGAAAGGCGTAGAATTTGAAGGCATGAAAGGAGGAGAAAATGCAAGCTGAGCAGGCTCAGGAGAAGCAGAACCTTGAGTTACAACATAGAGGATAGAACGTGGGAACCGGCCAGAATAGCAGGCATTCCAACAACAACAACAAGAGAAAAGAGGAATCAAGGCAACCAAGATTCACAGGAGAATCTCCCCCAGAAGAGAAACGATCAGAGAGGAAATGACAGTCAATACCCGATGTGCCCGAAATGCAGAAAGAGGCACCCAGGAGAATGTAAGCAAGGAGTAAGTGGTTGTTTCATCTATGGCAAGGAAGGCTACTATGCCCAAAACTGCTACTTCAACCCACGAAACTGACAGAATCAACCCCGCACTGGGAATAATCAACTTCACGCTGTCCAGACCAGGATCGAAGGCACTTCGATCACACAAGGCAAACTGGAAGCTCCAGACAACTAAAGGAGAATCTATGCTTACACGAGGAGTGATGCTAAAGCTGGAACTTCTGCGGTAGTGACGAGCCGGCTTTTTGTTGCCAACTTTGATGCGTTAGTTCTATTTGATTTTGGAGTTATCATTCGTTGCATCGTCAGATTCCGCTAGAAAATTAGGTAGGAGCTTAGATAGGACGAAATAAACCTTTAAAATGTCACTTCCTTCAGGGGAAGTTTATTTGTATAATTACTGGATACATCAGGTGCCAGTAATTATAGACGGGAGAGAATTGAGCGTTAACCGATGACATGTATAACTATGATGTAATTGTGAGGGTGGACTTCTTCACAAAACATAATGTCGTCATAAACTGTCGAAGGCAGAAAATCATTTTCGAACCAATCGGATGCGAAAGTTCATCTACAAGGGTTTGTCGCCAGAGCAACTCAAGACGATGATATCAGTAGTGAAGGCTCGCGAGATGCTATCCAGTGGATGCATGGACTTCCTAGCATACGTAGTAGATAAGACACGAGGAATAGATATAGGACCCAAGAATATGCCGATAGTCAGGGAATTCATGGAGAAATTTCCAGAAGGTCTTCTAGAACCCTCGTCAGAGCGTGAGATCTCGTTCGAGACTAAACGTTTACCAGAATCAGCCCCCATCTCCAAGGCCCCATACAAAATGGGTGCTGCAGAGCTAAAAGAGCTCCAAGCCCAACTGAAGGACTAAATAAGTAAGGGATTCACTCGACATAACTATTCACCCTAGGGAGCACCCGTACCATTCATGAAGAAGAAAGATGGACCACTGAGAATGTGCATCGACTACAAAGAGTTGAATAGGATTACGATTAAGAGCAAGCATCCATTGCCACGGGTTGACTATCTATTTGATCAGCTCCGAGACACTGCAGTGTTCTCGAAGATCGATCTACGTTCAGGGTACTATCAACTACGAATCAGGAATGAAGATGTACCCAAAACAGCCTTTCAAACGCGATACAGACATTACGAGTTTCTGTTCATGTCGCTTCAGATTGACGGACGCGCTAGCAGCTTTCATGAACTGGATGAATCATATGTTCAAGGGCTATTTGGATAAGTTTGTCATTGTGTTCATCGATGACATACTTATACACTCTAAGACGAAGAAAGAGCACGAAGAGCACTTAAGGATCATTTTGCGCATGTAACAGGACCATTAGTTATACACCAAGTTCTCTAAGTACGAGTTTTTACTGGAGAAGGTCCATTTCCTAGGTCACGTAGACCCCAAGGAAGAAGTATCTATGGACCTGACTAAAATTGACGCAGTTAGCACGTGGCCAGCTCCGAGAAACGTGATGAAGTTCCGTAGCTTCCTAGGCTTAGTGGGATACTACCGATGTTTTGTCGAAGGTTTTTCAAGGCTAGCCGCACCATTCACAGTGCTCACCAAGAAGGGGAAGAGGTATGAGTGGACCGACAAGTGTGAGAAAAGCTTTCAAGAGCTAAAATGAAGACTCACAAGCACTCCAATGCTGACCATTTCAAACATTGGTCAAGGAAACTTCGTGATTTATAGCGACGCATCTAAAACCAGGTTGGGAGCCGTGTTGACGTAGAGTGGTCGAGTAGTCGCATATGCTTCACGACAACTCAAAGACCCTGAAAAGAGCTACCCAACACGTAATCTGGAGCTAACAACGGTAGTTTTTACGTTAAAAGTATGGAGGCACTACCTATATGGAGCCAAGTGTGAGGTTTACACCAACTATCAGAGCCTCAAGTGTATATTCACACAAAAAGAGCTCAACATGAGGCAGCATAGATGACTAGAGTTGGTAAGGATTATGACTGTGAGATCTTATGCCATCCAGGGAAAGCCAATAAGGTGGCCGATGTGCAAAGTCAGAAGAATATTACTATGCCTATGGCTATTAGTCCTTGTCAGGAGCGCTACAAGGGAGTTATGCAACAGCAAGATCAAGATCTTGACAGGGAAGTTGTCTGACATTACCCTTCTAATCGACGCTCTAAGAAGAGATCAAGATCGGTCAAGGCTCCAAATTGTCCCTGAACAAGCTAAAAAAGGAGTCTACAGAGGACCAAAGTTTAGAGTTTAAAATCTCTAAGGACGACATACTCTACTACAGAGATAGAGTATGTGTTTCAAAAGATGAACAACTCACGAAGCGAATCCTTTTGAAACCTCACGAGACGTCATATTCCATACATCCAGTAGCGAATAAGATGTACAAGGACTTGAAGGAAAGCTTTTGATGGTCTGGAATAAAGAATGACATTGTCGAGTTCGTCGCCAGATACCTTATGTGTCAGAAAGTTAAGGCAGAACACTAGCGCCCAGCAGGATAATCGTAGAAAATTAAGCTACCCGAGTGGAAATAGGACCAGATTACGATGAATTTCGTAGTCGGACTACCAAAGACGTCAAACGATAATGACGCAATCTGGGTGATTGTAGACAGACTGACGAAATCAGTTAGATTTTTAGCAATGAAAGTTAGCTACTCAGTAGAACGACTAGCAGAAATCTATGTGGCACAGTTTGTGAAACGGCACGGAGTACTAGAGTCGATCGTCTCAGATCACAGTGGACGCTTTACCTCTAGATTTTGGCGAAGTGTTCAGGCTGCATTATGGTCCAAGTGAGATTTCAGCACAGCATTTCATCCTCAGACCGATAGTTAGTCTGAGAGGACCATACAGATGTTAGAGGACATGTTGAGACCTGCGTCCTAGACTTCAAAGGAAATTGGGATCAGAAGCTACCATTGAACGAGTTCTCGTACAACAGTAACTGCCATTCCTTGATAGGAATGGCACCGTACGCCACTTTTTGGAAGGAAATGCAGATCTCTGGCTCATTAGTATGAGACCGGAGAGAAACGACTAATTAGCTCAGACATCATCAAGAATACCATGGCAGACGTGAAGCTGATACGAGAAACGTTAGATACAGCGCACAATCAACAGAAGAATTTTGACGATAAACGCTATAGACCCCTTGAGTTTCAAGTAAAAGACTTGGTCTTTATCAAGGCAGCACCCATGAAAGGGATGGTGCACTTTGAAAAGAAAAAAAAGCTTAGTCCTAGGTACATAGGACCCTCGAGATAATAGAGAAAGCTGAGAAGGTGGCTTATAGACTAGCACTTCCTCCCGAGTTAGTTACAGTGCACAACGTCTTTCACGTCTTGATGCTGAAGAAGTACGTGCCAGACAGCTGCCATGTTCTTAGCTAAGAATCTGTTGCAGTATACACTGATTCGATGTACGAGGAGAGACCTGTGCGAATCCTAGTCAGAGAGGAGAAGGTACTTAGGAATAAAGTATACCGCTAGTAAAAGTGTTGTGGCGGAATCATAGTGTTGAGGAAGCCACATGAGAATGGGAAGAAGACATGAGAAGAGACGTCCCAGAATTATTCTAATTTTCGAGGATGAAAATTTTGTAAGGGGGGTAGGTTGTAATAACCGCCATTTTCATGGCACCTAGTTACCATGTAAAGAGTCATTAAGGAATAAAATGGACATAATTTAATGCCTTTTAGTGCAAATTTAAGTAACATAGTCAAGTACACAGCCGTGTGAGTGACCATGTGCCATTCGAACTGTGTATATATTAGTAGCCATGTGAGTGTACATGGCCGTGTAGTGTAACATGGTCAAGTACACAGCCGTGTAAGAGGCCGTGTATCGCTCAGATAGATGAATGTGTTTCAAAGACATGGCCGTGTTGGGTAGTCTCAACCAGTACATGCCCGTGTCCGAAATGTACATGCCCGTGTTGCCTTGCACATGCCCGTGTAAGAGTCCGTGTAGAAGGCTGTGTAATGAGCCGAGAGCCGCTGTAATGACTCTCATGAATTACGAAACTCAATTACTATGCAATGATGTAATTAAGTTAATAAATACAGTGTGCTTTTCAGTTGAATGAATTAAACGGGTATAGTAACATTTAATTTCTATTTATACAGTGAAAGGGGCAACCAACAGTGAAATCGGTCCACCCTATTATGTGAGTATGTGTTGAGACACGCAATATCAAGAAACCAGTCTAGACAACCATTTCTTGATACAGAACTGATGAGCTAGTCATCAGTACGCTCAGACTGGTCACCTGAGCGCAGCAGCGATAATTGCCCTAATAGATGAACAATATCGAGAAAAGTGGTCTAGATGACCTCTTCTCGCCCATAGACTGACAAAATCAAAGTCAGAACGCTCAGATTAGTCAGTCAGATAGTGAATAGTAAATAGTGAGAAACGCGGTGTCAAGTTAGTGGCTAAGACGGCCTTAATCTGGCATAAAACTGACATATTAATAGTCAACAGGCTCAATCTGGTCAATTGAGTACAAAATGTAGATTTTGTTTAAGACATACACAGTATCGGGATGAGGGTCAAGACGACCTTTACTCGCCCCGAAACTGATATATTTAGACTCAGGATGCCCAAATTAGTCAATCGGGCACCTGACATGTTTTTCGAGACGGGGTCATACAGATCCTGAAAACTGGTCTAGAAGACCTCAAATGGACGTAAAACTGATAAATTTGAAATCAGCACGTCCAAATTAGTCAAGGGAAACCGTGTTTGAAATTTCACGCGAAAACACCTCGTTATGCGTGTGCAATGTCAACACAATGTAGGCCTAACCACAGTATCAAGAACTTGGTTAAGATGACCTTTTCTTGATATAAAACTGATATATTTGGAATCAGAATGCTCAAATTAGTCATTTGAGCACAAAAAATAATTTTTGATCGAGAACCATGCAGTATCGGAAAACTGGTCGAGATGACCTTGGATGAAGATAAAACTGATATATTTGGGTTCAGCATGCCCTAATTAGTCAGTGTAGCCTATCTTAAAATTTTTCAAAAAATTAGTATAAAAGGACGAAATTTTTGGGATCCTTCTATAATAGCCCCCATAATTTTTCCAAATCCCATTTTCTCCCCCCACACCACACGAAGATGAACAGTAAGCTCCGATCGAATCTGACCTCTGTTTTCGACACCGCTGGCACTATTGGAAAGCTCTCGATGAGCTGATTCCAACGGTGGGCCAAGTCGACCGAACCGACGCCGGAGCACGCCGCACGAGCTGCCAAAATACGCCGGTGGCCGAATTTTTCAAACCGCCATATCTCCGCTGTACGATGTCCAAATGCCATGATTCTAGTCCCAATGGATTCGTGGTGAAGAGTAGAACAAAACCCAGGATTCCTTTCACGTCAACAGCCGCTGTATCGCGCCGCCCAAGGTTCGCCGTCGCCGTCGCCATCGCCGCCATCGAATCTCACTATTTCGGCGGAGTTGAGTTGCAAGGTGGGTATCAAAATGCTCAGAACAACACGTAGGTCAAAAGCCCCAAATCAATTTTGGGCAACAACACTGGAAAATGATGATCCAACACCGCCGCCGTCGTCGACTTTTCGAGGGTCGATTTTCGGCGATAGGAGCCTCGATTGGTGAAATTGACACCACCGATGGGTTCCTCTCGTCGAGCCCTTCAAGATCGTGGTCGCCACTTCCATCGCCACCGTGGTCAACACCGATCAACGACCAGTCAACACCAATCAATGGCGGTCAATGCCGGTCAACGGTGACCAGAGACCAAAAATTGAAGATTGGCCCGTTGGCCTATTTTCGACGTTCCGGATACATCCGCGGCATCGGATTTGCAAACCGAAGTTTCAAAAGTGAAGAACGACGATTCAAAGATTGTGCGGTCGAGACTGAACGGTTCGTTCGATCGCCGACGGGAATGATTTGGGTAGTAGTTTCGATCCCTTGATTCCTCAATTTATTATTGAAAATAATTATGTATTAATTATGGATTACTGACTTGAGGAATTGTAAGAAAAAGGGATAAAATATCGAAAAAGAGAATGTGAGGAAATCTGAATAGTTTTACGTAAAAAGCTGAGCTTTTACGTAAAAATTAGGCCTCTGGTTTAGTACGTGGCAGGTTAGAATAGGTTAGATGGTTTTGAGGCTTTTCTGAAACGCCGGAAACCCAAAAATTAAGCGGAAATGCTACCTAAATTTCTAAAACGGCACAAAGGGGTGTTTTAGGAAATGGGGGGTAAAAATGTGATCGGGATGGAAACCTGAGCCGCCTCGATGATCTAGGTCCGGGAAAGAAGGATGAACGTTTTGAAGATTAGTATAAACTGTCCGTTGACAGGTAAGTACAACTCCGCCTACAGCATGGATAAAATGATACTTTTTCAGTATTTTAAGTATGTATCATGCACATGATGCTGCACAGCATACATAAGAGCATATAGTTTCACAATCGAGTAGATTGATGAAAAAGCAAGATAGATGCCATACGTCCCTACCATGTAGGATTTGGGACAGCTTAGAGAAGCACATGGCTGGAAAAGATAAACAAGACAGAATTTAGTAAGCGTGTCGTACCGGCCTTTTGAAATGAAGAGGTTCTAAGTTAAAGCAGAAAGTTGAGCATCCATTAATGGCTCTCCAGCTATTTACCACGGGCGTTACCGATGGTCTGTGCACGCATGGTACTGACACATGGGCTCTAAATAGACAAGAAAAGAAAAGAGAAGTTTGAAGCATAAATGAACATAACCGGATCATGCATTAGTTATAGTTCACCATGCTTCTAGATGCATTCAGTACACGATGTTTCTGTGATGCAAATGTTATGTGAAGTTTTATAATCAGTGATATGACATATGATATGCTGTGTTATGCATTCAGTATGATGTGATGATGTATTCTAATATGTGATACATGATGCTGTGATATGTGATATGTTATATGGTATCTGTGATGATTGGTGTGCTCACATGATTTTAAGTATGTGCTATGTTTTAAACATGTTTTACGGTAAACATGTTGTACTCACTGGGTGTAAAGCTCACGGAGTGTGTTCATGCTGCAGGTAAGCATCCTATAACGTAAACATCAAGGGGCAATGATGGCGGTGGAGGCGGATGTGAGGATGAGATTATGGATACACCGCGAGTATTCTTCCGCACAGTATGAGTAAATAGTATTTTGAATTGTGACAGTTAAATGGTATTTTAAATAGTAAAAATTAAATGGTATTTTGGAACAGTAAACAGTATATGTATGAATAGTATATTTAAATTGTGTCTGGTGAATATTAATCAGATAAACAAGTATATAAGTATGTATGTATAATTGAAATCCTTATGTTTTTCAAATTTTGCATTTTAATAGTATACGTACGTGAATGGTAAATACGTACGCATATATAAAAAAAATTTCCTCTAAATTTATGGGATCAAATTCAGCAAGTTTAAGTATTAGTTTTAAAGAAGAAGTATAAGTAAAAGTTAAAGAAGCAAGTAATAGTTTTCAGTGATAGTCTGGGCCGCTGAGGGCACGGGGCATCACAATTTTGACCCCAAAAAGTTTGCAAAAATGTCCCTAAACAATTATCAAATTGTTGGGAAAATTTGCTAAGTGGTCCTCCACCATTTGCCTATAAATACGTGAAGAAAATTCATTTGGAAAATTGTGAAAATCAGCCAAAATTCTGTCCATCCTTGGCTGTGCACTCTTCTTCCACTTCAAGCCAAATTTTGTCAAAAATTTTACACCAAATTAGCCTCCAAACTCACACCAAGCATCAAGAGATCAAATTGATAAGGTGAGCCACCATTTTGAAGCATTTTTCATTGATTTTCTTCAAGAAATCCATGGCTTTATAGGTGTGGAAAAATGATGAAAAGTTTGATGAATTGTTTAGTGTTTATGTTGGTTTGGTGTTATGTTGATTAAAGCATGTTGTAGAATCTAGAAACAAGCAAAATTGATGCATGTTTCATACCAAACCCGTGGCCAATATACAAGAGAAAATGAGAAAATTTTGTGATGGAAATGATGAGAAAATGGTTGATAAATTCTTAAAAGATTAAGGAAAAATTTTCCAAAGGCTTTGAACATGAAACTGTGGCATGTAATGGCTAGGTTGGAATGAAAATTTCTTAGGTTTTTAATGTTGAAATATGCATTAGAAACCTTAAGAATGAAATGTGATAATTAAGTTGTGTGATTAAAATTTTTAGTGTTGAATACCATGAGAAAAACCGTGGGTTATGATGAGAAAAATGGTGAATTGATATGTTGTGATTTGAATGATGATAATGTGGAAAATTTTTACGTAAAGTTTGGAAACTTTGCATAAAATAAGCCTCTAGTATAGTACGTGGCATGTACTAAGGTTCTGAGGCGTACCTAACACTGAGGAAACCTAAAAAATATAAGCGGAAATGCTACCGAAATTTTTTAAAATGGCATAAGGGTATTTTGGGAAACAAGGGGTAAAAATGTAGGCTCAGAAAGGAAACCGAGACCCCTAGGTATGTTAGAGTGGGTAATGGAAAACCAAACCCAAAAGGAATAGTAAAACGAACGTCCAATGTCTAAAATGCCAAGAAAGGGAAAAATTGACATTAGGGGTATTTTAGGAAATGAGGAGGAAAATTTATGGACGGGATAGAAAACCCGAGACTCTCGGGAACCAAGGCTCAGGAACAGATTGGAAAACATTTTAGGAGTAGTGAAATACCCATTTGAGGTTTCAAAATGCTAGAAAAACGAGAAACGACCCTAGGTGTCTGATGAATAGTACCTGAGGGTTGGGCAAGGAATAGTTACTAAATTTCAGCAAATAATGCTGTAAAAATATATCGAAGTCTATGAAATATTATTTTATGATATTTGGGCTTAGAAAATCTTAGAAAAATAATAGAACGGAATTGTTATGGTCTCAAGGCCCGTTAGGGGTAAAATGGTCATTTTGACCAAAAATTTCTGAAAGGCTCAGAAAGGACTGTTAGGGATCTAGAATGCTTTAAATAAGATTCTAGAGGCCATAATTAAGATTTTAAAGTTAAAAATCTAAAAGTTATAAGTACACGAGCGTATACATTGAAACACGGGCGTGTAGTGGAAATCCGAGAGGTACACGGGCTTGGACACGGGCGTGTTGAAAGCCGTGTATCACAAAAAGAGATGAAATATGTTGTAAAGTTAATCACAAAATAAATATATCCAATGTGATAAATGATGATATGTATTAAAAGACAATACTTTGTCTGTAGGGACCCAAACTAGAGAAAGTAACAAAACTGCAGAGGATTTTCGAAGGTGAACATTATCGCAGTTATGGTAAGTTCAAGTATTTTTATGTCTGTAAAATGAAAGATTATGATATTTAATTTTATACTAATTGTACATTAGCTGTTAAGTCCTTCGGGCACTAGGGTGTATATAGACTAACACACCAGAGACATGATAAAGTGAGATGTGTACTGTGGGTACACTATTGAAGGAGTGTGATTAAATTTAAGACACACCCTTGAATGAAAGAATGTGCAAGACCTACGAGCAACAAAGGTTCTTGACTTTAAGGTGATGATTAATGCCACTCGGTCGAAACTGTAATTGAAAGACGGTAATGAAACCATGTTTGGCGTACTAGCCTCCAATAATAAGGTGGAGGTTTATAGATCTTACGAGGACATAATGACCGCTTCGGTCGATGATGGACTAGGGAGGATTAGCCTCAGGGTCACTCCCAAGACCCCTCATAGTCAGTGCACACATGAAAACAGTACAAAGCTAAAATGAGCTCAATACCAGAATATAAACAAAGATAATGACAAAAAATGTGATGAAAGCCATAATTAAGCATAACCGAACTAACGGTAAGTATAGTGGACTCGGTTAGGGTGATGTGAATAGTAATCAGTTAAAGTCAAAGTTACTATTTATCAGTAAAAAGTCAAAGTACTGTTCATGATGAATAGTACTATTCATAAATGAATGGTATAGGAAATTTTATTTTGATGTTTTTGAATCTATGTGATTCATAGTTTGCATGTTTGAACTTACTGAGCCTGTTAGCTCACTGGTATGTTCATGTTGCAGGTAAGAAACCTATCCAGTAGACTACTTGGATGACGGCAGGATATGCGATGCCAATGGGATAAGGAATCCACTGTGGATTATGGTCCTGCTACTAGTCTTCCACTGAGCGTCAAAAGCGAGAGTTTGAAAAAAAATGTGTTCTAAGAAACAAAGTTAAAGAAAAATGTATCGTTGTAAATTATGCTGTATTGTACAGCAGACAACTAAAGTTTAGTTTTAAATTTTATATGGCTTTCATACAATGCAATTATGCAAGGAAAGTGTTTTGAAAAAAAAAATGGACGTAAATTTTGGGACCAATGTGAAACAAGAGTTTCAAAGTAAAAGAGTTTTTATGACGACCCGATGAGGTGCATGAGCTGTCGTAGTCAACAACAGAGTTGGATTGTGATAGTTTCGCGTGGTCGAGATCGGGGGCTTCATAGAAATAGGAAAAATGATACCAATTTGGTATCAAAAAACCAAGAAGGGTACCTAGGGTTAACCAATTGCAGGAAAAGGATGAAATACCTACGGCAATGATTTTTGCCCCAATGGAAGTGAATTAAGGTAAAACGATCACACAGATAGCCTCAGAAACCCGCCTATGCGGTTTCGATGAAGTTTCGTTTGATTTGACTTTTGGTCAAACTTTGATCGAAAAGCAAGATATGATGTCACCAAGTAATGTCATGAGATTATACCATAAATGGGAATGAAATTGATGTGGAAAGAATTAGATGATCCAATGGTGTAAAATTAAAGGAAGTTTGATCCAAGGGTTAGGAGCTTGCCAAAATTGCATGCAAAATTTTGGCAAAATTTTGGGAAAATGGCATGTGTGGAGTCGGTTTGCAAAGGATAAAATCAGCAAAAAATTTAGTTAATTGCAAATCAACCCCAAAAGTTGCCAGAAAGTCCCGAAAACATTTGCTAAATAGCCCCCAAAAACTTTGCTAATAAGCCCTCCTTTTTGGCTGCTTTAACTGCACGGTTTTAAGCTTAAAACCAGTGGAAATAATCAGCCAAACTCAGTCTTCTTGCTGCCTGTTTTAGTCGTGAGCCACCACCGCCTTTCAAGCCAAGATTTTTTCAAGTTTTCCCACCAAAACTTGCTCAAATTCCTTCCTAAGCTCAAGTTGTTCGTTGTTGTCAAGTAAGCTTCATTTTTCATGCTTTCTCTTGAATTTTCTTGAAGAAAAATCGTGGGCTTGCTTGGGAGATTTGATGGTGAATTTTAAGCTTTTATCTTGTTAGTTTGTGCTTTAAAATGTTAGGTTAGTAAGTGATTGAACTAAAGAATGGATTAGGTGCTTGAAACAAAGTTTTCATGCACTTGGTTTAATGGAAAATCTATGGGATAGCCTTGGGTTGGTGTTATGAATTTTAAGTTAATAATCTTATTAGATTGTATTCTAAAAAGATAGGTTGATTTATGTTTGAGATAGACAATGAATTAGAAGTGTGAAAAACAAAATTTGGTGCAAGTTTTCAAGGCAAAATCCGTGAGGTTTATGTGGAAATGATGTGGAAATGATGAATGAAAGTTAAGCTTGATTTTTTATGGTTTAATGATTCAAAAGATTGTATTGGCATGTGAATGAAGTAAAAAATGAGTTAGGAGCTTGAAAACAAAATTTTGACGCATGTTTTCAAGTGAAATCTGTGGGGTTCATGTGGAGTGAATGAATGAAAGTTTAAGTTTGAATGTTGATAGTTGTTGATTCAAAAAAAAAAAGTATTGGCATATGATTAAGTTAGGAAAGAAATTAGAAGCTCAAAACCTCAATTTCTATGCATGAAATGAAAGAAAAACCATGGATTTGTCAAGTGTGATGAATGAAAATTTTCTGAGGAAGCATATGAGATTGAAATGTGGATTAAAACCGAGGGTGAGATTGAAAGAAAACGAACAAAAATGTCGTTAGAAACAATTAGGTTTTCATGAAAATTTTTACATAAAAAGTGTGTGTTTTTATGTAAAAATTAGGCTTTTGGTTTAGTACGTGGTAGGTTAGATGGTTTTGAGGCGTTACCTAAATGCCGGGAACCTAAAATTTAAGCCAAAATGCTGCCGAAATTTTTAGAACGACATTAAGGGCATTTTGGGAAACGAGGGGTAAAATGTGGTGAAGGATTTGAAAACCTGAGGCCCCTCGGTAACCTATACCGTGGAAAGGATGACGGACGTTTTCAATATTAGTGAAACGTCCATTCGGAGCCCCTAAAACTAAAAAAAAAAAGAGGATTAACGACTTAGGGTCGGAATAGTACCACCCGAGGTCGGGTGAATAGTAAACGGGGAATTGCAGCGATTAATGCTGTAAAAACCTAATAAGGCCTCGAAAAGTTGATTTTATGATTTTTGGGGTTAGAAAATCTCGTAAAAATATTAAAGTAAAAATGTTACAGCCCAAAGACCCGCCAGGGGCAAAATAGTCATTTTGACCAAAAATTTCAGAAGTGTTAGAAAAGGACGGTTAGGGCCTTAGAATAGCTTAATTAAAATTCTAAAGGCCAAAATTAAGTTTTAGATTTAGGAAAAGTAGATCTAAGAAGAAGAATCACGCTAGGGACGAAATGGTTATTTTGTCAAAAGTTGGAGACGAAATGGTCACTTTACCAAAAGTTAGAAAAAGGAACGTTAAGGCTTGGAATAGTATCCTAAGGCCTTAATTAAGATTTTAAAGGCCAGAATCAAGTTTTTAGTTGAAAAAAAGTAAGAAAATCCCGTTAGGGACAAATTGGTCATTTTGGTCAAAAATTTAGGAAATTGGTCATTCTAGTCAAAAATTTAGGAAATAGTAAAAACGAACCATTAGGGCTTTAAACGTGATTCAAAGGCTCTAATTAGGATTTTAAAGGCCAAAAGCAAGGTTTAAGTGGAAAAATCCCGCTAAGGGTAAAATGGTAATTTTGCCAAAAGTTAAGGACACCATTTTTCCAAATGTTAGCAGAAAAGTGAAAAATGGGGTTTATTAAGGTTTTAATGGTCAAAATCAAGATTTAAGTATAAGAAAAGTAAAAAAAGTCCACAAGGGACAAAATGGGTATTTTGTCAAAAGATCGAGACAAAATGGTCATTTTGTAAAAAGTTAGTAGAAACTCCCTAAGTTCATAATTAGGAGGTTAAACGTAGAATTTTTACGTTTTATAAAGTTTCAAGTATGAAATAAGTATCGAAAATACCCGTGGTTATTTTGGTTATAGGAACCCGATCCAGACACGACAAAAGAACGTCTACCGACCTAGAAAGCGAAAAAGGAGACACTAGTGAAGTATCTGTAAGTTTGGACATTTTCTTATCTGCAACATGAACTGACTGTTATGTTTATGTGTCATATGTTGTAAGTTCAGACATTTTCCTGTCTGCAACATGAATTCACTGCTACGTTTATGTGTAAAATGTAGATTATATATGTAAGTGCTATATGCATAACTGTGTGTCTAACATAATGCACATAATGAAAGAAAGACATATAAATTCACGAAGTCAGAAAGAATAATCAGTAATGTAAAGAAAGATAAACATAAGAAAGATAATAAGATTGAAGATTTAAATATTGGCGTACCGGCCTCCCTATAAGGTGAGGTTTTATGTTTATGGCCTGACCTTCACCCCAGTGTGGTACTACCTTGAAGGTGCAGTAGTTAAAGGGTTAAAGGTGCTACCTTGATGGTGCGGTAGTTAAAAGTTAAAGTTCAGGTACGACCATCAATGGGACACATAAGTGAAAGTAAAGTAAAGTAAAGTAAAGTAAAGAAAAGAAAAGAATAGAATGATATGAAAGAAAGAAAGAACAATGGAAATGAAAGAATGAAAGATAAGCGAGCATAATATGCACTAACACTATGTTTAATGTTCTGTGCTATGTTTTACGTTAAGTATGTTAAAGTATGTTAAGTATGTTTATGATGTTAGGTATGCTTACGATGTAAAGTAAGTTAAGTACGAATTTTAATCAAGTATGTTACATGTTATGTAAATGCTCTGTGCTACATGATACAAGTATTTATAAGTCATGTATGAATGTTTGAACTTACTGAGCAATTAGCTTACTAGTTTGTTCATGTTGCAGGTAAGCAACCTACACGCCAATAGACGCGTTGATGGACGATGGGTGGGATTTGCATGTGCGAAGGGACTGGGTAAGGGTTATGGTTCTGCAATGAGTCTTCCGCTGAGCAGTTTAAAAAGAGTATTGAAAAAAGTATTGACTGGATTTTGGAAATGATGTTTTATGATGTAAATTTAAGTTACAACGATGTAAGATGTTTACTATAGTAAATGTTTTACGATGATGCAAGTTTTCAAAGTTTAATTTAAAAAAAAATTATTCCTTATTTTTACGTTAAAATGAAAAGTTAAAATAAGTATGATAAAGAAAGAAAATATGTTAAAAGTAAGTTGTCGGTGACCCATAAGGTGGCAGACTATCGTAGTTGGCTTCAGAGCTCGACCGTGATAGCACTGTTCATCCTCCACGATAGGCAGGCCACCACAGGCATCCAAGGCATTTTCTCTGAAAGGTATATTTGATTATTGATAATTTATTGTATATGGCAAAATGAGTTCTACCGATCTTTAAAAAAATTTTAAAATTCCACTGTGCATATTTTTCCTTTTTTCTAACAAAAAGCTCACATTAGCTCAAATACTGTAAGTATAAACATTTATTTGTCTACCTATGAACTAACTTGCCATAGAATGATTCATGATACGATGATATGATATGATGTTATGATGTGTTTCTGAATGAGATGTTCATGAAAGAAATGTCTTACGGAATATTGGTGAAAGAAATGCTTTACAAAATGATAAAGAAGTTTCTGACAATGCATTTTATAAAAGTTATGCATTTATGAAATGACATTTTAGCATGCTTACAAAGTCAGAAAGAATGACAAGTTAAAGTAAAGAAAGATAAAAACAAGCAAGATAATAAAACTAAAGACTTAAATGTTGGCATACGGGCCTCCGCATAAGGTGAGGTTTCATGTTTATAGCTTCCACTCCAGTGGGGCACTACCTCTGCATAAGGTAAGGTAGCTAAAGGTTAAAGTTTGGCCATAAGGTTAAGGTTGGTGGGTCACTCCCTGTTAGGAAATGCCCTAAGTATGAGAGACATTTTGATGTATTTATTTTGAACTAGCTAATAAAATTATAATATACAGGTTATTCATTATATTGCTGTTTGTCCTTATTCTACTTACATGTTAAAGTAAATGTAAGCAAATATGGCTCACTGACTGCTTGTGTTAAAACTGTTAGAACGTTGCATGCAAAGGACATTTGTATGCAAGAAGACAATATTCTAAAGTAAGCAGTCTAAACTAAGGTCTGTAGTCTATGGGATTAGACCGACCATCTAACTCATGTTAAGACTATTATGTTGTCTAAATCGATGGTGGAGATGGTTTTTCTTGACTGTCCGGAGCATAGACTCCCAAGTAGAGACATAGATATATTGCTTGGTGGTGACATATTAGACCGGGACTAAAGCGTGATTGATCTACGTAGTCTGCAATGAGTGGATCAATCTGCTTTTGACGTTCATTATGCAATAACCTTAATCTTGAGTAAATGAACTACTTCATGTATATGACTTGTGTACTTTGATGTTCCAATGGCTAAAGCGTCTCAGAGAAAGTAAGCTTATAGACCGGTTTATTGGGTGCATGACTTGTATACGATGAAGGGTTTGTTTACATATATCGGAATCATAGCTCTAATAAGGAGTTAAGGGTGTCCTCTTAAAGGCATTATACTGGATGTGAAAATGGACAAGGCCTTGGGTCGTCTGCTGGGCGGATGACTTCTTATTCACATATGGTGAATAATAATTTTCTTATTCGGTAGTATAATGGAACTTTAAGATAGCCTGATCAGTAGGATTGAACAGACTTTGACCTAAGGCTGATCATGGATATCATATGAGGGTTCTGCATACATGACAAGGTCATTGGACAATAGCTTGTCACAGGCTTACGTAATACGGTATATAATTGGGAATTTACTTTCAGGTTTATAGTGGTGTGACTCTGAAATTAGTGATCATATGATTGAGTTATTCGGTAAAGAATGATGATCATATGGATTCACGGGAGCCTGATTATATATGTCCAATCGGTCCCTCTACTAGCTCCACATAATTCCTTAACGATTGGCAAATTGATTTGAGTATGCTATTAGCTGGTTGATTATGCATAGATGGTGTTGACATAGGATTAGGATGGCGGACAAGATTCTCTCCGGTTGAATTCAAATTTTGTTTTGGATAATAGAGTACACAATTACTCCAACTCCAAATAAAGTTGCCATGATTTTATTTGAGATTGAATTGGAGTTGTAGAAAATTATCCATGAGAACAAAATTTGAAATACAACTTTTTATGGATTTTGAAATTTGAATTTTGAAATTTGAAATTTGAAATTTGAAATTTAAAATTTGAATTTGAAATTTAAGTTTGAAATTCGAATTTGACATTTGAATTTGAAATTTGAGTTCGAAATTTAAATTTGAATTTGAATTTGAAGTTTCAATTTTTGAAATTTTAACTTTGAAATATGAATTCAAATTTTGAATCACAATCCATGAAGGATTTGAATTTTTTATGGATAATTCCACAGGATTAGAATTCAAATTTGATTTGGATAGAGGAGAGGAAAATCTTGTTTGAATCCTACTTAAATTTTGAATCTCAATCCTAACCTAATGTGCCCGAAATTTGTTTGGGAAAATCCTCCAATATATTTTCAGTTTTTATGGATAAGATTCAAGGGAAATTCAAGCAAGAAAATCCTAGTTGAATTTTGATTCTCTCCCTCCCTAAAGCGGATGAAAATTTATGGATAAATCCTAGGAGAATTTTCGGTTTTTAGTGGATAAGAGTGAGATTAAATTCAAGCTAGAAAATTCTATTTGGATTTTGATTCTCCTCACTTTTAAATGGCCGAATTTAGTCTTGTTTATGGCCCTAGGGGAAATCGATTTTTATGGATAAATAAGGAGATAAAATTCAAGGTAAAATCCTGTTTGAATTTGGATTACAAAATCCCTAAAGGTGGCCGAAAATATCCCATGGATTTTGGCTTAGATTCAGATTTTATGGTTATGGATAAGGGAGAAAATCTTCTCTTAGTCCAATTCGAATTCAAGGGATCACCTCATGCCAGTCTATAAATAGGGGTCCTACCACTCCAGTTCTCTTAAACCACAGACTCTCAGGTGAGCAGGCTTATTGTTGCATAACTCACCGCGACAATAAGTTCTTTAGAGATCTAGGTGGTCGGAAGGAGACTAGTAGAGCTAACATACCGGTCAAGGAACCGAGTACCCACATACTCTGCCACCCAAGAATTGGAGAATATTAGAGAAGGCTAGTTGGTTGAAGCCCTTTGATCATTCTCCTCCAGCAATTTGGCGTCCTCTTGAGGTATGAGTTTTATTGTTGTTAGTTTATTGTATATGGCATCATGAGATATTTAACGATCTTGAAAAATTTTTGTTATTCCGCTATGCCGCTCTGCTGTGTTTATAACTTTTTTTTTCCAACAGAATTTGAAATTTAAATTTTTGGAAAATTTAAATTTTAAATGATTATTAGGATGAGAAATAAATCAAGAGGCTACATGAAGATGGATACAAGAAGATGGAACAAAATTCAAGAGCCAAAGAATGCTTTGGATGGAATTTTGCAATCTTTATTTTCTTTGTTCTAGGATGGAACCATGGCTTGGTTATTTTTCCATCAATTATATTTTCTATGATATGTCTGTTAGGAAATGCCCTAAGCATTAGAGACATTTTGATGTATTTATTTTGAACTGGATAATAAAATTATATATAGAGGTTATTCATTACATTGCTGTTTGTCCTCATTCTATTTACATGTTAAAGTAAATGTAAGCAAATATGGCTCCCTGACTGCTTGTTTTAAAACTGTTAGAACGTTGCATGCAATGGACTTTTTATATGCAAGAAGACAATGTTCTAAAGTAAGCAGTCTAAACTAAGGTCTATAGTCTATGGGGTTAGACCGAGCATCTAACTCGTGTTAAGACTATTATATTGTCTAAAGCCATGGTGGGGACAGTTTGTCTTGACTGTCTAGAGCATAGTCTCCCAAGTAGAGACATAGATATGTTACTTGGTGGTGACATATTAGACCGGGACTAAAGCGTGATTGATCTATGTAGTCCGCTATGAGTGGATCAATCTGCTTTTGATGTTCATTATGCAGTAACCTTAATCCTGAGTGAATGAACTAATTCATGTATATGACTTGTGTACTTTGATGTTTCAATGGCTAAAGCATCTCAGAGGTAGTAAGCTTATAGACCAGTTCGTTGGGTACATGACTTGTATACGATGAAGGGTTTGTTTACACATATCGGAATCATAACTCTAAGAAGGAGTTAAGGGTATCCTCTTAAAGGCATTATACTGAATGTGAAAATGGATAAGGCCTTGGGTCATTTGCTGGGCGGATGACTTCTTATTCACATATGGTGAATATGTTAGGAAATGCCCTAAGCATTAGAGACATTTTGATGTATTTATTTTGAACTAGATAATAAAATTATATATAGAGGTTATTCATTACATTGCTGTTTGCCCTCATTCTATTTACATGTTAAATTAAATATAAGCAAATATAACTCCCTGACTACTTGTGTTAAAACGGTTAGAACGTTGCATGCAATGGACTTTTTGTATGCAAGAAGACAATGTTCTAAAGTAAGCGGTCTAAACAAAGGTCTGTAGTCTATGGGGTTAGACCGAGCATCTAACTCATGTTAAGACTATTATGTTGTCTAAAGCCATGGTGGGGACGGTTTGTCTTGACTGTCTGGAGCATAGACTCCCAAGTAGAGACATAGATATGTTGTTTGGTGGTGACATATTAGACCGGGATTAAAGCGTGATTGATCTATATAGTCCGCAATGAGTGGATCAATCTGCTTTTGACGTTTATTGTGCAGTAACCTTAATCCTGAGTGAATGAACTACTTCATATATATGACTTGTGTACTTTGATGTTCCAATGGCTAAAGCATCTCAGAGGTAGTAAGCTTATAGACCAGTTCGTTGGGTACATGACTTGTATACGATGAAGGGTTTGTTTACAGATATCGGAATCATAACTCTAAGAAGGAGTTAAGGGTATCCTCTTAAAGGCATTATACTGAATGTGAAAATGGATAAGGCCTTGGGTCATTTGCTGGGCGGATGACTTCTTATTCACATATGGTGAATAATCATTTTCTTATTCGGTAGTATAATGGAACTTTAAGATAGTCTGATCAGTAGGATTGAACGGACTTTGACCTAAGGCTGATCATGGATATCATATGAGAGTTCTGCATACATGACAGGGTCATGGGACAATAGCTTGTCACAGGCTTAAGTAATACGGTATATAATTGGGAATTTACTTTCAGGTTTATAGTGGTGTGACTCTGAAATTAATGATCATATGATTGAGTTGTTCGGTAAAAAATAATGATCATATGGATTCGTGGGAGCCCGATTATATATGTCCAATTGGTCCTGCTACTAGCTCCACATAATTCCTTAATGATTGGCAAATTGATTTGAGTATGCTATTGGCTGGTTGATTATGCATGGATGGTGTTGACATAGGATTAAGATGGTGGACAAGATTCTTTCCGGTTGAATTCAGATTTTGTTTTGGATAATAGAGTACACAATTATTCGAACTCCAAATAAAGTTGCCATGATTTTATTTGAGATTGGATTGGAGTTGTAGAAAATTATCCATGAGAACAAGAATTTGAAATACAACTGTTTGTGGATTTTGAAATTTGAATTTTGAATTTTGAAATTTGAATTTTGAATTTTGAAATTTGAATTTGAAATTTGAATTTGAAATTTAAATTTGAAATTTGAAATTTAAAATTCAAATTTTGAATCACAGTCCAAGTAGGATTCAAATTTTTTATGGTAAATCCACAGGGATGAAATTCGAATTTGAGTTGGATATGAAGAGGAAAATCTTGTTTAAATCCTACTTGAATTTTAAATCACAATCTTAACTAATTTTGGTTGAAAATTTTGAGGATTATCCTCATGGAATTTTTGAAAATTTCGTAGATAAGATTCAGGGAAAAATTCAAGTTTCAATCCCAGTTGAATTTGGATTCTCTCCTCCCTAATTGTGGCCGAAATTTTGAGGGCATGTCTTAAGGAGATTTTCGGTTATTTTGGATAAGGATGAGAAAAAATTCAAGCTTGAAAATCCTAGTTGAATTTTGATTCTCTCCCTACTTTTTGTGGCCAAAAATATTCATGGAAAATCCTTAAAGATTTTCAGATTTTTTGGTTGGTTAATGGGAGATAAAATTGAAGTTAAAATCCCGTTTGAATTTTGAATACAAAATCTAGGGAATGGCCGAATTTTTTAGTTGTGATTTTGGCTTGAAAATTTCAGATTTTGTGTTGTGGATAAGGGAGAAAATCTTCTCCTAATCCAATTCAAATTCAGAGGATCAGCTCATGCAAGTCAATAAATAGAGGTCCTGCCACTCCAGTTTTCTTAGGCCACAGACTCTCAAGTAAGTAGGCTTATTGTTGCATAACTCACCATGACAATAAGTTCTTTAGAGATCTTGGTGGTCGGAAGAAGACTAGCAGTGCTAGCATACTGATCGAGGTTTAAAGTGCCCACACACTCAGCCATTCGGGAATTGGAGAATAGTAGAGAAGGCTAGTTGGTTGAAGCCCTCCGGTCATTCTCCTCCTACAAGATTGGCATCCTTAAGGTATGAGTTTAAATTGTTGTTGGTTTATTGTATATGTCATCATGAGATATTTAACGATCTTGAAAAATTTTTATTGTTCTGCTGCGCCACTCTGATATGTTTTTACCGATTTATTTCCTGCAATTGGTATCAGAGCCAGGTTATGACTATGCCATGTACATAAATTAGACAATTAGTTAGTCTTTTATTTATGTATGGATTTGATATTTAGAGAGTGGTATTCTAGGATTCCTTTATGTTGTTATCATGTATTATGTATGTAGTATGTGGTTATTTTAATTTTTTAAATTATTATAAGCATGCTTGTTTTATGCCGGTTATGGTTCCTTAGAATTTAGAAAATTATATCTAGGAATTTTTATGTAACCATGGGAGCAGTTTATTATCACTGTAATTTTCCCATGGATTTTAATTTTATCTCCTAGAATTATTATGATTTGAATTTTTGTACACTGGAAACGGTTTAGGAAATTTTATGTAATTATTCTTGGAGGAGATTAGAATTTAAAGACCGTAATTTATTTTTCCCAAAAGTTAAATTTAATTTAAAGGTTAAAATTTTGATTGTATGGAAAATTTCAATTTAATTAGAATTCAAATTAATTTTTGGAGATCCTAATGGGTAAATTGAAATATGACATGAAAATCGAGGACTGACCCCTCGGGATAGACCACCAGCCATGATAAGGTTGCAGCCCCTGCCCTCTGGCAGGATGGGGTTGCGGCAGCCCTTGTACACGGCTACACCCCACGGCCGTACGCTTTGCCTACAGCCAAGGGTGGCCGTCGCCCACCCAAGGGCCGGTCAGCCCTAAAGCATGCAGCCCATGGCTGTAGCCGTTGCCTGCAGCCTGTGGGCTGTTGCGCCCACCCGGGCGTGCAGCCCATGGCTGCAGGCGCTGCCTACAGCCGGCTGGACTGCACCCGGCTGTGGCTGTGGGCTGCCAGCCCCCCTGAGGGCTGGGGGCTGCCCACGGCGGCTGCCGGCCTCCGGGGCCATGGGGCTGATGGTTCGAAAATCGAAAAATTTTGATTTTTAAATTTGAGATTTAATTTTAAATTATATTTAAAAATATGTAATTTAAAATATTAAATTTTTGGAAATTACATATTATTACACATAATATTTAAAATTATTTAAAATTTGAATTTGAAATTTAAATTTTTGGGATTTAAATTTTAAATGATTCTTGGGATGAAAAATAAATGAAGAGGCTATATAAAGATGGATACAAGAAGACAGAACAAAATTCAAGACCCAAAGAATGCTTTGGATGGAATTTTGTAATCTTTATTTTCTTTGTTCTAGGATGGAACCATGGCTTGGTTATTTATCTGTCAATTGTTTTTTCTGTGATATGTCATGGATGTATAAATATGTATTGATGGATGTTTTATATGCATATTTGATAACATGTCATATAGGATAGGTGAGTGCTGCTCATACTATATTGATCATACATATTTGTCAAAACTTGCATGTTTTTCAAAATATTGAGTGGGAGAGGGTTTCAAACAAAACCCACGGCCTCCATTGTTGATCCATATGTGAAAGCATGGTAACGCCTCACGTCAGTTCTGCCTTGACCACACCCCTCGGTAGGTGTTTATCGCCGCTGGTATACTAGGTTGGATCTCGTATGTGGAAAACATGTTCGGGTACGATCCTATTCATGACCACCCCTCGGTGGCTTGGTAGGATATAGATCGAGTTACATAAAAATGGTTATACACTCAAGACTTGTTTAGTAATTAACCTTCCCTAGAAGCTCTGTTAACTAAACTGGTGGCCAAAATAAGTGTTTATTAATATATGTCTTAACCTTGGAGGATTTAAGGCAACATATATTAATTGGACGGGGTCCATGTTCTGGCTATTTGTCTCATGACCACCCCTCGGTGGCCTAGGGTAATAGGTGCTGAGAATTACCATTGCAATGCTACATGTTTTTCAAGTTTCATGTAGGAACATACATGTATGTTTTATTTGCTAAATTATCTGTATATTTGCTTGGGCTTTGTAATGATGTCTAGTATAATTTATTTCAGTTCAAAATGTCACCGACACCCTTCATTTCAATACTTACTGAAAATAAGCTGAATGGCGATAATTATAAAGATTGGAAAAGAAATCTGTCGATAGTTCTCAGCTGCAAGAAACACAAGTTTGTGCTGGACGAACCATGCTCACTTAGGCTCAAACCTGACACACCGCTTGAGGAAGTCCTGGTTGCCTATACTCGTTGGAGAGAATCCAATGATATAGCTTGATGCTACATTTTTGCTAGCATGATGAGTGCTTTACAAAAGTAGCATGAGACTTATCAAGATGCTAGGGAGATCATGGACAATCTGGAGGACATGTTCGGAGGCCAAGAAAAATTGGCTCGACAGTCCACTATAATCAGCATTATGAACTCTAAGCAAAAGGTGGGTACTCCGGTAAAAGACCATATAATCACTCTAATGGGATTCTTTGCTGAGGCTGCCGAAAACAGTGTTGAGTTGGACTATAACACCCAGATCGAGATGGTGTTCAAAACTCTATCTAAAGATTTTGTGGGGTTTAAGGCTGCATACAATCTGGCGACAAGGGAGTTAGGACTCACTGAGCTCATGAAGCAACTCTAAGCTTATGAGCAGATGATCAGGGATGGAGATGCGGTCCAACCCAAAGGAGAGGCCAATTTGGCGAAATCTTCCAAACCCTCACAGAAGAGGAAGAGCCCAAATAAGAAGCAAGTGGCTTCCAGTTCTTCTAATCTTCCTGTCTCGGATGGGAAGAAGAAGAACAAGAACAAGAAGCCCAAGGACCCTAAAAAGTCTAAGTGCTTCCATTGTGGGAAGATTGTTCACTTTAAAAAGGCTTGCCGGGAATTCCTAGCCGCCAAGGGCAAGGAAGGTAAGGAACTTCATTATTTAGAGGCGTGTTTGGTGGAAGAATCGAAAGACACTAGGGTCATTGATTCGGGTGCCACTAATCATGTTTGTGTTTCTATGTAGGGGTTCGTGGAAATGAGAAGTCTACATAATAGGAGCGTCTGGTTGCGGACTGGAGACGGTAGCTTGGTGGTAGCTGAGGCAGTGGGAGACATTTATTTTTATTTTGATGAATTTAGGTTTATTTTATTAAAAGACTGTTTTTATGTTCCTAATTTTAGGAGGAACCTTATTTTATAATGTTTTTATCTTCTTCAGTTTCTTTTAGTAAAAGAGTTGATATTCGCAGAATAAGTCTTTTATTTGTTCTGGATGGATGGATGGAAACCTATATTTGATCAAACCAAAGATATACTCACTGCTTGGCACCGAATTAATAGATAATTCTAAAATGTTGAAAGTTTCTCACTCTAACAAGGTGTATCTTTGGCATTTAGGACTTGGTCATATTAATCAGGATAGGATTTAAAGGTTGGTGAAAGACGGTCCTCTAGAATCTCTGGAGGAGGTACGTCTTCCTTAATGTGAGTCTTGTCTAGAGGGAAAGATGACTAAGAGATCTTTTGGAGCTAAGGGTACTAGGGCACAAGAACTCTTAGAAATTGTGCACACTGACGTATGTGGCCCCATGAACGTCACAGCACAAGGAGGGTTCGAGTATTATGTCTCCTTTATAAACGATTACTTGAGGTATGTATATGTATATCTGATGCATCGCAAGAGCAAAACCTTTGACAAGTTCAAAGAGTATCGTGTGGAAGTGGAAAAGCAATTGGATAAATCCATAAAGACACTTCGATCTGATCGAGGTGGTGAATACCTCTCCGATGAAATTCTAGGACATCTTGTAGAGAATGGGATATTATCCCAATTGACTGCACCTGGTACTCCACAACAGAATGTTGTAGCCGAAAGGAGAAACAGGACCTTGTTGGATATGGTACGGTGCATGATGAGTTATTCAATGCTGCCGTTATCATTTTGGGGATATGCTTTACAAACGGCCTGCTATATTCTGAACCAGGTTTCAAGCAAATCAATTCCCAAAACTCCGTATGAATAGTGGCGTGGTAGGAAGCCCTCCCTTGGACATATGAGAATATGGGGCTGCCTGGCACATGTACTGGATGGGGATGTGAAGAAGTTGGAACTAAGATCAGAATTGTGCATGTTTGTAGGGTATCCAAAGGGAACTAAAGGAGGTCTATTCTATAACCCGAAGGAACAAAAAGTCATTGTTTTAACCCATGTGACATTCTTGGAGGAAAGTCACATGAATGACTTTAAGCCTCAAAGCAAAGTGGTGCTAGAGGAGTTATCGGGTGAAAGAACTGCTCCATAGATTTCGGTCTTGGACGCAAGTCTGAGTTTCGATGAAAGACTTGTAGACGATCAATAATTTAGGGTGCCTCGTCGTAGTGGGAGGGTTTCGAAGAAACCTAATTTCTTCATATATGATGCTTCGGTATACCAGGCCGAGGCTCATGAGCATGAGGATGATCCGGTCACCTATGATGAAGCTATAAATGATGTTGATTTTAAATCTTAGAAACAGGCTATGAACAATGAGACGGATTCTATGAAATCCAACTTGGTTTGGGAACTTATAGATCTACCGGATGGGATAAAACCTATTGGATGCAAATGGGTCTACAAAAGAAAGAAGGATGTGGAAGGGAGAGTGGAAACTTTAAAAGCTAGACTGGTTGCAAAGAGGTACACGTAAAAGGCTGAAGTCGATTACGATGAAACCTTTTCGCCAGTTACTGTACTAAAGTCTATCCGTATTCTTCTGTCTGTTGATGTGACTCTCGATCACAAGATCTGGCAAATGGATGTCAAGACGGCATTCTTGAATGGCCATCTTGAGGAATGTATCTACATGATATAGCCCGAAGGATTCATGCAAAAGGCCAAGAAAGAAAAGTCTACAAGTTGCTTAGATCTATTTATGGATTAAAGCAAGCATCCTGCTCATGGAACCAGAGATTTGATCAAGCGATCAAGACATTTGGTTTTGAGCAAAACGTTGATGAACCTTGTGTTCATAAACGTATTAAGGATGGTAAAGTGGTCTTTCTGGTATTCTATGTCGATGATATACTACTCATTGGGAATGATGTAGGGAACTTATCATCGGTCAAGCTTTGGTTGCACCAACAGATTGACATGAAGGACTTGGGAGAAGCTAATTATGTTCTAGGCATTCGCTTTTAAGAGATCGAAAGAACAAAATGATAGCGTTATCCCAAGCTTCATACATGGATAAAATAACTGACAAATATGCAATGCAAGAGGCAAAGAAAGGTTCACAACTTTCCATTGCCGGTCCAACTCTTTCATTAGATGATTGTCCCAAGACATCGGAAGAAAGAGAGTGTATGAGTAAGGTCCCTTATGCATCCGCTTTAGGCAGCCTTATGTACGCTATGCTTTGCACTCGCCCGGACATATGTTTTACAGTACGTATGGTGAGTCGATATCAAGTGAATCCTGGAACCAAGCACTGGCAAGCAGTAAAGCATATACTCAAGTATCTTAAGAGAACGAGGGATTATATGCTGGTGTATTCTGGAGGGGACCTAACACCCGTAGGATACACGGACTAAGACTTCCAGACTTGCAAGGATTCGACGAAGTCGACATTGGAGGGCATGTGGAGACAAGATTAGAGGAAGTATGTTAGATCGTGTCTGAGGACAACATTGTCGATCCCTTTACTAAGACTTTGGTGGCTAGAAACTTTGAGAGGCATGTTGAGGCGATAGGGATGCGTAACATGGCACATCTACTGGCTTAGGGCAAGTGGGAGATTGTTAGGAAATGTCCTAAGCATTAGGACATTTTTATGTATTTATTTTGAACTAGATAATAAAATTGTATATAGAGGTTATTCATTACATTACTATTTATCCTCATTCTATTTACATTTTAAAGTAAATGTAAGCAAATATGGCTCCCTGACTGCTTGTGTTAAAATGGTTTGAATGTTGCATGCAATGGACTTTTTGTATGCAAGAAGACAATGTTCTAAAGTAAGCAGTCTAAACTAAGGTCTGTAGTCTATGGGGTTAGACCGATCATCTAACTCATGTTAAGACTATTATGTTATCTAAAGCCATGGTGGGGACGGTTTGTCTTGACTGTCTAGAGCATAGACTCCCAAGTAGAGACATAGATATGTTGCTTGGTGGTGATATATTAGACCGGGACTAAAGCTGATTGATCTATGTAGTCCGCTATGAGTGGATCAATCTGCTTTTGACGTTCATTGTGCAGTAACCTTAATCCTGAGTGAATGAACTACATCATGTTTATGACTTGTGTACTTTGATGTTCCAATGGCTAAAGCGTCTCAGAGGTAGTAAGCTTATAGATTGGTTCGTTGGGTGCATGACTTGTATACGATGAAGGGTTTGTTTATAGATATCGGAATCATAACTCTACTAAGGAGTTAAGTATATCCTCTTAAAGGCATTATACTGGATGTGAAAATGGATAAGGCCTTGGGTCGTCTACTGGGCGGATGACTTCTTATTCACATATGGTAAATAATCATTTTTTTATTCGGTAGTATAATGGAATTTTAAGATAGCCTAATCAGTAGGATTGAATGGAATTTGACCTAAGGCTGATCATGGATATCATATGAGGGTTCTGCATACATGATAAGGTCATTGGACAATAGCTTGTCACAGGCTTATGTAATACAGTATATAATTGGGAGTTCAGTTTCAGGTTTATAGTAGTGTGACTCTGAAATTAGTGATCATATGATTGAGTTGTTCGGTAAAGAATAATGATCATATGGATTCCTGAGAGCCTTATTATATATATCCAATTGGTCACTCTACTAGCTCCACATAATTTCTTAACGATTGGCAAATTGATTTGTGCATGCTATTGGCTGGTTAATTATGCATGGATGGGAATTCAAATTTTGTTTTGGATAATAGAGTACACAATTATTCGAATTCCAAATAAAGTTGCCATGATTTTATTTGAAATTGGATTGGAGCTATAGAAAATTATCCACGAGAACAAGAATTTGAAATACAACTGTTTGTGGATTTTGAAATTTGAATTTTGAATTTTGAATTTTGAATTTTGAATTTTGAATTTTGAATTTGAAATTTGAATTTGAAATTTAAGTTCGAATTTCGAATTTGAAATTTGAATTTGAAATTTAAATTTAAAATTTGAAATTTGAAATTTGAATTTGAAATCTGAAATTCAAATTTTGAATCACAGTCCAAGTAGGATTCCAATTTTTTGTTGTAAATCCATAGGGATGAAATTCAAATTTGAGTTGGATATGAAGAGGAAAATCTTATTTAAATCCTACTTGAATTTTGAATCACAATCCTAACTAATTTTGGTCAAAAATTTTGAGGATTATCCTCATAGAATTTTCAAAAATTTCATAGATAAGATTCAGAGAAAAATTCAAGTTTCAATCCCAGGTGAATTTGGATTCTCTCCTCCCTAATTGTGGCGGAAATTTTGAGGGCATGTCTCAAGGAGATTTTCGGTTATTTTGGATAAAGATGAGATAAAATTCAAGCTTGAAAATCCTAGTTGAATTTTGATTATCTCCCTACTTTTTGTGGCTGAAAATATTCATTGAAAATCCTTAAAGATTTTCAGATTTTTTGGTAGGTTAATGGGAGATAAAATTCAAGTTAAAATCCTGTTTGAATTTTGAACACAAAATCTAGAGAATGGACGAATTTTTTAGTTGGGATTTTGGCTTGAAATTTCAGATTTTGTGTTGTGGATAAGGGAGAAAATCTTCTCCTAATCCAATTCGAATTCAGAGGATCACCTCATGCAAGTCTATAAATAAAGGTCATGCCACTCCAGTTCTCTTATACCATAGACTCTCAGGTAAGCAGGCTTATTATTGCACAACTCACCGTGATAATAAGTTCTTTAGAGATTTGGGTGGTTAGAAGAAGACTAGTAGTACTAGCATACCAATCGAGGTTCAGAGTGCCCACACACTCAGCCATTCGAGAATTGGAGAATAGTAGAGAAGGCTAGTTGGTTGAAGCCCTTCGGTCATTCTCCTCCTGCAAGATTGGCATCCTTGAGGTATGAGTTTAAATTGTTGTTGGTTTATTGTATATGGTATCATGAGATATTTAACGATCTTGAAAAAATTTTATTGTTCCGCTGCGCCACTCTGATATGTTTTTACCGATTTATTTCCTGCAGAATAATCATTTTCTTATTCGATAGTATAATGGAACTTTAAGATAGCCTGATCAGTAGGATTAAACGGACTTTGACCTAAGGTTGATCATGGATATCATATGAACGTTCTGCATACATAACAAGGTCATTGGACAATAGCTTATTATAGGCTTACGTAATACGGTATATAATTGGGAGTTCAGTTTCAGGTTTATAATGGTGTGACTCTAAAATTAGTGATCATATGATTGAGTTGTTCGGTAAAGAATAATGATCATATGGATTCGTGGGAGCCCCATTATATATGTCCAATTGGTCCTACTACTAGCTCCACATAATTCCTTAACGATTGGCAAATTGATTTAAGTATGCTATTGGCTGGTTGATTATGCATGGATGGTGTTGACATAGGATTAGGATGGTGGACAAGATTCTCTCCGGTTGAATTCAGATTTTGTTTTGGATAATAGAGTACACAATTATTTGAACTCCAAATAAAGTTGCCATGATTTTATTTGAGATTGGATTGGAGTTGTAGAAAATTATCCATGAGAACAAAAATTTGAAATACAACTGTTTGTGGATTTTGAAATTTGAATTTTGAATTTTGAAATTCAAATTTTGCGGAATATCCTCATGGAATTTTCAAAATTTTTGTGGATAAGATTCAGGGAAAAATTCAAGTTTCAATCCCAGTTGAATTTGGATTCTCTTCTCCCTGTATTGGCCAAAATTTGTTGACTGTATCTCCAAGAAGATTTTCAGTTATTTTGGATAAGGATGAGATAAAATTCAAGCTTAAAAATCCTAGTTGAATTTTGATTCTCCCCCTACTTTTGTAGCCGAAAATATTTGTTGAAAATCCTAATAGATTTTCAGATTTTTTGGTTGGTTAATGGTGAGATAAAATTCAAATTAAAATCCTGTTTGAATTTTGAATACAAAATCTTAAAGGTGGCCGAAATTTTTTGTTGAATATTGGCCTTAGATTTTCAGATTTTGTGGATGGATAACGGAGAAAATCTTCTCCTAATCCAATTCGAATTCAGAAGATCACCTCATGCAAGTCTATAAATAGAGGTCCTACTACTCCAGTTCTCTCAGACCACAGACTCTTAGGTAAGCAGGCTTATTGTTGCATAACTCATCGTGACAATAAGTTCTTTAGAAATCTGAGTGGTCAGAAGAAGACCAACAGTGCTAGCATACCGATCGAGATTCAGAGTGCCCACACACTCAGCCATTCGAGAATTGGAGAATAGTAGAAAAGGCTAGTTGGTTGAAGCCCTCGAATCATTCTCCTCCTACAGATTGGCGTCCTTAAGGTATGAGTTTAAATTGTTGATGGTTTATTGTATATGGCATCATGAGATATTTAACGATCTTAAAAAATTTTTATTGTTCTGCTGCGCCACTCTGATATGTTTTTACCGATTTATTTCCTACAATGTCATCGATGGATGAATATGTATTGATGGATGAATTGTATGCATATTTGATAACATGTCATATAGGATAGGTGAATACCGCTCAAACTATATTGATCATATATATTTGTCAAAACTTGCATGTTTTTCAAAATATTGAGTGGGAGAAGGTTTCAAACAAAACCCACGGCCTCCATTGTTGATTTATATGTGAAAGCATGGTAACACCTCGCGTCAGTTCTGCCCTGACCACACCCCTAGGTAGGTGTTTACCACCGCTAGTATACTAGGTTGGATCTCGAATGTGTAAAACGTGTTCAAGCATGATTCTATTCATGACCACCCCTCAATGGCTTGGTAGGACGTGGATCGGGCTACGTAAATAATGGTTATACACTCAAGACTCGATTAGTTATTAACCTTCCCTAGAAGCTCAGTTAACTGAACTGGTGGTCAAAATAAACGGTTATTAATATCTGTCTTAACCTTGGAGGATTTAAAGCAACATATATTAATTGGATAGGGTCTATGTTCTAGCTATTTGTCTCATAACCACCCCTCGGTGGCTTGGGGAAATAAGTGCTGAGAATTACTGTTGCAACGCTACACGTTTTTATCAAGTTTCATGTAGGAACATACTTGCATGTTTTATTTGCTAAATTATCTTTATATTTGCTTGGGCTTTGTAATGATGTCTAGTATAATTTTATTTCAGTTCAAAATGTCTCCGACACCCTTCATTTCAATACTTGCTGAAAATAAGCTGAATGGCGATAATTATAAAGACTGGAAGAGAAATCTACTGATAGTTCTTAGCTACGAGAGACACAAGTTCGTGCTGGACGAACCATGCCCACCTGGACCTAAACCTGACACACCACTTGAGGAGGTCTCAGTTGCCTATACTCGTTAGAGAGAATCCAATGAGATAGCTCGATGCTACATTCTCGCTAGCATGAAGAGTGCTTTACAAAAGCAGCATGAGACTTGTCAAGTTGCTAGGGAGATCATGGAAAATCTGGAAGTTAGAGGCCAAGAAAAATTGGCTCGACAGTCTGCTATTACCAGCATTATGAACTCTAAGCAAAGGCAGGCACTCTGGTGAAGGACCATATGATCACTCTAATGGGATTCTTTACTGAGGCTGCCAAAAATGATGCTGAGTTAGACTACAACACCCAGATCGAGATGGTGCTTAAAACTTTGTCAAAATATTTTGGGGGGTTTAAGGCTGCATACAATCTGGCGACAAGGAAGTTAGGACTCACCGAGCTCATGAAGCAACTCTAAGCTTATAAGCGGATGATTAAGGACGGGGATGTAGTTCAACCTAAAGGAGAGGCCAATTTGACAGAATCTTCCAAACCCTTACGGAAGAGGAAGAGGCCAAATAAGAAGCAAGTGGCTTCCAGTTCTTCTAATCCTCCTGTCTCAGACGGGAAGAAGAACAAGAAGTCCAAGGACCCTAAAAAGTCCAAGTGCTTCCACTGTGGGAAGGTAGGTCACTTTAAGAATGCTTGCCGGGAATTCCTAGCCACCAAGGGTAAGGAAGATAAGGAACTTCATTATTTAGAAGCGTGTTTGATGGAAGAATCGAAAGACACTTGGGGCATTGATTCGGGAGCCACTAACCATATTTGTGTTTCTATGCAGTGGTTCGTGGAAATGAGAAGTCTACATGATAGGAGCCTCTCGTTGTGGACCGAAGACGGTAGCTTAGTGGTGGCTGAGGTAGTGGGAGATGTTTATCTTTATTTTGATGAATTTAGGTTTATATTATTAAAAGACTGTTTTTATGTTCATAATTTTAGAAGTAACCTTATATCGATAGCTTGTTTAATAAAGAATTCTTATTCATTTTCTTTTAGTAAAAGAGTTGATATTCATAAAAACAAGCCTTTTATCTGTTCTGGATGGGTGGATAGAAACCTATATTTGATCAAACTAAAGATGTACTCACTACTTGACATCGAATTAACTGATAACTCTAAAAGGTTGAAAGTTTCTCACTCTAACAAGGCATATCTTTGGCATTTAAGACTTGGTTATATTAATTAGGATAGGATTCAAAGGTTGGTGAAAGACGGTCCTCTAGAATCTCTGGAGGAAGTACGTCTTCCTCAATGTGAGCCTTATCTTGAGGGTAAGATGACTAAGAGGTCTTTTGGAGCTAAGGGTACTAGGGCTCAGGAATTCTTAGAAATTATGCACACTGACGTATGTGGCCCTATGAACGTCACATCACGAGGAGGGTTCGAGTATTATGTCTCTTTTATAGAGGATTACTCGAGGTGTGAATATGTGTACCTAATGCACCGCAAGAGTGAAACCTTTGATAAGTTCAAAAGTATTGTGCGGAAGTGGCAAAGCAATTAGGTAAATCCAAAAAGACACTTTGATATGATCGAGGTGGCGAATACCTCTCTAATGAATTTCTAGGACATCTTGTAGAGAATGTGGTATTATCCTAATTGACTACACCTGGTACTCCACAACAGAATGGTGTAGCTGAAAGGAGAAATAGGACCTTATTGGATATGGTACGGTCCATGATGAGTTATTCAATACTACCATTATCATTTTGGGGATATGCATTGTAAACAGTGTGCTATATTCTAAACCAGGTTCTAAGCAAGTCAATTCCTAGGACTCCGTATGAATTGTGGCGTGACAGGAAGCCCTCCCTTGGACATATGAGAATATGGGGCTGCCCGACACATGTACTAGATGGGGATGCAAAGAAGTTGGAGTCAAGATCGGAATTATGCATGTTTGTAGGGTATCCTAAGGGAACTAAGGGAGGCCTGTTCTATAACCCAAAAGAACAAAAAGCCATTGTATCAACCTATGCGACATTCTTGGAGGAAAGTCACATGAATGACTTTAAGCCTTGAAGCAAAGTAGTGCTAGAGGAGTTATTGGATGATAAAATTGCTCCACAGGTTTTGGTCTTGGACATAAGTTTGAGTTCCAGTGAAAGATCTATAGACGATCAACAAATTAGGGTGCTTCATCGTAGTGGGAGGGTTTCTAGAAAGCCTGATTTCTTCATGTATGATGCTGAGGTATACCAGGCCGAGACTCATGAACATGAAGATGATCCGGTCACTTGTGATAAAGCTATAAATGATGTTGATTCTAAATCTTGGAAACAGGCCATGAACAATGAGATGGACTCTATGAAATCCAACTCTGTTTAGGAACCTGTAGATCTACTGGATGGGATAAAACCCATTAGATGCAAGTGGGTCTACAAACGAAAGAAGGATGCAGAAGGGAGAGTGGAAACTTTCAAAGTTAGACTGGTTGCAAAGGGGTACATGCAAAAGGCTGGAATCGATTATGATGAAAACTTTTCACCTGTTGCCATACTGAAATCTATCCGTATTCTTTTGTCTGTTGCTACGACTCTTGATTACGAGATCTAGCAAATGGACGTTAAGACGGCATTCTTAAATAGCCATTTTGAGGAAAGTATCTACATAATACAGCCCAAAGGGTCGTGGTAAAAGGCCAAGAAAGAAAAGTCTGCAAGTTGCTTAGATCTATTTACGAATTAAAGCAAGCATCTCGCTCATAGAACCAAAGATTTGATCAAGCGATAAAAACATTTGGTTTTGAGCAGAATGTTGATGAACCTTGTATTTATAAATGTATTAAGGATAGAAAAGTGGTCTTTCTAGTACTCTATGTCGATGATATACTGCTCATTGGGAATGATGTAGGGAATTTATCATCGGTTAAGCTTTAGCTGCACCAACAGTTTGACATGAAGGACTAAGGAGAAGCTAATTATGTTCCAGGCATTCGTCTCTTTAGAGATCGAAAGAACAAAATGATAGCATTATCCCAGGTTTTGTACATAGATAAACTAATTGACAAGTATGCAATGCAAGAGGCAAAGAAAGGTTCACAACCTTCTATTGCCGGTCTAACTCTTTCATTGGATGATTGTCCCAAGACATCGGAAGAAAGAGAGCATATGAGTAAGGTCCCTTATGCATCCGCTGTGGGTAGCCTTATGTACGCTATGCTTTGCACTCGCCCAGACATATGTTTTGCAGTAGGTATGGTGAGTCGATATCAAGCGAATCCTGGAACCAAGCACTGGCAAGCAGTAAAGCATATACTTAAGTATCTTAAGAGAACGAGGGATTATATGCTAGTGTATTCTAGAGGGGACCTAACACCTGTAGGATACACAGGCTCAAACTTCCAAACTTGCAAGGATTCAAGAAAATCGACATCAGGATCAGTGTTCTTACTACGAGGAGGTGCTGTTGTGTGGAGGAGCGTGAAGCAGGGTTGCACAGCTGACTCTACGATGGAGGCTGAGTATGTGGCTGCGGCTGAGGCATCTAAAGAAGCGGTTTGGGTCCACAAGTTTTTTAGAGACCTTGAGGTCATTCCCAGTGTTGACAAGCCTATCACACTTTACTGTGATAACACTGGGGCTATTTTCAACACAAGGGAATCTCGGCACCACAAGAGGGCCAAGCACATAGATCGGAGGTATCACATTATTAGAGGGCACGTGGAGATAGGACAAGTAGATATATGTAAGATCACATTTGAGGATAACATTGCCAATTTCTTTACTAAGACTTTGGTGGCTAGAAACTTTGAAAGGCATGTAGAGGCGATGGGGATGCGTAACATGGCACATCTACTGGCTTAGGTTAAGTGGGAGATTGTTAGGAAATGCCCTAAGCATGAGAGACATTTTGATGTATTTATTTTGAACTACATAATAAAATTATAATATAGAGGTTATTCATTGCATTGCTATTTGTCCTTATTCTATTTACATGTTAAAGTAAATGTAAGCAAATGTGGCTCACTGACTGCTTATGTTAAAACTGTTAAAATATTGCATGCAATGTGTAGGATAATAAATCACAAAAAAACGTATCAGAGTGGCGCAGCGGAACAATAAAAATTTTAAGATCATTAAATATCTCATGATGCCATATACAATACACCAACAACAATTAAAACTCATACCTCAAGGACGCTAATGTGCAGGAGGAGAATGACTGGAGGCTTCAACCAACTAGCATTCTCTACTATTCTCCAATTCCCGAATGGCTGAGTGTGTGGGCACTCTGAACCTCGATCGGTATGCTAGCACTGCTAGTCTTCTTCTGACCACCCAGATCTCTAAAGAACTTTATTGTCACGGTGGGCTGTGCAACAATAAGCCTGCTCACCTGAGAGTCTGTGGTCTAAGAGAACTGGAGTGGCAGGACCTCTATTTATAGACCTGCATGAGGTGATTCTCTGAATTCGAATTGGATTAGGAAAAGATATTCTCCCTTATCCATAACCATAAAATCCGAATTTTCCAAGGAAAAAATCCAACAATAAAATTCGGCCATTTAGGATAAATCCAATCCAAATCTAAACAAGATTTTAACTAGAATTTTATCTCCCTTTTCAACCAAAAAATCCGAAATTTCCTAGGAGAAAATCTCCTAAAATTTTCGGCCACTTTTAGGATAAGGGAGAATCAAAATTCCACTAGGATTTTCAAGCTTGAATCTTATCTCATCCTTATCCAAAATAACCGAATTTTCCTAGGAGATTTCCTCCATAATTTCGGCCACTTTTCAGGGAGGAGAGAATCCAAATTCAACTGGGATTGAAACTTGAATTTTTCCCTTGAACCTTATCCACAAAAACCAAAATTCCATTGAGGATATTCCTCAAAATTTTGTCCACTATTTATTAGGATTTGGATTCAAAATTCAAGTAGGATTCTAACAAGATTATCCTCTCCAAATCCAACTCAAATTCGAATTTCAAATCTTGTGGATTTTCCACAACAAATTCGAATCCCACTTGGATTGTGATTCAAAATTTGAATTTCAAATTTCAAATTCGAATTTCAAATTCAAATTTCAAATTTCAAATTTCAAATTTCAAATTTCAAATTTAAATTCAAATTTCAAATTCAAATTTCAAATTCAAATTTCAAATTCAAATTTCAAAATCCACAAAACAATTGTGTTTCAAATTCTTGTTCTCATGGATAATTTTCTACAACTCCAATCCAATCTCAAATAAAATCATGACAACTTTATTTAGAGTTCGAATAATTGTGTACTCTATTATCCAAAACAAAATCTGAAACCAACCGGAGAGAATCTTGTCTACCATCCTAATCCTGTGTCATCACCATCCATGCATAATAAACCAGCCAATAGCATACACAAATCAATTTTCCAAACGTTAAGGAATTATATGGAGCTAGTAGAGGGACTGATTGGACATATATAATCAGGCTCCCGCAAATCCATATGATCATCATTCTTTTACCGAACAACTCAATCATATGATCACTAATTTCAGAGTCACATCACTATAAACCTGAAACTGAACTCCCAATTATATACCGTATTACGTAAGCCTGTGACGAGCCACTATCCAATGACCTTGTCATATATACAAAACCCTCATATGATATCCATGATCAGCCTTAGGTCAAAGTCCGTTTAATCCTACTGATCAGGCTATCTTAAAGTTCCATTATACTACCGAATTAAGAAAATGATTATTCACCATATGTGAATAAGAAATCATCCGCCCAGTAGACGACCCAAGGTCTTGTCCATTTTCACATTTAGTATAATGCCTTTAAGAGGATACCTTTAACTCCTTAGAGCTATGATTCCGATATCTGCAAACAAACCCTTCATCGTATACAAGTCATGTACCCAACGAACCGGTCTATAAGCTTACTACCTCTGAGACGCTTTAGCCATTGGAACATCAAAGTACACAAGTCATATACATGAAGTAGTTCATTTACTCAGGATTAAGGTTATTGCACAATGAACGTCAAAAGCAGATTGATCCACTCATAGCGGACTACGTAGATCAATCACGCTTTAGTCCCGGTCTAATATGTCACCACCAAGTAACATATCTATGTCTCTACTTGGGAGTCCAGCTCCAGACAGTCAAGACAAACCGTCCCCTCCAAGGCTTTAGACAACATAATAGTCTTAACATGAGTTAGATGCTCGGTCTAACCCCATAGACTACAGACCATAGTTTAGACCGCTAACTTTAGAACATTGTCTTCTCGCATACAAAAGTCCATTGCATGCAACATTCTAACAGTTTAACACAAGCAGTCAGGGAGCTATATTTGCTTACATTTACTTTAACATGTAAATAAGACAAGGACAGATAGCAATGTAATGAATAACCTCTATGTATAATTTTATTATCCAGTTCAAAATAAATACATCGAAATGTCTCTAATGCTTAGGGCATTTCCTAACACAATGGACTTTTGTATGCGAGAAGACAATGTTCTAAAGTAAGCAGTCTAAACTAAGGTCTGTAGTCTATGGGGTTAGACCGAGCATCTAACTCATGTTAAGACTATTATGTTATCTAAAGCCATGGTGGGGATGGTTTATCTTGACTATCCGGAGCATAGACTCCCAAGTAGAGACGTAGATATGCTGCTTGGTGGTGACATATTAGACCGGGACTAAAACGTGATTGATCTACGTAGTCTACTATGAGTGGATCAATCTGCTTTTGACATTCATTATGTAGTAACCTTAATCTTGAGTAAATGAACTACTTCATGTATATGACTTGTGTACTTTGATGTTCCAATAGCTAAAGTATCTTAGAGGTAGTAAGCTTATAGGTGCATGACTTGTATACGATGAAGGGTTTGTTTACAAATATCGGAATCATAGCTCTAAGGAGTT
This sequence comes from Antiaris toxicaria, assembly GCA_035233585.1. NCBI lineage: Eukaryota > Viridiplantae > Streptophyta > Magnoliopsida > Rosales > Moraceae > Antiaris > Antiaris toxicaria. The sequence goes on along the minus strand of CP141155.1, from coordinate 21,020,833 downwards.
AAAGGTATTCTCTTAAAGGCATTATACTGGATGTGAAAATGGACAAGGCCTTGGGTCGTCTGCCGGGCGGATGACTTCTTATTCACACATGATGAATAATCATTTTCTTATTCGGTAGTATAATGGAACTTTAAGATAGCCTGATCAGTAGGATTGAATGGACTTTGACCTGGGGCTGATCATGGATATCATATGAGGGTTTTGCATACATGACAAGGTCATTGGATATTAGCTTTTCACAAGTTTACGTAATACGGTATATAATTAGGAGTTCAGTTTTAGGTTTATAATGGTGTGACTCTGAAATTAGTGATCATATGATTAAGTTGTTCGGTATAGAATAATGATCATATGGATTCACGGGAGCCCGATTATATATGTCTAATTTGTGGTAACCGAGAAATCTATACTCTTGGAAAATTTTGTACAAAATATGTTAATAAAGTACAATTATAGTGAGATATCTTACAGAATACAGAGTAGAGGAAATTTTTGATTAATTAAGTTTTAATCAAAATTTGATAATGAATTAATGAATATAGTTTAAAAGCTAAGCATTAATTCAATTTATGATGTTTTAAAATTTAATAGAAAAGTATGTGAAAAATACATATTAAGAGATCAATGGCACACAAGTGAGCCACATTGATCAATGGCCAAAAGACTAGCCAAACAAGCCCTTGCATTTTCAAAAAAAAAAAGGAAAATGGGAGAGAGAGACACGTGAGGGGTAGCTGCTATACAGTAGCCTAAGTGAATTAATTCACTTGGTTTGTGCTGAAAAGAAGCAGACGAGAGAGAAAGAAAGAAAGAGAAAGAAAGAAAGAAAGAAAGAGAAAGAAAGAAAGAGAGAAAGTGACCGAGAAAAAGAAAGAGAAGAAAAAAAAATGAAAATCCAAACAAATTCGAATTTTCTTCTTCAAGCCACATATCGATTGAGTTTCGGTCAAGAATCAGCAGTAAGAAGCTCTCATGATTCAAAGCAAGGTAAACCCTCGTTTCTCACGTTTTTCTTGGGGAAAAAATCTAGTGTTTTAAGTGAAAAAAAGAGAATGTGAGTGAATCATGTTGAGGTTTTCGGTTAAAATCGAAACATGGTTCGAGTCTACATGTTTTCAAACACGAATCCATGAGTTGATGGTTTAGAAAACCAAGTTTAGTGAGTTTTCTTCACAAAAATGCAGATTTTTCAAAAGTTGAGTCAAGGGATATTCAGAAGCAAAATGTGAAATTTTGCTTATGAAATCACGGATTTGTGATAGTAGAAATGTAGTAGATACCTTGAAACGATCTTATGGAGATCGATTTTGAGTGTAAGAAGTAGAACAAAGGCCATAAAAGCCTTAGAAAATCATAGCAGAGCATTTCGGAACCAGAATCTTGATTCTGGTATGAACACGGGCGTGTACAAGGGCGTGTTCAGTACACGGCCCCGAACATGCCCATATACACGACCGTATTGCAAGAAAATTCAAACCCGAGAGGTACACGGCCAAGAACACGGTCGTGTATCGGGCCGTGTCAAGGGGTACACGGTTAAGGGAAAGGCGTGTAGCAGGCCATGTTAGACAGTAGGAAAACACAGCCAGAAACAAGGCCGTGTAAGTAACCATGTAAGAGTCCAGAGGAGTACACGGCCAGTAACACGGCCGTGTATTCATCCGTGTAAGTATACACGGCCATGTTCCACGAAGTACACGACCAGGCATGTAAGTCCAGAGAGGTACACGGCCAGAGACACGCCCGTGTAGGAGGGCGTGTTCGAAGCCAGAGAGTAAAAAAAAAAATCTGGAAATGTAAAATTTCATGTTTTGCCATGTTTCCAGTATAAGATGAATATTGGAAATAATCAGTGATTATTTCTTTTACAGGAGTTCAAGCCAGAGACCCCGAATCAGCAGTCCTAGAGCAGCAGAGGCTTATGCTAGCCGACTTTCTGTAAGTTCAAGCATTGTCCACAAGTGGTATCAGAGCAGTTATGATGGGTTCAGTTTAGGATAACAAACGTAGTCACATTTGATATCAGAGCCCAAGTTTTAAAATGGGTGTAGTTTAAAATACCAAACGTAGTCACAGTTGGTATTATCAGAAAAGTTGGTAGACCATATCCCGCCTGACTTCGTGCATGTCCTGTTCGCCGATCCAAGTAAGTTCAGTTTATGTTAGCATCAGTAGCTAGTTATGCATGAAAGTAAAGGTCTGTAGAGACCTATACTTTGTAGTACGTTTATGATGTTATGATAATGCAAGAAATGATGTGGATCCTTTTTATACAGGATCTAATATAAGTTCATCATGTGATTATAGGATATAAAGTAGCACGATGGAAAATCAGGGCCAAGGACAAAGAAGAAGAAAGGGACGCCCATCTCTAACTCAACGACTAGAAGAGATGTAAGCTCTTCTAGAAAACCAGATGAGAGAAAATGCAGAGTTGAGACAGAGATTAGAACAACTAGAGTAGAGGCAGGGATCAGTAGGGACTCCTGCATAACCAGCAGCAGAAGAAGAACGAGTAGTGCCACTAGCGGCACCAGAAGTGGTTCAAGAACCACCGGTCAGGGTGAACCCAGAGCCACTATACGAGAGATTTCGGAAGATGAGGCCTTCAGAATTTGAGGGTTCAACAAATCCTCTAGAAGCAGAAGATTGGCTTTCTTCAATCCAGATGATTATGGAGTTTATGAGACTCACGGATGAAGAGAAAGTCTTATGCGCATCCTTTGTTCTAAGGAGGGACGCAAGATTTTGGTGGGACACAGTTCGCATGAGGAGGGACGTGACTACAATGTCATGGGCGGAGTTCCTGGAGGAGTTCAACCAAAAATAATATGATCCTGTATCACTCTGACCACAACAGAAAGAATTCTTAGAGTTACAGCAGGGTGACATGTCAGTCAGTGAGGTTTGCAAGAGATTTGATCAGCTCTCCCGCCTATGTCCGTATGTAGTACCAACGGAAAGGGAGAAGATACAGAAGATGATAGGCATGTTCAGGCCTGAGATTGCTACCTTGATTGACATTCGTCCAATCCCACCAATTTCAGTAGCCGACTGTGTTAGTCGTGCTTTGAGGGTAGAGTACCATCTAGCCCGACAGAAAGAGGAAAAGGAAAAGGTTTGGGAAGTCAGGAAGAAAGAAAAGATCTTGGCTAAGGCCTCTCAACCTGGACAGCACAGCAAGGGCAGTCAGAGTACAAGACCAGAGCAGTCCAGTCATCCAGGCCTTCAGCTCCAACAGAAAAGAAAGGGCAATTTCTAAGCAAACCGGGTCAAGAAAATAGAAGCCAGTCACGGAGGACTAGCACCACTACAGTTCCAAGTAACCCCACCTATCCAAATTGTGGGAAGAAACATGTGGGTCAATGCAGAGCTGGCACAACTGCATGTTTTCAGTGCAGAAAAGAAGGCCATTTCATCAAGAATTGCCCCATGAACCGCCAGTCAGTATCAGGAGCAAACTCTTCACGTCCGCAGCAATCACAAGTTCATGCACTCAGACTAAGCTATGAAAGCCCATCAAAAGTGCCTCCAATAGTGTAAGAAAGACAAGAAAGAGCTCCACAGGCAGATGCTAGGATGATGGCCTACACCAGAGAAGAGGCAGAGGCAAGGACGTCCAACGTGGTGACAGGTCAGATTTCTGTCGCTAACCACTTGGCATCTGTCTATTTGACTCTGGGGCCACCCATTCTTTCATATCATATGCATTTGCTGATAAGTTAGAATACCCTAGAGACCACATGGGAAGAACTTTTAGAGCTGCTCTCCCATCAGGAGAAATCATGTTGTCAAAGTACTGGTTACCTCATGTACCAGTAATTGTGGCAAATAGAGAGCTGTATGTAGAGTTGATCATGATGAAGATCGTAGACTATGATGTAATCTTGGGAATGGATTTCCTAGGAAAATATCAAGCTACGATAGATTGCAGAAACAGAAGAATAGTGTTCAAGCCAGAAGATGAAGAATGCTTTGAATATGTCGATTCTTCGAGAAGATCAAGCAAGATGATGATAAGTTCATTGAAAGCCAAGAAGCTAATAGCCAGTGGTTGCACTGGATATGTAGCTTATGTGACAGATACAGTAGAAGAGAAGAAGTTACAGCCGGAAGATGTTCCTGTTGTCAGAGAATTTCTCGAAGTCTTTCCCGAGGAACTACCAGGACTACCTCTAGAACGGGAAATCTCATTTGAGATAGAGCTCCTACCTGGAACAGCACCAATCTCCAAGGCGTCGTACCGCATGGTACCAGTGGAGTTAAAAGAGTTACAAGTGCAGTTGAAGGATCTGCTTGATAAGGGATTCATCAGACCGAGCTATGGCCCATGAGGTGCTCCCGTACTATTTGTCAAGAAGAAAGACGGGACGTTCCGCATGTGCATAGATTACAGAGAATTGAACAAGGTTACAGTCAAGAATAGGTACCCATTACCTAGAATTGATGACCTGTTCGATCAGCTCAAGGGTGCAGCAGTGTTCTCAAAGATTGATTTGAGATCAGGATACCATCAGCTGAGAATCAAGGAAAGTGATGTTCCCAAGACAGCTTTCAGAACCCGTTATGGGCATTATGAGTTCCTAGTAATGCCATTTGGGTTAACAAACGCGCCAACTGCTTTCATGGACATGATGAACAGAGTCTTCAAGGAGTATCTAGACAAGTTTGTCATTATGTTCATCGATGACACTCTTGTATATTCAAAGACTCACGCAGAGCATGAAGCACAGTTAAGAGTTGTTTTTCAGAAGCTGAGAGAGCATCAACTCTATGCCAAATTCTCAAAATGCGAGTTCTGGCTAGAGAGAGTACATTTCCTTGGTCATGTAGTATCCAAGGAGGGAATTGCAGTAGATCCAAGCAAAGTGGATGCAATTAATAAATGGCCTGCACCTAAGAGCGTGACAGAGATACACAATTTCTTAGGGTTAGCTAGCTATTACAGGAGATTTGTGGAGGGATTTACAAGAGTGGCAGCACCTCTCACCACCCTCACACGCAAGGAAAAGAAGTATATATGGACAGATGAGTGTGACAAAAGCTTCCAAGAACTGAAGAGACGGCTAACAAGCACACCGATTCTCACACTCCCTACTAAGGGGGAGAAGTATGAAATCTACAGTGATGCCTCAAGAGTGGGTTTGGGAGCAGTATTGATGCAAGATGGCAAAGTAATTGCCTATACTTCACGTCAATTGAAAGAGCACGAGAAGAATTACCCCACTCACGATCTAGAACTTGCTGCAGTAGTGTTCGCACTCAAAATTTGGCAACACTATCTGTATGGAGCACAGTATTAGATTTATACGGATCATCAGAGTTTAAAATACTTCTTCACATAGAAGGAGTTGAATATGAGGCAAAGAAGATGGTTGGAGTTGGTGAAGGATTATGACTGTGAGATCCTTTATCACCCAGGAAAAGCCAACCGAGTAGCAGACGCTTTGAGCAGAAAAGCTACAGTTCCACAGCAGTTGTCTATTGACAGGTTGCCAAAACCATTACAGCAAGAGGTTCATTCGCTTGAGCTAGAGCTGATATCAGGAAAATTGTCAGCACTGCAGTTGAAGTCATCATTGTTTGATGATATCAAGGAAGCTCAGAAGTAAGATTCAAGTCTGACAGACTCCCAAGAAGAGATGTCCAAAGATGGATTAATCATGTATCAGGGGAGAATTCATGTTCCAGCAAATGAAGAACTGCGAAGGCGAATCATGTCAGAAGCTCATGAGACGCCATATTCAGTCCATCCTGGAGCCACCAAGATGTACCAAGATTTGAAGCTACACTTTTGGTGGAAAGGGATGAAAGGAGACATTGCAAGATTTGTGAGTAAGTGCCTTACTTTTTAGAAAGTCAAGGCTGAGCATCAGCATTCTAGAGAAAAGTTAGAACCTCTAGAGATTTCAGAATGGAAATGGGAAAATGTTACCATGGATTTTGTGGTAGCACTACCCAAAACGAGAGGAGGACACGATGCCATTTGGGTAATCGTGGATAGATTGACAAAGACAACCAGATTCATACCAATAAAGATCACTTACTCATTGGAGAAGCTGGCACATCTGTATGTAGATCATGTTGTCAGGTTACATGGAGTTCCAAAGTCCATAGTATCTGACAGAGATGCACGATTCACTTCAAACTTTTGGGAGTGTGTGCAAAGAGCCATGGGCACAGAACTGAGGTTCAGTACAGCCTTCCATCCTCAGACAGATGGACAATCAGAACGGACTATCCAGACCTTAGAGGATATGCTCCGAGCATGCGTCATGAATTTTCCAGGAGCTTGGAATGAGAAGCTACCATTAGTGGAATTCTCATACAACAACAATTACCAAGCTTCCATCAAGACGGCACCGTATGAGGCCCTGTATAGAAGAAAGTGCAGATCACCCATCCACTGGTATGATCTGAAGGAAAAACAACTGCATAAAACAGATTTCATGTAGGAAACTTGCGATGCAAGATCCAGTAAAGAATGAAGAGTGCTCAGAGCAAACAGAAGAGTTATGCAGACAGAAGACGGAGATCTCTAGAATTCAAGGAAGGGGACTTCGTTTTTCTGAAAGTGTCACCCATGAAGGGGATTATGCGATTTGGTAAGAAGGGAAAACTGAGTTCAAGGTATATTGGACCCTATGAGATTATCAAACGCATTGGGAAGGTTGCCTACAAGTTGGCATTACCTGCTGAGCTGTCAGTAGTACACAACGTATTCCATGTCTCCATGCTCAGAAAGTACATGTCAGATCCATCTCATGTGCTACACTATGAACCAGTCCAAGTCCAAGAGGATTTGACATATGAAGAACAGCCTGTTCAGATACTGACTAGAGAAGAAAATGTGCTGAGAAACAAGACCATCCCACTAGTCAAGGTATTGTGGATAAATCACAATATAGAAGAAGCTACGTGGGAAAGAGAAGATGAGATGAGACTTTCATACCCTCACTTGTTCTAAATTTTCGAGGACGAAAATGTTATAAGGAGGGATGAATGTGGTAACTGAGAAATCTATACTCTCGGAAAATTTTGTACAAAATATGTAAATAAATGTACAATTATAGTGAGACATGTTACAGAATACAGAGTAGAGGAAAATTTTGATTAATTAAGTTTTAATCAAAATTTGATAATGAATTAATGAATATAGTTTAAAAGCTAAGCATGAATTCAATTTATGATATTTTACAATTTAATAGAAAAGTATGTGAAAAATACATATTAAGAGATCAATGGCACACAAGTGAGCCACATTGATCAATGGCCAAAAGACTAGCCAAACAAGCCCTTGCATTTTTTTAAAAAAAAAAAAGGAAAATGGGAGAAAGAGACACGTGAGGGGCAGCTACTACACAGTAGCCCAAGTGAATTAATTCACTTGGTTTGTGCTGAAAAGAGAAGCAGACAAGAGAGAAAGAAAGAAAGAAAGAAAGAAAGAGAAAGAAAGAAAGAGAGAAAGTGACCGAGAAAAAGAGAGAGAAGAAAAAAAAAAAGGAAACCCAAACAAGTTCGGATTTTCTTGTTCAAGCAACAGATCGATTGAGTTTCGGTCAAGAATTAGCAGCAAGAAACTCTCAAGATTCAAAGCAAGGTAAACCCTCGTTTCTCACGTTTTTCTTGGGGGAAAATCTAGGGTTTTAAGTGAAAAAAAGAGAATGTGAGTGAATCATGTTGAGATTTTCGGTTAAAATCGAAACATGGTTCGAGTCTAGATGTTTTCAAACAAGAATCCATGAGTTGATGGTTTAGAAAACCAAGTTTAGTGAGTTTTCTTCACAAAAATGCAGATTTTTCAAAAGTTGAGTCAAGGGATATTCAGAAGCAAAATGTGACATTTGCTTATGAAATTATGGATTTGTGATAGTAGAAATGTAGTAGATACCTTGAAACGATCTTATGGAGATCGATTTTGAGTGGAATAAGTAGAACAAAGGCCATAAAAGCCTTAGAAAATCATAGCAGAGCAGTTTGGACCCAGAATCTTGATTCTGGTATGAACACGGGCGTGTACAAGGGTGTGTTCAGTACACGGCCCCGAACATGCCCATATGCACGATCGTGTTGCAAGAAAATTCAGACCCGAGAGGTACACGGTCAAGAACACGACCGTGTATAGGGCCGTGTCAAGGGGTACACGGTCAAGGGAAAGGCGTGTAGCAGGCCATGTTAGATAGTAGGAAAACACGGCCAGAAACATGGCCGTGTAAGTAACCGTGTAAGAGTCCAGAGGAGTACACGGCCAGTAACACGGTCGTGTATTCACCCGTGTAAGTATACACGGCCATGTTCCACGAAGTACACGGCCAGGCATGTAAGTCCAGAGAGGTACACGGCCAGAGACACGCCCGTGTAGGAAGGCGTGTTCGAAGCCAGAGAGTAAAAAAAAAAAATCTGAAAATGTAAAATTTCATGTTTTGCCATATTTCCAGTATAAAATGAATATTGGAAATAATCGGTGATTATTTCTTTTATAGGAGTTCAAGCCAGAGACCCCGAATCAGCAGTCCCAGAGCAGCAGAGGCTTACGCTAGCTGACTTTCTGTAAGTTCAAGCATTATCCTGACTGCAACGTTGACAAGCTTGTTATATTATGATGTTATGTATGTTGTATGACGTGTATGTTAGACATTGATTGTTTGCATCACGATATCTATGTCAGTTCATGTCAGTTCATGTCATGCATATAGAGTTGCATGTTTCAGTATACATGTCAGACAGGTACCAGAATACGAAAACAGGTAGGTGTACAAGGCACCCTAGTGTGTTAATAAAACACACACCCCAGTAATTCATGTAACAGGTTCCGACTGTGGGGGTAATTATTATGCTACCCAGTTGGAACACCAGCAAGATGGTAATTAAACCAATTATTGGCGTATCGGCCTCTCGACCCACAGGGAGATTTTTATGTTTAGCTTCAGTTAAGACTGAGGAGGTCAGCACTAAAGTACCGCTCCGAGTTGCACTAACATGTCGGTACGACCAATCAGGGGCCCAAAACCAGAACTAAAATATCAGATAATATCCTAAGACTAATCTTTCAGCCACGAGCATGTTTACAGAGTCCAATTTCATGCATGAGCACAGCAGTATAGCATGTCATGTTTTATGTTTGAACTTACTGAGCTCATAGCTCATCAGTTTGTTCACATGTTGCAGGTAAGAGACCTGTTCACCAGTAGTATACGGTGGACGACGAACAGGGAAGATGCATGTCGGGGAGGATTGGGCGAGGGATTTGGTCACCCTTAAGTCTTCCGCTGTACAGATTTTGAAATTTAAACCATGTAGTTTCAAGAACAAGATTACAAGTTAAGATTATGTGATAGGGGAATCATGATTAATATGCATGTTATTTTGTTAACATGATTTCCTTATCACATTCTCGAACAGTTTATGTTTTTAAAGAAAAAAAAATTTATTCCGCAAAATTAGCAAGCAAGTTTTCAGTTCAGCATTATTGCCGGCGACCCTAAAGGCCTGCATACTATTGCGGTTAACTACAGAGTTGGTCGTAATAGCCATGTAGAGCCTCTACAGCAGAGCGGGCCGCCACATAATTGGTCCCTCTACTAGCTTCAAATAATTCTTTAACGGTTGGCAAATTGATTAGTATATACTTATTGGTTGACTTTGCATGGATGGTGTTGACATAGGATTAGGATGATGGACAAGATTCTCTCTAGTTGAATTCGGATTTTGTTATGGATAATAGAGTACACAATTATTTGAACTCCAAATAAAGTTGCCATGATTTTATTTGAGATTGAATTGGAGTTGTAGAAAATTATCCATGAGAACAAAATTTGAAATACAACTTTTTGTGGATTTGGAAATTTGAATTTTAAAATTTGAAATTTGAATTTTAAATTTTGAATTTGAAATTTGAATTTGAAATTTGAATTCGAAATTTAAATTTGAATTTTGAATTTGAAGTTTGAATTTTTGAAATTTGAACTTTGAAATTTGAATTCAAATTTTGAATCACAATCCATTAAGGATTCGAATTTTTTGTGGATAATTCCACATGGTTAGAATTCGAATTTGATTTGGATAATGGAGAGGAAAATCTTGTTTGAATCCTACTTGAATTTTGAATCCCAAATCTATCAAGGAAAAACCGAATTTATTAGGGAAGAATCTCCCAAGGGAATTTCGGATTTTTTTGGATAATGATGCAGGGAAAAATTCAAGTTTCAATCCTATTTGAATTTGGATTCACTCCCTCCCTAAAGTGGCTGAAAATTTTGAGGATAAATCCAAGGGGATTTTCGGTTTTTAATGGATAAGGGTGAGATAAAATTCAAGCTAGAAAATCCTATTTGAATTTTGTTTCTCCTCACACTAAAGTGGCCGAATCTGGACATGTTTATGGCTTAGGGAAATTTGGTTATTTATGGATAAATAAGGAGATAAAATTCATATTAAAATCCTGTTTGAATTTGGATTGCACCCTAAAATGACCGAAATTTTTTAGTTGGATAATGGCTTTAAAAATTTGGATTTTGTTAGTAGATAAGGGAGAAAATCTTCTCCTAGTCCAATTCGAATTCAAAAGATCACCTTATGCAAGTTTATAAATAGAGGTGCTGCCACTCTAGTTCTCTTAGACCACAGGCTCTCAGATGAGCAGGCTTATTGTTGCACAACTCACTGTGACAATAAGTTATTTAAAGATCTGGGTGGTCAGAAGGAGACTAGCAGTGCTAGCATACCGGTCGAGGAACCGAATGCCCACACACTCAGCCATCCGGGAATTGGAGAATAGTAGAGAAGGCTAGTTGGTTGAAGCACTCTGGTCATTCTCCTCCTGTAGTTTGGCATCCTCTTGAGGTATGAGTTTTATTGTTGTTAATTTATTGTATATGGCATCATGAGATATTTAACGATCTTGAAAAATTTTTGTTATTCCACTGTGCCGCTCTGATGTATTTTTACCAATTTTTTCCTTCACTCCCCTCCCCTCATCAGTCTGCACACATAAGATACGACCATTGACTGGGCCCACAAGTGAAACTAAAGTAAAGTAAAAAAAAAAAAACAAAATGATATGAAAGATAGAAAGAAAAATGAAAATGAAAGAACGCAAAATAAGTAAGCATAATAAGATTGACGTAAGTTGACATGTATATGTAATGTTTTGTGTGTATGTTTGTACTTACTGAGTTTTAGCTCACATGTCCATTCGTGGTGTAGGTAACATAGGTAAGTAGTCCATATGTTGAAAGGTGTAACTGAAGGACTGGCAGACACATTCGCGGGATGTTATGGATAGGGGAGGGTTCTGCTATGTTTTCCCTACTGTAAAGAAATGCAAAGAAATGTATATGTTATGTAAAGAAAAATAAGACAAGTATGAATACATGATTATGTCTATAAAGTATTTTAAAGGAACAAGAACATATGTATGTTATAGATTATGAAACGTTTTGAAAGAAACAAACTAGTAATTAAATTGTAGGTTTTTATAATAGAGATTGTCTAACCAAAAAATGTTTTCCAATGTAGCAAACCGCTTTTCAAAAAAAAAAAAACATATATACGTGATTTCAGAAACTTATATTTTTACTAAGCTATCAAAAAAAAATCTATGCTTTTCAAATACGGATCCTTAAATTAGAATGTAAAACTACGATATATAAAAAGTTAAGTAGTCATCGACTTGAGCGCGTTGGGTTGCCAATAGTCGTTGGGTCCTACACACAACAGGCCATCAAGAGTCTCGTCGAAGGCCGAGCTCTTGATCTTCCAGTCCAGCGACTCCCCGTGCCTCAGTCTAGATCTTCGAATCTAGTAGGAGTCAAGAATGAAGGCAAAGGCCTGATTGCAAAACAAAGATAGCAAAGAAGATGCTAGAGCAGCACCTGACGTGATGGAGATAGCAAAAAAGACAATAAGACAGCAGTGCCAGGGCGGCTGCCAGTGGCTGGTGGTGGTGGAGGGGATCGGTAGATTTTTTTTTATTTTTATTTTAGACAAGTTTTTTTATTTTATTTTTTTGAAATATTTAGATTTTAATTTAATATGATAAATAATATATATATCTTTAATTAAAGTAAATGATGACCGTTAAATTGAACCTTTAAATTTTACGTTATCAATAAAATAAAAAAGCTTAATCTCTTGTAAAAACAAAAACTCTCTGTGTGCATTTTACAGTTTAGTAAATACTTTATAAAAGGCTTCTTTAAATTAAATAAAGAGAGAGAGAGAAAGAGGGACATTGTTAATTGCAATAATTAAGGAAAACGCGGAATTTTGACCACCCTTGTCGGACATAATGCACCAGGCACACGTACAGTGGGGCTCACTACAGAAAAAAGTCTCAGTTCTTGTGTCAAAAGACGTGCGTTTTTTCTTTCGTGGGCAACAGCTAATGGTATGGAGTCCGTCCACATAGGCTCCTAAATCCTTACAAACAGAACAACCCCTGTTGAGTTACTGTAAAAGTAATTCCAACAAAGTTATATAAGTATAGTCACTTATCCGATATCCCTAAAAAATCATATTTATAATTTTTTTATACATTACTATAATAATTAATTAAATTTAATATAATATTTGTTCAGTAATATTTTTTTATTATAATATTTTAAATAAAAAGTTTGAATATCTATCTTAATGCTGGACGAGAGTTTTTCTATCATTTAGCTACTAGACCTTTATGATATTTCAGAACCAGTAACCAATTCCAGACAAATTGTCAAACATGTGGATCCCACAGCAGCCTGTTCAACGTTCAAAAGATTTTTTTAAAAAATGTCCTAGCATGAAGGAGCAATCTTCGGCCACTTTTCCATATCTTTTCCTCCTGAACATCTTTGTCACTCTCCATTTCACCCCACACTCACACTTAGTTTACTTCTCTCTTCTACCATGACATTACCACACCTAGTACTCACTCACAAATTCGTGCTACTAATCCTAGTAGCCCTCCCGCCTTCCGCTGTCGCCGCCGCTATCGCCCTCTCCCCATGCCGCCCCCGATGCGGCGCCATTGCGATAAAATATCCTTTCGGCGTAGACGACGGGTGCGGGGCGCCGCAGTTCCGCCGAATGCTGAACTGCAACGCGACGGACCTTTTTTTCGTCACCCCTTCGGGTAGCTACAAGGTGCAGTCGATCGACTACGACAAGCAAAAGGTTGTTGTCTATGATCCCTCCATGTCAACATGCTCCATTCTTCAGCCTCCCCATGACTTTGTCATGACGGACGTCCAGTCGGCCATCATACCTCCGTCGTCGGACACCGTATTCGCATTGCTTAACTGCTCAATCGACTCTCCGGTGCTCAACCATTACAAGAATCTTTGCTTCAACTTCTCCGACCACTCCTGTGATGAGCTCTACAGTGCCTGCAATGCCTTCAGGGTCTTCCATTTCTTGACCAACTCTTCTCCCCCCTGTTGCTTTACCGGGTAAAGAATAAAACTTTTTTTACATGGGTATTGTATAATATGCTAGCATTTATTTGAATGATTATTTGTGAATATTTAAAATTGCCGCCTAACTGCGAATAAGGGTAGAATTTATGCGCTATGAGTCCTTGGATTTTTAGAACTGTGTGATGACTTAATTAGTTTCTAATTAGTATTTTTTTTTCTAATATAATTTTTATAGGAGTCTAAAGAGTTAGTTCTTAAATTGATACATTAATAGTTTATTAATACCAAAAATAAAATGGAAAAATATTATTCCTGTACCCTGAAGTTTATTAAAATAGTGGATTGGTTTTTTTTTTTTTTTTTTCAAAGTGGAGTGACTTCACCAAAAGAATGTATAGAATGTAAATAGTTTGAATCTCAAATCCTCAATTCAAAAATGAAAAAAACAAAAACAAAAACAAACAGCCTATCTTTTGAATAAAAATAAAACCTTTGAATACCTTAAGACTAATTTTTAAGATAAAAAATGTATTTCTTGCCATTTCAGCCCAAAAACGTATTAAAAGAAAAAAATCCTAAAGATGTATTAAAGATATTATTTAATATTTAAAAATAAAAGCCCATATTATTCCCAAAAAAAGGGCAAATTTTTTATTTATTTATTTATTTTTTAATTTTTGTTGTAAGTAATTCGAATTGTTAGGTTTAAAATTTTCATTAAACTATATCCACTGTCACAGGAAAATATAAAAATGCCGCAAAGAACATGAATTTATATATATATATATATATAATGAGTGATCAAATATCTATCATCTCTCTCTCTCTCTCTCTTTCTGGCGTTAAGGGATCAGATAGCTGGCATCTCTCTCTCTTGGGTTTGTATTGCGCTCTCCTTCAGGCTCTCACAATCTCTTACTCGGGTTGTACAAGTGGATCGAACAGCGCCAGATGTCTGACCTTTATTATACATAATTATGAATTAGACTTTTTAAAATGCCATAAGCAACTGTTTAGCTTTCATTAAATGAACAAGGTGTACTCAAAATTATATTTATATAGTATGGAATACCAATTTATGATCAACAAATATGCAAATATAAATTGATACAACAAATGTATCATAACAAGATATTTCCTTGTTAAATTAGTATTAGAACGTTTAACTAGTAATGAAAACTGATAAGTTGAGAGAATTTTAACTCATTAATAAAAAAAACTATATTATGTGACGTTTTTTTGTGAATACTTATGATAGAAATACTAAAAAACAAAGGTTGAATAAGAAATAATACATGCACAAAGTTATTTGTACAGTCACTCATTTTCAGTCTGATTCCTTAACTTAGTAATATCTCATTCTGCTTTTAGGAATATTAAAAATGCTTGAATGCTGAAATTATAAAACTTAATTCCACTTTTTTTTCCTTTTTTTTTTATAATTTTTTTATAGAACCGTGAAGGCCTAATATGTATGTGTATTGCGTACGGTAATAAAATTGAATTTGCAGGTATGACACCATGAAGTTCATGAGCATTAACATCTTGGAATGCACACACTACACCACTGTGCTCAACACTGATGGCTTGAGCACCAATTTATAGTATGGAATACCAATTTATGATCTACAAATATGCAAATGTAATTTGATACAACAAATGTATCAGAACAAGATATTTCCTTGTTAAATTAGTAACAAAACGTTTAATTAGTAATGGAAACTGATGACAAGTTGAGAGAAGTTCAACTCGTTAAAAAAAAAAAAACTAAATTATGTAACGTTTTTTGTGAATATTTACATTAGAAATACTAAAAAACAAAGGTTGAATAAGAAATAATATCTGCACAAAGTTATTTATGCAGTCACACCTATTTTCAGGCTGATTTTTAAACTTAATAATATCTTATTATGTTCTTAGGAATATTAAAAGTGATTGAATGGTGGAATTCTAAAGCTCAATTCCAATTTTTTTTTCTTTCCCTTTTTTTTCAATTTTTTTTATAGAACCGTGAAGGGCTGATATGTATGTGTACTGTGTGCAATAATAAATTTGAATTTGCAGGTATGACACGGTGAAGTTCATGAGCATGAACATCTTGGACTGCACACACTACACCACTGTGCTCAACACTGATGGCTTGAGCACCAATTTATAGTATCGAATACCAATTTACGATCTACAAATATGCAAATGTAATTTGAGACAACAAATGTATCAGAACAAGATTTTTCCTTGTCAAATTATTAACAAAATGTTTAACTAGTAATGGAAACTGATAAGTTAAGGGAAGTTCGACTTGTTAAAAAAAAAAAAATCAAATTATGTAACTATTTTTTGTGAATAATTACGTTAGAAATAAAAAAAACAAAGGTGGAATAGGAAATAATATCTGCACAAAGCTATTTGTGTAATCACACTTATTTTCAATCTGATTCCTATACTTAATAATATCTTATTTTGTTCTTATAAATATTTAAAGTGTTTGAATGGTGAAATTCTAAAAGTTAATTCCATTTTTTTTTTCTTTCCTTTTTTTTATTTATTTGTTTTATAGAATCATGAGGGCCTAATATGTATGTGTACTGCGTACAATAATAAATTTGAACTTGCAGGTATGACACGGTGAAGTTCATGAGCATGAACATCTTGGACTGCACACACTACACCACTGTGCTCAACATTGATGGCTTGAGAGGCATAGGACCTTGGGACTGGGTTTACGGCATCAAACTCTCCTACACCATTCCCGATACCGGTTGTGAGAGATGCTTGCAATCTGGCGGTATATGCGGGTTCGATACCGAGACCGAGGGAATGCTCTGTCTTTGCTCTCCTTCCTCAAATACCACGAGACAATGTGGTAAGAAATTTTTTTTTAACCTAATGTGGTAAAAAATTAAGAATAAACATATGGCACAACTTAAAAAATATAGAACCAGTGCCAATAGTTCATCACGAATGAAAGGACAACATGTTTGGAAGCCTGTCATTGTTAGTGTTAAAAATTAGTCACTTTAAGAGAAAAAAATATATCTGTTTGGAAAAATATTTTAGCTTGGATCAGCTAAATCTTGTGTTTGGATCAATTTTAGATTTTGACTTAAATTTAGATTAGTAGCTCATACTTTAATTTTTTTTATCTCTATTTTTAATATTTTAGTATAGTTTTTAATACAAATTTAAAATTACGTTTGGTAAACATTTTTTGGTGTAACGAAAATCAATTTTACATCAAATACAAAATTTTACATTCAAATACAATCATTTTCAATAGTGCTATGAAAATAATTACTATTTACAAGTTTTTTAAAATAATCACATCAACTTTTTAACCATGATTATTTATCTCTACTTTTACCAATCACATCAACTTTTCAACTCTAAAATACTTTTCATCCAAACACACATTTTATTCAAATACAAAACAAATATTTTTCAATCAAATACAATACTCAAAAAAGAATTGTATTCAAACGCAATGCGTTTACCAAATGCCCTTAAATTTTTTCATATCAAATGTCTAATTTTAACTCTAACTTAGTTTATTTCAAGCTAAATTCAAAGCAAAACATGCAATCAAATGAACACTAAACATAATGCTTTTTATTTTAAAACAAATCAAAGTATACTTTCACATTACGTTTTTAATTTCAAGAAGAATAATCTTTAAAAAAAAATCCATTGTATTGTTGATTTTAAAATTTCAAATCTAGGATTCAGTTTGGTTCCTATTTTTTCTTTTGAAATGAAAATTTTTCATGTTTTAAACAGAGAAGTTACTTTTGTTGTAATTATGAAAAAGGTGAAATTTCTAAATTGATATTTGGATATATATTAGAAAAAGTCATTTGAAAATTAGGTTTTTAACAAATCTCATAAAATCTAATTGTACTTTAATAGGGTATGTACATAAATTTGTTCCTCTAATGATTTTGAGCACATTAAAAAGGCATTGTTTCAATCAGGGATCAAATGAAAAAAAAAAAAAAAAACTATGAAATGTTAAAATTTAAAGTAAAGTTTTGAATGTGAAAATGCTATTGTACAAAATAGAATTGCAATGGAAACTAATTAAAGGGTTGATTCTGGAAAACAGGAAAAAAAAAAAAAAGATTCCTTTCATTCAATTTCTAAACAAACGTCATTTTCATTTATAAAATGAGACGGGTCTAATATTCTAAACAAACATCTCTAAGACTGCTTGTTGAAGTTCCCCTACCTAAAATTTATTTTATTTTATTTTTTTCAGGGGTAGGTAGTTTTACTGCGGATGGACAGAGACGTAGTAGTATTGTCTGGCTAACTCATTTCGTTTCTTATGCTTTGTTTTTGTTCATGACGAAGACGATAATATGATTAGCATAATATAATTTTTATAGTGAATTCTACCGTTTGAATTCTTGAAATGTTGTTCATTATTAATTGTTATGCTAATTAGTCATAAACTTGATACCAAACTTCCAATATGTTTATAACTGTAACTCCAACCCTCGGTCCTATTTTAGATTCTTGTCACATGTTTATTTACTATTATGAGAGGAACGTGCCTTGATTAAAACCTTTTTCTTATTCTTTTTCTAATATTGTATAATTTTTATTTCCCATCAAAAAGTTTTATTTACCCTTTAAATACTAATTTTCAAATATGATTCCACTTAATTTTTTTGACACAATTTGCTAAGCCATTATTCCCATGTAATTTTTTTTAATCAAATATGTCTATAAAAAGTCTCACTAAATAAGAATTTTCGATCAATTGCATTAACTCTTTTAGAATTAAAAATTCCTTTTACTCTTTTATTAGAGTGGTTCTATGTGCACCCCAAATATTAATAAATACCCCAATAAAATCATTAAATATTCTTATTACACTTTTATCCTACAATAAAATTACCTGAAAATCCCTTAAAAATTCTCATACCCACATACCTATAAATTAAAATAATCTTTTTTTAATAAAATAATTAAAAAAAAACACCATATTAACTATAAATGGAAACAATATTTTTAAAAGAAAAAAAATTCCTACAAATTTGATTAGTGTTAATTCATTTTATAAACTCTAAATTGTTCTTCATCAAATTTTGTCTAAAGATATCTTTATAACTACAAGAAAATTTTCAATGAAAGATTCAAGTGAAACAAAAATAAAAGAAAGTATGTCTTTTGAACAGCCAACAACTGTTGAAGTATGTAGTATGTATTTTAAATTTTAAATTTATTAGTATTATGTGTTCTTTTTCTTTGCTTTTAGCGTTTGAAAACGATTCTTTGTGAAAGCAGAAAGAATGTAGTATATATTTTTAATTTTTTAATGAAGTTATTTTTAATAATAGCTTTGTTTTTATTGATTAAATTTTAAGTCATTATTTTGAAAGTGATGTTGCCACAAAAGAATTTTTAGTGGTTCGTTTTTTTTGTAGTGATAAGTTTTTTTTTTTTTTTTTTTGAGAATGAAAAAGTATCTTATTTCTTTCATTTTTTGATTTGTTAATTTATTTTTCATAAAATAAATTAAAATAGGTGTATGATAGGTTAAATGTGATATTATATAAAAAGTACCTATAAGTGGATAGATTTGTTATGTTTTTACTAGGAAAATTTGTTAGTTGGGAGTATTTATTAATATTTTAAGTGTAAATAGAAGCACTCTTTTATTATTAATTTTTTATTTTTCAACTTTTATATGCCACATTAATGTACTTCAATTTCCTTATGCCTTTTAGACTTCTTTTAGAAATTGTGGATATTTATTTCAAATTAAAATATTATATTTTTAATTTATTTTTTAAATAATATTTTTCAAATATATTTCTACTTGAATATTTATTCATACTATTTTTTTAAATGTGACCATAATATTTTGATAAACACCATTAAAAAAAAAAACAAGATGTGAGGTGATAAAATTCTATGTAATTAGTTAAAGTAGAAAAAAAAAAGAATTAGTTCATAAAAGGACAAAATAGTAGTGGAAGTGCAAAAGTAAAAAATAAATAAATAAATAAAAGGGTGTGAGGTGTGACAGAATAAAGAGAGCCATGTGGATTAAAGCTAAATCATTGGATTTAAAGGAACTTGAATAGAACAAATATGAATCATTAGATTAAAAAGGTAGAAGTGCAAAATTTAAAAGACTATTCACACTTCTATAATATCATAGACTAGGAATTAGAAAGTTGAGTGAAAAATTGGAGCCGATAAGAATTAGTGGTCTAGTTAGGACCCAAGCATGAGGCTGTAATTAATTATGATTAAACGTTATTAATAAAAATAAGCTTAGGGTTTACTGATAAAATCTGGTAAATAATTTTTCACAAAAGTATATAATAAAATATATTGTGTAAGGACCGTCTCATTCCTGTAACTTGAATTTCAATTAATGAGAAATTAAGGGATAATTTGATGTATTTAGTGTAAAATTGAAGAACACGGGCATTTACACGGCCGTGTACTGTCCAGATTGTGCGCGTGAGAAAGGTCGTGCAACTGTACATAATCGTGTAGGTGAACACGATCAGGTACAAGGCCGTGTAAGTGGCCGTGTACCGTTAGTATTGTGCTCGTGCATGAAGCCGTGTGAGTAAACATGATCGTGTAGGTGAACACGGTTAGGTACACGGTCTTGTAAGTGACCGTGTACTGATCAGGTTGTTGAAATGTTAAAGGCCGTGTAGGTGTGACACGGTCAGGTATACGGCCGTGTAAGAAGCCGTGTACCAATCGGTAAAATGAAACTGTTCTAAGACAAGGTCGTGTTGAGCAAGCTCAACTGGTACACGTCCGTGTAGTCTTGTACACACCCATGTAAGAGACCGTGTATAGAGTAGAGAGTTACTGAAACGACTCTCGCGATTTATGAAGCTTAATTACAATGTAATAAGTAATTAAGTTGAAAAAAATACAGTATAAATTCCAGTTGAATAGACTAAACAGATACGATACTGTTCAGGTACCATTCATGCAGTGAAAGGGGTAGCCGACAGTGAATCCGGTCCACCCTACTATGTGTATAAATGTATGAAATATGCAGTATCAGGGAACTGGTTCAGATGACTATTTCCTGACATAAGACTGGTGAGCAGATCACCAGAACGCTCGGACTGAACCTTTAAGCACAATAGTAATAGAAACCCTAGCAAGGTACAATACCGAGAAAATGGTCCAGATGACCTCATCTCGTCTAGAAACTGACAAAATCGGAGTCAGAACACTCAGACTAGTCAGTTAGAATAGAAAGCAATGAATAGTAAATAGTGAAAAATGCAGTGTTAGATTATTGGACAAGATAGCCCTAATTTGACCTAAAACTGATATATGAACGGTTAGTAGGCTCAATCTGGTCAATTGAGCATAAAACGAGAATTTTAATTTGAGAGATACATAGTATCGGGATGAGAGTCAAGACGACCTTTACTCACCCCGAAATTGATATATTTAAACTCAGGACGCCCAAATTAGTCAATCGGGTACCTGACACGTTTTTTGAGACAGGTTCACACATATCCCAAAAACTGGTCTAGATGACCCCGGACGGACATAAGACTGATAAAATTAAAATCAGCACATCTGAATTAGTCAAGAGAGACTGTGTCTGAAATTTCACCCAAGAACGCCTCGGTTTGCGTGTGAAAGGATAACACAGTGTATATACAACCACAATATAGGAAATGAATAGTAAATTAATGTAGAATGGGCTCATATATAGTATAAACCATCTTGAAATCATCAATATAAAATTCGGATTCAGAAAATCTGATTTCCGAATGAAAATTTGAATACTGTTGAGAAAGGACTGAAAACTGCAATAGAAAACTGGACTGCGAAGAGAGCAACACAGATGAATTTTTCTTGGCCCAAAACCATGTCCTTGTTAGGAAATGCCCTAAGCATTAGAGACATTTTTATGTATTTATTTTGAACTGGATAATAAAGTTAAAATATAGAGGTTATTCATTACATTGTTGTTTGTCCTTATTCTATTTACATGTTAAAGTAAATGTAAGCAAATATGGCTCACTGACTACTTGTGTTAAAACTATTAGAATGTTGCATGCAATGGATTTTTGTATGCAAGAAGACAATGTTCTAAAGTAAGTGGTCTAAACTAAGGTCTGTAGTCTATGGGGTTAGATTAAGCATCTAACTCATGTTAAGACTATTATGTTATCTAAAGCCATGGTGGGGACGGTTTATCTTGACTGTCCAGAGCATAGACTCCCAAGTAGAGACATAGATATGTTGTTTGGTGGTGACATATTAGACCGAGACTAAAACATGATTGATCTACGTAATCTGCTATGAGTGGATCAATCTACTTTTAACATTCATTATGCAATAACCTTGATCCTGAGTAAATGAACTACTTCATGTATATGACTTGTGTACTTTGATGTTCCAATGGCTAAAGCGTCTCAGGGATAGTAAGCTTATAAACTGGTTCGTTGGGTGCATGACTTTTATACGATGAAGGGTTTGTTTACAAATATCGGAATCATAGCTCTAAGGAGTTAAAGGTATCCTCTTAAATGCATTATACTGGATGTAAAAATGGACAAGGCCTTGGTCGTCTGCAGGGCGGATGACTTCTAATTCACACATGGTGAATAATCATTTTCTTATTCGGTAGTATAATGGAACTTTAAGATAGCCTGATCAGTAGGATTAAACGGACTTTGAACTAAGGTTGTTCATAGATATCATATGAGGGTTTTGCATACATGACAAGGTCATTGGACATTAGCTTGTCATAGGCATTCGTAATACACTATATAATTGGGAGTTCAGTTTTAAGTTTATAGTGGTGTGACTTTGAAATTAGTGATCATATGATTGAGTTGTTCGGTACAAAATGATCATATGGATTCACGGGAGCCCGATTATATATGTCCAATTGGTCCTTTTACTAGCTCCACATAATTCCTTAACGATTGGCAAATTGATTTGTTTATGCTTATTAGCTAGTTGATTATGCATGGATGGTGTTGACATAGGATAAGGATGGTGAACAAGATTCTCTCAGGTTGAATTTGGATTTTATTTTGGATAATAGAGCACACAATTATTCGAACTCCAAATAAAGTTGCCATGATTTTGTTTGAGATTGGATTGGATTGTAGAAAATTATCCATGAGAACAAAATTTAAAATATAACTTTTTGTGGATTTTGAAATTTGAATTTTGAAATTTGAAATTTAAATTTTGAATTTGATATTTGAATTTAAAATTTAAATTTGAAATTCGAATTTGAAATTTAAATTTGAAATTTGAAATTTGAAATTTGAATTTGAAATTTGAATTTTGAAATTTGAAATTTGAATTTTGAAATTTGAAATTCAAATTTTGAATCATAGTCCAAGTGGAACTCGAATTCTTTGTGGATAATTCCACAAGGTTAGAATTTGAATTTGAGTTAGATTATGGAGAGGAAAATCTTGTTTGAATCCTACTTCTAACAAAAGTGACCGAAAATTAGTTGAGGAAAATCCTCCTAGATAATTCGGTTTTTATGGATAAGGTTCAGGGAAAAATTCAAATTTCAATCCCAATTGAATTTGGATTCTCTCCTCCCTAAAAGTGGTCAAAAATTTTGAGGATAAATCCAAGGGGATTTTCGGTTTTTTTTTTAGATAAGGATGAGATAAAATTCAAGCTAGAAAATCCTATTTGAATTTTGATTCTTTCCGTCACATTATGGCCGAAAATTTTGTGGATAAATCCTAGTGAATTTGAATTTGAATTTGAGTTGGATTATGGAGAAGAAAATCTTGTTTGAATCCTACTTCTAACAAAAGTGACCGAAAATTAGTTGAGGAAAATCCTCCTAGATAATTCGGTTTTTATGGATAAGGTTCAGGGAAAAATTCAAATTTCAATCCCAATTGAATTTGGATTCTCTCCTCCCTAAAAGTGGCAGAAAATTTTGAGGATAAATCCAAGGGGATTTTTGGTTTTTTATAGATAAGGATGAGATAAAATTCAAGCTAGAAAATCCTATTTGAATTTTGATTCTTTCCGTCACATTATGGCCGAAAATTTTGTGGATAAATCCTAGTGAATTTTCGGATTTTTCTTGTGGATAATGGTGAGATAAAATTCAAGTTAAAATTTGTTTGAATTTTGAATGCAAGATCCTAAAGGTGGCCGAATTCTTTTTAGTGGATAAGGCCTTGAAAAATTTAGATTTTGTGTGTGGATAAGGGAGAAAATCTTCTCCTAATCTAATTCAAATTCAGAGGATCACCTCATGCAAGTCTATAAATAGAGGTCCTGTCACTCCAGTTCTCTTAGACCACAGACTCTCAAGTGAGCAGGCTTATTGTTGCACAACTCACCGTGACAATAAGTTCTTTAGAGATCTGGGTGGTCAGAAGAAGACTAGTAGTGCTAGCATACTGGTCGAGGAACCGAGTGCCCACACACTCTGCCATCTGGGAATTAGAGAATAGTAGAGAAGGCTAGTTGGTTGAAGCCCTCCAGTCATTCTCCTCCTGCAGTATTGGCGTCCTCTTGAGGTATGAGTTTTATTGTTGTTGGTTTATTGTATATGACATCACGAGATATTTAACGATCTTGAAAAATTTTTGTTGTTCCGCTGCGCCGTCCTTATGCGTTTTTACCGATTTTATTCCTACAATTGGTATAAGAGACATCTCGCGACTATGCCATGTACATAAATTAGATAATTAGTTAGTCTTTTTATTTATGTATGGATTTGATATTTAGAGAGTGGCATTCTAGGATTCCTTTATGTTGTTATAATGTATTATGTATGTAGTATGTGGTTATTTTAATTTTTTTAATTATTATAAGCATGCTTGTTTTATATCGGTTATGGTTTCTTAGAATTTAGAAAATTGTATCTTGGAATTTTTATGTAACCATGGGAGCGGTTTATCATCACTGTAATTTTCCCATGGATTTTAATTTTTTTGTCTCTTGGAATTATTATGATTAGAATTTTTTTACACCGGAAACGGTTTAGCAAATTTTATGTAATTATTCATGGAGGAGATTGAAGTTTGAAGACCGTAAGTTATTTTTCCAAAAGTTAAATTTAATTTAAAGGTTGAAATTTTGATTGTGTGGAAAATTCCAATTTAATTAGGATTCAAATTAAGTTTTGGACGTCCTAATGGGCAAATTGGAATAAGGCATGGAAATCGAGGACCGACCCCTTAAGATGGACCACCGGCCTTGGTGGGGCTACAGCCCCTGCCCTCGGGCAGGATGGGGCTGCGGCAGCCCCTGCCCAAGGCTGCACCACCCACGGCTGCAGGCTCTACCTGCAGCCGAGGGTGGCTGTGGCCCCTCAAGGGTTGGCCGTAGCCCTGGGCTACAGCCCATTACTGCAGGCGTCGCCTGCAGCCTGGCGGGCTACTGCGGCCACCCGGGCGTGCATCCTGTGGCTGCAGACGCTGCCTGCAGCTTGCCGGCTGCTACGCCCAGCCCAGGTGCGCAACATGAGGCTGTAGGCTTAGCTTGCAACCCGGCATGGCTGTACATGGCCTGTGGGCGTGGGCTACCAGCCCCTCGGGGACTGGGGGCTGGGGGCAGCCCACTGCAACTGCGGGCCTCGTGGGCCGACGGGCCGAAAAACGAAATTTCGATTTTTAAATTTGAGATTTAATTTTTAAATCATGTTTAAAAATATGTAATTAAAAATTTGAAATTTTGAAATTACATATTATTACACATAAAATTTAAAATTGTTTAAAATTTTTATTTGAAATTTAAATTTGAAATTTAAATTTAGAATTTGAATTTGAAATTTAAATTTAGAATTTGAATTTGAAATTTAAATTTTTGGGATTTAAATTTTAAATGATTCTTGGGATGAAAAATAAATGGAGAGACTATATAAAGATGGATACCAGAAGACAGAACAAAATTAAAGACCCAAATAATGCTTTGAATTGAATTTTGTAATCTTTATTTTCTTTATTCTAGGATGGAACCATGTCTTAGTTATTTTTTTGTCAATTATTTTTTCTATGATATGTCATGGATGTATAAATATGTATTGATGGATGTTTTGCATGCATATTTGATAATATGTCATATAGGATAGGTGAATACCACTCATACTATATTGATCATACATATTTGTCAAAACTTGCATGTTTTTCAAAATATTGAGTGGGAGAGGGTTTCAAACAAAACCTACAGCCTCCATTGTTAATCCATATGTGAAAGCACGGTAACGCCTCGCATCAGTATTGCCCTGACCACACTCCTCGGTAGGTTTTACTACCGCCGGTATACTAGGTTGGATCTCCTATATGGAAAACGTGTTCGGGTACGATTCTATTCATGACCACCCCTTGGTGGCTTGGTAGGACGTGGATCGGGCTACGTAAACAATAGTTATATACTCAAGACTCATTTAATTATTAACCTTCCCTAGAAGCTCAGTTAACTAAACTGGTGGTCAAAATAAACAGTTATTAATATATGTCTTAATCTTGGAGGATTTAAGGTAACATATATTAATTGGATGGGGTCCATGTTCCACCTATTTCTCTCATGACGACCCCTCGGTGGCTTGGGGAGGTGCTGAGAATTACCGTTGCAATACTACATGTTTTTCCAAGTTTCGTGTAGGAACATACTTGTATATTTTATTTGCTAAATTATTTGTATATTTGCTTGGGCTTTGTAATGATGTCTAGTATAATTTTATTTCAGTTCAAAATGTCACCGACACCCCTCATTTCAATACTTACTGAAAATAAGCTGAATGGCGATAATTATAAAGACTGGAAAAGAAATCTACTGATAGTTCTCGACTGCAAGAGATACAAGTTCGTGCTGGACGAACCACGCCCACTTGGGCCCAAACCTGACACATTGCTTGAGGAGGTCTCGGTTGCCTATACTCGTTGGAGATAATCCAATGAGATAGCTCGATGCTACATTCTTGCTAGCATGACGAGTGCTTTACAAAAGTAGCATGAGACTTATCAAGTTGCTAGGGAGATCATGGAAAATCTGGAGGACATGCTCGGAGGCCAAGAAAAATTGGCTCGAAATTCTTCAATCACCAGCATTATGAACTCTAAGCAAAAGGCAGGTACTCCGGTAAAGGACTATATGATCACTCTAATGGGATTCTTTGCTGAGGCTGCCGAGAACGGTGCTAAACTGGACTACAACACCCAGATCGAGATGGTATTCAAAACTCTATCAAAAGATTTTGTGGGGTTTAAGGCCGCATATAATCTGGCGACATGGGAGTTAGGACTCACTGAGCTCATGAAGCAACTCCAAGCTTATGAGCAGATGATCAGGGATGGGGATGCGGTCCAACCCAAAGGAGAGGCCAATTTGGCGAAATCTTCCAGACCCTCACAAAAGTGGAAGAGGCCAAATAAGAAGCAAGTGGCTTCTAGTTTTTCTAATCCTCCTATCTCGGATGGGAAGAAGAAGAAGAAGAATAAGAAGACTAGGGATTCTAAAAAGTCCAAGTGCTTCCACTGTGACAAGATAGGTCATTTCAAGAAGGCTTGCCGGGAATTCCTAACCGCCAAGGGCAAGGAAGGTAAGGAACTTCACTTTTTAGAAGCGCGTTGGTGGAAGAATCGAAAGACAGTTAGGTCATTGATTCGGGCGCCACTAATAATGTTTGTGTTTCTATATAAGGGTTCATGAAAACGAGAAGTCTACATGATAAGAGCCTCTCGTTGTGGACTGGAGACAGTAGCTTGGTAGTGGCTGAGGTAGTAGGAGACGTTTACCTTTACTTTGATAAATTTAGGTTTATTTTATTGAAAGACTGTTTTTATGTTTCTAATTTTAGGAGGAACCTTATATTGGTAGTTTGTTTAATAAAGAATTCTTATTCAGTTTCTTTTAGTAAAAGAGTTGATATTCGTAAAAATAAGTCTTTTATCTGTTCTAGATGGATGGATGGAAACCTATATTTGATCAAACCTGTGGGAAATAAATCGGTAAAAATGTATCAGAGTGGCGCAGCGAAACAATAAAAATTTTTCAAGGACGCCAATCTTGCAGGAGGAGAATGCCCGGAGGGTTTCAACCAACTAGCCTTCTCTACTATTCTCCAATTCCCGAATGGCTGAGTGTGTGGGCACTCTGAACCTCGATCGGTATGCTAGCACTGCTAGTCTTTTTCTGACCACCCAGATCTCTAAAGAACTTATTTTCACGGTTAGTTGTGCAACAATAAGCCTGCTCACCTGAGAGTCTATGGTCTGAGAGAACTGGAGTGGCAGGACCTCTATTTATAGACTTGCATGAGGTGATCCTCTGAATTTGAATTGGATTAGGAGAAGATTTTTTCCCTTGTCCACACACAAAATCTGAAATTAACAAGGCCAAAAACACCAAAATATTTCGACCACATTCAAGATTTTGTGTTCAAAATTCAAACTGGATTTTAACTTGAATTTTATCTCACCATTATCCAACCAAAAAATCTGAAAATCTATCTTGAGATTTCCTCCAAAATTTTGGCCACAAATAATAGGGAGAGAATCAAAATTCAACTAGGATTTTCAAGCTTGAAATTTATCTCATCCTTATCCGAAATAACCGAAAATCTCCTTGGATTTATCCTCAAAAATTCAGCTACTTTTAGGGAGGAGAGAATCCAAATTCAACTAGGATTGAAACTTGAATTTTTCCTTGCATCCTTATCCACAAAAACTGAAATTATCTTGGAGGATTTTTCTCAACAAAATTCGGCCAAGTCAGTTAGGATTTGGATTCAAAATTCAAGTAGGATTCAAACAAGATTTTCCTCCTCATAATCCAACTCAAATTCGAATTCTAGTCTTGTGGAATTATCCCCAAAGAATTCAAATTCCACTTGGACTGTGATTCAAAATTTGAATTTCAAATTTCAAATTCAAATTTAAAATTTAAAATTTAAAATTTAAATTTCAAATTAAAATTTCAAATTCGAATTTCAAATTAAAATTTCAAATTCGAATTTCAAATTAAAATTTCAAATTCAAAATTCAAAATTCAAAATTCAAAATTCAAATTCAAAATTCAAAATTCAAAATTCAAAATTCAAAATCCACAAACAGTTGTATTTCAAATTCTTGTTCTCATGGATAATTTTCTACAACTCCAATCCAATCTCAAATAAAATCATGGCAACTTTATTTGGAGTTCGAATAATTGTGTACTCTATTATCCAAAACAAAATCTGAATTCAACCGGAGAGAATCTTATCCACCATCCTAATTTTATATCAATACCATCCATGCATAATCAACTAGCCAATAGCATACACATATCAATTTGCCAATTGTTAAGGAATTATGTGGAGCTAGTAGAGGGACCAATTAGACATATATAATCGGGCTCCTGTGAATCCATATGATCATCATTCTTTACCGAACAACTAAATCATTTGATCACTAATTTCAGAGTCATACCACTATAAACCTGAAACTAAACTCCCAATTATATGCCGTATTACGTAAGCCTGTGACAAGCTATTGTCCAATAACCTTGTCATGTATGCAGAACCCTCATATGATATCCATGATCAGCCTTAGGTCAAAGTTCGTTCAATCCTACTGAACTGGCTATCTTAAAGTTCAATTATACTACCGAATAAGAAAATGATTATTCACCATATGTGAATAAAAAGTCATCCGCCTAGCAGACGACCCAAGGCTTTGTCCATTTTCACATCTAGTATAATGCCTTTAAGAGGATACCTTTAACTTCTTATTAGAGCTATGATTCCGATATCTGTAAACAAACCCTTCATCGTATACAAGTCATATACCCAACGAATCGGTCTATAAGCTTACTACTTCTGAGATACTTTAGCCATTGGAACATCAAAGTACACAAGTCATATACGTGAAGTAGTTCATTCACTCAGGATTAAGGTTACTGCACAATGAATGTCAAAAATAGATTGATACACTCATAGCGGACTACGTAGTTCAATCATGCTTTAGTCTCTGTCTAATATGTCACCACCAAGCAACATATCTATGTCTCTACTTGGGAGTCTATGCTCCAGACAGTCAAGACAAACCGTCCCCACCATGGCTTTAGACAACATAATAGTCTTAACATGAGTTAGATGCTCGGTCTAACCCTATAGACTACAGACCTTAGTTTAGATCGCTTACTTTAGAACAAAGTCCATTGCATGCAACGTTCTAACAGTTTTAACATAAGCAGTCAGGGAGCCATATTTGCTTACATTTACTTTAACATGTAAATAGAATGAGGACACACAGCAATGTAATGAATAACCTCTATATATAATTTTATTATCCTGTTCAAAATAAATACATCAAAATGTCTCTAATGCTTAGGGCATTTCCTAACAGTCTCCCACTTGCCCTAAGCCAGTAGATGTGCCATGTTACGCATCCCCATCACCTCTACATGCCTCTCAAAGCTTCTAGCCACCAAAGTCTTAGTGAAGTGATCGATAATGTTGTCCTCGGACGCGATCTTACATACGTCTACTTGTCTTGTCTCCATGTATCCTCTAATAATGTGATATCTCTTATCTATGTGCTTGGTCCTCTTGTGGTGTCGAGATTCCCTTGTGTCGGCAATAGCCCCAGTGTTATCACAGTAAAGTGTGATAGGCTTGTCAACACCCGGAATGACCTCAAGGTCTCTAAAGAACTTGTGGAGTCAAACCGCTTCTTTAGATGCCTCAGCCACAGCTACATACTCAGCCTCCATTGTAGAGTCAGCTATGCAACCCTGCTTCACACTCCTCCACACAATGGTGTCTCCTCTGAGTAAGAACACTGATCCTGATGTCAATTTCCTCGAATCCTTACAAGTCTAGAAGTCTGAGTTCGTATATCCTACGGGTGTTAGGTCCCCTCCAGAATACACCAGCACATAATCCCTCATTATCTTAAGATACTTGAGTATATGCTTTACTGCTTGCCAGTACTTGGTTCCAGGATTCGCTTGATATCAACTTACTATACTTACTGTAAAACATATGTCTAGACGAGTGCAGAGCATAGCGTACATAAGGCTACCCACAGCGGATGCATAAGGGACCTTACTTATACGCTCTCTTTCTTCCAATGTCTTGGGATAGTCATCCAATGAAAGAGTTAGACCGGCAATGGAATGTTGTGAACCTTTCTTTGCCTCTTGCATTGCATATTTGTCAGTTATTTTATCTATATATGTATCTTGGGATAATGATATCATTTTGTTCTTTCGATCTGTAAAGAGACGAATGCCTAGAATATAATTAGCTTCTCCCAAGTCCTTCATGTCAAACTATTTTGAGTAATATATCATCGACATAGAGTATCAGAAAGACCACTTTTCCATCCTTAATACATTTATAAACACAGGGTTCATCAATGTTTTGCTCAAAACCAAATGTCTTGATCGCTTGATCAAATCTCTGGTTCCATGAGCGGGATGCTTGCTTTAATCCATAAATGGATCTAAGCAACTTGCAGAATTTTCTTTCTTGGCCTTTTGCTACGAACCCTTCGGGCTGTATCATGTAGATACACTCCTCAAGATGGCCATTCAAGAATATCGTCTTGACATCCATTTGCCAGATCTCGTAATCGAGAGCCATAGCAACGGACAGAAGAATACGGATAGACTTCAGCATAGCAACAGGCGAAAAGGTTTCATCGTAATCGATTCCAGCCTTTTGCGTGTACCCCTTTGCAACCAGTCTAGCTTTGAAAGTTTCTACTCTCCCTTCCGCATCCTTCTTTCTTTTATAGACCCATTTGCATCCAATGGGTTTTATCCCATCCGGCAAATCTATAAGTTCCCAAACGGAGTTGGATTTCATAGAATCCATCTTATTGTTCATAGCCTGTTTCCAAGATTTAGAATCAACATCATTTATAGCTTCATCATAGGTGACCGAATCATCCTCATGCTCATGAGTCTCGACCTGGTATACCTCAGCATCATACATGCAGAAATTAGGCGTCTTCGAAACCTTCCTACTACGACGAGGCACCCTAAATTGTTGATCGTCTGCAGGTCTTTCACAGGAACTCAGACTTACGTCCAAGACCAAAACCTGTGGAGCAGTTCTTTCACCTGATAACTCCTCTAGCACCACTTTGCTTCGAGGCTTAAAGTCATTCATGTGACTTTCCTCCAAGAATGTCACATAGGTTGAAACAATGACTTTTTGTTCCTTCGGGTTATAGAACAGACCTCCCTTTGTTCCCTTTGGATACCCTACAAACATGCATAATTCTAATCTTGGTTCCAACTTCTTCACATCCCCATCCAGTACATGTGCCGGGCAGTCCCATATTCTCATATGTCCAAGGGAGGGCTTCTTGCCACGCCATAATTCATATGGAGTCTTGGGAATTGACTTGCTTGGAACCTGGTTCAGAATATAGCATGCCGTTTGTAAAGCATATCTCTAAAATGATAATGACAGCGTTTAATAACTCATCATAGACCGTACCATATCCAACAAGGTCCTGTTTCTCCTTTCGGCTACACCATTCTGTTGTGGAGTACCAGGTGCAGTCAATTGGGATAATATCCCATTCTCTACAAGATGTCCTAGAAATTCACCGGAGAGGTATTCGCCACCTCGATCAAATCGAAATGTCTTTATGGATTTATCCAATTGCTTTTCCACTTCCGCACGATACTCTTTGAACTTGTCAAAGATTTCGCTCTTACGGTGCATCAGATACACATATCCATACCTCGAGTAATCATCTATAAAGGAGACATAATACTTGAACCCTCCTCGTGCTGTGACGTTCGTGGGGCTACATACGTCAGTGTGTACAATTTCTAAGAGCTCCTGAGCCCTTGTACCCTTAGCTCCAAAAGACCTCTTAGTCATCTTACCCTCTAGACAAGACTCACATTGAGGAAGACATACCTCCTCCAGAGATTCCAGAGGACCGTCTTTCACCAATCTTTGAATCCTATCCTGATTAATCTGACCAAGTCTTAAATGCCAAAGATATGCCTTGTTAGAGTGAGAAACTTTCAACCTTTTAGAGTTATCTATTAATTCAGTGTCAAGCAGTGAGTACATCTTTGGTTTGATCAAATGTAGGTTTCCATCCATCCAGCTAAAATAGATAAAAGACTTATTTCTACGAATATCAACTCCCTAAAAGAAACTGAATAAGAATCTTTTATTAAACAAGCTACCGATATAAGGTTCCTCCTAAAATTAGGAACACAAAAACAGTCTTTCAATAAAATAAACCTAAATTGATCAAAGTAAAGGTAAATATCTCCCACCGCCTCAGCCACCACCAAGCTACCGTCTCCAGTTCGCATTGAGAGGCTCCTATCATGTAGACTTCTCGTTTTCACGAACCCCTACATAGAAACACAAACATGATTAGTGGTGCCCGAATCAATGACCCAAGTGTCTTTCGATTCTTCCACCAAACGCGCTTCTAAGTAGTGAAGTTCCTTACCTTCCTTGCCCTTGGCGGCTAGGATTTCCCGACAAGCCTTCTTAAAGTGACCTACCTTCCCACAACGAAAGCATTTGGACTTTTTAGGGTCCTTGGGCTATTTGTTCTTCTTCTTCTTCTTCTTCCCATCCGAGACAGGAGGATTAGAAGAACTGGAAGCTGCTTGCTTCTGGTTTGGATCTTCCTCTTCCGTGATGGTTTGGAAGATTCCGTCAAATTGGCCTCTCCTTTGGGTTGGACCGTATCCCCGTCCCGGATCATCCACTCATAAGCTTGGAGTTGCTTCATGAGTTCCGTTAGTCCTAACTCCCTTGTCGCCAGATTGTATGTGGCCTTAAACCCCACAAAATCTTTAGACAGAGTTTGAACGCCATCTCGATCTGGGTGTTGTAGTCCAACTCAACACCATTCTCGGCAGCCTCAACGAAGAATTCCATTAGAGTGATTATATGGTCCTTCACCGGAGTACCCGCCTTTTGCCTGGAGTTCATAATACTAGTGATAGCAGAAGCCAATTTTTCTTGGCCTCCGAACATGTCCTCCAGATTTTCCATGATCTCTCTAGCAACTTGATAAGTTTCATGCTGCTTTTGTAAAGCACTCATCATGCTAGCAAGTATGTAGCACCGAGCTATCTCATTGGATTCTCTCCAACGAGTATAGGCAACCGGGACCTCCTCAAGCGATGTGTCTGGTTTGGGCCCAGGTGGGCATGGTTCGTCCAGCATGAACTTGTGTCTCTCACAACTGAGAACTGTAAGTAGATTTCTTTTCCAGTCTTTATAACTATTGCCGTTCAGCTTATTTTCAGTAAGTATTGAAATGAGGTGTGTCGGTGACATTTTGAACTGAAATAAAATTATACTAGACATCATTACAAAGCCTAAGCAAATATACAGATAATTTAGTAAATAAAACATACAAGTATGTTCCTACATGAAACTTGAAAAACATATGGCATTGCAACGGTAATTCTTAGCACCTATTGCCCCAAGCCACCGAGGGGTGGTCATGAAACAAATAGCCAGAACATGGACCCCATTCAATTAATATATGTTGCCTTAAATCCTCCAAGGTTAAGACATATATTAATAACCGCTTATTTTGGCCACTAGTTTAGTTAACAGAGCTTTTAGGGAAAGTTAAATAATCAAACGAGTCTTGAATGTATAACCATTTTTTACGTAACCTAATCCACATCCTACCAAGCCACCGAGGGGTGGTCATGAATAGGATCGTACCCGAACACGTTTTCCACAAAGAAGATCCAACCTAGTATATCGGCGGTGGTAAACACCTACCAAGGGGTATGGTCAGGGCAGAACTGACATGAGGCATTACCATGCTTTCACATATGGTTCAGCAATGGAGGCCGTGGGTTTTGTTTGAAACCCTCTCCCATTCAATATTTTGAACAGACATGCAAGTTTTGACAAATATGTATGATCAATATAGTATGAACGACACTCACCTATCCTATATGACATGTTATCAAATATGCATATAAAACATCTATCAATACATATTTATACGTCCATGAAATATCACAGAAAAAATAATTGATAGATAAATAACCAAGCTATGGTTCCATCCTATAACAAAGAAAATAAAGATTACAAAATTCCATCCAAAGCATTCTTTGGGTCTTGAATTTTGTTCCGTCTTCTTGTATCCATCTTTATGTAGCCTCTCTATTTATTTCTCATCCCAAGAATAATTTAAAATTTAAATCCCAAAAATTTAAATTTCAAATGCAAATTCCAAATTTAAATTTCAAATTCAAATTTCAAATTCAAATTTTAAACAATTTTAAATATCATGTGCAATAATATGTAATTTCAAAAATTTCAAATTTTCAATTACATATTTTTAAACATGATTTAAAAATTAAATCTTAAATTTAAAAATCAAAATTTTTCGATTTTCGGTCCATCGGCCCCAGGAGGCCGGCAGCTGCCGTGGGCAGTCTGCAAGAAAATAAATCGGTAAAAATGTATCAGAGTGGCGTAGCGGAATAATAAAAATTTTTTAGATTGTTAAATATCTCATGATGCCATATGCAATAAACCAACAACAATTAAAACTCATACCTCAAGGACGCCAATCTTGCAGAAGGAGAATGGTCGGAGGGCTTCAACCAACTAACCTTCTCTACTATTCTCCAATTCCCGAATGGCTGAGTGTATGGGCACTCTGAACCTCGATCGGTATGCTAGCACTGCTAGTCTTCTTCCGACCACCCAGATCTCTAAAGAATTTATTGTCACGGTGAGTTATGCAACAATAAGCCTGCTCACCTGAGAGTCTGTGGTCTGAGAAAACTGGAGTGGCAGGACCTCTATTTATAGACTTGCATGAGGTGATTCTCTGAATTCGAATTGGATTAGGAGAAGATATTCTCCCTTATCCACAAGCACAAAATTTGAATTTTCCAAGGGGAAAATCCCAACAACAAATTCGGCCACTTTAGGATAAATCCAATCCAAATCTAAACAAGATTTTAACTAGAATTTTATCTCCCTTTTTCAACCAAAAAATCCGAAAATTCAAAGGAGAAAATCCCCACAAAAATTTGGCCACTTTTGGATAAGGGAGAATCAAAATTCCACCAAGATTTTCAAGCTTGAATCTTATCTCATCCTTATCCAAAATAACCAAAAATCTCCTAGGAGATTTACTCCAAAAATTCAGCTATTATCTGGAGGAGAGAATCCAAATTCAACTGGTATTGAAACTTGAATTTTTCCTTGAACCTTATCCACAAAAATATGAAAATCCATTGAGGATAATCCTTAAAATTTTCGTCCATCTTTGGTTAAGATTTGGATTTAAAATTCAAGTAGGATTCTAACAAGATTTTCCTCTCCATATCCAACTCAAATTCGAATTTCATTCCTTGTGGATTTACCACAACAAATTCGAATCCCACTTAGACTGTGATTCAAAATTTGAATTTCAAATTTCAAATTCAAATTTCAAATTTCAAATTCGAATTTCAAATTCGAATTTCAAAATCCACAAAACAGTTGTATTTCAAATTTTTGTTCTCATGGATAATTTTCTACAACTCCAATCCAATCTCAAATAAAATCATGGCAACTTTATTTGGAGTTTGAATAATTGTGTACTCTATTATCCAAAACAAAATCTGAATCTAACCGGAGAGAATCTTGTCTACCATCCTAATCCTATGTCAACACCATCCATGCATAATAAACTAGCCAATAGCATACACAGATCAATTTTGCCAAACGTTAAGGAATTATGTAGAGCTAGTAGAGGGACTGATTGGACATATATAATCGGGCTCCCAGAAATCCATATGATCATCATTCTTTACCGAACAACTTACTCATATGATCACTAATTTTAGAGTCACACCAGTATAAACCTGAAACTGAACTCCCAATTATATACCGTATTACGTAAGCCTGTGACAAGCTATCGTCCAATGACCTTGTCATATATGCAGAACCCTCATATGATATCCATGATCAGCTTTAGGCCAAAGTCCGTTTAATCCTACTGATCAGGCTATCTTAAAGTTCCATTATATTACCGAATTAAGAAAATGATTATTCACCATATGTGAATAAGAAGTCATCCGCCCAGCAGATGACCCAAGGCCTTGTCCATTTTCACATTCAGTATAATGCCTTTAAGAGGATACCCTTAACTCCTTATTAGAGTTATAATTCTGATATCTGTAGACGAACTCTTCATTGTATACAAGTCATGTACCCAACGAACCAGTCTATAAGCTTACTACGTCTAAGATGCTTTAGCCATTGGAACATCAAAGTACACAAGTCATATACATGAAGCTGTCCTTTTACTCAGGATTAAGGTTACTGCACAATGAACATCAAAAGCAGATCGATCCACTCAAAGTGTACTTCGTATATCAATCATGCTTTAGTCCCGGTCTAATATGTCACCAACAAGCAACATATCTATGTCTCTACTTGAGAGTCTATGCTCTAGACAGTCAAGACAAACCGTCCCCTCCAAGGCTTTAGACAACGTAACAGTCTTAACATGAGTTAGATGCTCGGTCTAACCCTATAGACTACAAACCATAGATTAGACCGCTAACTTTAGAACATTGTCTTCTCGCATACAAAAGTCCATTTTATGCAACGTTCTAACAGTTTAACACAAGCAGTCAGGGAGCCATGTTTGCTTACATTTACTTTAACATGTAAATAAAATGAGGACAAATAGCAATGTAATGAATAACCTCTATATATAATTTTATTATCCAGTTTAAAATAAATACATTAAAATGTTTGTAATGCTTAGGGCATTTCCTAACAATCTCCCACTTGCCCTAAGCTAGCAGATGTGCCATGTTACGTATCCCCATTGCCTCTATATGCCTCTCAAAGCTTCTAGCCACCAAAGTCTTTGTAAAGGGATCGGCAATGTTGTCCTCGGACGCGATCTTACATACATATACTTGTCATGTCTCCACGTGCCCTCTAATAATATGATATCTCTGATCTATATGCTTGGTCCTCTTGTGGTGTCGAGATTCCCTTGTGTTGGCAATAGTCCCAATGTTATCACAGTAAAGTGTGATAGGCTTGTGAACACCCGGAATGACCTCAAGGTCTCTAAAGAACTTGCAAAGCCAAACGGCTTCTTTAGATGCCTCAGCCGCAGCCACATACTCAGCCTCTATATTAGAGTCAGCTGTGCAGCCCTGCTTCACGCTCCTCCACACAATGGCACCTTCTCTGAGCAAAAACACTGATCCAGATGTCGATTTCCTCGAATCCTTACAAGTCTGGAAGTCTGAGTCCGTGTATCCTACGGGTGTTAGGTCCCCTCCAGAATACACCAGCATATAATCCCTCGTTCTCTTAAGATACTTGAGTATATGCTTTACTGCTTGCCAGTGCTTGGTTCTAGGATTCGCTTAATATCGACTCACCATACCTACTGCAAAACATATGTCCGGGCGAGTACAAAGCATAGCATACATAAGGCTACCCACAGCGGATGCATAAGGGACCTTACTCATACGCTCTCTTTCTTCCGATGTCTTGGGATAGTCATCCAATGAAAGAGTTAGACCAGCAATAGAAGGTTGTGTGCCTTTCTTTGCCTCTAGCATTGCATATTTGTCAATTATTTTATTTATGTATGAAGCTTGGGATAACGCTATCATTTTGTTTTTTCGATCTCTGAAGAGACGAATGCTTAGAACATAATTAGCTTCTCCCAAGTCCTTCATGTCAAACTATTGGTGCAACCAAATCTTGACCGATGATAAGTTCCATACATCATTCCCAATGAGTAGTACATCATTGACATAGAGTATAAGGAAGACCACTTTTCCATCCTTAATACGTTTATAAACACAGGGTTCATCAACGTTCTGCTCAAAACCAAATGTCTTAATCGCTTGATCAAACCTCTGGTTCCATGAGCGGGATGCTTGCTTTAATCCATAAATGGATCTAAGCAACTTGTAGACTTTCCTTTCTTGACCTTTCACTACGAACCCTTCGGGCTGTATCATAAAGATACACTCTTCAAGATGGCCATTCAAGAATGCCGTCTTGACATCCATTTGCCAGATCTCGTAATCGAGAGCCACAGCAACGGATAGAAGAATATGGATAGACTTCAGCATAGCAGCAGGCGAAAAGGTTTCATCGTAATCGATTCCAGCCTTTTGCGTGTACCCCTTTGCAAGCAGTCTGGCTTTGAAAGTTTTCACTCTCCCTTCCGCATCCTTCTTTCTTTTGTAGACCCATTTGCATCCAATGGGTTTTATCGCATCCGGCAAATCTACAAGTTCCCAAACGGAGTTGGATTTCATAGAATCCATCTCATTGTTCATAGCCTATTTCCAAGATTTAGAATCAACATCATTTATAGCTTCATCATAGGTGACCAGATCATCCTCATGCTCATGAGCCTCGACCTGGTATACCTCAGCATCATACATGAAGTAATTAGGTTTCTTCGAAACCTTCCCACTATGACGAGGCACCCTAAATTGTTGATCGTCTGCAGGTCTTTTACCGGAACTCAGACTTGCAGCCAAGTATGAAATCTGTGGAGCAGTTCTTTCACTTGATAACTCCTCTAGCACTACTTTGTTTCGAGGCTTAAAGTCATTCATGTGACTTTCCTCCAAGAATGTCGCATGGGTTGAGACAATGACTTTTTGTTCCTTTGGGTTATAGAACTGACCTCCTTTAGTTCCCTTTGGATACCCTAGAAACATGTACAATTCTGATCTTGGTTCCAATTTCTTCACATACCCATCCTGTGCATGTGCCGAGCAGCCCCATATTCTCATATGTCCAAGGGAGGGCTTCTTGCCACGCCACAATTCATACGGAGTTCTAGGAATTGATTTGCTTGGAACCTAGTTCAGAATATAGCATGCCGTTTTTAAAGCATATCCCTAAAATGATAATGGCAGTGTTGAATAACTCATCATGGACCGTACCATATCCAACAAGGTCTTGTTTCTCCTTTTGGCTATACCATTTTTTTGTGGAGTACCAGGTGCAATCAATTGGGATAATATCCCGTTCTCTACAAGATGTCCTAGAAATTCGTCGGAGAGGTATTCGCCACCTCGATCAGATCGAAGTGTCTTTATGGATTTATCCAATTGCTTTTCCACTTCCGCATGATACTCTTTGAACTTGTCAAAGGTTTCGCTCTTGCGGTGCATCAGATATACATATCCATACCTCGAGTAATCATCTATAAAGGAGACATAATACTTGAACCCTCCTCGTGCTGTGACGTTCATGGGGCTACATACGTCAGTGTGCACAATTTCTAAGAGCTCCTGAGCCCTTGTACCCTTAGCTCCAAAAGATCTCTTAGTCATCTTACCCTCTAGACAAGACTCACATTGAGGAAGACGTACCTCCTCCAGAGATTCCAGAGGACCGTCTTTCACCAATTTTTGAATCCTATCCTGATTAATATGACTAAGTCTTAAATGCCAAAGATATGCCTTGTTAGAGTGAGAAACTTTCAACCTTTTAGAGTTATCTATTAATTCAGTGTCAAGCAGTGAGTACATCTTTGGTTTGATCAAATGTAGGTTTCCATCCATCCAGCTAAAATAGATAAAAGATTTATTTCTACGAATATCAACTCTTTTACTAAAAGAAACTGAATAAGAATCCTTTATTAAACAGGCTACCGATAAAAGGTTCCTCCTAAAATTAGGAACACAAAAACAGTCTTTCAATAAAATAAACCTAAATTGATCAAAGTAAAGGTAAATATCTCCCACTGCCTCAGCCACCACCAAGCTACCATCTCCAGTTTGCAACGAGAGGCTCCTATCATGTAGACTTCTCGTTTCCATGAACCTCTGCATAGAAACACAAACATGATTAGTGGCGCCCAAATCAATGACCAAAGTTTCTTTCGATTCTTCCACCAAACATGCTTATAAGTAGTGAAGTTCCTTACCTTCCTTGCCCTTGGTGGCTAGGATTTCCCGGCAAGCCTTCTTAAAGTGACTTATCTTCCCACAACGAAAGCATTTGGACTTTTTAGGGTCCTGGGGCTACTTGTTCTTCTTCTTCTTCTTCCCATCCGAGACAGGAGGATTCGAAGAACTGGAAGCCGCTTGCTTCTGGTTTGGATCTTCCTCTTTCGTGATGGTTTGGAAGATTCTGCCAAATTGGCCTCTCCTTTGGGTTGGACTGCATCACCATCCTGGATCATTCGCTCATAAGCTTGGAGTTGCTTCATGAGCTTCGTTAGTCCTAACTCCCTTGTCGCCAGATTGTATGCGGCCTTAAACCCCACAAAATCTTTAGACAGAGTTTTGAATACCATCTCGATCTGGGTGTTGTAGTCCAACTCAGCACCGTTCTCGGTAGCCTCAGCGAAGAATCCCATTAGAGTGATCATATGGTCGTTTACCGGAGTACTCGCCTTTTGCTTAGAGTTCATAATGTTGGTTACAGCGGACTATCGAGCCAAATTTTCCTGGCCTCCGAACATGTCCTCCAGATTGTCCATGATCTCCCTAGCAACCTGATAAGTCTCGTGCTACTTTTGTAAAGCACTCGTCATGCTAGCAAGCATGTAGCATCGAGCTATATCATTGGATTATCTCCAACGAGTATAGGCAACCGGGACCTCCTCAAGCGGTGTGTCAGGTTTTGGCCCTGGTGGGCATGGTTTATCCAGTATGAACTTGTGTCTCTCGTAGTTGAGAACTATTAACAGATTTCTTTTCCAATCCTTATAATTATCGCCATTGAGTTTATTCTTAGTAAGTATTGAAATGAGGGGTGTCGATGACATTTTGAACTGAAATAAAATTATACTAGACATCAATACAAAGCCCAAGCAAATATACAGATAATTTAGCAAATAAAACATACAAGTATGTTCCTACATGAAACTTGAAAAACATGTAGCATTGCAATGGTAATTCTCATCACCTATTGCCCCAAGCCACCGAGGGGTGGTCATGAAACAAATAGCCAGAACATGGACCCCGTCTAATTAATATATGTTGCCTTAAATCCTCCAAGGTTAAGACATATATTAATAACTGCTTATTTGGCCACCAGTTTAGTTAATAGAGCTTCTAGGGAAGGTTAATAACTAAACGAGTCTTGAGTGTATAACCATTGTTTACATAGCCCGATCCACGTCCTACCAAGCCACTGAGGGGTGGTCATGAATAGAATCATACCCGAATACGTTTTTCACATAGGAGATCCAATCTAGTATACCGGCGGTGGTAAACACCTACCGAGGGGTGTGGTCAGGGCAGAACTGACGCGAGGCGTTACCATGCTTTCATATATGGATCAACAATGGAGGCCGTGGGTTTTGTTTGAAACCTTCTCCCACTCAATATTTTGAAAAACATGCAAGTTTTGACAAATTATATATGATCAATATAGTATGAGTGGCACTCACATATCCTATATGACATGTTATCAAATATGCATATAAAACATCCATCAATACATATTTATACATCCATGACATATCACAGAAAAAATAATTGACAGAATAACCAAGTCATGGTTCCATCCTAGAACAAAGAAAATAAAGATTACAAAATTTCATCCAAAGCATTCTTTGGGTCTTGAATTTTGTTCAGTCTTCTTGTATCCATCTTTATGTAGCTTCTCCATTTATTTCTCATCCTAAAAATTATTTAAAATTTAAATCTCCAAAAATTTAAATTTCAAATTCAAATTCTAAATTCGAATTTCAAATTTAAATTTCAAATTTAAACAATTTTAAACATCATGTATAATAATATGTAATTTCAAAATTTTCAAATACATATTTTTAAATATGATTTAAAATTAAATCTCAAATTTTAAATTAAAATTTTTCGATTTTTGAATCGTCGCATCAACGCCCCCGGAGGCGGCAGCCGCAGTGGGCAGCCCCAGCCCCATGGGGGGTTGGCAGCCCACGGCAGCCCATGTGCAGCCCAACCGGGCTGTAGGCCAAGCCTGCAGCGCCAAGCTGCACGCCCAGGCTGCGGCCAGCCTTGGGGAGGCCACGGCCACCCTCGGCAACAGGCCAAGCCTACGGCCGTGGGTGGTTATGGCCTGCACAGGGGTTGCCGCAGCCCCATCCTGCCCGAGGGCAGGGACTGCAGCCCCATCAAGGCCCGACGGCCTATCCCGAGGGGTCGTATCTTGATTTTCGTGCCATATTCTAATTTACCTATTAGGATCTCCAAAAATTAATTTGAATCCCAATTAAATTGAAATTTTCCACACAATCAAAATTTCAACCTTTAAATCAAATTTAACTTTTGGAAAAAATAAATTATGGTCTTTAATCTTCAATCTCCTCCAAGAATAACTACATATTCCTAAACCGTTTCCGGTGTACAAAAATTCTAACCATAATAATTCTAAGAGACAAAATTAAAATCCATGGGAAAATTACAGTGTTAATAAACTGCTCCCATTGTTACATAAAAATTCCTAGATATAATTTTTCTAAATTCTAAGGAACCATAACCGGCATAAACAAGCATGCTTATAATAATTAAAAAATTAAAATAACCACATACTATATACATAATCCATGATAACAACATAAAGGAATCCTAGAATGCCATTCTCTAAATATCAAATCCATACATAAATAAAAAGACTAAGTAATTGTCTAATTTATGTACATGGCATAGTCATGAGATGGCTCTGATACCAATTGTAGGAAAATAAATCAGTAAAAACGTATCAGAGTGGCACAGCGGAATAATAAAATTTTTTTAGATCGTTAAATATCTCATGATGCCATATAAAATAAACCAACAACAATTAAAACTCATACCTCAAGGACGCCAATCTTGCAGGAGGAGAATGACTGGAGGGCTTCAACCAATTAGCCTTCTCTACTCTTTTCCAATTCCTGAATGGCTGAGTGTGTGGGCACTCTGAACCTCGATCGGTATGCTAGCACTGCTAGTCTTCTTCCGACCACCCAGTTCTCTAAAGAACTTATTGTCACGGTGAGTTATGCAACAATAAGCCTGCTCACTTGAGAGTCTGTGGTCTGAGAGAACTGGAGTGGCAGGACCTCTATTTATAGACCTGTATGAGGTGATTCTCTGAATTCGAATTGGATTAGGAGAAGATATTCTCCCTTATCCACAAGCACAAAATCGGAATTTTCCAAGGGGAAAATCCCAACAATAAATTCGGTCACTTTAGGATAAATCTAATCCAAATCTAAACAAGATTTTGACTAGAATTTTATCTCCCTTTTTCAACCAAAAAATCTGAAAATTCAAAGGAGAAAATCCCCACAAAAATTCGGCCACTTTTGGATAAGAGAGAATCAAAATTCCA
Organism: Antiaris toxicaria; assembly: GCA_035233585.1. Classification (NCBI taxonomy): domain Eukaryota; kingdom Viridiplantae; phylum Streptophyta; class Magnoliopsida; order Rosales; family Moraceae; genus Antiaris; species Antiaris toxicaria. Next base: position 20,977,186 of record CP141155.1, on the reverse strand, counting down.
CTAGGATTTTCAAGCTTGAATCTTATCTCATCCTTATCCAAAAGAACCGATAATCTCCTAGGAGATTTACTTCAAAAATTCGGCCATTATCTAGGAGGAGAGAATCCAAATTCAACTGGGATTGAAACTTGAATTTTTCCTTGAACCTTATCCACAAAAATCTGAAAATCCATTGAGGATAATCCTTAAAATTTTCATCCATCTTTAGTTAGGATTTAGATTCAAAATTCAAGTAGGATTCTAATAAGATTTTCCTCTCCATATCCAACTCAAATTCGAATTTCATTCCTTTTGAATTTACCACAACAAATTCGAATCCCACTTGGACTGTGATTTAAAATTTGAATTTCATATTTCAAATTCGAATTTCAAATTCAAATTTCAAATTCAAATTTCAAATTTCAAATTCAAATTTCAAATTCAAATTTGAAATTCAAAATTCAAATTTCAAATTTCAAAATTCAAATTTCAAAATCCACAAAACAGTTGTATTTCAAATTCTTGTTCTCATGGATAATTTTCTACAACTCCAATCCAATCTTAAATAAAATCATGGCAACTTTATTTGGAGTTCGAATAATTGTGTACTCTATTATCCAAAACAAAATTTGAATCCAACCGGAGAGAATCTTGTCCACCATCCTAATCCTATGTCAACACCATCCATGCATAATAAACTAGCCAATAGCATACACAGATCAATTTTGCCAGTAGAGGAACTGATTGGACATATATAATCAGGCTCCCGCAAATCTATATGACCATCATTCTTTACTGAACAACCCAATCATATGATCACTAATTTCAGAGTCACACCATTATAAACTTGAAACTGAACTCTCAATTATATACCGTATTACGTAAGCCCGTGACAAGCTATCGTCCAATGACCTTGTCATGTATGCGAACCCTCATATGATATCCATGATCAGCCTTAGGCCAAAGTCTGTTTAATCCTACTGATCAGGCTATCTTAAAGTTCCATTATACTACCGAATTAAGAAAATGATTATTCACCATATGTGAATAAGAAGTCATCCGCCCAGCAGACGACCCAAGGCCTTATCCATTTTCACATTCAGTATAATGCCTTTAAGAGGATACCCTTAACTTCTTATTAGAGTTATGATTCCGATATCTGTAAATGAACCCTTCATCATATACAAGTCATGCTCCCAACGAACCAATCTATAAGCTTACTACCTCTGAGACGCTTTAGCCATTGGAACATCAAAGTACACAAGTCATATACATGAAGCTATCCTTTTACTCAGGATTAAGGTTACTGCACAATGAACGTCAAAAGCAGATCGCTCCACTCAAAGCGGACTTAGTAGATCAATCATGCTTTAGTCCCAGTCTAATATGTCACCACCAAGTAACATATCTATGTCTCTACTTGGGAGTCTGTGCTCCAGACAGTCAAGAAAAATCGTCCCCTCCAAGGCTTTAGACAACATAAAAGTCTTAACATGAGTTATATGCTCGGTCTAACCCCATAGACTGCAGACCATAGTTTAGACCGCTAACTTTAGAACATTGTCTTCTCGCATACAAAAGTCCATTGCATGCAACGTTCTAATAGTTTAACACAAGCAGTCAGGGAGCCATATTTGCTTATATTTACTTTAACATGTAAATAAAACGAGGACAAATAGTAATGTAATGAATAACCTCTATATATAATTTTATTATCCAGTTCAAAATAAATACATTAAAATGTCTCTAATGCTTAGGGCATTTCCTAACACAGGCCCCACACGGCCACAGCCGGGTGCAGTCCAGCCGAGTGCAGGCAGTGCCTGCCCCATGGGCTGCACGCCTAAGGGCTGGCCGGCCCTTGGGAGGGCCACGGCCACCCCTGGCTGCAGGCAAAGCCTACGGCCGTGGGGTGCAGCCATGGGCAGGGGCTACCGCAACCCCATCTTACTCGAGGGCAGGGGCTGTAGCCCCACCGCGGCTGGTGGTCCATCCCTAAGGGTCGGTCCTTGATTTCCGTGTCATATTTCAATTTACCCATTAGGATCTCCAAAATTAATTTGAATCCTAATTTAATTGAAATTTTCCACATAATCAAAATTTCAACCTCTAAATTAAATTTAACTTTTGAGAAAAAATAAATTACAGTCTTCAAACTTCAATCTCCTCCAAGAATAATTACATAAAATTTCCTAAACCATTTCCAGTGTACAAAAATTCTAATCATATTAATTCTAAGAGATAAAAAATTAAAATCCATGGGAAAATTACAGTGTTATTAAACTGCTCCCATGGTTACATAAAAATTCCTAGATACAATTTTCTAAATTTTAAGGAACCATAACTGGCAATAAACAAGCATGCTTATAATAATTCAGAAAATTAAAATAATCACATACTATATACATAATTCACGATAACAACATAAAGGAATCCTAGAATGCCACTCTCTAAATATCAAATCCATACATAAACAAAAAGACTAATTAATTGTCTAATTTATGTACATGGCATAGTCATGAGATGGCTCTGATACCAATTGTAGGAAATAAATCAGTAAAAATGTATCAGAGTAGCGCAGTGAAACAATAAAAATTTTTCAAGATCGTTAAATATCTCATGATGCCATATACAATAGACCAACAACAATTAAAACTCATACCTCAAGGACGCCAATCTGTAGGAGGAGAATGATCGGAGGGCTTCAACCAACTAGCCTTCTCTACTATTCTCCAATTCCTGAATGGCTAAGTATGTGGGCACTCTGAACCTCGATCGGTATGCTAGCACTGCTAGTCTTCTTCCGACCACCCAGATCTCTAAAGAACTTATTGTCACGGTGAGTTGTGCAACAATAAGCCTGCTCACCTGAGAGTCTGTGGTCTGAGAGAACTGGAGTGGTAAGACCTCTATTTGTAGACTTACATGAGGTGATCCTTTGAATTCGAATTGGATTAGGAGAAGATTTTCTCCCTTATCCATGCACAAAATTCGAAATTAACAAGGCCAATAAATACCAAAATATTTCGGCCACATTCAAGATTTTGTGTTCAAAATTCAAACAGGATTTTAACTTGAATTTATCTCACCATTATCCAACCAAAAAATCTGAAAATCTTTCTTGAGATTTCCTCCAAAATTTCAGCCACAAATAATAGGGATAGAATCAAAATTCAACTAGGATTTTCAAGCTTGAATTTTATCTCATCCTTATCCAAAATAACCGAAAATCTCCTAGTATTTATCCTTAAAAATTCGGCCACTTTTAGGGAGGAGAGAATCCAAATTCAACTAGGATTGAAACTTGAATTTTTCCTTGCATCCTTATCCACAAAAACCGAAATTATCTTGGAGGATTTTCCTCAACAAAATTCGGCCAAGTTAGTTAGGATTTGGATTCAAAATTCAAGTAGGATTCAAACAAGATTTTCCTCTACATAAGCCAACTCAAATTCAAATACTAGCCTTGTGGAATTATCCACAAAAAATTTAAATTCCACTTGGACTGTGATTCAAAATTTGAATGTCAAATTTCAAAATTCAAATTTCAAAATTCAAATTTCAAATTTCAAATTTAAATTTCAAATTCAAATTTTAAATTCAAATTTCAAATTTCAAAATCCACAAACAGTTGTATTTCAAATTCTTGTTCTTATGGATAATTTTCTACAACTCAAATCCAATCTCAAATAAAATCATGGCAACTTTATTTGGAGTTTGAATAATTGTGTACTCTATTATCCAAAACAAAATCTGAATTCAACCGAAGAGAATCTTGTCCACCATCCTAATCTTATGTCAACACCATCCATACATAATCAACTAGCCAATAGCATTCACAAATCAATTTGCCAATCGTTAAGAAATTATGTGGAGCTAGTAGAGGGACCAATTAGACATATATAATCGAGCTCCCATGAATCAATATGATCATCGTTCTTTACCGAACAACTCAATCATATATGATCACTAATTTCAGAGTCACACCACTATAAACCTGAAACTGAACTCCCAATTATACACTGTATTACGTAAGCTTATGACAAGCTATTGTCTAATGACCTTGTCATGTATGCAGAACCCTCATATGATATCCATGATCAGCCTTAGGTCAAAGTTCGTTCAATCCTACTAATCAGGCTATCTTAAAGTTCCATTATACTACCGAATAAGAAAATGATTATTCACCATATGTGAATAAGAAGTCATCCGTCCAGCAGATGACCCAAGGCCTTATCCATTTTCACATCCAGTATAATGCCTTTAAGAGGATATCCTTAACTGCTTATTAGAGCTATGATTTTGATATCTGTAAACAAACCTTTCATCGTATACAAGTCATGTACCCAACGAACGGGTCTATAAGCTTACTACCTCTGAGACGCTTTAGCCATTAGAACATCAAAGTACACAAGTCATATACATGAAGTAGTTCATTCACTTAAGATTAAGGTTACTGCACAATGAACATCAAAAACAGATTGATCCACTCATAGCGGACTACATAGATCAATCACGCTTTAGCCCCAGTCTAATATGTCATCACCAAGCAACATATTTATATCTCTACTTGGGAGTCTATGCTCCAGACAGTCAAGACAAACCGTCCCAACCATGGCTTTAGACAATATAATAGTCTTAACATGAGTTAGATACTCGGTCTAACCCCATAGACTACAGACCTTAGTTTAGACCGCTTACTTTAAAACATTGTCTTCTCGCATATAAAAGTCCATTGCATGCAACGTTCTAATAGTTTTAACACAAGCAGTCAGGGAGCCATATTTGCTTACATTTACTTTAACATGTAAATAGAATGAGGACACATAGCAATGTAATGAACAACCTCTATATATAATTTTATTATCCAGTTCAAAATAAAAACATCAAAATATCTCTAATGCTTAGGGCATTTCCTAACAAAACCAAAGATGTATTTATTGCTAGACATCGAATTAACAGATAACTCTAAAAGGTTGAAAGTTTCTCGCTCTAACAAGGTGTATCTTTCATTTAAGACTTGGTCATATTAATCAGGATAGGATTCAAAGGTTGGTGAAGGATGGTCTTCTAGAATCACTAGAGGTGGTACGTCTTCCTCAATGTGATTCTTGTCTTGAGGGTAAGATGACTAAGAGGTCTTTTGGAACTAAGGGTACTAGGGCTTAGAAACTCTTAGAAATTGTACACACTGACGTATGTGGCCCCATGAACGTCACAGCATGAGGAGGGTTCGAGTATTATGTTTCCTTTATAGACGATTACTCGAGGTATGGATATGAGTACCTGATGCACCGCAAGAGCGAAACCTTTGATAAGTTCAAAGAGTATCGGGCGGAAGTGGAAAAGCAATTAGGTAAATCCATAAAGGCACTTCGATCTGATCGAGGTGGCGAATACCTCTCCAATGAATTTCTAGGATATCTTATATAGAATGGGATATTATCCCAATTGACTGCACCTAGTACTCCACAACAGAATGGTGTAGCCGAAAGGAGAAATAGGACCTTATTGGATATGGTACGGTCCATGATGAGTAATTCAATGCTGCCGTTATCATTTTGGGGATATGCATTACAAATGGCATGCTATATTGTGAATCAAGTTCCAAGCAAGTCAATTCCCAAGACTCCGTATGAATTGTGGCATGACAGGAAGCCCTCCCTTGGACATATGAGAATATGGGGCTGCCTGGTATATGTACTGGATGGGGATGCGAAGAAGTTGGAATCAAGATCAGAATTATGTATGTTTGTAGGGTATTCGAAGGGAACTAAGGGAGGTCTATTCTATAACCCGAAGGGAACTAGGGTAGGTCTGTTCTATAACCCGAAGGAACAAAAAGTCATTGTTTCAACCTATGCGACATTCTTGAAGGAAAGTCACATAAATGACTTTAAGTCTCGAAGGAAAATGGTGCTAGAGGAGTTATCGAGTGAAAGAATTGCTCTACAGGTTTCAGTGTTAGATGCAAGTCCGAGTTCCAGTAAAAAACCTGTAGACGATCAACAATTTAGGGTGCCTTATCGTAGTGGGAGAGTTTTAAAGAAGCCTAATTTCTTCATGTATGATGCTGAGGTATACCAGGCCGCAGCTCATGAGCATGAGGATGATTCGGTCACTTATGATGAAGCTATAAATGATGTTGATTCTAAATCTTGGAAACAGGCCATGAACAATGAGATGGATTCTATGAAATCCAACTCTGTTTGGGAACTTGTAGATCTACCGGATGGGATAAAACCCAATTAGATGCAAGTGTGTCTACAAAAGAAAGAAGGATGCGGAAGGGAGAGTAGAAAACTTCAAAGCTAGACTAGTTGCAAAGGGGTACACGCAAAAGGCTGGAATCGATTACGATGAAACTTTTTCACCTGTTGCTATGTTGAAGTCTATCCGTATTCTTATGTCTGTTGCTGCAGCTCTCGATTACGAGATCTGGCAAATGGACGTCAAGACTGCATTCTTGAATGGCCATCTTGAGGAATATATCTACATGATACAGCCCGAAGAGTTCGTGACAAAAGGCCAAGAAAGAAAAGTCTGCAAGTTGCTTAGATCCATTTATGGATTAAAGCAAGCATCCCACTTATGGAACCAGAGATTTGATCTAGCGATCAAGACATTCAGTTTTGAGCAGAACGTTGATGAATCCTGTGTTTATAAACGTATTAAGGATGGTAAAGTGGTCTTTCTAGTACTCTATGTCAATGATATACTGCTCATTGGGAATGATGTAGGGAATTTATCATCAATCAAGCTCTGGCTACACCAATAGTGAGACATGAAGGACTTGGGAGAAGCTAATTATGTTATGGGCATTCGTCTCTTCAGAGATCGAAAGAAAAAAATGATAACATTATCCTAGGCTTCATACATAGATAAAATAATTGACAAATATGCAATGCAAGAGGCAAAGAAAGGTTCACAACCTTCCATTACTGGTCTAATTCTTTCATTGGATGACTGTCCCAAGACATCGGAAGAAAGAGAGCATATGAGTAAGGTCCCTTATGCATCTGCTGTGAGTAGCCTTATGTATGCTATGCTTTGCACTCACCTGGACATATGTTTTGCAGTAGGTATCATGAGTTGATATCAAGCGAGTCCTAGAACCAAGCACTGGCAAGTAATAAAGCATATACTCAAGTATCTTAAGAGAACGAGAGATTATATGCTGGTGTATTCTGGAGGGGACCTAATATCCGTATGATACACAGACTGAATCTTCCAGACTTGCAAGGATACAAGGAAGTCGGCATCAGGATCTGTGTTCTTGATCGAAGAGGGCACGTAGAGACAGGATTAGTGGATGTATGTAAGATCGCATCTGAGGACAATATTGCCAATGCCTTTACTAAGACTTTAGTGGCTAGAAGCTTTGAAAGGCATGTACAGGCGATGGAGATGCGTAACATGGCACATCTACTAGCTCAGGGCAAGTGGGAGATTGTTAGGAAATGCCCTAAGCATTAGAGACATTTTTATATATTTATTTGAACTAGATAATAAAATTAAAATATAGAGGTTATTCATTACATTGCTGTTTGTCCTTATTCTATTTACATGTTAAAGTAAATGTAAGTAAATATGGCTCACTGACTGCTTGTGTTAAAACTGTTAGAACGTTGCATGCAATGGATTTTTGTATGCAAGAAGACAATGTTCTAAAGTAAGCGGTCTAAACTAAGGTCTGTAGTCTATGGGGTTAGACCGAGCATCTAACTCATGTTAAGACTATTATGTCATCTAAAGCCATGGTGGGGATGGTTTGTCTTGACTGTCCGAGGCATAGACTCCAAAGTAAAGACATAGATATGTGCTTGGTAGTGACATATTAGACCGGGACTAAAGCGTGATTGATCTACGTAGTCCGCTATGAGTGGATCAATCTGCTTTTGACGTTCATTATGCAATAACCTTAATCCTGAGTAACTGAACTACTTCATGTATATGACTTGTATACTTTGATGTTCCAATGGCTAAAGCGTCTCAGAGGTAGTAAGCTTATAGACCGGTTCGTTAGGTGCATGACTTGTATATGATGAAGGGTTTGTTTACAGATATCGGAATCATAGCTCTAATAAGGAGTTAAAGGTATCCTCTTAAAGGCATTATACTGGATGTGAAAATGGACAAGGCCTTAGGTCATCTACAGGGCGGATGACTTCTTATTCACACATGGTGAATAATCATTTTCTTATTCGATAGTATAATGGAACTTTAAGATAGGCTGATCAGTAGGATTAAACGGACTTTGATCTAACGCTGATCATGGATATTATATGAGGGTTTTGCATATATGACAAGGTCATCAGACATTAGCTTGTCACAGGCTTTCGTAATACGGTATATAATTGGGAGTTCAGTTTTAGGTTTATAGTGGTGTGACTTTGAAATTAGTGATCATATGATTGAGTTGTTCGGTACAGAATGATAATCATATGGATTCATGGGAGCCCGATTATATATGTCCAATTGGTCCCTCTACTAGCTCCACATAATTCCTTAACGGTTGGCAAATTGATTTGTTTATGCTTATTAGCTAGTTGATTATGCATGGATGGTGTTGACATAGGATAAGGATGGTGAACTAGATTCTCTCCGGTTGAATTCAGATTTTGTTTTGGATAATAGAGTACACAATTATTTGAACTCCAAATAAAGTTGCCATGATTTTATTTGAGATTGGATCAGAGTTGTAGAAAATTATCCATGAGAACAAAATTTGAAATACAACTTTTTGTGGATTTTGAAATTTGAATTTGAAATTTAAATTTGAAATTTGAAATTTGAATTTGAAATTTGAATTTTGAAATTTGAATTTTGAAGTTTGAAATTCAAATTTTGAATCACAGTCCAAGTGGAATTCGAATTCTTTGTGGATAATTCCATAAGGTTAGAATTCAAATTTGAGTTGGATTATGGAGAGGAAAATCTTGTTTGAATCCTACTTGAATTTTGAATCCTAATTCTAACAAAAGTGGCCAGAAATTAGTTGAGGAAAATCCTCTTAGATAATATGGTTTTTGTGGATAAGGTTCAGGGAAATATTCAAGTTTCAATCCCAGTTGAATTTGGATTCTCTCCTCCCTAAAAGTGGCTAAAAATTTTAAGGATAAATCCAAGGGGATTTTCGGTTTTTTATGGATAAGGATGAGTTAAAATTCAAGCAAGAAAATCCTATTTGAATTTTGATTCTTTTCATCACATTATGGCTGAAAATTTTATGGATAAATCCTAGTGAATTTTCAGATTTTTCTTATGGATAATGGTGTGATAAAATTCAAGTTAAAATCCTGTTTGAATTTTGAATGCAAGATCCTAAAGGTGGCCGAATTCTTTTTAGTGGATAAGGCCTTGAAAAATTTGGATTTTGTGTGTAGATAAGGGAAAAAAATTTCTCCTAATTCAATTCAAATTCAAAGGATCACCTCATGCAAGTCTATAAATAGAGGTCCTGCCACTCTAGTTCTTTTAGACCACAGACTCTCAAGTGAGCAGGCTTATTGTTGCATAACTCATCGTGACAATAAGTTCTTTAGAGATCTAAGCGTCAGAAGAAGACTAGCAGTGCTAGCATACCGATCAAGTAACCGAGTGCCCACACACTCTGCCATCTGGGAATTAGAGAATAGTAGAGAAGGCTAGTTGGTTGAAGCCCTCTAGTCATTCTTCTCCTGCAGTATTGGAACCCTCTTGAGGTATGAGTTTTATTATTGTTGGTTTATTGTATATGGCATCACGAGATATCTAACAATCTTGAAAAATTCTTGTCGTTCCGCTACGCCGCTTTGATGCATTTTTACCGATTTTATTCCTACAGTCCTTTAGATGTAAAACCAGCTGGTTTTTAGCTACTGTAAAACCAGATGGTTTTTAGCTGCTAAAAAACCCCAAAAAGCAGCAATAAAATATTGGGTTAGTTTATGACACATTGTATAAACAATGCTAAATTTTACAACACTTTCCATCACTTCCAATCAACAAATTTTTTTTTTTGATCTTTTCCCTTAAATTACAGTAGTACATTCGGTGGGAATGGCTGAAAAGGGACAAAAATTTGTCCCCAAATTTGCCTAAAGTTGGCTTGATTAATTAAGCTTAAGTTGGTTAAGTGAGCTTAGGTTTTTCCTATAAAAGGATGACCATACCCTTAGCTTTGGTTTCTTAATTTTCACACTCTAAAAATTTCAACTCATTCTCCCTTTCTCTCTAATTGCTGCCAGCCATTTTCAACCCCCCAAAACGCCCATTTTTCAAGTCCCAAAAGTCTACCAAAAACTTACAAAAATCCAATCTCTTCAAGCTTGTGCTAGGTGGAATCAATCCAAGCTATTCTAAGTCCAATCAAGGGTAAGGTTCTAGACCAATCTTTGTGGTTTTGATTCTTTTGTTTTAAGTTGATACTAGGAGAAATTATTTTAGTGTTTTGCTAGTACAAAACCGACTGTCATTCCCTTGGTTTTCCACGGCCACTTTGGTCATCAAGCCATAGTTCAAAATTGTGCTTGGTTCCAAGCACAAAGGTAACAACCGAAAACCCTACTCTTAGTGATTTAGTGATTTTAAGATTTTGATCAAAGCCATTTATGTGTATTTGTTAATACAAATGGTTTGTAATAAGTTTGTTTTGAGCCATTAAGTTTCCATTTTTAAGTTTATGTGGTTGTGGTTGTGTTTACATTATTTTTACGAATGGTTGCGTGTAAATGAGGGTATAAACATTTTTAGTGATTGGACACAATCTCTCCTCAAGGAAAGGCCACGGATTCTGGTTATTTTGACCTCCTTAGGTTCTGATTTTGGGATTTGGTGAAACACAATATTTTAAGGAAATTTTGATATGGTTTTTGCATCAAATAGCCTTTGGCTAAAAATGACACCACAATAGGTTTTTCGAGTAGTTTTCACTCAGTGCCCAAAACTAGGGACAAAAGCCAAACCCAGAAATCATTCTCGGGTTTTATTAAAAATGGACCACTTAGAATCTGAACCTAACTTTGGACTCAACATGAAAGTTGTAGATCTCGTCGAGACTTGAGAACAACCTTTGCATGTTTTAAAAATTTAGCCGTTTCAGGCCTTAAACAGAGCCGTTTTTAAAACAACACGAAACTGGGATTTTTGTAAAAACTGGGCACATAGCCACGGGTTTAGTAAGATTAAGGCCGGTTAGAGTTAGAATTGAGCTCCGAGGTGAACACGAGATTTGTTCATCTCATCGAGGATGAAAACTTTCATGTTCCCAAAATTTACAAACAAAGTCGCTTCAATCAAGTTTGAAAACAGTTTTCAAAAGTGGTTCAAAAACCACCTTTAAAATACAACCTCAAATATGTGTTTTGACACTTTAAAATATAAACATGGTTTTAACAAAAACGTCCCCTACCTTCCAACAGGGTGACAAGGGGATGGGTTCCAAATAAGTAATTTTTGAAGAATTTTAACCAAACGATTTTCTTAAATAAACAAAACAGTGTGTGTAGCCCGGTAGGCTACCACACCAAACAAGCCTTAGTAGCCCAGTAGGTTACTACACCAAACAAGCTATAGTGGCCTGGTGGGCCACTGCACCAAATTAAGAATATTAGCGCGGTAGGCTACTACACTCAAATAGGCAAAGTAACCCGACCGGTTACTACACCAAGTTTACGTATAGTAACTCGGTAGGCTACTTAGTTACCAATACACGAGGTAACCGGTCAATTGACTGGTTGGTAACCAGTCAAGGATCGTGTTCTGAATTACACTGTGAGGAACGGTGATTAATCTGTCAAGAAGACAGTTAATCAGACAACGATACGAGTTAGATGCCAAATCCCCAAAGTAGGCCAATAGGGTACCGATGGGCCTCGGTACCACATAGAAACACTAGTAATAGTCACTAACAGTATTAGTGATTCAGCAAAGGTGCTGATAAGATACATTGTTGATGACAGATGGTAACCTGTAAGCTGATAGAGGCAAGAGTACAAGCATGCATTTGCTTGCAACTAGGTAAGTACAACTCCACCTACGGCATGAATAAAATGCTTTTAAAATAATGTTTTTACAGTATGTTAAGTATGTATGCCATGCACACATTGATGCACAATTTATTTAAGAGAATATAATTTCACGATCAAGTAGATTGACAAAAGATCATGTTAGATGCCATAAGTCCCTACCGCGTAGGATTTGGGACAACGTAGAAAAGAATGTGGCTAGAAAAGATAAACAAGATGGAATTCATAGGCGTGTCGTACTGGCCTTTTCAATTGAAAGGGTTTTTAAGTAAGTTAAAGCAGAAAGTTGAGCATCCGTTGATGGCTCTCTGGCTTTTTAGTGACCTCGGGTGTTACCGTTGGTCTGCGTGCACACAGTACTGTGGCATGGGCCCTAAGTAGGCAAGAAAAAGAAAAGAGAATATTGAAGCATAAATAAACATAACCGGATCATGTATTAGTTATAGTTCGCTATGCTTCTAGTTATAGTAAGATGCATTTCAATACACGTTGTCCTTGCTATGGATATAGTGTATGAAGTTGGAAATATGATGTTGCAATATGTGATATGTGATATATGTGATGATATGTGATTTGCTACATGGTATATGTCATGCTTATATGATTTTAAGTATGTATTATGTTTAAACATGTTTTACGGTTAACATGTTGTACTTACTAGGTGTAAAGCTGACGGAGTGTGTTCATGCTATAGGTAAGCATCCTACAGCTTAATCATCTATGGGTGATGACGGCGGCAGAGGCGGATGTGAAGGGAGGTTGTGGACACACTGCGAGTATTCTTCTGCATAATTTTTGAGTAAATAGTATTTGTAAATAGTAATCGTCAAATAATATTTTTGAATAGTGATGGTTAAACAGTATTTTTGAATAGTAATCGTTAAGTGGTATTTTTAAATAGTAGCCATTAATAGTATACATATATGAATAGTAAATACGTATGCAATAAAAAAATCCCTAAAATTTTGGTATCTAATTAAGTAACTTTAAGTATCAATTGCAAGAAAGTATAAGTAACATTTAAAGAAGCAGTTTTTAAGTGACGGTCCGAACCACTGAGGACACGGGGCGTCACAGTTGGTATCAGAGCGGTTTCCTGCCACCCTACCTCACATCGCCGTATGTCTGACTCATCTGTCTAAGTAAGTTAGCTTTTGTTTTTTTCAAAATTTAGTACATAAGCTGACGATTAATTTATAATAGGGATAATGGCTGCACCACGAGACCCCCAGCAAATACAAGAAGACCAAGAAGCAAGTCTAGCTTTCGCTGTTATGCAAGCAAACATATTTGACAGTAGCCACCCACATGAACTCCCATACTGGATCCATCATATGGAGGTGATCTTCGAAGCGTGCCATATTCCACCTTGCCTATAGGTGGTATTAGCCAGTAGCCGCCTGAGAGGAACCACGATGGAGTGTTGGAATGAACGATGTAGGATCATGGATCCGACAATGCAGTAGACCGAGTTCTGTCAAGACCTATGCAATTCCGATGGCCCAACTAGAGATGCGAACATCTGGAATGATATGTACGAGAGGTGATATGAGGTCCTCTCCGACATCTGGGACATTTACGAGGGAGAGACCATGGCACACTATTGCCAGAGGTTTTTAGATGCCATTTACCACACATCCCCTTGGACAAGCCATTTACAGAAGTAATCGACCTGTTATGGAAAGGAACTCCATGGTACGTAAGGGACCTTGTCCATTACCCTCCACCACATGAGAACCTAAGGCGCCTTGTCTGAGACATAGTGGATGCCGAGAGAGTGGTACTCAACCATGGACCTAGCGAAGGCCTTGCCGTAGCAGCTAACATGGAGGGTGACCCAACGGAAGTAGCACCCTAACTGGCCGAAGAAGAATTCCTGGTCGCACACCAACCGGCAGTACCCGAGGGCGATGGGGAACCGATGGAGGATCCCGACCCAGTCCCCCAGTCTCCCAAGCACCATGAGGAAGACGATGATGAGGCTATTCCTAATACCCAACTAGACGATGAGGGGGATGAAATCCTCGATCATTTTAGCGATGATAAGTGGATGGGGATGTACGAGCCCCAGGTCATCATCGCCAGTGATGACAAAGGTAGTATCGTCTGGGGTGACAAAGATGAAGACCCCAAGGAGTTTCCCTTTAGTGACAATGAGGATGAGGTGATGTCTGACGCTGAGTCAGGGTTGTCTTCCAAATAGTAGTAACCCTCTTAGCAGGGATTTTTGATGTTGTGTATATATAGAGGGAGTAGTAGCTTTCCTTACCTAACTCAACTTAATGTACTTGTTGGGACCATAGTTGGGAAGTGTGTGTCACTCCCGCCAAACTAAAAGCATGTATATATTTTTTGAGTAATTTTCTAAAAAAGTAGTATCATTTTGCCCTAAGGGCCTAAATGTGATTTTTCTACACGTGTCAGGAATGAGACTAGAGTGCAGGACATTTCCTGGCACTCGAAGGATGTTTCAATGCAATTCAGTAATTTTAATGAACATCACAAGAATCAAAGAAGAAAAGAAAGATGTAATCCATATAATTGTATCTATGATGTTTAAGTAAGATTGTTAAGTAAGAAAGAAAATGATATGTAATACGAGTCCTAAGTAAAAAGTTTGGAAAACTTATGTTTTCTTTTCTGCTATGTGATAGGGTTACATAGGAAGTGATGGTGAGAACAAGAGCGCAGACTAATCAAGCCACTAGAAAGGACGAGCTAATGGCACATCTCGCACCTATGCGAGAGATGATGCTAAATCAACAACAAGAGCTTGTTCAACTCCGGGAGCACATAAACTGACAACAGCAGGCATCACAACCTGTGGAGGTGCCAGCTCAAGCAGTACCAGTAGCCCCTGACAGCTCCAGAGAACAAGTGGCCCCACCAGTCCAGACAATGCCAGCACCACTAGTTGTGACTGCTCCTGCAGCAGCCAACATTCTAGTACCAGCCCATAGAGAAGGTGACTTATACGAACGGTTTAGGTGCATAAAGGTGCCCGAATTTGAGGGGACTACGAACCCCATTGAAGCTGATGACTGGTTAACCAGTGTCCAGGTCATCCTAGACCTCGTAGGACTCACAAAAAGAGATAAAGTACTATGCACATCCCTACCCTATGTAAAGGAGCACACTAATGGTGAAAGATCGTGGCTATCAGAAGGGATATTAATGCAATGAACCGGGTAGACTTCATCACTGAGTTCAGGGAGATGTACTTCAATAATGAAGCCCTAGTAGTCTAACAGGATGAATTCAATAATTGCGCCAAGGAGGCATGATGGTCATGGAGGCCATAAGGAAGTTCGAGCAACTAGCTCGACTTTGCCCTGACTTAGTGCAGACCGAGAAAGAAAAGGTTTGGAGGATGCTAAAAATGTTCTGGATAGACATTGCAGTTCAAGTCTGTAGCGGCAGCCATGGTCCTGCATCCGTAGCTGAATGTGTCAGCAGGGCCATCCGAGCATAGTATTGGTTGACCCAAGACAAAGAGAAAATGGCCCAAATTTTCAAGGCAAGAAGGGAGGAGAAGACACAAGCTAGGCCGACCAAGGGAAGACAGCACCCCGACTCACAGCACAAGGGGCAGAACTTAGGGGCCAGCCAATACCACAGATAGTCCAACCACAACAACAACAAAAGGAAAAGGAACCCAAGCAATCAGGGGCAGTAGAAAAATTTTCCTCAGAAGAAGAACAACCGCAGGGGAAATGGCAGTCAGCACCCACCTTGTCCAAAGTGCAGAAAGAATCATCCTGGCGAATGTCGCCTAAGCACCAGTAGTTGTTACATATGTGGCAAGGAAGGCCATTTCGCCAAACATTGTCACTCAAACCTGCAGAATCAGTAGGGCCAAGCCTGCCCTACTAGCGGACAACTGCACGCCGCCCAAGCTAGAATTGAAGGTTTGTCAATCACCTTGGGCAGATTAGAAGCTCCAGAAACATAGGGGAAGATTTATTCTTTCACAAGAGAGGATGCAGAAGCTGGAACCTCGACCGTGGTGATAGGTCAGCTTTCTGTCACCAACTCCACTGCACTGGTTTTATTTGATTCTGGAGCAACACATTCATTCACATCATCAGAGTCTGCTAGGAAGATAGGCCAGAACATAGATAAAATGAACCAAAATTTTCAAACTACTCTTCCTTCTGGGGAAGTTTTGTTGTCTAATTACTGGCTACCCCACGTACCAGTAATTATCTGCGGATGGGAGCTAAGTATCAACCTGATCGTCCTTGACATGCATGACTATGACGTAATAGTGTGGATGGATTTCCTCATCAAGTACCACACCGTCATAAACTATCAGAGACGAGAGGTTACCTTCGAGCCAGTCAGACACGAGAAGTTTGTCTACGAAGGTTTATCGCTAAAACAACCCAAGGTGATGATTTCTGCCATGAAGGCCCAAAAGTTTCTATCTAGCGGATGCGCCAACTTCCTCACACACATAGTGGACAAGACCCAGGAAGCGGAAGCAGGGCCAGACAGCGTGCCAATAGTCAAGGAGTTCGTAGGAGGGATTCCAGAGGATCTCCCAGGACTTCTGCCAGAACATGAGATATCATTCGAGATAGAGCTACTACCACGGTTAGCACCCATATCTAAGGCCCTCTACAGAATGGCACCGGCGAAGTTGAAGGAGCTCCAAACTCAGTTAAAGGAGTTAATGGACAAGGGTTTTATCTGACAGAGTTACTCACCTTAGGGAGCCCAAGTCTTGTTCGTGAAAAAGAAGAACGGAACGTTGCAGATGTGCGTAGACTACCGAGAGCTGAACAAGACCACCATAAAGAACAAGTATCCGTTGCCACGGATCGATGATCTATTCGACCAGCTTTGAGGTGCTATAGTATTTTCAAAGATTGACTTACGTTTTGGGTATTAGTAATTGTGGATCAAGGATATAGACATACCCAAGACAGCTTTCTGAACTCGATGTGGACATTACGAGTTCCTTGTCATGTCATTCGGATTGACGAACACCCCCGCAGCTTTTATGGACCTAATGAATTGTGTCTTCAACAAATTCTTATACAAGTTTGTCATTGTGTTTATCGATGACATACTTGTATTTTCCAAGACAAAGGAGGAGCACAAGGAGCATCTGAGAGCCATTCTACTCAAGTTAAAGGAGCATCAGCTGTTCGCCAAATTTTCCAAGTGTAAATTTTGGCTGAAGAAGGTCCACTTCCTTGGTCACATGGTCTCCAAGGAAGGAGTATCAGTAGACCCGACAAAGGTTGAAGTAGTTAGTGACTGGTCGACTTCGAAGAACGTGACAGAAATCCACAGTTTCTTAGGATTAGCAGGTTATTATCGATGGTTCGTTGAAGGATTCTCAAGGTTAGCTGCACCATTCACAGCACTGACCAAGGAGGAAAAGAAGTATGAGTGGACAGACAAGTGCAAGAAAAGCTGCCAGGAGTTAAAATGCAGACTCACGAGCGCTCCAATCCTGACCATACCAGATACTAGGTAAGGAAACCTTGTGATCTACAGCGACGCATCCAAGACTAGACTAGGAGCTGTATTAATGCAAGGTGGTAGAGTGGTCACATACGCTTTGCGGTAACTTAAGAACCACGAAAGGAATTACCCGATGCATGACCTGGAGCTTACAGTGGTCGTCTTTGTGCTCAAAATATGGAGGCACTATCTATATGGCATCAAGTGCAAGATATACACGGACCACCAGAGCCTTAAGTATATCTTCACATAGAAAGAGCTTAACATGAGGCCGAGGAGATGGCTAGAACTGGTGAAGGATTACGACTGTGAAATCCTATATCACCCAAGAAAAGCCAATAAGGTGGCCGATACGCTGAGTCAGAAGCACTCTTCAACACTTATGGCAATCCACACCTTTCCAGATTCACTACAAAAGGAGATACGTAGCAGCGAAATTGAGGTTTTAACGAGGAGGTTATTTGAAATGACACTCCAATCCACGCTACTAGAGGAGATTAAAGCCGGCTAAGACCTCGATTCAACTTTAATTAAGTTAAAAAAGGAGGCAACAGAGGACTCGAGTTCAGAGTTTCAAGTTTCTAAGGATGGCATACTCTATTTCAGGGGTAGAGTATGCATTCCAAAGGAGGAAGAACTTAGAAAGAGGATCTTTTCGGAAGCCCATGACACGCCATATTCAGTACATCCAAGGGTGAATAAGATGTACTAGGACTTAAAAGCAAGCTTTTGGTGGCCAGGAATGAAGAACGATGTTGCCGAATTCATTGTAAAGTGCCTCACCTGCTAGAAAATCAAAGTAGAACATCAGGTGACCGGGAGGAGAACTATAGAAAATCGAGCTACTCGAGTAGAAATGGGAGCAGATCACAGTGGATTTCATGGTCGGATTACCCAGGACATCAAGTGGAAATGATGCAATATGGGTAATCATGGACCGACTAATGAAATCAACTCGATTCTTAGCCATGAAGCTAAGCTATTCAGTAGAGAAACTGGTAGAAATGTACATGGCTCAAATAGTAAGGCTGCACGGTGTACCGAAATCGATCATCTTAGATCGTGATAGACGCTTCACTTCAAGGTTTTGGCGGAGCGTTCAAGCTTCAATGGGAACCAAGTTGAAGTTCAGCACAGCCTTCCATCCTCAAATTGATGGCTAGTCTGAGATAACCATTCAGACGTTGGAGGATATGCTGAGAGTGTGTGCCCTAGATTTCAAGGGGAACTGGGATTAGAAGCTACCATTGATAGAGTTCTCATACAACAACAGCTACCACTCCTCGATCAGAATCACACCGTATGAGGCACTCTACAAAAGGAAATATAGATCTCTAGTGCATTGGCATGAAACTGAAGAGAAACAGCTCACCAGCACGGACTTCGTCAAGAGCACAACAGAAGATGTGAAGCTTATATGAGAGAGACTGGATATAGCTCATAGCCGCCAAAAGAGTTACCCGAATAAACGATGGAGACCTCTCAAATTTCAAGAAGGAGATTCAATTTTTCTTAAGGTGGCACCCATGAAAGGAGTGATGCACTTTGGGAAGAAAAGAAAGCTCAGTCCTAGATATATATGACCTTTCGAGATTCTCGAGAGAATTGGGAAGGTAGCCTACGGATTAGCGCTCCCCGTCAAACTAGCATCAGTGCATAACGTGTTTCACGTCTCGATGTTAAAGAAGTACGTGCCAGATAGTTTCCACATACTAAGCCAAGAGCTGGTTGAAGTACACGCCGATCTGTCCTATGAAGAAAAATCCGTGAGAATTCTAGCCAAGGAAGATAAAGTCCTTAGGAATAAAGTGATTCCGCTTGTAAAAATATTATGGCGGAATCATAACCTCGAAGAAGCTACATGGGAACGGGAAGAGAATATAAGAAGAGACTTCCTAAATTTATTCTAATTTTCGAGAAGAAAATTTCGTAAGGGGGGTTAGGTTGTAAGGACCGCCCCATTCTTGTAACTTGAATTTTAATTAATGAGAAATTGAGAGATAATTTGATGCGTTTTAGTACAAATTTGAAGAACACGGGCATTTACACGGCCGTGTAAGTGGCCATGTAATGTCCAGATTGTGCGCGTGAGAAAGGCCGTGCAACTATACATGGCTATGTAGGTGAACACAGTTAGGTACACGGCCATGTAAGTGGCTGTGTACCATTAGTACTATGCACCATTAGTACTATGCATGTACATGAGGCCATATGAGTAAACATGGCCGTATAGGTGAACACAGTTAGGTACACGGCCGTGTAAGTGACCGTGTACTGATTGGGTTGTTGAAATGTTAGAGGCCATGTAGGTGTACATGGCCGTGTAGTGTGACATGACTAGGTACATGGTCGTGTACCAATCAGTAAAATGAAATTGTTCCAAGACACGGCCGTGTTGAGCAAGCTCAACTGGTACACGCCCGTGTAGCCTTGTACACACCCATGTAGGAGGCCGTGTGTAGAGTAAAGAGCCACTGAAATGACTCTCGTGATTTATTAAGCTTAATTACTATGTAATAAGTAATTAAGTTGAAAAAAATACAGCATAAATTCCAGTTGAATAGGCTAAACATATACGATACTGTTCAGGTACTATTCATATAGTGAAAGTGGGGTAACCAACAGTGAATCCGGTCTACCCTACTATGTGTATAAATGTATAAAAGATGCAGTATCAGGGAACTAATTTAGATGATCATTTCCTGACACAAGACTAGTAAGCAGATCACCAGAATGCTCAAACCGAACCTCTGAGCACATTAGCAATAGAAACCGTAGCAGGGTACAATATTGAGAAAATGGTCCAGATGACCTCATCTTGTCTAGAAACTGATAAAATCAGAGTCAGAACACTCAGACTAGTCAGATAGAATAGAAAGCAATGAATAGTAAATAGTGAAAAATGCAGTGTCAAATTATTGGCCAAGACGGCCTTAATTTGACCTAAAATTGATATATGAATGGTCAGTAGGCTCGATCTGGTCAATTGAGCACAAAATGAGAATTTTAGTTTGAGAGATATGCAGTATCAGGATAAGGGTCAAGACGACCTTTACTCACCCCGAAACTGATATATTTAGACTCAGGACGCCCAAATTAATCAATCGGGTACCTGATACGTTTGTTGAGGTAGGATCACACAGATCCCAAAAACTGGTCCAAACGACCCTGGATGGACATAAGACTGATAAAATTGAAATCAACATGTCCGAATTAGTCAAGAGAGACTGCGTCTAAAATTTCACCTGGGAACGCCTCGGTTTGCATGCGAAAGGACAACACAGCGTAGACACAACTACAGTATAGAAAATAAATAGTAAATTAGTGTAAAATGGGCTCATAGATAGTATAAACCATCTAGAAATCATCAGTATAAAAATCAGATTCAGAAAATCTGATTTCCGGATGAAAATTTGAACACTGCCGAGAAAGGACCGAAAACCGCAGTAGAAAACTGGACTGCGAAGAGAGCAAAACAGATGAATTTTTCTTGGCCCAAAACCATGTCCTCTAGCTAGAAAACTAGCTGGTTTTCAACTGATAAAAAACCCCAAAAAGCAAGCAATAAAATATTGGGTTAGTTTATGACATATTGTATAAACAATGCTAAATTTTACATCACTTTCCATCACTTCCAATCAATAATTTTTTTTTATCTTTTCCCTTAAATTACATCAGCACATTTGGTGGGAATGGCTGAAAAGGGACAGAAATTTTTTCCCAAATTTGCCTAAAGTTGGCTTGATTAATTAAGCTTAAGTTGGTTAAGTGAGCTTAGGTTTTTCCTATAAAAGGATGACCATATCCTTAGCTTTGATTTCTTCATTTTCACACTCTAAAAATTTCAATTCATTCTCCCTTTCTCTCTAGCACTGCCGACCACTTTCAACTCCTAAAAACCCCCATTTTTCAAGTCACAAAAGTCTACCAAAAACTTACCAAAAGCCAACCTCTTCAAGCTTGTGCTAGGTGGAATCAATCCAAGCTATTCTAAGTCCAACCAAGGGTAAGGTTCTAGACCAATTTTATGGTTTTGGTTCTTTTGTTTTAAGTTGATACTAAGAGAAATTATTTTGGTGTTTTGCTAGCACAAAACCGACCCTCATTCCCTTAATTTTCCATGGCCACTTTGGTCATCAAGCCACAATTCAAAATCGTGCTTGGTTTCAAGCACAAAGGTAACAATCGAAAACCCTACTCTTGATGATTTTGTGATTTTAAGATTTTGATCAAAGCCATTTATGTGTATTTGTTTATGCAAATGATTTGTAATAAGTTTATTTTGAGCCCTTAAGTTTCCATTTTTAAGTTTATGTTGTTATGGTTGTGTTTACATTATTTTTACGAATGGTTGCGTGCAAATGAGAGCATAAACATTTTTAGTGATTTGACACAATCTGTCCTCAAGGAAAGGCCACAGATGCTGGTTATTTTGACCCCCTTAGGGTCTAATTTTGGGATTTGGTAAAACATGGTATTTTAAGAAAATTTTAATACCGTCATTTTAATATCAAATAGCCTTTGGCCAAAAATGATATTACAATAGGTTTTTCGAGTAGTTTTCACTCGATGCCCAAAATTGGGAGCAAAAGTCGAACCCAGAAATCAGTCTCGGGTTTTATTAAAAATGGACCATTTAGAATCCGAACCGGACTTTGGGCTCAACATGATAGTTGTAGATCTCGTCGAGATCTTGAGAACGACCTACGTGTGTTTTAAAAATTTGGCTATTTCGGGCCTTAAACAGAGCCATTTTCAAAACAACACAAAACTGGGATTTTTGTAAAAACTAGGCATATAGCCCATGAGTTTAGTAAGATTAGGGCTGGTTAGAGTTAGAATTGAGCTTCGAGTGAACACAAAATTTGTTCATCTCGTCGAGACAAAAACTTTCATGTTCGCTAAATTTACAAAAAAAGTCGTTTCGATCAAGTTTCAAAACAGTAAAAGTGGTTCAAAAACTACCTTTAAAATACAACCTCAAAAATGTGTTTTAACACTTTAAAATATAAACATGGTTTTCACAAAAACGTCCCTCACCTTCCAACGGGGTGATAAGGGGACGGGTTCCAAACACGTAATTTTTTCAAGAATTTTAACCAAAATGATTTTCTTAAATAAACAAAACAGTGTGTATAGCCCGATAAGCTACCACAACAAACAAGCCTTAGTAGCTCGGTAGGCTACTACACCAAACAAGCCATAGTGGCCCGATGGGCCACTATACCAAACTAGGAATAGTAGCCCGATAGGCTACCATACCCAAACAGGGAAAGTAACCCGGCCGGTTATTACACCAAGTTTACGCATAGTAACCCGATACGCTACCTATTTACTAATACGTGAGGTAATCGATCAGTTGACTGGTCAACAACCAGTCAAGGACCGTGTTTTGAACGACATTGTGAGGAATGGTGATTAATCTGTCAAGAAGATAGTTTATCAGACAACGATACGAGTTAGATGCCAAATCCCCAAAGTAGGCCAATAGGGTACCGATGGGCCTCGGTACCACATAGAAACACTAGTAATAGTTACTAACAGTATTAGTGACTCAGCAACGGTACTGATAAGATACGTTGTTAATGACAAATGGTAACCTATAAACTGATAGAGGTGAGAGTACGAGTACGCATTTACTTGCAATTAGGTAAGTATAACTCCGCCTACGGCATGGATAAAATGCTTTTAAAATGATGTTTTTATAGTATGTTAAGTATGTATGCCATGCACACATTGATGCACAGCATATTTAAGAGCATATAGTTTCACAATCAAGTAGATTGATGAAAGATCATGTTAGATTCCATAAGTCCCTACCGCGTAGGATTTGAGACAGCTTAGAAAAGCATGTGGCTAGAAAAGATAAACAAGATGGAATTCATAGACATGTCGTACCAGCCTTTTCAGTTGAAAAGGTTTTTAAGTAAGTTAAAGTAGAAAGTTGAGCATCCGTTGATGGTTCTCTGACTTTTTAGTGACCTCAGGCGTTACCGTTAGTCTGCGCGCACACGGTACTAGCACATGGGCCCTAAGTAGACAAGAAAAAGGAAAGAGAATATTAAAGTATAAATGAACATAACCGGATCATGCATTAGTTATAGTTCGCTATGCTTCTAGTTACAGTAAAATGCATTTCAATACACGTTGTCCTTGCTATGCATATAGTGTATGAAGTTGGAAATGTGATGCTGCAATATGTGATATGTGATATATGTGATGATATGTGATTTGCTGCATGGTATATGTCATGCTTATGTGATTTTAAGTATGTATTATATTTAAATATGCTTTACAGTTAACATATTATACTTACTGGGCGTAAAGTTGACGGAGTGTGCTCACGTTGTAGGTAAGCGTCCTATAGCTTAATCATCTATGGGCGATGATGGTGGCGGAGGCGGATGTGAAGGGAGGTTGTGGACACACTACGAGTATACTTCCGCATAATTTTTGAGTAAACAGTATTTGTGAATAGTAATCGTTAAATAGTATTTTTGAATAGTGATGGTTAAACAGTATTTTTGAATAGTAACAGTTAAACAGTATTTTTGAATAGTAATCGTCAAGTGGTATTTTTGAATATTAGCCATTAATAGTACACGTACGTGAATAGTAATTACGTATGCAGTAAAAAAAATCCCTAAAATTTTGGTATCTAATTAAGTAACTTTAAGTATCAATTGTAACAAAGTATAAGTAATATTTAAAGAAGCAGTTTTTAAGTGACGGTCTGGGCCACTGAGGGCACGGGGCGTCACATATTATTCTTGAGTCTTTAAATTCTACATATTTATCAAATAGTTCTTTTAAAAGTTATAAACTCTAAAATGATACAACTAGGGGACAATGTCAACTAATACAATCCATCACACAAGAATATAGTCTAACATAGAAATAAAAATACAAAAAATAATGATCCAACTGAGAAACCGATCTCCATGAAATTACATATAATTCTTCAAAATAAATTATGCTAACATTAGAAGGGGGAAAAACAATAAAACGGGGTGAGCCAAATGAGGATAAGGGGAAGATGACAACGAAAATGGCTCTAAACATTTGTAGTCAAACAACACTAGTCAACAATAGAAAACATAAACATATTGTAATCATTCATAAAATAAACAAGAATAAATGAATAAAGAAAAGTAAAGTAAAGGGAATCGAAGTGAAAGAAAAATGATATCAAACAAAAAATAAATATGCATTGCTTCTAGCTGCTTCCACCATGCACGGGTTTTAGGACCTATCCCCTAGGATATGTACTCCATTCTATATCCTGCACAATCTATTCATGGGTCCATAGGCTTAAAAATCACCAGATCTAGTTTGAACCACTTTAATCCTCTTGGAATGACACATGGCCAAGGTTAAACCATTTTCCAAATTTAAAGTATATACATATACTTATATATTTTTCAAATAACACCATCTAGTATGTTTTCAATAGCATTCTCGTAAAATCATTAATTTCTCAAATAACATATCGAAAGCAAACATTTAAAACTATATATCAACAATGATTAAAACTCATAATAAAACACATCAAGTCAATATATACACTTAGGGCTGTTCTATTGATTCTAGACCAAATATTATTGGTAATCCTTTGGTTTAATATCCCAAGTTTAAACATGTGACCTCTCCAACATAACTTTCTAAAATCTTAAGTCATGGGGAAATAGTTATGTTTTGAACTCATAGAGTTACTTAGGTGGCGTTTGGTATTGTTTTTGAAATGTTTTCTATTTTCAAAAAAATTGAAAATGAGAATGTTTTGTAAACTGCATTGAGATCATTTTTGAAATTGTATTTAGTTATGTTTTTTGAGTGTATTTTCTAAGAAACATAAAAATGAAAGATATTTCTTGAAAACCCATTTTATAAGTGGGTATTTTATAAAACATATTTATGTTTAATTTAAAAAAAATAACAAAAAATAAAATTATTAGTCATAATTAAAAAAAAAAAACTTTTGGTGGTGGGTTTTGCAATGAGAGGTAGGGGTGGAAGGCATTAGTAGTCTGAGTTGATGGTTATCACTGCGAGTTAGTGGTCATTGCCACGAGGAGGCTGTCACTATCATTGCTAGTTCGTGGTCGTCGCCCTTTGCCGGAGATGGAGGCCATTGTCAGATATGATCATCATCACTGGCACTACATAAGCAAAGAGAGAGAGAGAGAGAGGAGAGGAGAGGGAGGGAGAAAATGAAAACAAAAAAAGTGAAAACAACTTTTTTTCATTTTTAAAAAACCCCAAAAAATAACACAGTTAAAAACGATGTTTTTAAAATGGTTTTGAAAACGTTAAGTAAACAAACGCTATTTTGAGACCTTTTTCATTTTCTGTGTTTTTGAAAATGGAAAATCATTCTCAAAAACAAAACCAAATGCCCCCTCGTAATGGTCATTCTAACTCTTTTAAACTGAAAAGAATCAAATATACACCTAGAGGA
The DNA here is from genome assembly GCA_035233585.1 of Antiaris toxicaria. Classification (NCBI taxonomy): domain Eukaryota; kingdom Viridiplantae; phylum Streptophyta; class Magnoliopsida; order Rosales; family Moraceae; genus Antiaris; species Antiaris toxicaria. The sequence goes on along the minus strand of CP141155.1, from coordinate 20,951,266 downwards.
ATTGAAACAAGGAACTAAGTATGCTTCTAGGCATGTCCGGTTAACCGGAAGGTGATGTCTAGTCATAACTTGAGCCACCGAATTTTGATTAGAACGATTCAAAAGACCAATTAAAGCTTAAGGAATCTCCTTTAAGATACCATAGAGTCCTAAGATAATCTATTTAACACAAATCTCCAAACTGCCAAATTAACACATAAACTATTCAATTTAGATATCATTCTTAACTCCAGAATCTTCTAACCAAAAGAACATCTTCGGTAATGTCCAGAAAAATTCTAGACTTAATTGTTAGGTGTACCTAAGCAGTAAAGACATTTTAATATATTTCATTTATATTTGAATGGATTAATAAAATATTTTAGAGGTTATTCATTATATTGCTATATGTCCTAAAGCTATTTACATGTTAAAGTAAATATAAGCAAATATGGCCAATTGACTATTTGTGTTAAACTACTAGAATATTGCATACAGTGATCTTTTATATGCGAAAAGACAATATTCTAGAGTAAGTAGTTTAAATCTATGGTCCGTAGTCCATAGGGTTAAAGTGAGCACCTAACTCATGTTAAGACTATTATGTTGTCTAAAGCTAATTGGGGGGACAATTTGTCTTGACTGTCTGAAGCTTTAACTCCTGAGTAGTGACATAGATTGTAGGAATAAAATAGGTAAAAACGTATCAGAGTAGTGTAGCGGAACAATAAAAATTTTTCAAGATCGTTAAATATCTCATGATGCCATATACAATAAACCAACAACAATTTAAACTCATACCTCAAGGACGCCAATCTGCAGGAGGAGAATGATCGGAGGGCTTCAACCAAGTAGCTTTCTCTACTATTCTCCAATTCCCGAATGGTTGAGTGCGTGGGCATTCTGAACCTCAATCGGTATGCTAGCACTGCTAGTCTTCTTCCGACTACTCAGATCTCTAAAGAAGTTATTGTCACGGTGAGTTGTGCAACAATAAGCCTGCTCACCTGAGAGCATGTGGCCTAAGACAACTGGAGTGGCAGGACCTCTATTTATAGACTTGCATGAGGTGATCCTCTGAATTCGAATTGGATTAGGAAACGATTTTCTCCCTTATCAACACATAAAATCTGAATTTTCCAAGCCAAATCCCAACTAAAAAATTCCGCCACCTTCAGGATTTTGCATTCAAAATTCAAACAGGATTTTAAATTGAATTTTCTCTCACCATTACCCAACCAAAAAATCCGAAAATCTCTTTTAAGATTTCCTTAAAAATTTCAGCTACAAAAGTAGGGAGAGAATCAATAATTCAACTAGGATTTTCGAGCTTGAATTTTATCTCATCCTTATCCAAAATAATCGAAAATCTCCTTGGAGATTTTGTCAAAATTTTGGACCAATATAGGGAGGAGAGAATCCAAATTCAACTGGGATTGAAACTTGAATTTTTCCCTGAATCTTATCCACAAAAATTTCAAAAAATTCCATGAGGATATTCCTCAAAATTTTCAACCAAGTTAGTTGGGATTAGGATTCAAAATTCAAGTAGGATTCAAACAAGATCTTCTTCTCCAGAATCCAAATCAAATTCGAATTTCTCCATATGGATTATCCACAAAAAATTGGAATCCTACATGGACTGTGATTCAAAATTTGAATTTCAAATTCCATAGTTTAAATTTCAAAATTCAAACTTCAAATTCAAATTTCAAATTTAAATTTCGAATTCAAATTTTTCGAATTTCAAATTTAAATTTCAAATTGAAATTTCAAATTTCAAATTTCAAAATTCAAATTTCGAACTCCACAAAAAGGTTGTTTTTTCAAACTTTTGTCTCATGGATAATTTTTTACAACTCCAATCCAATCTCAAATAAAATCATCGCAACTTTATTTGGAGTTCGAATAATTGTGTACTCTATTATCTAAAACAAAATCTGAATTCAATCGGTGAGAATCTTGTCCGCCATCTGAATCCTATGTTAACACCATTAATGCATAATCAACTAGCCAATAGCATACACAAATCAATTTGCCAATCGTTAAGGAATTATGTGGAGCTAGCAGAGGGACCGATTGGACATATATAATTGGGCTCCCGTGAATCTATATGATCATCATTCTTTACCAAACAACTCAATCATATGATCACTAATTTCAGAGTCACACCACTATAAACCTGAAACTGAACTGCTAATTATATACAGTATTACGTAAGCCTGTGATAAGTTATTGTCCAATGACCTTGTCATATATGCAGAACCCTTATATGATATCCATGATCAGCCTTAGGTCAAAGTTCATTTAATCCTACTAATCAGGCTATCTTAAAGTTCCATTATACTACCGAATAAGAAAATGATTATTCACCATATGTGAATAAGAAGTCATCTGCCCAGCAGATGACCTAAGGTCTTGTCCATTTTCACATCCAGTATAATGCCTTTAAGAGGATACCCTTAACTCCTTATTAGAGCTATGATTCCAATATCTGTAAACAAATCCTTCATCGTATACAAGCCATGCACCCAATGAACTGGTCTATAAGCTTACTACCTCTGAGATGCTTTAGCCATTGGAACATCAAAGTACGCAAGTCATATACATGAAGTAGTTCATTCACTCAGGATTAAGGTTACTGCATAATGAACGTCAAAAGCAGATTGATCCACTCATAGCGGACCACATAGATCAATCACGCTTTAGTTCCGGTCTAATATGTCACCACCAAGCAACATATCTATGTCTCTACTTTGGAGTCTATGCTCCAGACATTCAAGACAAACCATCCCCACCATGGCTTTAGACAACATAATAGTCTTAACATGAGTTAGATGCTCGGTCTAACCCCATAGACTACAGACCTTAGTTTAGACCGCTTACTTTGGAACATTGTCTTCTCGCATACAAAAAGTCTATTGCATGCAACGTTCTAACAGTTTTAACATAAGCAGTCAGGGAGCCATATTTGCTTACATTTACTTTAACATGTAAACAGAATGAGGATAAATAGCAATGTAATGAATAACCTCTATATATAATTTTATTATCCAGTTCAAAATAAATACATCAAAATGTCTCTAATGCTTAGGGCATTTCCTAACAATCTCCCACTTGTCCTAAGCCAGTAGATATGCCATGTTACGCATCTCCATCACCTCTACATGCCTCTCAAAGCTTCTAGCCACCAAAGTCTTAGTAAAGGGATCGGCAATGTTGTCCTCGGACGCGATCTTACATACATCTACTTGTCCTGTCTCCACATGCCCTCTAATAATGTGATACCTCTGATCTTTGTACTTGGTCCTCTTGTGGTACCGAGATTCCCTTATGTTGGCAATAGCCTAGTGTTATCACAGTAAAGTGTGATAGGATTGTCAACACCCAGAATGACCTCAAGGTCTCTAAAGAACTTGCAGAGCCAAACCACTTCTTTAGATGCCTCAGCTGCAGCCATATACTCAGCCTCCATAGTAGTCAGCTGTGCAACCCCGCTTCATGCTCCTCCACACAATGGCACCTCCTCCGAGTAAGAACACTGATCCTGATGTTGATTTCCTCGAATCCTTACAAGTCTAGAAGTCTGAATCCATGTATCCTACGGGTGTTAGGTCCCCTCCAGAATACACCAGCATATAATCCCTCGTTCTTTTAAGATACTTGAGTATATGCTTTACTGCTTGCTAGTGCTTGGTTCCAAGATTCGCTTGATATCGACTCACCATACCTACTGCAAAACATATGTCTGGGCGAGTGCAAAGCATAGCGTACATAAGACTATCCACAGTGGATGCATAAGGGACCTTACTCATACGCTCTCTTTCTTCCGATGTCTTTGGACAGTCATCCAATGAAAGAGTTTGACTGGCTATAGAAGGTTGTGAACCTTTCTTTGCCTCTTGCATTACATATTTGTCAATTATTTTATCTATGTATGAAGCTCGAGATAACGCTATCATTTTGTTCTTTCGATCTTTGAAGAGACGAATGCCTAGAACATAATTAGCTTCTCCCAAGTCCTTCATGTCAAACTGTTGGTGTAGCCAAAGCTTGACTAATGATAAGTTCCCTACATCATTCCCAATGAGTAGTTTATCATCGACATAGAGTATCAGAAAGACCACTTTTCCATCCTTAATACATTTATAAACATAGGGTTCATCAATGTTCTGCTCAAAACCAAATGTCTTGATCGCTTGATCAAATCTCTGGTTCCATGAGCGGGATGCTTGCTTTAATCCATAAATGGATCTAAGCAACTTACAGACTTTTCTTTCTTGGCATTTTACCACGAACCCTTCGGGCTGTACCATGTAGATACATTCCTCAAGATGGCCATTCAAGAATGCCGTCTTGACATCCATTTGCCAGATCTCGTAATCGAAAGCCGTAGCAATGGACAGAAGAATACGGATAGACTTCAGCATAGCAACAAGCGAAAAGGTTTCATCGTAATCAATTCTAGCCTTTTGTGTGTACCCCTTTGCAATCAGTCTAGCTTTGAAAGTTTACATTCTCCCTTCTACATCCTTCTTTCTTTTGTAGACCCACTTGCATCCAATTGGTTTTATCCCATCTGGCAGATCTATAAGTTCCCAAACAGAGTTGGATTTCATAGAATCCATCTCATTGTTCATGGCCTGTTTCCAAGATTTAGAATCAACATCATTTATAGCTTCATCATAAGTAACCAGATCATCCTCATGCTCATGAGCCTTGGCCTGGTATACCTCAGTATCATACATGAAGAAATTAGGTTTCTTCAAAACCCTCCCACTACGACAAGGTACCACAAATTATTGATCGTTTGCAGGTCTTTCACCAGAACTCAGACTTGCGTCCAAGACTGAAATCTATGGAGTAGTTCTTTCACGTGATAACTTCTCTAGCACCACTTTGCTTTAAGGCTTAAAGTCATTCTTGTGACTTTCCCCCAAGAATGTCACATGGGTTGAAACAATGAATTTTTGTTCCTTCGGGTTATAGAACAAACCTCTCTTAATTCCCTTAGGATACCCTACAAACATGTGTTATTCTGATCTTGGTTCCAACTTTTTCGTATTCCTATCCAGTATATGTGTCGGGCAGCCCCATATTCTCATATGTCCAAGGGAGGGCTTCCCACCACGCCACAATTCATATGGAGTCTTGGGAATTGATTTGCTTGGAACCTGATTCAGAATATAGCATGCTGTTTGTAAAGCATATCCCTAGAATGATAATGGCAGCGTTGAATAACTCATCATCCCCATAATGCAAGCGGCTTCCAGTTCCTCTAATCCTTCTGTCTCGGATGGGAAGAAGAAGAAGAACAACAAGAAGCCTAGGGACCCTCAAAAGTCCAAGTGCTTCCACTGTAGGAAGGTAGGTCACTTCAAGAAGGCTTACCAGGAAATCCTAGCTGCTAAGGGAAAGGAAGGTAAGGAACTTCACTATATGGAAGCGTGTTTAGTGGAAGAATCGAAAGACACTTAGGTCATTGATTCGGGCGCCACTAATCATGTTTGTGTTTCTATGCAGGGGTTCGTGAAAACGAGAAGTCTACATGATAGGAGCCTCTCGTTGCGGATTGGAGACGGCAGCCTGGTGGTGGCTGAAGCAGCGGGAGATATTTACCTTTACTTTGATGAATTTAGGTTTATTTTATTAAAAGACTGTATTTATGTTCCTAATTTTAGGAGGAACCTTATATCGGTAGCTTATTTAATAAAGGATTCTTATTCAGTTTTTTTTTAGTTAAAGAGTTGATATTTGTAGAAATAAGTCTTTTATCTGTTCTGGATGGATGGATGGAAACCTATATTTGATCAAACCAAAGATGTACTCACTGCTTGACACCGAATTAATAGATAACTCTAAAAGGTTGAAAGTTTCTCACTCTAACAAGGCGTATCTTTGGCATTTAAGACTTAGTCATATTAATCAGGATAGGATTCAAAGGTTGGTAAAATATGGTCCTCTAGAATCTCTGGAGGAATTACGTCTTCCTCAATGTGAGTCTTGTTTAGAGGGAAAGATGACTAAGAGGTCTTTTGGAGCTAAGGGTACTAGGGCTCAGGAGCTCTTAGAAATTGTGCACACTGATGTATGCGGCCCCATGAACGTTATAGCACGAGGAGGGTTCGAGTATTATGTCTCCTTTATAGACGATTACTCGAGGTATGGATATGTGTATCTGATGCACCGCAAGAGCGAAACCTTTGACAAGTTCAAAGAGTATCATGCGGAAGTGGAAAAGCAATTGGATAAATCCATAAAGACACTTCGATCTGATCGAGGTGGTGAATACCTCTCCTACGAATTTCTAGGACATCTCGTAGAGAATGGGATATTATCCTAATTGACTGCACCTGGTACTCCACAACAGAACAGTGTAGCCGAAAGGAGAAACAGGACCTTGTTGGATATGGTACAGTCCATGATGAGTTATTCAACGCTGTCATGATCATTTTGGGGATATGCTTTATAAACGGTGTGCTATATTCTGAACCAGGTTCCAAGCAAGTCAATTCCCAGGACTCCGTATGAGTTGTGGCATAACATGAAGCCCTCTCTTGGACATCTAAGAATATGGGGCTGCCCGGCGCATGCACTGGATGGGGATGCGAAGAAGTTGGAACCAAGATCAGAATTATGCATGTTTGTAGGGTATCCAAAGGGAACTAAAGGAGGTCTGCTCTATAACCCGAAGGAACAAAAAGTCATTGTATCAACCCATGCGACATTCTTGGGGAAAGTCACATGAATGACTTTAAGCCTCGAAGCAAAGTGATGCTAGAGGAGTTATCGGGTGAAGAACTGCTCCACAGGTTTCGGTCTTGAACGCAAGTTTGAGTTCCAGTGAAATACCTACAGACGATCAACAATTTAGGGTGCCTCGTCGTAGTGGGAGGGTTTCGAAGAAACCCAATTTCTTCATGTATGATGCTGAGGTATGCCAGGTCGAGGCTCATGAGCATGAGGATGATCCGGCCACCTATGATGAAGCTATAAATGATATTGATTCTAAATCTTGGAAACAGACTATGAACAATGAGATGGATTCTATGAAATCCAACTCTGTTTAGGAACTTGTAGATTTGCCAGATGGGATAAAACCCATTAGATGCAAATGGGCCTACAAATGAAAGAAGGACATGGAAGGGAGAGTGGAAACTTTCAAAGCTAGACTAGTTGCAAAGGGGTACACGTAAAAGTCTGGAATCGATTACGATGAAAGCTTTTCGCCTGTTGCTATGCTGAAGTCTATCCGTATTCTTCTGTCCGTTGCTGCGGCTCTCGATTACGAGATCTGGCAAATGGATGTCAAGACAGTATTCTTGAATGGCCATCTTGAGGAATGTATCTACATGATATAGCCCGAAGGGTTCATAGCGAAAGGCCAAGAAAGGAAAGTCTGCAAGTTGTTTAGATCCATTTATAGATTAAAGCAAGCATCCCGCTCATGGTACCAGAGATTTGATCAAGGGATCAAGACTTTCGATTTTGAGTAGAACGTTGATGAACTCTGTGTTTATAAACGTATTAAGGATGGAAAAGTGGTCTTTCTGATACTCTATGTTGATGATATACTACTCACTATGAATGATGTAGGGAACTTATCATCGGTCAAGTTTTGGTTACACAAACAGTTGACATGAAGGACTTGGGAGAAGCTAATTATGTTCTAGGCATTCGTCTCTTCGGAGATCGAAAGAACAAAATGATAGCGTTATCCCAAGCTTCATACATAGATAAAATAATTGATAAATATGCAATGCTTCTATTGTCGGTCTAACTCTTTCATTGGATGACTGTCCAAAGACATCGGAAGAAAGAGAGCATATGAGTAAGGTCCCTTATGCATCCGTTGTAGGTAGCCTTATGTATGCTATGCTTTGCACTCACCCGGACATATGTATTGCAGTAGGTATGGCGAGTCAATATCAAGCGAATACCGAAACCAAGCACTGGCAAGCAATAAGGCATATACTCAAGTATCTTAAGAGAACGAGGAATTATATGCTGGTGTATTCTGGAGGGGACCTAACACCCGTAGGATACACTGACTCAGACTTCCAGACTTACAAGGGTTCAAGGAAATCGACATTTGGATCAGTGTTCTTGCTCGGAGGAGGCGCCATTGTATGGAGGAGCATGAAGCAAGGCTGCACAGCTGACTTTACTATGGAGGCTGAGTATATGGCTGTGGCTGAGGCATCCAAAGAAGTGGTTTGGCTCCACAAGTTCTTTAGAGACGTTAAGGTCATTTCGGGTGTTGACAAGCCTATCACACTTTACTGTGATAACACTGGGGGTATTGCCAACACAAGGGAATCTCGGCACCACAAGAGGACCAAGCACATAGATCGGAGATATCACATTATTAGAGGGCACGTGGAGACAGGACAAGTAGATGTATGTAAGATCGCGTCCGATGACAATATTGTCGATCCCTTTACTAAGACTTTGGTGGCTAGAAACTTTGAGAGGCATGTTGAGGCGATGGGGATGCGTAACATGGCACATCTACTGGCTTAGGGCAAGTGGGAGATTGTTAGGAAATGCCCTAAGAATTAGTGACATTTTGATGTATTTATTTTGAACTGGATAATAAAATTATATATAGAGATTATTCATTACATTGCTAACTGTTCTCATTTTATTTACATGTTAAAGTAAATGTAGGCAAATATGGCTAACTGACTACTTGTATTAAAACTGTTAGAACGTTGCATGCAATGGACTTTTGAATGCGAGAAGATAATGTTCTAAAGTAAGCAGTCTAAACTAAGGTCTGTAGTCTATGGGGTTAAACCGAGCATCTAACTCATGTTAAAACTATTATGTTGTCTAAAGCCTTGGAGGGGACGGTTTGTCTTGACTGTCTGGAGCATAGACTCCCAAGTAAAGATATAGATATGTTGCTTGGTGGTGATATATTAGACCGGGACTAAAGCTTGATTGATCTACAAAGTCTGCTTTGAGTGGATCGATATGCTTTTGATGTTCATTGTGCAGTAACCTTAATCCTGAGTAGATGAACAGCTTCATGTATATGACTTGTGTACTTTGATGTTCCATTGGCTAAAGCGTCTCAGAGGTAGTAAGCTTATAGACCGGTTCGTTGGGTGCATGACTTGTATATGATGAAGGGTTTGTTTACAGATATCGGAATCATAGCTCTAAAAAGGAGTTAAGGGTATCCTCTTAAAGGTATTATACTGAATGTGAAAATAGACAAGGCCTTGGGTCGTCTGCTGGGCGGATGACTTCTTATTCATATATGGTGAATAATCTTTTTCTTTATTCGGTAGTATAAAGGAACTTTAAGATAGCCTGATCAGTAGGATTAAACGGACTTTGACCTAAGGCTGATCATGGATATCATATGAGGGTTCTGCATACATGACAAGGTCATTGGATGATAGCTTGTCACAGGCTTATGTAATATGATATATGATTGGGAGTTCAGTTTCTGGTTTATAGTGGTTTGACTCTGAAATTAGTGATCATATGATTGAGTTGTTCGGTAAAGAATGATGATGATATGGATTTACGGGAGCCCGATTATATATGTCCAATTGGTCCCTCTACTAGCTCCACATAATTCCTTAACGTTTGGCAAATTGATTTGAGTATGCTATTGGCCAGTTGATTATGCATGGATTGTGTTGACATAAGATTAGGATGGTGGACAAGATTCTCTCCAATTGGATTCAGATTTTGTTTTGGATAATAGAGTACACAATTATTCAAACTCCAAATAAAGTTGCCATGATTTTATTTGAGATTGGATTAGAGTTGTAGAAAATTATCCATGAGAACAAGAATTTGAAATACAACTGTTTTGTGGATTTTAAAATTTGAATTTTGAAATTTGAAATTTGAAATTTGAATTTTGAATTTGAAATTCGAATTTGAAATTCGAATTTGAAATTTAAATTTGAAATTTAAATTTGAAATTTGAAATTTGAAATTTGAAACTTGAATTTGAAATTTGAATTTGAAATTTGAAATTCAAATTTTGAATCACAGTCTAAGTAGGATTCGAATTTCATGTGGTAAATCCATAAGGAATGAAATTCGAATTTGAGTTGGATATGGAGAGGAAAATCTTGTTAGAATCCTACTTGAATTCAAATCCTCGAAAATTTTGAGGATTATCCTCATGGAATTTTTGGATTTTTTGTGGATAAGGTTCAGGGAGAAATTTAAGTTTTAATCCCAGTTGAATTTGGATTCTCTCCTCCCTGATTATGGCTGAAATTTTGAGGAAGATCTCCTAGGAGATTTTCGGTTATTTTGGATAAAGATGAGATAAGATTCAAACTTGAAAATCCTAGTGGAATTTTGATTCTTCCCTTACTTTTTGTGGCCGAAAATATTTGTGAAAATCCTTAAGGATTTTCAGATTTTTTGGTTGAAAAAAAGGGAGATAAAATTCATGTTAAAATCTTGTTTAGAGTTGAATTGGATAATCCTAAAGAGTCCGAAATTTTGTTGGGATTTTCTCCTTCGAAAATTTAGATTTTTTGGTTGTGGATAAGGGAGAATATCTTCTCCTAAACCAATTCAAATTCAGAGGATCACCTCATGTAAGTCTATAAATAGAGGTCCTACTACTCCAGTTCTCTCAGACCATAGACTCTTAGGTGAGCAGGCATAACTCACCGTAACAATAAGTTCTTTAGATATCTGGGTGGTTGAAAGAAGACTAGTAGTGTTCGCATACCGATCAAGGTTTAGAGTGCCCACACACTCAGCCATTCGGGAATTGGAGAATAGTAGAGAAGGCTAGTTGGTTAAAGCCCTTCGGTCATTCTCCTCCTGCAAGATTGGCGTCCTTGAGGTATGAGTTTAAATTGTTGTTCGTTTATTGTATATGGCATCATGAGATATTTAACGATCTTGAAAATTTTTTATTGTTCGGCTGCCCCACTCTGATACGTTTTTACAGATTTATTTCCTATAATTTGTATCAGAGCCATCTCATGACTATGCCATATACATAAATTAGACAATTAATTAGTCTTTTTATTTATATATGGATTTGATATTTAGAGAGTGGCATTCTAGGATTCCTTTATGTTGTTATCATGGATTATATATGTAGTATGTGGTTATTTTAATTTTTTAAATTATTACAAGCATGCTTGTTTATGCCGGTTATGGTTCCTTAGAATTTAGAAAATTGTATCTAGGAATTTTTATGTAACCATGGGAGCAGTTTATTAATACTGTAATTTTTCCATGGATTTTAATTTTTGTCTCTTAGAATTATTATGGTTAGAGTTTTTGTACACCGGAAACGGTTTAGGATTTTTTATGTAATTATTCTTGGAGGAGATTGAAGATTAAAGACCATAATTAATTTTTCCCAAAAGTTAAATTTAATTTAAAGGTTGAAATTTTGATTGTGTGGAACATTTCAATTTAATTGGGATTCAAATTAATTTTTATAGATCCTAATGGATAAATTGGAATATGGCATGAAAATCGAGACACGACCCCTCGGGATAGGCCATCGTGCCTTGGTGGGGCTGCAACCCCTGCCCGAGGGCAGGATGGGGCTGAAGCAGCCCCTGTACAGGCCATGACCACCCATGGCCGCAGGCTTGGCTTGCAGCCGAGGGTGGCCGTGGCCCTCCCAAGGCTGGCCGTAGCCTGGGCGTATAGCCTGTGGCTGCAGGCGCTGCCTACAACCTGTCGGCTGTTGCGCCCAGCCTAGGCATGCAGCCTAGGGTTGCACAAGGGGCGGCCGTGGGCTGCCAACCCCCCGGGGGCTGGGGGCTGCCCACGGTGGCTGCCGGCTTCTAGGGGCAGTGGGGGCGACGGTTCAAAAATCGAAAATTTTGACTTTTAAATTTGAGATTTAATTTTAAATCATGTTTAAAAATATGTAGTTGAAAATTTGAAATATTTAAAATTATATATTATTACACATGATGTTTAAAATTGTTTAAAATTTGAATTTGAAATTTAAATTTTAAATAATTCTTGGGATGAGAAATAAATGGAGAGGCTACATAAAGATGGATACAAGAAGACGGAACAAAATTCAAGACCCAAAGAATGCTTTGGATGGAATTTTGTAATCTTTATTTTCTTTGTTCAAGGATGGAACCATGATTTGGTTATTTATCTTTCAATTATTTTTTCTGTGATATGTCATGGATGTATAAATATAGATTGATGGATGTTTTATATGCATATTTGATAACATGTTATATAAGATAGGTGAGTGCTACTCATACTGTATTGATCATACATATTTGTCAAAACTTGCATGTTTTTCAAAATATTGAGTGGGAGAGGGTTTCAAACAAAACCCACGGCCTCCATTGTTGATCCATTTGTGAAAGCATGGTAACGCCTCGCATCAGTTCTACCCTGACCACACCCCTCGGTAGGTGTTTACTGCCGCCGGTATACTAGGTTAGATCTCCTCTGTGGAAAACGTGTTCGGGTACGATCCTATTCACGACCACCCCTTGGTAGCTTGGTAAGACGTGGATCGGGCTACGTAAACAATGGTTATACACTCAAGACTCGTTTAGTTATTAACCTTCCCTAGAAGCTCTGTTAACTAAACTAGTGGCCAAAATAAGCGGTTATTAATATATGTCTTGACCTTGGAGGATTTAAGGCAACATATATTAATTGGATGGGGTCCATGTTCTGGCTATTTGTTTCATGACCACCCCTTGGTGGCTTGGGGCAATAGATGCTGAGAATTACCGTTGCAATGCTACATGTTTTCAAGTTTCATGTAGGAACATCCTTGTATATTTTATTTGCTAAATTATCTGTATATTTGGTTGGGCTTTGTAATGATGTCTAGTATAATTTTATTTTAGTTCAAAATGTCACCGACACCCCCTCATTTCAATACTTACTGAGAATAAACTGAATGGCGATAATTATAAAGATTGGAAAAGAAATCTGTTGATAGTTCTCAGCTGCAAGAGACACAAGTTCATATTGGACGAACCATGCCCACCAGGGCCTAAACCTGACACACCACTTGAGGAGGTCCCAGTTGCCTATACTCATTGGAGAGAATCTAATGAGATAGCTTGGTGCTACATACTTGCTAGCATGACGAGTGCTTTACAAAAGCAGCATGAGACTTATCAGGTTGTTAGGGAGATCATGGACAATTTGGAGGGCATGTTCGGAGGCCAAGAAAAGTTGGCTCGATAGTCCACTATAACCAGCATTATGAACTCTAAGCAAAAGGCGGGTACTCCGGTGAAGGACCATATGATCACTCTAATGGGATTCTTCGCTGAGGCTACCGAGAACGGTGCTGAGTTGGACTACAACACCTAGATCGAGATAGTGTTCAAAACTCTGTCTAAAGATTTTGTGGGGTTTAAGGCCACATACAATCTGGCGACAAGGGAGTTAGGACTCACTGAGCTCATGAAGCAACTCTAAGCTTATGAGTGGATGATCAGGGAATGGGATGCGGTCCAACCCAAAGGAGAGGCCAATTTGGCAGAATCTTCCAAACCCCCATGGAAGAGGAAGAAGCCAAATCAGAAGCAAGCGGCTTCCAGTTCTTCTAATCCTCCTGTCTCAGATGGGAAGAAGAAGAAGAAGAACAAGAAGCCTAGGGACCCTAAAAAGTCCAAGTGCTTCCGCTGTGGGAAGGTAGGTCACATCAAGAAGGCTTGCCGGGAAATCCTAGCTGCCAAGGGCAAGGAACGTAAGGAACTTCACTACTTGGAAGCGTGTTTAGTGGAAGAATCGAAAGACACTTGGGTCATTGATTCGAGCGCCATTAATCATGTTTGTATTTCTATGCAGGGGTTCACGGAAACGAGAAGTCTACATGATAGGAGCCTCTCGTTGCGGACTAGATATGGCAGCTTGGTGGTGGCTGAGGCAGTGAGAGATATTTATCTTTACTTTGATGAATTTAGGTTTATTTTATTGAAAGACTGTTTTTATGTTTCTAATTTTAGGAGGAACCTTATGTCGGTAGCTTGTTTAATAAAGGATTCTTATTCAGTTTCTTTTAGTAAAAGAGTTGATATTCATAGAAATAAGTCTTTTATCTATTCTGGATGGATGGATGGAAACCTATATTTGATCAAACCAAAGATGTACTCACTGCTTGACACCGAATTAATAGATAACTCTAAAAGGTTGAAAGTTTCTCACTCTAACAAGGTGTATCTTTGGCATTTAAGACTTGGTCATATTAATCAGGATAGAATTCAAAGGTTGGTAAAAGATGGTCCTCTAGAATCTCTGGAGGAGGTACGTCTTCCTCAATGCGAGTCTTGTCTAAAGGGAAAGATGACTAAGAGGTCTTTTGGAGCTAAGGGTACTAGGGCTCAGGAGCTTTTAGAAATTATGCACACTGACGTATGTGGCCCCATGAACGTCACAGCACGAGGAGGGTTCGAGTATTATGTCTCCTTTATAGACGATTACTCGAGGTATGGATATGTGTATCTGATGCACTGCAAGAGCGAAACCTTTGACAAGTTCAAAGAGTATCGTGCGGAAGTGGAAAAGCAATTGGATAAATCCATAAAGACACTTCAATCAGATCGAGGTGGTGAATACATCTCCGACAAATTTCTAGGACATCTCGTAGAGAATGGGATATTATCCTAATTGACTGCACCTGGTACTCCACAACAGAACAGTGTAGCCGAAAGGAGAAACAGGACCTTGTTGGATATGGTACAGTCCATGATGAGTTATTCAACGCTGTCATGATCATTTTGGGGATATGCTTTATAAACGGTGTGCTATATTCTGAACCAGGTTCCAAGCAAGTCAATTCCCAGGACTCCGTATGAGTTGTGGCATAACATGAAGCCCTCTCTTGGACATCTAAGAATATGGGGCTGCCCGGCGCATGCACTGGATGGGGATGCGAAGAAGTTGGAACCAAGATCAGAAATATGCATGTTTGTAGGGTATCCAAAGGGAACTAAAGGAGGTCTGCTCTATAACCCGAAGGAACAAAAAGTCATTGTATCAACCCATGCGACATTCTTGGGGAAAGTCACATGAATGACTTTAAGCCTCGAAGCAAAGTGATGCTAGAGGAGTTATCGGGTGAAGAACTGCTCCACAGGTTTCGGTCTTGAACGCAAGTTTGAGTTCCAGTGAAATACCTACAGACGATCAACAATTTAGGGTGCCTCGTCGTAGTGGGAGGGTTTGAAGAAACCTAATTTCTTCATGTATGATGCTGAGGTATACCAGGCCGAGGCTCATGAGCATGAGGATGATCCGGTCACCTATGATGAAGCTATAAATGATGTTGATTCTAAATCTTGGAAACATGCTATGAACAATGAGATGGATTCTATGAAATCCAACTCTGTTTGGGAACTTGTAGATTTGCCAGATGGGATAAAACCCATTGGATGCAAATGGGTCTACAAAAGAAAGAAGGATGCGAAAGGGGGAGTGGAAACTTTCAAAGCTAGACTGGTTGCAAAGGGGTACACACAAAAGGCTGGAATCGATTACGATGAAACCTTTTCACCTGTTGCTATGCTGAAGTCTATCCGTATTTTTCTGTCCGTTGCTGCGGCTCTCGATTACGATATCTGGCAAATGGATATCAAGACAGCATTCTTGGATGGCCATCTTGAGGAATGTATCTACATGATATAGCCTGAAGGGTTCATAGCGAAAGGCCAAGAAAGGAAAGTCTATAAGTTGCTTAGATCCATTTATAGATTAAAGCAAGCATCCCGCTCATGGTACCAGAGATTTGATCAAGCGATCAAGACATTCGATTTTGAGCAGAACGTTGATGAACCCTGTGATTATAAACGTATTAAGGATGGAAAAGTGATCTTTCTGATACTCTATGTCGATGATATACTACTCATTGGGAATGATGTAGGGAACTTATCATCGGTCAAGCTTTGGTTACACCAACAGTTTGACATGAAGGACTTGGGATAAGCTAATTATGTTCTAGGCATTCGTCTCTTCAGAGATCGAAAGAACAAAATGATAACATTGTCCCAAGCTTCATACATTGATAAAATAATTGACAAATATGCAATGCAAGAGGCAAAGAAAGGTACGCAACCTTCTATTGCCGGTCTAACTCTTTCTTTGGATGACTGTCCAAAGACATCAGAAGAAAGAGAGCGTATAAGTAAGGTCCTTTATGCATCCGCTGTAGGTAGCCTTATGTACGGTATGCTTTGCACTCGCCCGGACATATGTTTTGCAGTAGGTATGGTGAGTCAATATCAAGCGAATCCTGGAACCAAGCACTGGCAAGCAGTAAAGTATATACTCAAGTATCTTAAGAGAACGAGGGATTACATGCTGGTGTATTCTGGAGGGGACCTAACAACCGTAGGATACACGGACTCAGACTTCTAGACTTGCAAGGATTCAAGGAAATCGACATCTGGATCAATGTTCTTGCTCGGAGGAGGCACCATTGTATGGAGGAGTGTGAAGTAGGGCTGCACAACTGACTCTACTATGGAGGCTGAGTATGTGGCTGCCGCTGAGGCATCTAAAGAAGCGGTTTGGCTCCGCAAGTTCTTTAGAGACGTTGAGGTCATTCCGGGTGTTGACAAGCCTATCACACTTTGCTTTGATAACACTGGGGCTATTACCAATACAAGGGAATCTCGGCACCACAAGACGACCAAGTATATAGATCGGAGATATCACATTATTAGAGGGCACGTGGAGACAGGACAAGTAGATGTATGTAAGATCGCGTCCGAGGACAACATTGCCGATCCCTTTACTAAGACTTTGGTGGCTAGAAACTTTGAGAGACATGTTAAGGCAATGGGGATGCGTAACATGGCACATCTACTAGCTTAAGGCAAGTGGGAGATTGTTAGGAAATGTCCTAAGCATTAGTGACATTTTGATGTATTTATTTTGAACTGGATAATAAAATTATATATAGAGGTTATTCATTACATTGCTATCTATCCTCATTTTATTTACATGTTAAAGTAAATGTAAGCAAATATAGCTCCCTGACTGCTTGTGTTAAAATTGTTAGAACGTTGCATGCAATGGACTTTTGTATGCGAGAAGACAATGTTCTAAAGTAAGCAGTCTAAGCTAAGGTCTGTAGTCTATGGGGTTAGACCGAGCATCTAACTCATGTTAAGACTATTATGTTGTCTAAAGCCTTGGAGGGGACGGTTTGTCTTGACTGTCTGGAGCATAGACTCCCAAGTAGAGACGTAGATATGTTGCTTGGTGGTGACATATTAGACCGGGACTAAAGCTTGATTGATCTACAAAGTCCGCTTTGAGTGGATCGATATGCTTTTGATGTTCATTGTGCAGTAACCTTAATTCTGAGTAGATGAACAACTTCATGTATATGACTTGTGTACTTTGATGTTCCAATGGCTAAAGCGTCTCAGAGGTAGTAAGCTTATAGACCGGTTCGTTGGGTGCATGACTTGTATATGATGAAGGGTTTGTTTACAGATATCGGAATCATAGCTCTAAAAAGGAGTTAAGGGTATCCTCTTAAAGGCATTATACTAAATGTGAAAATGGACAAGGCGTTGGGTCGTCTGCTGGGCGGATGGCTTCTTATTCATATATGGTGAATAATCATTTTCTTTATTCGATGGTATAATGGAACTTTAAGATAGCCTGATTAGTAGGGTTAAAAGGACTTTGACCTAAGGCTGATCATGGATATCATATGAGGGTTCTGCATACATGACAAGGTCATTGGACGATAGCTTGTCACAGGCTTACGTAATACGGTATATAATTGGGAGTTCTGTTTTAGGTTTATAGTGGTTTGACTCTGAAGTTAGTGATCATATGATTGAGTTGTTCAGTAAAGAATGATGATGATATGGATTTGCGGGAGTCCGGTCATATATGTCCAATTGGTCCTTCTACTAGCTCCACATAATTTCTTAATGTTTGGCAAATTGATTTGAGTATGCTATTGGCTAGTTGATTATGCATGGATGGTGTTGACATAGGATTAGGTTGGTGGACAAGATTCTCTTCAGTTGGATTCAGATTTTGTTTTGGATAATAGAGTATATAATTATTCGAACTCCAAATAAAGTTGCCATGATTTTATTTGAGATTGGATTGGAGTTGTAGAAAATTATCCATAAGAACAAGAATTTGAAATACGACTGTTTTACGGATTTTGAAATTTGAAATTTGAAATTTGAAATTTGAATTTGAAATTTGAATTTGAAATTCGAATTTAAAATTTGAATTTCAAATTTGAAATTTGAAATTTGAAATTTGAAATTTGAAATTTGAAATTGAAATTTGAAATTCAAATTTTGAATCACAGTCCAAGTAGGATTCAAATTTCTTGTGGTAAATCAACAAGGAATGAAATTCGAATTTGAGTTGTATATGGAGAGGAAAATCTTGTTAGAATCCTACTTAAATTTTGAATCCAAATCCTCGAAAATTTTGAGGATTATCCTCATGGAATTTTCAGATTTTTTGTGGATAAGGTTCAGGGAAAAATTCAAGTTTCAATCCCAGTTGAATTTGGATTTTCTCCTCCTTGATTATGGCCAAAATTTTGAGGTAGATCTCCTAAGAGATTTTCAGTTATTTTGGATAAGGATGAGATAAGATTCAAGCTTGAAAATCCTAGTGAAATTTTGATTCTTCCCTTACTTTTTGTGGCCGAAAATATTTGTGAAAATCTTGAAGGATTTTTGGATTTTTTGGTTGAAAAAAAGGGAGATAAAATTCAAGTTAAAATCTTATTTAGATTTGAATTGGATAATCTTAAAGTGGCCGAAATTTTGTTGGGATTTTCTCCTTAGAAAATTTGGATTTTTTGGTTGTGGATAAGGGAGAATATCTTCTCCTAATCCAATTCAAATTTAGAGGATCACCTCATGCAAGTCTATAAATAGAGGTCCTACCACTCCAGTTCTCTCAGACCACAGACTCTCAGGTGAGTAGGCTTATTGTTGCATAACTCACCATGACAATAAGTTCTTTAGAGATCTGGGTGGTCGGAAGAAGACTAGCAGTGCTAGCATACCGATCGAGGTTCAGAATGCCCACACACTCAGCCATTCGGGAATTGGAGAATAGTAGAGAAGGCTAGTTGGTTGAAGCCCTCCGGTCATTCTCCTCCTGCAAGATTGGCGTCCTTGAGGTGTGAGTTTAAATTGTTATTGATTTATTGTATATGGCATCATGAGATATTTAACAATCTTGAAAATTTTTATTGTTCGGCTGTGCCACTCTGATACGTTTTTACGGATTTATTTCCTACATTCTCTTCTATGAGGGTTTGGAAGATTCTGTCAAATTGGCCTCTCCTTTGGGTTGGACCACATCTCCATCCTTGATCATCCACTCATAAGCTTAGAGTTGCTTCATGAGCTCAGTTAGTCCTAACTCCCTTGTCCCCAGATTATATGCGGCCTTAAACCCCACAAAATGTTTTGACAAAGTTTTGAACATCATCTCGATCTGGGTGTTGTAGTCCAGTTCAGCACCGTTCTCGGCAGCCTCAGCAAAGAATTCCATTAGAGTGATCATATGGTCCTTCACCGGAGTACCTGCCTTTTGCTTAGAGTTCATAATGCTGGTAATAGCAGACTGTCGAGCCAATTTTTCTTAGCCTCCGAATATGTCCTCTAGATTTTTCATGATCTCCCCAACAACTTGATAAGTCTCATGCTGCTTTTGTAAAGCACTTGTCATGCTAGCTAGAATGTAGCACCGAGCTATCTCATTGGATTCTCTCCAACGAGTATAGGCAATCGGGACCTCCTCAAGCGGTGTGTCAGGTTTGGGCCCAGGTGGGCATGGTTTATCCAGCACGAACTTGTGTCTCTCGCAACTGAGAACTATCAATAGATTTCTTTTCCAGTCTTTATAATTATCGCCATTCAGCTTATTTTTAGTAAGTGTTGAAATGAGGGGTGTCGGTGACATTTTGAACTAAAATAAAATTATACTAGACATCATTACAAAGCCCAAGCAAATATACAATAATTTAGCAAATAAAACATACAAGTATGTTCCTACATGAAACTTGGAAAAACATGTAACATTGCAATGATAATTCTCAGCACCTATTACCCCAAGCCACTAAGGGGTGGTCATGAGATAAATAGCCGAAACATGGACCCCGTCCAATTAATATATGTTGCCTTAAATCCTCCAAGGTTAAGATATATATTAATAACCACTTATTTTGGCCACCAGTTTAGTTAACAGAGCTTCTAGGGAAGGTTAACAACTAAACGAGTCTTGAGTGTATAACCATTGTTTACGTAGCCCAATCCACGTCCTACCAAGCCACCGAGGGGTGGTCATGAATAAGATCATGCCCGAACTCGTTTTCCACATAGGAGATCCAACATAGTATACCGGCGGTGGAAAACACCTACCGAGGGGTGTAGTCAGGGCAGAACTGACGCGAGACGTTACTATGCTTTCACATATGGATCAACAATGGAGGCCGTGGGTTTTGTTTGAAACCCTCCCCCACTCAATATTTTGAAAAACATGCAAGTTTTGACAAATATGTATAATCAATATAGTATGAGCGGCATTTACCTATCCTATATGACTTGTTATCAAATATGCATGCATAACATCCATCAATACATATTTATACATCCATGACATATCACAGAAAAAATAATTTACAAAATAATAACCAAACCATGATTCCATCCTAGAACAAAGAAAATAAAGATTACAAAATTCCATCCAAAGCATTCTTTGGGTCTTGAATTTTGTTCCGTCTTCTTGTATCCATCTTTATGTAGCCTCTTATTTATTTCTCATCCTAAGAATCATTTAAAATTTAAATTCCAAACATTTAAATTTCAAATTCAAATTTCGAATTCGAATTTTAAACAATTTTAAATATCATGTGTAATAATATGCAATTTCAAAAATTTCAAATTTTCAATTACATATTTTTAAACATGATTTAAAATTAAATCTCAAATTTAAAAATCAAAATTTTTTGATTTTTGAACCATTCCCCCCATGGCCTTGGAGGCCGGCAGCCGCCGGGGTGGTTGGCAACCCACAGCCGCAGGCCATGTGCAGCCTTGCTGGGCTGCAGGCCAAGCCTACAGCCACAGGCGGCACGCCCAGGGCTACGGCCAGTCCTTGGGGGGCCACGGCCACCCTCGGCTATAGGTAGAGCCTGCGGCCGTGGACAGGGGCTGCAGCAGCCCCATCCTGCCCGAGGGCAGGGGCTACAACCCTGCCACTGCTGGTGGTCAATCCCGAGGGGGTCGGTCCTCGATTTTCATGCCATATTTCAATTTATCCATTAGGATCTCCAAAAATTAATTTGAATCCTAATTAAATTGAAATTTTCCACACAATCAAAATTTTAACCTTTAAATTAAATTTAAATTTTGGGAAAAATAAATTACGGTCTTCAAACGTCAATCTCCTCCAAGAATAATTATATAAAATTTCCTAAATCGTTTCCGGTGTACAAAAATTCTAATCATATTAATTCCAAGAGACAAAAAATTAAAATCCATGGGAAAATTACAGTGATAATAAACTGCTCACATGTTACATAAAAAATCCTAGATACAATTTTCTAAATTCTAAGGAACTATAACCGGTAATAAACAAGCATGCTTATAATAATTTTAAAAATTAAAATAACCACATACTACATACATAATACATGATAACAACATAAAGGAATCCTAGAATGCCACTCTCTAAATATCAAATCCATACATAAATAAAAAGACTAATTAATTGTCTAATTTATGTACATAGCATAGTCATGAGATGGCTCTAATACCAATTGTAGGAAATAAATCGGTAAAAATGTATTAGAGTGGCGCAGCGGAATAATAAAAATTTTTCAAGATCGTTAAATATCTCATGATGCCATATACAATAAACCAACAACAATTTAAACTCATACCTCAAGGACGCCAATCTACAGGAGGAGAATGATCGGAGGGCTTCAACCAACTAGCCTTATCTACTATTCTCCAATTCCCGAATGGCTGAGTGTGTGGGCACTCTGAACCTCGATTAGTATGCTAGCACTACTAGTCTTCTTCTGACCACCCAGATCTCTAAAGAACTTATTGTCACGGTAAGTTGTGCAACAATAACCCTGCTCACTTGAGAGTCTGTGGTCTAAGAGAACTGGAGTGGCAGGACCTCTATTTATAGACTTGCTTGAGGTGATCCTCTGAATTCGAATTGGATTAAGAGAAGATTTTCTCCCTTATCAACACATAAAATTCGAATTTTCCAAGCCAAATCCCAACTAAAAAATTCGGCCACCTTCAGGATTTTGCATTCAAAACTCAAATAGGATTTTAACTTGTATTTTATCTCACTATTACCCAACCAAAAAATCCGAAAATCTCTTTTAAGATTTCCTTAAAAATTTCAACCACAAAAGTAGGGAGAGAATCAATAATTCAACTAGGATTTTCAAGCTTGAATTTTATCTCATCCTTAACCCAAATAACCGAAAATCTCCTTGGAGATTTAGTCAAAATTTTTGGCCAATACAGGGAGGAGAGAATCCTAATTCAACTGGAATTGAAACTTGAAATTTTCCCTGAATCTTATCCACAAAAATTTCGAAAATTCCATAAGGATATTCCTCAAAATTTGCGACCAAGTTAGTTGGGATTAGGATTCAAAATTCAAGTAGGATTCAAATAAGATCTTCCTCTCCAGAATCCAAATCAAATTCGAATTTCTCCATGTGGATTTTCCACAAAAAATTTGAATCCTACACGGACTGTGATTCAAAATTTGAATTTCAAATTTCATAGTTTAAATCTCAAAATTCAAACTTCAAATTCAAATTTCAAATTTAAATTTCGAATTCAAATTTCAAATTTAAATTTCGAATTCAAATTTCAAATTTCTAATTTCAAATTCAAATTTCAAATTCGAATTTCAAATTTAAATTTCAAATTCATATTTTTTGAATTTCAAATTTAAATTTCAAATTCAAATTTCAAATTCAAAATTTAAATTTTAAATTTCAAAATTCAAAATTCAAATTTCAAATTTCAAACTCCACAAAAAGGTTGTTTTTTCAAACTTTTTTCTCATGGATAATTTTCTACAGCTCCAATCCAATCTCAAATAAAATCATGGCAGCTTTACTTGGAGTTCGAATAATTGTATACTCTATTATCCAAAATAAAATCTGAATTCAACTGGAGAGAATCTTGTCCACCATCCTAATCCTATGTCAACACTATCCATGCATAATCAACTAGCCAATATCATACACAAATCAATTTGCCAATCGTTAAGGAATTATATGGAGCTAGTAGAGGGACCAATTGGACATATATAATCAGGTTCCCATGAATCCATATGATCATCATTCTTTACCAAACAACTCAATCATATGATCACTAATTTCAGACTCATACCACTATAAACCTGAAACTGAACTCCCAATTATATACCGTATTACGTAAGCCTGTGACAAGCCATTGTCCAATGACCTTGTCATGTATGCAGAACCCTCATATGATATCCATGATCAGCCTTAGGTCAAAGTCTTTTTAATCCTACTGATCAGGCTATCTTAAAGTTCCATTATACTACCGAATAAGAAAATGATTATTCACCATATGTGAATAAGAAGTCATCTGCCCAGTAGACGACCCAAGGCCTTGTCCATTTTCACATCCAGTATAATGCCTTTAAGAGGATACCCTTAACTCCTTATTAGAGCTATGATTCTGATATCTGTAAACAAACCCTTCATCGTATACAAGTCATGCACCCAACGAACCAGTTTATAAGCTTACTGCCTCTGAGACACTTTAGCCATTAGAACATCAAAGTACACAAGTCATATACATGAAGTAGTTTATTCACTCAGGATTAAGGTTACTGCACAATGAACGTCAAAAGTAAATTGATCCACTCATAGTGGACTACGTAGATCAATCACGCTTTAGTCCCGGTCTAATATGTCACCACCAAGCAACATATCTATGTCTCTACTTAGGAGTCTATGCTCCAGACAGTCAAGACAAACCGTGCCCACCATGGCTTTAGACAACATAATAGTCTTAACATGGTTAGATGCTCGGTCTAACCCCATAGACTACAGACCTTAGTTTAGACGCTTACTTTAGAACATTGTCTTCTCACATATAAAATGTCCTTTGCATGCAACATTTTAACAGTTTTAACACAAGCTGTCAGGGAGCCATATTTGCTGCATTTACTTTAACATGTAAATAGAATGAGGAAAAATAGCAATGTAATGAATAACCTCTATATATAATTTTATAATCCAGTTCAAAATAAATACATCAATATGTCTCTAATGCTTAGGGCATTTCCTAACATAGATATGTTGCTTAGTAGTGACATATTGGACCAGGACTAAAGCGTGATTAATCTGCGTAGTTCGTTATGAGTGGATCGATCTACTTTTGATATTTATTACACAACAACTTTAATCCTAAGTAGTGAATAGCTCCTTATACGTGGCTAGTGTGCTTTGATGTTCCAAAGGCCAGGGCATCTTAGAGGTAGTAAGCTAATAGACCAGTTCATTGGGTATATAGTACATATACAGTGGAGGGATTGCTTATAGATAAGGAATCATAGCTCTTATGTAGAGTTAAGGTTATCCTTTTAAAGGCATTATACTGGATTGGTGAGAATGGACAAGACCTTGGGTTGTTTGCTTTGCAAACGACTTATTATTCACAACTAGTAGATAATCATTTTCTTATGAGGTGTATAATGGATCTTTAACATAGCATGATCAAAAGGTTGAATGGAGTTTGACCTAGGTTGATCATAGATATCATATGAAGGTTTTGCATTAATGACAAGGTCATTGGACGGTATCTTTTTTAAGGCTTGTGTGATTTGCAATATGATTGGGAGTTCAATTTCATATCTATAGTAGAATGATCTTGAAATTAGTGATCATGTGATTGAATTGTTTGGTATAGAACAATGATTACGTGGATTCACGAGAGCCCGATTATATATATTCAATTAGTCCCTCTGCCAGCTCTTTTAATTCCTTAAAGATGGTGGTTGATCCATATATTCTTTTATGGCTTGTTGTCGTACATTTAGTGTGATGTCCCATGCCCTGAGTGGCCCAGACCGTTACTTAAAACTACTACTGATACTTACTTGCTTAAATTTGTTACTTAACTTACTTAATTTAATACCATAATTTTAGGGATTTTTTTTAAATGCATACGTATTTACTATTCACGTACGTATACTTTAAAATACAAAGTCTACATCATAGGGAGTTCAAATACACATACATACTAATAAAACTGTTTAACTAATTACTATTTGAAATATACTGTTTACTCAAAAACTGTACGAAAGTTTTAAACATGTGGTGATATCCATAACCTCGCCCTCATATCCGCCTCCGCCGCCATCATCACCCATTGAGCTCTAAGCTATAGGTCGCTTACCTATAGCATGAATACACACTGTGAGCTTTATGCCTAGTAAGTACAATATGTCATCCGCAAAACATGTTTAAACCATAATACATACTTAAAACCATATAAGCATGTCATATACCAACATATACTAATGAAACATTCGACATACCAGAATAACACATATCACTGAATGCAGAACTGAAACATAACATATTGAATGCATAACAGAAACATCGTGTACTGAATGCATATGTACTATAGTTGGAAGCATAGTGAACTATAACTAATGCATATTGTGAATAATACATGATTTGGTTATGCTCATTTATGCTCCAATATTCGTTTTCTTTCCTATGTCTAGTTGAGGGCCCGTGTGTTAGTACCGAGTGAGTGCAGATCATTAGAAATGTCCAAGACCACAAACATAAGAGCCATCAATGGAGGTTCATCTTACTTAAACTTGAAAAACCTCTTCAATAGAAAAGGCCAGTATGACACGCTTATTAATTTTCAACTTGTTTAACTGATTTGGCCATATGTTCTACTAAGTTGTCCCAAATCTTATGCGATAGGGACGCATGGCATCTAACTCGTGCTTTCATCAATCTACGCGATTGTGAAACTATATGCTTTCTTAACATACGATGTATCAACAACGCATAAATTGCATACTTAACGTACTGTAAAAATCAATACTTTAAATTCATTTTGCTCATACTGTAGACGAAGTTGTACTTACCTAGTTTGCAAGCAAACTTATACTCTTGCCCTTATCATGTTATAGATAACTACCTGTCATCAATACAGATTCCATTAATACTTTTGCTGAGTCACTAATACCGTTAGTGACTAACGTGGATGCTAACGTATGGTACCAATTGCCGTCGGTACTAACTTATTATCTTTTGGTAAGTTTGATTGTCTAATTGTGGTTAATTAATTTATTACCCAATAAATTAATTAACATTAGTCGTAGGTCACCACTACCATTAGTGACTGTAACTTGTATCGTGGTATGGTACCGAGACCCATCGGTATCCTACTGCTCTATTTTGGGAATTTGGTATTTAATGTCGACTTGTGCTTGATCAATTTGTCTACTTGACAGATTAATCACCGTTCCTCACCATTTCATTCAAACTCGGTCCTTGACTTGTTGACTGACCAGTCAACTGACTGGTTACCTCGCGCATCATTAACTAGGTAGCCTACTGGGTTACTTTGCTTGTTTGGGTATGGTAGCCTACTGGGCTACCTCTACTGTTTTATTTTGAAAATTGTCTTGGCTACTTTATAAAATTTTTGAGAAAATTATGTGCTTTGAAATCATCCCCTTATCATGCCGTTGGAAGGTAGGGGCATTTTATTAAAACCATATTCTTATTTTAAAAAGGTTAGAATACATTTTGGTGATTGTATTTTAAAGGTGGTTTTTGAACTATTTACCAAAACTATTTTAAAAACATGTTTGAAATGACTTAGTTTGTAAATTTGACGAACATTAAAATTTTCGTGCTCGACAAGATGAACAAGTCTTGTGTTCATCTTGGAGCTCAAATCAAACTCTAATGGCTCCTAAACTCACTAAACCCGTGGCTAACTTATGTCCAGTTTTAAGAAAAATCCCAGTTTTATGCTATTTTAAAAATGACTTTGTTTGAGGCTTGAAACGGCCAAATTTTTAAAACATACATAGGTTTTCTTAAAGGTTTCAACGAGATCTACAACTTTTATGTTGAGCCCTACCGGTTCAATACTACTCAAAAAGTCTATTTTAGAGTCATTTTTGGCCAAAAGCTATTTAATGTAAAAACGATAGTAACGAAATTTTCTTAAAACTTTGTGTTTTACCAAATCCCAATTTTGGAATCTGACATGGTCAAAATGGCCAAAACCCGTGGCCTAAATATGGGGACAGATTTATGTCCAACCACCTTAACGTCCACACACACACATGTCCATCCATAAAATTTAACTACAACCACACAACCATATAAACTTAAAAATGAAAAGCTAAGGGCTCAAAATAAACTTATTACAACCCATTGCACAAACAAATACACATAAATTCCTTTATCAAAAACTTAAAAATAACTAACCATAAAAAGAGGGTTTTCGATTGTGCTATGAACCAAGCACACCGAATCAAAGCTTGGGTGACCAAAATGGCAGTGTGAACTAAGAGGGTTTGGGGTCAGCTTATGCTAGAAAAGACACCAAAAATTTTCTCTTATCATCAAACCAAAATAACAACTAAAAACCACAAAGATTGTTCTAGAATCTTACCCTTGAATGAACTTGGAATGGCTTAGATGGAAACCACAGTTTCGCATGGCCAAAACTGGGGGCGTCACAGGTTGGTATCAGAGCAGTTGACCATACTGGTATAAAATGCAGCCTGCTTGTCAATCCAAGTAAGTTAGTTTCTTTAAGCTAGTATCTTTTGTTTATACAAGGTTATGTATTTTGTAGGAGATATGATGACTAGGCCACCTTATGTGCAACCTCAGCCATATAGACCGAGAGGACTGATTACGGTTGTAATGACCTAGAAAATTCACCATTCTCAGAAATATGTACATTGTATATAATACAATAATTTTTATGTTTAAAAATGCAAAATGAATGATTTGATACTGTTTAAAATGAAACAAAATATTCTAACAGTGTTAAAGGTTAGGAATTCAGAGATAGAGATTATTACCAAACAAAAAATGAGAAGAACGTTGCCAAATCGGCATCGAAAACCCTAAAGGGTGCACCGGGTACACTAAAAGACGAAAAACTTCCAAAATTAATTTTGGACAAACAGAAGCAGAATAATGCAAACTTACTGCACCGGAGACCCTAGAAACCCACCGGGAGGATTCCAGGAAAGTTTTACCGGGTCAATTTTTGGTCAAAAAGTTATCGAATTAATATGAATAGTAAAAGTCAAAATATGACTTTGCCTTTATGATGTCATAATTTAATTATAAAAAAAATAAAAAAAATAAAAAAGGTGGTAGGTAAGATCATGGGTCAAGATTAAGTGTGACTTTGATCTAATGGTCCAAAAAGTGACAAAAAAAATTAAGGAATTTGATTTTAGAAAATTATGGAAAGAAATGGTTGCAAGGTGTCACTTTCTCATTGGCCAAAATTGATTAATAAGACCAAAACAAAGCTAATTAACTCATTCCTTCTTGCATAAGATTCGGCCATTTTTTTTAAGCCAAAGAACCGTAGCTTTCCTTGCTTCCTTGCCTTGTTGAAGCCATAACCTTTTCCCCCCTTCACCAAGAAATTTCTCAAGTTTTTGGAGCTAAAAATTTGGAGCACAAGTTATCTTCCATCATTCTAACAAGGTGAGTTAAGCAACTCAAACTTTCCTCTTTATTTGGTGTACAAAAACTATGTGGGAAGTGTTGAAATTCTTGGTGATGAAAGCTTGTTGTTTTGAATGAATCATGTGTTCGTATGGTTTGTATTTTTCTAAGAAAGGATTAGTGTGCTTTGGTTGCATGAAAAACAACAAGGTTGGTGGTTTGAAAACAAAGTTTGGTTAGATTTTTATCAAGAAATCCAGGGCTATTGTGAGGATTGTTAGTGAAGTTATTTTTGTATGAAATTTTGATGAAGAAAATCTGAATTTATGTAGCTCAGATTCGGCTATGAAGATGGCCTAATTTGACAAAAGTAAAAACATTAAAGTTGTACGAAATTTGTCGTGAACAACTTTCATGGAGATCATTTTGGAGGAAACAAGTGGAAGACATAGTTTTAGGACGTGTATTGAAATCGGGTCACTTAGTGCATAAGTGTAACTAGTCTCGGATTTTTGACAAAACCAAGGCCTTAGAGGCCAAATTTGACAAAAGTCAAACATGAAAGTTGTTTTTCTAGATGTTATTTAAAAGTTTTATGAAGACTACTTTGGCTAAATATGAACAAAAAATGGACTTTAGCATTTATAAAAAAATTAGTGTTTTAGGACAAGTATGTGATGGATTGTGACATTTTTAAGTTGGATTGTTGTTGGTTAATGGTTCGAGAAAAATGAGTTGGCATGAGAAATTGTTTAGGAAGGTTCATGTGGTAAATGCGGAAAAGAATCAAGCATAATGTGCATATAATGTGGCTTGAAATGTGATTAAAAGAGTTGATATGTATGTAAAAAATTTTATGCAAAAAGTTTAGAAACTTTTGCATAAAATAGGCCTCTGGTATAGTACATGGTAGAATTAGTTAGGTTAGATGGTTTCGAGGCGTTTCCTAAACGCCAGAAGCCTCAAAATTTAACGGAAATGCTGTCGAAATTTCTTTAGCAGCATAAGGGGTATTTTAGGAAATGATGGATAAAAGTTTAGGGTCGAGTTGGAAACTCGAACCCCCCTCGAGAAATTACAGCCCGAAAAACACAAGGGGCAGTTTATGAATAGTCACCTGTCCCCACAAAACCTAAAAACAAGAGTGAAGTGAGAAAACCGACCCCCGAGGGGCAGGATGTTTTTGGAAAACGACTTGCAAGTTAGCGTCAGGTTAGGAAAACCTGAGCCCTCGGAGATTTAGGTCAGGAAAGCCTAGGTGAACATTTTAACGATTAGTAAAACATTTATTTGAGGCTTCTAAACAATAGAAAAATAAGAAATCGACGTAAGGGTCGGAATAGTACTTCCCAAGGGCCAGGAAAGTAAAGATTGGGGAAATGGTAGAAAATAATATGGAAAATACCCGATAGGCCTTGAAATCCAATTTTCTGGTTTTTAGGCTTAAAAAATTTAGTTTAAAAATTTAAAATACAATTTTACGATCCAATGACCCGTTAGGGGTAAAATGGTCATTTCGACCAGAAAATCTCAGAAAAATAAAAAAAGGACATTAAACCTATAAGTTTACCATTTTATGATTTTTGAGCTTATAAAATCCCATTTAGACACTGGAACTTTTAAGGTCTAACGACCCATTAGGGGCAAAATGGTCATTTTACCCAAAACATTTCAACAAGACCCAAGGAAAAAAAAAAGAGAGACCGTGAGAGCCTTGGTATGAATCAATTCAGATTTTAAAGACCGTCAGACAGTAACAACAGAAGTTACTATTCGCGATCAAAGTTAAAGTTACTATTCACAATAAATAGTACTATTCACATAAATAGTACTGTTCATTATCAAAGTCAAAAATCACTATTCACGACGCAAATTGAGTTTAAGGTTAAAGGAACGGTAAATACATAGAGAAAAATCCTGCAATGAGTAAAATTGTAATTTTACCAAAAATTAGGGGTAAAATCATAAATTTTTAAAAAGTTACAAAAAGGTCTAAAAAGGGCCGTTAGGCTTCTAAAGCCATCATAGAGCCTTAATTAGGATTTTAAACATTAAAATCAAGTTTTATCAAAAGAAATGTCAGTGAATGACAATAGTACTAACTGAGGGTATCTTATGAATAGGACACCCGACGAGAGACAGGGATGAAACTGCGAATGACCCAAAGACGACCACGTTAGCGCAAGTTTTGTAAGTACAAGCATATACTTGTCTACCCATAAACTGATTGGTTATACTAACTGTACTGACTAAATCACATAAAAAGACGATTTGGGTCTAGATGAAAAGTTTAGGAAAAAGAATGATCAAGAATGTGAATAAGTAAGATAATAAGATTTAAAAGTTAGATGTTGACGTACCGACCTCTTTAAGGTGAGGTTTTCAAGTCTATAGCCTCCCCATAGAATGTGGTGCTACGCAAAAGGGCCGTAGTTGGCTGACCCTACCCAAAAAGGCATGGTAGCTATAATCCATCCATAAAAAATGATGGATTAAGATGACCGTGAGGTAGGATGTGGGTCGCTCCCCTTCCTCCCATTGGTCTACACGCATTCGGCATGTTCAACTTCGGGCCCCCAAGTGAAAGTAAAGAAAGTAAAGAGAGAAAGAAAAGAAAGAAAGTAAAGACAGAATATATGGAAGAAAAGATAGACAAAGAGCAGAACAATATAGTTCATAAGAAGAAATATAAAGGGGTCAGAAATCAAGGTATAGAAGGCCTAATAAGAAACCTTAACGTAGAAAAGAAAGTATAGCAAAGCTAACTCTAGTCGTTACACTCATATCAGTTTTGCATGTATGTTTGTACTTACTGAGCTTTAGCTCACTAATCTGTTTGTGGCGTAGGTGACAAGGGTAAGCAACCAGCACAATGAAGAAAATAACAGATAGATTGGCAGACAGATTCCCGAGATGTCATGGATAGGGAAGTGGACCTGCTAGGTTTTCTGCTGCGAAAGAAAAGAAGAAAGAAAAGTTTAACAGATATGTAAAGAAAGAAAACAAGAAGTTATGTGTGTTTATAATTATGGAGTATGTATAACAAGAACAAGAAAGTTTATATGTATGTTACAAGTCATGTATAGATATATGTATTTTCTGTAGATTATAATATGTTCAAAAAAAAAAAATCTACAGTTTCACACACACAAATTCTAAACCCAAAAGTAAGTTTTTCAAACACATTTCCGTGAAATAAAAAGTAAAACTATGTTACGTAAGAGTAAGAAGAAAAGAAAGTAGTCGATGGCTTGAGCGAGGCGGGTTGCTGACAAGAGTTGGTATCAGAGTAGCGGTTCTCCCATCGACCTTCCATGACATTTCAAGTATCTGCTCTACACAGTCCAAGTAAGATAGTATTTAATTAAGTTATTATTATTTTTCTCTTAAGCACTAAACCATGTTGTTATTGGTTATAATAGGTAGTACACGACAACATGGACCGTACACGAGCTACGACAGCCAAGGCAGGCCAAGAGGCTGGGTTTGCCACCATGCTAGCCAATATACAAGCACGACTGGATGTACAAGAGCATGAAAATCAGAGGCTACGAGATATGTTAGCCCAAAGGAACCCTGGACCAGCTGACGTAGGCGGGGTTCCGCTACCTCAAGCACCTCCACCCCAAGCACCAGTGCCAGAACCACAACTAGCACCAGAACCAGCAATGCCACCAATTCCAGCTATGCCAGTAGTGGCTATTGGTGCCCAAGCCATAGTCAATTAGGAGCCTTTATATGATCGGTTTAGAAGGATAAAACCCCAGGAGTTTAAGGGCTCGATGGACCCACTTGAAGCTGAAGAATGGTTGGCTTCAATTCAAATGATCTTTGAGTTCATGAACCTTATTAACCAACAAAAGGTTCTCTGTGCCTCCTATATGCTAAAAAAGGATGCACGGTACTGGTGGAAAATGGTATACATGTGAAGAAATATTCAAACAATGACATGGAATGACTTCCTAGAAGAGTTCAATAGGAAGTTCTTCAATCTGGACACACTTCGAGCTCAGTAGAGGGAGTTTAATGATTTGAAGCAGGGACACATGTCAGTGACTGAGGCTTATCGTAAGTTTGACAAACTGGTCCGACTATGTCCTCACTTGGTACAACCGAGAGTGAACGGGTACGATGCATGATCGACATGTTCCGGCCCGACAAAGCGACATTAGTGGAAAGTGGGGAGACCCCATCACACACAGTAGCCAATTGTATTGGTAGGGCGATGAGAGCAAAACACCTCTTGGACTGTGCTAGAAAAGAAAGAAATATGGTGCGGGAAGACAAGAAGAAGGAAAGAGAGCAGGCCAAGCAAACTCAAAAGAATAATCAAGCCAGTCAAAGCAATAAGCCGAACCAAGGACCTAGACCTGGTCAAAGCCAAAATCAAAACCAGGCAAACTCAAATAAGCAAAGGGCTAACCCGAATGATAATCGGGGTGAAAATGTTCGCAATGTTCAACAAAGGCCAAATCAAAACGTCAGTTAGGGACAGCCAGCATGTCCAAAATGCGGGAAAATGCACCTAAAAGAGTGCAAGTTCAGCACTACTGCCTATTATATATGTGGCAAGGAAGGCCACTTTGCAAAGAACTGTATTCAAATCCACAGTATCAACCTGGGTCCTTCCAACCGAGGAAACCTGTTGGATAGATGCGCATCATGCAAACCAGATTACAGGGACCCCAAATTCAAATGGGTAGACTAGAGGACACACCCAGGGCAAACGCTCATCTCCTGGCATATACAAAAGAGGATGTGGAGGCAGGCATCTCCAACGTGGTGACAAATCAGTTACTTGTTACCCAAAGCCCTGCATATGCTTTATTTGATTCAGGTGCATCACATTCATTTGCCTAGTATGATTTCGTTAAGAAAGTTAACCATGCTAAGGATAAAATTGGACAAGTATTTAAGACCACCTTGTCATCTGGTGAGGTATTGTTGTCTGATTACTGGCTACATCACATACTAGTAATTGTTGCTGACCGAGAGTTATACATTGACTTAGTCATACTAAGGTTAGTTGACTACTATGTAATTTTTGGAATGGATTTCCTCAGCAAGTATCATGCAATAATTGAGTGTCAACGACGAAAGGTGACGTTTTAGTCCGGAGAAGAAGACCAGTTTGAGTATATGGACCATACTCCTAGGCTATCTGACATGATAATAAGCTCCATGAAAGCAAGGAAGCTAATATGTAGTGGGTGCACTGGATATTTAGCTTACATCACTGACATCGATGTTGAAGTGAGGCTACAACCGAGAGATGTACCCATAGTCAACAAATTCTTAGAAGTATTTGCAGAGGAATTACCAGGACTTCCACTGGATTGGGAAATTACCTTCGGAATCGAGTTGATACCTGGCACATCCCCGATTTCTAAGGCTCCATATAGAATGGCTCCCACAGAGCTTAAAGAATTACAAGTCCAACTAAAGGAATTACTGGAAAAGGGATTCATCCGGCCCAGCTTTTCACCATGGGGCGCTCCAGTACTGTTCGTAAAGAAGAAAGATGGAACCCTACAGATGTGCATTGATTATCGTGAACTCAATAAAGTCACGATCAAGAATAAGTATCTGTTACCAAGGATCGATGATTCATTCGATCAACTCAAGGGAGCTGCAATCGTCTCCAAGATAGATCTTCGATCAGGCGATCATCAGCTGAAGATCAAGGAAGGAGATGTCCTGAAGACTGCATTTCAGACATAATATGGACATTACAAGTTCTTAGTCACGCCCTTCAGATTGACGAATGCACCAACCGCTTTTATGGATCTCATGAATCGAGTATTTAAGGATTATTTGGATAAGTTTGTCATTGTATTCATCGATGACATCCTTATTTACTCAAAGGACCAAGAGGAGCATGAGGAACATCTTCGGATTGCGTTACGCACTTTAAAGGAGCATCAGCTATACGTCAAATTCTCGAAATGTAAGTTTTGGCTGGACAAGGTCCATTTCCTGGGACATGTCGTTTCCAAGGATGGGATTTCGGTAGACCCTATGAAGATAGAAGCGATTAGCAAATGGTCCGCTTCGAAGACAGTTACTGAGATTTGGAGTTTTCTAGGATTAGCAGGGTACTGTCGCAGGCTCGTAGAGGGATTTGCAAGATTAGCTGCCCCTCTTACCGCTCTCACACGTAAGGAGAGGAAGTTCGAATGGACAAGCAAATGTGAGGAGAGTTTCAAGGAATTGAAGAAACAGTTGACTAGTGCTCCCGTTCTTACAATCCCCAAAGATGAAGGGGAGTTTGACATTTATAGTGATGCGTCTAGGATGGGATTAAGAGCTGTCTTGATGCAAGATGGAAAAGTGATAGCTTATGCTTCTCGGTAGCTCAAAGAACACGAGAAAAACTACCCAACTCATGATCTTGAGTTGGTAGCCATTGCATTTGCTCTCAAGATATGGCGATATTATTTATATAGAGTATGGTGTAGAATCTTTACGGACCACCAGAGTGTAAATTATTCTTCACTTAGAAGGAACTCAACATGAGGCAAAGGATATGGTTAGAATTGGTCAGAGATTATGACTGTGTCATCTTGTATCATCCCGACAAGGCGAATAGAGTAGCCGACGCGTTAAGTCACAAATCTACAATGCCAGAAAGACTAGCCATCAACAAACTACCTAAGCCGCTTCAACATGAAATCTCTTTATTAGGAATGGAGCTGATTTCAGGAAAGCTAGCTGCGATGCAACTCAAACCGACACTTTTTAAGGAAATTAAGGAGGCCCAAAAGTGAGATTCTACTCTTGGAAAGCTTGGGGAAGAAGCTTCCAAGATTGAAAAGTCAGAATTCTATATTTCTGACAATGGGATGTTGCTTTTCCAAGGAAGAATCTGCGTACCTGATAATGAGGAATTATGAAAAAGAATCCTAATAGAAGCCCACAATACACCTTACTCGGTACATCCTGGCAGTACAAAGATGTATCAAGATTTGAAGCAGCACTTTTGGTGGAAAAGAATGAAGAATTTGTTAAACATGCTAGTCATTGTTTAACATGTCAAAGGGTCAAGGCGGAGCACCAACGACCAGCAGGCACACTACAACCACTGGAAATCCCAGAATGGAAATGGGGAAAAGTGACTATGGATTTTATAGTTGGACTACTGAAAACAAGTGAAGGATTTGATGCAATATGGGTAGTGGTGGATCGATTGACGAAATCGGCTCGCTTTATACTCGTAAAAATGACGTATACACTGGAAAAGTTGGCAAAGCTGTACATCTCCAACATAGTGAGATTGTATGTAGTGCCAACCACTATAGTATCAGATCATGATAGGCGATTCACATCAAGTTTTTGGACTAGTGTACAAGCAGCTATGGGCTCAGAATTGAGGTTCAGCACTGCTTTTCATCCTCAGACTGATGGACAATCAGAACGCACTATCTAGACACTGGAAGATATGCTTCGGGCATGTACATTGGATTTTAAAGGAGCATGGAACAAGAAGCTACTATTGATAGAATTCTCCTACAATAACAGCTTCCAAGCTTCGATTGGAATGGCTCCGTACCAAGCATTGTATGGACGTAAATGCAGATCTCTTATTCACTGGTATGATTTAAGGGAAAAGGAGCTACACAAGACAGAATTAATCCAAGAGACGATTGACGCAGTTAAGAAAATCCAATAAAGGATGAAAACTGTGCAAAGTCGTCAAAAGAGCTATGCTGATAAGCGACGAAGACCCTTGGAATTCAAAGAAGGAGACTTCGTATTTCGAAAGGTTGCACCAATGAAAGGTGTAATGCACTTTGGAAAGAAAGGGAAATTGAGTCTGTGATATGTAGGACCTTTTCCAACCATCAGTCGAGTAGGAAAGGTAGCCTATAAGCTGGCGCTCCCACCAGAGTTGTCCATAGTACATAACGTTTTCCACGTGTCAATGCTGAGAAATTACATATCGGATCCTTCACACATACTCGAATACGAGCCAATTCAAGTCCGAGAAGACTTGTCCTACGCTGAGCAACCAGTCCAAATACTGGCACGAAAAGAAAAGATATTAAGGAATAAAAGTATTCCACTAGTCAAGGTGTTATGGAGAAATTATAGTGTAGAAGAGGCTACGTGGGAACGAAAAGATGAAATGAAGGTCAAATATCCCCATTTGTTCTGAATTTTTAAGGACGAAAATTTTATAAAATGGGGTGAATGTAATGACCGAGAAAATTTACCATTCTCGGAAATATGTACATTGTATATAATACAATGATTTTAATGTTTAAAAATGCAAAAGGAACGATGTGATACTATTTAGAATGAAACAAAATATTCTAACAGTGTTGAAGGTTAGGAATTCGGAGATAGAGATTATTACCGAACAAAAAATGAGAAGAACGGTGCCAAATCGGCATCGAAAACCCTAAATGGTGCACCAGTTGCACTAAAAGACAAAAAACTTCCAGAATTAATTTTGGACAGATGGAAGTAGAATAAGGTAAACTGACTGCACCGGAGACCCTAGAAACCCGCCGGGACGATTCCGGGAAAGTTTCACCCGGGTCGATTTTCGGTCAAAAAGTTGTCGAATTAATGTGAATAGTAAAAGTCAAAATATGACTTTGCCTTTATGATGTCATAATTTAATTATAAAAAAATAAAAAAAGGTGGTAGGTAAGATCAAGGGCCAAGATTAAGTGTACCTTTGATCTAATGGTCCAAAAAGTGACAAAAAAATTAAGGAATTTGATTTTAGAAATTTATGGAAAGAAATGGTTGCAAGGTGTCACTTTCTCATTGGCCAAAAGTGATTAATAAGACCAAAACAAAGCTAATTAACTCATTCCTTCTTGCATAAGATTCGGCCATTTTTTTAAGCCAAAGAACCGTAGCTTTCCTTACTTCCTTACCATGTTGAAGCCATAACCTTTTCCCCCCTTCACCAAGAAATTTCTCAAGTTTTTGGAGCTAAAAATTTGGAGCACAAGTTACCTTCCATCATTCTAACAAGGTGAGTTAAGCAACTCAAACTTTCCTCTTTATTTGGTGCACAAAAACTGTGTGTGAAGTGTTGAAATTCTTGGTGATGAAAGCCTATTGTTTTGAATGAATCAAGTGTTAGTATGGTTTGTATTTTTCTAAGAAAGGATTAGTGTGCTTTGGTTGCATGAAAAACAACAAGATTGGTGGTTTGAAAACAAAGTTTGTTTAGAGTTTTATCAAGAAATCTGTGGTTATTGTGAGGATTGTTAATAAAGTTATTTTTGTATGAAATTTTGATGAAGAAAAGCCGAATTTTTGTAGCTCAAATTCGGCTATGAAGATGGCCTAATTTGACAAAAGTTAAAACACAAAAGTTGTAGAAAATTTTGTCATGAACAATGTTATCGAGATCATTTTGGCAGAAAATGAGTGGAAGACATAGTTTTAGGATGTGTATTGAAATCGGGTCACCTAGTGCATAAGTGTAACTAGTCTCGGATTTCGGACAAAACCAAGACTTTAGAGGCCGAATTTGACAAAAGTCAAAACACAAAAGTTGTTTTTCTAAATGTTATCTAAAAGTTTCATGTAGACTACTTTGGCTAAATATGAACAGAAAATGGACTTTAGCATTGATAAAGAAATTAGTGTTTTAGGATAAGTATGTGATGGATTGTGACATTTTTAAGTTGGATTGTTGTTGGTTAATGGTTCGAGAAAAATGAGTTGGCATGAGAAATTGTTTAGGAAGGTTCATGTGGTAAATGTGAAAAAGAATCAACCATAATGTGCATATAATGTGGCTTGAAATGTGATTAAAAAAGTTGATATGTATGTAAAAATTTTTACAGAAAAAGTTTAGAAACTTTTGCGTAAAATAGGCCTCTGGTATAATACGTGATAGAATTAGTTAGGTTAGATGTTTTTAAGACGTTTTCTAAAGGGTATTTTAAGAAACGAGGGATAAAAGTTTAGGGTTGGGTCGGAAACCGGAACCCCCCATGAGAAATTAGAGCTTGAAAAACACAAGGGGTGGTTTATGAATAGTCACTCGTCCCCTCGAAACCTAAAAACAAGAGTGAAGTGAGAAAACCGACCCCCGAGAGGGGGACGTTTTTGGAAAACGACTTGCAAGTTAGCGTCAGGTTAGGAAAACCCGAGCCCTCAGAGATTTAGGTCAGGAAAGCCTAGGTGAACGTTTTAACGATTAGTAAAACATTTATTTGAGGCTTCGAAACAATAGAAAAATAAGAAATCGACGTAAGGGTCGGAATAGTACTTCCCGAGGGCAAGGAAAGTGAAGATCGGGGAAATGGTAGAAAATAATATGGAAAATACCCGATAGGCCTTAAAATCCAATTTTATGGTTTTTAGGCTTAGAAAATTTAGTTTAAAAATTTAAAATACAATTTTACGGTCCAATGACCCGATAGGGGCAAAATGGTCATTTCGACCAGAAAATCTCAAAAAAATAGAAAAAGGACATTAAACCTGTAAGTTTATCATTTTATGATTTTTGGGCTTAGAAAATCCCATTTAGGCATTAAACTGGAACTCTTACGGTCTAACGACCCATCAGGGGCAAAATAGTCATTTTGCCCAAACCCAAGAAAAAAAAAAAAAGAAAAAGAGAGACCGTGAGAGCCTTGGTATGACTCGATTTAGGTTTTAAAGACCATCAGACAGTAACAACAGAAGTTACTATTCACGATCAAAGTTAAAGTTACTATTCACAATAAATAGTACTATTCATTGTCAAAGTCAGAAATCTCTATTCACGACCCAAATTAAGTTTAACGTTAAAGGAACGGTAAATTCATAGAGAAAAATCTTGCTAGGGGTAAAATTGTAATTTTACCAAAAATTAGGGGTAAAATTGTAAATTTTCAAAAAGTTACAAAAAGCTCCAAAAAGGGCCATTAGGGCTTCTAAAGCCATCATAGAGCCTTAATTAGGATTTAAAACACTAAAATCAAGTTTTATTAAAAGAAATGTCGGTGAATGACAATAGTACTAACTGAGGGTATCTTATGAATAGGACACCCGACGAGAGACAAGGACGAAACTGCGAATGACCCAAGGACGACCACGTTAGCGCAAGTTTTGTAAGTACAGGCATTTGCTTGTCTACCCACAAACTGACTGGTTGTACTAACTATACTGACTAAATCACATAAAAAGACGATTTGGGTGTAGATGAAAAGTTTAGGAAAAAAAAATGATCAAGAATGTGAATAAGTAGGATAATAAGATTTTAAAGTTAAATGTTGACATACCGGCCTCCTTAAGGTGAGGTTTTCATGTCTATAGCCTCCCCACAGAATGTGGTGCTACCCAAAAGGGCGGTAGTTGGCGGACCCTACCCCAAAAGGAGTGGTATCTATAATCCATCCATAAAAAACGATGGATTAAGATGACCGTGAGGTAGGATGGTGGGTCACTCCCCCTCCTCCCATTAGTCTACGTGCATTCGGTACGTTCAACATCGGGCCCCCAAGTGAAAGTAAAGAAAGTAAAGAGAGAAAGAAAAGAAAGAAAGTAAAGACAGAATATATGGAAGAAAAGATAGACAAAGAGCGGAACAATATAGTTCATAAGAAGAAATATAAAGGGGTTAGAAATCAAGGTATAGAAGCCCTAATAAGAAACCCTAACATAGAAAAGAAAGTATAGCAAAGCTAACTCTAGTCATTACACTCATATCAGTTTTGCATGTATGTTTGTACTTACTGAGCGTTAGCTCACTAGTCTGTTTGTGGCGTAGGTGACAAGGGTAAGCAGCTAGCACAATGAAGAAAATAACTGATGGACTGGCGGACAGATTACCGAGATGTCATGGATAAGGAAGTGGACCTGCTAGGTTTTCTGCTGCGAAAGAAAAGAAGAAAGAAAAGTTTAACAGATATGTAAAGAAAGAAAACAAGAAGTTATGTGTGTTTATAATTGTGGAGTATGTATAACAAGAACGAGAAAGTTTATATGTATGTTACAAGCCATGTATATATATATGTATTTTCCGTAGATTATATTTTGTTTAAAAAAAATTCTATAGTTTCACACACACAAATTCTAAACCCGAAAGTAAGTTTTTCAAACACATTTCCGGGAAATAAAAAGTAAAACTATGTTACGTAAGAGTAAGAAGAAAAGAAAGTAATTGATGGCCTGAGCGAGTCGGGTCGCCGACAAGAGTTGGTATCAGAGTAGCGGTTCTCCCATCGACCTTCCATGAAATTTCAAGTATCTGCTCTACATAGTCTAAGTAAGATAGTATTGAATTAAGTTGTTATGTTTTTTTTTTTCTTAAGCACTAAATCATGTTGTTATTGGTTATAATAGGTAGTACACGACAACATGGTCCTGACACAAGCTACGCTAGCTAGGGCAGGCTAAGAGGCTGGGTTTGCCACCATCCTAGCCAATATACAAGCATGATTGGATGAGCAAGAGCATGAAAATTAGAGGCTACGAGATATGTTAGCCCAAAGAAACCTTGGACCAGCTGACGTAGGCGGAGTTCCGCTACCTCAAGCACCTCCACCCTAAGCACCAGTACCAGAACCACAACCAGCACCGGAACCAGCAATGCCACCAATTCCAACTATGCCAGTAGTGGCTATTGGTGCCCAAGCCATAGTCAATCAGGAGCCTTTATATGAGCGGTTTAGAAGGATAAAACCACAGGAGTTTGAGGGCTCGATGGACCCACTGGAAGCTGAAGAATGGTTGGCTTCAATTCAAATGATCTTTGAGTTCATGAACCTTGCTGACCAAGAAAAGGTTCTCTGTGCCTACTATATGCTGAAAAAGGATGCACGGTACTGGTGGGAAATGCTACAGATGCGAAGAAATGTTCAAACAATGACATGGAACGACTTCATATAGGAGCTCAATAGGAAGTTCTTCAATCTGGACACACTTCGAGCTCAGTAAAGAGAGTTTTATGATTTGAAGTAGGGAGACATGTCAGTGACCGAGGCTTGCCATAATTTTGACAGATTGGTTCAGTTATGTCCTCACTTGGTACCAACCGAGAGCGAACGGGTACGGCGTATGATCGATATGTTGCGGCCCGACATAGCAACATTAGTGGAAAGTGGGGAGACCCCACCATACACAGTAGCCGATTGTGTTGGTAGGGTGATGAGAGCAGAACACCGCTTGGGTCGTGCTAGAGAAGAAAGAAATAAGGTGTGGGAAGACAAGAAGAAGGAAAGAGAGCAGGCTAAGCAAACTCAGAAGAATAATCAAGCCAGTCAAAGCAGTAGCCGAACCAAGGACCTAGACCTGGTCAAAGCCAAAATCAAAACTAGGCAAACTCAAATAAGCAAAGGGCCAAATCAGAACGTCAGTCAGGGGCGCCAGCATGTCCAAAATGCAGGAAAATACACCTAAAAAAGTGCAAGTTTAGCACTACTACTTGTTATATATGTGGTAAGGAAGGCCACTTTGCAAAGAACTGTATGTCAAATCCACAGTATCAACCTGGGTCCTTCCAACCGAGGCAACCTGTCGAACATATGCGTATCGTGCAAACCAGATTACAGGGACCCCAAATTCAAATGGGTAGACTAGAGGACGCACCCAAGGCAAACGCTCATCTCCTGGCATATACAAAAGAGGATGTGGAGGCAGGCACCTCCAACGTGGTGACAGATCAGTCACTTGTTGCCCAAAGCCTTGCATATGCTTTATTTGATTCAGGTGCATCACATTCATTTACCTCGTATGATTTCGTTAAG
Organism: Antiaris toxicaria; assembly: GCA_035233585.1. NCBI lineage: Eukaryota > Viridiplantae > Streptophyta > Magnoliopsida > Rosales > Moraceae > Antiaris > Antiaris toxicaria. The sequence goes on along the minus strand of CP141155.1, from coordinate 20,908,882 downwards.
AAAGTTAACCATGCTAAGGATAACATTGGACAAGTATTTAAGACCATCTTGTCATCTAGTGAGGTATTGTTGTCTGATTACTGGCTACATCATATACCAGTAATTGTTGCTAACCGAGAGTTATACATTGGCTTAGTCATACTAAGGTTAGTTGACTACGATGTAATTTTTGGAATGGATTTCCTCAGCAAGTATCATGCAATAATTGAGTGTCAACGATGAAAGGTGGTCTTTCAGTCAGGAGAAGAAGACCAGTTCGAGTATATGGACCATACTCCTAGGCTATCCGACATGATAATAAGCTCCATGAAAGCAAGGAAGCTAATATGTAGTAGGTGCACTGGATATTTAGCTTACATCACTGACATCGATGTTAAAGTGAAGCTACAACCGAGAGATATACCCATAGTCAACAAATTCTTAGAAGTATTTGTAGAGGAATTAACAGGACTTCCACTGGATTTAGAAATTACCTTCGAAATCAAGTTGATACCTGGCACATCCCCGATTTTCAAGGCTTCATATAGAATGGCTCCCGTAGAGCTTAAAGAATTACAAGTCCAACTGAAGGAATTACTGGAAAAGGGATTCATCCAGCCCAGCTTTTCACCGCGGGGTGCTCCAGTACTATTCGTAAAGAAGAAAGATGGAACCCTGCGGATGTGCATTGATTATCGTGAACTCAATAAAGTCACAATCAAGAATAAGTATCCGTTACCAAGGATCGATGATTCATTCGATCGACTCAAGGGAGCTGCAATCGTCTCCAAGATAGATCTTCGATCAGGCAATCATCAGCTGAAGATCAAGGAAGGAGATGTCCCGAAGACTGCATTTCAGACATAATATGGACATTACGAGTTCTTAATCATGCCCTTCGGATTGACGAACGCACCAATTGCTTTTATGGATCTCATGAATCGAGTATTTAAGGATTATTTGGATAAGTTTGTGAATGTATTCATCGATGACATCCTTATTTACTCAAAGGACCAAGAGGAGCATGAGGAACATCTTCGGATTGCGTTACGCACTTTAAAGGAGCATCAGCTATACGTCAAATTCTCGAAATGTGAGTTTTGGCTGGACAAGGTCCATTTCCTGGGACATGTTATTTCTAAGGATGGAATTTCGGTAGACCCTATGAAGATAGAAGCGATTAGCAAATGGTCCGCTTCGAAGACAGTTACTGAGATTTGGAGTTTTCTAGGATTAGCAGGGTACTGTCGCAGGCTCGTAGAGGGATTTGTAAGATTAGCTGCCCCTCTTACCACTCTCACACATAAGGAGAGGAAGTTTGAATGGACAAGCAAATGTGAGGAGAGTTTCAAGGAATTGAAGAAACAGTTGACTAGTGCTCCCGTTCTTACAATCCCCAAAGATAAAGGGGAGTTTGACATTTATAGTGATGCGTCTAGGATGGGATTAGGAGCTATCTTGATGCAAGATGGAAAAGTGATAGTGTATGCTTCTCGACAGCTCAAAGAACACGAGAAAAACTACCCAACTCACGATCTTGAGTTGGCAGTCATTGTATTTGCTCTCAAGATATGGCAACATTATTTATACAAAGTACGGTGTAGAATCTTCACGGACCACCAAAGTTTAAAGAATTTCTTCACTCAGAAGGAACTCAACATAAAGCAAAGGAGATGGTTAGAATTGGTCAGAGATTATGACTGTGAGATCTTGTATCATCCTGGCAAGGCGAATAGAGTAGCCGACGCATTAAGTCGCAAATCTATAATGCCGGCAAGACTAGCCATTGACAAACTACCTAAACCGCTTCAACATGAAATCTTCTCATTAGGAATGGAGCTGATTTCAGGAAAGCTAGCTGCGATGCAACTCAAACCGACACTTTTTGAGGAAATTAAGGAGGCCCAAAAGCGAGATTCTATTCTTGGAAAGCTTAGGGAAGAAGCTTCCAAGATTGAAAAGTCAGAATTCTATATTTCTGACAATGGGATGTTGCTTTTCCAAGGAAGAATCTGCGTACCTGACAATAAGGAATTATGAAAAAGAATCCTAATAGAAGCCCACGATACACCTTACTCGGTACATCCTGGTAGTATGAAGATGTATCAAGATTTGAAGCAGTACTTTTGATGGAGAAGAATGAAGAATGACATTGTTAAGCACGTTAGTCATTGTTTAACATGTCAAAGGGTCAAAGCGGAGCACCAATGACCAGCAGGTACACTACAACCACTGGAAATCCCAAAATGGAAATGGGAAAAAGTGATTATGGATTTTGTAGTTGGACTACCGAAAACAAGTGAAGGATTTGATGCAATATGGGTAGTGGTGGATTGATTGACAAAATCGGCTCACTTTATACCCGTAAAAATGACGTATACACTGGAAAAGTTGGCAAAGCTGTACATCTCCAACATAGTAAGACTGCATGGAGTGCCAACCACTATAGTATCAGATCGTGATAGTCGATTCATATCAAATTTCTGGACGAGTGTACAAGCAGCTATGGGCTCAGAATTGAGGTTCAGCACTGCTTCTCACCCTCAGACTGACGGACCATCAGAACGCACTATCCAGACACTGGAAGATATGCTTCGGGCATGCACATTGGATTTTAAAGAAGCTTGGAACAAGAAGCTACCATTGATAGAATTCTCCTACAATAACAGCTTCCAAGCTTCGATTGGAATGGCTTTGTACGAAGCATTGTATGGACGTAAATGCAGATCTTCTATTCACTGGTATGATTTAAGGGAAAAGGAGCTGCACAAGACAGAATTCATCTAAGAGACAATTGACGCAGTTAAGAAAATCCAACAAAGGATGAAAACTGTGCAAAGTCGTCAAAAGAGCTATGCTGATAAACGACGAAGACCCTTGGAATTTGAAGAAGGAGACTTCGTATTTCTAAAGGTTGCACCAATGAAAGGTGTAATGCACTTCGGAAAGAAAGGGAAATTGAGTCCGCGATATGTAGGACTTTTTCCAATCATCAGTCGAGTAGGAAAGGTACCCTATAAGCTAGCGCTTCCACCAGAGTTGTCCACAGTACATAACGTTTTCCACGTGTCAATGTTGAGAAATTACATATTGGATCCTTCACACATACTCGAATACGAGCCAATTCAAGTCCGAGAAGACTTATCCTATGAGGGGCAACCAGTCTAAATACTAGCACGAGAAGAAAAGATATTAAGGAATAAAAGTATTCCACTAGTCAAGGTGTTATGGAGAAATTATAGTGTAGAAGAGGCTACATGGGAACGAGAAGATGAAATGAAGGCCAAATATCCCCATTTGTTTTGAATTTTCGAGGACGAAAATTTTATAAGGAGGGGTGAATGTAATGACCAAGAAAATTTACCATTCTCGGAAATATGTACATTGTATATAATACAATGATTTTTATGTTTAAAAATGCAAAAGGAATGATTTGATACTTTTTATAATGAAACAAAATATTCTAACAGTGTTGAAGGTTAGGAATTCGGAGATAGAGATTATTACTGAATAAAAAATGAGAAGAATGGTGCCAAATCAGCATCGAAAACCGTAAATGGTGCACCCGTTGCACTAAAAGATGAAAAACTTCCAGAATTAATTTTGGTCAAACGGAAGCAGAATAAGGCAAACTGACTGCACTGGAAACCCTAGAAACCCGCCTGGACGATTCCGGGAACGTTTCACCCGGGTCGATTTTCGGTCAAAAAGTTGTTGAATTAATATGAATAGTAAAAGTCAAAATATGACTTTGCCTTTATGATGTCATAATTTAATTATAAAAAAATAAAAAAATAAAAAAGGTGGTAGGTAAGATCAAGGGCCAAGATTAAGTGTACCTTTGATCTAATGGTCCAAAAAGTGACAAAAAAATTTAGGAATTTGATTTTAGAAAATTATGGAAAGAAATGGTTGCAAGGTGTCACTTTCTCATTGGCCAAAAGTGATTAATAAGACCAAAACAAAGCTAATTAACTCATTCCTTCTTGCATAAGATTCGGCCATTTTATTTTAAGCCAAAGAACCGTAGGTTTCCTTGCTTCCTTACCTTGTCGAAGCCATAACCTTCTCCCCCCTTCACCAAGAAATTTCTCACGTTTTTGGAGCTAAAAATTTGAAGTACAAGTTACCTTCCATCATTCTAACAAGGTGAGTTAAGCAACTCAAACTTTCCTCTTTATTTGGTGTACAAAAACTGTGCGGGAAGTGTTGAAATTCTTGGTGATGAAAGCTTGTTGTTTTGAATGAATCAAGTGTTAGTATGGTTTGTATTTTTCTAAGAAAGGATTAGTGTGCTTTGGTTGCATGAAAAACAACAAGATTGGTGGTTTGAAAACAAAGTTTGGTTAGATTTTTATCAAGAAATCCGTGGCTATTGTGAGGATTGTTAGTGAAGTTATTTTTGTATGAAATTTTGATGAAGAAAATCTGAATTTTTGTAGCTCAGATTCGGCTATGAAGATGGCCTAATTTGAAAAGTTGAAACATGAAAGTTGTAGGAAATTTTGTCATGAACAACTTTCATGAAGACTACTTTGGCTAAATATGAACAGAAAATGGATTTTAGCATTGATAAAGAAATTAGTGTTTTAGGACAAGTATGTGATGGATTGTGACATTTTTAAGTTGGATTGTTGTTAGTTAATGGTTCGAGAAAAATGAGTTGGCATGAGAAATTGTTTAGGAAGGTTCATGTAGTAAATGTGAAAATGAATCAACCATAATGTGCATATAATGTGGCTTGAAATGTGATTAAAAAAGTTGATATGTATGTAAAAATTTTTACACAAAAAGTTTAGAAACTTTTGCATAAAATAGGCCTCTGTTATATTATGTGGTAGAATTAGTTAGGTTAGATGGTTTCGAGACCTTTTCTAAACGCCGGAAGCCTTAAAATTTAGTGGAAATGCTGACGAAATTTCTTTAGCAGCATAAAGGGTATTTTAGGAAACGAGGGATAAAAATATTAGGGTTGGGTCGGAAACCTGAACCCCCCTCGAGAAATTAGAGCCCGAAAAACACAAGGGGTGGTTTATGAATAGTCACCCATCCCCACGAAACCTAAAAACAAGAGTGACGTGAGAAAACCAACCCCCAAGGGGGGGACGTTTTTGGAAAACGACTTGCAGGTTAGCGTCAGGTTAGGAAAACCCGAGCCCTCAGAGATTTAGGTCAGGAAAGCCTAGATAAACGTTTTAACGATTAGTAAAACATTTATTTGAGGCTTTGAAACACCAGAAAAATAAGAAATCGACGTAAGGGTCAGAATAGTACTTCCCGAGGGCCAGGAAAGTAAAGATTGGGGAAATGGTAGAAAATAATCTGGAAAATACCCGATAGGCCTTGAAATCCAATTTTAGGGTTTTTAGGCTTAGAAAATTTAGTTTAAAAATTTAAAATACAATTTTACGGTCCAATGACCCGTTAGGGGCAAAATGGTTATTTTGATCAGAAAATCTCCGAAAAATAGAAAAAGGACATTAAACCTGTAAGTTTATCATTTTATGATTTTTGGGCTTAGAAAATCCCATTTAGGCATTAAACTGGAACTCTTACGGTCTAACGACCCATTAGAGGCAAAATAGTCATTTTACCCAAAACATTTCAAAAAGACCCAAGAAAAAAAAAAGATGGACTGTAAGAGCCTTGGTATGACTCGATTTAGGTTTTAAAGACCGTCAGACAATAACAACAGAAGTTACTATTCACGATCAAAGTTAAACTTACTATTCACTATGAATAGTACTATTCATTGTCAAAGTCAAAAATTGCTATTCATGACCCAAATTGAGTTTAAGGTTAAAAGAACTGTAAATACATAGAGAAAAATCTTGCTAGGGGTAAAATTGTAATTTTACCAAAAATTAGGGGTAAAATCGTAAACTTTCAAAAAGTTACAGAAAGGTCCAGAAAGGGCCGTTAGGGCTTCTAAAGCCATCATAGAGCCTCAATTAGGATTTTAAACCCTAAAATCAAGTTTTGTCAAAAGAAATGTTAGTGAATGACAATAGTACTAACTGAGGGTATCTTATGAATAGGACACCCGACGAGAGACAGGGACGAAACTGCGAATGACCCAAGGACGACCACATTAGCGCAAGTTTTGTAAGCACAGGCATTTATTTGTCTACCCACAAACTGACTGGTTGTGCTAACTGTACTGACTCAATCACATAAAAAGATGATTTGGGTCTAGATGAAAAGTTTAGGAAAAAGAATGATCAAGAATGTGAATATGCAAGATAATAAGATTTAAAAGTTAAATGTTGACGTACCGGCCTCCTTAAGGTGAGGTTTTCAGGTCTATAGCCTCCCCACAGAATGTGGTGCTATCCAAAAGGGTGGTAGTTCGCTGTCCCTACCCCAAAAGGTGTGGTAGCTATAATCCATCCATAAAATACGATGGATTAAGATGACCGTAAGGTAGGATGGTGGGTCACTCCCCCTCCTCCCATTGGTCTACATGCATTCGGTACGTTCAACATTGGGCCTCCAAGTGAAAGTAAAGAAAGTAAAGAGAGAAAGAAAAGAAAGAAAGTAAAGACAGAATATATGGAAGAAAAGATAGACAAAGAGCAGAACAATATAGTTCATAAGAAGAAATATAAAGGGGTCAGAAATCAAGGTATAGAAGGCCTAATAAGAAACCCTAACGTAGAAAAGAAAGTATAGCAAAGCTAACTCTAGTCGTTACACTCATATCGGTTTTGCATGTATGTTTGTACTTACTGAGCGTTAACTCACTAGTCTGTTTGTGGCGTAGGTGACAAGGGTAAGCAGCCAGCACAATGAAGAAAATAACTGATGGACTGGCAGACAGATTCTCGAGATATCATGGATAGGTAAGTGGACCCGCTAGGTTTTCTGCTGCGAAAGAAAAGAAGAAAGAAAAGTTTATCAGGTATGTAAAGAAAGAAAACAAGAAGTTATGTGTGTTTATAATTATGGAGCATGTATAACAAGAACAAGAAAGTTTATATGTATGTTACAAGTCATGTCTATATATATGTATTTTCTGTAGATTGTATTATGTTTAAAAAAAGAAATTCTACAGTTTCACACACACAAATTCTAAACCCAAAAGTAAGTTTTTCAAACACGTTTCCATGAAATAAAAAGTAAAATTATGTTACGTAAGAGTAAGAAGAAAAGAAAGTAGTCGACAGCCTGAGTGAGTCGGGTTGCCGACAAGAGTATGGGCCAGGTCTGTGATTAGGCCGTCCATGTCCCAGCGAGCAGTATATCGACCACCAACACCTGAGCCACTAGCACCACGAGCTAGGACACCGTCATCGATTCGAGCACCACCTCCTCAACTGATACTTAATCCACTAGTCGACATGGACATCCCAGTTGTTAGAGGACGACCACACATAGGAGCTAGAGTATCAGCTCGTGCTGTGCACGCTTTTTGAGGTAGTCATCCACCCACCTTTGAGAGAGGTCAACAAGGAATTGCTATCAGAGATTGGCTGCATAATGTGGAGATGATCATGCACCAATGTGACATTAACGAGGACTGTTGGGTCATGTTGGCAGTCGGTACATTCCATGGAGATGCACAAATGTTCTAGGAATGTTGTGACCAGAACATGCTATTAGGGCTTGACTAGGCTGAGTTTAGGCATATTATGATACAACAGTTTCTGCCTAAGAGCTCAGCACCGGTTCCAGATCCTCTGGAGAGTAGGGTAGTGACACCACCACCTGTCTTGCCCAGATATATGGATATTAAAGAGTTTGTTGTCTGGGTAGAGAGACTACAGATGCTACTTAGTGATATAGCCTTCACTTATGCAGTACGATTCAAGGAGAACATTATGAGGAGATGTCCCCTATCCAACCTCACTGATGAGGATTTTTGTGACATATTTTGGAAGGGGCTTACGATAGATTTATGACAAAAGGTAACCCCAATATATCCTCTTACTTTACGAGAGTTTATAGTTACAATAGCTAAAGTAGAAGAAAAGCTACTGCTGGAGCGCATGGTGCGTAATCGGCATGACCAATTATTGCAAGAGGCAATGTTAGATCGTCTTTATGGAACGCGACCTATGGCTAATGACCATGAGGCTGGCCCATCCAGGCGATGTGAAGGGACTAGTCCCAATAGAGGAACAACACCATCCGGGACTGGGAATGGTTCGGATGAGGAAGAAGAGGATTCGGAAGAATTTTTGACAGTTCTGGACCAACCAGGGGATTAGATGTAAAAACATATGAGATGTATAAATGTCTGTATCTGTATATGTATATGTATGACTGTATTGAAAGGCCATTTTGAGAAAAAGCCTTAAAATTGATATGTATACAAAAGTTATGAAATGATGTGTTATAAAAATTTGATATGTTAAAATGATAAGATGTTTCAAATTATATGATGATCAAAAAACTATTTTTAATTATATTGGAAAAATATGTTTGTTGAAAATCTAATAATTGATTTTCATACGACTATAGGAAATAGAAAAGATGGTGAACATACAAAACCAAAGGAATATGAGTGGGCATCTTGTCCTTTCAAAAAGGGTTGACGAATTACAAGCCCTTATAGAAGCTCAGATGAAGGAGAATGCTGAGCTAAGGCAAAGGTTAGAGCAAATGAAATAGAGGCAAGGCCAAGAAGAAGGCCAAACCTCACAAATGGCTGCAACTGAACAAGCAGTGCTGCCGGTTATGCTCGAAGTAGTACTAGAACCCCAACCTCAACCCTAAATAAATCAGGAACTGTTGTATGAACGATTTTGATGGATGAAGCCACTGGAATTCGAGGGCTCCACAAACCCACTAGAAGTAGAAAAGTGGCTTTCTTCACTTTAAATGATCCTAGAATTTATGGATCTAACTGAAGAAGAAAAGGTCATGTATGCATCCTTTGTGCTGAGGAAGGATGCAAGATTTTGGTGGGACACCATCAAATTGAGAAAAAACGCGGCCATGATGACGTGGATAGACTTTTTAGAAGAATTTAATCAGAAGTACTATGACCCCATGTTATTACGACCCTAACAGAGGGAGTTTGCAGAGTTGAAGCAGGAAAACATGACAGTAAGTGAAGTCTGTCAAAAGTTTGACCAACTGCCCTGACTATGTCCATATATCATCCCTTCTAAGAGGGAGAAAATACAAAAGAGGCTCAGGATATTCCGACCCGACATCTTGGCTTTGGTAAATAGTGGGTTAACGCCACCCACTACGATAGCTGACTGTTTTAGTCGAGCTTTAAGAGCTGAGTATCACCTAGCTTGACAAAAAGAAGAGAAGGAGAAAATCTGGGATGCCAAGAAGAAGGAGAAAATCTTCACAAAAGCTACTTATGCTAGACCCTAGGTTGGACAAGGTAGTAAGCCGAATCTGAACATTAAGGCTAGACAGTCAAGCACTTTCGGCTAACAGTCACAAGGCAAAAGGAAAGGAAATAATTCCAGAAATAGGAATCAGCAGTGAAAGTTGAACAATAATGCCTTATCTATTGTTCACAATTATGTTATGTGCTGAAGGAGGCACCCAGGACGATGCAGATATGCTCTAAATGCTTGTTTTCAATGTGGAAAAGAAGGCCATTTTGCCAAGAACTACCCCGAGAATCAAAAAAATGTACAGGGCACGTTTCAGCCACAACAGCAATGTCCCCAAGCTCATGCACTACAGGCTAAGATTAAAGGGCCTTTGGAGACGCAAGAAAGAACGAAACACTTGCCTCGCGTAGATGCTCCGGTCATGGTCTACACTAAAGAGGATGCAGAAGCTGGGACGTCCAATGTAGTGATAGGTCAGCTTTCTGTCGCTAATCATTTGGCGTCTATTTTATTTGATTCTGGAGCTACGCATTTGTTTATTTCATATGCATTTGTGAATAGAATAGGATATCCTAAGGATAGTATGGTTATGACATTTAGAACAGCTCTACTCTCGGGTGAAGTGTTGATGTCCAATTACTGGTTACCTTATGTACCAATAATTATGGCAAATAAGGAGCTATATGCGGAATTGATCGTGATAGAAATAGTTGATTATGACATAATACTAGGAATGGATTTCCTAGGAAAATCAAGCCATGATTGATTGCTGGAAGCAAAAAATAGTGTTTCAACCCAACTAGGAAGATGGCTTCAAATATATTGGCTCGTCATGTAAAATGAGGAAGATGATGATCAATTCAATGAAAGTAAGAAGGTTAATATCCAGCGGCTATGCTGGATACTTAGCGTACATAGTGGATGTGATGGAGGAGCAGAAGCTTTAACCTGAAGACGTTATTATTGTGAACGAGTTTCTTGATGTCTTCCTAGAAGAATTACTCGGGTTACTGCCAGAATGAGAGATCTCGTTTGTGATCGAATTGATGCCAGGAACTGCACCTATCTCAAAGGCACCATATCAAATGGCACCGGTGGAGCTAAAGAAGTTGCAAGTATAATTAAAAGAACTTCTTGACAAGGGATTCATCTGTCTAAGCTATTCTCTATGGGGTATTCCAGTACTGTTCATCAAGAAGAAGGATGGAACATTTCGCATGTGTATCAATTACCAAGAATTGAACAAGGTCACTGTCAAGAATAGGTATCCATTACCTAGAATTGATGACTTGTTCGATCAACTCAAAGGCACAGCGGTATTCTCTAAAATCGATCTGCGATCGAGATATCATTAGCTATGGACCAACGAAAGTGATATTCCCAAAACTGTGTTTAGGACCCATTACGGCCATTACGAATTTCTTGTGATGCTGTTTGGGTTGACAAAAGTGCCAGCTTCGTTCATCGACCTAATGAATCAAGTCTTCAAGGAATTTCTAGATAAGTTTGTCATTATGTTTATCGATACATACTTATATATTGAAAGACTCGTGAGGAGCATGAGGAATACCTGAGAATCGTTCTTCAAACGATAAGGAAGCACCAACTCTATGCAAAATTCTCTAAGGGTGAATTTTGGCTAGATAGAGTACATTTCTGTGGACACGTAGTCTCTAAGGAAGGAATCACCGTGGATCCTGCTAAAGTGGAGGCGATCAATGAATGGCCTGCACCTAGGAATGTGACCAAAATACAGAGTTTCTTAGGTTTAGCTGGCTGTTATAGGAGATTTGTAGAGGGATTCGTATGACTCACTGCACCTCTCACAGCACTTGCACGCAAAGAGAGGAAGTACGAGTGAACTGATGACTGCAAAAGAAGCTTCCGAGAGTTGAAGAAGCGATTAATGAGCGCACCAATCCTTACGCTTCCTACTAAAGGGGAGATGTTCGTGATATGCAGTGACGCTTCGCAAATGGGTTTAGGAGCTGTCCTGATGCAAGGCGACAAGGTTATTGTCTATGCCTCAAGTCAATTACAGGATCAAGAGAAAAATTATCCTACACATGATCTAGAACTCGCTGCTGTAGTGTTCACACTTAAGATCTGGTAACACTATTTATATGGAGCTCAGTGTCAGATCTATACTAACCATCAAAGCTTAAAGTGTTAGGAAATGCCCTAAGCATTAGAGACATTTTGATGTATTTATTTTGAACTGGATAATAAAATTATATATAGAGGTTATTCATTACATTGCTGTTTGTCCTTATTCTATTTACATGTTAAAGTAAATGTAAGCAAATACGGCTCACTAACTACTTGTGTTAAAACTGTTAGAACGTTGCATGCAATGGACTTTTGTATGTGAGAAGACAATGTTCTAAAATAAGCGGTCTAAACTAAGGTCTATAGTCTATGGGGTTAGACCGAGCATTTAACTCATGTTAAGACTATTATGTTGTCTAAAGTCATGATGGGGACGGCTTGTCTTGACTATCCAGAGCATAGACTCCCAAGTAGAGACATAGATATATTGCTTGGTAGTGACATATTAGACCGGGACTAATGCATGATTGATCTACGTAGTATGCTATAAGTGGATTAATTTGCTTTTGATGTTCATTGTGCAGTAACCTTAATCCTAAGTGAATAAACTACTTCATGTATATGACTTGGGTTCTTTGATGTTCCAATGGCTAAAGCGCCTCAGAGATAGTAAGCTTATAAACTAGTTCGTTGGTGCATGACTTGTATACGATGAAGGGTTTATTTACAGATATCGGAATCATAGCTCCAAGGAGTTAAAGGTATCCTCTTAAAGGCATTATATTGGATGTGAAATTGGACAAGGCCTTGGGTCGTCTGCTAGGCAGATGACTTCTTATTCACATATGGTGAATAATCATTTTCTTATTCGGTAGTATAATGGAACTTTAAGATAGCTTGATCAGTATGATTAAATGGACTTTGACCTAAGGCTGATCATGGATATCATATGAGGGTTCTGCATATATGGCAAGGTCATTGGATAGTAGCTCGTCACGGGCTTACGTAATACGGTATATAATTGGGATATCAGTTTCAAGTTTATAGTGGTGTGACTCTGAAATTAGTGATCGTATAATTGAGTTGTTTGGTATAGAATGATGATCATATGGATTCATGGGAGCCCGATTATATATGTCCAATTGGTCCCTCTACTAACTCCACATAATTCCTTAACGATTGGCAAATTGATTTGTGTATGCTTATTGGCTAGTTGATTATGCATGGATGGTGTTGACACAGGATTAGGATGGTAGACAAGATTCTCTCCGGTTGAATTCATATTTTTTTTTTGGATAATAGAGTGCACAATTATTCAAACTCTATATAAAGTTGCCATGATTTTATTTGATATTGGATTGGCGTTGTAGAAAATCATCCATGAGGGCAAAATTTGAAATACAACTTTTTTGTGGATTTTTAAATTTGAATTTTGAAATTTGAAATTTGAAATTTAAATTTTGAATTTGAATTTGAAATTTAAATTTGAAATTTGAACTCGAAATTTAAATTTGAAATTTGAAATTTAAAATTTGAAATTTGAAATTTGAATTTGAATTTTGAATTTTGAAATTTGAAATTCAAATTTTGAATCACAGTCCAAGCGGAACTCGAATTCTTTGTGGATAATTCCACAAGGTTAGAATTCGAATTTGAGTTGGATAATGGAGAGGAAAATCTTGTTTGAATCCTACTTAAATTTTAAATCCCAATCCTAACTAACTTGGTTGAAAATTTTGAGGAATATCCTCCTAGAATTTTCAGATTTTTTGTGGATAAGGCTCAAGGAAAAATTCAAGTTCAATCCTAGTTGAATTTGGATTCTCTCCTCCTTGGAATTGGCTGAAAATTTTGAGGGAATCTCAAGGGAGATTTTTAGTTTTAATTGGATAAGGATGAGATAAAATTCAAGCTAGAAAAACCTATTTGAATTTTGATTCTCCTCACACTTTAATAGACGAATCAGGACAGGTTTATGGCCTTAGGGAAATTCGGTTTTATTGGATGAGTGAGGAGATAAAATTCAAGTTAAAACCCTGTTTGAATATTGAATGCAAAAATCAAAAAAGTGGCCGAATTCTTTTAGTGGATGAGGCCTTAAAAATTTCAGTTTTTGTGAGTAGATAAGGGAGAAAATCTTCTCCTAATCCAATTCTAATTCAGAGGATAACCTCGTGCAAGTCTATAAATAGAGGTCCTACCACTCCAGTTCTCTTAGACCACAGACTCTCAGGTGAGCAGGCTTATTGTTGCATAACTCACCGTGACAATAAGTTCTTTAGAGATTTGGGTGGTCGGAAGAAGACTAGCAGTGCTAGCATACCGATCAAGGGTCAGAGTGCCCACACACTCAGCCATTCAGGAATTGGAGAATAGTGGAGAAGGCTAATTGGTTGAAGCCCTCCAATCATTCTCCTCCTGCAGATTGGCGTCCTTTGAGGTATGGTTTAAATTGTTGTTGGTTTATTGTATATGGCATCATGAGATATTTAACGATCTTGAAAAATATTTATTGTTCCGCTGCGCCACTCTGATGTATTTTTACCGATTTATTTCCTATAATTGGTATCAGAGCCATCTTGTGACTATGCCATGTACATAAATTAGACAAATAGTTAGTCTTTTTTATTTATGTATGGATTTGATACTTAAGGAGTAGCATTCTAGGATTCCTTTATGTTGTTATCATGTATTATGTATATAGTATATGGTTATTTTAATTTTTTAAATTATTATAAGCATGCTTGTTTTATGCCGGTTATGGTTCCTTAGAATTTAGAAAATTGTATCTAGGAATTTTTATCCAACCATGGGAGCAGTTTATTATCACTGTAATTTTCCCATAGATTTTAATTTTTTGTCTCTTAGAAATATTATGATTAGAATTTTTATACATCAGAAATGGTTTAGGAAATTTTATGTAATTATTCTTTGAGGAGATTGAAGACCGTAATTTATTTTTCCCAAAAGATAAATTTAATTTAAAGATTGAAATTTTGATTATGTGGAAAATTTCAATTTAATTAGGATTCAAATTAATTTTTGGAGATCCTAATGGGTAAATTGGAATATGACACAAAAATCGAGGACCAACCCCTCATGATGGACCACCAATCGCGGTAGGGCTACAGCCCCTGCCCTCGGGCAGGATGGGGCTGTGGCATCCCCTGCCCACAGCCACACCACCCATGTCCGCAGGCTCTACCTATGGCTGAGGGTGGCGTGGCCCCCCATGGGCTGGCCGTAGCCTTGGGTGGGTAGCTTGGCGGGCTGCTACGCCCACCCGGGTGTGCAGCCCGGCATGGCTGCACATGGCTTGTGGCCGTGGGCTGCCAGCCCCGCTAGGGGCTGGGGGCTGGGGGCTGGGGGCTGCCAACAACGGTTGCCAGCCTCCAGAGCCGTGGGGCCGATGGTTTGAAAATCGAAAAATTTTGATTTTTAAATTTGAGATTTAATTTTTAAATCATATTTAAAAATATGTAATTGAAAATTTGAAAATTTTGAAATTACATATTATTACACATGATATTTAAAATTGTTTAAAAATTTGAATTTGAAATTTATTTGAAATTCGAATTTAGAATTTGAATTTGAAATTTAAATTTTTGGAATTTAAATTTTGAATGATACTTGGGATGACAAATAAATGGAGAGGCTACATAAAGATGGATACAAGAAGACGGATTAAAATTCAGGACCCAAAGAATGCTTTGGATTGAATTTTATAATCTTTATTTTCTTTGTTCTGGGATGGAATCATGGCTTGGTTATTATTCTGTCAATTATTTTTTCGATGATATGTCATGAATGTATAAATATGTATTGATGGATGTTTTATATGCATATTTGATAACATATCATATAGGATAGATGAGTGCCGCTCATACTATATTGATCATACATATTTGTCAAAACTTGCATGTTTTTCAAAATATTGAGTAGGAGAGGGTTTCAAACAAACCCATGGCCTCTATTGTTGATCCATATGTGAAAGCATGGTAACACCTCGTGTCAGTTCTGCCCTGACCACACTCCTCGGTAGGTGTTTACCGCCGCCGGTATACTAGGTTAAATCTCCTATGTGGAAAACGTATTCAGGCACGATCCTATTCATGACCACCCCTCGGTGGATTGGTAGGATGTGGATCGAGCTACATAAACAATGGTTATACATTCAAGACTTGTTTAGTTATTAACCTTCCCTAGAAGCTCTGTTAACTAAACTGGTGGCCAAAATAAACAGTTATTAATATATGTCTTAACCTTGGAGGATTTAAGGCAATATATATTAATTGGACGGGATCCATGCTCAGGCTATTTGTCTCATGACCACCCCTCGGTGGCTTGGGGCAATAGGTGCTGAGAATTACCGTTGCAATGTTACATATTTTTCAAGTTTCATGTAGGAACGTACTTATATGTTTTATTTGTTAAATTATCCGTATATTTGCTTGGGCTTTGTAATGATGTCTAGTATAATTTTATTTCAGTTCAAAATGTCACCGACACCCCTCATTTCAATACTTACTGAAAATAAGCTAAATGGTGATAATTATAAAGACTGGAAAAGAAATTTACTGATATTTCTCAGCTGCGAGAGACACAAGTTCATGCTAGACGAACCATGCCCACTTGCACCCAAACCTGACACACCGCTTGAAGAGGTCCCGGTTGCCTATACTCGTTGGAGAGAATCCAATGAGATAGCTCGGTGCTACATTCTGGCTAGCAGATGAGTGCTTTACAAAAGCAGCATGAGACTTATCAAGTTGCTGGAGAGATCATGGAAAATCTGGAGGATATGTTCAGAGGCCAAGAAAAATTGGCCCAATAGTCTGCTATTGCCAGCATTATGAACTCTAAGCAAATGGCAGGTACTCCGGTGAAGGACCATATGATCACTCTAATGGGATTCTTTACTGAGGATGTTGAGAACGGTACTGAACTGGACTACAACACCTAGATCAAGATGGTGTTCAAAACTCTATCAAAAAATTTTGTGGGGTTTAAGGCCGCATATAATCTGGTGATAAGGGAGTTAGGACTAACCGAGCTCATGAAACAACTCCAAGCGTATGAGCGGATGATCAAGGATGGGGATGCGATCCAACCAAAAGGAGAGGCCAATTTGGTAGAATCTTTCAAACCCTCACGGAAGAGGAAGAGGCCAAATCAGAAGCAAGTGGCTTCAGTTCTTCTAATCCTCCTGTCTCGGATGGGAAGAAGAAGAAGAAGAACAAGAAGCCTAGGGACCCTAAAAAGTCCAAGTGCTTCCATTATGAGAAGGTAGGTCACTTCAAGAAGGCTTACCGGGAATTCCTAGCCACCAAGGGCAAGGAAGGTAAGGAACTTCTTTATTTAGAAGCGTGTTTAGTGGAAGTATCGAAAGACACTTGGGTCATTGATTCAGGGGCCACTAATCATGTTTGTGTTTCTATGCAGGGGTTCATGGAAATGAGAAGTCTACATGATAGGAGCCTCTCATTATGGACTGGAGATGGTAGCTTGGTGGTGGCTGAGGCAGTGGAAGACGTTTATCTTTACTTTGATGAATTTAGGTTTATATTATTAAAAGACTGTTTTTATGTTCTTAATTTTAGGGGGAACCATATATTGGTAGCTTGTTTAATAAAGGATTCTTATTCAGTTTCTTTTAGTAAAAGAGTTGATATTCGTAAAAATAAGTCTTTTATCTGTTCTGGATGGATGGATGGAAACCTATATTTGATCAAACCAAAGATATACTCACTTCTTGACACTGAATTAATAGATAACTCTAAAAGTTTGAAAGTTTCTCACTCTAACAAGGCGTATCTTTGGCATTTAAGACTTGGTCATATTAATCAGGATAAGATTTAAAGGTTGGAGAAAGACGATCCTCTAGAATCTTTGGAGGAGGTACGTCTTCTTCAATGTGAGTCTTGTCTTGAGGGTAAGATGACTAAGAAGTCTTTTGGAGCTAAGGGTACTAGGGCTCAGGAACTCTTAGAAATTATGCAAACCGACATATGTGGCCCCATGAACATCATAGCATGAGGAAGGTTCGAGCATTATGTCTCCTTTATAGACGATTACTCGAGGTATGGATATGTGTACCCGATGCACCGCAAGGGCGAAACCTTTAATAAGTTCAAAGAGTATCGTGCAGAAGTGGAAAACCAATTGGGTAAATCCATAAAGATGCTTCGATCTGATCGAGGTGGCAAATACCTCTCCAATGAATTTCTAAGATATCTTGTAGAGAATGAGATATTATCTCAATTGACTGCACCTAGTACTCTACAGCAGAATGGTGTAGCCGAAAAGAGAAACAAGACCTTATTGGATATGGTACGGTCCGTGATGAGTTATTCAACGCTATCGTTATCATTTTGGGGATATTCATTACAAACGGTATGCTATATTCTGAACCAGATTCCAAGCAAGTCGATTCCCAAGACTCTGTATGAATTGTGGCATGGAAGGAAGCCTTCCCTTAGACATATGAGAATATAGGGCTGCCCGACACATGTACTAGATGGGGATGCGAAGAAGTTGGAACCAAAAACAGAATTGTGCATGTTTATAGGGTATGTTAAGGGAACCAAGGGAGGTTTGTTCTATAACCTGAAGGAACAAAAAGTCATTGTTTCATCCCATGCAACATTCTTGGAGGAAAGTCACATGAATGACTTTAAGTCTCGAAGCAAAGTGGTGCTAGAGGACTTATTGGGTAAAAGAACTACTCCATAGATTTCGATCTTGGATGCAAGTTCGAGTTTCGATGAAAGACCTATAGACGATCAACAATTTAGGGTGCCTCATCGTAGTGGGAGGGTTTCGAAGAAGCCTAATTTCTTCATGTATGATGTTGAGGTATACCAGGCCGAGGCTCATGAGCATGAGGATGATCTGGTCACCTATGATGAAGCTATAAATGATGTTGATTCTAAATCTTGGAAATAGGCCATGAACAATGAGATGGATTCTATGAAATCCAACTCTGTTTGGGAACTTGTAGATTTACCGGATGGGATAAAACCCATTAGATGCAAGTGGGTCTACAAAAGAAAGAAGGATGCGGAAGAGAGAGTGGAAACTTTCAAAGCTAGACTGGTTGTAAAGGGGTACATGCAAAAGATTGGAATCGATTACGATGAAACCTTTTCGCCTATTGCTATGCTGAAGTCTATCCATATTCTTCTGTCCATTGCTGCAGCTATCGATTACGAGATCTGACAAATGGACGTCAAGACGACATTCTTGAATGGCCACCTTGAGGAATGTATCTACATGATACAACCCGAAGGGTTTGTGGCAAAAGGCCAAGAAAGAAAAGTCTACAAGTTGCTTAGATCTATTTATGGATTAAAGCAAGCATCCCGCTCATGGAACCAGAGATTTGATCAAATGATTAAGCCATTTGGTTTTGAGCAGAACGTTGATGAACCCTGTGTTTATAAACGTATTAAGGATGGTAAAGTGGTTTTCCTATTACTCTATGTCGACGATACACTGCTCATTGGAAATGATGTAGGGAACTTATCATCGGTCAATCTTTGGCTGCACCAATAGTTTGACATGAAGGACTTGGGTAAAGCTAATTATGTTATAGGCATTCGTCTCTTGAGAGATCGAAAGAACAAAATGATAGCATTATCCCATGCTTCATACATAGATAAAATAATTGACAAATATACAATGCAAAAGGCAAAGAAAGGTTCATAACCTTCCATTGCCGGTCTAACTCTTTCATTGGATGACTGTCCCAAGACATCGGAAGAAAGAAAGCATATGAGTAAGGTCCCTTATGCATCCGCTGTGGGTAGCCTTATGTATGCTATGCTTTGCACTCGCCCAGACATATGTTTTACAGTAGGTATGGTGAGTCGATATCAAGCGAATCCTGAAAACAAGCACTGGCAAGCAATAAAGCATATACTCAAGTATCTTAAGAGAACGAGGGATTATATGCTAGTGTATTCTGGAAGGGACCTAACACCGTAGGATACATAGACTCAGACTTCCAGACTTGCAAGGATTCAAGGAAATCGACATCAGGATCAGTGTTCTTACTCGGAGGAGGCACCATTGTGTGGAGGAGTGTGAAGCAGGGTTGCATAGCTGACTCTACAATGGAGGCTGAGTATGTGGCTGTGGCTGAGGCATCTAAAGAAGCAGTTTGGCTCCGCAAGTTCTTTAGAGACCTTGAGGTCATTCTGGGTGTTGATAAGCCTATTACACTTTACTGTGATAACACTGGGGCTGTTGCCAACACAATGGAATCTCGGCACCACAAGAGGACCAAGCACATAGATCGGAGGTATCATATTATTAGAGGGCACGTGGAGACAGGACAAGTAAATGTATGTAAGATCGCGTCTGAGGACAACATTGCCGATCTCGTTACTAAGACTTTGGTGGCTAGAAGCTTTGAGAGGCATATAAAGGTGATAGGGATACGTAACATGGCACATCTACTGGCTTAGGGCAAGTGGGAGATTGTTAGAAAATGCCCTAAGTATTAGAGACATTTTGATGTATTTATTTTGAACTGGATAATAAAATTATATACAAAGGTTATTCATTACATTGTTGTTTGTCCTTATTCTATTTACATGTTAAAGTAAATGTAAGCAAATATGGCTCACTGACTACTTATGTTAAAACTATTAGAACGTTGCATGCAATGGACTTTTGTATGCGAGAAGACAATGTTCTAAAGTAAGCGGTCTAAACTAAGGTCTGTAATCTGTGGGGTTAGACTAAGCATCTAACTCATGTTAAAACTATTATGTTGTCTAAATCCATGGTGAGGACGGTTTGTCTTGACCGTCCAGAGCATAGACTCCCAAGTAGAGATATAGATATATTGCTTGGTAGTGACATATTAGATCGGAACTAAAGCGTGATTGATCTACGTAGTCCGCTATGAGTGGATCAATTTGCTTTTGACATTCATTGTGCAGTAACCTTAATCCTGAGTGAATGAACTACTTCATGTATATGACTTGTGTACTTTGATGTTCCAATGGCTAAAGCGTCTCAAAGGTAGTAAGCTTATAGACCGGTTCGTTGGGTGCATGACTTGTATACGACGAAGGGTTTGTTTACAGATATCAGAATCATAGCTCCAAGGAGTTAAAGGTGTCCTCTTAAAGGCATTATACTAGATGTGAAAATGGACAAGGCCTTGGGTTATCTTCTGGGCAGATGACTTCTTAACCATATATGGTGAATAATTATTTTCTTATTCGATAGTATAATGGAACTTTAAGATAGCCTGATCAGTAGGATTAAACAGACTTTGACCTAAGACTGATCATAGATATCATATGAGGGTTCTGCATATATGGCAAGGTCATTGGACAGTAGCTCGTCATAGGCTTACGTAATACGGTATATAATTAGGAGTTTAGTTTCAGGTTTATAGTGGCGTGACTCTGAAATTGGTGATCATATGATTGAGTTGTTTGGTATAGAATGATAATCATATGGATTCACGGGAGCCCGATTATATATATCCAATTGGTCTCTCTACTAGCTCCACATAATTCCTTAATGATTGGAAAATTGATTTGTGTATGCTTATTGGCTAGTGGATTATGCATGGATGGTGTTAACATAGGATTAGGATGGTGGACAAGATTCTCTCCGGTGGAATTCATATTTTGTTTTGGATAATAGAGTATACAATTATTTAAACTCTAAATAAAATTGCCATGATTTTATTTGAGATTGGATTGGAGTTGTAGAAAATTATCCACGAGGGCAAAATTTGAAATACAACTTTTTTGTGGATTTTGAATTTTGAAATTTAAATTTTGAATTTGAAATTTGAATTTGAAATTTAAATTTAAAATTTGAATTTGAAATTTGAATTTGAAATTTAAATTTGAATTTTGAATTTTGAATTTTGAATTTGAATTTTGAAATTTGAAATTCAAATTTGGAATCACAGTCCAAGTGGAACTCAAATTCTTTGTGGATAATTCCACAATGTTAGAATTCGAATTTGAGTTGGATTATGGAGAGGAAAATCTTGTTTGAATCCTACTTGAATTTTGAATCCCAATCCTAACTAACTTGGTCGAAAATTTTGAGGAATATCTTCCTAGAATTTTCAGATTTTTTGTGGATAAGGTTCAAGGAAAAATTCAAGTTCAATCCCAGTTGAATTTGGATTCTCTCCTCCTTGGAATTGGCTGAAGATTTTGAGGGAATCTCAAGGGAGATTTTCGGTTTTAATTGGATAAGGATGAGATAAAATTCAAGCTAGAAAACCTATTTGAATTTTGATTCTCCTCACACTTTAATAGACGAATCAGGACAGGTTTATGGCCTTAAAATTTGGTTTTATTCGATGAGTGAGGAGATAAAATTCAAGTTAAAATACTATTTAAATTTTGAATGCAAAAATAAGAAAAGTGGTCGAATTCTTTTAGTGGATAAGGCCTTAAAATTTTTTTTTTTGTGAGTGGATAAGGGAGAAAATCTTCTCCTAATCCAATTCGAATTCAGAGGATTACCTCATGCAAGTCTATAAATAGAGGTCCTGCCACTCCAGTTCTCTTAGACCACAAACTCTCAGGTGAGCAGGCTTATTGTTGCATAACTCACCATGACAATAAGTTCTTTAGAGATCTGGGTGATCGAAAGAAGACTAGCAATGCTAGCATACCGATCAAGGTTCAGAGTGCCCACACACTCAGCCATTCGGGAATTAGAGAATAGTAGAGAAGGCTAGTTGGTTGAAGCCCTCCAATCATTCTCCTCCTGCAGATTGGTGTCTTTGAAGTATGAGTTTAAATTGTTGTTGGTTTATTGTATATGACATCATGAGATATTTAACGATCTTGAAAAATTTTTATTGTTCCGCTGCACCACTCTGATGTGTTTTTACTGATTTATTTCCTACGTAAAGTACTTCTTCACATAAAAGGAGTTAAATATGTGGCAGAGGAGATGGTTGGAGCTGGTAAAGGATTACAATTACAAGATCCTCTACCATCCCAGAAAAGCCAATCGTGTTGCAGATGCGTTAAGTAGAAAATCTACTATTTCGCAACAACTGTCGATTGAAAAACTACCAAGGCCATTACAACAGGAGATTAATTCGTTGAAGATGGAGCTAATATCTGAAAAATTGGCTGCACTTCAATTAGAATCATCATTATTTGAGGACATTAGAGAGGCTCAAAAACGAGACCCAAATCTAGCAAGTCCTCAAGAAGGAGTGTCCAAGGATGGATTAATCCTGCACTAGGGAAGAATTCATGTTCCTGATGATTAAGGATTAAGAAGGCGGATTATGGCAGAAGCCCATGAAACACCATATTCAGTGCATCCTGGAGCCAGTAAGATGTACCAGGATTTAAAGTTACAATTCTAGTGGAAGGGGATGAAGAATGATATCGCTAAATTTGTGAGCCGATGCATGGCGTGTTAAAGAATCAAGGCCGAATACCGACATCCAAGCAAAAAATTAGAGCTGTTAGAAATTTTCTAATGGAAATGGGAACATATTACGATGGACTTGGTAGTAGGATTATCAAAAACCTGATAAGGCTACGATGCCATTTGGGTTATCATCAATAGATTAACAAAAACAGCAAGGTTTATAGTAGTGAAGATGACTTTTTCACTGGAAAAACTGGCAAACCTTTATGTAACCCATATCATTAGGTTCCATAGTGTTCCTAAGTCCATTGTATCGGAACACGATGCACGATTCACTTTGAATTTCTGGAAGTACATGCAAGAAGCTATAGGAACGAAATTATGTCTGAGTATGGCTTTTCATCCGTAGACGGACGAGCAATCTGAACGGACGATCCAAACGTTAAAAGACATGCTTCACACGTGTATAATAGAATTTCCGGGAAACTGGAACGAAAAACTTTCATTGGTGGAATTTTCATACAATAATAGCTACCAGGCTTCTATAAGAATGGCACCCTATGAAGCTTTATATGGAAAGAAGTGTAGATCACCTATCCACTGGTACGATCTACAAGAAAAGCAGCTGTACAAAACGGTTTTTATGCAAGAAACAACTGATGTAGTTGCAAAAATACAGCAACGAATGAAGATTGTGCAGAGCCAGTAGAAGAGCTATGCGGATAAATGATGAAGATCCTTAGAGTTTAACGAAAGGGATTTCGTATTCTTAAAAGTTTCGCCAATGAAAGGAATAATGCATTTTGATAAGAGATGGAAATTGAGTTCAAGATATATTGGACCTTTTGAAATCATCAAACGCATTGGGAAGGTTGCCTATAAGTTGGCATTACCTCCAGAAATGTTGGCAATACATAATGTGTTCCATGTATCTATGTTGTGAAAGTACATACTAGATCCATCCCATGTATTGAAATATGAACCAGTTCAGATCGAGGAAGATCTGACATATGAAGAGCAACCTATTCAAATTTTGGCACGAGGAGAAAAAGTATTAAGGAATAAGACAATCCCATTAGTCAAAGTTTTGTGGAAGAATCACAATGTTGAAGAGGCTACATAGGAGCGCGAGGATGAAATTAGAGAATTGTACCCCCACCTGTTCTAAATTTTCAAGGACAAAAATTTTATAAGGAGGGGTGAATATGATAACTGGAAATTTTAAGATTCTCGGAAGAATTTAAAATTATATGTATATGACAATTTTAATGTATAAAATATGAAAAATTTGTGTTTTAATATTGTTGAGAATGCAACAAAATGTTCTAATAGTGTTAAAGAGTGTAAGTTCGGAGATGAAACATCTTCCTGAACCGAAACGGGTGAAACGGCCCAAAAATTAGAGCCAAAAGCCGCAGAGAGTGCACCGAATGCACTAAAAGACGAACATTTATGATAATGATTTTTGGTCAAATGGAAGCAAAATAAGGCAAACTAATCGCACTGGAGGCATCAGAAACTGCCTATGCGATTTCAGTAGATTTCCATTTGGTTTGACTTTTGGTCAAACTTTGACCACGAATTAATATGAAAATTAATTGGATGATGTCATGTGTGATATCAAATAATGATGTAATAAATGATGAATATATGGCCAAAAACAGTGGTTGGTGGCATTAATGGTGGAGATTAATGGTAATCTTGAATCAAGGGCTAGGATTAGACCAAAATTACATGAGAATTTTTGGCAAAAATTTGATAAAATGGGCTGTAAAGAGGGTCAGCTAAGGTAGAAAAAAAATCAGCCAAAAATTTGCTTTTTAGTCCGTAGAAAGTTTGCTAAAAAGTCCCTAAACAATTTCCAATTTGTTGGAAAAAATTGCAACTTGGTTGTCCACCAATTTGCCTATAAATAGATGTGAGAAAATACATTTGGAAATCAGAAAAATTTGCCCAAATGCTGCCCAAGTGAAGCCATGCACTTCCTCCCCCCTTAAGCCAAATTTTAGCAAAAATTTCTTCACCAAATTAACTTCCAAACCTATTCCAAGCATTAAGGATTTAAGCTCTTAAGGTGAGCCACCATTTTGTAACTTTCTTGCCATTTTTCTCTTCAAAAATCCGTGGCATGTAGGTATGATAGAATGGTAAAAATTTGATGATTTATTTTGGTGTTAATGTAAGTTGAATGATGTAGTGATTGAAGTATGTTTTAGAAACTTGAAACGAGCAAAATTTATGCATGTTTCATACCCAAACTCGAGGCCTATGTACAAGATGATATGGAAAATTTTGTAATGAAATTTGGTGAGGAATGGCTGGTAAAGGAACCTAAGAATAAGAAAAATTTGCCTATGGTTTTGGACATGAAAACCATGGCATAAAGGCAAGGTTTGAATGAAATTTTCTTAGGTTTTTGATGTAGAAATGTGCATTAGAAACCCTAAGATTTAAATGTGATAAATGAGCTTCGTGATAAAAATTTGTGGTGTTGAATTCCATAAGAAAACCGTGGCCTATGATTGAGGAAAAATGGTGAAATTGTGATTGGTTTGAATGATTGATAATGTGAAAAGCTTTACGTAAAGTTTGGTAACTTTGTGTAAAATAAGCCTTTAGTACAGTATGTGGCAGGTATTAAGGTTCTAAGGCATACCTAATGCCAAGAAAACCTAAAATTCAAGCAGAAATGCTGTCGAAATTTTGAAAATCGCATAAAGGGCATTTCAGGAAACGAGGGATAAAAATGTGCTCAGAAATAAAAATCGAGACCCCTCGGTAGGTTAGAGTTGGTAATGGAAGATTAAACCCAAGAGGAATAGTAAAACGACCCTCTAATGTCTAAAATACCAAGAACGGGAAAAATTACGATAGGGGTATTTTAGGAAACAAAGGGGAAAATTTATGGACGGGATGGAAAACCCGAGCCCCTCAGGAACCAAGGATCAGGAACAGGATGATAAACGTTTCAAGAGTAGTGAAATACCCATTTGAGACTCTGAAACACTAAAAAAATGAGAAACGACCCTAGGTGTCAAAATAGTACCTCCGAGGGTCGGGTGAGGAATAGTTATCGATTTTACAGTAAATAATACTGTAAAAATATATCGAAGTCTAAGAAATATTATTTTATAATATTTAGGCTTAGAAAATCCTAGAAAAATGGTAGATTGGAAACGTTACGGTCCCGAGACCCGCTAGGGGCAAAATGGTCATTTTGACCAAAAATTTTTGAAAGACTCAGAAAGGAACGTTAAGGACCTAGAATGCCTTAAATAAGATTCTAGAGGCCGTAACTAAGATTTTAAAGTTAAAAATCCAAAGTTTATGAAGTACACAGGTGTGTACTTTAGAACACGGGTGTGTAAGAAAAACCCGAGAGGCACACGATCTTGGACACATACATGTATCAAGCCGTGTATCACATAAAAAGATGAAATGTGTTCAAATGCTAATAACAAAATGAATATATGCAAAATAATAAATGATGATGGGAATTAACAGACAATATTTTGTCTGTAGGGACCTAAACTAGAGACCATAATAAAATTGCAGAGGACTTCCGAAAGTGGACGTTATCGCAGTTGTGATAAGTTCAAGCGTTTTCATGTCTGCAACATGAAATACTGTGATATTTAATCATGTACTAATTGTACATTAGATGCAAAGTCCTACGGGCATTAGGGTGTAGTTAGACTAACACACCCAACAAATTGATAAAGTGAGATGTGTATTGTGGGTACACTATGGAAAGAGTGTGACTAAATTTAAGACACACCCATAAAAGAAAGAATGTGTAACAACCTACAGGCATTAAATGTTCCTGATTTTGAGGTGATGACTAATGTCACCCGGTGAAACTATAATTGAAAAATGGTAATGAAACTACTTTTGGCGTACTGGCCTCCAGTAAGGTAGGGGTTTACAAGTCCTTTGGAGATACAAGAACTACTTTGGGCAATGATGGACTGTGGAGGATTAGCCAGAGGGTCGCTGCCTAGGCCTCTCACAGTCAGCGCACATATCAAATCGATACGGCCAATATGAGCCCAAAACCAGAACTTAATGAGGACAATGGCCGAAATTTAATGAAAGCCATAAATAAACATAATTGAGCATAACCGACACTAACGTTACGTGTAGTGTACTCAGTCAAAGTGACATGAATAGTACCCGGTCAGAGTCAAAGTTACTATTTATTAGTCAAAAGTCAAAGTTACTGTTTATGAATAAATAGTACTATTCATGAATGAATAGTATTATTTATTCATAATTTTATTATTGATATTTTTTAATCTATGTAATTCATAGTATGTATATTTGAAATTACTAAGCCTGTTAGCTCACCGGTTTGTTCATGTTACAGGTAAGAAAACTGCCCAATAGACACTCTAGATGGCGGCAGGATATGCATTGCCATTGGAATAGGGAATTTCACAATGGATTATCGTCCTACTACCAGTGTTCCACTGAGCATTAAAAGAGGGAATTTGAAGAAAATGTATTTTGAGAAACAAAGTTGAGATAATGTATTTTTATAAATTATGTTGTATTGCAAAAAGGCAACTAAAGTATAGTTTTAAACTTTATATGGCTGTCATACAAGGCTTTCATGCAATAAAAGTATTTTAGAAAAAAAAAAAAAAGAGCTCCAAAATACAAAGATTTAAAAATGAGGGAAAGTTTTTGATGACACAATGAGGTTCACCGGCTGTCATAATTGGCTACAAAGTTAGATTGTAACAGTTTCGTGTAGCTGAACTTGGGGGCATCACAAAATACTCGTACCATATAGTACCGAGCATTAACCTCTAATACCAAATTGTGGCATCAAGAACCATAAATAATAAATTTAACCATGAATAATATCATTCATCAGGAATAGTACCTCGACTTTGACCGGACACTACTCACGTCAACTTTGACCAAGACCACTAAACGTACAGTTAGTGTCTATTATTCTCAATTATGGTTCCCAATTTAGTTTTGGATCATTATCTTTTATTTAGTTCTGGTTTTAGATCCATATTGACTGTACCGATGGTGTGCGCTACTAAGAGGGACCCGTCGGCCAATCCTCCAGTTTAATGAGCCCTTGGCTTTATCCACGTAGGATTCGAAAAATAACTCCTAGGTAATCATTACTAGGAGCCGGTACGCCATTAGTGGTTTCATTATCATCTTTCTTATAGTTTCAACTAGATAGCAACCATTGCCCCTTGCTGGAACCCTTATTACCTGTAGGTCTTTTCATTCATTTATTTATGTGTGTGTTAATTTAATTACAATCTGGTGCCGTAGCACCTCTTACCTAATTTACACCTAGCACACTTCTTAGACTCATTAGTTCATTATGTGAGTTAGTTAAACTACACCCTAGAGCCTGTAAGACTTTACCGCAAATGTACGATTAGTACATAATTATTACAAAACAGTAATTCATGTTATAGACAATTAAATGTCTGAACTTATAGACACTCATCATGGCGTCATACAATAAAACATTCATATGGCACACAAACATGGACATAACATATTAATTCATGCATATTACAGACAATTCACATGTTTGAACTTACGAACTCATTTATCATAACAAACAATATCAGATTGTTCATGTGCAGGCAGTCAAATGCTTGAACTTACTAACTGCACATAGAACACATAAACATGACTAGTCAATTTATGTTGCAGTCAACGAAATGCTTGAACTTACAACATATAAGAGTTAGACCTATCAGTCAATTCATGTTACAGACAAGAAAATATTTGAACTTACAAATACTCTTGCACGTATCTCCTTTCCCGGGTCCGCAAACGTTCCTTCATTGTGTCTGGATCGGGTTCCTATAACCAAAAAATCAACGATTATTTTCAATCTTATTTCATATATAAAACTAAACAAAACGTAAAAATTCTACGTTTTACCCCTCAATCATGAACTTAGAGTCTAAAATCCTATTTTCTACTTTTTCGCTAACTTTTGGCAAAATTACCATTTTGTCCCTAGTAGAATTTTCTCACTTTTTCCCTTCTTAATTCTTGAATCGGGCCATAAAACTCTCAATTATGGCCTTAGGACACCATTTCTAGCCTTAACGGCCATTTTCCCAACTTTTGACAAAATGACCATTTTGTACCTAACTTTTGACAAAATGACCATTTTGCCACTAGTTCACTTTTCTCACTGTAAACCCACTTTCTGTTGGTTTAAAACCTAAATTTTACCCTTAGAATATTATTTTAACTATTCTAAGGTACTCACGGTCCTTTCCTAGTATTTTAGAAATTTTTGGTCAAAATGATCATTTTACCCCTGACGGGTCTTAGGACCGTAACGTTTTCACTTTGATGTTTTAAAGGGATTTTCTAAGCCCAAAGATCATAAAATAATGTTTCTTAGGCTTTGATATATTTGTACAGTAGCCATTGCTGCAACATAGGCGACTATTTGTCACCCGTCATCACCGAGGATCAGATTTTACGTATCTTACGTTTAGGCCTCAAAAGAACGTTTCACTAATCCTCAAACGTCTGTCATCTTTTTTTGAGCCTAACTCATTTGTTAATTCTTAAAATATTTAAGGGGTCTCAGTTTTCTCACTCGAGCACATTTTTCACCCCTCGTTTCCCAAAATACCCTTCTGTGCCATTTTCAAAATTTCGGCAGTATTTCCGCTTAACTTTTAGGTTCCGGGCATTTAGGAAATGCCTTGAAACCATCTAACCTATTCTAATTTACCACGTGCTATACTAGAGGCCTATACTTTTACGTAAAACTCAACTTTTATGTAAAAATCTTAACATTCTCACACATTTTTTTATCCATCATTTTCATCCATTTTTCTTACAATTTCACATGCCAAAATACATAATTAATACATAATCATTCCAAAACATAAATTAAGGAATGAAGAGACTGAAATCACTATCAAAATCGTCCCACCGACGATCTAATGAACCGTTCAGTTTCGAGTGCACGAACTTTATTCCACCATTCTTCACTTTTCAAGTTCCGGTTTACAAATCCAATGCCACGGATGTGTTTAGAACGTCAAAAATAGGCGAACGGGCTATTCTTCAAATTTTGGTCACCAGGTGGTTGTTGACCGGTGTTGACCATCATTGACCGATGTTGACTCACCGTTGACCAGCATTGACTAGCGACGGTGAAGGAAAAGGCGACCACCATCTTGAAGAGCTTGATGAGAGGAACCCATTGGTGGTATCAATTTCACCAATCAAGGCTCCTATCGCTGGAAATCGGGCCTCGAAAATTGGGGATGGTGGTGGTGGTTAGTTCTCTATCTTCTCAGCGTTGTTACCCAAAATTGACTTAGGGCTTTTGCTCTATACATCATTCTGATCATTTTCAAACCAGCGGTGTCGCTCACCTCTACTGGAATCATCAAGTTTCACGGCAGCAACACGATGACGATGGCGTGACCTTTGGCGGTGTGATCCGGTGGCCGTTGAGCTGAAATGAGGCCTAGGTTTTGTTCTACTCTCCACCACGAATCTTTTAGGACTGAAATCAGCTTGATTGGAGGTCGGATGATGGAGAAACAACGTCTTAAAGTTTTCAGCCTCCAATGGCTTCAGGCGGCGCGTGCGCCTTCCTCCGGCGTCGGTTCCGTCGACTTGGCACGCCATTGGACTCAGCTCGGCGAGAGCTTTCTAACGGTGCTGGAGGTGTCAAAAATATACATTGTTTTCGATGGTCGGTTACTGTTCATATACGGTGGTTTGGGAGAAAAAGAGGGAAGGAGAAAATTATAGGGGCGTTTTTACAAATTTCTGATTTTTCCCCCTTTTTATACTTTTTTTTTTGTGAAAATTTAAACATAGGCTATCTTGACTAATTTGGGCGTGCTAAACCCAGATATATTAGTTTTAACTTGATTCAAGGTCATCTCGACTAGTTTTCCGGTACTGCGATTTCCCGGTAAAAAATTACTTTTTGTGCTCAGTTGACTAATTTGAGCATTTTGATTCCAAATATATCAGTTTTATATCAAGAAAAGGTCATCTTGACCAATTTCTTGATACCGCATGTTCCTCGGTCAAAAATTGCATTTGATGTTCAATTAACTATTTTGAGCATACTAATTCTAAATATATCAGTTTCACATCAAGAAAAGGTCATCTTGACCAACTTCTTGATACATCATAAGTCATCTTCTAAGGCTCTCGATACTGAAATGGCATCATTTTTCCTATTTTGGTTCTGTGAAATTTTTGCACAACTGAATTTCTCACCTTTAAAATTGTCAAAACATTTTATCACGTTCTAAACAATATTAAATCATTCATTTCACATTTTAAACCTAAAAATTATAATGTACATTCAATGTACCTATTTTTCAAGAATGGTGAAATTTCTCGGTTGTCACACTTTGACCTAAGGTTGATCATGGATATCATATGAGGGTTTTGCATATATAACAAGTTCATTGGACAATAGCTTACCACAGGCTTACGTAATACGGTATATAATTGGGAGTTCAGTTTCAGGTTTATAGTCGTGTGACTTTGAAATTAGTGATCATATGATTGGGTTGTTCAATACGGAATGATGATCATATGGAATCACAGGAGCTAGATTATATATGTCCAATTGGTCTATCGACTAGCTCCACGTAATTCCTTAACGAATGGCAAATTGATTTGTGTATGCTTATTGGCTAGTTGACTAAGCATGGATGGTGTTGATATAGGATCAGGTTGGAAGACAAGATTCTCTCCGGTTAGACTCAGATTTTGTTTTTGGATAATAAAGTGCACAATTATTCGAATTCCAAATAAAGTTCCTATGATTTTATTTGAGTTTGAATTGGAGTTGTAGAAAATTATCCATAAGGATAAAACTTGAAATACAACTTTTTGTGGAGTTTGAAATTTGAAATTTAAATTTTGAAATTTTAAATATGAAATATGAAATTTAAATTTTGAATTTGAAATTTAAATTTGAAGTTTGAAATTTGAAATTTGAAATTTGAAATTTGAAATTTGAATTGGAAATTTAAATTTAAAAATTGAATTTGAAGTTTGAATTTTGAAATTTGAAGTTTGAAATTTCAATTCAAATTTTAAATCACAATATCTTGAAAAACTGAATTTGTTGTGGATAATTCCACAAGGATAGATTCGGATTTTATGTGGATAATAGAGAGGAAAATATTGTTTGAATCCTACTTGAATTTTGAATCCTAAACCTAACCAAAAGTGGCCGAATTTGTTAGGGAAGATTCTCCCTAGGAGAGTTCGGATTTTAGTGGATTAGGATGCAGGGAAAATTCAAGTTTTAATCTTAGTTGAATTTTGATTCTCACCCTCATAAGGTGGCTAAAAATTTATGGATAAATCCATAAGGATGAGATAAAAAATTTTGAGATAAAAATTGGCTAAAAATTTTAGTGGATTAGGATGCAGGGAGATTTTTTATTTTTATGTGGATAAGGATGAGATAAAATTCAAGCTAGAAAATCCTATTTGAATTTTGATTCTCCTCACACTAGGGTAGTAGAATCTAGCCTTGTTTTTGGGCTAGGGGAAAATTCAGTTATAATGGATAATGATGAGATTAAATTCAAGTTAAAATCCTGTTTGAATTTGGATTGCAAAATCCCTAGGGTTGGCAGAATCTTCCCTTGTTTTTGGCCTATGGAATTTCAGATTTTGTGTAGTGGATAGGGGGTAAAATCTTCTCCTAATCCAATTCGAATTCAAGGGTTCACCTTATGCCAGTCTATAAATAGGGGTCCTGCCACTCCAGTTTTCTCAGACCATAGACTCTCAGGTGAGCTGGCTTATTATTATACAACTTACTGTGACAATAAGTTCTTTAGAAATCTGGGTAATCGAAAGAAGACTAGCAGTGCTAGCATACTAGTCAAGGAACCGAGTGCCCACACTCTTTGCCATCTGGGAATTGGAGAATAGTAGAGTAGGCCAGTTAGTTGAAGCCCTCCGGTCATTCTCCTCCTACAACTTGGCGTCCTCTGAGGTATAAAGTTTATATTGTTTTTAGTTTATTATATATGGCATCATGAGATATTTAACGATCTTGAAAAAATTTTATAATTCCGCTATGCCATTCTGATTCATTTTTACCGATTTTTCCTACATGTTCTGCCTTGACCTTCTAACATGTAAAGCATCTGGCGACGAACTCGGCAATGTCATTCTTTATTCTAGGCCACCAAAAGCTTCTTTCCAGGTCCTTATACATCTTATTTGCTCATGGATGTTCAGATTATAGTGCCTCATGAGCTTTCAAAAGGATTCACTTCTTGAGCTCTTCATCCTTCGGAACACACACTCTATCCCTATAGTAGAGTATGTCGTCCTTAGAGACTCTAAATGCTGAATCCTTATCCTCTATAGCTTCCTTTCTGGACTTGACCAGGGACGAATCGAGTTCTTGACCGGCCTTGATCTCATCTAGGAGTGTCGATTGGAGGGTCATGTCAGACAATTTCCCTATCAGAATCTCAATCTCGCTGCTACACAGATCCCTTTGTAGAG
This sequence comes from Antiaris toxicaria, assembly GCA_035233585.1. Lineage (NCBI taxonomy): Eukaryota > Viridiplantae > Streptophyta > Magnoliopsida > Rosales > Moraceae > Antiaris > Antiaris toxicaria. The sequence goes on along the minus strand of CP141155.1, from coordinate 20,875,646 downwards.
CTTTCAGCAAGGCATTGATAGCCATGAGCGAAATAGAATGCTTCTGACTCAGTGCATTGGCCACTTTATTGGCTTTTTCCGGATGATATAGGATCTCACAGTCGTAATCCTTTACCAACTCTAGCCACCTTTGCTACCTCATGTTGAGCTCTTTCTGCGTAAAAATGTACTCAAGGCTCTAGTGGTCGGTGTAGATCTCACACTTGACTCCATAGAGGTAGTGCTTCCATATTTTCAACGCAAAAACTACCGCTACTAGCTCTAGATCATGCATAGGATAGTTCTTCTTGTAGTCCTTGAGCTGTTGTGAAGCATACGCGACTACTCTACCACTCTGCATTAACAGGGCTCCCAACCCAGTTTTGGATGCGTCGCTATAGATCACAAAGCTCTCCTGACCAGCATTTAGAATGGTCATTATTGGAGTGCTTGTGAGTCTTCGTTTTAGCTCTTGAAAGCTATCCTCATACTTGTCGATCCACTTGAACATCTTTCCTTTCTTAGTAAGCACTGTAAGTAGGGCAGCTAGCTTCGAAAAGCCTTCGACGAAGTGCCAGTAATATCCTACTAAGCTTAGGAAACTGCATATCTCTGGCACATTCTTTGGAGCTAGTCACGTGCTAACTGCCTCAACCTTTGCTGGGTCTATAGATACTCCCTCCTAGGAGACTACGTGACCTAGAAAGCGAACCTTCTCCAGTCAAAACTCATACTTGGAGAACTTGGCATATAGCTAATGGTCCTTTAATACGTGCAGTGTTATCCTCAAGTGTTCTTCGTGCTCCTCCTTTGTTTTGGAGTATATAAGTATGTCATCGATGAACATAATGACAAACTTATCCAAATAGTCCTTGAACACACGGTTCATCAAATCCATGACGGTTCCTGGAGCGTTTGTTCGTCTGACCGACATAACGAGGAACTTGTAGTGGCCATATCTCATTCGAAAGGTAGTTTTGAGCACATCCACATCCCTGATTTGCAGTTGATGGTACCCTAAATGCGGGTTGACCTTTAAGAATACTACCACTTCCCAGAGTTGATCAAACAAGTCGTCAATCCACGGCAATGGGTACTTGTTCTTGATCATGATTTTGTTTAGCTCTCTGTAGTCTATGCACATCCTTAGTGTCTAGTCTTTCTTTTTTCACGAAGAGCACGGGCGCTCCCAAGGTGAATAGCTTTGTCAAATAAATCTCTTGTCCATCAGATCCTTTAATTAGGCTTGGAGATCATTTAGCTCTATATCGGCCATTCGGTATAGGGCCTTAGAAATAGGGGCTGATCCTGGCAGAAGTTCAATCTCAAATAAGATCTCACACTCTGGTGGGAGTCTTGGAAGATCTTCTGGAAACACTTCCATGAATTCCCTAACCACTAGTACGCTCTCAGGCCTTATCTCCACTTTTTGAGTCTTATCTACCACGTGTCCTAGGAAGCCTGTGCATCCGCTGGATATCAGCTTGTGAGCCTTCATCATTGAGATCATCGTCTTTGGTTGCTTCAATGATAAACCCATATAGACGAACTTTTCACTCCCGATCGATTCAAAAGCAACCTTTCACCCTTGATAGTCTATGATGGCGTTGTACTTTGCGAGGAAGTCCATCCCCAAGATTGCATCATTGTCGTACATGTCGATGACGATCAGGTTAACGCTCAACTCTCTATCGCAGATAATTACTGGTACATAACATATCCAGTAATTAGACAATAAAACCTCACCTAAGGCAAGTGCAGTTCTGAAAGTCTGTTTAATCTTATCCCAACTTTTATCTATCTTTCTAGCAAATTCAAATGACAGAAAGGAATAGGTAGCTCCAGAATCAAATAACACTAATGCACTTGTGTTGGCGACAGAAAGCTGAATTGTTACCACTGCAAAAGTTCCAACCTCAGATTATTCCTTGTGTAGGCGTAGATTCTCCCCTGGTTGTCTGGAGCTTCCAGTCTGCCTTATGAGATCGAAGGGCCTTTGATCTTGGTCTGGACAGCATAAAGTTGGTTATTTGTAGAATGGGGTTGATTCTGTAGATAGAATAGCAGTGTTTGGTATAGTGGCCTTCCTTGCTATTAATGAAATAGCCACTTGTTCCCTGTCTGCACTCTCCTAGGTGCCTCTTTCTGCATTTCGGGCACATCGGGTGTTGGTTGCTATTTCCTCTCCTATTATTTTTTCTTCTGGGGAAAATTCTTCTGTGAACCTTAGTTGCCCGTGTTCCCCTTTCTCTTGTTGTTATTACGAGGTTGCCTACTATTCTGGTCAGAACCCGTGTTTTTCCTTCTCTGCTGAGATTCTGGGTTCTACTTCCCCTGTGCCTACTTTACTTGAGTCTTTTCCTCCTTTTAGACTTTAAAGATCTGAGCCCTTCGCTCCCTATCCTGGGCCAACCAGTATTCAGCTCGGATGGCCCTGCTAACACACTCTGCTACTGTAACTGGTCTGTAGCTACCATTACAGACCTGAACCAAAATATCTATCCAGAACATCTTCAATATTTGTCTGACCCTCTCCTTTTCAATAGGTACCAAATCCGGACAAAGTTGAGCCAGTTGCTCAAATTTCTTGACTGCCTCCATGACAGTCATGATACCTTGGCGCAAGTTGTTGAACTCGTCTTGTTGTGCTGCTAGTGCTTCCTCGTTGAAGTATATTTCTTTAAATTCTTCAATGAAGTCGCTCCAGCTCATCTCGCTGATGTTCCTCCTAATGGTTACCATCTTCCACCACTGACGCACCTCCTTGCGCAGGGTGAAGGACGCGCATATAACCTTCTTTCTATCTATTAGCCCCATTAAATCCAAGATTACTTGGATGTCTGTTAGCCAGTCATCGGCCTGTATGGGGTTGATGGTTCCTTCGCACTCTAGCACTTTCATGTACCAGAATCTCTCGTATAAGTTACCTTCCCTAAAGGCTGGCTGAGGCACGTTTGCTGCTACGGGAGCAGTCGTTGTTGGAGGGGCTGGTGGTGGTGCAGGAAATTACCGCCCTCGCGGAACTCCCTGGACTGGGGAAGTCACTTGTTCCCATGGGGCCTCTGAGGTCGATGGAGTCTCTTGAGCTGGTACCCTTGCTGTCTGTGGTGCTTGGGTTTGTTGGCCCATCTGTTCCCTAAGCTGGTTTAGTTCATACTACTGGTTCTCGATCATTTCTCGCATAGCTGCGAGTTGTGCTATCAACTTATCCTCTCAGGATGCTTGGGTTGTCTGCGTATGCACTCTAACCATGTTATCCTTCGAAACCCTATCATATAGCGGAAAAAGAAATTATAAGTCTTTTGTTTCCATACTAGGAAATCATGTTTGCACAAAACTCACTTTCTTTACTAATATAAGTATACATATATGCATCATCACTTCTTTTTCTCATGCTGTGATGTTCAATCTGATTTGTCATATCTCATTGAAATATCGTCTGAGTACTCGGACTCGTCCTACACTTTCTGTCACACTCTATTCATGTGTGGAAATATTATATCTAAGAACTTGGGCAAAACTGCACTTCTTTTCATATCAAATAAAAGTACATAACTTTAGTCTGTTAGGAGTGGTGAACACTTCCCAGTACATAGTCTCAAAAGGACATGCTAGGTTAAGTCAAGTGGGAGTAGGCCACTACCTCCCTTCATACATATATACATGGTCAAAAGTCCTACTAAAATGGGTCACTACTACTCTGAGAATAATCCTGACTGTGCATCGGAGATCTCCTTGTTGTCGCTCTTGTCGAAAGGAAACTCTTCTGGGTCCTCCTTGTCTTTTATGCGGGAACTGGCTTCGTCATCACTGGCTATAATGACATGAGGTTCAGGCTCATGCTCCATCCATTCATTATCGTTGAAATGGTTGGGGATCTCATCCTCTTCATCGTCACCCATCTCCACATCCTCGGGAGGGGCATCTGGAAGTTCTTCATCATTATCGTCGCTATCCTCTACCTCTAAGAGGTGTTCGGGAGATGGAGGGGCTAGTTTAGGTTCTTCCATAGGCTCTGGCTGATGCTCAACCACGGGGTCCTCACCGGCCATTTTGTGAGCTGGGTCCCCCGGGTTTCCCTCAACATTGGTAGCCACTGTGACGACTTGGGCTTGTATGGGGATCCTGGGATTGATCACTTCTATCTTGGTGTCTACTATCTCCTTGATAAAGTGCCTTAAGTCCTTGTGATGTAAAGGGTAGCGGATGAGTTCCCTCACATACCACGGAACTCCTCTCCATAAGAGTTCAGTTACCTCCTTGAAAGGTCTGTACAAGGGGATGTAGGGTAGCATGGCATCCATGAACCTCTAACAATAATGCATTATGGTCTCCCCCTCATAAACATCCCATATACCCGAGAGGACGTCGCACCGTCTCTCATGCATGTCTGCCCAAATACCCACTTCTCACTCTGGCCTGTGGATCCCATCAAATGGAGGTGGTGCAAATGTGACGCGGAGCTCTTGGCAAAAGTTTGCCTAGTCCATCATAGGATCTCCTTCCCTACGTCGATCCAACCACCAAGCTCTTATTAGTCCATCCAATTTGCTACTTGCGAAGACCACCTGTAGGCGAGGTAGGATATGCCAGATATGGAATATGACTTCCATATCGTGAATCCATCTCATAAGCTCATAGGGTCGACGGCGACCATCGAATCTATCTGGATGCATGGTAGCGAAAGCCAAACTCGCCTAGCGATCTTCATGTATTTGGTGTGTAGGTTCTACAATTATAGGTTCTACCAGTGTAGGTTCTACCAGTGTAGGTTCTACCAGTATAGGTTCTACCAATGTAGCCATGACTACCTATTATAACTTAAACGTTAACTTACATACAATCAACATAAAATACAAACTAACTACTTGGACAGATGAAGTTGGCATGCAGCGATGTGAGGTAAGGTGGCAGGATACCGCTTTGATACCAAACTGTGGTGGCCCAAGCCCTGAACGGGCTAGAACGTCACATGAAAAACCATTATTACTTAACTTACTTGAAAACTATATCTAAATACTGTAAAATTGGAATTTTTTTTTTGAATAATACATTTTACTATTTACGTACATACATGTATATACTTTACAGATACATAAAGATCTAAATACTTATTGAGGTCCAAACATACATATATACTCTTGAATTTACTATACTAGTTACTACTTAATATATGTTCGGTTCTCAAAATAAAACGACTGCTTAATACTGAGTAGAAATTAACATTGGTGGTGGTATCCACAACCTCAACCCTCACACTCGCCTCTGCCGCCGTCATTGTCCAGCAGTGTCTAGCTTGCCGGTCTCTTACCTATAGCATGAACACACACTGTGAGCTTTATGCTTAGCAAGTACAACATATCATCTGCAAAACATAGTTAAAACATAAGCCACACTATAAGGCATATTTAAAACTGTCAATCATGTCACACATTCACACAGAACATGGAAACATATCATATAGCATAATTTAGAATGCATATCATACGGACATACCATATCATGTAATTGAGAAGCATGCTATAACTGTATCTAGGGCATATCATGAACAATGCATGAACCGCTTATGCTCCATTTATGCTTCATTATGCATTATCTTTTCTTATCTGAAGGGCCCTAGTATCAGTACCACTATGTGCGGATCTTCGGATTCGCCCGTGATCATAGTGAGCCTTGCACTCGTGGACCTTACGCCTGTTATATATATAAATACTGTGGGCCTTGTGCCTAGTATAAACTATAGGCTTGTGCCCAATATAAACTGAGGGCCTTGGCCCGTTATACCGACACCTTAATTTCATTACCCAATTCTAGAATCATGTCTGATATGCCATGAGCTCTACTAGGCTATCCACTAATCTTACGCGATAGGGATGTAATGGCATCTAACTTATACTGTTTATTAATCTAACATGATTATGAAACATGCTATGTTATGTGACCATTATACGCAATTTGCATACTTAACATAGAGTGAAAACAATAGTTTTAAACTTATTTCATTCATGTTGTAGGCGGAGTTGTACTTACCTGGTCTACACGCAAATTTGTACCTCGCCTCGTCAATTTACATGTCTCCACCTGTAATCATAACACATTTCCGTTAAAACTCGCTCTTAGGTCACTATGATCATTAGTGACTAATAAAAATTTTATCGTTATATGGTACCGATCCTTATCGGTACTAACTGCTCCCCTCTTGAGAGTTTGATTTTCTAATTTCTAATAGTGGTTAATTAATTTATTTACCCAATAAATTAATTAATGTCACTTTATCTCTTCTTATCTCGAGTTTGATTAGTTAACTGGCTAGTCAACTAACCAGTTACCTCACGTATTGACTGTTTAGCCTATCGGGTTACCTTTACAGATTTAATTACCCCAAATTTTTATACTTAGTTCACACCCGTCCCTCGAGTGATACTATTCCAACATAGGGGTCGATTTTTCCTCTTTTTCTTACATTTCGAGATCTCGAATGGACAGTTTACTAATCCTCAAAATGCCCATCCTTCTTTCCTGGGACTTGGTCACCGAGGGGGCTCGGGTTTCCATCCTGACCACTTATTTCCCCCCTCGTTTCAAAAATGCCCTTCATGCCATTTTAAAAATTTTGACAGCATTTCGGCTTAAGTTTTGGGTTCTCAGCATTTAGGAAACACCTCAAAACCATCTAACCAATTCTAATCTGCCACGTACTAAACTAGATGCCTAATTTTTACATAAAAACTCAAACTTTTTATGTAAAAATCTTTACATTTTCATACATTTTCTTATCTGACCATTTTTCATACCAATAATCCATAATTAACATATAATCATTCCAATTAATAAATTAAGGAATAAAGATAGTCGAGATCACTACCGAAGTCGTTCAGCGACATCCAGTAGGTAGGTTGACTTCAATCGGCGAACAACGAAGCCGTTCGATCTCACGTGCACAAACTTTCATTCACCGTTCTTCATGTTTGAAATTTTGATTGACAAATTCGATGCTGCGAACATGTCCGGAATGTCGAAAATAGGCCAGAGGGCCATCTTTCAAATTTTAGTGGCCGGGTCACCATTGACCGATGTTGACCATCGTTGACCGGCATTGATCAGTGGCGGTGTGGGCCAAGATAGGCACCAATTTGTAGATCTCAACAAGAGGAACCCATTTCTGGTGTCAATTTACCAAATCAAAGCTCCCATCGTTGGAAACCATCTCCCCAACGGCGGACGGTGGTGGCCGTAACATTCAATCTCTATTGTGCCGGCGTCGATTTATGCAATTGAGTTGGGGCTTTTATTCCCGCATCATTCTGAGCAATTTAAGACAGGTGGTGTCGCTCACCTCCACTGAAATCGACGAGTTCCAAGGCAGAGACACGGTGGCACAACGACAGACTTGGGTTGCGCGATCCGACGGCCGTTGAGGTGAAACAAGACAAAGCTTTTGTTCTCCTCTTCCCCACGAATCTATCAGGATCAGAATCACCTCGATCGGAGGTCGGATGATGAAGATACAACGTCGGGAAATTTTACACCTCCGGCAGTTTTGGGTGGTGCGTGCGGCCTCCTCCAGCGGTGATTCCGTCGAGTTGACACACCATTGGACTCAGCTCAGCGAGAGCTTTCCAACGAGACTAGCGGTGTCGAAAATGGACACCATTTCTGGTTCGGGGTTACTATTCATATTCGGTGGTGGGGAGGAAAGAGAAAGAGAAGGAAAAAAAGTGAGGCTTTCCAACGAGACTAGCGGTGTCGAAAATGGACACCATTTTCCTATTCATATTCAGCGAGAGCTTTCCAACGAGACTAGCAGTGTCGAAAATGGACACCATTTCTGGTTCGTGGTTACTATTCATATTCGGTGGTGGGGAGGAAGGAGAAAGAGAAGGAAAAAAAGTGAGGCTTTTTTTTGCAAATTTCTGATTTTTCCACTTTTTTATCTTTTTTTTTTTAATTTTAACATAGGCTATACTGACTAATTTGGGCATGCTAATCCCAAATATATCAGTTTTACGTTCATCTGAGGTCATCTAGACTAGTTTTCTGTATCTGTGTGACTCCTACCCGGAAATCACCTTTTGTGCTCAACTGACCAATTTGAGAGTTCTGAGTTTAAATATATCAGTTTTGGGCTGAGAAAAGGTTGTCTTGACCCCTTTGTCAATACTGCGTATCTCTCAAACAGTTGTGCTCAATTGACTAAATTAAACATCCTGACTAGAAATATATCAGTTTTATGTCAAGAAAACGTCATCTCGACTATTTTCTAGATACTGTATACTTATCAAGCAAAATTTCACTATTATGCTCCGATAACCAGTTTGAGCGTACTGATAACTAGCTCATCAGTTCTGTGTCAAGAAATGGTCATCTAGACCGATTTCTTGATACTGCATGTCTCACACGCACACTCACATGTACCAAGGTGAACCGATCTCACCCTCAGTTACTTCTTTCACTACATGAATAGTATTAAACGTTTCTTTTACCCGTTTAATTCATTAAAACTGAAAAATTATACTATATTCATTAACTTAATTACTTATTACAGAGTAATTAGGTTCCATGAACGTGTGGGTCATTACAAAACTAATTATGTTCTAGGCATTTGTCTCTTCAAAAATTGAAAGAACAAAATGATAGTATTATCCCAGGCTTCATGCATAGACAAGATAATTGAAAAGCATACAATGCAAGAGGTAAAATAAAGTTCACAGCCTTTCATTGTTAGTCTAACTCTTTCATTAGACGATTGTCCCAAGACATTGGAAGAAAGAGAGCGTATGAGTAAGGTCCTTTATGTACACTATGCTTTGTACACGCCCAAACATTTGTTTTGTAATAGGTATAGTGAGTTAATATCAAACGAATCCTAAAGTCAAGAATTGGCAAGCTGTGAAGCATATACTCAAGTATCTTAAGAGAACGAGGGATTATATATTAGTATATTCTGGAGGGGACCTAACACCTGCAGGATACAAGGACTCTGATTTCTAAACTTGTAAGGATTTAAGGAAGTTGACTTTAGAATCAGTGTTTTTGCTTGGAAGAGACGTCATTGTGTAAAGGAGCATAAAACAGGATTGCACTACCGACTCTACGATGGAGGCTGAATATGTGGCTGGGGCTGGGGCATTTAAAGAAGCGGTTTAGCCCCGTAAGTTCTTTAGAGTCCTTGAAGTCATTCTAAGTGTTGAAAAGTCTATCACACTCTATTATGATAATAGCACAGTGATTGCCCACATAAAGGAATCTTGGCACCACAATTGGACAAAGCACATAGATCAGAGTTACCATATAATTTGAGGGCACGTGGGTGTAGGACTAGTAGATGTATGTAAGGTTGCATCTGAGGACAACATTACCGAACCCTTTACTATGACTTTGTTGGCTAGAAGCTTTGAAAGGTATGTCGACTAGAAGCTTTGAAAGGTATGTCGAGACAATAGGGATGCGTAACATGACACATCTACTAGTTTAAGGCAAGTGGGAGATTGTTAGGAATGCCCTAAGCAGGAAAGACATTTTATGTATAATTCATTTATTTTGAACTGGATAATAAAATTATATTAGAGGTTATTCATTATATTGCTATATGTCCTCTTCCTATTTACATATTAAAGTAAATGTAAGCAAATATGACTCACTGAATGCTTGTGTTAAACTATTAAAATCATGCACACAATGGACTTTTGTATGCGAGAAGACAATGTTCTAAAGTAAGTAGTCTAAACTATGGTCCGTAGTCTATGGAGTTAGACCGAGCATCTAACCCATGTTAAGACTATTATGCTATCTAAAGCCAATTGGGAGGACGGTTTATCTTGACTGTCTGGAACTTCGACTCCTAAGTAGAGATATAGATATGTTACTTGGTAGTGACGTACTGGACCAGGACCAAAGTGTAATTGATCTGCATAGTCTGCTTGAGTGGATCATGTTACTTTTGATATTCATTATGCAATAACCATAATCCTGAATAGATGAATCATTTCAAATATCTGACTTGTGTACTTTGATGTTCCAATGGCTATAGCGTCTCATAGGTAGTAAGCTTATAAGCCGATTCGTTGGGTACATGATTTGTTTATGATGGAGGGTTTGTTTATAGATATTGGAATTGTAGCTCAATAAGGAGTAAAAATTATCCTCTTAAAGGTATTATACTGGATATGAAATGGACAAGGCCTTGGGTCGTCTACTGGGTAGATCTTTATAATAGATCTTTCAGATAGCTTGATTAGTAGGTCGAACAGACTTTGACCTAAAACTAATCATGGATATCATATGAGAGTTTTGCATAAATGACAAGATCATTGGATGATAGCTTATCACTAGCTTATATAATATGATATATAATTAGGAGTACAGTTTCAGATTTGTAGTGGTGTGATTCTGAAACTAATAATTGTAATGGGTTTATTGGGTATAAAATAACAGTTACATGGATTATTAGAGCCCACATTATATATGTCCAATTGGTCCCTCTACTACCTCCATAAAATTCTTTAACAGATGGTAATTGGTCGGGATATTCTTAATAACTTGTTGTTTTGCATTTAATGAAGAGAAAAATCCAGATCTCCCTCTTACAGGATGTAGGCATTTTTCTCTAAGTGCCGGAGGGGCAAAATTATAATTTTGTATTATTAAATAAATAAGATGAATATTTAATTAATATTTATTTTGAAAGATAAGATTTGAAATATAAATTAATTGTATTTGAATTTGAAATTCAAATATGTGATTAATTTGAATTTTGAAAATCTTGTCTTAAAATATATATTTGAAATTTAAAATATTATCCTAATTGAATTTAAATTGAACAAAATCATGTCTTGGTAATACTAGGGGTAGCGTCCATAATGTATAAGGAAAGAAGACAAGATTTTTTTCTAGTTTGAATTTGAATTTTGTTTTGGATAAGAGATTACATAATTATTTGAATTTCAAATAAAGTTGCTATTATTTTATTTGAATTTGAAATTGAGTTGTGGAAAATTATCCATATGGATAAAATTCAAAAATTTGTAGAATTTGAAATTTGAATGAAATTTTGAATCACAAATATCCATTGGTGGACGAATTTCTTAGTGGATAATTCCACATGGTGAAATTGGTTTCAGTGAATAAGGGAGAGAGAAAAAAAATCTTGTTTGAATCTTGAATCTCCTTCTCCCACTGGTGGTCGAATTTTGTAGGGAGATTTCCCTAAAGGAAATCGATTTTTAGGGGTTGTGGGAGAGAGAAAAATCTTTTCTTGGTCTAATTGAAAATTCAAAAATCACCTAATGTAATTTTATAAATACGGTTTTTCCATTTCTATGTTCTTTAGACCACAGACTCTCAGGTAAACGAATTTATTATTGCACATCTCACTAGCAGTAATAAACTCTTAGAGATCTAGGTGGTTGGAAGAAGACAAGCCGCACTAGAATACCAATCAAGGAACTGAGTGCCTACACACTTCACCATCCAGAAATTGGAAAATAATAGAGAAAGCTAGTTGGTTAAAGCCCCTCGGTCACTTCCCTTCGACATTCGTGGTGTTGTCCTTTAAAGGTATATGATTGTTGATAATTTATTATAGCAATACGAGTTACTTAATGGTCCTTGAAAAAAATTTTAAAATTCTATTGCACACTCTAGCATTTTTTCCAACACCAACAGGCCTACCTGCACCTAGGCATAGGTTGCTAGCCTCTAGCCAGGGCAGCCTATAGGCCTGCCTATGAAAGGCCTATGACCATGCTGCCTGCAGGCCTGGCCTGAGGCTGGTGGGCCTGCTGGGTGCCATAGGCTGCCACAAACCTTTTAGGGCTCTAAGCTTTCAAGCCCATGGCCTAATTGGCCTAGATGCATATTTTTTCAATTATTTTTAATTTGATATTTTAACTCTTAATTGTGTATAAAATTATGTAATTGTAAATTTAAATTTTAAAATTACATATCATTTAATTGTAAATTTATATTTTGAAAATATAAATTGTTATACATGAAATTTGAAATTGTTTAAAATTTGAATTTTAAATAATTTTGAGATGAGAAATAAATTGAGAAGCTATATGAAGATGGATACACAAAGATAGAGCAAAATTCAAGACCCAAATATGCTTTAGATGTAATTTTGTAATCATTAATTTTTTTCTTTTCTACTATGAGACAATGACTAGGTTATTTAAGTTTTTATCATTTATTTTTTCTATTTTTTGTCATGGATGGATGAATATATGTTTATGGATTTTACATGTGCTTATTTGATAACATGTCAATAAGATAGAGGAATGCTGCTCAAACTATTTTGATTATACATGTTCTTTAAAAAACTTACATGTTTTAAAATATTGAATGGGTGAAGGTTTCAAAAAAGACACACAGCCTCTATTGTTGATCCATATGTGAAAGCATGGTAATGCCTTGTATCAGTTTTGCCCTATCCACACTCCTCGATTGGTGTTTATCATCGCCAGTATACTAGGTTGGATCTCCTAAGTGGAAAACATGTTTGGGTATAATTCTATTCATGACCATCTCTTAATGGCTTAAATAGGATCTGGATCGAACTATGCAAATAATAGTCACACACTCAAGACTCGTTTAGCTATTAACCTTCCTGATAAACTCTGTTAGTTAAACTTGCAGCCAAAATAAGCTGTTATTAATATATGTCTTAACTTGGAGGAATTAAGTCAACATATTTTAATTTGACGGAATCCATGTTTTGGCTATTTATCTCATTACCACCCCTTGGTGGCTTGAGGCAATAAGAGCTTAAGGGCTGGTCATAAGACAACAGATGTTGAAAATTACCATTGTAATACTACATGTTTTTTTTTTCTTTCAAAATTCATGTAGGAAAATACTTGTATGTTTTATTTACTAAATATCCTGTATATTTGCTTGGGCTTTATGATGATGTTTTTTTATATTTTATTTTAGTCCAAATTATCACCAACACTTCTAATCTCAATACTGATTAAAAGCAAACTTAACAATGATAATTATAAAGACTAGAAAAGAAACTTGCTAATGGTTCTCAACTATAAGAGACACATTCATACTAGACGATCCATGCCCACCAGGGCCATGATCTGATGCACTACTTGAAGAAGTCCCTTGTCATGTATACTCATTGGAAAGAATCCAATGAGATAGCTCGTGTTATACTTGCTAGCACGATGAAAGCTTTACAAAAGCAACATGAAACCTATTAAGTTATGAAGGAGATCATAGAAAAATTGGAGGATATATTCGGAGGCCAACAAAAGTTGACTCAATAATCCACTATCACCAGTATAATGAACTTGAAGCAGAAGGTAGGTACTTCAGTGAAGGACTATATGTTTATACTGATGGCACTTTTTGCTACAGCTGCTAATAACGGCGCTGAGATGGACTACAACACTCAAATTGAGATAGTGTTCAAAACTTTGCCTAAGGATTTTGTGGGATTCAAAACCACACACAATATGATGACAAGGGATTTAGGACTAACTGAGCTCATGAAGCAACTATAGGCTTACAAACAGATGATCAATGATGGTTTCTGGTCCAGACTAAGGGAGAGGCTAATTAGCAGAATCTTCTAAACCCTTCGGGAACAAGAAGAAGCTAAAAAAGAAGCATAGGGCTTCTATTTCTTCTATTGCTCCTGTTTCAAATGGGAAGGAAAAGAAGAAGAGTAAGAAGTCTAAAGACCCTAAAAATTCCAAATGCTTCCACTATAGGAAAGTAGGCCACTGTAAGAAGTCTTGCAAGAAACTCCTAGCTGCCAAGGGCAAGGAAGGTAAGGATTTTCTTTTCTTAGAAGCTTGTTTGGTGGAAGAATTGAAGGACACTTAGGTCATTGATTTGGGTGCCACTAATCATGTTTATGTTTCTTTGCAGGGGTTTGCGAAAACGAGAAGTCTACATAATAGGAGCCTCTTGTTGCGGACTAGAAATGGTAGCTTAGTGGTGGCTAAAGCAGTGTAAGATGTGCATCCTTATTTTGATGAATTTAGATTTGTTTTATTGAAAAACTGTTTTTATGTTCCTAATTTTAGGAAGAACCTTATATTCGTAGCTTGTTTAATTAAGGATGCTTATTCATTTTTTTAATAAAATAGTTGTTATTCATAAAAACAAGTCTTTTATCTATTTGTGGTGGATGAATGGAAATCTTTATTTGGTCAAACCTAAGATGTAGTCACTGCTTTACATTGAATTGATTGATAACTCTAAAAGGTTAAAAGCTTTTCACTCTAACAAGGCATATCTTTAGTTTTTAAGGCTTAGTCATATTAATCAAGATATGATTCGAAGATTGATAAAAGACGGTCCTTTGGATACTCTGAAGGAGGTACGTATACCTTATTGTGAGTCTTTTCTTGAGGGTAAGATGACTAAGAGGTCTTTTGGAGCTAAGGGTACTAGGACTACTGAACTTTTAGAAATTGTACACGCTGACGTATGTGGCCTTATGAACGTCGAGATGTGAGGAGGATACGAGTATTAGGTTACTTTTATAGATGATTACTCGGGGTATGGATATGCGTACCTGATGCACCATAAGAGTGAAACATTTGACAAGTTCAAAGAGTATTGTGCAAAAGTGGAAGAACAATTAGGTAAATTCATAAAGATACTTCGATCTAATCGAGCTGGCGAATACCTCTCTAAAAATTTTTTAGGATATTTTGTAGAGAACGATATTTTATCCTAATTGACTACACCTGTTACTCCATAATAGAATGGTGTAGCCAAAACTAGAAACATAACCTTATTGAATATGATACGATCCATGCTAAGTTATTCAACTCTACCATTATCATTCTGGGGATATTCACTATAAACGACATGCTATATTTTGAAGCAAGTTCTAAGTGAATCAATTTCTAGGACTCCATACAAATTGTGACATGGCAAGAAGCCTTCCCTTGGATATATGAAAATATGAGGCTATCTGACACATGTATTGGATGGGGATATGAAGAAGTTGGAACTATAATCAGAATTGTATATGTTTGTAGGGCATCTTAAGTGAACTAAAGGAGGTCTGCTCTATAATCTGAAGGAACAAAAGGTCACTATCTTAACCCATGTGATATTCCTAGAGGAAAGTTATATGAATGACTTTAAGCCTCGAAGTAAAGTAGTGCTCGAGGAGTTATTAGGCGATAGAATTTCTCCATATGTTTTGGTTTTGGACACAAGTTCAAGTTCTAGTAAAATGATCAACAATTTAGAGTGCTTCGACATAGTGGGAGGGTTTCTAGGAAACCTAATTTTTTTATGTATGATGCTGAGGTACCAAGCCAAAGCTCATGAGCATGATAATGACCTGGTTACTTACGATGAAGTTACAAATGATGTCAATTCTAAATCTTGGAAACAGGCCACAAACAATGAGATGGATTCTATAGAATCCAACTCTATTTGGGAACTTATGGACTTGTTGAATGGGATAAAACCCAATGAGTACAAGTGGGTCTATAAGAGAAAGAAGGATGCGAAAAGAAGTTTAAACTTTCAAGGCTAGACTTATGACAAACACATAAAAGATTGGAGTCGATTACGATGAAACCTTTTCGCCTGTTACAATACTAAAGTCTATTCGCATTCTTCTATCCATTACTATGGCTCTCGATTTAGAGATCTAGCAAATGGATGTCAAGACAGCATTCTTGAATGGCCATCTTGATGAAAGTACCCATATAGTACATCTCGAAGGGTTCATAACAAAAGGCCAAGAGAGGAAACTTTGCAGGTTTCTTAGATCCACTTATGGATTAAAGCAAGCATCCCACTCATGGAACCAAAAATTTGATCAAGTAATCAAACATTCGATTTTGAGTAGAACCTTGATGAATCTTGTATTTATAAATGTATAAACGATGGTAAAGTGGTCTTTCTAGTACTTTAGGCTGATGATATACCATTCATTTGGAATGATGAAAGAAATTTATCATCAGTCAAACTTTGGTTATCTCAATAGTTTGATATGGAGGAGTTAGGAGAAGCTAATCATGTTTTAGGCATTCGTCTCTTTAAATATCGAAAGAAGAAAATGATAACACTATTCTAAGCTTTATATATAGATAAGATAATTGAAAAGTATGCAAAACAAGCAAGGTTCACAACCTTCCATTACTGATCTAACTCTTTCATTAGATGACTGTCCACATCTACTATGGGTAGCTTTATGTATGCTATGTTTTGCACTTACTCAGATATTTGTTTTGTAGTAAGTATGGTGAATCGATATCAAGTGAATCCAAGAATCAAGCATTGACAAGCCGTGAAGCATATACTCAGGTATCTTAAGAGAACGAGGGATTATATGCTAGTATATTCTGGAGGGACATAACACTCATAAGATACACGGGCTCAGACTTCCAAACTTGTAAGGATGTGAGGAAGTCAACTTTGAGATTAGTGTTCATACTTGGAGGAGGTGCTAATGTGTGAAAGAGCATGAAACAAGGTTGCAAGCTGACCCTAAAGAAGTGGTTACTGTGCTAACAACGTGGCTATTGCCAATAAAAGGGAATATGGGCACCACAAGAGGACAAACCACATCGATCTGAGACATCATATAATTAGAGGGCACATTGCTGTAGGTCTAATAGATGTATGTAAGGTCGCATTCAAGGACAACATTACTGATCCCTTTACTAAGATTTTGGTGACTAGAAGCTTTGAAAGGCTTGTAAAGGTGATGAGAATGCAAAACATGACACATTTACTAGTTTAGGATAAGTGAGAGATTATTCAGAATGTCCTAAATGGGAAAGACATTTTTTTATATATTTCAATTATTTTTGAACTAATTAATAATATATTAGAGGTTATTCATTACATTGCGTATGTCATCATTCTATTTACATGTTAAAGTAAATATGAGCAAATAAGGCTCATTGACAGCTTGTTGTTAAACTGTTAGAATGTTGCATACAATGGACTTTTGCATCTGAGAAGACAACACCCTGAAGTAAGCAATCTAAATCTATAGTTTGTAGTCTATGGGGTTAGAGTGAGCATCTAACTCATGTTAAGATTATTATGTTGTCTAAAGCCAATTAGAGAGACAATTTGTCTTGACTGTCTGAAGCTTCGTCTCCCAAGTAGAGACATAGATATGTTGCTTCTATTAGGAATGCCTTAAGTAGGAAAGACATTTTATATGCATTTCAATTATTTTGAACTGGATATTAAAAATACATTAGAGGTTATTCATTTCATTGCTATATATTTTCATCCTATTTACATGTGAAAGTAAATTCAAGCAAATATAGCTCATATTCTGCTTGTGTTAAACTATAAGGATGTTGCATACAATAGACTTTTTTATGTGTGAAGACAACGTTCTAAAGTAAGTTTAAACTATAGTCCATAGTTTATGAGGTTAGATCAAGTATCTAACTCATGTTAAGACTATTATATTGTCTAAAGCCAATTGGGGGGATGGTTTGCCTTGACTATATGGAGTTTTGACTCCCAAGTAGAGACCTAGATATGTTACTTGGTGATGATGTATTGAACTAGGACTAAAGTGCAATTGATTTGCATAGTCTGCTTGAGTGGATCAATTCACTTTTGATGTTCATTATGCAATAACCTTAATACTGAGTAGATGAGTCACTTCATGTACATGACTTGTGTACTTTGATGCTCTAATGGCTAAAGCGTCTCAGAGGTAGTAAGCTTATAGTCTGGTTCGTTGGGTATATGACTTGTATACGATGGAGGGTTTATTTACAGATATTAGAATCATAACTCTAATGAGGAGTAAAGATTATCCTCTTAAAGGCATTATACTAGATGTAAAAATGGAAAAGGCCTTGGGTTGTTTGTTGGGCAGATGACTTTTTATTCACATTTGGTGAATAATCATTTTCTTAATCAAGAGTATAATGGATCTTTAAGATAGCTTAATGAGTAGGCCAAACAGACTTTGACCTAAGGCTGATCATGGATATTATATGAGGGTTTTGCATATATGACAAGGTCATTTGATGATAACTTATCACTAGCTTACATAATACGATATATAATTAGGAGTATAATTTTAAGTTTATAGTAATGTGACTCTAAAACTAATAATTATAATGAGTTTATTCGATATAGAGTAATAGTTACATGGATTATTAGAGCCCATATTATATATGTCCAATTGGTCCCTCTATAAGCTTTACATAATTCCTTAACAGATGGTAATTAATCGGGATATTCTTATTGCTTGTTGTCTTGCATTAAGTGAAGATAAAAATCTGGATCACTCTACACAGGGTGTGGGTGTTTTTCTCTGTGTGCTGGAGGGGCAAAATTATAAGTTTGTATTATTCAATAAATAGGATAAATATTTAATTAATATTTATTTTGAAGAAAAGATTTGAAATTTAAATTAATTGTATTTATCTTTCAAAAAGATAAATATGAGATTAATTTGAATTTTGAAAATCTTGTTTTAAATAAATATTTGAAATTTAAAAGGTTTTTTTTATTTGAATTTGAATTAAACAAAATCCTGTTCTAACACATAGGAAGGTGGCGTAATTTACGGATAAGAATGGAACACAAGATTTTCTCCTAATTTGAATTTGAATTTTATTTTGGATAAGAGACTACACAATTATTTGAATTTTAAATAAAGTTGCCATAATTTTATTCGAATATAAATGGGAATTGTGAAAAATTATCCATGAAGATAAATTCTCAAGATTTGTAGAGTTTGAAATTTGAATCAAATTTTGAATTATAATTATCCAAAGGGGGCCGAAAATTTTAGAGATTATCTCTAGGGCAATTTTTAGAATTTTTAAGTCGATAGGAGAGAGAAAAATATTGTTTGAATCCTATTTGAATTTTGAATCTTCCTTACTGTGCGATGGTTGAATTTTTGGAGGCTCGTCTAGGGAAAAAATCAGCCACAGGGTTTATGGGAGAGAAACAAATCTTTTCTTAGTCTAATTCAAATTTCAAAAGTTACCTAGTGCAATTTTATAAATAGGGCTTTTAGCACTTCTGTTTTCTTTGAAGGCACAAACTCTTAGGTGAGAGACTTTTTTATTATACATCTCACTAATAATAACAAATTCTCAGAGATCTGAGTGGTTGGAAGGAGACAAGTAGTGCTAAAATACCAATGAGGAACTGAGTGCCCACACACTCTACCATCTGAGAATTAAAGAATAGTAAAGAAGGCTATTGAAACCCCTCGGTCACTTCCTCTGGCGTTCCTGGTGTTTTCCTCTGAAGGTATATTGATTATTGATAATTTATTGTATATGACAATACGAGTTTATTAACGATCTCTAAAAAAATTTTAAAATTCTGCTATACACTCTTACATTTTTTTTTCTACAATTGGTATCGAAGCCAACTCTTGATTATGTAATATACATAAATTAAATTATCGTTTTTTTTTTGTCTCCTTGATGTATGGATTTGATACGAAGAGGGTGGAATTCTATGATTCCTTTATGTTATTATCATGTATCATGTATAGTATATATGGTTATTTTAATTTTAAAATTATTATAAACATGATAAATTTTACCAGTCATGATTCCTTAGAATTTAGAAAAATTGTATCTAGGTTTTTTCATACAATCATAGGAGCAGTTTATCATCACCATAATTTTCTCATGGATTTTAATTCTTTGTCTCTTTGAATTTTTTTATTTTAGAATTTTTATACACTAGGAAATTTTATGTAATTATTTGAGTAAGTATCATGATTAGAGGTGTCGATGACCTTTTGAACTAATAATAAAATAGAAAGAACATCATTATAAAGCCCAAGCAAATATAATAGATTTTAGCAAGTCAAACATATGAATCTATTCCTACATGAAAAACTTAAACAAAAAACATG
This sequence comes from Antiaris toxicaria, assembly GCA_035233585.1. Classification (NCBI taxonomy): domain Eukaryota; kingdom Viridiplantae; phylum Streptophyta; class Magnoliopsida; order Rosales; family Moraceae; genus Antiaris; species Antiaris toxicaria. Next base: position 20,855,815 of record CP141155.1, on the reverse strand, counting down.
TAGCATTATAATAATAATTTTCAGCATCTATCGGTCTATGCCACCTTGGAGTGTACATGAAACGAATATAAAAAATATGAACCCCATCTAATTAATATATGTTATCTTAAATTCTCCAAAGTTAAGATATACATTAATAATCGTTTGTTTTAGCTACTAACTTGACTAACAGAGCTCCTCGGAAAGGTTAATAACCAAACCAGTCTTAAGTGTGTAACCATTGTTTACAACATCCGATTCATGCCCTATTCAAGCCATTTCGGGATGGTCTAAAATAGAACATACCCAAACATGTTTTCTATATAACAGATCATTCTAGTATACCGATGGTGGTAGACACCTACAGAAGATTTGGTCAGGGCAGAATTGACACGAGCTGCTATCGTGCTTTTACATATGGATCAACAATAGAGGCCGTGGGTTTTGTTTAAAACCCCATCACACTCAATATTTTAAAACAATATGTTTTTATTTAAAATATGCATGATTAACATAGTATGAGTAATATTCTTCTATCTTGTATGACATGTCATCAAATATGCAATATAACATTCCATCAATACAATTTATCCATACATGACAAAGCATGAGAAAAAATAAATGATGGAAAAATTTAAATAGTCAAGCCAAAGTTCCATCATAGAAAAATAAGAGATTACAAAATTTCAGTCAAAGCATTCTTTAGGTCTTGAATTTTACTCCATCTTCATGTATTTATCTTCATGCAGCTCCACCATTTATTTCTCATCCCATAAATTCTTTTAAAATTCAAATTTCAAAAGAATTCAAATTTTAAGCAATTTTTAAATCTTATGCATAAGCATATGTAATTTTCAAATTTCAAAAATTACATATGATTATACATAATTCAAAAATTAAAATTTAAATCATTAACAATTTCCAAATTTCTGTCTCGACCCTTCAGGGGTCAAGGTGAGAGAAAAATCACCCTCCAGGGCTATCTTAGGTTGTCAGCAGTCTGGTTGCAAGTAACTGTGGCTGCCAGTAGCCACAAAGGCTACTAGTAGCCCTTTGGGCTTCACTGACAGCCTACAGGTTGCTAGTAGCCTAGGGCTGCCTGCAGCCATAGGCTGTCGGTCGGCTACCAACAGCCTATGGCTGTTGCGGGGTAGCCACGAGTTACTACTGGCAGCCCGTGGCTACCTTGTGTAGCCATGGGCTGCCTAGGTTGCCACAGGCTTTCACCCATGGCTACCATCCAGCATCCATGACTCATTTTCTCGATTTGCATGCTAAATTCCAATTTACTCCTTAGGATATCCTAATTAAAAATTAGAATTTTTCACACAAAAATAATTTTTTAAATCATCAAAATTAAGTTCTAATTATGGGAAAAATAAATTCAAAGTCTTCAATCTCAATCTCCTCCATGAATAATTACATAAAATTTCCTATATCATTTATGGCATACAAAAATTCTAAATATTCAAAGAGATAAAAAATCTACAGGAAAATTACAATGATAAAAAACCACTCCTTTAGTTACATAAAAATCCTTAGATGCAATTTTTCTAAAATTCTAAGGAACCATAACCAATAAAATTGAGCATGATTATAATAGTTACAAAATTAAAATAACTACATGCAATATATCACATAATCCATAACAATAATATATAAGATTCCTAGAATGCCACTCTCTAAATATTATATCCATACATATTAGAGACACAATCAATTGTTTATTTTATATATGTCATCTTCATGAGTTGGCTTTGGCATCACTTGTTGGAAAAAACGAAAAATATGCATAGTAGAATTTTAAAATTTTTTAAAGATAGTTAAAACTCATATTGTCATATACAATAAATTATTAATAATCAAGTATACCTTTCAGAGAAAATGCCTTGAATGCCAAAGTCAACGTCAGAAACACAAGAGGACAACACCAGGAAGGACTTCAACCAATTAGCCTTCTCCGCTATTCTCCAATTCCAACATAGTTAAGTGTGTGGACACCTGTTTCTCCTTCCAACTACAAAGATCTTTAAGAACTTATTGTTACGTGATTTGTGCAACAATTAGGCTGCTCACCTGAGAGTCTATGGTTTAGAGAAAATAGGAGTAGAAAAACCCTTATTTATAATATTATATGAGGTGACTTTTTGAATTTTGAAGTGGATCAAGAAAAGATTTTTCTCTCCCATTCAAACCCCTAAAACTGATTTCACCATAGGGATAAGTCGCTAAAGAATTCAACCTCCGTAGGTTTAGAGGATTCAAAATTCAAATAAGATATAAACAAGATTTTTCTCTCCTTTATTCACCTAGCAAAACCGATTCTTCCTGGGAGAATTTTCTTCTCAAAAATTTGGCCACATAGGATAAAGGAGATTCAAAAATAAAATAGATTCAAACAATATTTTTCTTTTTCCCTTTTCCATAAAAAATCTGAATTTTCTCATTGGAATTATTCATAAAAATTCAACCATTGAAGGACAATTGTGATTCAAAATTTGATTCAAATTTCAAACTCTACAAATCTTTGAATTTTATCCACATGGATAATTTTCCACAACTCTAATTCAAATTCAAATAAAATCATAGTAACATTATTTGAAATTCAAATAATTATGTAATCTCTTATCCAAAACAAAATTTAAATTCAAATTAGGAAAAAATATTGTCTTCTACCCTTATCTAAAGTAGACACCACCTACAATTGTGCAAGAATAAGATTTTATTCAATTCAAATTCAAATTCAAATAGGATAATCTTTTAAATTTTAAATATTTATTTTAAGACAAGATTTTCAAAATTCAAATTAATCACATATTTGAATTTTAAACTCAAAAACAATTAATTTAAATTTCAAATCTTATCTTCCAAAAATAAATATTAACGAAATATTTATTCCATTTATTGAATAATACAAAATTATAATTTTATTCCTCTAACACATAAAGAAAAACGCCTACACCCTTGTGAAGGGTGATCTGGATTTTTCTTATTACTAAATGCAAAACAACAAGCCACATAAAAATACCTTGAACAACTACCATTTTTAAAGAATTATAAGAGCTAGCAGAGCAACTGATTGGACATATATAATCAGGCTCCCATGAATTCATGTAATTATTATTCTATACCAAATAACTCAATCACATGATCACTAATTTCAGGATCATTCCACTATAGATCTGAAACTAAACTCTCAATCATATTGCAAATTACGCAAGCCTAAGAAAAGACACCATCCAATGACCTTGTCATTAATGCAAAACTCTCATATGAGATCCATGATCAACCTAGGTTAAAGTCCGTTTAACTTTTTGATTATGCTATATTAAATATTCATTCTAAACCAGATAAGAGAATGATAATTCACTATATATGAACAATAAGTTGTCTACAAAACAAATGGCCCAAGATCTTGTCCATTCTCATCAATCTAGAATAATGCTTTTAAGAGGAAAACCTTAACTCTATATAAGAGCTATGATTCCTTATCTGTAAGTAATCCCTCCATCATATATGTATTGTGTACCTAACGAACCAGTTCATTAGCTGACTTCCTCTAAGACACCCTAGCTTTTGGAACATCAAAGCACACATCCACATACACGAAGCTGTTCACTTACTCATGATTAAGATTATTGCATAATGACTGTCAAAAGCAAATCGATCCACTTATAGCAGGCTATACAAGTCAATCACGCTTTAGTCCCGATCTAATATGTCACCAACAAGTAACATATCTATGTCTCTACTAGGGAGTCAAAGTTCCAAACAGTCAAGACAAACGTCCCCCCAATTATCTTTAAATAATATAATAATCTTAACATGAGTTAGATGTTCACTCTAACCCCATAGACTCTAGATCATAAATTTAGACCACTTACTCTAGAACGTTGTTTTTTCGCATACAAAATATCATTGTATACAACATTCTAATAGTTTAACATAAACAGTCAATGAGCCATATTTTTTTTATATTTACTTTAACATGTAAATAGGTTGAGGATTTATAACAATGTAATAAATAACCTTTTAAAATATTTATTAATCAATTTAAAAATAAACAAAATACATTAAAATGTCTTTCCGATTTAGGGCACACCTAACAATCTGGCGAGTCTACTCCCTTAATGTCTAAAATCTAAATATGAACTTTAACAGAGGTTGGAAACCTAAGTTTAGGTTTAATGATTTCCAATATTTTCTGAAACATGAAAAAAAAAAAAAAAACATACAACCACGCTTGCTATGATAGAGAAAAAAAAATCACTTTAATCATTATATAAAGGATTTGATCTTAGTGAAAAAAAAAAAACATGGGCATACTAGTTGAAATCCTTCTAGAAAAAAAAAATTTAAATGGATTCTTCCTGTAAGAAAAATTGTAAGAGATGCAACAGATTTTTAAAAAAATTTTCAAATATCATTAAATGACTCATGTTGTCATATAAAATAAATTATCAACAATCATATACCTTCAGAGGAGAACAACGGGAACGTCAGAGGAAATGACTGAGGGGCTTCAACTAATTAGCTCATCTACTATTCTCCAATTCCTGGACGGTGAAGTATGTTGGCACTTGATTCCTCGATCGGTATTCTAGCTCGGCTTGCCTCCTTCCTACCTCCCAGATCTCTAAGAATTTATTATTGTTAGCGAGATGTACAATAATCAATTTGCTCACCTGAGAGTCTGTGGTCTAAAGAAAATAGGGATACCAAAATCCCTATTTATAAAATTGCATTAGGTGACTTTTTGAATTTTGAATTAGAACAATAAAATATTTTTCTCCCTCCCTAAACCCCTAAAACCGATTTTTCTCCACAGGAAATTCCCTACAAAATTTCAACCACCTTGGAATAAGGGTGATTTAAAATTCAAATAGGATTCAAACAAGATTTTCCTCTCTCCTTCCACTTGAAAAAATCTGAAATCTTACTGGAGAATTATCCTAAAACATTTCGACCATTGTAGAGATTTGTGATTCAAAATTTGATTCAAATTTCAAACTCCACAAATCATGAGATTTTGTCTACGTGGATAATTTTCTACAACTTTGATTCAAATTTAAATAAAATCATGGTAACTTTATTTAAAATTCAAATAATTGTGTAATTTCTTATCCAAAACAAAATTCAAATTCAAATTAGGAGAAACTTTTATCTTCCGTCCTAATCCACAGTAGACGCCACCTACCTAGTACTCAGGATAAGATTTTGTTCTATTCAAATTCAAATATGATAATCTTTTAAATTTCAAATATTTATTTTAAGACAAGAGTTTCAAAATTTAATTTAATCTTATATTTATCCTTTGAAAGATAAATATAATTAATTTAAATTTCAAAATAAATATTAATTAAATATTTATCCTATTTATTGTATAATACAAAATTATAATTTTACCCCTCCAGTACCTAGAGAAAAATGCCTAAACCCTTTGAGAAGGTGATCTGGATTTTTCCTTTCACTAAATGCAAGACAATAAGTGTTGCCTACACAAAATTTAGCTACGCAAGTGCAATGTCGCAATCAAGTAATAAAGTAATTGAGCCGAGTATCGTCCCATAGAGAAAGTTATTACTTAAAATCTTGATGAAAACTAATTCAAATGACTGCAAGAATTGACCAAAATTAAAATGAAAGTAAACTTATTGTAATGAGATGAATTAAAAGGCATAAATCAAGTACTAACTTTATAAATCAGAGTGACTAACAATCAGAAATGAAATGACTGAGATTCAATTTCCCACCCCTGCAACCTGACTATGTATGCTATAGCAATGTTACAGCAATGCTGTTCAGTTAACTCATAATTCAAAAATTTACAAGATTCTTCCGAATACTTATGCTACTACCTTTATACTTCATTTTTAATATATTCCTATGCAAAAATAAAATAAAAGACCAGATCAAACTCAGGTTCCAAACAGGTTATGTGAGGCAAGTGAACATTCCTGCTTAACTTGCAAATTTAGCTAGTTTGATGTCTACAACGAACAAAACACACATTATTCAACACAAGTCTAACTCTAATCAGTTTTCCAACTAATTAAAATCACAGTATTATGCTCAAGATGGCCAGTCAATAAACACAAATAAACAATAGAAACAATGTTGAATAAATTGAGTAATATTGAAATAGCAGGCTCAGCATACAAGTTTTCTGTCATAGGTTCAGGTACTTTATCATCCCAGTCTAAAAGAAATTCAACTCATGGCTAATTGTTCAATTGGTATAAAAACAGAGAACATTGTTCAAAGAGAGAGAGAAAGACACAACAGGAAAGAAATTGCAAGAGAAATAGATAAGATTCACGAGGTTCATGGTGCTTGGTGGTGGAATTCTGGCTCCTCCTTCCAGAAACTGCTCAAAATCCACCTCCAGCTACTATATGTTCCTTTTCTTCTCAAGATCCAACTCTTTCTGGTAAGTTTTCCTTCTTTCCTTTTCTATTCTACTGCTCTCTCTTTTCTGCCATCACTCCCCCTTTTTAGCTCAAGGCCAATGTTTCCTTTTAAATGCTAGGGTAAAAGAGGAATGGACAGGTGTGCTTAATCTAATGGTTGAGATTTTATTTGGTATCTTTAAGGTAAGACAGCTCATAAGCTTGTCCTTTTCTGCTCAGGTCAGCAATTAAATTTTTATGCCAGCTATGTTTTGACCTATCAACCTGGTTTACCAAACTCTGCCCAGCTACTCCAGCAATGCTGCGACATTACCTAAAATCAAGCATCTTTGCCATTTTGCTCCAACCTCACATTTCCTTCTTACCCAAAGCATGATGTTTCATTCCTAAAAGCCTTTAACATTTTAAATCTGTAAATCACTTCAAAACATCAAAAACTTACTTGAAAATTTAATTTTAACACTCTCAAATAAAACTTCGCACCTAAAAACTAAAAATACTTACTTAAACCAATAATTTACTGAAAACTCATTGGACAAGACACATTTTTAAATCCAAAACAACTATAATAACTCTATCTCCTAGAGTTATCAATAAGCAATCAAGAATATCCCGATCAAATACCATCTATTAAGGAATTATGCGGAACTAGTAGAGGGACTAATTAGACATATATAATGTGGGCTCCAATAATCCATACTATTATTATTCTATATCCAATAAACTCGTTACAATTATTAGTTTCAGAGTCACAGTACTATAAACCTAAAACTGAACTCCCAATTATATACCATATTATATAAGCTAGTGATAAGCTGTCGTTTATTTACCTTGTCATATATGCAAAACCCTCATATGATATCTACGATCAATCTTAGGTCAAAGTCCGTTTGACCTACTAATCAAGCTATTTTAAAGATCTATTGTACTCTCAAATAAGAAAATGATTATTCACCTCTACCCAGCAGATGACCTAAGGTCTTACCCATTTTCACATCCAGTATAATGCCTTTAAAGGATAATATTTACTCCTTATTAGAATTATAATTCCAATATCTGTAAACAAACACTCAATCATATATAAGTCATGTACCCAACGAACCAGTCTATAGGCTAACTACCTCTGAGATACTTTAGCTATTGAAACATCAAAATACACAAGTCATATACGTGAAGCGATTCATCTACTTAAGATTAAGATTATTGTATAATGAACATCAAAAGTAACATGATTTACTCAAGCAGACTACGCAGATCGATTACACTTTGGTCCTGGTCCAATATATCACCACCAACCAATATATCTATGTCTCTACTTAAGAGTTAAAGATCTAGATAGTCAAGACAAACCGTCCCCTAAATTGGTATTAGATAACATAATAGTCTTAACATAAGTTAGATGCTCAGTCTAACCATATAGACTACAGACCATAATTTAGATTGCTTAATTTAGAATGTTGTCTTCTCGCATATAAAAGTCTATTATATGCAACATTCTAATAGTTTAACACAAGCAGTCAGTGAACCATATTTGCTAATATTTACTTTAACATGTTTCTAAGATAAAAAAAACATATAGCAATGTAATGAATAACCTCTAAATATAATTTTATCATCAATTCAAAATAAATAAAATACATATAAAATGTCTTTCCCGCTTAGGGCATTCTTAATAATCTCTCACTTGCCCTAAGCTAATAGATGTATCATATTATGCATCCCCATCGCCTTGACCTGCCTTTTAAAGCTTCTAGTCACCAAAGTCTTAATAAAAAGATCAACAATATTGTCCTCGGATACAACCTTACATACATCCACTAGTCCTAACTCTATGTGCCGCTAATTATATGGTATCTTCGATCGATGTGCTTTGTCCTCTTGTGGTGCCTAGATTCCCATGTGTTGGTAGTCACCGTGCTATTATCATAGCAAAGTGTGATAGGCTTGTTAACACCCAAAATGATCTTAAGGTCTCTAAAGAACTTACAGAACTAAACTGCTTCTTTAAATGCCTCAGCCACAGCCACATATTCAGCTTCCATTGTAGAGTTAGCAATGTAACCCTGTTTCACACTGCTTTACACAATGACGCCTATGCTGAGTAAAAATACTGATGTCGAAGTCGACTTCCTTGAATCCCTATAAGTTTGAAAGTCTAAGTCCATGTATCCTATGGGTGTTAGATCCCCTCCAGAATATACCAATATATAATCCCATGTTCTATTAAGATACTTAAGTATATGCTTCATAGCTTTCCAATGCTTGATTCTAAGATTCGCTTGACATCGATTCACCATATCTACCGCAAAACAAATATCTGGGTATGTGCAAAGCATAGCATACATAAGACTACCTGCAGCGGATGTATAAGGAACCTTACTCATACGCTTTCTTTCTTTCGATGTCACTGGATAGTCATCCAATGAAAGAATTAGACTAGCAATGGAAGGTTATGAACCTTTCTTTGCCTCTTACATTGCATATTTCTCAATTATCTTGTCTATGTATGAAGCTTAGGATAATGTTATCATTTTGTTCTTTTGATCTCTGAAAAAATGAATGCTTAAAACATAATTAGCTTCTCCCAGTCCTTCATATCAAGCTGTTGGGATAACCAAAAGTTTGACCAATGATAAGTTTCCTACATTATTCCTAATAAGCAGTACATCACCAATATAGAGCACCAGAAAAACCATTTTTTCATCCTTAATATGTTTATAAATGCAAGGTTCATCATGTTCTACTCAAAACTGAATGTTTTGATCGCTTAATCAAACTTTTAGTTTCATGAGTGAGATGCTTGCTTTAATATATAAATGGATCTAAGAAACTTGCAAACTTTTCTCTCTTAGTCTTTTGTCACAAATCCTTCAGGCTGTACCATATAGATACTCTTCTTAAGATTGCTATTCAAAAATGTCGTCATAACATATATTTGCTAGATCTCATAATCGAGAGCTACAGCAACAGATAGAAGAATGCGAATAGATTTAGCATTGTAACAGGCAAAAAAGTTTCATTGTAATCAACCCTAGCATTCTATGTATACCCATTTGCCATAAGTCTTGTCTTAAAAGTTTCAACTCTCTCTTCCGTATCCCTCTATTTTTTATAGACTTACTTGCTCTCAATAGGTTTGATCCCATCCAATAAGTCCACAAGCTCCCAAACAAAGTTAGATTTCATAGAATACATCTCATTATTCATAGCCTATTTCCAAGATTTAAAATCAACATCATTTATAGATTCATCGTAAATGATCAGATCATCATCATGCTCATGAGTTTCAGCCTGTATATTCAACATCATACATGAAGAAATTAAGTTTCTTGGAAACCCTCCCACTATATCGAATCACTCTAAGCTGACCGTTCGTAGGTCTTTTACTAGAATTCAGACTTGTATCCAAAACCGAAACCTGTAGAATAATTCTATCACCCGTTAACTCCTCTAGCACTACTTTACTTCGAGGCTTAAAGTCATTCATGTAACTGTCCTTCAGGAATGATGCATGGGTTAAAACAATGACTTTTTGTTCTTTCAGATTATAAAATAGACCTCATTTAATTCCCTTAGAAAACCCTACAAACATGCATAATTCCAATCACAGTTTTAACTTCTTCATATCCCTATCTAATACATATGTTGAGCAGCTCCATATTTTCATATGTCCAAGGGAGGGCTTCATGCCTTGTTAAAATTCGTATGGAGTCTTGAGAATTGATTTACTTAGAATTTGGTTAAGAATATAGCATGACATTTATAATGCATATCCCCAGAATGACAATGGTAGTGTTGAATAACTCATATAGCACCATATTATATCCAAAAAGGTCTTATTTCTCCTTTCGGCTACAATATTCTGTTGTGAAGTATGAGGTACAGTCAATTGGGATAGAATCCCATTCTTTATAAGATATCCTAGAAATTCATCAAAAAGGTATTCACCATCTCAATCAGATCGAATGTCTTTATAGATTTACCTAATTACTTTTTCACTTCTGGACGAGACTCTAAGAAGTTATCAAAGGTTTCACTCTTACGATGCATTAGGTTTGCATATCCATACCTCGAGTAATCATCTATAAAGGAGTGAGTACATCTTAAGTTTGACCAAATAAAGGTTCACATCCATTCATCCTGAATAGATAAAAGACTTATTTTTACAAATATCAACTCTTTTACTAAAAGAAATTGAATAAGAATCTCTTATTAAACAAGCTATTGATATAAGATTCTTCTAAAATTAGGAACAAAAAAACAGTCTTTCAATAAAATAAATCTAAATTCATCAAAATAAAGATGCACATCTCTCACTACCTTAACCACCACCAAGCTACTGTCTCCAGTCCACAACGAGAGGCTCCGATCATTTAGACTTCTTGTTTCCATGAACCCCTGCAAAAAAACACAAACATGATTAATGGCACCTGAATCAAGAACCCAAGTGTCTTTTTTATTTTTTCACCAAACATGCTTCTAAATAAAGAAGATCCTTATCTTCCTTACTCTTGGGGGCTAAGAATTCCTTGCAAGACTTCTTGAAATGGCCTATCTTCCCACAGTTAAAGTACTTGGACTTTTTAAGGTCCTTAGGCTTCTTATTCTTATTTTTTTTCTTTCCTTTCAAGATCGGAGGAATAAATGAACTAGAAGCCCCATGCTTCCTTTTTGGCTTCTTCTTGTTCCTAGAAGGTTTAGAGATTCTGCCAAGTTGGCGTCTTCCTTAGATTGGACCGGAAGATCATCATTCATCATTCGCTTAAAAGCTTGGAGTTGCTTCATGAGCTCAGTAAGTTCTAACTCCTTTGTTGCCAAATTATATGTGGCGTTAAACCCCACAAAAACCTTTGACAGAGTCTTGAACACCATCTCAATTTGGGTGTTGTAATCTAACTCTGCATTATTTTCAGCAGTCTCAGTAAAAAATCTCATAAGCATGAGCATATGATCTTTTACTATAGTAACTGCTTTCTGTCTAGAGTTCATTATACTTGTAATAGCGAACTATCAAGCTAATTTTTCTTAACTTTCGAACATATCCTCCAAGTTATCCATGATCTCCTTGACAACTTAATATGTTTCATGTTGCTTTTGTAAAGCACTCGTCATGCTAACAAGGATGTAGCATTGAGCTATCTCATTGGATTTTCTCCAACAAGTAAACATGACAGGGGCTTCTTTAAGTGGCACATCAGTTTGGGAACCTGGTGTGCATGGTTCGTCCAGTATAAACTTGTGTCTCTTGCAGCTGAGAACTATTAGTAGATTTCTTTTCCAATCTTTATAATTATCACCATTTAATTTATTTTTAGTGAGTATTGAGATAAGAGATATCGGTGACATTTTGAACTGAAATAAAATTATACAAGAACATCATTACAAGGCCCAAGCAAATATAAAGAAAGTTTAGCAAATAAAACATACGAGTATGTTCCTACATGAAAATTAAAAAATATATATATAGCATTGCAATGGTAATTCTCAGTACTTATTGTCCTAAGCCATTGAGGGGTGGTCATGGTATAAATAGCCAGAACATGGACCCCGTTCAATCAATATATGTTACCTTATATCCTCCAAGGTTAAGACATATATTAATAACTACTTATTTTGGCCACCAGTTTAGCTAACAAAATTTCTATGGAAGGTAAACTGCTAATTGAATCATGAGTATGTAACCATTGTTTATGTAGTTTAATCCATGTCCTACCAAGCCATCGAGGGATAGTCATGAACAGGATCATGCTCAAACACGTTTTCTATATAGGAGATCCAACATAGTATACCGATGGTGGTAAACACCTACCGAAGGTGTGGTCAAGGCAGAATTGACGCGAGGTATTACCATGCTTTCACATATGAATCAACAATGGAGGCCGTGGGTTTTGTTTGAAACCATCTCCCATTCAATATTTTGAAAAACATGTAAGTTTTTGAAAAATATGTATGATCATTATAGATTGAGCGATATTCTTCTATCCTATATGACATGTTATTAAATATGCATATAAATCATCCATCAATATATATTCATCCATCCATGACATAACGTAGAAAAAATAAATGACGGAAAATTTAAACAACCAAGCGATGGTTCCATCCTAGAAAAAAGAAAAAATTAAAGATTACAAAATTATATCCAAAACATTCTTTGGGTCTTGAATTTTGCTCCATCTTTACGTATCCATCTTCATATAGCTTCTTTATTTATTTCTCATCTCAAGAACAATTTAAAATTCAAAATTTCTAAAATTTCAAATTTTGTATATAACAATTTGTAATTTTAAAATTTAAATTTACAATTATATAATATGTAATTTCAAATATTAAATTTATAATTACATATTTTTATACATAATTTAAAATTAAATCTCAAATTTAAAAATTGAAAATGTCTGAACCGCAACCCTTAATGGGCAGCCCTAGCCCTTGACAAGGCCGTCAGCCCACGACAAGGGCTACTACAGCCCTATGAGCTGTAGCCTACCACACTATAGGCCAAGCCTACAATCGTGGGCTATAGCTCTAAGGGGCTACCGCAGCCCCTTCCTGCCCGAAGGCAAGGGCTGCTGTCCTACCAAGACTCACTATAATCTATTCTACAAACATCTTGTTCATGAGCCTCTAGTATGTTACTCCCACATTCTTCAGCCCGAAAGGCGTTACCCAGTAACAGTAAAGTCCCTAGTTTGTGGTGAAAGTCGTCTTGTCCTAGTCAGCTTCACTCATCAAGATTTGATTATAACCCAAATATGCATCTATGAAGCTTAACAACTCGTGTCCTGCTGTGGCATCTACAAGTTGGTCAATGCGAGGTAGAGGAAAGCAGTCTTTCAGGCATGCCTTGTTCAAGTTTATATAATCAATACAAACTTGCCACTTCCCATTGGCCTTCTTAATGAGCACCACGTATGCACACCATTCTAGGTAGCTTACAAGGTCCTCTACTGGCAGAGCGTGGTATTCCTCCTTTGGTACTCTGGGGTCTCAATCATCCAATTTTTTCACCTCTTCTGTAGGAAACTCAATATCATCAATTTGATGATGGTGGACACAGAGACTACTCGGTAAATTTTGTTCACCACTTAGACATAACAGTCCCTGGCATTACTTTAGTCCCCCTTAAAGATCCTTACACCCGTGGATGTGGAGAACTTCATAGCAAGGTGGTAAGTTAAGATGATAGCCTTTTGCACATTCAAAGTTAGTCTGCCAAGTATGATGTTATACATCAATGACTTGTCTACCATGATGAACTCAACCATGTGGGTGACCTTCTCTGCACCATCTCCTATTATGACCAATAGGTTAATCAGACCAACTACTTAGATGCAGTCCTTAGCAAAGCCATATAGAAGGGTCTGCACTGGTCTCAAATTTGCACCTGTAATCTTCATCCTGTTAAAGGCGCTCATGAACAGGATGTCCGCCAAACTCCCATTATCTATCAGGACTCGAAAGATGGTATTGTTAGTGATCTGGACCTTTCCAACCATGGCATCATTATAGGGGGTATAGGTACTTGTCGATCTCTTCTTCTGTAAATAAGATTGGCATACTCTCTTGTCAAGAAATCTTAGCTATGTGCTCTACCATGTTGATTTATTCACCTTACATTACTTGTTGAGCTTCTCCGGCATATATATGTCGCCCGCTCGAGGTGTCCCGATGGCTATCGTGCCAAATATGGTCATGACTACATGGCCAGCCTTCCCTACAGCTTCACCAACGCCACCTTCTACTCTTGGGGGTGAAGGGGTGCCTTGGTGGTTGGTCTTCTCAGCCACCCTACTTGGCACATCTTCGCACTAGTGCTAGGATATGCTCCATAAACTCTTATAGGTACCCCTTAGGAACAAGTGCTTTGATCTGGTCTCGAAATTGTGTATAGTCTTTTGTATCGTGTCCTAAATCCCTATGGAAGTTACAATACTTAATTTGATTCTTTTTTATCCTATTAGACTTAAGCGGTGGTAGGTCCCTTAAGAGCCCGCAACCACTAATTTGATTCAAGATATAGTAGATAGAAGCAACTACGGGGGTATACTACTGAAACTTCCTAGCAAGGGTCTTTGCATTAAAGTTTTGTCCTTGTTTTGGCTTTTTTGGCCTAGTGGTGTAGAGTAAAATGTCTCTCAAAGGCACGTCGATGCTCAAGTCAGTAAGGACCTATAAGGCTAAAAGTGAGGTAGAGTATTGGTTAGGTCAAAATGTCTGTACTTGTGAGCTACAATAATCTTGGTATTTATAGAGCATTAGTCAAAGTAGGTCCCGGTTAGACCCTGCCAGACACGGTCGTGTTGCCTTACTTAGGTCGTTGACTAGAAAATTTGTTGATTTGTTATGATTTTGCCACGCATCCCAAAGATAAATAATGTCTTAAGCTAGTACAGAAAATTCCAGATACTGTTATGGGGGAAGCGGACTACGCGCCATGTGTGTCTCATCAAGGATCCCTTGTGTCAAGCCATTGGGGAACAAAAACTATGACTCCCAACTTTTTCATAACATACCCATTGTATTCCTGACATGTGTCCAGGAGGAGTAAGAGACTTGAAGAGCAACAAATGCTCCTCACATACTGGTCACGGGTTGTATGCGGAAGAGTCAAGATCGCATTTCTACTTGGTTGCCAGGCAAC
Source organism: Antiaris toxicaria (assembly GCA_035233585.1). Classification (NCBI taxonomy): domain Eukaryota; kingdom Viridiplantae; phylum Streptophyta; class Magnoliopsida; order Rosales; family Moraceae; genus Antiaris; species Antiaris toxicaria. Next base: position 20,840,782 of record CP141155.1, on the reverse strand, counting down.
ATCCTATCCTGCACAAGTCCACATCTCTTACCGGGTAGCCCCATTGGATAAAACGAGTGGACTACCCATACAGGACAACATACCACAACCTATGGTCTCATGTTGATAGGCAATTTTGAGCAATGGAGGGTTACCTTGCAACAATATATATACATATATTAGTTTATAAACATGTGCTATCCCTATGTGTGTTTTGTTTTATTAATTTATTTGGTTATAATTAAAAAATGATTTTTAAATAAGAATGCATGTTTGAGTAAAAAAATCGTTTTAATAAAAATGAAAAGTCTTCAACAAGGCAGTTAAAAATATAAGATTTAAAAGGAATAAAGAAATCACAGTAAAAAAAATAAAAAAAAATAACGATATATTTTAAAAAATGATTGTTTTTGAAAGGAGGAAGCGTTAGGTTTTTTAAAAAATAAAATTCATTAAAAAAAACCATAAAATGATTAAAATAAATTGATGAAATATTTGAATATTAACTTAAATATATACAATTTATTAAAAAAAGATTGATAAGATAATTAGGAAAACTATAAGGATAAATTTGAAAAATTATTACATAATAGGATAAAACAAATTTGATAACAAACGTTTCAATTTAAATAAAAGTGTAAAAAGATTTGAAAAACATGGGCAAAAAGCCAAAAAAACAAACACAAAAATGCACGAAACAAAAAAAAAAAAAAAAAAACCCCCACTTAGGTGGAAAAGGTCAAACAGTAACTTTGTTTGATCTTATATATATACTAGTTAAAATTCCTGCACAATGATCATAATTGAAATTTTAACAATGTAAAATATGAAGAATAATATGTGAAATAAATAAATAAATAATTACTTTGATAGGAAAATTATATTTAATTATCTACGATTATATAATATTTACGATTTCTAATATTCTAATCAATATAATTAAAATTTGTAACTCCTATTTGTTACCATAAGTTAATATTGAATATAATTAGTCAAAAAATAGTAACATACTCATTATTACTAAAACTTGTCGAACTTAATTATTTTATGCAAAAGTACAAAATGAGAAGAAAATGCATTATAAGGAAATGTCAATTATATTTCATAGTTTAGGAATTGAAATAATACGTGTATATCATTTAACAAAAGTGTATATGGTTATCTATCTTTCTTAGCTTAGCCTATGGAGAAGATCAAAAAAATAATAATAATTAATTAAGAGTGGAAAGATTCAAACTCTACATCCAATTAAGTCAAATATAGTATTATCGTTAGATTATACTTGTAATCACATGCACACGCAAATTTTGATTCTAAAAAGAAGGAGAAAAATTTTATAATAACTAGACTTGATTACAATTTAAATTTAAGATTGGAATTTGAGAAAATAAATTGGAATTGTTCCTATTTAAATCAGATTTTAGAAAAATGAATTAGTAAGTACAATTTTTTTAAAAATAATTTAAAACTTTAATAATTAAAATGACAACTATTTATTAATATTAAAGATTATTGTAAATGACTAACTTCGACATGTAGTTTTAACTCTTCAACAAACGATATATATATATATGTATTTTTTTTTTTTTTAAGTAAAGAGTAAACCTCATTATCTGATGCGAGGTTATACAATTTAACGTAGCTGTTTACTTAGTTATAGTATGAGAATGTTATAAATATGCAGATTTAGCTGTTATTTTCTAAATTTTTTTCTTCAATTCCACTTAATTTCTTATCCCAAAATAAAAACTGAAAGCCTTAATAAACTTTCTTCCATTTTTCTTTAATTAAGTTGAACTAATGCTTTCAATTTGTGCACTTTTGTTCATTTATATTTTACAGCCATTATTCACTTTATCTTTTCTCTAAACACAACACTAACCATATAATTTAGAGATGTAAAATTTTATTGTTCTTAATATAAACATATATATATCTCTCTCTATCTCTCTCTCTATATATATATATATATATATTCAAGAGAGCATATGGGTATGAAAGAGTTTATATTACTTCCCTAATGAAGATGGGTTTATTTGGAATAACCAAACGAATAGAATCAAGGCAAAAATTTTACTATTTTGTACCATCACAAACCCACCACATTCGGTTAATTGAAAGGAAAAAAGTGAAAATTAAAACTACATATTTATGTTGTGTGGCAACTTTGGCTTGAAAATAAAAATATTTTTTTTAGGATCTATGATAACAAAGGTATCAATTATTTCACAAATATACAACAAGCAGTTATAACTTCTTGTATTTGAGAAAATCAAATTTTCGTGAGTTATATACATAGAAGAGTTCGAAGTAAATTAAGAAAAAAAAGACGTAGAAAAAACCTTTTTTTTTCTTTGAGAAAGTCATCAACTTATTTTAAAGCCCAAGTCTGCAATTGTATTTCTTCTCCTCCTCGCTTGGCCCTGCTTCTTCTATAACTATTTGCTATTCCAAAAAGAAAAAGAAAAAAAAGAAAGAAAGAAAGAAAGATCTCACTTGGGGTTATGCCATTCTCAAGAAAGTAATTCTCTCCTTTACTATTTATTTTTAAAAATTTAGGTCTCTTCTCTGATGTTCTTAAAATAAATTAATAGAAAAAAAAGTCTAATAACATATTATCCTTTCTTTTTATCCTTTTCTTCTCCTTCATGTTTTTTTTTTCCTTTAATAATTTTTCCCATTACATTTTATCCTTTTAAAATTTAAATTTTTTTGTAGAAAAAAAAAATCTAATTCTCCAAATAAAAATGTTGATATTGTGATTTGCATATTTTGATCTGAATTGTTCAAAATTTTATATTCTAATAATATATTCTAAAAATAATACGATTTTTAGAGATTTTATCATATTAACAAAGATGATGTTTCCATAAAAGATTAGAAGCACATGTGAGCGTTTTTGAACAGGCTTGCAGTTTCAAAATTTTACCACTTAGGTGGCGCTTGGTATTTATTTTAAAATGTTTTCTGTTTTCAAAAAAAATTAAAAATAAGAATGTTTTGAAAACTATATTGAGATCATTTCTGAAATTGTATTTGGTTATGTTTTCTGAGTGTATATTCTGAAAAACATAAAAATGAAATTTTGTTTGGTTATATATTTTGAAAACTCATTTTATAAGTGCGTATCTTATACAAACATATTTATTTTTAATTTTAAAAAATAATAAAAAAATAAATTATTAGTCATAATTAAAAAAAAACTTTGGTGGTAGGTTTTATAATGAGCGATAGGCGTGGAAGAGTTGGTAGTCTGAACTTTAGGTGACGGTGATGGCTAAATTTAGGTCATGAGTCAATATTGATCGTCATGAGAGGACCGTCGTCATCGTCAATAGCCCATGATCATCAGCTTTCGTCGGAGATGGATGATATCGTTAGACATGATCATCACTGACGCTACACAGACAGAAAGAGAGAGAGAGAGAGAGAGAGGAGATGGAGGGAGAAAACGAAAATAAAAAGTGAAAACAACTTTTTTTTATTTTCAAAAAACCCAAAAAAATAACATAGTTGAAAATGATGTTTTTGAAATAGTTTTGAAAATATTGAATAAACAAACACTATTTTAGGAACGTTTTCATTTTCTATATTTCTAAAAATAAAAAAATCATTCTCAAAAACTAAAATAAACACCCTTGTAAAATCTCATTCATTTTGGCCTTAAGGCAAAAAAAAAAAAAAAAAAAAAAAAAATCTTCCCAATATTTGACATTTTCGGTAAACCCAACAACAGAAATCCTTTGAGCCAAAAGGAAAAAAAAAAAAAAAAAGAAACTCCTCTAGAGAGGTAAAAGTTGAGTAGGTCTTAAAGGCGTGGAAAAGGGCAAAAAAGGTGTCTCGTAGCTTGGTTCATCGATCATCATGACTGTTATTGGGCCGAGTAATGTTTCTATTTCTAACGCTTAGCTCCTTTTTATTTTTTCATAACGGAATTTTTATATTTTTATTTTTGGGAGAAACTATTGAATTTGAGATATAATGAATCTAATAATGCATGACTTTCTATCCAACACAGAAGGAAGATTTCAACTTAAAAAAAAAAAAAGGAAGATTTTAAAGTCATTTGTGAATAGACTTAAGGGCATGTTCAACATATCATATCTTGCTATGGATATTTTCAATCTAAAATTTGTTTTTCCAGAGTGTTTGAATAATTCTTCTAATGAAAATAAGCACTAACATCCTTTATATTTTATAAGTATTACAGTAATTCTTTTGATTAAATTTAAGCACAGATACTCAACTCTTAAATTCTTTTAGAGACCGTTTGGCTTAACCAAAATAATGTCTCCAAAACACCTTTTTCGATACTTTTAGGGGTGAATAAGAAACTCAACAACCCGACTAACCTGATAAACCCACCTAACCTAACCCATTATAATCCAAACCTGACCAACTTGATCAAGAGATCAACCCAACCTATCCAACCCGACTATTAACTAGGTGAGTTTAAGTTGTGTGTTTTTAAACTCAATTTAACCTGAACCCACTCAATCTATTAATATGTAAAAATAAATATTTTTCATACCTCATAATATATAGTATTTATCTTATATTTTACATTAATTACTTGTGTAATAACCGAGAAACTAATCACTCTCAGAAAATTTTGTACAAGATATGTAAATAAATGTACATTTATAGAGAGACATGTTACAGAATACAGAGTAGATGAAAATTTGATTAACTGAGTTTTAGTCAAAATTTTACAATGAATTAATAAACATAGTGTAAAAGCTAAGCATTAATTCAAATTATGATGTTTTAAAATTAATAGAAAAGTATGTGGAAAATGCATATTAAGATATCAATGGCACACAAACAAGCCACATTGATCAATGGCCAAGATTAGCCAAACAAGCCCTTGTTATTTTCTTAAAGAAAATTTAAGGAAATGAATGTGAGAGAGGAGAAGGAGGTCACGTGAGGGCTTTAGGCTAAGCAGCCCAAGTGAATTAGTTCACTTGGTTCAGCTGCAAAGAAACGCCCGAGAGAGAGAGAGAGAGAAGCAGTCGCGAGAAAGAGAGAGAGAAAAACCAGAAGAGGGAAAAGAGAAACCCTCATCTGCCATTGCTTCAACCAAGCTCGGATTTTTCTCTTCAAGCAGCAGATCGATCAAGCATTCAGCCAAGAATCAATAGCAAGAAGTTCTCAAGCTTCAAGTAAGGTAAACCCTCATTTTTCTCACGTTTTCTTGGGTGAAAAATCTGGGGTTTTGAGTAGAAATGTGAGTTGATCATTTTGAGATTTTCAGTTAAATCGAAACATGGTTCGAGTCTAGTTGTTTTAAACATGAATCCATAAGTTAATGGTTTAGAAAACCAAGTTTAGTGAGTTTTCTTCAAGAAAGTTCAGATTTTTTAAAAGTTGAGTCAAGAGATGTGAATAAACAAAATGTGAAAATTTTCTTATGAAACCATGGATTTGTGATAGTAGAAATGTAGTTGATACCTTGAAACGATCTTATTGAGATCGATTTTGAGTGTAAGAAGTAAAACAAAGGCCAAAAAAAAGCCTTAGAAAATCAGAGCAGAGTATTTCGGACCCAGAATCCTGATTCTGGTATGAACACGGGCGTGTACAAGGGCGTGTTCAGTACACGACCCCAAACATGCCCACACGTACGACCGTATTTCAAGAAAAATTCAGACCCGAGAAGTACACGGCCAAGAACACAGTCATGTATCAGGCCGTGTCAAGGGGCACACGGTCATGGGGAGGGCGTGTAGCAGACCATGTTAAATAGCAGGAAAACACGGCCAGAAACACGGCCGTGTAGGTGACCATGTAAGCATACACGAATTACACGGGCATGTTCCATGAAGTACACAGCCATGCACGTAATGTCCAGAGGAGTACACGGCCATGAACACGCCCGTGTAGGAGGGCGTGTTCGAAGCCAAAGTATAAAAAAAAAAGTCTGAAAATGTGAATTTACATATTTTGTCATGTTTCCAGTAGAAAATGAATATTGGAAATAATCAGCAATTATTTCTTTTATAGAAATTTAAGCCAAAGACCCCGATACAGCAGTCCCAGAGCAGCAGAGGGTCACGCTAGTAGATTTCCTGTAAGTTCAAGTATTGTCCTAACTGCAACATGAACAATCTTGTTATGTTTATGATGTCATGTTTTATTGTATGGCGTGTATGTTAAACACTGATTGTTTGCATCACGATACTCAGGTCAGTTCATGTCATGCATATAGAATTTCATGTTTCAAGTACACATGTCAGACAGGTAGCAGGTACACGAAAGCATGTAGGTGCACAAGGTACCTTAGTGTGTTAATAAAACTTACACCCCAAGTAAAACATGTAACAGGTTCCTACTGTCAGGACAATCAGTATGCTACCCAGTTGGAACTCCAGTAAGATGGTAATTAAACCAGTTATTGGCATACCGGCCTCTCGACCCAAGGGGAGGTTTTCATGTTTAGCTTTAGTTAAGACTGAGGAGGTCAGCACTAAAGTACCGCTCCCAGTTATGCTAACATATCGGTATGACCAATCAGGGGCACAAAACCAGAACTAAATAACAGATAATGTCCTAAGACTAATCTTTCAGCCAAGAGCATGTTTTACAGAGTCAAGTTTCATGCATAAGTACAGTACAACATGTTATGATTCATGTTTTTATGTTTGAACTTACTGAGCTCATAGCTCACCAGTTTGTTCACATATTGCAGGTAAGAGACCTGTTCACCAGTAGTATACGGTGGACGACGGACAGGGTAGATGTATGCCAGGTGGATTGGGTGAGGGGTTGTGGTCACCATTGGTCTTCCGCTGTATAGTTTTGAAAAGTTTAAATATGTAATTTCAAGAGCAAGATCTCAAGTTAAGATTATGTGATAGGAGAATCATGAATTCATGTGCATGTTATTTTGTTAACATGATTTCCTTATCACATTTTCGAACAGTTTATGATATTAAGAAAAAAAATTTATTCCGTGAAAAAATTAGCAAGCAGTTTTCAAGTTAAGCATGATTGCCGGCGACCCTAGAGGCCTACATACTATTGCAGTTAATTACAGAGTTGATTGTAATAACACTGTAGAGCATCGGCAGCAGGGCGGACCGTCACAACTTGATAACCTGTTATATTTCATATTGTATGAGTTTTTATTATTATTTGATTATTAGTTTACAACTTTTATGTTTAAACTTGTTTTGTATATATTTTATTTTTATGTCGGTTTTATAACTTATGAGATAATTTTAGAAGTTTATAACACTAATATTATACTGAAAGTTTTTTTTTTTTTTATATATTTCTTATTTTAGGTTGAATGATTGGTTATATTTATTTTTTTCTTTTTTTATTTCTTAATTATATTCAATCCGACCAACCCACCCAACCCACCTAAAATTTAATTGAGTGGGTTGATTTTAAACTTTGAGTTAATTGGGTGGGTTGAATTTAAAATCAACCCACCTAAACTTGATTAGGTGGGTTGAAAATTCTTAAAAATCCACCCAATTCACTTTATATTTACCTTTAGGTACTTTTTTCCACCCCACTATCACTTTTAACTATTTTTATCTTTAAAACGTTATAATAAATTCTAAACTTTAAAAATCCATAACTTTGCATATATAAGTTCAAATGAAATGATTTTTTTTTTATAAATTGCATAGAATTTTAAAAGGAATGAAACAATATTCATATCGATATTTTTTAAAATAAATTTTTAAAATTTTATATTTTTTTACTCTAAACAATTTTTTTCTCTAAACATATTTTTCAAAACTATTTTTTTCCAACCCTAAAAAAAGGTCTCCAAAACTTAATCCAAATAGGCCCTTAATATGTCCATTACTCATCAAGAATAGTTTAAAAAAAACGATTTTGGCATCTCTATAATATGTTGAAGAGGCTGTAACATCTCTTGAATAGTAAAAAAGCTAAAGCAACTTTGACTACTAGAAAAACCAAAAGTCCCACGTTAGAAGAATACAAGTAAATATAGTGGTATACATTGAAATAAGTAGCAAGTGAGTATTACTTGTATATGATGGATTTGTGCTACTACCATCACACGCACATGTAAGGGCAATTCGGCCATTCTTAGGATGAACTTTGCACTCCTAATTCTACATCTCATTTTTACATTTTATCTCTCTTTCATTTTTTTTAAAAACTCAAAATTTAATCTCATTTCAAATCGAAAAAGATGATTTTTGTATTAAAATGCTTACAAGGATGAGATAAATAAAATAAGATCTATTATATATTTTTTGAACATATTACAAATTTTTGTATCTTTTTTTATATTACAGAACTTTTTTAAAGTCCTCCCTCAAATACACATTTCTAACCCAGCTTATAAAACTCCACCTCTAAAGGTTCCCCAAATGGCCTTAAGCATGCCTACAGGATTTTGCTGCATGTTGTTTAGGTGGAATAGGATGGGTAAGAACTTTTCTTTCTTTCTTTCTTTCTTATTTTATTCTTATTTTTTTAATATAATTTTATAGCTTTACGATTATGATGGTTTAAATTGTTACTAACTCAGTAGCCAAAAAATCGTGCTACGTAATGTTTGGGAGTAATCAGTTAGGACACATTAAAATTTTGTTTTAATGTTGTCCAAAACTTATCGTCTCTCATTTGAAATTAAAATTTTGCTTTTTTTTTTTTTTTTAACAATACGATTAAGAGAGTATGAATTGGTTTATTATCTCAGAGGAAAATAAAAAATAAAAAAAGTAACTTTTTAACTGTGTAACGTTTCGTAGGGATAAGCCGGTAGGGACAAATTAAATATTTTGCGCTTGGGATGTCCAAAACTTTATCCCATCTAATGAACCAATTAAGCATAGTGTTGTGTCTGCTATGATTTCATTGTTTGCTATGTTGGACGAAAACGAGCTAAGAAAATTTTGCATTTGAATACAATAATTCTTTTATAGGGTGTACATTCTATCTTATTAATGCATTGTTTTAGTTTTATTTCTAAAATATGACATCGGAAAATTGGATCTTTCTGTGAATCATGGGTTCAATTTTTTATGATTACATTATACTTTCACACACATACATCTAAAGGAAAAAGGATTAATGTGCATCATGATCAGTTTATGGGAGAAGTGAATGGAGTTCTACGTTGTTTGCTTGTTCAATATAATGTGGAAATCATCATTTTTCTCTCACGCTTTTATTGAATAGTTATTCTCTTTGAATCTTCCGATCGGTCATGCACTTAGTTTATTGGGAGGTTCCCGTCCCCATGCTGCAAGCATAGCTTCCATTTAAAAAAACCATGATGATACAACGTCTCAAACCAAGGAGAAAGAACCACATAGTAAGGGCAGTCTTCAGCTCAACTCAACTCAACTGAAAAGTATTATTTCTTTTATTTATCACTAATCGCATAATTATTTTAATTAAACTCCTCCGTATCACCATACTCGATTTTGGGTCGTAACAAAATCTTTGCACACAGGCCAGGCCAAGGTTAAATTAATTACCATTTCACATTTATCTTGCATCACTAATATGTTCGTTGCTTATTATTAACACAAATGCATCAATGTAACTTTGAAATATGCTCGTTGATCTATATTCATTCATTTAAATGTCACATCGTATTAATTGCATTCGATAGATCAGTTATATACATATATATATTTTTAGATTAGATTAATCTACAAGACAACCTACATTATGTTTGTCTCGACTTAATACCCATCGTCATTAACTCAATTTATTGACAAATTTGCTTATATCCTGGATACGACTGTCTACATTTCATAATTTTCTCCCTTGATTATATTTCACATTTTTTTTTACAGCACATATCCATATTATTTACAGTTGAACCATTAAAAGTTTTTAGACTGGTAGAAAACCCATTTTTTATTTAAAAAAATAGGGAGGAGGGGGCAAATTAACATTATGGTGGCCCACCCTTGCTGTAAAGGTTCTACAGTTCTATTACAGTCAACTCTATAGTTAACCGCAATAGTACGTAGGCCTCTAGGGTCACCGGCATCATACTTAACTTGAAAATTACTTGAAAATTTTACGGAATAAATTTTTTCTTTTTCTTAATACATAACTTGAAAACATATACTTGTCTTATTCGAGAATGTGATAAGAAAATCATGTTAACAAAATAACATATACATGGATCATGATTCCCTTATCACATAGTCTTGACTTTAAATCATGTTCTTAAAATTACATGCTTAAATTTTTTAAAACTGTACAGCGGAAAACTCATGGTAGGACCATCATCCCTCGCCTAGTCCCCTTGGCATGTACATACCCTGTCCGTCGTCCACCGTGTACTACTAGTGAACAGGTCTCTTACCTACAACATATAAACAAACTAGTGAGCTATGGGCTCAGTAAGTTCAAACATAAAAACATGAAATCATAGCATGCAATACTATGCTTATGCATGAAACTTGACTCTAAAAAGAGATTCATGGTTGCATGTTAAGTATTAGGACATTTATCTGATATTAGGTTCTGGTTTTGAGCCCCTGATTGGTCGTACCGTAAGGCACGCATGACTGGGAGTGGTACTTTAGTGCTGTCCTCGGTAGCCTTAACTGAAACTGAACATGAAAACCTCCCCATGGTCGAGAGGCCGGTACGCCAATAACTGATTTAATTACCATCTTTCCTGAAGTTCCAACGAGTAGCATACTGATTGCCCCATAGTAGGAACCTATTACATGTTTTACTTGGGGTGTGAGTTTTATTAACCTTACTATAGTGTCTTGTGCACCTACATGTTTTCGTTTGCTTGATATTTGTCTATCATGAATACATGAATCATCTATTTCAAACATGAAATTCTACATGCATGACATGAACTGGACATGTGTATCGTAATGCAGACAATCAATGTCTGACATACACGTCAGGCAACAAAACATAACATCATAAAGCATAACATGATTGTCCACGTTGCAGTCAGGACAATACTTGAACTTACAGAAAGTCTGCTAACGTGAGCCTCTACTGATCCGGGACTGCTGTCTCAAGGTGTCTGGCTTGAACTCCTATAAAACAAATAATCGTTGATTATTTCTAACATTTGTCTTATACTTAAAACATGGCAAAATATGAAAATCATATTTTCAAACTCTTTTTTTTTTTTAGCTTCGAACACGTCCTCCTACAAGGGCGTGTTCGTGGTCGTGTCCTCCTCCGAGCTTGCGTACATGGTCATGTAATTCATGCAACATGGCCGTGTAACTCATGCATGCGTACACGGTTACCTACACAGCCGTGTTTCTGGCCGTGTTTTCCTGCTGGCAAACATGGTCTATTATACGCCCTTCCCACGACTGTGTGCCATTTTACACGGCTCGATACACGGCCGTGTTCTTAGCCATGTACCTCTCGGATCTCAAACTCTCTCGAAACACGGTCATGCATGTGGGCATGTTCGGGACTGTGTTCTGAACACGCCCTTGTACACGCCCGTGTACACTCCCGTGTTCATCCCAGAATTCTGATTCTAAGTCCGAAATTCTCACCTCTATTTTTCTAAGACTTTCATGGCCTTAGTTCTACTTCTTGCACTCAAAATTGATCTCTACAAGACCGTTTCAAGGTATAAACTATATTTCTACTATCATCAATCCATAGTTTCATAAGCAAAATTTCACATTTTGCTTCCACCACATCTCTTGACTTAACCCTTAAAAATCAAAACTTTCTTGAAAAGAACTAAATTAAAACTTGGTTTTCTAAACCATCAACTCACGAATTCGTGTTTAAAAACAACTAGACTTGAACCATGTTTTGATTTAACCGAAAATCTCAACATGCAAAACTCATCTTCTCTTTTTCTTTTCAAAACAACCCAGATTTTCCACCCGAAAATGTAAGAAAAACGATGGTTTACCTTGCTTGAAACTTGAGAACATCTTGCTGTGGAATCTTGGGCTGACAACTTGAACGATTTCCTTGCTTGAAGAGAGAATCTGAGCTATTGAAAGGGAAAACACAGAGGATACTTGAAGAGAGAAATTTCCTCTTCTGCTCTTTCTCTCTCTTGTCCCCTTCTTTGCAGCTAAACAAGTGAATTAATTCACTTAGCTGCTGCCCCCCTTAACCTTACGTGCTCCCTCTCATCTCTCTCACATTTTCCTTTAATTTCCTATAAAAGAAATTTACACTTGCTTGGCTAATCTTGGCCATTAATCATGGTGGCTTACATGTGAGCCATTGATCTCTTAATATGTATTTTTTACATACTTTTCTAATAAATTTAAAATATCATGATTTGAATTAATGTTTAGCTTGTACACTATATTCATTAATTCATTGTCAAATTTTGACTAAAATCAAGTTAATCAAAATTTTCATCTGCTCTATATTCCGTCACATGTCTCATCATAAATAAATATATATATTTACATATCTTGTACACAATTTTCCGATAGCGATAAATTTCTCGGTTATCACATTCACCCCTCTTTATAAGATTTTCATCCTCGAAAGTTAAAACAAATGAGGGTATGAAAGTCTCATCTCATCTTCTCTTTCCCGCGTAGCTTTTTCAATGTTGTGATTCTTCCATAATACCTTGACTAATGGGATGGTCTTGTTTCTTAGCACCTTTTCTTCTCTAGCCAATATCTAAACAGGCTGTTCTTCATAGGTTAGATCCTTTTGGACTTGGACTGGTTCATGTTGTAACATATGAGATAGATCTGACATGTACTTTCTTAGCATTGAGACGTGAAATACATTGTGCACTGCTGACAGTTCAGGAGGTAGTGCCAACTTGTAGGCAACCTTCCCAATGTGTTTGATAATCTCATAAGGTCCAATATACCTTGGACTCAGTTTTCCCTTCTTACCAAAACGCATAATCCCTTTCATGGGCGACACTTTCAGAAATACGAAGTCCCCTTACTTGAATTCTAGGGATCTCTGTCTTCTATCTGCATAGCTCTTCTGTCTGCTCTGAGCACTCTTTATCCTTTGCTGGATCTTGGCAACTGCATCGGAAGTTTCCTACATGAAATCTGTTTTATGCAATTGTTTTTCCTTCAGATCATACCAGTGGATGGGTGATCTGCACTTTTGTCCATACAGGGCCTCATACGGTGCCATCTTGATGGAAACTTGGTAACTGTTATTATATGAGAATTCTACTAGTGGTAGCTTCTCGTTCCAAGCTCTTGGAAAATCCATTACACATGCTCGGAGCATATCCTCTAAAGTCTGGATAGTCCGTTTTGATTGTCCGTCTGTCTGAGGATGGAAGGCTGTACTGAACTTCAGTTCTGTGCCCATGGCTCTTTGCACATACTCCCGAAAGTTTGAAGTGAACCGTGCATCTCTGTCAGATACAATGGACTTTGGAACTCCATGTAACCTGACAACATGAGCTACATAAAGGTGTGCCAACTTCTCCAATGAGTAAGTGATCTTCATTACTATGAACCTGGCTGTCTTCGTTAACCTGTCCACTATTACCCAGATAGCATCGTGTCCTTCTCTTATTTTGGGTAGCCCCACCACAAAATCCATGGTAATATGATCCCATTTCCACTCTAGAATCTCCGGAGGTTTTAACTTTCCTCCAGGATGTTGATACTCAGCGTTGACTTTCTGGCAAGTCAGGCATTTACTTACGAATTTCATAATATCTCCTTTCATCCCTCTCTACCAAAACTATAGTTTTAAGTCTTGGTACATCTTGGTGGCTCCAGGATAAACTGAGTATGGCGTTTCATGAGCTTATGACATGATTCACCTTCGAAGTTCTTCATCTGCTGGAACGTGAATTCTCTCCTGATACACGATTAATCCATCTTTGGAAATCTCTTCTTGGGATTCTGTTAGACTTGAATCTTGCTTCTGAGCTTCTATGATATCATCAAACAATGATGACTTTAGCTGCAGTACTGATAATTTTTCTGATATCAGCTCCAGCTCAAGCGAATGAATTTCTTACTGCAATGGTCTTGACAACCTATCAATGGGCAACTATTGTGGAATTGTAGCTTTTCTACTTAAAGCATCTACCACACGGTTGGCTTTTCTTGGATGGTAGAGGATCTCACAGTCATAGTCCTTTACCAACTCCAACCATCTTCTTTGCCTCATGTTTAACTCTTTATGTGTAAAGAAGTATTTTAGACTTTGATGATCCGTGTAAATCTGATACTGTGCTCCATAAAGATAGTGTCGTCAAATTTTGAGTGCGAACACTACTGCAGCAAGTTCTAAGTCATGGGTGGGATAATTCTTCTTGTGTTCTTTCAATTGGCGCGAAGCATAAGCAATCACTCTGCCATCTTGCATCAATACTGCTCCCAAACCTACTCTTGAAGTATCACTATAGATTTCATACTTCTCCCTTTCAGTAGGGAGTGTGAGGATCGGCACGCTTGTCAGCTGTCTCTTCAGCTCTTGGAAGCTTCTTTTACATTCATCTATCCATACATACTTCTTTTCCTTGCGTATAAGGGTTGTGAGAGGTGCTGCCAATCGTGTAAACCCTTCCACAAATCTCCTATAATAGCCAGCTAACCCTAAGAAACTTCGTATCTCTGTCACGCTCTTAGGTGTAGGCCATTTGTTTATCGCTTTCACCTTGATTGGATCCACTGTAATTCCCTCCTTGGACACTACATGTCTGAGAAAATGTACTCTATCTAGACAAAACTCACATTTTGAGAATTTGGCATAAAGTTGATGCTCTCTCAGTTTCTGAAAAATAATTCTTAACTATGCTTCATGCTCTGCGTGAGTCTTTGAATATATAAGAATGTCATCGATGAACATAATGACAAACTTATCAAGATACTCCTTGAAGACTCTGTTCATCAGGTCCATGAAAGCTGTTGGAGCGTTCGTTAACCCAAACGGCATTACTAGGAATTCATAATGCCTATAACGGGTTCTGAAAGCTATCTTGGAAACATCACCTTCTTTGATTCTCAGCTGATGGTATCCTGATCTCAAATCAATCTTTGAGAACACTACTGCACTCTTGAGTTAATCGAACAGGTCATTAATTCTAGGTAATGGATACCTATTCTTGACTGTAATCTTATTCAACTCTCGATAATCTATGCACATGTGGAACGTCCCGTCTTTCTTCTTGACAAACAGTACAGGAGCGCCCCATGGGGAATAGCTTGGTCTGATGAATCCCTTGTCAAGTAGATCCTTCAACTGGACTTGTAATTCTTTTAACTCCACTGGTGCCATGCGATACGGCACCTTGGAGATCGGTGCTGTTCTCGGTAGAAGCTTTAGAGATTTCTCGTTCTGGAGGTACTCCTGGTAGTTCCTCGGGAAAGACTTCGAGAAATTCTCTGATAATCGGAACATCTTCCGGTTGTAACTTCTTCTCTTCTGCTGTATCTGTCACATAAGCTAAATATCCAGTACAACCACTAGTTATTAGCTTCTTGATTTTCAATGAACTGATCATCATCTTGCTTGACCTTCTTGAGGAATCGACATATTCAAAACTTTCTTCCTCTTCTGGCTTAAACACTATTATTCTGTTTCTGCAATCGATCGTGGTTAGGTATTTTCCTAGGAAATCCATTCCCAGAATTACATCGTAGTCTACTATCTTTATTATGATCAATTCTGCATAAAGCTCCCTATTTGCCACGATTACTAGCACATGAGGTAACCAATACTCGGACAACATGATTTCTCCTGAAGGGAGAGCAGTTCTAAAAATTCTTCCCATGTGATCTCTAGGGTATTCTAACTTATCAACAAATGCATATGATATGAAAGAATAAGTGGCCCCAGATTCAAAAAGAACAGATGCCAAGCGGTTAGCAACAGAAATCTGACCTGTCACCATGTTGGACGTCCCTGCCTCTACCTCTTCTCTGGTATAGGCCATTACCCTAGCATCTACCTAAGGAGCTCTTTCCTGTCTTTCTTGCACTGCTGGAAATACTTCTGAAGGGCTTTCGTAATTTAATCTCAGTGCATGCACTTGTGACTGCTGTGGACGTGAAAAATTTGCTTCTGACACAGACTGGCGGTTCATAGGGCAATTCTTGATGAAATGGCCTTCTTTTCCGCACTGAAAACATGCAGTTGTGCCAGCTCTGCACTGACCCACATGTATTTTCCCACAAGTAGGATAGGTGGGGTTACTTGATACTGCAGTGGGGTTAGTCCTTCGTGACTGGCTTCTGTTGTCTTGATTATGAGTTCCCTGAAAGTTGCCCTTTCTCTTCTGTTGGGACCGAGGGCCTAGATTACTGGACTGATCTGGTCTTGTTCTGTGATTGCCTTTACTGTGTTGTCTAGGTTGAGAGGCCTTGGCCAAGATCTTTTCTTTCTTCCTGGCTTTCCAGACATTTTCCCTCTCTTCTTTCTATCGGGCAAGATGGTACTCGACCCTCAAAGCACGACTAACATAGTCGGCTACTGAGATTGGCGGGATTGGGCCAATGTCAAGTAAGGCTGAAATCTCGGGCCTGAACATGCCTATCATCTTCTGTATCTTCTCCTTTTCTGTTGGCACTACATACGGACACAAACGGGAGAGCTGATCAACTCTCTTGCAAACCTCACTGACGAACATATCACCTTGCTGTAACTCTAAAAACTCTTTCTGTTGTGGTCGGAGTGATGCTGGATCATAGTATTTTTGACTGAACTCCTCTAAGAACTCCGCCCATGACATTATGGTTATGTCCCTCCTCATACAAACTGTGTCCCACCAAAATCTTGTGTCCTTCCTAAGAACAAAGGATGCATATAAGACTTTTTCTTCCTCGGTTAGTCTCATGAAATCCATAATCATCTAGATTGAAGAAAGTCAATCTTCTGCTTCCAGGGGATTGGTTGAACCCTCAAATTCTAGAGGCCTCATTTTCTGAAATATCTCGTATAGTGGCTCTTGGTTCACCCTGGTTGGTGGTTCCTGAACCACTTCTGGTGCAGCTGGTGGCACTACTTGTTCTGCCTCAGATGCTTGTTATGCAGGAGTCCCAACTGATCCTTGCCCCTGTTCTATCTGTTCTATCCTCTCTCTTAATTTTGTGTTTTCTTTCATCTGATTTTCTAAAAGAGCCTACAACTTTTCTATTCTCTGAGATAGAGTTGGGCGTTTCCTTCTCCATCTTTGGCCTTGCCCCTGGTTTTCCATTGTGCTACCTTATATCCTAAAATTACACGATAAATTTGTATTAGATCCTCTATAAGAGGATTCACATCATTTCTTATATTAATACATCATCATATACTTACTACAAAGTATGGGTCTCTACAGACCTTTACTTTCATGCATAACTAGCTACTTATCTTAACATAAACTTAACTTACTTGGATCGGTGAACAGGACATATACGGAGTCAAGCGGGATATGATCTACCAACTTCTCTGATACCAACGGTGACAACGGTTGGTACTTTATACTGGATCTATTTTAAACTTGGGCTCTGATACCAACTATGGCAACAGTTGGTACTCTAAACTGGACCCCTCGTAAACCTGCTCTGATACCAACTGTGGTGGCCCGCCCTTGCTGTAGAGGTTATATAGTGCTATTACAGTCAACTCTGTAATTAACCGCAATAGTATGTAGGCCTCTAGGGTCACCAGCATCATGCTTAACTTGAAAACTACTTGAAAATTTTACGGAATAAATTTTTTCTTTTTCTTAATACATAACTTGAAAAGCATATACTTGTCTTGTTCAAGAATGTGATAAGAAAATCATGTTAACATAATAACATATACATAGATCATGATTCCCTTATCACATAGTCTTGACTTTAAATCATGTTCTTGAAATTACATGCTTAAATTTTCAAAACTGTACAGCAGAAAACCATGGTAGGACCATCATCCCTTGCCCAGTCCCCCTGGCATGTACATACCCTGTCTATCGTCCACCATGTATGTGGCAACCCGCCCTGCTGTAGAGGCTTTACAGTGCTATTACAGTCAACTCTGTAGTTAACCACAATAGTCTGTAGGCCTCTAGGGTCGCTGGCAATCATGCTGAACTGAAAACTTGCTTGCTAATTTGCGGAATAATTTTTTTTTCTTTAAATTCATAAATTCATAAACTGTTCAAGAATGTGATAAGGAAATCATGTTAACAAAATAACATGTGCATGGATCATGATTCCCCTATCACATAATCTTAACTTGAGAACTTGTCTCTTTTGAAATTACATTTCAAAACTGTACAGCGGAAGAATGAAAGTGACCACCATCCCTCGCCCAATCCTCCCCGGCATGAATGAACCTACCCTGTTCATCGTCCACCATATACTACTGGTGAACAGGTCTCTTACCTGCAACATGTGAACAAACTGATGAGCTATGGCTCAGTAAGTTCAAACATAAAAACATAAACATGACATGCTGTACTACTGTGCTCATGCATGAAACTGACTCTGTAACATGCTCTTGGCTGAGAGGTTAGTCTTAGGACATTATCTGTTGTTTTAGTTCTGGTTTTGGGCCCCTGATTAGTCGTACCGACATGTTAGCGCAATTGAGAGCGGTACTTTAGTGCTGACCTCCTCAGTCTTAACTGATACTAAACATGAAAACCTCCCCGTAGGTCGAAAGGCCGATACGCCAATAACTGGTTTAATTACCATCTTGCTGGTGTTCCAACTGGGTAGCATACTGATTGCCCCCACAGTCGGAACCTGTTACATGAATTAATGGGGTGTGAGTTTTATTAACATACTAGGGTGCCTTGTGCACCTACCTGTGTTTGTGTTCTGGTATCTGTCTGACATGTGTACTGAAACATGCAACTCTACATGCATGACATGAACTGATATGAACTGATCTGTGCTGACATGAGATTGACATGAATATCGTGATGTAGACAATCAATGTCTAACAAACACGTCATACAATATACATAACATCGTAATATAACAAGCTTGTCCACGTTGCAGTCAGGACAATACTTGAACTTACAAAAAATCCGTTAGCGTAAGCTTCTGCTGCTCTGAGACTGCTGATTCAGGGTCTCTGGCTTGAACTCCTATAAAAGGAATAATCACTGATTATTTTCATTGTTCATCTTATACTGGAAATATGGAAAAACATGAAATTTCTCATTTCCAGACTTTTTTTTTTTTTACTCTCTAGCTTCGAACACGCCCTCCTACACGGGCGTGTCTCTGACCGTATACCTCTTTGGACTTACATGCCTGGCCGTGTAATTCATGGAACATGGTTGTGTATACTTACACGGGTGGATACACGGTCGTGTTACTGGCCGTGTACTCCTCTGGACTCTTACACGGTTACTTAAACGGCCGTGTTTTCCTGCTGTCTAACATGGTCTGCTACACGCCTTCCCTTGACCATGTGCCCCTTGACACGGCCCGATACACGGCCGTGTTCTTGGCTGTGTACCTCTCGGGTCTGATTTTTCTTGCAACACGGTCGTATATATGGGCATGTTCGGGGCCGTGTACTGAACACGCCCTTGTACACGCCCGTGTTCATACCAGAATCAAGATTCTGGATCTGAACTACTCTGCTCTGATTCTCTAAGGCTTTTATAGCCTTTGTTCTACTTCTTACACTCGAAATCGATCTCCATAAGATCGTTTCAAGGTATCTACTACATTCCTACTATCACAAATCCATGATTTCATAAGCAAAAATTCCACATTTTGCTTATTTACACCTCTTGACTCCACTTTTGAAAAATCTGCATTTTTATGAAGAAATTTCACTAAATTTGATTTTCTAAACCATCCACTCATGGATTCGTGTTTGAAAACATCTAGACTCGAACTATGTTTCGATTTTAACCGAAAACCTCAACATGATTCACTCACATTTTCCTTTTTTCACTTAAAACCCTAGATTCCTCCCCCCCCCGAAAAAGTAAGAGAAAAACGAGGGTTTACCTTGCCTGAATCTTGTGATTTTCTTGCTGTTGATTTTTGACCGAAACTCGCTCGATCTGTTGCTTGAAGAGAAAAATCCGAACTTTCTTTGGATTTTCCTTCCTTCTCTCCTCCTTTCTCGGTTTCTTTCTCTCTTTCTTTCTTTCTTTCTTTCTCTCTCTCGTCTGCCTCTCTTTGCAATTCACTTTTGCTGCTGTGGGATTTGAGACCCCCACCTCACACACGTGCCTCACTCCCTCTCTCACTTGCTTTCTTTTATTTTTTTTTTTAAAACAAGGGCTTGTTTGGCTACTTCTAGCCATTGATCAACATGGCTCACTTGTGTGCCATTGATCTCTTAGTATGTATTTTCCACATACTTTTCTATTAATTTTAAAATATCATAAATTGAATTAATATTTAGCTTTTAAACTATATTCATTAATTCATTGTCAAATTTTGATTAAAACTCAATTAATCAAAATTTTCCTCTGCTCTGTATTCTGTAACATGTCTCACTGTAAATGTACATTTATTTACATATTTTGTACAAAATTTTCCGAGAGTATAGATTTCTCGGTTATCACAATGTACTATTGGTGAACAGGTCTCTTACCTGCAACATGTGAACAAACTAGTGAGCTATGGGCTCAGTAAGTTCAAACATAAAAACATGAAATCATAGCATGCAATACTGTGCTTATGCATGAAACTTGACTCTAAAAAGAGATTCATGACTGCATGTTAAGTCGTAGGACATTTATCTGATATTAAGTTCTGGTTTTGGGCCCCTGATTGATCGTACCGTAAGGCACACATGACTGGAAGTGGTACTTTAGTGCTGTCCTCGCAGCCTTAACTGAAACTGAACATGAAAACCTCCCCATGGGTCGAGAGGCCGGTACGCCAATAACTGGTTTAATTACCATCTTTCCTAAAGTTCTAACTGGGTAGCATACTGATTGCCCCATATGTAGGTGCACAAGGCACTATAGTGAGGTTAATAAAACTCACACCCCAAGTAAAACACTGTATTCTGTAACATGTCTCACTGTAAATGTACATTTATTTACATATTTTGTACAAAATTTTCCGAGAGTATAGATTTCTCGGTTATCATAATGTACTATTGGTGAACAGGTCTCTTACCTGTAACATGTGAACAAACTAGTGAGCTATGGGCTCAGTAAGTTCAAACATAAAAACATGAAATCATAGCATGCAATACTGTGCTTATGCATGAAACTTGACTCTAAAAAGAGATTCATGACTGCATGTTAAGTCGTAGGACATTTATCTGATATTAGGTTCTGGGTTTGGGCCCCTGATTGATCGTACCGTAAGGCACACATGACTGGAAGTGGTACTTTAGTGCTGTCCTCGCAGCCTTAACTGAAACTGAACATGAAAACCTCCCCATGGGTCGAGAGGCCGGTACGCCAATAACTGGTTTAATTACCATCTTTCCTAAAGTTCTAACTGGGTAGCATACTGATTGCCCCATAATAAGAACCTATTACATGTTTTACTTAGGGTGTGAGTTTTATTAACCTCACTATAGTGCCTTGTGCACATACATATTTTCGTGTGCTTCATACTTGTCTATCATGAATACATGAATCATCTATTTCAAACATGAAATTATACATGCATGACATGAACTGGACATGTGTATCGTGATGCAGACAATCAATGTCTAACATACACATCAGACAACAAAACATAACATCATAAAACATAACATGATTGTCCACGTTGCAGTCAGGACAATACTTGAACTTACAGAAAGTCTGTTAATGTGAGCCTCTGCTGATCTAGGACTGCTGTCTCAGGGTGTCTGGCTTGAGCTCCTATAAAAAAAATAATCTTTGATTATTTCCAACATTTATCTTATACTTGAAACATGGCAAAATATGAAAATCATATTTCTAGACTTTTTTTTTTTTTTAGCTTCGAACACGTCCTCCTACACGGGCGTGTTCGTGGCCGTGTACTCCTCTGGCCTTGCGTGCATGGCCATGTAATTCATGCAACATAGCCGTGTAACTCATGCATGCGTACACGGTTACTTACATAGCCGTGTTTCTGGCCATGTTTTCCTGCTATCGAACATGATCTGTTACACGCCCTTTTCATGATCGTGTGCCATTTTACACGGCTTGATACACGGCCGTGTACCTCTCGGGTCTTAAACTCTCTCGAAACACGGTCGTGTATGTGGGCATGTTCGGGGTCGTGTTCTGAATACGCCCGTGTACACTCCCGTGTTCATCCCAGAATTCTGATTCTGAGTCCGAAATTCTTACCTCTATTTTTCTAAGGCTTTCATGGCCTTAGTTCTACTTCTTACACTTAAAATCGATCTCTACAAGACCGATTCAAGGTATAAACTGCATTTCTACTATCATCAAGCCATGGATTCATAAGCAAAATTTCACATTTTGTTTCCACCACATCTTTTGAGTTAACCCTTAAAAATCAAAACTTTCTTAAAAAGAACTAAACTGAAACTTGGTTTTCTAAACCATCAACTCACGAATTCATGTTTAAAAACAACTAGACTTGAAACGTGTTTCGATTTAACCGAAAATCTCAACATGCAAAACTCATCTTCTCTTTTTCTTTTCAAAACAACCTAGATTTTCCACCCGAAAACGTGAGGAAAACGAGGGTTTACCTCGCTTGAAACTTGAGAACATCTTGCTGTGGAATCTTGGGCTGACAACTTGAATGATTTCCTTACTTGAAGAGAGAATCTGAGCTATTTAAAAGGAAAACACAGAGGATACTTGAAGAGAGAAATTTCCTCTTCTGCTCTTTCTCTCTCTCGTCCCCTTCTTTACAGCTAAATAAGTGAATTAATTCACTTGGCAGCTGCCCCCCTTAACCTCACATGCTCCCTCTCATCTCTCTCACATTTTCCTTTATAGGAAATTTACACTTGCTTGGCTAATCTTGGCCATTGATCATGGTGACTTACATGTGAGCCATTGATCTCTTAATTTGTATTTTTCACATACTTTTCTAATAAATTTAAAATATCATGATTTGAATTAATGTTTAGCTTTTACACTATATTCATTAATTCATTGTCAAATTTTGATTAAAATCAAGTTAATCAAAATTTTCATCTGCTTTATATTCTGTCACATGTCTCATCATAAATATATATATTTACATATCTTGTACACAATTTTCTGAGAGCGATAAATTTCTCGGTTTTCACAAATATAATACAATATAAGGTTTTAAAATTATAACATAATTTAAATATTGTTGTTTAATAGCATAATTAGGATAAATAACAAGATAAAATCTCAAAAATACTCCTAACTCTCTCCCCTCTTCTCTCTCTCTGCCCCCTCTATTCATCTCCCTCTCTTTCCTTATCGATTAGCGACAGCTCTAGCATTAGGATCAAGATTACTAGGATCATTGTGATGAGATTGTGATCGTGAGTGGATGTTGAGCGTAACTACGATCTAGTGGTGTGATTCTTCTCTCACCACTGCTATCTGGACATCGAGTTACCATGGAGTAGTAATTCTTCTCGTCATGTAGTTGCAATATGAATGAGGATCTCGTTGTGGATCTAAAGCTCATGATCCCGATGCCATTACTATCGACACCGTGAGCAAGGGGAGTGCGCGCGAAATTGTTGGAATTGCGAATGAAATGGTCAGAATCACGAGGTAAATTGCCATAAAATCGCAATCGTCTGTCCTTGTTTCTATCGACACCTGATCTCCGACTTCCTCGCAGTTGTTTCTCTGATGGCCGCCATTGAGTTTTTGTCTTCTTCGACAAAGACTGGGTGATTATAGTTCTTGAGGTGGATCTATAATTTTTAATAAAAGTTGGGCTATTAATAATAAATAATCTATAATTATCAAGAAAAAAAAGAAAGAAAAAAAGAGAAATATATTTATTTTCAAACAATAAATTTACTTACAAATAATATTCTAGTAGTTAAAATGTTTTTAACATTCTCAATTTATCAAATAAATCAAAATATTTACTTCTAAATCTTAGCATTTACTAGTAAATTTTCAAAAAGCTATCGATTTATAAGGGAATCAAAATATTTATTAGTAATTTTTTTAAGAATGTACTAATAAATACTTGTATTTACTAGTATTATTAGTAAATTTTTGTATTTATCAGTAATTAATTTTTTTTAGTTGTCAATTTCTCTAGTAAATTAATATTTATTATAAATATTAAGATTTTTATTGTATTAGCAACATTTATGTTATTTTAAAAGTTATCTACTTATTAAGTCTATAAAAAATATTTACTAATAAATCTTATATTTACATGAAAATACATGTATTTGCTAAACATTATCTGTATTTATCACATATTATCTATATTACATTTTAACCCAAAAATTAGAAAATTAGTAAATACACATATTAACAGGTAATTAGATGGATTTACTAACTAAAATAAAAAAGATTTACTACATAATATAGGTAAAAATCAATTAATCCAATTATTAATGTGAAAATCCAATTATAATATTTACATACAAATCCTTTAATTGTATCACTTTTAAAAGATAACTCTCATGTATAAATACAAAGATTTACAAAGAAATAATTACCTGCTTTACTTTATAAATGCTAAATTTGTTGAGTAAATATTTTTATTAACTTGGTAAATTTATTTTATTTATAATAGTTAATCCAAATATTTACAGATAATAAATGTATTTATTGAGTAAATTAAAATAGATTTATTAAGTAATTCAATATTTTCTTGGCAATCAATTTTTTTTAACACAAGTGTATATTTTTATGAGTAAATAACGTATTTACTGAGTAAACTAAAATGAATTTACTAAATAACTTTCATATTTACCCATAAATCTTTAGATTATCTCATAAATATCAATATTTTCCAAAGTAAAACTCATATTTCCGTGTATAAAATTCTTTAGATTTGAAATTATTTATGTAAATCCATAAATTATTTTCTAAAAAAATATTTATGAAATCAACCCAAAACTTCAAATAATTTCAATACAAGTCACATAATATCAACCAAACCCTAACCACCCAAAACCCTTCCCCAATTGTCTAGTTGCTGGCACACACAGATTGCCGAGATTGCAAGCTTGCATTGAGCTAGATTCATGATGGTTCCCTAGACCCATGACTCGTCGAAGAATGCAATACCGTTGCGTCTCATTAGAAGCACTCCCTGACAGAATCCCACCACACATACAACAAAAAACCAACAAACAAGTGCAAATCCGACACACGGTCATCGCAATATCTCCTTGATCTCATCGCCAGATCACGGTCTCGCGATTTACCAGAGATTGTAGTGATCTCTCACTAGTCAGCATCCGAGAGAAAGAGAGAGAGAGAGAACCGTGTTTCCCCCACCATTCGACACTAAAATTGCAACAATCACTCTATTACTGGCAGGACGTCCACTAAAAATCAGTGAGGGAGATAGAGATGATACAAGGAGGGAGAAAGAGAAATAGAGAGGTTTTCAGATCCAAAAAGGTAAAATTGGTAACAATTAATTTATTTTAAATACAAAAATAAAAATATGGTATAATTTACATTCATTTAAAAATATGTTATGATTTTCATTGATACCTTTTAAATATATTGTATGGTAAATTTCCTTAAAAATATATGACATATTATTAACATCACTCTTTTGTTCATTTCTAAGCAGGTGAAAGCCTATATTTATTAAACAGATCATGGTTTTTTTCTATTCGGATTAATTATATTGGACCTTTTTCGAACGAAAACTACTCATGTTTGTTCTATCTTAATGTTATTTTTTATTAACTATATGTTATGCCGTCGTCTGAAATACTATAACCGTTGACATTCACCTGAAAGAAAAAGCAGAAAAAGTAATGGAATTACAATTGTACTCCTCAACAGGCTCGTAAATTACATACTTACCCAATCATCCCCCTGCTATACCTAACTACAGCCGGTTACCCATAAACTAATATATATATATAAATATAAGTAAAATCCAACCACAGCTCTATAGATTGTCATTAGCTTGATTGAGACCGTCGTTTGAGGCATAAATATGTGAAGGATGTCCTTCAAGGAGGACAGTAGCGCGCATATATATATATATATATGTAACCTTCTTTTAAAGTATTGGTACATATATATATCTATTACCTTCTTTAAAAGTATTGGTACATATATATATATATATATATATTACCTTCTTTTAAATATGTGTGATACAAAGCCCCTTGAATTTAAATTATGCGCACGTAACGTGTTTATATTAAAGTTAAACAAAATAAATAATGTTTTGGTGTGTATGGCGAGCAATCATATTCGTGAGTTTTATTTCGAGATTTGTTGATTACCTGGAAAAAAAATATAATAGTTATCCGTTATTATTACTTTTTTTTTTGCTAATAATATACTTTAGAATTAAATAATTTTTCTAATTTATTTATGTTTAATATATGAATCAAAGTTCTGATTAAAATTCATGAGTACACTAAACATGCACACATTCTTCCCCCTCATCTAGGGCTTAATATTTTATTATTTAAGATGTAAGCATACATGAAAATATTTAAGAAAGAAAAAAAATAAAAAAGGGTTCTTTGGCACAAAAAGAAAAAAGAAAACATGGTGTATATGCAATAATTATGCAAAAAAAAAAAAAAGGGTATACGTAAATATTT
This sequence comes from Antiaris toxicaria, assembly GCA_035233585.1. NCBI lineage: Eukaryota > Viridiplantae > Streptophyta > Magnoliopsida > Rosales > Moraceae > Antiaris > Antiaris toxicaria. The sequence continues at coordinate 20,814,268 of CP141155.1, read as the reverse complement.
GTAGAATTTTGTTTTAAATAAGTCAAATTTATAAAAGATTTTGTTAATTTTATTTTTTAGATGGTAATTTTCTTTGAGTAGGTATAATATTTAAAACCATGTAAATGTTCTTTAAATAAGCACGCATGTGAATTTTCTACTATGAAAAGATATGTGCAAATAAGATAAAGCTGAAATACGTGGATTGATGATTACAAATATAATCTAATAGTAATGATAAACCTAATTACATAAAAAATTATAGAGTTTGAAGGATTGAGAAAAAATAATTTTAATACAAGTTAAAATTAGCTAGATATAATATGAGACCGAGAAAGCACAATTTAAATGCAGCTTTATGTTAACTAATTTTGGTGGTGGACCTTCATTTTCAAATTTATCAAAGCGGGGATGTCTCTAGTTGCACTGCAATAAAAGTTAAACCAAAAATATATATATATATATAAATTAAAGTCTGTTCCATTTCTTTGGAGGAATTTAATAAGGAGAAAGGGTAGTAATAATTATCTGCGCAGTGTGCAATGGAGCACTGGCCTTCCCACTTTCAAGGATTCGAATTGTGTACTCAAGCACGCTACAAAGCATGGACCAATAAATTGAACACTTCTTCAATTAGTGCCTTATACTTATGCAAAGATAAAAAAATAAAACAAAAAAAAAACACGCCAAAAAATAGTATTGTTTCCTAATTGGTAATAAAGTCACATTCAAAAAAATTATATATATACATCTATACATAAAAACACTCCAATAAGTTTTTGATATAATTGATATAATCAACAGTCCTTCTCGTACATTATTTGGATAACGTAGTTTGTATTATATTATATCAATTAGATAGCTTATAACATTTTTTTTTTCAATTATACTTGTGTCATAACTGTCAGCGACCCGATTCACTTAGACCATCGACCTACTTTACTTACTTTAATTTACTTCTTACGTAAGTTGGTTCTACTTTTTCACTTTGAATTCTATGTCATATATAGTAAAAAAAAAAAATTCGTAATTGAAAACTACCAATTTTGGTGAAATTTTTTTTATATACATATATACTTTTTCGAAAGCGTACATAAAATACATGTGTCCTTATCTCATTGAAACACTTTATAAACATACTTCACATTCATCTTTGTTTCATTTCTATACATAACATATATATTTTCTTGGCAACTGAAAATCATAATGACATCTATTTTCCACTCCATGACACTTTCAGAATCTGTCTGCCAGCCCATCAATTACTCCTTTCATATGCCAGTTGCTTACCCTTATTCCCTACAACACGAACAAACTAGTAAGTTAAAGCTCAATAAATATAAACATACATTTTTGACTTAACAAAATGGACATGCATTTTATGTTAGTCACATTATGCTTATTTAATTTTCGTTCTTTCATTCTCATTTTTCTTACCTTCATTCGTATCTTACTATTCTTTTTTTTTTCTTTACTTTACTTTAGTTTCACTTGCCGGCTCCATTCGATGGTCGTATCGTAATGCGCATAGACCAATGAGGGGAGAGGGAGCGACCCGCCAACCAACCTCACAGCCGAACTTTAATGTTAAACTTCCACACCTTCGGGGTAGAATCCCGTCAGATTGGATAGCCATTCTTTGAAACCTCACCTTGTCGGAGGCCCAATGCGCTAACATTTAAAGCTTTAGTCTTATTATCTTGCGTATTATTATCTTTCTTTACTTTAATTTATTCATTCTTTCGAACTTTGCAGACATGTTCAAATGTCATGTCACAATCTCATAATTTCTATAGTGTGTAAAGTTAGAAGTTTCTCTTTTTGTCATTTGATACTTTTCTTTCATTATAACATTTATAATGAAATTTTTTTTTCATGTTATCGTAGTTGTCAGTGACAGACATACACAGTCAGTTCGTGAGTAGACAATTAAATGTCTGTACTTACAGTGTTAGTGCTAACGTAAGCTTCTCAGAATCCTCCGACATTCCTTTGTCGTTTCTAGATTGGATACCTATAAACAAAGCATTATCTATTAATTTTTACTGTTATTTATTACTTTTCATATATTTATTTTCATTTTTTTCCATTACTGTGCATACTTACACAGCTTGATACACGGCCGTGCCCATGGCCGTGTACCTCTTAGGTCACTAAATTCTTCCTCTACATGGCCGTGTAACTCATTTATTCATGCATAAGTACACGCTCTAATTTATGCATAAGTACACAGCCGTGTCCATGACCGTGTAACTCTCGGGTTGTTAAATGTTTCTCTACATGGTCGTGTACCCTATGTGTTTGGGATTCATTTTCACTACACGCCCATGTTCCTCATGTACATGCCCGTGTACTGTTTAAAATCCTAAATTTAACCTTAAAAAGCATAACTATGACGTTTACAATCTTATTTAAGTCATCCCAAAGTGCTCTCTTAGTCTTTTCTAAATATTTCGGATATTTTCAGGTTATTACCCACTAGATCTTTGGGTGGTACTATTCTAATCCCCGGTCATTAATCTTCTTTTTCTTACGTTTTGGGGCTCAAAATGGACATTTCATTAATTCTAAAAATGTCCATCGTTTTTTCCTCAACCTAGGTCATTGAGGGACTCGGGTTTTCAACATTCGACCCTATTTTTCCTCTCGTTCCTTAAAAATACTCTTAATACCGTTCTAAAAACTTCGGTAGCATATCTGCATAAATTTTTGGTTCCCGGCGTTTAGGTAACGCCTCAAAACCACCTCACCTGTCACGTACTATATCAAAGGCCTAATTTTACGTAACAAGTACAAAATTTTTACGTAAAATTTTCATATAATTTCAAAAAAATCAACTCAAACTCCACTCATTTTCTTCACAATACCCCACGGTTTTTATCAATAAACATGGCATCAAAATTTTGTTTCTAAACTTCTTATGCATTCTTATTGCATTCACATTCCAACCTAACTATTAGAACATAATTCAACAAAATTTTCACATACTTTCCACATGGTTTTCTTTCTAAAAATCACTATCAACTTTGTTTTCAAATGCTTATTCCTTTCCTTTCTCTCATTTTATGACAACATAATTTCTTAAGATCAAACCAACATAATAAAAACTTAAATTGTATTACAAATACATAACTACAGCCATAGTTTTGTCTTCAAAATTTTTAAGAGAAAAACTTAGAAAATGAGAGTTACCTCTCAACTCTTGTCTACTTGAAATTGGGGTAAAGTTTGGGTGAAAAATCTTGAAGAAAATTGGCCTAAAGAGGGTGGAGATCTCACGATAGCAGGGAACAAGAAATCTGTAAATTTTTTTTTTTTGTTTTCCTATGCTTCCTAATCGGTTTTAATGGTAGACAAAAGATAAGGGCTTGCTAGCAATTTCATAGAGGGTTTTTAGCAAACTTCTAGGGACCCTTTAGCAACTTTTTTAGGTTTAAATAACAATTTACTAAATTTTTTCTGATTTTTATCTACCAAAACCGGCTCACTTCTCATCATTATCCCAAAATTTTCTTTAATTTTTCCATATGATATTTTGGCATGATCTTGGCCATCCATCAAGTTTATTTTAAATGTCCAACACTGATCCTACCAACTATTTTTTCTTTCTTTCTAAATATTTCATTTATTACATCATATGGATGACATAAGATATGACATCATCCAATTAATCTCTCATAGTATTTCATGGTCAAAGTTTGACCAAAAGTCAAACCGAATGAAATTTCATCAAAATCGTGCCGATGGGTTCCTAGGGCCATCTATGCGATCAGTTTGTCTTAAATCACTACCGTTTAGCTAAAAATTATTACCGTAAATTTTCATCTTTTAGTGTACCTTAATCCTCAACTAGGGTTTTTTGATACCGAATTGGCATCGTTTTATCCGTTTCGGTTCAGTAAAATTTTTTATTATCGAATTTCTTATCTTTAACATTTTTATAACATTTTATTACGTTCTAAACAATATTAAATCATGCATTTCACATTTCTAAACATTAAAATTATTATATACGTACAATATACATGGTTTCTGAGAATGAAAATTTTCTCAGTCGTTACATTCACCCCTCCTTATTTTAATTTTCGTCCTCGAAAATTAAAATAAGTAGGGGTATTTAACTCTTATTTCTTCTTCCCTCTCCCACATAATTTCTTCTACGCTATGATTTTTCCATAGAACCTTGACTAGTGGGATACTTTTATTTCTTAGCATCTTCTCTTCTCAAGCAAGTATTTGGACTGGCTACTCCTCATAAGATAGATCTTCTCGGATTTGAATTGGTTCGTAATCCAAAATATGCGAGGGATCTGAAATATATTTCATCAACATTGATACATGGAAGACATTGTACATTGAGGATAACTCTGGTGGCAGTGCGATCTTATAAGCTACTTTTCCAATTTGACTAATAATCAAAAAAGGCCTTACGTATCGTGGACTCAACTTTTCTTTCTTTCCAAAAAGCATATCACCTTTCATAGTCGCGACCTTTGAGAACACGATGTCTACTTCATTAAATTCTAGGATTCTTCGTCGTTTACCTGCATAACTTTTCTGATGGCTTTGTGCTGTTTTCATTTTTAGCTGGATCTTTTTAACTGTGTCAATCGTCTTTTGAATAAATTTTGTCTTATGCAGCTTTTTTTCCCTTAAGTCATACTAATGAATTGGAGATCTGCATTTTCTTCCATACAAAACTTCATAAGGAGCCATTTCAATGGAAGTTTGGTAGCTGTTATTATACAAAAACTCTACCAGTGGTAACTTCTTATTCCATGCTCCTTTGAAGTCCAATGCGTAAGCATAAAACATATCTTCCAATGTTTGGATTGTGCGCTCAGACTGTCCATCAGTCTGAGGGTGAAAGGCTGTGCTAAATCTAAGTTCTGTGCCCATCGCTTCTTGTACGCTTCTCCAAAAATTAGAGGTGAACCAACTATCACGATCTGACATTATCATTGTCGGCACTCCATGTAATCTCATAATGTTGGAGATGTGCAATTCTGCTGACTTCTCCATTGTGTAGGTCATCTTTACAGGTATAAAGTGGGTTGATTTAGTCAGTCGATCTACTATCACCCATATTGCATCATAACCCTCACTTGTCTTGGGTAATCCAACCACAAAGTCCATAGTTACACATTCCCATTTCCGTTCTGGAATTTCCAATGGGTGCAACTCACCTACAAGCCGCTGGTGTTCAGCTTTAATCCTTTGATATGTTAAATAATGACTGACATGTTTAACAATATCATTTTTTATCTTTCTCCACCAATAGTGTTGCTTCAAATCCTGATACATTTTCGTACTGTCCGGATGTATAGAGTATGAGGTATCATGTTTATTGTCTGGTACATAAATTCTTCCTTGAAAAAGTAATACCCCATCATCAGAAATGTGGAATTCTGATTTTTCATTCTTGGAAGCTTTATCCTTAAATCTTCTAGAAACAACATCTAACTCCTGGGCTTCCTTAATCTCCTCGAGGATTGTTGGCTTGAGTTGCATTGTGGTTAATCTCCCTAAAATCAACTCTATTCCCAATGAGGAAATCTCATGCTAAAGTGGCTTGGGCAGTTTATTGATGGCTACACGTTCTGGCATTGTTGACTTATGACTCAACACATCAGCTACTCTATTGGCTTTGTCGGGATGATACAAAATTTCACAGTCATAATCTTTGACCAATTATAGCCATCTTATTTGTCTCATATTGAGTTCCTTCTGGGTGAAGAAATATTTCAAACTTTGATAGTCCGTGAAGATTCTACACTAAACTCCATATAAATAGTGTCACCATATCTTGAGAGTAAATATAACGGCTGCTAATTTCAAATCATGAGTGGGGTAGCTCTTCTCATGTTCCTTAAGCTGTCAAGAGGCATAAGCTATCACTTTTCCATCTTGCATTAGAACAGCGCCCAATCCCATCTTTGAAGCATCACTGTAGATATCAAATTCTCCCTCCTCTTTGGAAATGGTAAGAATTGGAGCACTTATTAATCATTTCTTCAATTCTTGGAAACTCTCCTCACATTTGCTTGTCCATTCGAACTTCTTTTCCTTACGTGTGAGGGCAGTGAGAGGGACAACCAACCTTGCAAATCCCTCTACAAATCTGCGATAGTAGCCTGCCAATCCTAGAAAACTCCGAATCTCAATTACATTCTTTGGAGCAGACCATTTATTGACCGTTTCGATCTTCACAAGGTCCACTGAAATCCCATCTTTAGATACCACATGTCCTAAGAAATGGACTTCATCCAGCCAAAATTCACATTTTGAAAATTTCGCATACAGCTGATGTTCCTTCAGAGTGCGTAAGGAAATTCTAAGATGCTCTTCGTGCTTTTTCCGATCCTTCGAATAAATAAGAATGTCATCAATAAACACAATGACAAACTTATCTAGGTACTCTTTAATCACTCTATTCATCAGATCCATGAATACAGTTGGTGCATTCGTCAGTCCAAAGGGCATGACTAGGAACTCGTAGTGTCTGTAACTTGTTCGAAACGCGGTCTTGGGAACGTCTCCTTCTTTAATCTTTAGTTGGTGATAATTAGATCGAAGATCTATCTTTGAGAAAATCGCTGCTCATTTGAGTTGATCGAATAAATTATCGATCCTCAGCAATGGATACTTGTTCTTAATCGTGACTTTGTTAAGCTCACGAATAAATCATCGATCCTCAGCAATGGATACTTGTTCTTAATAGTGACTTTGTTAAGCTCACGATAGTCTATGCACATCTGTAAAGTGCCATCCTTCTTCTTTACGAAGAGAACTGGAGCTCCCCATGGTAAAAAGCTAGGTCGAATGAAGCCTTTCTCTAACAGTTTTCTCAGCTTGTAATTCCTTAAGCTTTGCAGGAGCCATCCTATATGGAGCCTTAGAAATTGGAGAGGTGGCAGGTAGCAGCTTGATCTCAAAGGTGATTTCTCGGTCAGGAGGAAGTCCTGGTAATTCTTCTGGAAATACTTCTAGAAATTCATTGATTACAAGTACATATTTTGGTTACAACTTTACTTCCTTGGTTATGTCTGTAACATAAGCTAAATATCTAGTGCAGCTACTAGATATTAACTTCCTTGCCTTAAGGGCACTTATCATCATATTCGACAGCCTCGGAGAGCGATCTACATACTCAAATTGCTTTTCTCTTTCTGATTGGAACACAATTTTCCATCGTCTGTAGTCTATCGTTGCATGGTATTTTCCAAGTTCATTTTGAGAATAACATCGTAGTCAACTAATTCTAGTATGACTAAATCGATGTATAGCTCCTTATCAGTAACAATTACTGGTACATTACGTAACCAGTAATTGGACAATAAGACCTCACCAGATGGTAAGGTAGTCTTAAATTCTTGTCCAATCCTATCTTAAGCATGGCTAATTCTTCTTGCAAAATTATATGATGCAAAAGAATGAGATGCACTTGAATCAAATAATACGTGTGCAGGACTTTAGGCAACAAGGAGCTGACCTGTCACCACATTCGATGCGCTTGCCTCCACATCTTCCTTAGTGTAAGCTAAAAGATGTGCATCTATCCTTTGTGTAGCTTCCGGTTGCCCTGTCTGATTTAAGGGTCCTGATATGGCATGTCCGTGCATAGCATGAGCTTGGCTAGTTGGCCTGGGTTGGACAACTCCTGGCTGATACTATCGATTAAAAGTGCAGTCCCTAGCAAAATGACCATCTTTATCACATACATAATATGCAGTTGTACCATATTTACACTCTCCCTTATGTGACTTCTCACACTTGGGACAAGCTTGTCGGCTCTTAGCTGTCTCTTTACTTTATCTTCATTAAACGTTCCTAGTATTTTGGCTCTAATATTCATTTAGATTCGCCTTCCTTTTATTGGAGCTTGACTGGCTTTGGTTGTTACTTTGACTAGGTTTTGAACCCTGACTAGGCTTGCTACTCTGACTTACTTGATTATTCTTCTGACTTTACTTAGCAAGCTCCCTTTCTTTCTTTCTATCTTCCCATACTTTGGTCCTTTCTTCTTTGGCACGGGCCAAACGATACTTTGCCCTCATTGCCCGGCTGACATAGTCTGCTACTGTATTGGGTGGAGTCTTACCACTTTCCACTAGCGTTGCGATGTCGGGTCGGAACATGTCTATCATCCGCCAAACCCGCTCCCTCTCTATGGGGACCATATGCGAACATAGACGTGCCAACTGATCGAACTTGCAGCAAGCTTTAGCTACCGTCATTTCTCCTTATTTTAATTTGTTGAATTCTCTCTGTTGAGCTCGCAAGGTATCCAAGTTGAAAAACTTCCTATTAAACTTCGATAGGAAGTCATTCCATGTTATTTGTGACACATCTCTTCGCATTGTCACTGTCTTCCACCAGTACCGTGCATCCTTTTTCAATACGTAGGACACACATAAGACTTTCTCCTGATCCGTTAAATTCATGAATTCCAAGGTAAGTTGTATTGACGCCAACCATTCTTCTGTGTCTAGCGGGTCCGTAGAACCTTCAAATTCTTGTGGTTTTACTTTCCTGAATTGTTCATATAATGGTGGCTGATGAACTGTAGCTCGGGTACTTACAACCATCTCAGGTTCAATTGGCACCGATGGTCTAGTAGATGTTTCTATTGGTTGTGATGCTGGTACTGACATTTGTGGTGGAGGGGAATTTACTTGCTCCATATTTCTTTGATCCAACAATTCCCATAATATCTGGTTTTCCATTTCTTATGCATCAAGTCGAGCTTGTATATTTGCTAGCTGGGTGATAAGCTCGGCTTCTTAAGCTGACCTAATGGTTATAGCTGGTGTTCTAACCATGTTGCTGTGTACAACCTATTACAAACGATATCGACATGGTTTAGTACTCATATCAAAATAGTACTTATCAAAATACTAACTTGCTTAAACTATGCAGAGGCAGATACTTGAAATGTCATGGATGGTTAACAGAAGAACCCTGCTCTGATAACAACTCTTGTCGGTGACCCAACTCGCTCAAGCTATTGACCTGCTTTACTTTACTTTAACTTACTTTTTACGTATCTTGGTTCTACTTTTTCACTTTGAATTTTATGTCATATATAGTAAAAAAAAAATTCATGATTGAAAACTACCAATTTTTGTGGAATTTTTTTATATACATATATACTTTTTCGAAAGCATATATAAAATACATGTGTCTTTGTCTCATTGAAACACTTTATAAACATACTTCAAATTCATCTTTGTTTCATTTCTATACATAACATATCTTTGTTTCATTTCTATACATAACATACACATTTTCTTGGCAGCTGAAAATCGTAGTGAGATCCATTTCCCATTTCATGATACTTGTAGATCTGTCTGCCAGCCCATCAGTTACTCCTTTCATATGTTGGTTGCTTACCTTTATTCCCTACAATATGAACAGACTAGTGAGTTAAAACTCAATAAGTACAAACATACATATATGACTTAACAAAATGGACATGCATTTTATGTTAGTCACATTATGCTTATTTAATTTTCGTTTTTTCATTCTCATTTTTCTTTCCTTCATTCGTATCATACTATTCTTTTCTTTTCTTTTCTTTTCTTTACTTTAGTTTCACTTGCAGGCCCTATTCGATGGTTGTATCGTAATGCGCATAGACCAATGAGGGGAGGGGGAGCGACTCGCCAACCAACCTCACGGCCAAACTTTAACATTAAACTTCCACACCTTCGGGATAGAATCCCATCGAATTGGATAGCCATTCTTTGAAACCTCACTTTGTCAGAGGTCGGTATGCTAACATTTAAAGTTTCAGTCTTATTATCTTGTATATTCTTATCTTTCTTTACTTTAATTTATTCATTCTTTCTGACTTTGTAGACATGTTTAAATGTCATGTCACAATCTCACAATTTCTATAGTGTGTAAAGTTAGAAGTTTCTCTTTTTGTTATTTGATACTTTTCTTTCATTATAATATTTATAATGAAATTTTTTTTCATGCTATCGTAATTGACAGTGACAGACATACACAGTCAGTTCGTGAGTACACAATTAAATGTCTGTACTTACAGTATTTATGCTAACGTAAGCTTCTTGGAATCCTCCGACATTCCTTTGTCATCTCTAAATTGGATCCCTATAGACAAAGTATTGTCTGTCAATTTTCACTATTATTTATTACTTTTCATCTATATATTTTCATTTTTTTTCCGATATTGTGCATAATTACATGGCTTGATACACGGCCGTATCCATGGCCGTATACCTCTCGGGTCACTAAATTCTTCCCATATATGGCCATATAACTCATTTATTCATGCATAAGTACACGTCCTAATTCATGCATAAGTACACGCTTAGATGGCTGTGTCCGTGTAACTCTCAAGTTGTTAAATGTTTCTCTACATGACCGTGTACCCTAGGCGTATTTGGGATTTATTCTCATTACACGCCCGTATTCCTCAAGTACACGCCCGTGTAATGTTTAAAATCCTAAATTTAACCTTAAAAATCATAACTATGACATTTAAAATCTTATTTAAGTCATCCTAAAGTGCTCTCTTGGTCTTTTCTAAACATTTCGGATGTTTTCGGGTTATTACGCACTAGATCCTTGGGTGGTACTATTCTGATTATCAGTCATTAATCTCTTTTTTATTATGTTTCGAGGCTCCAAATGAACATTTCACTAATTCTCAAAACGTCATCGTCTTTTCCTTAACCTAGGTCATTGAGGGGCTCGAGTTTTCAACCTTCGACTCTATTTTTCCTCTCATTCCCTTAAAATACTCTTAATGCCGTTCTAAAAATTTCGACAGCATTTCTGCTTAAATTTTTAATTCCTGACGTTTAGATAACACCTTAAAATCAACTCACTTGCCACGTACTATACCAAAAGCCTAATTTTACATAACAAGTACAAAATTTTTACGTAAAATTTTCATATAATTTCAAAAAAATCAACTCAAACTCCACTCATTTTCTTCACAATACCCCATGATTTTTATCAATAAACATGGCATCAAAATTTTGTTTCTAAACTTTTTATGCATTCTTTATTGCATTCACATTCCAACCTAACTCTTAGAACATAATTCAATTATTATTTCAACTTAGGAACTCAACAAAATTTTCACATACTTTCCACACAGTTTTCTTTCTAAAAATCACCATCAACTTCGTTTCCAAATGCTTAATCCTTTCCTTTCTCTCATTTTATGACAACATAATTTCTTAAGATCAAACCAACATAATAAAAACTTAAATTACATTACAAATACATCACTACAGCCATAGTTTTCTCTTCAAAATTTTTAAGGGAAAAACTTAGAAAATGAGACTTACCTCTCAACTCTTGTCTACTTGAACTTGGGGTAAAGTTTAGATGATAAATCTTGAAGAAAATTGGCCTAAAGAGGGTAGAGATCTCACGGCAGCAGGGAATAGGAAATCTACAATTTTTTTTTCTATTTTCCTATGCTTCCTAATCGGTTTTAATGGCAACCAAAAGATGAGGGCTTGCTAGCAATTTCATGGGGGTTTTTAGCAAACTTTTAGGAACCCTTTAGCAACTTTTTTAGGGTTAAATCACAATTTACTAAATTTTTTCTAATTTTTATCTACCAAAATCGACTCACTTCTCATCATTATCCCAAAATTTTCTTTAATTTTTCCACATGATATTTTGGCATGATCTTGGCCATCCATCAAGATTACTTTAAATTTCCACCATTGATCCTACTAACCATTTTTTTTCTTTCTAAATATCTCATTTATTACATCATATAGATGACATAAGATATGAGATCATCCAATTAATCTCTCATATTATTTCGTGATCAAAGTTTGACTAAAAATTAAACCGAACAAAATTTCACCAAAATCACACAGGCGGGTTCTTAAAGCCGTCTGTGCGATCGGTTTGCCTTAAATTACTACCGTTTGGCTAAAAATCATTACCGTAAATTTTCGTCTTTTAATACACCTTAATCCTCGGCTGGGGTTTTTGATACCGAATTGGCATTATCCATTTCGATTCAGTAAAATTTTCTATTACCGAATTCTTTACCTTTAACATTATTAGAACATTTTATTGCATTCTAAACAATATTAAATTATGCATTTCATATTTTTAAATATTAAAATTACTATATATGTACAATATACATGATTTCCGAGAATAAGAAATTTCTCGGTCGTTATAATAACCCTCTGAATCGGATAGAGATAGGTGACATGAAGGAAATGATTATGAAAAAATGTTGCAATTAACTATTAATCACGAAATTCTCATTATTTTTCTGAAAAATATGAAGTTTTAATATATTTACAAATTTAGCCTAACCACTCGTGAAATTTTTTAATAGTGGAACTTTTGTAAGAAAATGATTATTATACCCCTTGTTATGCTAATCCTACCCCAAGTCTAACTCTTTTTAATATAAAACTCAAACCAAGTTAATAATTTAAACATCTGGTATTAAAGGGGATCACCTATCCCATAACATACTAAAACAGAAAAAAAAAAAAAAAAAAAAAGAAACTAAAAGAAGTGTAAATACAGTCTAGATGTCTCATGACCGCAATCCAAGGAGTCCAAATATTACAAACCATAAACAAAATAAAATGAAACAATACAAATGTAATTATTTAAAATACATGAGTAAATACCTCAGCAGGATACATACTAAAAGACAACACCATCAATCATCACAACATTTAATTAAATTAAATAAACAAAATGATAAAGTAAATGAAATGGTATCAATAACATAAAAATATAAATAAATCTGCTACTAGCCACTTCCACCCTGCACAGGTTTCAGATTCTGCCCCCTAAAATATGCACTTTACTCCATATCCTGAACAATCTAATTATGGTTCTATAGCAATAAAAACTACCTACCAGTTGATGTTTGTAACCACTTAAAATTGCTCTGATGATGCGGCCAAGTTGATTAAACCATTTCCCAAAATAATGTATATACCTACCATACATTTCATACAAAATATCATATATGTACTTTAACCAACATTTTCTTTAAAAAAAACATTGATTCTCAAATGATTCATAAAACAGTATTCAAGATTGAATCACAATTTTAAACACGACTACCAAAGAAAGGGATATCAACATATCATACCTCACAGCAAATAATTTATTAAGCACTCCTTGTCACTTACATTAAGGATCGTTGCTTTGGTCTCAAAATTCCTTGAAATCACATAACACTGATAAATATGTCACAAACAAGCTAACAAGCCTAATTAGTGTGCTTAAAGAAGTTAAAATGAAAATCGGAATCTTGGGTGATCAAAACTGGAACCATGTAAGCTCTTTGCCTTTGTCCAATTGATTGGTCAGGCATGTTTGATTTATCAGACAAAGACAAATTGCTCGGTATTCATCTCTATGCTTATTCGGTTAATCGGACAAGGCCATCAGTTGACTCGACATTGCATAATCTCAGATTTCCAATTTTGAACCAACAAAAACTCAACCAAATCTGAGCAAAACCTTTTGTAAAATCATTAAGATGATAAAATAGCAATTCCCAGAACCTATGGGGTCTAACAGAACTCAGATTTTCAGGCAAATTCAAACATGCAACTCAAACCTATAAATTTTTATCAAACTTTACTCAAATTCATTTGCATACTAAGTTCTTCAACTAAAATTCAAATACTTAAACTTGAATCCAAATTCTCTTGAGATTTACAAAGTCTCTAATCTCAAAAGCATTCAACACAAAATGGGTCTCTAGGCTCTAAACCAAATTGTCTTAAAGTATTTGGAGGAATTTTGAAAGAAGGGAGAGAGATGATGAGGTTGAGAGGAGAAAGAAAGAAAACAGGATGATTGAAGGTATGAGAAAGCTTGGAGTTTTCTTTTGTGTTTATGGTTTTTGCTAGGGGAAGAATAGAGACAGAGAGGGAGAGAGTGAGGGAGATGGAGAAAGAGTGAGAAATGGTTCTCTCTTAAACTAAAAACTAGATGTATATCTTTATAAACATTATATGGTTTGGAATTTAAAGTGTGGCTAATTCAATTCCATATTTTGGGGATAGGATTTGGGCATTTCAAGGTGGGTAAGGGTTACAATTCATGTTGGAGGATCATGTTCGTGTCGTGTTTGACCTGTATGTTGATACGATAACCCTTGACATGAGCATAACTCATTTAATAATCTTATCAAAAAACAAACACAAACATGATCCTTTAATTAAACGGTTGATACGACAAGACACGTATAACTCGTTTATCACATGGATCATAAACGTGATGTGTTAAACTACCAAACCTACTTACTAAAAAAGTCATTCATCCTATTATTGATTCATTTAACTAACCTGTTATTGACATATTTAACTAACTTATTATCAATTTTAACACTAAAATACTCATTAAATACCTAAACTATAAACAAGTTATAACAACTAAATTAACTCAATTACAATCAAGTTATACCTAAACTCAGTTCATAAAAGATAAACACAAAATCAAATTAAAGTCTACAACCAAGATAAGTTCACAATAAAAGTCATAACCAAGCTAAAACAAGCAAATAAATCTAAATTCAAGATATACCATGCATATAATTAAAAAACTAAAGAAACAAAAGTAAAACTTAGGTTTCTTTTCTATGTTAAAAAATTTTTAAATATAGATAAAATAAAAGATATATTTTGCATTTGAATTTTGAATTTTAAATTTTGAAAAGTCAAAATTAAAAATAGTAAAACATTATATAATATATATATATAACAATATAAATATGTTAAAGATTATAAATGGGTAATTTATGGGTCGTGTTCGTATCAACCCATATATGACCCATTTATTAAACGGGCTATTTCGTGTCAATTGTGGGTTAATGGCTTTGTGCGGTTTCAATATTTTATTTAATTGTGTTTGACAGGTTTAATCCCTTTTTAATCCAAATCCATTTAAGAAAAACCCAAACCCCTTAACTTTGTGTAGGTTTTATGTTGTATTATTGTATCGTGGCCCAAATTATCAATTCTCAAAGTAAAAATCTTCTTAACACAGAGGAAAATTTTCTAAAAGTATAATAGGGGTTGTTTTATAATTTATGAAAAGTTTTGTGACCAAAACTTAACCACGCAAAAGTTCAGGGCAAAAGCACAAATTTCAAAAGTTATTTAAAAATTCTGATTTGTAAAATTTTTTGTATAAATTAATTATTTATATAGGTTTCATGGCAATCCAATCATAGATCTTTTAAATTTTTTTTATTTTATTTACCTAATCTACATAAACTCGCCAACTAATATATATATATAAAATGAAGCCAGCAAGAAGTGCAAGGTGTTAGGAAATGCCCTAAGCATTAGAGACATTTTGATGTATTTATTTTGAACTGGATAATAAAATTATATATAGAGGTTATTCATTACATTGCTATCTGTCCTCGTTTTATTTACATGTTAAAGTAAATGTAAGCAAATATGGCTCCCTGGCTGCTTGTGTTAAACTGTTAGAACGTTGCATGCAATGGACTTTGGTATGTGAGAAGACAATGTTCTAAAGTTAGCAGTCTAAACTATGGACTGTAGTTTATGGGGTAAGACCGAGCATCTAACTCATGTTAAGACTATTATATTGTCTAAAGTCTTGGAGGGGACGGTTTGTCTTGATTGTCTGGAGCTGGACTCCCAAGTAGAGACATAGATATGTTACTTGGTAGTGACATATTAGATCGGGACTAAAGCGTGATTGATTTACGAAGTCCGCTTTGAGTGGATCGATCTGCTTTTGATGTTCATTGTATAGTAACCTTAATCCTGAGTAAAAGGACAGCTTCATGTATATGACTTGTGTACTTTGATGTTCCAGTGGCTAAAGCATCTCAGAGGTAGTAAGCTTATAGACCGGTTCGTTGGGTGCATGACTTGTATACGATGAAGGGTTCGTTTACAGATATCAGAATCATAGCTCTAATGAGGAGTTAAGGGTATCCTCTTAAAGGCATTATATTGAATGTGAAAATAGACAAGGCCTTGGGTCGTCTGCTGGGCGGATGACTTCTTATTCACATATGGTGAATAATCATTTTCTTAATTCGGTAGTATAATGGAACTTTAAGATAGCCTGATCAGTAGGATTAAACGGACTTTGGCCTAAGGCTGATCATGGATATCATATGAGGGTTCTGCATACATGACAAGGTCATTGGATGATAGCTTGTCACAGGCTTACGTAATACGGTATATAATTGAGAGTTCAGTTTCAGGTTTATAATGGTGTGACTCTGAAATTAGTGATCATATGATTGAGTTGTTCGGTAAAGAATGATGATCATATGATGATCAATTAGTGATCCAATTAGTCCCTCTACTAGCTCCACATAATTCCTTAACGTTTGGCAAATTGATTTGTGTATGCTATTGGCTAGTTTATTATGCATGGATGGTGTTGACGTAGGATTAGGATGGTAGACAAGATTCTCTCCAGTTGGATTCAAATTTTGTTTTGGATAATAGAGTACACAATTATTTGAACTCCAAATAAAGTTACCATGATTTTATTTAAGATTAGATTGGAGTTGTAGAAAATTATCCATGAGAACAAGAATTTAAAATACAACTGTTTTGTGGATTTTGAAATTTAAATTTTGAATTTTGAAATTTGAATTTGAAATTTGAATTTAAAATTTGAAATTCAAATTTTGAATCACAGTCCAAGTGGGATTCGAATTTGTTGTGGTAAATCCACAAGAAATGAAATTCGAATTTGAGTTGGATATGGAGAGGAAAATCTTGTTAGAATCCTACTTGAATTTTGAATCTAAATCCTAAACAAATATGGACGAAAATTTTGAGGATTATCCTCAATGATTTTTTGAATTTTTGTGGATAAGGTTCAAGGAAAAATTCAAGTTTCAATCCCAGTTAAATTTGGATTCTCTCCTCCCAAATAATGGCCGAATTTTTGGAGTAAATCTCCTAGGAGATTTTCGGTTATTTTGGATAAGGATGAGATAAGATTCAAGCTTGAAAATCCTAGTGGAATTTTGATTCTCCCTTATCCAAAAGTGACCGAATTTTTGTGGGGATTTTCCCTTTGGAATTTCTGATTTTTTGGTTGAAAAAGGGAGATAAAATTATAATTAAAATCTTGTTTAGATTTGGATTGGATTTATCCTAAAGTGGCTGAATTTATTGTTGGGATTTTCCCCTTGGAAAATTCAGATTTTGTGCTTGTGGATAAGAGAGAATATCTTCTCCTAATCCAACTCGAATTCAGAGAATCACCTCATGCAGGTCTATAAATAGAGGTCCTGCCACTCCAGTTCTCTAAGACCACAGACTCTCAGGTAAACAGGCTTATTGTTGCATAACTCACTGTGACAATAAGTTCTTTAGAGATCTGGGTGGTCGGAAGAAGACTAGCAGTACTAGCATACCGATCGAGGTTCAGAGTGCCCACACACTCAGCCATTCGGGAATTGGAGAATAGTAGAGAAGGCTAATTGGTTGAAGCCCTCCGATCATTCTCCTTCTACAAATTAGTGTCCTTGAGGTATGAGTTTTAATTGTTGTTGGTTTATTGTATATGGCATCATGAGATATTTAACGATCTAAAAATTTTATTATTCCGCTGCGCCACTCTGATACGTTTTTACGGATTTATTTTCCTACACAAGGTAGTGTAAATTAAAAAATAGCAGAAAATATTGACTTGAATGCAGCTGAGACAAAGCTTTCTCATTATATATTGATGAAAGATATAAACGCTGGTAATAGTAAAAATCTCAATAAAAGATCAATAATAATTTTGTTAAAACAAAAAGAATTTATATTAACATATAATTATGTGCCCAAATAAGATAAGGATTTTTCAATTTTTTGACCAACAAACATTAATTATTAATGTCAAATGATCTATTATTACTAATTAAATTTTTCAAATAAAAAAATAAAAAGACTTTGACTGCCTTTATTTTTAAATCAAAATTTTTAAATATTCTGTTTTTTTTTTTTCCCAAATATTTCTTGAATTTTGAAGCATATGCATACAGCCTCACATCTATCATTTTTTTCCGGGATATTTTTCCATTAATTATCGACAATTTTCGAAAATTTCTTTGCATAATTTCTTGCAGTAAATATGTTTTGGTAACTTTAAACCGAAAAGTTTTGCGCATCATCTTGACCTGCTGTCATGCTGATAGGCAATAAACCAAAAGATTGAGATTTAAAAAAAAAATGGACAAAGAATAGGCATATTGATCCGAATGAAAAAGGATTGATAAGGTTGGAATATTATTAATTAATTAATTCATCTAAGGTCTCATTTAAATGATTGATCAATCTTAAATCTTAAATCAATATAAATTATAACTAACTCTCGGTTATATCTAAAAAAATTTTATTTTATTTTAAATTTAATTAATAAATTAAATGAGACCTAAAACTCTTGTAGCATATTCTAGGCGTGAATTAACCCATTTTTTAACCCAAAAAAAAGGGGTCAAAACCAATCATCTCAGGCTATTCTCAGCTTCCAAAACTAGAAATACATACAAAATTTTTCAAATAATGAGGCGTTTGATCAGGGCAATATATTTCATTTTTTCTCCAAAAATAACAAATTAAATCTTTGTTCCCTAATTCAAATATTCTTTCTTATCGAAAGAGCGTGGTGACTTGAGAAACATATCCGCAAGACTGCTCTACTCTTTTTATGGCTATTTCCATAGGCTTAGTTTATTTTGATTTGACATTTCATATAATGAGGCCTTGAATTCAATCCAAGAAAACATGATTCACAAAGAAAAAAAAAAAGATTAAAATAAGGAAAGAGAAAGAAAAAGGAGCTTTCCTTGGCATAGAAGTCGTCTATTATCATCGTCAGCAACAGCATCATGGATGTTCTATAAAATTATTTTTGATTGTAAAGTAGGTATAACCTATTTTAATTTTTTAATAAGAATTCGTATTCATGTGTGTGTATACATATATATATATATACAGTACACACACATATACAAGAAGTTGTGAAGCAGCGTATGGTCCCTGCCAATTAGGGCAACATACATAATAGGACAAAAAGGAGAAGTATATCTCTACTGTAATGGCTATATCCTCATCGACAACTTTGCTGATCTTTTCTCATCTTAAATTTGGATAAAAAGAAAGATATATACAAGCCTTTCGAGCAATTTGATTTTCTTCATACTCAAGAATATTTGTTAGTAGGGGCGTACCAAAAAAAAAATTGCTCAAAGTAATATTTTAAGTGAACCACAAGAAATAACCCTTTGGGAAAGGTAATGAATATGTCACTTTCATTTTAAAGAAGAGTTAAAGGAATTGAAACTAAAATTAAGTTGAAGTCATTGTCATAATTTGCTTAGAAGAGGTTGATATCTCAGGAAGACGTGAAGCGTCCAATAGGATCACTAGTCAAAAACCAAGTTTGGATTAATTATATCCGCCCTTTTCTTTTTTTCTTTTTTTGGTGAATTTATTATATCTGCCTTGGAGGTTAGACTTTATATCCACTATTACTCTACCCTCACTCTACTCGAATTTTTCTCGGCCAACAGAACCAATCAGAAGTGTGTTCCACTCAGAAATTAAATTCCACAATTTTAATACATACGTACGTACGTAAGTGTGTGTGTATATATACATATGTGTATATACATATATATATATTCAGGAAAAGGCTCTAGAGAGCCAGACTTGAAAATAATAATAAAAATAAAAATAAAAGGAAGAGAGTGTCGACTGTAAAAATTGTTTACCTCAGAAAAAGAAAATTTTAAGGTGCAAAATCTAATTAATACTAACCAAACAGCAATAAATGTGAGACAAAAACATTAAGTGTAAGAATAAAGATACTAGGAGTTTATAGAGGTTCAGTGAGCTATTCCTCTAAGTATGATGCACTATGGTAGATGAAACTTGATCACACAATCAAATTCTCACGATTGCTCAAAATGCAATTTGACAAAGTAATGCCAAGTTTTTTAATAGTCCCTCCTTCCTCAGCCTCTTTTTCTTCTTATTTATCAAGCTTGCTGAAGGAAATTGTCTCATATGCCTTGAAACCACCTCCCATCTTTTTCTGAGTTTTCTTCAAATTGCCTCTCATTGCTTTCAAATTATGGAACTAATGTAGCAATTGCCTTTTTGGATGAACGTGGGAGTGGTAACTCGAGTGGTATCCCAACTAATTCGGAGGTAGTGGAGAAATGATTGAGATAAAATCAAAGTACCGCTCGAGGGCGAATATGAATATAATCGACCTTTTGGCATGATCAAGGCTCCATCTGTCTCTAAATGTGAGTTCGGCCACATGCAGGAGTACAGCCATGGCCTTGCTAGTATGAGATTAGGGTCACATTTGAGAGCAAAGCCATGGCCTTACTAACATGAGAGCTGAGCCACATGTGAGAGCAGAGCCATGACCTTGCTAGCATGAAAGTAGAGTCATAGCCTTATTAGCATGAGTCTTCGTTGAATTTTTTGGGTGTGGCCTCTTTTCTCTTGACTATCTTGAATGTGGCTTAGCTTTTCTCCCAAACTAATGGAGTCGAGTTGTTATCATAATTTAATATCTTTTTAAATTTTTTTGAGTTAAACAGATTATTGATCTTTTAATTCATGTATACTTCGATTTTAATAAATAGTGGTATAACAGAGAGAGAGACACTATAATAAAATGTGATATAATAAATCTTTGAAGTATAAGTTTGTTGTAAAATTCTAGGTTTAATTAGAAGGTTTGTATTATTTCCGAAAAAGAAGGGTTGTCAAACCAAAACTATGGATGGGATTGAGTGGTTGTCAATTTTGAGGTTTTTTCATGCATATCAATCATCGTTTTAGCCAGCCCTTTTGTAGATGCGAGAGGAGGTGAGTTGTCTGATGTTGGGTTTAAAAGGGGGTTCGTGCTATTTGTGAAGAAGGGTTATAGGAATGGGAACCTTGGATATGGTTGAATGGTTGTAAATCTTGAGGCATTCAAAATTCAAAGAAGCAAAATGAAAGTTTTCAAAATTTATGGAGCAAAATGATAATGACCATAAAATTTAAGATGTACAAATGAGAACAATTCTAATGGAAAAACAACCTACAAATTTGCCACCAACACTACTGAATCTGCTGTTCGCCACTTAGATCCCTTCATTAAGCCTTTGCTCTAATCGTCTTGAGCTAGTCGCAATAGTTCAAGATATCTTTGTCAAACCTTTGCCCAATCATCTCGTTGTTGCAAGCCCAACCCTAACTATCACGTGATCAATGCCAGCCTCTAACATATCACCACCAAGCCCACGCATAGAAACAACCAAATCTGTCTACCATCAAGATCTCTCGTTGAGCTCCTTTCATCATCTCTACCACATAGATCTCTGTCTTTCTCCTTGTTGGCAAGATCTCCCTCTCTCTGATTCTCGATTTTAGTAGTTATGCAATTTTTTTAAAGAATTTTTTAATTTGATTTGTTGTTAAATATTAAGTTATTGATATTTTACTAAAATACCTTTCCATAATAGATCTCATGTCCTGAACTTAATTCACTCTCTTAAAATCTTGATGGACAGGGTTTAATAGCAAATATTTTTACATTCTGGGGTTTATTTTGCCCTAATCAAAAAAATAAAGGTTAAGTTATCATGTGTGAAATTATTTAGGAACGAATGGTACTAAATTACTCTCTCAAAGATCCTATAGAATGCGACCTTACCCTCACAAGGAATCCTATAATTTTAAAAATGAAAAGCCTTGGATTTATGGGGTGTTTGTTTTCCGTATTGCGTTCACATTGCGTTTAAATACAATGTAATTTTCATCTAAATGCAACAATTTTGCATTCAAATACAATACTTTTCTACAGTGTCTCGAATACGTTTACTATTTCAGAATATTTTAAAAATAAATTTTTTGAAATCTATTCATATTATATTCTCTTTATATTTCATATTTTCTATCTACTTTTACTAATCATATCAACTTTTCAACTCTAAAGTACAATTCAAATACTTTTCATCTAAACACACATTATATTCAAATGCAAAACCAATATTTTTCATTTAAATACAAAAAATATTTAATACATTATGTTCAAACATAATACGAATGTAATGCATTTATCAAATGCCCCATTAGTCTTAATTTGTATATCCTAATTTAGTGAGGTCTCTTTCCATTTAAGATTCTAAATGTTTAACAAAAAGATTCCACGTGGCCCTTTACCAACACATCAACTATTGTAGTTGATGGTTTCACCAAATTATACATATATATATATATACACACACGCACACACATATACCATTTGAGTAGCACACGAGTGTGCTAAAAAAAAATGTCACATAGCATTATTAGAGCAATTATGTCACCTACCATGTAGTGATGATGTGACTGTCAAGTAACGGATATTGAGACAAAGACAGAAACTACATTTGTGCTTTTATAAAAGTAATTAGATAAGTAGAAGTATAATTATATACATGTATATATTACAGTTAATAGAGGCACTCATAAGTTCTAACCTCCAATTACTCAATTAAGTTGTAATTCTTTGATAATATCTCTCTCTTTTCAATTTTTATAACTTAGGATTTTAATACTGATTTCATAAATAAAAGCCCTAGTTACCTCCACCCTTTGCCGCCCTTCCATCGACCACTTAAATATTTGCTTAAGACCCTACTGTGAGGGATGCCCTGAAAATTTTTTCTTAAAATTACCTATAATTTCACTATTATATAGTTTAAAAGAAATTAATAGTACATAAATTTTTTTCTTCATTCATTACTTTTTAACTTTTTGTTGTCGTTATTATTTAAAGAAGACAAATGTTCTTGAGTGATTTTTTTTTTTTTTTGAGAAGTTGGGAATTACAGCATTTCTTGTTTTTCTAAGTGACGTGACAATGAATGGAAAAAGAGCAAATATTTTTAATTTGAGAGATTTATTAGTAAAAAAAAACCCACTTAAAAGTTTTATTTAAGACTCTAATGGGACTTTTAGTAAACGTATTGCGTTCGTATTATATGTTGGAAAAATAGTTTGTAAACCATGTTGAGGAGTCATTTTGAGATCCAATTTTGAATAGGATCCAATTTGCGAAAGTGACGGGTCTTAATGGATTTGCATTCTTCATCGTAAGGAAATCGAAATCGTATATTTATACGCTCAAAATGATAATCGGATGAATGAGAAATTGATGTCCAAAGTTTGCCCATTGGAAATATGGTTTTGTTAGAAAAAGTATAATTTTTTTATTTTTCCAACATATTAATCTGAATATATATATTTTTTAATATTAATCATCTATCTATTGATATTCTAGTGCATATTAATGAGCATTAATATGCATGTGATTATTGGGTATTAGTGGGTGGTAAATGGTAAAGATGAATAGTTTTGCTCACCTTTATTGCATGTATATGGACAATATATTGAGTTTGTTCAACTTGAATATGAATAGTTGTAATACCAAGGAAACAATTCTCATTAAACCATGATTAAGCCTCATTATTTCAAGCTTATAACACCCCCGATTAGAAGCCTATATAAGGAGGTTTTCACCTCATGTTACACACACACAACAAATTTCCAAGTCTTCTTTCTTCTTGTTTCATTGTGTTCTAAGGTGTGTTCTAGAGTATTTCTAGGTGTTTTAGTGATAGAGAAAAGGCTTGGTTTCAAGTTCGCCGGAAGTGATATTTGATCGTGCTTAGAATACTACTATTGTCTTTGTATCTTGGGAGATAGACGTCCGTTGAATCCTCAAGCACTTATCGGAGGGGACAAATCTGTTTTAAGGAAAGCGTGAGTTTCACATGTCTCAACATCCATCAAATTGTTACAATTCGGGTTAAGGTTGAATTACAGTTGTTGTCTTTATTTTCAACTCTTTGTAATTTTTCATTTGTTTATATTAAACTTGTTTGTTTTCTATATTCTTTTTTTTTTTTTTCTAACAATCTTCAAACGGATTCCCTACCTAGAAGATGAACAGATGGTCAAGTCCAAGAAACATTTGGCAAACGTTTTCTATATTGCTAACTTTTATTATTGCTAGAGTTTTTTTAATTTGATATATATAGATATTATATATATATATATTGGTTTGAAAACAGTTTGTTTGCATCTTTTTGTTTGCAGATATATATATATGTGTGTGTGTATATTTCGTTTGCACTTTTGGTTTGAAAACAGTTTGTCTGCACTTTTGTTTTAAAGATTATATATATATATATATTAATTTGGTTGCAGCCTTTTCAACACTGCTAACGTTTGGTATATCTATATATATTGGTAATATATATATATGTATAGGTTTGTTTACAGGTTTTTTTTATATATATATATAGGTTTGTTTACAAACAAACAATTCCGTTTATTTATATATTTTTTTTCTATATTGCACGTTTTAATATTGCTAACGTGTGTTTGTTTTTTTTTTTTTTTTGTAAGGAACAATACTATTTTTTGTAACAAATTAATTTAAAAAAAAAACCTAATATTTGGTTGGATTTTCAAATATGACTGGCATAAATGTTGTTCCAACTATGAATGTTCCAATTAGGAGCAATTCTGTGACACCTGAGCTGTCACCTCGGGTTCAAGCCTTGACCTCGACACAACTATTGTCGATTTTGATTCCTGTGAACCACAATAAGAAACCTGAGAAATTCAGTGGATTGAATTTCAAGACTTGATAGCAGAAGATACTGTTCTATTTGATGACGTTGAATCTTGCGAGATTCTTAAAAGAGGATCCTCCTACTGGTAGAGAGGATGAAATGAATGCTCAAACATTGCATGCTATAGAAGCTTGGAAGCACTCTGACTTCTTATGTCGGAACTATGTTCTGAACGGCCTGACTGATGCACTTTACAACGTGTACAGCACGAAGAAATCGGCTAAGGAACTATGGGAGTCCTTGGACCACAAGTACAAGTCAGAAGATGCTGGTATTAAAAAGTTCTTGGTGGGACAGTACATGAACTATAAGATGGTGGATTCCAAGACTGTAATCAGTCAAGTTCAAAAACTTCAAATAATCATTCACGAAATTCATGCTGAAGGAATGATTATTAGTGAGTCTTTTCAGGTAGCTGCGATTATAGAAAAGCTGCCCCCTGCATGGAAAGATTTCAAGAACTATCTGAAGCATAAGAGAAAGGAAATGAGCGCTGAAAACCTCATTGTTAGACTTTGCATAGAAGAAGATAATAGAGGCTCGGAGAAAAAGAATCCCAACAATTCTGTTGCCAATTTTGCTAATGCTAATATGGTGGAGCATGACAAAAGCTCCAAGAATAAAAAGAACCACAAGTCGGGATCCAAGCTGGGTCCTAAGGGTGGAGTTTCTAAGAAACAAAAATTCCAAGGAAAATGTTTCAACTGTGACAAGGTGGGTCACAAGTCGGCGGACTGTAGGTTACCAAAAAGGAACAAGAAGAAAGAAGCCAATGTTGTAGATGCCATCACATAAGAGGTGTCTGACATCAGTCTTTCTGCTGTGGTTTTTGAAGTCAACATGGTGGACTCCAACCCAAAGGAGTGGTGGCTAAACACGGGGCCACATGCCATGTCTGCTATGATAGAGCTGCTTTTGCTGATCTCGTACCTTTAGAAATTGGAAAGAAGCTATATATGGGCACCTCTGCAACATCTGAGATCAAGGGTCAAGGAACGGTATTCCTGAAAATGACATCAGGCAAGTAAGTGAAGTTGCACAACGTGCTGTATACACCTGATATCCACAAGAATCTAATTTTTGGAACAATGATGAGCATGTATGGCTTCAAAATGGTTTTTGAGGCCTAGAAAATTGTTTTGTCCAAATATGGAATGTATGTGGGGAAAGGGTTTATGAAAGATGGGATGTGGAAAATGAATGTAATTGCTATAAAGCCTAAATCCATCAATAAGAATAAAAAGTCTTCCACTTATATGCTTGAGTCTTCTAACTTGTGGCATGGTAGATTAGGACATGTTAATTATGATACAATACATAGATTAATTAACTTGAATCACATACCCGCATTTAATATTGATTCCAAACATAAGTGTGAAATTTGTGTAGAGGCAAAACTAACAAGATCATCATTTCAAACAATTGAAAGGAATACTAAACCACTTGATTTAATTCATAACAATGTTTGTGACTTAAAATTTGTTCAAACTAGAGGTGGTAACAAGTATTTTGTTACTTTTATTGATGATAACACAAAATATTGCTATGTATTTTTGCTTAAAAGCAAAGATGAAGTTATTGAGAAATTTGCTTTTTATAAGCAAGAAGTAGAAAATCAACTTAATAAAAATATTAAGATGGTAAGAAGTGATTGTGGTAGTGAATATGTGGAACCATTTAGTGAGTTTTGTGCACAACATGGTATTATTTTTGAGGTCACACCACTTTATTCACCTCAGTCAAATGGTGTGGCTAAACGCAAAAATTGTACCTTAAAAGATATGATGAATGTAATGTTGATAAGTTCTGGATTACCACAGAACATGTTTATAAGCAAGAAGTAGAAAATCAACTTAATAAAAAGATTAAGATGATAAGAAGTGACTGTGGTGGTGAATATGTGGAACCATTTAGTGAGTTTTGCGCATAACATGGTATTATTTACGAGGTCACACCACCTTATTCATCTCAGTCAAATGGTGTGACTGAACGCAAAAATCGTACCTTAAAAGATATGATGAATGTGATGTTGATAAGTTCTGGATTACCACAGAACATGTAGGGAGAAGCCATATTGTCGGCTAATTATCTTTTGAATAAGGTTCCCCAAAAGAAAGAGAATAAAACTCCTTATGAATTGTGGAAAGGAATGAAGCCTTCCTACAAATATTTAAGAGTGTGGGGGTGTCTTGCCAAAGTTATGGTACCCATGCCAAAAAAGATGAGAATAGATCCTAAAACAGTTGATTGTATCTTCATTGCCTATACCCATAATAGTAGCGCATATCGGTTTCTTATGTATGAGTCTAAAAACCCTAACATTCACAAAAACACGATAATGGAGTCTAAGAATGCATCGTTCTTTGAACATATATTTCCTTGTAAATCCAAGGAAGATGGTCCAAGTTGGTCTAAACAAACATTTGAGATTATTGAAGAAAAAAGTCAGGACCATTAACAAGATAATGAAAATGAAGAAGTAGTGGAAGAACCTAGACGGAGCAAAAGGGCAAGGATAGAAAAATCATTTGGACCTGATTTTTTGACTTACATGCTAGAGGCTGAACTACAAACTTATAAGGAAGCTGTGAGCTCCTCTGAGGGTCCTTTATGGAAAGAGGCCATAAAGAGTGAGATTGATTCCATCATGCAGAATCATACTTGAGAGTTAGTGGACCTTCCTCCAGGAAGTAAACCACTAGGTTCTAAGTGGATTTTCAAACGAAAAATGAAAGCAGATAGAATGATTAATAAGTATAAGGCCAGACTTGTAATAAAAGGGTATAGACAACGAGAAGGCCATAATTACTTTGATACTCATTCTCCTATAACGAGAATAGCGTCTATAAGAATGGTATTGGCAATTGCTGCGTTGCGAAATCTTAAAGTCCATCAGATGGACGTAAAGACGACTTTTCTTAATGGAGACCTTAAGGAAGAAATCTATATAGAACAACCTAAGGGTTGTATTGCTCCAGGATAAGAAAAGAAAGTCTGCAACCTGGTGAAGTCCTTGTATGGACTTAAACAAGCACCAAAACAATGGCACGAGAAATTTGATAGTGTCATGATGGCAAGTGGTTTTAAAATCAATGAGTGTGACAAATGTGTTTATGTCAAAAATACAGAAGAAGGATATGTCATTATTTGTCTATATGTAGATGACATTTTAATTGTGGGTAGCAATGATCGAATGATCAAATCTACTAAAAACATGTTGAACTCAAGATTTGACATGAAAGTTATGGGAATAGTTGATGTAATTTTGGGAATCAAAATCAAAAGATCATCTAATCGTCTCACATTAAGTTAGTCACATTATGTGGACAAGATACTTGACAAATTTAACAAAAATGATTCTGGTATAGCCAAAACTCCGATTGATTCAAGTCAACATCTGTCCAAGAATAGAGGTGAAAGCATATCTCAAGTGGAATATGCTAGAGTGATAGACAGTTTAATGTACTTAATAAGTTGTACAAGACCAAACATTGCCTACGCTGTAAGTACTCGAACAAGGTACACAAGTAATCTAGGAGATGACTACTGGAAAGCGATTGTTAGAGTACTTAGATATTTACGGTATACTCGTGATTATGGACTACACTATACTAGATTTCCTGCTGTTCTTGAAGGATATTCTGATGCTAGTTGGATATTCGACATTCAGGATTCCAAAGCTACTAGTGGATATGTATTCACTTTAGGAGGTACAGCAGTTTCCTGGAAATCCTCTAAACAAAGAGTAATAACCAGATCCACGATGGAGTTTGAATTTGTAGCCTTGGATAAAAGTGGCGAAGAGGCTGAATGGCTATGACATTTCTTGGAGGATATTCCTGGATGGTCAAAACCTGTGCCTGCAATATGCATACATTGTGATAATCAATCTACTATTGACAAAGCACAGAATGTAATGTCTAACGGTAAGTCAAGACATATACGTCGTCAATATAATACTGTTAGACAACTGATCTCAATTGGAGTTATAACAATTGACTATGTAAGGTCAAAAGAGAATATTACGGATCCGTTAACTAAAGGTTTGAATAAAGATCAAGTTGAGAAAATATCAAGGGGAATGGGTCTCAAGCTCATGAAAGAATAGGTCAAACCAGTGGAAACCCAACCTAGTTAACTGGAGATCCCAAGATCTAGGTTCAATAGGACAAATAATTCTCACCAACCCTTAGTCTCATTTTCACGACAAAACCATAACTCCGGTAGGTCATCACTGCCATTCTATTGAAGCACACCGCTAGTAACCGTCATTGAGGGAAGCACGGGTGAGGGCCGAAAGATGAAAGAAGGAAAAGGGGCAAGAGTTTGGGGGTACAGAAGCAAAAACTAATCCATAAACAAAGGAGGCTGAGGGTAAGAAATTTTCTCTCTCTCACACACAGTTATTTCCTGGATTATGATTACTGTGACTAGGACTATGTAAAGGTTTGGTTGACTATGATCGATTGATTGTGTCGGTCCGAGGGTTTGGATATTTGGAAAAGGGGGAATAATATTCAAGTCAAGTTTGGGGGTTGTTGGAATTATTTGAGAATACACGGGGGTATTTTGGGATTCATCTGAAGTGACCAGTAAAAGAGAAAACATAAGAGTCAGATAAATGGGGATCAAGAAAGTTCTAAGAAAACCTTCTCTTATTCAAAAATTTATTTCTGAAGAGGCAGAGCAAAGGTATGAAAATTGGGTGTTAATAAAAACCTTGGTTATAGAAAAAAGGGTTTGTCCTAAAAATGACCACTACCATGGGATACTCTGAGACTGTGTACTCAGTCATACAGGTATTCAATTGGCGGAAGTTCTATATGCAGCCTGAGGAGGCACTTATACCCTTGGTGAGGGAGTTTTATGCGAACTTCTTAGAAGAGCACCTAGAGGCTGTAGTGGTGAGAGGGGTTCCACGAATCATCACTCCCACTGCAGTAGCAAGGATTGCACAAGAAGGCTCAAGACAAACAAGATACACCACAGCTAATGATGAGGAAGAAGCTGGCCCATCCTCACGACCATCAGGCACTAGCGAGGCTACAGCATCAAGCAGCAAGACGGAGATTCCTCCAGCAATAGCTCAAGGTCTCTAGATGTGGCGGCCCGCCCTACTGTAGAGGCTCTACAGTGCTATTACAGTTAACTCTCTAGTTAACCGCAATAGTCTGCAGGCCTCTAGGGTCGTCGGCAATCATGCTGAACTGTAACTACTGCTAATTTTGCGGAATAAATTTTTTTTTCTTTAAATACATAAACTGTTGAGAATGTGATGAGGAAATCATGTTAACAAAATCTGATCATGATTCTCCCATCACATGCTCTTGGCTTGAAAACTTATCTCTTTGAAAATTACATTTCCAAAACTATACAGCGGAAGATTTAACTGTGACCAATATCCCTCGCCCAATCCTGCCCGGCATGCGTCTACCCTGTTCGTCGTCCACCGTATATTCTACTGGTGAACAGGTCTCTTACCTGCAACATGTGAACAAACTACTGAGCTATGGGCTCAGTAAGTTCAAACATAAAAACATGTTACTAACATGCTAATACTGCTGTGCTCATGCTGTACTACTGTGCTCATGCTGTACTGCTGTACTCATGCTGACTGCTGTACTCATGATGTACTGCTGTACTCATGCTGTACTGCTGTGCTCATGCTGACTGGACTCTGTAAACATGCTGTACTGACTAAAGGTTCAGTCTTAGAACATTAATCTGTTATTTTAGTTCTGGTTTTGGGCCCCTGATTGGACGTACCGACATGTTAGCGCAACCGGGAGCGGTACTTTAGTGCTGATCTCCTCAATCTTAACTGATGCTAAACATGATAACCTCCCCGTGGGTCAAGAGGCCGATACGCTAATAACTGGTTAATTACCATCTTGCTGGTGTTTCAACTGGGTAGCATACTGATTGCCCCCACAGTCGGAACCTGTTAATCAAATTACTGGGGTGTGAATTAATCAACACACTAGGGTGCCTTGTGCACCTAACTGTTTTCTTGTTCTGTTACTGTCTAGTCTGTGTACTGGGACATGCAACTCTATATGCATGACATGCACTAACATGAACTGACCTGTGCTGTGACTGACATGCCCTGACCTGTGCTGTGACTGACATAACATCGTGATGCAGACAATCAATGTCTAACAACACGTCATACAACATACATAACATTGTAATAAAGCAAGCTTGTCCACGTTGCAGTCAGGACAATGCTTGAACTTACAGAAAATCTTCTAGCGTAAGCTGCTGCTGCTCTGGGACTGCTGATTTGGGGTCTCTGGCTTGGACTCCTATAAAAGGAAAAATCCCTGATTATTTACCATATTTAGCTTATACTGGAAATATGGCAAAACATGAAATTTTTCCTTTCCAGACTTTTTTTTTTTTTTACTCTCTGGACTCGAACACGCCCTCCTACACGGCCGTGTCCGTGCCCGTGTACCCCTCTGGACTTTTAAGCCTGGCCGTGTACTTTCTGGAACATGCCCGTGTATGCTTACACGGGTGGGTACACGGCCGTGTTACTGGCCGTGTACTCCTCTGTCCTCTTACACGGTTACTTACACGCCTCTCTTTGACCGTGTGCCTCTTGACACGGTCTGATACACGGCCGTGTTCTTGACCGTGTACCTCTCGGGTCTGATTTTTCTTGCAACACGGTCGTGCGTATGGGCATGTTCTGGGCCGTGTTCTGAACACGCCCGTGTTCATACCAGAATCAAGATTTTGGGTCCGAACTGCTCTGTTCTGATTTTCTAAGGCTTTTATGGCCTTTGTTCTGCTTCTTACACTTGAAATCGATCTTCATAAGATCGTTTCGAGGTATCTACTACATTCCTACTATCACAAATCCATGATTTCATAAGCAAAAATCCCACATTTTGCTTATGAATCTCTCTTGCCTCAACTTTTGAAAAATCTGCGTTTTAATGAAAAAATTTCACTAAACTCGGTTTTCTAAACCATCTGTTCATGGATTCATGTTTGAAAACGTCTAGACTCGAATCACATTTCGATTTTAACCGAAAACCTAAACGTGATTCACTCACATTCTCTGTTCTCTCTCAAAACCCCAGATTTTTTCCCAAACGAAAAACGTGAGAACTAGGGTTTACCTTGCTTTGATCGTGAGCTTTTCTTGCTGCCAATCCTTGACCGAATCTTGATCGATCTGTTGCTTGCACTAGAAAATCCGAACTTCAATGGATTTCTTCTTCTTTTTTCCCTTTTCTCTCGGTTTCCTTTCTCTCTTTCTTTTCTTTCTTTCTTTTCTTCTTTCTTTCTTTTCTCTTTCTTTCTTTTCTCTTTCTGCCGGCTGCATCTGCAGCTAAGGGGATTAATTCCCTCTCTATCTCATGCTCACGTGCATCACACTCTCTCCCTTACTTTCTTTTATTTTTTTTTTTTAAATGTGTAAGGGCTTGTTTGGCTATTCTCTTGGCCATTGATCCATGTGGCTCACTTGTGTGCCATAGATCTCTTAGTATGTATTTTCCGCATACTTTTTTATCAAATTTTAAAACTTCATAAATGAATTAATGTTTAGCTTTTTACTATTTTCATTAATTCATTTTCAAATTTTGATTAAAAACTTGATTAATCAAAATTTTCCTCTGCTCTTGTTTGCGGATCTGTGATATATGCAATTCAACGCAAGTGTACGTATCGCATTCAAGTAATATATGATGAAAAAGAGTGTCGTACCCACGAAGAAAGTGCTTTTGTATTCAAATGTAATTGTTTTTACAAGAAAATCTACTTAACTAGACAAGTAACTAAATGAATTTCAATTATGGAGAAAGAATAAAATGGTAAACAGAATTTAACAAGAATTAAAATGAAATTTCCAAGTATAAAATTCAGGGTTTATATCTGCACAAACAATTGGGAAAAATAAGTTGCAAGTCACTTTCCTTTCACAGTTCTGAAATCGTGCTACAGCTTTGCTATAGCATCATTCTTTCTAGTCAGGATATAGAAAAAATTACGTTTAGCTCTCAGATTCTAAGTCTGCATATTCCTATGTAGATTCAGATTTGAGAAAATCGATTAAGAACGTTATCCTTAAAGACCATGTGATGGATGACTATTCCTAGCTTACCCACAGATTTGATTAATTTTTACTCTGAAAACTAACCAAACACATGCTATTCAATCTCAGTCAATTCATTGAACGTTTTCCAATATTCACGAATTAGTTGCTAATATTAGATTCCCTTCCAAGATCTAATACCAGATCAAATAAAATGAGCACGGATTGAACAATAAAAAGAATTATACTAAGCAAAACTGCACAGATCTTAATTTCTGTTCAAGTACTCATGACTCACAACTCAGCTAAATTAAGCTTCCATGAGTTCAGCAAAAAGCATAAAACGACTTTGATTTAACATCAAAATACTGTTATGCAAAAAGAAAGACTGAAATCAATACAAAGCAGAATTAAGCAGTAATGATCTCCCCTTTTCCAAGGTTCGAATCAAGCTGGTACAGCTCCAATGCCTTATGCGATCTGTGAAGAGTGAACCCAGACGAATTCCTTCTTGAGATGTTGAAATCCTCACGATCCGGCAGAAGTTGCTCTCAATTCCACTTTATATTTCTTTTCTGATTTTCCTTTTTGCTCTGTTTTTCTCTCTTCTGATTCTGTTATTTTTCCCTCTTTCTCTTTCTGTTATCTTGCCTCCGTATCTCCCTTGTCCTCTTCCTTTCAGCTCAGCTTTTATAGTACAAAAAGGGAACATTTAAACCCTACTTGTGACATGTGGACGATCCTCTGGCTGGCCGTGTATGTAGGAAAATAAACCGGTAAAAACGTATCAGAGTGGCGCAGCGGAACAATAAAAATTTTTAGATCGTTAAATATCTCATGATGCCATATACAATAAATCAACAACAATTAAAACTCATACCTCAAGGACGCCAATGAACAGGAGGAGAGTGACCGGAGGCTTCAACCAACTAGCCTTCTCTACTATTCTCCAATTCCCGAATGGCTGAGTGTGTGGGCACTCTGAACCTCGATCGGTATGCTAGCACTGCTAGTCTTCTTCCGACCACCCAGATCTCTAAAGAACTTTATTGTCACGATGAGCTGTGCAACAATAAGCCTGCTCACTTGAGAGTCTGTGGTCTAAGAGAACTGGAGTGGCAGGACCTCTATTTATAGACCTGCATGAGGTGAATCTCTGAATTTGAATTGGATTAGGAAAAGATATTTTCCCTTATCCAAACCCATAAAATCCGAATTTTCCAAGGGAGAATCTCCACAATTAAATTCGGTTTTTCTAGATAAATCCAATCCAAATCTTAACAAGATTTTAGCTAGAATTTTATCTCCCTTTTCCAACCAAAAAATCCGAAATTCACAAGGAGAAAATCCTCCAAATTTTCGGCCACTTTTAGGATAAGGGAGAATCAAAATTCCACTAGGATTTCTCAAGCAAAATCTCATCTTAACCTTATCCAAAAATAACCGAATTTCCTAGGATTAGGGATCCAAAATTTCGGCCACTTTTGGGAGGAGAGAGAAACCAAATTCAACTAGGATTGAAGCTTGAATATTCCCTTGAATCTTATCCACAAAATCCGAAATCTTTCATGAGGATTATCCTCAAAATTTCGTCCCTTATTTGTTGGGATTTGGATTCAAAATTCAAGTAGGATTCTAACAAGATTATCCTCTCCAAATCCAACTCAAATTCGAATTTCAAACCTTGTGGATTTTCCACAACAAATTCGAATCCTACTTGGACTGTGATTCAAAATTTGAATTTCAAATTTCAAATTCAAATTTCAAATTCAAATTTCAAATTTCAAATTTCAAATTTCAAATTTAAATTTCAAATTCAAATTTCAAATTCGAATTTCAAATTCAAATTTCAAATTCAAATTTCAAATTCAAATTTCAAATTTCAAATTTCAAAATTCAAATTTCAAATTTCAAAATTCAAATTTCAAATTCCACAAAACGGTTGTGTTTCATATTCTTGTTCTCATGGATAATTTTCTACAACTCCAATCCAATCTCAAATAAAATTATGGCAACTTTATTTGGAGTTCGAATAATTGTGTACTCTATTATCCAAAACAAAATCTGAATCCAACCGGAGAGAATCTTGTCTACCATCCTAATCCTGTGTCATCACCATCCATGCATAATAAACTAGCCAATAGCATACACAAATCAATTTGCCAAACGTTAAGGAATTATGTGGAGCTAGTAGAGGGACTGATTGGACATATATAATCGGGCTCCCGTGATTCCATATGATCATCATTCTGTACCGAACAACTCAATCATATGATCACTAATTTCAGAGTCACACCACTATAAACCTGAAACTGAACTCCCAATTATATACCGTATTACGTAAGCCTGTGACGAGCTACCATCCAATGACCTTGTCATATATGCAAAACCCTCATATGATATCCATGATCAGCCTTAGGTCAAAGTCCGTTTAATCCTACTGATCAGGCTATCTTAAAGTTCCATTATACTACCGAATCAAGAAAATGATTATTCACCATATGTGAATAAGAAGTCATCCGCCCAACAGACGACCCAAGGCCTTGTCCATTTTCACATTCAGTATAATGCCTTTAAGAGGATACCTTTAACTCCTCAGAGCTATGATTCCGATATCTGCAAACAAACCCTTCATCGTATACAAGTCATGCACCCAACGAACCGGTCTATAAGCTTACTACCCTCTGAGACGCTTTAGCCATTGGAACATCAAAGTACACAAGTCATATACATGAAGTAGTTCATTTACTCAGGATTAAGGTTATTGCACAATGAACGTCAAAAGCAGATTGATCCACTCATAGCGGACTACGTAGATCAATCACGCTTTAGTCCCGGTCTAATATGTCACCTCCAAGCAACATATCCATGTCTCTACTTGGGAGTCCAGCTCCAGACAGTCAAGACAGACCGTCCCCTCCAAGGCTTTAGACAACATAATAGTCTTAACATGAGTTAGATGCTCGGTCTAACCCCATAGACTACAGACCATAGTTTAGACTGCTAAATTTAGAACATTGTCTTCTTGCATACAAAAGTCCATTGCATGCAACGTTCTAACAGTTTTAACACAAGCAGTCAGTGAGCCATATTTGCTTACATTTACTTTAACATGTAAATAAGACGAGGACAGATAGCAATGTAATGAATAACCTCTAAGTATAATTTTATTATCCAGTTCAAAATGAATACATCAAAATGTCTCTAATACTTAGGGCATTTCCTAACAATCTCCCACTTGCCCTAAGCCAGTAGATGTGCCATGTTACGCATCCCCATCGCCTCTACATGCCTCTCAAAGCTTCTAGCTACCAAAGTCTTAGTAAAGGGATCAGCGATGTTGTCCTCGGACGCGATCTTACATACATCCACTTGTCCTGTCTCCACATGCCCTCTAATAATGTGATACCTCCGATCGATGTGCTTGGTCCTCTTGTGGTGCCGAGATTCCCTTGTTTTGGCAATAGCCCCTGTATTATCACAGTAAAGTGTGATAGGCTTGTCAACACCCGGAATGACCTCAAGGTCTCTAAAGAACTTGCGGATACAAACCGCTTCTTTAGATGCCTCAGCCGCAGCCACATACTCAGCCTCCATAGTAGAGTCAGCTGTGCAGCCCTGCTTCACGCTCCTCCACACAATGGCACCTCCTCCGAGTAAAAACACTGATCCAGATGTCGATTTCCTCGAATCCTTACAAGTCTGGAAGTCTGAGTCCGTGTATCCTACGGGTGTTAGGTCCCCTCCAGAATACACTAGCATATAATCCCTCGTTCTCTTAAGATACTTGAGTATATGCTTTACTGCTTGCCAGTGCTTGGTTCCAGGATTCGCTTGATATCGACTCACCATACCTACTGCAAAACATATGTCCGGGCGAGTGCAAAGCATAGCGTACATAAGGCTACCCATAGCGGATGCATAAGGGACCTTACTCATACGCTCTCTTTCTTCCGATGTCTTGGGACAGTCATCCAATGAAAGAGTTAAACCGGCAATAGAAGGTTGTGAGCCTTTCTTTGCCTCTAGCATTGCATATTTGTCAATTATTTTATCTATGTATGAAGCTTGGGATAACGCTATCATTTTGTTCTTTCGATCTCTGAAGAGACGAATGCCTAGAACATAATTAGCTTCTCCCAAGTCCTTCATGTCAAACTGTTGGTGTAACCAAAGCTTGACCGATGATAAGTTCCCTACATCATTCCCAATGAGTAGTATATCATCGACATAGAGTATCAGAAAGACCACTTTTCCATCCTTAATACGTTTATAAACACAAGGTTCATCAACGTTCTGCTCAAAACCAAATGTCTTAATCGCTTGATCAAACCTCTGGTTCCATGAGCGGGATGCCTGCTTTAATCCATAAATGGATCTAAGCAACTTGCAGACTTTCCTATCTTGGCCTTTTGCTACGAACCCTTCGGGCTGTATCATATAGATACACTCTTCAAGATGGCCATTTAAGAATGCCGTCTTGACATCCATTTGCCAGATCTCGTAATCGAGAGCCGCAGCAATGGATAGAAGAATACGGATAGACTTAAGCATAGCAACAGGCGAAAAGGTTTCCTCGTAATTGATTCCAGCCTTTTGCGTGTATCCCTTTGCAACCAGTCTAGCTTTGAAAGTTTCCACTCTCCCTTCCGCATCCTTCTTTCTTTTGTAGACCCATTTGCATCCAATGGGTTTTATCCCATCCGGCAAATCTACAAGTTCCCAAACAGAGTTGGATTTCATAGAATCCATCTCATTGTTCATAGCCTGTTTCCAAGATCTAGAATCAACATCCTTTATAGCTTCATCATATGTGACCGGATCTTCCTCATGCTCATGAGTCTCGGCCTGGTATACCTCAGCATCATACATAAAGAAATTAGGTTTCTTAGAAACCCTCCCACTACGACGAGGCACCCTAAATTGTTGATCGTCTGCAGGTCTTTCACTGGAACTCGGACTTGCGTCCAAGACCGAAATCTGTGGAGCAGTTCTTTCACCCGATAACTCCTCTAGCACCACTTTGCTTCGAGGCTTAAAGTCATTCATGTGACTTTCCTCCAAGAATGTCGCATGGGTTGAGACAATGACCTTTTGTTCCTTCGGGTTATAGAACAGACCTCCTTTAGTTCCTTTTGGATACCCTACAAACATGCACAATTCTGATCTTGATTCCAACTTCTTCGCATCCCCATCCAGTACATGTGCCGGGCAGCCCCATATTCTCATATGTCCAAGGGAGGGCTTCCTGCCACGCCACAATTCATACGGAGTTCTAGGAATTGATTTGCTCGGAACCTGGTTCAGAATATAGCACGCCGTTTGTAAAGCATGTCCCCAAAATGATAATGGCAGCGTTGAGTAACTCATCATGGACCGTACCATATCCAATAAGGTCCTGTTTCTCCTTTCGGCTACACCATTCTGTTGTGGAGTACCAGGTGCAGTCAATTGAGATAATATCCCATTCTCTACAAGATGTCCTAGAAATTCATCGGAGAGGTATTCGCCACCTCGATCAGATCGAAGTGTCTTTATGAATTTATCCAATTGCTTTTCCACTTCCGCACGATACTCTTTGAACTTGTCAAAGGTTTCGCTCTTACGGTGCATCAGATACACATATCCATACCTCGAGTAATCATCTATGAAAGAGAC
The DNA here is from genome assembly GCA_035233585.1 of Antiaris toxicaria. NCBI lineage: Eukaryota > Viridiplantae > Streptophyta > Magnoliopsida > Rosales > Moraceae > Antiaris > Antiaris toxicaria. The sequence continues at coordinate 20,775,911 of CP141155.1, read as the reverse complement.
ATAGTACTCGAACCCTCCTCGTGCTGTGACGTTCATGGGGCCACATACGTCAGTGTGCACAATTTCTAAGAGCTCCTGTGCCCTTGTACCCTTAGCTCCAAAAGACCTCTTAGTCATCTTACCCTCTAGACAAGACTCACATTGGGGAAGTCGTACCTCCTCCAGAGATTCCAGAGGACCGTCTTTCACCAATCTTTGAATCCTATCCTGATTAATATGACCAAGTCTTAAATGCCAAAGATACGCCTTGTTAGAGTGAGAAACTTTCAACCTTTTAGAGTTATCAATTAATTCAGTGTCAAGCAGTGAGTACATCTTTGGTCTGATCAAATATAGGTTTCCATCCATCCATCCAGAACAGATAAAAGACTTATTTCTACGAATATCAACTCTTTTACTAAAAGAAACTGAATAAGAATCCTTTATTAAACAAGCTACCGATATAAGGTTCCTCCTAAAATTAGGAACATAAAAACAGTCTTTCAATAAAATAAACCTAAATTGATCAAAATAAAGATGAACGTCTCCCACTGCCTCAGCCACCACAAAGCTACCATCTCCAGTCCGCAACGAGAGGCTCCTATCATGTAGACTTCTCGTTTCCACGAACCCCTTCCTTGCCCTTGGAGGCTAGGAATTCCCGGCAAGCCTTCTTGAAGTGACCTACCTTCCCACAGTGGAAGCATTTGGACTTTTTAGGGTCCTTTGGCTTCTTGTTCTTCTTCTTCTTCTTCCCGTCCGAGACAGGAGGATTAGAAGAACTGGAAGCCACTTGCTTCTTATTTGGCCTCTTCCTCTTCCGTGAGGGATTGGAAGATTCCGCCAAATTGGCCTCTCCTCTAGGTCGGACCACATCTTCATCCCTGATCATCCGCTCATAAGCCTGTAGTTGCTTCATGAGCTCGGTAAGTCCTAACTCCTTTGTCGCCAGATTGTATGCGGCCTTAAACCCCACAAAATCTTTAGACAGAGTCTTGAACACCATCTCGATCTGGGTGTTGTAGTCTAACTCAGCACCATTCTCGGCAGCTTCAGCGAAGAATCCCATTAGAGTGATCATATGGTCCTTCACCGGAGCACCAGCCTTTTGCTTGGAGTTCATAATGCTGGTGATAGCGGACGGTCGAGCCAATTTTTCTTGGCCTCCGAACATGTCCTCCAGATTTTCCATGATCTCCCCAGCAACTTGATAAGTCTCATGCTGCTTTTGTAAAGCACTCGTCATGCTAGCAAGGATGTAGCATCGAGCTTTTTCATTGGATTCTCTCCAACGATTATAGGCAACCGGGACCTCCTCAAGTGGTGTGTCAGGTTTGGGCCCAGGTGGGCATGGTTCGTCCAGTACGAACTTGTGTCTCTCGCAGCTGAGAACTATTAATAGATTTCTTTTCCAATCTTTATAATTGTCGCCATTCAACTTATTTTCAGTAAGTATCGAAATGAGGGGTGTCGGTGACATTTTGAACTGAAATAAAATTATACTAGACATCATTACAAAGCCCAAGCAAATATGCAGATAATTTAGCAAATAAAACATACAAGTATGTTCCTACATGAAACTTGAAAAAACATGTAGCATTGCAACGGTAATTCTCAGCACCTATTGCCCCAAGCCACCGAGGGGTGGTCATGAGAACAAATAGCCGGAACATGGACCCCGTCCAATTAATATATGTTGCCTTAAATCCTCCAAGGTTAAGACATATATTAATAACCGCTTATTTGGCCACCAGTTTAGTTAACAGAGCTTCTAGGGAAGGTTAATAACTAAACGAGTCTTGAGTGTATAACCATTGTTTACGTAGCCCGATCCACGTCCTACCAAGCCACCGAGGGGTGGTCATGAATAGGATCGCACCCGAACACGTTTTCCACATAGGAGATCCAATCTAGTATACCGGCGGCGGTAAACACCTACCGAGGGGTGTGGTCAGGTCAGAACTGACGCGAGGCGTTACCATGCTTTCACATATGGATCAACAATGGAGGCCGTGGGTTTTGTTTGAAACCCTCTCCCACTCAATATTTTGAAAAAAACATGCAAGTTTTGACAAATTATGTATGATCAATATAGTATGAGCGGCACTCACCTATCCTATATGACATGTTATCAAATATGCATACAAAACATCCATCAATATATATTTATACATCCATGACATATCACAGAAAAAATAATTGACAGACTAACCAAGCCATGGTTCCATCCTAGAACAAAGAAAATAAAGATTACAAAATTCCATCCAAAGCATTCTTTGGGTCTTGAATTTTGTTCCGTCTTCTTGTATCCATCTTTATGTAGCCTCTCCATTTATTTCTCATCCCAAGAATTATTTAAAATTCAAATCTCCAAAAATTTAAATTTCAAATTCAAATTCCAAATTCGAATTTCAAATTTAAACTTCAAATTTAAATTTTTAAACAATTTTAAACATCATGTGTAATAATATGTAATTTCAAAAATTTCAAAATTACATATTTTTAAACATGATTTAAAATTAAATCTCAAATTTAAAAATCAAAATTTTTCTGATTTTTGGACCGTCGGACCGCCGCCCCCGTAGGCGGCAGCCGCCGTGGGCAGCCACCAACCCCGGAGGGGCTGGCAGCCCACGGCCGCCCCTTGTGCAGCCTGCCGGGCTGCAGGCTAAGCCTGCAGCACCAGGCTGCACGCCCAGACTGGGCGCAGCAGCCGGCAGGCTGCAGGCAGCGCCTGCAGCCAGAGGCTGCACGCCCAGGCTGCGGCCAGCCTTGGGCAGGCCACGGCCACCCCTGGCTGCAGGCAGAGCCTGCGGCCGTGGGTGGTGTGGGCTTGCACAGGGGCTGCCGCAGCCCCATCCTGCCCGAGGGCAGGGGCTGCAGCCCCACCAAGGCCCGTGGGCCTATTCCGAGGGGTCGTGTCTCGATTTTCGTGCCATATTCCAATTTACCTATTAGGATCTCCAAAAATTAATTTGAATCCCAATTAAATTGAAATTTTCCACACAATCAAAATTTCAACCTTTAAATCAAATTTAACTTTTGAAAAAAATAAATTACGGTCTTCAATCTTCAATCTCCTCCAAGAATAATTACATAAAAAATTCTAAACCGTTTCCGGTGTACAAAAAATTCTAACCATAAATATTCTAAGAGACAAAAATTAAAATCCATGGGAAAATTACAGTGTTAATAAACTGCTCCCATGGTTACATAAAAAAATTCCTAGATACAATTTTTCTAAATTCTAAGGAACCACAACCGGTATAAACAAGCATGCTTATAATAATTCAAAAAATTAAAATAACCACATACTTTATACATAATACATGATAACAACATAAAAGAACCCTAGAATGCCACTCTCTAAATATCAAATCCATACATAAATAAAAAGACTAAGTAATTGTCTAATTTATGTGCATGGCATAGTCATGAGATGGCTCTGATACCAATTGTAGGAAAATAAACCGGTAAAAACGTATCAGAGTGGCGCAGCGGAACAATAAAAATTTTTAGATCGTTAAATATCTCATGATGCCATATACAATAAATCAACAACAATTAAAACTCATACCTCAAGGACGCCAATGAACAGGAGGAGAGTGACCGGAGGCTTCAACCAACTAGCCTTCTCTACTATTCTCCAATTCCCGAATGGCTGAGTGTGTGGGCACTCTGAACCTCGATCGGTATGCTAGCACTGCTAGTCTTCTTCCGACCACCCAGATCTCTAAAGAACTTTATTGTCACGATGAGCTGTGCAACAATAAGCCTGCTCACCTGAGAGTCTGTGGTCTAAGAGAACTGGAGTGGCAGGACCTCTATTTATAGACCTGCATGAGGTGAATCTCTGAATTTGAATTGGATTAGGAAAAGATATTTTCCCTTATCCAAACCCATAAAATCCGAATTTTCCAAGGGAGAATCTCCACAATTAAATTCGGTTTTTCTAGATAAATCCAATCCAAATCTTAACAAGATTTTAGCTAGAATTTTATCTCCCTTTTCCAACCAAAAAATCCGAAATTCACAAGGAGAAAATCCTCCAAATTTTCGACCACTTTTAGGATAAGGGAGAATCAAAATTCCACTAGGATTTCTCAAGCAAAATCTCATCTTAACCTTATCCAAAAATAACCGAATTTCCTAGGATTAGGGATCCAAAATTTCGGCCACTTTTGGGAGGAGAGAGAAACCAAATTCAACTAGGATTGAAGCTTGAATATTCCCTTGAATCTTATCCACAAAATCCGAAATCTTTCATGAGGATTATCCTCAAAATTTCGTCCCTTATTTGTTGGGATTTGGATTCAAAATTCAAGTAGGATTCTAACAAGATTATCCTCTCCAAATCCAACTCAAATTCGAATTTCAAACCTTGTGGATTTTCCACAACAAATTCGAATCCTACTTGGACTGTGATTCAAAATTTGAATTTCAAATTTCAAATTCAAATTTCAAATTCAAATTTCAAATTTCAAATTTCAAATTTCAAATTTAAATTTCAAATTCAAATTTCAAATTCGAATTTCAAATTCAAATTTCAAATTCAAATTTCAAATTCAAAATTCAAATTTCAAATTTCAAAATTCAAATTTCAAATTTCAAAATTCAAATTTCAAATTCCACAAAACGGTTGTGTTTCATATTCTTGTTCTCATGGATAATTTTCTACAACTCCAATCCAATCTCAAATAAAATCATGGCAACTTTATTTGGAGTTCGAATAATTGTGTACTCTATTATCCAAAACAAAATCTGAATCCAACCGGAGAGAATCTTGTCTACCATCCTAATCCTGTGTCATCACCATCCATGCATAATAAACTAGCCAATAGCATACACAAATCAATTTGCCAAACGTTAAGGAATTATGTGGAGCTAGTAGAGGGACTGATTGGACATATATAATCGGGCTCCCGTGATTCCATATGATCATCATTCTGTACCGAACAACTCAATCATATGATCACTAATTTCAGAGTCACACCACTATAAACCTGAAACTGAACTCCCAATTATATACCGTATTACGTAAGCCTGTGACGAGCTACCATCCAATGACCTTGTCATATATGCAAAACCCTCATATGATATCCATGATCAGCCTTAGGTCAAAGTCCGTTTAATCCTACTGATCAGGCTATCTTAAAGTTCCATTATACTACCGAATCAAGAAAATGATTATTCACCATATGTGAATAAGAAGTCATCCGCCCAGCAGACGACCCAAGGCCTTGTCCATTTTCACATTCAGTATAATGCCTTTAAGAGGATACCTTTAACTCCTCAGAGCTATGATTCCGATATCTACAAACAAACCCTTCATCGTATACAAGTCATGCACCCAACGAACCGGTCTATAAGCTTACTACCCTCTGAGACGCTTTAGCCATTGGAACATCAAAGTACACAAGTCATATACATGAAGTAGTTCATTTACTCAGGATTAAGGTTATTGCACAATGAACGTCAAAAGCAGATTGATCCACTCATAGCGGACTACGTAGATCAATCACGCTTTAGTCCCGGTCTAATATGTCACCTCCAAGCAACATATCCATGTCTCTACTTGGGAGTCCAGCTCCAGACAGTCAAGACAGACCGTCCCCTCCAAGGCTTTAGACAACATAATAGTCTTAACATGAGTTAGATGCTCGGTCTAACCCCATAGACTACAGACCATAGTTTAGACTGCTAACTTTAGAACATTGTCTTCTTGCATACAAAAGTCCATTGCATGCAACGTTCTAACAGTTTTAACACAAGCAGTCAGTGAGTCATATTTGCTTACATTTACTTTAACATGTAAATAAGACGAGGACAGATAGCAATGTAATGAATAACCTCTAAGTATAATTTTATTATCCAGTTCAAAATGAATACATCAAAATGTCTCTAATACTTAGGGCATTTCCTAACAGTGTACATTGTGGTAGTGCTGGGCAATGATGCTGACACTTGGAGGAATGATTGACATCATCAAATTTAGCCAGCATGGAATAAAATGTGTGCACATTCAGCAGACCACGTCAGCCAACGCCTGCTTCAGCTTTGCTGTGGCAATGCTATGGCAACGTCTAATTTTCAGTATTCTTCACGCTGCAAAGTCCTGCCATTCAACACAAACAAAAACCAACCTCCAAAAACATATCACATGTTAAAAGACTTCAAAATGCTCTAACAATAATCGATTCCCATGTGCTGCTAAGAATGAACTTTCATCAATGGCCACTAAAGTCAAAAATTGATAATTCTCATTTATAGTGCCAAGAACCATGACTTTTGTGACTTTAACTTCCTAAAATGGGCTATCTAAGCATAAAAATGTAACTCCATAACTCGAGAAATTCGAGTTATCAGCTCTTTATTCTGTGAACTGTGTCACTGTAAATGTACATTTATTTACATATTTGTACAAAATATCTCCGAGAACGTAGATTTCTCGGTTATCACATTCACCCCTCCTTATAGGATTTTCGTCCTCGAAAATTTAGAACAAGTGAGGGTATGAACGTCTTATCTCATCTTCTCTCTCCTACGTAGCCTCTTCAACGTTGTGATTTCTCCACAATACTTTGACTAGTGGGATGGTCTTGTTTCTTAGCTCCTTTTCTTCTCTAGCCAGTATCTGAACTGGCTGTTCTTCATAGGTCAGGTCCTCTTGGACTTGGACTGGTTCATGCTGTAGCACGTGAGATGGATCTGACATGTACTTTCTGAGCATGGAGACATGGAACACGTTGTGTACTGCTGACAGTTCAGGAGGTAATGCCAACTTGTAGGCAACCTTCCCAATGCGTTTGATAATCTCATAAGGTCCAATGTACCTTGGACTCAGTTTTCCCTTTTTACCAAAACGCATGATCCCCTTCATGGGTGACACTTTCAGAAAAACGAAGTCCCCTTCCTTGAATTCTAGGGATCTCCGCCTTCTGTCTGCTCTGAGTACTCTTCATTCTCTGCTGAATCTTGGCAACTGCATCGCAAGTTTCCTGCATGAAATCTGTCTTATGCAGTTGTTTTTCCTTCAGATCATACCAGTGGATGGGTGATCTGCACTTTCTTCCATAAAGAGCCTCATAAGGTGCCATCTTAATGGAAGCTTGGTAACTGTTGTTGTATGAGAATTCCACTAGTGGCAGCTTCTCATTCCAAGCCCCTGGAAAATCCATGACACATGCTCGGAGCATATCCTCCAAGGTTTGGATAGTCCATTCTGACTGTCCATCTGTCTGAGGATGGAAGGCTGTACTGAATCTCAGTTCTGTGCCCATGGCTCTTTGCACACACTCCCAAAAGTTTGAAGTGAATCGCGCATCTCTGTCAGATACTATGGACTTTGGCACTCCATGTAACCTGACAACATGATCTACGTACAGCTGTGCCAGCTTCTCCAATGAGTAAGTGATCCTGATTGGTATGAATCTGGCTGTCTTTGTCAATCTGTCCACGATCACCCAGATGGCATCGTGTCCTCCTCTTGTTTTGGGTAACCCTACCACAAAATCCATGGTAACGTTCTCCCATTTCCACTCTGGAATCTCTAGAGGTTCTAACTTTCCTCCAGGATGCTGATGCTCAGCCTTGACTCTCTGACAAGTAAAGCACTTACTGACAAATCTTGCAATGTCTCCCTTCATTCCTTTCCACCAAAACTGTAACTTCAAGTCTTGGTACATCTTGGTGGCTCCAGGATGGACTGAGTATGGCGTCTCATGAGCTTCTGACATGATTCACCTTCGTAGCTCTTTATCTACTGGCACATGAATTCTCCCCTGATGCCTGATTAATCCATCTGTGGATATCTCTTCCTAGGAGTCTATCAGACTTGAATCTTGCTTCTGTGCTTCCTTGATATCATCAAACAATGATGACTTCAACTGTAGTGCTGACAATTTTCCTGATATCAACTCCAGCTCGAGTGAATGGATCTCTTGCTGCAATAATCTTGACAACCTGTCAATTGGCAGCTGCTGTGGAACTGTAGCCTTTCTACTTAAGGCATCTGCTACTCGGTTGGCTTTTCCTGGGTGATAAAGGATCTCACAATCATAGTCCTTCACCAACTCCAACCATTTTCTTTGCCTCATGTTTAACTCCTTCTGTGTGAAGAAGTATTTTAAACTCTGATGATCTGTGTAGATCTGGCACTGTGCTCCATACAAATAGTGTCGCTAAATTTTGAGTGCGAACACTACTGCAGCAAGTTCTAGATCGTGGGTGGGATAATTCTTCTCGTGCTCTTTCAGTTGACGCGAAGCATAGGCAATCACTCTGCCTTCTTGCATCAATACTGCTCCCAAACCCATTTTGAAAGCATCACTGTAAATCTCATACTTCTCCCCTTCAGTAGGGAGTGTGAGGATCGGCGCACTTGTTAGCAGTCTCTTCAGCTCTTGGAAGCTTCTTTCATACTCATCTGTCCATATATACTTTTTTTCCTTGTGTGTGAGGGTGGTGAGAGGTGCTGCTAATCTAGCAAATCCCTCCACAAACCTCCTGTAATAGCCAGCTAACCCTAAGAAACTGCGTATCTCTGTTACGCTCTTAGGTGCAGGCCATTGATTGATTGCTTCCACCTTAACTGGATCTACTGCAATTCCCTCCTTGGACACTACATGACCGAGGAAATGCACTCTGTCTAGCCAGAACTCACATTTTGAGAATTTGGCATAGAGTTGATGCTCTCTCAGCTTCTGAAAAACAACTCTCAACTGAGCTTCATGCTCTGAGTGAGTCTTTGAATATACAAGGATGTCATCGATGAACACAATGACAAACTTGTCTAAATACTCCTTGAAGATTCTGTTCATCAGGTCCATGAAAGCGGCTGGCACATTCGTTAACCCAAATGGCATTACTAGGAACTCATAATGCCCATAACGGGTTCTGAAAGCTGTCTTGGGAACATCATCTTCCTTGATTCTCAGCTGATGGTATCCTGATCTCAAATCAATCTTTGAGAACACTGCTGCGCCCTTGAGCTGATCGAACAGGTCATCAATCCTAGGTAATAGGTACCTATTCTTGACTGTAACCTTGTTCAATTCTCTATAGTCTATGCACATGCAGAACGTCCTGTCCTTCTTCTTGACAAACAGTACGGGAGCTCCCCATGGTGCATAGCTCGGTCTGATGAATCCCTAATCAAGCAGATCCTTTAGCTGTACCTGTAACTCTTTCAACTCCACTGGTACCATGCGGTACGGCGCCTTGGAGATCGGTGCTGTTCCAGGTAGGAGCTCTATCTCAAACGAGATTTCCCGCTCTGGAGGTAATCCGGGTAGTTCCTCGGGGAAGACCTCGAGAAATTCTCTGACAACTGGAACCTCTTTTGACTGTAACTTCTTCTCTTCTGCTGTATCTGTCACATAAGCTAAATATCCAGTACAACCACTGGCTATTAGCTTCTTGGCCTTCATTGAGCTGATCATCATCTTGCTTGATCTTCTCGAATCTTCTCGAAGAATCGACATATTCGAAGCATTCTTCCTCTTCTGGCTTGAATACTATTCTTCTGTTTCTGCAATCTATCGTAGCTTGATATTTTCCTAGGAAATCCATTCCTAAGATTACATCATAGTCTACGATCCTCATCATGATTAACTCTGCATACAGCTCTCTATTTGCCACGATTACTGGCACATGAGGTAACCAGTACTCTGACAACATGACTTCTCCTAATGGGAGAGCAGTTCTAAAAGTCCTTCCCATGTGGTCTCTAGGGTATTCTAACTTATCAACAAATGCACATGATATGAAAGAATGTGTGGCCCCAGAGTCAAATAATACAGATGCCAAGTGGTTAGCGACAGAAATCTGACCTGTCACCACGTTGGACGTCCCTGCTTCTGCCTCTTCTTTGGTGTAGGCCATCACCCTAGCATCTGCCTGTGGAGCTCTGTCTTGCACTGTTGGAGGCACTTCTATTGGGCTTTCATAACTCAACCTGAGTGCATGTACTTGGGACTGTTGTGGGCGTGCAGAGTTTGCCCCTGATGCTGATACTGACTGGCGGTTCATGGGGCAATTCTTGATGAAGTGGCCCTCTTTACCACACTGAAAACAAGCAGTCGTGCCAGCTTTGCACTGACCCACATGTTTCCTCCCACAATTTGGACAAGCGGGGTTACCTGGAACTGTAGTGGTGTGAGTCCTCCTTGACTGACTTCTGTTATCCTGACTCTGAGCTCCCTGGAAATTCCCCTTTCTTTTCTGTTGGGGCTGAGGACCTGGATGCCTGGACTGCTCTGGTCTTGTGCTCTGGCTGCCCTTGCTGTGCTGTCCAGGTTGAGAGGCCTTAGCCAGGATCTTTTCTTGCTTCCTGGCTTCCCAGACCTTTTCTCTTGCTTCTTTCTGTCGGGCTAGGTGGAACTCTGCCCTCAAAGCACGACTAACACAGTCGGCTACTGAAACTGGTGGGAATGGGCCAACGTCAATCAACGTAGAGATCTCAGGCCTGAACATACCCATCATCTTCTATATCTTCTCCCTCTCCGTAGGCACCATATACGGACATAAGCGGGAGAGCTGATCAAATTTCCTGCAAACTTCACTGACTGACATGTCCCCCTGCTGTAACTCTGCAAATTCTTTCTGCTGGGGTTGGAGTGATGCAGGATCATAATATTTCTGGTTGAATTCCTCTAGAAACTCTGCCCATGTCATTGTGGTCACATCCCTCCTCATGCGGACTGTGTCCCACCAAAACCTTGCATCCTTCCTTAGAACAAAGGTTGCACACACGACTTTCTCCTCATCTGTGAGTCTCATGAACTCCATTATCATCTGTATTGAGGAGAGCCAATCTTCTGCCTCTAGAGGATTTGTTGAACCCTCAAATTTCGGAGGCCTCATCTTCCGGAATCTTTCATATAATGGCTCTGGGTTTACCCTGGCCGGTGGTTGCTGAACCACTTCTGGTGCCGCTGGTGGCACTACTCGCTCTACTTCTGCTGCTGGTTGTGCAGGAGTCCCTACTGATCCCTGCCCCTGTTCTAACTGTTCTAGCCTCTGTCTCAACTCTGCGTTTTCTTTCATCTGGTTTTCTAGAAGAGCTTGCGTCTCTTCTAATCTTTGAGTCAGAGATGGGCGTCCCCTTCTCCTTCTCTGGCCTTGGCCTTGGCCCTGATTATCCATCGTGCTACTGTATCTGCTATAATCACACGATGAACTTGTGTTAGATCCTGTACAAAAAGGATCCATATGGTTTCTTGCATTTACATATTACCATGTACTTACTACAAAGTATAGGTCTCTACAGACCTTTACTTTCATGCATAACTAGCTGCTTATATTAACATAAACTGAACTTACTTGGATCGGCGAACAGGACATGCACGGAGTCAGGCGGGATATGGTCAACTAACCGCTCTGATACTAACTGTGGCTACGGTTGGTATCCTAAACTAGACTCGTCGTAGAAACTCGCTCTGATACCACCTGTGGTGGCCCGCCCTACTGTAGAGGCTCTACAGTGCTATTACAGTCAACTCTCTAGTTAACCGCAATAGTCTGCAGGCCTCTAGAGTCGCCGGCAACCATGCTGAACTGTAACTACTGCTAATTTTGCGGAATAAATTTTTTTTTCTTTAAATACATAAACTGTTGAGAATGTGATGAGGAAATCATGTTAACAAAATCTGATCATGATTCTCCCATCACATGCTCTTGGCTTGAAAACTTATCTCTTTGAAAATTACATTTCCAAAACTATACAGCGGAAGATTTAACTGTGACCAATATCCCTCGCCCAATCCTGCCCGGCATGCGTCTACCCTGTTCGTCGTCCACCATATATTCTACTGGTGAACAGGTCTCTTACCTGCAACATGTGAACAAACTAATGAGCTATGGGCTCAGTAAGTTCAAACATAAAAACATGTTACTAACATGCTAATACTGCTGTGCTCATGCTGTACTACTGTGCTCATGTTGTACTGCTGTACTCATGCTGTACTGCTGTACTCATGTTGACTGCTGTACTCATGCTGTACTGCTGTACTCATGCTGTACTGCTGTGCTCATGCTGACTGGACTCTGTAAACATGCTGTACTGACTAAAGGTTCAGTCTTAGAACATTAATCTGTTATTTTAGTTCTGGTTTTGGGCCCCTGATTGGACGTACCGACATGTTACCGACATGTTAGCGCAACCGGGAGCGGTACTTTAGTGCTGACCTCCTCAGTCTTAACTGATGCTAAACATGATAACCTCCCCGTGGGTCGAGAGGCCGATACGCCAATAACTGGTTAATTACCATCTTGCTGGTGTTTCAACTGGGTAGCATACTGATTGCCCCCACAGTCGGAACCTGTTAATCAAATTACTGGGGTGTGAATTAATCAACACACTAGGGTGCCTTGTGCACCTAACTGTTTTCTTGTTCTGTTACTGTCTGGTCTGTGTACTGGGACATGCAACTCTATATGCATGACATGCACTAACATGAACTGACCTGTGCTGTGACTGACATAACATCGTGATGCAGACAATCAATGTCTAACAACACGTCATACAACATACATAACATTGTAATAAAGCAAGCTTGTCCACGTTGCAGTCAGGACAATGCTTGAACTTACAAAAAATCTTCTAGCGTAAGCTGCTGCTGCTCTGGGACTGCTGATTTGGGGTCTCTGGCTTGGATTCCTATAAAAGGAAAAATCCCTGATTATTTACCATATTTAGCTTATACTGGAAATATGGCAAAACATGAAATTTTTCCTTTCCAGACTTTTTTTTTTTTTTTTTTTTACTCTCTGGACTCGAACACGCCTTCCTACACGGCCGTGTCCGTGCCCGTGTACCCCTCTGGACTTTTAAGCCTGGCCGTGTACTTTCTGGAACATGCCCGTGTATGCTTACACGGGTGGGTACACGGCCGTGTTACTGGCCGTATACTCCTCTGTCCTCTTACACGGTTACTTACACGCCTCTCTTTGACCGTGTGCCTCTTGACACGGTCTGATACACGGCCGTGTTCTTGACCGTGTACCTCTCGGGTCTGATTTTTCTTGCAACACGGTCGTGCGTATGGGCATGTTCGGGGCCGTGTTCTGAACACGCCCGTGTTCATACCAGAATCAAGATTCTGGGTCCGAACTGCTCTGTTCTGATTTTCTAAGGCTTTTATGGCCTTTGTTCTGCTTCTTACACTTGAAATCGATCTTCATAAGATCGTTTCGAGGTATCTACTACATTCCTACTATCACAAATCCATGATTTCATAAGCAAAAATCCCACATTTTGCTTATGAATCTCTCTTGCCTCAACTTTTGAAAAATCTGCGTTTTAATGAAAAAATTTCACTAAACTCGGTTTTCTAAACCATCTGTTCATGGATTCATGTTTGAAAACGTCTAGACTCGAATCACATTTCGATTTTAACCGAAAACCTAAACGTGAATCACTCACATTCTCTGTTCTCTCTCAAAACCCCAGATTTTTTCCCAAACGAAAAACGTGAGAACTAGGGTTTACCTTACTTTGATCGTGAGCTTTTCTTGCTGCCAATCCTTGATCGAACCTTGATCGATCTGTTGCTTGCACTAGAAAATCCGAACTTCAATGGATTTCTTCTTCTTCTTTCCCTTTTCTCTCGGTTTCCTTTCTCTCTTTCTTTTCTTTCTTTCTTTTCTTCTTTCTTTCTTTTCTCTTTCTTTCTTTTCTCTTTCTGCCGGCTGCATCTGCAACTAAGGGGATTAATTCCCTCTCTATCTCATGCTCACGTGCATCACACTCTCTCCCTTACTTTCTTTTATTTTTTATTTTTTAAATATGTAAGGGCTTGTTTGGCTATTCTCTTGGCCATTGATCCATGTGGCTCACTTGTGTGCCATAGATCTCTTAGTATGTATTTTTTGCATACTTTTCTATCAAATTTTAAAACATCATAAATGAATTAATGTTTAGCTTTTTACTATTTTCATTAATTCATTTTCAAATTTTGATTAAAAACTTGATTAATCAAAATTTTCCTCTGCTCTTTATTCTGTGAACTGTGTAACTGTAAATGTACATTTATTTACATATTTGTACAAAATATCTCCGAGAACGTAGATTTCTCGGTTATCGCACTAGATGTTGGGAAAAAGAATGAGCCTGCAGGAGATTCAACAATATGAGATGATGGCAATGCTGCAACAAATGCAGAAGTAGCAACAGTAGTACTAGAGCTATGCACAGCAGAGGGATACTGTTCTTCACCAGATGCTGCAGCAGAGTTCCTCCTAGGCGCCATGCCCCTTCCCTACCTTCCCTGCAGAGCTTCTCAGCAAAAAGACCCCTAGCCCATCAGATGAAGAGTAACTACCAAGGCATCCTGCCTTGGTCCTAGGGAGTTCTACCCTTTTCTCTCTGTTTTTCATTTTTTTATTCATTCTGAACTTTTTTCTTTAAGCAGTAGGGACACTGCTCAATTTAAAGTTTGGGGGTTATTTAATATAAAATATATATATATATAAAATCGTTGCTAATTTTTCATGGCTATAGCATTTTCTGTTTGATGTGATTGTGCCATTGTTTTGATGTGTTTGTAAGTCAGTGTGTTTATTTGTTCATACCCCCGTGATCTTGCTACAGCACTGTTGGAGTTGTCTTTACTACAGTGTAATAATAATAAAAAATAAAGTAATTTTTTGGAGATGTCTAGTTCATAGGATAGATTGGCATGAATTAAAAATTGGTGAGGTTCGTTATTAGTTTGCTCTACAAATAAAAATTCTCCAATTTTACACAATATGCTATAGTTAGAATTCTTTTGGAAAACCTGGGAAAATCTAAATTTTTGAGAGAACTTAAGGTTTTAGAACTGTTTTTGCGAATCCGTCGAGGCAAATTCTCAGGAAACCAAGCATAAAAGGGAGGTGTAAGCCGGGATAAGAAGGAACTAAGTTGGTTTAAAAGTTTGGGGGTTATTTATTATTCAAAAAAAAAAGGGCTTTGGACTTATTCCGCTATTCTGAACCACCTAGTAACCAGGAGTAACATGAGCCACATGTGCACTTTTGCATCAAACAGTAGTTCGGAATATGAGTAAGATAGCATCTCAATCGGTGATTCTATTGAGTAACCGGGTGTCTTCATCACAAATATTGGCATTCGCATAAAAAGATAGTGGTGACTTTAGAGAACTTCCAAATAAAAAAAAAAGAGAAAATATTAATAATAAATAAATAAAATAAATATATACCCCTATTTTCATCACAGAAAAGTTCCTAATAATGCCTTAACAGATTATTCTTCCTTGAGTGCTTGGTTGACATGTATTAGTGGAGAGGGATTTAAAAAGCCAGCTTATGAAATCATCAACTAGGTTTGATGACCAAAGTTTAGCTAGACTTGAGTGATTCAAAAATTATAGCTATAGTTTTCACATACGCACTGAGGGGGAATTTCATTGAGGGCAAGCTGGTGATGAATTAAACAAATCTTTGATAAGTGTTGATCTTGAGGATGAGCTAGACAATAAAAATGGTAATTCAGAAAATTTTGCTCCAACAGTACATTGTAGTAAGATCAGAGTTGTTTGTGTCATCCTTGGCTGTCTTTTTGGTGTTTTGTTTGTGTGTTTGTGTCTCTGTTTCATTGCTCGAGGACGAGCAATGGTTTAAGTTTGGGGGTATGATAACTCTAGGGAAGAGAGTTATCAGGGCCATTTTGGATATGAAAATGTGTTTTGTCCAATGAGTTTTTAGTAAGTTTTTAGTTCAAAAATGCATGCTTGCTTCATTTTGTGGAATTTTATTTTCGAGTATTGAAATTTATTTTCCTAGTAATTTGTTGGTGTTTTTAAGTGTTTTGTAGACCTTAAATAACAAAGGGCTGCTTGGACAGAAAATCATGCTCCTATTGGATGAAAAATACAAAAGTTGAGAAAAATGGCAAGGATGAGTTGTTTCAGGTGTTACTACAGTATTGCTGTAGCAAATTGGGCAGAAACTGTTGTGCTACATGGACAGATCATAACACAGCTGACAACAGTGTTTATTTGTTGAACTGGGTAAAAAAAGACAAAACAGTGAGCTGTCTCATTGTTAGGACATCAGAAATTGCTCAACCATTAGATTGCTCACACATGACCATCGTTCATTTGCCCTAGCATATAAAAGGAAACCTGTCTCTTCTGAAAGAGGGGAGAGAGTGACGGCAGACAAGCAGTGGGAGATTCGGGAAAAGCAGAAACAAAAAAAAAGGATGAATCCAAAGAAAAAAAGAGTACACAGGCATTGGAGGTGAATTTCGGGGGCTATTTCCGGAAGGGGTAGCTAAAAGTACCACAACCAACATCATGTGCTTAACATCTCCGTTTGTTTTCTTTCCCATTTTTGGTTGTATTCTCACTCTCTCTTTCTCTGAACAATGTCTTCATTCTCTGGGGTTTTCTTTGGACAATCAGTCATGAACTAAATTTCCTTTTGACTGGGATGATAAAGTACTCGATCTTGTAATTAAGGCGTGAATGCTTAACTTGCTATTTTAATGTTAATCAGTTCATTCAATATTAATTTTCTTGTTTATTTGTATTCATTGACTGGCCATCTTGAGCATAAAACTGAGATTTTAATTGGTTGGAAAACTGGTTGGAATTAGACAGGTATTGAATGATGTGTGTTTGGTTAGTTTTATAGAAGGAACTAGCTAGTTTTTGCAAGTTACGCAAGAATGCATATTTGCCTCACATAATCCATCATGAACTTGATCTTAATCTGACCTCATATCTTATTTTGGCATAGGAATATATTAAATGTAAAGAAAAGAGGTAGAAGCATAAGTAATTCGGAAGAATCTTGTGAAATATTGTGTTCTAGGTTAACTGAGAAGCATTGTTGTAGTATTATTGTAACATACATTGTCAGATTGCAAGGGAGGGGAAAATGATTCTCAGTCAACTCATTTTCGCTTGGTTATTAACTTGTTCTTTTTGATTCATACGTTGTCTGCATCTTTTATTTTCTAGTATTACATTAGTTTTATTTTATTTTAGATCATTATTAAATCTTGCAATTACTTGATTTAGTTTTCCTTAAGATTTATAGTGATAACAGTCTCTGTGCGACAATACTTTACTCATTCACTTTATTACTTGACTGCGACACATGCACTTGCGTAGCTATATTTTGTGAAGCAACAACAACTAAACTGAATAGACCAAGTAGGATCACTGTGGGGGTTACCCCAGACCATTTCTATGATGAAAACAGTGATACCCGTAAGTTTAAGCAATTTGCTTTTAATGATTCTTATGCATCGGATACATTGGGAATTCGAGCAGAGTATGCGAGTTACTCTCAAGTACGAAATCACCTATGTGAGAGAAAAGTGGGGCCGCTTTAAAGGAGAATTATTAGGGCACAATTCTTTAGAAACTCTCGCAGAACCAGGATGATGTTCACGGCCAAAATGAATATAACCATGAGAACCGAAACTGTGTCAGGAAAATATCTGTGTGAGGTATGTTATCATTTACATAAATGGCAAAACAGTTCAAAGACATCGCATCTATTAGTCAGCCAGTAAAGCAAACATACTTTCACAAAAGAAGGTTCAAGGGTTAACGCCTACCTATTGTGATAACCGAGAAATCTACGTTCTCGGAAATATTTGTACAAATATGTAAATAAATGTACATTTACAGTGGTACAGATTACAGAATACAGAGCAGAGGAAAATTTTGATTAATTGAGTTTTAATCAAATTTTGACAATGAATTAATGAATATAGTTAAAAAGCTAAGCATTAATTCAAGTTCATGATGCTTTAAAAGTTAATAGAAAAGTATGTGGAAAACACATACTAAAAGATCAATGGCACACAAGTGAGCCACATTGATCAAGGGCCAAAAGAATAGCCAAACAAGCCCTTGCATTTTTAAAAAACAAAAAAAAAAAAAAGAAAGAAAGTGAGAGTGAGGGAGTGAGTGGCACATGAGCTAAAGGGAATTAATTCCCTTAGCTGCACAGCAGCCGGCAGAAAGAGAAAAGAAAGAAAGAAGAAAAGAAAGAAAGAAGAAGAGAAAGAAAGAGAAAGGGAAAGAGAGAAAGTGGCTGAAAAAGAGAGAGAAAAGAAAGAGAAATCCATTCAAGTTCGGATTTCTTGTCCCAGCAGCAGATCAATCGAGATTCGGTCAAGGATTAGCAACAAGAAAAGCTCATGATTAAAGTAAGGTAAACCCTAGTTTCTCACGTTTTTCTTTAGGGGAAAAATCTGGGGTTTTGAAAGGAAAAAGGGAATGTGAGTGAATCACGTTTAGATTTCCGGTTAAAATCGAAACGTGGTTCGAGTCTAGATATTTTCAAACACGAATCCATGAACAGATGGTTTAGAAAACCAAGTTTAGTGAATATTCTTCACGGAAATGCAGATTTTTCAAAAGTTAAGTCAAGAGTTTTAAATGAGCAAAATGTAGGATTTTTGCTTATGAAATCATGGATTTGTGATAGTAGGAATGTAGTAGATACCTTGAAACGATCTTATGAAGATCGATTTCAAGTGTAAGAAGTAGAACAAAGGCCATAAAAGCTTTAGAAAATCAGAGCAGAACAGTTCGGACCCAGAATCTTGGTTCTGGTATGAACACAGGCGTGTACAAGGGCGTGTTCAGAACACGGCCCCGAACATGCCCATACGCACGACCGTGTTGCAAG
This sequence comes from Antiaris toxicaria, assembly GCA_035233585.1. Classification (NCBI taxonomy): domain Eukaryota; kingdom Viridiplantae; phylum Streptophyta; class Magnoliopsida; order Rosales; family Moraceae; genus Antiaris; species Antiaris toxicaria. Next base: position 20,757,278 of record CP141155.1, on the reverse strand, counting down.
AAAAAAATCAGACTCGAGAGGTACACAGCCAAGAACACGGCCGTATATCGGGCCGTGTCAAGGGGCACACGGTCAAGAGGACGGCGTGTAGCAGGCCATGTTAGGCAGTAAGAAAACACGGCCAGTAACACGGCCGTGTAAGTAACCGTATAAGAGTACAGAGGAGTACACGGCCAGTAACAAAGCCGTGTAAGTAACCGTGTAAGAGTCCAGAGGAGTACACGGCCAGTAACACGGCCGTGTATCCACCCGTGTAAGCATACACAGCCATGTTTCACGAATTACACAGCCAGGCTTAAAAGTCCAGAGGGGTACACAGGCAGAGACACGCCCGTGTAGGAGGGCGTGTTTGAAGCCAGAGAGTAAAAAAAAAAAAAATAAGTCTGGAAATAGAAAATTTCATGTTTTGCCATATTTCCAGTATAAGATAAATATGGTAAATAATCAGTGATTTTTCCTTTTATAGGAGATCAAGCCAGAGACCCCAAATCAGCAGTCCCAGAGCAGCAGAAGCTTACACTAGAGGATTTTCTGTAAGTTCAAGCATTGTCCTGACTGCAACGTGGACAAGCTTGTTAGTTATGATGTTATGTATGTTGTATGACGTGTATGTCAGACATTGATTGTCTGCATCACGATGTTTATGTCAGTGCATGTCAGTCTCATGTCAACACAGGTCAGTTCATGTCATGCATGTAAAGTTGTATGTCCCAGTACACAGACCAGACAGTACCAGAACAAGAAAACAGTTAGGTGCACAAGGCACCCTAGTGTGTTAATTAATTCACACCCCAGTAATTTGATTAACAGGTTCCGACTGTGGGGGCAATCAGTATGCTACCCAGTTGGAACACCAGCAAGATGGTAAATAAACCAGATATTGGCGTATCGGCCTCTCGACCCACGGGGAGGTTTGCATGTTTAGCATCAGTTAAGACTGAGGAGGTCAACACTAAAGTACCGCTCCCGGTTGCGCTAACATGTCGGTACGTCCAATCAGGGGCCCAAAACCAGAACTAAAATAACAGATAATATCCTAAGACTAAACTTCAGCCAGAAGCGTGTTCACAGAGTCCAGTATCATGCATGAGCACAGCAGTACAGCATGTTAGTATCATGTTTTTATGTTTGAACTTACTGAGCTTATAGCTCATTAGTTTGTTCACATGTTGCAAGTAAGAGACCTGTTCACCAGTAGTATATGGTGGACGACAAAAAGGGAAGTTGCATGCCGGGCAGGATTGAGCGAGGGATGTTGGTCACCATTTAATCTTTCGCTGTATAGATTTTAAATGTAATTTCAAGGAGACAAGTTTTCAAGTCAAAAGTATGTGATAGGGGAATCATGATCAGATGCATGTTATTTTGTTAACATGATTTGCTTACCACATTCTCAAACAGTTTATGAATTTAAAGAAAAAAAAATTTGTTTCGCAAAATTAGCAAGTAGTTTACAGTTCAGCATGATTGCCGATGACCCTAGAGGCCTACAGACTATTGCGGTTAACTACAGAGTTGGCCGTAATAGCACTGTAGAGCCTCTACAGTAAGGCGGGCCGCCACACCTATCCTATGCAGGTATTGACCGAACAACTCTAACATCGTGTAGTGTCTTTTGTTTTCCCTTGTCGTTAATCAATTTCATTCATGTGGGGGGTTGTTGGAAAAATGGTTTGTAAACCATGTTGAGGCGTCATTTTGAGACCCAAATTTGAATAGGACTCAATTTGCAAAAGTGACGGGTCTTGACGGATTTGCGTTCTTCATCGCAAAGTGATTGAAATCGTATATTTATATGTTCAAAATGGTAATCAAGTGAATGAGAAATTGATATCCAAAATTTGCCCATTGGAAATATAGTTTTGTTGGAAAAATTACAATTTTTTTATTTTTCCAACATATTAATCTGAATATATTTTTTTTAGAATATCAATCATCTATCTATTGATATTCTAGTGCATGTTAATGAGTACTAATATGCATGTGATTATTGGGCATTAGTGGGTGGTAAATGGTGAAGATGAATAGTTTTGCTCACCCTTATTGCATGTATATGGATAATATATTGAGCTTGTTCAATTTGAATATGAATAGTTATAACACCAAGGAAATAATTCTCATTAAATCATAATTAAGCCTCATTATTTCAAGCTTGCAACACCCTCCATTAGAAGCCTATATAAGGAGGCTTTCACCTCATGTTACAGACACAAAACAAATTTCCAAGTCTTCTTTCTTCTTGTTTCATTGTGTTCTATGGTGTGTTCTAGGTGTGTTCTAGAGTATTTCTAGGTGTTTTAGTGATAGAGAAAAGGCTCGGTTTCGAGTTCGCCGGAAGTGGTATTTGATCGTGCTTAGAATACTACTGTTGTCGTTGTATCTTGGGAGATAAACGTCCGTTGAATCCTCAAGCACTTACCGGAGGGGACGAATCTGTTTTAAGGAAAGCGTGAGTTTCACGTGCCTCGACATCCATCAATTGTTCTAATTCTGGTTAAGGTTGAATTACAGTTGTTGTCTTTATTTTCAACTCTTTGTAATTTTTCATTTATTTATATTAAACTTGTTTGTTTTCTATGTTCTATATTTTTTTTTCTAACATAATATTTGAATGTAATACATTAAATATATTTTATATTGACATAAAAAGTATTTGCTTTACATTTAAAAGTATTTGAATTGTATTTTAGAGTTAAATACAATGATTTTCTATAGTACCTCAAATATATTTATACAAAATTTTTGCGTTTAGATAAAAATTGTATTATGTTTAAACGCAATGCAAACATAATACGGAAAACAAATGTCTCATAAAATATTTTAAAACGGTCCTCCACCTAAGATTTAAGTATGAATAAGATTAAATTAAGAAATAAAATTCCCAACTCGATTTTGATAAATGCAATTTATGGTTTTCAGCATATAAAATTGTGTTTAATGCTTGAGACATTCTAGAATATATGAAAGTTCATCAATTTCCTCTACCACCGTACTCCACGACTGAAAATACAATTTAAAATCCAAATCTGTTCAACTAAATTTTAAGGGATTAATGTATAACATATTAAAGCCGAACAAGTTTCATTTTTGCTTTAATAAAAATTAGTCATAGCTCGTTTTCCAAAACTAAAAATGAGTGATAATATATATTTAATAGACAAAATTAAAACAATCTTTTTTTTTTTTCTTTTCTTTTCTTTCCTTTTCTTGACATGAGCATTTTAGAAATGGTATTTTTTTGATACAAAAATAAAAACAACAACTTTGTGGAAAATATACTGGGATTATTTTTTTATTGTGTTTTGTTATGATTTTGTAGAGGTTTCTTTTTTTTTTTTTTTTTTTTTGTTTAGGTATATTAAATAAAATATATCTTATGTCCCAGAAAATGAAATGGAAAATGGAAATCCAAAGTCCTGTTGATAAAATTTTGAAAACTTTTTTACGTTTTTTAATAAAGTTATTTTTGAAAACAATTCCAAAATAATGTTTGTTTTGTACCAAGTCAAAAACATAATTGAAAACATTAAAAAAAAAATTTTTTTGATTTCATATCTTGTTAAAAAAAATGAGAAAATGAAAGAAATAAATAACATATTAACAGAAGTCAAAGAAAGTGAATAACATAATCACGGGATTTTGGAAATAAATAATATATTCACAGAATTGTCAATATAAATAACATATTTATTCCTAAATATTTTTTTAGGAGTCAAATAAACTATTAAATTAAAAAAATTAACTTATTTATTAGGAAAATAATTTATTTATTATATAAATATGCTATTTATTTTAAGAGTTTCATAAATTTACTATATACTTATTTTTAGATTCTATAAATATGTTATTTACTATACCCAAATACAATTAATTTCTTTACTTTTTATGTTCTTAACAAAAGTCATTCTTAACATTTTTTGTTTTCATTTCTATTTTCATTTTTTGTCTTACCAAATGCTATTTCAAAATATGCTCAAAAAATGATTCTCTTGAAAAAAATGTGATAAACCATTTTAAAAAGGGCAGCAAATAAGGTCTTCTACAAGTACACAAATTAAGATACACACACACACACGCACACCAGAACATTCCCTAATTTTTGAGTCAAAATGTTAACCATATTTATCAAATACTTAAAAATATTTTTAAAAAAATGTCAAAGAACAAAAAAATTCAAGGTTGTTCATCGCGTATGATTATTAATCTCACAACATATGTTAATCATATATCCTAATTAGTCTTTACTATCTTATTGAATGGCCGGTTATATTGTGCATCTCCATCTACTGGCCCGATTAGGTTCCTTTAGCACGAAAATAAATAGATACAAATCTTTTTTTTTTTTTATGGTGTGGTGATCTCATTTAATCTAGAAAAACAAAAACAAAAACAAAAAATATATATATAAAATAAAAAAATTGATCTACATTTTTTTTTTCATGAATTGAACTACATTTCTAAGAATCCATTTGCATTCAAATTAGGGTAATCGGTGGTTTGCCCCCCTAAAAATTTCACATTTTGGTAAATTACTTGATTAATTTTTAAATTTAGCAATTAAACCACTAGATTTATAAAATCCTTGCAATGTAACATCAGATTGATAAACGCTTTATAAATTACTGATGGAGAGAAGGGGTTGCATTATCAGTTTAGAGTTTAAGTGTGCATGAAAAGTTCAAAGGGATAGGGTATTTGTGTATATATTTTAAACAACATTATATATTTCATCAAAACAAATTGTAATGGTATGAAAAATTTTGAAGATAAATTATCAAAGCTAAAAGCTTAAAAGCAAGTTGTCACAAAAGAAAAAAATAGGGGATGCAACGCTAAAAAACCTAAAATTTTTAGTATGAAACAAGGTTGTTTACATTTTTATACCATGTATTTTATTTTTATTCAGAAAGTATATCATGCATCTTGAAGTTTTGCATTTGTTACCATTAAATTATATTTAATATGCAAATTTATCTTTTCTTGATTAACACTTAAATTTGTCCATAAAATACCAAAAATACCATTAAAAAGAAAAACAAAAATTTGAATTCTACACCTTTTATATCATGTATTTTGCTCTTATTTATAAAGTATACCTACATTTTAAAATCATGCTTATATATATATATATCATTCTATTATATTTAATACATAATTATACATTTTCTTAGTCAACATTTTGTTTTGACCTTAAAATGCCCAAGTGTAATACCCCCCTTAGCGGTATGTAATAGTACACTATCATTACCATAACTTATGAACTCGTACGACAAAAATAAATGTTTATGTCGAAAAATGTAGAAGACTGTGATAATTTCTCTTTTTCTTAAAACATAGAACTTAACTCATAATATAGTATTAAGATAAAACACTAATCTTTATGAATCTTATTGTGGTAGAAAACATAGTCTTAAAACATTTTAAATCATCCTAAAAAAATCCTAAGAAATTATCAAAAATAAATAAACGATTCAATCTAAAATAAACCCATATGCTTTTAAGAAATAATCATAAACTCAAAATATAAAAGTTTCGATAACTCACTCTGTCACCACGTATGCATCCTCGCCAACCCTCCTCCACTCCTAAGACCTATTTTTGATGTACCAATGCGTGCAACCATGATGAAAGTAAGCTAGTTAGACTCAACATTCATGGACCAAACTCTGAAATTCTAACTTTGACTTTCACTCTGACTTTGACTCTGACGAGTGTTAACCTAACATCTCTTATGAATACATGCAGTTCAGATGTTAAATTCTAACTCTAAATTGAGACGAATCTTGTTACACACTTCCTAATTACTATTTTATCTTTGATAGCTCTTAATTGAATCTTTTATAAATAATTATCATACTTTTTTTTTTATAAAAATCAGAACTCTTGGCGTTATAGTAAAAAAAAAAATCATAATTTTATAAATAACATATAACTCTTTAAAAGAAAACTTAACTCATTATATGAAAGCATAACTCTTCATATTTAAAACATAACTTTTATAAAAAAAATTTTATCAAGAAAAGTAACATATACTATCAAAGAAAATAACATTACCAAAAATATATATATTTTGTAGTATAAATGATAACTCTCTTAATAAAATCACATAAAAGTTTTCATAAAAGAAATAACATATGCTATCAATATATAATGCGGCTTATAAACAATTTTAATTTTAAACAAATATGTTGCAGGTGAGAAATATACTTAACTTGATAGAAGAACTTACTAAAATCGCTAACTAGATGACATAATGCCTGGGGGATTCAATATGCTCGCTCTTCCGTGAATTCATCATAAAATCATAGAATTAATATTCTATAATTAGAAAAATCATAAAAATCCTAAAAACCTCAAATTTCTATTTTCTAAAAAAACCATAAAAACAAAATCCATGAATCTAATATCCCCACTATGAAATTCTATGATAAAACCATTCAATTTATCACTCTAAATCTTTATTCATAACCTACCTTGATAATTTCCTAAACTCCCAAATTGTATAAACCCTAGATTTCAAGAACCTGCAAATCAAAAGCATTGAAAAAAATACCATTAATCTCTAATGAAATCAAGGCTAGAGTCTCTTAATACAAGTGAATCACAAGGGCTTGATGGTGAGAAATAATAGAATCTCTATTTTTTAAAGGGATGAAGGAAGAAGAAGGTTTGATAAAGAAAGAGTGATGGTTTTCTAAAAGATACATATAATAAACCTAAAACTTATGTTTTGGCTTTTAAATGATTAATACTAATTATCTGAGGGTTAATATTAAAAGTTAAAAGGTGATTTGAGGTCTAAAATAAGGCTAGTACTAAGTCAGCTCTTAAAATCATCTATTTTTTTTGGGTACGGCTACAGCACGCTAAAGGGGCACTATAGCCTGAAATCTTATGGCCTCTGTCCCTGGGCAGCCATAAGGGTGTGCTGCAGTGGACATGACTCCCACTGCAGCTCGCATTTTTTTAACCTTTCATAGTATTTTTGTTATAATTTGTTTACTTTGATATAAGAATTAGATGATTAAAAAGGCATTGAAAAGAAAACGAAAAGATATACAACTTTTTTGAAGGAACTTTTGTTTATATAATACATTTTCCTAATCAAAATCTCATTTGAATATAGCAATATATTCTTTCTTATGAAATTCGTAATAATTAAATCTTTTTAAACATGAATTCTCTAAAGTGTCTTAAAGTTCTTATTGCCGTCATTGTAAAATAGCTTAATAGAACATTAGAAATATCACTTTATAATTTACTCTAAGATCATTTAGACATCTATGCTTATTAAGTTATGATATAAAAACTTGGGTGATACACCAAATTACCCTTAGAATTTAATTTCTTCAATTAATTTTAATTTTAATTTTAAGGATATATTTGGTACTTTTAGGTCAAAATCAAGTATTGATAGTGAAAAATGTAGGAAAAAATTGGTAAAAATGTATCAAAGTGGCGCAGTGGAATTACAAAAATTTTTCGAGATCGTTAAATATTTCGTGATGCCATATATAATAAACTAACAACAATAAAACTTATACCTCTAGAGGACGCCAAACTGCAGGAAAAGAATGACCGAAGGGCTTCAACCAACTAGCCTTCTCTACTATTCTCCAATTCCTGAATGGCAGAGTGTGTGGACACTCGGATCTTCGACCGGTATGCTAGCACTGCTAGTTTTCTTCCGACCACCCAGATCTCTAAAGAACTTATTGTCATAGTGAGTTATGCAACAATAAGCCTGCTCACCCGAGAGTCTGTGGTCTGAGAGAACTAGAGTGGCAGAACACCTATTTATAGACTTACATAAGGTGATCCCTTGAATTCGAATTAGACCAGGAAAAGATTTTCTCCCTTCCATCCACACAAAATCTGAATTTCCTCTAGGCCACAATCGAGGGAAGATTCGGCCAACCCTAGGGGATTTTGTATTTCAAATTCAAACAGCATTTTAACTTGAATTTTATCTTATCATTATCTACTAAAACCGAAATTTTCCCTAGGCAAAAAACATGTCTAGATTCGGCCATCCAAGTGTGAGGAGAATCAAAATTCAAATAGGATTTTCTAACTTGAATTTTATCTCATCCTTAGCCACTAAAACTGAATTCTTCTTAGCCTTATCCACTAAGATTTTCGGCCACCTTTTATGAGGGAGAGAATCAAAATTCAAATAGGATTGAAACTTGAATTTTTCACTCATCCTTATCCACATAAAAACCGAATTCTTCTAGGGATAAATCCCTTCAACAAATTCGGCTATTATCCAATAGATTTAAGTTTCAAAATTCAAGTAGGATTCAAACAAGATCTTCCTCTCCCTTATCCACTTAAATTCGAATTTTCTTTTGTGGATTTATCCACAATAAATTCGGTTATTATAAGATAATGTGATTCAAAATTTGAATTCAAATGTCAAATTCATAAAAAAGTTATATTTCAAATCTTTGTTCTCATGGATAATTTTCTATGACTCTAATTCAAATTCAAATAAAATCATGATAACTTTATTTGAAACTCAAATAATTATGTAATCTCTTATCCAAAGCAAAATTTGAATTCAACCGATGAGAATCTTGTCTTCCATCCTTATCCTCTGTAAACACAATTCATATCCATGCAAAGATAACTAGCTAATAAGCATACACTGATCAATTTGCCATCCGTTAAGGAATTATATGGAGCTAGTAAAGAGACCAATTGGATATATATAATCGGGCTCCCATGAATTCATATGATCATCCTTCAGTACCAAACAACTCAATCATATGATCACTAATTTCAGAGTCACACCACTATAAACCTGAAACTGAACTCATACTTATATACTGTATTATGAAAGCCTGTGACAAGCTATTATCCATTGACCTTGTCATGTATGCAAAACCCTCATATAATATCCATGATCAACCTTAGGTCAAAGTCCGATTAACCTACTGATCAAGCTATTTTAAAGTTCCATTATACTATCGAATAAGAAAATAATTATTCACTATATGTGAACAAGAAGTCGTCCGCCTAGCAGACGACCCAAGACCTTGTCTATTTTCACATCCAGTATAATGTCTTTAAAAGGATATCCTTAACTCCTCATTAGAGTTATGATTTCGATATCTGTAAACAAATCTTTCATCGTATATAAGTCATGCATCCAACGAACCAATCTATAAGCTTACTACCTCTGGGACGTTTTAGCCATTGGAACATCAAAGTACACAAGTTATATACATGAAGTAGTTTATCTACTCAGGATTAAGGTCATTGCATAATGAACATCAAAAGCAAATTGATCAACTCATAACGGACTACGTAGATCAATCACGCTTTAGTCCCAATCCAACATGTCACCACTAAGTAACATATCTATGTCTATACTCGAGAGTCTATAGTCCAGATAGTCAAGACAAACCGTCCCCACCATGACTTTAGACAATATAATAGTCTTAACATGAGTGCTCGGTCTAACCCCATAGACTACGGACCATCATTTAGACTGCTTATTTTAGAACATTGTTTTCTCACATACAAAAGTCCATTGCATGCAACATTCTAACAGTTTTAACACAAGCAGTCAGTGGGTCATATTTGCTTACATTTACTTTAATATGTAAATAGAATAAAGACAAATAGTAATGTAATGAATAATCTCTATATATAATTTTATTATTCAGTTCAAAATAAAATACATCAAATGTCTTCCATGTTTTATGGCATTTCCTAATAAAAAATAGTATAGACTCATGTATTGAATACAAAATTATGCTATAAAAAAAAGATTTTTAAAAGTCATGAGGCACTTTATGAATAAAAACAAAATTCATGACATAAAATAAATAACACTTTTACCTTTAGTTTTTCTTTTTAAGTGTATTTTAGGTCAAAATTAAGTATTATTCAGGAAAATAATATAAATTCATACATTAAATATAAGGTATCATTTGTTTTCAATATTATGTTCATATTATATTAAAATATAATATAATTTTCATCCAAACGTAAAAATATTTCATTTAAATACCAATTACATCACATTTTAAATTCAATACAACCATTATTCATTATTTTATTTTTTTATTATTTTTATTAATCACATTATATATTCTTTTTCTCTTTACTTTTACCTATAATATTATATATTTATTATTTAAATACAATTTAAATACTTTTTATCTTAATACATGTTATATTTAAATATAATATAATTTAATATATTATATTTAAATATAATATAAATATAATGTATTTATTAAACTGAGCTCAGAATTACAGTATAAAAATACAACATTTGAAAAAGCAGGAGATATAAAAAAATAAATTACTTTAAGAAAAATATAAAAAGCAGGACCATCACATGAAAAGGAGGCATAATTAAATGCAGCATGGAAAGCCGGCTACAGTTGAAGAGTTCAAAGAGTGATGTTTTTATTAGTCCGGATTGGATTATTGGAACATTATGGGAGGTGAATAATAACTTCCCAATTTTAAAAAAGAGCTTTGTCGTTTTTTTTTTTTTTGCTTAAAAGAGCTTTGTCGTTTAGTCACAAAGGAATCCGATTTTATTTTTGCAAGTATTGACAAGATCATTTTTTGCAAGAAATAGCTAAAAGTTTGAGCCTGCCTTTGAGTATATATATATTACATTTTCCAACTTGGCCATTCAATATTCCATTTCTGATTTTCCTGTACACAATAAAGACTTTTCCCACGAATTTCCAACTCATCTTGCCACTAGTATTGGCCCCTTTTTTTTTTTGGACTGCAAACCCAAGTGAAGTTTTTACACGCTGGGGAGAGAAACAAGAGTTAGATATATATATATAAAAATAATTTGGAGAGAGAGAGAGAGAGAGAAGGCCAGTTGGTTTGTGTTTCCCACCAGTTCCCCAACCTTTCTCTGGGACCGTGAAAATCCCTCTCCGTCGCCTCTCTCTCTCTCTCTCTCTCTCTCTCTCTCTCTCTCAAGCTCAAGTGGGTCATTTTTTGAGGTCCAACAATTCCACTTGTTGATCTCTCTCTCTTTCTCTCTCTCTATCTGTCTTACCTTACCTGCCCTTCTCTCTCTCTCTGTGTTCCTTCTTAAATGTTTTTTTTTTTAATTTGTTATTTCTATACTTACCCAGTAGCCAATCTCTCTTTTCAATGCTAGTCTTCATCTCCTTGTACAGAAACTGAGATCCATTTCCTTCTATGTGATGAAAAAAAACACACTATTTTCTGATTCCAAGTTATAATAGTGAGATATTTCTTTTTATTGGGTATTCCATCTGTTTGAGTATTTGCTTGTTTGTTGTGTTTTGTCTTCAAGATTGTGGCTTTTGGATGATGGGTTTGGATTTGTAATAAGGAAACAAGAAGAAGAAGAAGAAGAAAAAGGGTTGTTTCTGAATTAGTTTGAACTCGCTGTTTTTTGAGTTGATAAATTGGGATTTCATGCTTGGTCCAAGACAATGGAGATGTTTATGGCCAGATTTCTATTCCTTTAGCATTGAATACTTTAGCTTAGTGGAGTAAACAAATGAAGCACCTTCTAAAGAAGCTCCATATCATGTCCAATTATCAATCAGAAGATGGTGGAGAAGGTGGGTCAACTTCATCGAGGGGTAGTCATAAGTCCATTGAAGGGTCTTCCCCTGATAGGATTTATCACTCCAGGTCCCACCACAATCCCGATCACAACAAACCCTTTTCCGGGCTTTCGGGGTGGTTGAATTCTGTTGCTCATAGGCATAGTCCTGCCCTCTCATCATCATCATCTTCTTCCAATGTGATCAGAGGTGAGAGGAGTGAGCAGCCAGTTGAAGCAGTTACAGTTAGTAGTACCGGTTTGGATGTCGCTGATTTGGAGCCGTCGAGGAGGCGCGATTCGGGGTCGAGTAACTCGAGGGATCCCGATGTTGAGGAAGAGTATCAGATACAACTGGCTTTGGAATTGAGTGCCAGGGAGGATCCGGAGGCAGTTCAGATTGAGGCTGTGAAGCAGATTAGTTTGGGCTCTTGTGCCGCAGATAACACTCCGGCTGAAGTTGTTGCATATAGATATTGGGTTAGTGTTTCATTCTTCATCTGCCAGAAATGATTTTTGCTTTACTTGTCTTGTTACCAATAATATAAAAGTTAGCTGGTCATTTATGAACTTATTGTATCTAGCTAGATTACGAGCACTACTCTTCATCAACTTGCTAAATGCTTGAATGAGAATTATAAAGATAATTAGTGAACTTTGGAGTAATCTAAATTTTTCATTTTGAACTGCAAAAGAAATCTGTGGAGCTTTCTCTGAAGAGTTATAGCTATTGAAATGTCTCTGCTGCTAAGGGTTTTTTTTTTTTTTTTTTGTCACTCTTCAATTTGGTCTCTCTATAGTGTTAAATTATGTCCATAAGCTAATTGGCTATTTAGTGGGGGGACACAAGTGATTAACAGCCTAATAACTTTGGTCTAATTTGGGTTGTCTTCTCAACTTACCTATTCTTGTATGCCAATCATATGGTTTCCAAAGTGTACATGGTTATGATTAAGCATGAAACTAAAGTCTCGACAGTTGTAGAAAAAAAAAATCCAGAAAGATGTCAGTGTCACTCCCATAGCTCTTGTGAAACCTGTCCCTTACCTTTCTTTTACGTTGCTTGTGATGAAAGATAGGGAAATTGGATCACGAAAATTGGTACAATGCTTAAAGTGTAAAAATTTTTTTTTGAGAGTCACTATCAGAACAGCCCAATGTCCTAGTCTTACCAGTGTGAAGACATTAATTATTTCTTCATCCAAATCCCCATACTATAAAATTTTCATTCAGGCTTAAAAATCTGTTGAGACTTTGGGTTTGGTGTTGTGTTTATCTGGGGTTATGGATTTGTGCATTATTATCTCCGTTGGGTACCATAATGTTGTCCATTATGCAGTTAGAAGTTTTGTGTCGTTCTAGTGCACTAAGCACCATGCCACTAGAAGTCTGAGGTATAGAAAATGTCTAATTTATTTGGTTCAGTATCAGTTTTCAGTATTGTTTAGCCTCTCATTTTCCTTTGTTGGGGAAGGGGAAGAATTATCTGCATTTATTTTCTTACAGTGGTAGTGTGGTACATTTGATAAAGAAATCATTGTTTATTTGAGCTAACAGTTGAATAGAAAATTTTTAAAATTCATGTGATCTGAAGAAAATAGGCTTTCATTGCCACAACAGGTCCACTAGCTAGAATTTATGAAACTTGTTTTTTCTCAACTGGAAAACTGAGCCAGAAAGGATATTTGCTTATATTGTTTTACCACGTCACTTTTAGCACAATATGTTGGGACAAAGCAAAGCAATTATTAAACAGATCTTACATCAGGTTTCAGATTTTTTCTGTTGGAGATAATTCAAATGTGGAAGAGTTTGTCTTATACTTAACTTCGTTTCTCAACTTTCATATATCTCTTCTGTTCTAACATATCTCATATCGTAGATTTATCCATGCTTCACAGAATTACAATTCTCTTAGCTATGATGACAAGATCTTGAACGGCTTCTATGACCTGTATGGAATCTTGACCGAATCCAACTCAGAAAGAATGCCTTCCCTTGTTGATCTGCAAGGAACACCCGTGTCAGAAAGTGTCGCATGGGAAGCAGTTTTGGTCAATAAGGCTGCTGATTCGAATCTGTTGAAGCTTGAGCAGATGGCGCTTGAGATGGCTGTAAAGTCAAGGTCGGATTCTTTGGTTTATGTAAATAGCGATTTGGTGCGAAATCTTGCAGTTTTAGTTGCTAACTCTATGGGTGGGCCAGTTGGGGATCCTGAAAGCATGTTGATAGAATGGCGAAATTTCACACAAAAATTGAAAGCGACCATCGGTAGCATGGTTCTGCCTCTTGGTTCCTTGAAAATTGGATTGGCTCGGCATCGCGCGTTATTGTTCAAGGTACTTCTCTTGGCATTGACAGTTAGATATTCTGTATCAATTTCATTGCATGATGACAAGTTTATTCGCCTTTCTAAATTTCAAATTTGATTTTTTTTTTTTTTTGTGTGAAGCCATATTTGATTTTAAAATTCTGTTGTTTTTGGGCTTTTAGTTATATTTTTTAAAATGTTATTGCTTACTATTTCGAGTTGGAAATCAGATTCTGTAACAAGAAGTTAATAACGGTTGGCATTTATTGTTGCTTATGTGCTTCATATCGTTTCCAATATGTACCACACTTTGGCCAATTGCGAATGTAGGGAACATTCAGGGTTAGTTACTACTTTGCATAAGGACTTATTGTAGAAACTGCTATCTATGAATTTTGTTTGATATAAAACATCTCCTAACAACCTAAGTGTTTGGGAGAATTGGTAAATTGACATGGTGTCTGAGTAGGTCTTGAGTTCAAACACATATAATGGCACTCTGCGAAATTTTTAATCTAATTACTATTTGCTCACAATTGCCCATTTGTCTAGCCCACATGATTTCAAAAATAGTTGTGATTTATTTATGCATACTTCATTCCGGTGTTGTCTGGGGTTCCTCAACCAATATGAAAAGCCTTTCAACTTATTTGGTTTCGTAGGTTTTGGCCGATAGTGTGAGCATCCCCTGCCGGCTAGTGAAAGGACAACAATATACTGGTTCCAGTGACGTGGCAATGAACTTTGTAAAGATCAATGATGGAAGGTAATTGTTATCTTAAGTTTACTTCTGTGACTCGGATTATAATTCAGATTATGCTTTTGGTTTATATTTTTAGATGAATCAACTGGTTATATCATTTTTTTTTATAAATTTTTGATAGAAGATCATATCTATTGTTATATAAACCATAATGGTTTTGGTCTGTGGCCTGTGGTTTGCTCCCATGTAGTCTGGGGTTCAATTCCCAGCCACTTACCTAGTGAATAGCCACAAGTTTCACGTTTCCTAGAGATTTAATGTTTGGAGGGCTAAATTTAGTTTCAACTCGAGCATGCTAAGTGAGTTTAGTCCCATCTAAGACATTGAAAAAGATAAATTGGTAGGTTGGTCCCTAAATTTTTAAGTTTGTGCAACTTTGATCCCATTTCTTTTTTCCCTAGCTTGAATTACCCTTAACTATTAAAAAAATATATATAGTAGTCCTTTTTGTAAATTTTTGGATGGAATCTGATAGTGAGCATCAGTTTTTGACCAAATTTATTGATGGATTCTGTTCAAAAATTAACAAAGAGGACTACTATAGTAACATTATTATAGTTTAGGGTCATTCGAGCTACGACAAACATAAATATTTAGGGACTAAAAAAGCAATTTACCCTATTAAAAAACTAATTAAAAAAAAACAATATATGATTATTCTTTGCTGACAATAAATAATGACAGATAAGAAATCTTCAATAGTTTTTGTATTGTTGTCCCCCGAAATTCATTTTGAAGTGTTTGCTTGCATGTCAAAAGAACTGAAAAGATTTCAGAATCATTAACTTAGCATAATTTCTTATATGGAGTGGCAGAACCTAATTGATTTTTTAAGATGCATCTAATCTTAATTTCAGGGAGTACATAGTTGATCTAATGGCAGATCCTGGTACACTTATTCCATCTGATGCAGCTGGATCTCATATCGAGTACGATGAATCTTTCTTCTCTGCTAGTCCTTTGTCCAGAGACATTGATTCATCTCGTGCAGCGTCTTCCAGCAGCGGGGTTGGAAGCTCGTTCGAAGATCATTCAGACTTTGGGACGTCTGAAAAGAGATCTAGGTTCAGAAACCGTCTTTTGGCAGGAAGGGAATCTGATGACAAAGAAGAACCAACTGCTCTGATGAAACCAGCTGGGCCAACTGAACTTGAGGGAGAAACGAAGATGCTCTTAGATGATTTGAAAAAACCGTCTAATGTAGAGAAGGGGCTCATGCGGGAATTTCCAGGCAGGACTAATTACCCTTATGTACATGCAAGATCTCCTTCTTGGACCGAAGGCGTTAGCTCCCCTGCAAGTCGTAAAAAGAAAGTGAAGGATGTTTCGAAATACATGATTGACGCTGCCAAAGAAAATCCACGATTAGCTCAGAAACTCCATGATGTGTTGCTTGAAAGTGGTGTTGTTGCTCCTCCAAATCTATTTACAGAAGCTTATCCAGAACAATTAGATTTATCGACAGTTGAGTCTAGTTCCCAAAAAGAAGATTGGGGTGAAAAGAAGGAAGGTGTTGGAACCCAAGAAAATAAAGGCGAATACGACATTGCTCCAGCTTGCTTTCTGCCTCCGTTGCCTCACAACAAGGCACATTCTAAAGCAAGTCCTGGTCAACCAGAGCCTCTAAAAGTTGTGGAAGGTTTAGGGGGGGTCAACCTCACACGTGATAGTCGGGAAACAATGGGACACATCGTCTCTTCTCAGTCTGAAATGGCTCCTGTGAAATATGCAAAAAATGTCCCGGTTGCTGCAGCTGCGGCAGCAGCAGCAGCTGTTGTCGCATCTTCAATGGTTGTTGCTGTGGCAAAGTCAAGTGCTGACCCGAATCTTGAACTTCCGGTAGCAGCCGCTGCTACTGCTACTGCTGCAGCTGTGGTCACTGCAGCCGTCAGTAAGCAGTATGAGCAGGGCATGCGAAGTGATGGAGACACAGATAGTGGTGGTTATGAACCACGAGGTAGTGGTGACCGCGAGCAAGATGGTGTGGCAACAAATTCAGAAGGTGAGAGAATCTCAGATAAGTCAGCAGGTAATGAGAGCACAAAATCGGATTCAATTGACGATGTTGCAGACTGTGAAATTCCATGGGACGATATCAGCTTGGGTGAGCGTATCGGACTTGGTACTGAACCATGCATTATTCTATCTTGTCATGTAATTCGTTTCATCGGTAAACCTAATCCCCTAATTTTTATTCCATATCTTTGGTGCATCCTTTGTGTTGTAGGATCTTATGGGGAGGTCTACCGTGGAGAGTGGCATGGGACTGTAAGTTTTCTCATGCCTGAACCTGAAAATAGCCTTCTTGTTGCACTAATATAATAACATCGGGTCATATCATAAATCCTGAAAAAAGAAGGGTATTTCTTTGTTTGCATACGAGGAAGCAGCTGTGTGTCTATAATTATCTTTCCTGGATTAGCTATATTTAAAATGGACAAAAAAACAGAGGTTTAGCTTTGGCCCTCAGAAATATGTTTATACGTGAGGAAAAAAGTTCTGGACAGCGAAACTCTAAGAAAAACTAGATTGTATAGGTTTGAGATTGGTATGTTTTGTAAATAGCGTTATGTTGAATTTGGATTTAAAAAATTTTAGCCAGGTAAAACATATAAATGAAACATCCTGTTGAAATGTTTGTTTTTATTTTTAATTTTCGGTTAAAGAATATTGGAAATACATTCTAATGAACTTTTGAAGAGAAGCTGGTTTTTTTTTTCTTTGAAGAAGAATTATGTGGCTTAAGATATTTCAGTTAAAAATAAGATGAACGCATGGAATGCCGACTGGCAAATAATAACAAGGCATTGGTCAAGTAAGTTGTAGAATATGATTATTTTCTTGCTGTTTCCTCTCTTACTGTCTTTCCCCGTATTCTCTGCTAGACATTAAGCAACAGATCATTCTAAAAAAAGAAATGGTAAGGTGGTCTGTGTTCATGATATCGGTTTATTATCTATTGTCATAGTTGTTATTTAATACGTATTAAATGTTTTTCATATACTGTTTCATAGGAAGTTGCAGTGAAGAGGTTTCTGGACCAAGACATTTCGGGGGAATCACTGGCAGAATTCATGAAAGAGGTAAAAGCTTTTGCCTTCATTTGTCTCGATAACATGTTAATCTTTACATTAATCTCATATATGTAATGGTAGAGTTGAAGCTGTTACTCACTTGTCTTTGTCTGCTACGGTTGTGACTTTAAAATGTAAGATTACATGTTAGATGACCTCTTTTATTTTTTTTATTTATTTTTTATTTTTTCAAATTGCAAGGTTCGGATAATGAAAAGGCTCAGGCATCCAAATGTTGTCCTGTTCATGGGAGCTGTAGCTCGTGCTCCCAATCTTTCTATTGTTACAGAATTCCTTCCAAGGTTTGCTGATAGTCTATATCATGTGTATTAGCAGAATAAGCTTATTGTTTTAATCATCCTTTTTTGCATGAAATGGTTCTTGATTCTTGTGTTCAAATGATTTGTGTTTCTTTTCTTCTTCTTTTTTATGGAATATTTATGTTTCTTTTCTTGAATTTACTAATCTTGCATTGACCAGATTGGGGGAGGCGGGAAGCCATTAAGCTAAATGTAATCCTGCTCTATATTTCCTTTAGCCCCAGTGACATGGCATTAAAGAGAATCTTAATAATTGGAGTCCCCCTACAGTAAGACTAGTCAAAACTAGTCGTACTTTGCAATGCTTTTTCACACATTGGATGATGGTCCATAGGGATCTGACTGTTTAAATCTTGTTGTTGACTCCCAACTGATAAAATCAACCCTCAAGGGCAATTTGGAACAATGTTTCCATACAGAATTTTGTAACTCAACTCCAAAACTCCCAAATATGCATCTCAGTTTCTCTTTCATTTGCTAAAAACTCAGATTTCAAGAGCCTATGACTTATTTCAAATCAAAATGAGATGATTTTTTTTTAAATCGCATAGAATGATAAGAGGAATGGAAAAAGATCCATCTAGCATCTTTTTTTTCTGAACCTATTTCAAAATTTTACACCATTTATTATATTACAGTTCATTTCCAATTCACACTTAAACCAAACACACATTTCATTTCCAACCTACAAACTCCTAACTCTAACCATTGTTCCAAACGGGCCCAAAATTTCAGGATTTGGATTGATTTGTCCATCATTGCATAGTAAATTGCTTGCATGGTACAACCAAGTAAAGGCTGGTCATAGAATAGTTCTGGCTTATTGAGATGTTTAAATTTGTGGTTTCAAGTTTAAGAATCCATCATTGAGACATAAATTTATTATAGGTTTTCTCACACTTGTCTTCATGTATTTTTGCTGTTTCTTTATTTTGAGTCTATTTCAGTGGTACTGTGCATTGTCTTGTTATACAGAAACAACATGAGGTGTTATTGTTTTTAAATTTGTTGTTTTGATCTGTATCCTAATCGTTCCACATAGTGAATAACTGACAATTTCTCTGCATTTCTGCTCAAATACTTACCTTTAAGTCTGTAAGTGATCTAGGAAAAGGGAGTAATGAAACATAATCTTGTGTTGCAGAGGTAGTTTATATAGGTTACTTCATCGGCCTAACAGCCAACTAGATGAAAGGAGGCGTTTGAGGATGGCTCTTGATGCTGTAAGGTTTTTTTTATTTTTTATTTTTTATTTTTAATTTATTCTATTTCTATGTTTTTTAATTCCAATTTTCAGTTTAAAATATGTTTCATACTGATAACTAAAAAGTTCGATATTTATCTCTGCAATTTAATAAAATTTTCAGGCCCGGGGAATGAACTATTTGCATAATAGCACACCAGTGATTGTACACCGTGATTTGAAGTCCCCAAATCTACTTGTTGATAAGAATTGGGTAGTCAAGGTGGTTTCTCATATCTCTATTAGATTATTTAATAAATTTATGTATTCTTAATACCAACTTGGTGTGACTTTAATTTTTGGGCCTTCCATTAGGTCTGCGATTTTGGACTATCTAAAATGAAGCATAGCACATTTCTCTCTTCAAGGTCCACCGCTGGGACGGTAAGCTAGAATATGATTGCGTCTTTTTTAAAGCGGCATGGTCAACAACAAAGTTATGGACGGGGAAAAAACCTTTATTGTTAAGTGATCTTTAAAAAGCCATTCATGTTACTTTCTTCTCAAATTGGCCGTTTTAAGGGCTTCTATTAATTTCTTATAATGCATGTCATCCCCGATCATAAGTGCCTTTTATATATGCCGTTGAAGACATCTCTTATGTTAGTTGTTTAATCGGCTTCAGTTGTCCTATTCTCCTTCAGGCTGAATGGATGGCCCCCGAAGTGCTAAGAAATGAACCTTCGGATGAGAAGTATGCCTATTTCTTTTCTTTCTCAATTAT
This sequence comes from Antiaris toxicaria, assembly GCA_035233585.1. Taxonomy (NCBI): domain Eukaryota; kingdom Viridiplantae; phylum Streptophyta; class Magnoliopsida; order Rosales; family Moraceae; genus Antiaris; species Antiaris toxicaria. The sequence goes on along the minus strand of CP141155.1, from coordinate 20,737,277 downwards.
ACCGGACATGTTTAGGATACGATTGCATAAACTGTTTTTGAATATGTAGGTGTGATGTTTTTAGCTTTGGGGTCATATTGTGGGAACTGTGTACAATGCAACAACCATGGGGGGGAATGAACCCGATGCAAGTTGTTGGTGCGGTTGGATTTCAACATCGCCGACTTGACATTCCTGATGACATGGATCCTACAATTGCGGATATTATCAGAAGATGCTGGCAGACGTGAGTATACTCTCAGATGATTTTGTTCTTTTTAAAATATTTTCCTTAATCAATAGTTGGTCTTCCATAAATTGCAAACGGATCTTATTCGTTCTCAGCAGCAGCACATGAGATTTGGGAATTGGTTCTCTTGAGTCTTGATTGTTTCTTTGAGTTCCGAACTTTTAATTTATTTGTCCACCAGCTTCGGTTCCCCAGCAAAAATTCAATTATTCTTGTGTCCATGTATAAATCTAATCCAATAGTGGTTTTTCATCTCGGACAAATTCACGCTCAGCTTGAAAAAGTCCTAAGCTGGCAGAATGTCTTTTTTTTTTTTTTTTTTTAAGATTTTTTTTCCTTTTCAATAAATTACTTAAAATCTTCTTTAAATAATTTGTTAAACCCGGATCTTGTATGCGTTGCTGCAAAGTACAAGGGTTAATTAATTATACATATAGGACTAAAAAGACGTATTTCACGGATAGCACTGGTTTTGATTCTTTTCTTTTGTGGCACCATGTCAGCAATTACTATGAGTGATTGTTATAGTTACGGCAAGTAATAAGAGAATGTATTAATTGGTAGATACTATAAGTGCTAGAATAATATGCCGTGAAAATGATATAAAAGAAAATAATCAAAATCAGTGTTAGTTTTTTTTTTTTTTGTGTTATTATATTAGGAAAAAAAAAAAAAAAAAAACCTTAACCCTGGCTACGAGTTGGCTTAAGTACACTTGGTTGAATGTTTGAATCCTTAAGCTAGTTTCTTTGTATAATCATGAGTTTCTATCAGTGAGCCACAGTTTTACTGTGCTTATTTGGTTGCCGGCACCCCATCTTCATTCAATGCCTTGATATGTTATGAGCTTGTTTAAATCTATTTCAAATGTCAAATAATGGGAGATTCCATGCTTAATCTTGTGAAAAAGTTGAGATGCAGATTGGAGGTTTAGATTCTTGGGACGAAGTGGCGGAACTTGAAATTTTGAGGAAATATTGATTAAATATCCTTAGAAGAAATATTTTTATAAACTTAGAGCTCAAAGTGGGAAGGGATTCAAATTAAAAACAAAAAAAAAAAAAAAAAAAAAAACAAAAAACAAAAAAATTAGTCTTGTTTTCTTAATGGCTGCTTCTTTACAATTTCCATTTTATTTTTAATTTTTATTAATTTGTTTAGTTTTATTAGGTTACTTTTCTTAGCTTCAGTTTTAGATCTTCTGTTATTTATATTTGTAAGGACTTTACTCTTTTTTATTTTTTCAAATATATCTATATATATATATATTTTTTTTTTTTGCTTATCAAAAAAAAGATTTTGCATATTTGTGTTTGTTATGGATATTGCACTATGTCATACTCGTATACGTATCTGTGTGTTTATTGCATAGGCAGACTACGTTACATTTGATCTAATTCACATTGTAGAGATCCAAAACTGAGACCCACATTTGCTGAGATCATGGCTGCGCTGAAGCCATTACAGAAGCCGATAAATAGTTCTCAAGTTCCGAGACCCAGCAGTGGCCGTGAGAGAGTTCAGCCATCAAGAGCTGCAGAAGAAGCTGCAGACTAGAACGACATTTTTCGATCCGACTGATCGTTAGGTTTCCTTCCAGCCAAACCATGCAGTCAATTTGTAGATTGTTTGGAACAAGTATGAGAAAGAAAACGATCGAAAATCATGAGATGACATATACTTGAATTCGACGTTGTGATTCATTTTTCTTGATTTCCTTTTTTTTTTTTTTTTTTTTTTCTCTCTCCGTAGTAATTTTAGCAGGGCAGCCATTGTCAAGGTTGTGTTTTGTTTTGTAAACATAAAGAAAAAGGAAGGGAAAAAAGGAACCAAAAAAAAAAAAAAAAAAATTGAAATTGTTGTAATCAATGTTTGAACCTTTTTTCCCGTCCATGTATTATTGCCAAGTTCTCGGAATGAATGACAGAGGATACAATAACTTAAGGAACATTTCCTGCCCGGAAATTGCCTGTGGAGGAACCGGGAATTCTATGGCCTCTGGTTATAGACGGTTGGATTTATATTATGTTCTCTCCTTTCTGTTTTTGTTTTTTGTTTTCTTTTTACGGAGATATCTTTTATGAAAAAAGCTTCAACAATGCTTGGATGCTAATGTTGTAAGGGTCTCAATGCTAGAGTTGACTTGACATTTTACCGTCGTATACGGCCTTTACATTAAGCACTTATAGTTTATTTGAATGGGAGGGAGATTTTAAGAGAATGAGAATTTTTTAATTTTAAAAAATAAAAAATTATTTAGATTTTTTTTTTTAAAGTGAAAAGTTGTTTAGATATGTAAAAAAAAATTATTTAGAGATTTTTTTTATTTTTTAAAAATAAAAAATTTTGAATATTTAAATATAAAATTTTAAAAAAATTTATTTTTTTAAATTAAATTTTTTTTTATTTTTTAAAAATTGATATGTTGAATAAACATTAAAAAAAAAAAATTGGTTCACTTGTGAGCATTAATAGGGGACCAAACCCGTAACGTGGCACACCACTGTAGGTTTACCGCATTTTGATAAGGTATGCGAATAAAAACAAGGGATCCATTTCGAAAGACATTCTTTTCGAGTTAAAATAAATAAATTTAAGAAAATAAATTTAAAAAATTATTTAAAGTGAAAAAATATAATATTTTAAAAATTTATTAAAAAAATTATTAATATAGATTTTATTTATTTATTTTGAAATTTAATATAATAAAAAAAATACTCTAATTTGAATTTATACATGTAAAATTATGAATTTTTATTATAGATTTTTATTCGTAATTTAAAGTTTGAAGGATACAATAGAATATTTAAAGATAAAAATAATAAAAAATAAGGAAGCGGTAAAAAAAAAAAAGAAAATAGTCCCTAAAGTCCCCAAATTCCCCAAAAGAACACCAAGACATTGAATTTCTTTTCAACAAGAAAAATATTAGTATAACTTTTTAAGTACAATTTGCTTGAATATATGAATTGTTATTTTTTATTAACAAGTCTTAAAATTAAAAGATAATCAATTGTGATGAGTTTCCAGCGAGAAAGTGAAAAATATGTGAAGAAAGGACAACCCACCATTTTAAACTCCTCCTCTCATGCGAGGATAAAGGTAGGACCAATCCACTTAAGAAAGTGCACTTTATTTTATTGGGTTACTTTCTTGATCAAGTTCATTTACCTGTATCCCAACGTCCACATGGCTTCTTTCTTTGGTTCTCCACCATTTTTCTCCCAACCCTTGACTAGAACTCACCACTTATCTTCCTCACCAAAAACACCTCCTCCACCGCAGAACCCGCCTTCGCAACCGCAATCTCCGCCGCCAGTGCAGCCTCTAAGTGCAACTTCCTCGGAACAGCCAACGCCAGTTTCCGCTGAAGTGCAACAACAAAAGCCTGATTCTTCGAAGCCTGCAAGTTCAACCACTAAAGTTGAGACTACAGATTGGATAGCCTCAACTTTAACCAGGCGGTTCGGGGTCGGAGCTGGCCTTGCTTGGGCTGGCTTTCTTGCATTTGGTGTGATATCTGAACAGATAAAGACTCGTCTTGAAGTCTCCCAACAGGAAGCTAACACAAGGTTTTGATTTTTTGTTTTAATTAATTATTTCTTTCTTTCTTTCTTTCGTTCTTTTGGAAGAATGTCAAATGCACTAGCTAGGAATGCAACTCATTAAGGGTTAATTTCATGCTTGAGATAGTATTGTTTTCGTTAATTTAAGCCTGGAATATTAGTTTTATTTTGCTCCTAATGACCAGAAATTGTGTTTGACAGAAATGTTGAGAAGGAAGAAGAGGTAGTGTTGCCTAATGGGATAAGGTACATTTCAGATACTTCTCAAAAGTTGATTCTTTTTAAGTACCAAAAAATATTCGATGACAGTTTTAATAACAAGCACTGTTCAGTTAAGTAATGACACAACCTTCGCTTATAGTCCCCTTTGAGCCTAGCTTCAGATGATAAATTGGTTCCCTCAAAAATGCGTATGACAGTGTAAAAAATTAAATATAAAAACTAGTGTAGTATTTTAGCAGGCAATAAGACATATCATTACATTGAGTGACTTAAAACAAGTTAAGAAATAGAAGCATTATTTAGGATTCTGGGACGAAAATCGTAATTTTTTATTTATACGAAAGAAGAAAATATAGTCTTTTTCTTAAAGAGACTAGGTTAATATTCTGAGAGTTTGACTGTAGAGTTAGAAGTGTTAAGATAGGGGCAAAAATGCATAGATTTAGCACTCTTAGGAGCACACAAGAAAAAAAAAAAAAAAGGATAATTAGAGTAGATTTTTGAAAAATTGGTGCTTTTGACAAAACATAACCAACAGTTTATACGCAAAGTGAAAGGCTAAAATGGATTCTTAGAATGATACAGTGATTCGGAAACGTTTTGTAGGTAAAAGAAAATGGAAGTCATGCATGGATAGAGGTTTTCATTTAAGAGATCCAATGACACAAAATTACATATAGCAAATCATATGGATGGACGAGATTCATCAAGCATTAAGAATGGAAGAGGTAGTGTTGACACGACCTTCGCTTAATGTGTGCTTCTCGATCAACGGTTAAGATTAATTTAGTTTAATGTAGATAAAGTCAAAGAAAATCATACAATTCACTCATAACTCACATCACTCTCCCAAATATACTTTTTCTCTACTTCTCTCCCTTTCTTTCTCATATATCGTACATCAAGGCTAACTTTCCTTGAATACAAATTGAGCTTGAGATTTCTTGCAGTAATAAAACGGATTTGTTCTTTAATTTCTGTACTCTCCTTTAAGCTTTAGGTGTTTAGAAGTGAATACAGTTTCGTGAACGAAATATAAGGAAGATATTAAGGTTTGTTACCTATGACGATGGGTGAAAGATTTGAAGGAAATAAGAGAAGGAAATTGGAGAGAAAAAAGAAGTGTAATCTACTTTCTAGCTCAATTGGTGTTTAATTTCTGTGGGTGTTGTTTTCAATGTATGAGTTAGGGGATAGTAAAATTTTAATGCATTGAGTCTTGAGTTCAGGTCACAACAGGGGATAGTAAAAATTTTTTGGCTTTATCTACTTCTGTCTAAATTGAGCTCAACCGTTGGATCAAGAAGCTTAAATGATTATCAGCTCTTAATCTCTAACAAATCTCATCCTCCCTCATGATTTGCTGCATATTATTTGAGTCATTGAATCTCTTTAAGAAGACATATTCCATAGCTTGCTTCTTGACCCATAGAATGTTCCGAACTGTGACTATCGTCGTTATTCCTAAGAACAATCTTAGCGTTTCATTTGGCATGTAAATATGAAACATGTATAGATGTAGTAGAAGCAGCGATTCTTTGAATTTTTACGTTAATCATTTTTTGTTCTTTCTTTAGCCTACTCCCACGAGTGCTAAACTTTTGCACATTTACAGTGATGTGGGACTCTAGAGCTTACCTTTTCATGTGTGTATCCCATCTTTGTCACTCTCTTAGTTGAGTTGAGTTTGGCTCAAGGGATTATGACTTCCACACTCATCCCTTTTTAGGCCTCATATCCTTGTTGGCCGTACTTCCAGCTGCACTATAGTTTTGGTATCATGTGTAATGATCCACACCTCAATTTGGTATGACATTATCAATTTTAGTCCTTAACCCGCACGCTCTTACTCTTGGTGTTTATGTATACCATGAAAGATGGCGTCATTACTTATGAACCATCACTTATAACATTCTTCAATAGGGGATATATAGGACTGCACTACATATCTATAGGTTTACTTTATCACATTTTGTCTTACTTATGAACCAACACTAATTACATTCCTCAGGTGATGTACAGTACTGCGTAGCTTATCCTTGCTTGCTTTATTCCATTTTGTCACTCTCTTGGTTGAGGTAGATTCAACTTAAAACATTAATCGTGATCACCAGTTACTAATGATTAGAGCTATAAATTATGGGCCAAGCTAGATGGGCCAATGGCCTACATAGACACCAGAGCCGAGCTGGACTGGGGTTCGAGGCCCACGCCCCCGCCCACATGCACTTTTTGTGTAATAACATTCCATATAAAGACAGTAAAAGTTTCCATATAAAAATATGTGGACCGCATGGACTGGCCTGGCAATCCATCTTTACAGCTCTAGAGTAATTGTACCAGTAAATCTCCACAATATTTCTCAATTTCAATGTTTGAAAGTACAGTTTTGAATGATTCAGATACTACGAGTTGAGAGTGGGAGGCGGGGCAACTCCAAGGCCAAGAGACTTGGTGGTGATTGATCTGCAGGGCAAAGTGGAAGGCAGTGGAGAAGTGTTTGTGGACACATATGAGAAGGAACATAAGCCCTTGGCTCTGGTAATGGGGTCTAGGCCTTACAGCAAAGGAGTTTGTGAAGGGATAGAGTACATGTTGAAATCCATGAAGGCTGGGGGTAAAAGAAGAGTAATAGTCCCTCCAAACTTGGGATTTGGAGAGAGTGGTGCTGATTTGGGTTCTGGAGTGCAAATTCCTCCTCTTGCGACACTTGAGTACGTTGTGGAGGTTGATAAAGTCTCAATTGCACCAGCATGATTTTTGACAAAGTTAAAAAATTACCACCAAATTAGGAAGTATCGTAAATTTTGTCTTTGCCATTGAAATCATGGTTGCATACCAGAAAAGGAAAAAATACCCTGCAATATTTTTCATGTTGCATCAAATAATGCATTTGATAATTTATTTTCCTCAAGGATAAGAAAAAGGGAAAATAATAATAATAATAATAATAAATTAAAATAAGATAAAAAGGTAAAAACGAAGAGAACAAATGTATAATTCTGTGGCAACCTGAACTTCGTTTTTTGGTTCAGAATGTACGTGATTGGCAGATGGCAGCATTTAATACAAGTGATATCCCTTGGCAAGTCATAGTTATATGTAATGTGCAATTTTGAGCATGTCATCGGCAAGGAAACCAATTAGTACGCAAGTATACAAGGTGTTAACCACATATATAATAGGTTAAATAATACCATCGCTTGAACATATCAAATAGTTATAATTTACATTTTAAACTTTTACTTTTTTAAAATTTACACCTTGGATTTATAAATTTGTAATAATCTACCTCATTTAATATAGTATTAAGTTTTTTAATGAAAATTAACAAATAATTTATACATTGATCATTAATTAAGAATATTAAAGGTCTATTTGAATTAGTACAGAGGCCCCTTTTTTATTTTTATTTTTAATGAAAATAGGATAAAACAAGTAGAATTTAATATGACTTTCCAACAAAGTTTATTTACTTGAATTTTCGCCAATGACCGTTGAAAAATGTACTTGTCTTACTTTAGTTGTGATATTCACTTTTTGGGGTATTACTACCCTAACAAAATTTTGAGACAGATTGATTGAACCTATAATCAAGGATCAAAATTCAAATTCATTCTTATTTGAAAGAAATATATATATATATATATACTTTTTGTTTTGAAAAACGTGGAATAATCCAACTTGTCTCGTTAGGATAACTAAAGTGAAACAAATGCTTATCCTTTTGCACAAGGCCATCTATCATGTGAGCCGGCGGTGGTTAAGATAGAGAATAGAAATTGTATCCAAAAATGAAGAACTAAAAGGCAAATAAAAAATCCAGGGGAAAAAAAAGAAAGAAATTTTTAGGTAAATAAAACGGTTTTTAAACACCTAATTAAAAAAATAGTCAGATTTTTTTTATTAAAAAAAATATCAATGATTATTAATTGATAAAAATCAATCAATAAAAAATATTTATAAATATTAATCAGTCTAATCAATCTAATCAATCAATCACTAAATAACTATTCTAAAAAATGGATTTAACTAATTTTACAAAACTTCATATATTCATTCAAATTTTTTTTAAAAAAAAGTTATTATTTTCCTGCATAGTAAAAAAAAAAAAAAATAGTTGACAAAAGGAGAGCCAAATGAAACAAAGAAAAAAAAATTGTGAACAAAATGGATATAAAAAAAAAAGTTACTTGTATTTTTATATAATATATTATATTGTTTCCAAAAATATATCATGTATTTTGAATTACATCTAATAAATAAATTTACACCTTTTCTTTTCTTGATTAACACTTATGCTTTTTTTTTTTTTTTTATAAACAATTACATTTACACGACATTTTAATGTAATGTAATTTCTATCAAAATTATAAAATATCACCTTTAAATATCAAAACCTTTAGAGGGTGTTTGGAACATCAAAAATAATATCTCCAAAACACCTTTTTTTCCAACATTTCATCACTTTTTACTATTTATATCTCTAAAATGCTATATTAACCTCTAAACTTTAAAAATCTATAACTTTGTATATACAAACCTAAATGAGATGTTTTTTTTTTAAATTACATAAAATTTTGAAATGAACGAAATAATATCTATATTAATATTTTTTTCTAAAAAAAATTTTAAAATTTTTTATTTTTTCACCTTGAACAATTTTTTTCCCCAATCATAATTTCCAAAAGAACTTTTTTCCAACCTAAAAAAATACATCCAAAACCTCTTCCAAACTCCACCTTAAATTTTAAACATAACATAATCACTATTTATTGTTCCACTTTTTCTATTACTTTTATTAATTATATCACATACTTTCTTTTTTTCTCTCTTTTTTCAATTTACTTTTACTAATCACATTATATACTTTATTTCTCTTTCACCAACAACCTATATATACATTATATTTAAATACAATGTAAATATTAAACATATAAATGAGCACTGCATTACCCTTACAAAGAAAAACAAGATTTTGGATTATTCACTTTTATTATGCTTTTTGTCAGAAAGTTACCCTACATTTTTTAAGCTATTATTTTATATTAAATACACATATCTATATATTTTCTTTGTTAACTCTTCGTTTAGACTTTAAAACGAGCAAAATCGCCTGTGCAGTTGCTGCGATTTGTGGTTAATTATGCATAATATATAATATAAATACAACGATGTGAAATTTAATCTTAACATGCTTTAATAATACAATGCACAACAGTTCTCAGATTATCTACACTTAACAATAACTTATATAAGTACAATTAGACAATTTTGATCTAAATATATTTAAAATACAATTATACAACTAAAAGTGAAATTCTTTTTTTTTAATATTTGCTTTCCTTGTTGTTTCCTCTCCTTTTTGTTTCGTCTTTCTTTTCTTGTCATTTTCCTGTCCAAAAACACAAAAAAGACACACACACACACTCACACACACACATAGATATACACACAAATACACCCGTGTGTATGTACTAAACAGATAAAAAATGGGGATGTTGGCTCAGGAAGTTGCCTATGTCAATAATGTGTGACAAACTTGCTTCTTTATATGTGACAAACCATTTATTAGCTATCCGTCAAAGTACCTATTAAAATAGGCATCAGCGGTAACCGAACAAACAGATAGTACACACTGTAAAAACAAAAGCCTGTCACATAAATAATGCTCCATGCATATAATAAATTGAATGAGTAGAGCTATTTGTTTGGTTGTACAAAAGCTATCAGGTGAATCAATAAGTAAAAAAAATGTTGAAAACAAAAACTTACATGGAACTAAAATAACATAAAGAGCAAACAAAGGATAGAATCATCACTTTGTTGTTTTTCTAAAGACAGACAAGAACAAATCAAATGAAAAGAGCAGGGAATAAACAGGGCAGATACGAGAAGAAGATAAACCGAAAGGGAAAGGTAGTAAAAAGTCTATGGTTTCGATGCTCAAATCACCCACAAAGCACACTCTTAAAAGCAGAAACCCAAATGGACCAAGGAGTAAAATCAGAGTTTTAAAACAACGTAGTTGGGGAATAAAGCAGTTTTATAATAATGTAATTTACTAACATAGCATAAATAGGTATCCATAATCAGTTTCAAAGCCTAAAATGAAACATGATCACATTAGTTAAAAGACTTTATATGACAAAACAACACGTGAGTTTCAAAAACGTTTTAGGCAGAAATATAACAGTAGATAGTTGGATAGTGTAGCCAAAGACTTAGACAAAAAAAGAGGGAGAAATAAAAACCAAGTTATTTGATGAGAGACAGAATAGAGGCCTAAAAACAATATAGGGGTCAAAGAATAAAATGATAAAAATGTGTCACAGCAACTATTGGACAACCCGCATCAAACTCAACACGCAAAAGAATATGCACTCATCATCGCCAACCAATCAACAACACAAAAACATTAAAACAATAATAAAAATTACAACAAATAAGCATATTAAGAAAACCACTGTTTTATCTTAGGATGTCCAAGCCAAAAAGGAAAAAGAAAAGAAAAGAAAGTAGGAAAAAGGAAAAAGCAACAAGATCAATAACTTGTAAGATACACCAATCAAAATTAACCAAAAAAACACGAACCTCTTTAGTGGAAAATAGCAACCCAAACAAAATTCCAATAGTAGTATTAACCCGCCTAGAAACAATAAAAGGTTAAAATTGTTATATAAAAATAGTTAATGAGTTGATAAAACCAATCCACAATACAAAGAGAAATAAAAAGAGTAGGGAAAAGCATGATCAAAGACACACAATTACCAATCAAAGATAATCAGAATTTAACATTGTCTTTGACAATCAGTTGAAAAAATAATAAAAAAAAGAAGAAGGTAAAACTATGCATAGCATAAATACAAAAATACATTCACAGCATACATGCACGTGCACACACACTTTAAAGAAATTAAATCCCATACTCTACCATAAAGAAGTATTGACAGAATCATGTATATAGGAAGTTATTAATGATACCTGATCCGTATGATAGGTAGTCGTGCAAGCCTCAACAAAAACCACCGTGAAAATGACAGAATCAAGACCCAGAGCACTTAATAAACTCACACAAAGAGAATCAACACTAAGCAAAACTGAATAAAGGAACTAAAATAACACTAATCATGAAAGCAATTCAACGTTTATTATTAATATACACAGCTTCAAAACTGGACAGCAGAACCAATGAATGCATATGCAATCACATGCAGACATGTAACCACACATGGATTAGTCTGGAAATCAAAAAAGCAAAAATCCTGGCAGAAGATCTTTTTTAGGCACATGTCATGAACAAAAAATTTCATTAATTACAACTTTATATGCCTAAAACAAATTACTAATAAATGGAAAGCTGTTAACACTGTAGCGTAGACACCTCATGACCAAAACCATCAATGCAAAGCACAAAATAATCAAATCTAGTACACATAGATTCAACTAAATCATTGACTAAAATAAATATACAATCCAAAAGTAACTAACCAACTAATTCACATACACAAGGCCTCTTTAAAACCCAAACAATAGATATGAAAATTTGGTTACAAAAATTGACTAAACCAACCAAAAAAAAAAGAGGCAAAGAGGACATCCATTGACAACCTAAATTTTGGCATAAATTGACCAACCAAAAAGCCAAAAAAAAAAAAAAAAAGGATTTAAACAATCAGCTATGTTAAAAAAACCCTTACAATTACAATGAAATCCATCAATTGAGAATACCAAAACTATATTAAAATAAAGGTAACAAAAACCAAAAAATAGGCAATGACATCCATCAGCAAAGGAAACACAAAATACCAATCAAAGCCCGAGAACAACTTGCAACAACAAAAGCAAACCTAAAAAACCAAAATGAGGGCAGCAAGCCATAAAGGGCACGTGAGCAGCAAAGCAAAAGGGGGCTAGGGTTTTCATACCCAAACTAGCCAAAATAAGAAAAGAAGGGAAAAAAAAAAAAGGTAAGAAACGTAAACAGCCAAACCAAAAAATTAAAAAGAAAAGAGGAGGAGACCAGCACGACGATTGAGAGAGGAAGAAAGACCAAAAGGGAGAAATAGCAGAGCAAATGAGGCTAGGGCAAGAATAAAACAAAGCAAGGATAGATCCATCACGGCAAATGGTAAAGCAAGACAAACACAAAGCAAGAAGCGGCAGACAAAACGAGGGCAAGGCAACAACAAAGCAAAAGGGGGCTAGGGTTTTGACACCCAAATCAGCCACAAACCTGACCCGAAAAGCACAAAGCCAAGAGAATGAAGGAGAGAGCCAACAGCAGTAAGAAAATTTGAAAGAAACCAACAAATCGAAAGAATAACAAAGGGAGACCAAAACTACAAATGACAGAGGAAGAAAAACCAAAAGCAAGAGGTAGCAGAACAAATGCGGGAATGGCAAGAGGGAAACAAAAGGCATTTAGGGCTTGTGACCCCCAAATGGCCGAAAAGGGCGAACACCAAAAGCACAAAGCCACAACCCAGAACGGCAAATGACAAAGGAAGAAAAACCAAAAGCAAGAGGCAGCAGAGCAAATGAAGGAATCACAAGAGGGAAACAAAAGGAAATTAGGGCTTGTGACCCCCAAATGATCGAAAAGGACGGCCACCAAAAGCACAAAGGCACAAAAGGGTTGGGGGGGGTGGCGGCGTGTGGGCGTAAAAACGGAATTAAGGGGCAGAGGGGCAAAAAAGCAACCCAATGTTGTCGCCACAATGCAAATCTGCTCTCATTTAGATATTATAAATAATGTTTAAAATATCCTTTAATTAGAATTGTTTTCAATTATTTTTTAATTTTAGTTTTGGGGGAATTTTTCAGTATTTTAACATCATCAAGAAAAAATTATATATATAATATATTCAAATAGATATAAAAATTTAAAAATTTAAAATATATAATATACGGTTTGAATAAAAATAAAATATTTAGGACATATAAATGACACTTAACTTTAATTTTAATTATGAAGGATATTAAAAAAGTAAATTAAAAAAAAATTGAACAATAAGGTACGCGACACAACGAAGTGGTCCAAACGCCAAACAAGTAGGAAGGCGATGTTGTCTAAATTGAAGAAGAGGAAGACGCAATTGCAACGAAAAAGTCAAAGAGAGACGGATGGTTTGTGTGGAGGAAGCTTTGAAAATATGTTTTAGATGTTAAAAAAAGTTGAGTTTTAAAAAATCTATTTAAAGAAAAAATTGTTCGGAGTAAATAATTATAAAATTGTAAAAATTTATTTAGAAATATTATTATCGATATAGGTGTTATTTTAAATATTTTAAAATTTTATATAATTTAAAAAATTATTTTATTTAAATTTATATATAAATTAGAGATTTTTAAAATTTAAATTTAATACAGATTTTTAAAAATATAAATAATAAAAAATAATTATAAAGTAAAAATATATAAAAAATATCTAAAATTTATCTTCAATATCCCCATGCACCAGGGTAGCATTGCATGGTGTGTTGTAATTCTAACCACACACTCTTTTTTTAAAATAAATTAAAAATTATTCTCTTATTTATAAATAAGAAAAAAAAAAAAAAAACCCATGAATATAACTTTCTGTTAGTAGCACGGTAACTAGCTGAAGAGAATTTCAGACTCTTCATGGGGACTGTTATCGACTCACATTTCTTGGGCCTTACCGCCATTGTCACAGTACTCTCTCTCGCTTTCTCTCTCTCTCTATATATATAGAGAGATATTAATGTGTATGATACGTTTATTGGGTAATTTTATGATTTGGGTTGTCTTTTTTTTTTTTTTTTTTTTGTATTTTGTTTTGTTTTTTGTTTTTGTGATTGAAGGTGGGATATCAGTTATTGTTTTTCATAATCACTGCTCTTCTCAAGATCGATAAAGTCACTGACTTCGCTGGTATTCTTCTTTTATCTTCTTATCATACTTTCATTTGGATTTTTTTTATTTTGTGGTCTTAAATCAAATTATGGGTAACAGAAGAAGGGTAAAATGAAGAAAATTAAGACCACGCTGGGGATAATTTGTTGAGATAATTTATTATGAATAAGAATAACAACTGAAAAGAACTCAAAATGAGAAAAAAAAAAAAAGAATTAAAATTTAAGAAAGAACACCTTAAGTGGGTTGGTTTTTGCTTACAAATTGGTCAGCTATTGAAGAATTTTATTTTGTCATTATGAAATAGTTAATTTGGTTGTATCTTCTTCATAGGAAGCACCAACTTTGTTATACTTGCCATTCTGACTTTGGTGGTGAAAGGTTCATGGCATTTTAGACAGGTATTAAGATCTCTTATTATTCTTATTCTCTTCTTGTTTATTTATGAGAAATATTCTTGATGTCTAGTTCACACATACATACATACATATATGTATGTGTGTGTATATATATATATATATTCTGCTTTAACTTTGAAGGAATTATTGGGTTGTTGCCAATTAGTGATTTGATTGAGTGTCCTCCTCGAATTCCTTAAGTTTCAATTTTGCAATAGCACAGAGAAAACGAGGCCAAATTTTGTGTAGCCCTATATATTTAATAAGTTTTCTGAACAGATATTGCTGATTGTACTATAATTTTTTACACAAATTTTAGTGCAAGTGTTATCCTTGTGCTAGTTGGAATATAATAAATGGTCTTAAGTCATGACAATCCGAGTGTACAACCTGATGACTTACAAAATGACCTTAAGCTTTTGTGCTATCAATAGGAGTAGTGTTAACCCATCCCAATCTACGTATGAATTCTCACCTCTTTCATTCAGGTTGTTTTAAGTTTACTGGTGGTGATATGGGGTCTTCGCCTTGGTCTCTTTCTATTGCGAAGGTAAATTGGATACACTTATTACTCTTTTTTTCATTCACCTTTTCTATTGAAACTGTCTGATCGAATAGAATTTGTTTTTAAATGAATTGCTGATGTTGAAAAACATTCTTTTATCCCAACAACTCTGGCACAGTTTCTATGTACTATTAGGCTTCGGTTGAGAAGTTGTCCATTATTACAAACTTAATTCTTATACGCTTTCCATTCATTGATGATTGCATTATTCTGAATGCTTCGACCAGGATTTTACAATGGGGGGAGGACAGACGTTTTGATGAAATGCGTGGCAATTTGGGGAGATTGGTAGTTTTCTGGATATTTCAGGTGAAGCTTCCTCTGTTTTCAATTTCTGATTGAATATCATCAATGTAATTTAAGTGGGGGACTAACATATCCGGCTGTTTACAGGCCGTCTGGGTGTGGACTGTGAGTTTACCTGTGACGGTGGTTAATGCTAGTGACAGGAAACCATCCCTAGGTGCTGCGGATGTAATTGGATGGATCATTTGGGTTATAGGTTTTTTAATTGAAGCTATTGCAGACCAGCAAAAACTGTCATTCAAAAACTCTCTAGAAAATAGAGGGAAGTGGTGCAATGTAGGATTGTGGAAGTACACTCGTCATCCAAATTATTTCGGTGAGGTTAGTAGAGTCCTTAATTTATAGCTGCCTCGATTGCTATTCGGGAATAGTCCAATCGAACTTGGTGAAATACCTCTGGAACAAAGATATATATATTTTTGCATTTGTGATTGATGATTTGGTTCTTAGTCGTTACTGGTTTCTGGTTAAGTTCATGGTTGAAGTTATATTTGAAAAACTGGCTTTATCTCTGGCATAGTGGTGATCGTCACTATGTATCGTATGAAGCAGACGACTTTTTCTTGGTGAACATCACATTTATATAGAGAATCAACACAAGAATCACTAGAGATTAGATAGACATAATGATCGGTAAGAGAGGATTCTAGAGAGAGAGAACATGAACTCAAGAAGGGAGAAATCTGAAACCTCAATATCCATTCACCATTCATATTCCAATGTAGCATAAATCCCTAATTAAATAAAAGTCAAGGCCTCATTTGGATCATGAGTCCGAACCCAAATTTTGGATTTAATTTTATCTTTTTTTGAAAAGTCAACAAAAATCATAACTAAGTCAACCAACTTAAACCTAAAAATTTCATTTCATTCCAGACTCAGCCCATAAATCAAACGAACTCTAAATGTTATATACTAATCCCATCATTTAGTCAGCCAGCGTGTATAGCAATTTTCTTCTGTTTATGTCTGTCATGATAATTAAAATCTTTTTAAATGTTTCTTCTTAGATTTTCCTCTGGTGGGGGATTTTTGTGGCTTCAACACCCGTACTGGATGGTGCGGAATGGCTTGTGATATTTGGTCCGATCTTTCTGACACTGTTGCTTCTTTTTGTCAGTGGCATGCCATTGCTGGAGGTTTGCTTCTTCTGATTTTGTTGTGAACTTTACTTTACTATGAAATCTTGCTCATTATTTGCTGCATGCTGAAAAAGACTCATGGATAAAAATAAAAAATAAAAAAAAACTTCTATTAGATACATTGCCTATATACAAATCCAGTATAACAAAAGACTGGATTCTCTTATCAGAGAATATAAAAAGAACTAGTTAAAAAAACTAGCTCTGAGCAGACAAGGAAAATTGAAACTATCAAAGCACTCCTCAGTACAAGACAAGAGAAAAACACACTTCCCAATTCCTTAGAATTGCTTTAGAACTTCCGCTGCAATGGTTCTTTTTATAGGCCACCAAGTTTGCTTTGAACACGCTCCCATCCAGAGGTAGATGGCGCTTGCACTTAGTCTGGTACTACATGTAGGTTGAAAGAGGCTAGCTTCCAGAGGATATTCTAAATGTGAGAAAGTATATTCTTTGAGCCTAGTTTGTTTTGGGTCTCATTCTCGTGTTGGTGGTGGTTTCAACACCGACCATTGGTGATTGAGCATCAGCAAGTTCAATAAGTTTTGAAGCCAGCTCAACATGTTATGTCGGAAAGGAGTTGAAGCTGGTGTTGGGTGAGTGTTGAAATAAACACCGGCCCAAGAAAAGGAATAAAGGGAACACAAAATTAGCCCAGAAAATATCTTGCTTCCTCTCACATGCAGAATGTTCCCTTAGGTTCCTAGCTTATAACATCATTTAACACACCCGATGAAGAGCAAGTATTACACGACATTTAGGATAGAACATGTGCCCTGTCGAAACTTGGTGGGCAAGCACATTCTAGCTATAAAAAGCCCACTCCTCCATCAGTTTGCATCAAGCCAAACAAGGGAGATAATTTAGTGTAGTTTGCGTGTGAGAAGTGATTGTGCTCGAGTGACTAGTCCTATAAATTTTGATCAACTAAGATTTTCTCTTTCCTAGAGTAATTTTGTGTATTAACGGTCTTGATGTAAGTGCATTTAGTTCAATAAAAGTAGCTTTATTATACGTGTGTTATGCTCATTACTGCAAATACGGAAACAGGAATCATCAGATAAGAAATTCGGAAATGTGGCTGCATACAGAATGTATAAGAGAACTACGAGGTTAGTTTTTCTTTTCCTATGTTATGCGTTTTCTTTTTGAATATGAAGGAAAGAAACAAAATCTAACATATCTTTTTTTCAGTCCTCTAATTCCCCTGCCCCCACTAGTGTATGGGAACTTGCCCCTTTGGTTCAAAAAAATTTTTCTCTTCGAACTTCCTCTTTACAGCCGCAGTTTTCCTGAAGAAGGGCCAAACTGGTGAGGCTTGCAACTTTTAAAATATCTTCATTGTTATGTGATTAAGTTAGTGCACATTTAGCAACCACTTTTTTTTTTTTTTTTTTTTTTTTTTTAAATATGCTACCTGTGATGAGGCCTTTGGTTAGAAAATCTGTTGTGAAAATTAATAGAAATGATACGTGAGCCATGTGGAGGATGTTGCTTACCGTTGTAACTATTTTACCTTTCTCTTTAGCTCCATGGATTTCAGAGCAGTCGTGCTCATTATTTGGTTTACTGGATTTCTAGACAAGACAAAAAGGAAAAAGCATTTCGTTTTCTACCAATCATTAATCCGAAAAGAAAATTGAGAATTATGTTACAAATAAAACAAACAAGTCATCTGATCTACTTTTGTCCCACATAAACGTCCCCAAAGAAACAGTTTGGAATCAAAAGTAAAAACCCGATTTTTAAATTCGAATATGTGGTTTCTCAATTTTGTTGCAATTGTTAATGTCCTCTCAAGTCTGGTTCCAAAATCCAAAACGGAAAGTTTGGAATAAAAATGAAATTGTTTTCTAGCTTCAAAGCTATTCATGCATCAAATGACATCATAAGTGTAGCTTTTGGTGTGTTTTTTTTTTTTCCTTACAATAATATACTTTTCATTTGAGGCAATTTACCACCTGTGCAAGGTGTAGAACCAGCCCGGGAGGAGGCGACAGACTGAAGATGAGTTAGTGTATCATAACGATTCATCAGACTTGGCCTTTGGAGCTACCAGTCTTTTCTCTTCTCGGTTACATTGATTTTCTGTTTTTCTTCCCCAAAATATAATTGAATGAGATGAACATTCGAATACATACAATTGATTGATTAAGTTTAGTTGATATTGGATCCTTCTTTACATTCCCAACCAAGGTCTTGGCAAAATGTCAATAATTTAAGTAAAATATGCCATTAAACAGTTATAACATCTACCGTTATAAAAATAGTTGAGGGATTAAAAACGCCAAAATCCAAACCATAAAGGAAAATAATTTCCTTCCGTTAATTTTCATCACTCAAGTTTTCCCACTCTCTTTGCAATAGTTTATGCTGTTCTCTGTCTCTCTCTCTCTCCCCCTTTTGGGTCATATAGGCAGTACATAGAAACGGCGAAAACTTCCAAGTAAAAAACTAACTAGATAAACAGATGCCTGAGTCTTGACTTTAAAATTTAAGAAATTGATACGTGGCTTTATTATTATTATTTTCCCTAGGAGATGTATCATGTAAATAAAAAAGATATATACCTAAACAAAAAGTAATTTGAAGAAAGGTTTCCTCAAGGTAATTTTGCATTTTAGAACTCGTAAAATTTTGAGAAGTCACTTATTATGCTGGTTAATGTAAACATATTTTTCATTGATACACATTTCAGTACATGTACATTCCCTTTGTTGGCATTGTGCATTTAAAAGAAACTGCACAAATTACAAGCCAGGCAATGAAGACCCCCAAAAAGCCCAGGCAAATGAATAAAAATTATGGGGGAAAAAAAAGAGTCCCACACTATACACCTGAAGTATTGTTGATGTTTTCGAGTGAAAATACGGCACCAGATATGGACTCATTTGATGGTTGAGAATGTGACATGAGAATATAGATAACCCAAAAGTGAAGGCACAAAAGGTAAACCAATGACCATAGTTTTGCGGTTGGATTCCTCCTCAGAAAAACTGCTCCGGCCAAGAATATGGCATCAAACTGTTGAAGCAGCGAGTGCAAGTGCTTCTTGCTTGAACGGATTTTCTCTTCAATTAGAGGCTTCAACTTTGAATCGGAGAGCTCCCATGCTCCTGATTCCAAGTCCCTGGATGTTGTACTGGATAACTCGGCAATCGATCTGTCTTCATCGAGCATCTTTGAAACTGCCTGCAGGATATGCATTAATATGTTGGCGCAAATCATTCTACGCTTATGTTTCTTTTAATTGTTATTAGTTTTATGATGGACAACTGCAAAAGATACCTCAATTCTGAACAGAATTGTTGCTTTCTCTGAGGAAAGAGATTCGACCTGGTTGCCAAAATGCAAGCAAATATTTTACAAGTTGTGATTACACAAAATTAAGGATAGTTGCATAACAAGGTTAGGACTTGAGAGAGAGTATTAAACTTTTATTCCTAAACAATTTCCAAATAGTAACTACGTGGTTTAAGATAAATTACTGAAGCATCGGGTCGTGATTAAAACTAGTTTCTAACACTACAAAAGCGTACAAAAGACTTGTCCAATAGGTTTACATAAAATTAAATGCGTCAAGAATTTAATCCAAAAGCTAAAGAGCTACGAACACCAAACATCGAGTTATTTTTGTGGCATTATATGTAAATTTGAAATACAATGCTCTCTAATAAGTGCATTCTTATTCCTATATTTTTTGGTCTCCTTTCTTTTTAGTTCGTTATCCACTTTTAGCACTTTACACTCACTGCAATTAATTTGATGTAATTAATTTGTTTTTAGGGAATCCTGCAATTTATTTTATGTTCATTTAGCTTCAGTTAATTAATCCAGTTAGTCTAGCTGGTTCTGACATTTCATTTTCCAGCTCAAGTTATTTTATTATTACGTTTATTTACTCTCCAGTTTTTCAAATTGGTCAATTTCGCACCTTTAAAGCAAATTAATTTGATCAATCTAACATCTCAAACATTTTAGACTTATCACTTTATTACGAAGTAGTAAAGTATAGATCAACATTTATCATAAACATAGATAAGAATACATTGTTTAAAACTGCCATTTTGAAAAGGTGGAAAATGGTAAGTAAATCGATCAGGAGCTAATGAAGATTTGGAGCAGAAATATGGTCTTGTAGATGCTAAAGATAAAAGATACAAATCTCTGACAACCTTTTTGTCGGGTATTCACCTCTAGGCCATAAATTGAGTTGCATACGTACACATGACTTTAAACTGGTAGGCAAGGATGCTATCTCAGCAGCAAATACTTGACATATGCTTACTCTAATTTAAAAAAAAAAAAAAATCTTTAAGAGAATAAAGATGGTTATTTCTGATTCGGCTAGTGTCTCCGTGAACATACAAGTGTTGTTTTTTTGTTCTTTTTCTTCTCTTTCTAGTAGATATAAAAGAAAACAGCGAAACTGATATATCATATGGCTCTGTCCATTAAACGAACCTAATACACATGCATGAATTGGACTGAGAAAAGATCAGTTAAGCGACAAACCTGTGCTTGTTTTTGAATTAAATGGTCAGTCATTTGGTCAAGCCTGCGCTTTAGCTCAACCTCTACTTCTGTTGGTTCTTCCGTTCCTTTCCTAGCTATTTCAATGCTTTCTTCCAGCTTCTTTGCCTAAAACACAACAATTCTTTTAAGATGCTTCTTTAGCCGATCAAAGTCATTTATTTATTTTATTTACATAAGAGAGCTTTTATTAAAGAAATCAATATATTAGAATTCTGACAATTAGATATCCTCAAATATGATGCATACAAGCAGAGAACACTACAACTTAATGACCCATTAGATACATTTGTATAAGAGAGCTTTTATTGAAAGAATCAATACATTAGATTTCTGACAATTAGATATCCTCAAATTTGATACATAGAAGACCCAGTAGATCCATTTACCAAACAACAATCAAAGATAGGTCTTTACGAGATTTATACTTAGATGCTCATATGTAAGCTAATTTGACTCTTTCTAAATAAAACAAAAATGTTGCTTTTTATCCTAAAAAATTCTGTTGTTCTTTTCCATCCATGTCACCTACAAACCTGCTGACCACACACTTCCACATTGAATAACGGACTCAGCCATATCAGATCAAAACTTGTACAGAACAAGCCAAGTACAAGACTTATATTATGGCAATTCAAAACAGGAAAGGGGGGAAAAAAAATTTCCATCATCAAAAAGAAAAAGGATAAATATCATGTAGAAATTTGTATAAGAACTATTACTACAAAAACCTTAAACCACACAATTCCATATCAAATAATGAACTTAGCCATTTAAGATTAGAGCTTAGAGTGGAACAAGCCAAACACAGAACTTATATACTGGCGCTCAAATATTAGCATGAAAGAAATATATGACATAGAAATTTGAATAGGAACCGTTACTATAAATGCAGACAAACATAAACTCACACCGAGAACTGGGGAAAAAGTGTTCCCAGACCACGACAGACAAGGAGGTAAGCATTTGAGACAAGCTCACATAATGTTCAGCACCATAGTTTTTGCAACATTTGAAAATCTTAGCTTAAAATTGAAATTTTACGTATTAAAATGCAATTAAACAAAGCTTTAAAATAGAAACACTAACCTTTTCTTGCAATTTTTCAATCTTATCAGTTACAAGAGAGTACTCTGCCTCGAGTATCTCTCTTTCAAGTTCCACTCCTTTTAAAGCTGTTAACTGCAATATTTGCAATATTAAGGGTACCAGTAAATGATTAGAAACAATGTAGGGGGGAAAAAATCCTTCCAATTTCAAATAGCACGCCTTCAAACCCTACTTTTCACATGCATAATATGACTTACTTTTTTCAAAGATGTCCCAGTCAGATGGATATTAGAAATTCTCCTCCGGAGTTCTACAAGGAGATGTAGAATTTTGTTAAATTATATGAATGTTTCAACAAGCAAAGTTCGAGGAAAACAATTAATAACAATAAACTGATAGATACCTAACAGAGTAAAGAAAAGAGAAATCGAGAAATTGATAGAAAATTGCATTGAAATGGGTTCAAACAGCACAACAAAGAACTTTCGAGAGGTTCCCCACTCTCCCACAAAGAAATCAATCCCAAAATCTGCTTAGCTCATACATTCCCCATTCCCTTTCTTTTATTTTATCTCTCAGCTAACCCACACGCTCCCCTCACCACCTAACTGACAAGAAGAGCCTAAAGACCATTTTGCCACAGCCCTGCTGGCTGCCAAGCTGGCAATCCCACAGGCTTCTTCCCCTCCGACCTCCTGGCATACGTGAAAAACAGATCGGCGGCCTATCAATACACTCGGCCCTGCACCACCACACACACCACCACCCCCCCCACCCCCCCCCCCCCCCCAACAAAGACGGAAACTGATGTTGGATCTGCATGAAAGGTTCCCAAGTAGCTTCTAATTCTGACAATCCCTTCTAATTCCAACACTTTAAAGCTTAGCTCTCATGAATCCTGACTTGGGCGGATCCTTATGTCTAACTCTGACTCCACCTGTAACTCTTAATCATCCATCAGCTGGGGCAGAACAGTGGACACCACAGTTGTTGCTCCAACAGCCTGGCGGAGCTATGACACATTGAAAACAGGATGGATGGTTACCTCAGCAAGTAAGGGTAGTTTATAGGCCACTGCCCTGATGCATGCCAGCACTTGAAGTGGGCCAAAATAACAAGGTGTCATTGACTTGCTTGACTAGCGACTTGCACCGATATGGACAAAGCTTAAGATAGACCAACTCCCTAACCTCAAATGAAACCACGAAATAATTTACAAGCACATGGAACATAGTACGCACAACTTCAAAACAAGTAGTGCAAAAAGACTTATAAGCAACATCAAAATCTGCAACTTCAGCTCCTAAACCATGTTCGCACCATTTTTTCTTTCTATTTTCAAATAAGGAAAAATTGCAAGCAAATTATCATCATTTCTCAACTTTCCATTATACTTGAATAAAATAGAAAATAAAAACTAAAATACTTTGCTTATAGATCTACACCATTTTGTTATTAAGAGAGCATACCTTCATGTTTCGCTTCCTTCAACTCAATTTGCTGTCGCAGTTCTACCACTCGGTTGACCTAGTGAAATATTTTCAAGTACAAGGGCGATTATTTATACGATTGCACAATTAATAAGATTGCTAAATATAATAGATTCAGCACCTCTTTAATTACTTATTTTATGAGATAGCAATTAGTTACAATAAGAACCAAGAAAGAAATAAAGAATCCTGAATCAAGAATCGACATCTACAACTGTTAACCAACCACTAGAACATATAGCTCTTTGTGATCTATAAGTAAAACTTTTATTTGCACTTGTTTTGGAGTAAAGTTGGACATGTGAAGTTGACGCAAATATAAGACCCAGATCTTCTACGAGAATTTGACAGGACGCTAAAAGCTTGATGAGTTCAACAGATTAAAAAAAAAAAACTCAAGTTTCTTTGCATTAAACTTATATTAAGCATTAAAAAAAAAAGAACAATTCATGATAGCTGCTTTAACAAAATTTAGCAATAACGGTTGGAAGGTTAAGCAATATATACAAAAAGAAACAATTTTTTAATCAATTTCTTTTTAATGGAATATACAACATGAGAATAATACTTTATTTCTCCTTGAAATAAATTCTCCTCAAACCCTGGTGAAGGCAGGGTCTGGTCCCCTGTCCTTGGAGTCTTGGCCAAGAGATTTTACAGACTCAACTAGTTGGCACCTTCAATTTTTTTTTTTTTTTTTACTGCATAATATAATGAAGTCGTACGTCAAAAGTAATCAAACAACATGAAAAAAATTGTCCCAATAAAATTCCAAACAAGATATGGCACATTTAACTGAACATCAATCAAATTAAGCATATAATCGTACCTCTAGTTCAAGATTCCACTGCATAGTGGCAAGGGATCTTGCAAGATCAGCATTGGCAGTCTGCAACCAGTTTTCACCTTTAGTAACGACTAACAACAAAGTTAACGAAAATATGTATGATTACTAAACATTTTTAAAGTATAACAAAGTTACTTAAAATATCCGTGATGCTTCTGAACAAAAAATAAATAAAAATAAATAAATAAGCAGCCAAAAAAGCGTAATGACTAAACATTTGTGAAGTATCAACGGCCACCAATTTTCACCCATAGTAGGAGTGAAATAAAGTTAATGAAAACATCTGAGATGCCATATAGCAAATAAACGCAAAAAAATAAAAAATAAAAAACATAAAAAAAAGCATCATTCAAATGCACATTTAACAATATATATATATATAAATATAAATATATATATATAAAGGAGAAGAGGGAAGATGTTTAGTATTGATAGAAGCAAAGTAAATTAAGTTGTAATACCTCCAGTTTAGCCAATCGTGCTAGAAATTCCATCCTTGTGTTATTATGTTTTTGCTTCTCTAATTCAACAGCTTCCATTGTCTCCATCATAGTTATTTGCAGCTTAGAAGCCTAAAGGACAGAAGATATATTGACATATACAGTTAATCCAAGAGTTTAAATAGTTATGTACAAACTTAGCAAAGCACCAATGAAGAATGCTATAATCTTGGCAAAAACAACTCCATGACAATTAAAAATTAAAACTTTAACACGTAGATTCCAAACTGAACCAATATGCATCCATTCTACTTTATTCTTTGAGAAAGTCAGACGTTCACACTACCAAAATGTGGCAGTAAGATTCCAATCTGCAAGATATTTTAAAAGTTATATGATTGCTTCAAAGTGCTTTTGAAAAAGAGAAAGGAGAAGAATGTAACAACAGCGATAAAAATAACTCTCAAATGGATATGAAAAGGCTTTGCATGACAAATTATATATCCTAGGAGGAATTTGTCGAGTCCCCAAAGATAACACTACAATGTCATTCAACTTTTATTTCTTACTTGTCTCAAATATAGACCCTTCCACCTTATTGCTATCATTTTATGATTTTATTAATGATGCCAATAAAATTTTACTACCCAGAGATTAGGGTAAGTTCTGATTTAAGCATTCTATTTCCCACGTTTTTGCTGTTCTAACAGTCATATCCAGTAATAAACTCTGGTCAATGTAAATAGCTAAATTTGCTTTAAGGAATTGATTCCATTACTAAAATGATACTGGCTCAAAAATTAACTGCCTTCGTGGAAAGAATTCTAAAATACATTGGTCATCAAAAACTCAAGAAATCTGGGAGATAGATGAGAATTTAAAACTCATCAAGCTCGTATGGCTAGCTAAAATTTGAATTGATGCATTTAAAATCAAGCCAGGCATAGGAAGATGCACAGACTAGAGTTTTTTAAATTTTGTTTGGTTTGGTTTAGATTTTGCATGAAGCTGTAACACAGTTTTCCACAATAGAAACAAAGATAAAGTATTGAAATACAAATAATACTTAATTTGATATTTCACAATTAATAGTTGTGAAATAGCAAATACAATATCCACGATCTTTCCTACTCTGTTTTTATAATTATTCAAACCAAGCTCATCAACAGAATATAAGCCACTGATAATTAAGAATGTGTTAATAAAACCAGGTAACTTTACCTCTTGTGCTTGTTGTTTGGTTTCTTCTTCAAGAATTTTCTCTAAGCTCTGCTTCTCTCCTTCCAATCTAGCAACAATATTCTCCCGCTCCTTGATGGCCTCCAAAGCTTTAGCTGCAGCCTTTTCAGCCAGGAACTTTTCTCTTCTCCGTCTCTTTTCCTCCCTCTCCCGTTCAATTTCAGAGTCAGAACTTGAACCAGAATCCGAATCTGAATCAGAGCTCTCACTGCTCATTGAAGAACCTCTTTTTAAATCATCAGAGGTAGAACTTCTGGAAGTTGCATTACTAAACTCATGCTTCACCGTCATTGCATTTCCTAAACGGTCACCACCATTGGCCATTTTCATCTTTGTCTCAGAGACTATATCCGCTTTCCCAGAGACAGCCACCATTTCCGGTGTTGAACTATCATTTACAGACTGCAAAGAAGGTTTCAAAGCAAGACTTTCAGAACCAAAAGGTCCATATTTTTCTTCATTTCCCTTATCCTTAGGTTTTGGAAAGGGGCTTACTCCTACCTCCTCATTACCCAATTCTCGCCCTTTTGAGTATTTCCCATCTCTCTGCAGCTTAGCATTAGAAGATCTACTAGCAGAATCCGAAAATCCAGACTCATCTCCATCACGGGCTTTTCCATTCACCTTGTTTCCTTCCACATTACCAGTCTTCCCCACCGACTTCAAAACACTGTTCCCACTCTTCTGATTCCTCTTAACCTCCGATACCAATGAAACAGAAGCCACATTACCCTGCCACCTCCCGTCTTTTCTCAAACCACGAACCGCAGCCGCCCCACTACTGCAACACAGGGTAACAGCAGAAGCCGCTGGCTGACTCGGGGAACTAAGGAGTTGGGTCCAATCACTATCAGTAAGCGTTGTTTTAGGTTTTGGAGACGATTTCGGAGTGCCAACAAACTCTTTCGGCAAATTCAAACTCTCATTCTTTCTATTACTATTACTACTAGCAACAATGTTGACATTTGGATCACTACGCAATTTCCCATTATAGTCATTGTTTTCCTGAGTTTTCTTCTTCAACTGGTCCTTCAGAGACACAGGGCCTCCGGTTTTCGTCGGGCTATCCAAATTCAAGCCGTCCACCGGAGATTTCTCACTATTCCCAAGCGACTCCGCCGCTTGCTGATCGATCTGAGCCCCGCATTACAAAATTATAAAACATCGAATTAACATCATCATAATCAAAATTTCTAGGAAGATATTTTCCAAATCACATTAAAGATCCACTGTTATTAGACCTAACAAAATCAACTAAGAGTTTCCTCCAATAGGAAATGTTAAATATAGTAGTTTCGCTCATTTTCCAGTGTTTTCTCGGGAAACAAACACGAGAAGAAAGGTGAAATTAAAGAATAAGTGAAACAAATTAGGGGAAAAAAAAAGAAATATAGAAATTGCCTGCTGAAGAATGCTTTCTGCGGCTTTGAGTTTCGAAGAGATCCAATTCGCCATGAGAAGCTTCTTCTTCTTCTTCTGAGCTCGTTTCTCTGTAAATTTTTTTTGGCCCAAAATGAGTGTAAATTGAGAACATTTGCGTCACAGGGCGCATTTTAGCGCTACGCAGCGTTTTGAAGTTCATGATTGTTGTTATAGGAGGCGTATTTTAACGCAGCGTTTTTGCGAGACAATTTTTGACGAGAAACATTTTTCAAAAGGAGCACGTGGCTTACGTTCGTGGACCGTTGATATTGAGCTGTGAAAGGTGATGGTTTTGTGCGGATTCCACTAGGCTGGGGATTTTTTTTTTTTTTTTTTTATCTAAGTGTCCGTTTGGATGAGAGGTTTAATTTTAGAAAATAAAAAATTTTTAGATATAAAAAATAAAAAGTTGTTTAGAATTTTTTTTAAAAGTGAAAAGTTGTTTGGATGAGTGAAAATTTTTTTTGTTTAGAGAGTTCTTTTTTCATTTTTTAAAAATAAAAAATTTTGGATGTTCTAATACGGAAATTTAGGAATGTTATTTTTTCTTATAATGAAAAATTTTTCATTTTTCAACTTTGGACATATCAAACAAATGGAGCCTAAAAGTACCCACCGGTCACGTGCGTGACAAGACCCACCAACAAAAGTCATGTGTTCTATTTTCTGATATTTGCTTTGTTATGAATTTTTTTTTTTTTTTTAAGGGAAAGTATGGAAGATTTTATTGGATGGCCAAATTGGCCATGCCAACGTTCTTAATAAAATGGGGAATTACATCCAAACCATTAAAAGCCTTCCAATCGAGCAAACTAGAAGTGGTTAACAAATGAGTGACTATGTTTCCATTAAGCGAAACATGGCAGCAAGAATATCCATAAAAAACAGAATTAAGATAAGTTTTAATATTCAGAACAATGACCGATACCTCATCCAACATCTCAGCAGTATGAATTATTATGGAATTTCGCAAATGCATGAATCAAATAAATAATAACGTAATGAGAAAAACATCATTCTCACGAGAATAGTATTATTAAGTACTGAAATTAATTAATTTTAATTTTATTTAAATAGCTAAAAAAATATTACAATTGAAAAAAATAAATAAAATAAAATTATAAAAATAAATGAATATAAATTAATAACACACAAACAAATACCAGATACTAGGAATCATGATTTTACCATAATTAATTAGATTTAATTTTATTTAAGTATATTATTATGATTTTTACGTCATATTTGTTGATGGTCAACTATCCTTTTTGCTTTATGTACTCTTTATCAAATTACACATAAATTCTATATTTTTATAATTAAATTTACTTAAAGGATTACTAAATTAAATTCATGAATAGTACCATATATGTGAATAGTATCGTACATATGAATTGTGATAACCGAGAAATTTTACCATTCTCAGAAAATATGTATATTGTATGAATACAATGATTTTTATATTTAAAATATAAAAATGTATGATTTAATATTGTTTAGAACGCAATAAAATATTCTAGCAATGTTAAAGGAAATGAATTCAAGAATAGGAAATTTTACTGAATCGAAATAGGACAAACGATGCTCTTTTCGGTATCAAAAACCCTAAAGGGTTACCAAAATCCATTAAAAGACGAAAAACTTACGGCATGGATTTTTAGCCAAACAGAAGTAAATTAAGGAAAACCAATCGCATAGATGGCCTCAGAAACTCGCCGGCGCGATTTCGGGAGCATTTCGTTCGGTTTGACTTTTGGTTAAACTTTGACCGAGATATAATATGTGATGTCATTCATGAGGTCACTCCATGATGTAATAAATGAAAGAAAAATAGGGTAGAAAGAAATCAAAGATCCAAGGGATGGGATTTAAAGGAGTTTTGATCTAATGGCTAGGATCAAGCCAAAATGGCATGTAATTTTGGTAAAAAAGTTTTGGGAAAAATGTGAGGATAAGGTCAGTGGTGGGTGAGAAAATCAGAAAAATATATTGGTTATTGCAAATAAACCCTTGAAAAGTTACCAAAAAAAACCCCTAAAGTGTTGCCAAATTACCCAAAACCTTTGCCATTTGGTTCCTCCTTTTTGGGCAGCCATAAATATACGGTTTTGGAGCTTAAAACGAGAGAAAATTTTTTAGTTGCTGCCAGCCCTTGTTGTCGTGTATTCCCTTCACCTCCAAGTCAATTTTCTTCAAAATTTTCCCTCCAAAACTTGTTCAAACTTCATTCCTAGCATCAAGTGCTCAACATAGTGAGGTAAGCTCCCAATTTGCAAGCTTTCTCTTAAAAAATTTTCTGAAAATCCGTGTTGGAAGAAGTGGTGAAGTGTGATGAAATTTCAAGTTTTGGTTTGGTTAGTTTTGTGTTGAAAAGCTATGTGGTTGTGTGAGAAAAGCAAAAAAAGGTTTAGAGCTTGAAAAACACAAAACTTTATGCAAGTTTTCTTCAAGAAATCTGTGGGCTGTGAGGTGAAAATTCATGATGAATATTGAGCTCTTGTTTAGTTGGTTTTTGTTTTAAAATGAGTATTGACATGTGATTGATCCAAGAAATGAATTAGAAAGTGAAAACAATAAATTTTTTGCATAGTTTCTCAACAAAAAAACCATGGGGTTAATATTGTGAGGAAAACGTGAGTTAAAATGTGGACAAAAACCGAGGGTGAGAATAGATAAAAATAAACCAAAACGTCGTTAGAAACGACTAAGACTTTATAGAGATTTTTACGTAAAAAGTTTAAGTTTTATATAAAAATTAGGTCTCTGGTTTAGTACGTGACAGGTACTAAGGTGTTGAGGTGTTATCTAAACGTCAGAAACCTAAAAATTAAGCAGAAACGTTGCCAAATTTTTTATAACAGCCCAAAGGGTAATTTAGAAAATAAGAGGTAAAATAGGGTTGGGGTTTGAAAATTCGAGCCCCCTTGATGACCAAGGCCAAGGAAAGGATGACGGATGTTTTCAATATTAGTGAAACGTCCATTCGAAACCCGGAAATGTAAGAAAAAGTGGATGAACGACCGAGGGTTGGAATAGTATCACCCGAGGGTCGTAGGAAAATAAATCGGTAAAAACGTATCAGAGTGGCGCAGTGGAACAATAAAAAAATTTTAGATCGTTAAATATCTCATGATGCCATATACAATAAACCAACAACAATTAAAACTCATACCTCAAGGACGCCAATCTTGCAGGAGGAGAATGACCGGAGGTTTCAACCAACTAGCCTTCTCTTATATTCTTCAATTCCCGAATGGCTGAGTGTGTGGGCACTCTGAACCTCGATCGGTATGCTAGCACTGCTAGTCTTCTTCCAACCACCCAGATCTCTAAAGAACTTTATTGTCACGATGAGCTGTGCAACAATAAGTCTGCTCACCTGAGAGTCTATGTTCTGAGAGAACTGGAGTGGCAGGACCTCTATTTATAGACCTGCATGAGGTGATTCTCTGAATTCAAATTGGATTAGGAAAAGATATTCTCCCTTATCCATATCCATAAAATCTAAATTTTCCGTGGGAAAATCCCAACAATAAAATTCGGCTTATTTAGGATAAATCCAATCCAAATCTAAACAAGATTTTAACTAGAATTTTATCTCCCTTTTTCAACCAAAAAATCCGAAATTTCCTAGGAGATTTTTCCTCTAAAATTCGGCCACATTTAGGATAAGGGAGAATCAAAATTCCACTAGCATTTTCAAGCTTGAATCTTATCTCAACCTTATCCAAAATAACCAAATTTTCCTAGGAGATTTCCTCCATAATTTCGGCCACTTTTCAGGGAAGGAGAGAATCCAAATTCAACTAGGATTGAAACTTGAAAATTTCCCTTGAACCTTATCCACAAAAACCGAAATTTTATTGAGGATTATCCTTAAAAATTTCGTCCACCTTTTGTTAGGATTTAGATTCAAAATTCAAGTAGGATTCTAACAAGATTATCCTCTCCAAATCCAACTCAAATTCGAATTTCAAACCCTGTGGATTTTCCACAACAAATTCGAATCCCACTTGGACTGTGATTTAAAATTTGAATTTCAAATTTCAAATTCGAATTTCAAATTTCAAATTTCAAATTTCAAATTTAAATTTGAAATTCAAATTTCAAATTCGAATTTCAAATTCAAATTTCAAATTCGAATTTCAAATTCAAAATTCAAAATTCAAATTTCAAAATTCAAATTTCAAAATCCACAAAACGGTTGTGTTTCAAATTCTTGTTCTCATGGATAATTTTCTACAACTCCAATCCAATCTCAAATAAAAATCATGACAACTTTATTTGGAGTTCGAATAATTGTGTACTCTATTATCCAAAACAAAATCTGAATCCAACCGGAGAGAATCTTGTCTACCATCCTAATCCTGTGTCATCACCATCCATGCATAATAAACTAGCCAATAGCATACACAAATCAATTTGCCAAACATTAAGGAATTATGTGGAGCTAGTAGAGGGACTGATTTGACATATATAATCGGGCTCCCGTGATTCCATATGATCATCATTCTGTACCGAACAACTCAATCATATGATCACTAATTTCAGAGTCATACCACTATAAACCTAAAACTGAACTCCCAATTATATACCGTATTACGTAAGCCTGTGACGAGCTACTATCTAATGACCTTGTCATATATGCAAAACCCTCATATGATATCCATGATCAGCCTTAGGTCAAAGTCCGTTTAATCCTACTGATCAGGCTATCTTAAAGTTCCATTATACTACCGAATTAAGAAAATGATTATTCACCATGTGTGAATAAGAAGTCATCCGCCCAGCAGACGACCCAAGGCCTTGTCCATTTTCACATTCAGTATAATGCCTTTAAGAGGATACCTTTAACTCCTTAGAGCTATGATTCCGATATCTGCAAACAAACCCTTCATCGTATACAAGTCATGCACCCAACGAACCGGTCTATAAGCTTACTACCTCTGAGACGCTTTAGCCATTGGAACATCAAAATACACAAGTCATATACATGAAGTAGTTCATTTACTTAGGATTAAGGTTATTGCACAATGAACGTCAAAAGCAGATTGATCCACTCATAGCGGACTACGTAGATCAATCACGCTTTAGTCCCGGTCTAATATGTCACCACCAAGCAACATATCTATATCTCTACTTGGGAGTCCAGCTCCAGACAGTCAAGACAAATTGTCCCCTCCAAGGCTTTAGACAACATAATGTCTTAACATGAGTTAGATGCTCGGTCTAACCCCATAGACTACAGACCATAGTTTAGACCGCTAACTTTAGAATATTGTCTTCTCGCATACAAAAGTCCATTGCATGCAACGTTCTAACAGTTTTAACACAAGCAGTCAGTGAGCCATATTTGCTTACATTTACTTTAACATGTAAATAAGACGAGGACAGATAGCAATGTAATGAATAACCTCTATATATAATTTTATTATCCAGTTTAAAATGAATACATCAAAATGTCTCTAATACTTAGGGCATTTCCTAACAGTGAATAGTAATCCAAGCATTTTAGCAATTAATGTTGTAAAAACTCAGTAAAACTTAAGAAAAATTATTTTATGATTTTGAGGCTTAGAAAATCCCATTAAAACACTAACGTCAAAATTTTACGACCCAAAGACCCATCAGGGGCAAAATGGTCATTTTGACTAAAAAATTTTTGAAATGCTCGAAAAGGACCGAGAGTGCTTTAAAATGGCTTAAATGAACTTCTAAAGGCCATAATTAAGATTTTTAAGGTCAAATTCAAGTTTTAAATAATACACAGGTGTGTACTTGAATAACACGGGCATGTAACGAGAATGAGAGCATGCGTAGGGTACACGGCCATGTAGTGAGACATTCAACAACCCGAGAGTTACACAGTCTTGGACACGGCCGTGTATTGGGTCGTGTACTTATGCATGAATAAACAAGTTACACGGCCATGTATTGAATGATTTTAGTGACCAGAGAAGTACATGGCCATGGACACGGCCTTGTATCAGGTCGTGTATTGTACATAATGATGAAATGTTTTATAATGATAAAGACGTAACGGATAGATGAAAAGTAATAAATAACAGTGAAAATTAACAGACAATATTTTGTCTATAGGGATCTAATCTAGAGGTGACAAAGGAACGTTGGAGGATTCCCAAAAGTGGACCCTAGCTCAATTATTGTAAGTTCATACATTTTGTTGTCTGCAACATGAATTTACATAATATGTTTATATGTTATAAGCAATATGTAAAGTATGTATAGAGGTACTATATGCACAATAATATGTAAAATAAAATACACACATATAAAGAAAACAATGTAAAGTGTTCCAGACCAAGGAGGCAATGAGAATACCACCAGGTCGGAATCACATGAAAGATGGTAATTAAACCACTTTTGGCGTATTGGCCCTCGCTAGGTGGAGGTTACTCATGTTATGTTATGTTTATGTTAAGTAGACTGTTGAGGATCGGCTAGTAGGTCGCTCTCCAGAGTCCCTCTTAATCATACACACACTATGGTACGACCAACATGGAGACCAAAACCAGAACGCAATGCAAGACAAAGACCTTAAACTTAAACTTTGCCCATAACTGAGCATAATCAAGTCTAATATGTACTAACAGTATACTTAATGTTTAAGTTACGATCTATAGTCTACATTACTTGTCTTTATGTTTGAACTTACTGAGCCTGTCGCTCACAAGTTTATTCATGTTGTAGGTAAGCAACCTTTAAAACAGTAGAAATTTGATAGACGAGAAGCGAGATCTGCATCTGCCATAAGAACTGGGTGAGGGAAATGGTCCTACTACCAGTTTTTCACTGAGCTGATTTAAAGGAATTTTAAAACAATGTTTTATGATATAAATTAAGTACGACAATGGAAAATGTTTATTATAGTAAATATTTTACGATATTCAATTTCCAGGATCAGTTTTTTTAAAAAGAAAAAAAATGTTCCCAAATTTCACGTTAAAATCAAAGTTTAAATAAGGATGTTAAATAATGAAAGCAAGTTAAAAGTAAGTTGTCGGTGACCCAATGAGGTGGCAGTCTATCATAGTTGGCTTCAAAGCTCAATTGTGGCAGTACTGTTAGCCTCTACGTAGGGCGGTCCGCCAGATGAACAGTCTATATATGTGAACAATTAAAATACGAATTCAAATTTAATTTAAAAAAGTGTTTGTTAAGAAAGCTGTAGTAGTTAATAATATGATTATATAAAAATAGATAAATTTATCTCTATTCCTAGATTTTATGGTATTTATTCTAGAGTTATGTTACAAAAATCTCTTCTTGGTTTCATTTGATTCTTCAGTGTGACAGCCAAGACTTTTATGGTTCTCAGATTTATGTACAGTATAAACAGATAATGTACTTATGTGAAAGAAATGTGTTAATTATATTTCTAAAAATTAGATGGAATTTATGAATGTATTATAACAATTTTGAAATGAGAAGACGGTTATGATGATGAATTTTTTGATCGAAATGCTTTAGACAGTACATTTTTGATACCGAAAAAGGAAAATTTACTGAGACCAAAAATATACTGACCGTAAACCCCGAATAGAATAAGATGAAATATCTAGGGTTATGGAGTGATTTAAATAGATTTGACGACTCGGAAGGCTTTAATAGCACTCCAAGAAGTTAATTGCAAAATTTGACCGAAAAGTTAAATTATCGACAGATAAAGTTTAGACTGTCTATAAATCAAAATCCATACTGTATTAACTAATACTATTAGTTGATAATCATTTAAATCCAAGGGATGAGATCAAATCACACTTTAATCCAACGGATGAAATTTTTTTGGAATTTTTTTAGCATTTTTGACCAAAAGGTCAACATGGAAAGAATTAAGCAAATTTAATGGCTCATGAGGTGGCCATACATGTGGAGAAGCTGGGGAAAAAGCTAAAAATCAGCTGAAAATCATCCCAAAAATATTTACAAAAATGTCCCTAAAAAATTTGTAATTGACCCCTAAACTTATGGAAAATTACAATTTGGCTCCAAAGATTTTTATCACTTTTTCCTATCAGATTTTCACGTTCCATTTAGCAAGAAACTAGTAGCAAACTGCCCTGTTCTTCTCCCCCACATTCCTAAGCCTACAAAATCCTAAAACTTTCAAAAATTAGTGCAAAAAGTCTAAAAAACTTCAAAACCGAAGGAGATTCGCACAAGCAACCAAGTAAGTTCTTCAAACCATATTTTTATGTTGTTTTTCAAGTATTTTCAAGGATATGGAGGTTGTGAAATAAAAATGGTTAAGGGTTGATTTTGGTTTCTTTGGCTAAAATCAAGTAGAAAAACCATTTTTAAGCTTGATTTCTAGGGTTTTTGTGAAAACTAGAGAACAAATCTTGGTTAGGATGTTGTTGTTCTTCATTTTATATATGAGGATGAGATGGTGTATGTATTGGGATTTTGAGCAGGTACATAAGGAAAACTATGCCAAACAATGCATTTTGTGCAATTTTGGCACAATGGGAAAGTGAATATTTAAGCCGTTATAATGCCAAAATTTTCAGATTATAATAGGACTTAAACATTTTAAGATTGATTTTTAGTTCTTAAAATGAGTGTTAAACGACGTTAAAGTAGGAAAGAAAGATGTTATAATGTTTTGGAATTAATCTATGAACATTTAAATTAATATAGAACTGTTGCATTATAGGACGACAGTTGGAAAAGGAGGACACGGATCGAAGGAATTCTGAGAAAGTAACTCTATTGGAATTTCTGTAAGTTCGGACATTTGATTGTTTGTACACGAACAAATATATATTGTTTGTTTATTTTAAAGTTGTTTTGGATGGTGTGTATTAATGTGTTTTTATTTAAAACACATATAGTTTATGGAATGGTAGTGTAATACTAACAAACGAATGTTTGAATACTTTGTTTAACATTGAAATCCAATTTCTTGGAAAGTACACGGGCATATCCTAATATAAAAAAACGGGTGTGTGGTAAAAAGGATTTCTGGAACACAATTGTTTTTCTATGTGTATAGTGATCGCCGCAGCGAATTTCTTTCCCACCACGGCCAAATGTCTTCTCGCCACAACTACTTGGAAGTTAGCCACGGTGAGATCAGTTTTTGTGGAAATTGGCTCCTCGGGAGGGTTTTCTGCTGTGGCGAATTAAATTTCTCACCATGGTAACTTTTTGTGGCTTTTCTTGCCATGGCAACTTTGTGTTTCGGCTGCGGCGAGATTGATGTAGGAAACATGCCCCTCAGGTGGTTTTGCCCCCACGACGAGTTAATGTTCTTGCCATGACGAGCTATGGTATTTGACTATGAATGTTACAATTTGGACCAAAATGCTCCAAACTCACTTGAATCTTCTTTTTTTTTTTAATGTTTCCATGGCTTAAATAATGACTTGAAAACAAGCTATTAATTGAGCAAGCATAATCATAAGATGATGATATTTATCTTATATCTAGACTTGACAATAAATAAGATGGTAATATAAAGATGTAATTTTTACCAACCTCCCGAAGGTGTGAGATTATTTTATGACTGGACTGTTATGAGGGAAAGCTAGGGTCGCTCCCTGACCCCTCTATATTGCGCGTAAGGTACGACCAAAAAGGGGTCCATAAAGATAGATGACAGATAAGACTAGAAATGAATAGAATAAATGAATAACTGAGCATAATAAACACATGACAAGATAGTACGTGATAGTGCTTGGTTTTATGACTGGATGATATGACTGGATTGTTATGTTTGAACTTACTAGATATTAGCTCACCAGTTTGTTCGTGTTTAGGTAATTGAGGTAAATAACTTATAACCTGAGCATCAATGAAGATGTGGACTAACAGAATAGAGTGCTGGAATCGTGAGAACGATTATAGGTTCCGTCATGCCTTGTCCGCCGCACAGATGGAAAGAAAAAGTTTCTTTTTGGATGACTGAATATTTATACTTGACTGTAAATATTACTAAGATAATATTTTAAAATGATATGTATGTAAGTACAAAATGTTTTTTTTTACACTACCGTTAAATAGTTTCAAAACTTTACTAGTACGTAAATAAATTTCCAGTTTGAAATTTTTTTTTTCTGTAATTATAGTAACTGTATTACTATTGAATATATAAAAGTAAGCAGATGGATTGAAGTACTACGACCGCCTTGCGTGATGCGGAGCTGGGGTGCCACACTCAAATTATTCAAAAGTTGGACAGAAATTTGAATGCATTAAGTTTAAAAATAAATATACTAAAAAATATGATAATCATAACAATATGCTTAATTTAATTAAATCATCATAATCAGACTACGTCATAGTTACTAGCAAAAATTTATTTAATTTATAAAGAAAAATAAAATGACATAACAAAACAAATTAACATAATAACAAAATAAAAATAAATCAAAAGAGTCTAGAATAGATACTTGATATTTTTATTGGCAGAACTTTCAGAAACTCCTTTTTTTAAAATAAAAGTTAAATAAAAGAAAAAAAAAATTTTATTAGCTTCATAGTAAGCTTTATTTTTACATTCTAACTCTCACTCCCTATTAGATCTCCTTAGATCAAATCTCACATCTTGGATCTATTTTCTCATGCCTTCATCTATGTAGCTTTTTATAGGTTAAATTTTTGCATTATTCCACTAATCCCAATTTGAAAATAAGGAGAAAAGTAATGCTATTGCAGTAATCTACAGTAGAAAATGCAAAGAAAACTTCGACTGCTATAGTAATATACAGTGCAAACGCAAAGAAATGTTAACTTTGCTACAATAGCTATAACAGTCAGTGCACAATTTTCAAACTTGCTATAGTAAGCTACGATAGTCGGTGCACATATGATTAGGAAGATCCAGTGTGGTAGAGTGTATGATAAGCATAATTTTAATTTGCTAAAATTAAGAGAATGCCACGTATCATATTCTTATTAGTTCCTTTATAGCCTCTGCCATGTGGCACATCATTGTCGGGCTGAAAAAAAGTAAGTTCATGTGGTATTAGGTGCACTGTCTCCTTATTGATTCAATTGAGAGGATCAAATAAGATCAGTCAAGCTCACAGTTTCTTGACATAAATAGTGACACCTGGTAGGACTCACTTCTAACACATGAATTTTTTTACTACAATTTGACACTGCAAACAAATATAGTGCTAAAATTAGACATTTCCATAATAAAATACTATAAGTAAACTCATTGGAAATATTTAATTTTAGGTTTATTTAATATACTATTATTAAAACAAAACAAGATTAAATGAAAATCTCAAAAAATTTATAAAAAATATAAATAAAAGTAAACAAAACAAAAATAAATCAAAATAAATTAAAAACAAATAAAATTCTTAAGAATAAGTTAATTTTTATACATGAAAAACTGGTAAGATAACTCTGTTTTATGGAGTTATCATAAATCACTGCAGTAAAGTCTAACTCAGCCAAAAACACATGAAAACCTCCTGCTGTAGCAAACTCTAGCCCCTCTTTTAGTGCCAAGTGTTTGGTGACATGAGGGGGGAGAGTATATAGCCTTTTTGCCAAACAAGCCATAACCAAACCGTCTGAGTCTCGAATAACCACCCCCACACCAATGTGACCTCTCCCTCCTCCCATTGCTGTGTCGACTTTGAGTTTTAATTGACCTACTAAAGGTGGCTTCCAACCCAAATTTGAAGGGGTTCGAATCCCCTTAGGCCTGTCTTCGATTACATTACACTCTTGGAAGTCCCACAATTAGAAAAAAAACCTGAAAATTTTAAATTTAAAAGAATACAAAAATTATTGTAAATGTAAAGTAGAGTCCTAAAATATATGAGATAGAATACAAAATATATGATAGTAAAATATTTTAAGCTCGTGTTTTAAAAATACTTTTGTCTTTTTTATTATATACTAGTTGAAAGCTTATGTTGCGTACATGCATACTAACACTTTTTTGGATGAATTATTAGAATAGTTCGTTATTGCATTAGAAAAAGGTTGAATACATAAACCGCAAACCGATGGCGACTGCCTGAACTAAGCAAATAGTTGGTGGAACATCAACACCCACTAGAGCAAGCGGTTAACTGAATGAACAATTATGGGAGTGAGCAGTTTGTAGTTTTGGGAGTTTGTATTCAAGAGGTAACCAATTTGAACAAGCTCTTTCCTCTCTTATTCTTCTTCTTTGGTGTTTCTTCTTCTTTTTCTCCTCCCTTTCTTCTTGTTCTTCTTTGACATGTCATTTTTTATGTGACGACTGCCTCATTATCCCTCTCATCACACTCCTATATCCTTATTAATAGAATGAGTTAACTATACTGACACTCCTTGTATTTTTTTAAAATTATAGAGATACTGTAATAATCGGGAAATTTTACTGTTCTCGGAATATTGTAAATTGCTTGTACATGATGAATTTCATGTTTAAAATGTGAAATGAATGATTAATATTGTGTAGAACGAGATAAAATGTTCTAACAATATTACAAATTAAGAATTCGACGATGTAAAAGCATGCCGAATTGAGCTGGGGAAAAACAGTGAACTGCAAACCCTAGTAGGTGACTCAGGGTAAACTGAATGCACAAAAAGATAAAATACTGATAGTAGTGATTTTAGACGTGAGTGCGCGTGTGTGTTACACATAGTATCGAGAAGTTGTTCTAGATGACCTCTTCTTGACCTAAAATTAATATATTTAGATTCAGCATGCTCAAATTAGTCAATTGAGCATAAAAAGTAACATTTGACCTGGACATATGCAGTATCAAGAAATTGGTCAAGATGACATTTTCTTGATATAAAACTGATATATTTGGAATCAGAATGCTCAAATTAGTCAATTGAGCACAAAACGAGAATTTTGACCGGGAAATGTACAGTACCAGAAACTGACTGAGATGACCTCGGATGACGACGAAACTGATATATTTGGATTCAGAACGTCCAAATTAGTCAATATAGCCTATCAGATTGCTCAAATTAGTTAATTGAGCACAAAGGTAAATTTTGACCGGGAATTCACAATATCAGAAACTGGTCGAAATGATCTCGGATGGAAATAAAACTGATATATTTGGGTTCAGCACGCCCAAATTAGTCAGGATAGCTCATGTTGAAATTTTGGATAAAAATGGTATAAAAGGTTGAAATTGCAGAAAAGGCCCAATAATTTTCATTTTCTGGATTTTCTCCCCCACATATACACCGTCGGTGAACAGTAACCGACCACTGGAAATGGTGTCTGTTTTCGACACCGCCAGTCTCGTTGGAAAGCTCTCGACGAGCTGAGTCCAACGGTGTGCTGAATCGACAGAACCGACGCCGGAGAACACCGCACGCGCCGCCCAAAGCCGCCGGTGGCCGGAAATTTCAAACGGCCGTATCTCCGCCGTCCGACCTCCGATTGACAAGATTCCGGTCCCAAAAGCTTCGTCTTGAAGAGCACTACAAAACCCAACTAGTGGTTCATCTCAACAGCCGTCAGATTGCACCGTCCGAAGCCGCGCCGTTGTCACCGTGAAGCCGTCGTGGAATCCGTCGTTTCCGGCCGAGTCGAGGGACACCGTGGGTGTCAAAATACTCAGAAGATGATGGGAAACAAAAGCACTCAAACAATTTCGGGCAACAACCCCGGCACGGCAACGATTCAATGCCGCCGCCGTGGGTCGAGTTTTCGAGGCTGATTGTCGACGATCGGAGCCTCCAACGGTGAAATTGACACCACCAATGGACTCCTCTCGTCGAGACCTTCAAGGTGGACACCTCTGTTGTTCGCGCCGCCGCCGTTCGCCGCCAGTCAATGCTGGAGTCGACGCCGGTCAACGTGGTCAATGCCGGTCAACGGGGGCGGAAAAATGAAGAATGGCCCGTTGGCCTATTTTCGACGTTCTGGACACATCTGTGGCATCAGAATTGCCAACCGGGATTCTGAATGTGAAGAACGGAGACAAAAAGTTTGTGCGATCGAGACCGAATAGTTCGTTCGATCACCAACGGAATGATTTTGGTAGCGATTTCGTTTCCCTTCATTCCTTATTTATGTATTGAAATGATTTATATGTAATTTGCATTCAAATTGTAAAAAGAAAAGAAAAAAAAAGAGTAAAATGAATGAAATGTCGGAAAAAGAAAATGTATGAGAAATGTGAATATTTTTACGTAAAAAGTTGAGTTTTATGTAAAAATTAGGCCTCTGGTATAGTACGTAGTAGATTAGACTAAGTTAGATGGTTTTGAGGCGTTTCCTAAACGCCGGAAACCTAGAAATTTAGCGGAAATGCTGCCGAAATTTTGAAAACGGCACTAAGGGCATTTTAGTGAAAAACGAGAGGTAAATTGTGTTCGGTAATGGAAACCGAGACCCTTCGATGAGTTAGGCTCGGAAAATGGGAAAATGAACCTTTGAGGAATAGTAAACCGTCCATCCGAGGTTGTGAAATGTAAAGGAACGGAAAAACCGACGTCAAGGGTATTTTAGGAAACGAAAGGTAAATTTGAGGTCAGGATGAAAACTCGAGCCCACTCGGTGTCTAAGGCTCGGGATTAGCATAACAAATGTTTCAGGAGTACTGAAATACCCATTTAAAGCTCCGAAACGTAAGAAAAACGAGAAACGACCTTAGGTGTCGGAATAGTATCACCCGAGGGTCGGATGACCAATAGTCGTCTATGGAACAGCAATGGATGCTGTAAAAGTATGTAAAACCTTAAGAAATATTATTTTATGATATTTGGGCTTAGAAAATCCTGTTAAAAGTCACAGTAAGCATATAACGGTCCCGAGACCCGTCAGGGGCAAAATGGTCATTTTGACCAAAAATTTCCGAAAGGCTCGGAAAGGACCGTGAATGCCTAAGGATAGTTAAAATGAAATTATAAAAGTTAAATTGAGTCTTAAACCAACAAAAAGTAGGTTTATGATGAGAAATCAAATCAGGGGCAAAATGGTAATTTTGCCAAGAGTTAGTGTAAAAATGGAAAATGGGATTTTAGATTCCTAAGACCATTTACGGGAAATAAAACGTAGAATTTTTACGTTTTACAAAATTTTGAATATGAAATGAAGATTTAGAATAACTGTGGTTATTCCGGTTATAGGAACCCGTTCCAGATGCGGCAAAAGAACGTCTGCGGAGTCAGGGAAGGAAATGCTAGCGAAAGTATCTGTAAGTTCGAACATTTAATTGACTGTAACATGAATAGACTATTATGTCTAAGTGTGATATGTATAAGTTCTAGCATTCATTTGTCTGCTCATGAACATTCTGATGTTGTTCATTATATGAATGAATTGATCTGTTATGTCTAGGTTTATGTGCTATATGAATGTTTCATAGCGCGATGCTATGATAACTGTTTGGTAAGCTCAGATATTTACATGTCTGTAGCATGAATTACTATTTGATTGATTTAAGTATTTTTCGTACAAACTTGTAAAGTCCTACGGGCAATAGGGGTGTAGTTAAACTAACTCACCTAATGAAATGAGAAATTAAAAAGTGTATAAATAATACACTATGGAGAAGTGCTAGGACACTATAGTACGGTTAATTAAAAACACACATAATGAAATAAATGTAAAGACCTACGGCGATAAGGGTTCCACCGTGGGATGATTCATATGAATGTCGCCGGTGGTGAACTATAAGAAAGATGGTAATGAAACCACTATAGTGTACCGCCTCTCCAACATAGTGGTGGAGGTTTTTCTCAGATCCTACAAGGATATCATGGCTGTGGAGGCCGATGTTCTAAGGTCACTCCTTAGACCCTCCCAGTTAGCGCGCTAATAATCATCGGTACTGCCATAAACAGAGCTTTAAACTAGAAATCAAATAAAGAATAAACAATCAATAAAATGATAAAAATCATAATTGAGCATAACCGAAGCTTACGCTAGAATAGTGTAAATTCGGTTAGGGTATGTGAATAGTACCCTGATAGAGTAAAGTGAATAGTAACTAGTTAGGGTAACTATTATAATTCATCGGTCAAAAGTCAAAGTTACTATTCATGGTAAATAGTATTCATAGGAAATTAAGTTTTAGTGTTTTTGAATCAATATGATTCTTACTATGTATGTTTGAACTTACTGAACCTGTTAGCTCATCAGTTTGTTCATGTTGTAGGTAAAAAACCTGTCCAGTAGATTTCTGAAAGGCAGTAGGATGCGAACGTGTCAAAGGGATAGGGAATCCACTGTGGATATGGTTCTGCTACAAGTTTTCCGCTGAGCGTTGAAAAAGGAGATTTAAATAAAGAAAAGACATGTATTGCAAAAAGAGTTGAATTATGTTTTGTGTATAAACTATGTTTGTACTTTTAAAGGTGATAAATATAGTTCAGTTTAATTACGTTATGTTTACAAACAAGAAAAAGTATTAAAAAAAATGATTCCAAATTTCACAAAGGGTTTAAAGGAAAGAAAAGAATTTAGGCGACCCGACGAAGTTCACGAGCTATTTCAGTCGGCTAAGGAGCTTGATTGTAATAGTTTCTGTGGACCGAGGCCGGGGGCGCCACAGATACCGATGGGAATTTTCTGCAAGTGCACAGTTCACTCAAGTAATACAGTGAATGGGTAGAGTATCATCCCACAAAGACTGTTATTACTAAAAATCTTAAAGAAAACTTAGACCAAGTAATTGCAAAATTTAATAATGAACTATAATGAAATATAACTAACGCGATACCAGGAAATAAAAATGCGCAGATAATGTGTGTATCAAAAAGAACAGATTAATAACCAAGCTGAATTGAATTGACTGAGAATCAATTTCCCCTCCCTTGTAATTTGTCAATGTATACTATAGCAATGCTACAGCAATGTTCCTCAGTTAACCTAGTACTTAATATTTTGCAAGATTCTTCCGAATTACTTATGCTTCTACTTCTTTCCTTTATATTTAACATATTCCTATGCTAAAATAAAATATGAGGTCAATTTAAGACCAAGTTCATGATCGGTTATGTGAGGCAAATATGCATTCCTGCTTAACTTGCAAAATCTAGCTAGTTCCTTTAACAAAACTAACCAAACACACATCATTCAATACCTGTCTAATTCCAATCAGTTTTCTAACCAATTAAAATCTCAGTTTTATGCTCAAGATAGCCAGTCAATGAACACAAATAAACAAGTAAATTAATATTGAATAAGCTGATTAACATTAAAATAGCAAGCTAAGCATTCACTTCTTAATTACAAGTTCGGGTACTTTATCATCCCAGCCAAAAGTAAATTTAGTTCATGGTTGTTTGTACACAAAAAACTCAGCGAATATAGACATTGTTTAGAAAAAGAAAGAGTGAAATACAACCAAAAATAAATTGGAAAAGGCACAAATGGAGTTGTCCAGCACATGGTGTTGGTCGTGG
The DNA here is from genome assembly GCA_035233585.1 of Antiaris toxicaria. Taxonomy (NCBI): domain Eukaryota; kingdom Viridiplantae; phylum Streptophyta; class Magnoliopsida; order Rosales; family Moraceae; genus Antiaris; species Antiaris toxicaria. The sequence continues at coordinate 20,692,594 of CP141155.1, read as the reverse complement.
TACTTCTAGCTACCCCTTCCGGAAATGGCTGAAATTCCCTTTCCTTTTTCTGTGTACTCTTTTCTTCTTTTGAACCTGTCCTTTTTTTCTCTGTTTTTCTTTCGATTCACACGCTACTCTATCTGTTCCTTCAGAAAATAAAGGTTCCCTTTTATATGCTAGGGCAAATGGATGGTGGCCATGTGTGAGCAATCTAATGGTTAAGAAATTTTGATGTCCTAACAATAAGACAGCTCACAGTTTTTGTCTTTTTCTGTCCAGTTCAGCACTAAATATACTGCCAGCTATGCTTTGACTTGTCAACCTGGTTTACTGAACTCTGCTCAGATGCTCCTGCAATGCTGTGGCATCACTTGAAATCAAGCATCCTTGCCATTCCGCTCAAATCTTGCACTTCCATTCTACCCAAAGCATGACTTTCCTTTTCATCAACCTTTTAACCATTTCACCCTATAACATACTTCAAAACATTAAACACATATATGAAAAATTAAATTTTAACAAATTGAAATAAAATTTTAAACCTTACCCCTAAAAGTATCTACTTAAACTAATAAAATACTGAAAACTCCAGGGATAAAGCACACTTTTAAATCCATTGCAGCTATGATAACTCTAATTTCTTAGAGTTATCACACCCCCAAACTTAAACTATTGCTCGTCCTTGAGTAATGAAACAGAGACACAAACTCACAAACAAAACGCCAAAAAGACAGCCAAGAATGACACAAACAACTTTGATCTTACTACAATGCATTGTTGGAGCGAAATTTTCTGAATTACCATTTTTATTGTCTAGCTCATCCTTCAAGATCAACACTTATTAAATATTCACTCAATTCATCACAAACCTGCTCCCAATTCAAATTCTCTCTAAGTGTGTGTGTGACAGCTACAGTTAGTATTCTTGAATCACCCAAGTCTGGTTAAACCTTGATCATCAAACCTAATTTATGGTTTCATAAGCTGGCTCTTCAAATCCCTCTCCACTAATGTAAGTTGACCAAACAATTAACGTCAAATAGGCATCTAGGGCATGAAACAGGAACTTTTCTAAGATGAAAATGGGGGTATTTTTATTTTTTATCTTTTTCTTTCCTTTTTCTCTTATTATTATTATTTTTATTTGGATCACTCTCTAATATCACCACTGTCTTTTTACGTGAATGTCAACATTTGTGATGAAGATATCCGGTTACTCAACAAGATCACCATTAAGAGATGCTATAACATACTCATATTTTGAAGTACTGTTTGATGTAAAAGTACACATGGGGCTCATGTTACTCATGGTTACTAAGTGGCTCAAAATAGTGGAGTAAGTCCAAAAATTTTATTTTATTTCATTTTCTCTATCTTTTTTTTTTCATATTATTGTATAACCCCCAAACTTTAGCCCAACTTAGTTCCCTTTACAACAAGATGCCTACATTTCCCTTTTATGCTTGGTTTCCTGAAACTTCACCTTGAGGGATTCACAAAACCAGTTCTAAAACCTTAAGCTCTCACAATGGTTCAAACTTTCTTAGGTTTTCCAAGTGGATTCTAACCATAGTTGCTTATGCAAAACTGGAGAATTTTTATTTACAAAGCAAACTTATGACGAACATCACAAATTTTCAATTCATGTCAATCTATCCTATGAGCTAGACATCTCCAATCAATTATTTGATATTTATTTATTTATTTATATATATATATTTTATACGCTGTAGCAAAGGCAACTCCAACAGTGCCGTAGCAAGACCGGGGGGGGGGGGGGGGGTATGAGCAAATAAACAACCCGACTCACAAACACATCAAAACGACAACACAATCACATCAAACAGAAAATGCTAAAGCTATGACAAAATATGCAGATAAAACAATGCTACAGCAATATTTCAATGCTCACACAAACTATGCTGTAGCACTACTTAGAGCAATGCTATAGCAATGTACCAATGAACCCTGAATATTATATTGTAGCAAACCACTAAAAAGCACAGGATAAAAACAAATCACTTAGACAAACACAAAGCAACGAAAGCACCCCCAAACTTTAAATTTAGCAGTGTCCCTACCCCTATAAAATTTTTTTTTAGAATGATTGAAAAATGAAAAACAAAGAGAAAAGGGTAGAACTCCCTGGGACCAAAGGCAGGATGCCATGGTGGTTAATCTTCATCTGATGAACTAGGAGTCTCTTTGCTGCGAAGATCTACAGGGAAGGTAGGGAAGGGGCATGGCGGCTGGGATAAACTCTACTGCAACATCTGGTGAAGAACAGTATCCCTCTGCTGTGCATAGCTCCAGTATTGTTGTTGCTGCTTCTTCAATTGCTGCAGCATTGTCATCATCTCATATTATTGAATCTCCTGCAGGCTCATTCTTTTTTCTAACATCTGGAGACCTTGAGCCATTGTTAGAGGAACCTCCGTCTTGCTACTTAATGCTGTAGCCTCGCCAGCGGCTGAGGGTTTTAAGGACGGACCAGCTTCTTCTTCATCATCAGCTGTAGTGTACCTGGTTTGTCTCGATCCTTCTTGTGCAATCCTTGATACTGCAGCTGGCGTGATGATCCCAGAGGCCTTCAGCTTTTCTTCACTATCGTGATAGAACACACCACTGTTTTCAATCAGTTCAGAGATCAATGGTGGAAACCAAAGATTCCCTGACGGTTTATGTGCACAGCTGCAAATCTCCTCATACATAATCCTACCTACATTGACTGGTTTTCCCGTGATTATGTAGTAAAGGAGAACAGCCCTATCTCTAGACACTGTCTAAATATGTGTGGACGGCATGAGTCTAGATTTTAAGAAGTGGTACCACACTTTTGGGCTTGGCTTCAGATTGTTCCTAGGAAAGGTGTAGGCTCCTTAAGCAGATATAGTCCACTGCATTCCCTCTATGCACAGAGTGGTGATCACTTCTTGCAATAGATCTTCAGTTACATTTTCGACCATCTGTAAATAACTGTCTTTTACATCTTCCAATTCGTAGAAGTTGTTGATGTCTGCTGGTCTCAGCTTTACTTGAACGCCTCTCACTTCCACAACTTCTGGCCGGCTTTCAGGAAAATTTGCATAGAATTCACGAACCAAAGGTATGATGGCTTCTCCTGGTTGCGTGCAAAACTTCCTCCAATTGTGCTTGTTGGTTACAGAATAGATTGGCTCTGTGTAACCCATGGTTGGTGTATCCTTAAGTATGAATCCCTTTTCCAGATAAAGGGTTTTCTTGGACACCCATTTTTTCAAATCTCTCATCTGCTTCGTCAGATACGAATTTGTTCAATACTGTGGCTCTTCGGGCTACACTTTTCCTCCCCATTTTTTTTTCGAAACTAAATCTACAAAATTCCCCTTCACACTTTACCCCACCGTACCCAATCCTACACAACTTCTCTTCCACCAATACCACAGTTCACCAAATCACAATCTTAATTCCAAAATAATCACAATGTGATAACTCAAAGCAAGAGATAAGAAAATAGAAATGCTTACTACTTGTGTCACCCAGGAAAATTGCTCTACCCTTTTTCCTCTTCAATCTTCCCTTTTTGTGCTCTTTGTCGACTTGAGGGCGAGTGAAAATGGCGGTGTTGAGATCAAAATGGAAAATGGGTCTTATTGTGATTGACTGATTGAACGAAAGAAAGGAAGAGAAGAAGATGGAAATGGTGGAATGAATAAATTGGGTGATGGAATCATCCTTAAGGCAGAGAGCACGGATATGGCAGGGCGGTTATGGAGAAGAAAACAAAAATGGAGTTCGAAGAAGAAAAAGGGAAAAACGGCCGTCAGAAAGAAAAAGAAAATGGGGGAAAAGGATGGTTGTGGGCCAAAGAAAAAATAATGTAGGGTTTTATGGGGGATTGCCAAGTGGCTCTCTCTTTTTCGCTTTTTTTTTTTTTTAAATTGGCACGACTTGTATTTTCTGGTGTCCAGTTTGCTGCAGCATTGGTTATAACGTTGTTATAGCAAACTGGAACTTTGTCTGAAACAAAAAATCTTCTTCCTTTCACCAGCACCTGCTCTCTTCCTGTTTCATCAGAGATCTCCATTCTTTTCCTCCGTGTCATCAATGCCAAACATTTATTTATTAACAATTTAAATCAAATACACACCTTAATCAAACCAAATAATTTCCAAATCAGGAAAACTAAACAAATCAAAATAGAAACAACTAGAATAGAATCAACTCAGGAAAACTAAACAAATATGGGTTGCCTCCCACAAGCACTTGTTTTACAGTCGACAGCCCGACTACTTCCTTTTTGTTTACTGTACTGAATCTCTCAAGGAGATGGAAATCTTCTCCTTGTCAAACGATCCCCTTCAATAATGTTTTAGGTGCTATCCATTCACTTTAAACTTTCTTCCTGAGTTTTCTTCTTTGAGCTCCACTGCACCATGAGGAAATACTTCTACAATTCTGAAAGGACCTGACCATCTTGATTTCAATTTCCCTGGAAACAGTTTTAGCCGTGAATTGAAGAGGAGAACCTGCTGCCCTTTTTCAAATGTCCGTGGGAGAATTTTGTTGTCGTGCCATCTCTTAACTTTCTCTTTGTAAATCGTTGCATTCTCATATGCCTACATGCAGAATTCCTCCAGCTCATTAAGCATAAGCATTCTCTTTTCTCCTATAGCTTGAGCATCAAGATTAAGTTTGGCTATTGCCCAATGCGCCTTGTGCTCCAATTCCACCGGCAAATGGCATGCTTTGCCAAATACCAATTTGTATGGGGATGCTCCGAGAGGAGTTTTGTAGGTTGTTCTGTATGCCCATAAACTGTCTTCTAATCTGATTGACCAATCTTTTCTTGAAGGGTTGACCACTTTCTCAAGGATCCTCTTCACCTCCCTCTTAGAAACCTCTGTTTGTCCACTTGTCTGGGGGTGGTATGCTGTAGCAACCTTATGCTTCACTCCATATTTGGCTAGAGTGGTCTCAAACTGTTTGCTACAAAAGTGAGTCCCTTCATCGCTTATGATTGCTCTAGGAGTTCCAAAACGTGTAAATATGTTCTTGTGCAGAAACCTCACAACCATCTTTGAATCATTTGTCGGAGATGCTACAGCTTCTACCCATTTGCTCACATAATCTACTGCCACCAAGATGTATTGGTTGTTGTAGGATGAGGGAAATGGTCCCATGAAATCGATGGCCCATACGTCAAATAGCTCAACTTTCAAAATATTATTCAAGGGCATTTCATGCCTCTGTGAAATGTTTCCCACATGCTGGCACCGATCACAGGTCTTGGCAAAAGTATGAGCATCTTTAAACAATGATGGCCAATAGAATCCTGACTGCAAAACTTTGGTCGCTGTTCTAAGCCCTCCGTAATGTCCACCATATGGAGATGAATGGCAATGATGAAGTATCCCAACTATCTCTTCCTTTGGTACACAACACCTAAGAATCTGATCTGCACACTACTTGAACAAATATGGCTCATCCCAGAAGTAGAACTTGGTATCATGAAGGAACTTTTTCCTTTGCTGAGCTGTCAAATCAAGCGGAAGAAGACCACTAACTAAGTAGTTCACAATATCAGCATATCATGGTGCACTCAACTGCTGGATCACAAAAAGCTGTTCATCTGGGAAAGACTCCTTAATTGTTCCTTCAATTTTCTCTGTCACATTTGTTTCTAACCAAGACAAGTGATCAACCACTTGATTTTTAGTCCCTTTTCGGTCTCTTATCTCCAAGTCAAACTCCTGAAGCAATAAAACCCATTTGATCAACTTCGGCTTTGCATCCTTCTTAGCAATGAGGTATTTTATGGCTGAATGATCCATATAGACCACAATCTTAGTGCCTACGAAATATGCTTTGAACTTGTCAAATGCAAATACCACCGCCAAGATCTCTTTCTCGATTGTCGTGTAGTTGAGCTGGGCATCTGTTAGAGTTCCACTGGCATAGCAGATGGAGTGAAATATTCTCTCCTTCCTCTGCCCTAAGACTGCTCCTATAGCGTAATCGCTAGCGTCGCAGATCAGTTCAAATGGAAGAGACCAATCAGGTGCCACAATGATGGCTGCTGTCACAAGCTTCTTCTTCAATTCGGTAAATGCATATTGGCATTCCTCATCAAATGCAAAAGGCTTGTTTTGCTCCAAAAAAGCACACAGGGGCTTAGAGATTTTTGAAAAATTTCTTATAAATCTTCTTTAGAAACCTGCATGGCCCAAGAAGCTTCTTATTCGCTTGACTGATGTAGGCAGTGGAAACTTGTCAATGATCTCAATCTTTACTTTGTTCACCTCAATGCCTTTCTTTGAAACTTTATGCCCTAGCACAATCCCCTCCGTCACCATAAAGTGGCATTTTTCCCAGTTCAGCACAAGGTTGGTCTCCTCACACCTCTTCAAAACTTGCTCCAAATTAGCCAAGCAACCATCAAAAGAATCTCCCACCATCGACAAATCATCCATGAAGATCTCTAAAAACTGCTCCACTATATCTGAGAAGATAGCCATCATACAGCGTTGAAAAGTTGCCGGTGCATTACATAATCCGAATGGCATTCTCCTAAAAGTGAATGTCCCATATGGGCAAGTGAAAGTGGTCTTCTCCTGATCCTCTGGTACTATTGCAATCTGGTTATACCCTGAATAACCATCTAGAAAGCAGTAATACTCCTTCCCAACCAGCCTGTCTAGCATTTGATCAATAAATGACAGTGGGAAATGATCTTTCCTAGTAGCCTTGTTCAGCTTTCGATAGTCCATACAAACTCTCCATCCTGTGACTGTACGAGTAGGAATCAATTCATTGTTGTCATTAGTCACTACTGTCATTCCTCCCTTCTTAGGCACACATTGTACTGGACTAACCCATGCATTGTCTAAAATAGGATAGATTATTCCTGCATCCAGCCACTTGATCACTTCTTTCTTCACAACTTCTTTCATGATGGGGTTTAACCTTCGCTGTTGCTCCACAGAGTTGCTATAGCAATCCTTCAACAAGATTTTATGCATACAAATTGAGGGACTAATTCCCTTGATGTCTGCAATTGTCCACTCTAGTGCCTTTTTAAACTTCCGCAGCACAGTAAGCAACTTCTACTCTTGCTCCTTATTTAACAAGGCTAAGATTATCAGTGGAAGTGTTTCTGACTCTCCCAAGTAAGCATAACGGAGGTGTGAAGGAAGAGGCTTCCGTTCTAAAACTGGTGGCTCTTCAATGGATGGTCTCGGCTTCTTGACTTCACAATCTGTAAATCCTAATAGTTCAAAGCTTATCTCCTTATATGCTCTGACAGATTTTGCCTCCACCCAAGCTGTTTGAGCACTTGTTTCCTCATCAGCTTTCTTTACTTCTGTTAACAACGAGGGTTCTAATTGATCTTCGTAGTATCTCTGCTCAATTTTCTCTGATGCCACATAATCAATCACATCCACCATTGGGCATTCTTCCACTTTATCTGGGAACCTCATCGCCTTAAGCACGTTAAAAGTAACCTGCTCCTCATTGACTCTCATCGTTAGCTCTCCTTTTTGCACATCAATTAGTGTCCTTCCTGTTGCTCGAAACGGCCTTCCCAAAATGATAGGTACTTCTCTATCTGCTTCAAAATCAAGGACAACAAAGTCTGCAATAAAAATGAATTTATCTACCCTCACCAAGACATCTTCAATTTTTCCTTCTGGGTGGGTAATTGATCGATCCACCAATTGTAAAGTTACTGTGGTCGACCTAGTTTCTCCGATTCCCAACTTTCTAAAGACTGACATTGGCATGAGATTAATACTGGCCCCAAGATCACAAAGGGCCTTCTCAAAGTAATTATTGCCAATAGCACAAGGAATGGTGAAACTCCCAGGATCCTTCAATTTTGGGGGGAGTTTATTCTGTAAAATGGTGCTGCATTCTTTAGTCATAGCTATTGTCTCAAACTCTCCAAGTCTTTTCTTTTTTGTAAGTATGTATTTCATGAACTTGGCATAGTTCGGTATTTGCTCAAGTGCTTCCACAAGTGGAACATTGATATGCAACTGTTTCAAGACATCCAAAAACCTTTTAAATTGCTTATCTTGTTGCTGCTTGTGGAATCGCTGAGGGAAAGGTGGTGACGGTCTGTTAATCTGTTTTTCTGAACAGCTTTGCTGTTGCAATGCTGTAGCATTGTGGTCTGCAGCAAAATTTTGTTCTCTTGCTTCCTCCACTTCATTTCCTTTCTTCTTTTCTTCTTGGATTGAAGAGGGCTCCTTTTGATGTATAGGCTTCTCCCTGGATGAATCTAGCTCTTTTCCACTTCTCAATGTAATGACTTTGCACTGTTCCTTGCCTCTCACCTAGGATTCTCCGTGTCACTTGGCAAGGAACCTTGAGGTCGGTTGTTCAAGGTATTAGCTAGCTGCCCTAGTTGATTCTCCAAATTCCTCAATGAAGCTGCTTGACTTTGAATCAAGGCTGATTGGTTTTGGATGATGGCATCATTCCTTGCCATATACTCTTTTAATATGTTCTCCATTGATGAAGATTGATCCACGGCCTGAGTTCTTGCTTGTGGTGGAAATCCTAGGGATGGCTTGAACTAGAACCTGCGTTTTGCCCTTGAGAATTCTAAGAAAAATTTGGATGCTGCCTTCACCCTGGATTATAAGTGTTCGAGTATGGATTGTGATTCCGGTTGAAATTTCCAACATAACAAGCCGATTCTGGATTAGATGGACATTGATCGAAGAGATGCCTTTCACCACAATAAGTACAAGAAGAAGCTGTGGAATGCTGCGACTGTACACCTGAAGCCAAGTTCATTGACTTCAACACACTATTCAGCAATGAGACTTGAGCTGTCAGAGCAGTCATTGCATCCAATTCATAAACCCCTGCTATTCTTCTAATTGAGGCTGCTCTCTCAGACGGCCATTGATAATTATTGTTAGCCATCCTCTCTAAAATTTCATAAGCTTCATTGTAAGACTTTGCCAAGATAGCTCCGTTGGCTGAAGCATCCACTATAGTCCGGGTTTGCCCATTTAAATCATTGTAAAAAGTCTCCATTTGAATCCAATGAGGAATCCCATGATGAGGACATTTACGCAAAAGCTCCTTGAATCTTTCCCATGCCTCATATAAAGACTCATCATCTAACTATTGAAAACCAGTAATGTCATTCCTGAGCTTGGCATTCTTCGTAGGTGGGAAGTACTTCATCAAGAATCTCTCTACCAAGTCATTCCACGTGGTCACTGGATTCGAGGGTAGAGAATTCAACCATGCTCTTGCTCGGTCCCTCAGAGAGTAAGGGAACAACTTCAATCTCAAAGCATCTTCTGAAACCCGCGACAGTTTGAAGGAATCACTCACTTTCATAAAAAGTTTAAGATGGAGGTGAGGGTCTTCTGTCGGCATCCCACTGAACTGTCCCACTATTTGGTGTTAGGAAATGCCCTAAGTATTAGAGACATTTTGATGTATTCATTTTGAACTGGATAATAAAATTATACATAGAGGTTATTCATTACATTGCTATCAGTCCTCGTCTTATTTACATGTTAAAGTAAATGTAAGCAAATATGGCTCACTGACTGCTTGTGTTAAAACTGTTGGAACGTTGCATACAATGGACTTTTGTATGCGAGAAGACAATGTTCTAAAGTTAGCAGTCTAAACTATGGTCTGTAGTCTATGGGGTTAGACCGAGCATCTAACTCATGTTAAGACTATTATGTTGTCTAAAGCCTTAGAGGGGACGGTCTGTCTTGACTGTCTGGAGCTGGACTCCCAAGTAGAGACATGGATATGTTGCTTGGTGGTGACATATTAGACCGGGACTAAAGCGTGATTGATCTACGTAGTCCGCTATGAGTGGATCAATCTGCTTTTGACGTTCATTGTGCAATAACCTTAATCCTGAGTAAATGAACTACTTCATGTATATGACTTGTGTACTTTGATGTTCCAATGGCTAAAGCGTCTCAGAGGTAGTAAGCTTATAGACCGGTTCGTTGGGTGCATGACTTGTATACGATGAAGGGTTTGTTTGCAGATATCGGAATCATAGCTCTGAGGAGTTAAAGGTATCCTCTTAAAGGCATTATACTGAATGTGAAAATGGACAAGGCCTTGGGTCGTCTGCTGGGCGGATGACTTCTTATTCACATTTGGTGAATAATCATTTTCTAGATTCGGTAGTATAATGGAACTTTAAGATAGCCTGATCAGTAGGATTAAACGGACTTTGACCTAAGGCTGATCATGGATATCATATGAGGGTTTTGCATATATGACAAGGTCATTGGATGGTAGCTCGTCACAGGCTTACGTAATACGGTATATAATTGGGAGTTCAGTTTCAGGTTTATAGTGGTGTGACTCTGAAATTAGTGATCATATGATTGAGTTGTTCGGTACAGAATGATGATCATATGGAATCATGGGAGCCCGATTATATATGTCCAATCAGTCCCTCTACTAGCTCCACATAATTCCTTAACGTTTGGCAAATTGATTTGTGTATGCTATAGGCTAGTTTATTATGCATGGATGGTGATAACACAGGATTAGGATGGTAGACAAGATTCTCTCCGGTTGGATTCAGATTTTGTTTTGGATAATAGAGTACACAATTATTCGAACTCCAAATAAAGTTGCCATGATTTTATTTGAGATTGGATTGGAGTTGTAGAAAATTATCCATGAGAACAAGAATATGAAATACAACCGTTTTGTGGAATTTGAAATTTGAATTTTGAAATTTGAAATTTGAATTTTGAAATTTGAATTTTGAATTTTGAATTTGAAATTTGAATTTGAAATTTGAATTTGAAATTCGAATTTGAAATTTGAATTTGAAATTCGAATTTGAAATTTGAAATTTGAAATTTGAAATTTGAATTTGAAATTTGAATTTGAAATTTGAAATTCAAATTTTGAATCACAGTCCAAGTAGGATTCGAATTTGTTGTGGAAAATCCACAAGGTTTGAAATTCGAATTTGAGTTGGATTAGGAGAGGATAATCTTGTTAGAATCCTACTTGAATTTTGAATCCAAATCCCAACAAATAAGGGACGAAATTTTTGAGGATAATGCTCATGAAAATTTCGGATTTTGTGGATAAGATTCAAGGGTAAATTCAAGCTTAAATCCTAATTGAATTTGGATTCTCTTCTTCCCTAAAAGTGGCCGAAATTTTGGAGCCTAAATCCAAGGAGAATTCGGTTATTTTTTGGATAAGGTTGAGATGAGATTTAGCTTGAAAATCCTAATGGAATTTTGATTCTCCCTTATCCATAATGGCCGAAATCTTTTGAAGGATTTTCTCCTTGTGAATTTCGGATTTTTTGGTTGAAAAAGGGAGATAAGATTCTAGTTAAAATCTTGTTGAGATTTGGATTAGATCTATCCTAAGAAAACCGAATTTTTAGTGGAGATTATCCCTTGGAAAAATTCGGATTTTATGGGTTTGGATAAGGGAAAATATCTTTTCCTAATCCAATTCAAATTCAGAGATTCACCTCATGCAGGTCTATAAATAGAGGTCCTGCCACTCCAGTTCTCTTAGACCACAGACTCTCAGGTGAGCAGGCTTATTGTTGCACAGCTCATCGTGACAATAAAGTTCTTTAGAGATCTGGGTGGTCGGAAGAAGACTAGCAGTGCTAGCATACCGATCGAGGTTCAGAGTGCCCACACACTCAGCCATTCGGGAATTGGAGAATAGTAGAGAAGGCTAGTTGGTTGAAGCCTGCGGTCACTCTCCTCCTGTTCATTGGCGTCCTTGAGGTATGAGTTTTAATTGTTGTTGATTTATTGTATATGGCATCATGAGATATTTAACGATCTAAAAATTTTTATTGTTCCGCTGCGCCACTCTGATACGTTTTTACCGATTTATTTTCCTACAATTGGTATCAGAGCCATCTCATGACTATGCCATGTACATAAATTAGACAATTACTTAGTCTTTTTATTTATGTATGGATTTGATATTTAGAGAGTGGCATTCTAGGGTTCTTTTATGTTGTTATCATGTATTATGTATAAAGTATGTGGTTATTTTAATTTTTTGAATTATTATAAGCATGCTTGTTTATACCGGTTATGGTTCCTTAGAATTTAGAAAAATTGTATCTAGGAATTTTTTATGTAACCATGAGAGCAGTTTATTAACACTGTGTTTTTCCCATGGATTTTAATTTTGTCTCTTAGAATTTTTATGGATAGAATTTTGTACACCGGAAACGGTATAGGAATTTTTTATGTAATTATTCTTGGAGGAGATTGAAGATTGAAGACCGTAATTTATTTTTCCCAAAAGTTAAATTTAATTTAAAGGTTGAAATTTTGATTGTGTGGAAAATTTCAATTTAATTGGGATTCAAATTAATTTTTGGAGATCCTAAAAGATAAATTGGAATATGGCACGAAAATCGAGACACGACCCCTCGGGATAGGCCGACGGGCCTTGGTGGGGCTGCAGCCCCTGCCCTCGGGCAGGATGGGGCTGCGGCAGCCCCTATGCAGGCAAGCATCACCCACGGCCGCAGGCTTGGCCTGCAGCCGAGGGTGGCGCAGCCTGCCCAAGGCTGGCCGCAGCCTGGGCGTGCAGCCACTGGCTGCAGGCGCTGCCTGCAGCCTGCCGGCTGCTGCGCCCAGCCTGGGCGTGCAGCCTGGTGCTGCAGGCTTGGCCTGCAGCCCGGCAGGCTGCACATGGGGCAGCCGTGGGCTGCCAGCCCCTCCGGGGTTGGTGGCTGCCCACGGCGGCTGCCGCCTACGGGGGCGGCGGTCCGACGGTCCAAAAATCAGAAAAATTTTGATTTTTAAATTTGAGATTTAATTTTAAATCATGTTTAAAAATATGTAATTAAAAAAAAAATTTTTGAAATTACATATTATTACACATGATGTTTAAAATTGTTTAAAAAATTTAAATTTGAAGTTTAAATTTGAAATTCGAATTTGGAATTTGAATTTGAAATTTAAATTTTTGGAGATTTAAATTTTAAATAATTCTTGGGATGAGAAATAAATGGAGAGGCTACATAAAGATGGATACAAGAAGACGGAACAAAATTCAAGACCCAAAGAATGCTTTGGATGGAATTTTGTAATCTTTATTTTCTTTGTTCTAGGATGGAACCATGGCTTGGTTATTCTGTCAATTATTTTTCTGTGATATATCATGGATGTATAAATATGTATTGATGGATGTTTTGTATGCATATTTGATAACATGTCGTATAGGATAGGTGAGTGCCGCTCATACTATATTGATCATACATAATTTGTCAAAACTTGCATGTTTTTCAAAATATTGAGTGGGAGAGGGTTTCAAACAAAACCCACGGCCTCCATTGTTGATCCATATGTGAAAGCATGGTAACGCCTCGCGTCAGTTCTGACCTGACCACACCCCTCGGTAGGTGTTTACCGCCGGCGGTATACTAGATTGGATCTCCTATGTGGAAAACGTGTTCGGGTGCGATCCTATTCATGACCACCCCTCGGTGGCTTGGTAGGGCGTGGATCGGGCTACGTAAACAATGGTTATACACTCAAGACTCGTTTAGTTATTAACCTTCCCTAGAAGCTCTGTTAACTAAACTGGTGGCCAAATAAGCGGTTATTAATATATGTCTTAACCTTGAAGGATTTAAGGTAACATATATTAATTGGACGGGGTCCATGTTCCGGCTATTTGTTCTCATGACCACCCCTCGGTGGCTTGGGGCAATAGGTGCTGAGAATTACCGTTGCAATGCTACATTTTTTTCAAGTTTCATGTAGGAACATACTTGTATGTTTTATTTGCTAAATTATCTGTATATTTGCTTGGGTTTTGTAATGATGTCTAGTATAATTTTATTTCAGTTCAAAATGTCACCGACACCCCTCATTTCGATACTTACTGAAAATAAGTTGAATGGCGATAATTATAAAGACTGGAAAAGAAATCTATTAATAGTTCTCAGCTGCGAGAGACACAAGTTCGTACTGGACGAACCATGCCCACCTGGGCCCAAACCTGACACACTACTTGAGGAGGTCCCGGTTGCCTATAATCGTTGGAGTGAATCCAATGAGATAGCTCGATGCTACATCCTTGCTAGCATGACGAGTGCTTTACAAAAGCAGCATGAGACTTATCAAGTTGCTGGGGAGATCATGGAAAATCTGGAGGACATGTTCGGAGGCCAAGAAAAATTGGCTCGACAGTCTGCAATCACCAGCATTATGAACTCCAAGCAAAAGGCGGGTGCTCCGGTGAAGGACCATATGATCACTCTAATGGGATTCTTCGCTGAGGCTGCCGAGAATGGTGCTGAGTTGGACTATAACACCCAGATCGAGATGGTGTTCAAGACTCTGTCTAAAGATTTTGTGGGGTTTAAGGCCGCATACAATCTGGCGACAAAGGAGTTAGGACTTACCGAGCTCATGAAGCAACTACAGGCTTATGAGCGGATGATCAGGGATGAGGATACGGTCCGACCTAAAGGAGAGGCCAATTTGGCGGAATCTTCCAATCCCTCACGGAAGAGGAAGAGGCCAAATAAGAAGCAAGTGGCTTCCAGTTCTTCTAATCCTCCTGTCTCGGACGGGAAGAAGAAGAAGAAGAACAAGAAGCCAAAGGACCCTAAAAAGTCCAAATGCTTCCACTGTGGGAAGGTAGGTCACTTCAAGAAGGCTTGCCGGGAATTCCTAGCCTCCAAGGGCAAGGAAGGTAAGGAACTTCATTACTTAGAAGCGTGTTTGGTGGAAGAATCGAAAGACACATGGGTCATTGATTCGGGCGCCACTAATCATGTTTGTGTTTCTATGCAGGGGTTCGTGGAAACGAGAAGTCTACATGATAGGAGCCTCTCGTTGCGGACTGGAGATGGTAGCTTTGTGGTAGCTGAGGCAGTGGGAGACGTTCATCTTTATTTTGATCAATTTAGGTTTATTTTATTGAAAGACTGTTTTTATGTTCCTAATTTTAGGAGGAACCTTATATCGGTAGCTTGTTTAATAAAGAATTCTTATTCAGTTTCTTTTAGTAAAAGAGTTGATATTCGTAGAAATAAGTCTTTTATCTGTTCTGGATGGATGGATGGAAACCTATATTTGATCAGACCAAAGATGTACTCACTGCTTGACACTGAATTAATTGATAACTCTAAAAGGTTGAAAGTTTCTCACTCTAACAAGGCGTATCTTTGGCATTTAAGACTTGGTCATATTAATCAGGATAGGATTCAAAGATTGGTGAAAGACGGTCCTCTGGAATCTCTGGAGGAGGTACGACTTCCCCAATGTGAGTCTTGTCTAGAGGGTAAGATGACTAAGAGGTCTTTTGGAGCTAAGGGTACAAGGGCACAGGAGCTCTTAGAAATTGTGCACACTGACGTATGTGGCCCCATGAACGTCACAGCACGAGGAGGGTTCGAGTACTATGTCTCTTTCATAGATGATTACTCGAGGTATGGATATGTGTATCTGATGCACCGCAAGAGCGAAACCTTTGACAAGTTCAAAGAGTATCGTGCGGAAGTGGAAAAACAATTGGATAAATCTATAAAGACACTTCGATCTGATCGAGGTGGCGAATACCTCTCCGATGAATTTCTAGGACATCTTGTAGAGAATGGGATATTATCCCAATTGACTGCACCTGGTACTCCACAACAGAATGGTGTAGCCGAAAGGAGAAACAGGACCTTATTGGATATGGTACGGTCCATGATGAGTTACTCAACGCTGCCATTATCATTTTGGGGACATGCTTTACAAACGGCGTGCTATATTCTGAACCAGGTTCTGAGCAAATCAATTCCTAGAACTCCGTATGAATTGTGGCGTGGCAGGAAGCCCTCCCTTGGACATATAGGAATATGGGGCTGCCCGGCACATGTACTGGATGGGGATGCGAAGAAGTTGGAACCAAGATCAGAATTGTGCATGTTTGTAGGGTATCCAAAGGGAACTAAAGGAGGTCTGTTCTATAACCCGAAGGAACAAAAGGTCATTGTCTCAACCCATGCGACATTCTTGGAGGAAAGTCACATGAATGACTTTAAACCTCGAAGCAAAGTGGTGTTAGAGGAGTTATCGGGTGAAAGAACTGCTCCACAGATTTCGGTCTTGGACGCAAGTCCAAGTTCCAGTGAAAGACTTGCAGACGATCAACAATTTAGGGTGCCTCGTCGTAGTGGGAGGGTTTCCAAGAAACCTAATTTCTTTATGTATGATGCTGAGGTATACCAGGCCGAGGCTCATGAGCATGAGGAAGATCCGGTCACATATGATGAAGCTATAAAGGATGTTGATTCTAGATCTTGGAAACAGGCTATGAACAATGAGATGGATTCTATGAAATCCAACTCTGTTTGGGAACTTGTAGATTTGCCGGATGGGATAAAACCCATTGGATGCAAACGGGTCTACAAAAGAAAGAAGGATGCGGAAGGGAGAGTGGAAACTTTCAAAGCTAGACTGGTTGCAAAGGGATACACGCAAAAGGCTGGAATCGATTACGAGGAAACCTTTTCGCCTGTTGCTATGCTGAAGTCTATCCGTATTCTTCTGTCCATTGCTGCGGCTCTCGATTACGAGATCTGGCAAATGGATGTCAAGACGGCATTCTTGAATGGCCATCTTGAAGAGTGTATCTATATGATACAGCCCGAAGGGTTCGTAGCAAAAGGCCAAGATAGGAAAGTCTGCAAGTTGCTTAGATCCATTTATGGATTAAAGCAGGCATCCCGCTCATGGAACCAGAGGTTTGATCAAGTGATTAAGACATTTGGTTTTGAGCAGAACGTTGATGAACCTTGTGTTTATAAACGTATTAAGGATGGAAAAGTGGTCTTTCTGATACTCTATGTCGATGATATACTACTCATTGGGAATGATGTAGGGAACTTATCATCGGTCAAGCTTTGGTTACACCAACAGTTTGACATGAAGGACTTGGGAGAAGCTAATTATGTTCTAGGCATTCGTCTCTTCAGAGATCAAAAGAACAAAATGATAGCGTTATCCCAAGCTTCATACATAGATAAAATAATTGACAAATATGCAATGCTAGAGGCAAAGAAAGGCTCACAACCTTCTATTGCCGATTTAACTCTTTCATTGGATGACTGTCCCAAGACATCGGAAGAAAAAGAGCGTATGAGTAAGGTCCCTTATGCATCCGCTGTGGGTAGCCTTATGTACGCTATGCTTTGCACTCGCCCGGACATATGTTTTGCAGTAGGTATGGTGAGTCGATATCAAGCGAATCCTGGAACCAAGCACTGGCAAGCAGTAAAGCATATACTCAAGTATCTTAAGAGAACGAGGGATTATATGCTAGTGTATTCTGGAGGGGACCTAACACCCGTAGGATACACGGACTCAGACTTCCAGACTTGTAAGGATTCGAGGAAATCGACATCTGGATCAGTGTTTTTGCTCGGAGGAGGCGCCATTGTGTGGAGGAGCGTGAAGCAGGGCTGCACAGCTGACTCTACTATGGAGGCTGAGTATGTGGCTGCGGCTGAGGCATCTAAAGAAGCGGTTTGGCTCCGCAAGTTCTTTAGAGACCTTGAGGTCATTCCGGGTGTTGACAAGCCTATCACACTTTACTGTGATAATACAGGGGCTATTGCCAACAAAAGGGAATCTCGGCACCACAAGAGGACCAAGCACATCGATCGGAGGTATCACATAATTAGAGGGCATGTGGAGACAGGACAAGTGGATGTATGTAAGATCGCGTCCGAGGACAACATCGCTGATCCCTTTACTAAGACTTTGGTAGCTAGAAGCTTTGAGAGGCATGTAGAGGCGATGGGGATGCGTAACATGGCACATCTGCTGGCTTAGGGCAAGTGGGAGATTGTTAGGAAATGCCCTAAGTATTAGAGACATTTTGATGTATTCATTTTGAACTGGATAATAAAATTATACATAGAGGTTATTCATTACATTGCTATCTTTCCTCGTCTTATTTACATGTTAAAGTAAATGTAAGCAAATATGGCTCACTGACTGCTTGTGTTAAAACTGTTGGAACGTTGCATACAATGGACTTTTGTATGCGAGAAGACAATGTTCTAAAGTTAGCAGTCTAAACTATGGTCTGTAGTCTATGGGGTTAGACCGAGCATCTAACTCATGTTAAGACTATTATGTTGTCTAAAGCCTTAGAGGGGACGGTCTGTCTTGACTGTCTGGAGCTGGACTCCCAAGTAGAGACATGGATATGTTGCTTGGTGGTGACATATTAGACCGGGACTAAAGCGTGATTGATCTACGTAGTCCGCTATGAGTGGATCAATCTGCTTTTGACGTTCATTGTGCAATAACCTTAATCCTGAGTAAATGAACTACTTCATGTATATGACTTGTGTACTTTGATGTTCCAATGGCTAAAGCGTCTCAGAGGTAGTAAGCTTATAGACCGGTTCGTTGGGTGCATGACTTGTATACGATGAAGGGTTTGTTTGCAGATATCGGAATCATAGCTCTGAGGAGTTAAAGGTATCCTCTTAAAGGCATTATACTGAATGTGAAAATGGACAAGGCCTTGGGTCGTCTGCTGGGCGGATGACTTCTTATTCACATTTGGTGAATAATCATTTTCTAGATTCGGTAGTATAATGGAACTTTAAGATAGCCTGATCAGTAGGATTAAACGGACTTTGACCTAAGGCTGATCATGGATATCATATGAGGGTTTTGCATATATGACAAGGTCATTGGATGGTAGCTCGTCACAGGCTTACGTAATACGGTATATAATTGGGAGTTCAGTTTCAGGTTTATAGTGGTGTGACTCTGAAATTAGTGATCATATGATTGAGTTGTTCGGTACAGAATGATGATCATATGGAATCATGGGAGCCCGATTATATATGTCCAATCAGTCCCTCTACTAGCTCCACATAATTCCTTAACGTTTGGCAAATTGATTTGTGTATGCTATAGGCTAGTTTATTATGCATGGATGGTGATAACACAGGATTAGGATGGTAGACAAGATTCTCTCCGGTTGGATTCAGATTTTGTTTTGGATAATAGAGTACACAATTATTCGAACTCCAAATAAAGTTGCCATGATTTTATTTGAGATTGGATTGGAGTTGTAGAAAATTATCCATGAGAACAAGAATATGAAATACAACCGTTTTGTGGAATTTGAAATTTGAATTTTGAAATTTGAAATTTGAATTTTGAAATTTGAAATTTGAAATTTGAATTTGAAATTTGAATTTGAAATTCGAATTTGAAATTTGAATTTGAAATTTAAATTTGAAATTTGAAATTTGAAATTTGAAATTTGAATTTGAAATTTGAAATTCAAATTTTGAATCACAGTCCAAGTAGGATTCGAATTTGTTGTGGAAAATCCACAAGGTTTGAAATTCGAATTTGAGTTGGATTAGGAGAGGATAATCTTGTTAGAATCCTACTTGAATTTTGAATCCAAATCCCAACAAATAAGGGATGAAATTTTTGAGGATAATGCTCATGAAAATTTCGGATTTTGTGGATAAGATTCAAGGGTAAATTCAATCTTGAATCCTAGTTGAATTTGGATTCTCTTCTTCCCTAAAAGTGGCCGAAATTTTGGAGCCTAAATCCAAGGAGAATTCGGTTATTTTTTGGATAAGGTTGAGATGAGATTTAGCTTGAAAATCCTAGTGGAATTTTGATTCTCCCTTATCCATAATGGCCGAAATCTTTTGGAGGATTTTCTCCTTGTGAATTTCGGATTTTTTGGTTGAAAAAGGGAGATAAGATTCTAGTTAAAATCTTGTTGAGATTTGGATTGGATCTATCCTAAGAAAACCGAATTTTTAGTGGAGATTATCCCTTGGAAAAATTCGGATTTTATGGGTTTGGATAAGGGAAAATATCTTTTCCTAATCCAATTCAAATTCAGAGATTCACCTCATGCAGGTCTATAAATAGAGGTCCTGCCACTCCAGTTCTCTTAGACCACAGACTCTCAGGTGAGCAGGCTTATTGTTGCACAGCTCATCGTGACAATAAAGTTCTTTAGAGATCTGGGTGGTCGGAAGAAGACTAGCAGTGCTAGCATACCGATCGAGGTTCAGAGTGCCCACACACTCAGCCATTCGGGAATTGGAGAATAGTAGAGAAGGCTAGTTGGTTGAAGCCTGCGGTCACTCTCCTCCTGTTCATTGGCGTCCTTGAGGTATGAGTTTTAATTGTTGTTGATTTATTGTATATGGCATCATGAGATATTTAACGATCTAAAAATTTTTATTGTTCCGCTGCGCCACTCTGATACGTTTTTACCGATTTATTTTCCTACATTTGGAGCATTTGGAACATGACCGGTTTGAGCTCAAACTGAGGTGCTTGGATTTCTGGCTGAACAATTCCAGGATTCAGCCCATGTAGCATTGGCACGGCATATTCTCTAATAGCTCTGTCTTTATCGTCACCCCCTGTTGCTGCATTGTTGCCAACCACTTCCTCTGCCATTTCTCCAATAACCGCGAAGCCTTGTTGCTCCCTTCTTCTTGTTCTGAATGTCCGTTCAGTTTTAGGATCTAAAGGTAGCAACTCCTGATCTCGCAGCCTATTCATACAGAAATTCAAGTGCCTATGAAGAAATCAACAAAAATCTTAAGATAAAAATAGAGAAATTGCAAAAACTAGAATTTAATTTACACAGATTACTAATTTACACAGATTACACAGATTAATCCCCGGCAACGGCACCAAAAACTTGATGGGAATTTTTTGCAAGTGCACAGTTCGCTCAAGTAACACAGTGAATGAGTAGAGTATCGTCCCACAGAGACTGTTATCACTAAAAATCTTAAGGAAAAGTTAGACCAAGTAATTGCAAAATTTAATAATGAGCTATAATGAAATATAACTAACGCGATACCAGGAAATAAAAATATGCAGATAATGTGTGAATCAAAAAGAACAGATTAACAACCAAGCTGAATTGAATTGATTGAGAATCAATTTCCCCTCCATTGTAATTTGTCAATGTATGCTACAGCAATACTATAGCAATGTTCTTTAGTTAACCTAGAACTTAATATTTCACAAGATTCTTCCAAATTACTTATGCTTCTACCTCTTTCCTTTATATTTAACATATTCCTATGCCAAAATAAAATATGAGGTCAATTTAAGACCAAGTTCATGATCGGTTATGTGAGGCAAATATGTTGGAAAATAAACCGGTAAAAACGTATCAGAGTGGCGCAGCGGAACAATAAAAATTTTTAGATCGTTAAATATCTCATGATGCCATATACAATAAATCAACAACAATTAAAACTCATACCTCAAGGACGCCAATATGCAGGAGGAGAATGACCGGAGGCTTCAACCAACTAGCCTTCTCTACTATTCTCCAATTCCCAAATGGCTGAGTGTGTGGGCACTCTGAACCTCGATCGGTATGCTAGCACTGCTAGTCTTCTTCCGACCACCCAGATCTCTAAAGAACTTTATTGTCACGATGAGCTGTGCAACAATAAGCCTGCTCACCTGAGAGTCTGTGGTCTGAGAGAACTGGAGTGGCAGGACCTCTATTTATAGACCTGCATGAGATGATTCTCTGAATTCGAATTGGACTAGGAAAAGATTTTCTCCCTTATCCAAACCAAAAAATCCGAATTTTCCAAGGGAGAATCTCCACAATTAAATTCGGTTTTCCTAGGATAAATCCAATCCAAATCTAAACAAGATTTTAACTAGAATTTTATCTCCCTTTTTCAACCAAAAAATCCGAAATCTTTAGGAGAAAATCTTCTCCAAATTTTCTGCCACTTTTAGGATAATGAAGAATCAAAATTCCACTAGGATTTTTCAAGCTAAATCTCATCTCAACCTTGAATTTACCCTTGAATCTCATCCACAAAATCTGAAATTTTCATGAGGATTATCCTCAAAAATTTCGTCCCTTATTTGTTGGGATTTGGATTCAAAATTCAAGTAGGATTCTAACAAGATTATCCTCTCCAAATCCAACTCAAATTCGAATTTCAAACCTTGTGGATTTTCCACAACAAATTCGAATCCTACTTGGACTGTGATTTAAAATTTGAATTTCAAATTTCAAATTCAAATTTCAAATTCAAATTTCAAATTTCAAATTTCAAATTTAAATTTCAAATTCAAATTTCAAATTCGAATTTCAAATTCAAATTTCAAATTCAAAATTCAAATTTCAAATTTCAAATTTCAAATTTCAAAATTCAAATTTCAAATTCCACAAAACGGTTGTATTTCATATTCTTGTTCTCATGGATAATTTTCTACAACTCCAATCCAATCTCAAATAAAATCATGGCAACTTTATTTGGAGTTCGAATAATTGTGTACTCTATTATCCAAAACAAAATTTGAATCCAACCGGAGAGAATCTTGTCTACCATCCTAATCCTGTGTCATCACCATCCATGCATAATAAACTAGCCAATAGCATACACAAATCAATTTGCCAATCGTTAAGGAATTATGTGGAGCTAGTAGAGGGACTGATTGGACATATATAATCGGGCTCCCGTGATTCCATATGATCATCATTCTGTACCGAACAACTCAATCATATGATCACTAATTTCAGAGTCATACCACTATAAACCTGAAACTGAACTCCCAATTATATACCGTATTACGTAAGCCTGTGATGAGCTACCATCTAATGACCTTGTCATATATGCAAAACCCTCATATGATATCCATGATCAGCCTTAGGTCAAAGTCCGTTTAATCCTACTGATCAGGCTATCTTAAAGTTCCATTATACTACCGAATCAAGAAAATGATTATTCACCATATGTGAATAAGAAGTCATCCGCCCAGCAGACGACCCAAGGCCTTGTCCATTTTCACATTCAGTATAATGCCTTTAAGAGGATACCTTTAACTCCTCAGAGTTATGATTCCGATATCTGCAAACAAACCCTTCATCGTATACAAGTCATGCACCCAACGAACCGGTCTATAAGCTTACTACCTCTGAGACGCTTTAGCCATTGGAACATCAAAGTACACAAGTCATATACATGAAGTAGTTCATTTACTCAGGATTAAAGTTATTGCACAATGAACGTCAAAAGCAGATTGATCCACTCATAGCGAACTACGTAGATCAATCACGCTTTAGTCCCGATCTAATATGTCACCACCGAGCAACATATCCATGTCTCTACTTGGGAGTCCAGCTCCAGACAGTCAAGACAGACCGTCCCCTCTAAGGCTTTAGACAACATAATAGTCTTAACATGAGTTAGATGCTCGGTCTAACCCCATAGACTACAGACCATAGTTTAGACTGCTAACTTTAGAACATTGTCTTCTCGCATACAAAAGTCCATTGCATGCAACGTTCCAACAGTTTTAACACAAGCAGTCAGTGAGCCATATTTGCTTACATTTACTTTAACATGTAAATAAGACGAGGACAAATAGCAATGTAATGAATAACCTCTATGTATAATTTTATTATTCAGTTCAAAATGAATACATCAAAATGTCTCTAATACTTAGGGCATTTCCTAACAATCTCCCACTTGCCCTAAGCCAGCAGATGTGCCATGTTACGCATCCCTATCGCCTCTACATGCCTCTCAAAGCTTCTAGCTACCAAAGTCTTAGTAAAGGGATCAGCGATGTTGTCCTCGGACACGATCTTACATACATCCACTTGTCCTGTCTCCACATGCCCTCTAATAATGTGATACCTCCGATCTATGTGCTTGGTCCTCTTGTGGTGCCGAGATTCCCTTGTGTTGGCAATAGCCCCTGTATTATCACAGTAAAGTGTGATAGGCTTGTCAACACCCGGAATGACCTCAAGGTCTCTAAAGAACTTGCGGAGCCAAACCGCTTCTTTAGATGCCTCAGCCGCAGCCACATACTTAGCCTCCATAGTAGAGTCAGCTGTGCAGCCCTGCTTCACGCTCCTCCACACAATGGCGCCTCCTCCGAGTAAAAACACTGATCCAGATGTCGATTTCCTCGAATCCTTACAAGTCTGGAAGTCTGAGTCCGTGTATCCTACGGGTGTTAGGTCCCCTCCAGAATACACTAGCATATAATCCCTCGTTCTCTTAAGATACTTGAGTATATGCTTTACTGCTTGCCAGTGCTTGGTTCCAGGATTCGCTTGATATCGACTCACCATACCTACTGCAAAACATATGTCCTGGCGAGTGCAAAGCATAGCGTACATAAGGCTACCCACAGCGGATGCATAAGGGACCTTACTCATACGCTCTCTTTCTTCCGATGTCTTGGGACAGTCATCCAATGAAAGAGTTAAACCGGCAATAGAAGGTTGTGAGCCTTTCTTTGCCTCTAGCATTGCATATTTGTCAATTATTTTATCTATGTATGAAGCTTGGGATAATGCTATCATTTTGTTCTTTCGATCTCTGAAGAGACGAATGCCTAGAACATAATTAGCTTCTCCCAAGTCCTTCATGTCAAACTGTTGGTGTAACCAAAGCTTGACCGATGATAAATTCCCTACATCATTCCCAATGAGTAGTATATCATCGA
Source organism: Antiaris toxicaria (assembly GCA_035233585.1). Lineage (NCBI taxonomy): Eukaryota > Viridiplantae > Streptophyta > Magnoliopsida > Rosales > Moraceae > Antiaris > Antiaris toxicaria. The sequence goes on along the minus strand of CP141155.1, from coordinate 20,668,106 downwards.
CATAGAGTATCAGAAAGACCACTTTTCCATCCTTAATACGTTTATAAACACAAGGTTCATCAACGTTCTGCTCAAAACCAAATGTCTTAATCGCTTGATCAAACCTCTGGTTCCATGAGTGGGATGCCTGCTTTAATCCATAAATGGATCTAAGCAACTTGCAGACTTTCTTATCTTGGCCTTTTGCTACGAACCCTTCGGGCTGTATCATATAGATACACTCTTCAAGATGGCCATTCAAGAATGCCGTCTTGACATCCATTTGCCAGATCTCGTAATCGAGAGCCGCAGCAATGGACAGAAGAATACGGATAGACTTCAGCATAGCAACAGGCGAAAAGGTTTCCTCGTAATCGATTCCAGCTTTTTACGTGTATCCCTTTGCAACCAGTCTAGCTTTGAAAGTTTCCACTCTCCCTTCCACATCCTTCTTTCTTTTGTAGACCCATTTGCATCCAATGGGTTTTATCCCATCCGGCAAATCTACAAGTTCCCAAACAGAGTTGGATTTCATGGAATCCATCTCATTGTTCATAGCCTGTTTCCAAGATCTAGAATCAACATCCTTTATAGCTTCATCATATGTGACCGGATCTTCCTCATGCTCATGAGCCTCGGCCTGGTATACCTCAGCATCATACATGAAGAAATTAGGTTTCTTAGAAACCCTCCCACTACGACGAGGCACCCTAAATTGTTGATTGTCTGCATGTCTTTCACTGGAACTCGGACTTGCGTCCAAGACCGAAATCTGTGGAGCAGTTCTTTCACCCGATAACTCCTCTAGCACCACTTTGCTTCGAGGCTTAAAGTCATTCATGTGACTTTCCTCCAAGAATGTCGCATGGGTTGAGGCAATGACCTTTTGTTCCTTCGGGTTATAGAACAGACCTCCTTTAGTTCCCTTTGGATACCCTACAAACATGCACAATTCTGATCTTGGTTCCAACTTCTTCGCATCCCATCCAGTACATGTGCCGGGTAGCCCCATATTCTCATATGTCTAAGGGAGGGCTTCCTGCCACGCCACAATTCATACGGAGTTCTAGGAATTGATTTGCTCGGAACCTGGTTCAGAATATAGCACGCCGTTTGTAAAGCATGTCCCCAAAATGATAATGGCAGCGTTGAGTAACTCATCATGGACCGTACCATATCCAATAAGGTCCTGTTTCTCCTTTCGACTACACCATTCTGTTGTGGAGTACCAGGTGCAGTCAATTGAGATAATATCTCATTCTCTACAAGATGTCCTAGAAATTCATCGGAGAGGTATTCGCCACCTCGATCAGATCGAAGTGTCTTTATGGATTTATCCAATTGCTTTTCCACTTCCGCACGATACTCTTTGAATTTATCAAAGGTTTCGCTCTTGCGGTGCATCGATACACATATCCATAACTCGAGTAATCATCTATGAAAGAGACATAGTACTCTAACCCTCCTCGTGCTGTGACGTTCATGGGGCCACATACGTCAGTGTGCACAATTTCTAAGAGCTCCTGTGCCCTTGTACCCTTAGCTCCAAAAGACCTCTTAGTCATCTTACCCTCTAGACAAGACTCACATTGGGGAAGTCGTACCTCCTCCAGAGATTCCAGAGGACCGTCTTTCACCAATCTTTGAATCCTATCCTGATTAATATGACCAAGTCTTAAATGCCAAAGATACGCCTTGTTAGAGTGAGAAACTTTCAACCTTTTAGAGTTATCAATTAATTCAGTGTCAAGCAGTGAGTACATCTTTGGTCTGATCAAATATAGGTTTCCATCCATCCATCCAGAACAGATAAAAGACTTATTTCTATGAATATCAACTCTTTTACTAAAAGAAACTGAATAAGAATCCTTTATTAAACAAGCTACCGATATAAGGTTCCTCCTAAAATTAGGAACATAAAAACAGTCTTTCAATAAAATAAACCTAAATTGATCAAAATAAAGATGAACGTCTCCCACTGCCTCAGCCACCACAAAGCTACCATCTCCAGTCCGCAACGAGAGGCTCCTATCATGTAGACTTCTCGTTTCCACGAACCCCTGCATAGAAACACAAACATGATTAGTGGCGCCCGAATCAATGACCCATGTGTCTTTCGATTCTTCCACCAAACACGCTTCTAAGTAATGAAGTTCCTTACCTTCCTTGCCCTTGGAGGCTAGGAATTCCCGGCAAGCCTTCTTGAAGTGACCTACCTTCCCACAATGGAAGCATTTGGACTTTTTAGGGTCCTTTGGCTTCTTGTTCTTCTTCTTCTTCTTCCCATCCGAGATAGGAGGATTAGAAGAACTGGAAGCCACTTGCTTCTTATTTGGCCTCTTCCTCTTCCGTGAGGGATTGGAAGATTCCGCCAAATTGGCCTCTCCTTTAGGTCGGACCACATCCTCATCCCTGATCATCCGCTCATAAGCCTGTAGTTGCTTCATGAGCTCGGTAAGTCCTAACTCCTTTGTCGCCAGATTGTATGCGGCCTTAAACCCCATAAAATCTTTAGACAGAGTCTTGAACACCATCTCGATCTGGGTGTTATAGTCCAACTCAGCACCATTCTCGGCAGCCTCAGCGAAGAATCCCATTAGAGTGATCATATGGTCCTTCACCGGAGCACCCGCCTTTTGCTTAGAGTTCATAATGCTGGTGATAGCGGACTGTCGAGCCAATTTTTCTTGGCCTCCGAACATGTCCTCCAGATTATCCATGATCTCCCCAGCAACTTGATAAGTCTCATGCTGCTTTTGTAAAGCACTCGTCATGCTAGCAAGGATGTAGCATCGAGCTATTTCATTGGATTCTCTCCAACGATTATAGGCAACCGGGACCTCCTCAAGTGGTGTGTCAGGTTTGGGCCCAGGTGGGCATGGTTCGTCCAGTACAAACTTGTGTCTCTCGCAGCTGAGAACTATTAATAGATTTCTTTTCCAATCTTTATAATTGTCGCCATTCAACTTATTTTCAGTAAGTATTGAAATGAGGGGTGTCGGTGACATTTTGAACTGAAATAAAATTATACTAGACATCATTACAAAGCCCAAGCAAATATACAGATAATTTAGCAAATAAAAACATACAAGTATGTTCCTACATGAAACTTGAAAAAACATGTAGCATTGCAACGGTAATTCTCAGCACCTATTGCCCCAAGCCACCGAGGGGTGGTCATGAGAACAAATAGCCGGAACATGGACCCCGTCCAATTAATATATGTTACCTTAAATCCTCCAAGGTTAAGACATATATTAATAACCGCTTATTTGGCCACCAGTTTAGTTAACAGAGCTTCTAGGGAAGGTTAATAACTAAACGAGTCTTGAGTGTATAACCATTGTTTACGTAGCCCGATCCACGTCCTACCAAGCCACCGAGGGGTGGTCATGAATAGGATCGCACCCGAACACGTTTTCCATATAGGAGATCCAATCTAGTATACCGGCGGCGGTAAACACCTACCGAGGGGTGTGGTCAGGTCAGAACTGACGCGAGGCGTTACCATGATTTCACATATGGATCAACAATGGAGGCCGTGGGTTTTGTTTGAAACCCTCTCCCACTCAATATTTTGAAAAACATGCAAGTTTTGACAAATTATGTATGATCAATATAGTATGAGCGGCACTCACCTATCCTATATGACATGTTATCAAATATGCATACAAAACATCCATCAATACATATTTATACATCCATGACATATCACAGAAAAATAATTGACAGAATAACCAAGCCATGGTTCCATCCTAGAACAAAGAAAATAAAGATTACAAAATTCCATCCAAAGCATTCTTTGGGTCTTGAATTATGTTCCGTCTTCTTGTATCCATCTTTATGTAGCCTCTCCATTTATTTCTCATCCCAAGAATTATTTAAAATTTAAATCTCCCAAAAATTTAAATTTCAAATTCAAATTCCAAATTTGAATTTCAAATTTAAATTTCAAATTTGAATTTTAAACAATTTTAAAACATCATGTGTAATAATATGTAATTTCAAAAATTTCAAATTTTTAATTACATATTTTTAAACATGATTTAAAATTAAATCTCAAATTTAAAAATCAAAATTTTCTGATTTTTGGACCGTCGGACCACCGCCCGTGAAGGCGGCAGCCGCCGTGGGCAGCCACCAACCCCGGAGGGGCTGGCAGCCCACGGCCGTCCCTTGTGCAGCCCTGCCGGGCTGCAGGCCAAGCCTGCAGCGCCAGGCTCCACATCCCAGACTGGGCGCAGCAGCCGGCAGGCTGCAGGCAGCGCCTGCAGCCAGAGGCTGCACGCCCAGGCTGTGGCCAGCCTTGGGCAGGCCACGGCCACTCCTGGCTGTAGGCAGAGCCTGCAGCCGTGGGTGGTGTGGGCCTGCACAGGGGCTGCCGCAGCCCTATCCTGCCCGAGGGCAGGGGCTGCAGCCCCACCAAGGTTTGTCGGCCTATCCCGAGGGGCCGTGTCTCGATTTTCGTGTCATATTCCAATTTACCTATTAGGATCTCCAAAAATTAATTTGAATCCCAATTAATTGAAATTTTCCACACAATCAAAATTTCAACCTTTAAATCAAATTTAACTTTTGGAAAAAATAAATTACGGTCTTCAATCTTCAATCTCCTCCAAGAATAATTACATAAAATTTCCTAAACCGTTTCCGGTGTACAAAAAATTCTAACCATAAAAATTCTAAGAGACAGAAATTAAATTCCATGGGAAAATTACAGTGTTAATAAACTGCTCCCATGGTTACATAAAAATTCCTAGATACAATTTTTCTAAATTCTAAGGAACCATAACCGGTATAAACAAGCATGCTTATAATAATTCAAAAAATTAAAATAACCACATACTTTATACATAATACATGATAACAACATAAAGGAACCCTAGAATGCCACTCTCTAAATATCAAATCCATACATAAATAAAAAGACTAAGTAATTGTCTAATTTATGTGCATGGCATAGTCATGAGATGGCTTTGATACCAATTGTTGGAAAATAAACCGGTAAAAACGTATCAGAGTGGCGCAGCGGAATAATAAAAATTTTTAGATCGTTAAATATCTCATGATGCCATATACAATAAATCAACAACAATTAAAACTCATACCTCAAGGACGCCAATATGCAGGAGGAGAATGACCGGAGGCTTCAACCAACTAGCCTTTTCTACTATTCTCCAATTCCCGAATGGCTGAGTGTGTAGGCACTCTGAACCTCGATCGGTATGCTAGCACTGCTAGTCTTCTTCCGACCACCCAGATCTCTAAAGAACTTTATTGTCACGATGAGCTGTGCAACAATAAGCCTGCTCACCTGAGAGTCTGTGGTCTGAGAGAACTGGAGTGGCAGGACCTCTATTTATAGACCTGCATGAGATGATTCTCTGAATTCGAATTGGACTAGGAAAAGATTTTCTCCCTTATCCAAACCAAAAAATCCGAATTTTCCAAGGGAGAATCTCCACAATTAAATTCGGTTTTCCTAGGATAAATCCAATCCAAATCTAAACAAGATTTTAACTAGAATTTTATCTCCCTTTTTCAACCAAAAAATCTGAAATCTTTAGGAGAAAATCTTCTCCAAATTTTCGGCCACTTTTAGGATAAGGAAGAATCAAAATTCCACTAGGATTTTTCAAGCTAAATCTCATCTCAACCTTGAATTTACCCTTGAATCTCATCCACAAAATCCGAAATTTTCATGAGGATTATCCTCAAAAATTTCGTCCCTTATTTGTTGGGATTTGGATTCAAAATTCAAGTAGGATTCTAACAAGATTATCCTCTCCAAATCCAGCTCAAATTCGAATTTCAAACCTTGTGGATTTTCCACAACAAATTCGAATCCTACTTGGACTGTGATTTAAAATTTGAATTTCAAATTTCAAATTCAAATTTCAAATTCAAATTTCAAATTTCAAATTTCAAATTTCAAATTTAAATTTCAAATTCAAATTTCAAATTCGAATTTCAAATTCAAATTTCAAATTCGAATTTCAAATTCAAATTTCAAATTTCAAATTTCAAATTTCAAATTTCAAATTTCAAAATTCAAATTTCAAATTCCACAAAACGGTTGTATTTCATATTCTTGTTCTCATGGATAATTTTCTACAACTCCAATCCAATCTCAAATAAAATCATGGCAACTTTATTTGGAGTTCGAATAATTGTGTACTCTATTATCCAAAACAAAATCTGAATCCAACCGGAGAGAATCTTGTCTACCATCCTAATCCTGTGTCATCACCATCCATGCATAATAAACTAGCCAATAGCATACACAAATCAATTTGCCAATCGTTAAGGAATTATGTGGAGCCAGTAGAGGGACTGATTGGACATATATAATCGGGCTCCCGTGATTCCATATGATCATCATTCTGTACCGAACAACTCAATCATATGATCACTAATTTCAGAGTCATACCACTATAAACCTGAAACTGAACTCCCAATTATATACCGTATTACGTAAGCCTGTGATGAGCTACCATCTAATGACCTTGTCATATATGCAAAACCCTCATATGATATCCATGATCAGCCTTAGGTCAAAGTCCGTTTAATCCTACTGATCAGGCTATCTTAAAGTTCCATTATACTACCGAATCAAGAAAATGATTATTCACCATATGTGAATAAGAAGTCATCTGCCCAGCAGACGACCCAAGGCCTTGTCCATTTTCACATTCAGTATAATGCCTTTAAGAGGATACCTTTAACTCCTCAGAGCTATGATTCTGATATCTGCAAACAAACCCTTCATCGTATACAAGTCATGCACCCAACGAACCGGTCTATAAGCTTACTACCTCTGAGACGCTTTAGCCATTGGAACATCAAAGTACACAAGTCATATACATGAAGTAGTTCATTTACTCAGGATTAAAGTTATTGCACAATGAACGTCAAAAGCAGATTGATCCACTCATAGCGGACTACGTAGATCAATCACGCTTTATTCCCGGTCTAATATGTCACCACCGAGCAACATATCCATGTCTCTACTTGGGAGTCCAGCTCCAGACAGTCAAGACAGACCGTCCCCTCTAAGGCTTTAAACAACATAATAGTCTTAACATGAGTTAGATGCTCGGTCTAACCCCATAGACTACAGACCATAGTTTAGACTGCTAACTTTAGAACATTGTCTTCTCGCATACAAAAGTCCATTGCATGCAACGTTCCAACAGTTTTAACACAAGCAGTCAGTGAGCCATATTTGCTTACATTTACTTTAACATGTAAATAAGACGAGGACAAATAGCAATGTAATGAATAACCTCTATGTATAATTTTATTATTCAGTTCAAAATGAATACATCAAAATGTCTCTAATACTTAGGGCATTTCCTAACAAAATATGCATTTCTGCTTAACTTGCAAAATCTAGCTAGTTCCTTTCACAAAACTAACCAAACACACATCATTCAATACCTGTCTAATTCCAATCAGTTTTCCAACCAATTAAAATCTCAGTTTTATACTCGAGATGGCCAGTCAATGAACACAAATAAACAAGTAAATTAATATTGAATGAACTGGTTAACATTAAAATAGTAAGCTAAGCATTCACTTCTTAATTACAAGTTCGGGTACTTTATCATCCCAGTCAAAAGTAAATTTAGTTCATGGCTGTTTGTACACAGAAAAACTCAGCGAATATAGACATTGTTCAGAAAGAGAAAGAGTGAAAATACAACCAAAAATAAATTGGAAAAGGCACAAATGGAGTTGTCCAGCACACGGTGTTGGTCGTGGTACTTCTAGCTACCCCTTCCGGAAATGACTGAAATTCCCTTTCCTTTTTCCGTGTACTCTTTTCTTCTTTTGAACCTGTCCTTTTTTTCTCTGCTTTTCTTCTGATTCACACGTTGCTCTGTCTGTTCCTTCAGAAAACAAAGGTTCCCTTTTATATGCTAGGGCAAATGTATGGTGGCCATGTGTGAGCAATCTAATGGTTAAGAAATTTTGATGTCCTAACAATAAGACAACTCACAGTTTTTGTCTTTTTCTGTCCAGTTCAACACTAAATATACTACCAGCTGTGCTTTGAGTTGTCAACCTGGTTTACTGAACTCTGCCCGATGCTCCTGCAATGCAGTGGCATTACCTGAAATCAAGCATCCTTGCCATTCCGCTCAAATCTTGCACTTCCATTTTACCCAAAGCATGACTTTCCTTTTCATCAACCTTTTAACCATTTCACCCTATAACATACTTCAAAACATTAAACACATATATGAAAATTAAATTTTAACAAACTGAAATAAAATTTTAAAACTTACCCCTAAAAGTATCTACTTAAACTAATAAAATACTGAAAACTCCAGGGATAAAGCACACTTTTAAATCCATTGCAGCTATGATAACTCTAATTTCTTAGAGTTATCAGATACCTCCTTGAACAAAACTAATAACACTAACAACCCTTCTCTTAAACTCTGTTAAACTTTTACATGAAATGACTTAAATACCCTAATATATCTCAGCCATTGATCTTATCAGAGTGAATCATAACCCTTCGTATGGTTAGACCCACTTAAGAGGCAAAAAAAACCTGGAGCCATAGAAAGGAGGAAACAACCACAACCCACTCTTTTTGGCAGATTTGGCACCCCTATGCTTACATCAAAGTTTCCCTGCGCTGTGCCAAATCCTTTGTGCCAACTTGCAACATCAAATCTCCTTGAGTCATGTGTAGCGAGTCATTGTGGCTGCATTGTTCTCTCTCTCTCTCCCAGCTTCTGTTCACAAAGTCGTGGTCCTAAGCCATAGACCTCTTGTCTTGAAGCCCCCCACTGTAAACTCGTTCCCCCCTCCATGAGCTCGCCCATCCATTCATCCAAAAATGGATTTTTTTGGTTGGATTTGTGTTCAAATTCTATACTAGAATATTATGAAAATATGGGATTTTTTGTTAGAATTTCTTTGAATTTGATCTTGATAAGATTTATCTAATTGTTTTGTGCGATGTGATTATTTTTTTAATATTGTGAGTTTGGCGAATAAGAGAGTGTTCTTGCTTGAGTTGAATCAGTGGAATTTGGGAAGGAGATTACGAAAGTTTTATAATCCAAATGATGCTTTTAGCTTTAAAGCCAAGGCAGTAGCCTATCCTTCTGATCTTAGTTTTGATTTGGCCCTGGGTTAGTCATAAACCGTAGAACAATAACTAAAAAGCTCCCCAGTGTCTTTTTCTTTTCTTGAAATTTATTGAATAATTTGAGAGTATGTGATTTGGTTTTGTTAGAATTTCATATAGCGTATTTGATCTTTGATCTTTATAAACAACAGCCTTATTTTGTGGGAATGAATCTTTTTTTTTTTTGTTATAATTTATTTGAATTTGTTCTTGATACGAAATTTGATTTTGTGAGAATGTTTTCTCCCCAAAAATTAATGTTAGAATTCCTTTGAATTTGATAGTATTTTGACTATTTTCTTTAATGTGTTTGCATTCTAAATGGAAGGGTATTAGTGTATTCAGTTAGAAAAACATACTAGGTGGAAGGAAATATTCTATTAGAAAATTCCTTTATTTTTTTTGAGAGAAGAAAAATCCCAGATTTTGTGGGATTTTTTTTCTTTTTCATTTTTTTTTTTTGCGCACGTGTATAGATTGTACGAGCCTATATGCCTGCAAGGGTGCTGCAGCATACTGTAACTTGTTGTATTATATGATTTATAATATGTATACATTAAGCTTTGTTACATGCAGTCTGTTAAACTATATTACAATATAGTAACATGTACGTTAAATATTGTGCTTTGGTTATATAATTACAAACATTAAATTTGTTTATCATAGCTTTTGCTTGCACTTTTTGATTGGTCCTCCTCACGGTGACAAAACATATCATCTGCTTGGTTAAGAGGATAAATGTAATATAGATAAAATGTTGTGATATCTATTTGTAGTAGGAAAATTTTTTGTGTCTATCATAAATACGTTATTTACCTTATTAATTTGCGTTTTGCTAAGGATTCTGTTGTTCTTATTTCATTGTTGAAATGACAAAATACGTTTGTATTTAGATTTGTAATCCATCTTCTTTTTTTTTTTTTTTTTTGGTCTTTAATAAGGCGTATTTAAACAATAATTTGTTATCTTGTGGCGATTTTTTTTAGATCAGGTGTTTTCGAATCTAGCGGAATCATTGTTGGTAGGCCATTGTCAAATTTCTTGAAACAACTATGTCAATCAATGCACCTCTAAGCCTGAAGTAAACTTGAATTACCTTTGTTTGGCCTATTAGCTGCTTTATTATCGATGACAATATTATTGGATATGTGTAACCTTCGTCTATAGTTAATGTGGAGCATGGTTTTTTTATTAGTACCTAACCTGCTTTTCCAAATGTTGTGATTACTATGTAACCAGATGTATTTTGTATTCTTGTATATAATTTGTACCTATTTGGGAAGAGAGCAGTTGGCAAAATATTAAAGAGCTTTAATTATGACGTTAGATATATTATATAATGATTTGTAAAAAAGACAATAACCCAAGGGGAATGGAATGCTAAGAGAGAGAGAAAGCGAGAAAATGAGAGATAGTGATGTTAATATAAGGCATTCATTTATATTTCTTACCATGGAGTTGGCAGAGTAGTCAAGTGTCTATGTGTATCACACCACCACCTACTGTCTACTTCTATTACTTGTTTCTAGCATTGGTGGCATAAGTTATAACACCATCCCTGCTGCGTTTTGAAGTAGAATATTGTTGCTTTAACGGTAAATTTAATTCCTTTTGCAAATAAGTATTGGAAGATTGTATTAGCTGGAGGATATGATATAATTTAATATTTCTAAATGATGTTTCGTTTAGACTTACCTGGTGTTCTAGTTGATCTTGCTTATTGTAACATCATGGACATACTTAACATACTTAACATCATGAACATACTTTCATACTTAACATATTTTAACATCATGAACATATTTAACATTGTGAACATACTTAACGTAAAACATAGTACATATCATCAAATATAGTGTTAGTGCATATTATGTTTGCTTATTTTTCGTTCTTTTATTTTCATTGTTCTTTCTTTCATATCCTATCGTTCTGCTCTTTTCTTTTGCTTTGCTTTACTTTACTTTATTTTCACTTGTGGGTCCCATTGATGGTCGTACCCTAATGCACGTAGACCAATGAGGGAAGGGGGAGCTACCCACCTAACCTATCTCACGGCCAAACTTGAACTTTAAACTTCCGTATCTGGGATGCACCCCGTCGGATTGGAAGCCATAAACATAAAACCTCACCTTTGGAGGTCGGTATGCCAACGTTTAAAGCTTCAGTCTATTATCTTACTTATTTTTATCTTTTCTTGCTTTAACGTGTTATTCTTTCTGACTCTGTGAACATGCTAAAACATCATGTCACAATTACACTATTCCCATAACGTGCAAAGTTAGAAACTTTTCTTATTATTTCATAAAACATTTCTTTCATAACATAGTTTTCATAGCATTCATATCATTGCATCTTATCATTTAACAGATATATGATAGTCAGTTCATGTTGCAGACAAGAAATGTCTGAACTTACAACATATAACATATAGACATGACAGTAAATTTATGTTGCAGACAAGAAAATGTTTGAACTTACAACACATAACATATAGACGTGGCAATCAATTCATGTTGCAAACAGGAAAATATCTGAACTTATAGATACTTTGCTAATATCTCTTTTTTTGCTTTTTGGGTCCGTAAATGTTCCTTCGTCGCGTCTGGATCGGGTTCCTATAACCGAAATAATCAATGATTATTTCAAAATTCATTTCATACTTAAAATGTCGTAAAAATATAAAAATTCTTAATGATGACTTTTAGGGGGTCTAACATTTTATTTTTAACCTTTCCGTCAACTTTTGACAAAATGACCATTTTGTCCCAATCTTTTGACAAAATGACCATTTTGTCTCTCGTGGACTTTTCTTACTTTTCTTATACTTAAATCTTGATTTTGGCCATTAAAATCTTAATTAAACCCATTTTTCACTTTTCCGCAAACTTTTGGAAAGTGACCATTATGTCCCGAACTTTTGGTAAAATTACCATTTTGCTTCTTAGCAGGATTTTTTTACTTAAACCTTACTTTTGGTCTTTAAAATCCTAATTAGAGCTTTTGAATCATATTTAAAGCCCAAACGACTCATTTTGGTCATTTCTTAAATTTTTAGCAAAAATGACCATTTTATCCCTAACGGGATTTTCTTACTTTTCTTTGACATAAAACTTGATTCTAGCCTTTAAAATCTTAATTGAGGCCTTAGGATACTATTTCAAGCATGACTGTCCCTTTTTCTAACTTTTTAAAAAATGACCATTTCGTCCCCAACTTTTGACAAAATGACCATTTTGTTCTTAGCATGATTCCTCTCCTTAAATCTACTTTTTTTTTGACTTAAAACTTAATTTTGGCCTTTAGAATTTTAATTAAGCTATTCTAAGGTCCTAACGGTCCTTTTCTAACATTCTTGAAATTTTTTTATCAAAATGACCGTTTTATCCCTAACGGGTCTTTGGGCTGTAACATTTTCACTTTAGTGTTTTAATGGGATTTTCTAAGTCCAAAAATCATAAAATAATTTTTCTTAAACCTTACCATGCTTTTACAGCACTAATTACTATAAATTCTTGATTTACTATTCACCGACCCTCGGGTGGTACTATTCTGACATTTGGTTGTTTATCTTTTTTTTTTTTTTTTTTTTTACATTTTGGGGCTCCGAATGGACGTTTCACTAATCATTAAAACGTCCATCGTCCTTTCCCCGACCTAGGTCACCGAGTGGGCTCGGGTTTTCAAATCTCGATCACATTTTACCCCTCATTTTGCAAAATGCTCTTCATGCTGTTCTAAAAATTTCGGTAGCATTTCAGCTTAAATTTTAGGTTCCTAGCGTTTAGGTAACGCCTCAAAACCATCTAATATGCCATGTACTAAATCAGAAGCCTAATTTTTACGTAAAAAAACAAACTTTTTAGTAAAATTTCCATAAAAACCTAATCATTTTTAATGACATTTTTATACATTCTTTTCCTAACCAATTCACATGTCAATTACTCATAAATAACATATAATCATTCCAATAAATAAATTGAGGAATGAAAGTGGTCGAGATCATTACCGAAATCATTCAACAACGTCCAATGGGTAGGTTGACTCTAATCGGCGATCAAAAAAGCCGTTCGATCTCGAGTGCACAAACTTTAAATCACCATTCTTCACATTTGAAATTCCGTCTTGCAAATCTGATACTGCAAATGTGTCCGAAACGTCGAAAATAGGCTAGAGGGCCATCCTTCAAAATTTGGTGGCTGAGTCAACTTTGACCGGCGTTGACGGGTGTTGACCGGCGTTGATTGGCGTTGACCACTGCGGCGTGGGCAAAGATGGGCACCAATTCATAGATCTCAATGAGAGGAACCTATTTCTGGTGTCAATTTACCAAATCGGAGGTCCAATCACCGAAAACCAGCCCTTCAATGGTAGAGGGTGGTAGCGAGGACCAATCTTCGCCATCCTGTTATTGTTTCATGAAATTGACTTGGGGCTTGTGTTTCCCTCGTCGTCTAGAGCCTTTTGAGTCGGATGGGGTCGATTACCTTTGTTGAAAATAGTGACTTCGACAGTGGAGGCATGGCGACAATAGGGCGACGTTGGGCGGCATGATCCGGCGACCGTTGAGGTCAAACAAGACATAGGTTTTGTTCTCCTCATCCCCACAAAACTATAGGGACCGGAATCACCTCAATCGGAGGTTAGACGGTAAAGTTATGGCGTAAGAAAAATTTGAGCATTTTGGTGATTTTGTCCGGCGCTTGCGGCTTCCTCCGGCGGTGGTTCCGTCGACTCGAAACACCGTTGGACTTAGCTCATCGAGAGCTTTCCAACGAGCTTGGAGGTGTCGAAAACGGATGCCGTTTTAGTGGTCGGATGCCTTGAAACACACGGTTGTGTGAGGAAGGGAGAAAGAGAAAATGGAGGGGGGTGGACGTGTGGATGTGAGGGCTGTGTAAACTGCTGCCTTCAAATGCCCATTATTGTGTTATTTTATTTTGTTTTATTCTTCTTCTTTTTTTATCCGTGTATCGTAAATACAGTGTAAATATTATAACTGTATTAAAATAGTTGTAGGCTCCATTTACTACTTAAATAAGCCCCTTCTGCATCTATCTACTTCCTTTTTTCCGATCCTGTGTTGTGTCAATATACTGTGTTGACATCGCCATAAATAGTACACTTATTCTGTGCAAAAAATTTGACAAGTGCTAAAATGACTCATTTGGGCGTGCTGAGTCCAAATATATCAGTTTTATAATCATCTGAGGTCATCTTGATCAATTTTTTTGATACTGCATGTTTTCTGTTCAAAAGTTACTTTTTGTGTTCAATTGACTAATTTGAGCATACTGATTCTAAATATATCAGTTTTATATCAAGAAAAGGTCATCTTGACCAATTTCTTGACATTGTATGTTTCTTAGTCAAAAGCTACCTTTTATGCTCAATTAACTAATTTGAACATAATGATTCTAAATATATCAGTTTTATACCAAGAAAAGGTCATCTTGACCAATTTCTTGACATCGCATGTTTCTTAATCGAAAGCTACTTTTTATGCTCAATTGACTAATTTGAACATAATGATTCTAAATATATCAGTTTTATATCAAGAAAAGGTCATCTTGACCAATTTCTTGACATCGCATGTTTCTTAGTCAAAAGCTACTTTTTATGCTCAATTGACTAATTTGAGCATACTGATTCTAAATATATCAGTTTTATGTCAAGAAAAGGTCATCTTGACCAATTTCTTGACACTGTGTGTGACACACAATCGCACACTCATATAATCATATATTATTCAATATATACAATGTACATGTTTTCCGAGAATAATGAAATTTCTCGGTTGTGACATTCACCCCTCCTTATAAAATTTTTGTCCTCGAAAATTGAGATAAGTAGGGTACAACGATTTCATTTTATAATTGTTCATGTATATGTCATTTCATAACATTTACATGTTATTTCAGACATTTTAACATAACATGAAGGCCATATATATATCATAGCCTTGTACATCGAATTTTTCTGTTCTACATGAAACTCCTTTGAGTTTTCTTCTTTGTTGTTTGAATCATTTCTAACACCAGAGGAGGTTCCTTGATCAAGGTCTACATTTGTTCTATACGCTCTGCGATCAGTCCTCTCCAAAAGATGTCGCAAAAGTCCTCGTCAGTTCCTAGAAGCATACAGCATACTTTAGGATTATGTTATCAGACGTCATCTGCAGTCCCTTGGTCCAAGGAACAAACTCCCTTACATCCGCGACTCTAGGGAACGTAGGTGGTGTCACTTCCTCGCTTGCCCATGAGGAACTAGGGCTGATGTTGGACTCCTTCGAGAGAATCGCTCGATCATGGTATGGCAAAACTCGGTCCAGTTAAGCGCTCATCCTGGTCACAAGAATTCCAGTACACAAAATCATTTCCCTGAAGGGTGCTAATAGCCAACAGGACCTAGTTATCCTGATCAATAGCGCACAGTTGGAGAATCATTTTGATAACATAAAACCAGTCCAGTATTCCCATGAAGTGCTAGAATGTTGTCTGTCCTTGACTAAAAATATTAATCGTAATTGGTGGAGGGGTACCAGTTGAAGAGATGGTGCTCGGATCGTCATTGAAACAATGACCCGTGGAGCAGAGATGCCTGCTGGCACTGGAAAACGTGATGTTAGGTGTCGGGACAAAGATGGCCTAATAACTGACCTTGTTCATACTCGAAACTCATATAGGCATTGGTACGGATGAGGTCTCCTGTACAATGATCTTGTCATCTTATCCTTATAAAATGTTTATTTTAATAAATAAATACTTACTAACTTAAAATAAAACTAACTTACTTAGATTGACGAATAGGATATGCATTGTGCCAGGAGGGATATAGTCAACCTGCTCTGATAGTCTGTTGGCAACCAAAGAATATCGAGAGGGAGAGGGAAAGAGAAGGAGTGGGAGATTGAAGAACTTACTAAGCTTGTGGGTATTCATACTTGAATTCTCCCTACATTATTAAATGCAATGTGCAAGTGTTAGGTATGCCTTAAGCGAGAAAGACATTTTAATTTATTTCATTTATATTTAAACTAATTAATATAATATTTTAGAGGTTATTCATTACATTACTGTAAGTCCTTAACTTATTTACACGTTAAAGTAGGTATAAACAAATATAGCTCATTGACTGCTTATGTTAAACTGCTAGAATGTTGCATATAATAATCTTTTGTATGCGAGAAGATAACATTCTAGAGTAAGTGGTCTAAATCTATGGTCTGTAATCTATGGGGTTAGAGAGAGCATCTAACTCATGTTAAGACTATTATATTGTCTAAAGAAAATTAAGGGATGGTTTGTCTTGACTGTCCGGAGTTTTAACTCCCGAGTAGAGACATAGATATGTTGTTTGGTGGTGACAAATTAGACTGGAAAAGCGTGATTGATCTACGTAGTCCGGAATGAATGGATTGATTTGTTTTTGACATTAATTATGCAACAACCTTAATGCTAGTAAGTGAACAGCTACATGTATGTGGCTACCATGCTTTGATATTCTAAAGGCTATGGCATCTGAAAGGTAGTAAGCAAATGAACTGATTTATTGGGTACACAGTACACATATGATGGTGGGATTGCTTACAGATAAGGAATCATAGCTCTTATGTAGAGTTAAGGTTATCCTCTTAAGGGCATTATGCTAAATTGGTGAAAATAGACAAGGCTTTGGGTCATTTCTTTTGCAGATGGCTTATTATTCACATATGGTTAAGTAATCATTCTCTTATCAGGTGCATAATGGATCTTTAAGATAGCGTGATCAAAGGTTGAATAAACTTTGACCTAGGTTAATCATGGATATCATATGAAGGTTTTGCATTAATGACAAGGTCATTGGACAGTGTCTTTTCTGAGACTTGTGTAATTTGTAATATGATTGGGAGTTCAGTTTCAGGTCTATAGTGGAATGATCCTAAAATTAGTGATCATGTGATTGAGTTGTTTAGTATAGAATAATGATTATATGGATTCATGGGAGCCTGATTATATATGTCCAATCAGTTCTTTTACTAGCTCCTATAATTCCTTAAAGATGGTAGTTGATCAGGGTATTCTTATGTGGCTTGTTGTTTTGCATTTAGTGATGAGAAAAATCCGGATTACCCTCCACAAGGGTGTAGGCGTATTTTCTCTATGTGCTGAAGGGACAAAATTATAATTTTATGTTATTTAATAAATGGGATAAATATTTAATTAATATTTATTCTGGAATATAAGATTTGAAATTTAAATTGATTGTATTTGAATTTGAAATTCAAATATGTAACTAATTGGAATTTTCAAAATCTTGTCTTAAAATAAATATTTGAAATTTAAAAAAATTATCCTATTTGAATTTGATTTGAACAAAGTCTTGTCTTTGCATAGTCCTAAGTGGCATCTATATTAGATAAGGATGGAAGACAAGATTTTCTCCTAATTTGAATTTGAATTTTGTATCGGATAAGAGATTACACAATTATTTGAATTTCAAATAAAGTTACCATGATTTTATTTGAATTTGAATTGGAGTTGTGGAAAATTATCCATATGAATAAAAATTCAAAGAATTGCAAAGTTTGAAATTTGAATCAAATTTTGAATCACAAATCCTAAGGAGGCCGAATTTCTTATGGATAAATCCAATGGAAGAATTTAGTTTTTCTTGTAGATAAGGGAGAAGAAAAATCGAATCCTATTTGATTTTTGATTCTCCTCTATCCAATGTGGTCGAATTTTCAAGGAGAGAATTCTCGTAGGGAGAGTGAGTTTCGCTAGGTGGATAAGGGAGAGAAAAATCTTATTTGAATCCTGTTTAAATTTTGAATCCTCCTCACTCTTGGTGGCCAAATTTAATAGAGAGATATATCCCTTGGAAGAATCGGTTTGGGGGGTTTGTTAGAAAGAGAAAAATCTTTTCTTGGTCTAACTCAAAATTCAAAAAGTCACCTCATGCAATATTATAAATAGGGGTTATTCCACTCCTACTTTCTTAAGATCACAGACTCTTAGGTAAGCAGACTTATTATTGCATAAATCACGTGACAATAGCAGAAACGGATGCCTACACATTCAATCGTCTTTGAAATTGAGAATAGCGGAATAGACTGATTGGTTGAAGCCCTTCCTAGAGTTGTCCTCCTTTGTTTTTTACGATGACTCCGGCATTTAAGGTGTTTTCTCCGAAAGGTAAATTTGATTATTGATAATTTATTATATATGGCAACATTAGTTGAAACGATCTTTGAAAATTTTTTAAAATTTAGCATACATATTTTTCATTTTTTCCAACAAGTGGCATTAGAGCAAACTTATGAATATGTCATATATATAAATTATACAATCGATTGTGTCTCTAATATGTATGTATTTAATATTTAGAGAGTGACATTCTAGAAATCTTATGCGTTGTTATCATGGATTATGTGATATATTACATGTGGTTATTTTAATTTTATGATTATTATAAGCAAGCTTTGCTGGCTATGATTCTTTAGAATTTTAGAAAAATTATTTCTAGGATTTTTCATATAACCATAGGAGTGGTCTATTATCACCGTAATTTTCTCATAGATTTTTATCTATTTGAATATTTAGAATTTTTATACCTCGGAAATAGTATAGGAAATTTTATGTAATTATTCATGGAGGAAATCAAGATTGAAGACTTTGAATTTATTTTTCTCATAATTAGAATTTAATTTTAATGATTTAAAAACTTATTTTTATGTGGAAATTTCTAATTTTTAATTAGGACATTCTAAGGGTAAAATTGAAATTTGACACGAAAATCGAGAAAAAGAGCCACGGATGTTGGGTGGGAGCTACGGGCAAAAACCCATGACAACCTAGGCAGCCCACGACTACCCAATAGCAACCATGGGTTGCTGGCAGCCACCGCTGCCTGGGGGCAGCCACAGTGCCAACCTGTGGTGACCCAAGGTAGCCCTGAGGGGCATTTTTCTCACGCCTCGACCTCCCGAGGGTCGGGACAGAAATTTTTGAAATCATCAATGATTTAAATTTTAATTTTGAATTGTGTATAGTTGATTACGCCTAAATTATGATAAAATAAAGCGGTCAGTTATAGTACAATTAGGACATCGATCTCACGAGGAGGTAATAAAAACAAATAAAAGAGATTAGTAGAACATAAGTATTAGAGAGATACACAATTAAACAAGAAAAGAAAGAAATCGTTTTTGTGATTTTAGAGCAATTTGATTGAAAGATAATACAATTTAAAGTAGAGAAAATTCAATAGTTAAAAATAGTAAGACATTGAGAATCCCCTATATGCTTCGTTCACCTATTTGAATTTTGATTCACAAATTGACGTAATTGAAATTTTTACATTCCAAACAATCAATCGGAAGATAAAATTTGAAGAACTTGTGAATTAAATATATTCGAGTAAATAAGATTCTTACTTAAGTGCTAGAAAATATTGTCTTTTAAGAAATCTAAAATCGACAATATGCCACCGACGATAATGCAGTAAAAGACTACTTATAAAACTATGATTATCAATATATTGTATCATACAATAATCATATAAAAAAAGCTTGACTGAATTTATATAAAAGTTGTCAACAAAATATATTGATGTGAGAAATAAATGAGATGAAAAAAAAATTATTTACTCAAATGTATAAACATTACAAACCATAGAGAATCAAAACCCAAATAAGCTCACTACACATATAGGATCATCTCTAGCCTTACCTAAGAACTCTAGCCTAACTTGCAAAACATTCTCACAATATTCTAAAGAGAAAACATGAGAATGAAAGCAAGGTAAAAATAAAAGAGACAAAGTGTATCCCCCCTCAAAATCTCCTCAAGAATGCCCCCTTTTATAAGCATAAATTTGCATTATTCCACCTAATTTTCATGTAAACTTTTCAAACTTACTACAGTATTTGGTGCCCACACAACACAAATTTTCAAACATGCTACAGTATTCGGTGCTATACAGCACAAAATTTCAAACTTCCTACAGTACTACAGTGATCAGACTACTACAGTATCGGGCATGCTTGCTGCAGTACTATAGTATTCGATGCATGCTTGCTACAGTACTACTATAGTGTTGGTACATGCTTGCTATAGTGTCGGTGCATGCTTGCTATAATGCTACTACAGTAGTATATTAGGAAGGATCCAGCGCGATAGAATGCGTGATAAGCTTGGTTTTCACAGTTTCCTGACATGAATAGTGATGCCCTCTTTGACACTACAAAAAAAAAAACAAAGTACTAAAATTAAATATTTCTAAAATAAAAAGCTATAAGTAGACTTATTGGAAATATTTAATTTTAAACTTATTTAATATAGTATTAGAAAAAGATGAAAATTAAATAAAAATTTTATGAAATTTATGAAAATCTAAATTAAAGTATACAAAACAAAATAAATCAAAAACAAATAAAAAAACGACTAAAATTCTCATGAACAAGCTAATTTTTGTACATAAAAAAGTGGTAAAATAACTCTATTTTCTTCTGTTATCAATAGTCATATGTAATTTTTGAAATTTGAAAATTACATATGCTTATGTATGAGATTTAAAAAGTGCTTAAAATTTTTGAAATTTGAATTTTAAAGAAATTTATGAGATGAGAAATAAATGATAAAGCTACATGAAGATGAAGCAAAATTCAAGACCTAGAGAATGCTTTGGATGAAATTTTGTAATCTTTATTTTCTATTTTTCTAGGATGGAACCATAACTTGGTTATTTAAATTTTCCATCATTTATTTTCTTATGTTTTGTCATGTATGGATAAATATGTATTGATGGAATGGTATGTTGTATATTTGATGACATGTCATATAAGATAGAAGAATGCCGCTCATACTATGTTAATCATGCATATTTCAAATAAAGACTTATTATTTTAAAATATTAAGTAGGAGAGGTTTCAAATAAAACCCACGGCTTCCATTATTGATCCATATGTGAAAGCACGATAGTGCTTTGTGTCAGTTTCGCATTGGCCACACTTTCGGTAGATATCTACCATCGCTGGTATACTAGGTTAGATCTCCTATATGAAAAATATGTTTGGATATTTTCTATTTGGGACCATCCCGAGATGGCTTGAATAGGGTATGGATCGAACATTGTAAACAATTGTTACATACTCAAGACTAATTTGGCTATTAACCTCCCCGAGGAGCTCTGTTAGTTAAATTAGTGGTTAAAACAAATAGTTATTAATATATATCTTAACTTTGGAGGATTTAAGGCAATATATATTAAGTAGATGAGGTTCATGTTTTCTCTATTCGCTTCATATACACCCCGAGGTGGCATGGAGTGATAAATGTTGAAAATTACTGTTGTAATGCTACATTTTTTTTTAAAGTTTTTCATGAGAGTATTCATATGTTTGATTTGTTAAAATCTTTTACATTTGCTTGGACTTTGTAATGATATTCTTTGATTTTATTATTAGTTCAAAATGTCACCGACACCTCTAATCATAGTACTTACTGAAAACAAATTGAACGGGGACAATTATAAGGAATGGAAAAGAAACCTACTAATAGTTCTTAGCTATGAAAAACACAAGTTTGTATTGGACGAACCTTGCCCACTAGGGCCTTGACCTGAGATGCCAGTTGAAAAGGTCCCTGCCACGTATACTCATTTGAGAGAATCCAATGGGATAGCTTGATTCTATATCCTTGCTAGCATGATGAGTATTGTACAAAAGCAATACAAAACCTATCAAGTTGCTAGGGAGATCATGGATAACTTGGAGAATATGTTCGGAAGCTAAGAAATATTAGCTCAACAGTTCACTATCATAAGTATTATGAACTCTAGGCAGAAGGCAGGTACTCTAATGAAGGATCATATGCTTACGCTTATAGGGTTATTCATTGAGGTTGTTGAAAATGATGCGGAGTTGGACTACAACACCCAGATCGAAATGGTGTTCAAGACTCTATCTAAGGGTTTTGTAGGGTTTAAAGCCACATATAATCTGGCGACAAAGGAGTCAGGACTTACCAAACTCATAAAGCAACTCCAAGCTTATGAGCGGATGATCAAGGATGGGGATACAGTCCAACTTAAGGGAGAGGCCAACTTAGCAGAATTTTCTAAACTCTCCGAGAATAAGAAGAAGCCAAAGAAAAAGCAAGCGGCTTCCAGTTCGTCTATTCCTCCTGTCTCGGATGGTAAGAAGAAGAACAAGAATAAGAAGCCAAAAAACCCTAAAAGGTCTAAATGCTTCTATTGTGGGAAGGTAGGTCACTTCAAGAAGGCTTGTCGAGAATTTTTAGCCTCCAAGACTAAGGAAGGTAAGAAAATTCTATACGTAGAAGCTTATTAGAGGAAGAATCAAAAGACAGTTGAGTCATTTGATTCAGGTGCCACTAATCATGTCTGTGTTTTTTTGTAGAGGTTCATGGAAACAAGAAGTCTACATGATATGAGCTTTTTGTTGCGGATTAGAGACGGTAGCTTAGTAGTGGCTAAAGCAATGGGAGACATTCATCTTTGTTTTGATGATTTTAGGTTTATTTTATTAAAGGATTGTTTTTATGTTTCAAATTTAAAGAGGAACCTTATATCGGTGGCCTATTTAATTAATGATTGTTATTTAGTCTGGTTTAATAAAATAGTTGTTATTCACAAAACAATTCTTTTATCTGTTCTAGGAGAATGGGTGGAAACCTTTATTTTATCAAACCAAAAATGTACTCACTACTGGACACCAAATTAGTAGATAACTTTAAAAGGCTTAAAACTTATCTATCTAACAAGGCATACTTTTGACATTTAAGACTAGATCATATTAATCAAGATAGGATTCTGAGGTTGGTAAAAGATGGTCATTTGGATACTCTAGATGAGGTACATCTTCCCCTTGTGAATCTTGCCTTGATCAGGCAGTCTTTTAAAGCTGAGGGTACAAGGGTTAAGGAAATCTTAGAAATCATGCACACTGATGTATGTGGCCCTACGAATGTCGAGGTACGAGGAAGGTATGAGTATTATATATCCTTTATAGATGATTACTCGAGATATGAATATGTGTACCTAAAGCATCGCAAGAGTGAAACCTTTGACAAGTTTAAAGAGTATCATGCGGAAGTTAAAAAATAATTAGATAAATCTATAAAGATACTGCATTCTGATCAAGGTGGTGAATACCTCTCCGATGATTTTCTAGAATATCTTATAGAGAACGGGATTCTATCCCAATTAACTGCACTTGGTACTCCACAATAGAATGGTGTAGCCAAAAGGAGAAATAGGATCTTATTGGATATAGTACGATCTATGATGAGTCATTCAAAGCTGCCATTATCATTATGGGGATATACACTACAAACAACATGCTATATTCTAAACCATATTCCAACCAAATCAAATCCTGGAACTCTATTCGAATTATGGAAAGGCAAGAAGCCTTCTCTCAAACATATGAGCATATGAGGCTGCCTAGCATATGTATTGGATGAGGATGAGAAGAAATTGGAATTGAGATCAGAATTGTGCTTGTTGTAAGGTAACATAAAGGGACTAAAGGAGGTCTGTTCTATAACCAAAAGGAGCAAAAGGTTATTATTTTAACCCATGCGACTGTCCTGGATGAGAGTTACATAAATAATTTTAAGCCTCGAAGCAAAGTTTTGCTAGAGGAGCTATCGGGTGATTGAACTGCTCCACAAGTTTCGATCTTGGATGCAAGTCCAAGTTCCCCTGAAAAATAAGCAAACGATTAACAGTTTAGGGTGCTTCGACATAGTCGGAGGGTTTCTAGAAAACCTAATTTTTTTATGTATGATGCCAAAGTTTACCAAGCTGAGGCTCGTGACTGTAACTTATGAAGAAGCTATAAACGAAGTTGATTCCAAACTTTAGAAATAGGCCATGAAAAATGACACAGACTTTATGAAGTCTAACTCCATATGGGAACTTGTAGAACAGACAAATGGGGTGAAACCCATTGGGTACAAGTGGGTTTATAAGAGAAAGAGGGGTACGGAAGGGAAAATTAAAACTTTCAAAACTAGACTTGTGGCAAAGGCATACACGCAGAAGGCTAGAATCGATTACGAGGAAACTTTTCGCTTGTTGCGATGCTCAAGTCTATCTGCATTCTTCTATCCATTGTTACGGCTCTCGATTACGAGATCTGGCAAATAGACGTTAAGACTACATTCTTAAATGGTCAACTTGATGAGAGTATTCTATATAATACAACCAGATGGATTCATGGAAAAGGATCAAAGTCAAAAAGTTTGCAAGTTGCTTAGATCCATTTATGGATTAAAGCAGGCATCTCGCTCATAGAACCAAAGGTTCGATCAAGCAATTAAAACTTTTGGTTTTGAGCAAAATATTGATGAACCAAGGGTTTATAAAATGTATAAAGGATAGCAAGGTGATCTTTCTAGTACTCTATGTCAATGATAAACTACTCATTGGGAATGATGTAGGGAACTTATCATCAGTCAAATTGTGGTTATCTCAACGGTTTGACATAAAGGACTTAGGAGAAGTTAGTTATGTTCTAAGCATTTGTCTCTTCAGAGATCGAAAAAATAAAATGATAGCACTATCCCTGTGATAACCGAGAATTTAAGATTCTTGAAATAAATTAAAATTGTATGTATGTATCAATTTTAGTAAAAAAATATGAAAAAAGTTGTGTTTAAATACTGTTGTGAATACTGTGAAAATGTTCCGGCAGTGTTAAAGTGAGTGAGTTCGGGGATGGAAAATCTTACCGAACAGAAATGGGTAATACAGCTCGAAAACGGAGCCGAAAACCCTAGGGAGTGCACTAAAATGCACTAAAAAGATAAAAATATACAGTAGGGAATTTTGACCAAATGGAAGCAAAATAAAACAAACCAATCACACCGGAGGGGCCCGGAACCCGCCTGCGTGATTTCGGTAAAGTTCTGTTCGGTTTGACTTTCGATCAAAATTTGACCACGAATTAATATATGAATTAATTCATAGGATGACATCACATTTATGATGTCACAAATATAATTTTTGAAAGCTTGGAAACTAAGATTAGGTATGTGTAAGGCTAGGATTAATTACTTTTTTGATCAATGGCCAAGATTAAGCCAAAATAACATTGAAAAAAATTTAATGTTTTGTTTAGTGTTATGATTGGTTTGGTGTTCTAGAGTTTGAAGCATGATTTAGAACTAAGAAGCAAGCAAAATTTTGATGCTTGATTTCATGAAACCCGTGGCTTGTTAAGGAGGAAATGATGTAGAAATTTTGGTGATTTGCTTTAATAGTTATGTTGATTTCATACTATATTTATTAAAGTATGATTTGGAACAATGAAACAAGCAAATTGAATGCATGTTTCACACTAAAATCCGTGGCCTATGTGGGGTAAAAATGAGAAAGTTTAGTGTTGAAAAATGATGAGGAATGTGTAATAAAAACCCTAAGAATGTGAACAAAATTTCCTATGTGTTTTAGCATGAAAAACCCATGGCTTAATGCTAGGATTAGAATGAAATTTTACTAGGTTTTTAATGTTGTTATGAACATTTGAAAACCTAAGAATGATATGTGATAATTGGTTATAGTGATGAAAGATATTTGATATTGTTTACCATGATAAACCAAGGCTATGATTGGAAAAAATTTGATGATCTGTGTGTTGATATTTGAATATTGGTTAATGTGGAAAATTTTTATACAAAGTTTAGTAACTTGGCATAAAATAGGCCTTTTGGTATAGTACGTGGCAGGTAAAAAGGTTCTGAGGCGTTCCTAACGCCGGGAAAACCTTAAAATACAAGTGAAAATACTACCAAAATTTCTAAAACAGCATAAGGGCATTTCGAGAAACGAGTGGTAAAAATATTAGACTCGGAAAGAAAACTGAGACCCCTCAGTGGGTTAGGATTGAAAATGGAAAACCAACCTAGGAGGAATAGTAAACCAACCCTTAATGACTAAAATGCCTAAAACAGGGGAAAAAAGCACGTTAGGGGTATTTTAAGAAACGAGAGGGAAAAAAATTAGATCGGGATAGAAAACCCGAGCCCCTCGAGAACTGAGGCTCAGGGACGGGATGAAAAACGTTTCAAGAGTAGTGAAATATCCATTTGAGACTCTGAAACGCTAGAAAAACGAGAAACGACCCTAGATGACGGATGAATAGTAACCGAGGGTCGAAAAATGAATAATTGTGATTTTATAGCAAATAAAACTGTAAATGATACAGAAGCTAGGAAATATTATTTAATGATATTTGGGTTTAGAAAATTCGGGAAAAAGGATCAAACGAAATAGTTACTGTCCCGAGACCCGATAGGGGTAAAACGGTCATTTCAACCAAAATATTTTCGAAAGACTCAAAAAAGACCGTTAAGGATCTAGAATACTTAAAATAAAATTCTAGAAATCATAATGAAGATTCTAAGATTAAAAATCTAAAAATTCTGAAGAACACGGGCGTGTAAAAGGATACACGGCCATGTATGGGAGAAAATTTACAACCCGAGGAGTACACGGGCTTGAATACGGGCATGTTCCAAGCTGTGTACTGTTACACGGCCAGATAATGAATCATACGGCCGTGTGACATAAAACCTGAGAAACACACGGGTTTGAACACAGACGTGTTTTAGGACGTGTACCACATAGAAAAATGAAAAATGTTGTAAAAATTTTTTAACAAAATAAATATATTCAAAGTGATAATTAATGATGGGTATTAACAGACAATATTATGTCTGTAGGGACCCAAACTAGAGATAAAACTGTGGAGGAGTTCCGGAAGTGGACATTATTGTAGTGGTGGTAAGTTCAAGCATATTCATGTCTGTAACATAAAATACTGTATTATTTCGTTATGTACTAGTTGTACATTAGGTATTAAATCCTATGGACATTGGGGGATTAGTTAGTATAATATATCCCACATAATAAGAGAAAGAGAATATCTAAGGTCTATGGGCGATGACCTTGAGGTGACGATTAATGTCACTTGGTCAAAATTATAATTGAAATATGGTAATAAAATCATTTAAGGCGTACCGCCCCTCCAACGTTGTGGTGGAGGTTTCTCAGATCCTAAGAGGATATAATAAGGGCTGGAGAGGAAGAAACTCTTGGGTCGCTCCCTAGACCCTCCCAGTCAGCGCACAAAATAAATTATCGATATTGCCACAATGAGCTCAATACCAAAATACAAATAGAGAGAATAGTTAATAATGTGACGAAAGCCATAATTGAGCATAACCGACACTAACACTAAGTATAGTAAACTCGATTAGAGAAATATGAATAGTAACTGATTAGGGTAATGTGAATAGTAATCGGTTAGAGTAATGTGAATAGTAACCAGTTAGGGTAATAGTTACTATTCATCAATCAAAGGTCAAAGTCAGTATTCATGGTAAATAGTACTATTTATAGATGAATTGTACTATTCATAGGAAATTGTGTTTTTGATGTTTTTGAATCTATATGATTCTTACTAAGTATGTTTGAACTTACTGAGCCTATTAGCTCATCAGTTTGTTCATGTTACAGGTAAGAAACCTGGCTAGTAGACTACACGGATGACGGCAGGATGTGCGCGTGTCAATGAGATAGGGAATCCACTGTAGATTTTGGTCCTACTACCAGTCTTCCGCTGAGCGATAAGCTAGTGAATTGAAGAGAATGTATTTTGGAAAAAAAAAAAAAAACATAGTATATATATATTGTATGTTGTACTCAAAATGACAACTAAAAGTTAGTATTATACTTTGCATGACTTTCATACTTAGCTTTCTTTTAAGAAAAGTATGTATTAAAAAGAAAAATTAATATGGGTGAAATTTTGGGCGGTGAAAAATAAGAGTTGAGAGAAAAAGAGTTTTAAATGGTGATCCGGATTCGACTCACAGGCTGTTTTGGTCGGCAACAAAGTCGGTTCATGACAGTTTTGCATGGTTGGATTCGGGGGTGCCACAATCCCAAGCTTTATACATAGATAAATTAATTAAAAAATATGTAATGTAAGAAGCGAAGAAAGGTTCACAGTCTACTCTTTCGGGCTTTACTCTTTAATTGGATGACTATCCCAAAACATCAGAAGAAAGAGAGTGGATGAGCAAAGTCTCTTATGCATCTACTGTGAGTAGTCTCATGTATGATATGCTTTGTACACGTCCTGATATTTATTTTGTTGTAGGTATAGTAAATTAATATCAAGCAAATCTCAGAACCAAGCATCGGCAAGTCGTGAAGTATATACTCAAGTATCTAAAGAGAACGAAGGATTATATACTGATATATTCTGAAGGGGACCTAACGCTAGTAGGATACATGGATTTAGACTTCCAAACTTGTAGGGATTCTAGTAAATAAACTTTGGGATCAGTATTTTTAGTCGGAGGAGGTGCCATTGTGTGGAGGATCATGAAACAAAGCTACACTGCAGACTCCACAATGAAGGCTAAATACATGACTACGGCCAAGGCATTTAAGGAAGCGGTTTGGCTCCACAAATTCCTAGGAGACCTTGAGGTCATTTTGGGTGTTGACAAGCCTATTATACTTTATTCTGATAACAGCGCGGCGATTACCAATACAAAAGAATCGAGGCACCACAAGAGGTCCAAACACATTGTTTGGAAATACTATATGATTAGAGAGTACATGAAAGCAAAACTAGTAGATGTATGTAAGATAGCATCTGATGACAATATTACTGACCCCTTTACTAAGACTCTGGTAGCTAGGAGGTTTGAAAGGCATGTCGAGGTAATAGGCATGCGTAACATAGCACATTTACAAGCTTAGGGAAAGTGGGAAATTGTTAGGTGTGTCCTAAACTGGAAAGACATTTTAATGTATTTTATTTATTTTTAAATTGATTAATAAAATATTGTAGAAGTTATTCATTACATTGTTATAAGTTCTTAACTTATTTATATGTTAAAGTAAATGCAAGCAAATATAGTTCATTGACCGCTTGTGTTAAACTGCTAGAATATTGCATACAACGATCTTTTGTATGCGAGAAGATAATATTTTAGAGTAAGTGGTTTAAATCTATTGTCTGTAGTTTATGGGGTTAGAGTGAGCATCTAACTTATTTTAATATTATTATGTTGTCTAAAGCCAATTAGAAGATGATTTATTTTGACTGTCTAGAGTTTTGACTCCCGAGCAGAGATATAGATATGTTGTTTGGTGATGACATATTAGATTAGGACTAAAGTATGATTGATCTGCATAGTCCAGTATGAGTGGATCAATCTGCATTTAACGTTCATTATGTAACAACTTTAATCATGGTAAATGAATAGCTCCATGTATATGGCTAGTGTGCTTTGATGTTCCAAAGGCCAAGGCATCTCAGAGATGGTAAGCTAATGGACTAGTTTGTTAGGTACACAGTACAAAATATGACAGAAGGATTGCTTACACATAAGGAATTATAACTCTTATGTAGAGTTAAGGTTATCCTCTTAAAAGCATTATGCTAGATTGGTGAGAATGGACAAGGCCTTCAGTCATTTGCTTTGCAGATGACTTATTATTTACATATGGTGGATAATCATTCTCTTATCAGGTGCATAATGAATCTTCAAGATAGTATGATCAAAAGGTTAAACAGCCTTTGAACTAGGTTGATCATGGATATCATATAAGGGTCTTATATTAATAACAAGGTCATTGGACAGTATCTTTTTTGAGGCTTGTGTAATTTACAATATGATTAGGAGTTTAGTTTTAGATCTATAGTGCAATAATCCTGAAATTAGTGATCATCTAATTGAGTTTCTTGGTATATAACAATGATCACATAGATTCATGGGAGTCCGATTATATATGTCCAATCAGTCCCTCTGCTAGCTCCGATAATTCCTTAAAGTTGGTAGTTGATCATGATATTCTTATGTGGCTTGTTGTTTTGCATTTAGTAATGAGAAAAATCCGGATCACCCTCCATAAGGATGTAGGCATTTTTTCTTTGTGTGCTGGAAGGGTTAAATTGTAATTTTGTGTTATTTAATAAATGGGATAAATATTTAATTAATATTTATTTTAGAAAATAAAATTTGAAATTTAAATTAATTGTATTTGAATTCGAATTTCAAATATATGATTAATTTGAATTTTGAAAATCCTATCTTAAAATAAATATTTGAAATTTAAAAGATTATCCTATTTGAATTTGAATTGAACAAAATCTTGTCCTTGCATAATCATAGGCGGCGTCTATATTGGATAAGAATAAAAGACAAGATTTTCTCCTAATTTGAATTTGAATTTTATTTTGGATAAGAGATTTCACAATTATTTGAATTTCAAATAAAGTTGTCATGATTTTATTTGAATTTGAATTAGAGTTGTGGAAAATTATCCATGTGGATAAAATTCCAAGATTTGTAGAGTTTGAAATTTGAATCAAATTTTGAATCATAAATCATAAGGAGGCCGAATTTCTTATAGATAAATCCAAGGGAAGAATTCGGTTTTTCTTGTGGATAAAAGAGAAGAAAAATCTTGTTTGAATCATATTTGATTTTTGATTCTCCTCTATCCAATATAGCCAAATTTTCAAGGAGAGAATTCTCCTACAGAGAATTGGTTTTGCTAGGTAGATAAAGGAGAGAAAACTCTTATTTGAATCCTATTTGAATTTTGAATCTTTTTCACCCTTAGTGGCTGAATTCAATAGGGAGATTTATCCCCTAGGAGAATCAATTTTGGAGGTTTATTTGAAAGAGAAAAATCTTTTCTTGGTCTAATTCAAAATTCAAAAAGTCACCTCATGCAATATTATAAATAAAGGTTATTCTATTCTTATTTTCTTAAGGCCATAGACTTTAAGGTAAGTAGGCTTATTGTTGCACAAATCATGCGACAATAAGTTCTTAAACATTTGGGTGGTCTGAAGGAGATAAGCCACACTGAGTATCGATTGAGGAAACGAGTGCTCACACACTCAACCGTCTTGGAATTAGAGAATAGCAGAAAAGGTTGGTTGGTTGAAGCCCTTCCTGGTGTTGTCCTCCTATGTTTCTAATGTTGACTCCAACATTGAAGATGTTTTTTCTGAAAGGTATATTTGATTATTGATAATTTATTATATATGACAACATGGGTTCTAACGATCTTTGAAAAAATTTTAAAATTCTGCTGTGCATATTCTAACAATAAGTGCGTGGAGAAGGTGAGATTTGGTTTACAAATCCCCTCCTTTGCCTTACCAAACACATACCTCTCCACTTCTTTGAAACAAATTCCAAAAGCTAAGCTGGGATTAAACGTGTACAGTGATGGGGTTTTGGGGATATGAGTTTTTTTTCCCTTCATTCTGAGAGCATTTGGTGAGATTATGCTCGCTAAACACACACACACATGCAAGCACGCGCGCACACGCACACGCGCGCGCACACGCACACGCGCGCGCACACGCACACGCGCGCGCGCACACACACACACACACACAAGCAGGATGCACACGCACACGCAAACACACACGCATGCATGCATGCGCACGTACACACACATACAAAGAATGACTTTCTATGAAACGCGTGAGGGAGGTGCTTTCGTGAGTTAATATTAGACACAGACACAAACACAGAATGACTTTCTGTGAAACGGGGGGGGCGCTTTCGTGAGTTATTATTAGCCATCCCCATTATTGTTGTCGTTTTTGTTGTTGTTGTCATTCTTCTTGTTGTTGTCCTTTTGGTTGTTGTTGTCATTCTTATTGTTGTTGTTGTTGTTGCCATCCCTTAAGTTAACATTAGTCATTCTCCTTTTTTTTTTTTTTAATAATAGCTTATATATATAATGATATGTATAGGTATATATATATAAATTATTATGTATATATATACATATATATTCATTCATCATTTTTTTCCTTTTTCTTTTTTATAATGGTTTTCAGATATTCATTTTCATTTACATATACATATATATAAACCATTATTATTATAGTATTTTCATCCCCCAATAATTAGTGGGACTTAATTATGGAAATCACTATAATTACGAAAGTCTCAATTTAACTTTATAGCTGAGTTTGAATGCAGCCTAAATTTGCAAGTTGAGTTTGAAATTTCATTAAACGAATATTGATTTTCAAATCAATATTGTGAAATTCGGTGTATATATAAATATATACTTTTTTAAATACTATTTTATATCAAAATACATCATAACATACTCTATTTTTGAAATCTCTCTAAATCTGCAAAGATTAGGTCCTAAAAATTTTTTAGTTGTTACAATTTTGGAGCCTCTTAGGGTAAATAAAATCACTAATTAGAGTAGAAGGAGAGGAAAAAATCTTTTTCAAATGTCCCATTCGAATTCGAATTCTATCTAGTCTATTTACTATAAATGGGGCCTTAAGCACTCTTATTTTATTTAGATTAAAACTCTAAGTTGAACAAGCTTATCATTATTCTGTCATTATAGTATTAATAGGCTGCAATGATTCTAGGTAGTTCAAAGGAGAAAACCATGCACGAATACTAATTGAGAGACCGAGTGACTCATTGGAGTGTAATGACATAGGGAATAAGAGTATTAATGACTTGTTGGAGTATAATTACAATGATGAAATATAAAATAAAATAAAATAAGATATATATTGTTTTGCTTTAGGGAAACACGTGTTTGGGCAAAGGGGGGTGAGGGACCTTTTTTTTTTTTTTAATGTGGGTGATAAAAAAAAGTGAGGCGAAGAAGATTGGTAGATGGGGAATTATTTTAGGAGGGAAGGTTGAGGTTTAGGATCTTAATCTCTAGTACCATGAAGAAATTAAATAAGAAAATAATAAAAATAAAGAGAGAAGGAGAGAGGAGAAAAAGAGCATAACAATTTTTAACCTAGATAGATTTATGTCTCCAGACTAGAGACAATAGAAGAATTAATTAATAAGGACCACTACAAATGGGCTCCCATACAAATATAAATTATAGTATACAAAATCAGGTAAGTTTTTCTAATATTTACAAATCAATTAAAATCAAGAATATTCTAAATTCTAATAACTACAAAATTCACCTAATATTTTCAAAATCAGAAAAATTCTGAATCCAGAATTCACCTAAAATTAGAATATTCCAAATTACAATAAATAAAAAATTCTCAATATAAAAATAACTTTCCTAAACACTATTTTCCTTAATAAAAATGTATAACAGTTATAATAGACATATTGTTTACCAACAGATAGAACCGTTTGACAATAGTCATTTAATTATTTCATCGATAGTTCAGATTAAATTTTAAATTATTCAATTCTGATCATTGGATCATATTTAATCAAATCATTGGTATTATATTTGAAAATGCAAGAAAATTAAAAAAAAAAAAAAAAGGACTGCTCCTTTGTTCCTTTCAACAACGCGAAGCTATGCATTTGTTTGCATGGGGGGTCTAAACTTAGAAATAGTCCAAAAATAGATCAAAAATTTGTTTGTCTAAAATTAGGCCACCTCTGTTCCATGTTAGGCATCAACTTTTTTCACATTTGAAAAGACTTTCGTTTCTCTTTCTAGAAATGAAAATATTTTTACACATCAAAAACACCTTTTTACTTTTAGATAATAAAGATATTCTAGTCTCAAACAAGAATTTTTTCTTTTCCGAAAATAGACGTCCCATCCAAACAAACCTAAAGTGCACCTCAAAAATGCCCTAAATGCCCAATCAGCAACACGCATGGTGCATGGCAGTAGATTCACTCACACACAAGTGATTCTTCATATCACTTTTAATTCTGTTTAAACTATTTGTGTTGCTTGTGTTTATCCAATGTTGGACTTTTGTTTTTTCAACTTTCAAAATATATTACAATCTCTCTAACAGCCTTTCCCATATGTGATCTCCTCTGCCCCATTCTATAGGTTCCCTACCACCCTTTCGTGGGCAATCTCCTTCATCACCCTCCCCTTTAGTGAGATTCCCACCACCCTCCTTGATCTCGTGAAGAAGATCTTTCTTCTTTAAATTTTTTTCCCTTTATTTAGAAAATTTCAACTATCTTTTTGAAGTGAGTTACTTCATAGAAATGTTGGATATAATATCTAATATACATTTTAATGAGGCTAATCTTGGTATTTCTTTAAAGATAACTAGTTAATTCTTATTTTTCTTCCGCTTTTACTAATATAAAAGCTCCCTTAGACATTGTAAAATTAAGAGTCAAAAGTGATAATATTTTAACGAAACACTCTAGGTATTTTAAGTATTTTCCCTTTATGTTGCCGGAAACATATCTTGATCCAACCTACTTATAATATTATTAGTATTTTTCAGCATTGATGGTAAAATCCACAATCAAATCAAATTAGGATCAATGGCTGAACTATCGAGTTGTGTTGGTGTGATAAGTTGATCAAGTGCATTTATAGTAAATTGAAAAAATATAAAATAGAGACAGCAAACACAGAATTTTATGGAGATTTACTTTTAATGTGAGAGCTTATCCTCTGTGGTGCCTTGTGAGGATTTCACTAGAGTTGATAAACTGTTACACTAGATGTTGTGAGCGAGTAAACTACAAAGAAAGAAATTGGAAATTCGTAATACAAAGTGAGATTCCAATAAATGGAGAAGAACCACTCAAGAATTTAGTAAGTTCGGGTCCCTTGTTTATGTAATGATGCTTCTGTAGTTGCCTGATTCTGTGAAGATTTGGCCTTCATGCTGAATATATGTTGCCTTTGCTGATCATGGTTAACTTCTTGCTCGGAAGCTTCCTAGAATCATGTTAAGTGTTTAATTTCATTGACTTTTGCCTTGATTACGTGATATCCATTCATGATTTTCGTGGATGGCTGATTTTTGAAACTTTCTTGATCTATATATAACTCCATTATAAGAAGGGTCACTCAGTCAATTTGGGACGTTGATTGGGGAGTCAATTGGCTTCGCGAGTCGACCTACTTGGCATGTCGATCTGACTCCCTTCCTTGATCTTTTTGACTTGTGTTGACATGTGTGCTTGTGAAATATAAGGGATAATAGCAATGGACTACCAAGATATAAAGCTTGTTCATTGCGAGAAAGAACAAACGGCTCAGAACAAACGACTCAGAAGACTATTGATTAACTGATAGGTTATTAATATTACTTATTAATTACCTTATGCAACAAATATGTTAGATTTTATGATATGGACAAAAATTTTTAAAATCTGTTTTGCTGTGCTATTTGCCGTAATAATAACCAACAGGAGATCAACGACAAGGATGACATAAAAATGTCATGCTGAAATTAAAACTTTGATGAAGAAAAAGTGAGAGTGAGGGACAAGAGGACGCCAAGGGAGGGCTGCGTAGGGAGTAAGAAGTTTCCCTTGTTATTTTCGTAAGTTCTATCACGTTGTCTGTTTTAGTCTTTTTGATTAGTCATGGGATGCCTTAATAAATCGGAGGAGTTATTGTAAAATTCCCCAACTCATTTTCAATGTACAAATCCATTATCTAATATTGGATAATCATGATGTGGCAGCTTGTTGTAGGGAATTGATATTAGCCTGTTAGAAATTCTTTTTAGATCAAGGGTTACTTGTTCATTGTAGAGGATGAAATCTATAATCAATTTGTTTCAAGGGCCATTAATTGATTTGATATCGATTGTTAGCATGATTCATTGCCTAGAATTTGATCTAGTGTGTTGCGTAAAAACGAAGAAACTAAAGTGCAAAAATAAATAAAGACACATTTTTATATAGGTTCACTCGTAATCTCATAGGCTATATCATTTTTGGCACTTTTAGAGCCTTCATGTATAATGTGGTGAATATATGGTAGCTTGTAAGCAAGAATAAGATAGTGAAGAAGAAGGGGATTTATTATACAAGAAATGTGGGGAAGATGGCTAGAATCGCAGGTCACTAATGAGCTGACGGCGAATTGCTATTAGAGAATTCAGGACGGCTAATAAATAACGACATATTTGTTGTGTATATGTGAGTATGCCCTTCGATTTTGATGAGGATTGCCAATTATAGAGTCTGGTGGCGGCCAATGAATCCTGTCATAGATAGGATTCTAGTTTGAAATTTAAATATGAATAAGATTCTAGTTTATTTAAATTTTTTTGTGAGTAAATCTTCTATTTGAATTTTATATATTTGAATTGAGAAGCCAAATTCAAATATATTTTGTACTTGGAGGATTATCTAAATCCCTAAAATCATAGGTAAATAATTAAGGCAATTATCCATAAAATCTGATTAATCTTGGATTGTTACTCAAGAACAGCTAGCTAGCAAGCCGCCCGGAAGGTGGTATGGTGACTAATCCATTGAGTTGTTTGGGTACTCATCTGTGGCTGGTTTGAGGCTCATTTGAGACTTACCCATGTCTTGTGTGATGAGTCAATTGGTAAGTTGTTTGAGCTTTGAAGGTCGTTTGATTGTGCTTCATCTCATAATTTCCAATATCGTGTGTTGATAGGTGTATGATGAGAGATGAGTGACCCCAATACTCATAAACAAACAACATGTTCAAAATTAGTTATAATATCCATCACCATTTTATGATCAATGAATAATAATTATTCATTCATTGAATTTTTCTTTTTGTGAAACTAAGAGAGAAGACAAGTCGTATTAAAGCAAATCCGTGCATTTCAACTAGATTGATCCTCGCGGATAAAACCAATTTTTATAAAATGTGCTTTGTTTTTCCTCCAAGTTTTTATGCATGTATATTAGGGAAAAGGAAAATATATATATATATATATCTATACGGAAAAGTAATAAACGACAACATCCTAACTCAACTTCACAATTTTGAAAATTTTTTCAAAAATTTTCTATAGTGGTTTATGCGTACCATAAGAAAAATACGATCTAGAGAATTATAATAATTTCACGGTGGAAGCTCTTATTCCAATTCCCAAATACATAGTTACTCAACGATTATTTTCCAAAAAAAAAATCAAAACAACAATAAAATGGAAGAAAATTAAAGAAGCAACTACCAAAAGAATTAAAAAAATAAAAAAGATTACCACATGTCTTTGGTATAATTATATACATGTAAATCAGAACTATTTGGCAATTATTACTCAAATTAAAGACATGAGGATTTCATAATGTAACCAATGCGTAATTTCATTTATTTTCATGGGAAAATTCAAGCCAAAAGGTATTGCTTATATGGTTGCGCACTTAAAACGATAAATCCATATCTCTATCTTTAATATTAAGATATATAATTCAAATTTTCCCAGTTTCAGTTTTTTAAAAAAGTACCACACCTGGTGTATGTATCGATCCCGATAATTCCACTGTACACTCGCAAAATAATTCAAGATGAGCAACAATAACTCGATTTTTTGGTGGCAGTGACTTCATGATCAATATCAATGTTAATCTGTTTGGCAGCTTGGAGATTCATAGAAGTGTGGTGGTCATTAGCCATTTTAAACTGTAAGCTCTTTTGGGAAGTGATCTCATGGATTTTGGTAATCATATGCGAAAAAGCTTCCTCAACGTTAAGATTCTCCAAGGCAGAAGTTTCCATGAAACATAGTCCTTCTTTTTCTGCCAAATTTCTTCCTTCTTCTACGCTAACTTCTCTGGTTGGACCCAAATCACATTTGTTCCCAACAAGAACGACCACCATATCTGGCTTGCCAAAGTTCCGCAGCTCCGCCAACCATTTCTTCACATTTTCGAACGTGTTGTGCCGGGTGATGTCGTACACTAGTAATGCACCAAGTGCCCCGCGGTAGTATGAACTCGTTATTGCCCTAAACCTGTAAATGTTACATATTGTTATAAATTAGCCGTCCTAATTTTGTATCATCAATAGCAATAAAGATCATAAAAGAAAACAAACAATCATTAAAATGTAAAATTAGTACAGATTCACCTATATGTGAGATTTTATTTTGTTTTACTTCCTATAATAATTCACTATGTTGATCATGAAATTTATAAGAGAAACTCACAAACTCTTAAACTCTTTGTATGTTTTTACTTTTTCATAAGGCCTTAATTAGATTTCACAACTTAATATATATATATATATAATAGAAATAGCTACCTATTAATAATTTGCATCATAACGAAAAAATTTCAAAAGTCTGCATATGACAAATTCAATTCAGAAAGTTTATATTTATAATGAAAAATTTGTGTACATGTTTATTACTTTTTAGCAGATGCGACATTTTATGACAATATATGTATGTAATGTCAAAAACAGATCACTTCCTTGTTTCTTCTTGTTTTTGTTTATTTCCCCCCTATAGGGGCCCGCTAAGGACACCGAAATCACCTTATAAAATGGCAGTTTTTAAGGGTAATTGGAATGCATGAAATTAATGATGTATTGGGAGTACTTTAATTTCTGAATTTTGTTTAATGCTCTTCCATGTACAAGCAACAATATAGTAGTGAAAGCTCAAACTAATGTATCGTTCACTAATGCAGGTGTAAAATAAGTAGTAAAGTAGTACAGGCTTTATTTAATTACAAGGAAATATTTCAAACGGATAGGTTAAACGAAAGTTCGTGGGAATACTTGTCATTCTCCTTCTTTAAGTTGTTGTTTTCAAATTTTTTTTTAAATTACTTGTTTGATCCTAATTTTTTTTAACAAAATTATAATTTAGTTCCCAGCTTTTTATTCCCTGCTAAAAACCAACTAAACTCTTTATAAGGACACAAAATAATATTTTTTCCTAATAAAAGTTAAAAATTAGATGGATCGATCAAACTACGTGAAAAGCACATGTAAGTTGAAACATATATATTTTTTCTTTGTTATTCTTAATTTGTATATAATGTATGATTCATGTGACCTTTTCTGTTAAATTTTTAATGATTGTTAACGAAGATGACCATTTTACATCCTTTTATAAAGTAAGAGAATAAATTACAACTTTACGATTTGTCATCCTTAGATGCATATTTATTTTGTGGAGTTTCTTAATATGTGATCAATTGATGTTGACTGACCGACATGTGTGTATATGTTATGCATATAAAAGTATATTTCAGTCTCAACAATACTATTAGACTCTGGAATTTCAAGAGGACTTCCCCAACATGACTACTATTGATAAAAAGCAAAACCAAATGGTGCATATACATAGGCAATTTCGGAAATAAATTTTTTTTTTTTAAATGACAATATGTAAACGATGTCTATTTACATTATTTCTTGTAGGGTTGGCGTCTCAGTCTTGCTTACCTTCTAAGTTTTTATTATTGAAATGATTGAGCATGTTCTTATGTACGTCCTCAATAATGACAGGTCCAATACCATTTACATAGCATAAAATTTGGTTGTAACCTCTTAGAGTGATAAAAATGTTACTTCACCATAAAAAAGGTTAATAATCAATGATGTTTCCTAGAATTATTAGTCATAATACGATCAACGTGTTATATGTTAAATTTTAGAATCATATAAGTTTGACACGATCACATTAAAATACCGTAGGCATGCTTAAATGTCATGATCAAATGTAATTAGAAGGATGAAGGGAATTGCTTTTAAGGCCATTTAATATGTATATCTTAAAAAGTCGTTAAAAGTAGGGGCAAATACCCCATACTTCTCCTCAATCATGTCTACAAAAGCTCACACAAGTGTTGGCACGTCAAAAAGTTTTTTTTTTTTTTAACCCTCTTAAACAAAAAAAAAAAAAATGGAAAGAAAGAAAGAAAAAGAGATAGTGAGAGAACATCTCACATGAGCTCCATTTGTGCAGTAGTCTTTTTCGTGAACTCCTAATTTATGGATACGGCCAAATACACCAATAACAACAAACCGAAAAGCACCCCTAACCAAATACAAAATGTACATTTTTAATTCGTTTGTTCGTTCTAGTGCCTATCCTTTCTTACATTATTCTTTATTTAGGTAAATGGGTCCCACAAAAGGTGATCGTGGTTTCTTCTTTACGCTTACATCTCTTGACTTGATCAAAATCAGGTAGAAAAAAGAGAGGATCACGGAGAAGCAACAACAGTTCACAGTTATAGTTATCATAAATATTAGTTTTTTTTTTCTTTTTCTTTTTTCCCCTTTCTCTCTTTTAACTTGAGGTGGTAGGGTTAAACTTTATATTTTATAATAAAATTAGATATAAATTTATCATTAAATTATATATATATAATTAAATATTCTTTGTTTTTCTAGCTATACGAAGAATTATATTAAAAAAATATTAATACTAATGTATACCAAAGCCATATTAATTAAGAGTTGGGTAAATAGTAGGACCTACTATATATGAGGATAATAGGAGAGGACCAAAAGCCTGCAAAAACCCAATTAAGTAGTATTTCAGGTTAATTGGACCGTTACATTCTCATTAATAAAATGATCTAGATGGGTAGAGTTCAAAAAAATGAAATCATACCATATATATGAAGTTCATATTAGCATATAAATTTGATGTCCTTAGTTTAACATGATTTCAAAGCACTTGATCCTGGTTTCAAACATTATGCGAGTATTTTGAAATGTCTGAAATGTTAGTAATCCGTAACACCAAGATTGGAACTGAAAGCCTTATGTGGGATTTAGTAATATGAACATATAGATCAAGATGAGGAAAAGGTGAGAATACAACATATGAATTTCATGGACTTTACCTTTCTTGTCCAGCTGTATCCCATATTTGTGCCTTGATGAGCTTATCACCAA
Source organism: Antiaris toxicaria (assembly GCA_035233585.1). Lineage (NCBI taxonomy): Eukaryota > Viridiplantae > Streptophyta > Magnoliopsida > Rosales > Moraceae > Antiaris > Antiaris toxicaria. The sequence goes on along the minus strand of CP141155.1, from coordinate 20,627,341 downwards.
CTTTGATGTTTTTGTAAGCGAATTCCACGCCTATGGTTGGCTTGGAATCGAGTCTGAATTCATTTTTGGCAAACCTTGAGAGAAGATTTGATTTCCCCACTGCCGAGTCTCCAATAAGAACTGCCTTAAAAAGGTAATCACAATCTTCATCAAATGAATCATCCATCAATCTCTCTCTCTCTCTCTCTCTCTCTCAAAAGCAAAAGAACAAGATCTAGCTGTGTATTTTCTTACCCATGGAGAGAAGAAGGGAAATTTAGCTAAAGGAAGAGAAGGCTAGAACTTTGTGGGTTATAATGGATATGTAGGGGAGAAAAAGTCTTTGAATATATAATAATAATAATAATAATAATAATAGTAATAGTAATAGTAGTTGAACAAGTTTAAGGACACACCGAAATGGATTTGTATTTTCGGAAGGTATTTTGAGTATTTACATGTGAAGACATGGGGTATGGACATGATGGCTGTTAATTGATGTTGTTGTCAAGGTTAGTGGGAGTCATTAATTAACAAAGTAGGAAAACCCCTTTTAAGTTCTCCTTTGACTAATTGTCCATAACCATGAAAGGCCAATCACATTGATCCACGTGTAACATTGTATACTGTATTTTATGTTTTCTTAGTTGTGTTGTTGTTTTGAATCTTATGTGGCGTTTTCTTGTTGGTCGTTCATCAATGGATTCCCACAGAGCAGTACGCTTACCAGGAAAAAGTTGTCCATATCCCCCCTCATTTGTTGCTTAAGAATAAGGGTTTAGCGTGATAATTGTTAATCATTCATAATGCTTTACTCTCAGAAATCTAATGTTTTGATGTGACAAGTTGGGTGATTAGATTTAAATCAAAGACTACAATTAGGAGGTGTTTTGCAACAGACTCCATGATATGTCCAAGTCAAAATTAAGGCAAAATATCTAACAAACTGAAGATTATAAGATATAAATCAAGTAAAATTAGTAATTGACACGAGGTTAACTCTAAGTGATTTGGTGGAGTAATCATAATCTTAGGTTAATTTCAAATTTTCGGTTCAATGTCTATTAGCTCTTGATAAATTTAAGGTGAAGCATTTTGTCTCCTGAAATAACTAGTTATGGTTTAATATAAAAATTTATTGACCTATGTAAACTTTTATGATCATGGTTAACAAAAATAGATGGGACTTATTGTCTCTCATTATATTTCTTTTTCTCTTATTGAATTGGAGGAAAAGATATTCGAATTTTATATTTTTTAATGTAGTCAAGTATGGTATTAAAGTTGAATTATGTGTATAATCATTCTAATATTTGATGGAGTATAGTCTAGAGCAAAAACAACAATTAAGATCAATTAATATTTGGTGTTATCAAAGAAGCTATATGCTTTTATACATGGAATTGTATTTAAAATAAAAAAGACAAAAGTGAAAAGGGTAATAAAAAAAAAAAATCATGTGTGAAAAGAAATGTACAGTTATGACTTATGTAAATTATTGAACAAATGAGAGCGGGTGACGTGACAAAATTTTACATCTTTTTATGAGTTTCTCATTTTAAAAGCTGGTGATTTAGGTGAAGAAATTTTCTTCCTTCAGCATGATTACCGCCAAAATAAAATTGGAACTGATACAGATCAAATGATTCTTTTATTTTTCATCACCATCAATGAAAACGGAGGATTTCTACAATGGAGTAAAGTATTTTACCTTATTAAAAGGTATAATTTTTGAATTATTAGATTATTTATGGTTGGCTTAAATTAAAGAGAGACATAAAAAAAATAAATAAATATGATTTTTTACACCACATTACATGTGAAAAAAGAGGAGAAAAAAAGTTAAAAAAAAAAAAAAAAACTGGAAAAAATTTTTCTTTTCTAGGCCACAGAGGAATATGGTGCTCGACGGATCGTGATAGAGGAGGCTCGACTGCTCACAGCGACTTTTCAACGGAGAAGTGGGTTTTGACCCGTGAGCCATAACGAAAATTAAAGCCGAAGACGGTGATAGATATAATCAATGAAATCCCCTCCCATCCATTGGATCTATGCAACCCACAGCGACGACTCCTCGCTTCCTTTGCACGGCGGAGGAGACTCGCAATGGTGCGATGGGTTCGTGATGAAAGAACAGGCCATCAATTGCGCGAAGGTTATCAACGGAGATTTGGATTCCGACTTAGCTTCATTGTAGGTCTGGATTCGTAAGAAATTTTGTTGCAGACATGGAGGAAGAACTTGTGTCGTGGGTGAGTGGGGAACCAAAGGAGCGGCAAAGGTGGGGGTAGAGGCCGAAGTCGCGCGAGCTCTCCTTTGCCCAATCACCAACAACCTCCTCTGTCACCTCCAATTCCTCACTGCCACCACCAAACTGATGCGATTTGAACGAAGTAATAAGATTTTTATTTTTTATTTTTGCTTTTTTATAGTTATTAGTCATATAACATTTTATATATCTTTGATTATAACTTCTAACATTTTTTTTTTCTGGAAAAAATTTATTCAATCATAGTTTATAGCTCAATAAGAAATAAACATATTTACATATTATTTTTTTTTATTGAATATACTTGTAAACAAAACTACATAATACTCCTAAGATTACTCACATGCTTGCAATAATAAAGTTGGAATATATCAAATATAGTTCAAAAATAATTATGTAAAAATAATTAATACATTGAATTACAATTGAAAGCATCCTTTACATTGTCAGTTTATCTTTGTTCCTTTTATGTATAAATAAACAAATCAAATGTCTTTAACAACACAATATATTATAAAAATTGATCTAGTATGAAAAAAATAATAATATTATGATAATTAATATTAATATTATTATTATAATAAGATTACATCAATAATAACAGCATAGGTTAAGTTAAATCAAATTAAAAAAATTAAAATAAATAAGCAAATAAATAAAGAAAATAAATAAATAAATATGATACACAGATAAATTTATACTATAGTAATGCATATACATTCATTTCCTTTGCAAAAGGAAACTGGCTTGTTAGCTCAGATTTTTCACCACTGTCAGCAATGTGTGACAAATTACATTGCAAATCATTTCTCAACTACCTGATAAAATACCTTTATAAAAAAGTATTACTGACAACTGGACAAATAGAAGCAATATCGTTAATTACGATATCTGTCACACACGTTATACTATGTACATGTTTTAAATTAAAAAAATTGAGTCAAACATATAGTTGTACAATTACTACCAGGAGAGTGAGGCGACAAAAACAAATTGTAAAATAGCAAATACAACGACAACAACTACAGCCAATAGGATTGAAGATGGAGAGACTTAGAGAAGGAGTAAACATGCTATCTTACCACTGCTGCTATCTAAAAACAAAGACACAGAAACTGCAAAGAAAGTAAAGAAAGACCTGAGAGATAGAGACAGTAAAGCCAGGAGGAAAAAATATGTAGAACGGGCTAACATTTACAACAAATAAGAAAAACTGCAAAATGATACTTAAAAAACGACTCCTAAGACATCAAAAATAAATATTCACAATCTTTTGTTAATAGAATAAAACTACATAATATGATAACTATACAATAACAGAGACAAAAACTTGATATTAGTCATTGAATACAGTCATAAACTTAAAGAAATCATCCTTCAAATAGATTATATACTAATATTTAAAAACGACATGTTTTTGACTCAAATATAAACTCACCTACAGCAACCTTGGGACATTCCACATTTAACTCAATCATTTAAATTGTATTTATCCATCATTACCAACCCATAGATAGAGCAAAACTAAAAAAAAAAAAAGGGGATGATATAGTCCTAATCTAAAACCACGATAAAAGTTTCAAGGGAAAAACAGGAATTAAAACTTTGAAAACGCTATCCATGAGTAGAAACAATGCAAAATAGTATGAAAAAACTGGAAAAACTACATGATTAAAACAAAACACCATGGCAAAAGCAATATAACTGTTTTCTTAACAATCAACATAAAAACTTAGGCTAACAGTCCAAATCCATAACCACAATAGGAGTCTTGTGAAATAGGCAAAAGCAAGAAACAATATAAACATCATTCCTAGTATAGAGAGGTAAAAACTATATTAAAATAGTGATAAAATAATATAAAAACATACAGGAATAATATACATATAGTCGATAACATTAAAACATAGTAGAAGAAAGTGAGCAAATAGGAAAATCAAAGCAAAAAACCAACATTTTTTTTTTGATATTTAAGAGAGAGAGAAAAGAAAAGAGTGAAAAAAAATATAAACAAAGCATTAGATGTTTCTGTAATTGAAGAGCACAGAACATCATCTCAAGGCAATTGATCATTAAACCACGGCGTAAAACGGGAAAAAAAGAGAGAAAACAACAAAAAAAGCCACACCCAAAACGACCAAAAAAGGCCCCCATCAAGAGAAGCAAAGAGGCCAGCTGACAAAGGGGAAAAACGACAAAGCAAGGGCCATTGCAAAATGACAGGAACGCCCCCATACCATTGCTATTCCAAAGGGCAAAGTGGGGACATCACTGTACAAGGAACAGTGATTTAACAGTGACGTCCGTCCCTGCTTTTAGTATATATAATAACGAGCTAAGGTACCCGCGCTTGCGCTGCGGGATTTTTTAACATTTTATAGTATTTTTTAATTGCCATCTTTAATTATAGCTTCTAAAATTTTTTTTTCTGGAAAAAAATTTATTCAAACATAGTTTATAGCTCAATAAGAAATAAACATATTTACATATTATTTTTTATTGAATATACTTGTAAACAAAACTACATAATACTCCCAAGACTACTCACATGCTTGCAATAATAAAGTTGGAATATATCAAATACAGTTCAAAAATAATTATGTAAAAATAATTAATGCATTGAATTACAATTGAAAGCATCCTTTACATCGTCAGTTTATCTTTGTTCCTTTATGTATAAATAAACAAATCAAATGCCTTTAATAACACAATATATTATAAAAATTGATCTAGCATGAAAAAAATAATAATATTATGATAATTAATATTATTATTATAATAAGATTACATCAATAATAACAGCATAGGTTAAGTTAAATCAAATTAAAAAAATTAGAATAAATAAGCAAATAAATAAAGAAAATAAATAAATAAACATGACACACAAATAAATTTATACTGTAATAATGCATATACATTCATTTCCTTTGCAAAAGGAAACTGGCTTGTTAGCTTAGATTTTTCACCACTATCAGCAATGTGTGATAAATTACATTGCAAATCATTTCTCAACTACCTGATAAAATACCTTTATAAAAAAAGTATTACTGGCAACTGGACAAATAGAAGCAATATCGTTAATTACGATATCTGTCACACACGTTATACTATGTACATGTTTTAAATTAAAAAAATTGAGTCAAACATATAGTTATACAATTACTACCAGGAGAGTGAGGCGACAAAAACAAATTATAAAATAGCAAATACAACGACAACAACTACAGCCAATAGGATTGAAGATGGAGAGATTAGAGAAGGAGCAAACATGCTATCTTACCACTGCTGCTATCTAAAAACAAAGACACAGAAACTGCAAAGAAAGTAAGGAAAGACCTGAGAGATAGAGACGGTAAAGCCAGGAGGAAAAAATATGTAGAACGGGCTAACATTTACAACAAATAAGAAAAACTGCAAAATGATACTTAAAAAACGACTCCTAAGACATCAAAAATAAATATTCACAATCTTTTGTTAACAGAATAAAACTATATGATATGATAACTATACAATAACAGAGACAAAAACTTGATATTAGTCATTGAATACAGCCATAAACTTAAAGAAATTATCCTTCAAATAGATTATATACTAACATTTAAAAGCGACATGTTTTTGACTCAAATATAAACTCATCTACAGCAATCTTGGGACATTCCACATTTAACTCAATCCTTTAAATTATATTTATCCATCATTACCAACCCATAGATAGAGCAAAACTAAAAAAAGAGGGGATGAAATAGCCTTAATCTAAAACCACAGTAAAAGTTTCAAGGGAAAAACAGGAATTAAAACTTTGAAAACGCTATCCATGAGTAGAAACAATGCAAAATAGCATGAAAAAACAGGAAAAACTACATGATTAAAACAAAACACCATGGCAAAAGCAATATAACTGTTTTCTTAACAATCAACATAAAAACTTAGGCTAACAATCTAAATCCATGACCACAATAGGAGTCTTGTGAAATAGGCAAAAGCAAGAAACAATATAAACATCATTCCCAGTATAGACAGGTAAAAACTATTTTAAAACAGTGATGAAATAATATAAAAACATGCAGGAACAATATACATATAGTCGATAACATTAAAACATAATAGAAGAAAGTGAGCAAATAGGAAAATCAAAGCAAAAAACCAACATTTTTTTTTTGATATTTAAGAGAGAGAGAAAAGAAAAGAGTGAAAAAAAATATAAACAAAGCATTAGATGTTTCTGTGATTGAAAAGCACAGAACATCATCTTAAGGCAATTGATTATTAAACCACGGCGTAAAACGGGAAAAAAAGAGAGAAAACAACAAAAAAAGGCCCCCGTCAAGAGAAGCAAAGAGGCCAGCTGACAAAGGGGAAAAAGACAAAGCAAGGGCCATTGCAAAATGACAGGAACGCCCCCACACCATTGCTATTCCAAGGGAAAAAACTGGGACGTCACTGTACAAGGAACACTGATTCCCGTCCCCGCTTTTAGATATATAATAACGAGCTAAGGTACCCGCGCTTGCGCTGCGGGATTTTTTTACATGTTATAGTATTTTTTAATTTTCATCTTTGATTATAGCTTCTAACATTTTTTTTTTCTGAAAAAAATTTATTCAAACATAGTTTATAGCTCAATAAGAAATAAACATATTTACATATTATTTTTTTATTGAATATATTTGTAAACAAAGCTTCATAATAGTGTCAAGATTACTCACATGCTTGCAATAATAAAGTTAGAATATATTGAATACAGTTCAAAAATAATTTTGTAAAAATAATTAATGCATTGAATTACAATTGAAAGCATCCTTTACATCGTCAGTTTATGTTTGTTCCTCCATATATAAATAAACAAATCAAATGCCTTTAACAACATAATATATTATAAAAATTGATCTAGCATGAAAAAAATAATAATATTATGGTAATTAATATTATTATTATAATAATATTACATCAATAATAACAGCATAGGTTAAGTTAAATCAAATTAAAAAAATTAAAATAAATAAGCAAATAAATAAATAAATAAATATGACACACAGATAAATTTACACTATAGTAATGCATATTCATTCATTTCCTTTGCAAAAGAAACTGGCTTGTTGGCTCAGATTTTTCACCATTGTCAGCAATGTGTGACAAATTATATTGCAAATCATTATATTCACAGTAGTTTTTAGACAAAACATAGAATCTTGAATGTTATGGGTAGAAAATGATCATCATCGATAAGAAATAGCAAAAAACACAGGAAAAATTAAAGCACTTTACAGAAGATTATTGCACCAATAAAAATAAAGAACTTCATGCGTTACGATGTTAATACTGTAAAGACTATATTGATTATAATAATATGTGTAAATAAAGTAGAAGATCCGTGACATGCAGAAACAAAAAATATAATCAAATTGTACAAAAAGTTAAAGAAATACAGTAGTAGGAAATTCAAATAAATAATAATCGATGTCAATAATAATCAATAAGGCATAAAAATAAAAGAGCACCAACGAATCCAGTGTATGAAAGTCACTGTTAATAATAAAGTAAAGAACAACACCAGCATCAAACGTTATTCCTTCATCAGAGTATAATAAATAGAAGTATTAGAGCATAATAAATAGAGGTAGTAAATAAATAGAGCGAGTACCTTAATTAAAGCGAAAACGACCAAAGAAAGTAGTAGACACAGCAGGTCAATGTTCACCAAACAACAGAGAGGAGAATAAAAGAGTTGCAGTTGTAATATAGGAGATCACAAACAGCTCAGTTATGTGTGATCGGGAAAGCAATAAAAGCACCGGAAATATATATAGACGCACAGGCGTTCTCTGTAAATGCATTTATAGAAAGAACACTATAGACGTTTGAAACAAAAAGCATAATCAGAAGTGCATCAAAAATATCAACTATCAGCAAATAACCGAATTACACCTCAGTAAGAAAAGTATAATAATATTATATGTTAAGGAAAAATCATTGAATGCAGCTGATTTTTTTACTGCAGAAAATCTGATGATAATAAATAAAATCAGTAATCTAGCAACTTAAAGAAAAGACAAAAGCCGACGACTCGTTCCATTCTAACTGAATAATAAATACACAATTACTCAAGAGAATTAATATATAAAGCGGAGAAATTGTTTAAAATCTGAGGGTGGGGGGGGACCCGAATGCCAGCTAAGGAAAAAAAAAAATCTCACCATTAGCATTCTACGTTCTTTGCATGCTGCAGAAATGAGCAATAAAGGAGGAAAAAATATAGCAAAAGCTTAAAATGGACAAGACACTACAATAAACTTTCGGACTGTAAGAAAACTTCAAACATAATAAACATGAATTGAGAATGGAAATTTCAAGAGATAGAGTAAACAACAAAACAGAAGCAACAATGGACCATGGAGCAAATAACATATTCGGACGACAAAATCAAAGAAGAAGGGGGGGTGGGGTGGGGAAGAAAAGGCGAAGAGAAGAATGTTAGTGAATGGTCAAATCAAAAAACCCAAAATGCATATACTAACACAAACGTAGAAGCAAAGTAGGCCAAGAAAGCATTACCAATCCATCAAGAAACTTAAAATCATATCACCAAACACAAAAAGCAAAATAAGGTTGAACATTTTTCACTACACTTTAAATCCAACATCTAACACTAGGTGCAACCACATTATCTGCAGCAAAAAAAAAAAAACCACAATGTCAAAATAAGGAAAAATACAAATATATAACCAAAAAAAAAAGAAAGAGAGAAAGAAAAATGCATAAAAAAAACCCACCATGAACATCCTCCATAACACCCTCCATTATCTGCACATTAAAGAACAGAGCAAAAGGGTAGGAAAAGACGGAAGAAAGGCAAAGCAAACATGAACAACGAAAAAAAACAACAAACTCAAGAAAAATTTAGAAGCCCAAATTCCTCACATCACAGCTACCAAATAAATTTCCCACGAAACAAAGCAAAGTAGATAATGCAGTGATGGGGAGGGAGAACAAAGGGGAAAACAGGCTTCAGTTCGAAACGAAATGTCGGGCATAAAAGGCCAGGGGAACAATTTGATTTGGAAAAGAAAACAAAAAAAGAGAAAAAAGAAACCTAAGCATCAGGGAGAAAACTGATTCAACAAAGGAAAAAAAAAAACCCCCATCAACAAAAAATACATTCGAAAAAGGAAGGAAAAAAAAAAAAGAAGAGAAAACTGAGAAAAACAACGGCAACAGAAAGAAAGGAGAAGGGGGGAAAAAAACCAAAGCATCAAGAGAAAATCTCAATCGAAGGAGCAAAGGAAAAAAAAAAAAAAAAAAGAGGAGCAGAAAGGGAAACGGGGAAGAGCAGCGGCGAGAGAAAGGGAAGAGGGCAAATGAAATGCAGAGAACAACACAAAAATCCAAAGGGAGAACCAAAGCACCAAGAGAAAATCTCATTCGAAGGAGCAAAGGGGGGAAAAAAAAGGAAGAAGAAAGGGAAACGGGGAAGAGTAGCGGCGAGAGAAAGGGAAGAGGGCAAATGAAATGCAGAGAACAACATGAAGCTCTAACGCCCAATGTTAAAATGACCAAAACAACCCCCACCAAAGGCTAACCGAAGGGGCAAAGCGGGGACGGCACTGTACAAGGAACAGTGAAATCCGTCCCGGCTTTTAGTTATTATAGATAATGTGTACATATCATCTACACCGTAAAAATAAAATCCAAAGATTAGGGTAGCGTTTGGTATTGTTTTTGAAATCTGTTATGTTTTCAAATTCTCTGAATTTGAGATCGTTTTGAAAACAATTCTGAGAACGTTTCTGAAATTGTGTTTGGTTTTATTTTCTGAGTGTATGTTTTGAGAAACAAAAAATTGAAACTGTGTTTGGTTATATTTTTGAAAACCAGTCATTTTATAAGTATTCTATAAAAACATATTTATGTTTGATTTAAAAAAATTTTATTATGAATACCAAAATTTAAAAATTAATAAAATTTTTTAATTGAAAAATGAATTAAAAATTAATAACCATAATATTAAAGTAATTACTATATCAATTAAATCTTAATTAACCATAATAATTAAATCAGAGAAATGGGAAAAATGGGAAAAATGAAATCAGAGAAAACAACTTTTAATCGTTTTCAATTTTACATTGGGAACAAAGGCGATTTTGGATTCGTTTTGAAATCTGTTTTCAAAAACAATACAAACCAAATACAATTTCACACCAATTTTGAAATCGATTTCCTAAAAAATCGTAAAATCAGTTTTGAAAACAAAACCAAACACCCTCTAGAATTTTTATTCTATCTATGGGTAAAGCAGCTTACTCCATATTAGGACAACCATGACAATATATATATTTATATATATATAAATGAAATATCAGTGTCTCTATCGTCTTACTTTTTCGTTATTCTTAGTTAATTTTACAGACACAAGCTCTAATATTTTATAATTATATAAAATTACAGCCATTTTATTTTTCACTTTCTCATCATTAATTTTTGTATACATTGCCATTATCTTTTTCCTTGTTATATTTTTTTAATAAGTTTTTTAATAAATGACTAAAGTTTTATAAAATTAATAAAACTAGTTGCTTTAATAAAAATCAATCAATCAATTATTAATTGATTATAATTAATTAGTAATTGATAAATATTAATATATTTTTTTTTTATTGACTATGATCCATAATTGATTAACAATCATTTTCTTAAGTCAAAAAGCAACCATTTTAGTTAAAAAGTGTTTAAACACTACTTAATTACTTAATTTCTCCTTTTAAATATTACTTTGCACCTTTTTTTTTTAACATTATCTGTACACAACATTTAACCATTGTTATTTTATCAATGCAGTTTTCACTCTAGCAAAACTCTAAAGAGAAAGAAGTGAATAGTAATTTTTAAATATAAATAATTAAAGTGAATAACATATTTAATTTTAAAAATATTTAGAGCAAATAATTATAAATTAAATTTATTAGATAAATAATTAATTTATTTTTTATAAATAGGTATTTATCTAAAATTTGATATTTATCTAATAAATTATTTATTTCTCTTCTTTATTCAAAAAGTCAAAGTTGCCCAACCACTATTTTAAATATAACTATAAAATTACAATTCTACAATTCCTCTTATTATGGATATTTTTATTGTTTAATCTCTGTTTTTAGTTTTTTTTTTTTTACACTGAATTTGATTTGTCTTAAGCTTTAAGCATGCGTCTAGTATACGGGTTTGAATTGAGTTTTTTTAGTTTGATTTTAAATTGAATTATTATGTATTTGGTATATTGATTTAAATGACTGGAGCTAAAAAGTGTTAAAAAAACTTTAAATGTATTTCAAAAAAGATATATATATATATATATAAAACTTGTTTTTGTTTACTTTGAAATTTTATATAAGTTAAAAGAAATATTTCATTTGAACTTATACATATAAAGTTATAAACTTTTAAAATTTGAATTGTAAAATTATGATAGTAAATTATAAATATTTGGAACTTGGGAAAAAAAAAAAAACCATTGCATTTGAATTCAACTATGTAACCAGACGTATGCTAAAATTGTCCACTAACAAGGCAAAAACAACATCAATCAATTACTGTTCAAAGTTTTTATCCTTTTGTATTTGTAATAGCAACGTGAAAATACCACAAAAAAAGTTATAGTTCGATTTAAACAATCTAAATAAGTTATTTCACCAATTTAGAATCAGACAATGTCTTGACTTTTTTTAGAATAAAGTGTTCAGCTATATTCACTTATTGACGAACAACTATTTACGCTTTCACTCTCAAAATTAGATATGCCTGTATGTGGTCTTAATATGTATAAAAGCCATAGAATATAATGCATCTTTATTCAACTCTAGAAAATATAAGTGAACAACCATAACATGAAATTATTAAGCAAAATGTAATACTGCTTTATAAAATAATGTCTTAATGTTAAATTAAATATGATTGTTTTACAAGCATCCTATTCTAACAAGACAATTAGGAAGAGAGAAATAGACAGAGGGGGGAGATACTTAGAAAAAAATTGAATGGTGAAACTTCAGAGATGGATTGAAAAGAGATAGAGAGAATTTTTTAGAGAATTATTTGGATGGAGGTATAGAAGAGTGCTCGATATTACAGAAAGAAGAAAATTTCAAAATTTTTAGTAGAAAAATGAGTGAAAAAAAAAAAAGTTCCTTTTTTAAGACATTCCACGACAATTTAAAAAAAAAAAAAAAAAAGCGGTGGAAAGTGGACACTCTGCGATGGCTTTTTAAAATTGTACTGAAAAATAGCATTCCACAATAGTTTTCCGAAAACCGGTAGAGAATGATCCCATACAATAACGATATTAAAAAAAAAAAAAAAAAAACTCCGTCCCACTTTTTTTTTTAACAACCATATTCCTCAATGGTTTTTTAAAAACCGCCATAGAACATTCGTAATTTCCGTTTGGTTGTGGTTTTAGAGATATTGTTTTTAGAAAAAAATTGTTTTGGAAAATATATTTATTAAAAAACTATTTATTATAAAAAATTATAAAATTTTAAAATTTTTTTTAGAAAATAAACATCAATATGGATATTATTTTATTTATCTCGAAATTCTATGTAATTTAAAAAAAATCATCTCATTTAAATTTATATACATAAAATTATAGACTTTAGAGTTTATTATAGTGTTTTGAAGGTGTTAATCGTGAAAAGTGACAGTGGAGTCTAAGAAAATTGTTTTGGAGATGTTTTTTTCCCCTATTCCGAAATTTAGTGCGGTGAGTCGACCTTACAAAGAGATGTTGAAATGCGACTAGATATTGTCTTTGGACATCCGTGAGAGCCAGATTTTGGCTCCCAAAATAAGGAATAGTTTGATATAAAACTCTAAAAGATTGGGCTTATTGGGCAAGTTGAACTAAAGAAACCTACTAGGCTACCATTCAGTACATCATTGATTTTCTTCCAGTGATGCAACTTAGTTTAGCCCAATGAGTTCAACAGTTCAATCAATTAAACCAAGAATAGGCAAACTCGTTTTTGCCCTGATAGCCTACAAAACCACATCCCATTAACGCGATTTTATTTTATGTTTTGTAAGGAAATTCAACGCAGGTCATGTCCTTGGGTCTTATATCTTTTTTGGGCATCAACATATCAAAGTGAAACGATTTGTTTAAATGAAATTCCTAGTGAAATTAATCAAGTCCAGCCTTATATATTGTCCACCACCATGCATATATCAAAGTTTATACTTTGGAATCCTTATTCCGACAGTCCAGATAAGTCATTTCCTCAATTGAAAATATACACACATTACAATCTTATAATCAAGAGCAATGTGCTCATTGACAATTGTTTTTTTTTTTTTGGGTCACATAACCTCATATACGCACAATTGAAGTTTGAGTAAGCAATAGCTTTGGTGTTTTAGTTTTGTTGTTATATTCATAGGATAGGTCATGGTTCCGGCAGTTGGATTTTGCCGGACGTATCTGGCACTTTAATTGTGATTTTTGCGTGATGGTTGTTGATGAAGCAAAACAAGAGGTAAACTAGAAAAAATACTTAAACATCTATAGACTCTGTTTCGGAATTGAAAAACAATAAAAAAAAAAAAAAAAAACTCCAGAAGCAAACTAAAGTTGAAATAAAACACGAAAAAATTGCCGAAGCATAAAAAAAAAAATAAATAAATAAAATAAAACGGTGGAAGATGATACTGGCAGAGAGTAAAGTAAAGAACCTTTAGCAAAGCGAAGAGTAGCAGTCCGATCCCACCAAAGCTTTGTTTTGGGTCTTGTTTGCAGGAATTGGGGAGAAAATTTGTCGTGATGATTAATCTTATATAAAGGTTGTGTTCAATACTTATGCATTGTTACTATTTGATTGCTGTCAATTTGCTAAATGGACTGACGGATTGTCCCAAATGGTGGTGGATTTGCTAGTGGATATCACAAAGAATTGGTGTGCGGATTATTCGTGTAAATGGGCTTTGTAAAATAATCAGAAAAGATAATGATGATAGTGTAAGCACCATCCACACGATGAAAGTATAATCAGACATTAAGTTTTGTTTCTTGTTTTGCTTCAATAAAAACTTCTACTATCCTTCAGCGATTTTGTTTCTTCCTATATCCTTACATCTCTCCATTTATACTCTCTCTTTCTCAAACTTACAATTTGATCATGGAGACTCGTACTGCTCCACAATATAATCTTTTTCATCAATTTACATCGTATTTATACTTTCATTTATATTCATTTCTTATTAATTCACAACGACACATTAACTTAACAATAATATATATATAATATATAACCTAAATTTTAAATTCGGCATCTAATAATATTTAACAGTGTGAACTTCAGTTACTACAAATGTGAATTTATATAAAAATGAATGAAGTTAAAGTGAATATGAATCCCCTTTATACTTACATTTCCTTCTTCATGAAATTTTTAATAATTGAAGTTTACATTACTGGATACCATCAAGTACAGGATTTCAGACCTATCATATATATATATATGCATGTATATATATACCTTCTCTTTTTTAATGCACTTAAATGTTCTATTATTCATCCTTTCTTTATAAAAAAACGGTTTCCTCCTTTGACTTCATCAGGCATGGAGGAAATTATGGACCGGGGGCCTCAAGCCGCGCCGGGACCAGCGCCCCCCACCCACCACCCCCTCAACTATTCTTTTCTTTTCTTTTTTTTAAAGAACCTATGATTTTTAATAAATTTTCAAAATAACCCCCTTCCTAAAAATGAAATCCTTTAATTATCCATACTATGTTTCTTAGCTCCCAGCCAAAAACATTAGCTTCGTCCCTAGACTACATGGCTACGGATATGCTTCTATTTTCGTCAGCCACAGTCTCCATGCACTCGCCACGTCCACTTGCTGACTCACCTTCCATACCACGTTACCACCGTGTGTGTATATATATATATATATATAGTAACTGGAGATAAGATCTTAACTGTGTACGTTCATATAATCAAGCATATATATGAAAGTAAAGAGTACATGTCTGAAATGAAATAAATAAAGCACCATTCACTGAATCAAAATATGATAAATATATTTAATATATGTTATTTAAGGCTACTATTACTAACAATCTCCTTGTTGAATCTCCCCATCTAGTTGTGTTTTTCGATTTTTGCAGAGTATTTTTTTAATTATTTTTACTTATTTTTGGTCTTGTAATGTATTCGGGTTTTAATGTGTGTGTGAAATCCTACGAAACCAACCTTGACGTCATTGAAGGCGATGGAGCTTTTAATGTGTGTGTGGAATCCTGCAAAATCAACCTTGACGCATTGAAGGCGATGGCGCTTTCGAACTCAGATCTCTTGCAGAAACCCCCCATGGTAACCTCCAAACCTAAAGCTCCATCATCGATAGCTCGGTCCATGACCATCGACGTCCTTCTTCTTGTTGCAGAATCATCGTTGATGCTCCTCCTTGACACTGTCAAGACCGTGGACAAGGTGTGACAAAGAATCGCCTTTGTTTTTTTAATTA
Organism: Antiaris toxicaria; assembly: GCA_035233585.1. Lineage (NCBI taxonomy): Eukaryota > Viridiplantae > Streptophyta > Magnoliopsida > Rosales > Moraceae > Antiaris > Antiaris toxicaria. The sequence goes on along the minus strand of CP141155.1, from coordinate 20,611,576 downwards.
CAACATTCACTTGATAAGAGTTACGCTGGTCACCAGAGACAGGTACTACAATCGATTTTTAACGCTCCAAGTTGCCAATCAACGACAAAACTACCTTGTAGATTAAATTAAGTTCGTCGTCGAAGGCTGTTATAATTGTCCGCAAGTCTTTTGTATTACTTAGTAGGTTACCATCAATCACCTAATAAGTTACCATTATTTGCCATTCTAAACGCCAGTGACAGTAATCTTCAATACGATTGGTTTTGTGCTGTGTAAGATCCGTTTTTATATTATTTATCAGATTTAATTAATTAATCTAATTAATTAATTATCAAAAGTAAGTAAATAAATAAGACAGGTAATTTTAATGACATTCAATTTTTCTACTCTTCGAGACTATGTCCAGATGCTAAACACTTCACTAACTATTAAAAGATTATAAACACAAATGGATTTATGAATCTAAAAACTCCCTCTTGTTGTTGTTACCGGTTATCTTGAATTCGGTCAATGAACACATTCAGCAAAATCCTCTTGCTAACAGATGTTGAAATCCCTTCAACTGCTATTGTCTCCTTTCGAAGATGCCAAATATTTCTCCCAAAAGACACAAAGAATGCAGAAAGCTTCAAAATCACCAAGGACTCAAAATCTCACGATCACAGCTCTTGCTTTCTGTACCAAGGATGAATATTTTGAGTCTTTATATAGAATTCCAAAGATTTCCTTCAGAATCTTGAATTTATTTTGAATTTTGAAGATGCTACAGATAATGTTACAACATCTTCTTTAACAATCTCAAAATTTCAAATTTCAAACCTATTGAATTTTAAAACATAGATATTATCCAAATCCACTTTCAAATATATCTGCATGTTTTTCAAAATCAAAATCGCAATTTATATAGGCAAATATTGGGTTTATTTTTGAAATCCTAATTTAAATAGGATTGGAAATCCAATTTAAATTCGTTTTTCTTTCTTTAGGCTTATCCATTCCTTCAATATCTCCCCAAATCCTAATTGAACTTGATTTGTCACGATTTTTTCAATCCAAGTCAAAATTCAAAAAATCTTCTCAAAATTCAAAAGATCTTCACGATGTTGCAGCAGGTGTTATAACATCCAGTAGCACAACCTATACTGCTTGAGGTTGTTATAATATTCTATAGTATAACCTGCACTAAACTGCTAAACCTGCATTCAAACTTCCTAAAATTTCTAGTTATTCCTAAATTATCATAAATGCCAATACTGAAAAACCTAACAGTATCCCCCTTTGACATTTTTGGCTCAAAAATAAAATATGACATAATTCATAATTCAGTGTTCCAATGTCAGATAATTACATCAAAATGAAAGTCAACCAAAATCAGAAATTAAATAAACCAGTAACCAAAAAACTAGAAAAACTAGAAAACTACTCAAACTACTCCCCCTAATTCTACTACTACTCCCCCTTTTTGAATCAAGAAATGCCAAATACTTGTACAAAAACCCAAAGACCTACACAAAAATAAACAGGAATAGACAAATGAACTATTATCGCTGGATGAGTCTTCTTGATTAGATTCTTGGGTTGTATCACCACAAGCTCAAAGAACCTTTTCTATCTCCTTCTCTCCTTGAGCAATAGACTTCTTTTGTACCTGTAGAAACTGTAATTCTACCTTCAGTAGCTGTATAATCATCTTGTGTTGAGCTCTGCTTCTTGTAGGAATTGATTCCTCCTCCTGCCTTGATGCTTCTACTTGATCTTTATCAGATTGCCTTCCATGAATGTCCATCACATATCTATTAGAAAGCAACCTGTTAGACACTTTCAATGGCCTAGCAATAGAATGCAAAGCATCCATAGGCTATTTAATATTCTTTTGGGGCATTAGAACTTCATAAATGAGTGAAGGAAATGACAACTGTCCATGTTTCTGTAGGAAATAAATCGGTAAAAACGTATCAAAGTAGCGCAGTGGAATAATAAAAATTTTCAAGATCGTTAAATATCTCATGATGCCATATACAATAAACCAACAATAATTTAAACTCATACCTCAAGAATGCCAATCTACAGGAAGAGAATGATCGGAGGGCTTCAACCAACTAGCCTTCTCTACTATTCTCCAATTCCCGAATGGCTGAGTGTGTGAGCACTCTGAACCTCGATCGGTATGCTAGCACTGCTAGTCTTCTTCTGACCACCCAGATCTCTAAAGAACTTATTGTCACGGTGAGTTGTGCAACAATAAGCCTGCTCACCTGAGAGTCTGTGGTCTGAGAGAACTTGAATGGCAGGACCTCTATTTATAGACTTGCATGACGTGATCCTCTGAATTCGAATTGGATTAGGAGAAGATTTTCTCCCTTATCCACTCACAAAAAATCCGAATTTTCTAGGAGAAAATCCCAACCAAAAATTCAGCCATCTTGGAGATTATCCAATTCAAATTTAAACAAGATTTTAACTTGAATTTTATCTCACCATTACTCAACCAAAAAATCCGAAAATCTCTTTAGGATTTCCTCAAATATTTTCGGCCACAAAAGTAAGGGAAGAATCAAAATTCAACTAAGATCTTTCAGCTTGAATTTTATCTCATCCTTATCCAAAATAGCCAAAAATCTCCTTGGAGATACAGTCAATATTTTCGGCCACAAATAGGGAGGAGAGAATCCAAATTCAACTGAGATTGAAACTTGAATTTTTCTTTGAATCTTATCCATAAAAAATCCGAAAATTCCATGAGGATTTTCCTCAAAATTTTCGACCAAGTTAGTTAGGATTTGGATTCAAAATTCAAGTAGGATTTAAACAAGATTTTCCTCTTCATAATCCAACTCAAATTCGAATTCTAGCCTTATGGAATTATCCACAAAGAATTCAAATTCCACTTGGACTGTGATTCAAAATTCAAAATTCAAAATTCAAATTCAAATTTCAAATTTCAAATTTCAAATTTCAAATTTCAAATTTCAAATTTAAATTTCAAATTCAAATTTCAAATTTGAATTTCAAATTCAAATTTCAAATTCAAATTTCAATTTCAAATTTCAAATTCAAATTTCAATTTCAAATTTCAAATTTCAAAATTCAAAATTCAAAATTCAAAATCCACAAACAGTTGTATTTCAAATTCCTGTTCTCATGGATAATTTTCTACAACTCCAATCCAATCTCAAATATCATGGCAACTTTATTTGAAATTCGAATAATTGTGTACTCTATTATCCAAAACAAAATCTGAATTCAACCGGAGAGAATCTTATCCACCATCCTAATCCTATGTCAACACCATCTATGCATAATCAACTAGCCAATAGCACACACAAATCAATTTGCCAAACATTAAGGAATTATGTGGAGCTAGTATAGGGATCAATTGGACGTATATAATCGGGCTCCCATGAATCCATATGATCATCATTCTTTACTGAACAACTCAACCATATGATCACTAATTTCAGAGTCACACCACTATAAACCTGAAACTGAACTCCCAATTATATACCGTATTACGTAAGCCTGTGACGAGCTACTATCCAATGACCTTGTCATATATGCAAAGCCCTCATATGATATCCATGATCAGCCTTAGGTCAAAGTTCGTTTAATCCTACTGATCAGGCTATCTTAAAGTTCCATTATACTACCGAATAAGAAAATGATTATTTACCATATGTGAATAAGAAGTCATCCACCCAGCAGACGACCCAAGGCCTTGTCCATTTTCACATCCAGTATAATGCCTTTAAGAGGATACCCTTAACTGTGACGCCCCCCCCACGTACGCTACCATACCAACCAGCCGAGCTCTGACGTCGACCGCGATGGCTGGCAACCTCGTGGGTGGTCATCCTCTTACTTAACATACTTAACCTTCCATTCTTAATATTCTCATCTTAAAGCAGAAGCAATTTCTATAGCAAAAATTTTTTTTTTTCAACTTACATATTATACCTATATCTCTTTCATACTCTTATAACATATAATTCATAAATTTCTTTCTTTCAACTTTCTTTTTGAACGCTCAGCGAAAGACTCATGGTAGTACCATACCCTCGCCCAGTCCCTTGGCACGTGCAGATCCGTCCGTTGTCCATTATACTACTTTAAACTAACAGGTTGCTTACCTGCAACATATAAACAACTAATGAGCTAGACGCTCAGTAAGTTCAAACATACATTCATTAACTTATGAATACTAGTAATATATATTATTACTAGAATATATGACATCAGATATATACACATCATACACATCGTCTATACATATCCTCGAAACATAACATATTATGTGAGCTTCCTCATGCTCATTTATCTCTTCGCTAATCATTCCCATTATTCTATTGATAATCTCTTATCATTCTATTCTAATTTCTTCATTTCTTTTCTTCTCCTTCTTATCATTCCTTAACTTTCTGTTCTAAACCTTTGTAACTTCTCTATCGTTTTGTCAACATCTCTTAACATTTCATATCTTAAAAGCTAGTAACATACACACTAGCATAATATCACGTAAAAACGTGTCATTCACATCACATCACATCACATATATAATTCTATTATGTTTCATATCGTTTGTTTCTTTTTATATCGTTCTTTACTTTTCTTTTCTTTTCGTATCATTTCTTTTCTTTTCTTTTCTCTCTCCTTTCCTTTCTTTTCTTTTCACGCACTTTTCCTTTCTTTTCTTTTCTTCTCTTTTCCTTTCACGCTCTTTTCCTTTCTTTTCTTTTCTTCTCTTTTCCTTTCTTCTCTTTTCCTTTCTTTTCTTTTCTTTTCTTTTCTTTTCACTCTTCTTTCGTTTGTTTTCTTTCCACTTTCCTTTGGTTGGGCCCGTTGTTGGACGTACCTAGTTGCGCGCGGACAGTGGGAGGAGGGGGAGCTACCCACCAACCTACCTCACAGTCACATAAAACCTCACCTTCGGGGCTGGTCCAACCTATAATCTACCACACCTTCGGGGTAGCGCCACATCTACGCAGAGGATATAGACCGGAAGTCTCGACCTTGTAGGGAGACCGGTACGCCAACAACTTAAGTTTTCAGTCTTATTATCTTGTAGGCTTTTATTTTTCTTATATTGATTTTTCGTTGTACATATTTTTCATGACATTCATAACCTTTCATTTCTCATTTTTCATAAAACATTTCATGAAACATTTATTCTTTCGTTGTTTATCTTTTCTCAATTCTTTACTTTACTTGTGTGAATTATATTAATCACACTTTAGGATGGCATATATAGCACATATTACTTATATAACATCACATCACATCATAACAAACAAAATTATGTTTAATTATGTGCAGACAATTATTCTTTTCTCTATTTATCATTTGCATCCTCCTATCTACCGTATCTTATCATCATCCTTCTATCGATCATAGCCTATCGTTCTATTCTATCAATCACATCTTACCATTATATTCTAATCCTTTCATCATACCTTTTATCATAACCTATCATTGTTTTTCTTTCTTGTCTAACTCTTTGCTCTTATATCATTTTTCATAAAACACCTATCCTTTCGTTATCATAAAACATGCCTTTTCTTAATTCCTTTCATCACCGATCATCGTTGCTCTATCAATCATAACTTAACTTCCATAAAAAATTTCATAAACATCCTATTCTTTCTTTTCATATCTCATCTCTTTCTTATGCATCCTACCATAATATTCTCATTCTTACTCTTTCCATTCTTCTATCTCTCTTTCTCACATCTTTATTCTCATAAAACTTTTATAATACCTTTCTTTCGTAATTCAATATATATACATATATTTATATATATATTTATAAATTATTTATTAAAACATAACTTTTAACATCATCATAGTATTGCTATAGCATTACTATAGCATCATCATAAATCACATCATGACATTTGCATACAAAACATATAAACATGATAAACTTGTTCATAGTTGCAGACGAGTAAATGTCTGAACTTACTCATAGTGTGCTTATCCTCTTCTTGGGATCCATCGACGTCTTTTGTTGCGTCTAGATCGGGTTCCTACAGACAAATTTTGTCCGTTAATCACATTTTCATTTATAACTTTTATTTTATTAAAAAGGTTAATTCTGATCTTATAATCCTTAATTATAGCCTTAGGATAGCTTTTTAAACCTTAATGGCCCTTTTCGAATTTTTCTTCAACTTTTGAAAAATTACGATTTGACCCCTAACTTTTGACAAAATTACAATTTTGCCCTTGACATGATTTTTTCATAACTTAAACCTCAATTTTGGCTTTTACAAACTTCATTCACCTATTTCAGGGTCATTGGGGCTCTTTTCCCATAATTTGAGAATCTTTGGGCAAAATGACCATTTTGCCCCTGATGGGTCGTTTAGTCATAACATTTTCATTTTCATGCTTAGACTGGATTTTTTAAACCCAAAATCATTTAATTAACTTTTTAAATCTTATCGAACCTTTTACAGATCAATTCTTATCATTTTACCAATTTTCACATTCCCGGCCCTCGGGAAGTACTATTCGAACCTAAGAATCGGTTTCATGTTTTTCTTGCGTTCTAGGGTTTCGAAGGGTCGGTTTACTAATCGTACCTTACCCATTCCTTTTTCCTTGCCCTAATTCCTCGAGGCGGCTCGGGTTCCCTTCCCGATCATATTTTACCCCTCGTTTTCCCATATTACCCTTGGTGTCATTTTTAGAAATTTCGGCAGAGTTTCCCCTTAATTTTTGAGGTTTCAGCGTTTAGGAAACGCCTGAAAACCATCTATCCTAATCTAATTCTATCACGTACTATACCAGAGGCCTAGATTTTACGTAAAACTCATACTGTTTACGTAAAATCGTTACATTATCACATATTTTTCTTTTTCTCCATTACAGCTATTTTCTTCTTTTTACATACATTCTTTTCCACATTTTTCATACCAAAAATCATAAAATCATATAACAGTCCCAAACAATTAAATTGCGGGGCGTAAAAAGGTCGGGATTTATATCGAATTGCAGTCCGGTCTCGACGGCATAAACCCTAATTCCTCGTTCTTCATATTTGAGGTCCCGTCTTGCAATTCCGACTCCGTGGATGCGTCCGGAACGTCGAAAATAGGCCAACGGGCCAAACTTCCATTTTTGGTCAACGATCGCCGTTGACCGGCGTTGACCGGCGGCGACGGCGGTAAGTGGGTAGTCCATTTTGAAGATCTCGACGAGAGGAATCCATTGGTAGCCTCAATTTCACATTTGGAGGCCCCAATCGCCGGAAAATCCCCCCGAAAGTCACGACCACGGCGGCGACGGGGGAGCTACGCCATGCCGGACTTTTTCCCCGAAATTGATTGAGGGCTTTTGCTCCCCTCTTCACGGCGACCATTTCTGCACCGGTGGTGCAGCTCAACATCGCCGGAAACGGCGGTTTCGACGGCGACTCCACGGCGGCGACGTCACGACTTCGGGCGGCGCGATTCCGCCGGTGTTGAGGTGATCCACCACCTGGGTTTTGTAGTACTCTTCACCACGAACATTTTGGGACCAGTTTCGTGGCAAATGGTGGCCGGACGGCGGAGAAATCTCACCGGGAAGATTTCGGCTCCGGCGACCTTCAGGCGGCGCGAGGCGGCTGCTCCGTCGCGTCGACCCACCATCGGACTCAGCTCGGTGAGAGCTTTCCGATGACACCGGCGGTGTCGAAAACGGACACCGTTTCCGATGGTCGGTTACTGTACACATTCGGCTAGAGAGAGAAAGAGAAATGAGGAGAGAGAGAATTTGTGGACAAATGAGTAAATTCCACCTTTTTCCTGTTCTTTATATACTTTTTCACCCAAAATTTCAACGTGGGCTATGCTGACTAATTTAGGCGTCCTGAATCCAAATATATCAGTTTTATTTTCATCTGATGTCGTTTCGACCAGTTTCCGATACTGCGAATTTTTGATCAAAAATTACCCTTGTACTCAATTATCAAATTTGAGCGTATTGATAGGCTATCCTGACTAATTTGGGAGTGCTGAACCCAAATTTATCAGTTTTATGTCAAGATAATATCATCTTGACCTACTTCTTGATACTGTGAATGGCACACACGTGTACACACATAAAATCACTATTACTCATTTTTCATCCTTTAACATTGTTAGAACATTTTATTTTAGTTCTAAACAATATTAAATCACTAAATTTTACATTTTAACGCTTAAATTCATTGTGTATTTATTCTCCGAAAAATGTGAATTTTCCCGATTGTTACATTAACTCCTTATTAGAGCTATGATTCCGATATCTATAAACAAACCCTTCATCGTATACAAGTCATACACCTAACGAACCGGTCTATAAGTTTACTACTTCTGAGATGCTTTAGCCATTGGAACATCAAAGTACACAAGTCATATACATGAAGCTGTTCATTCACTCAGGATTAAGGTTACTGCACAATGAACATCAAAAGCAGATTGATCCACTCATAGTGGACTACGTAGATCAATCATGCTTTAGTCTCGGTCTAATATGTCACCATCAAGCAACATATCTATGTCTCTACTTAGGAGTCTATGCTCCAGATAGTCAAGACAAACTGTCCCCACCATGGCTTTGTTAAGAAATGCCCTAAGCATTAGAGACATTTTGATGTATTCATTTTGAACTGGATAATAAAATTATATATAGAGGTTATTCATTACATTGCTATCTGTCCTCGTCTTATTTACATGTTAAAGTAAATGTAAGCAAATATGGCTCACTGACTGCTTGTGTTAAAACTGTTAGAACGTTGCATGCAATGGACTTTTATATGCGAGAAGACAATGTTCTAAAGTTAGCGGTCTAAACTATGGTCTGTAGTCTATGGGGTTAGACCGAGCATCTAACTCATGTTAAGACTATTATGTTGTCTAAAGCCTTGGAAGGGACGGTTTGTCTTGACTGTCTAGAGCTGGACTCCCAAGTAGAGACATAGATATGTTGCTTGGTGGTGACATATTAGACCGGGACTAAAGCGTGATTGATCTACGTAGTCCGCTATGAGTGGATCAATCTGCTTTTGACGTTCATTGTGCAATAACCTTAATCCTGAGTAAATGAACTACTTCATGTATATGACTTGTGTACTTTGATGTTCCAATGGCTAAAGCGTCTCAGAGGTAGTAAGCTTATAGACCGGTTCGTTGGGTGCATGACTTGTATACGATGAAGGGTTTGTTTGCAGATATCGGAATCGTAGCTCTGAGGAGTTAAAGGTATCCTCTTAAAGGCATTATACTAAATGTGAAAATGGACAAGGCCTTGGGTCGTCTGCTGGGCGGATGACTTCTTATTAACATATGGTGAATAATCATTTTCTTAATTCGGTAGTATAATGGAACTTTAAGATAGCCTGATCAGTAGGATTAAACGGACTTTGACCTAAGGCTGATCATGGATATCATATGAGAGCTTTGCATATATGACAAGGTCATTGGATAGTAGCTCGTCACAGGCTTACGTAATACGGTATATAATTGGGAGTTCAGTTTCAGGTTTATAGTGGTGTGACTCTGAAATTAGTGATCATATGATTGAGTTGTTCGGTACAGAATGATGATCATATGGAATCACGGGAGCCCGATTATATATGTCCAATCAGTCCCTCTACTAGCTCCACATAATTCCTTAACGTTTGGCAAATTGATTTGTGGATGCTCTTGGCTGGTTTATTATGCATGGATGGTGATGACACAGGATTAGGATGGTAGACAAGATTCTCTCCGGTTGGATTCATATTTTGTTTTGGATAATAGAGTACACAATTATTCGAACTCCAAATAAAGTTGCCATGATTTTATTTGAGATTAGATTGGAGTTGTAGAAAATTATCCATGAGAACAAGAATTTGAAACACAACCGTTTTGTGGATTTTGAAATTTGAATTTTGAAATTCGAATTTGAAATTTGAATTTGAAATTTAAATTTGAAATTTAAATTTGAAATTCGAATTTGAAATTCAAATTTTGAATCACAGTCTAAGTAGGATTCGAATTTGTTGTGGAAAATCCACAAGGTTTGAAATTCGAATTTGAGTTGGATTTGGAGAGGATAATCTTGTTAGAATCCTACTTGAATTTTGAATCCAAATCCTAACAAATTATGGACGAAATTTTGAGGATAATCCTCAATAGAATTTCGGTTTTTGTGGTTAAGGTTCAAGGGAAAAATTCCAGTTTCAATCCCAGTTGAATTTGGATTCTCTCCTTCCCTGAAAAGTAGCCGAAATTATGGAGGAAATCTCCTTGGAAAATTCGGTTATTTTGGATAAGGTTGAGATAAGATTCAAGCTTAAAAATCCTAGTGGAATTTTGCTTCTCCCTTGTCCTAAAAGTGGCCGAATTTTTTGAGGAGATTTTCTCCTAGGAATTTCAGATTTTTTGGTTGAAAAAGGGAGATAAAATTCTAGTTAAAATCTTGTTTAGATTTGGATTGGATTTATCCTAAAAAACCGAATTTTATTGTTGGGATTTTCCCTTGGAAAAATTCAGATTTTATGGTTATGGATAAGGGAGAATATCTTTTCCTAATCTAATTCGAATTCAGAGAATCACCTCATACAGGTCTATAAATAGAGTTCCTGCCACTCCAGTTCTCTCAGACCATAAACTCTCAGGTGAGCAGGCTTATTGTTGCATAGCTCATCGTGACAATAAGTTCTTTAGAGATCTGGGTGGTCGGAAGAAGACTAGCAGTACTAGCATACCGATCGAGGTTCAGAGTGCCCACATACTCAGCCATTCGGGAATTGGAGAATAGTAGAGAAGGCTAGTTGGTTGAAGCCTCCGGTCATTCTCCTCCTGCAAGATTGGCATCCTTGAGGTATGAGTTTTAATTATTGTTGGTTTATTGTATATGGCATCATGAGATATTTAACGATCTTAAAAAATTTTTATTGTTCCGCTGCGCTACTCTGATACGTTTTTACCGATTTATTTCCCTACAGGCTTTAGACAACATAATAGTCTTAACATGAGTTAGATGCTCGGTCTAACCCCATAGACTACAGACCTTAGTTTAGACCACTTACTTTAGAATATTGTCTTCTCACATACAAAAAGTCCATTGCATGTAACGTTCTAACAGTTTTAACACAAGCAGTCAGGGAGCCATATTTGCTTACATTTACTTTAACATGTAAATAAAATAAGGACAAAGAGCAATATAATGAATAACCTCTCTATATATAATTTTATTATCCAGTTCAAAATAAATACATCAAAATGTCTCTAATGTTTAGGGCATTTGCTAATAGTTTCTTCTTGTTCTCAGCATAAGCAATAATGGTCTCAAATATGTGCTTTGCCATATCAAACTCTATTTGAGTCTCCACTGTATAGAGTAGAACACACATGTCTCTAGTGATTGTGGCAGTGTGTTTAGTTGGCATCCAATCTGTTACAATAATCTTGTGCAAGACAAAGTACTTCACAACCAATTTTGAAGTAGACAGACAATGAGGTCGTGTCCAATTATTCTTTTTTCCTCTAGTCAGCACAGACACAACAGAGTTCATATCAATATCTTGATCAAATTCTTTGACCTTGTCAGACACACTTTTAAGGAAATCATAAAACTCTCTTATCACTTCTGGAGAGAACTTAAAAACATGCCCTCTAACATAAAACTTCATAAACTTGGCTGAGGATGAGTTACTAATGTTAGATGACAAATTAGCATAAAACTCATTAACAAGACCACTAGCAAAGTTTTTAGCACTAAACACAGCTCTAATTAAGCCTTGTTCTTCCAAAAACTGAGTTATACCTATTTCCTCATGATTTTTATCATCAATCAGTCTCTCACATATAAATTTCCTTGCTGACATCAATTTCTAGATATCTTGATTCTGTTTAGTGTAAAACTTAGGGAAAAAGGTTTTTGATAGAACATACCCATCAAACTAGATTGACTCTTGCTTCTTTTGTATCTTCTTTGTAGCATCAGGCTTAGTCTTTCTAGGGTTCTTTTTCTAAGGTCGACCTTCATCATCTAAATCTTCACTGGAAATGTCAATGGTTGGTTGATACAGTGGATCAAGATCCTCTACATCTTTCTTCTTATTTTTGTCCTTAGAAAAAATAGATGGACCTGCTTGAGCATCGAGCTGAGCTAACAAAATTTTATCTGCTAGAAAGCCAGTAGGGAAGGAATGAGCACTCTCATACTCTTCAATTGGAGGATTGGAATTCTCCTCTGGTGATTCTCCTTGTCCAGTTTCATCTTCATCTTTACCTAGAGTAGTATCTCCAAACTCACTGTTGAAGTCCATAGTCCTTTCTTTCTCTTCTTCCACAGCTTCAGGGTTCACACTAATGGATTGACTCTCTGTTGGTGTTGAGAGTATTCTCGAAGATAGAGGGGTCTCCATTGATGATGAAGTAGTAATGTTCCCCTCAGGTTTAGTGGTGGTAGGGGCCGAAGGCTCAAATTTTTCCACAAACCCAGATTTGGGTTTGTAAATCACCAAATCACTAGACACGGGTAGAAGAACAGTAATTGGTATAGGGTCTATCAAAGGCTTTTCCTCTGGTCATTGACATTTGTCCTTCACTTGAAAAGATGTCAAACCTGTCACCGACTATTTCTCCTTTTTCTTTTTTGACATTGGATTAATAGAACTCGAACCTCCTCTTATTCCAACCATTTTTGAACCTGCAAAGAGAAATGAATCAAGCACAGAGACGGAGAAGAATAGAAAATCGAATGACTTTAAGAATCTGAAATTCAAAATTAGGGTTTTTGAAAATATAGGGGGCGATGAGTCTCACGGATAAGTAGGCTGAAATTTAGGCTTCAACAAACTGAAATATCTTGAGAACAACTGAATAAAATTTGAAACCCATGAAGTTAACTTTCCCAAATTTAGAAAAATCAAATAAAAAATGACATGTACCATATTCATTAAACAATTGATGTGAAATTTAAAACAGATTGTTATAGAAGATATTGCAACATATGTCATAATATTAAAATTTTTTTATTATTTTTTTGTTTTTATTTTTAATTTTTTTATTTACTAAAATGATGCACCACAGGCAACAAGAATATAAAGGATATCACATGGACTATAACTCACAAAAATTTCAAATCATCATGTTATTGTAGAATTTCAACTCAAATGTTAAAACAATCAACATCTCAGTCTTTGCGTATGTGTGTATAAATTGTCACTCTTAAATAATCACCACATAGATAAGTTTATACATACTTGTGAATAGAATGTGGGAACTCTATAGGCTCGTTCTTACCACCACTCTTTACTAATGTCGGCCACACAGCATCTGAGATCATTAAGACTTTTTTGGTATATGATGTAGGGCTATGGTTCAGGTAGGATATAGGATATTGATGTGGCCAAAAAACACCTATACATTCTGAAACCACTCTTGGATTGTTATAAATTACACTTTCTTCCCAAACTTTGAAATCAAGTTTTATTTTCCCTTTTCATTTTTCATTCATCCCCCTTTTTTTATTGTTTTATACGACTTTTTTTTTATAATTTTAACAAGGGATGTATTGAACCTTTTTTTTCTTTTTTCACACTTTCACTTTTTCTCCTTTAAAATAATATATCTTTGAACATTATAATCCAAGAAAGATCTATATGTTAATGGGTGATAGTCAGGGTTAGGAAAATATATGTATGACTTAGTTAAATGTAGGTGACAAAGGAAAGATAAATGTTAGACTCAAAGGGGTGAACTATAGATAAAAGATATATAGGTAGGCTTGAATGGGTAAAACGATCCAAAGATGGCCTACATTATATCCTAAACACTATGCAAATGATTCAAAGATGGCCTAAATTATATCCTGAATTCTATGTAACTAGGGATTTTGTCTTGAGTGATAAACAAAAACAAGTTTTAGAACTCTATGAAGTGTTAGGAAATGCCCTAAGCATGAAAGATATTTTGATATATTTCATTTATTTTGAACTGGATAATAAAATTATATATAGAGGTTATTCATTACATTGTTATTTGTCCTATTCTATTTACATGTTAAAGTAAATATAAGCAAATATGGCTCACTGACCGCTTGTGTTAAACTATTAGAACGTTGCATACAATGGATTTTTGTATGCGAGGAGACAATGTTCTAAAGTAAGTAGTCTAAATTATGGTCTGTAATCTATGGGGTTAGATTGAGCATTTAACTCTTGTTAAGACTATTATATTGTCTAAAGCCATGGTGGGGATGATTTGTCTTGACTGTCCAGAGCATAGACTCCTGAATAGAGACATTGATATGTTACTTGGTAGTGATATATTGGATCGGGACTAAAGCGTGATTGATTTACGTAGTCCGCTATGAGTGGATTGATCTGCTTTTAACATTTATTATACAACAATCTTAATCCTGAATAGACGAACTACTTCATATATATACTTGTATACTTTGATGTTCCAATGGCTAAAGCGTCTCAGAGGTAGTAAGCTTATATATCGGTTCGTTAGGTGCATGACTTGTATACAATGAAGGGTTTATTTATAGATATCAGAATCATAGTTCTAATAAGGAGTTAAGGGTATCCTCTTAAAGGCATTATACTGGATGTGAAAATGGACAAGGCCTTGGGTTGTCTGCTAGGTGGATGACTTCTTATTCACATGTGGTGAATAATCATTTTCTTATTCGATAGTATAATGAAACTATAAGATAGCCTGATCAGTAGGTTGAACAGACTTTGACCTAAGGCTAATCATGGATATCATATGAGGGTTTTGCATACATGACAAGGTCATTGGACATTTGCTTGTCGCAGGCTTTTATAATACGGTATATAATTGGGAGTTCAGTTTCAAGTTTATAGTAGTGTGACTCTGAAATTAGTGATCGTATGATTAAGTTGTTCGGTACAGAATGTTGATCATATGGATTCACGGAAGCCTGATTATATATGTCCAATTGGTCCTTCTACTAGCTCCACATAATTCCTCAACGAATGGTAAATTGATCTGTGCATGCTTATTGGCTAGTTGACTATGCATGGATAGTGTAGACATAGGATAAGGATGGAAGACAAGATTCTTTTTAGTTGAATTCAAATTTTGTTTTGGATAATAGAGTACACAATTATTCAAATTCCAAATAAAGTTGCTATGATTTTATTTGAGTTTGGATTGGAGTTATGAAAAACTATCCATGAGAACAAAGATTTGAAATACAACCTTTTTGTGGATTTTAAAATTTGAAATTTGAAATTTAAAATTTGAAATTTAAAATTTGAATTGAAATTTGAATTTGACATTTGAATTTGAAATTCGAATTTGACATTTGAATTTGAAATTCGAATTTGACATTTGAATTTGAAGTTCGAATTTGAAATTTGAAATTTGAAGTTTGAATTCGAAATTTAAATTTGAAATTTGAATTTGAAGTTTGAATTTTGAAATTTAAACTTTGAAATTTGAATTCAAATTTTGAATCACAAATCCATGGTGTAACCGAATTTGTTATAGATAAATCCACTAGGTAAATTTTGGTTTTTATATGGATAATACAGAGAAAGATCTTGTTTGAATCCTACTTGAATTTTGATTCTCTCCTTCACAAAGATGGCTGAAAATCTTAGTGGATAAGGCTAAGGGAATTCGGTTTTATGTGGATAAGGGTGAGATAAAATTCAAGTTAGAAAATCTTATTTAAAATTTGATTCTCCTCACACTTGAATGGTCGAATCTAGCCTTGTTCTTGGGCTAAAGGAAAATTCAGTTTTAGTGGATAATGATGAGATAAAATTCAAGTTAAAATCCTGTTTGAATTTAGATTGCAAAATCCCCTAGTGTGGCTGAATCTTCCCTTAATTATGACCTATACGGAATTCAGATTTTGTAAGGAAAGGAAGGGAGAAAATCTTCTCCCAGTCCAATTCAAATTCAAAGGATCACCTCATGCCAGTCTATAAATAGGGATCCTACCACTCCAGTTTTCTTAGACCATAGACTCTCAGGTGAGCAGGCTTGTTGTTGCATAACTCACCGTGACAATAAGTTCTTTAGAGATATGGGTGGTTGGAAGAAGACTAACAGTGCTAGCATATCGGTCGAGGATCTGAGTGCCCACACAGTCTGCCATCTAGAAATTAGAGAATAGTAGAGAAGGCTAGTTGGTTAAAGCCCTCCGGTCATTCTCCTCCTGCAATTTGGCATCCTTTAGAGGTATGAGTTTTATTGTTGTTAGATTATTGTATATGGTATCACGAGATATTTAACGATCTTGAAAAATTTTTGTAATTCCGCTACGTCACTCTGATGTATTTTTACCGATTTATTCCTATAATTGGTATCAGAGCCATCTCGAGATTATGCCATGTACATAAATTAGACAATTTGTTAGTCTTTTATTTATGTATGGATTTGATATTTAGAGAGTGGCATTCTAGGATTCCTTTATATTGTTATCATGTATTATGTATGTAGTATGTGGTTATTTTAATTTTTTGAATTATTATAAGCATGCTTGTTTATGTCGGTTATGGTTCCTTAGAATTTAGAAAAATTGTATTTAGGAATTTTTATGTAATCATGGGAGCGGTTTATTATCACCGTAATTTTCCCATGCAATTTATTTTTTTAGTCTCTCAGAATTTTTATGATTAGAATTTTATACACTGAAAACGGTTTAGTAGATTTTATGTAATTATTCTTAGAGGAGATTAAAGTTAGAAGACCATAATTTATTTTTCCCAAAAGTTAAATTTAATTTGAAAATTGAAATTTTTGTTTGTGTGGAAAATTTTAATTTAATTAGGATTTAAATTAATTTTTGGAGATCTTAATGGATAAATTAGAATATGACACAAAAATCGAGGACCGACCCCTCGGGATGGGCCACCGGCCTTGATGGGGCTGTAGCCCCTACCCTTGGGCAGGATGGGGCTACGGCAGCCCCTCTCCAAGGCTTGACCACCCATGGCCTCAGGCTGTACCAATAGCCAAGGGTGGCTGTGGCCCCCCCAGGGGCTGCTGAGGCCCTAGGGTTGCAACCTATGGCTGTAGGTGAAGCCTGCAGCTTGGTGGGCTGCTGTGGCCCTCCTCAGGTGTGTAACCCATGGTTGCAGGCTCTGCCTACAACTTGGCAGGTCGTTGCACCCACACAGGGTGTGCAGCCTGACGGGCTGCTGCAACCCCCCAAAGGGTGCAGCCTGAGGCTGCAGGCTCTGCTGCCGGGCTACAGCTGGCCTAGGTGTAGGTTGCTAACCCCCCTGGGGCTGGGGCTGGGGCTGCTCATGGTGACTGTGGGCCTTCCGGGCCCCCGGGGGCTGAAGGGCCAAAAAACCAAAAGTTCAATTTTTGAATTTGAGATTTAATTTTAAATTATGTTTAAAAATATGTAATTGAAAATTTGTAATTTTTGAAATTACATATTATTACACATGAAATTTAAATTGTTTAAAATTTTGAATTTGAAATTTGAAATTTAAATTCGAATTTGAAATTTGAATTTGAAATTTAAATATTTTGAAATTTGAATTTTAAATAATTCTTGGGATGAGAAATAAATGGAGAGGCTATATGAAAATGGATACAAGAAGACAGAAAAAAATTCAATACTCAAAGAATGCTTTGGATGGAATTTTGTAATCTTTATTTTCTTTATTCTAGGATAGAACCATGGCTTGATTATTTTTCCATCAATTATTTTTTTTGTGATATGTCATGGATGAATGAATATATATTGATAGATGATTTGGACACATATTTGATAACATGTCATATAAGATAGGGGAATGCCGCTTAGACTATATTGATCATACATATTTGTCAAAACTTGCATGTTTTTCAAAATATTGAGTGGGAGAGGGTTTCAAACAAAACCCACGGCCTCCATCGTTGATCCATATGTGAAAGTATAGTAACACCTCACGTCAGTTCTGCCCTAACCATACCCCTCGGTAGGTGTTTACCACCGCCGGTATACTAGGTTGGATCTCCTATGTGGAAAACGTGTTTGGACATAATTCTATTCATGACCACCCCTCAGTGGCTTGGTAGGACATGGATCGGACTACATAAACAATAGTTATCTACTCAAGACTCGTTTAGTTATTAACCTTCCCTAGAAGCTCTGTTAACTAAACTGGTGGCCAAAATAAGTGGTTATTAATATATGTCTTAACCTTGGAGGATTTAAGGCAACATATATTAATTGGACGAGGTCCATGTTCTAGCTATTTGTCTCATGACTACTCCTCGATGGCTTGGGCCAATAGGTGCTGAAAATTACCGTTACAATGCTACATGTTTTTTCAAGTTTCATGTAGGAACATACTTGTATGTTTCATTTGCTAAATTCCCTCTATATTTGCTTGGGCTTTGTAATGATGTCAAGTATAATTTTATTTCAGCTCAAAATGTCATCGGCACCCCTTATTTTAATACTTACTGAGAATAAACTTAATGGCGATATTTATAAAAACTGGAAAAGAAATCTGCTAATAGTTCTCAGCTGCAAGAGACACAAGTTCGTACTGGACGAACCATGCCCACCTGGGCCCAAACCTGACACACCACTTAAGAAGGTCCCGATCGCCTATACTCATTGGAGAGAATCCAATGAGATAGCTCGGTGCTACATTCTTGCTAGCATGACGAGTGCTTTACAAAAGTGGCATGAGACTTATCAAGTTGTTAAGGAGATCATGGAAAACTTGGAGAACATGTTTAGAGGCTAAGAAAAATTGGCTCGACAGTCTGCTATCACCAGTATCATAAACTCTAAGCAGAAGGTAGGTACTCTGATGAAGGACCATATGATTATTGATAACTTTATAAAATAGAGTTATTTTACTACTTTTTCATGCACAAATATTAGTTTGTTCTTGAGAATTTTAATTGTTTTTGATTTATTTTGTTTTATGTATTTTAATTTAGACTTTCATAAATTTCTTAAATTTTTTATTTAATTTTCATCTTTTTTTAATAGTATATCAAATAAGCTTAAAATTAAATATTTCCAATGAGTCTACTTATAGCATTTTATTTTGAAAATATCTAATTTTAGCACTTTGTTTTTCTGTAGCGTCAAAGAGGGTATCACTATTCATATCAGGAAACTGTGAAAACCAAGCTTATTGCATATTTTATTACACTGGATCCTTTCTAATGTGCACTATAGCAAATATGTACCAACACTGTAGCAAGCATGCACTGACTGTAGCAAGCATACGCCGAACACTGTAGCACATGTGCACCGATCACTGTAGCACTGTAGTAAGTTTGAAAATTTGTGTTGTGTAGCACCGAATACTGTAGCATGTTTGAAAATTTATGTTATATGGGCACCGAATACTGTAGCAGGTTTGAAAAGTTGTGTGAAAGTTAAGTGGAATAATGTAAATTTATGCTTATAAAAAGGGCATTCTTAGAGAGTTTTGGGAGGGGGGATACACTTTGTCTCTCTCATTTTTGCCTTGCTTTCATTCTCATGTTTTCTCTCTAGAATATTGTGAGAATATTTTGCAAGTTAGACTAGAGTTCTTGGGTGAGGCTAGAGATGATCCTATATATATAATGAGCTTGTTTGTATTTTGATTCTCTATGATTTGTAATGTTTATACATTTGAGTAAATAATTTTCTTTCATCTCAGTTATTTTTCACATCAATATATTTTGTTGACAACTTTTATATAAATTAAGTCAAGCTTTTTTTATGTGATTGTTGTAGATACAATATATTGATAAACATAGTTTTATAAGTAGTCTTTTACTGCATTATCACCGGTGGTATATTGTCGATTTTAGATTTCTTATAAGACAATATTTCTAGCACTTAATGTAAGTATTTTATTTACTCGAATACATTTAATTTAGAAGTTCTTCAAATCTTGTCTTCCGATTGATTATTTAGAATGTGAAACTTTCAATTGTGTCAATTTGTGAATCAAAATTTAAATAGGTGAACGAAGCATATAAAGGATTCTCTATGTCTTATCATTTTTAACTATTGAATTTTTTCTGCTTTAAGTTGCATTATCTTTCAATCAAATTGCTTTAGAATCACAAAAATGTTTTCTTTCTTTTCTTGTTTAATTGCGTATCTCTCTAACACTTGTGTTCTACTAATCTCTTTTGTTTGTTTTTATCACCTCCTCATGAGATCGACCGTCCTTATTGTACTATAACTGACCGCTTTGTTTTGTCACAATATGGGCATAATCAATTACTCTTATGAGATTCTTTGCTAAGGCTATCGAAAACAGTGCTGAGCTGAACTACAGCACCAGGATCGAAATGGTGTTTAAAATTCTATTTAAGGATTTTGTGGGGTTTAAGGCCACATATAATCTGGTGACAAGGGAGTTAGGACTCATCGACTCGTAAAATAACTCCAAACTTATGAGCGGATGATCAGGGATAGGGATGCGGTCCAACCAAAAGGAGAGGCTAATTTGGCAGAATCTTCCAAACCCTCACGGAAGAGGAAGAGGCCAAATAAGAAGCAACCAGCTTCCAGTTTTTCTGTTCCTCCAGTCTCGAATGGGAAGAAGAAGAAGAAGAAGAAGAACAAAAAGTCTAAGGACCCTAAAAAGTCTAAGTGCTTCCACTGTGGGAAGGTAGGTCACTTCAAGAAGGCTTGCTGGGAATTCCTAGCCACAAAAGGCAAGAAAGGTAAGGAACTTCTTTATCTAGAAGCGTGTTTGGTAGAAGAATCGAAAGACACTTGGGTTATTGATTTGGGAGCCACTAATCATGTTTGTGTTTCTATGTAGGGGTTCATGAAAACGAGAAGTTTACATGATAGGAGCCTCTCGTTGCGGACTAGAGATGGCAGCTTAGTGGTAGCTGAGGCAGTGGGAGACGTTTATCTTTACTATGATGAATTTAGATTTATATTATTGAAAGACTGTTTTTATGTTCCTAATTTTAGGAGGAACCTTGTATCGGTAGCTTGTTTAATAAAAAATTCTTATTCAGTTTCTTTTACTAAAAGAGTTGATATTCGTAAAAATAAGTCTTTTATCTATTTTGGATGGATGGATGGAAACCTATATTTAATCAAACTAAAGATGTACTCACTGCTTGACACCGAATTAACTAATAACTCTAAACTGTTGAAAGTTTCTCACTCTAACAAGGCGTATCTTTGGCATTTAAGACTTAGTCATATTAATGAGGATAGGATTCAAAGGTTGGGAAAAGATAGTCCTTTAGATTTTCTGAAAGAGGTACATCTTCCTAAATGTGAGTCTTGTCTTGAGGGTAAGATAACTAAGAGGTCTTTTGGAGCTAAGGGTACTAGGGCTCAGGAAATCTTAGAAATTGTGCATATCGACGTATGTGGCCTGATGAACATCGCAGCATGAGGAGGGTATGAGTATTATGTGTGGCGCCCCCGACCTCGGTCCACCGAAACTATTACAATCAAGCTCCTTAGCCGACTGAAATAGCCCGTGAACTTCGTCGGGCCGCCTAAATTCTTTTCTTTCCTTTAAACCCTTTGTGAATTTTGGAAAATCATTTTTTTTAAATACTTTTTCTTGTTTGTAAACATAACGTAATTAAACTGAACTACGCTTGTCACTTTTAAAAGTACAAACATAGTTTATACATAATACATAATTCAAATCTTTTTGCAATACATGTCTCTTTTTTCAACGCTCAGCAGAAAACTTGTAGCAGTACCATATCCACAGTGGATTCCCCATCCCTTTGACACGCTCGCATCCTGTCGCTATCCAGAAATCTACTGGACAGGTTTCTTACCTGCAACATGAACAAACTGGTGAGCTAACAGGCTCAGTAAATTTAAACATACTTAGTAAGAATCATACGGATTCAAAAACATTGAAAACTCAATTTTCTATGAATAGTACTATTCATCATAAATAGTAATATTCACCATGAATAATAACTTTGACATTTGATCGATGAATAGTAATAGTTACCCTAACTGGTTACTATTTACTTTACCCTAACGGGTAACTATTCACATTACTATAACCGGATACTATTCACATCAGCCTAATCGGTTACTATTCATAAACCCTAACCGAAATCACTATACTTAGCATACTTCGGTTATGCTCAGTTATGATTTTTATCATTTTATTGATTGTTCATTCTCTATTTGATTTCTAGTTTAGAGCTCTGTTTATGGCA
Source organism: Antiaris toxicaria (assembly GCA_035233585.1). Lineage (NCBI taxonomy): Eukaryota > Viridiplantae > Streptophyta > Magnoliopsida > Rosales > Moraceae > Antiaris > Antiaris toxicaria. Next base: position 20,589,476 of record CP141155.1, on the reverse strand, counting down.
GTACCGATGATTATTAGCGCGCTGACTGGGAGGGTCTAAGGAGCGACCTTAGAACATCGGCCTCCACAGCCCTGATATCCTCGTAGGATCTGAGAAAAACCTCCACCACTATGTTGGAGGGGCGGTACGCCTTAGTGGTTTCATTACCATCTTTCTTATAGTTCCCCACCGGTGACATTTATATGAATCGTTCCACGGTGGAACCCTTATTGCCCGTAGGTCTTTACATTTATTTCTTTATGTGTGTTTTTAATTAACCACACTATATTGCCCTAGCACTTTTCCATAGTGTATTATTTATACACTTTCTAATTTCTCATTTCATTAGGTGAGTTAGTTTAACTACACACCTATTGCCCGTAGGACTTTACAAGTTTGTACGAAAAGTACTTAAATCAATCAAATAGTAATTCATGCTGTAGACATGTAAATATCTGAGCTTACCAAACATTTATCATAGCATCGCGCTATGAAACATTCATATAGCACATAAACTTAGGCATAACAGATCAATTCATTCATATAATGAACAACATCAGAATGTTCATGAGCAAACAAATGAATGCTTAAACTTACACATATCACACTTAGACATAATAGTCTATTCATGTTGCAGTCAATTAAATGTTCGAACTTATAGATACTTTCGCTAGCATTTCCTTCCCCAACTCCGCAGACGTACCTTTGCCGCGTCTGGATCGGGTTCCTATAACCAGAATAACCACGGTTATTCTAAATCTTCATTTCATATTCAAAATTTAGTAAAACGTAAAAATTCTACGTTTTATTTCCCGTAAATGGTCTTAGGAATCTAAAATCTCATTTTCCATTTTTACACTAACTCTTGGCAAAATTACCATTTTACCCCTGATTTGATTTCTCACCATAAATCTGCTTTTTATTGGTTTAAGACCCAAATTTAACTTTTATAATTTCATTTTAACTATCCTTAGGCATTCACGGTCCTTTCCGAGCCTTTCAGAAATTTTTGGTCAAAATGACCATTTTACCCCTAACGGGTCTAAGGATTGTCATATGCTCACTGTGACTTTTAATAGGATTTTCTAAGCCCAAATATCATAAAATAATATTTCTTAAGCTTTTACACACTTTTACAGCATCCATTGCTATTCCATAGATGACCATTGGTCATCCGACCCTTGGGTGGTACTATTCCGACACCTAGGGTCGTTTCTCGTTTTTCTCACGTTTCGGAGCCTTAAATGGGTATTTCACTGCTTCTGAAACGTTTGTTATGCTAATCCTGAGCCTTAGACACCAAGTAGGCTCGGGTTTTCATCCCGACCTTAAATTTACCTTTCGTTTCTTATACCCTTGACGTCGGTTTTTCCGTTCTCTTACATTTCACAACCTCGGAGGGACGGTTTACTATTCCTCAAAGGTTCATTTTCCTATTTTCCGAGCTTAACTCATCGAGGGGTCTCGGTTTCCATTACCAAACACAATTTACCTCTCGTTTTTCACCGAAATGCCCTTAGTGCCGTTTTTTAAATTTTGACAGCATTTTCGCTAAATTTCTAGGTCTCCGACGTTTAGGAAACACCTCAAAACCATCTAACCTATTTTATTTTACCACGTACTATACCAGAGGCCTAATTTTTACATAAAACTCAACTTTTTACGTAAAAATATTCACATTTCCCATACATTTTCTTTTTCCGACATTTCATTCATTTTTCTCTTTTTTTTTTCTTTTCTTTTTACAATTTGAATACAAATTATATATAAATCATTCCAATACATAAATAAGGAATGAAGGGAAACGAAATCGCTATCGAAATCGTCCCGTAGGCAATCGGATGAACCGTTTGATCTCAACCGCGCAAAATTTTTATCTCTGTTCTTCACGTTCGAAATCCCGGTTGGCAATTCTGATGCTGCAGATGTGTCCAGAACGTCGAAAATAAGCGAACGGGCCACTCTTCATTTTTCTGCCCCCGGGTCGCCGTTGATCGGCGTTGACTGGTATTGACTCCGGCGTTGACCGATGGTGAACAGCAGTGGCGTGAACAACGGAGGTGTCCACCTTGAAGATCTCGATGAGAGGAGTCCATTGGTGGTGTCAATTTCACCATTGGAGGCTCCGATTGTCGACAATCGACCTCGAAAACTAGGCCCACGGTGGCGGCATTGATTCTCCACCGTGCCGGGGTTGTTGCCCGAAATTGTTTGAGGGTTTTTTCTCCCCATTGAACTCTGATCATTTTGGTACCCCCAGCGTTCCTCAACTTGGCCGGAAATGGTGAGTTTCACGACGGCGACGTCGCGGCTTCAGGCAGCGCGATTCGACGGCCATTGAGATGAAATGAGCTATAAGTTTTGTTCTCCTCTTCACCACAAAACTTTTGGGGCCGGAATCATGTCGATCGGAGGTCGGACGGCGGAGATACGACCGTTTGAAATTTCCGGCCACCGACGGCTTCGGGTGGCCTGTGCGGCGTTCTTCGGTGTCGGTTCCGTCGATTCAGCACACCGTTGGACTCAGCTTGTTGAGAGCTTTCCAACGAGATCGGTGGTGTTGAAAATGGACACTGTTTTTTATGGTCAGTCACTGTTCACTTTTGGGATTGTGTGTGGGGAAAAATATAGAAAAGGGAAATTATGGGGCATTTTCTACAATTTCGACCTTTTATACACTTTTTGTCTAAAATTTCAACATGAGCTATCTTGACTAATTTGGGCGTGCTGAACCCAAATATATCAGTTTCATTTTCATCTAAGATCATTTTGACCAGTTTCCGGTACTGCGAATTCCCGGTCAAAAATTACCTTTGTGCTTAATTAACTAATTTGAGCATTCTGATAGGCTATACTGACTAATTTGGGCGTGCTGAAACCAAATTTATCAGTTTTATCTTCATCCGAGGTCATCTTGACTAGTTTTCTGGTACTGCATATTTCCCGGTCAAAATTTACTTTTTGTGCTCAAATGACTAATTTGAGCATGTTGAATCTAAATATATAAATTTTAGGTCAAGAAGAGGTCATCTAGAACAACTTCTCGATACTGTGTGTAACACACACACGCATTCACGTCTAAAATCACTACTATCAGTATTTTATCTTTTTGTGCACTCAGCTTACCCTGAGTCATCTACTAGGGTTTACAGTTCACTGTTTTTCCCCAGCTCAATTCGACATGCTTTTACATCACCGAATTCTTAATTTGTAATATCGTTAGAACATTTTATCTCGTTCTACACAATATTAATCATACATTTCACATTTTAAACATGAAATTCATCATGTACATGCAATTTACCATATTACGAGAACAGTAAAATTTCCCGGTTATTACATTCACCCCTCCTTATAAAATTTTCATCCTTGAAAATTTAGCACAAGTGAGGGTACAACATTCTCTTTTCATCTTTCTGAGCAAAATCTGAACAAGTTGCTCTTCATATGTCAGGTCTTCCTGAATTTGAATCGATTCGTACCTCAATACATGAGATAAATTCGATACCTGTTTCCTTAGCATTCATTCGTGAAAAACACTATGTACTGTTTACAGTTTTGAAGGTAGTACCAATTTATAGGTAACATTTTCAACACATTCAAAAATTTCATAGGGTCCAATATATCTTGGACTTAATTTTCCTTTCTTACCGAACACATTATTCCCTTCATTAGGAATACTTTTAAAAAAATATGAAATCCCTTTCATTAAACTCTAGGGATCTTCGGCATTTATCTGCATAATTCTTCTGCCGACTCTGTGTGATCTTTCTTCATCACTGTATTTTCACAATTACATCCGATGTTTCTTATACGAAATCGGTCTTGTGCCACTGTTTCTCTCACAGGTCATACCAATAGGTAAGCGATTTGCACTTTTGTCCATATAAAGCTTCATAGGGTACCATTTCTATAGAAGCTTGGTAGCTATTGTTGTACGAGAATTTCCTCTAACAGTAATTTCTCGTTCCCGTTCCTTGGAAATCCATGACTTAGACACGAAACATGTCTTCTAGTGTCCTAGTAATTCGCTCAGATTGATCTTTGTCTAGGGATGAAAAGTCGTACTAAGACGCAATTTCATTCCCATAATTCCTTGTACACACTTCCAAAAATTTGAAGTGAATTGCGCAACTAAATCGAATATGACAAACTTGAAACACTATGTTATCTGACAACATGGTTTACATAGAAATTTGCTAACTTTTCCAGTGAAAAGTCATTTTCACTACTATGACTCTTACTGTTTTCATCAATCTATCCACTATAATTTAGATGGCGTTATACCCCTCTTAGGTCCTTGATAATTCCACTATAAAATTCATCGTAATATGTTCCCACTTATGTTCGGGAACTTCCAATGATTCCAGTTTTCTACTTGGATGTTTTGTTCAGTCTTGATCTTCTGACAGTCATGCATTGATTCACAAATTTTTTTTTCGCTCTCATTCATTGTCTCTCTCCACCAGAATTGAAACTTTAATTTCTGGTATACTTTACTCATTCCGAAATGCACTGAATATGGCATTTTATGGGCTTTTGCCATACTTTACCTCATTAATCCTTCATTAGTTGGAATATGAATTCCTCCTTAATGTAGGATCATTCCACCCTTGGAAATCCCTTCTTGATAACTTATTAGATTTGATCTTGCTTTAGAGCCTTTTTAGTGTCTTCGAATAGCGATGACTCTGATTGGAGTACAGCTAACCTTTCGGATATCAGCTCCAACTCCAATGAGTGTATCTCTTGTCATAATTGTTCTACTAGTTTTTTTCTTTTGACTACTGGTACAGAACAGTAAATTTTCTGCTTAAGGCATCCATTACACGGTTGATTGATTTTTTTATGGGTGGTAGAGGATCTCACAGTTGTAATCTTTCACCAACTCCAACATTCTCTTCGCCACATATTCAGATTCTCTTTCGATGCATCGCAATATATCACGAATTTCTCCCTTTTTGTGAGAAGCGTGTGAATTGGCGCGCTTGTTAGTCAATTTTTTCAACTCTCGAAAACTCTTTTCACATTCTTCAGTCTACTCATATTACCTCTCCTTGCATGTAAAAGTCGTAAGAGGTGCCACTAGTCGTGCGAACCTTTCCACAAGTCTTGTATAGTTGCCAGCCAAACCTAAGAAATTATGTATTCCAATTACAGTCTTAGGTGTAGGCAATTCGTTAGTCGTCTCCCCTTGATAGGATCTATGACAATTACTTGTTTGGAGACTACGTGTCTGAGAAAATACACTTTATCTAGCCAAAATTCGCACTTGGAGAATTTTGCATAGGATTAGTGCTGTCTCATAATGTGCAGAGTAGTTCTCAAATGCTCTTTATACTCGTTATGAGTCTACGAATATATAAGTATGTCATCAATAAACACAATGACAACTTATCTAGGAATTCCTTGAACACTCAGTTGATGGTATCTTAATCGTAAATCAGTCTTAGAGAATACTGTCACACCTTTGAAAATGGGTGCAGTTCTTTGCATGAGCTCGATTTCAAAGGAAATTTCTTGTTCAGGCAACAATTCAAGTAATTCTTCGAAGAAAAATGTCAAGAAATTCTTGGACCATAAGAACATTTTCTGGTTGAAGCTTCTATTCCTCTATTACATCTGCCACATAGGCCAAATATCCAATTCAATCATTGGACATTAGCTTACTCGCACTTCGCAAGCTAATTATCATCTTTCTCGATTTACGTGACGAATCCACATGTTCAAAGCTTTCTTTGTCGTCTAGTTGAAACACTATCTTTCGATTCTAGTAATCGGTCATGATTTGAAATTTCCCTAAGAAATCCATTTCTAAGATTACGTCACAATCAACTAACCTTATAATAATCGATTCTGTCACTATGTTTGGCGTTCCTACTTTCACATCCTCCTTAATGTACGCCAAGACACTAGCATTGGCACGTGTTACGTGTTCTTGTCTTTCCAGTTCTACCAATGATCTTTCAAATCTAGCCTATAAAACATGGGCTTAGGATGTTGTTGCTGTGGTTAAAACGTTTCCTGTGTATTCCACCGATTTGTGGGTCAGTTTCTGGCATAACGACCTTCTTTTCCCACATTGGTAACATGCACTGAGATCAATTCAATATTGTGGCCAGTGCCTCTTCTCACTTGTAGCGCAACTGGATATATCTGATCCTATATTATTGGTCAGCTTCCTTTGCTGCCTTCTATTATCCCAGGTTAGGTTTTCATTTTCCCGAAAAATTTGCCTTTTCCTTTATTCTACGACTATAGGCCTAGAGCATTAAACTGTCCTGGCCTAACATTCTGATTAGGTTGACTGCTTTGGCTAATTTAGGTTCCAACTTGAGAAAAATTTAGTCAAAGTCCTTTCCTTCTTCCAGGTTTCTCAGACTTTTTCTCTTTCTTCTTTCTATCTAGCCCGCTGGTATTTAACCTATCGAGCGCGACTGACGCAGTCGGTCACTAAAGGTGGTGGTATTAGATCACTATCCACCAAAACAAAGATCTCTGGTTGGAACATTCCAATCATTCTCTATATCTTTTCCCTCTTAATAATTACCACGTAAGGGCATCATTTGGACAATTGATCAATTTCCAATGCTCTTCACTCACTGATACATTTCCTTACTTTAATGTGGTAAACCCATTTTCGTTACGATTTCCGTGATGCAGGATCATAATATATCTAATGAAATTTAACCAGAAATTCATTCTAGTTCATAGTAGTCTCATCTCTTCTCATTCTAACAATGTTATATCAGAACTTAGCATCCTTCATCAGAACAAAGGACGTACGCAGAATCTTTTCCTTGCTCTATCAAGTTTATGGAGTCTCAAATCATCTATATAGAGGAAAATCATTCCTTTGCTTTCAAAAGATCTATAGAGCCCTCAAATTCTGGAGGCTTTATTCTACAGAATCGCTCATATAATAGCTCTTGATTTACTATTAACCGTAGTTCCTGTATCCTTTCAGGAATAGCGATAATGTACTACCTATTCAACTATAGGGGTCAGTTATGCCTGAACCTCCTCAGCACCCTACCTAGGTTCTATCTCATCTAAACGCCATCTTAATTCAGCATTTTCTTGCATCTAAACCTCTAAAAGGCCTTATAATTCCTCCACTCTTTTCAGACAAGGTGAGGTATTAACTCGTATATCTTTATTCACACGTATTCACCATATTTTCTATTTCCCTATAATCGCTTGAAAATTAATAATTAGATTTTCAATGTATATATATATATTTCGTAAAATTTTAAGATTTCCCGAAATTCAGAGAAATCATAATGCCGTATCATCGTAAGGCATTATTATAACTCGTTTTATAACGTTCACATACATAACAATATTAAGGCCTTGTATATACAACAACCTCTTTTACATTGAGTATACATATATACACATATGCACCACTCTACATTTTAGTCATTCTATCGATCTGGTTTCAAAGGGAAATTCCTTCAGATCTTCTTTCTCTTCATCCAGACCATTTCTAGCGCAATAAATGCACATGGCCCATTTATCGTATATTATGCCTTTTCATATAGGACAAAACAACAAAACTCATTATATTATATCAACACATTTTGACAGTTCATAACAATTAATCACACACATGTCACTACATACACATGTCATTACATAACATTTCAATATAACATAAAGGATATATATATAGCCTAATACATCTAATTTTCCTGGTCTACAAGAAACTTTTACGGGTCCTCTTCTTCCTTGGCTAGATCGTTCACCTATAGACATTCTTGGATCTACATTCGTCTCGGCTTTAGTTCCATCATGAATTCCATGCAAATTCGAGGGGATTCATCAGTTTCTCGAAGCACACAGCATACGTTAGAACTATGTCACCGGACATCGACTGTAGTTTCTCAGTCCGATGAACTAATTCCCGTATGTTCGCAACTCTAAGGAACTTAGGTGACGTTAGAAGTGACACCCTGCTTGCCCTTGAGGAATTGGGGCTAATGCTAAACTCTTTCTGAGAGAAGATTTACTCAATCGTGGCATGGCGAAAATTGGTCTAGTTAAGCGCTACTCTTGGTCACAAGAATCCCAATACACACGAGAGTATCTCCCTGAAAAGCCTGGTCAACAACCAACAAGACTTATCATCCCGATTAATGGTGTACAGTCAGAAAATCATTTCAATAACATGACACCAATCTTGCCTTCCCGTGGAATTTTGAAGGACTGCTTGCCATTCAAAACTCTGTGGGCAGCTGACACTGGAGTTCGATACAACTCGATGGCAACCCTCATTTCTTCTCTGAGCAGCCTTCCTTGTTCCTTTAGTACTGTACGATCATAATCATGGTAATTCTCTATCTCTAACTCTGAATAGCTGTATTATGGCAGTCCACTAGCACTATATAATCGTGAGACCACATTCATTGATCTTGTCATCTCATTCATCTAAGTCATTTATTTTGCAATAAATAAACAACTACTAATTCCAAACAAGGTTAACTTACTTGGATAGACGAGCAGGTTGCGTCTCGTGCCAGGAGGGATATGGTCAAGCTCGCTCTGATACCACCTGTGGCGCCTCCGACCTCGGTCCACCGAAACTATTACAATCAAGCTCCTTAGCCGACTGAAATAGCTCGTGAACTTCGTTGGGTCGCCTAAATTCTTTTCTTTCCTTTAAACCCTTTGTGAATTTTGGAATCATTTTTTTTAAATACTTTTTCTTATTTGTAAACATAACATAATTAAACTGAACTATGTTTGTCACTTTTAAAAGTACAAACATAGTTTATACACAATACATAATTCAAATCTTTTTGCAATACATGTCTCTTTTTTCAACGCTCAACGCTCAACGGAAAACTTGTATTAGGACCATATCCACAGTGGATTCCCTATCCCTTTGACACGCTTGCATCCTACCGCCATCCAGAAATCTACTGGACAGGTTTCTTACCTACAATATGAACAAACCGGTGAGCTAACAGGCTCAGTAAGTTCAAACATACTTAGTAAGAATCATACGGATTCAAAAACATTGAAAACTCAATTTTCTATGAATAGTACTATTCATTATGAATAATAACTTTGACATTTGATCGATGAATAGTAATAGTTACCCTAACTGATTACTATTCACTTTACCCTAACGGGTAACTATTCACATTACTATAACCAGATACTATTCACATCAGCCCAATTGGTTACTATTCATAAACCCTAACCGAAATCACTATACTTAGCGTACTTCGGTTATGCTCAGTTTTGATTTTTATCATTTTATTGATTGTTCATTCTCTATTTGATTTCTAGTTTAGAGCTCTGTTTATGACAGTACCGATGATTATTAGCGCGCTGACTGGGAGGGTTTAAGGAGCAACCTTAGAACATCGGCCTCCACAGTCCTGATATCCTCGTAGGATCTGAGAAAAACCTCCACCACTATGTTGGAGAGGCAGTACGCCTTAGTGGTTTCATTACCATCTTTCTTATAGTTCCCCACCGGCGACATTCATATGAAAATTTTTATGTAACCAGAGGCCTAATTTTTATGTAAAACTCAAATTTTTACGTAAAAATATTCACACTTCCCATACATTTTCTTTTTCCGACATTTCATTCATTTTACTCTTTTTTTCTTTTCTTTTTACAATTTGAATACAAATTACATATAAATCATTCCAATACATAAATAAGGAATGAAGGAAAACAAAATCGCTACCGAAATCGTCCCGTCAGCGATCGGACGAACCGTTCGGTCTTGACCACGTATACTTTTTATCTCTGTTCTTCACGTTCAAAATCCCGGTTGGCAATTCTGATTCCGCGAATGTGTCCAGAACGTCGAAAATAGGCCAGCAGGCCACTCTTCATTTTTATGGCCCCGGGTCACCGTTGACTGGCGTTGACTGCATTGACCGGCAGTGGTGCGAACAACAGAGGTGTCCACCTTGAAGATCTCGACGAGAGGAGTCCATTGGTGGTGTCAATTTCACCATTGGAGGCTCCGATCGTCGACAATCGGCCTCGAAAACTCGACCCACGGCGGCGACATTGAATCTCCGTCGTGCCGGGGTTGTTGCCCGAAATTGTTTGAGGGCTTTTGCTCCCCATTGAACTCTGATCATTTTGGTACCCCCAACATCCCTCAATTTGGCCGGAAACGACGAGTTTCATGATGGCTTCACGGCGGTGACGTCGCGGCTTCTGGCGGCGCGATCCGACGGCCGTGGAGATGAAATGAGCTATAAGTTTTGTTCTCCTCTTCCCCATGAAACTTTTGGGACTGGAATCGTGTCGATCAGAGGTCGGACGGTGGAGATACGACCGTTTAAAATTTCCGGCCACCAGCGGCTTCAGGCGGCGAGTGCGGCGTTCTCCGGCGTCGGTTCCGTCGATTCAGCACACCGTTGGACTCAGCTCGTCGAGAGCTTTCCAATGAGACCGGCGGTGTAAAAAACGGACACCGTTTTCGATGGTCGATCACTGTTCACTTTTGGGATTGTGTGTGGGAAAAAATATAGAAAAGGGAAATTATGGGGTCTTTTCTGCAATTTCGACCTTTTATACACTTTTTGTCCAAAATTTCAACATGAGCTATCCTAGCTAATTTGGGCGTACTGAACCCAAATATATCAGTTTCGTTTTCATCCGAGATCATTTCGACCAGTTTCCGGTACTATGAATTCCCGGTCAAAAATTACCTTTGTGCTCAATTAACTAATTTGAGCATTCTGATAGGCTATACTGACTAATTTGGGCGTGCTAAACCCAAATTTATCAGTTTTATCTTCATCTGAGGTCATCTTGATCAGTTTTCTGGTACTGCATATTTCTCGGTCAAAATTTACTTTTTGTGCTCAAATGACTAATTTGAGCATGCTGAATCTAAATATATAAATTTTAGGTCAAGAAGAGGTCATCTAGAACAACATCTCGATACTGTGTGTAACACACACACGCACTCACGTCTAAAATCACTACTATCAGTATTTTATCTTTTTGTACACTCAGCTTACCCTGAGTCACCTACTAGGGTTTACAGTTCACTGTTTTTCCCCAGCTCAATTCGACATGCTTTTACATCACCGAATTCTTAATTTGTAATATCGTTAGAACATTTTATCTCGTTCTACACAATATTAATCATACATTTCACATTTTAAACATGAAATTCATCATGTACATGCAATTTACCATATTCCGAGAACAGTAAAAATTTCCCGGTTATTAGATTATGTCTATTTTATAGACGATTACTCGAGGTATAAATATGTGTACCTAATGCACCACAAGAGCGAAACCTTTGACAAATTCAAAGAGTATCATGCGGAAGTGGAAAAGCAATTGGGTAAATTCATAAACACGCTTTAATTTGATTGAGATGGCGAATACCTCTCTGATGAATTTCTAAGACATCTTGTAGAGAATGAGATATTATCCCAATTGACTGCACCTGGTATTCCACAACAGAATGGTGTAGCTGAAAAGAGAAACACGACCTTATTGGATTTAGTACGGTCCATGATGAGTTATTCAATGCTGCCATTATCATTCTGGGGATATACATTAAAAACGATGTGGTATGTTCTGAACCAGGTTCCAAGTAAGTTAATTTCCAGGACTCCGTATGAATTGTGGCATGACAGAAAGCCCTCCCTTGGACATATGAGAATATGGGGTTGCCAGACGTATATACTAGATGGGGATGCGAAGAAGCTGGAACTAAGATCAGAATTATGCATATTTGTAGGGATCCTAAGGGAACTAAAGGAGGTTTATTCTATAACCCAAAGGAACAAAAGGTCATTGTATCAACCCATGCGACATTCTTGGAGGAAAGTCACATGAATGACTTTAAGCCTTGAAGCAAAGTGGTGCTAGAGGCGTTATTGGGTGATAGAATTGCTCCACAGATTTCAGTCTTGGATGCAAGTCTGAGTTCCAATGAAAGACCTATAGGCGATCAATAATTTAAGGTGCTTTGTCATAGTGGGAGGGTTTCTAAGAAACCTAATTTCTTCATGTATGATACTGAGGTATACCAGGCTGAGGCTTATGAGCATGAAGAGGATCCGGTCACTTATAATGAAGCTATAAATGATGTTGATTCTAAATCTTGGAAACAGGCCATGAACAATGAGATGGATTCTATGAAATCCAACTCTGTTTAGGAACTTGTAGATCTACCGGATGGGATAAAACCCATTGGATGTAAGTGGGTCTACAAAAGAAAGAAGGATATGGAAGAGAGAGTTAAAGCTTTCAAGGCTAGACTGGTCACGAAGGGATACAAGCAAAAGGCTGGAATCGATTACGATGAAACCTTTTCGCCTGTTGCTATGCTGAAGTCTATCCGCATTCTTCTGTCCATTGCTGCGGCTCTCGATTACGAGATCTGGTAAATGGATGTCTAGATAGCATTCTTGAATGGCTATATTGAGGAAAGTATCTACATGATACAGCCCGAAGGGTTCATGGTAAAAAGCTAAGAAAGAAAAGTCTGCAAGTTGCTTAGATCCATTTATGGATTAAAGCAAGCATCCCACTCATGAAACCAAAGGTTTGATCAAGTGATCAAAACATTCGGTTTTGAGTAGAACATTAATGAACCCTATGTTTATAAACTACTAAGGATGGGAAAATAGTCTTTCTGATACTCTATGTCGATGATATATTGCTCATTAGGAATGATGTAAGGAATTTATCATCGGTCAAGCTTTGGCTGCACCAATAGTTTGACATGAAGGACTTAGGAGAAGCTAATTATGTTCTAGGCATTCATCTCTTTAGAGATCAAAAGAGCAAAATGATAGCATTATCCCAGCTTTCATACATAGATAAAATAATTGACAAATATGCAATGCAAGAAGCAAAGAAAGGTTCACAACCTTCCATTGCTGGACTGACTCTTTCATTGGATGACTATCCTAAGACATTGGAAGAAAGAGAGCGTATGCGTAAGGTCTCTCATGCATCGTTGTGGGTAGCCTTATATATGCTATGCTTTGCAATCACCCGGATATATGTTTTGCGGTAGGTATGGTGAGTCGATATCAAGCGAATCCTGGAATCAAGCATTGGCAAGTAGTAAAGCATACACTCAAGTATCTTAAAAGAATAAGGGATTATATGCTGGGGTATTCTGGAGGGGATCTAACACCCATAGGATAAACGGACTCAGATTTCCAAACTTATAAGGATTCGAGGAAGTCGAAATTAGAGGGCACGTGGAGACAGGACAAGTAGATGTATATAAAGTCACATCCGAGGACAATATTGCCGACCATTTTACTAAGACTTTGGTGGCTGGAAGCTTAGAAAGGAATGTTTAGATGATGGGGATGTATAACATGGCACATCTACTGGCTTAGGGCAAATGGGAGATTGTTAGGAAATGCCCTAAGTATGAAAGACATTTTGATATATTTCATTTATTTTGGATAATAAAATTATATATAGAGGTTATTCATTACATTGCTATTTGTCTTTATTCTATTTACATGTTAAAGTAAATGTAAGTAAATATGGCTCACTGACTACTTGTGTTAAACTATTAAAACGTTGCATGCAATGGATTTTTATATGCGAGAAGACAGTGTTCTAAAGTAAGCAGTCTAAATTATGGTTCATAGTCTATGGGGTTAGTCCAAGCATCTAACTCATGTTAAGACTATTATATTATCTAAAGTCATAATGGGGATGGTTTGTCTTGATTGTTTGGAGCATAGACTCCCAAGTAGAGACATATATATATTGCTTGGTGGTGACATATTGGATTGGGACTGAAGCATGATTGATCTATATAGTCTGCTATGAGTGGATCGATCTGCTTTTGATGTTCATTATGTAATAACCTTAATCCTGAGTAGATGAACTACTTCATGTATATGACTTGTGTACTTTGATATTCCAATAGCTAAAGCATCTCAGAAGTAATAAGCTTATAGACCAGTTTGTTGGATGCATGACTTGTATATGATGAAGGATTTATTTGCAGATATCAGAATCATAACTCTAATAAGGAGTTAAGGGTATCCTCTTAAAGGCATTATACTGGATGTGAAAATGGACAAGGCCTTGGGTCGTCTGCTAGACGGATGACTTCTTATTCACCTATGGTGAATAATCATTTTCTTATTTGGTAGTATAATGGAACTTTAAGATAGCCTGATTAGTAGGTTGAACGGACTTTGACCTAAGGCTGATCATGGATATCATATGAGGGTTTTACATACATACATAATAAGGTCATTGGACATTAGCTTGTTACAGGCTTTCGTAATACGATATATAATTGGGAGTTCAGTTTCAAGTTTATAGTGGTGTCACTCTAAAATTAGTGATCATATGATTAAGTTGTTCGATACAAAATGATGATCATATGGATTCACGGGAGCCTGATTATATATGTTCAATTGGTTCCTCTACTAGCTCCACATAATTCCTTAACGAATGGCAAATTGATCTGTGTATGCTTATTGGCTAGTTGACTATGCATAGATGATGTAGACATAGGATAATGATGGAAGATAAGATTCTCTCTAGTTGAATTCAAATTTTGTTTTGGATAATAGAGTACACGATTATTTGAATTCTAAATAAAGCTACCATGATTTTATTTGAGTTTGGATTGGAGTTGTGGAAAATTATCCACGAGAACAAAGATTTGAAATACAACCTTTTTATGGATTTTGAAATTTGAAATTTGAAATTTAAATTTTGAATTTGAAATTTGAATTTCACATTTGAATGCGAAATTTGAATTTGACATTTAAATTTGAAATTCGAAGTTGACATTTGAATTTGAATTTGAAATTTAAATTTGAAATTTAAATTTGAAATTTGAAATTTGAAATTTGAATTTGAAATTTGAATTTGAAGTTTGAATTTTGAAATTTAAACTTTGAAATTTGAATTTAAATTTTGAATCACAAATCCATGGTGTAACCGAATTTGTTGTGGATAAATCCACTAGGTAAATTTCGGTTTTTATATGGATAATGCAGAAGAAGATCTTGTTTGAATCTTACTTGAATTTTGATTCTCTCCCTCACAAAGATGGCTGAAAATCTTAGTGGATAAGGCTAAGGAAATTCAGTTTTATATGGATAAGGGTGAGATAAAATTCAAGCTAGAAAATCCTATTTAAATTTTGATTCTCCTCACACTTGGATGGCTGAATCTAGCCTTGTTCTTGGGTTAAAGGAAAATTCGGTTTTAATGGATAATGATGTGTTAAAATTCAAGTTAAAATCCTGTTTGAATTTGGAATGTAAAATCCCTTAGGGTTGTTGAATCTTCCCTTGATTATGGCCTATAGGGAATTCGAATTTTGTGAGGAAAGGAAGGGAGAAAATCTTCTCCTAGTCCAATTTGAATTCAAGGGATCACCTCATGCCAGTCTATAAATAGGGGTCCTACCACTTCAGTTTTCTTAAACTACAGATTCTCCGGTGAGAAGGCTTATTGTTGCATAACTTACTGTGACAATAAGTTCTTTAGAGATCTGGATGGTTAAAAGAAGACTAGTTGTGCTAGCATGTCGGTCGAGAATCTGAGTGTTCACACACTCTACCATCCGAGGATTGGAGAATAGTAGAGAAGGTTAGTTGGTTGAAGTTTTCCGGTCATTCTCCTCCTGTAATTTGGCATCTTCTAATGGTATGAGTTTTATTGTTGTTAATTTATTGTATATGACATCACGAGATATTTAATGATCTTAAAAAATTTTTGTAATTCCGCTGCACCACTCTGATACATTTTTTACCGATTTATTCCTCCATGAAGTCACCAAGTTTGCATAAGTTCTCCATGCATGCAAAAAGTCAAGATATCCAATTTTATGTGCTTGGTAAGCAAATACCATAGATGTGATCGTCCCAACACAAGAGTCAAGTACACACAATAACATAACTCTTATCAATTTTCAAAAGTTATAGTTAGTTCAATCTAATGCAAATATGAATACAAGAAAATTATGCAATGTAATGCAAAACAAAATAAAACTAAATGCAATCGTAAATGTAATGTAATGCAAAGAAAACAATCACATCATGCAAATCCCTAAAGATTTTCTTAAAGACACGAAATTATGCTAAATCAAGAGTTTTTGTAAAAATATCAACTAATTGTTTTGATATTGTAACATGCTTTAACACAACCATTTTGTTTTCAACCAATTCTCTAATGAAGTGATGCCTGATGTCAATATGCTTAGTCCTAGAGTGTTGAATAGGGTTTTTAGAAATATTTATAGCACTAGAGTTATCACAATAAATAACTAAAGTATCTTGTAAAATACCGTAGTCCTCAAGCATTTGTTTCATCCAAAGCAATTGGATACAACAACTACCTGTAGCTATATACTCAGCCTCTATAATTGAGAAGGAGATTAAGTTTTGTTTCTTACTATACCATGAAACAAGATTGCTCCTCAAGTAGGAACAAGCTCTAGATATGCTTTTTTGATCATTAACATTACCTGTCTAATCAGCATCATTGTAACCTGTAAGACTTGAATTTGTGCCGTTAGTATACGAAATATCATAATCAATTGTCCCACTCACATATCTTATGATTCTTTTAACTACAGTTAAATGGGGCTTCTTAGAATTAGATTGATACCTAGCACAAATTCCTATGCTAAAATAGAGATCAGGTCTACTTGCAGTTAAGTAAAGAAGGCTTCCAATCATACTCTTATAGAGGCTAGGATCAATTGACACTCTATTTTCATCCTTAGTTAATTTAACATTAGATCCCATAGGTATACTCATATGCTTGGCCTTTTCTAAACCAAATTTCTTAACTAAGTTTTTGGCATACTTACTTTGTGAGATAAAGATCTCATCCTTAAGTTGCTCAACTTGTAGTCCTAAGAAATAATTTAGTTTTCTAAACATACTAATATCAAACTCCTGCTTCATCTGATCAACAAATTCTTCTATTTGATTTAAAGGAAGATCCAAAGACTATATCATCAACATAAATTTGTGCTTTAATGATCTCGGATTTAAAAGTCTTAATGAACAAGGTCTTATCAACTTTCCCTCTCTTGTAGCCGTTCTCTAAAAGAAACTTTGTCAATCTTTCATACCATATTCTAGGAACTTGTTTCAGTCCATATAAAGCCTTTTTTCAACTTGTAGTTTAGATTGCTTGACATATGCTTCCACATTTAAAATACCATTTAAAAAGGCACTCTTAACATCCATTTGATATAATTTAAAACCTAGCAAGCAAGCTATACCCAAAAGCAACCTAATTGATTCAAGCCTAGCTACGGGTGCAAAGGTTTCATCAAAGTCTATACTTTCTACTTGAGTATATCCTTGAGCAACTAATCTAGCCTTATTCCTAGTGATATTTCCAAACTCGTTAATTTTATTCTTGAATATTCACCTGGTTCCAATCACATTAGAATCTCTAGGCCTAAGTACTAAGGTCCACATATCATTATTAACATACTGTTCTAGCTCTTCCTGCATGACTCCAACCCAATTATTCATCTAATAAAGCCTCTTTGACATTTTTGGGTTCAATTTGGGAGGTATAACATACAAACTTGAGCATCTCACGATAATTTAACCTTTATTTATCTCTTGTACATCTTCCTTTATAGAGTCCACCTATTAACTCATCAAGAGGATGATTATTCTGCACTTGGTTGAACCTAGTCTGTTTGGATTGTTTACACCTTGGTTGAACCTCTCTGATGTGTCTAGTTTTATTGCAGAGGATGTTTCGTCACTGATTGATGTGTCAGGAGATGTTGTAACACCAGTCGATGTGTCAAGAGATGCTATAGCACCATCTAGAACTAAGTTCTCAGGTGACAAAGCAGCAGTATTAGAACCTGTCTCTTGTGATACCTAATCTTCAGCTTCTTCAGTAAGGTTGAGAATCTCTTGCTCCTTGGAAAATTCTACAAAATCCTTAAAATTATCAAACACAACATTAGCAGATTCCATAATTTTCTGTGTTCTTAAGTTATACACACGATATGCTTAACTATAAGTTGAATATCCGAGAAAAATACCTTTATCACTCTTAACATTAAATTTACCTAGATGTTTACGATAATTTAAAATGTAATAAACATAACCAAATGCATGGAAGTAACTGAGATTAGTTTTCTTGCCTCTCTAAATTTCATAAGAAGTTTTGGTTGTACTTGGTTTTATGTAAACATGGTTGATCGTGTTACATGCAATATTAATAGCCTCTACCTATAGTCGGAAAACAAGTTTCTTCGATTTTAACATAACCCGTGCCATCTCTTGAAGGGTCATGTTTTTCCTCTCAACCACACCATTTTGTTGTGGTGTTTTAAGTGCAGGAAATTCATGTGCAATACCATACTCGTTGCAAAAATTAGCAATAACAGCATTTTCAAATTCTCTGTGACAACCGAGAAATTTCACCATTCTCGGAAAATAGGTACATTGAATGTACAGTATGATTTTTAGGTTTAAAATGTGAAATGAATGATTTAATATTGTTTAGAATGTGATAAAATGTTCTGATAATATTAAAGGTGAGAAATTCGGTTGTGAAAAAATTTCATAGAACTGAAACAGGAAAAACGGTGCCATTTCAGTATCGAGAGCTCAAGAAGGTGACTTATGGTAAGACAAGTCCACTAAAAGATGAAAGAGTTACGGTAGTGATGTGATATGTGTGCGTGTGTGTTATACGCAGTATCAAGAAATTAGTCAAGATGACCTTTTCTTGATATAAAACTGATATATTTAGAATCAGTATGCTCAAAATAACCAATTGAGCATAAATGCAATTTTTGATCGATAGATATACAGCATCAAGAAGTTAGTCAAGATGATCTTTTCTTGATATAAAACTGATATATTTGGAATCAGAATGCTCAAATTAGTCATTTGCACACAAAAAGTAATTTTTGATCAAGAAACATGTAGTACCAGAAAACTGGTTGAGATGACCTTAAATGAAGTTGAAATTGATAAATTTGGGTTCAGCACGCCCAAATTAGTCAGTATAGCCTATCAGCATGCTCAAATTAGTTAATTGAGCACAAAAGGTAATTTTTGACCGGGAAATATGTAGTACCGAAAACTAGTCAAGATGACCTCAGATGAAAATGAAACTGATATATTTGGGTTTAGTACGCCCAAATTAGTCAGGATAACTCATGTTGAAATTTTGGACAAAAAAAGTATATATAAGGGCAAAAAATTGGATATTGCAAATAGGGTCCCATAATTTCCTTATCTTTTTTTTTTTCTCCCCACACCAGCCAAAAGTGAACAGTAACCGACCACCGAAAACGGTATCTATTTTTGACACCGCCGGTCACGTTGGAAAGCTCTCGACGAGCTGAGTCCAATGGTGAGTCAAGTCGATGGAACGGCCGCCAGAGGAAGTCGCACGTGCCGCCTGAAGTCGTCGGAGGTTGGAATCTTCAAACCACCGTATCTCTGCCGTCTGACGTCCAAATGCCATGATTCTGGTCCCAATGGATTCATGGTGAAAAGTAGAATAAAACCCAGGCCTCATTTCACCTCAACGGTTGCCGAATCGTGCCGCTTAAAGTTGTGCCGTCACCGACGTGGAATCCGTCGATTCCGCAGAGTTGAGTGACACGGTGGGTACTAAAATGCTCAGAACCATGTGTAGAAAAAAAACCCCTAGCCAATTTTGGGCAACAACACCAGCATAGCAGAAATCAAATGTCGCCGCCTCCCTCCAATTTTCGAGGGTTCGATTCAGGCAATAAGAGTTTTGATTGGTGAAATTGACACCACCAATGGGTTCTTCTTATCGAGCTCTTCAAGATGGTGGCCGCCTTTTTCCTCGCCGCCCCCAGTCAGTGCCGGTCAATGCTGGTCAACAGCGATCGGTGACCAAAATTAAAGAATGGCCCATTGGCCTAATTTTGATGTTCCGGACATATCCGCGGCATCAGATTTGCAAACCCGAACTTGAAAAGTGAAGAACGGAGAAATAAAGTTTGTATGCTCGAGACCGAACGGTTTGTTCGATCGCCAGTGGGACGATTTCGGTAGTGATTTCAGTCCCTTCATTCCTTAATTTATGTTTTGGAATGATTATGTATTAATTATGTATTTTGGTATGTGAAATTGTAAGAAAAATGGATGAAAATGATAGATAAAAAAATGTGTGGGAATGTGAAGATTTTTATGCAAAAGTTGAGTTTTACGTAAAAATATAGGCCTCTGGTATAGTACGTGGTAGAATAGAATTTGGTTAGATGGTTTTGAGACATTTCCTAAACGCCGGGAACCCAAAAATTAAGTGGAAATGCTGTTGAAATTTCTAAAACGGCACAAAAGGGTATTTTACGAAATGAGGGGTAAAAATATGGCTGGGATTGAAACCCGAGCCCCCTCGGTGACCTAGGGTCAGAAAAGTGCCACCCGAGGATCGATGAATAGTAACCCAAGCATTTCGGTAATTAATACCAAAAAAGCTCAATAAGGCCTAAGAAGAATTAGTTTACGATTTTGGGCATAAAATAGCCCGATAGAATGTTAAAAAGAACACGTTACGGTCCCAAGACCCGTCAGGATTAAAATAGTCATTTTGACCAAAAATTTTTAAAATGCTCAGAAAGGACTGTGACTGCCTTAGAATAATTAAAATAACATTCTAAGGGCTAAATTTAGGTTTTAAACCAGCGAAAAGTAGGTTTATAGTGAGAAAAGTGAACTAGGGGTAGAATAGTCATTTTATCAAATGTTAGGGGCAAAATGATCATTTTGTCAAAAGTTAGAAAAATGGCCGTTAAGGCTAGAAATGGTGTCCTAAGGCCATACTTGAGAGTTTTAAGGCCTGGTTCAAGAATTAAGAAGGGAAAAAGTGAGAAAATTCCACTAGGGGCAAAATGGTAATTTTACCAAAAGTTAGCGGAAAAGTGGAAAATAGGATTTGAGACTCTTAAGTTCATGATTGAGAGATAAAATGTAAAATTTTTACGTTTTATTTAGTTTTATGTATGAAATAAGATTGAAAATAACCGTTGATTTTTCGGTTATAGGAACCAGATCTAGACGCAACGAAGAAACGTCTGCGGACCTGGGAAAGGCGATACACGCAAGAGTATCTATAAGTTCAAATATTGCATTGTTTGCAACATGAACGGCTATTATGTCTATGCATGATGTGTTGTAAGTGCAAGCATTTCCATGACTGCAACATAAATAAACTATTATGTCTTAGTGTTATGTGTGGCATGTTCAGACATTTAATTATCTATAACATGAAATATTATGACAATTAATTATGTACTATTTACACATTAAATGGAAAGACCTAGGGGCATTAGGGTGTAGTTAGACTAACACACCTAATGAACTGATAAGGTGAGATGTGTACTATAGGTACACGACAGAAGGAGTGTGACTAAATTTAGGAAATACCCATAAATGAAAGTAGGTGAAAAGACCTACGGGCATTAAGGTTCTTGACCTTGAGATGGCGATTAATGTCACTTGGTCAAAAATGTAAATAAAAGATGGCAATGAAACCACCTTTGGCATACCGCCCCTCCAACAATGTGGTGGAGGTTTACAGGTCTTTCGAGGATATAATGACCGCTACGGGCGATGATAGGACTGGAAAGAAAGGAGCCTTAGGGTCGCTCCTAAGGTCCTCTCAGTCAGCGCACATAAAATATCTGTATGGTCACCATTAGCTGAAAACCAATATATAAGTAAAGATAATAGATAAAAATGTTATGAAAGCCATAATTGAGCATAATTGAGCATAACCGACACTAATACTAAGTGTAGTGAACTCGGCTAGGGTGACGTAAATAGTAACCAGTTAGAGTCAAAGTTACTGTTCATGAGTAGTGTTTGGTCAAAATCGAGGTACTATTCCTGATAAATAGTACTATTCATTGTTAAATTTATTATTTATGGTCCTTGATGCCACAGTTTAGTATCAAAGGTTAATGCTCGGTATTATATGGTACGAGTATTTTATATGTATGAATGTTACTGCTACTAGTACATGATTCTAGTACGTGATTTGTTGTGAAATAAGCTTACAAAATGTAAGTAATTTGAGGTATGATATGATATCAAGTATGTTTATGATGGGTAAGTAAGTATTGAGTATGCTTACTATATTACGTATGAATGTTTTAAAGCAATGAATGGTGTATACCATATGTTAGGTTAATGCTCTGATGCCTTAGTTGGTAACAGAGCTGTGTTATATGTTATGATTACTCTGATACCACAGCTAGTATCAGATATGCTCGTTAGTATATAGTAAGAGCTTTTATGTGTCATGTATTTATGTTTGAACTTACTGAGCTTTAGCTCATGAGTTTGTTCATGTTGCAGGTAAGAAACCTGTATTTTAGCAATAGAGTGCAATGGATAATGGTGGGATTTACGTGTGCTAATGGGGATAGGGAATCCACTGTGGATATGGTCCTGCTACCAGTCTTCCACTGAGTGAGTTGAAAGAGAAGATTTAAAGAAAAGAGAATTGATGTATTTTATGTGTAAAGTTGCAATAATATATTTCTATAAATTATGCTTTACAGAAATAGTTTATGAAAAAAAAAATTGCCCTAGAATATTGAAAGTATAAAAATAAGAGAAGGTTTTAGGCGACCCAATGAGATTCATGGTCCATTGCAATCGGCTACGGAGCATGATCGTAATGGTTTTGCGTGACCTGCGTTACGGGGGGCTACAGGTGGTATCAAAGCAAGTTAAAAGTAAGTTGCCAATGACTCATGAGGCGACGGTCTATCATAGTTGGCTTTAGAGCTCAACCGTGATGGTGCCGTCTAGCCTCCACGAAGGGTGGGCCGTTACATTCTCTACCATGGTCACTCCTAATTCTTACTATTTTTCCAATATTGTAGTCTTTTTCATTTTTTAATTTTATGCATAAAGCCTTAAAAACATCAAAGGTATTATATTTGTCTCTAATGAAACTTACCCAAGTAAACCTAGAGTAATCATCCACACATACAAAGACATACCTTTTACCTACAACACTCTCTACTTGCATCGCTCCTATTAGATCCATATGAAGAAGTTCTAGGACATGAGTTGTATTAATATGCTGCAACATTTTGTGAGTCACCTTCATCTGTTCCAATTTGACAAGGTCCACAAATTCTAAGTTCTCTTTTTCTGATCTTTGGAACTCCATGTACAGCACCTATACTCACAATTTATGTCAAATTTCTATAATTCAAATGACCTACTTTTTGATGCCAAAGATCAATGTCATTTATGACAGAATTATAACATATGAGTGGATATTGTAACATGTAGTAATTGTCTAAAGATCTGGAACCTGTCAAAAGACACTTGTTAAGTTTGTCATAGATAAGACATTCATCCTTTGTGAAATTTACAAATAAATTTTGATCACAAAGTTGACTGATACTTATCAGATTTGCCTAGAGCCCTTCCGCTAATAGCACATTCTTTAGTCTAGGTAGTCCCTCTACATTAAGAGTTCCTTTCCTAAGAATGCAAACTTTAATTCCATCTCCATAGGTGATGTGACCAAGAGCACATTCTTGAAAATTCTTCAAAAATTCTTTATTACTTGTCATATGCCTAGAACAACCACTATCAAAGTACCAAAAGTTAATAATATTTGCTTTATAGGAAGTATAAGTGACATAACACCTTAAATCAGATTTTCTTATCTAAATTTTCCTAGAGGAATTACTTTTCAAATCAATCTTAAATTTAGGTGTTCTTCTAAGATGTGAAAAATTCAGTGATATAATCATCATACCTCTTTTTAAAGTATTTTGATACTTGTAACATCTAGGCCTTCTATATCTAGGTATACTGCAATAATGACAAGTAGAGACAAATCTCTTAGGTTTAAGCCTTACAGGTGCAAGTCTAGATTTCTTACCTGGATTGGATTCTGGAAGAGAATATAATGTTTCTTTCACAAACACAGTCTTGGATGAAGAGGCTTCACCTGTATAGCCTAGACCATGATGATCTCCGCAAGATTTACCAATTGACAAGATGTGATCGAGTTTTACTATTCTTGAATTGAGCATCTTAAAGGACTTTGGGTTTCCTCTAATTTGATTCGAGTCTCTGAAGCTTCTTATCTTTCTTAGTAACTTGAATTTCATAGCTAGCCATAGTTTCTTTAGAGAATTCCTCTCTTTCACTAATTCAATTACTCGATCTTCGAATTTCTTATTTAATTTACACAATTAAATCCACTTGAAATATATTTTCTTGTAGGCCTTCTCAATTTCATTGTCACTGAGTTTTTCATTGCCACTACTGCATTCAGAATCTGAATAGTACATACCATCAGTCTCAACAAATATTTCATTTGATGTGCCATTAAATGTTACAACATGTGTCGACACAATAGTCAAGCAGTCTGTAGGTATTGTTTCTATGCAAATAGTAAGAGCAACACGATTAATTACATTATCTTTACTTTCCTCTTGATTGCCTTCAGATTCATCATCACTCCAAGTTGTTTTTAGAGACTTTCCCTTCTTCTTAAGCGTGTTAGCACACTCCACTTGGATATGACCAAAACCTTCACATTCATGACATTGAATCCTTTATATTTGATCTGAAGTATTTGTCACAGTTTTCTCCTTTTTGAGAATGAATTTTCCTAGTTTTTTTCCCTAGTTATAGTTTCTCATCCTTTTCCACATCTTGTTGAAATTCTTCATAAGTAGTGCAAGGGACTCTTTCAAGTTGGCCTCATAAGTATCGATTTCATCTTTATCACTGGAGTTTTGAACTTTGGCTTATAATGCAATACTTTTATCCTTTTTCTTTTGCTTCAAGTTCATCTCAAACGTTTGCAAGGATCCTATAAGTTCATCTAGTCTCATCGTGCTGACATCTTGAGCTTCCTCAAGGGCTATGTGTGGCGCCCTCAAATCCAATAACGTGAAACTGTCATGAACCGACTCTGTTGCTGACCAAACAACCCGTGTGTCGAATTCAAATCGCTATTTAAAACTCTTTTTCTCTCAACTCTTATTTTTTAGGACCCAAAATTTCATCCATAATTTTTTTTCTTTTTAATACATACTTTCCTTAAAAGAAAGCTAAGTATGAAAGCCATGTAAGTATAATACTAACTTTTAGTTGACTTTTTGAGTACAACATAATGTACAACATACAATATATATACTGTGTTTTCCAAAATACATTTTCTTCAATTCACTAACTTATCACTCAGCGGAAAACTAGTAGCAGGACTGAAATCCATAGTGGACTCCCTATCTCATTGACACGCACACATCCTACTGCCATCTATATAGTCTATTGGACAGGTTTCTTACCTGCAACATGAACAAACTGATGAGCTAACAGGCTCAGTAAATTCAAATATAATTAATAAGAATCACATAGATTCAAAAACATCAAATTTACAATTTCCTATGAATAGTACTATTTATCCATGAATAGTACTATTCACCATGAATAGTGACTTTGACCATTGATCGATGAATAGTAACGGTTACCCTAATCGATTACTATTCACATTACCCCAATCAGTTATTATTCATATTACCCTAACCGAGTTCACTACATTTAGTGTTAGTGTCGGTTATGCTCAATTGTAGCTTTTGTCACATTATTGACTATTTTCTCTATTTGTATTCTGGTGTTGAGCTCATTGTGGCAGTACCGATGATTTATTTAGCGCGCTGACTGGGAGGGCCTAAGGAGCGACCTTAGAGCTTCTTCCTTTCTAGCCCTTATTATATCCTCGTAGGATCTAGAAAAAAACCTCCACCACAATGTTGGAGGAGTGGTATGCCTTAAATGGTTTTATTACCATTTTTCAATTATAATTTTAGCCAAGTGACATTAATCGTCACCTCAAGGTCATTAACCTCCATTGCCCATAGGCCTTAGATATTCTGTTTCTCCTATTATGTGGGATGTGTTATACTAACTAATCCCCCAATATCCATAGGATTTAATGCCTAATGTACAACTAGTACATAACGAAATAATACAGTATTTCATGTTACAGACATGAAAATGCTTGAACTTACCACCACTGTGATAATGTCCACTTCCAGAACTCCTCCGTAGTTTTATCTCTAGTTTGGGTTCCTACAGACATAATGTTGTCTGTTAATACCCTTTATTAATTATCACTTTAAATATATTTATTTTGTGATAAATTTTACAAAACATTTCAACTCTTTATATGGTACACGTGTTAGGAAATGCCCTAAGCGTTAGAGACATTTTGATGTATTTATTTTGAACTGGATAATAAAATTATATATAGAGGTTATTCATTACATTGCTATCTATCCTCATTTTATTTACATGTTAAAGTAAATGTAAGCAAATATGACTCCCTGACTGCTTGTGTTAAAACTGTCAGAACGTTGCATGCAATGGACTTTTGTATGCGAGAAGACAATGTTCTAAAGTAAGCGGTCTAAACTAAGGTCTGTAGTCTATGGGGTTAGACCGAGCATCTAACTCATATTAAGACTATTATGTTGTCTAAAGACTTGGAGGGGACGGTTTGTCTTGACTGTC
Source organism: Antiaris toxicaria (assembly GCA_035233585.1). Lineage (NCBI taxonomy): Eukaryota > Viridiplantae > Streptophyta > Magnoliopsida > Rosales > Moraceae > Antiaris > Antiaris toxicaria. Next base: position 20,562,966 of record CP141155.1, on the reverse strand, counting down.
TGGAGCATAAACTCCCAAGTAGAGATATAGATATCTTGCTTGGTGGTGACATATTAGACTGGGACTAAAGCATGATTGATCTACGAAGTCTGCTTTGAGTGGATCAATCTGCTTTTGACGTTCATTGTGCAGTAACCTTAATCCTGAGTAGATGAACAGCTTCATGTATATGACTTGTGTACTTTGATGTTCCAATGGCTAAAGCGTCTCAGAGGTAGTAAGCTTATAGACGGGTTCGTTGGGTGCATGACTTGTATACGATGAAGGGTTTGTTTACAGATATTGGAATCATAGCTCTAATAAGGAATTAAGGGTATCCTCTTAAAGGCATTATATTGAATGTGAAAATGGACAAGACCTTGGGTCATCTGCTGGGCGGATGACTTCTTATTCACATATGGTGAATAATCATTTTCTTTGTTCGGTAGTATAATGGAACTTTAAGATAGCTTGATCAGTAGGATTGAACGGACTTTGACATAAGGCTGATCATGGATATCATATGAGGGTTCTGCATACATGACAAGGTCATTAGACGATAGCTTGTCACAGGCTTACGTAATACGGTATATAATTGGGAGTTCAGTTTCAGGTTTATAGTGGTGTGACTCTGAAATTAGTGATCATATGATTAAGTTGTTTGGTAAAGAATGATGATCATATGGATTCGCGGGAGCCAGATTATATATGTCCAATTGGTCCTTCTACTAGCTCCACATAATTCCTTAACATTTGGCAAATTGATTTGTGTATGCTATTGGCTAGTTGATTATGCATGGATGGTGTTGACATAGGATTAGGATGGTTGACAAGATTATCTCCGGTTGGATTCAGATTTTGTTTTGGATAATAGAGTACATAATTATTCAAACTCCAAATAAAATTGCCATGATTTTATTTGAGATTGGATTGGAGTTGTAGAAAATTATCCATGAGAACAAGAATTTGAAATACAACTGTTTTGTGGATTTTGAAATTTGAATTTTGAATTTTGAATTTTGAATTTTGAAATTTGAAATTTGAATTTGAAATTTGAATTTGAAATTCGAATTTGAAATTTGAAATTGAAATTTGAAATTTGAAATTTGAAATTTGAAATTTGAAATTTGAATTTGAAATTTGAAATTCAAATTTTGAATCACAGTCCAAGTAGGATTCGAATTTCTTGTGGTAAATCCACAAGGAATGAAATTCGAATTTGAGTTGGATATGGAGAGGAAAATCTTGTTAGAATCCTACTTGAATTTTGAATCCAAATCCTAACAATAATGGACGAAAATTTTGAGGATTACCTTCATGGAATTTTCAGATTTTTTGTGGATAAGGTTCAGGGAAAAATTCAAGTTTCAATCCCAGTTGAATTTGGATTCTCTCCTCCCTGATTATGGCTGAAATTTTGAGCACATATCTCATGTAGATTTTCGGTTATTTTGGATAAGGATGAGAAAAGATTTAAGCTTGAAAATCCTAGTGGAATTTTGACTCTTCCCTTATCTTTTGTGGCTGAAAATATTTGTGAAAATCTTTAAGGATTTTCGGATTTTTTGGTTGAAAAAAGGGAGATAAAATTCAAGTTAAAATCTTGTTTAGATTTGAATTGGATAATCCTAAAGTGGTCGAATTTTTAGTTGGGATTTTCCCCTTGATAAATTCAGATTTTTTGGTTGTGGATAAGGGAGAATATCTTTTCCTAATCCAATTCGAATTCAAAGAATCACCTAATGCAAGTCTATAAATAGAGGTCATGCCACTCCAGTTCTCTTAGACCACAGACTCTCAGGTGAGCAGGCTTATTGTTGCATAACTCACCGTGACAATAAGTTCTTTAGAGATCTGGGTGGTAGGAAGAAGACTAGCAGTGCTAGCATACCAATCGAGGTTCAGAGTGCCCACACACTTAGCCATTCGGGAATTGGAGAATAGTAGGGAAGGCTAGTTGGTTGAAGCCCTCTGGTCATTCTCCTCCTACAAGATTAGCGTCCTTAAGGTATGAGTTTAAATTGTTGTTGGTTTATTGTATATGGTATCATGAGATATTTAACGATCTTAAAAATTTTTTATTGTTCTGCTGCACTACTCTGATACGTTTTTATTGATTTAAATTCCTACAATTGGTATCAGAGCCATCTCATGACTATACCATGTACATAAATTAGACAATTAATTATTCTTTTTATTTATGTATGGATTTGATATTTAGAGAGTGGCATTCTAGGATTCCTTTATGTTGTTATCATGTATTATGTATAAAGTATGTAGTTATTTTAATTTTCTGAATTATTATAAGCATGCTTGTTTTTGCCGGTTATGGTTCCTTAGAATTTAGAAAAATTGTATCTAGGAATTTTTATGTAACCATGGGAGCAGTTTATTAACACTGTAATTTTCCCATGGATTTTAATTTTTGTCTCTTAGAATTATTATGGTTAGAATTTTTTTTGTACACCAGAAACGGTTTAGGAAATTTTATGTAATTATTCTAAGAGGAGATTGAAGATTGAAGACCGTAATTTATTTTTCCCAAAAGTTAAATATAATTTAAAGGTTGAAATTTTGATTGTGTGGAAATTTTCAATTTAACTAGGATTCAAATTAATTTTTGGTGATCCTAATGGGTAAATTGGGATATGGCATGAAAATCGAGACACGACCCCTCATGATAGGCCACCGGGCCTTGATGGGGCTGCAGCCCCTGCCCTCAAGCAGGACGGGGCTGCGGCAGCCCCTTGACAGGCCATGACCACCCACGGTCGCAGGCTTGGCCTGCAGTCGAGGGTGGCCGTGACCCACCCAAGGTTAGCTGCAGCCTGGGCATACAGCCTATGGCTGCAGGCTACTGCGCCCAGCCTAGGCGTGCAACTTGGGGCTGCAGGCTTGGCCTGCAGTCCGCCTGGCCTGCACAAGGGGCGGCAGTGGGATGCCATCCCCCCGGGGGCTGGGGGTTGCTCACGGCGGCTGTCGGCTTCCGGGGGCGGTTGGGGCAACGATTCAAAATCGAAAAATTTTGTTTTTTAAATTTGAGATTTAATTTTAAATCATGTTTAAAAATATGTAATTGAAAATTTGAAATTTTTGAAATTACATATTATTACACATGATGTTTAAAATTGTTTAAAATTTGAATTTGAAATTTAAATTTTTTGGAATTTAAATTGTAAATAATTCTTGGGATGAGAAATAAATGGAGAGGCTACATAAAGATGGATACAAGAAGACGGAACAAAATTCAAGACCCAAAGAATGCTTTGGATGGAATTTTGTAATCTTTATTTTCTTTATTCTAGGATGGAACCATGACTTGGTTATTCTGTCAATTATTTTTCTGTGATATGTCATGGATGTATAAATATGTATTGATGGATGTTTTATATGCATATTTGATAACATGTCATATAGGATAGGTGAGTGTCGCTCATACTATATTGATCATACATATTTGTCAAAACTTGCATGTTTTTCAAAATATTGAGTGGGAGAGGGTTTCAAACAAAACCCACGGCCTCCATTGTTGATCCATATGTGAAAGCATGATAACGCCTCGTGTCAGTTCTGTCCTGACCATACCCCTCGGTAGGTGTTTACCACCGCCGGTATACTAGATTGGATCTCCTATGTGGAAAATGTGTTCGGGTACGATCCTATTCATGACCACCCCTCAGTGGCTTAGTAGGACGTGGATCAGGCTACATAAACAATGATTATACACTCAAGACTCGTTTAGTTATTAACCTTCCCTAGAAGCTCTGTTAACTAAATTGGTGGCCAAATAAGCGGTTATTAATATATGTCTTAACCTTGGAGGATTTATGGCAACATATATTAATTGGACGGGGTCCATGTTTCGGCTATTTGTTTCATGACCACCCCTCGGTGGCTTGGGGCAATAGGTGCTGAGAATTACCGTTGTAATGCTACATGTTTTTCAAGTTTCATGTAGGAACATACTTGTATGTTTTATTTGCTAAAATTATCTGTATATTTGCTTGGGCTTTGTAATGATGTCTAGTATAATTTTATTTCAGTTCAAAATGTCACCGACACCCCTCATTTCAATACTTACTGAGAATAAACTGAATGGCAATAATTATAAAGACTGGAAAAGAAATCTGTTGATAGTTCTCAACTACGAGAGACACAAGTTCGTACTGGACGAACCATGCCCACCAGGTCCCAAACCTGACACACCGCTTGAGGAGGTCCCGGTTGCCTATACTCGTTGGAGAGAATCCAATGAGATAGCTTGATGCTACATTCTTGCTAGCATGACGAGTGCTTTACAAAAGCAGCATGAGACTTATCAAGTTGCTGGGGAGATCATGGAAAATCTGGAGGACATGTTCGGAGGCCAAGAAAAGTTGGCTCGACAATCTGCTATAACCAGTATTATGAACTCTAAACAAAAGGTGGGTACTCTGGTGAAGGACCATATGATCACTCTAATGGGATTCTTCGCTGAGGCTGCCGAGAACGGTGCTGAGTTGGACTACAACACCTAGATCGAGATGGTGTTCAAAACTCTGTCTAAAGATTTTATGGGGTTTAAGGCCGCATACAATCTGGTGACAAGGGAGTTAGTACTAACCGAGCTCATGAAGTAACTCCAAGCTTATGAGCGGATGATCAGGGATGGGGATGCGGTCCAACCCAAAGGAGAAGCCAATTTAGTGGAATCTTCCAAACCCTCACAGAAGAGGAAGAGGCCAAATCAGAAGCAAGCGGCTTCCAGTTCTTCTAATCCTCCTGTCTCAGATGAGAAGAAGAAGAACAAGAACAAGAAGCCCAGGGACCCTAAAAAGTCCAAGTACTTCCGCTGTGGGAAGGTAGGTAACTTTAAGAAGGCTTGCCAGGAAATCGTAGTCGCCAAGGGCAAGGAAGGTAAGGAACTTCACTACTTGGAAGCGTGTTTGGTGGAAGAATCGAAAAACACTTGGGTCATTGATTCGGGTGCCACTAATCATGTTTGTGTTTCTATGCAGGGGTTCATGGAAACGAGAAGTCTACATGATAGGAGCCTCTCGTTGCGGATTGGAGACGGCAGTTTGGTGGTGGCTGAGGCAGTGGGAGATATTTATCTTTACTTTGATGAATTTAGGTTTATTTTATTGAAAGACTGTTTTTATGTTCCTAATTTTAGGAGGAACCTTATATCGGTAGCTTGTTTAATAAATGATTCTTATTCAGTTTCTTTTAGTAAAAGAGTTGATATTCGTAGAAATAAGTCTTTTATCTGTTCTAGATGGATGGATGGATGGAAACTTATATTTAATCAAACCAAAGATGTACTCACTGATTGACACCGAATTAATAGATAACTCTAAAAGGTTGAAAGTTTCTCACTCTAACAAGGTGTATCTTTGGCATTTAAGACTTGGTCATATTAATCAGAATAGGATTCAAAGATTGGTGAAAGACAGTCCTCTAGAATCTCTGGAGGAGGTACGTCTTCCTCAATGTGAGTCTTGTCTTGAGGGAAAGATGACTAAGAGGTCTTTTGGAGCTAAGAGTACTAGGGCACAGGAGCTCTTAGAAATTGTGCACACTGACGTATGCAGCCCCATAAATGTCACAGCACGAGGAGGGTTTGAGTATTATGTCTCCTTTATAGATGATTACTCGAGGTATGGATATGTGTATCTGATGCACCGCAAGAACGAAACCTTTGACAAGTTCAAAGAGTATCGTGCAGAAGTGGAAAAGTAATTGGATAAATCCATAAAGACACTTCGATCTGATCAAGGCGGTGAATACCTCTCCGATGAATTTCTAGGACATCTTGTAGAGAATGGGATATTATCCCAATTGACTGCATCTGGTACTCCACAATAGAATGGTGTAGCCAAAAGGAGAAACAGGACCTTGTTGGATATGGTACGGTCCATGATGAGTTATTCAACACTGTCATTATCATTTTGAGGATATGCTTTACAAATGGCGTGCTATATTCTGAACCAGGTTCCAAACAAGTCAATTCCCAGGACTCCGTATGAATTGTGGCGTGGCAGGAAGCACTCCCTTGGACATATGAGAATATGGGGTTGCCCGGCGCATGTACTGGATAGGGATGCGAAGAAATTGGAACCAAGATCAGAATTGTGCATGTTTGTAGGGTATCCAAAGGGAACTAAAGGAGGTCTGTTTTATAACCCAAAGGAACAAAAAGTCATTGTATCAACCCATGCGACATTCTTGGAGGAAAGTCACATGAATGACTTTAAACCTCGAAGCAAAGTGGTGCTAGAAGCGTTATCAGGTGAAAGAACTACTCCATAGGTTTCGGTCTTGGACGCAAGTCCGAGTTCCGATGAAAGACCTGTAGACAATCAACAATTTAGGGTGCCTCGTCGAAGTGAGAGGATTTTGAAGAAACCTAATTTCTTCATATATGATGCTGAGGTATACCAGGCCGAGGCTTATGAGCATGATGATGATCCGGTCACCTATGATGAAGCTATAAATGATGTTGATTCTAAATCTTGGAAACAGGCTATGAACAATGAGATGGATTCTATGAAATCCAACTTTGTTTGGGAACTTATAGATTTGCCGGATGGGATAAAACCCATTGGATGCAAATGGGTCTACAAAAGAAAGAAGGATGCGGAAGGGAGAGTGGAAACTTTCAAAGCTAGACTAGTTGCAAAGGGGTACACGCAAAAGGCTGAAATCGATTATGATGAAACCTTTTCACCTGTTTCTATGCTGAAGTCTATCCATATTCTTCTGTCCGTTGCTGCGGCTCTCGATTACGAGATCTGGCAAATGGACGTCAAGACGGCATTCTTGAATGGCCATCTTGAGGAGTGTATCTACATGATACAGCCTGAAGGGTTCATAGCGAAAGGCCAAGACAGGAAAGTCTGCAAGTTACTTAGATCCATTTATGGATTAAAGCAAGCATCCCGCTCATGAAACCAGAGATTTGATCAAGCGATCAAGACTTTCGGTTTTGAGCAGAACGTTGATGAACCCTGTGTTTATAAACGTATTAAGGACGGAAAAGTGGTCTTTTTGATACTCTATGTCGATGATATACTGCTCATTGGGAATGATGTAGGGCACTTATCATTGGTCAAGCTTTGGTTACACCAACAGTTTGACATAAAGGACTTGGGAGAACCTAATTATGTTCTAGACATTCGTCTTTTCAAAGATCGAAAGAACAAAATGATAGCGTTATCCCAAGCTTCATACATAGATAAAATAATTAACAAATATGCAATGCAAGAGGCAAAGAAAGGTACACAACCTTCGATTGCCAGTCTAACTCTTTCATTGGATGACTGTCCAAAGACATCGGAAGAAAGAGAGCGTATGAGTAAGGTCCCTTATGCATCCGCTGTGGGAAGCCTTATGTACGTTATGCTTTGCACTCACCCGGACATATGTTTTGTAGTAGGTATGGTGAGTCGATATCAAGCGAATCCTGGAATCAAGCACTGGCAAGCAGTAAAGCATATACTCAAGTATCTTAAGAGAATGAGGGATTATATGCTGGTGTATTTTGGAGGGGACCTAACACCCATAGGATACACGGACTCAGACTTCCAAACTTGCAAGGATTCGAGGAAATCGACATCTGGATCAGTGTTCTGGCTTGGAGGAGGCGCTATTGTATGGAGGAGCGTGAAGTAAGACTGCACAGCTAACTCTACTATGGAGGCTGAGTATGTGGCTGCGGTTGAGGCATCTAAAGAAGCAGTTTGACTCCGCAAGTTCTTCAGAGACCTTGAGGTCATTCCGGGTATTGACAAGCCTATTACACTTTACTGTGATAACACTGGGGCTATTGCCAACACAAGGGAATCTTGACACCACAAGAGGACCAAGCACATAGATCCGAGATATCACATTATTAGAGGGCACGTGGAGATAGGCTAAGTAGATGTTTGTAAGATCGCATCCAAGGACAACATTGCCGATTTCTTTACTAAGACTTTGGTGGCTAGAAGCTTTGAAAGGCATGTAGAGGCGATGGGGATGTGTAACATGGCACATCTGCTGGCTTAGGGCAAGTAGGAGATCGTTAGGAAATGCCCTAAGTGTTAGAGACATTTTGATGTATTTATTTTGAACTGGATAATAAAATTATATATAGAGGTTATTCATTACATTGCTATCTATCCTCATTTTATTTACATGTTAAAGTAAATGTAAGCAAATATGACTCCCTGACTGCTTGTGTTAAAACTGTCAGAACGTTGCATGTAATGGACTTTTGTATGCGAGAAGACAATGTTCTAAAGTAAGCGGTCTAAACTAAGGTCTGTAGTCTATGGGGTTAGACCGAGCATCTAAATCATATTAAGACTATTATGTTGTCTAAAGCCTTGGAAGGGACGGTTTGTCTTGACTGTCTGGAGCATAGACTCTCAAGCAGAGACATAGATATGTTGCTTGGTGATGACATATTAGACCAGGACTAAAGCGTGATTGATCTACGAAGTCTGCTTTGAGTGGATCAATCTGCTTTTGACGTTCATTGTGCAGTAACCTTAATCCTGAGTAGATGAACAGCTTCATGTATATGACTTGTGTACTTTGATGTTCCAATGGCTAAAGCGTCTCAGAGGTAGTAAGCTTATAGATAGGTTTGTTGGGTGCATGACTTGTATACGATGAAGGGTTTGTTTATAGATATCGGAATTATAGCTTTAATAAGGAGTTAATGTAGGAAAATAAACCGGTAAAAACGTATCAGAGTGGCGCAGCGGAACAATAAAAATTTTTAGATCGTTAAATATCTCATGATGCCATATACAATAAATCAACAACAATTAAAACTCATACCTCAAGGATGCCAATCTTGCAGGAGGAGAATGACCGGAGGCTTCAACCAACTAGCCTTCTCTACTATTCTCCAATTCCCGAATGGCTGAGTGTGTGGGCACTCTGAACCTCGATCGGTATGCTAGCACTGCTAGTCTTCTTCCGACCACCCAGATCTCTAAAGAACTTTATTGTCACGATGAACTGTGCAACAATAAGCCTGCTCACCTGAGAGTCTATGGTCTGAGAGAACTGGAGTAGCAGGACCTCTATTTATAGACCTGCATGAGGTGATTCTCTGAATTCGAATTGGACTAGGAAAAGATTTTCTCCCTTATCTTTAACCAAAAATCTGAATTTTTCATAGGATAATCCTAACAATTAAATTCGGTTTTTCTAGGATAAATCCAATCCAAATCTAAACAAGATTTTAACTAGAATTTTATCTCCCTTTTTTAACCAAAAAATCCGAAATCTTTAGGAGAAAATCTTCTCCAAATTTTCGGCCACTTTTAGGATAAGGAAGAATCAAAATTCCACTAGGATTTTCAAGCTAAATCTCATCTCAACCTTATCCAAAAATAACCGAATTTCCTAGGATTAAGGCTCCAAAATTTCAGCCACTTTTAGGGAAGGAGAGAATCCAAATTCAACTAGGATTGAAACTTGAATTTTCCCTTGAATCTTATCCACAAAAAACCGAATTTTCCATTGAGGATTATCCTCAAAAAATTCGCCCACTTTTGTTGGGATTTGGATTCAAAATTCAAGTAGGATTCTAACAAGATTATCCTCTCCAAATCCAACTCAAATTCAAATTTCAAACCTTGTGGATTTTCCACAACAAATTCGAATCCTACTTGGACTGTGATTCAAAATTTGAATTTCAAATTTCAAATTCAAATTTCAAATTCAATTTTCAAATTTCAAATTTCAAATTTCAAATTTAAATTTCAAATTCAAATTTCAAAATTCGAATTTCAAATTCAAATTTCAAATTCAAATTTCAAATTCAAATTTCAAATTTCAAATTTCAAATTTCAAAATTCAAATTTCAAATTCCACAAAACAGTTGTGTTTCATATTCTTGTTCTCATGGATAGTTTTCTACAACTCCAATCCAATCTCAAATAAAATCATGGCAACTTTATTTGGAGTTCGAATAATTGTGTACTCTATTATCCAAAACAAAATCTGAATCCAACCGGAGAGAATCTTGTCTACCATCCTAATCCTGTGTCATCACCATCCATGCATAATAAACTAGCCAATAGCATACACAAATCAATTTGCCAAATGTTAAGGAATTATGTGGAGCTAGTAGAGGGACTGATTGGACATATATAATCGGGCTCCCGTGATTCCATATGATCATCATTCTGTACCGAACAACTCAATCATATGATCACTAATTTCAGAGTCACACCACTATAAACCTGAAACTGAACTCCCAATTATATACCGTATTACGTAAGCCTGTGACGAGCTACCATCCAATGACCTTGTCATATATGCAAAACCCTCATATGATATCCATGATCAGCCTTAGGTCAAAGTCCATTTAATCCTACTGATTAGGCTATCTTAAAGTTCCATTATACTACCGAATCAAGAAAATGATTATTCACCATATGTGAATAAGAAGTCATCCGCCCAGCAGACGACCCAAGGCCTTGTCCATTTTCACATTCAGTATAATGCCTTTAAGAGGATACCTTTAACTCCTCAGAGCTATGATTCCGATATCTGCAAACAAACCCTTCATCGCATACAAGTCATGCACCCAACGAACCGGTCTATAAGCTTACTACCTCTGAGACGCTTTAGCCATTGGAACATCAAAGTACACAAGTCATATACATGAAGTAGTTCATTTACTCAGGATTAAGGTTATTGCACAATGAACGTCAAAAGCAGATTGATCCACTCATAGCGGACTACGTAGATCAATCACGCTTTAGTCCCGGTCTAATATGTCACCACCGAGTAACATATCCATGTCTCTACTTGGGAGTCCAGCTCCAGACAGTCAAGACAAACCGTCCCCTCTAAGGCTTTAGACAACATAATAGTCTTAACATGAGTTAGATGCTCGGTCTAACCCCATAGACTACAGACCATAATTTAGACTGCTAACTTTAGAACATTGTCTTCTCACATACAAAAGTCCATTGCATGCAACGTTCTAACAGTTTTAACACAAGCAGTCAGTGAGCCATATTTGCTTACATTTACTTTAACATGTAAATAAGACGAGGACAGATAGCAATGTAATGAATAACCTCTATGTATAATTTTATTATCCAGTTCAAAATGAATACATCAAAATGTCTCTAATACTTAGGGCATTTCCTAACAGTTAAGGGTATCCTCTTAAAGGCATTATACTGAATGTAAAAATGGACAAGGCCTTGGGTCGTTTGCTGGGCGGATGACTTCTTATTCACATATGGTGAATAATCATTTTCTTTATTCGGTAGTATAATGGAACTTTAAGATGGTTTGATCAGTAGGATTGAATGGACTTTGACATAAGGCTGATCATGAATATCATATGAGGGTTCTGCATACATGACAAGGTCATTAGACGATAGCTTGTCACAGGCTTACGTAATACGGTATATAATTGGAAGTTCAGTTTCAAGTTTATAGTGGTGCGACTCTGAAATTAGTGATCATATGATTGAGTTGTTCGGTAAAGAATGATGATCATATGGATTCACGGGAGCCTGATTATATATGTCTAATTGGTCCCTCTACTAGCTCCACATAATTCTTTAACATTTGGCAAATTGATTTGTGTATGCTATTGGCTAGTTGATTATGCATGGATGGTGTTGACATAGGATTAGGATGGTTGACAAGATTCTCTCCGGTTGGATTCAGATTTTGTTTTGGATAATAGAGTACACAATTATTCGAACCCCAAATAAGTTGCCATGATTTTATTTGAGATTGGATTGGAGTTGTAGAAAATTATCCATGAGAACAAGAATTTGAAATACAACTGTTTTGTGGATTTTGAAATTTGAAATTTGAAATTTGAATTTTGAAATTTGAATTTGAAATTTGAATTTGAAATTTTAAATTCAAATTTTGAATAACAGTCCAAGTAGAATTCGAATTTCTTGTGGTAAATCCACAAGGAATGAAATTCGAATTTGAGTTGGATATGGAGAGGAAAATCTTGTTAGAATCCTACTTAAATTTTGAATCCAAATCCTAACAATAATGGAAGAAAATTTTAAGGATTATCCTCATGGAATTTTCAAATTTTTTGTGGATAAGGTTCAGGGAAAAATTCAAGTTTCAATCTTAGTTAAATTTGGATTCTCTCCTCCCTGATTATGGCCAAAATTTTGAGGGCATATCTCATGTAGATTTTAGGTTATTTTGGATAAGGATGAGATAAGATTCAAGCTTGAAAATCCTAGTGAAATTTTGATTCTTTCCTTATCTTTTGTGGCCGAAAATATTTGTGAAAATCTTTAAGGATTTTCGGAATTTTTGGTTGAAAAAAGGGAGATAAAATTCAAGTTAAAATCGTGTTTAGATTTGAATTGGATAATCCCAAAGTGGCTGAATTTTTAGTTGGGATTTTCCCCTTGATAAATTCGGATTTTTTGGTTGTGGATAAGGGAGAATATCTTCTCCTAATCCAATTCGAATTCGGAGAATCATCTCATGCAAGTCTATAAATAGAGGTCCTGCCACTCCAGTTCTCTTAGACTACAGACTCTCAGGTGAGCAGGCTTATTGTTGCATAACTCACCGTGACAATAAGTTCTTTAGAGATCTGGGTGGTAAGAAGAAGACTAGCAGTGCTAGCATACCGATCAAGGTTCAGAGTACCCACACACACAGCCATTCGGGAATTGGAGAATAGTAGAGAAGGCTAGTTGGTTGAAGCCCTTCGGTCATTCTCCTCCTGCAAAATTGGCGTCCTTAAGGTATGAGTTTAAATTGTAGTTGGTTTATTGTATATGGCATCATGAGATATTTAACGATCTTAAAAATTTTTTATTATTCCGCTGCGCCACTCTGATTCGTTTTTATTGATTTAAATTCCTACAACACGGTCTGCAACACGCCCGTGTCCTTGCCTGTGTACCTCTCGGTTTCACTCTACACAGCTGTGTTTCACTGTACCTGCCCATGTACTATTTAAACTCTAGAATTTTACTCTAAAATCTTTATTTTGGGTTCTAGAATTTTATTTAAGTTACTCTGGATCCTATACAGTTCTTTCTGAGCCTTTCAGAAATTTTTGGTCAAAATGACCATTTTGCCTCTATCGGGTCTCGGGCCCACAACCATTTCGTTCTATTATTTTTCCTGAATTTTCTAAGCCCAAATATCATTAAATAATATTCCCTAGACTTCTGTGTCATTTTACAGCTTTAATAGCTACAAAATCACAATTATTCATTTTCCGACCCTCGGTTACTATTTATCCATCACCTAGGGTCATTTCTCGTTTTTCTAGCGTTTCAGAGCCTCAAATGGGTATTTCACTACTTCTGAAATGTTTTTCATCCCGTCCCTTAGCCTTGGTTCCCGAGGGGCTCGGGTTTCCTATCTCGTTCTAATTTTTCTCCCTCGTTTCCTAAAATACCCCTAACGTGAATTTTTCTCGTTTTAGGCATTTTAGTCCTTAAGGGTCGGTTTACTATTCCTCTTGGGTTGGTTTTCCATTTTAAATCCTAACCTACGGAGGGGTCTTGGTTTCCTTTCCGAGTCTAATATTTTTACCTCTCGTTTCCCGAAATGCCCTTTTGTCATTTTAGAAATTTCGATAGCATTTTCGCTTGTATTTTAAAGTTTTCCCGGCGTTAGGTACGCCTCAAAACCTTTGTACCTGTCACGTACTATATTAAAGGCCTATTTTATACAAAATTACCAAAATTTGTATAAAAATTTTCCACATTAACCAATATTCAAATACAAGACACATCATCAAATATTTCTCCAATCATAGCCTCGGTTTATCATGATAATCAACACCAAATATTTTTCATCACATTAAACAATTATCACATATCACTCTTAGGTTTTCAAATGCACCTTTCAACATAAAAAAAACCTAACAAAATTTCATTCCAACCCTAGTATTAGCCACGGATTTTTCATGCTAAATCACATAGGAAATTTAGTTCTTATTACTAGGGTTTTATCACATTTCTCCTCATTGTTCAAAACTAAAAATTTTTCATTTTCTAGTGTTTATTAGCCATGGTTTCTAGCATAAAACATGCATCAAAATTTCTTATTTCTTGTTTCATTGTTCCAATTCATGCTTTAATAAGCATAGTATCAAACTATCATAAATCACTAGACAAATCACCAATTTTTCCACATTATTTCCTCCCTACAAGGCCACGGATTTCATGAAGAATCATGCAAAATTTTGCTTTTTTTTTTTTATCGTAAATCATGCTTCAAACTCTAGAGCACCAAACCAATCATAAACAACAAGCAAAACATCAAAATTTTCACTATCTTTCCATACCAATAGCCACGGATTTTTTTGAAAAAATTCAACAAGAAAACTTCAAAATTATGGCTTTCCTTTTTCAATTCGATTCCTTGATGCTAGAAGTGAATTTGAAGGCTAATTTAGTGTAAAATTTTTGTTGAAACTTGGCTTAGCAAGGGAGGAAGGCTCATGGTTTTTGGGAGCAAAAGTTTGGGTGCATTTCTCTAATTTTCAAGTGATTTTTCATCACCTATTTATAGGCAAAAGCAAGGGACCTTTTAGCAATTTTTTTTCAACAATTTCCTAATTGTCAAGGGACTTTAATCAAACTTTTTGGGCCAAAATTGAAAATTTTTGGCTGCCCTCTTTCTAGGTGGCTGAATCCCATTTTACCAAAATTTTTAAATTTTTTTCAATGCCATTTTGGCTAAATAATGGCCTTTGATCACAAAAGTAACAAATCCTAGCCTTACACATACTTAACCTTACTTTCCAAGTTATCAAATTTCTGTTTATGACATCACAAATGTGATGTCATCAATGAATTAATTCGTATATTTATTCGTGGTCAAATTTTGATCGAAAGTCAAACCGAACAGAATTTTACCAAAATCGCATAGGCTTCCGGGCGCCTCCGGTGCGATCGGTGTGCTTTATTTTGCTTCTGTTTAGTCAAAATTCTCTACTGTAAATCTTTATCTTTTTAGTGTACTTTAGTGCACTCTCTAGGGTTTTTGGCCCTGTTTTCGAATCGTTTTACCTGATTCTGTTCGGTAAGATTTTCCATCTCCGAATTCACTCACTTTAACACTGCCGGAACATTTTTACAGTATTCACAACAGTATTAAAACACAATTTTTTCGTATTTTATTTACTAAAATTGGTACCTATCGAAGCTTGGTAGCTATTATTGTATGAAAACTCTACCAATAGAAGTTTCTCGTTCCAGCTTCCTGGGAAGTCTATCGTACATGCGCAGAGCATATCTTCTAGTGTTTGAATTGTCCGCTTAGATTACCCATCCGTCTGCGGATGAAATGCTGTGCTTAGACGTACTTCCATTCCCATAGCTTCTTGCACGCATGTCCAGAAATTTGATGTGAATCATGTATTATAATCTGACACAATGGATCTAGGAACTCCATGTAATCTGACTATATGGTTAACATACAAGTTTACTAACTTTTCCAACAAAAAGGTCATTTTCACAACAATGAACCTTGTCGTCGTTGTCAATCTGTCAACAATAACCCAAATAGCATCATAACCTTCTTGGGCTTTTGGCAATCCTACCACAAAGTCTATCGTAACATATTCCCATTTCCATTCAGGAATCTCCAACGGTTCTAATTTTCTGCCTGGATGACAATGTTCAGCCTTAACTTTTAGGCACGTCATATATATGCTTACGAATTCTGTAATGTCCTTCTTCCTCCATTTCCAGCAGAATTGTAGCTTCATATCCTGGTACATCTTACTGGCTTCGGGCTGTACTGAATATGGCGTTTCATGGGCTTTTGTCATAATTTGCCTTCTTAGTCCTTCATCATCTGGAATATGAATTCTTCCTTGATGTAGGATTAACCCGTCTTCAGACACTCCCTCCTGAGGACTTGTTAGCTTAGGGTCTCGTTTCTGGGCCTCTCTAATGTCCTCATAAAGTGTTGATTCCAATTGTAGTGCAGTCAATCTTCCTATTATCAGCTCCATCTTCAACGCATTAATCTCCTGTTGCAATGGCTTTGGAAATTTTCTAATCGGCAATTGCTACGGAACAGTAGATTTTCTACTTAACGCATCAACAACGCGATTGGCTTTTCTGAGATGGTAGAGGATTTCATAATCATAATCCTTTACTAGCTCCAGCCATCTCCTTTGCCATATATTCAGCTCCTTCTGGGTGAAGAAATATTTTAAACTCTGATGGTCAGTATAAATCTGACACTGAGCTCCATACAAATAGTGTCGCCAAATCTTCAATGTGAATACTACTGCAGTAAGTTCCAAATCATGTGTGGGATAGTTTCTCTCGTGGTCTTTTAATTGACGTGAGGCATAGGCAGTTACCTTGTCGCCTTGCATTAGGACAACTCCTAATCCCATCTTTGAGGCGTCACTGTAAATCACAAACATCTCTCCTTCAGTAGGAAGTGTAAGAATTGGTGCACTAGTTAAACATCTTTCAGCTCTTGGAAGCTTCTTTCGCATACCTCCGTCCACTCGTACTTCTTCTCTTTGCATGTCAAAGCCGTGAAAAGTGCAGCGAGTCGTGCGAATCCCTCTACAAATCTTCTGTAATAGCTGGCTACACCTAAGAAACTCCGTATTTCCATCATATTCTTAGGTGCTGGCCATTCATTGATCACCTCTACTTTTGTTGGATCCACGGTGATTCCTTCTTTGGAGATTAAATGTCCAAGGAAATGTACTCTATCTAGCTAGAATTCGTATTTAGAGAATTTGATATAGAGTTGATGCTTCCTTATCATCTGCACGACAATCTTCAGATGCTCTTCATGCTCCTCGTGAGTCTTTGAATATATGAGTATGTCATCGATAAACACAATGACAAACTTATCTATATATTTGTTAAAGACTCGATTCATCAAGTCCATAAATGTAGCTGGCGTATTTGTTAACCCAAATGGCATCACAAGGAATTCATAATGACTGTAACGGGTCCTAAATGCGGTCTTGTGGATATCGCTTTCCTTGATCCGTAGCTGATGATATCTCAATCGCAGATCGATCTTGGAGAATACTACTACGCCTTTGAGTTGGTCAAACAAGTCATCAATTCTAGGTAACGGATACCTATTTTTGACAGTAACCTTGTTTAACTCCCGATAGTCGATGCACATTCTAAATGATCCATCCCTCTTCTTGACAAATAGTACGGGAGCACCTCATGGGAAATAGCTCAGACGTATAAATCCTTTGTCAAGAAGCTCCTTCAGCTGCTCTTGTAACTCTTTCAACTCTGCTGGTGCCATTCGGTACGGCACCTTTGAGATGGGTGTGGTTCCTGGCATCAGTTCAATCTCAAAAAAGATTTCTCGTTCTAGTGGCAATCTAGGTAATTCTTCTGGGAAGACATCGATAAACTCCTTCACAATAGGAATATCTTCAGGTTGAAGCTTCCATTCCTCTTTTACATCCACTATATATGCTAAATATCCAGCACAGCCTCTTGACATTAGCCTTCTTACCCTCAGGGAGTTGATCATTATTGTCTTTGGTTTACGTGACGATTCAACATATTCGAATCCATCTTCCTAGTTGGGTTGGAACATTATCTTCCCCTTCTGACAATCGATCGTGGCTTGATATTTCCCTAGGAAATCTATTCCTAGTATTATGTCATAATCAGCAAGCTTCATCACGATCAATTCTGTATATAGCTCCCTATTTGCCATAATTATTGTTACATGTGACAACCAATAATTTGACATCAATACTTCTCTGAGGGTAAAGCTATTCTAAAGGTCATACCCATGTTATCCTTAGGATATCTTATCTTGTTCGCAAATTGATAGGAAATAAATGAATGCGTAGCGCTAGAATCAAATAAAACAGACGCAAAATGATTAGCAACAAGAAAACTAACCTGTTACTATATTGGACGTTCCTACTTCTGCATCTTCTTTGGTATACACCATTACTCTGGCATCCGCATGAGGTAAACCTTGCGGTCTTTCTTACCTTTCTGTGGATGAAGGACCTTCACTTTTTGCTTGGATTACATGTGCTTAGGGACGTTGCTGCTGTGTCTGGAATGAACCCTGCACATTTTGCCTATTTTTAGGACAATTTCTGGCAAAATGGCCATCCTTTCTGCATTGGAAACAGGCGTTTGGGGCAAGTCTACATCTGCCTGCATGCCTTTTTCCACAGACTATGTAGTCACGAATAATAGGTCCAGCATTGTTGTTCAACCTCCGCTGTTGGTTCTTATTTCCAAAATTATTCCCCTTTCTCTTACCCTGTGATTGCTGGCCAGAAGTACTTGTCTGCCCAGCCTTAGCATTCTGATTTGGTTTGTTGCTTTGTCCGACCTGAGATCCAATTTGTATAGCTTTGGCCAAGACCTTTTCCTTCTTCTTGGCATCCCAAATCTTTTCTTTTTCCTCCTTCTGTCTAATCAGGTAATATTCAGCCCTCAACACACGGCTAACACAATCAGACATGTTCGTGGACAGCGTCAACCCACTGTCCACCAATACTGAGATTTCGGGACGGAACATTCCCAACAGCTTATGAATTTTCTCCCTCTCAGTGGTGACAACGTATGGACATAGTCGGGACAGTTGGTCTAACTTACTACATACTTCTCTCACTGACATGTCCCCTTGCTTCAACTCTGTAAACTCTCTTTGTTGGGGTCGAAGCAATGCGAGATTGTAGTACTTCTGATTGAATTCTTCTAAAAAGTCTAGCCAGGACATTGTGAACATGTTCCTTCTCAATTTGACTGAATCTCACCAAAACCTTGCATCCTTCTTCAGAACAAAGGACACACACATAATCTTTTCTTGATCGTTCAGCTCCATAAATTCAAATATCATATGGAGTGAAGACAACCACTCCTCTGCTTCCAAAGGGTTTGTGGAACCCTTGAACTCCGGCGGCTTCATTCATCAGAATCTTTCGTAAAGTGGTTCTTGATTGACTCTAGGTTGGGGTTGTAGTTCTACTATTTCAATCTCAGGTTCAATTGGTGGCACTTCTTGTTCGGGTACGGCCATTTGTGGGTTTTGGTCTTCATCCTGGCCTTGCCTTTGCTCCATCTGTTCTATTCTTTGTCTTAGCTCAGCATTTGCATTCATCTGAGCCTCCAACATGGCTTCTAGTTCATCTACTATTTCTGATAGGACTGGATGCCCTCTCATGTTTTTTAGGTTTCGCGGATTCACCATCTTTTCTATTTCCTATAATCGTATGAAAATCAATCGTTAGATCTTCCACAGACATATTTTTACAGTATAAGTAAAAATAGTTTCAATCATCACATAATTTCAACATTTCATTATTTGAACATGTCAAAATATGATTGTTATTTCATTTCATTTCAAAATTTTTTTTTATACA
This sequence comes from Antiaris toxicaria, assembly GCA_035233585.1. Taxonomy (NCBI): domain Eukaryota; kingdom Viridiplantae; phylum Streptophyta; class Magnoliopsida; order Rosales; family Moraceae; genus Antiaris; species Antiaris toxicaria. Next base: position 20,543,636 of record CP141155.1, on the reverse strand, counting down.
CATTAACTTGAAGGCTTTTCTCAAAATGGCCTTTCGATATAGTCATATATACACATATACAGATATATTTTTTTTTATACATCACATAAATTTCTACATCTAGTCTCCTGGCTGAGGTTGATCCGGAATTGTCAAAAATTCCTCTGGATCCACTTCATCCTCATCCGTGCCGTTTTCGGCCTCAGATGGCGTTGATACTTCAGCAGGACCCGTACCTTCGTGTTGTCTTGATGGACCAGCCTCATGATCATTTACCATAGGTCTCGATCCGTACAGGCAATCTAACATTGCTTCCTGTAATAGCTGTTCACACCTCTTGCACACCATGCACTCCATCATCAGCTTTTCCTCCACTTTAGCTACGGTAATAATAAACTCTCATAAAGTGGTAGGGTATAAAGGGGTTACCCTCTGTCACAAATCTATAGTGAGCCACTTCCAGAAAATGTCACAAAAATCTTCTTCAGTAAGATTAGACATAGTGCATCTCCTCACTACGTTCTCCTCAAACCGTACTGCATAAGTGAACACCGTATCACTCAGTAGCATCTAAAGTCTCTCAGCTTGGAGAACAAACTCTCTCACATCAGTATATCTAGGCATAACTGGTGGTGGAGTCACTACCCTACTCTCAGGAGGGTCTGGAACCGGTGACGCTAGACTTTTCGATGGGAACTGCAGTATCATAATATGTCAGAACTCAGCCCAGTCTAGTCCCAATAACATCTCCTGGTCACAGTACTCCTAGTACATCCGTGCATCCTCACAGAATGTGCCCACTACCATCAACACCCAACAATCCTCGTTTATATCACACTAACGCATAATCGTCTTTATGTCATGTAACCAATCTCGAATAGAGATCCCCTTTTGACCTCCCTCAAAAGTGGGTGGATGACTACCTCTGAATGCATGCACCGCTCGTACCAATACTCGAGATCCTACATGTGCTCTTCCTCCCACCACTGGAATATCTACAGCTACTGGTGGATTACAACTGGTCGAGGAGGTGGTGCTTGTACCGGTGCCGGTGCTACTGTCCTTGGCGCTAGCGGCTCAGGTATCGACGGTCGAGGTGTTGCTCGATGAATCATAAACGGTCTCATCACGGGCCTAGTCTATACCCAGATCGATCCTCTCGGTCGATATGGATGGGTCTCATATAAGGTGGTCTAGTCATCGTATGTTCTATAAAAATATATAACATCGTATAAACAAAAAGTTAACTAATCTTAAAGAAAGCTAACTTACTTGGATTGACGAGCAGATCACATTTCGTGCCAATACGGATATGATCAACTGCTTTGATACCAACCTATGGTGCACCGAATCCAACCATGTGAAACTGTTATGAATTGACTCTGTTGCCGACCAAAACAGCCCGTGTGTTGAATCTGGATCGCCATTTAAAACTCTTTTTCTCTCAACTTTTATTTGTAGGGCCCAAAATTTCGCCCATAATTTTTTTTTCCTTTTTAATACATACTTTCCTTAAAAGAAAGCTAAGTATGAAAGCCATGTAAAGTATAATACTAACTTTTAGTTGTCTTTTTGAGTACAACATAAGGTACAACGTACAATATATATACTGTGTTTTTCAAAATACATTCTCTTCAATTCACTAACTTATTGCTCAGCGGAAAACTGGTAGCAGAACCAAAATCCACAGTAGACTCCCTATCCCAGTGAGATGCGCACATCCTGTCGCCATCCATATAGTCTACTGGACAGGTTTGTTAGCTGCAATATGAACAAACTAATGAGCTAATAGGCTCAATAAGCTCAAACATACTTAATAAGAATCGCATAGATTCAAAAACATCAAAATTACAATTTCCTATGAATAGTATTATTCATCCGTGAATAGTACTATTCACCATGAATAATGACTTTGACCATTAATTGATGAATAGTAACTGTTACCATAACTAGTTACTATTCACATTAATCTAACCGGTTACTATTCACATTACCCTAATCGGTTACTATTCATATTACCTTAACTGAGTTCACTACACTTAGTGTTAGTGTCGGTTATGCTCAATTATAGCTTTCGTCACATTATTGACTATTTTCTCTATTTGTATTCTGGTGTTCAGCTCATTATGGCAATACCGATGATTTATTTTGCGCGCCGACTGGAAGGGTCTAGGGAGCGACCCTAGAGCTTCTTCCTCTCCAGCCCTTATTATATCATCGTAGGATCTGAAAAAAAAAAACCTCCACCACAACGTTGGAGGGGCAGTACGCCTTAAATGGTTTTATTACCATCTTTTAATTATAATTTTGATCAAGTGACATTAATCGTCACCTCAAGGTCTTTAACCTCCAGTGCCCATAGGCCTTAGATATTCTCTTTCTCTTATTATGTGGGATATGTTATACTAACTAATCCCCCAATGTCTATAGGATTTAATGCCTAATGTACAACTAGTACATAATGAAATAATACAGTATTTCATGTTGCAGACATGAAAATGCTTGAGCTTACCACCACTGCGATAATGTCCACTTCCGGAACTCCTCCGCAGTTTTATCTCTAGTTTGGATTCCTATAGACATAATATTGTCTGTTAATACCCTTTATTAATTATCATTTTGAATATATTTATTTTGTGATAAATTTTACAAAACATTTCAACTCTTTATGTGGTACACGGTCTGCAACACGCCCGTGTCCTTGTGCGTGTACCTCTTGGTTTCACTCTACACGGCCGTGTTTCACTGTACATGCCCGTGTACTATTTAAACTCTAGATTTTTAACTCTAAAATCTTTATTTTGGGTTCTAGAATTTTATTTAAGTCACTTTAGATCCTCTACGGTCCTTTCTGAGCTTTTCAGAAATTTTTGATCAAAATGACCATTTTGCCCCTGTCGGGTCTCGGTACCGCAACTATTATGTTTTATCATTTTTCCTAAATTGTCTAAGCCCAAATATCATTAAATAATATTTCCTAGGCTTCTATATCATTTTACAGATTTAATAGCTACAAAATCACAATTATTCATTTTCCGACCCTCAGTTACTATTCATCCATCACCTAGGGTCGTTTCTCATTTTTCTAGCGTTTCAGAGCCTCAAATGGGTATTTCAGTACTTCTGAAATGTTTTTCATCCCGTTCCGGAGCCTTGGTTCCCGAGGGGCTCGTGTTTCCTATCCCGTTTTAATTTTTTCCCCTCGTTTCCTAAAATACCCCTAACGTGAATTTTTCCCGTTTTAGGCATTTTAGTCCTTAAGGGTCGGTTTACTATTCCTCTTGGGTTGGTTTTCTATTTTAAATCCTAACCCACAGAGGGGTCTAAGTTTCCTTTCCGAGTCTAATATTTTTACCCCTCGTTTCCTGAAATGCCCTTATGCCGTTTTAGAAATTTCGACAGTATTTCCGCTTGTATTTTAAGGTTTTCCCGGCGTTAGGTACGCCTCGAAACCTTTGTGCCTGCCACGTACTATACCAAAGGCCTATTTTATACAAAGTTACCAAACTTTGTATAAAAATTTTTCACATTAACCAATATTCAAATACAACACACATTATCAAATTTTTCTCCAATCATAGGCTCGGTTTATCTGATAATCAACACCAAATATTTTTCATCACATTAAACAATTATCACATATCACTCTTAGGTTTTCAAATGCACATTTCAACATAAAAAAAAACATAACAAAATTTCATTCCAACCCTAGCATTAGCCACGGATTTTTCATGCTAAATCACATAGGAAATTTAGTTCTTATTACTAGGGTTTTATCAAATTTCTCCTCATTGTTCAACACTAAAAATTTTCCATTTTCTAGTGTTTATTAGCCACGGTTTTTAGCATAAAACATGCATCAAAATTTCTTGTTTCATTGTTCCAATTCATGCCTTAATAAGCATAGTATCAAACTATCATAAATCACTAGACAAATCACCAAATTTTCCATATTATTTCCTCCCTACAAGGCCACGGATTTCATAAAGAATCATGCAAAATTTTACTTGTTTTTTTTTTTTTTCCTAAATCATGCTTCAAACTCTAGAGCACCAAACCAATCATAAACATCAAGCAAAACTTCAAAACTTTCACTATCTTTCCACACCAATAGCCACGGATTTTTTTGAAAAACTTCAACAAGAAAACTTCAAAATTGTGGCTTACCTTTTTCAATTCGATTCCTTGATGCTAGAAGTGAATTTGAAGGCTAATTTAGTGTAAAATTTTTGTTGAAATTTGGCTTAGCAAATGAAGAAGGCTCACGGTTTTTGGGAGCAAAGGTTTGGGTGCATTTCTCTAATTTTCAAGTGATTTTTCATCACCTATTTATAGGCAAAAGCAAGGGACCTTTTAGCAATTTTTTTTCCAATAATTTCCTAATTGTCAAGGGACTTTAATGCAAACTTTTTGGGCCAAAATTGAAAATTTTTGACTGCCCTCTTTCTAGGTGGCCAAATCCCATTTTACCAAAATTTTCAATTTTTTTTCAATGCCATTTTGGCTAAATCATGGCGTTTGATCACAAAAGTAACAAATCTTAGCCTTACACATACTTAACCTTACTTTCCAAGTTATCAAATTTCTATTTATGACATCATAAATGTGATGTCATCAATGAATTAATTCGTATATTAATTCGTGGTCAAATTTTGACCAAAAGTCAAACCGAACAGAATTTTACCAAAATCGCGTAGGTGGGTTCCGGGCGCCTCCGGTGCAATCGGTTTGTTTTATTTTGCTTCCGTTTGGTCAAAATTCTCTACCGTAAATCTTTATCTTTTTAGTGTACCTTAGTGCACTCTCTAGGGTTTTTTGCTCCATTTTCAAACTGTCTTACCCGATTCTATTCGGTAAGATTTTCCATCTTCGAACTCACTCACTTTAATACTACCGGAACATTTTTACAGTATTCACAACAGTATTAAAACACAATTTTTTCGTATTTTATTTATTAAAATTGGTACACACATGCAATTTTAATGTATTCTAAGAATCTAAAATTCTCGGTTATCACACTGTGACTTTATAAGCAAACCTCTCCAGTAAAGATCTTAAGGTTTTTTTCACCATTTTTGTTTCAGAATATTTTTCACCTAGAGCAAAAGTTTCATTAACAATATCACACAATTTGGCATTAAAATCGGCTATAGTCTTACTTTCATGCATTCGAAGATTTTCAAATCGTGTTGCCAAAATTTGAAGGTTTGACATCTTCATAGCAATTTTTCCTTCATAGGTGACCTCTAGAATTGTCCATGCTTCCTTAACAGTCTCATTAGTGGAGATAAGCTTGAATTAATTAGCATCCACAGGATTAAAGATTGCATTCAAAGCTTTTAAATTGTTGTTCGCCAATATACTTTTATCACTTGACCAAGTTCCTTCGAGTTTAAGAACAGTCTTACCCTTCCCACTAGCTCCATTCAGTTAAAACTACACGCCAAGTTTTCTCATCAAGAGCCTTAATAAATGCCTTCATACGTGCCTTCTAATAAGGGTAATTAGTTCCATCTAATAGTGGTGGATGTGAAACTGATCCTCCTTCGTGCAGAAAATCCATGTCTGTAAAACAGATCAAATCTCAAAATCTAACTAGATATATTAGTAACCTGCTCTAATACAAATTGTAAGATCTGTTTTTATATTATTTATCAGATTTAATTAATTAATCCAATTAATTAATTACCAAAAGCAAGTAAATAAATAAGACAGACAATTTTAACGAGGTTCAGTTTCCCTACTCCTCGAGACCACGCTCAGAAGTTAAATACTTCACTAACTATCAAAAGATTACAAGCACTAATAGATTTATGTAATCTAAAGACTCTCTCTTTGTTGTTGCTGCCGGTCATCTTAAATCCAGTCAATGAACACTTCAGCAAGATCTTCTTACTAGCATATATTGAAATCCCTTCAACTGCTATTGTCTCCTCTTGAAGACGCCAAACCTTTTTCCCGAAAGACACAAAGAATGCAGAAAGCTTCAAAATCACCAAGAAATCAAACTCTTACGATCACAGCTCTTGCTCTCTGTACTAAGGATGAATATTTTGAGCCTTTATATAGAACTCCAAAGATTTCTTTCAGAATCTCATTTTAAATTTTGAAGATATTACAGATAATGTTACAACATCTTCTGTGACAACATCAAAATTTCAAATTTCAAATCTACTGAATTTTAAAACGTAGATATTATCTAAATCCACTTCCAAATATATCTGCATATTTTTCCAAATCACAATCACAACTTATATAGGCAAATCTTGGGTTTTTTTGAAATTCTACTTTAAATAGGATTGGAAATATAATTTAAATTCATTTTTCCTTCTTCACACTTATCCATTCCTTCAATATCTTCCCAAATCCTATTTGAACTTGATTTGTCATGATTTTCTCAGTTTAAGTTGAAATTCAAAAAATCTTCTCCAAATTCAAAAGATCTTCAAGATGTTGCAGTAGGTGTTATAACATCCAGTAACACAACCTACACTGCTTGAGGTTGTTATAACATTCTGTAGCATAATCTGCACTAAACTGCTAAACCTGCATTCAAACTTCCCAAAATTTCTGGTTTTTCATAAATTGTCATAAATGCCAACACTGAAAAACCTAACATGCTAAAATCCATTTCAACAACAAGCAACAATATTCCAAGCTTAATTAGAGCTCCTGATTTCAAACGAGGAAAATCTTACTCTTCTCTTTGACTTAGATGTTCTCAAAAGCATACAAATTTCATATGCTCACCCCTATTTTTAGTTTTTAAGGTGGAATCCTACTTACTACAGAATCTAAGTTTATATCCATGTTGTTGACATGCGTCATTATGCTTTTCTTATGTTCTCCTCTTGTAATTTGACGTGGCACCTTCCTTTACCATTTCGTGCTTCATCTAACTTGCTTGCCTCTTTGTACAATGGCATCGTTCCACATATTTATTAAACCTTTTGTCATATCTGAAATTGATCTCGACATTTTCCTCCTTTTTCCTATAAATTTGAAACTCTTCATTTTTTCAGTTTTGCTAAATTTGTTAGGAAAAATGACCGTTTTCTCAGTACCTTTGCTTCTTTGCTTCATTTTGGTTCAATCATGGCTTCTAGTTGCACAATTTGCAAAAGCTTTGAAGATATCCACCTGAGATATCGACTGCCTAAATTTGTTTCTCTTAGCATGCTTCCAACCAATGCTAATGTTTATTTCATTGAAAACATTGTTCCAGAAGTTCTCGTTCTTCCTGTTGGGTTTCCCCTTTCTTCGTTTTTCGTAGAATTTTTTGAATTTATGGGAATTGCTCCCTTACAATTAGTCCCAATTCATATTGCATCCTAGCATCTTGTGAAGTAATTGCTCGCTCCTTGAGTTGTAGTTATCTTTCTCCAATGGTGGTTCTGTATTTTCATAAGTTTGTTGAAGATGGGCATTGCTATTTCCTTTGTCCTCGATTTGATCAGGATATCCTGTACAAACATGACTATAGCGGTCATCCACGTTGGAACGAGATGGCTGTTGCTGTTAGTGGTCATTGGTTCCTCGATTCTAAAGAGAATTTTAATCTCCCATCTTAGAAATTTACTCATTCTGAAATTGCTCATCCTGATTGGAATTGCCTTGATTTTGAGGCATTCGGTTCTGTTCTGGATAGTTTTAAATCTAAAAGCGTTCAATAGGATGCCAATTTTTATTCTCGTTTTCCAACCATTACTATGATGCAAGACATCGACGCCATTTGTCAGATATACACTTCTGCCACCAATTTCGACTGGGACATCATGCAATCATTAGTCAGTCATTGCCTTTCTCCTCCTCCTGGTCCTCATCCCATTGCTCTAGTAAAATACCAAAATGCAAGAAGTTACTGATGTTGAAAGCAAGAATACTGTTTATTTATTACCTCCCCTTTCTTATTTTTCAGTTCAAGTGTCAAATAATTCTTATTTGTCTTCTCTGCAGCCTCGCAACCACACAGTGAACCTCCGAAGTAGAACTCCCAGGTGAGGGAAATCAAGCCATCCCATTAAGCCCCATATTGTTCCACACAAAGACTTCTAATAAGAATTTCTCTCCTCAGTCTATAAAGCATTCCAGAGAAGATTCTTTTGAAAAATCCAGTTCCAGTTCTGGCAAGCAACCCCTCCCCCCCGAACACACAACCACTTATTATATTAAACCAAGTAAAAATGGAAATTTGTTTCCTTGGAATCCTGTCTTAAGGAAGCCTTCTGGCTCACCAATTCTCTGCAATGAACCCACATCTGATCCTTCCATAGCTTACGTTATCGGTTCTACCTTCAATGCTCTTGAAGATTTTAGAATCTTTGCTGGCATATCCTTTAAAGACACTGTAAGAGCTGCTACTTCAGCCATTTGCTTAGTTAATGTGGTCATAAACGACATGTAGGTTAAACTTCAAACCTATAGAGACGATCAGTTATTTAAGAGGTTTACTTGACAGGAATAAAGGTAAAACAGGTCCGAAATGAATCTCTGTCACCAAGCTGAACTCGACTGGGCTTAAACATTAAGCTCATTCCAGCCTTCTATGAGAAAAGCTTGCTGCTGAATATTCCAAGAGGAAAGAAGCTGAAGATAAACTTCAGGCTGCATTATTAAGTAAGGAAGAATCTAGTCTTGAGAGTTCTTTTTCTAAAGTTGAAAAAGTTCATGTGGCTAAGTTGCGGCTTGATCTGGAAGCTGCCACTGTTGTCATCTTTAACAAAGATGCTGAAATTAAGGAACTTAAAGCCAAATTATCTTCTAAAGAAGAGGAAATTCGTCAACTTAAAGCTAGCATTTCCAAACAAATTTTAGCGTTAATTAAAGCTAGAGCGGTTTATGAGAGAACTACTAGAGAATGAACTGTTTCTGCCATTCAGGAGAAAGAACAAGAGCTCCACTCCTTGCAGGTTGAGGTGCGTGATCTTCTTTTGTCCAGTGTAATCAATGCTCTAGCTACTCACGGGATTTTGATCCTTTGTTTTGAAATTTGGTCTTTACAACATTCTTTGAAGGAATAGGAACTAAGTCATCCTGTGCTTCTTCACAAAATTGAAGTCCTACAAGCTAAAGCCTGACGAAATTGAAAATTTCCCTCAAGCTAGGATACAATGACTAGCTCAGCAAACTTAAATCCTAGTACGATGAATTAGTAAGAATCCAAGCTTGCTAAGCTTTTGAATTAGGTTTCACACAAGCCCAGCTACCTGTTGAGGATCGTTTGTTTCGTGATCGTAAGGATAATTTCAAGCAAGGTAATATCGACCACCAGGCTTATACATGCCAGAAGCTTATGCTTTCGGATTCAGAATAGGAAGACGATAGTTAATTTTAATTTCTTCCTCTTTTTTGTTCTATTACTTTTATTCTTGCTGGCTTGTGAACATTACTTTTTTTCTATATTGATTTGTATTTTCAACTAAATTTTCTATGTTATTTTATTATTCTGTTTTTTCCTTTTATTTGTCTGTGTGTAATGTTAAGTCACAAAACCTAACATCCTATCTTTTCATTTCCCGTTGAAATTATAATCATACCTAGTCTATAAGCTGATTTTTTGTGAGTACTTACTTTCCCAATTTTTAATTTTTGAATTATCAACTGCTATGATAACCATCTTAGTAACTTCCTTCTTCATTCCTCTTGACCAAATAACTTCCTCACTTTTTCTTCTTTTTCTTCAAATTTCTTTCTATTCTTCAAATTTACCTTTTCCTTCTTTTTCCATTTTTTTAAAATTCCTAAGAAGAAGTCCCTTACACTCTCCTCTTAACTTCATTCTTCTCTTCTTATGTATTCTTGATCATCATGGCACAAAAATCTGAATCTATCCTGGATCAAATTTGTATTCCTGAAGGTGTCAAAGTTTCATTATTAAAACGTGAAACCAATTAGGCTCAAGAAAGTGATTTGATTATTATTTGATAATTCTATAAATTAAAGTTATTTTATTACTTTTTCATATACAAAAATTGACTTATCTTTGAGAATTTTAGTTGCTTTTGATTTATTTTGTTTTGTATACTTTAATATAGATTTTTTATAAATTTTGTAGAATCTTTATTTAATTTTACTTTATTTTATCTTATCTTTTTCTTTTAGTACTATATTAAATAAGCTTAAAATTAAATACTTTTAATGAGTTTACTTATAGTATCTTATTTTAGAAATATCTAATTTTAACACTTTATTTTTTTTACAGTATTAAATTGAGGTGAAAATTTATATGTTGGAAGTGAGTCCTACTAGACGTCACTATTCATGTCAGGAAACTATGAAAACCAAGCTTATTATGCACCTTACTGCACTAAATTCTTCCTAATCACATGCACCAATATTGTAGCTACTGTAGCAAAGTCTAAAAAATATGCATCGAATACTATAACTACTATAGTAAAGTATGCATCGATTATTGTAGTTATTGTAGCAAGTTTAAAAAGTTTGTATTGTATGTGCACCGACTATTGTTGTTGCAATTTTGAAAAATTTGTATGGAAATTATATAGAATAGTACAAAATTATGCCTATAAAAATGCATTTTGGGGAGGCTTAAGGACATATTAGATATACTCTTTCTCTCTTATTTTTGTCTTACTTTTGTTCTCATATTCTCTCTAGAATTTTATGAGAATGCTTTGCAAGTTAGCTTAGAGTTTTTAGGTGAAGCTAGAGATGATTCTATATATATAGTGAGCTTGTTTTGGTTTTGATTATTTAATGTTTTGTAAGTTTTATACATTTGAATAAATAATTTTCTTTCATCTTATATTTTCCTCATATCAATATATTTTGTTGTTAACTTTTATACAAATTTAATCAAGCTCTTTTTATATGATTATTACATGATATAATATGTTGATATATATTATATTATGAGTAATCTTTTATTGCAATATCACCTCGAGGTATGTTATCATTTTTAGATTTCTTATAAGATAATTTTTCCTAATTCTTAACATGAGAATTTTATTTACTCGAATATATTTTAATTTATAAGTTCTTTAAATCGTATCTTCCGATTGATTGTTTGTGATGTGAAACTTCAGTTGAGTTAACTTATAAATCAAAATCCAAATAGATGAACAAAGCATATAGAGAATTCTTGATGTCTTACCATTTTTAATTATTGAATTTTCCGTATATCAAATTGCCTTTACTTCATTGTATTTTCTGCTTTCCCTTTAAATCGCAAAAGCTTTTTTTTTTTTTTTCTTTCTTTTGTTTGTTTGATTGTTTATTTTTGTAATGCCTTTTGCTAATCTCCTTTTGTATATTTTTATTGCCTTCTCGTGAGATTGACCGTCCTTATTCCATTATAATTGATTGTATTATTTTATAACAATTTGGGCATGATCATTACTCAATGCCAATTCATGTGTATAAGTTTTCCTCTGCACCCCTTCTCCAGCTAATTCTTCAGTAGGACCCCAAATCCGCCATAATCAACTGAATACAAATGATTTTAGGATTTAGCTGGCTTCATGCTGTTGGGAGTTCTTAACGATACTCTAATCACTTTTGCAGTTGTCTTTCCATTTTTCAGTCTCGCCACCAGAAGTAAGTCTGTCAAAAGTGAAAAAGGGGAAAAAGGTCAAAAAGAGAAGGCAAAAGAGAAATCAACCTTGAAAATGTTCCATAGGGGAATCCCAAAGGCAAATTCATCTGCAAAGAGGATGAGTCACCCAAGAGTTCTCTTCCAACCTTTTAGTTTGCTGTTTCCAGTACAAGAAAGATATAGCAAGGCTCGTCAAGAGTGGCAATACAACAAATAGGAACTGGAGAGACAATCTTCTTCGAATCTTCGGTCAATGGAAGTCTTCAGCTGTCGGGATGTATACTATTCCTGTTGTGGAGGGGTAAACCTTTGTCAATCCCAGCCAGCGCAGGTCCTTTACGAGTGGACGACATTCTGAACAAATTGGCTAAACAGTTCACTTTTTCGCATCTTGGAGCCATTAACATCATTGGTTTTGCTTTTCCCTGCCAACTTAACTCTAAAAATATCTCTGACTTCACTTTGATAGATCAAGACAAGAAGGAGATTCTAGAAAAATATAGTTATGCTGCCACCATTGTGGAAAATGCAGAGTGAGCTTATCTCTCTGCATGTACTGTCTTCGAATCTTGGAGTTCCGCTTCTGTGGCTAATGCGAGAAAGAACATTTTAAAACTTCGGATGAACCTCAGGTGCTAAGGGGCGGTCCCTGTTCAGAGGAGTTTTGCCCCTATTCCCAAATTAAAGGTTAAGCGTTCCGGCGACGAAAGCTCCTTTGGTGATAACCCCCTCTTCAGAAGAATCTCTTATTTCCTATCCTAACAAATTCATCTTAGGAAGCTTGCAAAGAAGGAGAAATCAAAACCCAAAACCACATCTAAATTCTCTTTTGCAGTCCTTCCTTCTATTGCTAAAGAAGCTCCTTTGGAGCAATTGGAGATTTCTAAAACTGAATTGATTACCATACCTTCTATGACTATCAATTATGCATGTCCTTCTGCCCCGACTTCATCAGTCTCTATAACTACTTCCACTTCTGACTCTCATTTATAGTTTCTTCCTGCAGATCTTTCTGCCGCCTTTATCATAAACCAAGGTCCCTCATCTTCTACAATCCCAACTTCCACGAAATCTGCTTTTGGTTCGGTTTCTGACGCCAAGTTTCTTCATCCATTGCATCTTCTTTTGGAATTCACTCTGCATCCCTTCATATTATTTCGTCTTCTATTCCCTTATTTCTTCTCTCATCAGTATTTCCAGTCTTCCTACCATTTCTGAGGTCTTTACTATTTCTCAGAATCTTGTTCCAGGTGGGTCCTCTTTCCATTCTTCCTTCCTCCTATTTTTTTCTCTTGCTTCTGCAAGTGCTTCTTCTGCAGTTCTTTCCTCTGTACTTTCTATTTTACCTAATCCAGTCCCTTTGCCCACCAAGTCTGAGGCAACTGCTTCTGAATTTCTAGTTATACAGTGCAGCTAGGAATCATTGTTGGGTCCCAAAGATGCTGCTATGATTAGAAAACAGGTCAGAAAAGATATTGAGAGAGACCTGCTTTCAGCTGAATCTGAGCTCGGAGTTTACATCAGAGGGTCTATAATTTCTCCTTCCGATGGATGATCCCGCATAGAAGGTGACTCTATGTGCGATCTAAATGTTCTGCGCATTGTTTTGCCCCAGTTGCTCACTTCGAAGGGCCTTTCTTTGTATTCATCATCGTCTTCCAGGAGCAAAAGGGATTTGGTATTCGATCTGGGTTCAATGGTTACTTCCCTTTCTCTTTACTTTGTTATTTCCAACTTTGGTTATTGCTTTTTGATTTGTTATTTATATTTACGACCTAAAGTTGATTGTCGCCACTGAATCTGAGACTAATCAGTTAGAGGCTTTGTTGGAGAACATGAGACAAGTTCTTTTGTGGTTGTCAACTCAACCAAAACCTGAGTCCGAAGCTTTGCAGCTTTCTCAAAGTTTTGCTGCTACTAAGCTTGAGCTCGCTCTTTCTCAGAAAACGATTGAGTACGAGAAGTAGATCAGCGAAATAAAAAGTCAATCCATTGAAGAAAAACTTGTGGCCTCTGAATCTAGCCATGTGGATTTTGATGTCAAATTGGGTACTGAATGTTCTAAACAAGCTATTCCACAGGCTTTTTTGGATTCACTTAGATTGGAGAATGATCATCTGAAGTCTTCTTCCCACAGTGCTACACTTAGGCAAGCCCAGATGGCTGTTGCAGAGAGCAAGTCTGAATTAAATGTTCAGGCCTGTCAGCATTATCATCTAGCGTTGGAAGATTCAGCTCTCCCCATGGATCGTTGAAGTTACAAGGATGCTTCCGATTTGATGAGAGCCTTAGAAGTCTCCCCGGATCAACTCAAGAATCTACCTTTGCTGTTTCATTTTTCTATGCCTGGCCATCTATTTGTGACTGACCTTGATTCTGAGAAGTATCTCGAAGATCTTCGTTCTGTCTCTGCCAAAGAGAGGTTGATCCTTTTGCAAAACCTCGCAGTCCAACAAGATCTCGAGAAAGACCTTATGCCATCTGATTCTTAAATGAATTTGTAACTAATATTTTGGTATTTTGAACATTAGATTTTTCTTGCGTCATTCACTTGTATTGCAATTTCAGACAATTTTTCTACTCCTGCAACTTGTTCTACCTTGCTGCCAAACTTTGATCATTATAATTTCGTTTCTTGACAATAGTATTTGACAAGATTTAATCATTGTCAATTCGTTATGAAATTCCTTATCATTTACTTTTATGTTTGGGATGGACGTACATCACAATTCTTGGGCTCTTAGATGTTACAATTTTCTTTGAGCTCTCCAAATTCCGACGATAAATTCTCTTACTAATTTACTTTGAATTTCTCGCTATTCTTAGAGCCTCGTTTTCTTGATTTTCATCAGGTCCTTGGTATTTTCTAAATGGATTTCATCAGGTCTCTTTCAAGATCATTCAATCAGGATTTGATCAACTCAAGGGGAGGGGATTTTAGACTATGAAAAATTCTTTTACCAATCCAATTTGAGTTTTGTTATTTTGAAAGCCTCATCTTCCTGAGTTCTTCAGTTCCTTGATACTTCTTAAAGGGATTGGTGACATGTGAAAAGTATTGTGCTCTTAATACTTCATTTCAGATTTTAATAAATAGGGTTTTTCTAATTCCTATGAAAATAATTTCTCCATCTTGAATTTATTCCATACTTACTATTTTTTTTCTTTTTCTCTGTAGGTCTGTCTTTCTAATTCTTTTCTTTGATTACAAGTTCGGTCAAAGACTTTCAGGATCGACTATTGAGACGTACAACTACGTCTACCCAAATATAATTGCAACTTGCCTAACCACCTGCACCGGCCCGACTCTCTCCCACTATGGGCGAATTTATATCAAAATCTCCCCTTAGGCAGGCAGGATGGATTCAAGCGGCCCTTATGGGTGGGTGGTTACGGTTTGGGTTTTTAGAAGGCGGCTTGAAACCACCACACCCGCCTTTATTATTAAAAAAAAATAATCCGTTGTTTTATTAGTTACTAACTTACTAATAAATAATTTATAGTTTAAATCTTACATTATATAAAACAAAAGGTTGCTCTTAACTTTCAAATCAAGTATTTAGATCTTATAAATTATTCAAGTTACTAATAAAGTCCAAACATATTTTAAATTACATTTACTCTTTACTTAGCAACCTTGCTAGTTGCTACTGATAAGTTAGATCTTATTAACTATTCAAATCACTAATAAAGTCCAAACCTTGCTAGTTGCTTATAAAAAGATTACTTATCAATATATCACTTAGGCCACCTACCAAAAAATCTATCCAAACCGCTTAAGACATAGGTGGTTATAGTTTGGAATTTTCACAACCTGCTATAAAACAAAACAGCCTAAACCACTCAATCCGCTTACTATGCACCTTTATATACAACGCTTCTAGTTTTTTATTTGATATTGTATTTATATTGTGTTTGTTTGGCCTTAGTCATGGCTTTTAATTCTTTTTGTGTGGCCTGCTGCCACTTTAAATTTATGTATTCATGTATATATTGTTAAGTCTATAATTGATTATAAATAAACTCTGCTTTTTTTTTTTTTTTCAATCTTCTTGATTCAAAGACTTGTCTTTAATCTCAGAACTTGTAAGGCTATTTATATCCCTCAGGGCATCCTCGATCATCTTTATTTAGAGCATATTTATAATCAAAGGATCCATTTTGTGACATTAGCCCTACTATAGGGACAATGATATTAAGTTTTTAGCACTTTGGAGGTTTGAGCAATCCTTTGATCCTTAATTTATGTCATAATATCCAATCGAATAAATTCTTAAATGTTACTTGAAATTGAAGGAAAAATAAAAAAACATACATAGTGAAATTTTAAAAATTTTCTAAAAGATCATCCTAATTTATGTTGTCATATACAATAAATTATATAACAATTTAAATACCATGTGAGAAAAACACCAAGAACGCCGAAGGATGTGATCAAGAAAGCTTTAACCAACTATCATTCTTTACTATTTTCTGATTTCTGGATGGTAAAGTATGTGAGCATTTGGTTTTTCAATCGGTATTTGCACAGTATGTTTCCTTCCAATCACTCAAAATTCTATTAATTTATTATTATGAGTGAGAGTTATAATGATAAATTCGCTCGTCTAAAAGTTTGTGGTCTAAGTAAAATAGGAGCCCCAATGGTCTTATTTATAGAAAATGCACTAGATGGATTTTAAATTTGAATAGAACTTTTGAAAAAGATTTTTTGTTCTCCTTCTCCATAGTTGGCGTTCTTTTCCATGCTTGGGAGGAATAAAGTTTACCCACTACTAGGTCTAGGAGACTCAAATTTTAATTCAAATTTTAATCTCCATTTATCTTGTGATTTTATTTATATGGATAATATTCCATAAATCCAATTTTAATTCAAAATAAAATCATGACAACTTTGTTTGAATTAAACAATTATGTAATAATTATTCAAATAAAATTAGTAAAGAGAATATCTTTTTTCTTACTTTATCCTCAAAAAATGTGCCTACTCCTAGTAGATAAGAATAAGATTTTGTTCTAATTCAAATTCAAATAAAATAATCTCCAAATTCAATTTAAAAAATTTATTTAAATAAGAATATCTAGATATTTAAATTAATTATTCAAATAATTAATTTATCCATATTTTTAAATTAAAATCAATATTATATTTATCTCAAAAGATATATACAATCAATTTAAATTTCAAATCTTATCTTCCAAATAAATATTTATACAAATTAAATATTTATCCAATTAATTAAATGAAATAAAATTCTCATTCTACTTTCAGCAAGAAAAGCGCTTACACTCATGAAGAGATAATCCAGATTTTTCTCTTCGCTAAGTCTAAGAATTAAAATCTTAAAGAATATCCTGATTAATGACCATTCGTTAAGGAATTACGTAGAGCTAATAAAGAGATTGATTGAATATATATAATGTGGATGTCAATAATCTATGCAATTAATTATTTTATACTAAATAAATCACTTACACAATTATTAGTTTCAGAGTTACACTACTATAAATCTGAAATTGTACTCCTAATTATATACCGCATTACGTAAGTCAGTGAATAGCCAGAATTTAATGACCTTGTCATATATGCAATACTCTCATATGATATCCATGATTAACTTAAGGTCAAAGTCCATTCAACCTTTTGATCACATTATCTTAAAGATCCATTATACATCTAATAGGAAAATGATTATTCACCATATTTAAATAATAAATCATTTACCAAGCAAACGATCCAAGACCTTGTCTATTTTCACATCCTGTATAATGTCGTTAAGAGGATAACCTTTACTCCTTATTAGAGTTATGATTTCATATCTATAAGCAAACCTTTCATTGAAAATAAGTCATGTACCCAATGAACTAGTCTAGTAGCTTACTACTTCAAGATACCTTAGCCTTTGAAACATCAAAGTATACAAGTTATACACACAAAGCCATTTACTTACTCAAGATTAATGTTATTGAATAATGAATGTCAAAAGTGAATTAATCTACTTAAGCAGACTACATAGATTAATTATATTTTAGTCCAAGTCCAATATGTCACCACTACTAAGCAATATATTTATGTCTCTACTTAGGAGTCGGCTCGCTCTGGAAGGTCAAGACAAACCATCTCTCCAATTAGCTTTAAATAATATAATAGTCTTAACATGAGTTATATGCTTACTCTAATCCCTTAGACTACAGACTATAAATTTAGACTACTTACTTTAGAATATTGTTTTCTTATATACAAAAGACTATTGAATGCAACATTCTGACAGTTTAATGTTAAGTAATTGATGAGTCATATTTGTTTATATTTACTTTAATATATAAATAAAAGAAGGATATATAGTAATAATGTAATGAATAACTTCTAATATATTATTAATCAGTTCAAAAATAAAAGAAATATATTAAAATATCTTTCCCTCTTAGAGCATTCTTAACAAAAATCATATATAAGATTCAAGACTTTCTAATTTTAAATCATGATTCAAATCCTTTACATTTTAACTGAAATTCTCATAAAGAATCATGTTCAATTCATGTTTTGAACTTTATGAATTAATTAATTGATATATTCTGATAGCATTCTTCTGGGATAATTGGGCCTTTTGATCCAAGCATGATCTTTTCTTATGTAGTGTTGGAAAAATGGTTTGTAAACAATGTTGAGGAGCCATTTTGAGACCCAAATTTCAATGGGACTCAATTTACGAAAGTGATAGATCTTGGTAGATTTGTAATCTTCGTTGCATCGCGAAGGTCGAAATCATATATTAATACACCCAAAATGGTAATCGGGTGAATAAGAAATTGATGTCCAAAGTTTGCCCATTGGAAATTTGGTTTTATTGGAAAAATTACAAAAATGTAAAGTCCCACATTAGTTAGACATCTTGGAGCTGTGGAGTTTATAGTGATTGTACTTTTGGTCTTAGGTAAGATATTATACCTAAGAGGCTCTCTCATGAGTAGGGAGGAGGGGTGCAAATCACAGACCTGATAGGTTTGGGGCCCAATGTCGGTTCGTTGGTCTTGCCCTTACGTAGGCTATGTTTTGCAAATTTTTTTAATTTTTTTCCAACAATATTAATCTGATTTTTTTTTTTTGGAATATCAACCATCTATCTATTGATATTCTAATACATACTAATGCGTATTAATATGCATGTGATTACTGGGCATTAGTGGGTGGTAAATGGTGAAGATGAATAGTTTTGCTCACCCTTATTACATGTATTTGGACAATATATTAAGCTTGTTCAACTTGAATATGAGTGATTGTAACACCAAAGAAATAATTCTCATTAAACCATGATTAAGCCTCCTTATTTCAAGCTTGTAACACCCCCCATTAGAAGCCTATATAAGGAGGCTTTCATCTCATGTTACATACACCAATTTCCAAATCTACTTTCTTCTTGTTTTCATTGTGTTCTAGGTGTGTTCTAGAGTGTTTCTAGGTATTTTGGTGATAAAGAGAAGGCTTGATTTCAAGTTCGCTAGAAATAGTATTTGATCGTGCTTAAGAATATTACTATTATCGTTGTATCCTAGGAGACAGACATCCGTTGAATTCTCAAGTACTTACCGGAGCGGACGAATCTGTTTTAAGAAAAGCGTAAATTTCTCGCGCCTGGACATCCATCAAATTGTTTCAATTCGGGTTAAAGTTGAATTAAGTTTATTGTCTTTATTTTCAACTCTTTGTAATATTTTCTTTGTTTATATTAAATTTGTTTGTTTTTTATGTTCTATATAATTATCTAATAATCTTAAAACAGATTCCCTACATAGAAGACAGACAGATGATCAGATCCAAGGAACTTTGTGCAAACGTTTTCAATAGTGCTAACGTTCTAACGTTTTGCTAACTTTTTTTTTTTGTTTTAAAAGTTGGAATTATATATATATATCATTTGTAAACCGGTTGTTTACACTTTGTGTTTACAGATTATATATAAACGTTTGTTTTCACTTTTTACAAATTATTCCGTTTGCCCTTTTGTTTGCACTTTTTGCAAATTATTCTGTTTGCACTTTTGTTTACATATCATATACATCTTAATTTAAATTTGGCTATAAACTTAGTCGCAAACTTTTTGTTGGTTGCAAACTTGGCTGTAAACTTGGTTGTAAATTAATATATATATATATATTAATTTGACTATATATATTAATTTGGTTGCAAACTTTTCGTCTCCACTTTTGTTTTAAAGATTATATATATACATTGCAAACTTTTTTAATATTGCTAACGGTTGTTTGCACTTTGATATATATATATATATTTTTGGTAAGGAATGATTCTAGTTTTTTTTTTTAATAAATTAAAAAAAATTAATACTTGGTTAGATTTTCAGATATGAGTGAAAACATGAATATTGTTCGAATTGTGAATGTTCCAATTGGGAGCAATTCTATGACACCGGAGCCGTCACCTCGGGTTCAAGCCTGAACCTCGACGCAACCATTGTCGGTTTCGGTTCCTGTGAACCACAATGAGAAACCTGAGAAATTCAGTGGATTGAATTTCAAGACTTGGCAGCAAAAGATGTTGTTCTATTTGATGACATTAAATCTTGTGAGATTCTTGAAAAAGGATCCTCCTATTGTTAGAGAGGATGAAATGGATGCTCAAATATTGCATGCTGTTGAAGCTTGGAAGTACTCTGACTTCTTGTGTCAGAACTATGTTTTGAACGGCTTGATTGATGCACTTTACAACGTGTACAGCACGAAGAAATGGGCTAAGGAACTATGGGATTCCTTTGACCATAAGTACAAGTCAGAAGATATTTGTGATAACCAGGAATTTTAGATTCTCGGAGCAGATTAAAATTGTATGTATATACCAATTTTAATAAATAAAATATGAAAAAGTTGTGTTTTAATATTGTTCTGAAAATGTTCCGGCAGTGTTAAAGTGAGTGAGTTCGAAGATGGAAAATCTTACCGAACAAAAATGGATGAGATGGCTTGAAAAAGACGCCAAAAACTCTGAAGAGTACACCGAAGTGCACTAAAAGACGAAAATTTACGGTAGTGTATTCTGGCCAAACGGAAGCAAAATAAAACAAACCGATCGCACTAGAGGCGTCTGGAACCCGCTTATGCGATTTCGGTAAAGTTCCGTTCAATTTGACTTTCGATCAAAATTTGACCACGAATTAATATACGAATTAATTCATTGATGTCATGGGATGATATCATATTTATGATGTCATAAATAGAAAAATAAAGCTTATAAAGTAAGGTTGATAATGTGTATGGCTAGGATTGGTTGCTTTTTGGATCAAAGGCCATGATTTAGCTAAAATGGCTTGAAATTTTTTTTTAGAAAATGGGAAAAAGGGAGGCGGCAAAAAGAGGAAAAAATCAGCCAAAAATTTTAAATTTTGGCCCAAAAAGTTTGCATTAAAGTCCCTTGACAATTAGGAAATTGTTGAAAAAAAATTGCTAAAAGGTCCCTTGCTTTTGCCTATAAATAGGCTTCAAAATTCACTTGAAAAAAATAAGAAAACTTGGCCAAACTCTTGTCATTTTTGCAGCCAAAAATCCGTGCCCCCTTAATGGATTCCAAGCCAAAAATTTTCAAAATTTACACCAAAACTAGCTTCCAATCTAAGTTTAGGCATCAAGAGATCAATTGAGAAGGTAAGCCAACAATTTGAAGCAATTTTCTTTGAATTTTCCTTAGAAAATCTGTGGCTTATGTGATGTGAAAAACATCGAAAAATTTGATGTTTTGTTGATATTTATGATTGGTTTGGTGTTTAAGAGTTTGAAGCATGAATTAGGATTAAGAAACAAGCAAAATTTGATGCTTGATTTCTATGAAATCTGTGGCTAGTAAGTGTGGAGAAAGTGATGAAAGTTTGGTGATTTGCTTTGATAGTTATGTGAGTTTAATACTATGTTTATTAAAGCATGAATTAGAATAATGAAACTGGCAATTTTAGTGCATGTTTTATGCTAGAAACCGTGGCTAATAAACACTAGAAAATGGAAAATTTTTAGTGTTGAACAATGATGAGAAGTGTTGATAAAGCCCTAGTAATAAGAACAAACTTTTCTATGGTGGATAAGCATAAAAAAATCCGTGGCTTAATGCTAGGGTTGGAATGAAATTTTGTTAGGTTTTAATGTTGATGTGTATATTTGAAACCTAAGAGTGATATGTGATAACTGTTTAATGTAACGAAAAATCTTTGGTGTTGTTTATCATGATAAAACGAGGCTATGATTGGGGAAAAATTTGATGATGTGTGTTGAACTTTAATACTGATTAATGTGGAAAATTTTTATATAAAGTTTGGTAACTTTGTATAAAATAAGCCTCTGATATAGTATATGGCAGGTACAAAGGTTCTGAGGTGTACCTAACGTCAGGAAAACCTTAAAATACAAGCGGAAATGCTGCTAAAATTTCTAAAACGACATAAGGGCATGTCGGGAAATGAGGGGTAAAAATATTAGACTCAGAAAGGAAACCGGGACCCCTCAGTGGATTAGGGTTAGTAATGAAAAACCAACCTAAGAGGAATAATAAACCGACCTTTAATGACTAAAATGCCGAGAACGGGAAAATTTCATGTTAGGGGTATTTTAAGAAAAAAGGGAAAAAAATTAGGTCGGGATAGGAAACCCGAGCCCCACGGGAACCGAGACTAGGGGAAGGGATGAAAAATGTTTAAAGAGTAGTGAAATACCCATTTGAGGCTCTGAAATGCTAGGAAAACGAGAAAAGACCCTAAGTGTTAGATGAATAGTAATCGAGGGTCGAAAATAAATAATTGAGATTTTGCAGCTATTAAAGTTGTAAAATGATACAGAAGTCTAGGGAATATTAGTTTATGATATTTAGACTTAAAAAATTCGAAAAAATGATAGAACGGAATAGTTACGGTCCCGAGATCCGACATGGGCAAAGTGGTCATTTTGATCAAAAATTTTTGAAAGGCTTAGAGAGAACCGTAAAGGATCTAGAGTGACTTAAATAAAATTCTAGAACCCAAAATAAAGATTTTAGAGTTAAAAATCTAGAGTTTAAATAGTACACGGGCGTGTACAGTGAAACATGGCCATGTAAAGTGAAACCGAGAGGTACACGGGCAGGGACACGGGTGTGTTGCAGACCGTGTACCACATAAAAAGTTAAAATATTTTTTTAAAATTTATCACAAAATAAATATATTCAAAGTAATAATTAATAAAGGGTATTAACAGACAATACTATGTCTGTAAAAACCTAAACTAGAGATAAACTGCGGAGGAGTTCCAGAAGTGGACATTATCGCAGTGGTGGTAAGTTCAAGCATTTTCATGCCTGCAACATGAAATACTGTAATATTGTATTTAGTACTAGTTGTACACTAGATGTTAAGTCCTATGGACACTAGGGGATTAGTTAGTATAACATATCCCATATAACGAAAAAAGAGAGTAAGTAAGACCTATGGGCAGTAGAGGTTAATGACCTTGAGGTGACGATTAATATCACTTGGTCAGTACTAAAATTGAAAGATGGTAATAAAACCATTTAAGGCGTACCGCCCCTCTAACATTGTGGTGGAGGTTCACAGGTCCTTCGGGGATATAATAATCACCACGAGCGATGAGGGCTGATGAGGAAGAAGCTCTAGGGTCGCTCCTTAGGCCCTCCTAGTCGGCACACTATAAATTATCGATACAGCCATTAAGAGCTCGAAACCAGATGATAAATAGAGATAATGGACAATAATGTGACGAAAGCCATAACAGAGCATAACTGAGTATAACCGACACTAGCACTAAGTGTAGTGGATTCGGTTAGGGTAACATGAATAGTAATCAGTTAAGGTAACAGTTACTATTCACTGATTAAATGTCAAAGTCACCATTCATGTATGAATAGTACTATTTATAGGATCTTAGATTTTGATGTTTTTGAATCTATGTGATTCTTATTAAGTATGTTTGAACTTACTGAGCTTGTTAGCTCATCAGTTTATTCATGTTGCAGGTAAAAAACCTGTCCAGTAGACTATGTGGATGGCGGTAGGATGTGCGCGTGTCAATGGGATAGGGAATCCACTGTGGATTTTGGTCCTGCTACCAGTCTTCCACTGAGCGATAAATTAGTGAATTGAAGAGAATGTATTTTGAAAAACATAAGTATATATATATTGTATGTTATACATTCTGTTGTACTCAAAAAGACAACTAAAAGATAGTATTATACTTTACATGGCTTTCATACTTAGCTTTCTTTTAAGGAAAGTATGCATTAAAAAAAAAAGAAAAAAAATTGGGAGAAATTTTGGGCCCTGAAAAATAAGAGTTGAGAGAAAAAGAATTTTAAATGGCGATCCGGATTCGACACATGGGCTGTCCTGGTCGGCAACAGAGTCAATTCATGATAGTTTCATGTGGTTGGATTCAGGGGCACCACAGGTTGGTATCAGAGCGGTTGATTGTATCCCTATTGGCATGAAATGCGATCTGCTTATCAATCCAAGTAAGTTAGATTTTGTTAAGTTAGTTAACTTTTCGTTTATACAAGGTTATATCTTTTGTAGGACATATGATGACTAGACCACCTTATATGAGACCCTACCCATACCGACCGAGAGGACCGATCCAGGTATGGACTAGACCCGTGATCAAACCATCGATGATTCATCGAGTAGCACCTCGACCACTGATACCTGAGCCGCCAGCGCTAAGGACAGTAGCACCGACACTGGTACAAGCAACCACCTCCTCGACTGGTCGTAAATCCACCAATAGCTGTAGATATTCCAGTGGTGGGAGGACGAGCTCATGTAAGATCCCGAGTATCAGTACGAGAGGTACATGCCTTCAGAGGTAGTCATCCACCCACTTTTGAGGGAGGTCAAAAGGGGATTTCTACTAAAGATTGGTTACATGACATAGAGACAATTATGCGTCAGTGTGAGATAGACGAGGATTACTGGGTGTTGATGACAGTGGGCACATTCCGTGAGGATGCATAGATGTACTGGGAGTACTGTGATCAGGAGATGTTGTTGGGACTAGACTAGGCTGAGTTTCGACACATTATGATACATAGTTTCCACCGAAGAGTCCAGCGTCACCGGTTCTAAACCCTCCGGAGAGCAAGGTAGTGACTCCGCCACCAACTATGCCGAGATATACAGATGTGAGGGAGTTTGTTCTTCGAGCTGAGAGACTCCAGATGCTACTAAGTGATACGGTGTTCACTTATGCAGTACTATTCGAGGAAAATGTAGTGAGGATATGCCCTATGTCTAATTTCACTGAGGAGGATTTTTGTGACATTTTCTGGAAGAGGCTCACTACAGATCTACGACAGAGGGTAACCCTTTTATACCCTACCACTTTACGTGAGTTTATAGTTACTGTAGCTAAGGTAGAGGAAGAATTGATGATGGAATGCATGGTGTGCAAGAGACGTGAGCAGTCATTAAGGATGCCATGCTAGATCGTCTGTATGGAGCACGGCCTATGGCAAATGATCATGAGGCTGGCACATCGAGACGACGAGAAGGTACGAGTCTTACTAGGGGATCGACAACCTCCGAGGCTTTTAATGGCTCGAATGAGGACAAAGAAGATCCTGAGGAAGTTTCAATTGCTCCAGATCTACCTCAACTAGGGGACTAGATATAAACTATATAAGATGTATATATATATATCTATATATGTGTATATATGACTATATCGAAAGGTCATTTTGAGAAAATCCTTCAAGTTGATGTGTATATAAAAATTTTGAAATGAAATGAAATGACAATCATATTTTGACATGTTCAATGGATGAAATGTAGAAATCTATATGATGATTAAAACTATTTTTACTTATATTGTAAAAATATGTTTGTGAAAAAAATCTAATGATTGATTTTCATGCGATTATAGGAAATAGAAAAAATGGTGAATTCACGAAACCTGAGAAACATGAGAGGGTATCCAGTCCTGTCAGAGAGAGTAAATGAACTAGAAGCCATGTTAGATTCTGAGATGAAGGCAAATGCTGAGCTAAGACAAAAAATAGAACAGATGGAGCAAAGGCAAGGCCAGGAAGAAGACCAAAACCCACAAATGGCCGCACCTAAACAAGAAGTGTTGCCAATTGAACCTGAGATTGAAATAGTAGAACCCCAACCCCAACCCCAACCTAAAGTCAATCAAGAACCACTTTATGAACGATTCTGACGAATGAAGCCACCGAAATTCGAGGGTTCCATAAACCCTTTGGAAGCAAAGGAGTGGTTGTCTTCACTCCATATGATATTAGAATTTATGGAGCTGAACGATCAAGAAAAGATTATGTATGCGTCCTTTGTTTTGAAGAAGGATGCTAGATTTTGGTGCGATTCAGTCAAGTTGAGAATGAACATGTTCACCATGTCATGGCTAGACTTCTTAGAAGAATTCAATCAGAATTACTATAATCCAGTACTGCTGCGATCACAACAAAGAGAGTTTATAGAATTAAAGTAGGGGAACATGTCAATGATCGAAGTATGTAGTAAGTTCGACCAACTGTCCTGATTGTGCCCATACGCTATCTCCACTGAGAGGGAGAAAATTCAGAAGATACTGAGAATGTTCCGTCCCTAAATCTCAACATTAGTAAACAATGGGTTGACGCCGCTCACTACAATGTCTGATTGTGTTAGCCATGCGTTGAAGGCCGAATATTACCTAGTTAGACAGAAGGAGGAAAAGGAAAAGATTTGGGATGCTGAGAAGAAGGAAAAGGTCTTGGCCAAAGCTATACAAGTTGGATCCCAGGTCAGACAAAGTAGCAAATCAAGTTCAAATGTTAAGGCCGGGCAACCAAGTACTTCTGGCCAGTAGTCACAGGACAAGAGTAAAGGGAATAATTTTAGAAATAGGAACCAGCAGTGAAGGTTAAATAACAATGCTGGACCTATTGTTCATGACTGCGTAGTCTGTGAAAAAAGACATGCAAGCAGTGCAAACTTGCCCTAAACACCTATTTCCAATGTGGAAAGGATGGCCATTTTGTCAGGAACTGTCCTAAAAATAGGCAAAATGTGCAGGGTTCATTCCAGACACAGCAGCAACGTCCCTAAGCACATGCAATCCAAGCAAAGGTTGAAGGTCCTTCATCCATAGAGAGACAGGAAAGATTAGAACGACTGCCCGAATGGATGCTCGAGTGATGGTGTACACCAAGGAGGATGCAGAAGCAGGGATGTCCAATGTAGTGACAGGTCAGTTTTCTGTTGCTAATCATTTGGCATCTGTTTTATTTGATTCTGGTGCTACGCATTCATTTATTTCCTACCAATTTGCAAACAAGATAGGATACCCAAAGGATAATATGGGTATGACCTTTAGAACGACTCTACCCTCAGGAGAAGTATTGATGTCTAATAATTGGCTACCTCATGTGCCAATAATTATGGCAAATTGGGAGCTGTATGCATAATTGATCATGATGAAGCTTGCCGATTATGATGTAATACTAGGAATGGATTTCCTAGGGAAGTATCAAGCCACGATCGATTGCCGGAAGTGAAAAATAAGGTTCCAACCTGACCAGGAAGATGGATTTGAATACATCAATTCATCACGTAAATCAAGGAAGATAATAATCAACTCGATGAAAGCAAGAAGGCTAATGTCTAGCGGCTATGCTGGATACTTAGCATATGTCATGAATGTGACGGAGGAACGGAAGCTTCAACCCGAAGATATTCCAATTGTGAAGGAGTCTATCGATGTCTTCCCAAAGGAATTACCCGGATTGCCACCAGAATAAGAAATCTTTTTTGAGATTGAATTGATGCCAGGAACCGTATCCATCTCAAAGGCGCCATATCGAATGGCACCAGCAGAGTTGAAAGAGTTACAAAAGCAACTGAAAGAGCTTCTTGGCAAGGGATTTATACGTTTGAGCTATTCCCCATGGGGTGCTCTTATACTGTTTGTCAAGAAGAAGGATGGATCATTTCGAATGTGCATCGACTACCAAGAGTTAAACAAGGTTACTGTAAAAAATAGGTATCCATTACCTAGAATGGATGACTTATTTGACCAACTCAAAGGTGCAGCAGTATTCTCCAAGATCGATCTATGATCGGGATATCATCAACTGCGGATCAAGGAGAGCGACATTCACAAGACCACATTTAAGACCCGTTACAGTCATTGCGAATTCCTGGTGATGCTGTTTGGGTTAACAAATGCACCAGCTACATTTATGGACTTGATGAATCGAGTCTTTAGGGAATATTTGGACAAGTTTGTCATTGTATTTATCAATGACATACTCATATATTCAAAGACTCACGAAGAGCATGAAGAACATCTGAGGATTGTCCTGCAGATGATAAGGAAGCAGCAACTCTATGCCAAGTTTTCTAAGTATGAATTTTGGCTAGATAGAGTGCATTTCCTTGGACATGTGGTTTCTAAGGAAGGAATTGCCGTGGACCTGGCAAAAGTAGAGGCGATCAATGAATGGCCCACACCTAAGAATGTGACTAAAATACGAAGTTTCTTAGGTTTAGCTGGCTGTTATCGAAGATTTGTTGAGGGATTCGCACAACTTACTGCACCTTTCACGGCTTTAACACGCAAAGAGAGGAAGTACGAGTAGATAGAGGTGTGCGAAAGAAGTTTTCAAGAGCTAAAAAGATGATTAACCAGTGCACTAATTCTTATACTTCCTACTGAAGGGGAGATGTTCATGATTTACAGTGACGCCTCGAAGATGGGATTAGGAGCTGTCCTGATGCAAGGTGACAAGGTGATTGCCTATGTCTCGCATTAATTAAAGGACCATGAAAGACATTATCCCACGCATGATTTAGAACTTGCCGCAGTAGTATTCGCATTGAAGATTTAGTGACACTATCTATATGGAGCTCACTGTCAGATTTATACTGACCATCAAAGTTTAAAATATTTCTTCACACAGAAGGAGCTGAATATGTAGCAAAAGAGATGGTTAGAGCTAGTAAAGGATTATGATTATGAAATCCTCTATCATCCCGGAAAAGCCAATCACGTTGTTGATGTGTTAAGTGGGAAATCTACTGTTCCGTAGCAACTACCAATTGGAAAACTTCCAAGGCCCTTATAGCAAGAGATCAACACATTGAAGTTGGAAGTAATATCTGGAAAATTGGCTGCGTTACAATTATAATCAATGCTGTATAAGGACATTAGAGAGGCTAAAAAATGAGACCCTAAGCTAGCAAGTCCTCAGGAGGGAGTGTTTGAAGATGGGTTAATCCTACATCAGGGAATAATTCATGTTCCAGATGATAAAGGATTAAGAAGGTGAATTGTGGTAGAAGCCCACGAAATGCCATATTCAGTACATCCTAGAGCCAATAATACCAGGATATGAAGCTACAA
The DNA here is from genome assembly GCA_035233585.1 of Antiaris toxicaria. NCBI lineage: Eukaryota > Viridiplantae > Streptophyta > Magnoliopsida > Rosales > Moraceae > Antiaris > Antiaris toxicaria. Next base: position 20,514,721 of record CP141155.1, on the reverse strand, counting down.
TTCTAGTGGAAAGGGATGAAGAAGGACATTGCTGAGTTTGTAAGCAAATGTATGACGTGCCAAAAAGTTAAGGCTAAACACCGACATCCAGGTGAAAAATTAGAACTGTTGGAGATTCTTGAATGGAAATGGGAACATATTACGATGGACTTTGTGGTAGGATTGCCAAAGACCCGAGAAGGTTATGATGCTATTTGGATTATTATCGACAGATTGACAAAGATGGCAAGGTTCATTGCTGTGAAAACGACCTTTTCATTGGAAAAGTTAGCAAACTTGTATGTTAACCACATAGTCAGGTTACATGAAGTTCCTAGATCCATTGTGTCAGATCGTGATGCACGATTCACATCAAATTTCTAGACATATGTGCAAGAAGCTATGGGAATGGAAGTGCATCTAAGCACAACATTTCATTCGTAGATAGACGGGCAATCTAAACGGACAATTTAAACGCTAGAAGATATGCTCCGCACGTGTACAATAGATTTCCCAGGAAGCTAGAATGAGAAACTTCCATTGGTAGAGTTTTCGTATAATAATAGCTACCAAGTTTCGATAGGTATGGCATTCTATGAAGCTCTATATAGAAGAAAGTGTAGATCATCGGTTCATTGGTATGATTTACAAGAAAAACGACTGCATAAGACAGATTTTGTGCAAGAAACAGTGGATGCAGTTATAAAAATACAGCAACAGATGAAAATAGCCTAGAGCCGACAGAAAAGCTATGCAGACAAAAGACGAAGATCCCTAGAGTTCAACGAAGGGGATTTCGTATTTCTAAGAGTCTCGCCGATGAAAGGAATAATGCGGTTCAGAAAGAAAGGGAAATTAAGTCCAAGATATATTGGACCATATGAGATTATCGAACGCATTGATAAAGTTGCTTATAGATTGGTGTTACCTCTAGAAATGTCAGCAGTACATAATGTGTTCCACGTGTCAATACTGCAGAAGTATATATTGGATCCGTCCCATGTGTTGAAACCTGAACCGATCCAAATTTAGGAAGATCTGACATACGAAGAGAGGCCTGTTCAAATTCTGGCACGAGAAGAAAAAGTTTTGAGGAACAAAACGATCCCATTAGTCAAAGTGCTGTGGAGAAATTACAACGTTGAAGAGGCTACATGGGAACGAGAAGACGAAATTAGAAATTTATACCCCTACTTGTTCTAAATTTTTGAGGATGAAAATTTTATAAGGAGGGGTGAATGTGATAACTGGGAATTTTAGATTCTCAAAGTAGATTAAAATTATATGTATGTACCAATTTTAATAAATAAAATATGAAAAAGTTGTGTTTTAATACTATTGTGAATACTGTAAAAATGTTCTGGCAGTGTTAAAGTGAGTGAGTTCGGAGATGGAAAATCTTACCAAACAAAAATAGGTGAGACGGCTCGAAAATGAAGCCAAAAAACCTGAAGAGTGCACCGAAGTGCACTAAAAGATGAAAATTTACGGTAGTGTATTCTGGCCAAATGGAAGCAAAATAAAACAAACCGATCGTACTGGAGGCGCTCGGAACCCGCCTACGCGATTTCGGTAGAGTTCCGTTCGGTTTGACTTTCGATCAAAATTTGACCACGAATTAAATACAAATTAATTCGTTGATGTCATGGGATGACATCACATTTATGATGTCATAAATAGAAAAATAAAGCTTATAAAGTAAGGTTGATAAGATGTATAGCTAGGATTGGTTGCTTTTTTGATCAAAGGCCATGATTTAGCCAAAATGGCTTGAAATTTTTTTTTAGAAAATGGGAAAAAGGGAGGCGGCAAAAAGAGGAGAAAGATCAGCCAAAAATTTTATATTTTGGCCCAAAAAGTTTGCATTAATGTCCCTTGACAATTAGGAAATTGTTGGAAAAAAATTGCTAAAAGGTCCCTTGCTTTTGCCTATAAATAGGCTTCAAAATTCACTTGAAAAAATAAGAAAACTTGGCCAAACTCTTGCCATTTTTGTAGCCAAAAATCCGTGCCCCCTTAGTGGATTACAAGCCAAAAATTTTCAAAATTTCACACCAAAACTAGCTTCCAATCCAAGTTTAGGCATCAAGAGATAAATTGAGAAGGTAAGCCACCAATATGAAGCAATTTTCTTTGAATTTTCCTTAGAAAATCCGTGGCTTATGTGGTGTGGAAAACATTGAAAAATTTGATGTTTTGTTAATATTTATGATTGGTTTGGTGTTCTAGAGTTTGAAGCATGAATTAGGATTAAGAAACAAGCAAAATTTGATGCTTGATTTCTATGAAATCTGTGGCTAGTAAGTGTAGAGAAAATGATGAAAGTTTGGTGATTTGCTTTGATAGTTATGTGAGTTTGATACTATGTTTATTAAAGCATGAATTGGAATAATGAAACTAGCAATTTTGGTGCATGTTTTATGCTAGAAACCGTGGCTAATAAACACTAGAAAATGGAAAATTTTTATTGTTGAACAATGATGAGAAGTGTTGATAAAACCTTAGTAATAAGAACAAAATTTTCTATGTTGGATAAGCATAAAAAAATTTATGGCTTAATGCTAGGGTTGGAATGAAATTTTATTAGGTTTTGATATTGATGTGTACATTTGAAAACCTAAGAGTGATATGTGATAATTGTTTAATGTAATGAAAAATCTTTGGTGTTGTTTATCATGATAACCGAGGCTATGATTGGGGAAAAATTTGATGATGAGTGTTGAACTTGAATACTAATTAATGTGAAAAATTTTTATACAAAGTTTTGTAACTTTGTATAAAATAGGCCTTTGGTATAGTACGTGACAGATACAAAGGTTCTGAGGTGTACCTAATGCCGGGAAAACCTTAAAATACAAGCGGAAATGCTGTCGAAATTTCTAAAAAGGCATAAGGGCATGTCGAGAAACGAGGGGTAAAAATATTAGACTCGGAAAGGAAACCGGGACCCCTTGGTAGATTAGGGCTAGTAATGGAAAACCAACCCAAGAGGAATAGTAAACTGATCTCTAATGACTAAAATGCCGAGAACGGGAAAATTTCACGTTAGGGGTATTTTAGGAAACGAGGGAAAAAAAATAGGTCGTGATAGGAAACCCGAGTCCCTCGGGAACCGAGACTAGGGGACGGGATGAAAAGCGTTTCACATGTAGTGAAATACCCATTTAAGGCTCCGAAACGCAAGAAAAATGAGAAACGACCCCAGGTGTCGGATGAATAGTAATCGAGGGTCGGAAAATGAATAATAGAGATTTAGTAGCTATTAAAGCTGTAAAATGATACAGAAGCCTAGAGAATATTATTTTATGATATTTAGACTTAGAAAATTCAGGAAAAATGATAGAACGGAATAGTTACGGTCCCGAGACCCGACATAGGTAAAATGGTCATTTTGACCAAAAATTTCCAAAAGGGTTGAAAAGGGCCGTAAAGGATCTAGAGTGACTTAAATAAAATTTTAGAACCCAAAATAAAGATTTTAGAGTTAAAAACCTAGAGTTTAAATAGTACACAGCGTGTACAGTGAAACACGGCCGTGTAGAGTGAAACCGAGAGGTACACGGGTAGGGACACGGGCGTGTTACAGACCGTGTACCACATAAAAAGTTGAAATATTTTGTAAAATTTATCACAAAATAAATATATTCAAAGTGATAATTAATAAAGGGTATTAACAGACAATACTATGTCTGTAGGAACCCAAACTAGAGATAAAACTGCGGAGGGGTTCCAGAAGTGGACATTATCGCAGTAGTAGTAAGTTCAATCATTTTCATGTCTGCAACATGAAATACTGTAATATTGTATTTAGTACTAGTTGTACACTAAATGTTAAGTCCTATGGACACTAGGGGATTAGTTAGTATAACATATCCTATATAACGAAAAAAGAGAATAAGTAAGACCTATGGGCAATAGAGGTTAATGACCTTGAGGTGACGATTAATGTCACTTGGTCAGTACTAAAATTGAAAGATGGTAATAAAACCATTTTAGGCGTTCTGCCCCTCCAACATTGTGGTGGAGGTTCACAGGTCCTTCAGGGATATAATAATTGCCACGAGCGATGAAGGCTGGTGAGGAAGAAGCTCTAGGGTCGCTCCCTAGGCTCTCCTAGTCAGCACGCTATAAATTATCGGTACAGTGATTAAGAGCTCAAAACCAGAAGATAAATAGAGATAATAGACAATAATGTGACGAAAGCCATAACGGAGCATAATTGAGTATAACCAACACTAGCACTAAGTGTAGTGGATTCGGTTAGGGTAACATGAATAGTAATCATTTAGGGTAACAGTTACTATTCACCGATCAAAGGTCAAAGTCACTATTCATGGTGAGTAGTACTATTCATGTATGAATAGTATTATTCATAGGAAATTTGATTTTGATGTTTTTTAATATATGTGATTCTTATTAAGTATGTTTAAACTTACTAAGCCTATTATCTCATCAGTTGTTCATGTTGTAGGTAAGAAACCTGTTCAGTAGACTATATGGATGGCAGTAGGATGTGCGCGTGTCAATAGGATAGGGAATCCACTGTGGATTTCGGTCCTGCTACCAGTCTTCCGCTGAGCGATAAATTTGTGAATTGAAAAGAATGTATTTTGAAAAACACAAGTATATATATTGTATGTTATACATTCTGTTGTACTAAAAAAGACAACTAAAAATTAGTATTATACTTTACATGGCTGTCATACTTAGCTTTCTTTTAAGGAAAGTATGCATTAAAAAGAAAGAAAAAAAAATTAGGTGAAATTTTGGGCCCTGAAAAATAAGAGTTGAGAGAAAAAGAATTTTAAATGGTGATCCGGATTCGGTACATGGGCTGTCCTGGTCAGCAACAGAGCTGATTCATGACAGTTTCGTGTGGTTGGATTCGAGGGCGCCACAATATTGCTACTAAAAAGTTCTTGGTGGGATAGTATATGAACTATAAGATGGTGGATTCCAAGACTGTGATCAGTCAAGTTCAAGAACTTTAAATAATCATTCATGAAATTCATGCTGAAGGAATAATTATTAGTGAGTCTTTTCAGGTAGCTGTGATTATAGAGAAGCTATCCCCTGCGTGGAAAGACTTCAAGAAATATCTGAAGCACAAGAGAAAGGAAATGAGTGTTAAAGACCTCATTGTTAGACTCCGCATAGAAGAAGACAATAAAGGCTTGGAGAAAAGGAACTCTAACAATTCTATTGCCAATTCTGCTAAGGCTAATATGGTGGAGCATTATAAAAGCTCCAAGAATAAGAAAAACCATAAGTCGAGATCCAAGTTAGGACCTAAGGGTGGAGTTTCTAAGAAATAGAAATTCCAAGGGAAATTTTATCAATTATGACAAGGTGGGTCATAAGTCAGTAGACTATAGGTTGCCAAAAAGGAACAAGAAGAAAGAAGCCAATTTTATAGATGCCATCACACAAGAGGTGTCCAGCATTAGTCTTTTGCTGTGGTTTCTGAAGTCAACATGGTGGACTCCAACCCAAAGGAGTGGTGGCTAGACTCGGGGGCCACATACCATGTCTACTCTTATAGAGCTACTTTTGCTAATCTCGTACCTTTGGAAACTGGAGAGAAGCTGTATATGGACAACTCTGCAACATCTGAGATCAAGGGTCAAGGAACGGTATTCCTGAAAATGAAATTAGGCAAGGAAGTGAAGCTACACAATATGTTGTATATGCCTGATATCTAGAAGAATCTAATCTTTGGAACGATGATGAGCATGCATGGCTTCAAGATGGTTTTTAAGGCCCAGAAAATTGTTTTGTCCAAATATAGAATGTATGTAGGAAAAGAGTTTGTGAAAGATGAGATGTAGAAAATGAATGTAATTGCTGTAAAATCCAAATCCATCAATAAGGAAAAAAAAAAAAAGTCTTCCACTTATATGCTTGAGTCTTCTAACTTATGGCATGGTAGACTAAGACATGTTAATCATGATACATTATGTAAATTAATTAACTTGAATGACATACCTGCATTTAATAAGATCATCATTCCAAATGATTGAAAGGAATTTAAACCACTTGATTTAATTCATAGCGATATTTGTGACTTAAAGTTTGTTCAAACTAGAGGTGGTAACAAGTATTTTGTTACTTTCATTGATGATAGCACAAAATATTACTATATATTTTTGCTTAAAAGCAAAGATGAAGTCATTGAGAAATTTGCTCTTTATAACCAAGAAGTAGAAAACTAACTTAATAAAAAGATTTAGATGGTAAGAAGTGACCGTAGTGGTGAATATGTGGAATCATTTAGTGAGTGTTGTGCATAACATGGTATTATTCTTAAGGTCACACCACCTTATTCACCTCAGTCAAACAGTGTGGTTGAATGCAAAAATCGTACCTTAAAAGATATGATGAATGTGATGTTAATAAGTTCTGGATTACCACAAAACATATGGGGAAAATTCATTTTGTCGGCTAATTATCTTTTGAATAAGGTTCCCCAGCAGAAAGAGAACAAAACCCCTCATGAATTGTGGAAAGGAATGAAGCCTTCCTATAAATACATAAGAGTGTGGGGGTATCTTGCCAAAGTTATGGTAAACATGCTAAAGAAGATGAGAATAGGTCCTAAAATAGTTTATTGTATCTTCATTAGCTATGCCCACAATATTAGCGCATATCAGTTCCTTGTGCATAAATTTAAAAACCCTGACATTCACAAGAACACGATAATGGAGTCTAGGAATATATCGTTTTTTGAACATTTATTTCCTCGTAAATCCAAGGAAGATGGTCCAAGTTCGTCTAAATGAACATTTGAGACTATTGAAGAAAATAGTCAAGACCATCAACAAAATAATGAAAATGAAGAAGTAGTGGAAGAGCCTAGACGAAGCAAAAGGGCAAAGATAGAAAAATCATTTGGACCTAATTTTTGACTTACATGCTAGAGGCTGAACCACAAACTTACAAGGAAGCTGTGAGCTCCTCTGAGGGTCCTTTATGGAAAGAGGCCATAAAAAGTGAGATTGATTCCGTCATGCAAAATCATATATGGGAGTTAGTGAATCTTCCTCTAGTAAGTAAACCACTAGGTTCTAAGTCGATTTTTAAATGAAAAATGAAAGGGGATGGAATGATTGATAAGTATAAGGCCAGACTTGTAATAAAAGGGTATAGGCAATGAGAAGGCCATGATTATTTTGATACCTATTCTTCTATAACGAGAATAATGTCTATAAGAATGTTATTGGCGATTGCTGAGTTATGGAATCTTGAAGTCCATCAGATGGACGTAAAGATGGCTTTTCTTAACAGAGATCTTAAGAAAGAAATCTATATGGAATAACTTGAGGATTGTATTGCTCCAGGACAAGAAAAGAAAGTCTACAAACCAGTAAAGTCCTTGTATGGACTTAAATAAGCTCCAAAACAATGGCACGAGAAATTTGATAGTGTCATGATGGCAAGTGGTTTTAAAATCAATGAGTATAACAAGTATGTTTATGTCAAGAATATAGAAGATGGATATGTCAATATCTGTCTGTATGTAGATGACATTCTAATTATGGGTAGCAATGATCGAATAATCAAATCTACCAAAAACATGTTGAACTCAAGATTTGACATGAAAGACATAAGAGTGGCTGATGTAATTTTGGGAATCAAAATAAAAAGGTCATCTGATGGCCTCATATTGAGTCATTCACATTATCTGGACAAGATACTTGACAAATTTAATAAAAATGATTCTGGTATGGCTAGAAATCCGATTGATTTAAGTCAACATCTGTCCAAGAATAGAGGTAAAAGCGTATCTCAAGTGGAATATACTAGAGTGATAGGAAGTTTAATTTACTTAATGAGTTGTATAAGACCAGACATTATGTACACTGTTAGTACTTTAAGCAGGTTCACGGGTACAGGAGATGATCACTGGAAAGTGATTGTTAAAGTACTTAGATATTTACAGTATACTCATGACTATGGGCTGCACTATACTAGATTTCAAGCTATTCTTGAAGGATATTCTGATATTAGTTGGATATCTGACATTCAGGATTCCAAAGCTAGTAGTGGATATGTATTTACTTCAGAAGGTGCAGCAGTTTCTTGGAAATCCTCTAAACAAACAGTAATAACTAGATCCACAATAGAGTTTGAATTTGTAGCCTCGGATAAAAGTGGCGAAGAGGTTGAATGGCTATGACATTTCTTGGAGGATATTCCTGAATTGCTAAAACCTATGCCTGCAATATGCATACACAATGATAATCAATCTACTATCGATAGAGTACAGAATGTGATGTATAACGGTAAGTCAAGACACATACGTCGTCGACATAATACTGTTAGACAACTAATTTCAACTGGAGTTATGACAATTGACTATGTAAGGTCAAAAGAGAATATTGCGGATCCGTTAATTAAAGGTTTGAATAAAGATCAAGTTGAGATAACATCAAGGGAAATGGGTCTCAAGCCCATGAAAGAATAGGTCGAACCAATGGAAACCCAACCTAGTTGACTGAAGATCCCAAGATCTAGGTTCAATGGACAACTAAACTGAATAGACCAAGTAGGATCACTGTGGGGGTTACTCCAGGCCATTCCTATGATCAAAACAGTGATACCCATAGTGAAAGGTTAAGCAATTTACTTTTAATGATTCTTATGCATTAGATACATTGGGAATCCGAGCAGGGTAATGTGGGTTACTCTTAAGTAAGAAATCACCTATGTGAGAGAGAAATGGGGCCGCTTCAAATGAGAATTGTTATGGCACAATTCTTTAAAAACTCTTACAGAACCAGAAAGATGTTTATGGCCAAAATGAACATAACCATGAGAATCGAAACTGTGTCAAGAAAATATCTGTGTAAGGAATGTTATCATTTACATAAACGGCAGAACCGTTCAAAGACATCACGTCTACTGGTCAGCCAATAAAGTAAACATACTTTCACAAGGGAAGGTTCAAGGGTTAACATCTACCTATCCTGTGCAAGTATTGACTGAAGAACTCTATCATTGTGTAGTGTTTTTTGTTTTCCCTCGTCATCAATCAATTTCATTTATGTGAGCGATTGTTGGAAAATGTTAGGAAATGCCCTAAGCATTAGAGACATTTTGATGTATTTATTTTGAACTGGATAATAAAATTATATATAGAGGTTATTCATTACATTGCTATCTGTCCTCATTTTATTTACATATTAAAGTAAATGTAAGTAAATATGGCTCACTGACTGCTTGTGTTAAAACTGTTAGAACGTTGCATGCAATGGACTTTCGTATGTGAGAAGACAATGTTCTAAAGTTAGCGGTCTAAACTATGGTCTGTAGTCTATGGGGTTAGACTGAGCATTTAACTCATGTTAAGACTATTATGTTGTCTAAAGCCTTGGAGGGGACGGTTTGTCTTGACTGTCTGGAGCTGGACTCCCAAGTAGAGACATAGATATATTGCTTGGTGGTGACATATTAGACCGGGACTAAAGTGTGATTGATCTACTAAGTCCGCTTTGAGTGGATCGATATACTTTTGACGTTCATTATGCAGTAACCTTAATCCTGAGTAAAAGGACAGCTTCATGTATACGACTTGTGTACTTTGATATTCCAATGGCTAAAGCGTCTCAGAGGTAGTAAGCTTATAGACCGGTTCGTTGGGTGCATGACTTGTATACGATGAAGGGTTCGTTTACAGATATCAGAATCATAGCTCTAATGAAGAGTTAAGAGTATCCTCTTAAAGGCATTATACTGAATGTGAAAATGGACAAGGCCTTGGGTCGTCTGCTGGGCGGATGACTTCTTATTCACATATGGTGTAATGACCGCCATTTTCATGACACCTACTTACCATGTAATAAGTCATTAAGGAATAAAATGGACATAATTTAATGTCTTTTAGTACAATTTAAGAAACACGGTCAAGTACATGATCGTGTAAGAGGCTGTGTACTGCTCAGATAGATGAATGTATTTCAAAGACATGGCCGTGTTGAGTAGTCTCAACTAGTACATGCTCGTGTCTGAAATGTACACGCCCGTGTTGCGTTGCACACACACGTGTAAGAGTCTGTGTAGAAGGCTGTGTAATGAGCCGAGAGCCACTGTAATGACTCTCATGAATTATGAAACTTAATTACTATGTAATGATGTAATTAAGTTAATAAGTACAGTGTGCTTTTCAGTTGAATGAATTAAACAGGAAAAATAACGTTTAATTACTATTCATGCAGTGAAAGGGGTAATCGACAGCGAAATCGGTCCACCCTATTATGTGAGTATGCGTTGAGACACGCAATATCAAGAAACCGGTCTAGAAGACCATTTCATGATACAGAACTGATGAGCTAGTCATCAGTACGCTCAGACTGGTCATCTGAGCGCAGCAGTGATAATTGCCCTAATAGATGTACAGTATCGAGAAAAGTGGTCTAGATGACCTCTTCTCGCCCATAGACTGACAAAATCAAAGTCAGAACGCTCAGATTAGTCAGTCAGATAGTGAACAGTGAATAGTGAATAGTGAATAGTGAGAAACGCAGTGTCAGGTTAGTGGCCAAGACGGCCTTAATCTGGCACAAAACTGATATATTAATAGTCAGCAGGCTCAATCTGGTCAATTGAGCATAGAATGTAGATTTTGTTTAAGGGATACGCAGTATCGGGATGAGGGTCAAGACGACCTTTTCTCGCCCCGAAACTGATATATTTAGACTCAGGACGCCCAAATTAGTCAATCGGGCACCTGACACGTTTTTCGAGACGGGGTCATGCAGATCCCGAAAACTGGTCCAGAAGACCTCAGATGGACGTAAAACTGATAAATTTGAAATCAGCACGTCCAAATTAGTCAAGAGAGACTGTGTTTGAAATTTCACGCGAAAACGCCTCGTTATGCGTGCACAGTGTCAACACAGTGTAGGCCTAACCACAGTATCAAGAAATTGATCAAGATGACCTCTTCTTGATATAAAACTGATATATTTGGAATCAGAATGCTCAAATTAGTCATTTGAGCACAAAAAGTAATTTTTGACCGGGAACCATACAGTATCGGGAAACTGGTCGAGACGACCTCGGATGAAGATAAAACTGATATATTTGGGTTCAGCACGCCCAAATTAGTCAGTATAGCCTATCTTAAAATTTTTCAAAAAAATTAGTATAAAGGAGGAAATTTTGGGGATTATAGAAAAATAGCCCCCATATTTTTCCAAATCACATTTTCTCCCTCCCATACCACACGAAGATGAACAGTGACCAACTATCGAATCCGGCCTCCGTTTTTGACACCGCCGGCACCATTGGAAAGCTCTCGACGAGCTGATTCCAACGGTGGGCCGAGTCGACCGAACCGATGCCGGAGCACGCCGCACGCGCCGGCCAAAGCCACCGGTGGCCGAATTTTTCAAACCGCCGTATCTCCGCCGTCCGACGTCCAAATGCCACGATTCCGGTCCCAATGGATTCGTGGTGAAGAGTAGAACAAAACCCAGGCTTCATTTCACATCAACAGCCGCCGAATCGCGCCGCCCCAGGTTCGCCGTCGCCGTCGCCATCGCCGCCGTCGGATCTCGCTATTCCGGCGGAGTTGAGTTGCAAGGTCGGTGTCAAAATGCTCAGAACAACACGTAGATCAAAAGCCCCAAATCAATTTTGGGCAACAACGCCGGAAAAATGAAGATCCAACGCCGCCGCCGTCGCCGACTTTTCGAGAGCCGATTTCCGGTGATAGGAGCCTCGATTCGTGAAATTGACACCACCAATGGGTTCCTCTCGTCGAGATCTTCAAGATGGTGGTCGCCACTTCCATCGCCGCCGTGGTCAACGCCGGTCAACGGCGGTCAACGCCGGTCAACGGCGACCCGGAGACCGAAAATTGAAGAATGGCCCGTTGGCCTATTTTCGACGTTCCGGACACATCCGCGGCATCGGATTTGCAAACTGGAGTTTCAAAAGTGAAGAACGACGATTCAAAGATTGCACGGTCGAGACCGAACGGTTCGTCCGACCGCTGACGGGAACGATTTTGGTAGTAGTGTTGATCTATTTATTCCTCAATTTAATATTGGAAATAATTATGTATTAATTATGGTTTAATGACTTGAGGAATTGTAAGAAAAAAGGGTGAAATATCGAAAAAGAGAATGTGAGAAAATGTGAATATTTTTACGTAAAAAGCGGAGCTTTTACGTAAAAATTAGGCCTCTGGTTTAGTACGTGGCAGGTTAGAATAGGTTAGATGGTTTTGAGGCGTTTCCTAAACGCCGGAAACCTAAAAATTAAGCGGAAATGCTGCCGAAATTTCTAAAACGGCACAAAGGGGTATTTTAGGAAACGAGGGCTGAAAATGTGATCGGGATGGAAACCCGAGCTCCCTCGATGACCTAAGTCCGGGAAAGAAGGACGGACATTGTGAGGATTAGTGAACCGCCCCATTAGAAATTTCGTAATGTAAGAAAACGACCCCTATGTCAGAATAGTACCACCCGAGGGACGGGTGCGATCGAAGTATAAAATTTGGGGCGATTACATCGGTAACGGTAACCCGATAGGCTAAATGGTCATACGAGAGGTATTCAGTCAGTTGACTGGTCGGTTAGCCAGTCAAGGACCAAGTCGGAATGGGATAGTGAGAGACAGTGATTAATTTGTCAAGTAGACAAATTAATCAAGCACGATTAAAAAAAAATTAGATATCAAATTTCCCAAAGTAGAGCCGTCGGGTACCGATAGGCATCAGTACCACACAACGATAAGTTTATTAGTTCCTAACGATAGAGTGACTTAAGAGCGATGTTAATTAATTTATTGGGTAAATAAATTAATTAACAATGATTAGAAAATTAAATTCTTAAGAAGAGGGCAATTAGTACCGACAAGGATCGGTACCACATAACGAGAATTTTTATTAGTCACTAATGACCACGGTGACCTAAGAGTGAATGTTAATGTAAATGCATTATGATTACAGGGAGGTACCTGTATTGTGACGAAGGCGAGAGTATAAACTGTCTGCTGACAGGTAAGTACAACTCCGCCTACAGCATGGATAAAATGAATTTAAAATGATGCTTTTCCAGTATTTTAAGTATGTATCTTGCACACGATACTGCACAGCATACATAAGAGCATATAGTTTCACAATCGAGTAGATTGATGAAAGAACAAGATAGAAGCCATAGATCCCTACCGCGTAGGATTGGGGACAGCTTAGAGAAGCGTATGACTAGAACAGTTAAACAAGATGGAAATAAATAGGTGTGTCGTACCGGCTCCTTCAGTCGAAGGGGTTTCCAGTTAAAGAAAGTTCAGGCCACAAGTTGAGCATCAGTTGATAGCTCTTCGGCATTAGTTGACCTCGGGCGTTACCGTTGGTCTGCGCGCACACGGTACTGACACATGGGCCCTAAATAGACAAGAAAAGAAAAGAAAAGTTTGAAGCATAAATGAACATAACCGGATCATGCATTAGTTATAGTTCGTTATGCTTTCTTTTTCAGTAGAGTGCATACAGTACACGATGCTTCTGTTATGCATAAAGTATGTGAAGTTTTATATTCAGTGTTACGACATGTTATGTGATGACATGATATGTGAGCTGATATGTAATATGCTTATATGGTATGTGATTTATTAAGTGATATATGTCATGCCTATGATTTTACGTATGTGCTATGTTTTAAACATGTTTTGCGGTTAACATGTTGTACTTACTGGGCGTAAAGCTCACGGAGTGTGTTCATGCTGTAGGTAAGCATCCTATAGCGTAAACATCAAGGGACGATGATGGTGGCGGAGGTGGATGTGAGGATGAGGTTATGGATACACCGCGAGTATTCTTCCGCACAGTATGAGTAAATAATATTTTGAATGGTGACAGTTAAATAGTATTTTGAATAGTAAATGTTAAACAGTATATGTACGAGTAGTATATTTAAATAGTATCTGGTGAATAGTAATCAGATAAACAAGTATATAATTATGTATGTATAATTGAAATCCTTATGTTTTTCAAATTCCGCATTTTAATAGTATGCGTACGTGAATAGTAAATACGTACGTGTATATAAAAAAAAAAAAAAAAAAATCCCTCTAAATTTATAGTCTTAAATTCAGCAAGTTTAAGTATCGTTTTTAAAGAAGCAAGTAATAGAGTTTACAGTGACGGTCCGGGCCGCTGAGGGCACGGGGCGTCACATATGGTGAATAATCATTTTCTTTAATTCGGTAGTATAATGGAACTTTAAGATAGCCTGATTAGTAGGATTAAACGAACTTTGGCCTAAGGCTGATCATGGATATCATATGAGGGTTCTGCATACATGACAAGGTCATTGGACGATAGCTTGTCACAGGCTTATGTAATACGGTATATAATTGGGAGTTCAGTTTCAGATTTATAGTGGTGTGACTCTGAAATTAGTGATCATATGATTGAGTTGTTCCGTAAAAGAATGATGATCATATGGATTTACGGGAGCCCGATTATATATGTCCAATCAGTCCCTCTACTAGCTCCACATAATTCCTTAACGTTTGGCAAATTGATTTGTGTATGCTATTGGCTAGTTTATTATGCATGGATGGTGATGACATAGGATTAGGATGGTAGACAAGATTCTCTCCGGTTGGATTCAGATTTTGTTTTGGATAATAGAGTACATAATTATTCGAACTCCAAATAAAGTTGCCATGATTTTATTTGAGATTGGATTGGAGTTGTAGAAAATTATCCATGAGAACAAGAATTTGAAACACTACTGTTTTGTGGATTTTGAAATTTGAATTTTGAAATTTCAATTTTGAAATTTGAAATTTGAATTTGAAATTTGAATTTGAAATTCGAATTTGAAATTTGAATTTGAAATTTAAATTTGAAATTTGAAATTTGAAATTTGAAATTTGAAATTTGAAATTTGAATTTGAAATTCGAATTTGACCATTAATGGTGAATAGTTTTAGTTACCATGAATAGTTTTAGTTACCATGAATAGTTTGAGTGCATTTCAATGCACTCTCTAAGGTCATCGGCTCTGATTTCGAGCCGTCTCACCCAATTATGTCTGGTAGGATTTTCTATCCCCGAACTCACTCACTTTAATACTACCGGAACATTTTTACAGTATTCTCAACAGTATTAAAACACAACTTTTTCATAATTTATTGATTTTAAAATTCATACGTACATGCTATTTTAACCTACTCCGAGAATCTAAAATTCCCGATTATCAAACTTTCTCTTCCTTCTGTCTAACTAGGTGATACTTTTCCCTCAAAGCTTGACTAACACAATCAGATACAGTAGTGGGCGGCGTCAACCAACTATCCACCAATGCTAAGATTTTAGGGTGGAACATTCCCAGCATCTTCTGGATTTTCTCCCTTTCAATGGAGACAATGTATGGACACAATCAGGGTAATTGATCAAACTTGCTATAGACTTCTATCACTGAGATGTCCCCCTACTTCAACTCTGTAAACTCCCTTTGTTGGGGTCGCAGTGGTGCGGGATTGTAGTACTGATTGAATTCTTCTAAGAAGTCTATCTAGGACATTGTGAACACATTCCTTCTCAACTTGACTTAATCGCACCAAAATCTTGCATCCTTCTTTAGAACAATGGATGCATACATAATCTTTTCTTGATCGTTCAGCTCCATAAATTCTAATATCATGTGGAATGAAGACAACCACTCCTTTGCTTCCAAAGGGTTTGTGGAACCCTCAAACATCGGCGACTTCATTCGTTGGAATCGTTCATAAAGTGGCTCCTGGTTGACTCTAGGTTGGGGTTGTGGTTCTGTTATTTCAATCTCAGGTTCAATTGGCGGCATTTCTTGTTCACGTGCGGCCATCTGTGGGTTTTGTCCTTTTTCCTGGCCTTGCCTTTGCTCCATCTGTTATATTCTTTGTCTCAGCTCGGCATTTTCCTTCATCTGAGCCTCCTACATGGCTTCTAGTTCATCTACTCTCTTTGACAGGATTGGATGCCCTCTCATGTTTCTTAGGTTTCATGGATTCACCATTTTTTCCTATTTCCTATAATCACATGAAAATCGATCGTTAGATTTTCCACAAACATATTTTTACAATGTAAGTAAAAATAGTTTTAATCATCATATAATTTCAACATTTCATCATTTGAACATGTCAAAATATCATTTCATTTCATTTCAAAATTTTCCATATACACGTCAGTTCGAAGGCTTTTCTCAAAATGGCCTTTTGATACAGTCATATATACACATATATAGATATATATTCATTTATATATATTATATGGTTTATATCTAATCCCTTATCTGAGATAGATCCAGAACTATTAGAAACTCCTCTGGATCTTTTTCTTCCTCATCTGAGCCATTTTCGACCTCGGATGGTGTCGATCCCCTAGTGGGACTCATACCCTCTCGTCATCTTGATGTGCCGGCCTCATGATCATTTGCCATAGGCCGTGCCCCATACAGACGATCTAGCATGGCATCCTGTAATAACTGCTCACGTCTCTTACGTACCATGCGCTCCATCATTACTTCCTCCTTTACCTTGGCTACGGTAACTATAAACTCACATAAAGTAGTAGGATATAAAGGGGTTACCCTCTGTCATAGATCTATAGTGAGCCCCTTCCAGAAAATGTCGCAAAAATCCTCCTCAGTGAGGTTAGACATAGGGTATCTCCTTACTATGTTTTCCTCAAACCGTACTGCGTATGTGAAAACCGTATCACTCAACAGCATCTGAAGTCTCTCAGCCCGGAGAACGAACTCCCTCACATCTATATATCTAGGCATAGCTGGTGGCAGAGTCACTACCCTGCTCTCTAGAAGGTCTGGAACTGGTGACGCTGGACTCTTTGGCAGAAAATGCAGTATCATAATGTGTTAGAACTCAGCCCAGTCTAGTCCCAACAACATCTCCTAATCACGGTACTCCCAGTACATTCGTGCATCCTCACAGAATGTGCCCAATGCCATCAACACCCAGCAATCCTCGTCTATATCACATTGACGCATAATCATCTCTATCTCGTGTAGCCAATCATGAGTAGAGATCCCCTTTTGACCTCCCTCAAAAGTAGGTGGATGACTACCTTTGAATGCATGTACCGCTCATATCGATAATCAGGATCCTACATGGGCTCATCCACCAACGACTGGAATATCTATGGCAACTGGTGGATTAACAATAGGTCGAGGGGGTGGTGCTTGTACTGGTGCCGGTGCTACAATCCTTAGTGCTGGCGGCTCAGGTATTGGTGGTTGAGGCACTGCTAGATGAATCATGGACTGTCTGATCATGGGTCTAGTCCATACCCGGATTGGTCATCTCGGTCAGTATGGGTGAGGTCTCATATAAGGTGGTCTAGTCATCGTGTGTCCTACAAAATATATAACCTCGTATAAACGAAAAGTTAACTAATCTTAAAGAAAACTAACTTACTTGGATTGACAAGCAGATCACGTTCCATGCCAATAGGGATATGGTCAACCTGGCTCTGATACCAACCTGTGGCACCCCCGAATCCAACGACGCAAAACCATCATGATCTGACTCTGTTGTCGACCAAGACAGCCCGTGCGCCGAATTCGGATCGCCATTTAAAACTCTTTTTCTTTCAACTTTTATTTTTTAGGGCCCAAAATTTCACCCAAATTTTTTTTTATACATACTTTCCTCAAATAAAAGCTAAGTATGAAAGCCATGTGAAATATAAAACCAACTTTTAGTTGTCTTTTGGAATACAACATAATGTACGAACATACAATACATATATATCATTTTTCAAAATACATTCTCTTCAATTCACTATTTTATCGATCAGCGGAAGACTAGTAGCAGGACCAAAATCCACAGTGGATTCCCAATCCCATTGACACGTGCGCATCTTGTGCCATCCATGTAGTCTACTAGACAGGTTTCTTACCTGCAACATGAACAAACTGATGAGCTAATAGGCTCAGTAAGTTCAAACATACTTAGTAAGAATCACATTGATTTAAAAACATCAAAAATCTAATTTCCTATGAATTGTACTATTTATGGTGAATAGTTTTAGTTCCCATGAATAGTTTTTTGACCATTAATCGATGAATAGTAACTTTGACCTAACCGATTATTATTCATGTCAATCTAACCGAGTCCACTACACTTAGTGCTAGTGTTGGTTATACTCAATTATGCTCTGTTATGACTTTCATAACATTATTGACTATTATCTCTATTTGTATTTTGAGTTTGAGCTCATTGTGGAAGTACCGATAGTTATTTGCACGCTGATTGAGAGGGCCTAGGGAGTGACCTTAGTGCTTCTTTCTCTCCAGCCCTCATTGATCGTAGCGATTATTATATCTCTGAAGGAACTATACCACCTCCACCACAACGTTGAAGGGGCGGTACATCTTAAATGGTTTTATCACCATCTTTCAATTATAATTCTGACCAAGTGACATTAATTGTCACCTCAAGGTCATTAACCTCCATTGCCTGTAGGCCTTACATATTCTCTTTTTCTTATTATGTGGGATGTGTTATACTAACTAATTCGCCCAATGTCCATAGGACTTAATATCTAATGTACAACTAGTACATAACGAAATAATATAGTATTTCATGTTGCATATATGAAAATGCTTGAACTTACCACCACTATGATAATGTCCACTTCCGGAACTCTTCCGTAGTTTTATCTATAGTTTAGGTCCCTACAGACATAGTATTGTCCGTTAATACATATCATTAATTATCACTTTGAATATGTTCATTTTGTGACAAATTTCATAATACATTTCAACTTTTTATGTGGTATGCGGTTTGCAACATGCCCGTGTCCCTGGCCGTGTACCTCTTGGGTTCACTCTACACGGCCGTGTTTCAATGTACATGCTCATATACTATTTAAACTCTAGATTTTTGACTCTAAAATCTTTATTTTGGGTTCTAGAATTTTATTTAAGACATTCTAGATCCTTTACGGTCCTTTTCGAGCCTTTCAGAAAATTTTGGTGAAAATGACCATTTTACCTCTAACGGGTCTCGGGACCGTACTATTCCGTTCTATCATTTTTTTCTGAATTTTCTAAGACCAAATATCATAAAATAATATTCCCTAGACTTCTGTATCCTTCTACAGTTTTATTTACTATAAAATCACAATTATTCATTTTTCGACCCTTAGTTACTATTCATCCATCATTTAGGGACGTTTCTTGTTTTTTTAGTGTTTTGGAGCCTCAAATAGGTATTTCACTACTCCTGAAACGTTTTCCATCCCGTCCCGGAGCCTCGGTTCCTGAGGGGCTCGGGTTTCCTATCCCGATCTAATTTTTCTCCCTCATTTCCTAAAATACCCCTAACGTGAATTTTTTCGCGTTTTAGGCATTTTAGTCATTCAAGGGGTCGGTTTACTATTCCTCTTGGGCTAGTTTTCCATTTTTAATCCTAACCCACTGAGGGGTCTCATTTTCCTTCCCGAGTCTAATATTTTTACCCCTCGTTTCCCGAAATGCCCTTATACTGTTTTAGAAATTTCGGTAGCATTTCCACTTGTATTTTTAGGTTTTCCGGCGTTATGTACGCCTCATAACCTTTGTACCTGCCACGTACTATACTAGAGGCCTATTTTATACAAAGTTACCAAACTTTGTATAAAAAGTTTCCACATTAACCAACATTCAAAGTTCAACACAATTCATCAATTTTTTTCCACTTATAATCTCGATTTCTCATGATAAATAATACCAAATATTTTTCATCACAATATTCAAATATCACATATCACTCTTAGGTTTTCTAATTTACATTTCAACATTAAAACCTAATAAAATTTCATTCCAACCCTAGCATTAAGCCACGGATTTTTATGCTAAAACACCATAGAAAATTTTGTTCTTATTACTAGGGTTTTATCCACGTTTCTCATCATTGTTCAACACTAAAAATTTTCCATTTTCTAATGTTTATTAGCCATGGGTTCTAGCATGAAACATGCACCAAAATTGCTTGTTTCATTATTCCAATTCATGCTTTAATAAACATAGTATCAAACTCACATAACCATTGAAGCAAATCACCAAATTTCTCAACATTTTTCCCTTTAGCAAGCCACAGATTTTTTTTATAGGAAATCATGCAAAATTTTGCTTGTTTCCTAGTTCTAAATCATGCTTCAGATTCTAGAACACCAAACCAATTATAAGCATCAAACAAAACATCAAATTTTTTAATGTTTTCCACACCTTATAAGCCATAAATTTTTCAAGAAAAATTCAAAGAAAATTACTTCAAATTGGTGGCTTACCTTCTCAATTGATCTTTTGATGCCTAAACTTGGATTGGAAGCTAATTTTAGTGTGAACTTTTGACAAATTTTGGCTTGGAATTCACCAAGGGAGCACGGATTTTTGGCGGCAAAAATGGCAAGAGTTTGGCCAAGTTTTCCAAATTTTTCAAATGAATTTTGAAGCCTATTTATTGGCAAATGGATGGGGACCTTTTAGCAATTTTTCCCAACAAATACATATTTGTTCAAGGGCTTAAATGTAATCTTTTTGGGGTCAAAAATAAAAATTTTGGGCTGCCATTCTACCATGTGGCCGAATCCCATAATTCCCCATTTTTCTAATTTTTTTCCAAGCCATTTTGGCTTGATCATAGCCATTGATCCTAAAAGCATTAAATCCTAGCCTTTAATGCTATAACTCATTAATTAAGCCTTTAAAAACCTAATTAACTAGTTGACATCATCTAATTAATATGCGAATTAATTCGAGGTCAAATTTTGACCGAAAGTCAAACCGAACGGAACTTTACCGAAATCACGTAAGTGGGTTCTGGGCACCTCCGATGCGATCGTTCTGTTTTATTTTAATTCCATTTGGCTAGAATACACTACCGTAAATTTTCATCTTTTAGTGCACTCCGGTGCGCTCTTTAGGGTTTTTAGCTTCGTTTTCTAGTTGTCTCATTCGTTTCTATTCGGTAAGATTTTCCATCTCCGAACTCACTCACTTTAGCGCTGTCGGAACATTTTTACAGTATTCACAACAGTATTAAAACATAACTTTTTCATATTTTATTTATTAAAATTAGTACATACATACAATTTTAATGTACTCTGAGAATCTAAAATTCCCGGTTATCACACCTTTGGTGGGAGAATCTCAAGAGGAAATGAGATAGAGAGGGTGGCACCCAATTCGCATTTGGGAGAAGATGAAAAGAGAACTCAAGAGGAGATTTCTATCTAACTCCTACAAACAAGACAATTATTTGAAGATTCACAACTTCAAGCAATTGGATATGTTGGTTGAAGATTATACACGTGAATTTGAGTATCTCATGCTCAAATGTGATTTGGCAGAACCGGAGGAGTAAAACATTGTGAGATATCTAGGCAGCCTCAAGAGAGAAATTTCGGATGTGATCAAATTACAGCCCTATTGGACATTTAATGATGTTCAAAAGATGGCCCTTACGGTGGAACAACAAAAGAAAGAAGTGAGGAGATTTCCATAAAAAACAATGGGTAACCCTAGCTTTACAAACAAGGGAAACCCTAGTGCATTTTCTACTTCTATAGCAAATAAAGCGTCCTCATCCATCACCAAGCAGGAGACATGAATTCCAAAACCTGTGGTCAATCCCAACGCCACCAAGAAATGTTTCAAGTGCCAAGGATTTGGGCACATTGCCTCAGAGTGTCCTAACAAACACGCAATCACTATCATTAGAGATGATGTGGTTGAAAAAGAAGAAGAAAAGCCTTAAGAAGAAGAAGGAGATTTTGAAGAGCATGAAGAGTATGGTGATGAAGGAGAGGTTCTAGTAATTCGGCGTCTCTTGAATGCTACTCCTTGTCGAGAAGAGAATTAGCAGCGAGAAAACATTTTCCAAACCCATTGCACATCTCATGGCCGAGTGTGTAATGTCATTATCGATGGAGGGAGTTACACCAATGTTGTTTCTGAAGAAATGGTGACAAAATTAGGTCTCTCAATTGAGCATCATCCTAAGCCCTATAAGATTCAATGGTTTAAGAATGGAAGCGGAGTCTCAGTGTCCAAGAGGAGTTTGGTTACTTTCTCTATAGGGACATCATACCAAGATGAAATTTGGTGTGATGTAGTGCCTATGGATGCATGTCATCTCCTATTGGGGTGGCCTTGGCTATTTAACAGGAGAGTGATGCATGATGGCTTCAAGAATACTTATTCCTTCGTCAAAGATGGAAAGAAGATTACTTTGAACCCAATGAAGCCACAACCTAGCAGCAAAGAAAAGAAGGAGAATGGCCAAGTTTTCTTGACAGGTTTGTAAATTTTAAAAGCTCTATTGAATGATGAGCCCATGGTGATCTTAGTGGTAAAGAAGGAGAACGAGAGCAAAGCTAATCCACCCGACATCATCAAACCACTCTTGGCCGAGTATGAAGATCTCATGCCAGAGGAGATTCCAAGCGGGTTGCCTCCTGTTAGGGTAATTCAACACCGAATTGATTTAGTCTCGGGATTAACCTTGCCTAACAAAGCTGCTTATAGGCTTAATCCGAGTCAACAAGAGGAGTTGCATCATCAAGTGGAGGAATTGCTTGCAAAGGGATTCATTAGAGAGAGTCTTAGCCCATGTGCAGTTCTGGCCCTACTGGTTCTGAAGAAGGATGTTAGTTGGAGGATGTGTATAGATAGTCGTGCCATCAACAAAATCACCATCAAGTATAGGTTTCCCATTCCTAGACTTGATGACCTTTTTGATCAACTCCATGGTGCTATAACATTCCTAAGGATTGATTTATGTAGTGGATATCACCAAATCAGCATGCAACCGGGAGATAAGTGGAAGACGGCTTTCAAGACCACCCATGGGCTCTATGAGTAGCTGGTAATGCCTTTCAGCTTGTCAAATGCACCCAGCACTTTTATGAGACTCATGATGCACATTTTCAAGCCATATTTGGGTAAATTTGTTGTGGTTTACTTTGATGACATCCTAGTCTATAGCTGTGACCTACAAGAGAGTTTGGTGCATCTTCATCAAGTCTTTGATATCTTAAAGAAACAACATGTCTATGTTAATCTCAAGAAGTATTGTTTTGTGACTGATAGTGTGGTTTTTCTTGGTTATGTGATTTCCAAAGATGGTATTAAAGTTGATGAAAGCAAGGTGGAAGCTGTAGCTACTTGGTCAGCTCCAAAAACTTTGATGGAAATTAGGAGTTTCCATGGAATGGTGTCATTTTACAGTCGTTTCATCAAGAATTTTAGCACATTGGTGGCACCAATCACTGAGTGTTTAAAAGGAGGCAAGTTTTCTTGGAATGCGGAGGCACAAAAGAGCTTTGAAAACATCAAGCAAAAGTTGATAGAAACACCTATACTAGCATTGCCAAATTTTGCTATGCGTTTCAAGTGGAGTGCGATGCTTCGGGAGTAAGAATTGATGTTGTTTTGAGCCAAGAAGGGAGACCCATTGCTTATTTTAGTGAGAAGCTCAATGATGCAAGGAGGAAATATTCCACCTATGACAAGGAGTTCTACGCGATTGTGAGAGCTCTAAGGCATTAGAGTCACTATCTATTGCCTAGAGAATTCATCCTTTTCTTAGATCATGAGGCACTTAAGTTTTTGAGTGCTCAACATAAGCTCAATTCTAGACATGCCAAATGGGTAGAGTTTATTCAATCTTTCAATTTCATCATCAAGCACAAGTCCAGAAAATCAAATATTGTGGTAGATGCATTGAGTAGGAGGCATCTTTTGTTGAATACTATGCATAATAAGGTGCTTGGATTCGAGATCGTTAAGGACTTGTACAAAGATAATCCTGATTTTGGTGAAGTATGGAGCCTTTGTTAACAAGGAGGGCATAAAGACTTTGTTATTCAAGAAGGGTTCTTATACAAAGGAACTCAACTTTGCGTGCCACAAGGTTCATTGCATGAAGTTATTATTCGAGAGAATCATGGAGGAGGTTTGGTTGGTCATTTTAGGCATGACAAGACAGTGTCCTTGGTTCAAGAAAATTTCTATTAGCCGAATCTTGTGAAGGATGTAGGGAGAATTGTGGAAAGGTGTGAGATTTGGAGAAGAGCGAAGATGCATGGGAGCAATACTGGGTTATACTTACCCTTGCCTATTCTAATTGCCCTTGGGAGGATGTTAGCATGGATTTTGTTCTTGGCTTGCCTAGGACCCAACGTGGGAAGGATTCCATCATGTTGGTGGTTGATCTTTTTTCAAAGATGGCTCATTTTGTCCCTTGCAACAAGACGATGGATGCAACGCATGTAGCTGTTTTGTATTTCAATGAAATGGTCAAGTTGCATGGTGTGCCCAAAACTATCACTTCAAATCATAATGCTAAGTTCCTTAGTCACTTTTGGAAGACTTTATGGAGGAAAATGGGTACTAGACTACAATTTAGTACTTCTCACCATCCTCAAACTGATGGCCAAACTGAGGTGGTCAATCGTTCTCTAGGAGCTTTGTTGAGGGCGTTGATCAAGAAGAACTTGAGGGAATGGGATTTGCTACTTCCTCAAGCCAAGTTTGCATACAACCGGTCCACTAGCCAATTAACCGATTGTTTTCCTTTTGAAGTTGCCTATGGAATGAACCCACTTACTCTTTTAGATCTTGTTCCACTCAAAACAAATACCAATTTTAGTGGTGAAGTAGATGAAAGAGCAAAGTACATCAAGAAGCTTCATGAACAAGTACGTGAAACCATTACCAAACATACTGAACAACATGCCCAACGTGCAAACAAGCATAAGAAGCATGTAATTTATCAAGTTGGAGATCTGGGTTGGATTCATCTTCGTAAGGAATGATTTCTAAACCAAAAGTATCCCAAGCTGCAACCTAGGGCTGATGGGCCTTTCGAGATAGTAGAGAAGGTCAATGATAATGCTTACAAGGTAGACTTGCCAGGAAATTATGGAGTCTCAGCTACTTCCAACGTGGCTAATCTTTCTCTCTATCTTGAAGATGAAGCTATGGACTCGAGGACGAGCCCTTTCTAACCTGGAGAGGATGATGCAGATCGTGTTTCAAGCTCAAACTCAGCACCTAAAGGCTCAAGCTTAAGTTTGGTTTTGGATAGCTCTAGCAGCTCAACTTTGCATGGCTTCCATGGCTTCATGGCTTTGCATGGGAATGCATGGCTTTCTTCCTCAAAATTAATTGTAGAGTCTTAAGTTTTTTTTTTCAGCTTTAATATTACTGTTACAGCCCAATAAAATTTGTTTTTAAGTGTGTGTGTGTGAGTTACTTAGTAATTTATTAGTTTAATAAGGGTTTAGGGGGAATTATGGCAGTAGCTACTTTTCCCTGTTTAAAGGGACACTTTTAGTGTGTTTTAATGGGCTTTTGGTCAGTTTTGAAGAGCTGAAAAGTGAAGGATTTTTAGATATAAATTGCTTACTTATTGTTAGGGAGTTTTTCTTGTTTTAAGCATGGAATTTGGGTGGTTTTGTAACTGAAATTTTCTTCTTTTGGGCTAGTAAATTTATGTATAATAGGGCTAGAAAAACTGAATGTAAAAGGAGAGAACTTTTGGTTGAATGAAATTTTTGGTTCTTTTATGAACTTTATCTCAACTCTTATCTCTTTGGTGGATTCCTTGGAGTGGCGAGTTTTGACTTATCTAGCGGGTGGGAACCGTTAGTGGCATCCGTTTATACTTGTTTTGAGTCTAGATTTTCCTATTACCAAACACTTAATCCATTTATCCCCAATCCCTTAACCTGATTCGGTATCAGTAGCACAGGCGAATGAGTCAGTGGAGGTGGCTTGTGTTAGGAAATACCCTAAGCATTAGAGACATTTTGATGTATTTATTTTGAATTGGATAATAAAATTATATATAGAGGTTATTCATTACATTGCTATCTATCCTCGTTTTATTTACATATTAAAGTAAATGTAAGCAAATATGGCTCCCTGACTACTTGTGTTAAATTGTTAGAATGTTACATGCAATGGACTTTTGTATGCGAGAAGACAATGTTCTAAAGTTAGCGGTCTACACTATAGTCTGTAATGTATGGGGTTAGACTGAGCATCTAACTCACGTTAAGACTATTATGTTGTCTAAAGCCTTGGAGGGGACGGTTTGTCTTGACTGTCTGGAGCTGGACTCCCAAGTAGAGACATAAATATGTTCTTGGTGGTGACATATTAGATCGAGATTAAAGCGTGATTGACCTACGAAGTCCGCTTTGAGTGGATCGATCTGATTTTGACATTCATTGTGCAGTAACCTTAATCCTGAGTAAAAGGACAGCTTCATGTATATGACTTGTGTACTTTGATGTTCCAATGGCTAAAGCGTCTCAGAGGTAGTAAGCTTATAGACCAGTTCGTTGGGTGCATGACTTGTATACGATGAAGGGTTCGTTTACAAATATCGGAATCATAGCTCTAATGAGGAGTTAAGGGTATCCTCTTAACGGCATTATACTGAATGTGAAAATGGACAAGGCCTTGGGTCGTCTACAGGTTGGATGACTTCTTATTCACATATGGTGAATAATCATTTTCTTAATTCGGTAGTATAATGGAACTTTAAGATAACCTGATCAGTAAGATTAAACGGACTTTGGCCTAAGGCTGATCATGGATATCATATGAGGGTTCTGCATACATGACAAACTCATAGGATGATAGCTTGTCACAGGCTTACGTAATACGGTATATAATTGGGAGTTCAGTTTCAGGTTTATAGTGGTGTGATTCTGAAATTAGTGATTATATGATTGAGTTGTTCGGTAAAGAATGATGATCATATGGATTTACGAGAGCCCAATTATATATGTCCAATTAGTCCCTCTACTAGCTCCACATAATTCCTTAACGTTTGGCAAATTGATTTGTGTATGTTATTGGCTAGTTTATTATGCATGGATGGTGTTGATATAGGATTAGGATAGTAGACAAGATTCTCTCCGGTTGGATTCAGATTTTGTTTTGGATAATAGAGTACACAATTATTCGAACTCCAAATAAAGTTGCCATGATTTTAATTGAGATTGGATTGGAGTTATAGAAAATAATCCATGAGAACAAGAGTTTGAAATACAACTGTTTTGTGGATTTTGAAATTTGAATTTTGAAATTTGAAATTTGAAATTTGAAATTTGAAATTTGAAATTGAAATTTGAAATTGAAATTTGAAATTGAAATTTGAATTTGAATTTTGAATTTTGAATTTGAAATTTGAAATTCAAATTTTGAATCACAGTCCAAGTGGGATTCGAATTTGTTGTGGTAAATCCACAAGGAATGAAATTCAAATTTGAGTTGGATATGGAGAGGAAAATCTTGTTAGAATCCTATTTGAATTTTGAATCCAAATCCTAACCAAATATGAACGAAAATTTTGAGGATTATCCTCAATGAATTTTCAGATTTTTGTGGATAAGTTTCAAGGAAAAATTCAAGTTTCAATCCCAATTGAATTTGGATTCTCCCCTCCCTAATAATGACCGAATTTTTGGAGTAAATCTCCTGGGAGATTTTCGGTTATTTTGAATAAGGATGAGATAAGATTCAAGCTTGAAAATCCTAGTGGAATTTTGATTCTCCCTTATCCTAAAAGTGGCCAAAATTTTTAGGAGATTTTCTCCTTAGATTTTTCGGATTTTTTGGTTGAAAAAGGGAGATAAAATTCTAGTTAAAATCTTGTTTAGATTTGGATTGGATTTATCCTAAATGGTCGAATTTTATTATTGGGATTTTCCCATGGAAAATTCGGATTTTATGTTTGTGGATAAGGGAGAATATCTTCTCCTAATCCAATTCGAATTCAAAGAATCACCTCATGCAGGTCTATAAATAGAGGTCCTGCCACTCCAGTTCTCTCAGACCATAGACTCTCAGGTGAGCAGGCTAATTGTTACACAGCTCATTGTGACAATAAGTTCTTTAGAGATCTGGGTGGTCGGAAGAAGACTAGCAGTGCTAGCATACCGATCGAGGTTCAGAGTGCCCACACACTCAGCCATTCAGGAATTGGAGAATAGTAGAGAAGGCTAGTTGGTTGAAGCCTTCGGTCATTCTCCTTCTGCAGATTGGCGTCCTTGAGGTTTGAGTTTTAATTGTTGTTGGTTTATTGTATATGGCATCATGAGATATTTAACGATCTAAAAATTTTTATTGTTCCGCTGCGCCACTCTGATATGTTTTTACCGATTTATTTTCCCTATAATTGGTATCAGAGCCATCTCATGACTATGCCATGTACATAAATTAGACAATTACTTAGTCTTTTTATTTATGTATGGATTTGATATTTAGAGAGTGGCATTCTAGGGTTCCTTTATGTTGTTATCATGGATTATGTATAAAGTATGTGGTTATTTTAATTTTCTGAATTATTATAAGCATGCTTGTTTATGCCAGTTATGGTTCCTTAGAATTTAGAAAAATATCTAGGATTTTTTATGTAACCATGGGAGTAGTTTATTAACACTGTAATTTTCCCATGGATTTTAATTTTTGTCTCTTAGAATTTTTATGGTTAGAATTTTTGTACACAGGAAATGGAGGAGATTGAAGATTGAAGACCGTAATTTATTTTTCCCAAAAGTTAAATTTGATTTAAAGATTGAAATTTTGAATGTGTGGAAAATTTCAATTTAATTGGGATTCAAATTAATTTTTGGAGATCCTAATAGGTAAATTGAAATATGGCACGAAAATCGAGACACGACCCCTCGGGATAGGCCGATGGGCCTTGGTGGGGCTGCAGCCCCTGCCCTCGGGCAGGATGGGGCTGCGGCAGCCCCTGTGCAGGCCATAACCACCCATGGCTGCAGGCTTGGCCTGCAGTCGAGGGTGGCCGTGGCCTACCCAAGGCTGGCCACAGCCTGGGCGTGCAACCTCTAGCTGCAGGCGCTGCCTGCAGCCTGCCGGCTGCTGCGCCCAGCCTGGGCATGCAGCCTGGCACTGTAGGCTTGGCCTGCAGCCTGGCAAGGCTGCGCATAGGGGGCGGCCGTGGGCTGCCAGTCCCTCTGGGGCTGGTGGCTGCCCACGGCAGCTGCCGCCTTCGGGGGCGGCAGTGCGACGGTCTAAAAAATCAAAAATTTTGATTTTTAAATTTGAGATTTAATTTTAAATAATGTTTAAAAATATGTAATTGAAAATTTAAAATTTTGAAATTACATATTATTATACATGATGTTTAAAATTGTTTAAAATTTAAATTTGAAATTCGAATTTGGAGTTTGAATTTGAAATTTAAATTTTTGGAGATTTAAATTTTAAATAATTCTTGGGATGAGAAATAAATGGAGAGGCTACATAAAGATGGATACAAGAAGACGTAATGAAATTCAAGACCCAAAGAATGCTTTGGATGGAATTTTGTAATCTTTATTTTCTTTGTTCTAGGATGGAACCATAGCTTGGTTATTCTGTCAATTATTTTTTCTGTGATATGTCATGGATGTATAAATATGTATTGATAGATGTTTCATATGCATATTTGATAACATGTCATATAGGATATGTGAGTGCCGCTCATACTATATTGATCATACATAATTTATCAAAACTTGCATGTTTTTCAAAATATTGAGTAGGAGAGGGTTTCAAACAAAACCCACGGCCTCCATTGTTGATCCATATGTGAAAGCATGGTAACGCCTCGTGTCAGTTCTGCCCTGACCACACCCCTCGGTAGGTGTTTACCGCCGCCGGTATACTAGATTGGATCTCCTATGTGGAAAACGTGTTCGGGTACGATCCTATTCATGACCACCCCTCGATGGCTTGGTAGGACGTGGATCGGGCTACGTAAACAATGGTTATACACTCAAGACTCGTTAAGTTATTAACCTTCCCTAGAAGCTCTGTTAACTAAACTGGTGGCCAAATAAGCGGTTATTAATATATGTCTTAACCTTGGAGGATTTAAGGCAACATATATTAATTGGACGGGGTCCATGTTCCGGCTATTTGTTTCCATGACCATCCCTCGGTGGCTTGGGGCAATAGATGCTAAGAATTACCATTGCAATGCTACATGTTTTTCAAGTTTCATGTAGGAACATACTTGTATGTTTTATTTGCTAAATTTTCTGTATATTTGCTTGGGCTTTGTAATGATGTCTAGTATAATTTTATTTCAGTTCAAAATGTCACTGACACCCCTCATTTCAATACTCACTGAGAATAAACTGAATGGCGATAATTATAAGGATTGGAAAAGAAATCTGTTAATAGTTCTCATCTGCAAGAGACACAAGTTCATACTGGACGAACCATGCCCACCTAGGCCCAAACCTGACACACCACTTGAGGAGGTCCTGGTTACCTATAATCGTCGGAGAGAATCTAATGAGATAGCTCGATGCTACATCCTTGCTAGCATGACGAGTGCTTTACAAAAGCAGCATGAGACTTATCAAGTTGCTGGGGAGATCATGAAAAATCTGGAGGACATGTTCGGAGGCCAAGAAAAATTAGCTCGTCAGTCCGCTATCACCAGCATTATGAACTCTAAGCAAAAGGCGGGTACTCCGGTGAAGGACCATATGATCACTCTAATGGGATTCTTCGCTGAGGCTGCCGAGAATGGTGCTGAGTTGGACTACAACACCCAGATCGAGATGGTGTTCAAGACTCTATCTAAAGATTTTGTGGGGTTTAAGGCCGCATACAATCTGGCGACAAAGGAGTTAGGACTAACCGAGCTCATAAAGCAACTACAGGCTTATGAGCGGATGATCAGGGATGAGGATATAGTCCGACCCAAAGGTGAGGCCAATTTGGCGGAATCTTCCAAACCTTCACGGAAGAGGAAGAGGCCAAATCAGAAGTAAGCAGCTTCCAGTTCTTCTAATCCTCCTGTCTCGGATGAGAAGAAGAACAAGAAGCCCAGGGACCCTAAAAAGTCTAAGTGCTTCCGCTGTGGGAAGGTAGGTCACTTTAAGAAGGCTTGCCGGGAAATCCTAGCCTCCAAGGGCAAGGAAGGTAAGGAACTTCATTACTTGGAAGCGTGTTTGGTGGAAGAATCGAAAGACACTTGGGTCATTGATTCGGGCACCACTAATCATGTTTGTGTTTCTATGCAGGGGTTCGTGGAAAAGAGAAGTCTACATGATAGGAGCCTCTCGTTGCGAACTGGAGACGGCAGCTTAGTGGTGGCTGAGGCAGTGGGAGATATTTATCTTTATTTTGATCAATTTAGGTTTATTTTATTGAAAGACTGTTTTTATGTTCCTAATTTTAGGAGGAACCATATATCGGTAGCTTGTTTAATAAAGGATTCTTATTCAGTTTCTTTTAGTAAAAGAGTTGATATTCACAGAAATAAATCTTTTATCTGTTCTGGATGGATGGATGGAAACCTATATTTGATCAAACCAAAGATATACTCACTGCTTGACACTGAATTAATAGATAACTCTAAAAGGTTGAAAGTTTCTCACTCTAACAAGGCATATCTTTGGCATTTAAGACTTGGTCATATTAATCAGGATAGGATTCAAAGATTGGTGAAAGACGGTCCTCTGGAATCTCTGGAGGAGGTACGTCTTCCCCAATGTGAGTCTTGTCTAGAGGGTAAAATGACTAAGAGGTCTTTTGGAGCTAAGGGTACAAGGGCTCAGGAGCTCTTAGAAATTGTGCATACTGATGTATGTGGCCCCATGAACTCACAGCACGAGGAGGGTTCGAGTATTATGTCTCTTTTATAGATGATTACTCGAGGTATGGATATGTGTATCTGATGTACCGCAAGAGCGAAACCTTTGACAAGTTCAAAGAGTGTCGTGCGGAAGTGGAAAAGCAATTAGATAAATCCATAAAGACACTTCGATCTGATCGAGGTGGAGAATACCCATCCGATGAATTTCTAGGACATCTTGTAAAGAACGGGATATTATCCCAATTGAATGCACTTGTATTCCACAACAGAATGGTATAGCCGAAAGGAGAAACAGGACCTTGTTGGATATGGTACGGTCCATGATGAGTTATTCAACGCTACCATTATCATTTTGGGGATATGCTTTACAAACGGCATGCTATATTCTGAACCAGGTTCCAAGCAAATCAATTCCTAGAACTCCGTATGAATTGTGGCGTGGCAGGAAGCCCTCCCTTGGACATATGAGAATATGGGGCTGCCCGGCACATGTACTGGATGGGGATGTGAAAAAGTTGGAACCAAGATCAGAATTATGCATGTTTGTAGGGTATCCAAAAGGAACTAAAGGATGTCTGTTCTATAACCCGAAGGAACAAAAAGTCATTGTTTTAACCCATGCGACATTCTTGGAGGAAAGTCACATGAATGGCTTTAAGCCTCGAAGCAAAGTGGTGCTAGAGGAGTTATCGGGTGAAAAAACTGCTCCACAGATTTCGGTCTTGGATGCAAGTCCGAGTTCCGGTGAAGGACCTGCAGACGATCAACAATTTAGGGTGCCTCTTCGTAGTGGGAGGAAACCTAATTTCTTCATGTATGATGCTGAGGTATACTAGGTCGAGGCTCATGAGCATGAGGATGATCCAGTCACCTATGATGAAGCTATAAATGATGTTGATTCTAAATCTTGGAAACAGTCTATGAACAATGATATGGATTCTATGAAATCCAACTCTGTTTGGGAACTTGTAGATTTGCCGG
The DNA here is from genome assembly GCA_035233585.1 of Antiaris toxicaria. NCBI lineage: Eukaryota > Viridiplantae > Streptophyta > Magnoliopsida > Rosales > Moraceae > Antiaris > Antiaris toxicaria. Next base: position 20,482,126 of record CP141155.1, on the reverse strand, counting down.
ATAGGATAAAACCCATTAGATGCAAATGGGTCTACAAAAGAAAGAAGGATGCGGAAGAGAGAGTGGAAACTTTCAAAGCTAGACTGGTTGCAAAGGGGTACACACAAAAGGCTGAAATCGATTACGATGAAACCTTTTCACCTGTTACTATGCTGAAGTCTATCCGTATTCTTCTGTCCATTGCTGCGGCTCTCGATTGTGAGATCTGGCAAATGGATGCCAAGACGGCATTCTTGAATGGCCATCTTGAAGAGTGTATCTATATGATACAACCCGAAGGGTTCATAGCGAAAGGCCAAGAAAGGAAAGTCTGCAAGTTGCTTAGATCCATTTATGGATTAAAGCAAGCATCCCAGTCATGGAACCAGAGGTTTGATCAAGCGATCAAGACATTTGGTTTTGAGCAGAAAGTTGATGAACCTTGTGTTTATAAACGTATTAAGGATGGAAAAGTGGTCTTTCTGATACTCTATGTCGATGATATACTACTCATTGGGAATGATGTAGGGAACTTATCATTGATCAAGCTTTGGTTGCACCAACAGTTTGACATGAAGGACTTGGGAGAAGCTAATTATGTTCTAGGCATTCGTCTCTTTAGAGATCGAAAGAACAAAATGATAGCGTTATCCCAAGCTTCATACATAGACAAAATAATTGACAAATATGGAATGCAAGAGGCAAAGAAAGGCTCACAACCTTCTATTCCCAGTCTAACTATTTTATTGGATGACTGTCCCAAGACATCGGAAGAAAGAGAGCATATGAGTAAGGTCCCTTATGCATCCGCTGTAGGAAGCCTTATGTACGCTATGCTTTGCACTCGCCAGGATATATGTTTTGCAGTAGGTATGGTTATTCATTACATTGCTATCTGTCCTCATTTTATTTACATGTTAAAGTAAATGTAAGCAAATATGGCTCACTGACTGCTTGTGTTAAAACTGTTAGAACATTGCATGCAATAGACTTTTGTATGCGAGAAAACAATGTTCTAAAGTTAGTGGTCTTGTGGGCGACCCCTCTAGCTTAGGTCGTCCACCTTATCTTGCTTGCTTTCTTTATTCTTTGCTTAGTCTTACTTAGCTTGCTTGTCTCTATAACTTTTTTTTCCTTGGGGTTTAAAAGATTTGTTCTTGAAAAACTAGGAATATTTTTTTTTTCTTTCTTTTTAAATTGGACTGGATGAAACTACTGATTCTTGAAAATTGTGTATACATAAATATATACGTACTACTTAATACTTTTTGTTTTTCCAAAATATATTTTTGGAGTCTTGTTACTTTAAAGTACGTAAAAATAGAAACATACTTTTAAGCTTGTTTCACTACTTTACATACTACACTCTTGTCTTGTCTTTATACATATATCTCACTATTACACTTTCTTTCTTTTACACCTTGAGTACAGCGGAGTTCTGCGAAACGGAACCATAACCCGTCCATGACATCGCTGGGATCTGCCTGCCAGTCCGCTACTCTTGCTTCATACTGCTGGTTGTTTTCCTTTATTACCTACAGCACGAATAGACTAATGAGCTAAAGCTCAGTAAGTACAAACATACATACAAGTAAATAAGCTGAATAGACCACTCTAGGGTTAGTCAACTTAGGACCAATTATTTTCTTTAGTCCTATACTACTTGTTCTTTCTATTCTATTTCTTTCTTTTCTTTGCTTTACTTCATCTGCTTAATCTTTCACTTGTGGGCCCGTGGTTGGACGTACCTGGTGCGCGCAGACCAATAGAGGATCAGGGGAGCGACCCACCGATCAACCCTAAGGTCATCTCTGGACTACTGACCTTATAGGTAGTAAGTCATGCCATGAACTACCTCATTATTAACGAGGCAGCGCCACACTTCTGGGGTGGAGGCAGGAAGTTAAGCCATAAACTACCTCATTATTAACGAGGCAGCGCCACACTTCTGGGGTGGAGGCTATCTGGGAACCTCACAACTGGGGAGGCCGGTACGCCAACCTTAACTTTTAAGTCTTATTATTTGACTTAACTTATTTCTCTTTTCTTTTTCTAATCTTGCTTACTATTCTCGTGAACATGTTAGTATCATGTCACAACTGAATAGCTTAAATGTGTATATATATATAACACAACTTTATGGTAAGTCCATTCGTGAGTAGACAATTAAATGTCCGTACTTACCTTATCAATCTCTTCTCTTCTTCTCTCTAGGATCTTTGATCGCCCTCCTTGTAGGTCGATTTTTGGATCCTACAGACAAACTTTTTCTGTTAATTTCATTTCCATTTATAACTTTTATTTTTCATTAAAAAGCTTAAATAGAACCTATTTACAACTTTTTGGGCTTTATTTATCATTTTCCCAATTTTTCCCAACTTTTACAAAATTACGATTTTGCCCCTATATTTTGGTAAAATTGCAGTTTTGCCCCTGACGGAATTTTATTGATCCAGACTGCATTTTTGGCCCTCAGGAACTTTTCTGACTCTTTTCTAATCATTACCGGGTTCGTTTCTATTATATTTCCACTTTTCACTTTCCCGGCCCTCGGGAAGCACTATTCCGACCCTTACGTCGGTTTAGTGATTTTCTATCGTTTCGGAGTCTCAAATGGACGTTTTACTAGTATTTAAAACGTTCATCTAGACTTTTCCGACCTAGGTCTCCGAGGCTCGGATTTTCCGTACCCGACTCGGACCTTTATTTCATTTCCAAAAACGCCCCCCCCTCGGGGTCGGTTTTTTTCCGTTTCACTCTCATTTTACATTTTTAGGGGTCGGTCTACTATTCACGAACCACCCCTTAGGTTTTCCTTATTCAATTCTCCGTTAGGGACTCGGGTTTCCGACCCGACCCTAAACTTTTATTTTTATTTCCTATTTTACCCTGAAAGCCGTTTTCGAAATTTCGGCAGCATTTCGGCGTAATTTTTAAGGCTTCCGGCGTTAGGTACGCCTCGAACCATATGTACCTGCCACGTACTATACCACAAGCCTATTTTATGTAAAAGTTTTCCAAACTTTTACATAAAAGCTCACAAATTCCAATTTCACATTTTTAACCACATTACAAAATTTTTTTACAATTTTGCCCTTAGCTTTGGTTTCGGTTTTCATCACCAAACCGAACCGAAATTTCTCAAACTTTTCAACCACTTGTTAGGCTATTAAATGCCATTTTTCTAACACTTTTCAAGCCCATTTTCTTGTTCTTTTCAACCAAATTTCTTAGGGTTTTATCCTTGTATAACCCACGGCCATTGAATGCTAAACATGTCAAACATTTTTGTTTCATTCTTTCAATCACATTTTCATCATTTACATCACAAAATGCATGATTTCAATTAACCAAACATCACCTAAAAGCATGAAAATTTTTCTTCCAAACCATTAGGAAACCCACGGCCACTTTGAAATAAATGAACACCAAAATTTTTCCAAGCTTTTCCATAGTGAAATTCATGCTTTATTCTTAACAAAACATAAGTTAAAAACATGTTAACACATAAATCACACAAATTTCTCATTGCTTACCAATGGTAACCCACGGATTTTCCTTTGGAAAACCAACCAAAAATTGGTTTTTCTTTAAACCAATTGCATGGTTTTCTTCCTCCTTACACCCTTAACAAAACCCATCATCAACTTAATGAAAAACACCCAAAATTTTTCCATCTTAATTCACTATTCACCCCACGGATTTCCTAAAGAAAAACCATGAAAAATTTCAATCCAAGGGAAGTTACCTTGTTCACTTTCTTCCTTTGTCTTCAAGTGATGTTTTGCCACACTTTTTGTATAGAAAACTTGAAGAAATTAATTGATTTTCCTTTGGTCACCCACGGCTCCCATGGAAGAAAAAACTTGGCAAAATTTTGTTATGTTTTGCTTGAAAATTGGCTTCGGCCACTTATCCCCCATGTTTTGCCGACTTAAGCCACCAAAAAGACCAATTAATTTGGCTTCCACCAATGAAAATTAGACACCTTTCACCCTAATACTTTCTCCATTTTTCAAAAATTAAAAAGGCATATTTTTGGCCAAATCTTGGCCTTTGGATCAAAAAGCAAATGAATCATGGCCATTCATCCTACCTAACACCAATTTCTTTCCATTTCTTAAATGGATTTATGATGTCATAATTACTAAAGTGAAAGTTGACTTTGACTTTTACTATTCACATTAATTCGACTACTTTTTGACCGATGCCGGTTCGAGTCGAAATTTTCCTGAAATCTTCCCGGCGTGTTCCTGAGGTCTCCTGTGCAGTCGGATCAACTTAATCTGCTTCCGTTTGATCAAAATCAATCCCGGAAGTTTACCGTCTTTTATTGGCTCGGTTAGGGTTTTCAATGCCGGTTTTGGCACCGTTTCACCCGTTTCAACTCAGTGAATTTTTCCAACACTGAATTCTTACTCGTCAGTATTGTTAGAACATTTTAATATATTCTAAACAATACAAATACATCTATTTCACTCTTTAAATAGTACAAATTATTATATACATATATTTGTACTTTTCTTACTGTGCTCTTACTTTGACTTGCCATATTCTTATCTTTATACTGTTCAGATACCGAAACTACTCCTTTTTGAGCGTTTTGGGCCTGAATTCACTTTCTTACTCATATACTTTATTCTCTACTTATTTTTTGGAGATTTTAATTTCCTCCAAAACATTTATTTATTTCTATCAACACTATAATTTGTCTAATTACAACCATAGTGTTTCTTTACATTCTTTCTTACAGAACTCATAGAAAACCCTAGATTAAACTAAGTCACACCACTAAAATTCTCTGGTCGTCACAGGTCTAAACTATGGTCTGTAGTCTATGGGGTTAGACCGAGCATCTAACTCATGTTAAGACTATTATGTTGTCTAAAGCCTTGGAGGGGACGGTTTGTCTTGACTGTCTGGAGCTGGACTCCTAAGTAGAGACATAGATATGTTGCTTGGTGGTGACATATTAGACCGGGACTAAAGCGTGATTGATCTACGAAGTCCGCTTTGAGTGGATCGATCTACGTTTGACGTTCATTATGCAGTAACCTTAATCCTGAGTAAAAGGACAGCTTCATGTATATGACTTGTGTACTTTGATGTTCCAATGGCTAAAGCGTCTCAGAGATAGTAAGCTTATAGACCGGTTCGTTGGGTGCATGACTTGTATACGATGAAGGGTTCGTTTACAGATATCGGAATCATAGCTCTAATAAGGAGTTAAGGGTATCCTCTTAAAGGCATTATACTGAATGTGAAAATGGACAAGGCCTTGGGTCGTCTGCTGGGCGGATGACTTCTTATTCACATATGGTGAATAATCATTTTCTTTAATTCGGTAATATAATGGAACTTTAAGATAGCCTGATTAGTAGGATTAAACGGACTTTGGCCTAAGGCTGATTATGGATATCATATGAGGGTTCTGCATACATGACAAGGTCGTTGGATGATAGCTTGTCACAGGCTTACGTAATACGGTATATAATTGGGAGTTCAGTTTTAGGTTTATAGTGGTGTGACTCTGAAATTAGTGATCATATGATTGAGTTGTTCGGTAAAAGAATGATGATCATATGGATTTACGGGAGCCCGATTATATATGTCCAATTAGTCCCTCTAATAGCTCCACATAATTCCTTAACGTTTGGCAAATTGATTTGTATATGCTATTGGCTAGTTTATTATGCTTGGATGGTGATGACATAGGATTAGGATGGTAGACAAGATTATCTCCGGTTGGATTCAGATTTTGTTTTGGATAATAGAGTACACAATTATTCGAACTCCAAATAAAGTTGCCATGATTTTATTTGAGATTAGATTGGAGTTGTCGAAAATTATCCATGAGAACTAGAATTTGAAACACAACTGTTTTGTGGATTTTGAATTTTGAAATTTGAAATTTGAATTTTAAAATTTGAAATTTGAATTTTGAATTTGAAATTTGAATTTGAAATTTGAATTTGAAATTCGAATTTGAAATTTGAAATTTGAAATTTGATATTTGAATTTGAAATTCGAATTTGAAATTTGAAATTTGAAATTCAAATTTTGAATCACAGTCCAAGTGGGATTCGAATTTGTTGTGGTAAATCCAAAAGGTTTGAAATTCAAATTTGAGTTGGATATGGAGAGGATAATCTTGTTAGAATCCTACTTGAATTTTGAATCCAAATCCTAACTAATGATGGATGAAATTTTGAGGATTATCCTCAATGGATTTTCGGATTTTATGGATAAGGTTCAAAGGAAAAATTCAAGTTTCAATCCTAGTTGAATTTGGATTCTCTTCTCCCCAGAAAGTGGCCGAAATTTTGGAGCATATCTCCTTAGGACAATTCGGTTATTTTGGATAAGGATGAGATAAGATTCAAGCTTGAATATCCTAGTGGAATTTTGATTCTCCCTTATCCTAAAAGTGGCCAAAATTTTTAGGAGATTTTCTCCTTAGATTTTTCAGATTTTTTGGTTGAAAAAGGGAGATAAAATTCTAGTTAAAATCTTGTTTAGATTTGGATTGGATTTATCCTAAACGGCCGAATTTTATTATTGGGATTTTCCCATGGAAAATTCAGATTTTATGGTTATGGATAAGGGAGAATATCTTCCCCTAATCCAATTTGAATTCAAAGAATCACCTCATGCAGGTCTATAAATAGAGGTCCTGCCACTCCCGTTCTCTCAGACCACAGACTCTCAGGTGAGCAGGCTTATTGTTGCACAGCTCATCGTGACAATAAGTTCTTTAGAGATCTGGGTGGTCGGAAGAAGACTAGCAGTGCTAGCATACTGATCGAGGTTCAGAGTGCCTACACACTCAGCCATTCGGGAATTAGAGAATAGTAGAGAAGGCTAGTTGGTTAAAGCCTCCGGTCATTCTCCTCCTGTAGATTGGCGTCCTTGAGGTATGAGTTTTAATTGTTGTTGGTTTATTGTATATGGCATCATGAGATATTTAACGATCTAAAAATTTTTATTGTTCCACTGCGCCATTCTGATACGTTTTTACCGATTTATTTTCCCTACAAAAAAATGGTTTGTAAACCATGTTGAGGACCCATTTTGAGCTCAAATTTGAATGGGACCCAATTTGCGAAAGTGATGGGCCTTGACAGATTTGCATTTTTCGTCGCGAGGAGATCGAAATTATATATTTATACGCTCAAAATGGTAATCAGGTGAATGAGAAATTGATGTCCAAAATTTGCCCATTGGAAATTTGGTTTTGTTGGAAAAATTGTAAAAATGTGAAGTCCCACATTAGTTAGACATCTTAGAGATATGGAGTTTATAAGCGATTGTACTTTTGGTCCTATATAAGATATTGTACCTAAGAGGCTCTCTTACGCACTTGGGGGAGGAGTGTAAATCATGGACCCAGTAGGTTGGGGGCCCAATGTCAGTCCGTTGGGCTTGCCCTTGCGCGGGCTATGTTTTGCAAATTTTTTTTATTTTTTCCAACAATATTAATCTATTTTTTTTTTTTGGAATATCAACCATTTATCTATTGATATTCTAGTGCATGTTAATGAGTATTAATATGCATGTGATTGTTGGGTATTAGTTGGTGGTAAATAGTGAAGATGAATAGTTTTGCTTACTCTTATTGCATGTATTTGGACAATATGTTGAGCTTGTTCAACTTGAATATGAATGATCATAACATCAAGGAAATAATTCTCATTAAACCATGATGAAGCCTCATTATTTCAAGCTTGTAACACCCCCTATTAGAAGCCTATATAAGGAGGCTTTCACCTCATGTTACAGACACCAATTTCCAAATCTACTTTCTTCTTGTTTTCATTGTATTTTAGGTGTGTTCTAGAGTGTTTCTAGGTGTTTTCGTGATAGAGAGATGGTTCGGTTTCAAGTTTGCCGAAAGTAGTATGATCATGCTTAAAAATACTACTGTTATTGTGATAGCCCGAAGCCTTGGTGGCCCCGAACCGTTACTTAAAACTTCTCTTAACTGAACTTAGTTGAACATACTTAACTTGCTTTATAACTACTATTCTCTGATACCAAACTATGGCGCCCCAAAGTCCTAGCGGCCCCAGAATGTCATTTAAAAATTACTGTTACTTAACTTACTTGAAAACTATTACTCAAACTTACTTACTTTAATACTATAATTTTAGGGATATTTTTTTAAATAGTTCATTTTACTATTTATGTACATACATATACTTACAAACATATGAAAGTCTGAATGCAATTAGGGTCAACATATGTACATACTTAAACTATTAAACTGCTCAAAAGATAAGATTGATTTTTCGATATAGTGCGGAAGTTAACACTGGTGGTGGTATCTATAACCTCAACCCTCACGCCTGCCTCTGCCACCGTCATCATCCATCAGTATCTAGCTTGCAGGTCTCTTACCTACAACATGAACACACACTGTGAGATTTATGCTCGGCAAGTACAATATGTCATCCGCAAAACATGTTTAAAACATAAGCCATACTATCAGGCATATTTAAAAACTATCAATCATGTCATACATTCACACAGAACATGGAAACATATCATGATGCATGACTCAAAATGCATATCATGTGCACATATCATATCATGTAACTGAAAAGCATACTATAACTGTATCTAACACATATCATGAACAATGCATGAACCAATTATGCTCATTTTATACTTTATTATTCATTCTCTTTTCTCATCTGAAGGGCCCTGGTGTCCGTAGCACTGTGCGCGGATCATCGGAAACATCCATGATCATAGTGAGCCTTGTGGTCATGGCCTTGCGCCCGGTATAACTTGTGGGCCTTGCACCTGATATATATTGTGGGCCTTGCACCCGATATATATTGTGGGCCTTACACCCATTATACCGATATCTTAATTTTATTTCCCAATTCTGGAATCATGTTTGTTATTCCATGAGCTCTACTAGGCTATCCACAAATCTTATGCGATAGGGATGTAATGGCATCTAACTTATACTATTCATTAATATATCGTGATTATGAAGCATGTTGTGTTATGCAACCATCAAACATAATTTGCATACTTAACATAGAGTAAAAACAACGGTTTAAACTCATTTCATTCATGCTGTAGGCGGAGTTATACTTACTTGTCAGCGAATAGTTTGTACTCTCGCCCTTGTCACAGTACAGGTATCTTCCAGTAATCATAATGTATTTCTGTTAAAACTCGCTCTTAGGTCACTATGGTCGCTAGTGACTAATGAAATTCTATCATTATGTGGTACCAATCCTTATTAGTACTAGCTGCTCTCCTCTTAAGAGTTTGATTTTCTAATCATGGTTAATTAATTTATTTATCCAATAAATTAATTAACATCGCTCTTAGGTCACTACTATCGTTAGTGACTAATAAAATTCTATCATTGTAGGTACCGATCCCTATCGGTTCTCAACTGCTCTCTTTTTTTTTTTTGAGAGTCTAACCTCTAACCGTGGGTAATTAATTTATCTCCTTAATCAATTAATTAATGATAAATTAATTAACGTTTCCCTCTCTCTACTATCTCGATTTTCTAATTTCTAATCGTGGTTAATTAATTTATTTACCCAATAAATTAATTAATGTCACTCTACCTCTTCTTATCTTGGGTTTTGGTTGGTTAACCGGCTAGTCAACTAATCGGTTACCTCGCATATGGGCTATATATCTAATCGGGCTAGTTATCTACTTGGTTACCTCGTATATTGTCTATGTAGCCTACCGGACTACCTCTACCGATTTAAAACGTATTACTAAAAAACGTCCTTTGTTTTTGTGAAATTCCTTTCTTTTAGGATTTGAACACGGTTTTCCTTGCACCCCATTAGAAGGTGACGGTGTTTTTCTTAAATCTATTTTCTTGTTTAAAAAGAACACATTTTGGTGTTCATGTGAAAAGGTGGTTCTTGAACCATTTTCCCAAAATTGTTTATAACTTGTCCAAAACGATCGAATTAGTGAACTTGCCGAACATGATATTTTTAGTCCTCGATAAGATGAACAACTTCTGTGTTCACCTCGAAGTTTGATTCAAACTCTAACGGGTCCTCAACCTTGTAAACACATAGAAAAATGACATTGCCATAAAAGAACAAGGTAATATTTTCATTTATTCATGAAAAGAGGCGTATCTTTTGAAGTTAGAATTGATTTTCCTCATTATCTAACATAATGCATGAAGAAATCCTCGGAGAATCAGAAGCTAGTTGGAAAATCATTAGCAAAGACTTGGCTAAAACTAGTCCTAGTTTTAGAAAACTGCTAATTTTACACTTTTAGAAAAACTGCTCTATTTGGGGCCCTACGCAAGCCATCTTTTAGGTTTCAACGAGATCTAAAACTTTTATGTTGAGCTTGAGATCTAATTCGGACTCTAAATTACTCATTTTTATAAAAATCCGAGACTGTCCCCTTTTTCCAGGTTTCAGTCCCAGTTTTTGAACTCTTGTTATAAACTGCTCCGAAAACCTATCTTGCTGTCATTTTTGGCCAAAGGCTATTTGACACAAAAATGACCATAACAAATTTTCTAAAACTTTCATGTTTTATAAACCTCAAAATCGGTCTATAACTTACTCAAAAATCTGAAAAACCATGGCTAAAGCCCAGGATAGGTTGGGTTTCCAGCCAACCCTAAAACGTCCATAAATTCATCCATCTACAAACACTTAAATCACAACCACACAACCATGATAACTTAAAAATAAGATGCTAAGGGCTTAAAATAAACTTATTCCAACCCATTACTTGAAATACACAATAAATTTCCTTGATCTCAAAACTTAAAAAGAGCTAAACCACAAAAAAGAGGGGTTTTCGATTTTTCCTTTGTGTGCTTTGGACCTAGCACAACCGAACAAGGGGTGACTAGATTTTTCACTAGACCAAAGGGAACAGGAGGTTGGCTTGAGCTAGAAAGGAACATAAAAATTTCCTTAGTTAACCAAGCCAAAAGACCAACTAAAACCACCAAGAAAATGTCCTAGCAACTTATCTTAAAGTTGTCTTCAAGTGGCTTAAAGAAATGGCTCCAACACAAGCTAGAGTGTGGCTTATTTTTGGTAAGTTTTTGGCTGATGAAATGGTCACTTTTGGCTGAAGAGAAGGGTCAGTTTTGTTGAAGAGAAAGGGAGAAAGAATGGAGTTTTTGCATGGCTTTTGTAAAGAAAGAAAAAAAGTAACCCTAATGGCCAAGCACACCTATTTATATACAATCCCTAAGCAAGTTTAATCAATTTTAAATAACCGTAATTAAGCCAATCTTAATTAACTTAGGGGACAAAACTTATTGCTGGCTGCCTAGTTGAAAAAACACATCCCTTGCTTAAGAGAAAACTTTTCCTTGTTTCTAGGGCTGCTTCTACACAGTTTTTGATGAGGAAAAATTGTTCTGTGTTATCTTCTCTTCACAGTCTAATTTCCTCCGATAGTGTTCGTTCTTTTTTCGACGGTGTTCTAGATTTTGACCGAAATTGGATTTTCTTGATCCGTTTCTTATACTATTCATTTTTGGTTGGGTTGTAGTGCCTATGAGCCTATTCTGTGTCTATGTACTATTTATTTATGATACTGTGGTTGTGTCTACACTGGGCTGACACTACGCACGCATAACGAGGCTTTTTCGTGTGAAATTTCAAACACAGTCTATCCTGACTAATTTGGACGTGCTGATTTCAAATTTATCAGTTTTATGTCCATCTGAGGTCATCTGGACCAGTTTTCGAGTACTGTATGTTTTCATATCAAAAAATATGTTTTGCGCTCAATTGAGTAATTTAAGCGTACTGAGTCTAAATATATCAGTTTCGGACTGAGAAAAGGTCATTTTGACCACTTTTCTGATACTACGTATCTCTGAAACAGAATTTCACGTTTTGTGCTCAATTGACTAAATTGAGCTTGCTGACTATAAATCCATCAGTTTTATGTCAAATTGAGGTCGTCTTGGCCATTAACCTAACATTGCATATCTACTATTCATAATTCACTGTTCTATGCTTAATTGACTAGTCTGAGCATTTTGACTCCGATTTTATCAATTTCTTGGTGAGAAGAGGTCATCTTGACCACTTTTCATGATACTGCATATCTATCGGGCCAAATATCATTGCTGTGCTCAGATAACCAGTCTGAGCATACTGATGACTAGCTCATCAATTCTGTGTCAAGAAATGGTCATCTGGATCTGTTTCTTCATATTGTGTGTCTCACATGCACACTCACATAAACTAAGGTGAACCGATCTCACTCTCAATTACCCCTTTCACTACACGAACAGTAATTAAACGTTTCTGTACCTGTTTAATTCATTCAACTGGAAAAATATACTGCATTCATTAACTTAATTACTTATTGCATAGTAATTAGGTTCCATGAACATGGGGTCATTACAACCTACCCCCCTTACAAAATTTTCGTCCTCAAAAATTAGAACAATTCTGGGAAGTCTCTTCTTATACCTTCTTCCCGTTCCCATGTGGCTTCCTCAACATCATGATTTCGCCACAACACTTTTACAAGTGGTATAACTTTATTCCTAAGTACTTTCTCCTCTCTGGCTAGGATCCGCATAGGTTTCTCCTCGTACATCAGGTTAGCATGCACTTTGACTAGTTCTTGGCTCAGAACATGGGAGCTGCCTGGCATATACTTCTTCAGTATTGAGACGTGAAAGATGTTGTGCACCGGACCTAACTCAGGAGGAAGCGCTAGTCTATATGCCACCTTCTCGACTCTTTCGATTATCTTAAATGATCTTATGTTCTAGGACTGAGCTTTCCCTTCTTTCCAAAGCGCATCACCCCTTTCATGGGTGCCACCTTGAGAAAAACTGAGTCTCCTTCTCGAAACTCAAGGGGTCTACGGCACTTATCTACATAACTCCTTTGGCGACTGTGTGCTTATCTAATCTCTCTCATATCAGCTTCACATTTGCCATTGTGTTCTTGATGAAGTCCGTGCTAACAAGCTGTTTCTCTCCGGTCTTATGCCAGTGAACCGAAGATCTACATTTTCTTCCATAAAGCACCTCGTACGGTGCCATCCGATCAAGGAATGGTAGCTGTTGTTGTATAGGAACTTAATCAAGGGTAGCTTCTGATCCTAGTGTCCCTTAAAGTCTAGGACACGGCCCTCAACATGTCCTCTAATGTCTGTATTGTCCTCTCAGACTAACTGTCAGATAGGATGTTGTGCTAAACTTTAACTTAGACCCTAATACAGCCTAAATGCTTTACAAAAATCTGGAGGTGAAGCATCTGTCACGATCTGAAATGATTGACTTTGGCACTCCGTGCAATCTTACAAACTGAGCTGCATAGATTTCTACTAGTTGTTCCACTGGGTAGCTAACTTTTATAACTAGAAATCTAGTTGATTTTCGTCAATCTATCTACGATCACCCAAATTGAATCATTGCCTTGGGATGTCCTCGGTAGTTTGACTACGAAGTCCATCGTAATCTGGTTCCATTCCCACTCAGGTAGCTCAATCTTCTGTAATTCTCCTACTGGGTGCTGATGTTCTGCCTTAACCTTCTGACATGTAAGGCATCTGACGACGAACTCAGTGATGTCGTTCTTCATTTCAGGCCACCAAAAACTTCTTTTCAGGTCCTTGTACATCTTATTTGCTCCTGGATGTACAGAATATGGTGCCACATGAGCTTTTGAAAGGATTCGCTTCTTGAGCTCTTTATTTTTTGGAACACATACTCTATCCTTGTAGTAGAGTATGCCATCCTTAGAGACTCTAAACCCTGAAGCCTTTTTTTCTGTAGCTTCCTTTCTAGACTTGACCAAGGACGGATCGAGTTCTTGGCCGACCTTGATCTTGTCTAGGAGTTTCGACTGGAGGGTCATGTCAGACAATCTCCCTGTTAGGATCTCGATCTTACTACTACAAAATTCCTTCTATAGTGCTCCTGGTAAGGCACTGATAAGCAAAGTAAAATGCTTCTGACTCAGCACATCGACCACTTTATTAGCTTTTCCTGGATGGTTGGGATCTCACAGTCGTAATCTTTTACCAACTCTAGCCACCTTCGCTACCTCACGTTGAGCTCTTTGTGTGTGAAGATATACTTGAGACTCTGGTAGTCGGTGTAAATCTCGCACTTGGCTCTGTAGAGATAGTGCCTCCATATTTTTAGCGTGAAAACTACCACTGCTAGCTCCAAGTCATGCATTGAGTAGTTCTTGTCATGGTCTTTGAGTTATCGTGAAGTGTACGCGACCACCCTACCATTCTGCATCAACACGGCTCCTAATCTGATCTTAGATGCGTCACTATAAATTACAAAGCATCCCTGACCAGTATCTAGAATGGTCAGTATTGGAGCACTTGTGAGTCATCGTTTCAACTCTTGGAAGCTCTCCTCACACTTATCGGTCCACTCATACCTCTTTCATTTCTTAGTAAGCGTTGTAAGTGGGGTGGCTAGCTTCAAAAAGCCTTCAACAAAACACTGGTAATATCTTACTAAGCCTAAGAAACTACGGATCACTATCACATTCCTCGTAGCTAGCCACACATTAACTGCCTCAACTTTTGCTGGGTCTACAGATACTCTTTCCTTGGAGACTATGTGACCTAGAAAGTGAACCTTCTCTAGCCAAAACTCGTACTTAGAGAATTTGACGTATAGCTGATGATCCTTTAACACGCACAGTACTATCCTCAAGTGTTCTTTGTGCTCCTCCTTCGTCTTGGAGTATATAAGTATGTCATCGATGAACACAATGACAAACTTATCCAAAAAGTCCTTGAACACATGGTTCATCAAATTCATGAAGGGTGCTGGAGTGTTTGTCAGTTCGAACGACATAACGAGGAACTCGTAGTGATCATATCGCGTTCAAAAGTAGTTTTGGGCACATCCACATCCCTGATTCGCAGCTGATGGTACCCTGAACGTAGATCGATCTTTGAGAATATTGTCGCTTCTCGGAGTTGATCAAATAAGTCATCAATTCACAGCAATGGGTACTTGTTCTTGATTTTGATTTTGTTCAACTCTCTGTAGTCTATACACATCCTCAATGTCCTATCTTTCTTCTTCACGAATAGCATGGGTGCTCCCCAGGGTGAACAACTATATCGAATGAATCCCTTATCCATCAGATCCTTTAGTTAGGCTTGGAGCTCCTTTAGCTCTGCAGGGGCCATTCGATATGGGGCCTTAGAAATGGGGGCTGATCTTGGCAGAAGTTCAATCTCGAACAATATTTCGCACTCTGGCAGAAGTTCTGGAAGATCTTCTAGAAACACTTCCATGAATTCCCTAACTATTGGTACGCTCTCAGGCCCTATCTCTGTTTCTTGAGTCTTGTCTACCACGTGTGCTAGAAAGCCTGTGCATCCGCTGGATATCAACTTGTGAACCTTCATCGCTGAGATCATCGTCTGTGGTTGCTTTAGCGATAAACCCTTGTAAATGAACTTGTCATACTCAATCGATCCAAAAGTAGCTTTTCGCCTTCGACAGTCTATGACGGTGTTATACCTTGTGAGGAAGTCCATCCTCAAGATTACATCATAGTCGATCATGTCGATGATAATCAGATTAACGCTCAACTCTCTACCGCAGATAATTACTGGTACATAACGCATCCAGTAATTAGACAATAAAACTTCCCCTGAGGGAAGTGTTGTTTTAAAAGTCTATTTACATCCTATCTAAGCCCCTATCTAGCTTTCTAGCAAAGTCTGATGATATAAACGAATGGGTGGCTCCATCACAGTCATATTCCCTTGGCACAGGTTGGTGAACTCATCATGTTGCGTTGCTAACGCCTTATTATTAAAGTACATCTCATATCCTTGAATACCTCCATGAATTCAGCCCAGCTCATCTCGTTGATGTTTCTTTTGATTGCTACTATCTTCCACCACTGATGCGCCTCCTTCCTTGGGCAAAGGACGCGCACATAACTTTCTCTCTATCTGTTAGCCCTATAAAATCCATGATAACTTGGATATCCATTAGCCAGTCATCATCCTCTATAGGGTTGGTGGTTCCTTCGAACTCTGGCGCTTTCATACATCGGAATCTCTCGTGTAATTCACCTTCCCTAAAGGCTGGCTAAGGTAGGTTCGCTACTATCGGAGTAACCGTTGCTGGGGGTACTGGTAGTGGTACAGGAAATTCCTATCAAGCTGCTTGCTCCCTCGAAATCTCTAGGGCTGCTGGAGCCTTTTGGGCTAGTACTTTTGCTATCTGTGGTGCCTGTGTTTGCTGGCCCAACTGTTCCCTAAGCTAGTTTAGTTCATGCTACTGGTTCTTTATCATTTCTCACATAGTCATGAGTTGTGCTATCAACTTATCCTCTCGGGATGCTTGGGTTGTTTGCGTACGCGTTCTAACTATGTTGTCCTTTAAAACCCTCGTTCCTCTGGTGGGGTTGTACTGGTGTACCCAGGTCTACATATTATAACTTAAACGTTAATTTACATACTAATACCATAAAAAGAAAAACTAACTTACTTGGACAGATGAGGCCGACAAGCGGCGATGTGAGGTAGGGTGGCAGGATATGACTCTGATACCAACTGTGATAGCTCGAAGCCTTGGTTGTGGCACCTCCGAAACCTATAATTGTCATAAACTGACTCTGTTGCCGACCAAGACAACCCGTAAGTTGAATCCGGATCGCCATTTAAAATTCTTTTACTCTCAACTCCTACTTGTCAAGGCCCAAAATTTCGTCCATAAATTTTTTTTGTCTTTTTAATGCATACTTTCCTAAAAAAAAAGTTAAGTATAAAAGCCATGTAAAGTATAATGTTAACTTTTAGTTGTCTTTTTTGAGTACAACATAATGTACAACATACAATATATATACTGTATTTTCCAAAACACATTCTCTTCAATTCACTAACTTATCGCTCAGCGGAAGACTGGTAGTAGGACCGAAATCCACAGTGGACTCCCTATCCCATTAACACGTGCGCATCCTACCGCCATCCATATGGTCTATTGGACAGGTTTCTTATCTGCAACATGAACAAACTAATGAGCTAACAGGCTCAATAAGTTCAAACATACTTAATACGAATCACATGGATTCAAAAATATCCAAAATCTAATTTCCTATGAATAGTACTATTCATGATAAATAGTACTATTCACCATGAATAATGACGTTGACCTTTGACTAGTGAATAGTAATTGTTACCCTAACCGAGTACTATTCATGTTTTCCTAACCGAATCCACTGCACTTAGTGCTAGTGTTGGTTATGCTCAATTATGCTCTGTTATGGCTTTTGTCACATTATCATCTATTATCTCTATTTATCTTCTAGTTTCGAGCTCTAAGTGGTTGTACCGATAATTTATAGCGCGCTTACTGGGAGGGCTTAGGGAGCGACCCTAAAGCTTCTTCCTCACAATCCTCATTGCTCATGGTGATTATTATATCCCCGAAGGACCTGTAAACCTCCATTATAATGTTGGAGGGACGGTACGCTTTAAATGGTTTTATTACCATCTTTTAATTTTATTACTGACCAAGTGACATTAATCGTCACCTCAAGGTCATTAACCTCTACTGCCCATAGGTCTTACTTATTCTCTTTTCTCGTTATATAAGATATGTTATGCTAACTAATCCCCCAGTGTCCATAGGACTTAACCGCTAGTGTACAACTAGTACTAAACACAATATTACAGTATTTCATGTTGCAGACATGAAAACGCTTGAACTTACCACCACTGCGATAATGTCCACTTCTGGAACTCCTTCGCAGTTTTATCTCTAGTTTGGGTCCCTACAGACATAATATTGTTTGTTAAAACCTTTTATTAATTATCATTTTAAATATATTCATCTTGTGATAAACTTTACAACACAATTTAACTTTTTATGTGGTACACGATCTGCAACATGCCCGTGTACCTCTCGAGTTTGCTTTATACGGCCGTGTTTCAATATACACGCCCGTGTACCATTTAAACTCTAGATTTTTAACTCTAAAATCTTTATTTTGGATTCTAGAATTTTATTTAAGTCATTCTAGATCCTTTACGGTCCTTTCCGAGCCTTTCAAAAATTTTTGGTCAAAATGGCCATTTTGCCCTTGACAGGTCTCGGGACCGTAACTATTTCGTTCTATCATTTTTCTCGAATTTTCTAAACCCAAATATCTTAAAATAATATTCCCTAGACTTCTGTATCATTTTATAGCTTATTTTGCTACAAAATCCCAATTATCTATTTTCGACCATCGATTACTATTCATCCATCCTCTAGAGTCGTTTCTCGTTTTTCTAGCATTTTGGAGCCTCAAATGGGCATTTCACTACTCCTGAAATGTTTTTGAGCCCGTCCCTGGCCCTCAATCCCCGAGTGGCTCGGGTTTCTTATCCCGATATAATCTTTCCCCTTCATTTTCTAAAATACCTCTAACATGAATTTTTTCCCGTTTTAGGCATTTTAGTCATTAAGAGTCGGTTCACTATTCCTCTTGGATTGGTTTTCCATTTTCAATCCTAACGCATCGAGGAGTCCTGGTTTCCTTTCCGAGTCTAATATTTTTACACCTCATTTCCCAAAATGCCCTTATGCCGTTTTAGAAATTTCGGCAGCATTTCCGCTTGTATTTTAAGGTTTTTCCGGCGTTAGGTACACCTCAGAACCTTTGCATCTACCACGTATTATACCAGACACTTATTTTATACAAAGTTATCAAACTTTGTATAAAAATTTTCCACATTAATCCATATTCAAAATTCAACACAAATCATAAATTTTTTTTCCACTTATCAACTCGGTTTCTCATGTTAATCATCACCAAATATTTTTTCATCACCCTAAACAATTATCACATATCACTCTTAGGTTTTCAAATGCACATTTCAACGTTAAAAGCCTAACAAAATTTTCATTCAACCCTAGCCTTCAATGCCACGGTTTTCATATACAACCACATAGAAAAATTTTGTTTTCTTTCCTAGGGCTTTTATTACACATTCCTTATCATTTATTAACTCTAAATTTTCTCATTTTAACCACACATAGGCCACAAGTTCTATGGGAAACAAACATCAAAATTTCTTATTTCATTATTCCAATTCATGTTTGAATAAACATTGTACCAAACTCACATAATCATTAAAACAAATCAACAAATTTCATCATTTTCCTCACACTCATTAACCACGGATTTTATAGAAACCAAGCATCAAAGTTTGCTTGTTTCCTAATCCTAATTCATGCTTCAAACTCTAGAACACCAAACCAATCAATAACATCAACAAAACATCAAATTTTTCAATGTTTTCTACACCTCATAAGCCACGGATTTTTTTGCAAGAAAAGAAATGAAATTTGCTTCAAATTGGAAGCTAATCTTATGAACTTGTTTCCTTGCAACCTTGGCTAAGATTGGAGGCTATTTTTGTAAAGAAATTTTGACAATTTTTGGCTTGAAAGTCACTAAGGGGCATGGATTTTTGGGCTGCAAAAATGTAAGAGTTTGGCTTGGTTTTTCTTATTTTTCAAGTGGATTTTTGAAGCCTATTTATAGGCAAAAGCAAGGGGCCTTTTTGCAATTTTTTACCAACAATTTGCTAATTATTCAAGAACTAAAATGTAATATTTTTGGGTCAAAATAAAATTTTTGGGCTGCCATTCCTACAAGTGGCTTAATCCCCTTTTTTTGCCCATTTTTAATTTTTTTTCAATGTTATTTTGGCTTAGTCTTAGCCATTGATCAAAAAGATAACTAATCCTAGTCTTACACCTATTAATTCTTACTTTCCAAGCCTTTAAAAATTATATTATGACATCATAAATGTGATGTCATCCTATGAATTAATTCGTATATTAATTCGTGGTCAAATTTTGACCGAAAGTCAAACAAACGGAACTTTACCAAAATCGCGTAGGCGAGTTCCGGGCGCCTCCGGTGTGATCGGTTTGTTTTATTTTATTTCCATTTGGTAAAATTCTCTACCGTAAAGTTTTATCTTTTTAGTGCATTTCAGTGCACTCTCTAGGGTTTTTGGTTCCGTTTCAAACCATCTCACTTGATTATGTTCGGTAAGATTTTTCATTTCCGAACTCACTCACTTTAACACTACTGGAACATTTTTACAGTATTCTCAATAATATTAAAACACACTTTTTCATATTTTATTCATTAAAATTGATACTTACATACAATTTTAATCTACTCCGAGAATCTAAAATTCCTGGTTATCACACTAGTGGCCCCGAACTGTCACTTAAAACTTTTCTTAACTGAACTTACTTGAATGTACTTGCTTTAAAACTACTATTATCTAATACCAAACTATAGTGACCTAAAGCCCTGGCGGCCTCGGAATGTCACTTAAAAACTATTGTTACTTAACTTACTTAAAAACTATCACTCAAACTTACTTACTTTAATACTATAATTTTAGGAATATATATATTTTTCAAATAGTATGTTTTACTATTTATGTACATACATATACTTACAAACATATGAAAGTCTGAATGCAACTGGAGTCAACATATGTACATACTTAAACTATTAAACTGCTCAAAAGATAAGATTGATTTTTCGATGTAGTGTAGAAGTTAACACTGGTGGTGGTATCCATAATCTCAACCCTCACAACCGCTTCTGTCACCGTCATCGTCCATCAGTATCTAGCTTGCAGGTCTCTTACCTACAGCATGAACACACACTGTGAGCTTTACACTTAGTAAGTACAATATGTCATCAGCAAAACATATTTAAAACATAAGCCATACTATCAGGCATATTTAAAAATTGTCAATCATGTCACATATTCACACAAAACATGGAAACATATCATGATGTATAACTCAGAATGCATACCATGTGGACATATCATATCATGTAATTAAGAAGCATGTTATAACTGTATCTAGGGCATATCGTGAACAATATATGAACCAATTATGCTCATTTTATGCTTCATTATTTATTATCTTTTCTTATCTGAAAGGCCCTGGTGTCAGTACCACTGCGTGCGGATCATCGGAAACGTCCGTGATCATGGTTAGCCTTGCACTCTAGGCCTTGCACTCGGTATAAGTTGTGGGCCTTATGCCCAATATATATTGTGGGCCTTTCGCCCGTTATACCGACACCTTAATTTTATTACCCAATTCTAGAATCATGTTTGTTGTGCCATGAGCTCAACTAGGCTATCCATAAATCTTACGCGATAAGGATGTAATAGCATCTAACTTATACTATTCATTAATCTATCATGATTATGAAACATGCTGTGTTATGCAACCATCAAACACAATTTGCATACTTAACATGGAGTAAAAACAACGGTTTAAACTTATTTCATTCATGCTGTAGGCGGAGTTGTACTTACTTGTTATCGAACAGTTTGTACTCTTACCCTTGTCACAGTACAGGTATCTTCCTATAATCATAACGTATTTCCGTTAAAACTCACTCTATGTGACTATGGTCGCTAATGACTAATGAAATTCTATCGCTATATGGTCCCGATGCTTATCTGTACTAACTGCTCTCCTCTTGATGTTTAATTTTCTAATCGTGGTTAATTAATTTAGTTATCTAATAAATTAATTAACGTCACTCTTAGGTCACTACTATCGTTAGTGACTAATAAAATTCTATCATTGTAGGTATCGATCCGTATCGGTACTCAACTGCTCTCTTTTTTTTTTTTTTTTGAGAATCTAATCTCTAATCATGGGTAATTAATTTATCTCCTCAATAAATTAATTAACATTTCCCTCTCTCTACTATCTCGATTTTCTAATTTCTAATCGTGGTTAATTAATTTATTAAATAAATTAATTAATGTCACTCTACCTCTTTCTATCTTGGGTTTTGATTGGTTAACTGGCTAGTCAACTAATCGGTTACCTCGCATATGGGCTATATATCTAATCGGGCTAGTTATCTACTTGGTTACCTCATATATTGTCTATGTAGCCTACCGGGCTACCTCTACCGATTTAAAACGTATTACTAAAAAACGTCCTTTATTTTTGTGAAATTCCTTTCTTTAGGATTTGAACACGGTTTTTCTTGCACCCCATTGAAAGGTGAGAGTGTTTTTCTTAAATCCATTTTCTTGTTTAAAAAGAACACATTTTGGTGTTCATGTAAAAAGGTGGTTTTTGAACCATTTTCTGAAAACTGTTTATAAATTGTCCGGAATGATCGAATTAGTGAACTTGGCGAATATGATATTTTTAGTCCTCGATGAGATGAACAACTTCCATGTTCACCTTGGAGCTCAATTTAAACTCTAACGGGTCCTAAACCTTGCAAAACCGTGGCTAAAACTAGTCCCAGTTTTAGAAAACTGCCAATTTTACGCTTTCAAAAAAACTACTTTATTTGGGACTATAAACGACCGAATTTTTAAAACTTGCATATGCCATCTTTTAGGTTTTCACGAGATCTAAAACTTTTGTGTTGAGCCCAAGATCCAATTCAAACTCTAAGTTACTCATTTTTATAAAAATCTGAGACTGTCCCCTTTTCCTAAGTTTCAGTCCTAGTTTTTAAACTCTGGTTATAAACTGCTCCGAAAACCTATATTGATGTCATTTTTGGCTAAAGGCTATTTGATGCAAAAACGACCATAACGAAATTTCATAAAATTTTCATGTTTTACAAAACCTCAAAATCGGTCTATAACTTGCTCAAAAATCTAAAAAACCATGGCTAAAGTCTGGGATAGGTTGGGTTTCCAGCCAACCCTAAAATGTCCATAAATTCATCCATCCACAAAAACTTAAATCACAACCACACAACCACATAAACTTGAAAATAAGATGCTAAGGACTCAAAATAAACTTATTACAACCTATTGTTTGAAATACACAATAAATCTCAAAACTTAAAAGGAGCTAAACCACAAAAAAGCGGGGTTTTCGATTTTTACCTTTATGTGCTCTGAACCTAGCACAATCGAACAAGGGGTAACCAGATTTTTCGTGTAGACCAAGGGGAACAAGAGGTCAGCTTGAGCTAGAAAGGAACACAAAAATCTCCTTAGTTAACCAAGCCAAAAGACCAACTAAAACCACCAAGAAAATGTCCTAGCAACTTATGTCAAAGGTGTCTTGAAGTGACTTGAAGAAATGGCTCCAACATAAGCTAGAGTGTGGTTGATTTTTAGTAAGTTTCTGGCTGAGGAAATGGTCACTTTTGGCTGAAGAGAATGGTTGGTTTTGCTGAAGAGAAAGGGAGAGAGAATGGAGTTTTTGAGTGGCTTTTAGAAAGAAAGAAAGAAAGTAACCCTAATGGCCAAGCACACCTATTTATATACAATCCCTAAGCAAGTTTAATCAATTCTAAGCAACCTTAATTAAGCCAATCTTAATTAACTTAGAGGACAAAACTTACTGCTGGCTGCCTAGCTGAAAAAACATGGGGCCTGCTAAAAAAAGAGGCCAAAGTTGCATTAATGGCTCGACTAAAGTTTATAGTGACTTGTCATAGCTTTTTAATTTTTTATTCAAAAGTTACCAACACATCCCTTGTTTTAGGGAAAATTTTTCCTTGTTTCTAGGGCTGCATTTGGGGTTGCTTCTACATGATTTTTGATGAGGAAAAATTTATCTGTGTTGTCTTCTCTTCACAGTCTAATTTCCTCCAACGGTGTTTGGTCTTTTTTCGATGGTGTTCTAGATTTTGATCGAAATTGGATTTTCTTGATCTGTTTCTTATACTATTTATTCCTGGTTGGGTTGTAGTGCCTATGAGCCTATTCTGTGTCTATTACTATTCATTTATGGTACTATGATTGTGTCTACACTGTGTTGACACTGCATACGCATAACGAGGCTTTTTCGTGCAAAATTTCAAACACAGTCTATCCTGACTAATTTAGACGTGCTGATTTCAAATTTATCAGTTTTACGTTCATCTGAGATCATCTGGACCAGTTTTTGGGTACTATATGTTCCCGTCTCGAAAAATGTATTTTGCGCTCAATTGACTAATTTGAGCGTACTAAGTCTAAATATATCAGTTTTGGGCTGAGAAAAGGTCGCTTTGACCCCTTTCCTGATATTGTGTATCTCTAAAACAGAATTTCACGTTTTGTGCTCAATTGACTAAATTGAGCATACTGACTATAAATACATCAGTTTTATGTCAAATTAAGGCTGTCTTGGCCATTAACCTGACACTGCGTATCTACTCTTCATAATGCACTATTATATGCTTAACTAACTATTTTGAGCATTATGACTCTGATTTTGTTAGTTTCTTGCGAGAAGAAGTCATCTTGACTACGTTTCATGATACCGTATATCTATGAAGCCAAATATCACTGCTGTGCTCAGATAACTAGTCTGAGTGTACTGATGACTAGCTCATCAGTTTTGTGTCAAGAAATGGTCTGTGGACTTGTTTCTTGATACTGTGTGTCTCAGATGCACACTCACATGTACTAAGGTGAACCGATCTCACTCTCGGTTGCCCCTTTCACTGCATATATAGTAATTAAACGTTTCTGTACCTATTTAATTTATTCAACTAGAAAAATATACTGCATTCATTAACTTAATTACTTATTGCATAGTAATTAGGTTCCATGAACATGGGGATTACAGTTATCGTTGTATCGTAGGAGACAGACGTTGAATCCTTAAGCACTTACCAAAGAGGACGAATCTGTTTTAAGAAAAGCGTGAGTTTCTCGTGCCTCGACATCCATCAAATTGTTCCAATTCAACTTAAGTTTGAATTAAGATTGTTGTCTTTATTTTCAACTCTTTATAATATTTCATTTGTTAATATTAAACTTGTTTGTTGTCTATGTTCTATATATTTGTCTAACATATAGTCCAACCCTTTGATTTTAGCATAACTTTAATAGAATTGATCTACTCTCTTTTTATTTTACAAAATCTTTTTGGTTACTTTTCGTTTTATTTTTAGAAAAACCTTTTTAATATCATTATGCTTTTTTCCTACAAAACCCTTTAAATATTGTTCTGCTTTTTGTTTCCACAAATTCTTTTAGCACCATTTTGCTTTGTTTTTAGGTAGAACCTTTTCAGCACCATTATGCTCTTGTTCTTTCTATAAAAACCTTTCAAAATTGTTTTGCTTTTGTCTTCAGGTAGAACCTTTCCAATGTCGTTCTGCTCTTTTTCTTTCTATAGAACTTTTCCAATATTGTTCTACTCTTTTCTTTCTAAAGAACCATTTCAACACCGTTCGACTGTTGTTTTTAGGCAGAACCTTTTCAGTATCAATTTGTTTTTTTTTTTTCTATAGAACTCCATCAATACTATTGTGCTTTTGTTTTTAGGCAGAACTTTTTCAGTATTATTTTACTCTATTATTTTTGGCAAAACCCTCTCCAATGCGGTTTTACTCTTCTTATTTCTGTATAAACTTTACAGTACCATTCTAATTTTGTTTTTAGGTAGAACATAACTAGTACCATTCTATTCTTTTATTTTGGGTGGAACCTTTCTAATACTGTTCTGCTCTTCTTATTTCTGCATAACCCTTTCAATACCATTTTGTTTTCTCTTTTTTTTTTTTTTATAAGTTTTCACTTTTTGTCTTTGGAGTCGTTTTGAAATTTTCTGTTTTCCCCTTTTCCCATTTCAAGGGTGTCTATTCTTTTAATTATTCAGATATTAATTTCCACCTTTATTTCTGCATAATCCTTTTTATTACTTTTTCGGACTGTGTTGTACAAATTTTCTGGCTCTCTACATATATCTTGAGGCTTTGCTACATTCTGCTTTATTCTAGTAGCATATATAAGCAATTTTGCTTATTATTTATGCATGACAAAGGCCATATTTTCATGATTTGGCCTTTTGCTACTTTCTTTTACAACAGTACTTTTGCAAATGCATAGCATAGACTTTTAGATCTGTTAGATCATAAGCTCTTCTACCATAGACTTTTGTGATCTCGTGTGGGCCTTCCCACATTGGTCCTATCCCTACATTTTCCTCTTTAGTGTTCTCCATCACCTTTCATAGAACATAATCTCCTTTCGTGAATATCTTCTGTTTAATTTTCTTGTTGTATTATCATGCCACTTCCTATGTGTGACGCCCCGTGCCCTAGGCGGCCCGGACTATCACTGTAAAACTACTGTTTCTTTACTTTTATTTATACTTTCTTGCAATTAAATATTGCTTACTTAAAATATCTTTAATAGGTTACCCTAATTTTAGAAGAAATTTTTTTTTAAATGCGTACGTATTTACTATTCATGTACATGTACTATTAAAAGCGGAATTTGAAACATAATAAATTTAATCTTGCAAACATACTTATACTGTTGATTTTGTTGAATAGTATTTTTGAATAGTATCAATCGACTGCTATTCGAAAATACTATTCAACTATTACTATTCAAAAATATTGTGTAACCATTACTATTTAAAAATACTATTTAACAGTTACTATTTAAAAGCACCATTTACTGGTACTATACTATTACTGTTCAAAATACTGTTTACTTAAACTGTGCGAAAGTTAAACTCGTATGGTGTCCATAACCTAGCCTCACATCCGCCTCCGCCCCATCATGGCTTATGCCATAGGACACTTACCTACAGTATGAACACACTCCGTGAGCTTTATACCAAGTAAGTACAACATGTTAACCGCAAAACATGTTTAAACATAATACATACTTAAAAACGCATAAGCATGCAAGATAGTCACATATACCACTTAGCATATACCATATCATCACATATCATGTCATAGCATACAAACTTTACATACCATATGCATACAGGTTACTTCATGTAAATGCATGTATCTTACTGTAGCTGAAAGCATAGCGAACTAATGCGGACAGTGTACTATGCATGATCCGGTTATGTTCATTTATGCTTTAATACTCTTTTCTTTCTCTTGTCTACTTAGGGCCCATGTGTCAGTACCGTGTGCGCGCAGACCAACGGTAACGCCCGAGGTCAACTAATGCCGAAGAGCCATCAACTGACGCTCAACTTTTGGCCTTAACATTCTTTAACTGGAAACCCCTTCGACTGAAGGAGCCGGTACAACACACCTATTTATTTCATCTTGTTTAACTGTTCTAGCCATACGCTTCTCTAAGCTGTCCCCAATCCTACGCGATAGGGATCTATGGCTTTTAACTTGTTCTTTCATCAATCTACGCGATTGTGAAACTATATGCTCTTATGTATGCTGTGCAACATTGTGTGCATGTAAGGCATACTTAATATACTATAAAACCATCATTTTAACATCATTTTATTCATGCTACAGGCAGAGTTGTACTTACCTAATTACAAGCACTTGTATTCGCGCCTTTAGAAATTTATAGGTTACTACCTGTCATCAATAACGTCTCTCGTTAATATCTTCTCTAAGTCACCAATACTGTTAGTGACTAAAGTAGATAATTACTCGATACCGATTGCCGTCGGCACTACTTACTCTCTATCTCAAGAGTTAACTTATTCGTATATGGTTAATTAATTTATGGCCCCATAAATTAACTACCACATCCTTAGGCTACTTTTGCCTATACTCGTGTTTTCATGTGGTACCGGGGTCCCTCGGTACCCTATTGGCCTATCTGGGAATTTGGTGTCTAGTTCCGTCATGTTTGATTAACTGTCTTCTTGACAGTTAAATCAACGTTCCTCATAATGTTGCTCTAAGCACGGTCCTTGAATGATTTACCGATCAGTCAACCAACCGATTACCTCACGTTTTGGCAACTAGGTAGCCTATTGGGCTACTATGCGTAGGCTTGGTATCGTAACCGTCTGGGTTACTTTGCTTGTTTAGGTGTGGTAGTCTATCGGGTTACCTTGCGTTTTTGGTATAGTAGCCACCCAGGCTACCTCTACCATATTGCACTAAAAATGTCCTTTGTTCTGTGTGAAACATCTCTTAGGTTATGCATGAACCCTTTTTGAAAAACTTGTTTAAATCTAGGAATTCTTACAAAAAGGATTTTTTTTTTAAAGGGGTATGGCGTCCTCATATTTTTTTTAAAAGCAAAGAGTTTGAAATGGTTTGAAAGGGGTTTGATGTCCCCACATTTTTGAAAACGAGTCTCACCTCACCCTGTTGGAGGATGAGGGTATTTTTGTTGAAATCCTTTCTAAGTCATTTAAAGGGAACACATGGTGAATGTGCTCAAAAGTGTGGTGTTGGACCACTTTTTGAAAATAATTTGAAACTTATTCGAAAAGGCTTTGTTTAAGAATTTGGCATTCATGAAACTTTTTATCCTTGACGAAATGAACAATTCTCATGTTCATTTCAGAGCCTAACTCTAACTCTAACGGCTCCTAAATTCATCAAACCTGCGGCCTTTGTGCCCAGTTTTTATAAAAGTTTCAGTTTTACACACTTTTAAAAACAGGTCTGTTTGGGGCTCGAAACGGCTGAATTTTTGAAACCTACATAAGTCAATTTCAAGATTTCGTCGAGATCTAAAACTTTCGTGTTTTGAATCAAAGTCTGGTTCAGCCTCTAAAAGGGTCATTTTAATAAAAATCTGAGACTGTTCATTTGGTCTGGATTTGTTACTCCCAGTTTTGGACACCGAACCAAAACTAGCCGAAAAGTCTATCGCAGGTTCATTTTTGGCCAATGGCTATTTGATGCAAAAACTATCGTATCAAAATTTCTTTAAAACTTCATGTTTTACCAAATCCCAGATTCGGAACCTAAGTGGGTCAAAATGGCCAAAATCCGTGGCTTATCCTGGGGACAAATTTTGTGTCCAGCCATCCTCTAAACACTCGTGCACACACATATCTCAAACCACTTGTACACTAAAGTAAACATAACCACAACCATAAAAACTTTAAAAACTAAAAGCTAAGGGCTCAAATAACTTATTACAACCCATGTACATAAACAAATACACATAAATCTCCTTTGATCAAAAACTTAAAAACAACTAACCACAAAAGATGGGGGTTTTTCGGTTTATACCTTAGAGTGCTTTGATCCAAGCACAACTGAGCCAAGGGTGGCTATCAAGGCTCTGTGGAAAACAAAAGGGGGTTGAGGGGTCACTCGTGCTAGAATGAGAACACAAGGACAACAAAACGTTTCTCTTAATATCAAGCCAAGATGAAAAACTAAATCATAGAAAAATTTCGGTTCTAGGGTCTTACCGAAACTACCTTGGAAGAGTGCACCTCTAGCAACTTGTGTGGCCAAGCTTTTATGTGAAAGTTATGTGAAAATATGGGTGGTTTAGGGGCTGAAGAGGGGTCAGATTTTCTGAAGAGAAAGGGGAGAGAAAGCTGTATTTTTCTTGAGAGTTTTTGTGAGCAAATGGGAAAAGTGAGACCTAAGGGTGGTTACACCTTTTTATAGGCAACTCTAAGTAACTTTGCTTAACTCTAAGCCCTTTTAATTAAGCCACAATTTAGCTCAATTGGGGAACAAAAATCTGTGCTGCAGCCCTTAAATTTTTGGAGGCCATGATTGAGGGTGAAAGGGAGCAAGTTTGCATCAAATGGTCATGGTCCTCTTGTCCTTAAAACCCCATTTTTTTAATCTAAAAACTCCAACACATCCCTTAATTTAAGGGATCATTTTCTGCTGGTTTTGCAGCTGGTTTTACAGCTATTTTCCTAACCAAAGGGGGCATGGTTTGGTTGGAGTAAAGGTCCAACCGAATCGGTTCTGTGCAGTCTAGTTTTCTATTGCGTTTTTCAGCCCTTTCTCGGCAGTGTTCTTATTTTCATCCAAAAATTGGATTTTCTGAATCTGATTTTTGTACTGATGATTTCTAATTGTTTTATACTGTCTAAGAGCCCATTCTATGTCAAATCACTATTCATTTCCTATACTATAGTTGTGTCTACACTGTGTTATCCTTTCGCACGCAAACCGGGGCGTTCCTAGGTGAAATTTCAGACACAGTCTCTCTTGACTAATTCGGACATTCTGATTTCAATTTTATCAGTCTTATGTCCGTCTGGGGTCATCTAGACCATTTTTTGATATCTGTGTGGTCCCACCTCGAAAAATGTGTCAGGTGCCCGTTTGACTAATTTGGGCGTCCTGAGCCTAGATATATCAATTTTGAGTCAAACTAAGGCCGTCTTAGCCATTAACTTGACACTGTGTCTTACACTATTCACTATTCACTGTTCTCTACTCTAACTGACTAGTCTGAGTGTTCTGACTCCGATTTTGTCAGTCTCTGGGTGAGAAGAGGTCATCCAGACCATTTTCTCGATATTGTACCCCTACTAGGGAGATTCTCGTTGTTGTGCTCAGATGTTTGGTCCGAGCATTTTAGTGATCCACTCACCAGTCTTGTGTCAGGAAATGGTCACCCAGAGCAGTTTCATGACATTGCATATCTCATACACTTATACACATAACAGGGTAGACCGGGTTCTCTGTCGGTTACCCATTTTCACTGTATGAATAGTAATAAACAGTACTGCACCTGTTTGTAGGAAAATAAATCGGTAAAAATGTATCAGAGTGGTGCAGCGGAACAATAAAAATTTTTAGATCGTTAAATATCTCATGATGCCATATACAATAAACCAACAACAATTAAAACTCATACCTCAAGGACGCCAATCTACAGGAGGAGAATGACCGGAGGGCTTCAATCAACTAGCCTTCTCTACTATTCTCCAATTCCCGAATGGCTGAGTGTGTGGGCACTCTGAACCTCGATCGGTATGCTAGCACTACTAGTCTTCTTCCGACCACCCAGATCTCTAAAGAACTTATTGTCACGGTGAGTTATGCAACAATAAGCCGGCTTACCTAAGAGTCTGTGGTCTAAGAGAACTGGAGTGGCAGGACCTCTATTTATAGACCTGCATGAGGTGATTCTCTGAATTCGAATTGGATTAGGAGAAGATATTCTCCCTTATCCACAACCATAAAATCTGAAATTATCCAAGGGAAAATCCCAACAAATTTCAGCCATTATAGGATAATTCTAATCCAAATCTAAATAAGATTTTAACTAGAATTTTATCTCCCCTTTTCAACCAAAAATCTGAAAATTCAAAGGAGAAATCTCCACCAAGATTTTGGCCACTTTTGGATAAGGAAGAATCAAAATTCCACTAAGATTTTCAAGCTTTAATCTTATCTCATCCTTATCCAAAATAACCGAAAATCTCCTGGATATTTACTCCAAAAATTCGGCCATTATCAAGGAAGAGAGAATCCAAATTCAACTGGGATTGAAAATTGAATTTTTCCTTGAAACTTATCCATAAAAATCCGAAAATTCATTGAGGATAATCCTCAAAATTTTCATCTATATTTGGTTAGGATTTGGATTCAAAATTCAAGTAGGATTCTAACAAGATTTTCCTCTCCATATCCAACTCAAATTTGAATTTCATTCCTTGTGGATTTACCACAACAAATTCAAATCCCACTTGGACTGTGATTCAAAATTTGAATTTCAAATTTCAAATTCGAATTTCAAATTTCAATTTCAAATTTCAAATTTAAATATCAAATTCAAATTTGAAATTCGAATTTCAAATTCAAAATTCAAAATTCAAATTTCAAAATTCAAAATTCAAAATCCACAAAATAGTTGTATTTCAAACTCTTGTTCTCATGGATAATTTTCTACAACTCCAATCCGATCTCAAATAAAATCATGGCAACTTTATTTGGAATTCGAATAATTGTGTACTCTATTATCCAAAACAAAATCTGAATCCAACCGGAGAGAATCTTGTCACCATCCTAATCCTATGTCAACACCATCCATGCATAATAAACTAGCCAATAGCATACACAAATCAATTTGCCAAACGTTAAGGAATTATGTGTAGCTAGTAGAGGGACTAATTGGACATATACAATCGGGCTCCCATAAATCCATATGATCATCATTCTTTACCGAACAACTCAATCATATGATCACTAATTTCAGAGTCACACTACTATAAACCTGAAACTGAACTCCCAATTATATACCGTATTACGTAAGCTTGTGACAAGCTATCGTCCAATGACCTTGTCATGTATGCAGAACTCTCATATGATATCCATGATCAGCCTTAGGCCAAAGACTGTTTAATACTATTGATTAGGCTATCTTAAAGTTCCATTATATTATCGAATTAAGAAAATGATTATTCACCATATGTGAATAAGAAGTCGTCCACCCTGTAGACGACCCAAGGCCTTGTCCATTTTCACATTCAGTATAATGCCTTTAAGAGGATATCCTTAACTCCTCATTAGAGCTATGATTCCGATATCTGTAAACGAACCCTTCATCGTATACAAGTCATGCACCCAACGAACCGGCCTATAAGCTTACTACCTCTGAGACGCTTTAGCCATTGGAACATCAAAGTACATAAGTCATATACATGAAGCTGTTCTTTTACTCAGGATTAAGGTTACTGTACAATGAACATCAAAAGTAGATCGATCCACTCAAAGTGGACTTCATAGATCAATCACACATTAGTCCCGGTCTAATACGTCACCACCAAGCAACATATCTATGTCTCTACTTGGGAGTCAATGCTCCAAACAGTCAAGACATACCGTTCCCTCCAAGGCTTTAGACAACATAATAGTCTTAACATGAGTTAGATGCTCAGTCTAACCCCATAGACTACAGACCATAGTTTAGACCGCTAACTTTAGAACATTGTCTTCTCGCATACAAAAGTCCATTGCATGTAACGTTCTAACAGTTTTACACAAGCACTCAGGGAGCCATATTTGCTTACATTTACTTTAACATATAAATAAAACGAAGACAGATAGCAATGTAATGAATAACCTCTATATATAATTTTATTATCCAGTTCAAAATAAATACATCAAAATGTCTCTAATGCTTAGGGCATTTCCTAACAATCTCCCACTTTCCCTAAGCCAACAGATGTGCCATGTTACGCATCTCCATCGCCTCTACATGCCTTTCAAAGCTTCTAGCCACCAAAGTCTTAGTAAAGGGATCGGCAATGTTGTCCTCGGACGCGAACTTACATACATTTACTTGTCCTGTCTCCACGTGCCCTTTAATAATATGATATCTCCGATCTATGTGCTTGGTCCTCTTGTGGTGCCGAGATTCCCTTGTGTTGGCAATAGCCCTAGTGTTATCACAGTAAAGTGTGATAGGCTTGTCAACACCCGGAATGACCTCAAGGTCTCTAAAGAACTTACGGAGCCAAACCGCTTCTTTAGATGCCTTAGCCGTAGCCACATACTCAGCCTCCATAGTAGAGTCAGCTGTGTAGCCCTGCTTCACGCTCCTCCACACAATGGCACCTCCTCCGAGCAAAAACACTGATCCAGATGTCGATTTCCTAGAATCCTTACAAGTTTGGAAGTCTGAGTCCGTGTATCCTACTGCAAAACAGGTCCCCTCCAGAATACACCAGCATATAATCCCTCATTCTCTTAAGATACTTGAGTATATGCTTTACTGCTTGCCAGTGTTTGGTTCCAGGATTTGCTTGATATTGACTCACCATACCTACTGCAAAACATATATCCGGGCGAGTGCAAAGCATAGCATACATAAGGCTACCCACAGCGGATGCATAAGGGACCTTACTCATACGCTCTCTTTCTTCCGATGTCTTGGGATAGTCATCCAATGAAAAAGTTAGACCGGCAATAGAAGGTTGTGTACCTTTCTTTGCCTCTTGCATTGCATATTTGTCAATTATTTTATCTATGTATGAAGCTTGGGATAATGCTATCATTTTGTTCTTTCGATCTCTGAAGAGATGAATGCCTAGAACACAATTAGCTTCTCCCAAGTCCTTCATGTCAAACTGTTGGTGTAACCAAAGCTTGACCGATGATAAGTTCCCTGCATCATTCCCAATGAGTAGTATATCATCGACATAGAGTATTAGAAAGACCACTTTTCCATCCTTAATACGTTTATAAACACAGGGTTTATCAATGTTCTACTCAAAACCAAATGTCTTAATCGCTTGATCAAACCTCTGATTCCATGAGCGGGATGTTTGCTTTAATCCATAAATAGATCTAAGCAACTTGCAGACTTTTCTTTCTTGGAATTTCGCTACGAACCCTTCGGGCTGTATCATATAGATACACTCTTCAAGATGGTCGTTCAAGAATGCCGTCTTGACATCCATTTGCCAGATCTCATAATCGAGAGCCGCAGCAACAGACAGAAGAATACGGATAGACTTTAGCATAGCAACAGGCAAAAAGGTTTCATCGTAATCGATTCTAGCCTTTTGCATGTACCCCTTCGCAACCAGTCTAGCTTTGAAAGTTTTCACTCTCCCTTCCGCATCCTTCTTTCTTTTGTAGACCCATTTGCATCCAATGGGTTTTATCCCATCCAGCAAATCTACAAGTTCCCAAACAGAGTTGGATTTCATAGAATCCATCTCATTGTTCATAGCCTGTTTCCAAGATTTAGAATCAACATCATTTATAGCTTCATCATAGGTGACCAGATCATCTTCATGCTCATGAGCCTCAGCCTGGTATACCTCAGCATCATACATGAAAAAATTAGGTTTCTTCGAAACCCTCCCACTACGACGAAGCACCCTAAATTGTTGATCGTCTGCAGGTCTTTCACCGGAACTCGGACTTGCATCCAAGACTGAAATCTGTGAAGTAGTTCTTTCACCCGATAACTCCTCTAGCACTACTTTACTTCGAGGCTTAAAGTCATTCATGCGAATTTCCTCCAAGAATGTCGCATGGGTTGAGACAATGACTTTTGTTCCTTCGGGTTATAGAACAGACTTCCATTAGTTCCCTTTGGATACCCTACAAACAGGCACAATTCTGATCTTGGTTCCAATTTCTTTGCATCCCCATCCAATACATGTGCCGGGCAGCCCCATATTCTCATATGTCCAAGGGAGGGCTTCCTGCCACGCCACAATTCATACGGAGTTCTGAGAATTGATTTGCTTGGAACCTGGTTCAAAATATAGCACGTCGTTTGTAAAGCATATCCCCAAAATGATAATGGCAGCATTGAATAACTCATCATGGACCGTACCATATCCAACAAGGTCCTGTTTCTCCTTTCGGCTACACCATTCTGTTGTGGAGTACCAGGTGCAGTCAATTGGGATAATATCTCGTTCTCTACAAGATGTCCTAGAAATTCATTGGAGAGGTATTCAGCACCTCGATCAGATCGAAGTGTCTTTATGGATTTATCCAATTACTTTTCCACTTCCGCATGATACTCTTTGAACTTGTCAAGGTTTCGCTCTTGCAGTGCATCAGATACACATATCCATACCTCGAGTAATCATCTATAAAGGAGACATAATACTCGAACCCTCCTTGTGCTATGACGTTCATGGGGCCACATATGTCAGTGTGCACAATTTCTAAGAGCTCCTGAGCCCTTGCACCCTTAGCTCCAAAACACCTCTTAGTCATCTTTCCTTCTAGACAAGACTCACATTGAGGAAGATGTACCTCCTCCAGAGATTTCAGAGGACCGTCTTTCACCAATCTTTGAATCCTATCCTGATTAATATGACCAAGCCTTAAATGTCAAAGATACGCCTTGTTAGAGTGAGAAACTTTCAACCTTTTAGAGGTATCTATTAATTCAGTGTCAAGCAGTGAGTACATCTTTGGTTTGATCAAATATAGATTTCCATCCATCCATCCAGAATAGATAAAAGACTTATTTCTACGAATATCAACTCTTTTACTAAAAGAAACTGAATAAGAATCCTTTATTAAACAAGCTACCGATATAAGGTTCCTCCTAAAATTAGGAACATAAAAACAGTCTTTCACTAAAATAAACCTAAATTGATCAAAGTAAAGGTAAATATCTCCCACTGCTTCAGCCACCACCAAGCTACCTTCTCCAGTCCGCAATGAGAGGCTCCTATCATGTAGACTTCTCGTTTCCACGAACCACTGCATAGAAACACAAACATGATTAGTGGCGCCCGAATCAATGACCCAAGTGTCTTTTGATTCTTCCACCAAACACGCTTTTAAGTAGTGAAGTTCCTTACCTTCCTTGCCCTTGGCGGCTAGGAATTCCCGGCAAGCCTTCTTAAAGTGACCTACCTTCCCACAGCGGAAGCACTTGGACTTTTTAGGGTCTTGGGCTTCTTGTTCTTGTTCTTCTTCTTCCCATCCGAGACAGGAGGATTAGAAGAACTGGAAGCCGCTTACTTCTGGTTTGGCCTCTTCCTCTTCCGAGAGGGTTTGGAAGATTCCGTCAAATTGGCCTCTCCTTTGGGTTGGACCGCATCCTCATCCCTGATCATCCACTCATAAGCTTGGAGTTGCTTCATGAGCTCGGTTAGTCCTAACTCCCTTGTCACCAGATTGTATGCAGCCTTAAACCCCACAAAATCTTTAGACAGAGTTTTGAACACCATCTCGATCTGGGTGTTGTAGTCCAACTCAGCACCGTTCTCGACAGCCTCAGCGAAGAATTCCATTAGAGTGATCATATGGTCCTTCACCGGAGTACCCGCCTTTTGCTTAGAGTTCATAATGCTGGTTATAGCGGACTGTCGAGCTAACTTTTCTTGGCCTCCAAACATGTCCTCTAGATTGTCCATAATCTCCCTAGCAACCTGATAAGTCTCATGCTACTTTTGTAAAGCACTCATCATGTTAGCAAGCATGTAGCATCGAGCTATATCATTGGATTCTCTCCAACGAGTATAGGCAACCGGGACCTCCTCAAGCAGTGTGTCAGGTTTTGGCCCTGGTGGGCATGGTTCATCCAGTACGAACTTGTGTCTCTCACAGTTAAGAACTATTAACAGATTTCTTTTCCAATCCTTATAATTATCGCCATTCAGTTTATTCTCAGTAAGTATTGAAATGAGGGGTGTCGATGACATTTTGAACTGAAATAAAATTATACTAGACATCATTATAAAGCCCAAGCAAATATACAGATAATTTAGCAAATAAAACATACAAGTATGTTCCTACATGAAACTTGAAAAACATGTAGCATTGCAATGGTAATTCTCAGCACCTATTGCCCCAAGCCACCGAAGGGTGGTCATGAAACAAATAGCCGGAACATGGACCCTGTCCAATTAATATATGTTGCCTTAAATCCTCCAAGGTTAAGACATATATTAATAATCGCTTATTTGGCCACCAGTTTAGTTAACAGAGCTTCTAGGGAAGGTTAATAACTAAACGAGTCTTGAGTGTATAACCATTGTTTACGTAGCCCGATCCACGTCCTACCAAGCCACCGAGGGGTGGTCATGAATAGGATTGTATCCGAACACGTTTTCCACATAGGAGATCCAATCTAGTGTGGTAAACACCTACCGAGGGGTGTGGTCAGGGCAGAACTGACACGACGCATTACCATGCTTTTACATATGGATCAACAATGGAGGCTGTGGGTTTTGTTTGAAACCCTCTCCCACTTAATATTTTGAAAAACATGTAAGTTTTGACAAATATGTATGATCAATATAGTATGAGCGGCACTCACCTATCCTATATGACATGTTATCAAATATGCATACAAAACATCCATCAATTCATATTTATACATCCATGACATATCATAGAAAAAATAATTGACAGAATAACCAAGCCATGGTTCCATCCTAGAACAAAGAAAATAAAGATTAGAAAATTCCATCCAAAGCATTCTTTGGGTCTTGAATTTTGTTCCGTCTTCTTGTATCAATCTTTATGTAGCCTCTCCATTCATTTCTCGTCCCAAGAATCATTTAAAATTTAAATCTCCAAAAATTTAAATTTCAAATTCAAATTCCAAATTCAAATTTCAAATTTAAATTTCAAATTCAAATTTTAAACAATTTTAAACATCATGTGTAATAATATGTAATTTCAAAAATTTTAAATTTTTAATTACATATTTTTAAACATGATTTAAAATTAAATCTCAAATTTAAAAATTAAAATTTTTCGATTTTAGAACCGTCGCCCCATCGCCCCCGGAGGCGGCAGCCGCCGTGGGCAGCCCCCAGCTCCCGGGGGGCTGGCAGCCCACGGTCGCCCATGTGCAGCCCTGCCGAGTTGCAGGCCAAGCCTGCAGCGCCAGGCTACACGCCCAGGCTGTGGCCAGCCTTGGGGAGGCCACGGCCACCCTCGGCTGCAGGCCAAGCCTACGGCCGTGGGTGATTATGGCCTGCACAGGGGCTGCCGCAGCCTATCCTGCCCGAGGGCAAAGGCTGCAGCCCTACTAAGGCCTGACGGCCTATCCCAAGGGGTCGTGTCTTGATTTTCATGCCATATTCCAATTTACCCATTAGGATCTCCAAAAATTAATTTGAATCCCAATTAAATTGAAATTTTCCACACAATAAAAATTTCAACCTTTAAATTAAATTTAACTTTTTGGGAAAAATAAATTACGGTCTTCAATCTTCAATCTCCTCCAAGAATAATTACATAAAATTTCCTAAACCGTTTCCAGTGTACAAAAATTCTAACCATAATAATTCTAAGAGACAAAAATTAAAATCCATGGGAAAATTACAGTATTAAAAAACTGCTCCCATGGTTACATAAAAAATCCTAGATACAATTTTTCTAAATTCTAAGGAACCATAACCGGAAAAAACAAGCATGCTTATAATAATTCAAAAAATTAAAATAACCACATACTTTATACATAATACATGATAGCAACATAAAGGAAACCTAGAATGCCACTCTCTAAATATCAAATCCATACATAAATAAAAAGACTAAGTAATTATCTAATTTATGTACATGGCATAGTCATGAGATGGCTTCGATACCAATTGTAGGAAAATAAATCGGTAAAAACGTATCAGAGTGGCGCAGCGGAATAATAAAAATTTTTAGATCGTTAAATATCTCATGATGCCATATACAATAAACCAACAACAATTAAAACTCATACCTCAAGGATGCCAATCTGCAGGAGGAGAATGACCGGAGGGCTTCAACCAACTAGCCTTCTCTACTATTCTCCAATTCCCGAATGGCTGAGTGTGTGGGCACTCTGAACCTCGATCGGTATGCTAGCACTGCTAGTCTTCCTCCGACCACCCAGATCTCTAAAGAAGTTATTGTCACGGTGAGTGATGCAACAATAAGCCTGCTCACCTGAGAGTCTATGGTCTAAGAGAACTAGAGTGGTAGGACCTCTATTTATAGACCTACATGAGGTGATTCTCTGAATTCGAATTGAATTAGGAGAAGATATTCTCCCTTATCCACAACCATAAAATCTAAAATTATCCAAGGGAAAATCCCAACAAATTTCGGCGATTATAGGATAATTCCAATCTAAATCTAAACAAGATTTTAACTAGAATTTTATCAACCTTTTTCAACCAAAAAATCTGAAAATTCAAAGGAGAAATCTCCACCAAGATTTCGGCCACTTTTGGATAAGGAAGAATCAAAATTCCACTAAGATTTTCAAGCTTGAATCTTATCTCATCCTTATCCAAAATAATCGAAAATCTCCTAGGAGATTTACTCCAAAAATTCGG
The DNA here is from genome assembly GCA_035233585.1 of Antiaris toxicaria. NCBI lineage: Eukaryota > Viridiplantae > Streptophyta > Magnoliopsida > Rosales > Moraceae > Antiaris > Antiaris toxicaria. The sequence goes on along the minus strand of CP141155.1, from coordinate 20,442,714 downwards.
CCATTATCAGGGAGGAGAAAATCCAAATTCAACTGGGATTGAAACTTAAATTTTTCCTTAAACCTTATTCACAAAAATCCAAAAATTCATTAAGGATAATCCTCAAAATTTTCGTCCATATTTGGTTAGGATTTGGATTCAAAATTCAAGTAGGATTCTAACAAGATTTTCCTCTCCATATCTAACTCAAATTCGAATTTCATTCCTTGTGGATTTACCACAACAAATTCGAATCCCACTTGGACTGTGATTCAAAATTTCAAATTCGAATTTCAAATTCAAATTTCAAATTTCAAATTTAAATTTCAAATTCAAATTTCAAATTCGAATTTCAAATTCGAGTTTCAAATTCAAAATTCAAATTTCAAATTCAAATTTCAAATTTCAAATTTCAATTCAAAATTCAAATTTCAAAATCCACAAAACAGTTGTATTTCAAACTCTTGTTCTCATGGATAATTTTCTACAACTCCAATCCAATCTCAAATAAAATCATGACAACTTTATTTGGAGTTCGAATAATTGTGTACTCTATTATCTAAAACAAAATCTGAATCCAACCGGAGAGAATCTTGTCTACCATCCTAATCCTATATCAACACCATCCATGCATAATAAACTAGCCAATAGCATACACAAATCAATTTGCCAAATGTTAAGGAATTATCTGGAGCTAGTAGAGGGACTAATTGGACATATATAATCGGGCTTCTGTAAATCCATATGATCATTATTCTTTACCGAACAACTCAATCATATGATCACTAATTTCAGAGTCACACCACTATAAACCTGAAACTGAACTTCTAATTATATACCGTATTACGTAAGCTTGTGACAAGCTATCGTCCAATGACCTTGTCATGTATACAGAACCCTCATATGATATCCATGATCAGCCTTAGGCCAAAGTCCGTTTAATACTACTGATTAGGCTATCTTAAAGTTCCATTATATTACCGAATTAAGAAAATGATTATTCACCATATGTGAATAAGAAGTCATCCACCCTGTAGACGACCCAAGGCCTTGTCCATTTTCACATTCAGTATAATGCCTTTAAGAGGATATCCTTAACTCCTCATTAGAGCTATGATTCCGATATCTGTAAAAGAACCCTTCATCGTATACAAGTCATGCACCCAACGAACCGGTCTATAAGCTTACTACCTCTGAGACGCTTTAGCCATTGGAACATCAAAGTACATAAGTCATATACATGAAGCTGTTCTTTTACTCAGGATTAAGGTTACTGCACAATGAACGTCAAAAGCAGATCGATCCACTCAAAGCGGACTTCGTAGTTCAATCACACATTAGTCCCGGTCTAATACGTCACCACCAAGCAACATATCTATGTCTCTACTTGGGAGTCTATGCTCCAGACAGTCAAGACAAACCGTCCCCTCCAAGCCTTTAGACAACATAATAGTCTTAACATGAGTTAGATGCTCGGTCTAACCCCATAGACTACAGACCATAGTTTAGACCGCTAACTTTAGAACATTGTCTTCTCGCATACAAAAGTCCATTACATGCAACGTTCTAACAGTTTAACACAAGCAGTTAAGGAGCCATATTTGCTTACATTTACTTTAACATGTAAATAAAATGAGGACAGATAGCAATGTAATGAATAACCTCTATATATAATTTTATTATCCAGTTCAAAATAAATACATCAAAATGTCTCTAATGTTTAGGGCATTTCCTAACACTGTTTAGTCTATTCAACTGGAATTTATGCTGTATTTATCAACTTAATTACTCATTTCATAGTAATTTGGTTTCACGCATTACGAAAGTCTTCAAATTGGCTCTTTGTTCAGTACACGGCCTTCTACACGGGTTCGAACACGGGCGTGTATGGCTTGAGCATGGGCATGCACTAACTGAGCTTTCTTAACACGGCCGTGTCTTGGACCATGCTTACTTTACCCAAGTGGTACACGGTCACTTACACAGTCGTGTGCCTGACCATGTAAAACTACACGGCCATGTTAACTCACACGGCCTCTCTCATAAAACAATCTGATCAGTACACGGTTTCTTACACGACCGTGTACCTGACCGTGTTCAATGTATTTGCACTAAAAATACATCAAATTATTCCTTAACTTCTCATTGAATAATTTGTTAAGTTACAGGGACGGGGTGGTCCTTACAACCTACCCCTCTTACAAAATTTTCGTCCTCAAAAATTAGAATAAATCCGGGAAGTCTCTCTTCATGTCCTCTTCCCTTTCCCATGTAGCTTCTTTTATATTGTGATTCCGCCATAGCACTTTCACAAGCGGGATCACTTTATTCCTGAGGACTTTGCTCTCCTTAGCTAAAATTTGCACTGGTCTTTCCTTATATGTCAGGTCAGCTTGTACTTCAACAGGCTCTTGACTCAGTATGTGGGAACTGTCAGGCAGGTATTTCTTCAACATCGAGACATGAAAAATGTTTTGCACGGATGCCAACTCGAGAGGGAGCGCTACCCTGTAGGTTACCTTCCCAATTCTCTTGAGGATCTCGAAGGGTCCTATATATCAAGGGCTGAGCTTCCCTTTCTTCCCAAAGTGCATCACCCCTTTCATGAGTGCCACCTTGAGAAAAACTGAATCTCTTTCCTGAAACTCGAGAGGTCTACGTCATTTATCGACGTAACTCTTCTGACGACTATGAGTTATCTCCAGTCTCTCACGTATAATCTTCACGTCTTCTGTTGTACTTTTGATGAAGTCCGTGCTAGTGAGCTGTTTCTCTCCGGCCTTATGCCAGTGAACCAGAGATCTACATTTCTTTCCATAGAGTGCCTTGTATGGTGCCATTTCGATCGAGGAATGGTAACTGTTGTTGTACGAGAACTCTATTAGCTGCAGTTTTTGGTCCCAATTCCCTTTGAAGTCTAGGACACACGCTCTCAACATATCTTTCAACATTTGTATTGTCCTTTCTGACTGACCTTCGGTTTGAGGGTGGAAAGCTGTACTGAGCTTCAACTTAGTCCCCATTGAAGCTTGGACGCTCTACCAAAACCTTAAAGTGAAGCGCCCATCACGATTTGAAATTATTGACTTAGGTACACCGTGCAGTCTTACTATCTGGGCCACGTACATTTCTACTAGCCTCTCTACTGAGTAGCTCAACTTCATGGCTAAGAATCGAGCTGATTTCATCAGTCGGTCCACAATTACCCAGATGGCATTGTTTCCACTGGATGTTCTGGGCAGTCTGACCACGAAGTCCATTGTAATCTGTTCCCATTTCCACTTAGGAAGCTTGATTTTTTGTAGTTCTCCTCCAGGTCGTTGATGTTCTACTTTAATTTTTTGACATGTAAGGCACTTTGCAACAAATTCAGCGACGTCGCCCTTCATCTTAGGCCACCAAAAACTATCTTTCAAGTCTTTGTATAGCTTGTTTGTCCCTGGATGAATTGAGTATGGTGTGTCATGGGCTTCTGAAAGGATCCTTTTCCTGAATTCTTCATCCTTCGGAACGTACACTTTATCTCTGAAATAGAGTATGCCATCCTTGAAGACTTGGAATTCTGACTTCTGGTCCTCCATTGCCTCCTTCTTGTGCTTGTTCAGGGTTAAATCGAGGTCTTGGCTGGCCTTGATTTCTTCTAGGAGTATTGATTGGAGGGTCATTTCAGACAACTTCTCCATTAGAATCTCGATTTCACCATTACATAGCTCCTTCTAAAGGGCTTCTGGCAAGGCATTGATAACCATAAGCGATGAAGAGTATTTTCTACTCAATGCATCGGCCACCTTGTTGGCTTTCCCTGGGTGATATAGGATCTCGCAGTCGTAATCCTTCACTAATTATAGCCATCTTCACTGCCTCATGTTGAGCTCCTTCTACGTGAAGATGTATTTGAGGCTTTGGTGGTCCGTATAAATCTCGCACTTGACGCCATATAGATAATGCCTCTATATTTTCAGCACAAACACAACCGCTGCTAGCTCCAGGTCATGAGTCGGATAATTCCTCTCATGGTTCTTAAGTTGTCGCGAGGCATAAGTGACTAATTTCCCAATCTGCATCAATACGACTCCCAGTCCGATCTTAGATGCATCACTGTAGATTATAAAATTTCCCTGTCCAGCGTCTGCTATGGTCAGGATCGGAGTGCTCGTGAGTTTGCGTTTTAGCTCTTGGAAGCTTTTCTCGCATTTATCCGTCCACTCATACTTCTTCTCCTTCTTAGTGAGTGCTGTGAGTGGTACGGCTAACTTCGAGAACCCTTCTACGAAACGTCTGTAATAGCCTGCTAGGCCTAGGAAACTGCGGATCTCTGTTACGTTCTTCGGAGTCGATCATTTGCTGACTGCTTCGACTTTCGCTGGGTCTACTGATACTCCGTCTTTGGAGACCACGTGACCAAGAAAATGGACCCTTTCCAGCCAAAACTCGCACTTGGAGAATTTGGCGTGTAGCTGGTGCTCCTTTAGCTTGAGTAGGATAGCTTTCAGATGCTCCTCGTGTTCCTCCCTTGTTTTAGAATACACAAGTATGTCATCGATAAACACAATGACAAACTTGTCTAAGAACTCCTTGAACACTCTATTCATCATATCCATGAAGGTTGCGGGGGCATTCGTTAGTCCGAATGACATAACGAGGAACTCGTAGTGTCCATATTGTGTACAAAAGGCTGTCTTGGGTATGTCTGCACCTTTAATCCGTAGTTGGTGATACCCGGAACGTAGGTTGATTTTCGAGAACACTACAGCGTCTCAGAGCTGGTCAAATAGATTGTCGATTCGTGGCAACAAATACTTGTTCTTTATAGTGACCTTGTTCAGCTCCCTATAATCGATGCACATCCTTAACGTTCCATCATTCTTCTTCATGAATAAAACTGGTGCTCCCCACGGTGAACAGCTCTGTCAAATGAAGCCCTTATCCATTAGGTCCTTCAACTGGGCCTGGATTTCCTTTAACTCTGCCGGGGCCATTCTGTATGGGGCCTTGGAGATGGGGGCTGATCTTGGTAACAGCTCGATCTCGAATGATATTTCCCTTTTTGGCGGAAGTCCTAGCAGATCCTCTGGGAATACTCCTATGAATTCTCTGACCATTAGGACATCTTCAAGCCTTATCTCTACTTCCTGGTTGCTATCTACCATGTGTGCTAGGAAACCGGTGCATCCACTAGATAAAAGTTTGTGAGCCCTCATAACGGATATTATTATCTTTGGTTGCTTCAATGATAGCCCTTCGTAGACAAACTTCTTGTTCCCGTTCAGCTCGAAGGTAACCTCTTATCTTCGACAGTCTATTACGGCGCTATACTTATCGAGAAGTCCATTCCCACGATTACGCCGTAGTCGCACATGTCGATGACGATTAGGTCTATACTCAGCTCGTACCCACTGATAACTACTGGTACATGTCTTGCCCAATAGCTAGACAACAAAACTTCCCCAGAGGGAAAGGCAGTTCGGAAAGTTTGGTTCATCTTGTCTATGTTCTGACCTAGTTCTCTAGCAAACTTTGACGACACAAAAGAATGAGTAGCTCCAAAATCAAATAATACTAATGCAATGGAGTTGGCGACAGAAAGTTGACCTGTCACCACGGTTGAGGTTCCAGCTTCTGCATCATCCCTTGTAAAGGTGTAAATTCTCCCCTGCATCTTTGGAGCTTCCAGTCTACCTTGGGTGATAGGTGTACCTTCAATTCTGGCTTGGGTGGCATGTAGTTGGCCGTTACTGGCACAGGCTTGGCCCTGCTGATTCTGAGGGTTTGAGCGGCATTATTTAGCGAAGTGGCCTTCCTTACCACAGATGTAGCAACCGCTAGTTCCTAAGCGGCACTCCCCTAGGTGGTTCTTCCCGCATTTCGGGCAAGGAGGGTACTGACTGCCATTTCCTCCCTGATTATTCTTCTTCTGGGGAAATTCCTCTGTTGCCCTTGGTTATTCTGGCTTCCTTTCCTCTTGTTGTTATGGGACTATCGGTTACTCTGACTGTTTCTCGTATTCTAACCCTTATGTTGTGAATCAGGGTTCGGTCTTCCCCTGTTGGGTGTGGCCAGTGTCTTCTCCTTTCTCTTGGCCTTGAAGATCTGTGCTTTTCTCTCCCTATCTTGGGCCAACCAGTATTCGGCCCTGATGGCTTGGCTAACACACTCAGCCACCATTGTTGGTCCGCGGCTTCCACCGCATACTTGGACGGCAATGTCGGTTCTGAACATCTTCAGCATCCTTCTGACCCCTTTCCTTTTCGGTTGGCACCAGGTCAGGGCATAGTCAGGCTAGCTGCTCGAACTTGTGAATAGCTTCATTACAGTCATACTACCTTGGCGTAGATTGTTGAACCCATCTTGTTGTGCTGCCAAGGCTTTATCATTGAAATACATTTCTCTGAACTCAATAATGAAGTTTGCCCAGTTCATTGCATTAACGTCTCTCCTGATAGCCACTGTCTTCCACCACTATCGTGCTCCTTTACATAGGGCAAGGGATACACACAGTACCTTTTCCCTCTCAGTTAGCCCTACAAGGTCTAGGATGACTTGGATGTCAGTTAGCCAATCATCTGCCTCGATAAGGTTAGTTGTCCCCTCAAACTCTGGCGCCTTCAGATGCCGAAATCGCTCGTATAAGTCACCATCTCTTGAGACTGGCAAGGGAACATCTGCTGCTATAGGAGCAACCACAACTCGGCCTTAGTTTGAGTCAAAACTGATATATCTAGACTCAGGACGCCCAAATTAGTCAAACGGGCACCTAACACGTTTTTCGAGGTGGGACAACATAGATCTCGAAAAATGATCCAAACGACCCCAGACGGACATAAGACTGATAAAATTAAAATCAGAATGTCTGAATTAGTCAAGAGAGACTGTGTCTGAAATTTCACCCAGGAACGCCCCGGTTTGCGTACGAAAGGACAACATAGTGTAGACACAACCACAGTATAGGAAATGAATAGTGATTTGACATAGAATGAGCTCTTAGATAGTATAAAACAATTAGAAATCATCAGTACAAAAATCAGATTCAGAAAATCCAATTTTTGGATGAAAATTAGAACACTGCCGAGAAAAGGCCGAAAAACTAAGTAGAAAACTAGACTGCATAGAACCGATTCGGTTGGACCATTACCCCAACCAAACCGTGCCCCTTTTGGTTAGGAAACAGCTGCAAAACCAGCTAAAAATGATCCTTTAAATCAAGGGATGTGTTGGAGTTTTTAGATTAAAAAAATGGGGTTTTAAGAACAAAAGGACCATGACCATTTAATGCAAACTTCCTCCCTTTCACCCTCCATCATGGCCTCCGAAAATTTAAGGGCTGCAGCAAAAATTTTTGTCCCCCAATTGAGCTAAATTGTAGCTTAATTAAGAGGGCTTAGAGTTAAGCAAAGTTGCTTAGACTTGCCTATAAAAAGGTGCAACCACCCTCAGGTCTCACTTTTCCCATTTGCTCACAAAAACTCTCAAGAAAAATACAGCTTTCTCTCCCCTTTCTCTTCAGAAAATCTGACCCCTTTTCAGCCCCTAAACCACCCATATTTTCACATAACTTTCACACAAAAGCTTGGCCACACAAGTTGCTAGAGGTGCACTCTTCCAAGGTAGTTTCGGTAAGACCCTAGAACCGAAATTTTTCTATGGTTTAGTTTTTCATCTTGGCTTGATATTAAGAGAAACGTTTTGTTTTCCTTGTGTTCTCATTCTAGCACAAATGACCTCTCAACCCCCGTTGTTTTCCATGGAGCCTTGATAGCCACCCTTGGCTCGGTTGTGCTTCGATCAAAGCACTCTAAGATATAAACCGAAATACCCCCATCTTTTGTGGTTAGTTATTTTTAAGTTTTTGATCAAAGGAGATTTATGTGTATTTGTTTATGCACATGGGTTGTAATAAGTTATTTGAGCCCTTAGCTTTTAGTTTTTAAATTTTTTGTGATTGTGGTTGTGTTTACTTTAGTTTACAAGTGGTTTGAGATATGTGTGTGCACGAGTGTGTAGAGGGTGGCTGGACACAAAATCTGTCCCCAGGATAAGCCACGGATTTTGGCCATTTTGACCCACTTAGGGTCTGAATATGGGATTTGGTAAAACATGAAGTTTTAAGGAAATTTTGATACGGTCGTTTTTACATCAAATAGCCATTGGCCAAAAATGAACCTATTACAGACTTTTCAGCTGGTTTTAGTTCGGTGTCCAAAACTAGGAGTAACAAATCCAGACCAAATCAACAGTCTCAGATTTTTATTAAAATGACCCTTTTAGAGGCTGAACCAGACTTTGGTCAAAATACGAAAGTTTTAGATCTCGATGAAACCTTGAAACTGACTTATGAAGGTTTCAAAAATTCGGCCGTTTCGGGCCCCAAACAGACCTGTATTTTAAAAGTGTGTAAAACTGGAACTTTTATAAAAACTGGGCATAAAGGCCACGGGTTTGATGAATTTAGGAGCCGTTAGAGTTAGAGTTAGGCTCCAAAATGAACACGAGAATCATTCATTTCATCGAGGATGAAAAGTTTCATAAACGCCAAATTCTCAAACAAAGCCTTTTCGAATAAGTTTCAAATTATTTTCAAAAAGTGGTCCAACACCACACTTTTGAGCACATTCACCATGTGTTCCCTTTAAATGACTTAGAAAGGATTTCAACAAAAACACCTTCATCCTCCAATGGGGTGAGGTGAGACTCGTTTTCAAAAATGTGGGGACACCATACCCCTTTCAAACCATTTCAAACTCTTTGCTTTTAAAAAAAATGTGGGGACGCCATACCCCTTTCAAAATGAAAAAAATCCTTTTTGTAAGAATTCCTAGATTTAAACAAGTTTTTCAAAAAGGGTTCGTGCATAGCCCTAAGAGAGGTTTCACACAGAACAAAGGACGTTTTTAGTGCAATCTAGTAGAGGTAGCCTGGGTGGCTACTAAACCAAAAACGCAAGGTAACCTAGTAGACTACCACACCTAAACAAGCAAAGTAACCCGGACGGTTACTATACCAATCCTATGCATAGTAGCTAGATAGGCTACCTAGCTGCCAAAACGCGAGGTAATCGGTTGGTTGACTGATTGGTAAATCAGTCAAGGATCGTGTTTAGAGCAACATTGTGAGGAACATTAATTTAACTGTCAAGAAGACAGTTAATCAAACGCGACGGAAACTAGACAACAAATTTCTAGATAGGCCAATAGGGTACCGAGGGACCCCGATACCACATGAAAACACGAGTATAGGCAAAAGTAGCCTAAGGACGTGGTAGTTAATTTATGGGGCCATAAATTAATTAACCATATACGAAAAAGTTAACTCTCGAGATAGAGAGTAAGTAGTGCCGATGACAATCAGTATCGAGTAATTATCTACTTTAGTGACTAACAGTATTGGTGACTTAGAGAAGATATTAACGAGAGACGTTATTGATGACAGGTAGTAACCTGTAAATTTTTAAAGGCCCAAATACAAGTGCTTGCAATTAGGTAAGTACAACTCCGCCTGCAGCATGAATAAAATAATATTAAAATGATGGTTTTACAATATGTTAAGTATGCCTTACATGCACACGATGTTGCACAGCATACATAAGAGCATATAGTTTCACAATCGCGTAGATTGATGAAAGAACAAGTTAGAAGCCATAGATCCCTATCGCGTAGGATTGGGGATAGCTTAGAGAAGAGTATGGCTAGAACAGTTAAACAAGATGGAAATAAATACGTGTGTTGTACCGGCTCCTTCAGTCGAAGGGGTTTCCAGTTAAAGATAGTTAAGGCCAAAAGTTGAGCATCAGTTGATGGCTCTTCGGCATTAGTTGACCTCGGGCGTTACTGTTAGTCTGTGCGCACACGGTACTGCCATATGGGCCCTAAATAGACAAGAGAAAGAAAAGAGTACTAAAGCATAAATGAACATAACCGGATCATGCATAGTACACTGTCCGCATTAGTTCACTATGCTTTCAGCTACAGTAAGACACATGCTTTTACATAAAGTAATCTGTATGCATATAGTATGTAAAGTTTGTATGCTATGACATGATATGTGATGATATGGTATATGCTGAGTGGTATATGTGACTATCTTGCATGCTTGTGCGTTTTTTAAGTATGTATTATGTTTAAACATGTTTTGCGGTTAACATGTTGTGCTTACTGGGTGTAAAGCTCACGGAGTATGTTCATACTGTAGGTAAGTGTCCTATGGCATAAGCCACGATGGGCAGTGTTGGCGGCAGAGGCGGATGTGAGGAGAGGTTATGGACACCTTACGAGTAAACTTCCGCATAGTTTGAGTAACCAGTATTTTGAATAGTAATAATAACCGTTAAATAGTATTTTTGAATAGTAACGGTTACATAGTATTTTGAATAGTAGTAGTTGAATAGTATTTTCGAATAAAAACCGATGGGTACTATTCAAAAATACTATTCCACAAAATCAACAGTATAAGTATATTTGTAAGATTAAATTTGTTATGTTCCAAATTCCGCTTTTAATAGTACGTGTACGCGAATAGTAAATACGTACACATTTTTAAAAAAATTTCCTAAAATTAGGGTAACCTATTAAAGATATTTTAAGTAAACATTATTCAATTGCAAGAGAGCATAAGTATAAGTAAAGAAATAGTAGTTTTACAGTGACGGTTCGGGCCGCTCAGGGCACGGGGTGTCACAATTGGTATCAAGATCGGTCAAGACTTCGAATTGTCCCTGAACAAGCTCAAAAAGGAGGCTACAGAGGACCAAAGTTCAGAGTTTAAGATCCCTAAGGACGACATACTCTACTATAGAGATAGAGTGTGTGTTATGAAAGATGAAGAACTCACGAAGCGAATCCTTTTGGAACCTTGCGAGACATCATATTCCATACATCCGGTGGTGAATAAGATGTACAAGTACCTGAAGGAAAGCTTCTGGTGGCTTGGAATGAAGAATGACATTGTCGAGTTCATCGCTAGATACCTTACGTGCCAGAAGGTTAAGGTAGAACACTAGCACCCAGCAGGATAATCGTAGAAAATTAAGCTACCCGAGTAGAAATGGGACCAGATTTCATAGTCGGATTGCCGAAGACATCAAACGATAATGACACAATTTGGGTGATTGTAGATAGACTGACGAAATTAGCTAGATTTTTTAGCAATGAAAGTTAGCTACTCAGTGGAACGACTAGCAGAAATTTATGCAGCATAGTTCATGAAATGGCACAGAGTACCAGAATTGATCATCTCAGATCGTAGTGGATGCTTTACCTCCAGATTTTGGCAAAGCATTCAGGCCGCATTATGGTCCAAGTGAGAGTTCAGCGTAGCATTTCATCCTCAGACCGACAGTTAGTCTGAGAAGACCATACAGATGTTAGAGGACATGTTGAGACCTACATCCTAGACTTCAAAGGAAATTGGGATCAGAAGCTACCATTGAGCGAGTTCTCGTACAACAGCAACTGCCATTTCTCGATAGGAATGGCACCGTACGAGACACTTGGTGGAAGGAAATGTAGATCCCTGGCTCATTAGTACGAAACCGGAGAGAAACGACTAATTAGCTCGGATATCATCAAGAATTCCATGGCAGACGTGAAGTTGATACGAGAAACATTAGATACAGCACATAGTCGATAGAAGAATTTTGATGATAAGCACCGTAGACCCCTCGAGTTTCAAGTAGGAGACTCGGTCGTTCTCAAGGTGACACCCATGAAAGGGGTGGTGCACTTTGAAAAAAAAGGAAAGCTCCGTCCTAAGTACATAGGACCCTCGAGATAATAGAGAAAGCCGGGAAGGTGGCTTATAGACTAGCACTTCCTCCCAAGTTAGTTACAGTGCACAACGTCTTTCACATCTTGATGCTGAAGAAGCACGTGCCAGACAGCTCCCATGTTCTTAGCCAAGAATCCATTGTAGTATACGCTGATTCAACGTACGAGGAGAGACCAGTGTGGATCCTAGTCAGAGAGGAGAAAGTATTTAGGAATAAAGTATACCGCTAGTAAAAGTGTTGTGGCGGAATCACAGTGTTGAGGAAGCCACATGAGAATGGGAAGAAGACATGAGAAGAGACGTCCTGGAATTATTCTAATTTTCGAGGATGAAAATTTTGTAAAAGGGGTAGGTTGTAATGAACGCCATTTTCATGGCACCTACTTACCTGTAATAAGTCATTAAGGAATCAAATGGACATAATTTAATGCCTTTTAGTACAAATTTAAGTAACACGGTCAGGTACACGTCCGTGTGAATGACCGTGTGCCATTCGGACTGTATATCTATTAGTAACTGTGTGAGTGTACATGGCCGTGTAGTGTAACACGATCAAGTACACGGCTGTGTAAGAGGTCGTGTACCGCTCAGATAGATGAATGTATTTCAAAGAAATGGCCATGTTGAGTAGTCTCAACTAGTACACGCCCGTGTTTGAAATGTATACGTCCGTGTTGCGTTGCACACGCACGTGTAGAAGGCTGTGTAATGAGCCGAGAGCCACTGTAATGACTCTCGTGAATTATGAAACTTAATTACTATGTAATGATGTAATTAAGTTAATAAACACAGTGTGCTTTTCAATTGAATGAATTAAATGAGAATAGTAACGTTTAATTACTATTCATACAGCGAAAGGGGCAACCGACGGTGAAATCGGTCCACCCTATTATGTGAGTATGCGTTGAGACACGCAATATCAAGAAACCGGTCAAGACGACCATTTCATGATACAGAACTGATGAGCTAGTCATCAGTACGCTCAGACTGGTCACCTGAGTGTAGCAGCGATAATTGCCCTAATAGATATACAGTATCGAGAAAAGTGGTCTAGATCACCTATTCTCGCCCATAGACTGACAAAATCAAAGTCAAAACGCTCAGATTAGTCAGTCAGATAGTGAATAGTGAATAGTGATTAGTGAATAGTGAGAAATATAGTGTCAGGTTAGTGGCCAAGACGGCCTTAATCTGGCATAAAACTAACATATTTATAGTCAGCAGGCTCAATCTGGTCAATTGAGCATAAAATGTAGATTTTGTTTAAGAGATACGCAGTATCAGGATGAGGGTCAAGACGACATTTTCTCGCCCCGAAACTGATATATTTAGACTCAGGACGCCCAAATTAGTCAATCAGACACCTGATACGTTTTTCGAGATGGGGTCATATAGATCCTGAAAACTAGTCTAGAAGACCTCAGATGGACGTAAAACTGATAAATTTGAAATCAGCACGTCCAAATTAGTCAAGGGAGACTGTGTTTGAAATTTCACGCGAAAACGCCTTGTTATGCGTACGCAGTGTCAACACAGTGTAGGCCTAACCACAGTATCAAGAAATTGGTCAAGATGACCTTTTCTTAATATAAAACTAATATATTTGGATTCAGAATGCTCAAATTAGTCATTTGAGCACGAAAAGTAATTTTTGATCGAGAACCATACAGTATCGGAAAACTGGTCGAGATGATCTCGGATGAAGATAAAACTGATATGTTTGGGTTCAGCACGCCCAAATTAGTCAGTATAGCCTATCTTAAAATTTTTCAAAAAATTAGTATAAAAGGACGAAATTTTTGGGATCCTTCTACAATAGCCTCCATAATTTTTCCAAATCTCATTTTCTCCCCCCACACCACACACACCACACCACACAAAGATGAACAGTAAGCCCCGATCGAATCCGACCTCTATTTTCGACACCGCCGGCACCATTGGAAAGCTCTCGACAAGCAAATTCCAACGGTGGGCCGAGTCAACTGAACCGACGCCGGAGCACGCTGCACGCGTAGCCCAAAGTCGCCGGTGGCCGAATTTTTCAAACCGCCGTATCTCCGCCGTCTGACGTCCAAATGCCACGATTTCGGTCCCAATGGATTCATGGTGAAGAGTAGAACAAAACCCAGACTTTATTTCACATCAACAGCCGCCGGATCACGCCGCCCAAACTCACGTCATCGCCGCTATGTCGCCATCTTGGAATCCACTGATTCCGGTGGATTTGAGTTACAAGGTTGGTATCAAAATGTTCAAAACAACACGTAGATCAAAAGGCCCAAATCAATTTTGGGCAACAACGCCGGAAAATGAAGATCAAATACCGCCGCCATCACCAACTTTTTAAGGGCCTATTTCCAGCGATGGGAGCCTCGATTGGTGAAATGGACACCACCAATGGGTTCCTCTCGTCGAGCTCTTCAAGAGTGGTCGCCACTCCCATCGCCGTCGTGGTCAACGCCGATCAACGGCCGGTCAACGGCGACTCAGAGACCGAAAATTGAAGAATGGCCCGTTGGCCTATTTTCGACGTTCCAAACACATCTGTAGCATTGGATTTGCAAACCGAAGCTTCAAAAGTGAAGAACGTCGATTCAAAGATTGTGCGGTCGAGACCGAACGGTTCATTCGACCGCCGACGGGAATGATTTTGGTAGTAGTTTCTATCCCTTGATTCCTCAATTTATTATTGGAAATAATTATGTATTAATTATGGTTTACTGACTTGAGGAATTGTAAGGAATAAGGATGAAATGTCGAAAAAGAGAATGTGAGAAAATGTGAATATTTTAACGTAAAAAGTTGAGCTTTTACGTTAAAATTAGGCCTCTAGTTTAGTACGTGGTAGGATAGAATAGGTTAGATAGTTTTGAGGCGTTTCCTAAACTCCGCGAACCCAAAAATTAAGCAAAAATGCTACCAAAATTTCTAAAACGGCACAAAGGGGTATTTTAGGAAATGAGGGGTGAAAATGTGATCAGGATGGAAACCCGAGCCCCCTCGATGACTTAGGTCCTGGAAAGAAAGACGGACGTTTTGAAGATTAGTAAACGCCCTATTAGAAATCTCGTAATGTAAGAGAACGACCCCTATGTCGGAATAGTACCACTCAAGGGACGGGTGTGAGCTAAGTATAAAATTTGAGGTGGTTAAATCGGTAAAGGTAACCCGATAAGCTAAACAGCCAATACACAAGATATACAGTCAGTCGACTGGTCGGTTGATCAGTCAAGGATCAAGTTTGAATGGGTCAGTGAGGGACGGTGATTAATTGTCAAGTAGACAAATTAATCAAGTTCGATTAGAAATTAATATCAAATTCCCAAAGTAGAGCAGTTGGTTACCGATAGGCATTGGTACCACACAATGATAGGTATATTAGTCACCAACGATAGAGTGACCTAAGGGCAATGTTAATTAATTTATTGGGTAAATAAATTAATTAACCATGATTAGAAAATCAAATTCTTAAGAGAAGGGCAATTAGTACAGATAAGAATCGGTACCACATAACGATAAAGTTTTTATTAGTCACTAATGACCACAGTGACCTAAGAGTGAATGTTAATGTAATGCATTATGATTATAGGGAGGTACCTGTATTGTGACAAAGATGAGAGTATAAATTGTCCGCTGATAGGTAAGTACAACTCCGCCTGCAGCATGGATAAAATGATTTAAAATGATGCTTTTCCAGTATTTTAAGTATGTATCTTACACACGATGCTGCACAGCATACATAAGAGCATATAGTTTCACAATCAAGTTGATTGATGAAAAAGCAAGTTAGATGGCATACGTCCCTACCAGGTAGGATTTGGGACAGCTTAGAGAAACATATGGCTAGAAAAGATAAACAAGACGAAAAGTAGTAAGCGTGTCGTACCGGCCCTTTCAGATGAAGGGGTTTTAAGTTAAAGCAGAAAGTTGAGCATTTGTTGATGGCTCTCCGGCTATTTTACCACGGGCGTTACCAATGGTCTGTGCATGCACGGTACTGAAACATGGGCCCTAAATAGACAAGAAAAGAAAAGAGAAGTTTAAAGCATAAATGAACATAACCGGACCATGCATTAGTTATAGTTATGCTTTCTTTTTCAGTAGAGTGCATACAGTACACGATGCTTCTGTCATGCATAAAGTATGTTAAGTTTTATATTCAATGTTATGACATGTTATGTGATGACATGATATGTGAGCTGATATGTGATATGCTTATATGGTATGTGATTTATTAAGTGATATATGTCATGCTTATGATTTTAAGTATGTTCTATGTTTTAAACATGTTTTGCGGTTAACATGTTGTACTTACTGGGTGTAAAGCTCACGGAGTGTGTTCATGCTATAGGTAAGCATCCTATAGCGTAAACATCAAGGGGCGATGATGGCGGCGGAGGCGGATGTGAGGATGAGGTTATGGATACACCGCGAGTATTTTTCTACACAGTATGAGTAAATAGTATTTTGAATAGTGAGGGTTAAACGATATTTTGGAACAGTAAACAGTATATGTATGAATAGTATATTTAAATAGTATCTGGTAAATAGTAATATGATAAACAAGTATATAAGTGTGTATGTATAATTGAAATCCTTATGTTTTTTCAAATTCTGCATTTTAAAAAGTATACGTACGTGAACAGTAAATACGTACGCGTATATAAAAAAAATTGCCTCTAAATTTATAGTATTAAATTCAGTAAGTTTAAGTATTGGTTTTAAAGAAGAAGTATAAGTAAAAGTTAAAGAAGCAAGTAATAGTTTTTCAGTAACGGTCCGGACCGCTGAGGGCACAGGGCATCACAGTTGGTATCAAAGCCCCGTGCCCTAGGCGGCCCGGACCATCACTGTAAAACTACTGTTTCTTTACTTTTACTTATACTTTCTTACAATTGAATATTGCTTACTTAAAATATCTTTAATAGGTTACCCTAATTTTAGAAGAAATTTTTTTTAAATGCGTACGTATTTACTATTCATGTACATGTACTATTAAAAGCAGAATTTGAAACATAATAAATTTAATCTTACAAACATACTTATACTATTGATTTTGTAGAATAGTATTTTTAAATAGTATCCATCGGCTTTTATTTGAAAATACTATTCAACTACTATTATTCAAAATACTGTGTAACCGTTACTATTTAAAAATACTATTTAACGATTACTATTACTATTCAAAATACTGGTTACTCAAACTATGCGGAAGTTTACTCGTAGGGTGTCCATAACCTCTCCTCACATTCGCCTCTGCCGCCATCACTGCCCACCGTGGCTTATACCATAGGATGCTTACCTACAGCATGAACACACTCTGTGAGCTTTATGCCCAGTAAGCACAACATGTTAACCGCAAAACATGTTTAAACATAATACATACTTAAAAAAAAGCATAAGCATGCAAGATAGTCACATATACCACTTAGCATATACCATATCATCACATATCATGTCATAGCATACAAACTTTACATACCATATGCATATAGATTACTTCATGTAAATGCATGTATCTTACTGTAGCTGAAAGCATAGCGAACTAATGCGGACAGTGTACTATGCATGATCCGGTTATGTTCATTTATGTTTTAGTACTCTTTTCTTTCCCTTGTCTACTTAGGGCCCATGTGTCAATACCGTGTGTGCGCAGACCAACGGTAATGCCCGAGGTCAACTAATGCCGAAGAGCCATCAACTGATGCTCAACTTTTGGCCTTAACTTTCTTTAACTGGAAACCCCTTCGACTGAAGGAGCCGGTACGACACACCTATTTATTTCCATCTTGTTTAACTATTCTAGCCATACGCTTCTCTAAGCTGTCCCCAATCCTACGCAATAGGGATCTATGGCTTCTAACTTGTTCTTTCATCAATCTACGTGATTGTGAAACTATATGCTCTTATGTATGCTGTGCAACATCGTGTGCATGTAAGGCATACTTAACATACTGTAAAACCATCATTTTAACATCATTTTATTCATGTTACAGGCGGAGTTGTACTTACATAATTGCAAGCACTTGTATTCGCGCCTTTAAAAATTTGCAGGTTACTACTTGTCACCAATAACATCTCTCGTTAATATCTTCTCTAAGTCACCAATACTATTAGTGACTAATGTAAATAATCACTTGGTACCAATGGCTGTCGGCACTACTTGCTCTCTATCTGGAGAGTTAACTTCTTCGCTTGTGGTTATTAATTTATGGCCCCATAAATTAATTACCACGCTCTTAGGTTACTTTTGCCTATACTCATCTTTCATGTGGTACCGAGATCCTTCGGCACCCTATTGGCCTGTCTGGGAATTTGGTGTCTAATTTTCATTGCATTCGATTAACTATCTTCTTGGTAGTTAAATCAACGTTCCTCACAATGTTGCTCTGAACACGGTCCTTGACTGATTTACCGATCAGTCAACCAACCGATTACCTTGCGTTTTGGCAACTAGGTAGCCTATCGGGCTACTATGCATAGGCTTGGTATAGTAATCTTGTAGGTTACTTTGCTTGTTTAGGTGTGGTAGTCTACCGGGTTACCTTGCGTTTTTGGAATAGTAGCCACCCAGGCTACTTCTACCATATTACACTAAAAACGTCTTTTGTTCTGTGTGAGACCTCTCTTAGGGTTATGCACGAACCCTTTTTGAAAAACTTGTTTAAAGTTAGGAATTGTTACAAAAAGGATTTTTTTTTTTTTCATTTTGAAAGGGGTATAGCGTCCCCACGTTTCTTTTAAAAGCAAAGAGTTTGAAATGGTTTGAAAAGGGTATGGTGTCCCCACATTTTTGAAAACGAGTCTCACCTCACCCTGTTGGAGGATGAGGGTGTTTTTGTTGAAATCCTTTCTAAGTCATTTAAAGGGAACACATGGTGAATGTGCTCAAAAGTGTGGTGTTGGACCACTTTTTGAAAATAATTTGAAACTTGTTCGAAAAGGCTTTGTTTGAGAATTTGGCGTTCATGAAACTTTTCATCCTCGACGAAATGAACAATTCTCATGTTCATTTCGGAGCCTAACTCTAACTCTAACGGCTCCTAAATTCATCAAACCTATGGCCTTTGTGCCCAGTTTTTATAAAAGTTCCAGTTTACACACTTTTAAAAACAGGTCTATTTGGGGCCCGAAACAGCCGAATTTTTGAAATCCACACATGTCAGTTTCAAGATTTGCATTAAATGGTCATGGTCCTCTTGTCCTTAAAACCCCATTTTTTAATCTAAAAACTCCAACACATCCCTTGATTTAAGGGATCATTTTCAGCTGGTTTTGCAACTGGTTTTGTAGCTATTTTCCTAACCAAAGGGGGCATGGTTTGGTAGGGGTAAAGGTCCAACCGAATCGGTTCTGTGCAGTCTAGTTTTCTACTGCGTTTTTCGACCCTTCTCTTGGCAGTGTTCTAATTTTCATCCAAAAATTGGATTTTCTGAATCTGATTTTTTTACTGATGATTTCTAATTGTTTTATACTATCTAAGAGCCCATTCTATGTCAAATCATTATTTATTTCCTATACTGTGGTTGTGTCTACACTGGTTGTCCTTTCGCACGTAAACCGAGGCGTTCCTAGGTGAAATTTCAGACACAGTCTCTCTTGACTAATTCAGACGTTCTGATTTCAATTTTATCAGTCTTATGTCCATCTGGGGTCGTCTGGACCATTTTTCAATATCTGTGTGGTCTCACCTTGAAAAACGTGTCAGGTGTCCGTTTGACTGATTTGGGCGTCCTGAATCTAGATAAATCAGTTTTGAGTCAAACTAAGGCCGTCTTGGCCATTAACTTGACATTATGTCTTACACTATTCACTGTTCTCTGTTCTAACTGACTAGTCTGAGTGTTCTGACTCCGATTTTGTCAGTCTCTAGGTGAGAAGAGGTCATCCACGGTCGTGTAAGAAACCGTGTACTGATCGGATTGTTTTATGAGAGAGGCCGTGTGAGTTAACATGGCCGGGTAGTTTTACATAGTCAGGTACACAACTGTGTAAGTGGCCGTGTTCCACTCGCGTAAAGTGAGCATGGTCCAAGACACGGCCATGTTAAGAAAGCTCGGCTAGTGCACGCCCGTGCTCGAGCTATACACGCCCGTGTTAGAACCCGTGTAGAAGGCCGTGTACTGAACAAAGAGCCAATTTGAAGACTTTCATAATGCGTGAAACCTAATTACTATGAAATGAGTAATTAAGTTGATAAATACAGCATAAATTCCAGTTGAATTGACTAAACATGTGTAGTACTGTTTATTACTATTCATATAGTGAAAAGGGGTAACCGACAGAGAACCCGGTCCACCCTGTTATGTGTATAAGTGTATGAGATACGTAGTGTCATGAAACTGGTACGGATGACCATTTCCTAACACAAGACTGGTGAGCAGATCACTAAAATGCCCGGATCAAACGTCTGAGCACAACAACGAGAATCTCCCTAGTAGGGGTACAGTATCGAGAAAATGGTCCAGATGACCTCTTCTCACCCAGATACTGACAAAATCAGAGTCAGAACACTCAAACTAGTCAGTTAGAACAGAGAACAGTGAATAGTGTAAGACACAGTGTCAATTTAATGGCCAAGACGGCCTTAGTTTGACTCAAAACTGATATATCTAGACTCAGGACATCCAAATTAGTCAAACGGGCACCTGACATGTTTTTCGAGGTGGGACCACACAGATCTTAAAAAATGGTCCAGGCGACCCCAGACGGACATAAGACTGATAAAATTGAAATCAGAATGTCCGAATTAGTCAAGAGAGACTGTGTCTGAAATTTCGCCTAGAAACGCCTCGGTTTACGTGCGAAAGGACAACACAGTATAGAGACAACCACAGTATAGGAAATGAATAGTGATTTGACATAGGATGGGCTCTTAGATAGTATAAAACAATTAGAAATCAACAGTACAAAAATCGAATCCAAAAAATCCAATTTTTGGATGAAAATTAGAACACTGCCAAGAAAGGGCCGAAAAACGCAGTAGAAAACTAGACTGCACAGACCCGATTCGGTTGGACCTTTACCCCAACCAAACCATGCCCCTTTGGTTAGGAAAACAGCTGCAAAACCAGCTGAAAATAATCCGTTAAACCAAGGGATGTGTTGGAGTTTTTAGATTAAAAAAATGGGGTTTTAAGGACAAAAGGACCATGACCATTTAATGCAAACTTGCTCCCTTTTACCCTCCATCATAGCCTCCGAAAATTTAAGGGCTACATCACATATTTTTTTCCCCCAATTGAGCTAAATTGTGGCTTAATTAAGAGGGCTTAGAGTTAAGCAAAGTTGATTAGAGTTGCCTATAAAAAGGTACAACCACCCTTAGGTCTCACTTTTTCCATTTGCTAACAAAAACTCTCAAGAAAAATACAGCTTTCTCTCACCTTTCTCTTCAGAAAATCTGACCCCTCTTCAGCCCCTAAACCACCCATATTTTCACATAACTTTCACACAAAAGCTTGGCTATACAAGTTGCTAGAGGTGCACTCTTCCAAAGTAGTTTCGGTAAGACCCTAGAACCGAAATTTTTCTATGGGTTAGTTTTTCATCTTGGCTTAATATTAAGATAAACGTTTTGTTTTCCTTGTGTTTACATTCTGGCACAAGTGACCCCTTAATCCCCTTTGTTTTCCATGGAGCCTTGATAGCCACCCTTGGCTCGGTTGTGCTTGGATCAAAGCACTCTAAGGTATAAACCGAAAAACCCCCATCTTTTGTGGTTAGTTGTTTTTAAGTTTTTGATCAAAGGAGATTTATGTGTATTTGTTTATGCACATGGGTTGTAATAAGTTATTTGAGCCCTTAGCTTTCAGTTTTTAAAGTTTTTATGGTTATGGTTGTGTTTACTTTAGTTTACAAGTGGATTGAGATATGTGTGTGCACGAGTGTGTAGAGGATGGCTGGACACAAAATCTGTCGCCAAGACAAGCTATAGATTTTGGCCATTTTGACCCATTTAGGTTCCGAATCTGGGATTTGGTAAAACATAAAGTTTCAAGGAAATTTTGATACAGTCGTTTTCGTATCAAATAGCCATTGGCCAAAAATGAACCTACGATAGACGTTTCGGCTGGTTTTGGTTTGGTGTCCAAAACTGGGAGTAACAAATCTAGACCAAATGAATAGTCTCAGATTTTTATTAAAATGGGCCTTTTAGAGGCTGAACCAGACTTTGGTCAAAACATGAAAGTTTTAGATCTCAACGAAACCTTGAAAGTGAATTATGTGGGTTTCAAAAATTTGGCCGTTTCGGGCCCCAAACAGACCTGTTTTTAAAAGTGTGTAAAACTGAAACTTTTATAAAAACTGAGCACAAAGGCCACGGGTTTGATGAATTTAGGAGCCGTTAGAGTTAGAGTTAGGCTCCGAAATGAACCCGAGAATTGTTCATTTCGTTCAGGATGAAAAGTTTCATGAACACCAAATTCTCAAACAAAGCCTTTTCGAGCAAGTTTCAAATTATTTTCAAAAAGTGGTCCAACACCACACTTTTGAGCACATTCACCATGTGTTCCCTTTAAATGACTTAGAAAGGATTTCAATAAAAACACCCTCATCCTTCAACGGGGTGAGGTGAGACTCGTTTTCAAAAATGTGGGGACACCATACCCCTTTCAAACCATTTCAAACTCTTTGCTTTTAAAAAAAATGTGGGGATGACATAACCCTTTCAAAATGAAAAAAAATCCTTTTTGTAAGAATTCCTATATTTAAACAAGTTTTTCAAAAAGGGTTCATGCATAACCCTAAGAGAGGTTTCACACAGAACAAATGACGTTTTAGTGCAATATGGTAGAGGTAGCCTGGGTGGCTACTATACCAAAAATGCAAGGTAACTCGGTAGACTACCACACCTAAACAAGCAAAGTAACCCAGACGGTTACTATACTAAGCCTACGCATAGTAGCCTGATAGGCTACCTAGTTGTCAAAACGCGAGGTAATCGGTTGGTTGACTGATCGGTAAATCAGTCAAGGACTGTGTTCAGAGCAACATTGTGAGGAACATTGATTTAACTGTCAAGAAGACAGTTAATCAAACACGACAGAAACAAGACACTAAATTCCCAAATAGGCTAATAGGGTACCGAGGGACCCCAGTACCACATGAAAACACGAGTATAGGCAAAAGTAGCCTAAGGACATGGTAGTTAATTTATAGGGCCATAAATTAATTAACCATAAACGAATAAGTTAACTCTTGAGATAGAGAGTAAGTAGTGCCAACGGCAATTGGTATCGAGTAATTATCTACTTTACTCACTAACAGTATTGGTGACTTAGAGAAGATATTAACAAGAGACGTTATTGATGACAGGTGGTAACCTGCAAATTTCTAAAGGTGTGAATACAAGTGCTTGCAATTAGGTAAGCATAACTCCGCCTGCAGTATGAATAAAATAATGTTAAAATGATGGTTTTACAGTATGTTAAGTATGCCTGACATGCACACGATGTTGCACCGTATACATAAGAGCATATAGTTTCACAATCGAGTAAATTGATGAAAGAACATGCTAGAAGCCGTAGATCCCTACCGCATAGGATTAGGGACAGCTTAGAGAAGCATATGGCTAGAACAGTTAAACAAGATGGAAATAAATAGGTGTGTCGTACCGGCTCCTTCAGTCGAAGGGGTTTCCAGTTAAAGAAAGTTAAGGCCAAAAGTTGAGCATCAGTTGATGGCTCTTCGGCATTAGTTAACTTCGGGCGTTACCGTTGGTCTACGCGCACACGGTACTGACACATGGGCCCTAAGTAGACAAGAAAAAGAAAAGAGTACTAAAGCATAAATGAACATAACCGGATCATGCATAGTACACTGTCTGCATTAGTTCACTATGCTTTCAGCTACAGTAAGACACATGCTTTTACATGAAGTAATCTGTATGCATATGGTATGTAAGGTTTGTATGCTATGACATGATATGTGATGATATGGTATATGCTGAGTGGTATATGTGACTATCTTGCATGCTTGTGCGTTTTTTAAGTATGTATTATGTTTAAACATGTTTTGCGGTTAACATGTTGTGCTTACTGGGCGTAAAGCTCACGGAGTGTGTTCATGCTGTAGGTAAGCGTCCTATGGCATAAGCCATGGTAGGCAGTGGTGGTGGCAGAGGCGGATGTGAGGAGAGATTATGGACACCCTATGAGTAAACTTCCGCATAGTTTGAGTAACCAGTATTTTGAATAGTAATAGTAACCGTTAAATAGTATTTTTGAATAGTAACGGTTACACAGTATTTTAAATAGTAGTAGTTGAATAGTATTTTCGAATAAAAGCCGATGGGTACTATTCAAAAATACTATTCTACAAAATCAACAGTATAAGTATGTTTGCAAAATTAAATTTGTTATGTTTCAAATTCCGCTTTTAATAGTACGTGTACGTAAATAGTAAATACGTATGCATTAAAAAAAATTTCTTCTAAAATTAGGGTAACCTATTAAAAATATTTTAAGTAAGCATTATTCAATTACAATAGAGCATAAGTATAAGTAAAGAAACAGTAGTTTTACAGTGACGGCACGGGCCGCCTAAGGCACAGAATAGTATTTTCAAATGGTATCAGTCGGCTGCTATTCAAAAATACTATTCAACTATTAGTATTTAAAAATATTGTGTATCCATTACTATTAAAAAATACTATTTAACGGTTACTATTTAAAAGTACCATTTACTGGTACTATACTGTTACTGTTCAAAATACTGTTTACTTAAACTGTGCAGAAGTTAAACTCGTATGGTGTCCATAACCTCGCCTCACATCCGCCTCCACCGCCGTCATTACCCATCGTGGCTTATGCCATAGGACGCTTACCTACAACATGAACACACTCTGTGAACTTTACGCCCAGTAAGTACAACATGTTAACCGCAAAACATGTTTAAACATAATACATACTTAAAAACGCAAAAGCATGCAAGATTGTCACATATACCACTCAGCATATACCATATCATCACATATCATGTCATAGCATACAAACTTTACCTACCATATGCATACAGATTACTTCATGTAAAAGCATGTGTCTTGCTGTAGCTGAAAGCATAGTGAACTAATGTGAATAGTATATTATGCATGATCCGGTTATGTTCATTTATGCTTTAGTATTCTTTTCTTTCTCTTGTCTACTTAGGGCCCATGTGTCAGTACCGTGTGTGCACAGACCAACGGTAACGCCCGAGGTCAACCAATGCCGAAGAGCCATCAACTGATGCTCAACTTTTGGCCTTAACTTTCTTTAACTGGAAACCCCTTCGACTGAAGGAGCCGGTACGACACACCTATTTATTTTCATCTTGTTTAACTGTTCTAGCCATACGCTTCTCTAAGCTGTCTCCAATCCTACGCGATGGGGATCTATGGTTTCTAACTTGTTCTTTCATTAATCTACGCGATTGTGAAACTATATGCTCTTATGTATGCTATGCAACATCATGTGCATGTAAGGCATACTTAACATACTGTAAAACCATCATTTTAACATCATTTTATTCATGCTGCAGGCGGAGTTGTACTTACCTAATTGCAAGCACTTGTATTCGCACCTTTAGAAATTTACAGGTTACTACCTGTCACCAATAACGTATCTCGTTAATATCTTCTCTAAGTCACCAATACTGTTGGTAACTAAAGTAGATAATCACTTGGTACCGATGGCCGTTGGCACTGCTTGCTCTCTATCTCGAGAGTTAACTTTCTTCGCTTGTGGTTATTAATTTATGGCCCCATAAATTAATTACCCCGCTCTTAGGTTACTTTTGCCTATACTCATCTTTCATGTGGTACCGGGATCCTTCGGCACCCTATTGGCCTGTCTGAGAATTTGGTGTCTAATTTCCGTCGCGTTTGATTAACTGTCTTCTTGATAGTTAAATCAACGTTCCTCTCAGTGTAGCTCTAAACACGGTCCTTGACTGATTTACCAATCAGTCAACTGACTGGTTACCTCACGTTTTGGCAACTAGGTAGCCTATCGAGCTACTATGTGTAGGCTTGGTATAGTAACCGTCCGGGTTACTTTGCTTGTTTTGGTGTGGTAGCCTACCGGGCTACTTCTACCATTTCTTAAAAACGTCCTTTGTTCTATGTGAAACCTCTCTTAGGGTTATGCACGAACCCTTTTTTGAAAAACTTGTTTAAATCTAGGAATTCTTACAAAAAGAATTTTTTTCATTTTGAAAGGGGTATGGCGTCCCCGCATTTTTTTAAAAGCAAAGAGTTAGAAATGGTTTGAAAGGGGTATGGTGACCCTACATTTTTGAAAACGAGTCTCACCTCACCCTGTTGAAGGATGAGGGTGTTTTTGTTGAAATCCTTTCTAAGTCATTTAAAGGGAACACATGGTGAATGTGCTCAAAAGTGTGGTATTGGACCACTTTTTGAAAATAATTTGAAACTTGTTCGAAAAGACTTTGTTTGAGAATTTGGCGTTCATGGAACTTTTCATCTTCAACAAAATGAATGATTCTCGTGTTCATTTCGGAGCCTAACTCTAACTCTAACGGCTCCTAAATTCATCAAACCCGTGGCCTTTGTGCCCAGTTTTTATTAAAGTTCCAGTTTTACACACTTTTAAAAAACAGGTCTGTTTGGGGCCCGAAACAGTCGAATTTTTGACACCTACACAATTTAGTTTTAAGGTTTCATTGAGATCTAAAACTTTCATGTATTGACCAAAGTCTGGTTCAGCCTCTAAAAGGGTTATTTTCATAAAAATCTGAGACTGTTCATTTGGTCCGGATTTGTTACTCCCAGTTTTGGACACCGAATCAAAACCAGCCGAAAAGTCTATCGTAGGTTCATTTTTGGGCAATGGCTATTTGATGTAAAAACGACCTTATCGAAATTTCCTTTATGTTTTACCAAATCCTAGATTCAGATCCTACGTGGTTCAAAATGGCTAAAATCCATGGCTTATCCTAGGGATAGCTTTTGTGTCCAGCCACCCTCTACACACTCGTGCACACACATATCTCAAACCACTTGTAAACTAAAGTAAACACAACCACAACCACAAAAACTTTAAAAACGGAAAGCTAAGGGCTCAAATATCTTATTACGACCTATGTGCATAAACAAATACACATAAATCTCCTTTGATCAAAAACTTGAAAACAACTAACCATAAAAGATGGGGGTTTTTCAGTTTATACCTTAGAGTGCTTTGATCCAAGCACAACTGAGCCAAGGGTGGCTATCAAGGCTCCATGAAAAACAAAGGGGGTTGAGGGGTCACTTGTGCTAGAATGAGAACATAAGGAAAACAAAACGTTTCTCTTAATATCAAGCCAAGATGAAAAACTAAATCATAGAAAAATTTCGGTTCTAGGGTCTTACCGAAACTACCTTGGAAGAGTGCACCTCTAGCAACTTGTGTGGCCAAGCTTTTATGTGAAAGTTATGTGAAAATATGGGTGGTTTAGGGGCTGAAAAGGGGTCAGATTTTTTGAAGAGAAAGGGGAGAGAAAGCTATATTTTTCTTGAGAGTTTTTGTGAGCAAATGGGAGAAGTGAGACCTAAGGGTGGTTGCACCTTTTTATAGGCAACTCTAAGCAACTTTACTTAACTCTAAGCCCTCTTAATTAAGCCATAATTTAGCTCAATTGGGGGACAAAAATCTGTGCTGCAACCCTTAAATTTTCGGAGGCCATGATGGAGGGTGAAAGGGAGCAAGTTTGCATTAAATGGTCATGGTCCTCTTATCCTTAAAACCCCATTTTTTTAATCTAAAAACTCTAACACATCCCTTGATTTAAGGGATCATTTTTAGCTGGTTTTGCAGCTGTTTTCCTAACCAAAGGGGGCACAGTTTGATTGGGGTAAAGGTCCAACCGAATCAATTCTGTGCAGTCTAGTTTTCTACTACATTTTTCGGCCCTTTCTTGGCAGTGTGACGCCCCGTGCCCTCAGTGGCCCAGACCGTCACTGAAAAAATATTACTTGCTTTTTTAACTTTTACTTATACTTCTTCTTTAAAACTGATACTTAAACTTGCTGAATTTAATACCATAAATTTAGAGGGATTTTTTTTGATTATATACGCGTACGTATTTACTATTCACGTACGTATACTATTAAAATGCGAAATTTGAAAAACATAAAGATTTCAATTATACATATACACTTATATACTTATTTATCTGATTACTATTCATCAAATACTATTTAAATATACTATTCATACATATACTGTTTACTGTTCCAAAATACCGTTTAACCTTTACTATTCAAAATACTATTTAACTATCAACGTTCAAAATACTATTTACTCATATTGTGCGGAAGAATACTCGCGGTGTATCCATAACCTCATCCTTACATCCACCTCCGTCGCCATCATCGCCCCTTGGTGTTTATGCTAGAGGACGCTTACCTACAGCGTGAACACACTCCGTGAGCTTTACGCCCAATAAGTACAACATGTTAACCGCAAAACATGTTTAAAACATAACACATACTTAAAATCATAAGCATGACAAATATCACTTAATAAATCACATACCATATAAGCATATCACATATCAGCTCACATATCATGTCATCACATAACATGTCATAACACTGAATATAAAACTTCACATACTTTATGCATGACAGAAGCATCGTGTACTGTATGCACTCTACTAAAAAAGAAAGCATTATGAATTATAACTAATGCATGGTCTGGTTATGTTCATTTATGCTTCAAACTTCTCTTTTCTTTTCTTGTCTATTTAGGGCCCATGTGTTAGTATCATGTGTGCACAGACCATCGATAACGCCCGTGGAAAAATAGCCGAGAGCCATCAACGGATGCTCAACTTTCTGCTTTAACTTAAAACCCCTTCATTTGAAAGGGCCGGTACGACATGCTTACTCCTTTCCGTCTTGTTTATCTTTTCTAGCCATATGCTTCTCTAAGCTGTCCCAAATCCTACCTGGTAGGGACGTATGGCATCTAACTTGCTTTTTCCTCAATCTACTTGATTGTGAAACTATATGCTCTTATGTATGCTGTGCAGTATCGTGTGTAAGATATATACTTAAAATACTAGAAAAGCATCATTTTAAATCATTTTATCCATGCTGCAGGTGGAGTCGTACTTACCTGACAGCGGACAGTTTATACTCTCGCCTTCGTCACAATACAGGTACCTCCCTGTAATCATAATGCATTACATTAAAATTTCCTCTTAGGTCACTGTGGTCATTAGTGACTAATAAAAACTTTATCGTTATGTGGATCGGTTCTAATTATCCTTCTCTTAAGAATTTGATTTTCTAATCATGGTTAATTAATTTATTTACCCAATAAATTAATTAACATTGCTCTTAGGTCACTCTATCGCTGGTGACTAATATACCTATCGTTGTGTGGTACCGATGCCTATCGGCACCCAACTGCTCTACTTTGGGAATTTGATATTAATTTCTAATCATGCTTGATTAATTTGTCTACTTGACAATTAATCACCGTCTCTCACTAACCCGTTCAAACTCGGTCCTTGACTGATTAACTGATCAGTCGACTGACCGTATATCTTGTGTATTGTCTGTTTAGCTTATCGGGTTACCTTTACAAATTTAACCACCCCAAATTTTATACTTAGCTCACACCCGTCCCTCGGGTGGTACTATTCCGACAGAGGGGTCGTTCTCTTACATTACGAGATTTCTAATAGGGCGGTTTACTAATCTTCAAAACGTCCGTCCTTCTTTCTCGGACCTAAGTCATCGAGGGGGCTCGGGTTTCCATCCCGATCACATTTTCACCCCTCGTTTCCTAAAATACCCCTTTGTGCTGTTTTAGAAATTTCGACAGCATTTTCGCTTAATTTTTGGGTTCCCGGCATTTAGGAAATGCCTCAAAACCATCTAACCTATTCTAACCTGCCATGTACTAAACCAGAGGCCTAATTTTAACGTAAAAGCTTAGCTTTTTACGTAAAAATATTCACATTTCCTCACATTCTTTTTTTCGACATTTCATCCCTTTTCCTTACAATTCCTTAAGTCAGTAAACCATAATTAATACAGAATTATTTCCAATAATAAATTGAGGAATCAAGGGATAGAAACTACTACCAAAATCATTCCCGTCGGCGGTCGAACGAACCGTTCGGTCTCGACTGCACAATCTTTGAATCGACGTTCTTCACTTTTGAAGCTTCGGTTTGCAAATCCGATGCCGCAGATGTGTCCGGAACGTCGAAAATAGGCCAACGGGCCATTCTTCAATTTTCGGTCTCTGAGTCACCGTTGACTGGCGTTGACCACGGCGGTGATGAGAGTGGCGACCACCATCTTGAAGAGCTCGACGTACAAGGACCATGCAAGGTTGCTAATGCAGTTTAAGGCTACTAGGTAATGAAGGCTACTATTTCAGGAGCGGAAATGAAGACTCACAAGCTCTCCAATACTAACCATTCTAGATGCTGGTCAAGGAAGCCTTGTGATTTATAACGATGCATCTAAAACTGAGTTGGAAACTGTGTTGATGCAGAGTGGTAGAGTAGTCGCGTATGCTTCATGACAACTCAAAAACCCTGAGAAGAGCTACCCAACGCGTGATCTGGGGCTAGTAGCGATAGTTTTTGCATTAAAAGCATGGAGGCACTACCTGTACGGAATCAAGTATGAGATCTTACACCGATCACCAGAGCCTCAAATGTATCTTCACGCAGAAAGAGCTCAACATAAGGCAGCATAGATGACTAGAGTTGGTATCAGAGCGATTTCCTGCCATCCTACCTCACATCATCGCATGCCTGCCTCATCTGTCCTAGTAAGTTAGTTTTATTCGGTAAATATTTATCTGTTGAAGATAATATTTTATAGTAATGAGACGACAAAATCTATGATGGCAAGGGTAAGATGAAGAGATACAGAGATCATTATACAAAAAAAAATCACGACCGTGCAGCACTAGAGAACTGCTCAGAGAAAGAACATGGATTGCTGCCCGAGTTGTACCGATAGCTATCCACTAAGTTTCGAGTGGCAAACAGTACTCCTGCACTCCATGAGAATGTCAAGATTGTTTTCACGTTATCAAAGTGATTCCCCGATTGTACGCCATTGATCAGGATAATTGAGTCCTGTTGGCTGTTGATATCTCTCAGGAAGATACTTTCATGTGTATCGGGATCCTTATGACCAGGATGAGCTCTTAACTGTGTCGAGTTTCACCATACCACGATCGAGCCAATCTCTGAGAGCAGTCCAGCATCAGCCCCAGTTTTTCTCTATGGGCAAGCGGGGAGTGAAACGGCCTAAGTTCTCTAGAGTTGTGGATATACGAGAATTTGTTCATCGGATTGAAAGACTACAGCTGATGTCCGGTGATACAATTCTAACGTATGTTGTGCGTTATGAGGGACTGATATGGACTTCTACAATACATGGTGAGGCAAAAGTGGAACAAGGTAGAAGAAGACCAAAAGAGAGAAAGAGACCTTGTCAAACAAAATTAGAAGAGCGATCAAGCAGAAAGAGTAGCAAGCCTTGTTCAGTCAGATAGTGAATAGTAAATAGTGAATAGTAGAAAATGCAGTGTCAGGTTAGTGGTCAAGACGGCCTTAATCTGGCATAAAACTGATATATTAATAGTCAGCAGGCTCAATCTGGTCAATTGAGCATAAAATGTAAATTTTGTTTGAGAGATACACAGTATCGGATGAGGGTCACGACAACCTTTTCTCGCCCCGAAACTGATATATTTAGACTCAAGACGCCCAAATTAGTCAATCGGGCACTTGATACGTTTTTCGAGACGGGGTCACACACATCCCGAAAACTGGTCCAAAAGATCTCAGATGGACGTGAAACTGATAAATTTGAAATCAGCACGTCCAAATTAGTCAGGAGAGACTGTGTTTGCAATTTCGCGCGAAAACGCCTCATCATGCGTGCGCAATGTCAACACAGTGTAGGCCAAACCACAGTATCAAGAATTTGGTCAAGATGACCTTTTCTTGATATAAAACTGATATATTTGGAATCAGAATGCTCAAATTAGTCATTTGAGCACAAAAGGTAATTTTTGATCGGGAACCATGCAGTATCGGAAAACTGATCTTGACGACCTCGGATGAAGATAAAACTGATATATTTGGGTTCAGCACGCCCAAATTAGTCAATATAGCCTATCTTAAAATTTTTCAAAAATTTAGTATAAAAGGGTCGAAATTTTGGATCCTTTGTAAATAGCCCCCATAATTTTTTCAAATCCCATTTTCTCCCCCCACACCACACGAAGATGAACAGTAAGCCCCGATGGAATCCGACCTCTGTTTTTGACACCGCCAGCACCATTGGAAAGCTCTCGACGAGTTGAGTCCAACGGTGGGTCGAGTCGACCGAACCGACGCCGGAGCACGCCGCACGCGCTGCCTGAAGTCGCCGATGGCTGAATTTTTCAAACCGCTGTATCTCCGTCGTCTGACGTCCAAATGCCGCGATTCTGGTCCCAATGGATTCGTGGTAAAGAGTAGAACAAAACCCAGGCCTCTTTTCACGTCAACAGCCTTCGTATTGCGCCGCCCAAGATTCACCGTTGCCATCGCAATCGCCATCGCCGTCGAATCTCACTATTCCGGCGGAGTTGAGTTGCAAGGTAGGTATCAAAATGCTCAGAACAACACGTAGGTCAAAAGCCCCAAACCAATTTTGGGCAAAAACACCGGAAAATGAAAATCCAACACTGCCGTCGTCACCGACTTTTCGAGGGCCGATTTCCGGTGATAAGAGCCTCGATTAGTGAAATTGACACCACCAATAGGTTCTTCTCGTCGAGCTCTTCAAGATGGTGGTCGCCACTTCCATCGCCGCTATGGTCAACACCGGTCAACGGCTGGTCAATGGCGATCGGAGATCAAAAAATTGAAGAATGGACCGTTGGCCTATTTTCGACGTTCCGGACACATCCGCGGCATCAGATTTGCAAACCGGAGTGTCAGAAGTGAAGAACAACGATTCAAAGATTTTACGGTTGCGACCGAACGGTTCATTCGACCGCCGACGGGAACGATATTGGTAGTGGTTTTGATCCCTTGATTTACTCAATTTATTATTGGAAATAATTATGTATTAATTTTGGTTTACTGACTTGAGGAATTGTAAGAAAAAGGGGTGAAATGTTGAAAAAGAGAATGTGAGGAAATGTGAATATTTTTACATAAAAAGCTAAGCTTTTACTAAAAATTAGGCCTCTGGTTTAGTACTTGGCAGGTTAGAATAGGTTAGATGGTTTTGAGGCGTTTCCTAAACGCCGGAAACCCAAAAATTAAGCGGAAATGCTGCCGAAATTTCTAAAACGGCACAAAGGGGTATTTTAGGAAACGAGGGGTGAAAATGTGTTGTTTATCTTTTCTAGCCATATGCTTCTCTAAGCTGTCCCAAATCCTGCCTGGTAGGGATGTATGGCATCTAACTTGCTTTTTCATCAATCTACTTGATTGTGAAACTATATGCTCTTATGTATGCTGTGCAGTATCGTGTGCAAGATACATACTTAAAATACCGGAAAAGCATCATTTTAAATCATTTTATCCATGCTACAGGCGGAGTTGTACTTACCTGACAGCGAACAGTTTATACTCTCGCCTTCGTCACAATACAGGTACCTCCCTGTAATCATAATGCATTACATTAAAATTTCCTCTTAGGTCACTGTGGTCATTAGTGACTAATAAAAAATTTATCGTTATGTGGATCGGTACTAATTGTCCTTCTCTTAAGAATTTGATTTTCTAATTTCTAATCATGGTTAATTAATTTATTTGCTCAATAAATTAGTTAACGTCGCTCTTGGGTCACTCTATCATTAGGAACTAATAAATCTATCGTTGTGTGGTACCGATGTGGCGGCCCGCCCCTCATAGAGATCATTCAATACTATTACAGTTAAGCTTTATCGCTAACTGCGATAGATTGTACTCTCATGGGTCGCCGACTAATCTATCTTTCTTGTAAAACAAGATGTTTTTGGGGAAATATTTTTTTTCTTTAAACATCATGTAAAACATTTCCACTATTTACTTTATTGGCAAGTACAAAGTAATTTATATAATACAGTACTTTCGTAAAATATATATTATTACAAAAGACTGTTTCTTTTTCCTTCTCTTTTATCGCTCAGTAGAAAGACTCTGGCAGGACCATATCCCTCGCCTCTTATCCCATTTGACGCGCGCCATCCCATATGCCATCCAGTCAACCAAAGCTACTGAGCTGGTCGCTTACCTGCAATATAAGCAAAAATGGTGAGTTACAGGCTCAGTAAGTTCAAACATGCAAGAAATAAAATTTCTATGAATAGACTATTCATCATGAATAGTAACTTTGACCACTATTCATTATGAATAGTAACTTTGACCACTATTCATTATGAATAGTAAGTTTGACCACAACACAGTATATCAACTGTACATCTACCGCGATGTTAGTACCCTCACGAAACTGTCTTATGCTGAATTATGGCATAGTTTCAGTTTTAGGTAATTATCTTTGATTATGTTAGTTTCAGGTTGGCAGTACCATTTAAGTGTGCATGACTGGGAACGGTACATTAGTGCTGACCTCCACAGCCTTAATCTCATAGCCCCGAAGGAAAAATTATACATGATTGGAAGCGATACATCAGTGCTGACCTCCACAGCCTTAATCTCATAGACCCGAAGGCAAAATTTACCTCCCTGTACGGAAGGCTGGTACGCCAAAAGTGGTTTCATTACCGACTTTTTAAAGTTCTAACTCGGCGACTTCATATTGCCCCGTGGTTAGGAATGGTTCACATTTTAATTTTAGGTGAGTGAGTTTCATTAACCTCGCTCAAGTGCCCGAAGCACAATTATTATGTGTCCCATTCTTAATAGTGCCCGTAGCACATTTCGTCTCTCTCTATTCTGTAATAGTGCCCGTAGCACATATGTATCTAACTTATAGTTAGTACATCAAAGTTAGCAACAATAATGCTATATGTTGCAGACAGGTAAATGTCTGAACTTACCTTATCAGTTTCTTCCCCTTTTCCTTCTTGGATCTTTGATCGCCCTCCTTGTAGGTCGATTTTGGGATCCTACAGACAAAACCTTGTCTGGTAATTTCATTTCCATTTATAGCTTTTATTTTTCATTAAAAAGCTTAAATAAAACCTATTTATAACTTTTTAGGCTTTATTTATCATTTTTCTTAACTTTTGTAAAATTACGATTTTACCCCTATATTTTGGCAAAATTACAATTATGCCCCTGATGGAATTTTCTTGATCAAGACTACATTTTTAGCTCTCAGGAACTTTTCTGACTCTTTTCTAATCATTATCGGGTTTGTTTCTATTTTATTTCCACTTTTCACTTTCTCGACTCTCGGGAAGCACTATTCCGATCCTTATGTCGGTTTAGTGATTTTATATCGTTTCGGAGCCTCAAATGGACGTTTTACTAGTATTTAAAACGTTCATCTAGACATTTCAGATCTAGGTTTCCGAGACTCGGATTTTCCGTACCTGACTCGGACCTTTATTTTGTTTCCCAAAAACGCCCCCCTTCGGGGTCGGTTTTTCAGTTTCACTCACGTTTTACATTTTTAAGGGGACGGGTTACTATTCACGAACCACCCCTTAGGTTTTCCTTATTAAATTTTCCGTTAGGGACTCTGGTTCCTGACCCGACCCTAAACTTTTATTTTTAAATTCTCTTTTTACCCCAAATGCCGTTTTCGAAATTTCGATAGCATTTCGGCGTAAATTTAAGGCTACCGGCGTTAGGTACGTCTCGAACCATATGTACCTACCACGTATTATACCACAAACCTATTTTATGTAAAATTTTTCCAAACTTTTACATAAAAGCTCACAAAATTTCAATTTACATTTTGAACCACATTACACAAAATTTCTTTAAATTTTACCCTTGGTTTTGGCCACGGTTTTCACACTCAAAACCTAACCAAAACTTTTCAATTTTTCCACCAAATTTTAGGCTATTCCAATGTCATTATCTAGCACATTTTCATGCCAATTTACATGCATTTTCAACATAAATTCTTAGGGTTTTCACTATTAGAACCCACGGCCAATTAAGAGAAACATGCACCAAATTTTTTTTCTTTCATGCTTTCAATCACAAATCCATCATTTCCTTAATTAAATGCATGAATTTAACTATCCAAACATCAAGTAAATCATGCAAAAAATTTTCCCCAAACCCTAATTAAACCCATGGCCATATTAGGGTAATTTCACACCAAATTTTTTTCCAAGCTTTCCATCATACAAATCATGTTTTACATTTAATCAAAACATGATTTAAAGCATTTTAACACTTAAACCACAACAATTCCTCATTGACTACACTTGGTAACCCACGGTTTTACCCTTGGAAAACCAACCAAAATTTTGTTTTTCTTTAAACAAAATGCATGGTTTTTCTTCTAATCACACCCTTAACAAAACCCAAGCACCAAATCAATCAAAACAAACCAAAAATTTTCCATCCTTTACACTATTCATTACACGGATTTTAGGGAGAAAACAAGCCAAAATTTGCAAGCTAAAGAAAGTTACCTTGCTTTCTTGCTTCCTTGGACTTCAATGAAGGGTTTGAGACAATTTTTGTGAAAGAAACTTGAAGTATTCACTTGGTTTCTCTTGGTTGCCCACGGTTCCTCTTGGGAGAACACTTAGAAATTTTTTCCCTTATGTTTTGGCTTTGTAATTTGCTTCGACCACTTTGTTCCAAATGTTGCCGACTTAAACTAGCAAGGAAGCCAATTAATTTGGCTTTCAACCAATGAGAAATCAACACTTATCAAGCCTATTTCTTTCCAAATTTTTCAAAAAATAAAATGATGGAATTTTGGCCAAATCTTGGCCTTTAGACCAAAAAGCAAACCAATCTTGGCCATTAATGCCACCAACCACCATATTTCTTTCATTTAATAATTTTGATTTATGATGTCATAAATGCAAAAGTAAAGTGTTGACTTTGACTTTATTATTCACATTAATTCGACTACTTTTTGACCAATACCGGTTCGAGCCGAAATTTTCCTGAAATCGTCCCGGCGGGTTCCTGAGGTCTCCTGTGCAGTCGGATCAATTTATACTGCTCCCGTTTGATCAAAATCAATCCCAGAAGTTTTTCATCTTTTAGTGCACCGGTTAGGGTTTTCAATGCTGTTTTTGGCACCGTTCCACCCGTTTCAACACAGTGAATTTTTCCAACACTGAATTCTTACTCGTCAGTATTGTTAGAACATTTTAATACATTCTAAACAATATAAATACATTCATTTCACTCTTTAAATAGTACAAATTGTTATATACGTACATTTGTACATTTTCTTCTGAGAATGTCTGAATTTCCCGGTTGTCACAACTGATGCCTATCGGTACCCAACTGCTCTACTTTGGGATTTTTGATATCTAATTTCTAATCGTGCTGGATTAATTTGTCTGCTTGACAAATTAATCACTGTCTCTCACTATCCTATTCATAATTGGTCCTTTAATTAGTTTTACTGTACGTGCCCTAGGCGGCCCGGACCGTCACTGTAAAACTACTGTTTCTTTACTTATAGTTATGCT
The DNA here is from genome assembly GCA_035233585.1 of Antiaris toxicaria. Lineage (NCBI taxonomy): Eukaryota > Viridiplantae > Streptophyta > Magnoliopsida > Rosales > Moraceae > Antiaris > Antiaris toxicaria. Next base: position 20,405,389 of record CP141155.1, on the reverse strand, counting down.
CTCTTGCAATTCAATAATGTTGACTTAAAATATCTTTAATAAGTTACCCTAATTTTAGAGGAAAATTTTTTTTAAATGCATACATATTTACTATTCACGTACACGTACTATTAAAAGCGGAATTTGAAACATAACAAATTTAATCTTACAAACATACTTATACTGTTGATTTTGTGGAATAGTATTTTTGAATAGTACCCATCGGCTTTTATTTGAAAATACTATTCAACTACTACTATTCAAAATATTGTGTAACCGTTACTATTCAAAAATACTATTTAACGGTTACTATAATTATTCAAAATACTGGTTACTCAAACTATGCGGAAGTTTACTCGTAGGGTGTACATAACCTCTCCTAACATCCACCTCCGCCGCCACCACTGCCCACCGTGGCTTATGCCATAGGATGCTTACCTACAGCATGAACACACTCTGTGAGCTTTACGCCCAGTAAGCACAACATGTTAACCGCAAAACATGTTTAAACATAATACATACTTAAAAAATGCATAAGCATGCAAGATAGTCACATATACCACTTAGCATATACCATATCATCATATATCATGTCATAGCATACAAACGTTACATACCATATACATACAGATTACTTCATGTAAAAGCATGTGTCTTACTGTAGCTGAAAGCATAGTGAACTAATGCGGACAGTGTACTATGCATGGTCCGATTATGTTTATTTATGCTTTAATACTCTTTTCTTTCTCTTGTCTACTTAAGGCCCATGTGTCAGTACCGTGTACACGTAGACCAACGGTAACGCCTGAGGTCAACTAATGCCGAAGAGCCATCAACTGATGCTCAACTTTTGGCCTTAACTTTCTTTAACTGGAAACCCCTTCGACTGAAGGAGCCGGTACGACACACCTACTTATTTCCATCTTGTTTAACTGTTATAGTCATACGCTTCTCTAAGCTGTTCCTAATCCTACGCGGTAGGAATCTATGGCTTCTAACTTGTTCTTTCATCAATCTACTTGATTGTGAAACTATATGCTCTTATGTAAACGGTGCAACATCGTGTGCATGTCTGGCATACTTAACATACTGTAAAACCATCATTTTAACATCATTTTATTCATGCTGCAGGCGGAGTTATACTTACCTAATTGCAAGCACTTGTATTCGCGCCTTTAGAAATTTACAGGTTACTACCTGTCATCAATAACATCTCTCGTTAATATCTTCTCTAAGTCACCAATACTGTTAGTGACTAACGTAGATAATTACTCGATACTGATTGCCGTCGGCACTACTTACTCTCTATCTCAAGAGTTAACTTATTCGTATATAGTTAATTAATTTATGGCCCCATAAATTAACTACCACGTCCTTAGGCTACTTTTGCCTATACTCGTGTTTTCATGTGGTACTGGGGTCCCTCGGTACCGTATTGGCCTATCTGGGAATTTGGTGTCTAGTTTCCATCGTGTTTGATTAACTATCTTCTTGACAGTTAAATCAGCGTTCCTCACAATGTTGGTCTAAACATGGTCCTTGATTGATTTACCAATCAGTCAACCAATCGATTACCTCGCGTTTTGGCAACTAGGTAGCCTATCGGGCTACTATGCATAGGCTTGGTATAGTAACCATCTAGGTTACTTTGCTTGTTTACCATAGCCCCATGCCCTAGGCAGCCCGGACTATCACTGTAAAACTACTGTTTCTTTACTTTTACTTATACTTTCTTGTAATTGAATATTGCTTACTTAAAATATCTTTAATAGGTTACCCTAATTTAAGAAGAATTTTTTTTAAATGCGTCCATATTTACTATTCATGTACATGTACTATTAAAAGCGGAATTTGAAACATAATAAATTTAATCTTGCAAACATACTTATACTGTTGATTTTGTGGAATAGTATTTTCGAATAGTATCAATCGGCTGCTATTTGAAAAAACTATTCAACTATTACTAATCAAAAATATTGTATAACCATTACTATTTAAAAATACTATTTAACAGTTACTATTTAAAAGTACTATTTACTGATACTGTACTGTTACTGTTCAAAATACTGTTTACTTAAACTGTGCGGAAGTTAAACTCGTATGGTGTCCATAACCTCGCCTCACATCTGCCTCCGCCGCTGTCATTGCCCATCGTGACTTATGCCATTAGATGCTTACCTACAGTATGAATACACTCCGTGAGCTTTATGCCCAATAAGTACAACATGTTAACCGCAAAACATGTTTGAACATAATACATACTTAAAAACGCATAAGCATGCAAGAAAGTCACATATACCACTTAGCATATACCATATCATCACATATCATGTCATAGCATACAAACTTTACATACCATATGCATACAGATTACTTCATGTAAAAGCATGTGTCTTACTGTAACTGAAAGCATAGTGAACTAATGCGAACAGTGTACTATGCATGATCCAGTTATGTTCATTTATGCTTTAGTACTCTTTTCTTTCTCTTGTCTACTTAGGGCCCATGTGACAGTACCGTGTGCGTGCAGACCAACGGTAATGCCCGAGGTCAACTAATGCCGAAGAGCCATCAACTAATGCTCAACTTTTGGCCTTAACTTTCTTTAACTGGAAACCCCTTCGTCTGAATTCGATTTTTGTACTGATGATTTCTAATTGTTTTATACTGTCTAAGAGCCCATTCTATGTCAAATTACTATTCATATCCTATACTGTGGTTGTGTCTATACTGTATTGTCCTTTCACACGCAAACTGGGGCATTCCTAGGCGAAATTTCAGACACAGTCTCTCTTGACTAATTCGGACATTCTGATTTCAATTTTATTAGTCTTATGTCCGTCTGGGGTCGTCTGGACCATTTTTCGAGATCTATGTGGTCCCACCTTGAAAAACGTGTCAGGTGCCCGTTTGACTAATTTGGGTGTCCTGAGTCTAGATATATCAGTTTTGAGTCAAACTAAGGCCGTCTTGGCCATTAACTTGACACTATGTCTTAGACTATTCACTATTCTCTGTTCTAACTGACTAGTCTGAGTGTTCTGACTCCGATTTTGTCAGTCTCTGGGTGAGAAGAGGTCATCCGGACCATTTTCTCGATACTGTACCCCTACTCGGGAGATTCTCGTTATTGTGCTCAGACGTTTGGTCCGAGCATTTTAGTGATCTGCTCACCAGTCTTGTGTCAGGAAATGGTCATCCGGACCAGTTTCATGACACTGCGTATCTCATACACTTATACACATAACAAGGTAGACCGGGTTCTCTGTCAATTACCCATTTTCACTATATAAATAGTAATAAATAGTACTGTACCTGTTTAGTCTATTCAACTGGAATTTATGCTGTATTTATTAACTTAATTACTCATTTCATAGTAATTAGGTTTCACGCATTACGAAAGTCTTCAAATTGGCTCTCTGTTCAGTACATGGCCTTCTACATGGGTTCTAACACAGGCGTGTATGGCTCGAGCACGGGTGTGCACTAGCCGAGCTTTCTTAACACGGCCATGTCTTGGACCATGCTTACTTTACCTGAGTGGTACACGGCCACTTACACAGCCGTGTGCCTGACCATGTAAAACTACACGGCCATGTTAATTCACATGGCCTCTCTCATAAAACAATCCGATCAGTACACGGTTTCTTACACGACCATGTACTTGACCGTGTTTGATGTATTTGCACTAAAAATGCATCAAATTATTCCTTAACTTCTCATTGAATAATTTGTTAAGTTACAGGGACGGGTAGTCCTTACACTATGTAAATGCCTACAATTTTATGGCTACCATTTCTCAGGCTTCTTCTAAGAGATCTAGGTTTCCTGCTATCAGTTCCGCATTCAAGTTTTTTTATTTTGCAGCTAATGTTTCAATGTCGAGTATCTTTTTTTTTTTGTTGGAATCATAGCCTCACGTGCCATAGGTCAAAGAAAATGAAGTTTCTCCTATTGACCTCATTTGAATTATTTTGTATGCCCACAAAACATTTCGTAGTTCTTTTGACCAAATGCCTTTCTTCTCTTTAAATTTCTTCTTTAAATTCTCGAAAATGGTCTTGTTTGAAGACTCTACTTGACCATTTCCTTGTGGGTAGATTTGTGAGGCAAAACTTAGATTTATTCCATGCTGATTGTAGAATTTTTTTATCTTTCCCCTATGAATTGCATTCCATTGTCCTTTGTTATCTTTTATAGCATGCTAAGCCTTTGCTTTTTTCTACTTGGTGAAATAATTTGTTTTAACTAGGGCATAATGCTTTCCGAAGGGTGTTGTAGGAATAATTCCCACTATTTCTATTGCCAGTGTTAGGATGGCCAAGAACATAGAATGCTTTTTAATTTTCCTAGGGGAACGTGGGTTTGATGGGTAAAGCTTTGACTTTTACCACACATTTTGGTATAGGATTTTGTCTCTCTCATCATTTAAGACTAAATGTATCCTTGTAAAACTACTTGTTGCCCTAGGCTTCCTCTTTTTGAATGATTACCACACATCCCCTCATATATCTGAAATGAAACTTCTTTTCCTTCTTCTAGGGTTAAACATTTCAAATATGGTCCTCTATACGATCTTCTCTATAATTCTCCATAAATCATTAAGAACCTTCCTGCCTTGATCTTAACTCTTCTTTCTTTTTTCAAGTCTTCAAATAATTATCCATTTTCCAGATATTAGATTATTAGAGTCTTGCAACTTCAATTAGTTTCTACCTGCTAAACTGGCAACACCTTGTCTTCTTCAATATCCCTTATCAAGTTTACTTTCCAGTGTGGATGGTACAGTTCTAGTACTGGCAATATCCTGAAAGCAATTCCTTCTTTGGATAATGTGGGACACCTGACTAGCTCGAGTTGTCCACTCTTTTTATTTGCTTCTTCTTACTTAATATGCTTTTCTTTATTTCTTTTGCAGGACTTGTGCTTAAAAAACCAGAGATTATTTTTTTTTTATAACTTAATGAAAATGTAATTTCTTTGAAATCACATATATATTACTCTATTTTCATTCTTCGTAAAATACTTGCGATCTTATTTTCTTTAAAATACTTAGTAACATAAACATACTTTATTACATAAGTATACTTTTAATATTGCTTCACTTCTACACATAATACACTTGTTTTATTTTTATACATTATATATATACTTTTCTATTACACTTCTTTCACAGCGAAAAATTTTGTGAAGCAGATCCATAACCCGTCCATGACACTGTAGGGATCTACCTGCTAGTCCTTCAGCTTTCCTTTTATAATATAGGTTGTTTACCCTTGTTACCTACATCACGAATAGACTCGTGACCTAAAGCTCAGTAAGTACAAACATACATGTAAAACATGCTTCATGCATAACACTTAGGGTTAGTCTTTTTATGTGTAACTATTTCTTACTCTTATGATTTTTTTATTCTATCTGATCTATCTTTTTCTTTTCTTTTCTTCTCTTTCCTTTCTTTTCTTTCTTTATCTTTCACTTGTGAGCTCGTGGTTAGACGTACCTAATGTGTGCAGACCAATGGGGGAAGGGGGAGTGACCCACCAATCAACCCCAAGGTCAAACTTTGAACTACCAAACTTAGGGTAGCACTTTAAGCCGTTAACTACCATATTCTTGAGGTAACACCACACATCTGGGGTGGAGGCTATTCTTAAACCTTACTCTGGGGAGGTCGATATGCCAACCTTACATTTTTAGTATTATTATCTTGCTTATATTTATCTTTCTTTACTTTAGCTTTTCGTGCTTTTTTGACTTCGTGAACATGTTAGATTATCATGTCTCAAAATATATAATTTATATATAAACATAGTTCTATGGCAAATCAGTTCGTGAGTAAACATTTAAACGTCTGTACTTACAGTATTTGTGCTAAATTGAGCTTTTGTGGGTCCTTTGATTTTACTTGTCCGTCTCTGATCGGGTTTCCTATAGACAATAATATCGTTGGTTAATACACTTTCATTAAACTACCTTTATTTTACTTAAAATCTAAATTTTGACTTTAAAGATTTTAATTAAAACCTTATGGTAGCATTTAAAACTTAACGGTCTAATTTTGGCCATGTCTATGATCGTGTACCTCTCTGCCTACTAAAGTCCTTCCTAACATGGCCGTGTGTTCTACTGTGTATACTATACATGGCTTAATACACGGCCGTGTCTCTGGCTGTGTAACTCTCGATGATTTATATAATCACTACATGACCGTGTAACCTACCCGTGTAGCCAGTACATTACCTGTACACGGCCTGATACACGGCTGTGTAATTCTCTGTTGGTTTATATTCTTACTATATGGTCATGTATCTTACCCGTGTACTTACTCGTGTATCCTGCACATTTCTGCATATGTACACGGCCTGGTACATGGTCATGTTCCTGGCCGTGTAACTCTCAGGTGATTTATTTTCACTACATGGCCGTGTAGCTTGGGTGTGTTCAGAATTTTTTTCTTACTATACACCCGTTTCCTAAAGTACACACCCGTATACTATACAAAACTTAAATTTTTGCCTTAAAAATCCTAGTTATGGCCTTTCTAAACCTAAATCATAACATAAAAATTTTTTCTCAGACTTTACTAAATTTGTTTACAATATATTTCTCGATTTACTCTTTACTATCTCTCAGGGACACTATTTCGACACTTAGTATTAGCCCTCTTTTTCTCATATTTAGAAACTCCAAATGAACATTTCACTAGTCTTGGAAACATCTGTCATCCTTTTCTCCAACCTAATTTATCAATGACTCGGGTTTTTAATACCTGACCTTATTGTACTCCTCGTTTCTCAAAATACCTATTTGTGCCATTTTAAAATTTTCGGCAGCATTTCTGCTCAAATTTTTAAGTTCCTGGCATTTAGGTAATGCCTCAAAACCATGGTACCTGCCACGTACTATACCAAAGGCCAAATTTTACGCAAAAATCACAATTCTTACATAAAATTTTTCATGAAACCTTAATTGTTTCTAATCAATTCCAATTCATTCAAACGATTCTTGTTCACGATTCTCTCACCTTATTCTTTTACACAATTTTCCTCACTACTTCACCCTCAGTTTTTCACTCTTGCAACAAGCACAAAATTTAAAGTTTCATACTTCAAAATTATTTTCTTATTCAATCTTCTACTACCTAACTTTTTAGTATACTAAACCAATGAAACCAAACTTAAATTTCATCGCTAATCCTTTATATACAATACACCAACAAGACTAAAACAATAAAGTTTGAACTAGAAATTTCTACAATTCTTCCCCCCAACAAACACTGATTTTTGATTTCAAAAACACTAAGAAAAACTTGAGTTTTTCATTGCTTACCTCACTATGTTGGTCTCTTAATGCTTGGGATGAACTTTGCTCAAAATTTTGTCACCAAAACTTGAAGAAACTTAGATTTAGTGTGGCGAAGGAATCAAGACAACTAGAGGTTGCTTGGGGGCTGTTTTGTTGCTAATTTTTGGCTCTTGAAGACATGTTTAATGGCTGAAAAACAACTTAAAAAAATCCAGTGGCTTATCTACAATCCACCCATTTTTTTTTCCAAATTTTCACTAAATCATGGCATTTTTGGACCAATCAAATGGCTCCAACTTAACATAATTTTAGACTTCAATATAATAAAGTTTGACCACTTCCATCCAGATCAACTTAAAAAAGTTCTCCCAATTTACAAAATTTTATTATGTCATTTTGTCACTTTCTTAGCCTTTAGATCAAGCTTCCTTTAAATCCCATCCCTTGAATCTACCTACCACCTTTCCACATCATTTCTTTCATTACTTATGACATCATGCATGACTTCACTTAATTAACCCGAAAGTCAAAGTTTGATCAAAAGTCAAACTAATGAAATTTCACCAAAATAGCATAGATGAGTTTCTGGGGCCTTCTGTGCGATCGGTTTACCTTATTTTACTGTCATTTGGCTAAAAATCAAAACCATAATTTTTCGTCTTTTAGTGGACTGTTAGGAAATTTCCTAAGTATTAGAGACATTTTGATGTATTCATTTTGAACTGGATAATAAAATTATATATAGAGGTTATTCATTACATTGCTATCTGTCCTCGTCTTATTTACATGTTAAAGTAAATGTAAGCAAATATGGCTCACTGACTGCTTGTGTTAAAACTGTTAGAAAGTTGCATGCAATGGACTTTTGTATGCGAGAAGACAATGTTCTAAAGTTAGCGGTCTAAACTATGGTCTGTAGTCTATGGGGTTAGACCGAGCATCTAACTCATGTTAAGGGAAAATATCTTTTCCTAATCCAATTCAAATTCAGAGATTCACCTCATGCAGGTCTATAAATAGAGGACCTACCACTCCAGTTCTCTTAGACCACAGACTCTCAGGTGAGCAGGCTTATTGTTGCACAGCTCATCGTGACAATAAAGTTCTTTAGAGATCTAGGTGGTCGTAAGAAGTCTAGCAGTGCTAGCATACCGATCGAGGTTCAGAGTGCCCACACACTCAGCCATTCGGGAATTGGAGAATAGTAGAGAAGGCTAGTTGGTTGAAGCCTCCGGTCATTCTCCTCCTGCAAGATTGGCGTCCTTGAGGTATGAGTTTTAATTGTTGTTGGTTTATTGTATATGGCATCATGAGATATTTAACGATCTAAAAATTTTTATTGTTCTGCTGCGCCACTCTGATACGTTTTTACCGATTTATTTTCCTATATGGACTTGGTTTACCTAGGGTAATCTCTTGGGGGTTTTTAGTTTCGAAAAGCATCATCATTTTTCCAAGAATATGGAATTTCTTAGGAAACGCATCGGAGGACTTATCTAGCCATCCATCTATCAATTTGATCTAACTCTATCTCGAAACTCTTAAAAACTCTAAAACACTTATCTTGTCTTATCTTTGCTTTGACTTGCCAATTCTTATATCTATCTTTTTCGAATACTGAAACCACTCTATTTAAGCGTTTTAGTCCAAAATCACTTTCTCAATCATGAACTTTATTCTTTAATCATTTTTGGAGATTTTAATTCCTCCAAAATATTTATTTATTTTTGTTAACACTATTATTTGTCTATTTACAAATACAGTGTTCTCACACATTCTTATTCACATAAATTCTTGGAAAAACCCTAGTTTAACCTAGGTAACACTATTAAGATTCTCTGATTCGTCACAATCACCCCTCCTTAAGAATTTTCGTCCTCAAAAATAAGAACAAATAGGGGTACTTGGCTTTCATTTCTTCTTCTCTTTCCCACGTGGCCTCTTCTACACTATGAATTCTCCATAGGATTTTGACCAATGGGATGCTTCTATTTCTCAACATTTTCTCCTCTTGAGCAAGTATTTGTACAGGTTGCTCCTCATAGGACAGGTCTTCTCGAATTTGAATCGGCTCATAGTCCCGGACATGTGAAGGATCTGATATGTACTTCCTCAGCATTGACACGTGAAAAACATTATGTACTGAAGACAACTTAGGTGACAGTGCTATCTTATAGCTACCTTTCCAATTCGATTAATAATCGAAAAAGGCGCTATATATCTTAGGCTCAACTTTCCTTTCTTTCTAAATTGCATAACACCTTTCATAGGTGCTATCTTTAGGAACACGAAGTCCCCTTCATTAAATTCCAGGAATCTTTATCTTTTGTCTATATAACTCTTCTGATGACTTTGCGTAGTTTTCATCCTTTGTTGGATCTTTTTGACTGCATCTATCATCTCCTGAATGAACTCGGTCTTATGCAGTTCTTTCCCCCTAAGATCATACCAATAAATAGGAGATCTGCATTTCCGTCCATATAATGCTTCATAAGGAGCCATTCCAACATAGGCTTGATAGCTATTGTTGTAGGAGAATTCAATCAATGGTAGTTTCTTATTCCATGCTCCTTTGAAATCTAGTACATATGCTTGGAGCATATCTTCCAATGTTTGGATCGTGCGCTTGAACTGTCCATCCGTCTGAGGGTGGAATGCAGTGCTGAATCTCAACTCTGAGCCCATTGCTTCTTGTACACTTTTTTAGAAATTAGATGTGAACCGACTATCATGATCTGACACTATCGTTGTCGATATCCCATGTAATCTCACAATATTGGCAATATACAATTCTGCCAATTTATCCAATGTGTACATCATCTTTACGGGTATAAAGTGAGTGGATTTGGTCAATCAACCCACCACTAACCATATCGCATCAAATCTTTCACTTGTCTTAGGCAATCCTACTATGAAATCCATAGTCACGTGCTCCCATTTCCATTCTGGGATCTCCAACGGCTGTAACTCGCCTGCTAGCCATTGATGCTCAACTTTGATCCTCTGACATGTCAAACAACTACTAATGTGTTTAACAATGTCATTCTTCATTTTCCTCCACCAAAAGTGCTGTTTCAAGTCTTGGTACATATTCGTACTACCCAAATGTACTGAATAAGGGGTATCATGGGCTTCTGTCAAAATTCTTTTCTTTAAACTTTCCTTGTCTGATACGCAAATTCATCCTTGAAAAAGCAATATTCCATCATCGAAGAGATGGAATTCTAATTTTTCCTTCTTAAAAGCTTCTTCTCTAAGTTTTCTGAGAACATCATCCAATTCCTGAGCTTCCTTAATTTCTTCTAGGATTGTTGGCTTCAATTGCATTGTTGCCAACTTTCTTGAAACTAGTTCCACTCCTAGTGAAGAAATTTCGCACTGCAGCGGCTTGGGTAGCTTATCGATGGCTACTCATTCCGGCATTATTGACTTACGACTCAATGCATTTTCTACTCTATTTGCTTTGTTGGGGTGATACAAAATTTCACAATGATAGTCCTTTACCAGTTTTAGCAATCTCCTTTGTCTCATATTGAGCTCTTTCTAGGTGAAGAAATACTTTAAGCTCTGATGATCTGTGAAGATTGTATACCGAACTCCATACAGATAATGTCGCCATATTTTAAGCGTAAACACGATGGCTGCTAACTCTAGATCGTGAGTTGGGTAGTTTTTCTCATGCTCCTTGAGTTAGCAAGATGCATAATCTATAATCTTTCCTTCCTGCATCAAGATAGCTCCTAATCCTATCCTAGATGCATCACTATAAATGTCAAACTCTCCCACATCTTTAGGGATTGTAAGAACTAGAGCACTCGTCAATCGATTCTTCAGGTCTTAGAAACTCTTTTCACATTTCTTTGTCCATTCAAATTTCTTCTCTTTACGGGTAAAGGTAGTGAGAAGGGCAGTTAATCTTACAAATCCCTCTACAAACCTACGGTATTATCCTGTCAATCCTAGGAAACTCTAGATTTCAGTTACATTCTTCGGAGGAGACCATTTGCTTACCGCTTCTATCTTTGCTGGGTCCATTGAAATCCCATCTTTGGAGACGACATGTCCTAAGAAATGGACTTTATCTAGTCAGAATTCACACTTTGAAAACTTGGGGTATAATTGGTGCTCCTTCAGAGTGCGTAATGCAGTCCTAAAATGCTCTTCATGTTCCTTTTGATTTTTCGAGTAAATAAGGATGTCATCAATAAACACAATGACAAACTTGTCCAAATATTACTTAAATACCTAATTCATTAAATCCATAAAAGCAGCTGATGCATTCGTCAATCCAAAAGGCATAACGAGGAATTCATAGTGCCATACCGTGTTTGAAACACGGTCTTTGGGATATCCCCTTCTTTGATCTTTAGTTGGTGATATCTAGATCGAAGGTCGATCTTTGAAAAGATTGCAGCTCCCTTGAGCTGATCAAATAAGTCGTCGATCCTTGGCAGTGGATACTTGTTCTTGATCATAACTTTATTGTGTTTGCGGTAGTCTATACACATCCTTAAGGTGCCATCCTTTTTCTTCACGAAGAGGACTAGAGCTCCCTGTGGCAAAAAAAATAGGTCGAAAAAAACCTTTCTCTAACAATTCCTTCAGCTAAGCTTATAATTCCTTAAGCTCTACTGGAGCCATCCTATATGGGGCCTTAGAAATTGGAGATGTTCCAGGTAGCAACTCAGTCTCGAAGGTGATTTCTCTATCTGGGGGAAGTCCTACCAATTTTTCTAGAAACACCTCTACAAATTCGTTGATCACAGGCATATCATTAGGTTGAAGCTTTACCTCTTTGGTTGTGTTTGTGACATAGGCTAAATACCTAGTGCAACTGCTAGAAATTAGCTTTCTTGCCCTGATAAAACTGATCAGCATATTCGACAATTTCTGAGAATGCCTTTTATACTCGAATTGATCTTCTCCTCCAGACTGGAACACCATTTTTCACCATCGACAGTCAATCGTTACACTATACTTTCCGAGGAAATCTATTCTAAGGATAACATCATAGTCAACTAATTCTAGGATGACTAAATCGATGTATAACTCTCTATTAGCAACAGTTACTAGTACATGACGTAACCAGTAATCGGACAATAATACCTTACCAGATGGCAAGGTTGTCTTAAATACTTGTCCAATTTTATCCTTAGCATGGCTAATTCTTTCTATGAAGTTATACGAGGCAAATGAATATGATGCACCTGAGTCAAACAAACATGTGTAGGGCTTTGAGCGACAAGAAGCTGACCTGTAACAACGTTGGAGGTGCCTACTTCCATATCTTCTTTGGTGTAAGCTAAAAGGTGTGCCTCTATCTTTGATGCCATCTCTTGACACCCTGCCTGAGTAGAGAGTCCTTGTATGGCATGGACTTGACCAGTTTGTTAAGGCTGGAAGGTCATGGTTGATTCTGTCGGTTGGACATACAAGCTCTAGTATAATGGCCTTCCTTGCCGCATATGTAGTATGTAGTAATCCCAAATTTACACTCGCCCCTATACATCTTTCTGCACTTTGGGCATGCTTGTTGATTTTACATAACTTCAGGGATTTGTCTCTGTTGAGTATTTTGAGCATTTTGACTCCAATTTTCACTTGGGTTGGCCTTCTGCTTATTGGGGTTCGTTTGACTTTGATTATTTTTCTGACCAGGCTTCATTCCTTGGTTAGGCCTGCTACTTTGGCCTGCTTGGTTGTTCTTCTGAATCTATTTTGCAAGATCTCTTTCCTTCTTTTTCTCCTCCCAAGCTTTCGTTCTTTCTTCTTTTGCCCGACCCAGACGATGTTTTGCCCTCATGACTCTGCTTACACAGTCTACTACTGTGTTTGGTGGGGTTTCACCACTTTCTACAATTGTGGCTATGCTAGGTCGAAACATATTAATAATCTGTCGTACTCGCTTACCCTCTGTGGATACCAGATGTGGACATAATCGGGCCAATTTGTCGAATTTACGGCAGGCCCCTGTCACTGTCATATCACCTTGCCTTAGATCATCAAACTCTCTCTGCTGAGCTCTAAGAGTGTCTAGATTGAAAAACTTCTTATTAAATTCCTCCAGGAAGTCGTTCCATGTCATCCTCCAAGTATCTCTCCACATTCTAACCATCTCCCACTAGTTTCGCGCATCCTTCTTTAACATACAGGAAGTGTAAAGAACCTTTTCTTGGTCCGTAAACGAAGCCAACCATTCTTTAGCTTCTAATGGATTTGTAAACCTTTTGAACTCTTATGGCTTCATTTTTCTGAACCTCTCATACAAGGGTTCTTGATTAATCACAGGTTGGGCACCTAAGGCCATTTCTAGTGTAGCTGGCATGGGGGATACAATTGGCTCTATGGCTGGCAGTGGTTCTGGTACTAATACTTGAGGTGGAGGGGAATTTACTCGTTCTACATTTCTCTGTTCTAACAATTCTTGTAATCTCTAATTCTGTCTCTCTTGCGCATCTAGCTAAGCTTGTATATTGGCTAGTGTAGCGGTGAAATTGGTTTCTTGAGTTTGCCTAGCTGGTGTATGAACCATGTTGTTGTGTGTAACCTATTACAAATAATAGCGACATGGTTTAGTGCTCATAACAATACAATAATTATCTAAAGACTAACTTACTTGGACTGATTAGGTGTAGATATAGAAATGTCATGGAAGGTCGGTGGAAGAACCGCTCGTTCTGATACCAACTCTTATGGGACACCCGACTAGCTCGAGTCATCCATTCTCTTTTTCTTTGTTTCTTTTTACTTAATATGCTTTTCTTTATTTCTTTATAATACTTATGTTTGAAAAACCAGAGATATTTTTTTTATAACTTAATGAAAATATAATTTCTTTAAAATCACATATATATTACTCTATTTTCATTCTTCATAAAATACTTGCGATCTTGTTTTCTTTAAAATATTTAGTAATATAAATATACTTTATTACATAAGTATACTTTTAATCTTGCTTCACTTCTATACATAATACACTTGTCTTGTCTTTATACATTTATACATATACTTTTCTATTACACTTCTTTCACAGCAGAAAATTTTGCGAAGCGGATCCATAACCCGTCCATGACACTGTAGGGATCTGCCTGCCAGTCCTTCAGCTTTCTTTTTATAATATAGGTTGTTTACCCTTGTTACCTACATCACGACCAGACTCGTGATCTAAAGCTCAGTAAGTACAAACATACATGTAAAACATATTTCATGCATAACACTTAGGGTTAGTCTTTTTATGTGTAACTATTTCTTGCTCTTATGATTTTTTTATTCTTTCTGATCTATCTTTTTCTTTTCTTTTCTTTTCTTTTCTTTCTTTATCTTTCACTTGTGGGTCCATGGTTGGATGTACCTAATGCGCGCAGACTAATGGGGGAAGGGGGAGTGACCCACCAATCAACCCCAAGGTCAAACTTTGAATTACCAAACTTGGGGTAGCACTTTAAGCCATTAACTACCATATTCTTGAGGTAGCACTACACATCTGGGGTGGAGGCTATTCTTAAACCTCACTCTGGGGAGGCTGGTATGCCAACCTTACATTTTCAGTCTTATTATCTTGCTTATATTTATCTTCCTTTACTTTAGCTTATTGTGCTTTTCTGACTTCGTGAATATGTTAGATTATCATGCCACAAAATATATAATTTATTTATAAACACAGTTCTATGGCAAGTCAGTTCGTGAGTAGACATTTAAACTCTGTACTTACAGTATTTGTGCTAAAGTGAGCTTTTATGAGTCCTTTGATTTTTCTTGTCCGTCTCTGGTCGAGTTTCCTATAGACAACAATGTCGTCGGTTAATACACTTTCATCAAACTACCTTTATTTTACTCAAAATATGAATTTTGGATTTTAAGATTTTAATTAAAACCTTATGGTAGCATTTAAAACTTAACGGTCCTATTTAGACCTTTCTAGAATCTATTTTTTTTATTACTTGTAAACAATACACGGTCTGGTACTCGGCCATGTCCATGACCATGTACCTTTCTTTCTACTAAAGTCCTTCCTTATATGGCCATGTAACATGGCTGTGTGTTCTACCCGTGTATACTGTACACGGCTTTATACACAATCGTGTACCTGACTATGTAACTCTTGGTAATTTATATAATCACTACATGGCCATGTAACCTACCCGTGTAGCCCGTACATTACCTGTACACGGCCTGATACACGGCCGTGTAACTCTCGGGTGGTTTATATTCTTGCTATATGGCCGTGTATCCTACCCGTGTACTTACCCGTGTATCCTGCACATTTCTGCATATGTACACGGCCTGGTACACAACCGTGTTCCTGGCCATACAACTCTCGGGTGATTTATTTTCTCACTACATGGCTGTGTATCTTAGGGATGTTCAGAATTTTTTTCTTACTACATGCCTGTGTGCTAAAGTACACGCCTATGTACTATACAAAACTTAAAGTTTTCCCTTAAAAATCCTAGTTATGGCCTTTCTAAACCCAAAATCATAACATAAAATTTTTTTCTTAGACTTTACTAAATTTGTTTACAATATATTTCTCGGTTTACTCTTTACTATCTCTCAGGGATACTATTTCGACACTTAGTCATTAGTCCTCTTTTTCTCGTATTTAGAAACTCTAAATGGACATTTCACTAGTCTTTGAAACGTCCGTCATCCTTTTCTCCAACCTAATTTATCAAAAACTTGAGTTTTTAATACCTAACCTTATTGTACTCCTCATTTCTCAAAATACATATTTGTACTACTCTAAAAGTTTCGGTAGCATTTCTGCTTAAATTTTTAAGTTCCTAGTGTTTAGGTAACACCTCAAAATCATGGTACTTGCTACGTACTATACCAGAGGCCTAATTTAACGCAAAAATCACAAACTTCTTACGTAAAATTTTTCATGAAACCTTAATTGTTTCTAGCCAATTCCAATTTATTCAAACTCTCGATTCTTGTTCACTATTCTCTCACCTTATTCTTTTACAAAAATACAAATTCCTCACTACTTTACCCTCCGTTTTTCACTCTTGCAACAAGCACAAAATTCAAAGTTTCATGCTTCAAAATTATTTTCTTATTCAATCTTCTACTACCTAACTTTTTAGCATACTAAACCAACGAAACCAAACTTAAATTTCATCACTAATCCTTTATATATAATACACCAACAAGACTAAAACAATAAAGTTTGAACTAAAAATTTCTACAATTCTTCCCCCCAACAAACACTAATTTTTTATTTCAAAAACATTAAGAAAAACTTGAGTTTTTCATTGCTTAGCTCACTATGTTGGTCTCTTAATGCTTGAGATGAACTTTGCTCAAAATTTTGTCACCAAAACTTGAAAAAACTTAGATTTAGTGTGGGGAAGGAATCAAGACAACTAGAGGTTGCTTGGCGGCTACTTTGCTGCTAATTCTTGGAGCTTGAAGACGTGTTTAATGGCTGAAAAACAACTTAAAAAAATCCGGTGGCTTATTTACAATCCACCCATATTTTTTTCCAAATTTGCACTAAATCATGGCATTTTTGGACCAATCAAATGGCTCCAACTTAACACAATTTTAGACTTCAATATAATAAAGTTTGACCACTTCCATCCAGATCAACTTTAAAAAAATTCTCATAATTTACAAAATTTTATTATGTCATTTTGTCACTTTCTTAGCCTTTAGATCAAGCTTCCTTTAAATCCCATCCCTTGGATCTACCTACCACCTTTCCACATCATTTCTTTCTTTACTTATGACATCATGCATGTGACATCATGCATGACTTCACTTAATTAATCTGAAAGTCAAAGTTTGATCAAAAGTCAAACCGAACGATATTTCATTGAAATCACATAGCTTCTGGGGCCTTCTGCACGATTGGTTTTCCTTATTTTGCTGTTGTTTGGCTATAAATCAACACCATAATTTTTCATCTTTTAGGGGACTTGGTTTACCTAGAGTAATCTCTTTGGGTTTTTAGTTTCGAAAAGCATCATCATTTTTCCGAGAATGATGGAATTTCTCAGGAAACGTATCGGAGGACTTATCTAGCCATCCGTACTATCAATTTAATCTAACTCTATCTCGAAACTCTTAAAAACTCTAAAACACTTGTCTTATCTTATCTTTGCTTTGACTTGCCATTTCTTATATCTATCTTTTTCGGATACCGAAACTACTCCATTTGAGCTTTTTGGTCTGAAATCACTTTCTTAATCATGAACTTTATTCTTTAATCATTTTTGGAGATTTTAATTTCTCCAAAATATTTATTTATTTCTGTTAACACTATTATTTGTCTATTTACAAATACAGTGTTCTCACACATTTGTATTCACATAAATTCTTAGAAAAACCCTAGTTTAACCTAGGTAACATTATTAAGATTCTCTAGTCCATCACAGATAAGGCTATAGATTTGGCTAATACATCTACTTCTTGATTTTGTCCTTTGGGTATTTGCTGGATGTAGCAACTATCAAAATCTTGCTTACATCATTATGCCTTTGTAAAATATTTTGAAAGGTTGTCATCTTTTCCTTCATTAATACCCTGTAACTAATTCACTACCAATTGCGAGTCACTTCTGACTTCTGTCTTTTTAGCCATTAAAGCTTTTACCAACTTCAAAGCCAATAGCAAGGCTTCGTATATTTTTGGCATCCACTTGGTCTATTTTGGGTAAGGGATAATTGTCTTTTAGGCAAGCCTTATTTAAGTCCGTATAATTGATACACATTATCCATTTTCCATTCTTTTTCTGAACTAGTACTAAGTTAAAAACCCAATCTAGATACTTTGATTCTTTAATCATTCCTATGATGGCCCACCCTTCGTGGAGGTTAGACAACACTATCATGGTCGAGCTCTGAAGCCAACTGCGATAGTTTGTCACCTCGTGAGTCGTCGGCAACTTACTTTTAACATACTTTCTTTAACTTTAACATACTTTAAAATCTTATCATTTTAACTCTTACATAAAATTAGGAATAAATTTTTTTAAAAAATCATACATATATTGTTGCACCCCAACTGTGGCCACGCGAAACTATTATAATAAGACTCTACAGCTGATTGAAACAGCCCGTGAACCTCATTGGGTCGCCAAAACCTTTGTTTCATTTTTAAACCTTTGTATTTTGGAGCCCTTTTTTTTTTAAAATACTTTTGTTATATGAAAGCCATGTAAGAATTTAAAACTATACTTTAGTCATCCTTTGTAATACAAACATAATTTACGTAATTATATTTCCTCAACTTTATATCACAAAATACATTTTCTTCAAATCTCCTTTTTCAAAGCTCAGCGGAAGACTGGTAACAGGACCATATCCACAGTGGAATTCCCTATCCTATTGGTACCACATATCTTGCCGTCATCCATAGTATATATTGCTGGACAGGTTTCTTACCTACAATATGAACATATTGGTGAGCTAACAGGCTTAGTAAGTCCAAACATAAATATTAGGAATCATATAGATTCAAAAACATAAATAATAAAATTTCTTATGAATAGTCATTTTGACTTTGACTAATAAATAGTAATTTTGACCTTGATCGAGTATTATTCATGTCAACTTTGACTGAGTACACTATATGTAAAGTTAGTATCGGTCATGCTCGGTTATGCTCATTTATGGCTTTCATTTCAATTTTTGGTCATTATCTTCATTATGTTCTGGTTTTGGGCCCGCAGTGGCTGTACTATTGTGCGCGCTGACTAGGAGGGACTCTGAGGAGTTATCCATTTGTAATAACCCCCACATTCATGGAACCTACTTACCGTGTAATAAGTAATTAAGGAATGAATTGAGAGTATTTTGAAGCTTTTTGGTGCACATTTGAAGAACACGGTCATGTACATGGCCGTGTAAGTGGCCGTGTACCGTTCGAACTATGTACGTGTGAGAGACCGTGCAAGTGTAAATAGACATGTAAAAGTAACATGATCAGGTACACGGCCTAGTAAGTAGCCATGTATCGTTTGGACTGTTGAAGTGTAAGAAGCCGTGTGAGTGTACATGGCCATGTAGTGTAACACAGTCAGGTACACGACTGTGTAAGTGGCCGTGTACCACTCAGGTTGATGAACATATTTCAAAACATGGGCGTGTTGAACAATTTCAACTAGTACACGTCCGTGTCCAAAATGTACATGCCCGTGTTGCCTTGCACATGCCGTGTAAGAGTCCGTGTAGAAGGCTGTGTAATGAGCAGAGAGCCGCTGTAATGACTCTCATGAATTATTAAACTGAATAACTTGTAATGAGTAATTAAGTTAATAAATACAATATACTTTTCAGTTGAATGAATTAAACAGGTATAGTAACGTTTAATTACTATTCATGCAGTGACAGGGGTACCGACAGTGAAATCGGTCCATCCTATTATGTGAGTGTGCATGTGAGACACGCAGTGTCAAGAAATCGGTCCAGACGACCATTTCTTGACACAGAACTGATGAACTAGTCATCAGTACACTCAGACTGGTCATCTGAGCACAGCAGTGATAATTGCCCTAATATATGTACAATATCGAGAAAAGTGGTCTAGATGACCTCTTCTTGCCCATAGACTGACAAAATTAGAGTCAGAATGCTCAGACTAGTCAGTCAGACAGAAAACAGTAAATAGTGAAAAGCAGATACGCAGTGTTACGTTAGTGGCCAAGACGGCCTTAATCTGATATAAAACTGATATATTAATAGTCAGCAGGCTCAATCTAGTCAATTGAGCACAAAATGTAGATTTATATTTGGGAGATATGCAGTATCGGGATGAGGGTTAAGGTAACATTTTCTCGCCTCGAAACTGATATATTTAGACTTAGGACACCCAAATTAGTCAATTGGACACCTGACATGTTTTTCGAGACGGGGTCACACAGATCCCGAAAATTGGTCCAGACAACCTCAGATGGACGTAAAACTGATAAATTTGAAATCAGCACGTCCAAATTAGTCAGGATAGACTGTGTTTGAAATTTCACACGAAAACGCCTCGTTATGCATGCACAGTGTCAACACAATGTAGACACAACCACAGTAACAAGAATTTGGTCAAGATGACCTTTTCTTGAAATAAAACTGATATATTTGGAATCAGCATGCTCAAATTAGTCATTTGAGCACAAAATGAAATTTTTGACCGGGAAATCGCAGTATCGGAAAACTGGTCGAGATGACCTCGGATGAAAATAAAACTAATACATTTAGGTTCAACACGCCCAAATTAGTCAGTACAGCCTATGTTAAAATTTTTCAAAAAAATAGTATAAAGGGGTGAAAAAATTTGACAATTGTAAAAAGGGCCTATAATTTTTTCCCTATCTTCTTTTTCTCCCTTACAACTCACGAACGTGAACAGTAACCACCGATCGAATCTGACCTCCGCTTTTGACACCGCCGGCACCATTGGAAAGCTCTTACCAAGCTGAGTACAATGGTGGACCGAGTTGACGGAATGGTTGCTAAAGGAAGGTGCACACGCCGCCGGAGGCTGAAATTTTCAAACCGCTGTATCTCCGCCATCCAACGTCCAAATGCCACGATTCCAATCCCAATGGATTCGTGGTGAAGAGTAGAACAAAACCCAGGCTTCATTTCACATCAATAACCGCCGGATCGCACCGTCCAACCTTTGTCATCGTTGCCATCGTCGCCATCGTGGAATCCATTGATTCCAGCGGAGTTGAGTTACAAGGTGGGTACCAAAATGCTTAGAACAACACGGGGACAAAAGCCCCAAATCAATTTTGGGCAACAACGCCTGGAAGGCGGAGATCCAACCACCGCCGTCATCACCAAATTTCGAGGGTCGATTTCCGGTGATAGGAGCCTCAATTGGTGAAATTGACACCACCAATGGGTTCCTCTTGTCAAGCTCTTTAAGATGGTGACCGCCTTTTCCCTCGTCGCCACAGTCAACACTGATCAACGACCGGTCAACACTGGTCAACGACGACCCGGTGACCAAAAATTGAAGAATGGTCTGTTGGCCTATTTTCGATGTTCCGGATACATCCGTGGCATCGGATTTGCAAACCGGAATTTCAAAAGTAAAGAATGATGATTCAAAGATTGTGTGGTCAAGACCGAATGACTCTTTTGATCGCCGATAGGAACAATTTGGTAGTAGTTTTGATCCTTTTATTCCTCATTTTATTATTGGAATAATTATGTGTTAATTATGGATTATTGGCTTGAGGAATTGTAAGAAAAAGGGATAAAATTTCAAAAAAGAAAATGTGTGGAAATGTGAATATTTTTATGTAAAAAGTTGAGCTTTTACGTAAAAATTAAGCCTCTTGCATAGTACGTGATAGATTAGAATATGTTACATGGTTTTGAGGTGTTTCCTAAACACCGAGTACCCAAAAATTAGGCAAAAATATTACAGAAATTTCTAAAACGGCACAAAGGGGTATTTTAGTAAACGAGGGGTAAAAATGTGATCGGGATGGAAATCCGAGCCCCCCTTCAGTAACCTAGGCCTAGGAAAGAAGGATGGACATTTTGAGAATTGGTAAACTGCTTATTTGAAATCCTGAAATGTAAGAAAACAACCACTATGTCGGAATAGTACCACCTGAGGGACGGATGCGAGCTAAGCATAGAATTTGGGGTGATTATCAGTAAAGGTAACCCGATAGGCTAAACAGTCAATACGCGAGGTATACAGTTAGTTGACTGGTCAGTTAACCCGTCAAGGATCGAGTTTGAATGGGATAATGAGAGACAGTGATTAATTTGTCAAGTAGACAAATTAATTAAGCACGATTAGAAATTTAATATCAAATTCCTAAAGTAGAGCAGTTGGGTACTGATAGGCATCAGTACCACACAACGATAGATTTATTAGTCACTAACGATAGAGTGACCTAAGAGTGACGTTAATTAATTTATTGGATAAATAAATTAATTAATCACGATTAGAAAATCAAACTCCCAAGAGAAGGGCAATTAGTATCGATAAGGATCAGTATCACTAACAATAGATTTTTTAAAAGTCACTAATTCCCACAATGACCTAAGAACGAATGTTAACAAAATGCGTTATGATTATAGGGAGGTACCTGTATTGTGACGAAGGCGAGAGTATAAACTGTCCGTTGACATATGACGCCCCGTGCCCTCAGTGGCCTGGATCATCACTAGAAACTTGCTTACTTGCTTTCTTTTGTTATACTTTCTTGCACTTGATACTTAACTAGATATCATAAATTTAGAGATTTTTATTTTTACACGTACGTATTTACTATGTACGTACATATACCGATTACTATTCAAAATACTATTTAACGGTTACTATTAAAAAATACAGTTTACGATTACTATTCAAAAATACTGTGTAACGATTACTATTCAAAAGTACTGTTTATGGTTATTATTTAAAAATACTATTTAACCATTACTATTCAAAATACTGATACTCAAATTTGAGGAAAATAAACTCGCGGTGTCTCCATACCCTTTCTTTCACATCCGTCTCTGCTGCGCCACCATGGTCCATTAGGGTTTAAGCTGTAGGACGCTTACCTACAGCATGAACACACTACGTGAGCTTTACGCCCAGTAAGTACAACATGTTTACCACAAAACATGTTTAAACATAGAACATACTTAAAATTATATAACATATCAGGTACCAATATATACCGTATTAATATATCACATAACAAATCATCATATAACATATCAGGTACTAACATATACCTTATTAATATATCACATAACAAATCATCATATAACATTCAGCGAATATGACCCTTTACATAACATGTGCATCATAGAAACATCGTGTACTGAGTGCATCTTACTGTCTCTAAAAACATGATGAACTATAACTAATGCATGATCCGGTTATGTTCATTTATGCTTCAATATTTTCCTTTTTTTTTTCTTGTCTATTTAGGGCTCGTGAGTTAGTACCATATGTGCACAGACCATCGGTAACGCCGTGGTTAAAAGCTGGAGAGCCATCAATGGATGCTCAACTTTTTGCTTTAACATACTTTAATACCCTTTCAACTGAAAGAGCCGGTATGACACGCCTATACATTTCCATCTTTTTTATCTTTTCTAGCTACATGCTTTTCTAAGCTTTCCCTAATCCTACATGGTAGGGACGTATGGCATCTAACTTGCTTTTTCATCAATCTACTTGATTGTGAAATGACATGCTCTTAAATATGCGGTGCGACATCACGTGCATGGCATACGTATTTTTTTAACATACTGAAAAACATCATTTAACACCATTTTATTCATGTCGTAGGCGGAGTTGTACTTACCTAAATTTGCCAGCAAAATGCATACTCGTGTCTTTAACAATTTACAGGTGACCACCTATAATCAATAACGTTCCTTATCAGCATCTCCATAGAGTCATTACTACTGTGAGTGACTATTACTCGTGTTTCTATGTGGTACCGAGGCCCATCGGTACCCTATTGGCCTACATGGGGATTTAGTGTCTAACTCGTATCGTGTCTGATCAATCATCTACTTGATAAATTAATCATCGTCCCTTACAGTGTTGTTCGAAACACGGTCCTTGACTGGTTTATCGATCAGTCAATAGATCGGTTACCTCGCGTGTTAGTAACTAAGTAGTCTACTGGGCTACTATGGCTTGTTTGGTGTGGTAGTCTACCGGGCTACACACACCGTTTCTCTTTGAAAAAAATGTAGGTTGACTTAAAATTTCTTAGGAAAAATTATTTATTTTTGGAACCATCCCCTTATCACCCCGTTGGAAGGTGAGGGACGTTTTTATAAAAACCATGTTTGTATTTTTAAATTGTTAAAACATATTTTATTTTGAAGAGTATAAATTACATTTTTAAAGTTATATTTTAAAGGTGGTTTTTGAACCATTTTTGAAAACCATTTTGAAACTTGATTGAAACGAATTTGTTTGTGATTTTGGCGAACATGAAAGTTTTCGTCCTCGAAAAAATGAACAAATCTCGTGTTCACTTTGGAGCCTAAATCCAAATCTAACGACTCCTAATTCCATTAAACCCGTGGGCTTGTGCCCAGTTTTTTAAAAAATTCCCAGTTTTACGTCTCTGTAAAAACGGCTCTGTTTAAGGCCCGAAACGGCCAAATTTTTAAAACACGCATGGATTGTTTTCAAGTCTCGACGAGATCTACAACTTTCGTGTTAAGCCCCTATTTCTAGGTTTGGATATTGTTCCCAGTTTGTTCCTAGTTTCGGACACCGAGTGAAAAACACTCTAAAAACCTATCTTAGGTTTGTTTTCGGCCAAGGCTTATTTGATGCAAAAATGACCATATCTAAATTTCCTTAAAAATTGTGTTTTATCAAATCCCAAATTTAGACCCTAAGTGGGTCAAAATGGCCAAAATCCATGGCCTTTCCTAGGGACAGATTTATATCCAGCCACGTTCCTACTTGTTCGTAAAATCACACATACCATAGCCATTCGTAAAAATTTGTAAACACAACCTTAACCATATAAACTTAAAAATGGAAACTTAAGGGCTCAAAATAAATTATTACAAACCATTTGCATAAACAAATACACATAAATGGCTTTGATCAAAAACTTAAGATCACTAAATCACCAAAAGGGGAAGGTTTCAGTTTTTACCTTTGTGCTTCGAACCAAGCATGTTTTTAAATCAAGGCTTGATGAACCAAGTGGCTGTGGGAAACCAAGGGAAATGAGGTTGGTTTTTGCTAGATACAATACCAAAAATTTCTCTTAAAAATCAACCTAAAATAGAAACTAAAAACTTCAAGGATTGGATTTCAAAAACTTACCCTTGGTGCCTTAAAATGACTTGGATTCGACTTCTCCTAACACAAGC
This sequence comes from Antiaris toxicaria, assembly GCA_035233585.1. NCBI lineage: Eukaryota > Viridiplantae > Streptophyta > Magnoliopsida > Rosales > Moraceae > Antiaris > Antiaris toxicaria. Next base: position 20,380,283 of record CP141155.1, on the reverse strand, counting down.
TTGTGAGGTTTGATTTTTGATAAGTTTTTTGGTATGATTTATGGCTTGAAAAAGTGGAGGTTTGGGGGCTTAAAGGGGGTCGGTTGTAGCTTAGAATAAAAGGAATAAATGGTTGTGTTTTTGGGGTAGAAAATGAAAGAACAAAACCCTTGTGCAACGGGTGCCTTTTATAGGCAAAATTGATCAAGCTTACTTAGACTTAATCCTAATTAATTGTCCACCAAATTAGTCAAATCATGGGACAAATTGCTGCCCATTTTTAGGCCAAAATGGGTGTGGGCTGCTGCCTTAAATGGGAAAAGAATAAAAAAACATTTGTTGACCATGCTTTTGAAACCCCATGAATAATCTATTCCATGTGTCATAGCTTTTGTATTTTTTAATGGTCACCTTTTGGGCTATGTGTGCAGCTGATTACAACTGCTTTTGCAACTAAGGGGCATGAAATTTTAAGGTCAAAATTTATCTTTGTTGGCTTCACAATGCAGTCTAATTTTATATTGCGGTGTTCGGTTGTTTCTCAACAGTGTTCCAATTTTCACCCGAAAATTGGATTTCTGAATCTGATTTTTGTACTGTAAATTCCTAGTTGTTTTATACTGTCTAAGAGCCCATTATCAGTCTAAATTACTATTTACATCCTATATTATGATTATGTTTACACTGTGTTGTCTTTTCACATGTAAATCAAGGCGTTCCTGGGTGAAATTTCAGACACAGTCTTTCTTGACTAATTTGGACTTGCTGATTCCATTTTTATCAGTTTTACATCCATCGGAGGTCATTTGGACCAATTTTCAGAATCTGTATGACCTCGTCTCGAAAAATGTATCAGGTGTCGGATTGACTAATTTGGACGTTCTGAGTCCAGATATATCAGTTTCGGAGTGAGTAAAGGTCGTTTTGACCCTCATCCTGATACTGCGTATCTCTCAAACTAAAATTCTCGTTTTATGCTTAGTCAATCTGATTGAGTCTACTAACCGATCATATATCAGTTTTAGGCCAATTTAAGGCCGTCTTGGCCAATAACTTGACACTACGATTCTCACTATTCACTATCTTTGACTTAACTAAGCAATCTGAGCGCTCTGACTCCGATTTTGTCAGTCTATAGGTGAGAGGAGGCCATCCAGACCGTTTTCTCGATACTATACCCTTGCTAGGATTTTTTCTCACTATCGTGCTCAAATGTTTGGTCCGAGCATTCTGATGATCTGTTCACTAGTCTTGTGTCATCCGGACCAGTTTCCTGACACTGCGTGTCTCACACATACATACACATAATAGGATAGATCGAGTTCACTATCGATTACCCCTTTCATTGCATGAATAGTACTTAAACAATATTGTATCTATTTAATCTATTCAACTGGACGATATACTGTATTTTTCCAACTTAATTACTCATTACATAGTATTTAGGTTTCATACATTTTGAGGGTCTGTGTAACGGCTTTCTACCCATTACACAGGCTTAAACACGGCCTCTATCACGGGCGTGCATAAGGCAACACGGGCGTGTACACCCCGGACACGGGCGTGTACCAGTTGAAATTCTTCAATATGGCCCTGTTTTGAAACACGGCCCTTTACACGTTCATTTATTGGGGTGGTACACGGCTTCTTACATGGTCGTGTTCTTGACTGTGTCTCTATACACGGCCATGTTCAGTTACACAGCTTCTCACGTGTTCACAACCCGAGCGGTACACGGCCTCTTACACAGCTGTGTACCTGACCATGTTCTACTATATGGCCATGTATACTTACATGGCTACACACACGTATACAGTTCGATTGGTACACGACCACTTACACAGCCGTGTACAGGACCGTGTACTTTAAAAATTACACTAAAATACATCAAATCATCCCTCAATCTCTCATTAAATGAAAATCAAGTTACAGGAATGGGGTGGTCCTTATAACCTACCCCCTTTACAAAATTTTCGTCCTCAAAAATTAGAATAAGTCTGGGAAATCTCTTTTCATATCCTCTTCCCATTCTCGCGTGGCTTCTTCTATATTGTGGTTCCGCCACAATACTTTTACCAGCAGAATAACCTTATTCCTGAGGACCTTATTTTCCCTAGCTAAAATCTGCACGGGTTTTTCCTTGTATGTCAGGTTGATGTCGACTTCAACGGGTTCCTGACTCAGAATGTGAGAACTGTCCGGCAAGTACTTCTTCAACATCGAGATGTGGAAAACATTGTGTACAGAAGATAGTTCGGGAGGAAGTGCTAGTCGATGGGTTACCTCCCTGACCCTCTCGAGGATCTCGAAGGGTCCTATATATCTAGGACTGAGTTTCTCTTTCTTCCTAAAGCACATCACCCCTTTCATGGGTGCCACCTTGAGGAAAACTAAATCTCCTTCTTGAAATTCAAGAGGTCTTCGTCGTTTATCTGTGTAACTCTTCTAGCAGCTATGTGCTGTATCCAGCCTCTCTCTTATAAGCTTCATGTCTGCCATGGTATCCTTGGCGAAGTCGGTGTTAGTGAGCTGTTTTTCTCCAGTTTCATGCCAGTGAACTAGAGATCGGCATCTTCTTCTATAGAGTGCCTCATACGGAGCCATCCCAATTAAGGAATGATAGCTATTATCATACGAGAACTCTATCAAAGGTAGCTTTTGATCCCAATTCCCCTTGAAGTCTAAGGCGTATGCTCTCAACATATCTTCTAAAGTTTGAATAGTTTTCTTGGACTGGCCATCAGTCTGAGGATGGAAGGAGGTACTGAACTTTGGCTTAGTCCCTATTGCGGCTTGAACGCTCTGCCAAAACCTTAAAGTGAAGCGTCCATCGCGATATGAGATGATCGATTTGGGTACTCCGTGTAGTCTTACTATTTGAGTGACGTACATTTATGATAACCTCTCTACTGAGTAGCTCAACTTCATGGTTAAAAATCGAGCTGATTTCATTAGTCAGTCCACAATTACCCAGATGGCATCATTTCCACTTGAGGTCCTGGGCAATCTAACCACAAAATCCATGGTAATTTACTCCCATTTCCACTCAAGGTCGTGGCCGGCTTTAATTTCTTCTAAGAGCATCGACTGGAGGGTCATTTCAGACAACCTCCCTATTAACATCTCAATCTCGCTGCTCTATAACTCATCTTGTAGTGCTTTTGGCAAGGCATGGATAGCCATAAGCGACAAGGTATGCTTTCTACTCAGTGCGTCGGCCACCTTATTGGCTTTCCCTGGATGGTGAAGGATTTCACAAATATAATCCTTAACCAGTTCTAGCCATCTTCGTTGCCTCATATTAAGCTCATTCTCCGTGAAAATGTATTTGAGGCTTTGGTGGTCGGTGTAGATCTCGCATTTGACTCCATAAAGGTAATGCCTCCATATTTTGAGTGCAAAGACAATTGCTGTAAGCTCCAGGTCGTGCGTTGGGTAGTTTCTCTTGTGGTTTTTGAGTTGCCACGAAGCATATGCGACTACTTTACCACCTTGCATTAATACAGCTCCTAATCCAGTCTTGGATGTGTCACTGTAAATCACAAAATCCCCCTGTCCAGCATCTGGTATGGTCAAGATTAGGGCACTCTTGAGTCAGCTTTTTAGCTCTTGGAAGCTCTTCTCGCACTTGTCAGTCACTCATACTTCTTCTCTTTCTTTGTGAGTGCTGTGAGTGGTACGGCTAGCCTTGAGAATCCTTCCACAAATCGTCAGTAGTATCCCGCTAGACCTAAAAAGCTGCTGATTTCTGTTATATTCTTCGGAGTTGACCATTCACTAACTGCTTCTACTTTCACTGGGTCCACGGACACTCCCTCCTTAGAGACCACGTGACCGAGGAAGTGGACCTTCTCCAACCAAAATTCACATTTGGAGAATTTGGCATATAGCTGGTACTCCTTAAGCTTGGATAGGGTGGCTCTCAAATACTCCTTATGCTCCTCCTTTGTCTTAGAATATACGAGTATGTCATCGATAAACACAATGACAAACTTGTCTAAGAACTCATTGAATACTCGGTTCATCAGGTCCATGAAAGCAGCAGGTGCATTCGTCAGACCAAATGACATAACAAGGAATTCATAATGTCTGTAGCGTGTTCGGAATGCTGTTTTCGGTATGTCCGCATCCCTGATCCGTAATTCGTGGTACCCGGAACGGAGGCCAATTTTTGAGAATACTACGGCACCTCGGAGCTGGTCGAACAAATCGTCGATCCGCGGCAACAGATACTTGTTCTTAATCATGATCTTGTTCAACTCCTTGTAGTCAATGCACATCCTTAACGTCCCGTCCTTTTTCTTCATGAATAATACAGGTGCTCCCCAAGGTGAGCAGCTCTGTTGGATGAAGCCTTTATCCATTAGATCCTTTAGCTGAGTCTATAGCTCCTTTAATTCTACTGGGTCCATTCTGTAGGGGGCCTTGGATATGGGTGCCAATCCTGGTAACAGTTCTATTTTGAACGATATCTTGTTAGGAAATGCCCTAAGCATTAGAGATATTTTGATGTATTTATTTTGAACTGGATAATAAAATTATATATAGAGGTTATTCATTACATTACTGTTTGTCCTCATTCTATTTACATATTAAAGTAAAGGTAAGCAAATATGGCTCCCTGACTACTTGTGTTAAAACTGTTAGAACATTGCATGCAATGGACTTTTTGTATGTGAGAAGACAATGTTCTAAAGTAAGCGGTCTAAATTAAGGTCTATAGTCTATTGGGTCAGACCAAGCATCTAACTCATGTTAAGACTATTATGTTGTCTAAAGCCATGGTGGGGACGGCTTGTTTTGACTGTCTGGAGCATAGACTCCCAAGAAGAGACATATATATGTTGCTTGGAGGTGACATATTAGACCGGGACTAAAGCATGATTGATCTACGTAGTCCACTCTGAGTAGATCGATCTACTTTTGACGTTCATTGTGCAGTAACCTTAAACCTAAGTAGATGAATAGCTTTATGTATATGACTTGTGTACTTTGATATTCCAATGGCTAAAGCGTCTCAGAGGTAGTAAGCTTACAGACCGATTCGTTGGGTGCATGACTTGTATACGATGAAGGGTTTATTTACAGATATCGGAATCATAGCTCTAATAAGGAGTTGAGGGTATCCTCTTAATGGCATTATATTGGATGTGAAAATGGACAAGGGCTTGGGTCGTCTGCTGGGCGGATGACTTCTTATTCACATAGGGTGAATAATCATTTTCTTATTCGGTAGTATAATGGAACTTTAAGATAGCCTGATCAGTAAGATTAAACGGACTTTGGCCTAAGGCTGATCATGGATATCATATGAGGGTTCTGCATACATGATAAGGTCATTAGACGATAGCTTGTCACAGGCTTACGTAACACGGTTTATAATTAGGAGTTCAGTTTCAGGTTTATAGTGGCGTGACTCTGAAATTAGTGATCTTATGATTGAGTTGTTCGGTAAAGAATGATGATCATATGGATTCGCGGGAGCCCAATTATATATGTCTAATTGGTCCCTGTACTAGCTCCACATAATTCCTTAACGTTTGACAAATTGATTTGAGTATGCTATTGGCTAGTTGATTATGTATGGATGGTGTTGACTTAGGATTAGGATGGTGGATAAAATTCTCTTCGGTTGAATTCGAATTTGGTTTTCGATAATAGAATACACAATTATTCGAACACCAAATAAAGTTGCCATGATTTTATTTGAGATTGGATTGGAGTTGTAGAAAATTATCCATGAGAATAAGAATTTGAAATACAACTGTTTATGGATTTTGAAATTTGAAATTTGAAATTTGAACTTGAAATTTGAATTTGAAATTTGAATTTGAAATTCGAATTTGAAATTTGAAATTTGAAATTTGAAATTTGAATTTTGAATTTGAAAATTGAATTTTGAAATTTGAAATTCAAATTTTGAATCACAGTCCAAGTGGAATTCGAATTCTTTGTGGATAATTCCACAAGGCTAGAATTCGAATTTGAGTTGGATTATGAAGAGGAAAATCATGTTTGAATCCTACTTGGATTTTGAATCACAATCCTAACTAATTTTGGTCGAAAATTTTAAGCATTATCCTCATTGAATTTTCAAAAATTTTGTGGATAAGATTCCGGGAAAAATTCAAGTTTCAATCCCAGTTGATTTTGGATTCTCTTCTCCCTAAAAGTGGCCGAAATTTTAAGGGCAAATCTGAAGGAGATTTTCGGTTATTTTGGATAAGGATGAGATAAAATTCAAGCTTGAAAATCCTAGTTGAATTTTGATTCTCCCCATACTTTTTGTGGCCAAAAATATTCATTGAAGATCCTTAAAGATTTTTAGATTTTTGGTTGGTTAACGGTGAGATAAAATTCAAGTTAAAATCCTGTTTGAATTTTGAACACAAAAATCTACAGAGGCCAAATTTTTTATTTGGGATAAGGCTTGGAAAATTTCAAATTTTGTGTTGTGGATAAGGGAGAAAATCTTCTCCTAATCCAATTCGAATTCAGAGGATCACCTCATACAAGTCTATAAACAGAGGTCCTGCCACTCCAGTTCTCTCAGACCACAGACTCTCAGGTGAGCAGGCTTATTGTTGCACAACTCACCGTGACAATAAGTTCTTTAGAGATCTGGGTGGTCGGAAGAAGACTAGCAGTGCTAGCATACCGATCGAGGTTTAGAGTGCCCACACACTCAGCCATTCTGGAATTGGAGAATAGTAGAGAAGACTAGTTGGTTGAAGCCCTCCAGTCATTCTCCTCCTGTAGATTGGCGTCCTTGAGGTATGAGTTTAAATTGTTGTTGGTTTATTGTATATGGCATCATGAGATATTTGACGATCTTGAAAAATTTTTATTGTTCCGCTGTGCCACTCTGATACATTTATACCGATTTATTTCCTACAATTGGTATCAGAGCCATCTCATGACTATGTCATGTACATAAATTAGACAATTAATTAGTCTTTTTATTTATATATGGATTTGATATTTAGAGAGTGGCATTCTAGGATTCCTTTATATTTTTATTATGGATTATGTATGTAGTATGTGGTTATTTTAATTTTATAAATTATTATAAGCATGCTTGTTTTATTCCGGTTCTAGTTCCTTAGAATTTGGAAAATTGTATCTAGGAATTTTTATGTAACCATGGGAGCAGTTTATTGATACTGTAATTTTCCCATGGATTTTAATTTTTGTCTCTTAGAATTATTATGGTTAGAATTTTTGTACACCGGAAACGGTTTAGGAAATTTTATGTAATTATTCTTGGAGGAGATTGAAGTTTGAAGACTGTAATTTATTTTTTTGCAAAAAGTTAAATTTAATTTAAAGGTTGAAATTTTGATTGTGTGGAAAATTTCAATTTAATTGGGATTCAAATTAATTTTTGGAGATCCTAATGGGTCAATTGAAATATGACACAGAAATCGAGGACCAACCTCTCAGGATAGACCACCAGCCATGATGGGGCTGCAGCCCCTGCCCTCGGGTAGGATGGGGCTGCAGTAGCCCCTGCCCACGACTGCACCCCACGGCCGCAGGCTTTGCCTGCAGCCAGGGGTGGCCATGGCCCACCCAAGGGCCAGCCAGCCCTTAGGCATGCAGCCCATGGCTATAGGCGCTGCCTGTAGCCTGGCGGGCTACTGCACCCACCTGGGCGTGCAGCCAATGGTTGCAGGCACTGCCTACAGTCGGCTGGACTGCACCCGGCTGTGGCCGTGGGCTGCCAGCCTTCCCGGGAGCCGGGGGCTACCCACGGCGACTGGCAGCTGCCGGCCTCCGGGGCCGTGAAGGCGACGGTTCAAAAATCAAAAAATTTTGATTTTTAAATTTGAGATTTAATTTTTAAATCATGTTTAAAAATATGTAATTGAAAATTTGAAAATTTTGAAATTACATATTATTGCACATGATATTTAAAATTATTTAAAATTTGAATTTGAAATTTAAATTTGAAATTCGAATTTGGTATTTGAATTTGAAATTTAAATTTTTAGAATTTAAATTTTAAATGATTCTTGGGATGAGAAATAAATGGAGAGGCTACATAAAGATGGATACAAGAAGACGGATCAAAATTCAAGGCCCAAAGAATGCTTTGGATAGAATTTTGAAATCTTTATTTTCTTTATTCTATGATGGAACCATGGCTTGGTTATTCTGTCAATTATTTTTTCTGTGATATGTCATGGATGTATAAATATGTATTGATGGATGTTTTATATGCATATTTGATAACATATCATATAGGATAGGTGAGTGCCACTCATACTATATTGATCATATATATTTGTCAAAACTTGCATGTTATTCAAAATATTGAGTGGGAGAGGGTTTCAAACAAAACCCACGGCCTCCATTGTTGATCCATATGTGAAAGCATGGTAACGCCTCGCATCAATTTTGCCCTGACCATACCCTTCGGTAGGTGTTTACCGCCGCTAGTATACTAGGTTGGATCTCCTATGTGGAAAACATGTTCGGGTACGATCCTATTCATGACCACCCCTCGGTGGCTTGGTAGGACGTGGATTGGGCTACGTAAACAATGGTTAAACACTCAAGACTCGTTTAGTTATTAACCTTCCCTAGAAGCTCTGTTAACTAAACTGGTGGCCAAATAAGTGGTTATTAATATATGTCTTAACCTTGGAGGATTTAAGGCAACATATATTAATTGGATGCCATGTTCCGGGTATTTGTCTCATGACCACCCCTCGGTGGCTTAGGGCAATAGGTGCTGAGAATTACCGTTGCAATGCTACACGTTTTTCAAGTTTCATATAGGAACATACTTGTATGTTTTATTTGCTAAATTATCTATATATTTGATTAGTCCTTGTAATGATGTCTAGTATAAATTTATTTCAGTTCAAAATGTCACCGACAACCCTCATTTCAATACTTACTGAAAATAAGCTGAATGGTGATAATTATAAAGACTGGAAAAGAAATCTACTGATAGTTCTCAGCTACGAGAGACACAAGTTCATACTGGACGAACCATGCCCACCTGGGACCAAACCTGACACACCGCTTGAGGAGGTCCTGGTTGCCTATACTTGTTGGAGAGAATCCAATGAGATAGCTCGATCTACATTCTGGCTAGCATGACGAGTGCTTTACAAAAGTAGCGTGAGACTTATCAAGTTGCTGGGGAGATCATGGAAAATGTAGAGGACATGTTCGGAGGCCAAGAAAAATTGGCTCGACAGTCTGCTATTACTAGCATTATGAACTCCAAGCAGAAGGCAGGTACTCTGGTGAAGGACCATATGATCACTCTAATGGGATTCTTTGCTGAGGCTGCCGAGAACGGTGCTGAACTGGACTACAACACCCAGATGAGATAGTGTTCAAAACTCTATCAACATATTTTGTGGGGTTTAAAGCCGCATACAATCTGGCGGTAAGGGAGTTAGGACTCACTAAGCTTATGAAGCAACTCCAAGCTTATGAGTGGATGATCAGGGATAGGGATGCGGTCCAACCCAAAGGAAGAGGCCAAATTAGAAGCAAGCGACTTCCAGTTCTTCTAATCCTCCTGTCTCGGATGGGAAGAACAAGAAGAAGAACAAGAAGTCCAAGGACCCTAAAAGGTCCAAGTACTTCTGCTGTGGGAAGTTAGGTCACTTCAAGAAGGCTTGCCGGGAATTCCTAGCTGCCAAGGGCAAGGAAGGTAAGGAACTTCACTATTTAGAAGCGTGTTTGGTGGAAGAATCGAAAGACACTTGGGTCATTGATTCAGGCACCACTAATCATGTCTATGTTTCTATGCAAGGGTTCGTGGAGACAAGAAGTCTACATGATAGGAGCCTCTTATTGCAGACTGGAGATGGTAGCTTGGTGGTGGCTGAGGCAGTGGGAGATATTTACCTTTACTTTGATGAATTTAGGTTTATTTTATTAAAAGACTGTTTTTATGTTCCTAATTTTAGGAGGAACCTTATATCGGTAGCTTGTTTAATAAAGGATTCTTATTCAGTTTCTTTTAGTAAAAGAGTTGATATTCGTAGAAATAAGTCTTTTATCTGTTCTGGATGGATGGATGGAAACCTATATTTGATCAAACCAAAGATGTACTCACTGCTTGACACCGAATTAATAGATAACTCTAAAAGGTTGAAAGTTTCTCACTCTAACAAGGCGTATCTCTGGCATTTAAGACTTGGTCATATTAATCAGGATAGGATTCAAAAGTTGGTGAAAGACGGTCCTCTAGAATCTCTGGAGGAGGTACGTCTTCCTCAATGTGAGTCTTGTCTTGAGGGTAAGATGACTAAGAGGTCTTTTAAAGCTAGGGTACTAGGGCTTAAGAGCTCTTAAAAATTATGCACACTGACATATGTGACCCCATGAACGTCACAGCACGAGAAGGGTTTGAGTATTATGTCTCCTTTATAGACGACTCGAGGTATGGATATGTGTATCTGATGCACTACAAGAGCGAAACCTTTGATAAGTTCAAAGAGTATCGTGCGGAAGTGGAAAAGCAATTGGATAAATCCATAAAGACACTTCGATCTGATCGAGGTGGTGAATACCTCTCCAATGAATTTCTAGGACATCTTGTAGAGAATGGGATATTATCCCAATTAACTACACCTGGTACTCCACAACAGAATGGTGTAGTTGAAAGGAGAAACAGGACCTTGTTGGATATGGTACGGTCTATGATGAGTTATTCAACACTGCCGTTATCATTATGGGGATATGCTTTACAAATGGCGTGCTATATTCTGAATCAGGTTCCAAGTAAATCAATTCTCAGGACTCCGTATGAATTATGGCGTAGCAGGAAGCCCTCCCTTGGACATATGAGAATATAGGGCTGCCCAGTACATGCACTGGATGGGGAAGTGAAGAAGTTGGAATCAAGATCAAAATTGTGCATGTTTGTAGGGTATCCTAAGGGAACTAAAGGAGGTCTGTTATATAACCCAAAGGAACAAAAAGTCATTGTTTCAACCCATGCGACATTCTTGGAGGAAAGTCACATGAATGACTTTAAGCCTCGAAGCAAAGTGGTGCTAGAGGAGTTATCAGGTGAAAGAACTGCTCCACAGGTTTCGGTCTTGGACGCAAGTCCGAGTTCCGGTGAAAGACCTGCAGACGATCAATAATTTAGGGTGCCTCATCGTAGTGGGAGGGTTTCGAAGAAAACCTAATTTCTTCATATATGATGCTGAGGTATACTAGGCCAAGGCTCATGAGCATGAGGACGATCTGGTCACCTATAATGAAGCATAAATGATGTTGATTCTAAATCTTGGAAATAGGCTATGAACAATGAGATGGATTCTATGAAATCCAACTCTGTTTGGGAACTTGTAATTTGCCGGATGGGATAAAACCCATTGGATGCAAACGGGTCTACAAAAGAAAGAAGGATATGGAAGGGAGAGTGGAAACTTTCAAAGCTAGACTGATTGCAAAGGGATACACGCAAAAGGTTGGAATCGATTACGATGAAACCTTTTCGCCTGTTGCTATGCTGAAGTCTATCCGTATTCTTCTGTCCATTACTGCGGTTCTCAATTACGAGATCTGGCAAATGGATGTCAAGACGACATTCTTGAATGGCCATCTTGAAGAGTGTATCTATATGATACAGCCCAAAGGGTTCGTAGCGAAATGCCAAGAAAGGAAAGTCTGCAAGTTGCTTAGATCTATTTATGGATTAAAGCAAGCATCTTGCTCATGGAACTAGAGATTTGATCAAGCAATCAAGACTTTCAGTTTTGAGCAGAACATTGATGAACCCTGTGTTTATAATCATATTAAGGATGGAAAAGTGGTCTTCCTGATACTCTATGTCGATGATATACTACTCATTGGGAATGATGCAGGGAACTTATCATCGGTCAAGCTTTGGTTACACCAACAATTTGACATGAAGGACTTGGGAGAAGCTAATTATGTTCTAGGCATTCATCTCTTCAGAGATCGAAAGAACAAAATGATAGTGTTATCCCAAGCTTCATACATAGATAAAATAATTGACAAATATGCAATGCAAGAGGCAAAGAAAGGTACACAACCTTCTATTGCTGGTCTAACTCTTTCATTGGATGACTGTCCCAAGATATCGAAAGAAAGAGAGCGTATGAGTAAGGTCCCTTATGCATCCGCTGTGGGTAGCCTTATGTATGCTATGCTTTGCACTGGCACGGACATATGTTTTGCAGTAGGTATGGTGAGTCGATATCAAGCAAATCCTGGAATCAAGCAATGGCAAGCAGTAAAGCATATACTCAAGTATCTTAAGAGAACGAGGGATCATATGCTGGTGTATTTTAGAGGGGACCTAACACCCGTAGGATACATGGACTCAGACTTCCAGCCTTGCAAGGATTCGAGGAAATCGACATCAGGATCAGTGTTCTTACTCAGAGGAGGTGCCATTGTATGGAGGAACATGAAGCAGGGTTACACAGCTGACTCTACTATGGAGGCTGAGTATGTGGCTGCGGCTGAGGCATCTAAAGAAGCGATTTGGCTCCGCAAGTTCTTTAGAGACCTTGAGGTCATTTCGGGTGTTGACAAGCCTATCATACTTTACTGTGATAACACTAGGGCTATTGCCAACACAAGGGAATCTCGACACCACAAGAGGACCAAGCACATAGATCAGAGATACCACATTATTAGAGGGCACGTGGAGACAAGACAAGTAGATGTATGTAAGATCGTGTCCGAGGACAACATTGCCAATCCCATTACTAAGACTTTGGTGACTAGAAGCTTTGAGAGGCATGTAGAGGCGATGGGGATGCGTAACATGGCACATCTACTAGCTTAGGGCAAGTGGAAGACTGTTAGGAAATGCCCTAAGCATTAGAGACATTTTGATGTATTTATTTTGAACTGGATAATAAAATTATATATAGAGGTTATTCATTACATTGCTATTTGTCCTCATTCTATTTACATGTTAAAGTAAATGTAAGCAAATATGGCTCTCTGACTGCTTATGCTAAAACTGTTAGAACGTTGCATGCAATGGACTTTTTGTATGCGAGAAGACAATGTTCTAAAGTAAGCAGTCTAAATTAAGGTCTGTAATCTATGGGGTTAGACCGAGTATCTAACTCATGTTAAGACTATTATGTTGTCTAAAGCCATGGTAGGGACGGTTTGTCTTGACTGTTTGGAGCATAGACTCCCAAGTAGAGACATAGATATGTTGCTTGGTGGTGACATATTAGACCGGGACTAAAGCATGATTGATCTACGTAGTCTGCTATAAGTGGATCGATCTGCTTTTGACGTTTATTGTGCAGTAATCTTAATCCTGAGTGGATGAACAGTTTCATGTATATGACTTGTGTACTTTGATGTTCCAATGGCTAAAGCGTCTCAGAGGTAGTAAGCTTATAGACAGGTTCGTTGGGTGCATGACTTGTATACGATGAAGGGTTTGTTTATAGATATCGGAATCATAGCTCTAATAAGGAGTTAAGGGTATCCTCTTAAAGGCATTATACTGGATGTGAAAATGGACAAGGCCTTAGGTCGTCAGCTAGGCGGATGACTTCTTATTCATGTTAGGAAATGCCCTAAGCATTAGAGATATTTTGATGTATTTATTTTGAATTGGATAATAAAATTATATATATATAAAGGTGATTCATTACATTGCTATCTACCCTTGTTTTATTTACATGTTAAAGTAAATGTAAGCAAATATGGCTCCTTGACTGCTTATGTTAAAACTGTTAGAACGTTGCATGCAATGGACTTTTGTATGCGAGAAGACAATGTTCTAAAGTAAGCGGTCTAAACTATGGTCTGTAGTCTATGGGGTTAGACCGAGCATCTAACTTATGTTAAGACTATTATGTTGTCTAAAGCCATGGTGGGGACGGTTTGTTTTGACTGTCTGGAGCATAGACTCCCAAGTAGAGACATAGAAATGTTGCTTGGTGGTGACATATTTGACCGGGACTAAAGTATGATTGATCTACCAAGTTCGCTTTGAGTGGATCGATATGCTTTTGACGTTCATTGTGCAGTAACCTTAATCCTGAGTAGATGGACAGCTTCATGTATATGACTTGTATACTTTGATGTTCCAATGGCTAAAGCATCTCAGAGGTAGTAAGGTTATAGACCGGCTCGTTAGGTGTATGTCTTGTATACGATGAAGGGTTCATTTACAGATATCGGAATCATAGCTCTAATGAGGAGTTAAGAGTATCCTCTTAAAGGCATTATACTGAATGTGAAAATGGACAAGGCCTTGGGTCGTCTGCTGGGCGGATGACTTCTTATTCACATATGGTGAATAATCATTTTCTTTATTCGGTAGTATAATGGAACTTTAAGATAGCTTGATCAGTAGGATTAAACAGATTTGGCCTAAGGCTGATCATGGATATCATATGAGGGTTCTACATACATGACAAGGTTATTGGACGATAGCTTGTCACAGGCTTACGTAATACAATATATAATTGGGAGTTCAGTTTCACGTTTATAGTGGTGTGACTCTGAAATTAGTGATCATATGATTGAGTTGTTCGGTAAAGAATGATGATCATATGGATTTGCGGGAGCCCGATTATATATGTCCAATTGGTCCCTCTACTAGCTCCACATAATTCCTTAACGTTTGGCAAAATTGATTTGTGTATGCTATTGGCTAGTTTATTATGCATGGATGGTGTTGATATAGGATTAGGATGGTCGACAAGATTCTCTCTGGTTGGATTCAGATTTTGTTTTGGATAATAGAGTACACAATTATTCGAACTCCAAATAAAGTTGCCATGATTTTATTTGAGATTAGATTAGAGTTGTAGAAAATTATCCATGAGAACAAGAATTTGAAATACAACTGTTTTATAGATTTTGAAATTTGAATTTGAAATTTAAATTTGAAATTTGAAATTTGAAATTTGAAATTTGAATTTGAAATTTGAAATTCAAATTTTGAATCACAGTCCAAGTGGGATTCGAATTTCTTGTGGTAAATCCACAAGGAATGAAATTCGAATTTGAGTTGGATATGGAGAGGAAAATCTTGTTAGAATCCTGCTTGAATTTTGAATCCAAATCCTAACAATAATGGATGAAAATTTTGATGATTATCCTCATGGAATTTTCAGATTTTTTGTGGATAAGGTTCAAGGAAAAATTCAAGTTTCAATCCCAGTTGAATTTGGATTCTCTCCTCCCTGATTATGGCCGAAAATTTGAGGAAGATCTCTTAGGAGATTTTCGTTATTTTGGATAAGGATGAGATAAGATTCAAACTTGAAAATCTTTGTGGAATTTTGATTCTTCCTTATCCAAAAGTGGCCGAAATTTTTGTTGGGATTTTCCCCTTGGATTTTCGGATTTTTTGGTTGAAAAAGGGAGATAAGATTCATGTTAAAATCTTGTTTAGATTTGAATTGGATAATCCTAATATTGGCCGAAATTTGTTGGGATTTTCCCTTGGAAAATTTTAGATTTTATGTTGTGGATAAGGGAGAAAATCTTCTCCTAATCCAATTCGAATTCAGAGAATCACCTCATGTAAGTCTATAAATAGAGGTCTTGCCACTCCAGTTCTCTCAGACCACAGACTCTCATGTGAGCAGGCTTATTGTTGCATAACTCACCGTGACAATAAGTTCTTTAGAGATCTGAGTGGTTGGAAGAAGACTAGCAGTGCTAGCTCACCGATCGAGGTTCAGAGTGCCTACACACTCAGCCATTTGGGAATTAGAGAATAGTAAAGAAGGCTAGTTGGTTGAAGCCCTCCGGTCATTCTCCTCCTACAGATTGGCATCCTTGAGGTATGAGTCTAAATTGTTGTTGGTTTATTGTATATGGCATCATGAGATTTTTAACGATCTTGAAAAATTTTTATTATTCCGCTGCGCCACTCTGATATGTTTTTTCCGAGTTAATTTCCTACAATTCACATATGGTGAATAATCATTTTCTTATTCGGTAGTATAATGGAACTTTAAGATAGCCTGATCAGTAAGATTAAACGGACTTTGACTTAAGCCTGATCATGGATATCATATGAGGGTTCTGCATACATTACAAGGCCATTAGACGATAGCTTGTCACAGGCTTACGTAATATGGTATATAATTGGGAGTTCAGTTTCAGGTTTATAGTTGTGTGACTCTAAAATTAGTGATCATATGATTGAGTTGTTCGGTAAAGAATGATGATCATATGGATTCATGGGAGCCCAATTATATATGTCCAATTGGTCCCTCTACTAACCCCACATAATTCCTTAACGTTTGGCAAATTGATTTGTGTATGCTATTGGCTAGTTGATTATGCATGGATGGTGTTGACTTAGGATTAGGATGGTGGATAAGATTCTCTCTGGTTAAATTCAGATTTTTTTTGGATAATAGAGTACACAATTATTCGAACTCCAAATAAAGTTACCATGATTTTATTTGAGATTGGATTGGAGTTGTAGAAAATTATCCATGAGAACAAGAATTTGAAATACAACTGTTTATGGATTTTGAAATTTGAATTTTGAAATTTGAATTTTGAATTTTAAATTTGAAATTTGAATTTGAAATTTAAATTTGAATTTGAAATTTAAATTTGAAATTTGAAATTTGAATTTGAATTTTGAATTTTGAAATTTAAAATTCAAATTTTGAATCACAGTCCAAGTGGAATTCGAATTCTTTGTGGATAATGCCACAAGGCTAGAATTCGAATTTGAGTTGGATTATGAAGAGGAAAATCTTGTTTGAATCCTACTTAAATTTTGAATCACAGTCCTAACTAATTTTGGTCGAAAATTTTGAGGATTATCCTCATGGAATTTTCAAAAATTTTGTGGATAAGATTCAGGGAAAAATTCAAGTTTTAATCCCAATTGAATTTGGATTCTCTTCTCCCTAAACGTGGCCGAAATTTTGAGGTCAAATCTCAAGGAGATTTTCGGTTGTTTTGGATAAGGATGAGATAAAATTCAAGCTTAAAAATCCTAGTTGAATTTTGATTCTCCCCCTACTTTTTGTGGTCGAAAATATTCATTGAAGATCCTTAAAGATTTTCAGAATTTTTGGTTGGTTAATGGTGAGATAAAATTCAAGTTAAAATCCTGTTTGAATTTTGAACACAAAAATCTACAAAGGGCCGAATTTTTTAGTTGGGATAAGGCTTGGAAAATTTCAGATTTTGTGTTGTGGATGAGGGAGAAAATCTTTTCCTAATCCAATTCGAATTCAGAGGATCACCTTATGCAAATATATAAATAGAGGTCCTGTCACTCCAGTTCTCTCAGACCATAGACTCTCAGGTGAGCAGGCTTATTGTTGCATAACTCACCGTGACAATAAGTCCTTTAGAGATCTGGGTGGTCGGAAGAAGACTAGTAGTGCTAGCATATCGATCGAGGTTCAGAGTGCTCACATACTCAGTCATTCAGGAATTGGAGAATAGTAGAGAAGGCTAGTTGGTTGAAGCCCTCCGGTCATTCTCCTCCTGTAGATTGGTGTCCTTGAGGTGTGAGTTTAAATTGTTGTTGGTTTATTGTATATGGCATCATGAGATATTTGACGATCTTGAAAATTTTTTATTGTTCCACTGCACCACTCTGATATGTTTTTATCGATTTATTTCCTACATATCTCCCGCTTCGGCGGAAGTCCTGGGAGATCTTTGGGGAAATACTTCCATGAACTCCTTTACTACTGGTACATTGTCTGGTTTGGTTTTCGCTTCCTGGGTCGTATCCATGATGTGTGTGAGACAGCCGGTGCATCTGTTGGATAGTAGCTGGTGAGCCTTCATTGCCGATATCATCATCTTCGGCTGCTTCAACGATAAGCCCTTATAGACAAATTTTTCATGTCCACTCGGGTCGAAGGTCACCTCCTATCTCTGACAGTCTATAACGGCATGGTACTTGGCGAGGAAATCCATTCCTATAATCACGTCGTAGTTGCACATCTTGATGATGATTAGGTCTACACTCAGCTCATGCTCATCGATAACTATTGGCACATGGCATACCTAATAGCTAGACAACAAGACTTCCCCAGATAGAAGGGCAGTTCAAAAATTCTGATTCATCTTATCTAGGTTCTTGCCTAACCTCCTAGCAAATTCTGATGACGCAAAAGAGTGCGTAGCTCCAGAATCAAATAAAACCAGTGCAGTGGACTTGACGACAAAAAGCTGACCTATCACCACAGCTGAGGTTCCGGCCTCTGCATCCTCATGAGTGAAGGTGTAAATCCTCCCCTGTGGCTCTGGAGCTTCCAATCTGCCTTGGTTGATCGATGGGCCTTCAATTCTTCCTTGGGCAGGGTGCAGCTGTCCGCTAGTAGGGTGGGCTTGGCCGTTCTGATTTTGCGGGTTTGGGCGGCAGTGTTTGGCAAAGTGGCTTTCCTTGCCACATATGTAATAGCTGCTGGTGCCCTGGTAGCACTCTCCAGGATGATTCTTCCCACATTTCGGACAAGGCAGGTGTTGATTGCCATTTCCCCCACGGTTGTGCTTCTTTTCGGGGAAATTCCTCTGCTGCCCCTGGTTGCTCTGGTTCCCTCTTCTTTTATTGTTGTTGTGGTTGGACTGTCTGTGGTGTTAGTTGTTTCCCATGCTATGCCCCTTGTTTTGTGAGTCAGGGTTTGGCCTTCCCTTGATCTGCTTCGGCTGGTTCTTTTCTTCCCTCTTGGCCTTGAAGATCTGGGCCCTTCTCTCCTTGTCTTGGGCTAACCAGAATTCTGCTCGGATGGCCCTGCTGACACACTCAGCTATGGTCGTTGGCCCATGACTCCCATTGCATACCTGGACAGCAATATCCGTCCGGAACTTTTTTAGCATTCTCCTGACCCTTTCCTTCTCTGTTGGCACTAAGTCGGGGCAAAGCCGTGCCAGTTGTTCGAACTTCTTTATGGCCTCCATCACTTTCATGCTGCCCTAGCGTAGACTGTTGAATTCGTCTTGCTGGACTGCTTGGGCTTCATCATTGAAATACATTTCTCTGAACTCGGTGATTGTTAGGAAATGCCCTAAGCATTAGAGACATTTTGATGTATTTATTTTGAACTGGATAATAAGATTATATATATAGAGGTTATTCATTACATTGCTATCTGTCCTCGTCTTATTTACATGTTAAAGTAAATGTAAGCAAATATGGCTCCCTGACTGCTTATGTTAAACTGTTAGAACGTTGCATGCAATGGACTTTTGTATGCGAGAAGACAATGTTCTAAAGTTAGCGGTCTAAACTATGGTCTGTAGTCTATGGGGTTAGACCGAGCATCTAACTCATGTTAAGATTATTATGTTGTCTAAAGCCTTGGAGGGGACGGTTTGTTTTGACTGTCTGGAGCTGGACTCCCAAGTAGAGACATAGATATGTTACTTGGTGGTGACATATTAGACCGGGACTAAAGCGTGATTGATCTACGTAGTCCGCTATGAGTGGATCAATATGTTTTTGACATTCATTGTGCAATAACCTTAATCCTGAGTAAATGAACTACTTCATGTATATGACTTGTGTACTTTGATGTTCCAATGGCTAAAGCGTCTCAAAGGTAGTAAGCTTATAGACCGGTTCGTTGGGTGCATGACTTGTATACGATGAAGTGTTTGTTTGCAGATATCGGAATCATAGCTCTAAGGAGTTAAAGGTATCCTCTTAAAGGCATTATACTGAATGTGAAAATGGACAAGGCCTTGGGTCGTCTGCTAGGCGGATGACTTCTTATTCACATATGGTGAATAATCATTTTCTTAATTCGGTAGTATAATGGAACTTTAAGATAGCCTGATCAGTAGGATTAAACGGACTTTAACCTAAGGCTGATCAGGGATATCATATGAGGGTTTTGCATATATGACAAGGTCATTGGATAGTAGCTCATCACAGGCTTACGTAATACGGTATATAATTGAGAGTTCAGTTTCAGGTTTATAGTGGTATGACTCTGAAACTAGTGATCATATGATTGACTTGTTTGGTTAAGAATGATGATCATATGGATTTGCGGGAGCCCGATTATATATGTCCAATCAGTCCCTCTACTAGCTCTACATAATTCCTTAACGTTTGGCAAATTGATTTGTGTATGCTATTGGCTAGTTTATTATGCATGAATGGTGATGACACAGGATTAGGATGGTAGACAAGATTCTCTCCGGTTGGATTTAGATTTTATTTTGGATAATAGAGTACACAATTATTCGAACTCCAAATAAAGTTACCATGATTTTATTTGAGATTGGATTGGAGTTGTAGAAAATTATCCTTGAGAACAAGAATTTGAAACACAACCGTTTTGTGGATTTTGAAATTTGAATTTTGAAATTTGAAATTTGAATTTTGAATTTGAAATTTGAATTTGAAATTTGAATTTGAAATTCAAATTTGAAATTTGAATTTGAAATTTGAATTTGAAATTTGAAATTTGAATTTGAAATTTGAATTTGAAATTCGAATTTGAAATTTGAAATTCAAATTTTGAATTACAGTCCAAGTGGGATTCGAATTTGTTGTGGAAAATCCACAAGGTTTGAAATTCGAATTTGAGTTGGATTTGGAGAGGATAATCTTGTTAGAATCCTACTTGAATTTTGAATCCAAATCCTAACAAATTATGGACGAAATTTTGAGGATAATCCTCAATGGAATTTCGGTTTTTGTGGATAAGGTTCAAAGGGAAAAATTCAAGTTTCAATCCTAATTGAATTTGGATTCTCTCCTTCCCTAAAAAGTGGCCGAAATTATGGAGGAAATCTCTTAGGAAAATTCGGTTATTTTGGATAAGGTTGAGATAAGATTCAAGCTTGAAAATCCTAGTGGAATTTTGATTCTCCCTTATCCTAAATGTGACCAAATTTTTGGAGGGAAAATCTCCTAGGAAATTTCGGATTTTTTGGTTGAAAAAGGGAGATAAAATTCTAGTTAAAATCTTGTTTAGATTTGGATTGGATTTATCCTAAATAAACTGAATTTTATTGTTGGGATTTTCCCATGGAAAATTCAGATTTTATGGATATGGATAAGGGAGAATATCTTTTCCTAATCCAATTCCAATTCAGAGAACCACCTCATAGAGGTCTATAAATAGAGGTCCTGCCACTCCAGTTCTCTCAGACCACAAACTCTCAGGTGAGCAGGCTTATTGTAGCACAGCTCATCATGACAATAAGTTCTTTAGAGATCTGGGTGGTCAGAAGAAGACTAGCAGTGCTAGCATACCGATCGAGGTTCAGAGTGCCCACACACTCAGCCATTCGGGAATTGGAGAATAGTAGAGAAGGCTAGTTGGTTGAAGCCTCCGGTCATTCTCCTCCTGCAAGATTGGCGTCCTTAAGGTATGAGTTTTAATTGTTGTTGGTTTATTGTATATGGCATTATGAGATATTTAACGATCTAAAAATTTTATTGTTCCGCTGCGCCACTCTGATACGTTTTTACCGATTTATTTTCCTACAGTGATAAAGTCTGCCTAGTTCATTGTGTTAACATCCCTCCTAATAGCCACAGTCTTCCACCACTGGCGTGCTCCTTTGCGTAGGGCGAGGGTTACGTATAATACTTTCTCTTTTTCAGTTAATTCCACAAGGTCGAGTATGACCTAGACATCGGTCAACCAGTCATCTACTTCAATGGGGTTCATAGTCCCCTCGAATTCAGGTACCTTCATGCACCTAAACCGCTCATACAGGTCACCCTCTCTATGGGTTGGCACAAGGATATGGGTCACTGTAGAAGCAGCCACAGCCGGTGATGCTGGCATTGCTTGGGCTGGTGGGGCCGCTTATTACCCAAGGCTGTCGGAGGCTGCTGGTGCCACTGGGACTGGCACCTCTTCTGGTTGTGGTGCCTGGGATTGTCGGTTCAGTTGCTCCTGGAGTTGGTTAAGCTCCTGTGGTTGGTTTAACATCATTTCCTACATGGCTGTGAGCCGTGCTATCAGTTCGTCGTCTAGGGTGGCTTGAGTGAACTGTGATCTTGTTCTTGCTATTGTCACCTATGTAACCCTATCACATAACAGGAAAAGAGAACATAAGTTCTTCAAATTTGGTACTTGGGGCTCGTATTACATATCATTTTTCTTCTTACTAAACAGTCATAGATAAAAACATATATACTCATTTTATATCTTTCTTTCTCCTCTTATGATGTTCATTACAATTGCCGCATCGCATTGGAACATCATATGAGTGACAGGAACCGTCCTGCACTCTTTATTATACTTGATCATACTCGTGGAAAATCATATTTAGGCCCTCAAGGCAAAACTTAACTGCTTTTTCATAAAACATCTCGCAAAATATATATATATTCAAAAATATATGTACATGCTTTTAATTGGTGGGAGTGACACACATTTCCCAAAATATGATCCCAAAAGTACAACTACTAAATTAGACGGGGGAGCTACTGTTCCCCTCTACATTTACAAAACAAAGTTCCCATGAGAAGGGTTACTACTACTCAGAAGATATCGCAGACTCGGCGTCCGACATCGCCTCATCCTCATTATCGCTAAAAGGGAGTTCCTCAGGGTCTTCATCTTCGTCTCCCTAAGCAAAATCAACTTTATCATCACTGGCGATGATGACTTGGGGCTCATACATTTCTACCCCCTCATTGTCATTGATGTGGTCGGGGATCTCCTCCTCCTCGTCGTTAGGTTGAGCATCGGGGATAGTCTCGTCACCATCTTCATCCATGTGGTGTCTAGGAGATAGAGGGGCTGGTTTGGGGTCCTCCATTGGGTCCCCATGGTCTTCGGGTACTACTGGCTGCGGTTCGAACACGAATCCTTCATCGGTTGGTTGAGGTGCTGTGTCTACTGGGTCATCACCTATGTTAGCCGCTGCTGTAGGGGCTTCGCTGGGTGCAGGGATGAGTGCTGCCCTCTCGGCGTCCACTATGTCTTAGATAAGGCGCCTCAAGTCTTCATGCAGTGGAGGGTAGGGAACGAGGTCCCTCACATACCCAGTTATCTTCTCCCATAGCAGGTCAGCTATCTCCGAAAAAGGTCTATCCCGAGGGATGTGAGGCAACATGGCATCTAAAAATCTCTGACAATAGTGCACCATGGTCTCCCCCTCGTAGAGATCCCAAGTGTCGGAGAGGATCTGGTATCGTTGCTTGTGCATATCCTCCCATATGTCTATGTCTCGGGCTGGTGGAGTACTATCGCCGAGGTCACGGCAGAATTCGACCCACTGCATCGGATGCCTGATCCTGCGTCATCTGTTCAACCAGGTCAACGCTGGTCCTTCCAGTCTACTACCGGCCAGAATCACTTGTAGGTGCAGTGGAATATGGCATGCCTCGAAAATAACCTCCATATGATGGATCTAGTATGTGAGTTAGTATGGGTGGTTGCCGTCATAGATGTCCGGCCACATGGCGGCGAAAGTTAGACTCACCTGTCAGTCCTCTTGCATTTGTTGAGGGTCTCGTGGTGCAGCCATAATCTCCTATTATAATTTAATCGTCAACTTATGTACTAATATTTAAAAACAAAAGCTAACTTACTTAGATGGATGAGGCAGGCGTTCGACGATGTGAGGTAGGGTGGCAGGAAACCATTCTGATACCAACTGTAATGCCCCGTGCCCTCAGTGGCCCAGACCATCACTAGAAACTTGCTTACTTGCTTGCTTTTGTTATACTTTCTTACACTTGATAATTAACTAGATATCATATATTTAAGGATTTTTTTTACACGTACGTATTTACTGTGTACGTACGTGTACTAATTACTATTTAAAATACTATTTAACGGTTATTATTTAAAAATACAGTTTACGATTACTATTCAAAAATACTATGTAACGATTACTATTTAAAAGTACAGTTTACGGTTATTATTTAAAAATACTATTTAACGGTTACCATTCAAAATTACTGTTTAGCGATTACTATTTAGAAATACTATTTGACAGTTACTATTTAAATACTATTTAACCATTATTATTCAAAATACAGATACTCAAATTTGCAGAAGATAAACTCGCGGTGTCTCCATACCCTTGCCCTCACATCTACCTCCGCTGCGCCACCATCACCCATTGGGTTTTAAGTCGTAGGAAGCTTACCTACAGCATGAACACACTATGTGAGCTTTACGCCCAGTAAGTACAACATGTTTAACATATCAGGTACTAACATATACCATATTAACATATCATATAACAAATCATCATATAACATATCAGTGAATATGACCCTTTACATAACATGTGCATCATAGAAACATCATGTACTGAGTGCATCTTACTGTCTCTAAAAGCATGATAAACTATAACTAATGCATGATCCGGTTATGTTCATTTATGCTTCAATATTTTCCTTTCTTTTTACTTGTCTATTTAGGGCCTGTGTGTCAGTACTGTTTGTGCACAGACCATCCGTAACACCCGTGGTTAAAAGCCGGAGACGGATGCTCAACTTTCTGCTTTAACTTACTTTAATACCCTTTTAACTGAAAGAGCCGGTACAACATGCCTATACATTTCCATCTTATTTATCTTTTCTAGCCACATGCTTTTCTAAGCTGTCCCTAATCCTACATGGTGGGGACATATGGCATCTAACTTGCTCTTTCATTAATCTATTTGATTGTGAAACAACATGCTCTTAAATATTCAGTGCGACATCGTGTGCATGGCATACATATTTTTTTAACATACTAAAAAACATCATTTAACACCATTTTATTCATGCCGTAGGCAGAGTTGTACTTACCTAAATTTGCCAGCAAAATGCGTACTAGGGCCTTTAACAATTTACAAGTGACCACCTATCGTCAATAACCTTCCTTATAAGCATCTCCGTAGAGTCACTACTACTGTGAGTGACTATTACTCGTGTTTCAATGTGGTATCGAGACCCATCAGTACCCTATTGGCTTACTATGGGGATTTAGTGTCTAACTCGTATCGTGTCTGATCAATCGTCTACTTGACAGATTAATCATCGTCCTTCACAGTGTTGTACGAAACGCGGTCCTTGACTGGTTTACCGATCAGTCAACTGACCGGTTACATCACGTGTTGGTAACTAAATAGTCTACTGGGCTACTATGGCTTGTTTGGTGTGGTAGCCTATCGGGCTACACACCGTTTCTCTTTGAAAAAAAATGTAGGTTGACTTAAAAGTTCTTGGGAAAAATTCTTTATTTTTGGAACCATCCCCTTATCACCCCATTGGAAGGTGAGGGACGTTTCTATAAAAACCATGTTTGTATTTTCAAAGTGTTCAAACACATTTTATTTTGAAAAGTATAAATTATATTTTTAAAGTAACATTTTAAAGGTAGTTTTTGAACCATTTTTGAAAACTATTTTGAAACTTGATTGAAATAACTTTGTTTGCGATTTTGGCGAACATGAAAGTTTTCATCCTCGACAAGATGAACAAATCTCGTGTCACCTTAGAGCCTAAATCTGTTAGGAAATGCCCTAAGTATTAGAGACATTTTGATGTATTCATTTTGAACTGGATAATAAAATTATACTTAGAAGTTATTCATTACATTGCTATCTGTCCTCGTCTTATTTACATGTTAAAGTAAATGTAAGCAAATATGGCTCACTGACTGCTTGTGTTAAAACTGTTAGAACGTTGCATGCAATGGACTTTTGTATGCGAGAAGACAATGTTCTAAAGTTAGCAGTGTAAACTATGGTCTGTAGTCTATGGGGTTAGACCGAGCATCTAACTCATGTTAAGACTATTATGTTGTCTAAAGCCTTGGAGGGGACGATCTGTCTTGACTGTTTGGAACTGAACTCCCAAGTAGAGACATGGATATGTTGCTCGGTGGTGACATATTATACCGGGACTAAAGCGTGATTGATCTACGTAGTCCGCTATGAGTGGATCAATCTGCTTTTGACGTTCATTGTGCAATAACCTTAATCCTGAGTAAATGAACTACTTCATGTATATGACTTGTGTACTTTGATGTTCCAATGGCTAAAGCGTCTCAGAGGTAGTACTCTTATAGATCGGTTCGTTGGGTGCATGACTTGTATACGATGAAGGGTTTGTTTGCAGATATCGGAATCATAGCTCTGAAGAGTTAAAGGTATCCTCTTAAAGGCATTATACTGAATGTGAAAATGGACAAGGCCTTGGGTCGTCTGCTGGGCGGATGACTTCTTATTCACATATGGTGAATAATCATTTTCTTGATTCGGTAGTATAATGGAACTTTAAGATAGCCTGATCAGTAGGATTAAACGGACTTTGACCTAAGGCTGATCATGGATATCATATGAGGGTTTTGCATATATGACAAGGTCATTGGATGGTAGCTCGTCACAGGCTTACGTAATACGGTATATAATTGGGAGTTCAGTTTCAAGTTTATAGTGGTGTGACTCTGAAATTAGTGATCATATGATTGAGTTGTTCGGTACAGAATGATGATCATATGGAATCACGGGAGCCCGATTATATATATGTCCAATCAGTCCCTCTACTAGCTCCACATAATTCCTTAACGTTTGGCAAATTGATTTGTGTATGCTATTGGCTAGTTTATTATGCATGGATGGTGATAACACAGGATTAGGATGGTAGACAAGATTCTCTCCGGTTGGATTCAGATTTTGTTTTGGATAATAGAGTACACAATTATTCGAACTCCAAATAAAGTTGCCATGATTTTATTTGAGATTGGATTGGAGTTGTAGAAAATTATCCATGAGAACAAGAATATGAAATACAACCGTTTTGTGGAATTTGAAATTTGAATTTTGAAATTTGAATTTTGAAATTTGAAATTTGAATTTTGAATTTGAAATTTGAATTTGAAATTTGAATTTGAAATTCGAATTTGAAATTTGAATTTGAAATTTAAATTTGAAATTTGAAATTTGAAATTTGAAATTTGAATTTGAAATTTAAATTTGAAATTTGAAATTCAAATTTTGAATCACAGTCCAAGTAGGATTCGAATTTGTTGTGGAAAATCCACAAGGTTTGAAATTCGAATTTGAGTTGGATTTGGAGAGGATAATCTTGTTAGAATCCTACTTGAATTTTGAATCCAAATCCCAACAAATAAAGGACGAAATTTTGAGGATAATCCTCAAGAAAATTTCGGATTTTGTGGATGAGATTCAAGGGTAAATTCAAGCTTCAATCCTAGTTGAATTTGGATTCTCTCCTTCCCTGAAAAGTGGCCAAAATTAGGGAGTATCTCTCCTAGGAAATTCGGTTATTTTTGGATAAGGTTGAGATAAGATTCAAGCTTAAAAAATCCTAGTGGAATTTTTGATTCTCCCTTATCCATAATGGCCGAAATCTTTAGGGAAGATACACTTTGAAATTTTCAGATTTTTTGGGTTGAAAAAGGGAGATAAAATTCTAGTTAAAATCTTGTTGAGATTTGGATTGGATCTATCATAAGAAAACCGAATTTTTAGTGGAGATTCTCCCTTGGAAAAATTCGGATTTTATGGGTTTGGATAAGGGAAAATATCTTTTCCTAATCCAATTCAAATTCAGAGATTCACCTCATGCAGGTCTATAAATAGAGGTCCTGCCACTCCAGTTCTCTCAGACCACAGACTCTCAGGTGAGCAGGCTTATTGTTGCACAGCTCATCGTGACAATAAAGTTCTTTAGAGATCTAGGTGGTCGGAAGAAGACTAGCAGTGCTAGCATACCGATCGAGGTTCAGAGTGCCCACACACTCAGCCATTCGGGAATTGGAGAATAGTAGAGAAGGCTAGTTGGTTGAAGCCTCCGGTCATTCTCCTCCTGCAAGATTGGCGTCCTTGAGGTATGAGTTTTAATTGTTGTTGGTTTATTGTATATGGCATCATGAGATATTTAACGATCTAAAAATTTTTATTGTTCCGCTGCGCCACTCTGATACGTTTTTACCGGTTTTTTTTCCTACAATTGGTATCAGAGCCATCTCATGACTATGCCATGTACATAAATTAGACAATTACTTAGTCTTTTTATTTATGTATGGATTTGATATTTAGAGAGTGGCATTCTAGGGTTCCTTTATGTTGTTATCATGTATTATGTATAAAGTATGTGGTTATTTTATTTTTTTAAATTATTATAAGCATGCTTGTTTATACCGGTTATGGTTCCTTAGAATTTAGAAAAATTGTATCTAGGAATTTTTATGTAACCATGGGAGCATTTTATTAACACTGTAATTTTCCCATGGATATTAATTCTTGTCTCTTAGAATTTTTATGGTTAGAATTTTTGAACACCGGAAATGGTTTAGGAATTTTTTATGTAATTATTCTTGGAGGAGATTGAAGATTGAAGACCGTAATTTATTTTTCCTAAAAGTTAAATTTAATTTAAAGATTGAAATTTTGATTGTGTGGAAAATTTCAATTTAATTGGGATTCAAATTAATTTTTGGAGATCCTAATAGGTAAATTGGAATATGGCACGAAAATCGAGACACGACCCCTCGGGATAGGCCGACAAACCTTGGTGGGGCTGCAGCCCCTGCCCTCGGGCAGGATGGGGCTGCGGCAGCCCCTGTGCAGGCCCACACCACCCACGGCCGCAGGCTTTGCCTGCAGCCAGGGGTGGCCGTGGCCTGCCCAAGGCTGGCCGCAGCCTGGGCGTGCAGCCTCTGGCTGCAGGCGCTGCCTGCAGCCTGCCGGCTGCTGCGCCTAGTCTGGGCGTGCAGCCTGGCGCTGCAGGCTTGGCCTACAGCCCGGCAGGGCTGCACAAGGGGCGGCCGTGGGCTGCCAGGCCCTCCGGGGTTGGTGGCTGCCCACGGCGGCTGCCGCCTACGGGGGCGGCGGTCCGACGGTCCAAAAATCAGAAAATTTTGATTTTTAAATTTGAGATTTAATTTTAAATCATGTTTAAAAACATGTAATTAAAAATTTGAAATTTTTGAAATTACATATTATTACACATGATGTTTAAAATTGTTTAAAATTCAAATTTGAAATTTAAATTTGAAATTCGAATTTGGAATTTGAATTTGAAATTTAAATTTTTGGGAGATTTAAATTTTAAATAATTCTTGGGATGAGAAATAAATGGAGAGGCTACATAAAGAAGGATACAAGAAGACGGAACAGAATTCAAGACCCAAAGAATGCTTTGGCTGGAATTTTGTAATCTTTATTTTCTTTGTTCTAGGATGGAGCCATAGCTTGGTTAGTCTGTCAATTATTTTTTCTGTGATATGTCATGGATGTATAAATATGTATTGATGGATGTTTTATATGCATATTTGATAACATGTCATATAGGATAGGTGAGTGCCGCTCATACTATATTGATCATACATAATTTGTCAAAACTTGCATGTTTTTCAAAATATTGAGTGGGAGAGGGTTTCAAACAAAACCCACGGCCTCCATTGTTGATCCATATGTGAAAGCATGGTAACGCCTCGCGTCAGTTCTGCCCTGACCACACCCCTCGGTAGGTGTTTACCGCCGCCGGTATACTAGATTGGATCTCCTATGTGGAAAACGTGTTCGGGTGCGATCCTATTCATGACCACCCCTCGGTGGCTTGGTAGGACGTGGATCGGGCTACGTAAACAATGGTTATACACTCAAGACTCGTTTAGTTATTAACCTTCCCTAGAAGCTCTGTTAACTAAACTGGTGGCCAAATAAGCGGTTATTAATATATGTCTTAACCTTGGAGGATTTAACGTAACATATATTAATTGGACGGGGTCCATGTTCAGGCTATTTGTTTTCATGACCACCCCTCGGTGGCTTGGGGCAATAGGTGCTGAGAATTACCGTTGCAATGCTACATGTTTTTTCAAGTTTCATGTAGGAACATACTTGTATGTTTTATTTGCTAAATTATCTGTATATTTGCTTGGGCTTTGTAATGATGTCTAGTATAATTTTATTTCAGTTCAAAATGTCACCGACACCCCTCATTTCGATACTTACTGAAAATAAGTTGAATGGCGATAATTATAAAGACTGAAAAAGAAATCTATTAATAGTTCTCAGCTGCGAGAGACACAAGTTCGTACTGGACGAACCATGCCCACCTGGGCCCAAACCTGACACACCACTTGAGGAGGTCCCGGTTGCCTATAATCGTTGGAGAGAATCCAATGAGATAGCTCGATGCTACATCCTTGCTAGCATGACGAGTGCTTTACAAAAGCAGCATGAGACTTATCAAGTTGCTGGGGAGATCATGGAAAATCTGGAGGACATGTTCGGAGGCCAAGAAAAATTGGCTCGACAGTCTGCAATCACTAGCATTATGAACTCCAAGCAAAAGGCGGGTGCTCTGGTGAAGGACCATATGATCACTCTAATGGGATTCTTCGCTGAGGCTGCCGAGAATGGTGCTGAGTTGGACTACAACACCCAGATCGAGATGGTGTTCAAGACTCTGTCTAAAGATTTTGTGGGGTTTAAGGCCGCATACAATCTGGCGACAAAGGAGTTAGGACTAACCGAGCTCATGAAGCAACTACAAGCTTATGAGCGGATGATCAGGGATGAGGATACGGTCTGACCTAAAGGATAGGCCAATTTGGCGGAATCTTCCAATCCCTCACGGAAGAGGAAGAGGCCAAATAAGAAGCAAGTGGCTTCCAGTTCTTCTAATCCTCCTGTCTCGGACGGGAAGAAGAAGAAGAACAATAAGAAGCCAAAGGACCCTAAAAAGTCCAAATGCTTCCATTGTGGGAAGGTAGGTCACTTCAAGAAGGCTTGCCAGGAATTCCTAGCCTCCAAGGGCAAGGAAGGTAAGGAACTTCATTACTTGGAAGCGTGTTTGGTGGAAGAATCGAAAGACACTTGGGTCATTGATTCGGGCGCCACTAATCATGTTTGTGTTTCTATGCAGGGGTTCGTGGAAACGAGAAGTCTACATGATAGGAGCCTCTCGTTATGGACTGGAGATGGTAGCTTTGTGGTGGCTGAGGCAGTGGGAGACGTTCATCTTTATTTTGATCAATTTAGGTTTATTTTATTAAAAGACTGTTTTTATTTTCCTAATTTTAGGAGGAACCTTATATCGGTAGCTTGTTTAATAAAGGATTCTTATTCAGTTTCTTTTAGTAAAAGAGTTGATATTCGTAGAAATAAGTCTTTTATCTGTTCCGGATGGATGGATGGAAACCTATATTTGATCAGACCAAAGATGTACTCACTGCTTGACACTGAATTAATTGATAACTCTAAAAGGTTGAAAGTTTCTCACTCTAACAAGGCGTATCTTTGGCATTTAAGACTTGGTCATATTAATCAGGATAGGATTCAAAGATTGGTGAAAGATGGTCCTCTGGAATCTCTGGAGGAGGTACGTCTTCCCCAATGTGAGTCTTGTCTAGAGGGTAAGATGACTAAGAGGTCTTTTGGAGCTAAGGGTACACGGGCTAAGGAGCTCTTAGAAATTGTGCACACTGACGTATGTGGCCCCATGAACGTCACAGTATGAGGAGGGTTCGAGTATTATGTCTCTTTTATAGATGATTACTCGAGGTATGGATATGTGTATCTGATGCACCGCAAGAGCGAAACCTTTGACAAGTTCAAAGAGTATCGTGCAGAAGTGGAAAAGCAATTGGATAAATCCATAAAGACACTTCGATCTGATCGAGGTGGTGAATACCTCTCTGATGAATTTCTAGGACATCTTGTAGAGAACGGGATTTTATCCCAATTGACTGCACCTGGTACTCCACAACAGAATGGTGTAGCCGAAAGGAGAAACAGGACCTTATTGGATATGGTACGGTCCATGATGAGTTACTCAACGCTGCCATTATCATTTTGGGGACATGCTTTACAAACGACGTGCTATATTCTGAACCAGGTTCCGAGCAAATCAATTCCTAGAACTCCGTATGAATTGTGGCGTGGCAGGAAGCCCTCCCTTAGACATATGAGAATATGGGGCTGCCCGACACATGTACTGGATGGGGATGCGAAGAAGTTGGAACCAAGATCAGAATTGTGCATGTTTGTAGGGTATCCAAAGGGAACTAAAGGAGGTCTGTTCTATAACCCGAAGGAACAAAAGGTCATTGTCTCATCCCATGCGACATTCTTGGAGGAAAGTCACATGAATGACTTTAAGCCTCGAAGCAAAGTGGTGCTAGAGGAGTTATCGGGTGAAAGAACTGCTCCACAGATTTCGGCCTTGGACGCAAGTCCGAGTTCCAGTGAAAGACCTGCAGACGATCAACAATTTAGGGTGCCTCGTCGTAGTGGGAGGGTTTCTAAGAAACCTAATTTCTTTATGTATGATGCTGAGGTATACCAGGCCGAGGCTCATGAGCATGAGGAAGATCCGGTCACATATGATGAAGCTATAAAGGATGTTGATTCTAGATCTTGGAAACCGGCTATGAACAATGAGATGGATTCTATGAATCCAACTCTGTTTGGGAACTTGTAGATTTGCCGGATGGGATAAAACCCATTGGATGCAAATGGGTCTACAAAAGAAAGAAGGATGCGAAAGGGAGAGTGGAAACTTTCAAAGCTAGACTGGTTGCAAAGGGATACACGCAAAAGGCTGGAATCGATTACGAGGAAACCTTTTCACCTGTTGCTATGCTGAAGTCTATCCGTATTCTTCTGTCCATTACTGCGGCTCTCGATTACGAGATCTGGCAAATGGATGTCAAGACGGCATTCTTGAATGGCCATCTTGAAGAGTGTATCTATATGATACAACCCGAAGGGTTCGTAGCAAAAGGCCAAGATAGGAAAGTCTGCAAGTTGCTTAGATCCATTTATG
This sequence comes from Antiaris toxicaria, assembly GCA_035233585.1. Lineage (NCBI taxonomy): Eukaryota > Viridiplantae > Streptophyta > Magnoliopsida > Rosales > Moraceae > Antiaris > Antiaris toxicaria. Next base: position 20,347,603 of record CP141155.1, on the reverse strand, counting down.
GATTAAAGCAAGCATCCCGCTCATGGAACCAGAGGTTTGATCAAGCGATTAAGACATTTGGTTTTGAGCAGAACGTTGATGAACCTTGTGTTTATAAACGTATTAAGGATGGAAAAGTGGTCTTTCTGATAGTGGTGTGACTCTGAAATTAGTGATCATATGATTGAGTTGTTCGGTACAGAATGATTATCATATAGAATCACGGGAGCCCGATTATATATATGTCCAATCAGTCCCTCTACTAGCTCCACATAATTTCCTTAACGTTTGGCAAATTGATTTGTGTATGCTATTGGCTAGTTTATTATGCATGGATGGTGATGACACAAGATTAGGATGGTAGACAAGATTCTCTCCTGTTAGATTCAGATTTTGTTTTGGATAATAGAGTACACAATTATTCGAACTCCAAATAAAGTTGCCATGATTTTATTTGAGATTGGATTGGAGTTGTAGAAAATTATCCATGAGAACAAGAATATGAAATACAACCGTTTTGTGGAATTTGAAATTTGAATTTTGAAATTTGAAATTTGAATTTTGAAATTTGAATTTTGAATTTTGAATTTGAAATTTGAATTTGAAATTCGATTTTGAAATTTGAATTTGAAATTTAAATTTGAAATTTGAAATTTGAAATTTGAAATTTGAATTTGAAATTTAAATTTGAAATTTGAAATTCAAATTTTGAATCACAGTCCAAGTAGGATTCGAATTTGTTGTGGAAAATCCACAAGGTTTGAAATTCGAATTTGAGTTGGATTTGGAGAGGATAATCTTGTTAGAATCCTACTTGAATTTTGAATCCAAATCCCAACAAATAAGGGACGAAATTTTGAGGATAATCCTCAAGGAAATTTCGGATTTTGTGGATGAGATTCAAGGGTAAATTCAAGCTTCAATCTTAGTTGAATTTGGATTCTCTCCTTCCCTGAAAAGTGGCCAAAATTAGGGAGTATCTCTCCTAGGAAATTCGGTTATTTTTGGATAAGGTTGAGATAAGATTCAAGCTTAAAAAATCCTAGTGGAATTTTTGATTCTCCCTTATCCATAATGGCCGAAATCTTTAGGGAAGATACACCTTGAAATTTTCGGATTTTTTGGGTTGAAAAAGGGAGATAAAATTCTAGTTAAAATCTTGTTGAGATTTGGATTGGATCTATCATAAGAAAACTGAATTTTTAGTGGAGATTCTCCCTTGGAAAAATTCGGATTTTATGGGTTTGGATAAGGGAAAATATCTTTTTCTAATCCAATTCAAATTCAGAGATTCACCTCATGCAGGTCTATAAATAGAGGTCCTGCCACTCCAGTTCTCTCAGATCACAGACTCTCAGGTGAGCAGGCTTATTGTTGCACAGCTCATCGTGACAATAAAGTTCTTTAGAGATCTGGGTGGTCGGAAGAAGACTAGCAGTGCTAGCATACCGATCGAGGTTCAGAGTACCCACACACTCAGTCATTTGGGAATTGGAGAATAGTAGAGAAGGCTAGTTGGTTGAAGCCTCCGGTCATTCTCCTCCTGCAAGATTGGCGTCCTTGAGGTATGAGTTTTAATTGTTGTTGGTTTATTGTATATGGCATCATGAGATATTTAACGATTTAAAAATTTTTATTGTTCCGCTGCGCAATCTGATACGTTTTTACCGGTTTTTTTTCCTACAAAATCCAACTCTAACGACTCCTAATTTCATTAAACCTGTGGGCTTGTACCCAGTTTTTTGAAAAATTCCCAGTTTTATATCTCTGTAAAAACGGCTCTGTTTGCGGCCCAAAATGGCCAAATTTTTAATACACACGTGGGTTATTTTCAAGCCTCAACGAGATCTACAACTTTCGTGTTGAGCCTAAAGTTCGGTTCAGACTCTAAGGGGTCCGTTTTCACTAAAACCCATGCCTATTTCGGGTTCAGATATTGTTCCTAGTTTGTTCATAGGTTCGGACACCGAGTGAAAAACACTCTAAAAACTTATCTTAGATTCATTTTCGATCGAGGCTTATTTGACGTAAAAGTGACCGTATCGAAATTTTCTTAAAACATCGTGTCCAAATCCCAAATTTGGACCGTAAGTGGGTCAAAATGGCCAAAATCTGTGGCCTTTCCTAGGGACAAATTTATGTCCAGCCACATTCCTACTTGTTCATAAAATCACACATACCATAGCCATTCGTAAAAATTTGTAAACACAACCACAACCATATAAACTTAAAAATGGAAACTTAAGGGCTCAAAATAAATTATTACAAACCATTTGCATAAACAAATACACATAAATAGCTTTGATCAAAAACTTAAGATCACTAAATCACCAAAAGGGGAAGGTTTCGGTTTTTACCTTTGTGCTTCGAACCAAGCATGTTTTTGAACCAAGACTTGATGAACCAAGTAGCCATGGGAAACCAAGGGAAATGAGGTTGGTTTTTGCTAGACACAATACCAAAAATTTCTCTTAAAAATCAACCCAAAATAGAAACTAAAAACTTCAAGGATTGGATTTTGAAAACTTACCCTTGGTGCCTTAGAACGACATGGATTCGACTTCTCCTAACACAAGCTTGTGAGGTTTGATTTTTGATAAGTTTTTTGGTATGATTTATGGCTTGAAAAATTGGAGTTTTGGGGGCTTAAAGGGGGTCGACTATAGCTTAGAAGAAAAGGAAGAAATGGTTGTGTTTTTGGGGTGGTAAATGAAAGAACAAAACCCTTGTGCAAATGGTGCCTTTTATAGGCAAAATTGATCAAGTTTACTTAGACTTAATCCTAATTAATTGTCCACCAAATTAGTCAAATCATGGGTTAAATTGCTGCCCATTTTCAGACCAAAATGGTGTGGGCTGCTGCCTTAAATGGGATAAGAATAAAGAAACATGTGTTGACCATGCTTTTGAAACCCCATGAATAATCTATTCCATGTGTCATAGCTTTTTATATTTTTTAATGGTCACCTTTTGGGCTATGTGTGTAGCTGATTACAACTGCTTTTGCAGCTAAGGGGCATGAAATTTTAAGGCCAAAATTCATCTGTGTTGGCTTCACAATGCAGTTTAATTTTATACTGCGGTGTTCGGTCTTTTCTCGGCAGTGTTCAAATTTTCACCCAAAAATTCGATTTCTGAATTCGATTTTTATACTATAAATTCCTACTTGTTTTATACTATGTAAGAGCCCATTATCAGTCTAAATTACTATTTACATCCTATACTGTGATTGTGTTTACACTGTGTTGTCCTTTCACATGCAAACTGAGGCGTTCTCAAGTGAAATTTCAGACATAGTCTTTCTTGACTAATTTGGACTTACTGATTCCATTTTTATCAGTTTTATGTCCATCAGAGATCATCTGGACCAATTTTCAGGATCTGTGTGACCCCCACCTCAAAAAATGTGTCAGGTACCCGATTGACTAATTTGGACGTTTTGAGTCTAGATATATTAGTTTCGGAGCGAGTAAAGGTCGTTTTGACCCTCATCTTGATACTGTGTATCTCTCAAACTAAAATTCCCATTTTATGGTCAATCAACCGGATTGAGTCTACTAACCGTTCATATATCAGTTTTAGGTCAATTTAAGGCCGTCTTGACTAATAACTTGACACTGCGATTCTCACTATTCACTATCTTTGACTTAACTGACCAATTTGAGTGCTCTAACTCTGATTTTGTCAGTCTATAGGTGAGAGGAGGTCATCCAGACCGTTTTCTCGATACTGTACCCTTGCTAGGGTTTTCTCTAGCTATCGTGCTCAGATGTTCGGTTCGGGTGTTCTGATGATCTGTTCACCAGTCTTGTGTCAAGAAATGGTCATCCAGACCAGTTTCCTGACACTGCATGTCTCACACATACATACACATAATAGGGTAGACCTGGTTCACTGTCGATCACCCCTTTCATTGCATGAATAGTACTTAAATAGTACTGTATCTGTTTAGTCTATTCAACTGGAAGATATACTGTATTTTTCTAACTTAATTACTCATTACATAGTAATTAGGTTTCATACATTTTGAGGGTCTGTGTAACGGCTTTCTACCCATTACACGGGCTTCAACACGGCCTCTAACACAGGCATGCATAAGGCAACACAGGCATGTACACCCCGGACACTGGCGTGTACCAGTTGAAATTCTTCAACACGGCCCTGTTTCGAAACACGGCCCTTTACACGTTCATTTACCTGGGTGCTACACGGCCGTGTTCATGACCGTGTCTCTGTACACGGCCATGTTCAGTTACACGGCTTCTCACATGTTCATAACCCGAGCGGTACACGGCCACTTACATGGTCGTGTACTTGACCATGTTCTACCACACGGCCATGTATACTTACATGGCTACATACACGTACACAGTCCGATTGGTATATGGCCACTTACACAGACGTGTAAAGGACCGTGTACTTTAAAAATTGCACTAAAATGCATCAAATCATCCCTCAATCTCTCATTAAATGAAAATCAAGTTAGAAGAATGGGGTAGTCCTTACATGATAGGTAAGTACAACTCCGCCTACAGCATGAATAAAACGAATTTAAAATTATGGTTTTCCAGTATTTCAAGTATGTATCATGCACACGATGTTGCACAGCATACATAAGAGCATATAGTTTCACAATTGAGTAGATTGATGAAAGAACAAGTTAGAGGCCATATATCCATATCGCGTAAGATTAGGGACAGCCCAGAAGAGCATATCGCTAGAAAAGATAAACAAGATGGAAATTAAGTAAGCATGTCATACCGGCCTTTTTAGTTGAAAAGGTTTTCAATCTAAAGTAATTTAAAGCAGAAAGTTGAGCATCTGTTGATGGCTCTCCGGCTTTTTGACCACAGGCATTATCAATGGTCTGTGCACACATGGTATTGACATACGGGCCCTCAGTAGAGTAAAGAAAAGATAATAAATAATGAAGCATAAAATGAGCATAATCGGATCATGCATTGTTACGATATGCCTTAGCTACAGTTTAGTATGCTTCTAGTTATAGTAGGTATGCATTCAGTACACGATGTATTCGATTATGCATAAAGTATGTGATGTCTTGCATTCAGTAATAGGCTATGTTCTGATGTGATATGTGATATATGTTGATACTTGACATGCTTACGGTGTGTGTTTATGCTATAGGTAAGTATCCTATGGCTTAAACAGCAATGGGCAATGACGGCAATGGAGGCAGATGTGAGGGCGAGGTTATGGATGCACTGCGAGTATTCTTTCGCACAGTTTATGCAATAAGTATTTTTGAATAGTAATCGTTAAATAGTATCTTTGAATAGTAACGGTTAAATAGTATTTTTGAATAGTAATAGTTAAATAGTATTTTTGAATAGTAACAGTTAAATAGCATATTTGAAATAGTATTTAATTAAACAGTCAGTATAAGTATGTATATATGCATAATTGAAATCCCTATGTTTTCAGATTCCACATTTTAATAGTATACATACGTGAATCGTAAATACGTACGCGTATAAAAAAAATCCTAAAATTCTGATATCTAAACAAGTAAGTTTAAGTATCAGTTTTAAAGAAAAAGATCAAGTAGTAGTTTTTAGTAATGGTTCAGGCCACTAAGGGCACGGGATGTCACAGTTGGTATCAGAACGGTATCCTGCCACCCTACCTCGCATCACCGCATGCCAGCCTCATCTGTCCAAGTAAGTTACTTTTATTTTAGTCAGTAAATGTCTATCTATTGAAGATAACATTTTATAGTAATGAGATGACGAAATATATGATGGAGAGGATAAGATGAAGAGATGCTGAGATTACTATACATAAAATCATGGTCGTGCAGTGTTAACGAATTGCTCAGGGTAAGAACAGGGATTACTGCTCGAGTTGTACCGATTTTCAGGGCTAGTTGTCTACTAAGTTTTGAGTGATAAATAGTACTCCTATACTCCATGAGAATGTCAAGACTGGTTTCACACCATCAAAATGATTCCCCGATTGTACGCCATTGATCAAGATAACTGAGTCCTATTAGCTATTGATATCTTTCACGAAGATACTCTTGTGTGCATCGGGATTCTTGTGACCAGGATGAGCTCTTAACTAGGTCGAGTTTCGCTATACCACGATTGAGCAAATCTCTGAGAAGAGTCTAGCATTAGCCCCAGTTTTCTTTATGAGCAAGTGGGGAAGTGAAACCGCCTAAGTTCCCTAGAGTTGCAGATATACGAGAATCTGTTCATCGGACTGAAAGACTACAGCTGACGCCCGGTGACACAATTCTAACGTATGCTATGCGCTACGAGAAACTGATATGGACTTCTACAATACATGTCGAGGCAAAAGTGGATCAAGGCAGGAGAAGACCAAAAGAGAGAAAGAGACCTTGCTAAACAGAATTAAAAAGCGATCAAGCAAAAAGAGTAGCAAACCTTATCCAGGAGATAGTAGATGCCGAGAGAGAAGTGCTCAACCTCGAGAACTGATGGAGGACCTCAAACCAGCCCCTCTATCTCCCAAACACCCCATGGAAGAGGACGATGAAGAGGCTCTTCCCAACGCCCATCCCGATGATGAAGGCGAGGAGATCCCCGACCACTTTAGTAATGACGAATGGATAGGGATGTATGAACCCCAAGTCATCATAGCTAGCGATGAAGAAACCAGTTTCATCTCCTTAGACGAAGAGGAGGACTCAAAGGAGTTCCCTCTCAGTGATAGTGATGATAAGGAAATGTCTGATGCTGAATCAAGATTGTTCTTCTAGTAGCAATGACCCTTTCCGCTGGAATTTTGATTATGTAAATGTATAAAGGGAAGCAGTAGCTTTCCCCATCAAACTTAGCTTAATGTACCCTGTTGGGATTGTATACGGGGAAGTGTGTGTCACTCCCACCAGACTAGAGTCTTGAATATATTTTGTGAAAATATTATGAAAAGCAGTACAGTTTTGCCCAAGGACCTAGATATGATTTTTCTACACATGACAGCAGTGTGACAGAAAGTGCAAGACAAGTCCTGGCACTCAGATGATGTTTCAATACGATGTGGCAAATTGCATTGAACATCACAGTATAAGAAAGAAAAAGATATAATGTGTATACATATATTCATGATAGTCAAGTAAGAAAGAAAATGATATGTGATGATTTCCAAGTATGGAAATAAAAGACTCATAATTTCCTTTCCCACTGTACGATAGGGTCACATAAGAATAAGAGCTTAGTTAAACCCAGCATCACGAGAGGATGAGTTGATAGCACGACTTGCACCTATGTAAGAAATGATGGGAACCAGTAGTGTGAACTAAACCAGCTTAGGGAACAGCCGGGCCAGCAAACCCCAGGTACCACAGACAGCAGAGGTGCCAGCCCAGGAGGCTCCAACAACCCCAGAAACTCTGAGGGAGCAAGCAGCTCCTCTAGCCAAGGTGGCACTAGCACCCTTAGCAACGGCTGCTCTCGCAGCAGCAATTGTTTTTCCGCCAACCCCTAAGGAAGGTGACTTGTATGAAAGATTTCAGCACATGAAAGAGATAGAATTCGGAGGAACCACAACCCTATAGAAGTCGATGACTGGCTAATGGATATCCAAGTAATCTTGGATTTTATAGGGTTAATAGTTAGAAAGATAGTGATATGTGTATCCTCCACCCTGCACAATGATGCGCGTTAGTGGTGGAAGATGGTAACCATTAGGAGGAACATTAGAGAGATGAGCTGAAACGACTTCATTGAGGAATTCAAGGAGATGTATTTCAACGAGGAAGCACTAGCAGAAAAGTAAGACGAGCTCAATAACCTACGCTAAGGTAGCATGATTGTCATGGAGGCAGTCAGGAAGTTTGAGCAGCTGGCTCAACTTTGTCCAGATTTGGTACCGACTGAAAAAGAGAGAGTCAGACGAATATTGAAGATGTTCAGAAAAGACATCGCGGTTCAGGTCTGTAATGGAAACCACAGACCAATGATAGTAGCAGAATATGTTAGTAGGGCTGTCCGAGTCGAGTACTGGTTGGCTCGGGATAAGGAGTGAAAGGCTTAGAATTTTAAGGCACGAAAGGAGGAGAAAACGTAAACTAAACAGGCTCAAGGGAAGCAGAACCCCGAGTCACAACACAGAGGGCAGAACATGGGGACCGACCAGAATAGCAGGCATTCCCACAACAACAACAAGAGAAAGGGAAATCAGGGCAACCAAGATTCACAGAAGAATTTACCCCAAAAGAAAAACGACCAGGGAGGAATTGACAGCCAATACTTGACGTGCCCGATAAGCGGAAAGAGGCACCCAGGAGAATGCGAACAGGGAGTAAGTGGTTGTTTCATCTGTTGTAAGGAAGGCCACTACGCCAAAAATTGCCACTCCAACCCACAGAACCGACAAAATCAATCCCGCACTGGGAATAATCAACTTCACACCGCCTAGACCAGGATTGAAGGCCCTTCAATCACATAAGGCAGACTAAAAGCTCCAGACAATTAAGGGAGAATCTATGCGTACATGAAGAGTAACGCTGAAGTTGGAACTACCGCAGTGGTGACGAGCCAGCCTTCTATTGCCAACTTTGATGCGTTAGTTTTATTTAATTCTGGAGCCACCCATTTATTGCATCATCAGATTTTGCTAGAAAGCTAGATAGGAGCTTAGATAGGATGAAATAGACTTTTAGAATAGTACTTCCTTTAGGGGAAGTTTTATTGTCTAATTACTGGATACGTCATGTGCCAGTAATTTTTTGTGGGTGAGAATTGAGCGTTAACCTGATCGTCATCGACATGTACAACTATGATGTAATTGTGAGGATGGACTTCCTCACAAAATACAATGTCGTCATAGACTGTCGAAGCAGGAGGTTACTTTCAAACCAATCAGATGTGAAAAGTTCATCTACAAAGGTTTGTCGCCAGAACAACCAAAGACGATTTCAGCAGTAAAGGCTTGTGAGATGCTATCCAGTGGATGCATGGACTTCCTAACATACGTAGTAGATAAGACTCGAGGAATAGAGATAGGATCCGAGAACATGCCGATAGTAAGGGAATTCGTTGAGGTATTTCTAGAAGATTTTCCAGGATTTTTGCCAGAGCGCGAGATCTCGTTTGAGACTGAATTTCTATTAGAATCAGCCCCCATCTCTAAGACCCCATACAGAATAAGCCCTGCAAACTAAAGGAACTCCAAGCCCAGCTGAAGGACTTAATAGACAAGGGATTCATTCGATAGAGCTATTCACCTTGGGAAGCACCTGTATCATTCGTGAAGAAGAAAGATGGAACACTGAGAATGTGCATTGACTACAGAGAGTTGAACAGGATTATGATTAAGAACAAGTATCCATTACCGCGGGTTAACGAACTATTTGATCAGCTCCGAGACGCTGTAGTGTTCTTGAAAATCAATATATGTTCAGGGTACCATCAACTACGAATCAGGGATGAAGATGTACCCAAAACGGCCTTTCAAATGCGGTACGAACATTACGAGTTTCTAGTCATGTCGTTCGGATTGACAAACGCACCAGCAGCCTTCATGAACCTGATGAACCGCATGTTCAAGGACTATTTGGATAAGTTTGTCATTGTGTTCATCGATGACATACTTATATACTCTAAGACGAAGGAAGGGCATGAAGAGCACTTAAGGATCGTCTTGTGCATGTAATAGGCCCATCAGCTATATGCCAAGTTCTCCAAGTAAGAGTTTTAACTAAAGAATATCCATTTCTTAGGCCACGTAGTCTCCAAAGAGGGAGTGTCTATCGACCCGACGAAAATTGACACAGTTAGCGTGTGGCTAACTCCGAGAAAAGTGACGGAGATCTGCAGCTTCTTAGGCTTAGTGGGATACTACCGACGTTTTGTCGAAGGTTTTTCAAAACTAGCCGCACCGCTTACAGTGCTCACTAAGAAGGGAAAGAGGTATGAGTGGACCAACAAGTGTGAGGTAAACTTTCAAAGGCTGAAACGAAGACTCACAAGCACTCTAATACTGACCATTCCAGATGTTGGTTAGGAAAGCCTTGTGATTTATAGCAACGCATCTAAAATCGAGTTGGGAGCCGTGTTGATGCAGAGTGATAGAGTAGTCATATCTGCTTCACGACAACTCAACGGCCCTGAGAAGAGCTACCCAACGCGTGATTTAGAGCTAGCAGCGGTAGTTTTTGTGTTAAAAGCATGGAGGCACTACCTGTACAGAGTCAAGTGTGAGATTTACACTGCCCTCTAGAGCCTCAAATGTATCTTCACACAGAAAGAGCTCAACATGAGGCAGCGTAGATGGCTAAAGTTGGTAACGATTGCGAGGTCCTATACCATCCGGGAAAAGCTAATAAAGTGATCGAAGCACAGAGTCAGAAGCATTTTACTATGCTTATGGCTATCAGTTCCTTGTCGAGAGTGCTACAAGAGGAGCTATGCAACAGTGAGATCAAGATTTTGACAGGGAGGTTGTCTGACATGACCCTCTAATCGACGCTCTAAGAAGAGATCAAGATCAGTCAAAGCTTCGATTCGTCCCTGAACAAGCTCAAAAAGAAGGCTATAGAGGACCAAAGTTCAGAGTTTAGAGTTACTAAGGACGGCATAATCTATTACAAGGATAGAGTATATGTTCCAAATAATAAGGAACTCAAGAAGTGAATCCTTTCAGAAGCTCACGAGACACCATATTTCGTAGATCCAGTGGTGAATAAGATGTACAAGGACCGAAGGAAAGCTTTTGGTTCCTGGAATGAAGAATGACATTGTTAAGTTCGTCACCAGATACCTTACATGCCAGAAGGTTAAGGCAGAACACCAACACCTAGTAGGAGAATCACAAAAAATTAAGCTACCCGAGTGAAATGGGGCCAGATCACGATGGACTTCATGGTCGGACTGCCAAGGACCTCCAACGGCAATGATACAATCTGGTTGATTGTAGAAAGATTGACGAAAATCAGCCAAATTTCTTACGATAAAAGTTAGCTACTCGGTTGAACAACTAGTAGACATCTATGCTGCTCAGTTCGTAAAACTGCACGGAGTACTAGAGTCGATCGACTCAGATCGTAGCGGACGCTTCACCTCTAGATTTTAGCAAAGCGTTCAGGCCGCATTAGGGTCCAAGTTAGAGTTCAGCACAGCATCCCATCCTCAGACTGACAGTCAGTCTGAGAGGACCATACGGACGTTAGAGGACATGTAGAGAGCCTGCGTCCTAGACTTCAGAGGAAATTGAGATCAGAAGCTACTCTTGAGCGAGTTCTCATACAACAACAACTATTATTCCTCGATAGGAATGGCACTGTACGAGACACTTTGTGGAAAGAAATGTAGATCTCCAACTCATTGGTATGAGACCGGATAGAAACGACTAGTTAGCACGGACATCATCTAGAATACCATGGTCGACGTGAAGGTAATACGAGAAATGTTAGATACGGTGCACAGTCAACAGAAGAATTTTGATGATAAGCATCATAGACCCCTTAAGTTTCAAGTAGGAGACTCGGTCTTTCTCAAGGCGGCACCCATGAAAAAGGTGATGCACTTTGAAAAGAAAGGAAAGCTCAGTCCTAGGTATATAGGACCCTTGAGATAATAGAGAAAGTCGAGAAGGTGTCTTATAGACTAGAGCTTCCTCCCGAGTTAGCTACAGTGCACAACGTCTTTCACGTCTTAATGCTAAAGAAGTACGTGCCAGCCAGCTCCTATGTTCTTAGCCAAGAATCCATTGTAGTATGTGCTGATCTGATGTATGAGAAGAGACTAGTGCGGATCCTAATTAGAGAGGAGAAAGTACTTAGAAATAAAGTATGCCGCTAATAAAAGGGTTGTGGTGGAATCATAGCGTCGAGGAAGCCACATGAGAATGGGAAGAAAACATGAGAAGAGACTTCCCGAAATTATTCTAATTTTTGAGGATGAAAATTTTGTAAGGGGGGTAGGATGTAATGACCCCCACATTCACAGAACCTACTTACCATGTAAAGGAATGAATTAGGAGTATTTTGAAGCTTTTTGGTGCATATTTGAAGAACACGATCAAGTATATGGCCATGTAAGTGGCTGTGTACCGTTCGTACTGTATACGTGTGACAAACCGTGTAAGTGTAAATGGTCGTGTAAGAGTAACACGGTCAGGTACATGACTGTGTAAGAGTAACACAGGCCATGTACTGTTTGGACTGTTGAAGTGTAAGAAGCCGTGTGAGTATATATGGCCATGTAGTGTAAGACAGTCAGGTACACAGCCGTGTAAGTAGTCGTGTACCACTCAGGTTGATGAACATATTTCAGAACATAGGCGTGTTGAACAATTTCAACTAGTACACGCTCGTGTCTGAAATGTATATGCCCGTGTTGCTTTGCACATGCCCATGTAAGAGTCCGTGTAGAAGGCTGTGTAACGAGCCGAGAGCCGCTGTAATGACTCTCATGAATTATGAAACTTAATTACTATATAATGAGTAATTAAGTTAATAAATACAGTATACTTTCCAATTGAATGAATTAAATGGGTATAGTAACGTTTAATTACTATTCATGCTGTGACAGGGGCAACCGACAGTGAAATCGATCCACCCTATTATGTGAATGTGCATGTGAGACACGCGATATCAAGAAACCGGTTCAGACGACCATTTCTTGACACAAAATTGTCATGCAGTGAAAGGGACAACTGAGAGTGAGATCGGTTTACCTTAGTACATGTGAGTGTGCGTGTGAGACACGCGATGTCAAGAAACCGGTCCAGACGACCATTTCTTGATACAGAAATGATGAGCTAGTCATCAGTACGCTCAGACTGGTCATCTAAGCACAGCAGCGATAATTGCCTTAATAGATGTACAGTATCGAGAAAAGTGGTCTAGATGACCTATTCTCACCCAGAGATTGACAAAATCGGAGTCAGAACGCTCAGACTGGTCAGTCAGACAGAAAATAATGAATAGTAAATAGTAAATAGTGAAAAGCTGATACGCAGTGTCAGGTTAGTGGCCAAAACGGCCTTAATCTGGCATAAAACTGATATATTAACAGTCAGCAGGCTCAATCTAGTCAATTGAGCACAAAATATAGATTTATATTTGGGAGATACATAGTATCGAGATGAGGGTCAAGACGACCTTTTCTCACCCTGAAACTGATATATTTAAACTCAGGACACCCAAATTAGTCAATCGGGCACCTGACACATTTTTCGAGGCGGGATCACACATATCATAGAAATTGGTCTAGACGACCTCAGATGGATGTAAAACTGATAAATTTGATATCAGCAAGTCCAAATTAGTCAAGATAGATTGTGTTTAAAATTTCATGTGAAAATACCTCGTTATGCGCGCACAGTGTCAACACAGGGTAGACATAACCACAATAACAAGAAATTGGTCAAGATAACCTTTTCTTGAAATAAAACTGATATATTTGGAATCAGCATGCTCAAATTAGTCATTTGAGCATAAAACGAAATTTTTGACCGGGAAATCGTAGTATCGAAAAACTGGTCGAGATGACCTCGGATGAAAATAAAACTGATATATTTGGGTTCAGCATGCCCAAATTAGTTAGTATAGCCTACGTTAAAAATTTTCAAATAAATAGTATAAAGGGGCGAAAAAATTTGACAATTGTAAAAATGGCCTATAATTTTTTCCCTATCTTCTTTTTCTCCCCCATACCTCACGAATGTGAACATTAACCACCGATCGAATCCAACCTCTGTTTTTGACACCGCCGGGATCGTTGGGAAGCTCTCACCAAGCTGAATCCAACGATGGGCCGAGTAGACGGAATGGCTACCGGAGGAAGGCGCAAGCGTCACCCAAAGCCGTCGGAGGCCAAAATTTTCAAACCGCCATATCTCTGCCGTCTGACATCCAAATGCCATGATTCTGGTCCCAATGGATTCGTGGTGAAGAGTATAACAAAACTCAGACTTCATTTCACATCAACAACCACCGGATCGCGCCGCCTAGCCTTCGCCGTTGCCGCTACCATCGTCGCCATGGAATCTGACGGAGTTAAGTTACAAGGTGGGTACCAAAATGCTCAGAAAAACATGGGGAACAAAAGCCTTAAATCAATTTTGGGCAACAATGCCAGGAAGATGGAGATCCAACCACCATCGTCGTCACCGATTTTCGAGGGTCGATTTCCGGTGATATGAACCTCGATTGGTGAAATTGACACCACCAATGGGTTCCTCTCGTCGAGCTCTTCATGATGGTGGCCGCCTTTTCCCTCATTGCCACAGTCAACACCGGTCAACCGTAGGTCAACACTGGTCAATAGTGGTCAACACCGGTCAACAGTGACCCGGTGACCAAAAATTGAAGAATAGCCCGTTGGCCTATATTTGACGTTCTGGACACATCCACGGCATCGGATTTACAAACCAGAATTTCAAAAGTGAAAAACGATGATTCAAAGATTATGCGGTCGAGACCGAACGGCTCTTTTGATCGCCGATGGGAATAATTTGGTAGTAGTTTTGATCCCTTTATTCGTCATTTTATTATTGGAATAATTATGTGTCAATTATGGATTATTGGCTTGAGGAATTGTAAGAAAAAGGGATAAAATGTCAAAAAATAAAATATGTGGAAATGTAAATATTTTTACTTAAAAAGTTGAGCTTTTACGTAAAAATCAAGCCTCTAGTTTGGTACATGATAGATTAGAATAGGTTAGATGGTTTTGAGGCGTTTCCTAAACGCCGGGAACCCAAAAATTAAGCGAAAATGCTGTCGAAATTTTTAAAACAGCACAAAGGGGTATTTTAAGAAACGAGGGGTAAAAATGTGATCGGGATGGAAACCCGAGCCCCCCCTCGATGACCTAGGCCCGGGAAAGAAGGATGAACATTTTGAGGATTAGTAAACCGCCCATTCAAAATCCCGAAATATAAGAAAATGACCCCTATGTCAGAATAGTACAACCTGAGGGACGGATGTGAGCTAAGTATAGAATTTAGGGTGATTATATCAGTAAAGGTAACCCAATAGGCTAAACAGTCAATACGCGAGGTATACTATCAGTTGACTGATCGATTAACTAGTCAAGGACTGAGTTTGAATAGGATAATGAGAGACAGTGATTAATTTGTCAAGTAGACAAATTAATTAAGCACGATTAGAAATTTAATATCAAATTCCCAAAGTAGAGCAGTTGGGTACCAATAGGCATCGGTACCACACAACGATAGATTTATTAGTCACTAATGATTGAGTGACCTAAGAGCGACATTAATTAATTTATTAGGTAAATAAATTAATTAACCACGATTAGAAAATCAAACTCTCAAGAGAAGGGCAATTTGTACCGATAAGGATCGGTATCACTAACAATAGAATTTTTATTAGTCACTAATGACCACAGTGACCTAAGAGCGAATGTTCATGAAATGCGTTATGATTACAGGGAGGTACCTGTATCGTGATGAAGGCGAGAGTATAAACTGTCCACTGACAAGTAAGTACAACTCTACCTATAGCATGAATAAAATGAATTTAAAATTATGGTTTTCCAGTATTTTAAGTATGTATCATGCACACGATATTGCACAGCATACATAAAGCATATAGTTTCACAATCGAGTAGATTGATGAAAGAACAAGTTAGAGGCCATATATCCCTATCGCATAAGATTAGGGACAGCCCAGAAGAGCATATGGCTAGAAAAGATAAACAAGATGGAAATTTAGTAAGCATGTCATACCAGCTTTTTCAGTTGAAGATGTTTTCAAGTTAAAGTAATTTAAAGCCGAAAGTTGAGCATCTGTTGATGGCTCTCTGGCTTTTTGACCACGGGCGTTACCGATGGTCTACGCGCACATGGTACTGACACACGGGCCCTCAGCAGAGTAAAAAAAAAAAGATAATAAATAATGAAGCATAATATGAACATAATCGGATCATGCATTGTTATGATATGCCTTAGCTACAGTTCAGCATACTTCTAGTTATAGTAGATATGCATTCAGTATACGATGTATTCTATTATGCATAAAGTATGTGATGTCTTGTATTCAGTGATATGCTATGTTTTGATATGTGATATGTGATATGTGGTATATGTTGATACTTGACATGCTTATATGATTTTAAGTATGTACAATATTTTAAATATGTTTTGCGGTTAACATGTTGTACTTACTGGGTGTAAAGCTAACGGTGTGTATTCATACTGTAGGTAAGCGTCCTATGGCTTCAACAGCAATGGGCGATGACGAAAGCGGAGGCAGATGTGAGGATGACGTTATAGATACACCGCGAGTATTCTTCCACACAGTTTATGCAATAAGTATTTTTGAATAGTAATCTTTAAATAGTATTTTTGAATAGTAATGGTTAAATAGCATTTTTAAATAGTAACAGTTAAATAGCATATTTGGAATAGTATTTAATTAAACAGTCAGTATAAGTATGTATGTATAATTGAAATCCCTATGTTTTTAGATTCCACATTTTAATAGTATACATATGTAAATTGTAAATACGTACGCGTATAAAAAAATCCCTAAAATTCTGATATCTAAACAAGTAAGTTTATGTATCAGTTTTAAAGAAAAAGATCAAGTAGTAGTTTTTAGTGATGGTTTGGGCCACTAAGGGCACAGGACGTCACACCATTAGTCACTCCTCCACAGTCCATCATTGTCCGAAGTGGTTATTATGTTCCCGAAGGACCTGTAAACCCCCACCTTACTGGAGGCCAATATGCCAAAAGTGGTTTCATTACTATTCTTATAATTCCAACCGGATGGCATTTATTGCCCCATGATCAGGAACCATTAATGCCCATAGGTCTTTCACATTGCTTTATTTATGTGTGTCTTAAATTTAGCCACACTCTAGTACCGTAGCACCTTTTTCCGTAGTGTACTGCGGGTACACATCTCAGACCTATTCAGTGCATTAGGTGAGTTAGTTTAACAACACCCTAGTGCCTGTAGGACTTTTCATCTAATGTACAAATAGTATATAATTAAATATCACAATATTTCATGTTGTAGACAATTAAATGTCTAAACTTACTATAACTACACTAACGTCCAATTCCTAACGTCCTTTACCGTTCTTTTATCACCTCTAGCTTGGGTCCCTACAGACAAAATATTGTCTATTAATTCCCCATCATCATTTATCACTTTACATGTATTCTTTTTGTTCTTATCATCACAATACAGTTCATCTCTCTATGTAACACATGGCCTGATACACGCCTATGTCTAAGGCCGTGTACCTCTCGGGTTACTTAATCCCTCAACACACGACCGTGTACCCAAAGTACACGCCCGTGTATTTCATAAAATTTGGATTTTAGCCTTAAAAATCTTCATTACAGCCTCTAAAATCTTATTTAAATCATTCCAATTCCTTAACGGTCCTTTTCGAGCCTTTCAGAAATTTTTGGTTAAAATGACCATTTTACCCCTAGTAGGTCTCGGGACTGTAAAAATTCCGTTTCAGTATTTTTACTGAACTTTCTAAGCCTAAAAATTATAGAATAATATTTCTTAGGCTTCAATATATTTTTACAGCATTAATTACTGTAAAATCGATGACTATTCCTCACCCAACCCTCGGATAGCACTATTTTGACACCTAAGGTCGTTTCTCGTTTTTCTGACATTTTGGAGTCTCATATGGGTATTTCACTACTCCTGAAACATTTGTTATCCTATTCTTGAGCCTTGGTTCCCGAGGGGCTTGGGTTTTCCATCCTGACCATAAACTTACCCCTCGTTTCCTAAAATACCCTTAACGTTATTTTTTTCCCATTCTCAGCATTTTAGACATTAGAGGGTTGTTTTACTATTCCACTAGGGTTCATTTTCCCATTTCTGACTCTAATATACCGAGGGGTCTCAATTTTTATTTTCGAGCACATTTTTATCCCTCGTTTCTTGAAATGCCCTTTATGCCGTTTTTGAAATTTCGACAGCATTTTCGCTTAAATTTTAGGTTTTCCCGATGTTAAGTATGCTTCACAACCTTAGTACATGCCACGTACTGTACCAAAGGCCCATTTTATGCAAAGTCACCAAACTTTTATGTAAAATTTTCCACATTATCAATCATTCAATCTAACACATGAATCTGATTATTTTTCATTAACATTGGCCACGGTTTCCATGTCTAAACCAACACCAAAATTTTTCACCACAAAGCTCATTTATCAAACTTCAATATTAAGGTTCTTAATGCACATTTCCACATCAAAACCTAACAAATTTTCATTCTAACCCTTGCTTTCAAGCCACGATTTTTTATGTCCAATAACCCTACACACCATACACACATGGTTTTTCATAAAATCAAAGCACCACAATTTTTGTCACAAGATACATCTTAATCACCACAAAAACAACCAAGTTCAACAAAAAAGTTCAAATCAAACTTTCACAATCCTTTCCCCCTTAAACATGCCATGGATTTTGCAAGAAAAACACAAGGAAAATCAAGCAAAATGAAGTGTTACCTTAATAACTTGACTTCTTGAAGTTAGAAAGATGTTTTGATGCAAGTTTGGTGAAGAAATTTGCTAAATTTTTGGCTTGGAAAGGGAAGAAAGTGTACGGTTTTAAATGGGCAGAACGTGACCAGATTTTTCTGATTTTAAATGGTCATTTTCACTTGTATTTACAGGCAAGAGGAAGGAGGACTAAGTTGTAATTTTTCACAACAATTTGGCCTAACTTTAGGGACTTTTTAGCAAAGTTTTTAGGAACCAATTGGCAACTTTTTGGCTGGTTTTCTATAGCACTAACCGACTCCAATTTTAGCCAAAATCCCAAAATTTTTTGCCAATTTTTTCTTGCAATTTTGGCTTGATCTTGACCCTTGATTTAAGATTACATTAAATGCTAGCCATTAGATCTACCTACCACCTTATTTAGCCATAAATTCCTCATTTATTGCATCATTTATTGATGTCATCATTGATATCACCCAATTAATTCATTATATTAATTCGTAGTCAAAGTTTGACTAAAAGTCAAACCGAACGGAAATTTACCAAAATCGTGTAGGTGGGTTTGCCTTATTTTGCTTCCATTTAACCAAAATTCACTATCGTAAATTTTTCGTTTTTTAGTGCATTCGATGCATACTTGAGGCTTTTTGGCTCCAATTTGGGGCCATTTCACCCGTTTTGGTTTAAAAAAATTTTTCATCTCCGAAAACACACTCTTTAACACTGTTAGAACATTTTATTGCATTCTAAACAATATTAAAACATAACTTTTCATATTTTATACATTAAAATTGTTATATACATACAATTTTTAATTCTTCTGAGAATCTTAAAATTCCCAGTTATCACATATATAAATACTTTTGTCACAATATTTCATACTTCATAAAATACTTGCGTTTACATTCCATTAAAATACTTCATAACATAACATACTTTCAAACTTATCTCGCATCTTTACATATACATTTACATCTTTTTACAGTGGAAAACATAGCAAATCCATTTCCCAATCCATGATAATTCGGGAATCTGCATGTGAGCCCATCAGTTTCCTTTCTTATAATACAAGTAGCTTGCCCTTGTTACCTACATCACGAACAGACTAGTGAGTTAAAGCTCAGTAAGTACAAACATACATTCACAACATTACATATACATACATTAGTTAAAATTCATATTCAACTTACTGAACATCATAAACATACTTAACGTATACTTAAACATCATAAACATACTTATGTATACTTAAACATACTTAACGTAGAACATTTAATATAGCACATAGCATCAAACATGGGTTAGTGCATATTATGCTCATTTATTTTCGTTCTTTCGTTTTCGTTATTCTTTCTTTCTTTCGTATCATTCTATTCTTTTTTTTTTCTTTATTTTACTTTAGTTTCACTTGCGGGCCCCATTGATGGTCATACCTTAATGTAACTTGAACTTTAAACTTCTGCACCCGGGACACACCCCGTCAGATTGGAAGCCATAACATGAAACCTTACCTTCGGAGGCTGGTACGCTAACGTTTAAAGCTTCAGTCTTATTATCTTGCTTATTTTTATCTTTCCTTACTTTAATTTGTCATTCTTTCTGACCCTATGAACATGTTAAAACATCATGTTACAATTGCAAGATTTCCATAACGTGCAAAGCCAGAAACTTTTCTTGTCATTTTGTAAAACATTTCTTTCGTAAACATTTCATGAAAAGGTTCTTTCATAACATGGCTTTCACAACATTCACATCGTAACATCTTATCACTAAATAGACATACGATAGTTAGTTCATGAGTAGATAGGTAAATGACTGTACTTACAGTGTTTGAGCTAGCGTGAGCTTCCTCAGGTTCTTTAAGGTTCTTTTTCCATCACTAGTTGGGTTTCCTATCATCGAAATAACCAACCATTAATTTTCATGGCTAATTTCATACTTAAAACTTAATAAAATGTAAAAATTCTTGTTTTATTTCTTAGTAATGAACTTAGGGGTCTAATGTCCTATTTTTAGCTTTTCTGCCAACTTTTAGAAAAATGACCTTTATATTCCAAACTTTTGGCAAAATGACCATTTTGTCCTTAGAGGGATTTTTCTTCTTAAATCTACTTTTCTTTGACTTAAAAATTAATTTTGACCTTTTAGAATCTTAATTATGCCATTCCCAGACCCTAAAGGTCATTTTCTTATACTTTTGAAATTTTTGGTTAAAATGATCATTTTACCCCTAGCGGGTCATTGGGACGTAAAATTTTTTTACCTTAACGTTTTAACAAGATTTTCTAAGCCCAAAAATCATAAAATAATTTTTCTTAGACTTTACCAAGCTTTTATAGCATTAATTGCTGTAAATTCTTGATTTACTATTCATCGACCCTCGACTGGCACTATTTCGACCCTTGGTCGTTAACCTTTTTTTCTTACGTTTCGAGGTTCCAAATAGATGTTTCACTAATCCTTAAAACATTCATCATCCTTTCTCCAGCTTAGGTCCTTAAGATGGCTCGGGTTTTCAAACTCTGACCACAATTTTACCTCTCGTTTCCTAAAATACACTTCGTGCCGTTCTAAAAATTTCAGCAGATTTCAGCTTAAATTTTAGGTTCTCGGTGTTTAGGTAACGTCTCAAAACCATCTAACCTACCATGTACTATATTAGAGACATAATTTTTATGTAAAAACACAAACTTTTTATGTAAAAATTTCCATGAAACCTAATCGTTTCTAATGACATTTTGGTTCTTTTTCTTTCAAACTCATAGTTGTCCTCACCAAAATCACATTCCATCACATATCTATAGTCCACGATATTTCCGTTGAATCCATGCCTAAAATTTGAAATTTCAATCTTCCAATTTCTTCCTAATCACATCACATATCACATACAATCCTTTGAATCATTAAACTATCAAACATCAACTTAAAATTTCATTATTCACTCACATAGAGCTCACGGTTTTTTTTTTTTTGGAAAAACATGCATAAAATTTGTTTTATGACTTCTAATGCATGCTTTATTTCATTCACATACCAACCTAACTCTTAGAACATAATTCAATCAAGATTTCAACTTAAGAACTCAACAAAATTTCACATGCTTTCCACATGATTTTCTCTTTGAACCATGGCATCAAAAGTTTGGTTTTAAGCTTCTAAGCCATCCTTGCTTCAATCACATATCACATAAAATCTTTTAAATCAACAAGCTATAAAAAATCAAGCTTAGAATTTCATTCATTCCTCTACATCAAATCCCACGGTTTTCATTGAAACAATTGCACCAAAATTTTGTTTTCAAGTTCTTAATCTTGCTGACTTTCATTAATTATCATTTCTTAGCTAACATGCATGCTAAACCACAAGATTTAAGCTTGAAATTCTTATACAATTCCACCATCAATTCTCAATTTTTTCACCATCAAAACTCAAGAAAAAGACTTAGAATTGAACCTCACCTCTTAACTAAGATGCACTTGAACTTAGGAAGACTTTTGATCAAGCTTGGCTTGAAAAATTTAAAGCAATGGCTGCAGTTTTGCTACTGTTTTTCTGTTCTTTTCCAGCCTAAAACTATGCATTTATGCAACCAAAGAACTGACTCTAATTTGCCTCCTTTTCCTTTCCTTAATTAACTAAATTCTTGCATTTTTGGACCAATCATGGGCAGCCAAATTAGCCCCCATTTCAGCTACTTACCACTGGATTCTCAAGGAATTTATTTCCCCAAAATTTTGTTTAAAAAAAAAAAAAGAAAAAGGTGGAATTTTGACAAGCTTTTATCTCTTGGATCAAAACCTCTTTAATTCTACACCATTGGATTTGCCTAATACTTTCCACATCAATTTTCATTCTCATTTATGTCACCACCTTGTGACATCATTGGTGACATCATATCCATGCTTTTTGGTCAAAGTTTGACCAAAAGTTAAACCGAACGAAATTTCACCAAATCGTGCCGGCGGGTTTCTGAGGCCGTCCGTGCAATCGGTTTACCTTAAATCACTCTCGTTTGGCTAAAAATCATTACCGTAAGTATTTCATCTTTTTTCCTATCCTTGGTTAACCATGGGTATGCCTCTAGGTTTTTCGATACCGAAAGGGCACCGTTTGTCCTATTTCAGTTTAGTAAAATTTTCCCTCACCGAATTCTTTTCCTTTAATATTGTTAGAATATTTTATTACATTCTAAACAATATTAAATCATACATTTCACATTTTAAATACTAAAAATCATCATATACATACTATATACTTATTTTCTGAAAACAATGAAATTTCTCGGTCATTACAATTCCATTTTGCTATAATTTTACTTTATTTTTCTAGAGAAAATCCTTTGATTTTTTGTTTTACTAGCTTATGATCTGTCCTAACAATTAAATAGTGTACGAATTCTGCAGGATCTATTCCCAGCATATCTTTATGATTCCATGTAAAAAAATCCTTGTTTTCTTTGAGGAATGCAATTAATTTTTCTTGTTCTTCATTTTTTTAGGAGGTTACCAACCAGCACTATTTTGTTTGCTCTACAGGATCTAGTAGCACCTGAGTTCCTCTATCGTTAGTTGTTCTAAATATTTCTCTTTCCTTATTTCCATGGGTGGGCCCTATTTTGGTTTATATTCATGCTTTTGTTCTTGTCTGGTCTCTGTTGCTGTATGATAACATGTTTGAGCCATTAGTTGGTTCCCCTTGATAACTACAACTGATCTGCCATCTAGTGTTAAGCATCTTATGACTAAGTGGCATTGGGAATGCACTAAGTACAAAAGATATTTTTAAGTATATTTCATTTATTTTAAACTGATTAATAATATATTTGAGGTTTTTTTTATTACATCTTTGTTATACTGTCCTCATCGTTGTTTACATGTTAAAGTAAATGTAAACAAACACGGCGCCTTGACTACTTGGTGTTTAAACTATTAGAATATAGCATATAATAGGCTTTGCATGCAAGAAGATAATGTTCTAAAGTAAGTAGTATAAATCTATAATCTATAGTCTATATGGTTAAAATAGGTATTTAACTCAAGACTATTATGTTGTCTAAATCTAATTGAGGAGATGGTTTATACTGACCATCTGGAGTGAGCTAACTTCTAAGTAAACACATAAATATATTGCCTAGTAGTGGTGATATATTAAACTTGGATTAAAGTATAATTAATCTATAAGTCTGCTTGAATGGATTAATTCACTCTTAACATTCATTATACAATAACCTTAATCATGAATAAGTCAATGAATTTATATTTATGACTTGTGTACTTTAATGTTCCAAAGGCTAAAATGTCTCAAAGTAGTAAGTAATTAGATCGGTTTGTTACGTACATAATTTATATTTGATGTGAGCTTTGCTTATAGATCTGGAATAATAGCTCCTATAAAGAATAGACGTTATCCTCTTAATGGCATTATATGAGATGTCAAAATGGACAATGTCTTGAATCATATACTTGGCAAATGATTTATTATTTACTTTTGGTGAATAATCATTTTCTTATTAGATGTATAATAGATCTATAAGATAAAGTGATCAAAAGGTTAAACAAACTTAAACCTTAAGTTGATCATGAATATCATATGAGGGTGTTACGTATATGACAAAGTCATTAGACTGTGGATATATACTGGTTTACGTAATACAATATATAATTAGGAGTGCAGTTTTAGGTTTATAGTAGTATAATTCTAAAACTAATAATTGTGTAATTAATTTATTTGGTATAAAATAATTAATTATATAGATTATTGAATCCCATATTATATATGTCTAATTGGTTCCTTTACTAGCTCAATATAATTTCTTAATAGATAGTAATAAATCAAATAATTCATTATGGCTTTATAAATGGCGTAGGCATTTTTTGTACCAACGGTTAAATGAGAATTTTGTTTCATTTAATTAATTGGATAAATATTTATTTCGAAGATAAGTTTTGTAATTTAAATTGATTTTATTTATCTTTTGTGATAAATCTGACATTAATTTAAATTAAAAAATATGAATAAATTAATTATTTGAATAATTAATTTAAATATCTAGATAATCTTATTTAAATAAATATTTTAAATTAAATATGATAATTATCCTATTTGAATTTAAATTAAAACAAATCTTATCCTAATCTGCTAAAGGTAGGCATTTTTCTTAAGGATAAGGTAAGAAAAAAGATTTTCTCCTTATTGATTTTATTTGGATAATTATTACATAATTATTTAATTTAAATAAAATTATCATGATTTTATTTTTAATTTAAATTAGGCTTATGGAATATTATTCATACAAATAAAACCACAAGATAAATGGAGTTTGAAATTTGAATCAAATTTGGATCTTTAATATCCTATTGTAGGCCTTTTTTTTTAAGTCTCCTAAGGATAAAAAAAAATGCAAATTATGGATAAATGAGAGAGAAAAATCTTTTTCAAATGTCCCATTCAAATTCGAATTTCACCTACTTTATTCACTATTAATAGGATCTTAGAGGCACTTGTTTTATTTAGAGCACAAACTCTATGGTAAGCATGCTTGTTATTATACTCCCTTTAATAACAATAAGTTCTAAGAGTTCTAGGTGATTGGAAAGAAAAAGTCGTGTACCGTATATTTATTGAGAGACTGAGTACCGAATATTTAAGAGTTCTAAAGAAGGCTAGTTGGTTGAAGCTCTCTTAGTCATCTTCTTAGGCATTTTTTTTTCTCTCCAAGGTGTGTAAATTGTAGAATAATTTATTGTATATGGCAACTCGAATTAGTACGATCTAAGTAAAAAAATTTTAAAATTCCGTTATGTAAATTACCCCATTTTTTACAGGTAGAGGTTGAAGACTCCTTATTCCATTTTGTAAATCCAATCCTTCCCCATGATGACATTGTAGCTAGAGGGTGCGTTTACTACTATGAAATCCACATCCAATGTTCTTCCTGTGGCCTCTACATTTAAAACTATAAACCCCTAAGGTGTATCTCTCGTACCCTCATATTCGACCAACAACATCCCATTAGGCATTAAGTGGTTCTTGTTCGGCCACATTCTTTTAAAGGTTTGCCAAAAGAGCACATCTACACTACTTCCCTTATTAACCAACACTCAGCAAACAATTATGCAATGGATATTTAAGGTTATGACCAATGGATCATCTTATGGAATTCTAACTCTAGCCAAATCTGAGGGTTCAAATCAAATATCTATCATCATCTTTTTCTTGATTGGGTCTTCTTGAATATATTATATTCCTTAATATCATTCTCTTCTTCTTCTCTTCACTTGTCGGTCTAAACCAAATCTTTCCTTTCTATCGGATCTCTATGGATAATCGAGTTGGTTCTTATTGCCATCCCATCTAGCTTTTCTCCCATTGTACCTTACTTCTTCGCTTACTTTACATACTCTAGAAGTTTTACTTGCCTAATCATGGCTTGAATTTGTTCCCTTAAACTTCCACACTCTCTTGTCATATGACCAAAATAATTATGAAGCTTGCAGAACTTCATTTTATCTATTTGGGTTTTAGATTTCCTGGTTTATTTAAAGATTTGTTCTTAAAAAACAATTAACTCCACCTCATTTTTGATTAGATAAGGTTGAAATCTCCTTACCATTCTTCTGTCCTTTTGACTGCTCTCTACTTGACTTACACTTTGTGGTGCCCCACCCTATGTGGAGGCTAACAGTGCTATCACAGTCGAGTTCTGAAGCAACTACGATAGTCTGCCACCTCATGGGTCGTCGGCAACTTATTTTTAACTTACTTTCTTGTTTAACATATTTGTTTTAAACTTTAATTTTAACATGAAAATAGGGAATAAATTTTTTTTTTTACAGAACTTGGAAATTGAACATCATAAAACATTGACTATAGTAAACATTTTACATCGTCGTACTTAATTTATATCATAAAATGTCATTTCAAAATCTCTTTAAAATAGCTCAGTGAAAAACTTGTAGTAGAACCATTTCCTTCACCAGTCCCTATGGCATATGCAGATCCTGCCCCTCTTCCATCCAAAATCTACTAGTATACAGATTGCTTACCTGCAACATAAATAAACTTGTGAGCTATAGGCTCTGTAAGTTCAAACATAAACAATAGTAACTTAGACAGTAAACCATAACTTAGAGCATTGAATCTAATGTTAGTCCACATTATGCTCAATTATGGATAATGTTTAAATCTTAGGTCATTATCTTGCATTACGTTCTGGTTTTAAGCCCCATGTTGGTCGTACCGTAGTGTGCGCATAACTGAGAAGGACTCTACGGAGTGACCCACTGGCCAATCCTCAACAGTCTACATAACATAAACACGAATAACCTCCACCTTGCGGGAGGCCGGTATGCCAAAAGGTGGTTTCATTACCATCTTTCTTATAGTTCTAACCACATGACCTTTTTATTACCCCTTGGTCTGGAACACTTTACATTTCTTTCTTTTATTGTGTGTATTTCATTTAACACATTATTGTGTATATAACACCTTTATACATACTTTACATATTGCTTATAGCATAAAGATATGTTAAGTAAATTCATATTGCAGACAATAGAATGTATGAACTTACAAGTATTTTGCTAGCGTTTCCTTCCTTAGGTCTACCGACTTTCCTTTGTCGCTTCTAGATTGGATCCCTATAATCGAAATAATTACGGTTATTTTCAATATTTATTTTATATTTAAAACATTGCAAAAACGTAAAATTTCTAAATCTGGGTCCCTAACAATACATTTAGGGGTCTAACATGTCATTTTTTACCTTTTTGTAAACTTTTAGAAAAATAACCATTTTGTCCCCAACTTTTAACAAAATGATCATTTTATCCCTAGTGGACTTTTCTCACGTTTCTTATACTTAAGTCTTGATTTTGACCAATAAAACCCTAATTAAGGCCTTAGGATGCTATTCCAGGCCTTAATGTCCCTTTTCTTAACTTTTGACAAAGTAACCATTTTACCTTTAACTTTTGACAAAATAATCATTTCGTCTTTAGTGGGATTTTTCTACTTTTCTTTGACTTAAAGCTTAATTTTGGCCTTTAGAATTTTAATTAAGCCATTCTAAGGCCCTAACGATTTTTTCTAGCATTTCAGAAATTTTTGGTCAAAATGATCATTTTACCTCTAACGGGTCTCTAGGCCGTAAAATTTTCCTTTAATGTTTTAACGAGATTTTCTAAGCTCAAAAATTATAAAATAATTTTTCTTACTATTTACCTGACTCTCGGGTGGTACTATTCTGACTCTCTATCGTTAATCCTCTTTTTCTTACGTTTCGGGACTCCGAATGGACGTTTCATTAATATTGAAAACGTCTGTCATCCTTTCCCCAACCTAGGTCACCCAGGGAGCTCGGGTTTTCAAACCCCGGCCCTATTTTACCCTTCATTTCCTAAAATACTTTTCGGGTTGTTAAAAAAATTTTAACAGTGTTTTTGCTTAATTTTTAGGTTTCCAGCATTTAGGTAACGCTTCAAACCCTCGGTACTTGCCACATACTAAACTAGAGGCCTAATTTGTACGTAAAACACAAACTTTTTACGTAAAAATTTCTTTATAAACTGAGTCATTTCTAATGATATTTCGGTCCGTTTTTACCTATTCTCACACTCAATTTTTACTCACATTTCAACTCACATTTTTCCTTATACAAATTTCATTCCATAACCTAATTCTAGCCCACGGTTTTTGTTGAGAATCAAACATAAAAATTGAATTTTTTTTTGCTTTTAATTTCTTCCTAACTTAAACACATATCAATACCATTTTTTTGAATCAAGAAACTACCCAAAACATACTAAAATTTTCATTCAATAAGCCCCCCCAATGGCCACAGATTTAACTTGAAAAACAACACCAAATTTTTCTTTTCAAGTTTCTAATGCGTTCCTTGGTTCATTCACATGCCAACATCACAATTAAAAGCAAAAACCAACAAAACAAAACTTGGAATAATTTTTCCTCTTGAATATTATGCATAATTTTTGTGTTTTTCCATTCTAATTCATTCCTTGCTTCACTCACCTAACAACATGAATTTTTAAAGCAAAATCAAACCAAACCAAAGTTCAAAATTTCATCACACCAACATCAAATTGCCCAGGGTTTCCAATAGAATTTTTCAAGAAAAAGTTTGCAAAACGGAAGCTTACCTCACAAGTGTTACTTCCCTTGAACTTGGGATGACTTTGGAACAAGTTTGATGGAAGATTTTTGAAGAAAATCTTGGTTTTATGGGTAGTGAAGCTCACGGCAGTAGGGTGCAAAAAGGCTGGGTAGAAACAAAAATTTTTTTGGTTTCTTTGAAGCTAAAGTCGTGTGTTTATGGCTAAAAAAAAGGAGGGATCAAATGGAAAAGAAAATTGGGTAAATTGGTAACACTTTAAGGGTTGTTTTACAACTTTTCAAGGGTTGTTTTGCAATTAGGAAATTTTTTTTTTCTGATTTCCGTTTCCTTCACCGACCTTATCTCTTGATTTCTTTCCTAAATTTTTCAAAATTTCCATGTCATTTTGGCATGATCTTGGCCATTGGATCAAAGCTTCTTTAAATCTCATCCCTTTGATCTTTTATTTCTTTCCACACAAAAACTTTCCCATTTATTGCATCATTAGATGACCTCATGGATGATATCACTTATTATATATTCGGTCAAAACCAAAAGTTAAACTAAATGAAATTTCATTGAAATCGCGCCCGCGGGTTTCTGAGGCCGTACATGTGACTGGTTTACCTTAATTCATTTCTGTTTGGCCAAAAATCCATACCGTAGGTTTTTCGTCTTTTTCCTACCATTGGTTTACCCTAGGTATCCTTCTTGGTTTTTTGATACCGAAAGGGCACCGCTTGTCCTATTTCGGTTCAGTAAAATTTCCTTTCACAAAATTCGTTTCCTTTAACATTGTTGGAACATTTTATTGCATTCTAAACAATATTAAATCATACATTTTACATTTTAAACATAAAAATCATTGTATACATACGATGTACATGTCTTCTGAGAACGACAAAATTTCTTAGTTATCACACACTTCCTCCACATTTGAACTATGGGTCCTAATTCTTTTTTCTCATCTTGGTTCCCAAGGTATACGAAAGAATTCCTTCCAGCTAGTGTTCGCACTGTATTTTTCTTACTGCACATCTACACTCTTTTCCTTCTTCCTTTTTCCTACCATCTTGGCTTCTTCTACTCGAATGCTCCCTTCTATATGGTAGTCTTCGACACCATCACCTACTGAAACAAGTGTAAGAGTCCTACTAGATCTGTTGCTAGAATCTTACCTGTAAAGGGAAATTTTAACATTTCCCTTGCTTCTTTTATGGTTCTTTCTATCATAGTCATATTTTGAATTTCTTTGATCTTATTTTGCAATCAACCATCCACGTGCCTCATGAGTTTTGACTGATCTGGGAAAATTGCTTTTGCTTTTGGATTTTTCATCTTAGTTGTTGTAACTCCAACTATTTTCTGCTTCGCATTTTCTTTTACTAGCATATTTATGGATTCATCTACCTTTTCCTCTACTTTCATCACATCATACTGCTAGTTTCTTTCCTTTTCAACTTCTAGAGCTCTATCATACTCTCCTTCTCTTTTTGTTGATTAGATCTCCTGCTATGTCCTTATGGCTTCTACCAATAGGTCTAGATCTTGTATTTTCACCCTTAATCTTTCATTCTCCTATCTGGTTTGCTCTAGCTAGCTTTCTAAAGCTCGCTAATTTTCTCGTTTTAGGCTTTGAGTCTCTTCTATCATTCTTTGCTTCTCCATCAACATACTGACCATTTGCATCAAGTTTATCTCCTTCAATCCTTTTTCAGTCATGTTAACATGTTCATTGAGTTGTTCTCTAGCTATATCTCCTACTACATTCCTTGCTGCAGTTTGCTTTGTGATTGCTATCTTCTTCGAATTCTCCATAATTCTTGGAGAAAAACTTGGTATTTTTTTTTTTGTTAAAATTCCTATAGACAATGCTAGATGTTTGTGCTGAAATCTGTTTCAACAACAAGCAATGAAATACCAAGCTTAATTTGAACTCCTAATCCTAAAAAAGGAAATCTTATTCTTCTCTCAAACTCAGAAGTCATTAAAAGAGTACAAATTTCATATACTTAACCTATATATAGTTTTTCATGTAGGCTCCTGCTTATTACATAATCTAAGTTTATATCTATGTTGTTGACACGTGTTATTCTACTTTTCTTATATTTTCCCCTTGAATCTGACATGGCACCTCCCTATGCCATTTTGTGCTTCAACTGACTTGCTTGCCTCTTACTAAAATGGTGTCATATCACATCTTTATTAAACGCTTGGTCGTATCTAAAATTGGTCCCCATATGAGCTATGATATTGAAAAACTAATCATGTGGTATATAACCATTAGCCACTAGATTTCGAAGTCACTAAGTAGTTATCATCAGTCACTTGGGAGGTGACTTAGTTCTTAACCGTCAATTGGTATCTTGGAACCACAGAATCATCGATCGTCGAAAGGGTTTTTTTTTTTAACTGTTTAAGAAAGGGTAATTCGACAATTTTATCATGGCAATAAATCTTTAATACCACTGAAGCTGAGCAAAAATAAAACGTAACATAATTACTTTTTCTTTCAAGATGCAAAAGGAAACATGATTGGTATATTTGCGCTTTTTATACATATAAAAAGTTGTGCCTAATGCCTATTAGGATTAGTGTCCAAGAGCAAATAATTTCCATTATCGACATATATCTATAATAAATGTTTTATTTTATTTAGAAAAATACAAGAAATACCAATTTTAATTCTAATTTATAAATATCATTTATATAATATGTGAGTTGTTATCCTTTTATTAATAGGTGTTTAAAGAATCGACATATCAAATGATTGTATTTATCCATGAAAACAATACAAGTTATGTGAACTGGTATTCAAAAATTGATATTAAAATTGACATCCATAGTACTATTCTTTTATAAATTTCATGCATTAATAGTCCAGTTACTTCTATCTGCCGAATTCTAAAGTTTATAAGCAATGATAAATGTTCCAATAGTTAAATTTTAAATTGTGCATGATAAAAGGCATATATAAGAAGGAATAAAAGCAAAAGGAAATAATCTAAACATAAAGTTTGCAATAATAGTGGTGGGGTTACCCACCTTTTAAATTGGTTTGTCACACGCCAATGTAGTGTTTTAGTTCTACTAGATATGAATATAGATGGATTTGAAGGTGTCCTCAGTGCTACAACTGACAGCTTCTTAATCGATTAGAGTTCCCGATGAGTAAGTATTTTACTCACAAATCAAGTATTTTTGAGTTTAAATATTCGTGAAAACCTCAAGTTTTTGTGTTATTTTGATGGATATGTGTATTATATTGTGGGAAGGTAAGAAAATAGGACTTAGAAGGAATTTGGTATCAAAATTAGAGTCTAAAGTCCTTAGATAAGCTCCTTTAGGCTGAGAGGCCTGCACAGCCATGCTAGCCAATGGTACGACTGCATCACCGACTAGGTTGAAAGGCCTATGTAGCCATGCCATTCCCATGTCTTAGGCTTGCATAGCTGCGTAAGCTAAGCACGCGACTACATAACACTTTTACAGAAAGACATCCTAAGGCCAATTCTGGCCCTTGAATGAAATTTAATGATAAGATTTTTCCTAATTTGGGGTTAATGGATATATGCATTTTGAAGCCCTGGCTCTAAAGGGGAGGAGAGAAAAAGTGACATATTTCAAGGAAGATTGACAGGTACATAATTCTAGAGAGGGAAACTTGGAGGCTACAATTCTTGAACCTTTCTTGGAGAATTCTTGAAGATAAGAAGTCTTGAGGATCATCTTAATCATAATTTCTTCTTCTTCTTCCTTAAACTATCTTGTTGGAGATTTGTAAATGTGATATAGTCTTAAACATGTTTACACTTATGAATTTCTTGATGATTTTGGCTATTGGTTTGCTTATGTTTGGCTAAGCTTTTATTTTAGGGCTTGATGTAGCTCTGTTTGCACTATGTTTCGAATGTTTAATTAATTGTTAATGTAGTTTCATTTTCAATTAATTTGTGTTTCTTTATGCTTAATGCCTCTAATTTGTTGGGAAATGAATTAGTTGATTTGTTTATAGATTTTATACTCAGGAGAGATTATTTCATTTATTGATTTGGGAAACACAATCTTAGTTGTTTATGAGTTTGGGAGGCCATAACCACTAGGATAATTATAAAAGGGTTGCTTCATAAATGCATAGGTAGGCAAATTAGATAGGAATATCAATTTGAACACTTAGGCATATGATCTCATTTTATGCTTGGGATAGGTAATGGGGTTAATTTTGTGACTTTGATTAATATATTGATTAAAATTAGTTGACAATTGCTAAATGGGAACAACATGGGAAGAATAGATTTTCCATTACATAAAATTGTCTCTCGTTTCTTGTGTGTAATTTTTCTTAGTTAATTTTGTTAGCTTCATTTCCCTTATTTCTTGCATTTGTTCAAAATAGAGATTGTCTAGATAATATTAGGTTTCTAAAAACCATAATATTTTGCTAAAGTTTGAAAAACAATCCTCATTGAAACTCATTCACTTTATTAATTGTTCGACCACATGCACTTACACACTAACACATTAGGCAACAAATTTTTAGTGTTGTTGTCAGGGATTGTATTTTTTTAGATTTTCTAATACTATGGTTGAGTAACTTGATCTTAATTTATGCATTTATTTTCTTTAAATTTTGCTAAGCTTTAGTTAATTTCGTTGTGTTGAAGGTGTATGCAAAGAGCTTGAATCTTGGAACTCATTCTTCTTGATATGAAACTTGAGAAGACTTTAAGGAGATTGAGATAAGAAAGACAAGCTAGAACTCAATTCATGGTAGAAAATAACAACAACAATCAACAACAAGCTTTGTGGGATTATTTCAAGCCCATTGCGAATGAGAATTACTCCTAAATCCGACATCAAGCTATCAATGCCAATAATTTCGAGTTAAAGTGGGCCCTCATTAATATGGTGCAATAGAACCAATATGGGGGATTCATGCATAAGGACCCTAATGTGCACTTTACTATGTTCTTGGAGATTTGTGACACTGTCAAGATGAATTAAGTGTCCGAAGATGTCATTCGGTTGCAATTATTCCCTTTTTCACTTAGGGACAAGGTGAGGGGTTCACTCCAATGGTTGCAACCTCATAGTGTTGCCACATAGAAGGACTTGACACAAAAATTTCACATCAAGTTATTTTCTCCATCAAAGACATCTTACTTGTGGGGTAAGATTGCACAATTTCGGCAAATGGATTTTGAGCCTCTTTATGAGGTGTGGGAATGGTTCAAGTATCTCATTCGGTGGCACCTTCAACGTGGATATCAAGATTGGTTTAAAATCCAATTGTTATACAATGGATTGAATGAGTTCATGAGTCGATTTTATACCAGTGATTTAAATATGTTCCACTTAATATTTTTTTGGTTTAAGAGTTGTTTATTATTTTTCTAGTTGTTTTTAGACTTATTTTTACAAGTTAGGAGATAAATAGCTTTTGGATACAATGCTTGAAACTTTGGGAAAAATTGCTCAGGGAAAAAAAAAAGAGTTTTAAGCACTACAACTTGGCAAAACGGGAGCTAAAATGCTAGAAAGGGAAATCATACAGAGCCCGAGCACTACAACTGTGAAAAATGGGCCCTATAGTATTGAAAATAATTTGGAGATTCAACAATAGGTGCTACAATGCTAGCTAGTGATTAAGTCTTTAAATATGAGAAATTATTCTTTTTTATGATAGTTTAATGGTGGGTGCTGCAGCCCTCGTTTGGGACATTTTCTCTTTTTATAATAAGTCTTTAAATATGAGAGATTATGATTAAAAAAGGAGTATTTTTTGTTATTTTTCAATCTTAAAACTTTAGAAAAACTTAAAAGAGAGACGGACATTAATGAGATTAAATGTATTGACGAAAAGCATATTAGGAGATTGGCTTCGTCAGATTTTTTTCTTAATATTTCTTTTCTTGTAATTTTATTTGCAATTTCAATGGTGTCAATACTCTTTTGGAATGTGCCTTTTATTTCAATTATGAACTAATTTCTTTCCCTAGGATTTCAATCAAAACACAACATGTAACTTGAATTTATTTATTCTATCCCTTGATTTTTATTTATCATTATCAGATTGTTTGTTCTATCTTATGCTTAATACTTCTAATTAATTGGCTACTAATTAGATTGATTCGGTAAACCCTAATGAACTTAGAAAAGGAATTTTGTGTTTATCTTAGATAAAATGACATATGACCTATGCACAGAAGCCTTGTGTCAAGTAGGATAGGAATATACCTATATAACTTGTGTACCCATTGAGAGAGTTTTTGCTTAATGAATCTTTTCTTAATCTAATTCTCATAAGTATATAGTGAGTTCGTTAAGGGGGTATCACTATTTGACCATTGAAAGAGGCTTTTAGATAATTTATGACTCTAGGTTAGATGCAGTTAATTGATCAAAAGGGAGGGCAGAAAAATTCAAGTGAAATGTTGAGGGAAGATTATGGTCCTAAATTTTGTCTTATTGATTTTCATCTCGTGAATTCTTGTTTTGTTATTTTCATTTATCAATTTTATTTTCATCTTTGAAAAGTTTTTGTTTAAATAAAATTAAGGTGATAAAAATTTTAGTAATTAACAATTATAGTAGCAATTCTCTGAGGGAATGACTTATCATTATACTACTTGTTAATGATACGTATGCTTGCATTATAAAATCAACAACATAGGCAAACTTGGACTATTGTTGATTCATTGGTGAATAGTACTCTCTTGTCCAAAACAACCAAGGAAGCTCAACAATTATTGGAGGAGATGGCGTCCAACAATTTTCAATGGCCTAATGAGCATTCAATGGTGAAAAGTTCAAGGAGTATTCATAAGGTTGATCCGATAATCTCTCTTTTAGCTCAAGTTTTGGCTTTGGCAAATCAATTTCAATTTTCATTACTAAAGAGGCATCATCAAATAAAAAGTTGGTGATGGTAGCTAATACTTCATAAAAATGATGAAGGACTTGATCAAGAGCAATGTCAATATGTGAGTAACCGTAACTACAATTACCACCCTAACAATTTACCTGCGACTTCGCAACCATTAGAACTTCTCTCATGGTAATCCAAAAAATGCTCTACAACTTCCATCGGTTTTTATCAACTAATAGCCGAAAAGTGCCTATCCTTACAAGACCTCTTGAGTACTTTCATTGTTGAGACAAAAGGAAGATTCAACTGTAGGAAAATAAATCGGTAAAAACGTATCAGAGTGGCGCAGCGGAACAATAAAAAATTTTAGATCGTTAAATATCTCATGATGCCATATACAATAAACCAACAACAATTAAAACTCATACCTCAAGGACGCCAATCTTGCAGGAGGAGAATGACCGGAGGCTTCAACCAACTAGCCTTCTCTACTATTCTCTAATTCCCGAATGGCTGAGTGTGTGGGCACTCTGAACCTCGATCGGTATGCTAGCACTGCTAGTCTTCTTCCGACCACCCAGATCTCTAAAGAACTTTATTGTCACGATGAGCTGTGCAACAATAAGCCTACTCACCTGAGAGTCTATGGTCTGAGAGAACTGGAGTGGCAGGACCTCTATTTATAGACCTGCATGAGGTGATTCTCTGAATTTGAATTGGACTAGGAAAAGATATTCTCCCTTATCCATAACCATAAAATTTGAATTTTTCATGGGAAAATCCCAACAATAAAATTCGGTTTTTCAAGGATAAAACCAATCCAAATCTAAACAAGATTTTAACTAGAATTTTATCTCCCTTTTTCAACCAAAAAATCTGAAATTTCCTAGGAGAAAATCTTCTCCACAAATTCGGCCATTATGGATAAGGGAGAATCAAAAATTCCACTAGGATTTTCAAGCTTGAATCTTATCTCAACCTTATCCAAAATAACCGAATTTTCCTAGGAGATTATCTCCAAAATTTCGGCCATTTTTCAGGGAAGGAGAGAATCCAAATTCAACTAGGATTGAAACTTGAATTTTTCCCTTGAACCTTATCCACAAAAACCGAAATTCCATTGAAGATTATCCTCAAAAATTTCGTCTACTTTTGTTAGGATTTAGATTCAAAATTCAAGTAGGATTCTAACAAGATTATCCTCTCCAAATCCAACTCAAATTCGAATTTCAAACCTTGTGGATTTTCCACAACAAATTCGAATCCCAATTGGACTGTGATTCAAAATTTGAATTTCAAATTTCAAATTCGAATTTCAAATTCGAATTTCAAATTCAAATTTCAAATTTCAAATTTCAAATTTAAAATTCAAATTTCAAATTCAAATTTCAAATTTGAATTTCAAATTCAAATTTCAAATTTCAAATTTCAAAATTCAAATTTCAAAATCCACAAAAACGGTTGTGTTTCAAATTCTTGTTCTCATGGATAATTTTCTACAACTCCATTCCAATCTCAAATAAAATCATGGCAACTTTATTTGGAGTTCGAATAATTATGTACTCTATTATCCAAAACAAAATCTGAATCCAACTGGAGAGAATCTTATCTACCATCCTAATCCTGTGTCATCACCATCCATGCATAATAAACTAGCCAATAGCATACACAAATCAATTTGCCAAACGTTAAGGAATTATGTGGAGCTAGTAGAGGGACTGATTGGACATATATAATCAGGCTCCCGTGATTCCATATGATCATCATTCTGTACCGAACAACTCAATCATATGATTACTAATTTCAGAGTCACACCACTATAAACCTGAAGCTGAACTCCCAATTATATACCGTATTACGTAAGCCTGTGATGAGCTACTATCCAATGACCTTGTCATCTATGCAAAACCCTCATATGATATCTATGATCAGCCTTAGGTCAAAGTCCGTTAATCCTACTGATCAGGCTATCTTAAAGTTCCATTATACTACCGAATTAAGAAAATGATTATTCACCATGTGTGAATAAGAAGTCATCCGCCCAACAGACGACCCAAGGCCTTGTCCATTTTCACATTCAGTATAATGCCTTTAAGAGGATACCTTTAACTCTTTAGAGCTATGATTCCAATATCTACAAACAAACCCTTCATCGTATACAAGTCATGCACCCAACGAACCGGTCTATAAGCTTACTACCTCTGAGGCGCTTTAGCCATTGGAACATCAAAGTATACAAGTTATATACATGAAGTAGTTCATTTACTCAGGATTAAGGTTATTGCACAATGAACGTCAAAAGCAGATTGATCCACTCATAGCGGACTACATAGATCAATCACGCTTTAGTCCCGGTCTAATATGTCACCACCAAGCAACATATCTATGTCTCTACTTGGGAGTCCAGCTCCAGACAGTCAAGACAAACCGTCCCCTCCAAGGCTTTAGACAACATAATAGTCTTAACATGAGTTAGATGCTCGGTCTAATCCCATAGTCTATAGACCATAGTTTAGACCGCTAACTTTAGAACATTGTCTTCTCGCATACAAAAGTCCATTTCATACAACGTTCTAACAGTTTTAACACAAGCAGTCAGTGATCCATATTTGCTTACATTTACTTTAACATGTAAATAAGACGAGGACAGATAGCAATGTAATGAATAACCTCTATATATAATTTTATTATCCAATTCAAAATGAATACATCAAAATGTCTCTAATACTTAGGGCATTTCCTAACATCAACAAAGATAAGGCCCGACTTGACAATATCGATACCCATTGCACCAATATGAATGCCACAATGAACTCCTTAGAGATTCAAAATGGCCAACTTGCCAATTCAATCAAAGGCCAATCATCTGACAAGTTTCCAAGCAACACGAGGCTAATCCAAAAGATCATTATAAGGCCGTCACTCTTAGGAGTGGTAAGGAAGTGGAAACTCCTCGGCCAAAAGTGAGTAAAGACAGGGAGAAAGAGGTTGTAGTGGAACTACCAAAGGTAACTTCAAAGCCTAATTCTATTTCTTTTCCAGACAATCCTCTTATTATTACTCCATTACTACTGTTTTCACAAAGATTTCAAAAGAAGTTAAATGCACAATTCTCTAATTTCCTTGAGATTTTCAAAATGATCTGCATAAACATTCCTTTTATAGATGCACTTGAACAAATGCCAAATTATGCAAAGTTTATAAAGGAAGTGATGTCCGAGAAAAAGAGGTTAGAAGATTATGAAATGGTAAAGCTTATGGAGGAATGTAGTGCAATTATTCAATTTAAGTTGCCCAAAATGTTGAAGGACCTCGAGGGTTTCACAATCACATGCACTATCGATAGTTCAAACTTTGAAAAAGCCTTGTGTGACCTTGGTGCTAGTATTAATCTCATGTCATTGCTTGTCTTCTGGAAATTTGGACTTGGAAAAGTCAAGTCCTTCATAATTTCTTTGCAAATGGTAGATCGATCACTTATCAATCTTAGGGTTGTCATCAAGGATATTGATCATTCTTGTTCGACCATTTCTAGTTACTTAAAGAGCTCTTATCGATGTCTATAGTGGAAAATTTTTGCTTTGGGTGAATGATAAAGAGGTCAAGTTCGATATCTACAACATCATACAATTTCTAAATGAGGAGACATTTCCTATTGTGGAATTTGGTGATGCTTGTTATAGTGTGAATAAAGATCATGTTGACTGTGTACTAGCTTTTGAGTCTTTGCCCTATGAGACAAATTTTAGCGGCCATAGGGAACAAGATGGGCTGATAATTGAGATCTTCACAAGACGGGCTAATATTGAAACAATTGTCTGACCATTTTCACTATGTCTTTTTGGGGGAAAATTCTACCTTTCAAATTATAATTTCAGCGTCATTGAGTCAACAAGAAGAAGTCAAGTTGCTTGTTGTGGAATTTGGTGATGCTTGTTATAGTGTGAATAAAGATCATGTTGACTGTGTGCTAGCTCTTGAGTCTTTGCCCTATGAGACAAATTTTAGTGGCCATATGGAATAAGATGGGCTGATAATCAAGTTCTTCACAAGACGGGCTAATATTGAAACAATTGTCTAACCATTTTCACTATGTCTTTTTGGGGGAAAATTCTACCTTTCAAATTATAATTTCAGCGTCATTAAGTCAACAAGAAGAAGTCAAGTTGCTTGGGGTGCATTAGGCTAGTCACTCTCCAACATAAGGTGGATTAATTCAACAATATGCATGCTCAAAATCTTAATCGAGGAGACTTATAAGCCATCCATAGAACTTCAAAGGAGATTAAATCCAGCTATAAAAGAAGTTGCGAGAGCTAAAGTTCTAAAAATACTTAATGCTAGGATCACTTATGCCATCTTCGATAGTTCCAGGGCGTGTCTGGTCTAAGTAGTGTCAAAGAAGGGAGGCATAATGGTTATAAAGAATGAAAAGAATAACGGAGGTCTCTATGGATGATTTTTTAGTGTTTAGCTCATCTTTTGTCCATTGCCTCTGTAATTTATCTCTCATGTTGCAACATTGTGAGCAAAAGAACCTTATTTTAAATTAGGAGAAATGTCATTTTATGGTTGAGGAAGAATTGTTCTTGGCCATAGGGTGTCTTCTAAAGCTTTTAAAGTGGATTGGGTGAAGATTTCGGTTATAAAGAAGCTTCCTCCATGGCTAATGTCAAGGGGATATTAATTTTTGTAGGTCATGCTAGTTTTTTTTTTAGATTGATAAAGGATATTTTTCAAGATTGTAATGGTGGTGCCCCCGAGTCCAGTCACGCGAAACCGCCATGATCTGACTCCGTAGTCGACTGAGACAGCCTGTTAACTGAATCCGAGTCGCCATTTAAACACTTTTATTTTCAAACTCTCTTATCTTAGGGCCTAAAATTTACACCCTTATTTGTTTTTTCTTTTCAAAATACTTTCTTCTCATGAAAGCCAGTATGAAAGCCATATAAAATATAATACTAACTTTGAGTTATCTCTTTAAGTACAACATAATTTACAAATATACAATATAGGTACTTTGTTTTTCAAAATATACATTCTCTTCAATTCACTTTCTCTCGATGCTCAGTGGAAAACTTATGGTAGGACCAAATCCACAGTGGACTCCCTATCCCATTGGCACACATATCCTGCCGCCATCTAGGTAGTCTATTGGACATGTTTCTTACCTGCAACATGAACAAACTGATGAGTTATCTCAGTAAGTTCAAACATACTTAGTAAGAATCACATAGATTCAAAAATATCAAAAATATAATTTTCTACGAATAGTACTATTCATCATAAATAGTAACTTTGACCTTTGATCGATGAATAGTAACTGTTACCATAACCGATTACTATTCATATTATCCTAACCGAGTCCACTACACTTAGTGTTAGTGTCAGTTATGCTCAATTATGCTCTATTTTAGCTTTCACCACATTACTGACTATTATCTCTATTTGAATTTTGGTTTTGAGCTTATTGTGGCAGTACCGATAGTTTTATTATGCGCTGACTGGGAGGGCCTAGGGAGTGACCCTAAAGCTTCTTCCTCTCCAGCCCTCATCGCTCGTACTGATTATTATATCCCCGAACGACCTGTAAAACCACCACCACAACGTTGGAGGGGCGGTATGCCTTAAATGGTTTTATTATCATCTTTCAATTGTAGTCCTGACCAAGTGACCCTAATAGCCACCTCAAGGTCAACAACCTCTGTTGCCCATAGGTCGTACATATTCTCTTTTTTTCATTATGTGGGATGTGTTATACTAATTAATCCCCTAGTACCTATAGGGCTTAACAGCTAATGTACAACTAGTACATAAGGAAATATTACAGTATTTCATGGTGCAGACATGAAAATGCTTCAACTTACCACCACCGTAATAATGTCCATTTCTGGAACTCCTCTGCAGTTTTATCTCTAGTTTGGGTTCCTAAAGACATAGTATTGTGTGACGCCCCCTGATTTCGACCACCCGCAACTGTCATGAATCGACTCTACGGCCGACCAAGACGACTCGTGTGCTGAATCCGGGTCGTCAATTTTAAACTCTTTTTCTCACAACTCTTAATTATCAGGGTCTAAAATTTCGCCCATAATTTTTTTTTCTTTAATACCTACTTTTTCTTAAGAAAACCATGTAAAATCCAATACTAACTTTTATATGTCTTTATGAAGTACAACATAAGATACAACATATAATATATATATACTATATATTTTGTTTTCAAACACATTCTCTTCAATTTATTAACTTTAAAAGCTCAGCAGAAAACTTATGACAGGACCAAGTCCACGGTGAGTTCCCTATCCCTTAACACGCACACATCCTGCCGCCATCCAGAAATCTACTAGACAGGTTTCTTACCTGTAACATGAACAAACTGGTGAGCTAACAAGCTCAGTAAGTTCAAACATACTTAATAAGAATCATACAGATCCAAAAACACTAAAAACTCAATTTTTTATGAATAGTACTATTTATCATGAATAGTATTATTCACCATGAATAGTGAGTTTGACCTTTGCCCGATGAATAGTAACAGTTACCCTAATTGATTACTATTCACTTTACCCTAACGGGGTACGATTCACATATTTTAACCGAAATCACTATAGTTAGTGTATACTTCGGTTATGCTCAATTATGGTTTTCATTATTTTATTGATTGTTCACTTTCTATTTTCTTTCTAGTTTAGAGCTCTGTTTATGGTAGTACCGATGATTATTTTGCACGCTGACTGGAAGGGCCTAGGGAGCGACCCTAGAGCATCGGCCTCCACAGTCCTTATATCCCCGTAGGACCTGAGAAAACCTCCACCACTATGTTGGAGGGGCGGTACGCCTTAATGGTTTCATTACCATATTTTCGTTATAGTCTTGACCATGTGATATTAATCATCACCTTTAGGTCACTATCCTCCTTTGCCCATAGGCCTTACATATTCTCTTTTCTCATTATCTGGGATATGTTATATTAACTAATCCCCAATTGTCCTTAAGACTTTATGCCTATTATACATCTAGTACATAATTAAAACAACACAATATTTCATGTTGCAGACATGAAAATGCTTGAACTTACCAATACTACGCTAGTGTCCACTTCCGGAACTCCTCCGCAGTTCTATCTCTAGTTTGGATTCCTACTGACATAATATTGTCTGTCAATATTCTCTATTAATTATCACTTTAAATATGTTTATTTTGTAATAAATTTTTCAACACAATCCAACTTGTAACATGTTACACGGCCTTCAACACGCCCGTGTTCATGACCGTGTACCTTTTGGTTTCTTACTACATGGCCATGTTGTTTACTATATAGCCGTGTAACTGTACACGGCTTGATACACGCCCATGTTCAAGCCCGTGTAACTTTCGGATTGTAAAATTTTTCCTATACATGGCCGTGTATTCTTCTACACGCCTGTGTTCCTCAAAATTTTTAGATTTTTAACTCTAAAATCTTTATTTTGAGTCTTAGAATTTTATTTAAGTTATCCTAGGTCTTTTAGGGTCCTTTCCGAGCTTTTCGGAAATTTTTGGTCAGAATAACCATTTTGCCCCTGACGGGTCTCGGGACCGTAACTATTCCGTTCTATCATTTTTCTCATATTTTCTAAGCCCAATTATTTAAAATAATATTCCCTAGAGTTCTGTATCATTTTACAGCTTAAATTGCTGTAAAATCTTAATTTCATTTTTTTCTCGGCCCTCGATTACTATTCATATGTCACCTAAGGTCATTTCTCATTTTTCGAGCGTTTCGGAGTCTCAAATGGCCATTTCACTACTCTTAAAACGCTTTTCATCCCGTCCCCGGCCCTCGGTCCTCGAGAGGCTTGGGTTTCCTATCCCGACCTAAATTTTCCCTCGTTTCCCAAAATACCCCTAACATGAATTTTTTCCCTGTTTTAGGCATTTTAGTCTTTTAGGGTCGGTTTACTATTCCTTTTGGGTTGGTTTTCCATTTCTAACCCTAATTCGCCGAGGGGTCCCGGTTTCCTCCTTGAGTCCAATATTTTTACCCCTCGTTTCCCGAAATGCCCTTATGCCGATTTTAGAAATTTCGACAGCATTTCCGCTTATATTTTAAGGTTTCCCGGCGTCAGATACGCCTTAGAACCTTTGTACCTGCCACGTACTATACCAGAGGCTTATTTTATACAAAGTTTCCAAATTTTGTATAAAAATTTTCCACATAATTCAACATTCAAGAATCAACACAAAATAACAACATTTTTCCAAACTAGCTTTGGTTTACATGTTAATCATCACCAAATAATTTTTCATCACAACATATCATTCTTAGGTTTTCTAATTTATAATTCAACATCAAAACCTAATAAAACATTCATACTAACCCTAGCATAGCCACGGATTTTCATGCACAAATACATAGAAAATTTTGATTTCTCTACTAGGGTTTTTATCAACATTTTTCAACACTAAAAATTTCCATTTCCTAGTGTTCATAACCCACGGATTTTAGCATGAAATTTCATCAAAATTTTCTTATTTCTTGATTCTAATTCATGCTTGATTCAACACATAATGAAATGATCATAAACACTAAACCAAATCATCAATTCTCATACATTTTTCACACCAATAAAGCCACGGTTTTTCAAGGGAAACATGCAAAATTTTTGCTTGTTTCTAAACC
The DNA here is from genome assembly GCA_035233585.1 of Antiaris toxicaria. NCBI lineage: Eukaryota > Viridiplantae > Streptophyta > Magnoliopsida > Rosales > Moraceae > Antiaris > Antiaris toxicaria. The sequence continues at coordinate 20,303,530 of CP141155.1, read as the reverse complement.
CTAAATCATGCTTTAAACCTTTGAACACCAAACCAATCATATAACCAACAAAACAACAATTTTTTTAATTGTTTTTCAACACTTCAAACCCATGGATTTTCTATAAAAAATCAAGGAAAAATGCTTCAATTTAGAAGCTCACCTTAACTAATTGTTGGCTTGATGCTAGAAACGCAATGCAAGCTTAGTTTGGTGTGAATTTTGGAACAAAATTTTGGCTTAATGGGGAAAGAAAGCTCACGGTTTTGGTTGCTAAAAATGGGCAAGAGTTTGGCTAGATTTTCTAATTTTTCTTATGAATTTTGATGCCTATTTATAGGCAAAACTCAAAGACCATTTAGCAATTTTTTAACAACAATTTGTTAATTGTTCAAGGACTAAAAAGTAAGGATTTTGGGGCCAAAATCATTTTTTTTTCTTTCTTCCTTTCCACATGGCCGAATGGCCTTTTCCAAAATTTTAAAAAAATTTCAAATGGCTTTTTGGCAAGATCTTAGCCTTTGATCAAAAAAGTAATCAAAATCTCACCATACACCTTTCATTTTTACTTTCCAAATCAACAAAAATAAAAAGGATTTATGACATCAACATGGTGATGTCATCCTATTATTCATATTAATTCATTAATTAATTCATGGTCAAATTTTGACCGAAAGCCGATCCGAACGGAACTTTACCAAAATCGCGTAGGCGGGTTCCGGGTCCTCTGGTGTGATCGGTTTGTCTTATTTTGCTTCCGTTTGATTAGAATTCTCTATCGTAAATTTCTATCATTTTCGTGCATTTCACTACACTCGCTAGGGTTTTTGGCTCTGATTTCAAACCGTCTCACCCAATTATGTGCGGTAAGATTTTCCATCCCCGAACTCACTCACTTTAACACTGCCAGAACATTTTTACAGTATTCTTAACAGTATTAAAACACAATTTTTTTTATACTGTATTTATTAAAATTGCTATATTCATACAATTTTAACCTACTCCAAAAATCTAAAATCCCCGGTTATCATATATTGCCTTTAATACCCATCATTAATTATCACTTTAGATATATTCATTTGTGATAAATTTTATAATACATTTCAACTTTTTATGTGGTACACAGTCTGCAACACAGCCGTGTCCCTGCCTGTGTACCTCCCGGGTTCACCCTACACGGCCCTGTTTCAAAATACACGCCGGTGTACTATTTAAACTTTAGATTTTAACTCTAAAGTCTTTATTTTGGGTTCTAGAATTTTATTTAAGACATTCTAGATCCTTCACGGTCCTTGCCGAGCCTTTCAAAAAAATTTTGGTCAAAATGATCATTTTGCCCCTAACAGGTCTCGGGACCGTAACTATTCCGTTCTATCATTTTTCCTAAATTTCTAAGCACAAATATGATAAAATAATATTCCCTAGGCTTGTGTATTATTTTACAGCTTTATTTGCTACAAAATCACAATTATTCATTTTTCGACCCTTAATTACTATTCATCCAACACCTAGGGTCATTTCTCGTTTTTCTAGCGTTTCGGAGCCTCGAATAGGTATTTCACTACTCCTGAAACGTTTTTCATTCCGTTCTAGAGGGGCTTTGGGTTTCCTATCCTGATCTAATTTTTTTTTCTTGTTTCCTAAAATACCGTAACGTGAATTTTTCTAGTTCTAGGCATTTTAGTCATTAAAAGGTCGGTTTACTATTCCTTTTGGGGTGTGATTTTTCATTATTAACTCAAACCCACCGAGGGGTCTCAGTTTCCTTTCTGAGCCTAATATTTTTACCCCTCATTTCTCGAAATGCCCTTATGTTGTTTTAAAAATTTTAGCAACATATCTGCTTGTATTTTGAGATTTCCCCAGCGTTAGGTACGCCTCAGAACCTTTATACCTGCCACGTACTATACCAAAGACCTATTTTATACAAAGTTACTAAACTTTGTATAAATATTTTTCACATTTTTATCATTCAAATGTTAGGAAATCCCCTAAGCATTAGAGACATTTTTATGTATTTATTTTGAACTAGATAATAAAATTATAACACAGAGGTTATTCATTACATTGCTGTTTGTCCTTATTCTATTTACATGTTAAAGTAAATGTAAGAAAATATGGCTCACTGACTGCTTGTGTTAAAACTGTTAGAACGTTGTATGCAATGGACTTTTGTATGCGAGAAGGCAATGTTCTAAAGTAAGCAGTCTAAACTAAGGTCTGTAGTCTATGGGGTTAGACCGAGCATCTAACTCATATTAAGACTATTATGTTGTCTAAAGCCATGGTGGGGACGGTTTGTCTTGACTGTCCGGAGCATAGACTCCCAAGTAGAGACATAGATATGTTGCTTGGTGGTAACATATTAGACCAGAACTAAAGCATGATTGATCTATGTAGTCCACTATGAGTGGATCAATCTGCTTTTAATGTTCATTATGCAATAACCTTAATCCTGAGTAAATGAACTACTTCATGTATATAACTTGTGTACTTTGATGTTCCAATGGCTAAAGCGTCTCAGAGGTAGTAAGCTTATAGACCGGTTCGTTGGGTGCATGACTTGTATGCGATGAAGGGATTGTTTACAAATATCGGAATCATAGCTTTAAGGAGTTAAGGGTATCCTCTTAAAGGCATTATACTGGATGTGAAAATGGACAAGGCCTTGGATCATCTGCTAGGTGGATGACTTCTTATTCACACATGGTGAATAATAATTTTCTTATTCGGTAGTATAATGGAACTTTAAGATAGCCTGATCGGTAGGATTGAACGGACTTTGACCTAAGGCTGATCATGGATATCGTATGAGGGTTTTGCATATATGACAAGATTATTGGACGTTAGCTTGTCACAGGCTTTCGTAATATGGTATATAATTGGGAGTTCAGTTTCAAGTTTATAGTGGTGTGACTTTGAAATTAGTGATCATATAATTGAGTTGTTCGGTACAAAGTAATGATCATATGGATTCACGGGAGCCCGATTATATATGTCCAATTTGTCCCTCTACTAGGTCCATATAATTCCTTAACGATTGGCAAATTGATTTGTGTATGCTTATTGGCTAGTTGATTATGCATGGATGGTGTTGACATAGGATTAGGATGGTGGACAAGATTCTCTCCAGTTGAATTCATATTTTGTTTTGGATAATAGAGTACACAATTAATCGAACTCCAAATAAAATTGCCATGATTTTATTTGGGATTGGATTGAAGTTGTAGAAAATTATTCATGAGAACAAAATTTGAAATACAACTTTTTGTAGAGTTTGAAATTTGAATTTTGAATTTTGAAATTTGAAATTTAAATTTGAAATTCGAATTTGAAATTTGAATTTGAAATTTAAATTTGAAATTCAAATTTGAAATTTGAATTCGAAATTTAAACTTGAAATTTGAATTTGAAGTTTGAATTTTGAATTTTGAAATTTAAACTTTGAAATTTTAAATTCAAATTTTAAATCACAGCCCAAGTGGAATTCAAATTCTTTGTGGATAATTCCACAGGGTTGGAATTTGAATTTGAGTTGGATTATGGAAAGTAAACTCTTGTTTGAATCCTACTTGAATTTTGAATCCCAATCCTAACTAAAATGGTCGAAAATTGTTGAGGGAAATCCTCCCAGATATTTTAGGTTTTATGGATAAGGTTCAAGGAAAATTCAAGCAAGAAAATCCTAGTTGAATTTGGATTCTCTCCTTCCCTTTAGTGGCCGAAAATTTTGAGGATAATCCTAAGGGGGATTTTCAGTTTTAATGGACAAGAGTGAGATTAAATTCAAGCTAGAAAATCCTATTTGAATTTTGATTCTCCTCCACTTAAATGACCGAATCTAGTCATGTTTTTGGCACAAAGGGGAATCAGTTTTTATGAGGTAATGAGGATATATAATTCAAGTTAAAATCCTGTTTGAATTTGGACTCTAAGATTCTCTAAAGTGGCCAAAAATTATCCCTAAATTTTGGCCTAGAATTTTAGATTTTTGTAAGTGGATAAGGGAGAAAATCTTCTCCTAATCCAATTCGAATTCAAGAGATCACCTCATGCAAGTCTATAAATAAAGGTCCTGCCACTCCAGTTCTCTTAGACCACAGACTCTCAGGTGAGCAGGCTTATTATTGCACAACTCACCGTGATAATAAGTTCTTTAGAGATCTAGGTGGTCTGAAGGAGACTAGCAATGCTAGCATATCAGTTGAGGAACCGAGTGCCCACACACTCTATCATCCGGGAATTGGAAAATAGTAGAGAAGGCTAGTTGGTTGAAGCCCTCCAGTCATTTTCCTCCTGTAGTTTGACGTCCTCTTGAGGTATGAGTTTTATTGTTGTTGGTTTATTGTATATGGCATCACGAGATATTTAACGATCTCGAAAAATTGGTATCAGAGCCATCTCGTGACTATGCCATGTACATAAATTAGACAATTAGTTGGTCCTTTTAATTTATGTATGGATTTGATATTTAGAGAGTGACATTCTAGGATTCCTTTATGTTGTTATCATATATTATGTATGTAGTTTATGGTTATTTTAATTTTTTTGAATTATTATAAGCATGCTTATTTTATACCAGTTATAGTTCCTTAGAATTTAGAAATATTGTATCTAGGATTTTTTATGTAACCATGGGAGCGGTTTATCATCACCGTAATTTTTCCATGGATTTTAATTTTTTGTCTCTTAGAATTATTATGATTAGAATTTTTAAACACTGGAAACGGTTTAAGAAATTTTATGTAATTATTCTTGGAGGAGATTAAAGCTTGAAGACTATAATTTATTTTTTCCAAAAGTTAAATTTAATTTAAAGGTTGAAATTTTGATTGTGTGGAAAATTCCAATTTAATTAGGTTTCAAATTAATTTTTGGAGGTCCTAATGAGTAAATTAGAATATGGCATGGAAATCGAGGACGGACCCCTCGGGATAGGCCATCAGCCTTAGTGGGGCTGCATCCCCTACCCTCAGGCAAGATGGGACTGCGGCAGCCCCTGCCCACACCACCCACGACCGCAGGCTCTGCCTGCAGCTGAGGGTGGCCTGGCCCCCCTAGGGGCTGGTCGAGCCCCAGGGCTGTAGCCCATGGCTGCAGGCTGCAGCGCCCACCTAGGCGTGTAGCCCATGGCTACAGGCACTCCCTGCAGCTTGAGGCTGCAGCAGCACCCGAACGTGCAACCTGGGGCTGTACGCTCAGCCTGCAGCGCGGCATGGCTGCGCCCGACCTGTGGCTGTGGGCTGCTTGTAGGAATAAAATTAGTAAAAACATATCAGAGTGGCGCAGCGGAACAATAAAAATTTTTCAAGATTGTTAAATATCTCATGATGCCATATACAATAAACCAATAACAATTTAAACTTATACCTCAAAGGATGCCAATCTATAGGAGGAGAATGATTGGAGGGCTTCAACCAACTAGTCTTCTCTACTATTCTCCAATTCTCGAATAGCTGAGTGTGTGGGCACTCTGAACCTTGATCGGTATGCTAACATTGCTAGTTTTCTTCTGACCACCCAGATCTCTAAAGAACTTATTGTCACAGTGAGTTATGCAACAATAAGCATGCTTACCTGAGAGTCTATGGTCTGAGAGAACTGGAGTGGTAGGACCTCTATTTATAGACTTGCATGAGGTAATCCTCTGAATTCAAATTGGATTAGGAGAAGATTTTATCCCTTATCCACACACAAAATCTGAATTTTTCAAGGGCCAAAAACCACCAAAAGATTTCGGCCATTTTGTGGATTTTGTATTCAAAATTCAAATAGGATTTTAACTTGAATTTTATCTCCTCACTCACCAATAAAACTGAATTTCCCTGAGGCCATAAACCTGTCCAGATTCGTCTATTAAAGTGTGAGGAGAATCAAAATTCAAATAGGATTTTCTAGCTTAAATTTTATCTCATCCTTATCCATAAATAACCGAAAATCTCCCTTGAGATTCACTCAAAATTTTCGACCTCTTTCAGAGAGGAGAGAATCCAAATTCAACTAAGATTAAAACTTCAATTTTTTCCTACAATCTTATCCATAAAATCCGAAATTACCTTGGGAGATTTTTCCCTAACAAATTCGGTCTTCCTTGGTAGATTTGAGATTCAAAATTCAAGTAGGATTCAAACAAGATTTTCCTCTCCATATCCAACTCAAATTTGAATTCTAACATTGTGGAATTATCCACAAAGAATTTGAATTCCCCTTGGACTGTGATTCAAAATTTGAATTTCAAATTTCAAAATTCAAATTTCAAATTTCAAATTCAAATTTCAAATTTCAAATTTCAAATTTCAAATTTCAAATTTAAATTTCAAATTCAAAATTCAAATTCGAATTTCAAATTTAAATTTCAAATTCAAATTTCAAATTCAAAATTTAAATTTCAAGTTTCAAAATTCAAATTTCAAAATCCACAAAAAGTTGTATTTCAAATTTTGTTCTCATGGATAATTTTCTACAACTCCAATCCAATCTCAAATAAAATCATCGCAACTTTATTTGGAGTTCGAATAATTGTGTACTCTATTATCCAAAACAAATTATGAATTCAACCAGAGAGAATCTTGTCCACCATCCTAATCCTATGTCAACACCATCCACGTATAATCAATTAGCCAATAAGCATATACAAATTAATTTGTCAATCGTTAAGGAATTATGTGGAACTAGTAGAGGGACCAATTGGACATATATAATCGGGCTCCTGTGAATCCATATGATCATTATTTTGTACCAAATAACTCAATCATATGATCACTAATTTCAGAGTCACACCACTATAAACCTGAAACTGAACTCCAAATTATATACTATATTACGAAAGCCTGTGACAAGCTAATGTCCAATGACCTTGTCATATATGCAGAACCCTCATATGATATCCATGATCAGCCTTAGGTCAAAGTCTGTTTAATCCTACTAATCAGGCTATCTTAAAGTTCCATTATACTACCGAATAAGAAAATTATTATTTACCATATGTGAATAAGAAGTCATCTGCCCAACAGATGACCCAAGGTCTTGTCCATTTTCACACCCAGTATAATGCCTTTAAGAGGATACCTTTAACTCCTTAGAGCTATGATTCCAATATCTGTAAACAAACCCTTTATCGTATACAAGTCATGCACCCAACGAATCGGTCTATAAGCTTACTACCTCTGAGACACTTTAGCCATTGGAACATCAAAGTACACAAGTCATATACATGAAGTAGTTCATTCACTCAGGATTAAGATTACTGCACAATGAACGTCAAAAGCAGATTGATCCACTCATAGTAGACTAGCAGATCAATCACGCTTTAGTCCCAGTCTAATATGTCACCACCAAGCAACATATCTATGTCTCTACTTGGGAGTCTAGGCACCAGACAGTCAAGACAAACCGTCTCCACCATGGCTTTAGACAACATAATAGTCTTAATATGAGTTAGATGCTAGGTCTAATCCTATAGACTATAGACTTTAGTTTAGATCGCTTACTTTAGAACATTGTCTTCTTGCATACAAAAGTCCATTGCATGCAACATTCTAACAGTTTTAACACAAGCAGTTAGTGAGCCATATTCGCTTATATTTACTTTAACATGTAAATAGAATGAAGACAAACAGCAACGTAATGAATAACCTCTATATATAATTTTATTATCCAATTCAAAATAAATACATCAAAATGTCTCTAAGGCTTAGGGCATTTCCTAACACTGCCAGCCCTCCTTGGGTTGGCAGCTGCCCACCGTGGCTGCGGGCCTCTTGGCCCTGTGGGTCGACGGGCTGAAAATCGAAAAATTTTAATTTTTAAATTTGAGATTTAATTTTAAATCATGTTTAAAAATATGTAATTCAAAATTTTAAAATTTTGAAATTACATATTATTGCATATGAAATTTAAATTGTTTAAAATTTGATTTTAAAATTTAAATTTGAAATTCGAATTTGAAATTTGAATTTGAAATTTAAATTTTTGGAATTTAAATTTTAAATGATTCTTGGGATGAAAAATAAATGGAGAGGCTACATAAAGATAGATACAAGAAGACGGAACAAAAATTCAAGACCCAAAGATTACTTTAGATGGAATTTTGTAATTTTTATTTTCTTTGTTCTAGGATGGAACCATGGCTTGGTTATTTTTCCATCAATTATTTTTTCTATGATATGTCATGGATGGATGAATATGTATTGATGGATGAATTGTATGCATATTTGATAATATATCATACAGGATAGGTGAATACCGCTCAGACTATATTGATCATACATATTTATCAAAACTTGCATGTTTTTCAAAATATTGAGTGGGAGAGGGTTTCAAACAAAACCCACGGCCTCCATTGTTGATCCATATGTGAAAGCATGGTTACGCTTCACGTCAATTCTGTCCTGACCACACCCCTCGGTAGGTGTTTACCGCCGCCACTATACTAGATTGGATCTCCTATGTACAAAACGTGTTCGAGTACGATTCTATTCATAACCACCACTCGGTGGCTTGGTAGACGTGGATCGGGCTACGTAAACAATGGTTATACACTCAAGACTCGTTTAGTTATTAACCTTCCCTAGAAACTCTGTTAACTAAACTGGTGGCCAAAATAAGTGGTTATTAATATATGTCTTAACCTTGGAGGATTTAAGGTAATATATATTAATTGAACGGGGTCCATGTTCTGGCTATTTGTCTCATGACCACCCCTCGGTGGCTTGGGGTAATAGGTGCTGAGAATTACCATTACAATGCTATATGTTTTTTCAAGTTTAATGTAGAAACATACTTGTTGTTTTATTTGCTAAATTATCTCTATATTTGCATAAGCTTTGTAATGATGTCTAATATAATTTTATTTTAGTTCAAAATATCACTGATACCCCTTATTTCGACACTTATTGAAAATAAGTTAAATAGCGATAATTATAAAGACTAGAAAAGAAATCTACTGATAGTTCTCAGCTGCGAGAGACACAAGTTTATACTGGACGAACCATGCCCACCTGGGCCTAAACCTAACACACCACTTGAGGAGGTCCCGGTTGCCTATACTCGTTGGAAAGAATCCAATGAGATAGCTCAGTGCTACATACTTGCTAGCATGACAAGTGCTTTATAAAAGCAGCATGAGACTTGTGAAGTTACTACGGAGATCATGGAGAACTTGGAGAACATGTTCGGAGGCCAAGAAAAATTGGCTCGACAGTCAGCTATCACAAGCATCATAAACTCTAAGTAGAAAGCAAGAACTCCGGTAAAGGACCATATGATCACTCTAATGGGATTCTTTACTGAGGTTGCTGAAAATGGTGCTGAGTTGGACTACAACACCCAGATCGAAATGGTGTTTAAAACTCTGTCTAAGGATTTTGTGGGGTTTAAGGCCGCATATAATCTGACGACAAGGTAGTTAGGACTCACCGAGCTCATGAAGCAACTCCTAGCTTATGAGCGGATGATCAGGGATGAGGATGCAGTCCAACCCAAAGGAAAGGCCAATTTGGTAGAATCTTCCAAACCGTCACGGAAGAGGAAGAGGCCAAATAAGAAGCAAGCGACTTCCAGTTCTTCTAATCCTCCTATCTCAGGTGGGAAGAAGAAGAACAAGAACAAGAAGCCCAAGGACCCTGAAAAGTCCAAGTGCTTCCACTATGGGAAGGTAGGTCACTTCAAGACTGCTTGTCAGGAATTCCTAGCTGCCAAGGGCAAGGAAGATAAGGAACTTCATTCTTTAGAGCGGCTTCCAGTTCTTTTAATCCTCCTATCTTGGGTAGGAAGAAGAAGAACAAGAACAAGAAGCCCAAGGACCCTTAAAAGTCCAAGTGCTTTCATTGTGAGAAGGTAGGTCACTTCAAGAATGCTTGCCGGGAATTCCTAGCTGCTAAGGGCAAGGAAGGTAAGGAACTTCATTCTTTAAAGCGTGTTTGGTGGAAGAATCAAAAGACACATGGGTCATTGATTCGGGCACCACTAATCATGTTTTTGTTTCTATGCAGGGGTTCGTGAAAACGAAAAGTCTACATGATAGGAGCCTCTAGTTATGGACCATAGACGGTAGCTTGGTGGTGGCCGAGGCAGTGGGAGATGTTTATCTTTACTTTGATGAATTTAGGTTTATATTATTGAAAGACTGTTTTTATGTTCCTAATTTTAGAAGGAACCTTATATCTGTAACTTGTTTAATAAAGGATTCTTATTCAATTTCTTTTAGTAAAAGAGTTGATATTCGTAAAAATAAGTCTTTTATCTGTTCTGGATGGATGGATGGAAACCTATATTTGACCAAACCAAAGATGTACTCACTGCTTGACACCAAATTAATAGATAACTCTAAAAGGTTGAAAGTTTCTCACTCTAATAAGGCGTATCTTTGGCATTTAAGACTTGGTCATATTAATCAAGATATGATTCAAAGATTGGTGAAGGATGGTCCTCTAGAATCTCTGGAGGAGGTACGTCTTCCTCAATGTGAGTCTTGTCTTAAGGGTAAGATGACTAAGAGGTCTTTTGGAGTTAAGGGTACTAAGGCTTAGGTGTGACGCCCCCTGATTCTGACCACCCGCAACCGTCATGAATCGACTCTACGATCGACTAAGACGGCTCATGTGCCGAATCCAGGTCGTCAGTTTTAAACTCTTTTTCTCATAACTCTTAATTACCAGGGCCTAAAATTTCGCCCATAATTTTTTTTTAATATATACTTTCTCTTAAGAAAACCAAGTAAGAAAGCCATGTAATATACCATACTAACTTTTATAAGTCTTTATGAAGTACAACATAATATACAACATATAATATATATGTGCTATATATCTGGTTTCCAAACACATTCTCTTTAATTCATTAACTTTTAAAAGCTCAGCGGAAAACTTATGGCAGGACCAAGTTCACAATGAGTTCCCTATCCCTTGACACGCACATCCTGCCACCATCTAGAAATCTACTGAACAAGTTTCTTACCTGTAACATGAATAAACTGGTGAGCTGACAGGCTCAGTAAGTTCAAACATACTTAGTAAGAATCATACAGATTCAAAAACATTGAAAACTCAATTTCCTATGAATAGTACTATTCATCCTATTCATGATGAATAGTACTATTTATCATAAATAGTGATATTGACCTTTGACCGATGAATAGTATCAATTACCCTAACTGATTACTATTCATTTTACTATAACCGACTACTATTCACATAAGCCTAACCAGTTACTATACACATACCCTAACCGAAATCACTATACTTAGTGTATACTTCGGTTATGCTCAATTATGATATTCATCATTTTATTGATTGTTCATTCTCTATTTACTTTCTAGTGTAGAGCTCTCTTTATGGTAGTACCGATAATTATTTTGCGCACTGACTGGGAGGGCCTAGGGAGCGACCCTAGAGCATCAGCCTCCACAGCCTTGATATCCTCTTAAGATCTGAGAAAAACCTCCACCACTATGTTGGAGGGGTGGTACACCTTAATAGTTTCATTACCATCTTTCAATTATAGTTTTGACCAAGTGACATTAATCGTCACCTCAAGGTCACTATCCTCCATTGTCCGTAGGTCTTACATATTCTCTTTTCTCATTACATGGGATATGTTATACTAACTAATCCCCAAATGTCTATAAGATTTTATATCTAGTGTACATCTAGTACAGAATAAAGCAACACAGTATTTCATGTTGCAGACATGAAAATGCTTGAACTTACCAGTACTGCGATAACGTCCACTTTCGGAACTCTTCCGCAGTTCTATCTCTATTTTGGGTTACTACAGACATAATATTGTCTGTTAATACCCTATATTAATTATCACTTTAAATATACATTCATTTCACTCAATAATTTAACACATTTAAATTTTGTTTGTGGTACATGGCCTGAAACACGCCCGTGTCCCAGCCCGTGTACCTCTCGGGTTTACTCTACATGGCCATGTTGTTTACTATCTTCGCCGTATAACTGTACACGGCTTGATACACGCCCGTGTTCAAGCCTGTGTACCTCTCGGGTTTACTCTACACGGCCATGTTATTTTCTATCTTAGCCGTGTAACTGTACACAGCTTGATACACACCCATGTACCTCTCGGGTTTACTCTACACATCCATGTTGTTTTCTATCTTAGCCGTGTAACTATACATGGCTTGATACATGCCCGTGTTCAAGCCCGTGTACCTCTTGGGTTGTAAATTTTTTTACTATACACGCCCGTGTATTTCTTCTACACGCCGGTGTTGTTCGACATTTTTAGATTTTTAACTCTAAAATCTTTATTTTGAGTCATAGAATTTTATTTAAGTCATTCTAGGTCCTTTCGGGTCCTTTTACCACTTTTTGATGCTAAAAACCCTAATTGTTCATTTTTCGATCCTCGATTATTATTCATCCGTCACATAGGGTCGTTTCTCGTTTTTCGAGTGTTTCGGGGCCTCAAATGACCCTTTCACTACTCTTGAAACATTTTCTATCCCATCTCCGAACCTCGGTCCTCGAGAGGCTCGGGTTTCCTATCCCGACCTAATTTTTACCCCTTGTTTCCTGAAATGCCCTTATGCCATTTTATATTTTTCGGCAGTATTTCCGCTTATATTTTAAGGTTTCCCGGCGTTAGGTACGCCGCAGAACCTTTGTACCTGTCACGTACTATACCAAAGGCCTATTTATACAAAGTTTCCAAACTTTGTATAAAACTTTTCCACATTCATCAATATTCAAAATCCACATATAAAAACCATTTTCTTTAAAACCTAACTTTGGTTTATCATGTTAAACATCACCAAATGTTTTTCACCTTTTATTCTTAGGTTTTCAATGTATTAATTAACATCAAAACCTAACAAAATTTTCATTCTAATCCCTAGCATTAGCCATGGATTTTCAGGCAAAAACACATAGAAAAATCTTGTTTTCTTAATTCTAATTCATGCTTAATTTAATATGTAATCAATTGAATCTAATCACCAAAACAAATCAACAATTCCCAATTAACCATAATATCAACAAACATCAACTTTTCAATGATTTTCTACTCTACAAACCCATGGATTTTCACTAAGAAAATCAAAGGAAAATGCTTCCGTTTAGAAGCTCACCTTATATGGTTGATGTCTTGATACTAGAAATGGAATGGAAGCTTATTTTGGTATGAAATTTCAAACAAAATTTTGGCTTAATGGGGAAAATGGCTCACAATTTTGGCTGCTAACAAGTGGTAAGAGTTTAGCTAGATTTTTCCATTTTTTTTTGAATGATTTTGGATGCCTATTTATAGGCAAAAACCAAGGATTAATTAGCAAATTTATCCAACAATTTGCTAATTATTCAAGGATCAAAAAGCAAGATTTTTGGGCCAAAATATAATTATTTCCTTTCTCCCTTTCCACATGGCCGTATGGCCTTTCAAATAATTTCAAAAATTTTTTTTAAATTTTTTTCAAGGTAATTTTTGGCATGATCCAAGCCTTTGATCAAAAGTTAGAGTAATCCTAGTCATACACCTCTCAAAATTACTTTCCAAAACCAAAAATAAAAATGAATTTATGACATTAGCTGATGATGTCATGCTACTATTCATATTAATTCACTAATTAATTCGTGGTCAAATTTTGACCAAATTCCAATCTGAACGAAACTTTACCGAAATCGCGTAGGTTGGTTTCGAGCGCCTCCGGTGTGATCGGTTTGTTTTATTCTGCTTCCGTTTGGTCAGAATTCTCTACTATAAATTTCTATCATTTTAGTGCATTTCAATGCACTCTCTAGGGTTTTCAGCTCTGATTTCGAACCGTTTCACCCAATTATGTCCGGTAAGATTTTCCATCCCTGAACTCACTCACTTTAACACTGCTAGAACATTTTTACACTATTCACAACAGTATTAAAACATAACTTTTTCATATTTTATTCATTAAAATTGTTATATACATACAATTTTAACCAACTCCAAGAATTTAAAATTCTTGGTTATCACATCAGGAACTCTTAGAAATTGTGCACACTGACGTATGTGCCCATATGAACATCACAGCACGAGGAGACTTCGAGTATTATGTCTCCTTTATAGATGATTACTTGAGGTATGGATATGTGTACCTAATGCACCGTAAGAGCGAAACCTTTGATAAGTTCAAAGAGTATCGTGCGGAAGTGGAAAAGCAATTGGGTAAATCCATAAAGACGCTTTGATCTGATCGAGGTGGTGAATATCTCTTTGATGAATTTCTAGGATAACTTGTAGAGAATGGGATATTATCCCAATTGACTGTACCTAGTACTCCACAACAGAATGGTGTAGCCGAAAGGAGAAATAGAACCTTATTAGATATGGTACGGTCCATGATGAGTTATTCAACACTGCTGTTATCATTTTGGCGATATGCATTACAAACGACGTGCTATATTCTGAATCAGGTTCCAAGCAAGTCAATTCCCAAGACTCTGTATAAATTGTGGCGTGGCAGGAAGCCCTCCCTTGGACATATAAGAATATGGGGCTGCCTGGCACATGTAATGGATAGGGATGCAAAGAAGTTGGAGCCAAGATCAGAATTATGCATGTTTGTCGGGTATCCTAAAGGAACTAAGGGAGATCTGTTCTATAATTCGAAGGAACAAAAAGTCATTGTTTCAACCCATGCAACATTCTTGGAAGAAAGTCACATGAATAACTTTAAGCCTCAAAGCAAAGTGGTGCTAGAGGAGTTATCGGGTGAAAGAACTACTCCACAGGTTTTGGTCTTGGACGCAAGTTTGAGTTCCAGTGAAAGACCTGCAAACGATCAACAATTTAGGGTGCCTCGTCATAGTGGGAGGGTTTTAAGGAAGCCTAATTTCTTCATGTATGATGCTGAGGTATGCCAAGCCGAGGCTCATGAGCATGAGGATGATCCGGTCACTTATGATGAAGTTATAAATGATGTTGATTCTAAATCTTGGAAACAGGCCATGAACAATGAGATGGATTTTATGAAATCTAACTCTGTTTGGGAACTTATAGATTTGTCAGATGGGATAAAACCCATTGGATGCAAGCAGGTCTACAAAAGAAAGAAGGATGTGGAAGGGAGAGTGGAAACTTTCAAAGCTAGACTGGTTGTAAAGGGGTACACACAAAAGGCTAGAATCGATTATGATGAAACTTTTTCACCTGTTGCTATGCTGAAGTCTATCCGTATTCTTCTGTCCATTGCCACGGCTCTCGATTATGAGATCTGGTAAATGGACGTCAAGACGGTATTCTTGAATGGCCATCTTGAGGAATGTATCTACATGATGTAGCCCGAAGGGTTCGTGGCAAAAGGCCAAGAAAGAAAAATCTACAAGTTGCTTAGATCCATTTATGGATTAAAGCAAGCATCCCACTCATGGAACCAGAGATTTGATCAAGCGATCAAGACATTTGGTTTTGAGCAGAACATTGATGAATCCTATGTTTATAAACGTATTAAGGATGGTAAAGTGATCTTTCTAGTACTCTATGTCGATGATATACTACTCATTGGGAATGATGTAGGGAATTTATCATCGGTCAAGCTTTGGCTACACCAACAGTTTGACATGAAGGACTTGGGAGAAGCTAATTATGTTCTAAGCATTCATCTCTTCTGAGATCGAAAGAACAAAATGATAGCATTATCCCAAGCTTCATACATAGATAAAATAATTGAAAAATATGCAATGCAAGAAGCAAAGAAAGATTCACAACCTTCCATTGCCGGTCTAACTCTTTCATTAGATGACTGTCCTAAGACATCGGAAGAAAGAGAGCATATGAGTAAGGTCCCTTATGCATCTGCTGTGGGTAGCCTTATGTACGCTATGCTTTGTACTCGCCCGGACATATGTTTTGTAGTAGGTATGGTGAGTCGATATCAAGCGAATCCTGAAACCAAGCACTGGCAAGCAGTAAAACATACACTCAAGTATCTTAAAAGAATGAGGGATTATATGCTGGTGTATTCTGGAAGGGACCTAACACCCATAGGATACACAGACTCAGACTCATAGACTTGCAAAGACTCGAGGAAATCGACATCAGGATCAGTGTTCTTACTCAGAGGAGGAGCCATTGTGTGGAGGAGCGTGAAGCAGGGTTGCATAGCTGACTCTACGATGGAGGCTAAGTATGTGGTTGTGGCTAAGGCATCTAAAGAAGCGGTTTGGCTCCGTAAGTTCTTTAGAGACCTTGAGGTCATTCCGAGTGTTGACAAGCCTATCACACTTTACTATGATAACACTGGGGCTATTGCCAACACAAGGGAATCTCGACACCATAAGAGGACTAAGCACATAAATTGGAAGTATCACATAATAAGAGGGCACGTGGAGACAGGACAAGTGGATGTATGTAAGATCGCATTCGAGGACAAAATTGTCGATCCCTTTACTAAGACTTTGGTGGCTAAAAGCTTTGAAAGGCATGTAGAGGTGATAGGGATGCATAACATGGCACATCTGCTGGCTTAGGGCAAGTGGGAGATTGTTAGGAAATACCCTAAGCATTAGAGACATTTTTATGTATATATTTTGAACTGGATAATAAAATTATAATATCAAGGTTATTCATTACATTGCTGTTTGTCCTTATTCTATTTACATGTTAAAGTAAATGTAAGCAAATATGGCTCACTGACTGCTTGTATTAAAACTGTTAGAACGTTGCATGCAATGGACTTTTGTATGCGAGAAGACAATGTTCTGAAGTAAGCAGTCTAAACTAAGGTCTGTTGTCTATGGGGTTATGTGGCGTCCGCCGACCCAGCTCACCCGAGCCGACGTTCACCATTTCTTTTCTTATTAACTTTGCATACATAAACTTTTCTTTTCTTTTGCAGAAGTGTAGCTTTACTTTCAAAATTAAGTGAAAATTGTGGGAACATTTTTTTTTTTCTCTTAAACATATTTACATAAACTTCCCTTTTTATCAAAACATACCAGCTTATATACATTTTTTTTTTCATTTTTGTTCCATTTCATTTATATATTGTCTGCATATATATATATTTGAATATATACTTATACAAAAAAAATACTCTAGCAGCTGAAAACATAGCGAGTCTGTCTCCCTGTCCATGACACTTCTGGAATCTGTCTGCCAGTCTCCCTGTTCATCTATCATATCCTGGTTGCTTACCTTTATCACCTACACCACAAACAGACTTGTGAGCTAGGCTCAGTAAGCACAAACATACAAACAATTAACTTATATGCATAACCTCTAAGGTTAGTCACATAATGCAATTCTATTCCTCATAGGTTAATGTTTGGGGTTCTTTTATCATAGCTTATCACAACATTCTAATCCTTTCATTTCATGTCTTTCTTTCTTTCTTATCATCACTTTTCTTTTTCTTTTCTTTTCTTTTCTTTTCTTTTCTTTTCTTTTCTTTTCACTTTCATTGGTGGCTCATTGTTGAACGTACCTATTTGCGCGCAGACAGTGGGAGGAGGGGGAGCGACCCACCAACCTACCTTACAGTCACATATGTTTACCTCATTTTAGGGGTAAAACATTAGCTACCACACCTTCGGTATAGCACCATATCTGCGTGGAGGATATAGACCTGAAGTCTCGACCGTATAGGGAGACCAGTACGCTAACAATTAAGTTTTCAGTTTTATTTTCTTGCATTCTTTTAGCTTTTAGATCATAGCCTATCATGCATACATACCATTCCTAAGACATCTCTAACATGATTTCTCATCTAACTCATGTCATAGAAACACATCACAAAGTTAGTCAGTTCGTGGGTAGACAAAGTAAATACTTGTACTTACAATATCTGTGCAAGTGTGATATCTTTTGGATCCTTGGTATTGCTTCCCTCTTTACTTCTTGTGTTTCCTATAATAGAAATAATCATGGATTATTTCTCATATTCATCTCTTATTTAAAACATAGCAAAAATTGCATTAAAATTCTACATTTTCCTTATTCCTCTTTTTCACTCAAAATCAACTCTTAGAATGTTGTTACTATCCTTGGTTTTGTGTTTTCACACTTTTTCTTAACATTCAAAACTTACTTAACATTCTAATCTTCATAATGTCCATACTCATAGTTTCTTACTACTAACTCACTTCATTACTGTTACCGAAATTTCGGCAGCATTTCTGCTTAAAAACAAGGGTCCCGGCGTTTAAGTAATGCCTCAAAAGTTAGGTACCTGTCAAGTACTATACCAAAGGCCTAATTTTTCATAGAACATTCAAAAGGTTCTATGAAAAATGCTTATCAAGTCACATACATTATCCATTAACACATTCAAAACCACATCCATATAATCAACCATCACTTTCATTTTTCATTATCCATTTCCAACATTTCATTCACTACTTTATTTCCTCATTCAATTCCTTTCTTACGCATTTCATATCCATTCATTCATTTCAAAATTACTAACAACATAAAAATTCAAATTTCAACAACCAAAGCTTTAAACTTAAAATTTCAACTTAACTAATCCTTTCCAAACAATTACATAACCATTTTCAATCTCTTTTCTTAACTTTAAGCTTAACAAAACTAGCTTAAAGATTTCACAATCCCATCTTCAAAATCTTCTCAATTCTTCTTAAGGGACTTAACCAATATTTGTTCAAAATTGAAACCAAATACATCTATTGTCAAATATAACCCTTATAACCACTTTTTTTTTCATTAATTTCAACAAGATTACAATCTCATTAACATCACAATTTAAGCTCATGAAATCATAAAGAAAAATCATCAAACTTAACTATGTGTATTCACGTTTTCCTCAAGAGAAACAAATCAAACTTTTGCATTCAAGTTTCCAAACTCATATATATTCTTTCCTAAGCCATTATCAATCAATTCTAACAAATTTCGAACCCTAATATTTTCATTTAAACATATTCTCATACTACCCCATTTGAATTCTGAAAATCACAAAACAACTCAAGGGAAAGGGGTTACCTTTGTTCAAAAACGTCCCTTTGCTCCTAGAGAAACTGAGGTTGTGTTTTTCGAAAGGAAACTCGAAGAAAATTCGAGCTTGGGGAGGGTCGAAGTCGCAGCTCCACTCGGCTGTACAGGGGCCGAAATCGCGAGGAAGAAGAAAGGGGAAAGAGAAGGTCGCGTACTCTTAGTTCTCTCCCTTTCTTAGTCGACATTTCCCTCTCGGTCTCCCTTTTTCTCACGCTCCCTTTCTCTCGCTCTAGCGCTCGCTTTCTCTCGCGCTTGCAGCCGCACGAAGGGAGAAGAAGAAGAAGAAGGAGCAAGAAAGGAGTTTGGGTTGTGGGTTGTAGTTTCTCCCATGATCTCTCTCTAGCTCGCCCTCTCTGCCTCACTATCGTTCTCTCTCTCTGGTCCTCTTTCTTTTTTCGCAACTGAGAAGAAGAATAAGGGGAAGGGGATTTGGGTGAGATATTGTTCTCACTCTCTCTTTCCCTTATTAGCTTAAAAAAAACGCTTCCCCACCTTTTTTTTTTAAAGTCCAAAAATGATTTAAATTTGGCTTAAATCCTAGCCTTCCAATTTTTTTGGTAATAACCAAACTAAACCATAGGATCAAGCTATTTCTTTCCTCTTACTTTTCAATAATTCCATTAAGACATCGTAACTTGAGAGTTTTTTTTTTTCTCTTTATAACATATCATATTTTCACCATTCACATTATCTGATCGACTTTTGACTGGAAAGTCTAACCGAAAAAAATATACTAATCACTTGAGTGGGTTTCTAGGATCATCCATACGGTTGGTTTACCTCATTGACACCTATTTGGTAACATTTCCCCCATTCTATAACAATAAACTTTTCTAACTTGAAAATCTTAATTTTTAACACTGTTAGAATATTTTTTATTTTATTCTAAACAGTATTAAATCATTCATATATATATATATAAAAATATCATTATATTATTTACAAAAAAAATGATTCCGAGAAGAATAAAAATTCTTGGTTATTACAGGTTAGACCGAGCATCTAACTCATGTTAAGACTATTATGTTGTCTAAAGCCATGATGGGGACGGTTTGTCTTGACTATCCGGAGCATAGACTCCCAAGTAGAGACATAGATATGTTGGTTGGTGGTAACATATTAGACCGAGACTAAAGTGTGATTGATCTACATAGTCCGCTATAAGTGGATCAATCTGCTTTTGACGTTCATTATACAATAACCTTAATCCTGAATAAATGAACTACTTTATGTATATGACTTGTGTACTTTGATGTTCCAATGGCTAAAGTGTCTCAGAGGTAGTAAACTTATAGACCGGTTCGTTGGGTGCATGACTTATATGCGATGAAGGGATTGTTTACAGATATCGGAATCATAGCTCTAAGGAGTTAAGGGTATCCTCTTAAAGACATTATACTGGATGTGAAAATGGACAAGGCCTTGGGTCGTCTGCTGGGCGGATGGCTTCTTATTCATGCATGGTGAATAATAATTTTCTTATTCGGTAGTATAATGGAACTTTAAGATAGCCTGATCGTAAGATTGAACGGACTTTAACCTAAGGCTGATCATGGATATTGTATGAGGGTTTTGCATATATGACAAGGTCATTGGATGTTAGCTTATCACAGGCTTTCGTAATACGGTATATAATTGGGAGTTCAGTTTCAGGTTTATAGTGGTGTGACTCTAAAATTAGTGATCATATGATTGAGTTGTTCGGTACAAAATAATGATCATATGGATTCACGGGAGCCCGATTATATATGTCCAATTAGTCCCTCTACTAGCTCCACATAATTCCTTAATGATTGGCAAATTGATTTGTGTATGCTTATTGGCTAGTTGATTATGCATGGATGGTGTTGACATAGGATTAGTATGGTGGACAAGATTCTCTCCGGTTGAATTCATATTTTGTTTTGGATAATAAAGTACACAATTATTCGAACTCCAATTAAGTTGCCATGATTTTATTTGAGATTTGATTAGAGTTGTAGAAAATTATCCACGAGAACAAAATTTGAAATACAACTTTTTGTGGAGTTTGAAATTTGAATTTTGAATTTTGAAATTTGAAATTTGAAATTTAAATTTGAAATTCGAATTTGAAATTTGAATTTGAAATTTAAATTTGAAATTCGAATTTTGAATTTTGAAATTTAAACTTTGAAATTTGAAATTCAAATTTTGAATCACAGTCCAAGTGGAATTCGAATTCTTTGTGGATAATTCCACAGGGTTGGAATTCAAATTTGAGTTGGATTATGGAGAAAAAAATCTTGTTTGAATCCTACTTGAATTTTGAATCCCAATCCTAACTAAAATAGTTGAAAATTGTTGAGGGAAATCCTCCTAGATATTTTTAGTTTTGTGGATAAGGTTCAAGGAAAATTCAAGTAAGAAAATCCTAGTTGAATTTGGATTCTCTTCTTCCCTTTAGTGGCCGAAAATTTTGAGGATAATCCTAAGGGGGATTATCGGTTTTAATGGACAAGGGTGAGATTAAATTCAAGCTAGAAAATCCTATTTGAATTTTGATTCTCCTCACACTTAAATGACCGAATCTAGTCATGTTTTTGGCATAAAGGGGAATCGGTTTTTATAAGGGAATGAGGAGATAAAATTCAAGTTAAAATCCTGTTTGAATTTGGACTCCAAGATTCTCTAAAGTGGATGAAGATTATCCCTAAATTTTGGCCTAGAATTTTCAGATTTTTGTAAGTGGATAAGGGAGAAAATCTTCTCTTAATCCAATTCGAATTCAAGGGATCACCTCATGCAAGTCTATAAATAGAGGTCCTGTCACTCCAGTTCTCTTAGACTACAGACTCTCAGGTAAGCAGGCTTATTGTTGCACAACTCACCGTGACAATAAGTTCTTTAGAGATCTGGGTGGTCGGAAGGAAACTAACAGTGCTAGCATACCGGTCGAGGAACTGAGTGCCCACACACTCTGCCATCTGGGAATTGGAGAATAGTAGAGAAGGCTAGTTGGTTGAAGCTCTTCGGTCATTCTCTTCCTGCAGTTTGGCATTATCTTGAGGTATGAGTTTTATTGTTGTTGGTTTATTGTATATGGCATCATGAGATATTTAACGATCTTGAAAAATTTTTATTATTCCGCTACGCTGTTCTGATGTGTTTTATCGATTTTTTCCTACATCAAACACAACACAAAATTCATCAAATTTTTTTCCAATTATAGCCTCGGTTTCTCATGGTAAACAACACCAAGGAATTTTCATCACCATAAACTATTATCACATATCATTCTTAAGTTTTCAAATGTACATATTAACATTAAAACCTAAGAAAATTTTCATTCTAACCCTAGCATATGCCATGGTTTTCATGCTAAAACACATAGGAAAATTTTTCTCATTCCTAGTGTTCTTATTACACATTCCTCATCATTTTTCAATACTAAATTTTCCCTTTTTTATCACATATAGGCCACGGATTTTGTGGGAAACAAGTATCAAAATTTTCTTGTTTCTAGATTCTAATTCATGCTTTGATCAACATATTACCCAGTGAATATAAACCACCAAGCAAATCATCAATTTTTCTACATCATTTCCCCTTAACAAGCCACGGTTTTTATAGGAAAGCATGCAAAATTTTTGCTTGTTTCCTAGTTCTAAATCATGTTTCATTCATCCTAATATCAAACCAATCATAAACATCAACAAAACATCAAATTTTTCCACAATTTTCCAACCCTCATAAGCCATAGATTTTGCAAGAAAAATCAAGGAAAAATTCTTCAAAATGGTGGCTTACCTTCTCAATTTGATCTTTTGATGCCCAAGCTTGGATTGGAAGCTAATTTTGTCAAAAAAATTTTGAAAAAATTTTGCTTGAAATGGAGGGAAGACACACGGATTTTAAGGGCAGAAAAATGACAAGAGTTTGGCTTGGTTTTCTAAATTTTCCAAGTGATTTTTTGATGCCTATTTATAGGCAAATGGATGGGGACCTTTTTGTAATTTTTCCCAACAATTTACTAATTGTCCAAGGGCTTAAATGCAAACTTTTTGGGGTCAAAATTAAAATTTTTGGGCTCAAAATTAAAATTTTTGAGCTGCCTTCTTTCCATGTGGCCGATCCCCATTTTTCCATTTTTTCCAAATTTTTTTCAAAGCCATTTTGGCTTGATCATGGCCATTGATCTATAAAGCATTTAATCTTGGCCTTTAATGCTACCTATCACATTAAATTACCCTTAAAAACCTAATTAACTAAATCAAAATTATGATATCATCTTGACATCATCTAATTAATATGAGAATTAATTCGTGGTCATATTTTGATTGAAAGTCAAACCGAACGGAACTTTACTGAAATCACGTAGGCGGGTTCCGTGTGCCTCCGGTGCGATCGGTCTGTTTTATTTTGCTTCTGTTTGGCCAGAATTCACTACCATACATTTTCATCTTTTAGTGCACTTCGGTGCAATGCAAGTGACCATACAATTAGAATGGTTCTTGGTCAACGAAAGGTTAAGGTTTTTTAGCCCATTAGTCTTTAATGATGCTTGCTTGAATGTCTTTCATGTGATTAAGGAGAAGTTGATCTCAGCTCTGATTATGGTTTCACCGGATTAGAATGACCCATTCGAGATCATGTGCGATGCAAGTGACCATACAATTAGAATGGTTCTTGGTCAACGAAAGGTTAAGGTTTTTTAGCCCATTTACTATGCGAGTCAAACTCTTAAAGACATGCAGGAAAACTACACCACCACCGAAAAGGAGATGTTGGCGGTGATATTTGCTTGTGATAATTTTTGACTATATATCATTGGGTCCAAGGTGATTGCCTATACGGACCATGTTGCTATCTGATACTTGTTTATGAAAAAGGATGCCAAGCCATACTTAATTCAGTGGATTCTCTTACTCCAAGAGTTTGATATGAAGATTTACGACAAGAAGAGTAATGAAAATGTTGTTGCAGATCATCTCACAAAACTTGAGCTTAAAGATATGGGTGGTAGTTCTTGCATAAAGGAAGCTTTTCCAGGTGAGCAACTCTACGGTGTTGAGGTAAACCTTCCTTATTTCATCGACATTGTTAATTTTCTTGCTTGCAAAGCATTAACTCTGGACCTTTTTAGCCATCAAAAAAAGAAATTTTTCTATGATGTGAAAAATTATCTTTGGCATGATCGAATCTTGTTAAAGAAATGCCCCGATCAAGTGATTTGGAGATGTGTCCCCGAAGAAGAAATCTAAGACATCCTTTAACATTGTTAGGCATTACCTTATGGAAGGCATTTTGGAGTAACTTGGACTGTAGTGAAAATCTTGCAATCAAGTCTCTATTTGCCTACTTTTTTCCTGGATAGTTGTGCTTTTGTCAAGACTTGTAATCATTGTCAACATACAGGAAATATTTCTAGGCATTATGTGTTGCCTTTGAGAAACATTATGGAGATAGAAACCTTTGATGTGTAGGGTATAGTTTTCATAGGCCCTTTCCTTCCATCTTTTAGGCAAGAGTACATTTTGCTTTAGGTTAATTATTTGTCTAAGTGGATGGAGACCATTGATACTCCTACAATTAACGCAAAGATGGTGATTAAGTTCTTGTAGAAGAACATTTTTACTAGGTTTAAAATGCCTCAAGCAATAATTAGTGATGAAGGAACCCACTTTTACAACAAGGTTCTCAAAGTGCTTTTGCCCAAGTATGGAGTGAGGCACAAGGTAGCACTAGCTTATCATCCTCAAACAAAGGGGCAAGCCAAAGTCTCTAACCGGGAGATCAAACAAATCCTTGAGAAGATGGTGCACGCTGGAAGCCTTGAAATCAAAGTTAAGCTTTTTAGTGGCCCAAAATGCACGATGTTCCAATACCACCAGCAATTGAAGTACTTTTCCAAACACCAAATGCTAGGGTGACATTCCAATGGGTGTTTGGAAAGTCATCCTATAAGCACAAAAAACATCATCCAACTTTTGAGACCAACTCGTGTGGTTTGTGTGCACCATCTTCTCAAGAATTTGCTTGACCAACCCATTAGAGACTTCGACTTGCTTTTTTGTTTGATGATGGTAAGCTAGCACTACCTTGTGCCCTACTCCATACTTGGTGAAAAGCAAGTTGAAAACCTTGTTACAAAAGTGGCTTCGTTCATCACTAATTATTGCTTGAAGCACTTTGAACCTAGTGAAAATGTTTTTATGCAAGAACTTAGCCATTTGTCTATGTGAAAATGGCCTCCACCTACTTAGACACATAATCAATCGCAAGCAAAATGTACTCTTGGCCAAAAGATGGAGGGAAAGGGCCTATGAAGTCTATAACTCATACATCGAAGATTTCTACCTCCACAATGTTTGTCAAAGGCAACTTGTGACACCTAAAAATATTTCTTGTACATTCACAATGATCAGAAGTCTTGACAAAGACATGGCTATCCCGGAAAAGAGTAGGCCAATAGAAACCTGATTGCTTGCGGCAGTCCGAGTTGCTCCAAAATGCCTACCATAAGGTGATGCATGACAATATTAAAGGATATCTTGGATTTCTTGTTTAGGGACACGTCTCTGAATCGCTTGATCGGAGCATTTCTTGAACAAGATACAATCATCCCAAAGATAATTTTTCACATTGTGGAGAAATTTCTTCTTTTGATGGCTAGATAAGTCCGAAAGTAATACTTTGCAAGCAATAAATTAATAATATTGGTGAACCAAGGGAGCTTTAGTTCCCATCAATTATAAAGTAATTGTTGAAAAGAGTATATCCCATTTTTGGGCCTTAGATATTGTTTTTCCCTTTTTGCATCATCAAAATGTACCAATGGAACCAATTTTGTTAAGGGTTTTATCTCTATAACGCAGGGTCAATCACATACGTTTATAATTTCTATTCTGAATTGAATGAAATTTCCCCTTTTAAAAAAATTTATTTTGGATAAAATCATAAAGTATTTAATATTGTTATCCCTTAAATCTCTCACCCTTTCACCTCACGTCCATCCCCCCCCCCCCCCAACCAAAACTTCTAAGTTTGATAATTTGTCACTTGAACTTTCTAAATCGTTACAACATACCTTATTTGACCTAACCTTCTGTTATATTGATGATGAAAAGCTCATGTTGCCTCATGTGACAATGGAAAACACCATAGTTCAATAATAAATTAACAAAATAAGAAGTTTGGGGGTAAGTTATGCAAATATAGCAAATTTAGGGTAACAATGCTAAATATTCTAAAATTTTAAAGTCATCTACCTCTCAATCAATATATGATTGATTATAACCATTAAGTAGATTTATCCAAGTATGGACCTTGATGTATGTTAAGAAGAATAGATAATAGGTCATACGTGAATTTAATTAATGTGGTCGTTTCATTTAATAAGTTGTAGAACTTTTTTCTATTATTATAAATGTGAAATCCATAATATTTTTATGAAGAGTCAATAATAATCTCTTAAGCATTATTCGTTAGTTAGATAAATATTTTAAGGGGTTATTTATAATTTTTATAAAGGAAATTGTGGAAATAATCCCTTCAGTAGGCATGTTAAGGATTTTTATCTCATGATTTGTATTTTGTTTTTCTTGAAATCACTTTTTATTTGTCATTATAAGAGAGAGAAAAAATCCTAAAATTATTATAGATACAATATTATGTTAACTATACAAATTTATACCTACTTTTGGTTTATACATAATTTCAAAAATATGCTATTTACTTCAATTATTTTCTGAAAAATTTTACTTACTTCTTTCTCACAAAAAATAAAAAGTCATTTGGACCTCTATTTGCAACCTTTATTTTTGAGGTTGGTTTGCAAAATCTCTTATTACAATTAGCTACAATACAAATTGACATTTCTCTCTCTTTCACTCTCTATCATTTTCATGAAATTCAAACTTAAAAAATTCATAACTTTCTTATTTCAAGACAAAATGGGGGGTTTTTTTTTTTTTTTGGCTAAACAGTCACAACAATGAAGAGAATGAAACAAGATCCATATCACTCATCAAAACTTGAATAAATTTTAGGTTTTTATACTATGAAAAAATTCATAGTTCAACTTCAAAAGTCTAACTTCAACCTAATGTCCAATTAGGCCCTAAATTGTCAATTTCAAAAAAATTTAAAGGCCTTGGTTAAAAGAAGAGAAGGAAGAGAGAGAGAGAGAGAGAGAGAGAGAGAGGGGGAGGGGGCGCGGCCAATCTTATAATGGGATAAGGTCACTTTACTCAATTAATAGAGTAATTTAAAAAGAAGATGCAAAACAATCACAAAGAATTTTTAAAAAAAAATTACACTTGATTATTCTTTAAACATTTCAAAAAAATTTCAAAAAAAAAAAAAGATAACCTCTAGCCTCCCCTCAATGGGTGGCCCCTACCACTTAAGAGGTTTACCAGAGCTTTGCAGTCCCAAACCCACTCACCTCACCATCGATCGCCTCTATCTCCAAACCAGATCCAACCCGATTTTCTGGCAGCGTCGTGTGAAAAATACAAAGATCCAAAGAGAGCTTCATGGCTTGGCAACTTCTCCCATCGATGCATTGCCACGCAACCATATCTTGCCGTTTAAAGGTTGGGGGGGGGGGGGGGTGTTGGGCCGTGGGGGGTAATCTTATAATGGGATAAGGTGGGGGGAGGGGGGCCCAATCTTATAATGGGATAAGGTCACTTTACTCAATTAATAGAGTAATTTAAAAAGAAGATGCAAAACAATCACAAAAAATTAAAAAAAATTACACCTAATCATTCTTTAAACATTTCAAAAAAAATAAAAAAAAGATAACCTCCAGCCTCCCCTCAATGGGCAGGTCCCACCACTTAAGAGGTTTACCAGAGCTTTATAGTCCAAGACCCACTCACCTCACGTCGATCACCTTTATCTCCAAACCAGATCCAACCCGATTTTCTGGCAACGTCGTGTGAAAAATACGAAGATCCAAAGAGAGCTTCATGGCTTGGCAACTTCTCCCATCAATGCATTGCCACGCAACCAGATCTTGTCATTCAAAGATCGCCATTGTCTTTGCCATTATTTCCAATATTGTGGCAACAATGGCTCCATGATCCACCGCAAATCCGTTCTCAACCAGTTAACGCCGTTCTCACCATTTTTTGACGCCCTACCATCGATCGCACCTCTCCGCGTAAATTTTCTACAATGGCAATATCTTCGTGGGCCTAGTGTTCTGGTTTGGGGAGGGTGGTAGTAGAATGGGGAGTGATAGTAATAGGAGGGCGACAGCGCTAGTTATGGTTATGGCTAAAGGTTAAAGGCCGTAGAGAAGAGATATTCATCGTTGACGAAGGGGAAGGCACAGGCGATTGAGAAGGCTATTGGATGTCAAGAATTTAAAAAAAAAAATTGATTACTATTTTGTTAATTTAAAAAAAAAAATAAGTAATCAAATAGTCCCATGTGAATGCTTTATAATTAATTTGACAAATCTTTTTAATTTTGATCTTTCAAACATAATTGGATGGTTAAAAATTTTCTTCAAGGTCTTATTGTAGAAGTCCACGAAAACAAAAGGTTTATGGACACTTTTTAGCTAAAAGAGCGGTAAGAACTTTTAAAATTTGTATTTTAGTTTATTTTTCCGTCTATTAGTAACGGTTGACCGTCAAATCAGTACTTTTGACTGATCAAGGACGGACGGAGATCCAACTTAAAGGAAGCTTAACAGACTTCAGCCTTTCAAATAATTACACTTACTATTACCTCGCATTTATAAAATATATAAAAAAAAAAAAGGATGGTGGGTGTTTTTGGTGGGGGTGGGGTGGGTTGGGGGGGCCCGCGTGGGGAGGGGGAATACTTTACGTTTATGTTTATGTTAACCCTCTGTTTGTTAGGCTAGAAAACAAAATACCCAATTTCCTAGAAACAGATCAAATTCGAAATACTTTTACATCGTTTCTTCCGGGGAGAGAAAGCGCGGGTTAGAGATTTGATAATGAAATTCAAATCGAAAATCATTTTCCATGAAAATACACAGAAACTACGTAGAAATTGTCAATTCAGCTTTTAGCGATGTGGAATTAACCAACAAAACCAAAGCACCGGAGAATTTAAAGCATATTACTACCTCCACAAGAAACTGAAACTTCGCCCTAATATTCATCTAACATCATTTCTTAAAAAAAAAAAAAAAAAAAACCATGTAACAGCTAAATTAAACTCCACAGCTATTTGTAGTAGACACTAACGATTCAGATTTAGAGCAGAAACGTTTCAGACAGCATTCAGACGAAACGGCGCGTAAAATCACGCGTGCATCGCGAATCAGAGTACCTGATCCGGCGAATCAAGACTTATTACTATTGCCGTTGCCGTTTCCGGCGATGTTGTCGCTCATCATCTTTTTGAACTCGTCGAAATTTACATTGCCGTCGCCGTCGTAGTCGACGGAGCGGATCATACGGCTACATTCCTCAACGGAACATTTCATGCCGAGGCGGTTGAGGACGAGGTGCAGTTCGTCGGCGGAGATGAGGCCGTTGTGGTCCTGATCGTAGAGGTCGAAGGCGTCGCGGAGCTCGCCGCCTCCGCCGTCGTCGCAGCTCTGGCGGCAGAAGGCGGCGAACTCGTCGAGAGAGATGAAGCCATCGTGATCGGAGTCGAGATCCCCCATCACGCGCTGGAGATCGCTAGCCGGCACCGCCGTGCCTAGGGCTTTGAGCACGTCGCCGAGCTCCGCGACGGAGATCCTGCCGTCGCCGTTGGTGTCGAACTGGTTGAACACCTTGCTCATCTCGCCGGAGTCCTGGAGGTACAGTGATGGCTTCGATTTGTTGGATTCCGTGCTAATTGGATCTGCAGCCATGGTTTAATAGAGGTTTCTTCTCGCTCTTTTTGAATTCGGAAATGAGACTTGGGACCCTTTTTTGTTTTTTAAAACTAAAGGGACTTGGGCCTTTGAAGGTAAATGGAAAGTCCGGTGCGATATATATATATATATATGTATAGATAACGAGGGTATACGCACACACACACACACACGCGCGCGCGCGCGCGAACGACCAGTGGAAGAATCGTAGGGTAAGCTAGCAAGTGGACGATATTTTGTGGGCCCCACACAACATATTCAATTAATGTAATCGGATTTTATTTTCTTTTCCGATTTTTAGAAAGAAACGTACTATTCCCTATTTTTTAATTAAAAAAAATCAAAATTAAAATGTCTTTTTCAATTATTAGAGGGATAACGCTGAAAAGTACAAACGCGTGTCCTTTAGCAAAATAAAAACCGTGTGTAATTAATTTAACGCGGATTAGATATCAAATTGTTTTTTTTTTTTTTTAATTCAAACTCACAACTTATAATGAGGTAGAACTTGTTTCAGAGGATTTTTATAGTCAAAATTTTAGAGGTTGGTTGGAAATATGTGTGTTGATGGTGAAGTCTTGTAGACACGTTGAATCCTCGTGATGGAACACTCCAATAATCTCTTTTGTGGATTAAAACGATTAAAAGCAATGAAAAGATGATGATAAAGATATTTGAGAGGTTTGCCTTAATGTAGGTTACGTTTTCTTTATATTTAGGGAGTGTTTTCACCATTCTGAAAGGAGAGTTCAGAGTGAATAACGAGATTTGCCCACTGTTGGGGCCGTTGACAACATATATACCCCCTCACTTAACCTTTAGCGGTTATACAATATTTCCCAATAACTACCATTTTCAAATCACAACATGTGTTAGCATTTTGGACATCACTCTTCAATCGCTGCCAACTGATTGACGGTTATTCCACCTTTCTTGGGGTTAATGGAGTAAAGGCTACACTGTTAGCAAATACTCTAAGTGGAAAATACATTTTATATATATTTTATTTATTTTAAACTGAATAATAAAATTATATTTAGAGGTTATTCATTATATTGTTATATATCTTCATTCTATTTACATGTTGAAGTAAATGTAAGCAAATATGGCTCATTGACTACTTATGTTTAACTGTTAGAATGTTGCAAATAATAGACTTTTGTATGCGAGAAGATTACATTCTAAAGTAAGCAGTCTAAACTATGGTCTGTTGTCTATGGAGTTAGACCGAGTATCAAACTTATGTTAAAACTATTGTGTTGTCTAAAGCCATTTGGGGGGACGGTTTATCTTGACTGTCTGAAGCTTTGACTCCCGAGTAGAGACATAGATTTGTTACTTAGTAGTGGCATGTTGGATCAAGACTAAAGTGTAATTGATCTGCATAGTTCACTTGATTGGATCATGTCACTTTTGATGTTAATTATGCTATCACCTTAATCCTGAGTAGATGAATCATTTAATATATATAACTTATGTACTTTTATCCTGAGTAGATGAATCATTTCATATATATAACTTATGTACTTTTATATTCTAATGGCTAAAATGTCTCATAGGTAGTAAGCTTATAGACCATTTTGTTGGGTATATGACCTGTATATGATGGAGGGTTCATTTACAAATATTGAAATCATAACTCTAATAAGGAGTAAAGGATATTCTCTTAAAGGTATTATGCTGAATGTAAAAATGGACAAGATCTTGGGTCATCTGCTAGGCAAATGACTTCTTATTCACATTTGATAAAAAATCATTTTCCTATTCGGTAGTGTAATGGAACTTTAAGATAGTTTGATCAGTAGGTTGAACGAACTTTAACCTAAGACTGATCATGAATATGATATGAGGGTTTTGTATATATGACAAGGTTATTGGACGATAGCTTATTACTGGCTTACATAATACAATATATAATTGAGAGTGCAATTTCAAGTTTATAGTGATGTGATTCTAAAACTAATAATTGTAATGGGTTTATTCGGTTTAGAATAATAATTACATGGATTATTAGAGTCCACATTATATATGTCTAATTGAGCCTACAAAATTCAAAAGGTCACTTTATGTAATATTATAAATAGGGATCATTCTACTCCTATTTTCCTTAGACCACAAACTCTCAGGTGAGCAAGTTTACTATTGCACAAACTATCGTAGTAATAAGTTCTTAAGAAATTTGAGTGGTCAGAAGAAGACAAGCTGTGCTAGAATACTGATTAAGAGACTGAGTATCCACACACCCTATCATCTGAGAATTAGAGAATAGTAGAGAAGACTAGTTGGTTGAAGGGTCACCTCCTCCGGCATTCCTAGTGTTTGCCTTTGAAGGTATTTGATTATTGATAATTTATTGTATATGACAACACGAGTCTTTTAACGATCTTTAAATAATTTTTGTAATTCTGTTGTATAATTTTATTTGATTTTTCCAACATACTCATCCAATCTTGATAAACCGATGTTATAAGAGTTATATTGGCTATACATGACATAGACTCCTAGCAGTAACTCCATTTTGGGTTATTAAGGATTTCTCAACATCACGCGATTCATAGAGATAGGCAATTTACTCCCCACCTTAACCATTTAAGGTCCTCGATGTTGGGTATTATTATACTTCTTTCAATAGAGTATTTCCATTTCTCTACTGGGATGTAACAATGTGTTTGGAGGAGGACTTTGAAAAAATTCTATGATATAGAAACAGTACAAAAGTTTGAAATATATTTAAAAAATTATGTAAAATGAATCTTGTTTTATTTATCTAATCGTTGTAAGTATTTTGATATAGGAATTATCTTATTTTGATTATAAGAATATTATAGACTTTTAAAGTTTGAGCTTTTTTCTTTTTTTTTTTTTTTTTGGTTTAAATGGAATAGAGAAAAGGCAAAATGTGAAATTGAGAGTTTTGGATCAGACGACAAAACACCGCCAAACGGGGATTAAGTGTGTAATCATCTTTAGATTTCTCTTGTAATCATTAAACATTAAAATATTTTATTAGTGAAAAAGCATATTGTTTTATTTATTTTCTGCTTATAAAACTACATGAGATTCATTAAAAAAAAAAATGTAATTCACATGTTAACGTGAATGCTATATTAAGGAAGATTTGGAGTGTAAGCATTAAAACTAGACAAAATTTGGAGACTTGTGATTGGGATAAATTTTTTTTGAAAAAGTAGGTTTAGAGTTTTATGTTACGTTGAGCAATATTTGTAGAAAGGAATTTTTTTGGGATATATATATATTTTTTTGTTGAAATGATAATTGGAAACCATTAGAAACCTAATATTACACTCTTGGAGGTTTATCGGCTTTTACGGCCATCCCGAGAAAGCCACCGCCATCTCTCATGGGAACTTCTCTGGCGTCTTCAGGGTCTTTACGCTTTTCCTTGGCAGGTTGCAAGTGACTTCAATAAAATCTTCCATTTATCAGAGAAGAACGGTGGTAGTGATCATGAACACAGTAGCACGCATGGCTTTAGAGAGTTAACGGAGGATTGCGGGCTTAGTGACCTGGGATTTGTGGGAGCTCCACTTACTTGGAATATTAGCCAGGATCCTCCTGATAATATCCAGGAACAACTTGATCTTTCCTTAACGGATTTGGAGTGGAGGGATCTCTTTGTAGGTGCATGTGTTTTCCATAAGGATTTTTTTGGGTCCGACCACCGTGCTCTCCACCTATTTCTAGACTTTGACTATGGTTGTTGAGGAGGTTGTCGGGGGTCAAGGCTGCTTCCGATTCAAGCCTTTATGGCGCACTAGAGAGGAGTATAAAGATGTGCTTCTGAAGGCTTGGATTAGAGGTGAGCATAATGGTAACGGGACAAACTTTATGGGACCCTTGCGGGTTGTGCTTGTTTTCTTCGGGTTTAGGGTCATAACACTTTCAGGAATATCTCTCGAAAAGTGAATGATACTCAGAGGGAGTTGGCCGAGCTTCAGGGCATCACAGGGGGAATCTTTCAAAAAGATAACGTAGTTCAGTTGGAAGCGGCCCCAGATCGTCTTCTTGCTCTTCAAGAACACTATTGGAAACAACGGGCTTGTACCAATTGGCTTGCGGGGTCACACCCGTTATTTTCATAACAAGGCATCGTAAAGGAAGAATAAGAACTGTATCTGCGGGATTGAGGGGATGGATGGGACCTGGATTACTAGCAGTGAAAGAATTATTCGAGGAATCGATAAATGTTTTGTGGATATTTTCTCGACTTCTCTCCCTGATGATTTTAGTATGGATGTCGTGCTTATTGGAGTGGATAGGAGAATCCAATCTATCGTTATATCAGCTCTCTCAGAGCCTTTCGTTGCTTTCATTCCTAAGGTGAAGTCTCCCAAAAAGGTTTTGGATTTTAGTCCCATTAGCTTATGCAACGTGGTTTATAAGATTATTACCAAGGCTTTAGCTAATAGGCTCAAATCTTTTGTGGGAGAAATCATTCCTGAAGAACAAAGCACTTGTACACCGGGATGCCTAATCACGGACAATATTGTTATGGCTTTTGAGACTATCAACACCCTCCGGCGCAAGACGGGTGGTATGAATGGTCTTATGGCTCTCAAATTGGACATGAGCAAAGCGTACCACAGAGTGGAATGGAATTTCCTCGAGGCAGTGATTATCAATCGTTGGATTAGCCGTGTAATGGATTGTTTGATCTCCCCTCGATAAATGGCGAGCCTAAAAGAACGGCTATTCCTTACTGTGGTCTAAGGCAGGGTGGTTGTGCTTTATCTCCCTACCTCTTCCTCTTGTGTGTAGAGGGTTTTTCGGGTTTACTTTGAAGGATGGAGGAGGATCGTCAGCTGAGAAGAATTGCATGTGGTCGTTATGCGTCGAGAGTTAGTCACTTATATTTTTTTGCTGATGATAGCATCATTTTCTATGACGCAAACGAGGAAAGTTGTCATGCTATCAAAGATGTTCTGAAGACATATGAACAAGCCTCCGACCAAATTATAAATTTTCAAAAATCAATGATTTTGTTTAGCCCTAACTTGGATGAGGAAAGAAAAGCTAGCATCTCCTATTGCCTTGGTATTACCAATGATGCCTCCCATGATTCTTATCTTGGGTTGGCTTCCTTTGTAAGTCGTAATAAGAGGCAGGTATTTAGCAATATCTGGGAGAAGGTATGGAAGAAACTTCAAGTGTGGAAGAGCAAGATTTTTTCGATTGGTGGTAGGGAGATCCTAATCAAGGCCATGACCCGAGCTACCTCCACGTATGCGATGAATGTGTCTAAGTTGCCTTCCACCTTGTGTTTGGAGCTCCAATATTTGTTGCAAGATTTTTTTGGGGAGGTGGGGATGATGACTGGATAATACTTTGGATTCGGAGGGATAATTTGGTGAAACCGAAGTTTATAGGGGGATGGGCTTCCGTGACCTATTTGCTTTCGACAAAGCGCTTTTGGCAAAGATCGGGTGGAGACTTCTCAACAATCCTGTCTCTCTAATTACTCGTGTTCTTAAGGGTAAGTATTTCCCAAACACGGAGTTTGTTGATGCAGATGTAGGGAACAATCCTTCTTATTTTTGGCGTAGTGCTCTATGGGGAGAGAACTTTTAATGGCGGGGCTTCGTTGGAATTTGGTAACAGTGAGAAAGTCAGAGTTTTCAATGACCCATGAATTCCTTGGCCTACTTTGTTTCATGCCATTAGCCGTCCATAATTGGGTTATGAGAATATTCGTGTTGTAGATCTCTTGGGCGTCATGGGTTAGAGATTTGACGGGGTGAATTACTATTTCTGGGAGGTGGATAAGAAAGATGTTTGTAGTACTCCATCGAGCGTCGAAATAGGGAGGATATCCTTGTGTGGCACTACGAAACTAATGGTTTGTACACGGTTAGATCTTGTATTAAACTTGATATAGGTTTCTTAAATAAACCTCTATTTCGGATTCACCCAAATTCTCACCTCCCATTTCAAATTAAGAGTTTAAAGATGGAAAGAGATAATTGAAAAGAAAAAAATTGATTTGAAGGTTAGTAATTATTTAAGCATTTTCAAATTTGTTTTAGTAATTCTTTTTAGAAACAATAAGATGCATTTTTCTAAAAAATAAATTTTGATGGAAAATAAGTGAGTTTAAAGGTTAAATAGGACAAAAAAAAAAAATCAGATCTAAGATTGAAGACAACCTCAGCTCGCAAGATCAGGATAGACTGAATGGCCAACACGCTTAAGGAATTTGTCAGGAGCACCATACATGCCTACGCATGTTAGATCAGATTTTTTTTTTGTCACTTTTATATTTTTTTAAATTCAAAATTACAAATTCACTCTTTAAATTTAATTAAAGCTTATTAGAAAGAGATAACTAATTAGCGAATCATTTTGTATGTTTTCATTTACAAATTTGTGATTTACATATAATGTTTTGCATTTTGTAGACACATTTTGTATCTTTTTTCTTTTTCATTTTGATTACATATATGACTTCAATTCTCGTTATTTTAATGTATAATGGAAAGTGGAAAAACGAGGATAATAGCTTTTGGAACTGGGTAGGAGATGATTTGTCTAAAGGCTATTTGATTAATAGAGAAATCAAGTTTATAGAATTGATAGAGTTGATCTTTAATATAACAAGTATCAACTAAAATATGTTTGTAATTAAAATTACACGTAAGCTTGTCAGTGAGATGCATGTAAAGACTCCGCCTATGTTTATTTCTAATGATTTAAAGTTTAGAGATCTTATTTCTTGACTCAAAAATGAAAAGTCAATTACTCTACATGTTACATTTAAAGAGAACTAGGAAAAAAAAAAAAAAAAAAGGTGTGATGGTGATGATGATATCACTAATAATGGTGCTAGTGGAGACAAAGGAGGCTTTCATGATGTCTATTTTGGGTGTTAAATCATAGACCAAACTCCAACAGAGTCCAAATAATGCTTTTGATCACAATGACCAAGAATCTTTTGCAGATATGTGCAAATAACAAGACTATCACCAATTCTAATCCAACTCCAGAGATGACAAAAGAGCGCCAAAAAGGTAAAGAGTTATCCAAGGGAGGTGAGCAGTTATTCGAAGAAGGAGATGATTTACCCAAGGAAGGAGACCATGTACCCGAGCAAGGTGATTCTATCCAATTTTGACATCTCAACATGCTTGAAGAGGATGCTTAATATTTTCAAAGGTTTGATGAGAATGTTATAAGATCCAATCCATTGATAAGTCTAGATAGAGGTAGACATGATGGATCTGATTTAATGGTGGGTCAAAACTTTACAAATAAAGAAGAGTTATATACAAAGTTAAGCCTTGTTGCCATCAACGGAAAGTTTGAAATGAAGGTAAAGAAGTCAACCAAAACTTTGAAGGATGTTCAATGCTTTAGTGAACAATGATTATGGCGAGTGTGTGCGACAAAGATGCAGGGCTCAAGTTTCTTTGTAATTCAACAATATAATGGTTTTCATACTTGCTCTTTGATGAATCGATTGATCAATCATAGATAGGCATACAGTCGTGTGATTGGAGATTATTGAAGGGACACTTCAAGGACAACAAGGAGCCACCCAACCCAAAATCCATCATGGGCTTCGTGCATGAGGAACTAAAGGTTGAAATAAGCTATTACAAGGCATGGAGAGGAAGGCAACATGCTCAAAATTTGATTACAGAGATGTCCGAGCAAAGTTTCACCATGCTCCCATTATATTGTGACATGCTTAAGCTAGTTTATTCGGGAATGATTACTCACATCCAAGTTGATTCTGAAAATAAGTTCAAGTACTTTTTCATGGCTTTAAGAGTGCCAATAAGGGGATTTCAATACAAGAAAAAGCTTATTGTTACAGATGGAGCTTGGACAAAAATCAAGTATAAGGGCGTGTTGATAGTTGCAACCACACAAGATAGTGAGTACCACACTACTGATTACTTGGGATTTGGTTGATAGTGAGAACAATGTGTTATTGACTTAGTTCTTAGAGAAGTTGAAGGATTGATACCTAACAACTCAGAGCTAACTTTCATTTCTAATACGAATCAAAGTACCTATCATGCAATATATTGGGTTTATCCTCTGGCGCATCACGGAGCATGTTGATTTCACACCAAACAAAATATTAAGCATCATTTTAAGAATTCTGTTCCACTAAAAATGTTCACAGATGCTGTAGAAACATATCGTGTTGAAGTGTTTACAGAACATTTTAACGAGATTCGATATAGATATCTAGGGTGGCTAAGTTTCTAAAGGAGGAGACAAAGTTCGAAAAGTGGGGCAAATCCCACTTCTGAGGATTTTTTGTGCTTTAGAGTTGCACATGCTGGCCAAGAGTATCTCGAGTGTTTTGAGCATGTACACTCCATAGTCACCCCTATCAAAACAAATTTTTCCATAAACTAGCCTAAACAAAAACATTGATTCTACTGAATTTCTATTTGTTTCGTCAAACTTACGTGTTCCTGTGTCTTGGATAGCAAGGGGGTTGGGGTACTGGATTTACAACAGTTTGTTAAAAAGATTACTCTACTCTTGGAACTTGTTACGTTTCCAAAGCAAATAAGGAAAGTAATTCCACAACGGATCCATCGCTTTTTGACATGGAGCACAATTAGGTATCGAATCATAAACCCATATGGTCCTTTCTTGAACAACAACAAATAGTAATATCCAATGATTCTCATTGCAATGCCATGGCACCAAAAAAATGTTGACTCCCAACCTGTCTCTCCCTCTCATTGGCCTTCCTCCTGTTGTGTATTGTAGCAGTTCAAAGGGAATTGGATATTGATCACCATCCAAGTTATCCTCTTCATAATCTTTATACATTGCCCGTACTCTTTATCCGAAGTCATCACCAAGAATGCATATATCATGTGTGAAGATGTCAGGGAACTATCCATCTGTTTCCTAAATAAATACATCATCTCATCCACATGTTGCCAAAGGAAATTTAGTAAACAAATGTAATTGGCTTATGAAGTGAAGCAAAATATTAAAATGAAACAAAACATTAAAACTGACATCGGACCATAAATGCTCCTTTAGTGTCACCTTTAGTGTCATCATAACATGGAAGAATTCATACTTTTGGCTGGTGAGGCCACACCAAATACTTCCTTTCTCATGGTGTTCTCCACCATTCCATGTGATGAAAGCATGCAAATGATCTGGAGGAGGCGGCCTGAACGGGTAAAATATTGGGGGTGCTATCTTCAAGTACTTAACATATTTAGGCCATGATATAAAAGGTGATAGCAATGCTTGAGATCACTTCTTTAGCCTAATTGGTCGACCATCAAGACTTGTCATGTCCTTGAACTAATCAAGGCTCGTGCATGTATGTGTGTGCATGGTAGCCTTTCTTTATGTTTACATGACTATGTGTGGTTGTCCTTAGAGATTAAACTCTTTACAATTCGGACTTGATTTTGATTATAATATTTAATTTATAGGTTATTACAGGGTTTTTGTCACTAGGTGTGCCACACTTCTAATTTATGAGTTAGGATTTAGCTACTTCATACTTGGTTTTAGAGTTTAGAATTTTAGCTTTAATTGGATTGGAACTTGCATTTTATGTTTGTTTAAGATAGCGTACTAATTACTATACTTAATTGATTAAATTTTAATCTATTGTCAAAGTTGTGTTAATGATCACATATGCTTTTAACATCAAAGATTTGCCCCAAAATAACTGAAAAAAAAAATCCCCAAAAATCAATTAAAAACCATTCAGCTTACCAAAGTAAGCTAGCTGGTTGCCACTAGGTGACTTCCCTAGTCAAACCGCCCGACATCGAACCGTAACAAAGGCTCGGAAACCGATCCGAATTCACACTATCTCGATCAGTCACTAGTTTCAACCATCAAAATTGATGATTTCGGTTTCAAACTGAAAACGAATCTCAGTTTTTGACCGAGTTAGATTTTCACTTAGAGTGAAATCTTTCTTTTTGCATGTGGGTGTAAGCTAATTACTTAAGCAAAGACAATTTTAATAAATAGCATACTAAATAGTTAATAAATTAATTAATATATGTAAGTCAATATAGAGAACAAATTAAAGTCCAGTTGCTTACTTAATTTAAAGTAAATTTTAGACCCCACCTCTAATAAACAGGTCTACACTTTATATCTCCACCTTAAGTTAATAATAACAACAACAACAACAAAACTTGCCACATTTTGTAGATACTACATACAAACAAAATAAGTATAAGAATCCATCCTACTTCTGTAATGATGAATAACATTCTATAACCTGATACTACATTTATAAACAACAACAACAACAAAACATGCCACGTTTTGTAGATAATACATACAAATAAATTAAGAATAAGAATCCATCCTACTTCCGTAACGATGAATAATATTTTCTAACCTAATGAAATTAATTAGTCAGGTTACTTTTCCACTTATGTCATTTTTTCATTGAAAGAGAATCCCAAATTGTTAGACTAACAAAATTACTCTTTCACGATTGAAAAAAGGATTAACCTATAGCGATCTATTATTATATATAGTTCTTAAATTATACACTTATACTATATTTGATATAATGGAAGAGTAGAAGAAAAAAAATGGATGCACTGAAAATTGAATAGATAAGTTGTATGATAAAAAAATATAAACGATGGAAAGGAAAATAATGAAGATAAAAATTTGAATGGTATGCATTCCACCAAATTTGATCTTTCCAACATGATGATGCCTAAGTTCATCTTTTTGTCTTTTATTTTAAACTAAACTATAATAAATTGGTGGATACAAGTAACAGTATAATTTTTTATTTTTTTAATCCTTCCTGCTAAACAATTTAAAACAAAAACTAATAATCTAATATCATTTTAATTTTCTATCCTTTATATGCTTGTTCTCATCCCATTGTCTTTCCTTCTTACCAAAGAGGGATGTTTGTATCACGTTGGTTCTTGATTTTAATTTTATATATCACACTATTTCGAACTTTTCTATTTTAACACTAATAACCCTTATGTTGATATTTTGTCATAAATTGAATGAAAAGTAAAAATGTTCAGATTGATGAGTTTTAGTTAAGAAAAAAAAAATCATAATCGTATGTTTTAGGAAAGACTGAATTTGTTATCTTGTTTGCTTTTCATTAAAAAAAAAAAAAAAAAAGCACCCTTTGAAGTGGAGGGTTGAGTCAAATATTCAATCAAATTAAGCATCTTTTCCGTCTCTACTCGAGAATCTTATGTCCATAGCATCTACAATAGAGGTACAATTTATCTTTAAAAAATGTTTAATTATGACATTTTTTAAATAAACCCCATATAATAAAAAAAGTATTCAATTTGTGTCTAATTTTTTTTAGAACATCTATAGATTAATTGTTGATATAACATTAAAAATGTTTAGAAAAATGCAATGTATAGAGTCAAATAAAAAACTAAAATAAGAGGTATTTGAATAACGTATTGCATTCATATTATATTTCAATGCAATATATATTTGGATAAAAAGTATTTGTATTGTCTTTAAATGTAATATTTGATAGGATAAAAATTATTTAAATTATATTATATATGATGTAATCGATAAAAGTAGAGAAAAAAATAGAGAAAAAGAGAGTATGTGATGCGATTAATAAAAATAATAATAAAAATAAAATGATAAATAATAATTATATTAAATTTAAATTATGATATGATTGATATTTAAATGTAATATTTTTATATTTAGATAAAAATTATATTATATTTAAATATAATATTCTTACCTACATACCTAGGGCATAGATGTAAAATTTTAGGGGGCATTTGGACAAAATTTTTCATTTTAATTTTACTCAAATACAATATAATTTTACACCAAACACAAATTTTGCAACAGTGCTACGAAAACAATTACTATTTAAAATGTTTTTAAAACAATCACATCAACTTTTCAACTCTACTATTTATCTTTACTTTTACCAATCACATCAACTTTTCAACTCTAAAATACTTTTCATCCAAACACATATTTCATTCAAATACAAAACAAATACTTTTCAACCAAATACAACATTCAAAAAACAAATTTCATTCAAATACAATCAAAATGTAATACGTTTACCAAACGTCCCCTTAGAGTTAGTTTATAAAAGTAATCCTACTGTCAATAGACTACGTGTGATACTAATAAGGAATTTGTTTTGTATTTTTTAATCATGTCAAAGAGGATACTTACTATACTTTTACCATCAATTTTGCCCTGCAATTTAAAGACTATTCTTCCTTAAAATATTCTTCTAAAATATTAAAGTTGGGCTTA
The DNA here is from genome assembly GCA_035233585.1 of Antiaris toxicaria. NCBI lineage: Eukaryota > Viridiplantae > Streptophyta > Magnoliopsida > Rosales > Moraceae > Antiaris > Antiaris toxicaria. The sequence goes on along the minus strand of CP141155.1, from coordinate 20,261,517 downwards.
AAGAAGAATGATAGGAGTGGATCAAGGGTGGCCGCCATGTGGGGGCAAGTGGCGATAGGCAAGCCTTTATTAAGTGTGGAGAAAGGCGTCGTGATGAGGAAATGTGCGGCATTTTTTTATCATTTTTTTATTTCAAAATGTCAGAGTCATAACGCCTCCCCAGGCCTTCCTGTTGTTGTGTTGGCTCCTAACTCGGTTTCAACGCGTTTCTAACGCAGCAATAGAAAAGAAAAATGTAAAAGGGGAAAGCGGTAAAGAGGAAATTATAATGAGGAACTCCGTACTTGTAACTTGTAAAGAAAAAGGAACAAGGCTACAAACAATGGACACCAGTGTTTCTTTCTTGACACTGGAAGTTGGCCGCTTGATTTTGCCAAATTTTTGTAGCTTCAACTTTTCCGTTTCCTATTCGTTTTTTGGTTTTGTTTCGTTAATGTATTACCGACCTTTTTTCCTTGTCGGATTAGTGGTTTTTCGTTTTTGTGAAATCTTGTCGTTTTGCTTTTCGGTTATGGGAAAAATGACAAAGCGAATAGACACCTGTCCCGTCTACATATTTCAGCTCGGCTGCAATTGGAAAATATGGGACTCTTAACAATGATTTTGTAGAGTACGGCGGATTGGCATTAGAGCTGAAGGACGGGAAGGGAGCTTAAGCTAGTGTTTGGGACACAAATTTTTTTAACATTGCATTTAAATGCAATGTAATTTTCTCTCAAATACAAAAACATTTCATTCAAATATCAATCACATCACATTTTAAATCAAACACAATCACTATTTATTATTTCACTTTTTCTATTACTTTTATTAATTACATCATATATTCTCTCTCCCTCTTTTTTTTCTCTCTACTTTTACCCATCACATCACATATTTATTATTAAAATACAATTCAAATACTTTTCCCCCAAACACACATTGCATTCAAATGCAATGCTAATGTTTTTCCTCCAAATACAAATTGCATTCAATATATTGCATTCAAACGCAATGCAAATGCAATGCGTTCACCAAACGAACCCTAAGTACGGAAAGAATGGAAATTTGGTCAAATTTAAAAATAAATAAAAATAAATAATAAAAAAATTTTGAATCTTTAATAAATAGTATATTTTTATAAATAATTATTTATCATAATTAAAATTTTAAAAATATTTTTTGTGTGTAAATTTTGTTAAATTTATTTGAAAATCATTTTTTACTTGATAAATTATTTATTTACGTATGTAAATAATTTATTTATGTATATAAATCATTGATTTACCAATTTCTCATCCACAATTTTCATAGGAAACAAGCAGATACCTTAAAAATTTTACTGGTAAATCATTTATTTACGTATGTAAATCATTGTTTACTAATTCTCCACTCAAAATTTTCTCAAAAAACAAGTAGATAATTCCTCAGAAAAACAAAAACGAGAAGTTTAGCCCCCAACAAAAGTTATCAAAAGAAAAAGAAAAATTAGCAGCATAAAAGTAAAAATAGATATTTGGTTTCTCTTTTTAAATAGTGGATTTTCAAGGTTTCTTTGATCTTATTGTGCTTTAAGAGATGTTATTAGAGATCTATTTGTATTTGGATTTTTGATTGTGAACGATGACATAGAGAGAAAAAGGGAAAAACAGAGAAATAAAATTTAAAAAGAAATATGGGTATAATTATAAAATTATTTGACTCTTAAATCAAAATTATTATTTATTTTCTAAATTAAGTAAATATGTAATTTACTTTTATTGACTAAAAAAATTGAATATTTTAATACAATTTCCCTTAAATATATACTGTATTAGAGAGCTTGATCCGTAGACCGGCCCGTTTGCATAGACATCCGGATCAATTCAGCCCAAGCCTGACACTCGGGTCAAACTAGATCAAAGGCCACGTGCCGGACTATATAAAAACATTTTAGAGTGAATATGAAGAATGACTCAAAAAACACAAATTTAAAATATTATCATATTTATAGTATTTTTAAGATTTTTGTTCTTTTATAAAAAAAAAATTCTTACCAACCAAAAAAAACTTACAATGGATACCACATGGTAATCTAGTAAAATATTTTAGTATTCTGGTAAAACGTTTTTTTAATAGTCTACATAATACTTTTGACATTCAGGGTTCGTTTGGGAACCGCGTCTGCAGGCGTGATTTGAAGGGTTGGAGGCCAAACCGCGTTCGGCGACTTCGACTCTGCAGACGGTGAACAGGAGGCGCACATGAGCTCTGCAACGTTTCCTGATTTGCTCTGTTCCTCCCGTCCATCCGTCGCTTCAAAACCCTCTTCTGTCGGGTTGAATGTTTACCGGCACCCCCTATTTCCACGAGATATCATCCGGCTCCAACGGTAATGTTTTCTCTTCCTCTTCACACTCGTCTTCTCTCCATCTTCACTGTCGGTTGCTTTTCAATCTCACCCCCGCCGGTGTTCCCTTGAAAACACCCGTTTATCGCGGCCGAAAGTTAAAAAATTTTGTCGAAAACAACCGGATTTTGGGGGTTTCGGTTTGCATTGTTTGGATACATCCGAAAATATTTCTCTGCCTCCCGTGGTTGTTCAACAAATTCCGGTCAGTACCCTGCAAAAAAATTTTGGAGATATATTTTTGGAGATGTTGGTTTTGGAGATGAGATATAGTGTTGGAGATTGTGTTTGGGATAAAAGGTTTTGGAAAAAAGTTGTTATGAAAAAAGTGTATAAAAATTATCAAATAAGTGAGAAAAAGGAATCTTTATGGGAGTTTGTGTTATATGATAGATAAAATAAGGAAGTGTTTGGAATTTAAAGATTTTATTTTGCTATCTTCATGACAACCAGCATTTGCGTTAAAAATTTCTTGTTCACAACTTTTTACACGCGATGTTAGACAATAAGTTTTATATCACATATTGATTTGGGCCCTTTATATCTATAATAACAGAAACCTGAACTAAATTATAATCTACAACTACATTTATGATAATCATAAATAGGGGGTATTTATGTAAAATAATTATCCTATCAATTCATAACTTTATGTATACAAGTCCAAATGAGATAAATTTAATTTAAATGACATAAGATTTCAAGATGAACCTTACCATATTCATATTGAATTTTTTATATATACATATTGTTAACTTTTTTGTATTTTTTCAGTCCAAACAGTTTTTTTTGATAAAATTATTTTCTAAGTCAACTTTTTCCTAACCCAAAATGTAGTACTAATACCTTGTCCCCCAAACACCCCCCAAAATCTGGTGGCAACGCAATGTTTGTAAAACTCAAGTCAAACATGATTGCCAATGTTAAATAAAATAATTATAAAAAGGCGTACTCCATAAATGAGCACATGCAGTTAAGCCCCCAATCAAAAATTGCATACAATCGCTAACGTACATAGGGCAATTGCTGATCATAATCATACATACAAAATCATCGGAGGGGTCAGTAAGTCATGCCTTATAATATTTATCGTGACATTTTGATTTACATTGGACAGAATACAATAACGCCATCAAAACGACAAACGTCAAAGTCTATACCAGGGATACTGTTGGTATCTCTCCCACATTTTCTCTGCAATAGCATCTCTAAAGCGAGGCATAGTCGTGGTCCCACTACGATGTTGATGCTGTGCGTCAGCGTTAGCTGTGTTCGTATATATGTCCTCGTACACATCATCAATATCTTCTAGCCCATCAGCATCAGCTGTATCCACTGCACAAGTAGACATAGATGTACTTCCACTGAACGTTGGCACGTCATGCATGTATGACTGAAGTAGCGAGTCTGGTTCTACCGCTGCATGCATTCTTATGAAGTTATGCAATATCGCACAAACAATTGGTATCTTCGCTTGTTTCTCGATGGGGTAACTATTCATCTTAGTCAGTATTTTAAATCTCGCTTTCCAAACACCAAAAGTTCTTTCAATACAATTCCGCAAAGACGAGTGTGTGTAATTAAAAACCTCTTTCGTACTTGTAAGACCATATCGTCTCTGACGGTATTCTGGCAAGTGGTATGTTTCTCCGCGATAAGGTGTAAGAAAGTGATCATTGTTAGCATAACCAGAGTCTGCTAAGTAAAATTTACCTAAACAAATAATATATGTTAGTACGTATAACAGGCAATACGATACCTAGGTTGAAAATGTAATTGTATAACCATTTTTATTTACAAACAGATAACAAACCTTCAGGTGGCACTGGGAATCCATTGACGGCCATTTCATGTGCTAATATCCTCGCATCATGTACAGAGCCCTCCCAGCCTGCGATCATGCATGTGAACATCATATCGAATGACACAGCTGCTAGTATGTTTTGGGTGCTTATGCCTTTCCTATTCCGCCATGCCAACGAGTTATCTGCTGGCGGCACGCATGGCACATGCGTCCCATCGATGGCGCCGATACAGTTCTACGAAAATAATCACATTATTAGACAGATATACGGTTACAAACAATTAAAATATATAAATCTAATAACAAACTTAATCACATACGTCAAACCATGGTCTGTATTTGTATGCGTTTTCCATAATATACGGTTGCACGATATTATAATCTGGAGGGCGTATAAACTCGGCCTTTAATGTGAATAGTGCGTCAAGAACGGTTGTAAACTATCGCGATATCGTCTCACCTGAATGCTGCCAACTATCCTGTGTTTGCCTATTTGTTGTCGCATGGCATAGTATTTCTAAGAATATGAATAATTGCTCAGGTACGGATACACGATCTGTCGCACAAAGTAAACCCTTTACTTCCACCAACTCGCACAAAGCCATAAAAGTAGCCCTACTCATCCGAGTCTTTTGTTTGATATTATCGTCATTTCCGTATAACAACTCATCTGTCTTTACAGCACCCGTTAAAATGGAGTCGTGTTTAAGGACTTTTTGCTTATGCAACTTTTTCATATATGCGTATAAGACACATGCAACACCGGCTACATCATCATCAGTATCCGTATCAGATGTATCCATAATTTGCCGAGTTATACGACCTACATTTAGTGAATTTGTAAGAAAATTTATAACTCGATTTTCATAAATCATTGCATAAAAACAAACATTATAATATTTTATAACATACAAAATGATTTAATTTCGTAAAAGTTGCAGCCAAATCATTATAACAGTAATACTACGTAATGACATAAAAAAAATTAACATGCAAGCCGTGAACAGTTTGAAATTGCATAAATATAAATATATAAATATGAAAACAACTGAATAAGTGATAGTCAGTAAACACTAAATGGTAAAAATAATAAAGTAAACGGAAATATCCGTGACAAATGAATAGTCTCAGAAATAATAAAGTTTCGCACGAGTAACCCAGCTTATAAGCCGCCATTCACGATCCTATTAATAACGTTCCACCTCTTCTCAACGGAAAGCCTAGTAAAGTCTCGCAACAACGCTTTTTCATTACGAAGCCACAGGTACACGGTAACTGCATCATTGGTAGGCACCCCCATCTCTTCCATCACCTTGTCCGCTTGAGCCAGCAACTCAGCTAGGGTAGCGTCATCAGTACTTGATGTTCGTGACGACTTATTTGAGTAGTAACTACCGATGCCCCGTATTGCGTCAGCGAGACTATTTTCCGTGTCCTGACGTTGTTTACGCTTAACCTGTTTCTCCGACTCCGTACTGAACCTGGTGCGTATTGAGAGTCAAATTGGCCCGGGTTACTCGTGTCGGCTTGCGCGTCATTTTCATGGATCGCAACGCCAGGGGCCTGAGATATGTCTCCAGACATGTCACCGCCAGATAGCTCACAAACATTTGGACTAGGGCTGAATCGGGAATGCTGAACCCGTGCACCGGTTGCTTGGTACCTCGCAAAAACGTTAAGGTACAACTCCTTGTGCTTTAAACCCTGTGTTCAGAGAAAGTTTTGCTCTGGATGAACCTGCACGAACAAAAGTATGTGTTGCTAAATATACACCAAACACGGGAAAGTACAAAATATCATATAATATATAAGTTTGCATTCTAAACAGGAGTAGTAGCGTTTACAGCAGCGAAATGGGCCCATTGTTCGTCGGAACAGATCACTGTATCAGTGATAGGGTTGTAGCCTAAACCCGTCCATGTTTGTAACGCCTTCCACGTGGTGTACGTCCGCCTCATTCGTGTCCTTTTCCCATGCAGAGTCATTGCATAACATGGGGTGTTGATATCAGGCCACCTCCTGTTAAACAACTCGGCCCACTCCGAGTATATATCAGTCTTGGGAAGTCTTCCACCATGATTACTTTGGTAATCATCAAGGAGGTTTAAAAAATAAACCTCCTTCTCCTCATTCCAATTGTACGACGACCCATCCGCCCGAGGCATATCGGTGTTACACTAAAATGTACAAAAAAATGTAAAATTTCACAGGCACGATGGGGGCAAAATTTGGTTTTCGAAAATACACGGCTCAGTCTAATGTCAATATATCACATAATCATGTTAGGCATTATGCACACCCATAAAACAAATTGCTACCTAAGTTGAACACCGGATAAAAGTGATAAAGGTTCACAATCCAGATACCAACCAGCAACAAACTCGTTTAACGGGTGTGTAAAACACCAATAACATGATAAGCGAATCAACCATGACAGTTTGCATCATAGCCAGTACACAACCACAAGGAATAGGAGGCCAACAACAGAATCAACAAGGCCCAGCACGTGCAACAGATACCACTGATCAAGGCCAACAATACAATGAAAATTAGAACAGAACATGCCATAACAAAACAATGAAATATAAAAAGTGAAAACTAGGTGGCTTAATGGTAAATGCAAATCAAATCATAAACCATAATCCATACCTAATGCAATGTACATAGATAAACGGATGAATGAAATTGGGGTATAACATACAATGTGGACAGGCACTTTATATGTTATTCGTAAGTCACAGAGCTACACACAAATTTTTATAAATACAGGAAAACAAATATATTGAACAGAAATATGTAGATTTTTTATAAAAATGTATACCGAGTTCGACGCAGTGGATGAAACGACGCTAGTCGCCTCACGAATGGGCAACGACGACGTTATTTGCTGTATCCGCTTTCGAACACGGAAGTAATGTGTAATTTGGGCCCTTTGTTGCTTCTGGTGGCAACGCCGAGTGATGCGTTTGTGAACGCCACCTCGGTGTCTCCTACTACCGGTAGCCATGGCGACAGTATCACGACAGGTCGACGGGGTTGAAACCGTCAACCTGTTACTGTCAACCAAAACAACAGCTATAAATGGCTAAGATCAACTTTACAAATATCCTGTGTTTATACAAGCACCATACAAATAAAAACAGAACCATTATTGCACGAAGTGTAACAACCTAGCAGGCTGTAAACATAATGTACAGAGGGGAAATATCAACCAGAGAGGGAAAACAGAAAATGGCCAAGCGGATGCCACATGTGTGGCACAGTTGTTTGGAAAACTCTTTCACAAATTTGGTCATTTGTGAAAGAGCCATAATGGGAGCAATAACAGAATCAATTACACTTACAAACGTGCCAACCGAAGCAAAACTTCCTGTAAACCATGGCATAGTATCCTCACAATGCATGACAGATATATAAAACATCAACCACATAGGGGAGAATGCAAGCACGTTGGGAAACATCAACCACACAGGGGATACTTCAACGACAGAGGGAAACATCACCCACACAGGGGAAACCAACAGTGGAGCAGGATGTAATACACGTCCAGTACAGAGACAGATTGCAAAGAAATATCAAAAATTAACATTGGGGCTATATGTTCACGTTCGGTGCAATAACACAAAACAATAATGAAAAATGCCAGCCCTATTCAACAACCACCAACCATAACAATTCCAAACAGGTTTGGACTCAACGCAAAACGTCAAGCACAGAGGGGAGAGTTCAAGAACAAACACGAGATATCAAGCACAGAGGGGAGAGTTCAAGAACAAACACGAGATATCAAGCACAGAGGGGAGACTTGAAGAACAAACACGAAATGTCAAGCACAGAGGGTGAACATCAACAAAATCAATCGGAAATCTCAACTCCAGTACAGAGCAAATCAAAGCAACAGAATGCGTTAAAACTTACCGGAAATGGTTGTGTTAGGCGGCCCTACAACAATGCACAAACCAAACACCTAATCGGTAAGCTAGTTGCATGCAAATTTCCAGATCCCAAACTCATTTACCCCAAACTTCCGTAAAACTATACATCTACTATCGATAGCCAAACAAAAATTTTTTTGCAGGGTACTGACCGGAATTTGTTGAACAACCACGAGAGGCAGAGAAATATTTTCGGATGTATCCAAACAACGCAAACCGAAACCCCCAAAATCCGGTTGTTTTCGACAAAATTTTTTAACTTTCGGTCGCAATAAACGGGTGTTTTCAAGGGAACACCGGCGGGGGTGAGATTGAAAAGCAAGCGACAGTGAAGATGGAGAGAAGACGAGTGTGAAGAGGAAGAGAAAACATTACCGTTGGAGCCGGATGATATCTCGTGGAAATAGGGGGTGCCGGTAAACATTCAACCCGACAGAAGAGGGTTTTGAAGCGACGGATGGACGGGAGGAACAGAGCAAATCAGGAAACGTTGCAGAGCTCATGTGTGCCTCCTGTTCACCGTCTGCAGAGTCGAAGTCGCCGAACGCGGTTTGGCCTCCAACCCTTCAAATCCAACCCTAATCTTCATCGTCCAAAAAAAAAAAGGAGAGAGAAAGCAGAGAAGGAGAAAAGGAATAGAAATGTCTTTTTAAAAAGAAGTTGAAATAAATAAAAAGAATCAAAAGGCAAAATTTATGATTATGTTTAAAAGGGGGCGGATTCATTAGCATGTGTTCCTATGGTCTTTTTTCCCTAATTTCCGTGTATATATATATATTTTAAATTTCATATAATATCAAAATACTAAATTTTTTTCTACAAATAAAGGGGTTGGCTCGTGATATGTTGAGTTGGACCACCCTTTTGGCCACTCCTAACCCACTTTGAATTAAGAGTCGGTTTAACCTCATTCATATTTTTCTTTTAAACTAGGCTGGATAGTTCATATTCAAAATTCTCATTGATATTCTCATATACTTTTAAGCTCAAATATAGAGAGAATGAACTTTACACTTTTCCATATAGTTAAATGTGAAACTACCACTAAAATATTCATGCAACCAAAATGTTCTCACATTTTTATGTAAAAATATATATAACATTATTTAAACACAATAAGGGATAATAAAATTGATACCATTTTTTATCGGCCCTCATCACATTAGTAAGATTCATTGTTGATTGCATTGATGAGATCCACAATTGTGTTGATTGTGTTGGTGAGATCCTTTCTTACTTGGGTTCTATTGGATCTCTTTCACCATGTCGCTACCTAGTCCACTCCACCTTCTATGCTAATGCCACAAGGGGTAAGCATTGGATCGAAACCAATTTTTAATCATCAAACATCTAATCTAATTATGAAAAAATCCTTTAAAATCCAACCTGTATAATCCAATTTATTTTAGAAGTTATTACACTAAAAGTCTATTTTTAGGATGCCATATTAAAATATGTTTGTTTTTAAATAATATTGAGTAATTGTTTATATTTAAAGAAATAAATGTATGTAGTACTCGTTTTGCCCTTTTATCATAATTGATGTCATTCCTCTCATTCATATTCTTTTCTTTGTCTTTTTTGTTTTTGGGCATTAATGTGATTTTTTTGCTGATAAGTGTAAATTAGTTTTGGTAAACCCAAACATGTTTTAATCATAATTTGTATTTATTTTTTCATATTTGGTGATTATAAAGAACACAAAATTTCCATAATAAATCGATAATTTTCAAGACAAATACATTTTAATAATCAAAATACCATAACCAATATAACCACATAGAATCCAAAATTACCATAAAGAAAGATAAAGGTTACAACATTATTTTAAAAGTGTTGTAACACTTATAATAAAATAAAAGTTATAATAATTTAGACAATAAAATTTTCCTTATACAAAAGTCAAAATTTCCTTTAATATAAAATCTGATTACCAATATTATAAAATCAATCTAAACTATTTATTCAAACAATTTTTATTTACATTTTTGTTTCCTTTTTTATAATTTCTTTATTATAATTCTCAATTTTTTTTATAAAAAATAATGTTGCCTTTAAACATACTATTTTAGACATTCAAATAAATAAAAGAAAAAAATGGAAATTTTTTAACTCAACACCTCCAGTTTGAATATCTATTTAAATATGTCTTTATTTTATCTTCCAATCCAATTCAGTCCAAAATCACGTTATATAGACATTAATTTATATTCTTCAATATTCATTCATTGTATAATAATAAATCATAATCACCAAATCACCTAACATAGTAAATAAAGTAAAAACTTTAAGCTAATATAATATAACATAATTGTTATTTAAATTAAAAACAATATACTAGGAAAAAAGATAAACATAAAATCAAAATCATATTACACTAGTAAAAAACACAAACCTGTAAAAAGATAAGTAACAAATTGGATAATTTATTATATAACATAAAATATTTTATATTTTATATAAAAGATAAGTAAATGGATTGGATTAGATTTCTTGGATTTTCAAAATTCAAATCCACTATCTAATCCAATCTAATTGGATGAGTCAAATTACCATTCAAATTCAATCCAATAGTGTTGGATATCCAAATTTTTTTCAAAAAATGAATTAGGTTGGTTTAGTTGGATGTATTGGATGACTGGATCTACTAGAAAATTAGATAATTTACACAGCGGAATTTTAAAATTTTTTATTGGATCATACTAACCCTGTTGAGGGTGGTCTAGATTTTTCTCTTTACTAAATCTGAAATTTAAAGTCATAATAAATAAGTCGTTAAATACCATCCATTAAGGAATTAAGCTAGTAAAGGGATTAATTAGACATATATAATATGAACTCTAATAATTTATATAATTAATTATTTTATATCAAATAAATTAATTATGTAATTATTAATTTCAGAGTTACATCACTATAAACCTGAAACTACACTCCTAATTATATATAGGTGTAGTCTAATGACCTTATGATATATGCAATACTTTCATATGATATCTATGATTAACTTAATGGTAAAGTCTGTTTAATATCACTCTATTTTAAAGATCTATTATATATTTAATAGGAAATTGATTATTCATCAAATATGAATAATAAATCATTTGCCAAGTAAATGACTCAAGACTTTGCCTAATTTCACATCTTATATAATACTATTAAAAGGATATCTTTTACTCTTTATGAGAGCTATGATTCCATATTTATAAACAAAACTCATATCGAATATAAGTCATGTACCTAACAAACCCGTCAATAGCTTACTGCTTTGAGACGCTTTAACCTTTGAAACACTAAAGCATACAAGTCATAAATATAATATCATTTACTTGCGTAGGATTAAGGTTATTGCATAATGAAAGTCAAAAATAAATTAATCCATTCAAGCGGACTCATAGATTTATTATACTTTAGTACAAGTTTAATATATCACCACTACTAGGTAATATATCTATGTCTCTACTTAGGAGTCGGCTTACTCCAGACGGGCAAAATAAACCATCTTTCCAATTGAATTTAAACAATTCAATAGTCTTTATATAAGTTAGATGCTCACTCAAAACTATAGATTATGAAATATAGATTTAGACTACTTATTTTAGAACTTTGTCTTCTCATATTCAAAATCAATTATATACAACATTCTAACAGTTTAAACACCAACTAGTCAATGAGCCATATTTGTTTACATTTACTTTAACATATAAATAATAATGAGGATGGTATAACAAAGATGTAATAAAAAACCTCAAATATATTATTAATCAGTTCAAAATAAATAAAATACATCTAAAAATTTCTTTAGAACTAAGAGCATTCCCAACAATCTCCCACTTACCCTAAACTAGTAAATATGTCATGTCTTGCATCCCCATAGCCTCAACATGTCTTTCAAGACTTTTAGCTACCAAAGTTTTAGTAAAGGGATTAGCAATATTGTCCTCATATATGATCTTACAGATATCTACTAGTCCATCCTCCATGTACTCTCTTATAATTCCAATCTATGTGTTTAGTCTACTTATGGTACCTAATTCCTTTGTATTTGCAATAGTTACGATGTTATCACAATAAAGTATGATAGACTTATCTACAACCAAAATGACTTCAAGGTCTTCAAATAACTTACGGAGCCAACCTGCTTCTATAAAAGCTTTAGCCACCAAATATTCTACTTGCATCGTAGAGTCAGCAATGCAACCTTGTTGTACACTTTTCCACCCAATGATGCCTCTTCTAAGTATGAACACAGATTCCAAAGTTAATTTCCTCAAATCCTTATAAGTTTAGAAGTCTAAATCTATATATCATACAAGTGTTAGGTCTCCTCCAAAATATACTAGCATTTAGTTCTTTATTTTCTTAAGATACTTAAGAATATACTTTACGGCTTGCTAATGCTTGGTTTTAGGGTTTGATTGATATTAACTTATTATACTAACTACATAACAAGTATCTGTAAGTGCAAAGCATAGTGTAAATAGACTTCTTAAGCGGATGCATAAAGGGACTATACTCATGTGCTCTCTTTCTTTCAATTTCTTAGGATAGTCATCTAATGAAAGAATTAAACCAGCAATAGAAGGTTGAGTACCTTTCTTTGCCTCTTACATTGCAAACTTTCAATTATCTTATCTATGAATGAAGCTTTGAAAAAAGCTATCATTTTGTTATTTTGATCTCTACAAAGACGAATCTCTATAACATAATTAGCTTTTCCCGAATCCTTCATGTCACATTATTGAGACAACCAAAGTTTAACTGATAATAAGTTCTCTACATCATTCCTAATAAATAGTATATCATCAACATAGAGAACTAGAAAGACCATCTTGTCATCTTTTATATGTTTATAAACACATGGTTAATTAGCGTTCTACTTAAATCTAAAAGTCTTGATTACTTGATCAAATCTTTGGTTCCATAAACGGAAGGCTTACTTTAATCCATAAATGGATCCAAGCAACTTACAAACTTTACTCCCTTAGCATTTTACCATGAACCCGTCGGATTGTATAATACAGATACTCTCATCAAGATAACCATTCAAGAATGCTATCTTGATGTTCATTTTCTAGATCTTATAATCAAGAGCTGTAGCAATGGATAAAAGAATGCAGATAGACTTTGGCAACACAACAGATGAAAAGGTTTCATTGTAATTGACGCCAGCCTTTTGCTTATATTCCTTTAAGTCTAGCCTTGAAAGTTTTAAATTTCCCTTTGGCATTCCTCTTTCTCTTGTAAACCCACCTGTATCTAATGGGCTTTATCACTTTGGGAAAGTCTACACTTCCCATAAGGAATTGGATTTCATGGAAGCTATTTTGTTATATATGGCCTACTTCCAGAACGTTGCATCAACATCATTCATAGCCTTACTATAGGTTAGAAGGTCATCATCATGCTCATGAGTTTTGGCTTAGTAAACCTTAGTATCATACATAAAAAAACTACGTTTCCTAGAAACTCCCCCAATACGTCGAAGCTCCCCAATCTGATGGTCGTTTATGAGTCTTTCACTAGAACTTGGACTAGGGTCCAAGACCAATACTTGTGAAGCAATCTCATCATCCGATAACTCCTGAAATACCACTATACTATGAGGCTTAAAGTCATTCATGTAACTTTACTCAAGAAAAGTTACATGGGTTGAAACAATAATTTTTTGTTTCTTTAGATTATCAAATAGACCTCCCTTAATTAGTTTAGAATATCCTAAATACATGCATGATTCCGAATATGGTTCCAACTTCTTTGCATCCCTATCTAATACATTTGTCGAGCAACCCCATATTTTCATATGACCAAGGGAGTTTTAGTAGTTGATGTAGTTGAAACTTGAATGTAGCAAGACATTTGTATTGCATATCCCCAAAGGATAATAGTAGTGTTGAGTAACTTAACATAGATCGTACCATATCTTACAAGGTTCTATTTCTTCTCTCGGCTACACCATGTTGTTGTAGAGATCCTAGTGCAGTCAATTGGGATAAAATGTGGGCGACCTGACTAGCTCAAGTCGTCCACTCTCTTTCTTTGCTCCTTGCTTCTTCTTAATTAACTTGCTTTTTTATTTGTGGTGTAAAAGATCTGTATTTGAAAAACCATAGATTTTTTTAATACCTTAATGAAATAATAAGTTCTTCGAAATCGCACATACATATATATATATACTATTTCACTTTTCTCAAAATATTTGTGATCTTGTTATGTTAAAATACTTAGTAATATAAACATACTTTTAAACTCGTCTCTCTTCTTTACATATACCTGTCTTGTCTTTATATAGATACATTTACTTATACATTTCTATTATACTTATTTTACAGCGGAAAATCCTGCGAAGCGGATCCACAACCCGTCCATGACACCATGGGAATCTGCCTGTCAGTCCTTCAGCTCTTTTTTCATAATGCAGGTTGTTTACCTTTATTATCTACATCACGAATAGACTCGTGAGCTAAATCTCAATAAATACAAACATGCATATAAAACATGCTTTATGTATAATACTTAGGGTTAGTCCTCTTATGTGTGTCTATTTCTTGTTCTTATGATTTCTCTATTCTTTCTATTCCATCCTAGTATCTTTCTATTCTATCTTTTTTTTCTTTCTTTTCTTTTATTTCCTTTCTTTTCTTTCTTTATCTTTTACTTATAGGCCCATGGTTGGATGTACCTAATGTGCACGGACCAATGGGGGAAGGGGGAGCGACCCACCAATCAACCCCAAGGTCAAACTTTGAACTACTACACTTAGGGTAGCACATTGAGCCGTTAACTACCACATTATCAAGGTAGCACCACACACTGGGGTGGAGGCTATTATTTAACCTCACTCAGGGGAGGTCGATATGCCAACCTTACGTTTTCAATCTTATTATCTTGCTTATCTTTATTTTTCTTTACTCTAACTTATCATTCTTTTCTGATCTCGTGAGCATGTTAAACTATTATGTCACAAATGTATAACTTATATATAGAAACATAGTTCTATGGCAAGTCAGCTCGTGAATAGACATTTAAATGTCTGTACTTACAATAATAACTGTGCTAAGGTCCACTTCTTTGATTCTTCCAATGTTCCTATATCTCTTCCCAATTGGATTCCTACAAACTAAATATTGTTTGTTAATTTTCTATTGTCATCTATTAATTTTCATCTATTTATTTCATCTACACTGTTTTCAAACATTTTATTACTTGTAAACAATACACTGTCTGATACACAGCTGTGTCCATGACCGTGTACCTCTCTATCTACTAAAGTCTTTCCTTACACAGCTGTGTAACATGGCCATGCAACCTGTTCATTCATGCATATGTACACGACCTAATACACGATCATGTCCCTGGTCGTGTAACCTGTTCATTCCTGCATATGTACACGACATAATACACGACCATGTCCCTGGCCGTGTAACCCTCAAGTGGTTAATATTCTCACTACATGGCCGTGTAACCTGCCCGTGTATTCTACCTGTGTATACTGTACATTTCTGTATATGTACACGGCCTAATACACGACCGTGTCCCTAGTCGTGTAACTCTTAGGTAATTAATATTTTCATTACATGGCGGTGTAATCTGGACGTGTTCAGGAATTTTTTTCTTACTACACGCTTGTGTATTCAAGTACACACCCGTGTATTATACAAAACTTAAATTTTAGCCTTAAAAATCTTAGTTATGGCCTTTCTAAACCCAAAATTTCATAACATAAATTTTTTAGGCTTTAATAAATTTTTACAGCATTATTTGCTGTATTTTCTCGGTTTACTACTTTGTTGTCCCTCGGTAACACTATTTCAACATTTAGTCGTTAATCCTCTTTTTCTCATATTTCGAATCTCCAAATGGACATTTCACTAATCTTTAAAACGTCCGTCATCATTTCCTTCAACCTAATTTACCAGGGGGCTTGGGTTTTTAATCCCCAACTCTACATTTACCCCTCGTTTCCCTAATTGCCCTTAGGGTCGTTTTTCTTGTTTTTCAATGTTTTGTAATTTTAAAGGGATGCTTTACTAATCTTTTACATGTCCATTTTTTTTCTCCGAGCCTAGGTCATCGAGGGGACTTAGGTTTTCATCCCAACCCTCAATTTCCTCTCTTGTTTCCTAAAATGCCTTCCGGATTGTTCTAAAAATTTCGACAGTATTTCTGCTTAATTTCTAGGTTTTCGACGTTTAGGAAACACCTTAAAACCATCTAACATATTCTAACCTGCTACGTACTATACCAGAGGCCTACTTTTATACAAAAATCACAAACATTTTACTAAAATTTTTCATGAAACTTTAATTGTTTCTAACCAAATTTTGATTCATTCAAACTCTCGATTCTTGTTCACAATTCTCTCACCTTATTCTTTTACAAAAACACAATTTTTCTTACTAAATCACCCTTGGTTTTTCTTAAACAAAACCTAACTAAATTTTGTTTCAGTGCTTCCAAATGTACAAGTTTGCACTCTACATCAACATACTTCGTATTATTCAATCATAGACAACTTAGTTTTCAATCAAAACTTCATTCTATCTCACCAAGAGACCACGGATTTTTTTCATGAACAAAATACATAGAAATTTTGTTTTCAACCTTTTAAACGCTTTCTTAATCTTACCACATCCTAAACTAGCTTACTAAATCAACAAGCTACAAAATCCTAAACTAAAATTTACTTCTAATATACCATCAATCCCCTACAGATTTCTTTAAATAAAATGCATGAGAATTAAAGCCTTAAGTTTCCAATTTCCTTTCCTAGCTAACATGTATACAAAACCACTCTTGGAAGCACTAAACTAGCCAAAACCAAGCTTAAAATTTTCATCCATCTTTCTACACATCCCCACGGTTTTGCCATTGATAAAACTCAAGCAAGCTTTGAAGCTTAGCTCACAACCAAACTCAACTCTTGCTTGGGAAAGGATATGCTCCAAAACTTGAAGAAAATTGCTTGGTTTTCTCTTTCTCCTTCCTCGGCTATGGATGTCGTGTGCATGGGTGCTTGAAAACTGAATTTTTGCTGCTGTTTTGCTTTAGTTTTTCAGCCCAAAAATGTGTATATAATCAGCCAAAATAACCGACTCAATCAGCCCCCCTTTTTCCAATTTTTTTCCTAAAGTTTGCTTATATTTTTGGCACATTTTGAGCCCTTAAATCAAGATCAAGATTCACCCAAACCATTGGATCTATCTACCACCTTTCCACACTAATTACTTTTTATTTATTACATCATGCATTTGACATCATACGTGACATCACTTAATTAATATGGTGGTCAAAGTTTGAACAAAAGTCAAACTGAACGAAATTTTACCGAAATCGCGTAGGCGGGTTTGTAGGGCCTTCCGCGTGATCGGTATGCCTTATTTCACTGTAGTTTGGCTAAAAATCAAAACTGTAATTTTTCATCTTTTAGTGGACTTGGTTTACCTAAGGAAATCTCTTAGGGTTTTTGTTCCGAAAAGGTATTATCATTTTTTCGAAAATTATGAAATTTCTCAGGAAGTGTACCGGAGGACTTACCTAGCCATTTGTGCTGTCAGTTTGATTTAACTCAATCTCGAAAATCTTAAAAACCCTAAAACACTTATCTTATCTTATCTTTGCTTTGACTTGCCATTTCTTATATCTATATTTTTCTGACACCGAAACCACTCCATTTTGAGCGTT
Source organism: Antiaris toxicaria (assembly GCA_035233585.1). Lineage (NCBI taxonomy): Eukaryota > Viridiplantae > Streptophyta > Magnoliopsida > Rosales > Moraceae > Antiaris > Antiaris toxicaria. Next base: position 20,243,726 of record CP141155.1, on the reverse strand, counting down.
TTGGTCCAAAATCACTTTCTCAATCATGAACTTTATTCTCTAATCATTTTTAGAGATTTTAAATCTTCCAAAATATTTATTTATTTCTATTAACACTATTATTTGTCTATTTGCAAATACAGTGTTTCTATACATTTTTGTTTATAGAAAATTTCCAAAAACCCTAGCTTAATTCTAGGTAACGCTATTGAGATTCTCTGGTCCGTCACATAAAATCTCATTCTCCACAAGATGTCCTAAAAATTCATCAGAGAGGTATTCTTCACCTCAATCGGTTTTAAGTGTCTCAATAGCTTTACCCAATTACTTTTTCACTTCTACATAATACTCTTTGAACTTATCAAAGATTTCATTCTTGCGTTGCATTAGGTATACATATCTATATCTGTAGTAGTCATCTATAAAAGAGACATAGTCTTTGAACCCTTCATGTGCCTCGACATTCATGGGGTAACATACATCGGTATGCATTATCTTTAGGAGATCATTGGCCCTAATACCAATAGCTTTAAAGGACCTTTTAATCATTTTGCCCTTAAGGTAATATTCATATTATAGAAGACGTACCTCACCATCTTTCACTGATTTTTGAATCCTTTCTTCATTAATACGACTAAATCTTAAATGCCAAAGATATATCTTATTAGAGTGAAAAGTTTTTAACCTTTTAAAGTTATCAATTGGTTTAGTATCAAGAAGTGTATGCATCTTAAGTTTTATAAAATAAATATTACTATCCATCTAACCAGAACAAATAAAAGACTTGCTTTTGCATAAAACCACTATTTTATTAAACAAAACTAAATAAGAATCTTTAATTAAACAAGCAATTAAAATAAAGTTCCTTTTAAAATTAACATTATAAAAACAGTCTTTCAATAAAATAAACTTAACTTCATCAAAGTAAAGATTTACATTGCCTACTGTTTCAGCTAACACCAAGTTTCCATTACCGGTTCTTAAAGAGATGTTCCTATCAAGCAAACTTCTCGCTTCCTTGAACCTCTACAAAGAAACACAAACATGATTAGTGACTCCTAAATCAATGATACAAGTGTCTTTTGATTCTTCTACTAAACAAGCTTCTAAATACGAAAGATCATTACCTTTCTTACCCTTGACAACTAGAAACTCCTTGCAAGTCTTCTTGAAGTGACGAACCTTGCCATAGTAGAAGTACTTGGACTTATTAGGATCCTTAAGCTTCATGTTGTTGTTCCTCTTCCCATTAGAAATAGAGGGAATGGAAGAGCTAGAAGCCCCTTACTTCTTTTGTTTTTCCTTCTTTTTCTTGTTCCTCAAAGGACTATAAGATGTAGCAATAGCTAAGTTGACCTCTCCCTTTGATTGGACTAGTAACCCATCATAGAGCATAAACTTATAAGCTTGCAATTGCCTCGTGAGCTTGATGAGTCCTAACTCTTTACTTCAAAGATTATATGTAGTTTTAAAGCCCATAAAATCCTTCGAAAGAGTTTTAAACACTATCCCAATTCAGGTGTTGTAGTCTAATTCCACACCATTCTTGACAAGTTCAACAACGAAACCCATATATAGAAGCATATGATTTTTTATTAGAGTACCGGCCTTTTGCTTATAGTTCATGATACTTGTGATAGTAGACTGTTTAGTCAATTTTTTTGGCCTCCAAACATATCCTCCAAGCCATCCATGATCTGCCTAGTGCGTAGTTACAAAGGCCTCATGTTGCTTTTGTGAAGTACTCATCATGCTAGCCAATATATAACATCGAGCTATCTTATCAGATTCTCTCTAACGAGTAAATATGGGATAAGCCTCTTACACAGGTACATTGGGAGGTGGCCTGGGTGGGCAAGTTTCGTCTAATATGAATTTATGTTTCTCACAGCTAAGAATTATAGTAAGTTTCTTTTCTAATCTTTGAAATTATCGTCATTTAGTTTGTTTTCAGTTTGTATTGTATAAAGAGATGTGGGTGACATTTTGAATAGAAAAAACATATATATATATATGAACATCACATTAATGCACAAGCAAATATAAAACATGATTTAGCAAATAAAACATGAATATGTTCCTACATGAAAAACTTAGAAAAAAAAATGTAGTATTGCAACAGTAATTTTTAGCATCTATTGCTCTAAGCCCCAATGTGTGATCATGAAACACATAACTAAAAATATAGACCTCATCTAATTAATATACATTACCTTAAATCTTCCAAGATTAAGACATATATTAATAACTTTTTTTTTTGCCCACCAATTTAACTAACAAAGCTTATAGGGATGATTAATAATTAAATTATTCTTAAGTTTCTAACCATTGTTTATGAAATCCAATCTACGTGCTATTTGAGCTATCAAGGGATGGTCCCAAATAAAATATGTTCAAGCACATTTTTCAACATTGGAGAACCAACCTACTATACCAGCGACGATAAACACCTACCTAGGGGTATAATTAGGACGGAACTGACGCGAGGCGTAACAATGGTTTCACATATGGATCAATAATTGAGGTTATGGGTTTTGTTTGAAACTCTTTCCCACTCAATTATGCAAGTTTTTGTAATATATGTATAATTAATATGACATGGGCAACATTCTTCTATTCTACGTGACATGTTATAAAATATGCGAAATATCCATCAAGACATGTCCATATATCCATGATAAAATATAGAATAAATGAATAACAAAAAATTAAATAACCTAATAACAGTCATGTTCTAGAAAAAAGAAAAAAAAAAGATTACAAAATTACATCTAACTTATTATTTAGGTCTTGAATTTGGCTCAATCTTTACGTATCCATGTTCATATAACTCTACCATTAATTTCTTATCCCACAAATTCCTTAAAGTTTAAATTCTAAAAAAATTCAAATTTTAAGCAATTTTAAATCTCATGTATAATTATTTTTAATGCTAAATTTAATAAAAATTATATATCTTTATACACAATTTATAATTTTTAATTTAATTAAAACTGACAAAAACCGGACAAGAAAAAAAAGTTTTTTTTTTTTTTTGGTTTTATTTTAGGGATCAGCTTGCTTTGGTCCTAGCCAACACCCATAGCGCTGGCACGCAATTCGTGTACCCTTGGCCTACAGGCCACGTGCAGGCTGAGGCCCAACCTTGGCAATGCCCAGTGTCCCACAGCCACCAAGTCCATGGCACAAGCGTGCTTTTGGCTGTCCCTACCCCTTTTCAAGCGTCCCTGCTTATGATGCCACTAAGGTTCCCATTTGGAACCCTAGTTCCACTAAGAACCCAAAAATTAAATAAATAAATAATTTATACAATTATCAATTTTACTTGAAAATTAAAACATAGGAAAAATAAATATGATCTTCAATCTGCATCTCCTTCATGAATAATTACATAAAAATTCATATACCGTTTCCGGTATGCAAATTTTCTAACTATTTAAAAAGAAAAAAAATCTATGAGAAATTACGGTAACAATAGACCATTCATATAGTTACATGAAAAAACCTAGATACAAATTTTTTAAATTTTATGTATCTATAACTAGCAAAATTGAGCATACTTATAATAATAATAAAATTTAAAAAATCGCATACATGCATAATCCATTATAACAGTATAATATAAACCGTAGAATGCAACTCTTTAAAAATATTAAATCCATATATAGATTAAAGGTGAAATTTAAATTGTTTAATTTATATACATGACATAATCATGAGTTAGTTTTGATATCACTTGTAGGAAAATTAGGTATTTTACGCAGTGGAATTTTAAAATTTTTTTACTTATATCATACTAACTTGAGTTGTTATATACAATAAATTATTTTACAATTTACATACATCGGAGACAAAATAACAAAAATGTCTGAGAAGGTGACTTAAGAGGTTTCAACCAACTAATCTTATTTACTATTCTTGAAATCTCATATAAAAGAAGGTGTGAGCACTTGGTCTCTTACTTGATATTTATTAAGCGATTTTCTTCTCCCAACTACCCATAACTCTTAAAACTTATTATTATTATTATTATTATTATTAATGGGAGAATAATAATAAGCTCTCTTATCTTAAGATCTGTGGTCTACAAAAATAAGAGCCCTATGCTCCTATTCATAATGAATGGACTAAGTGAAATTCAAATTCATATAGGACGTTGAAAATTTTTTTTTTCTCTCTTTTATCCAATATTTGTGTTCTTTTCTAGCCCTCAAAGACGTAAAAAATGCCCACATAGGTGTATGGGATTTAAAATTTAATTAAAATTTCAATCTCTTTTTATCTTATGATTTTATTTGCATGGATAATGTTCCATAAATCCAAATTAAATTTAAAATAAAATAATAGTAACTTTATTTGAGTTAAATAATTATGTAATAATTATTCAAATAAAATCAATAAGTAGAAAAACTTTTCCCTTACCTTATTTTAGTGGAAAACACCCATCACATGTAAATAAGAATAAGATTTTGTTTTAATTCAAATTCAAGTAGGATAATAGCCATATCTAGTTTAAAATATTAAATTAAATAAGATTATTTAGATATTTAAATTAATTATCTAACTAATTAATTTATCAATATCTCTTAATTTAAATTAATCTTAAACTTATTAAAAAAGATAAATATAATTAATTTAAATGACAAATCTTATATTTCAAATAAATATTTACCCAGACTAAATATTTATCTATTTAATTAAATGAAACAAAATTCTCATCCTACTCTTAGTGTAAAAAATGCCTTAACCCTATAGAAGGTGTTTCGGATTTTTTTTTTTTTTTTACTAAGTCTAAAAGTTACAGTTATAATAAATAATCCGATTGATTACCAACTATTAAGGAATTATATTTAATTAATAAAGGAATCAATTGGACATTTATAATATGGCTCCAATAATTTATGTAATTAATTATTGTATATCAAAGAAATTAACTTTATACAATTATTAATTTTAGAGTCATATTACTATAAACCTAAAACTGCACTTCTAATTATATATCATATTATGTAAGTAGCGTATAGTCACAATCCAATGATCTTGTCATATATAGAACACCCTTATATGATATTTATGATTAACTTAAAATTAAAGTCCGTTAAACCATTTGATCACTCTATCTTAAACATCCATTATATATCCAATAAGAAAATGATTATTCACCAAATGTGAATAATAAATCATTATCAAGCAAATAACCCAAGCCCTTGTCCATATTCACATCCTATATAATGTCGTTAAGAAGATAACATTTACTCTTTAGGCAAAGCTTACACCGAATATAAATCATGTACTAAACAAACCGGTCTGATAACATACTACTTCAAATCGCTTGAGCCTTTGGAACATCAAAGTAGATAAGTTATAAACATGAAGTCATTTACTTACTCAAAATTAAGATTATTGCATAATCAATGTCAAAATGAATTAATATATTTAAGCGGACTCATAGATTAATTACAATTTGGTCCAAGTTCAATATATTATCATCACTAGGTAATATATCTATGTTTCTACTTAAGAGTCAACTTGCTCTAGATGGTCAACACAAATCATCTCTGCAATTGAATCTAGACAACATAATATCTTCATATGAGTTAAATGCTTACTCTAACCCTACAGACTACAAACTATTGATTTAAATTATTTATTTTAGAACATCTTTTTTTTACATATAAAATCCATTATATACAATATTCTAATAATTTAAATATCAAGTAATTAATAAGTCATATTTATTTATATTTATTTTAACATGTAAATAATGATTAGAATAGTATAATAAAGATATAATGAAAAACTTTAAATATATTGTTATTTAATTCAAAATAAATAAAATGTATCTTATTTTATTTTATTTTTTTCACACTAAGAGCATTCCCAACAAGATCTTGTATCCACCCCTGTATGCCGCCATTAATCCCCTTGACCAAATTAACTATTGCCGCAACATTTGTGTTAGAGTAAAGATTTTTTTTTTTTCTCCTTTCTTAAAAGCATTTATTTACTCATTAGTAAACTAGTGGTTTATTTCAATTTTGTTTTTCTATGGAGAAATTTCTTTTTTTTTTTTTTTTTTTTTTCTCCTTTACATCACTGCTTATACAAAAATAGACTAGTATTAAGTTTAAAACATAAAACACAAAAAAAAAAAAAAACAAAAAACAAAAAACAAAAAACAAAATAAAAGACTAGTAGTTTGCTGTAACTACGTGCGTTTATGGAGAAACTTCTGGGGCCATTTGGGGGATGTTTAAAGACGGAGTTTTGAAGGTTGAAAATGAGTTGAATTTTGAAAATATATATTTGATGAAAATATACTGTTTGAAGTGAAAAAAATATAAAAACTTAAAATGTATTCATAATAAAATTAATAATATAGATATTATTTTATTTCTTTCGAATTCTTTTATAATTAAAAAACCATTTCATTTTAATTTGAAATAAGAATGTTATAAACTTTGAACATTTAAATTTTTTTTGAAAATGATAGAAAAGAAAAATAAATAGCAAAAGATGAGTAAAAAGAAAAAAGAAAATGAGGTTTGGAAAACTCCCCTCAAACAGCCTTGATTTTTGTTCCTTTAAACTGTTGGTTTACTCGTCTAGCTGTAAAGGATATTAATCCTACCACCCGTTATATTATTTCTCAAACAGTGAGAATGAATTTAAAATTATTCACTTACATATCCTTTTCAAACAAATTATTTTAGTGATAATGCACACGGGCATTTTATTAGTTATATTGATAAAATACTAATAAAAAGAACGCCATTGTTTTTTTTTCCCCCACATCTTAATAGATAAGTGAATGCTAGAGAATCAAATGTACCTTAATTTTATTTATTTTCCCTTTCATACCTGCCTATTACCTTTTGATTTTGGTGATGATAACGGTGGCATAGTAATGGGGAACAATTGTTTCATGTCCCTCTCTTTTAATTACGGCATCTTGTATAAGAATGGATTCCAATCTTAATGCTAATAAAAAGAACACCATCGTTTTCTTTTTTTCTTTTTTTCCCACATCTTAATAGATAAGTGAATGCCAGAGGATCAAGTGTACCTTAATCTTATTTATTTTCCCTTCCATACCTACCTATTCCCTTTTGATTTTTGTGATGATAGCAGTAACATAGTACTGGGGAACAATTGTTTCATCTCTCTCTTTCAATTACATGCAGCTTGTAAGAAAATAGATTTCAATCTAAGTTAATATATTATTTTATTCTTTTTTTCAAATTTTATTATTTATTTTTTCAAAAAAGGTTTAAATTTTAAAATTTCATAATTTTATTATTTTAAATCGAAATAAATTTTTTTTAAATTACATAAAATTTTGACAATAACAAACAAGATTCACATTGTTAATTTTTTTAATACATTTTAAATTATTATATTTTTTTCACTCTAAATAATTTATTTTTACTAAACACATATTTCAAAACCCATTTCAGCCCTTCCTCAAACAAGCCAGTAGGTTAGGTATTTTGGGTTCCTTCACTTAGTTTTCCAAAATAGTAAAATTGTTTAATTGATATATATGGATCTCTAAAAATAGTTGATGAGAACATGAACTGATCCTTTGTTTATTTCACGTGTGATATCAATTGATTTGTATAATAATGCTAGACGGAAACATAAAATACTATTATCCTATTTTAGATTTTAAAAAAAGGGAAATCTGATTACCATTTTTTAGTGCCATTCCGATATAGTTTTGTGATAACCGAGAAACTAATCACTTTTGGAAAATTTTGTACAAGATATGTAAATAAATGTACATTTATAGTGAGACATGTTACAGAATACAGAGTAGATGAAAATTTTTATTAACTGAGTTTTAATCAAAATTTGACAATGAATTAATGAATATAGTTAAAAGCTAAACATTAATTCAATTTATGATGTTTTAATTTATTAGGAAAGTATGTGAAAAATACATATTAAGAGATCAATGGCTCACATGCAAGCCACATTGATCAATGGCCAAGATTAGCCAAACAAAGCCTATTTTCTTTAAAAGAAAATTTAAGGAAGTGAGAAAGAGAGTGGAGAGGCACGTGAGGGGCAGTTGCTACACAGTAGCCAAGTGAATTAATTCACTTAGTGAGCTGCAAAGAGGTGGCAGAAAGAAAGAGAAAGAAAGAAAGAGAAAGAGAGAGAGAGACCGAGAAAGAGAAAGAGAGAAAAGGAAACCCTTTTCAAGTTCAGATTTTTCTCTTCAAGTAGCAGATCGATCGAGTTTTTCGACCAAGAATCAACAACAAGAAGTTCTCAAGTTTCAAGCAAGGTAAACCCTCGTTTTTCTCACATTTTTCGGGTGGAAAAATCTGGGGTTTTGAGTGGAAAAAGAGAATGTGAGTAAATCATGTTGAGATTTTTGGCCAAGAATCAACAGCAAGAAGTTCTCAAGTTTCAAGCAAGGTAAACCTTCGTTTTTCTCACATTTTTCGGGTGGAAAAATCTGGGGTTTTGAGTGGAAAAAAAGAATGTGAGTAAATCATGTTGAGATTTTCAGTTAAATCGAAACATGGTTCGAGTCTAGTTGTTTTTAAACATGAATCCATGAGTTGATGGTTTAGAAAACCAAGTTTAGTGAGTTTTCTTCAAGAAAGTTCAGATTTTTTAAAAATGTTGAGTCAAGAGATGTAAATAAGCAAAATGTGAAATTTTGCTTAAGAAACCATGGATTTGTGATGGTAGAAATGTAGTTGATATCTTGAAACGATCTTATTGAGATCGATTTTGAGTGTAAGAAGTGGAACAAAGGCCATAAAAGCCTTAGAAAATCAGAGCAGAGTATTTCGGACCCAGAATCTTGATTCTGGTATGAACACGGGTGTGTACAAGGGCGTGTTCAGAACACGACCCCGAACATGCCCATATGCACGACCGTGTTTCAGGAAAAATTAAGACCCGGGAGGTACACGGCCAAGAACACGACTGTGTATCGGGCCGTGTCAAGGGGCACACGGTCATGGGAAGGGCGTGTAGCAGACCATGTTCGACAGCAGGAATACACGGCCAGAAACACGGCCATGTAAGTGACCGTGTAAGCATGCACGAATTACATGGTCATGTTCCACGAAGTACACGGCCATGCACGTAAAGTCCAGAGGAGTACACGACCATGAATATGCCCGTGTAGGAGGGCGTGTTCAAAGTCAAAGTAAAAAAAAAGTCTGGAAATGTGAATTTCATGTTTTGCCATGTTTCCAATATAAGATAAATATTAGAAATAATCAGTGATTATTTCTTTTATAGGAGTTCAAGTCAGAGACCCCGATACAGCAGTCCCAGAGCAGTAGAGGCTCACGCTAGCAGATTTCCTGTAAGTTCAAGCATTGTCCTGACTGCAACGTGGACAATCTTGTTATATTATGATGTCATGTTTTATTGTATGGCGTGTATGTTAGATATTGATTGTCTGCATCACGATACTCATGTCAGTTTCATGTTATGCATGTAGAATTTCATGTTTCATGTATATATGTCAGACAGGTAGCAGGTACATGAAAACATGTAGGTGCACAAGGCACCTTAGCGTGTTTAATAAAACTCACATCCCAAGTAAATCATGTAACAGGTTCCTATTGTGGGGGCAATCAGTAAGCTACCCAGTTGGAACTCCAGATAAGATGGTAATTAAACCAGTTATTGGCGTACCGGCCTCTCGACCCACGGGGAGGTTTTCATGTTTAGCTTCAGTTAAGACTGAGGAGGTCAGTACTAAAGTACCGCTCCCAGTTATGCTAATATGTCGGTATGACCAATCAGGGGCTCAAAACCAGAACTTAATATCAGAAAATGTCCTAAGACTAAATCTTTCAGTCAAGAGCATGTTTTCAGAGTCAAGTTTCATGCATAAACACAGTATAGCATGTTAAGACTCATGTTTTTATATTTGAACTTACTGAGCTTATAGCTCACCAGTTTGTTCATATGTTGCAGGTAAGAGACCTGTTCACCAGTAGTATACGGTGGACGACGGACAGGGTAGATACGTGCCAGGGGGTTGGGCGAGGGATTGTGGTCACCTTTAGTCTTTCATTGTACAATTTTGAAAGAATTAAATATGTGATTTCAAGAACACGATTTTAAGTCAAGATTATGTGATAGGGGAATCATGAATTTATGTACAGGTTATTTTGTTAACATGATTTTTTTATCACATTCTCGAAAAGTTTATGATATTAAGAAAAAAAAAATTTATTCCGTAAAATTTTCAAGCAGTTTTCAAGTTAAGCATGATTGCCGGCGACCCTAGAGGCCTGCATACTATTACAGTTAACTATAGAGTTGACTGTAATAGCACTGTAGAGCCTCTATAGCAGGGTGAGCCGCCACAAGTTTGATATATATGTCCAAAATAGTCTAATAAAAGACCTTATATTGATGCTAATTTTAACAAGTTTTGGAGTTATGGATAGATTGTCGAAAAAGTGCCTATCATATTCTCTACTATCTTTGAACAGCTCAAAGATACTAGCCTAGCTTTAGAAATGTTTAGTAAATGTATTATATTTATATTATAATTGAATATAATATCTTAAATACAATTTGTATTTGGATGAAAAGTATTTATATTTCAATAAAAAAGTATTTGTATTACATTTGAATATAATATGTATTTAGATAAAAAGTATTTAAATTATATTTAAATAATGAATATGTGATATAATGAGTAAAAGTAGAGAGAAAAAAAAGAAAAAAAAAAGAACATGTGATATAATTAATAAAAGTAATTGAAAAAGTGAAATAATAAATAATAATAATATTAGATTTAAAACATGATGTGATTGATATTTAAATGTAATGTTTTTACGTTTAAATAAAAATTGTATTATATTTAAAAATAACATGAATACCATATAATAAACAAATGATGCATTAATCTTGGCTACTTTCATTGTGCATATTTCTACATATTCAATCGATCAATTTCGTGAATCGCATATTGTGTTGTTAACTGTCGGCAAAAGGGCCGTAGATCATTTTCAAATGTATTGTAGTTTTCTGCAATAATTGATGTGATATGTGTATTTTAACTCGTAATTCATGCTCAAGGTTTTTTTTTTTTTTTTGGGAAACAAATGCTCAAGTTTTTTTTTTTTTATTAGAAAAAGAATTTATGTAGTAGGGTAGGGAAGATAAAGGTTTCACCATCAGTTTGCATAAGATGACTTGTAAGGGATTAAACCATTAAGGTGTTTTTTTTTTTTTTTTTCAACTTGACTTATGAACATTGCTTGTGTCTATGAGTCTATATCAATCTAATTTTTCTTTGATGCTGTTCACTTGTCTTCTTCTAGAGCCAGAACTAGGCTTTGTTGAAATTTCTATCAAAAAAAAAAAAAAAAAAACGGGAATGATGCGAATAGCATCCTTATAGCTACTAAGATGTTTCAGATCACTAAGTTTCATAAGTTTAAAGAGCGTAACTAGCCACGGAGCTTGGATATGGTTTATTTTCTTTTCTAGATTTAAAAGAACGGGGCCACACTTAATTTATTTGCCAAAGAAAAAAAAATCGAAAGACATTTTTGAGATGCACAAAAAACAATATGACAGGAAGGAACAAGCAAAGTAACGATGGTAGGAGAATCAGGACAAGCAAAAAACCATATTCAGACGAGAAAGGAGCAAGAGATTAAATCCAGATCTTATGGTTGCGCTTTAAGTTAATTATTAAAAAAAGTAATCAAGACATAAAAGAAGAAATCTGTAGATTTTGAAGGTGCCAAGATGACTTAAAAGAAAGAAATTCAACTAGTTAGTGTATCTTAGGAACCATAAAACACAGCAAAATGGTATTTTAAAATTCTTTTCATAAAAAGGATGCAATCATGATGCTAACATAAAATATATAATAGTACATAAAATTTTTTTTAGAGTAAAAAGAATTCTTATTGAATAAGAATTCTTGTTTAGTTTTTTTTTTTTTTTTTTTGAGTAAAATTCTTTTAATAATATTTATTTCGCGTTTATTGAATTAGATAATTCTAGGTGACCGTGAGCTTTTCAACCACTTGATCTTTGTTATAATTCTGCTTTTTAAGTCAATGTGTGGTCACTGGTTATGGATTTCTTAGTACCAAAGGTGAGCGCAGATAAATCACATATGAAGGCAATGTTGGAATTTTTATCAAAATGATTTAACACTATACACACAATCCATGAATCATTACACCAAAGTACTCAAAAAAATAGATTAGGACAAGTATATGTCTTTATTGGTGTAGTCTTAATCTTCAGTGGAAATCACCGTAAGAATATGATGTAGAGGTTATGACCTTCCTCAATCAAACCTTTAGTTTCTTTGATGGGGTGCTCTCTCTCAAGATGGGGAAGAGAAGGAGGTTCTTAGAGTTTTCATGTATAAGAGATTATAACCCTTAAAGTTCCTTATATATTATCCCATTTAGACACCCATTATACCTAATTGGGTCAATATTGGGTATTTACCCATTTAACCCATACCCAATTAGGAATCTAATTAGACTTTCCTGATTCAACTACTTAATTTTGTCCAATTAATTAAAAAACTTGATATGATTTGTAATAAATATGTTACCCGTTATTATATTAGGAAATAAAATTTCCTAACAATCTCCTATTTGGGCTACATATGATTCTAAAATAATCATATAATATATTCCCTAAGCGCACAACTGTATGCTATTTATCCTTATATTTCTCTTTAGGTACAATCTTGTCCATCTCCTATATCAGCATGAGATCATGGCGACTTTTGTCATACTCAAACGTAACTAAACCTTTTATGGTGACCACACCAACATATTCAATGACATAGATCGAGCATAGATGAATGGCATGCAATGTGATCTACAACGTGCCTATTCCAACTGGTCCTACTTTAGTCCTTATAAGATCAATCTATAATTTTCTAAATGTAATGCAAAATGGTAAATAGAAAATTAAATACATTCAGAGGGAAACTATAAACCGTAAATTCATCTTCTTTATTCTATAGAAAATAAACAAATAAATGTTTATGTCATAAAACAACCACAATTAATTGCCACTAAACCATAGCATCCTCAAATAAAATAACACCCATATGAGCAGTATGCTCATGAAAGGCTTTGGGCATTAAGCCTTTGGTTAGTGGATCCACAAGTATGGAGTTTGTCCCTATATGTTCTATCAAAATCTAACGACTTTAAACTCTTTTTTTAACAAACAGAAACTTGATATCAATACGTTTTGATTTCGTAGAGCTTCTGTTGTTATTAGAATATAGCATTGCTAATTTATTGTTACAAAATATCTTTAATGGCCATTTAATACCATTAATTACACACAGCCCAATGACACAATTTTGTAGTCATATTCCATGATTAGATGCCTCATAACAGGTTATGAACTCTGCAGCCATGGTAGAAGAAGCTATGAGTATTCGCTTGTCACTCTTTTAGGAAATAGCTCTTCCTGCCAACATGTAAACATAGCCTGATGTAAATCGCTTACTATTTTGGCATCCATCAAAATCAGAATTAGTATACCTAATGATCTCTAGTTTGTTTGATCTCTTATAAGTAAGCATGCAGTCCTTTGTTCTCTTTAAATACCGCATAACCCTTTTGGTGTTAGGAAATGCCCTAAGTATTAGAGACATTTTGATGTATTTGAGACATTTTGATGTATTTATTTTGAACTGGATGATAAAATTATATATAGAGGTTATTCATTATATTGCTATCTGTCCTCATTTTATTTACATGTTAAAGTAAATGTAAGCAAATATGGCTCCTTGACTGCTTGTGTTAAACTGTCAGAATGTTGCATGCAATGGACTTTTGTATGCGAGAAGACAATGTTCTAAAATTAGCGGTCTAAACTATGGCCTGTAGTCTATGGGGTTAGACCGAGCATCTAACTCATGTTAAAACTATTATGTTGTCTAAAGCCTTGGAGGGGACGGTTTGTCTTGATTGTCTGGAGCATTGACTCCCAAGTAGAGACATAGATATGTTGCTTGGTGGTGACATATTAGACCGGGACTAAAGCGTGATTGATCTACGAAGTCCGCTTTGAGTGGATCGATCTGCTTTTGACGTTCATTGTACAGCTACCTTAATCCTGAGTAAATGGACAGTTTCATGGATATGACTTGTGTATTTTGATGTGCCAATGGCTAAAGCATCTCAGAGGTAGTAAATTTATAGACCGGTTCGTCGGGTGCATGACTTGTATACGATGAAGGGTTCGTTTACAGATATCAGAATCATAGCTCTAATGAGGAGTTAAGGGTATCCTCTTAAAGGCATTATACTGAATGTGAAAATGGACAAGGTCTTGAGTCGTCTGCTGGGCGGATGACTTCTTATTTACATATGATGAATAATCATTTTCTTTATTCGGTAGTATAATGGAACTTTAAGATAGCCTGATCAGTAGGATTAAACGGACTTTGGCCTAAGGCTGATCATGGATATCATATGAGGATTCTGCATACATGACAAGGTCATTGGACGATAACTTGTCACAGGCTTACGTAATACGGTATATAATTGGGAGTTCAGTTTCAAGTTTATAGTGGTGTGACTCTAAAATTAGTGATCATATGATTGAGTTGTTCGGTAAAGAATAATGATCACATGGATTTACAGGAGCCCGATTATATATGTCCAATTAGTCCCTTTACTAGCTCCACATAATTCCTTAACGTTTGGCAAATTGATTTGTGTATGCTATCGGCTAGTTTATTATGCATGGATGGTGTTGACATAGGATTAGGATGGTCGACAAGATTCTCTCCGGTTGGATTCAGATTTTGTTTTGGATAATAGAGTACACAATTATTCGAACTCTAAATAAAGTTGCCATGATTTTATTTGAGATTGGATTGGAGTTGTAGAAAATTATCCATGAGAACAAGAATTTGAAATACAACTGTTTTGTGGATTTTGAAATTTGAAATTTGAAATTTGAAATTTGAAATTTGAATTTGAAATTTGAATTTGAAATTTGAAATTCAAATTTTGAATTACAGTCCAAGTGAGATTCGAATTTGTTGTGGTAAATGCACAAGGAACGAAATTCGAATTTGAGTTGGATATGGAGAGGAAAATCTTGTTAGAATCCTACTTGAATTTTGAATCCAAATCCTAACCAAATATGGATGAAAATTTTGAGGATTATCCTCAATGATTTTTCAGATTTTTGTGGATAAGATTCAAGGAAAAATTCAAGTTTCAATCCCAGTTGAATTTGGATTTTCTCCTCCCTGATAATGGCCGAATTTTTGGAGTAAATCTCCTAAGAGATTTTCGGTTATTTTGGATAAGGATGAGATAAGATTCAAGCTTGAAAATTCTAGTGGAATTTTGATTCTCCCTTATCCAAAAGTGGCCGAAATTTTGGTGGAAATTTTCCCCTTGGATTTTCGGATTTTTTGGTTCAAAAAAGAGAGATAAAATTCTAGTTAAAATCTTGTTTAGATTTGGATTGGAATTATCCTAAAGTGGCCGAATTTATTGTTGGGATTTTCCCCTTGGAAAATTCAGATTTTGTGCTTGTGGATAAGGGAGAATATCTTCTCTTAATCCAATTCGAATTCAGAGAATCACCTCATGCAGGTCTATAAATAGAGGTCCTGCCACTCCAGTTCTCTTAGACCACAGACTCTCAGGTGAGCAGGCTTATTGTTGCACAACTCACCGTGACAATAAGTTCTTTAGAGATCCTAGTGGTCGGAAGAAGACTAGCAGTGCTAGCATACCGATCGAGGTTCAGAGTGCCCACACACTCAGCCATTCAGGAATTGGAGAATAGTAGATAAGGCTAGTTGGTTAAAGCCCTCCGGTCATTCTCCTCCTGCAGATTGACGTCCTTGAGATATGAGTTTTAATTGTTGTTGGTTTATTGTATATGGCATCATGAGATATTTAACGATCTAAAAATTTTTATTGTTCCGTTGCGCCACTCTGATACGTTTTACCGATTTTTTTTTTCCTAAAATTGGTATCAGAGCCATCTCATGACTATGCCATGTACATAAATTAGACAATTACTTAGTCTTTTTATTTATGTATGGATTTGATATTTAGAGAGTGGCATTCTAAGATTCCTTTATGTTGTTATCATGAATTATGTATAAAGTATGTAGTTATTTTATTTTTTTTAAATTATTATAAGCATGTTTGTTTATGCCGGTTATGATTCCTTAGAATTTAGAAAAATTGTATCTAGGAATTTTTATGTAACCATGGGAGCAGTTTATTAACACTGTAATTTTCCCATGGATTTTAATTTTGTCTCTTAGAATTATTATGATTAGAATTTTTGTACACCGGAAACGGTTTAGATTTTTTATGTAATTATTCTTGGAGGAGATTGAAGATAGAAGACTGTAATTTGTTTTTCTCAAAAGTTAAATTTGATTTAAAGGTTGAAATTTTGAATGTGTGGAAACTTTCAATTTAATTGGGATTCAAATTAATTTTTAGAGATCCTAATAGGTAAATTGGAATATGACACGAAAATCGAGGACACGACCCCTTGAGATAGGCCGTCGGGCCTTGGTGGGGCTGCAGCCTTTGCCCTCAGGTAAGATGGGCTACGGCAGCCCCTGTGCAGGCCATAACCACCCACGGCCGCAGGTTTGGCCTGCAGCCGAGGGTGGCCGTGGCCTCTCCAAGGCTGGCCGCAGCCTGGGCGTGCAGCCTGCCGGCTGCTGCGCCCAGCATGGGTGTGCAGCCTGGTGCTGCAGGCTTGGCCTACAGTCCGGCAGGGCTGCACATGGGCGGTTGTGGGCTGCCAGCCCCCCCCCCCGCCCCCCTCCCCCCCCCGGGCCTGCGGGCTGCCCACGGCGGCTGCCGCCTCCGGGGGTGGTGGTGCAAAGATTCAAAAATAAAAAAAAATTTAATTTTTAAATTTGAGATTTAATTTTAAATCATGTTTAAAAATATGTAATTGAAAATTTGAAATTTTTGAAATTACATATTATTATACATGATGTTTAAAATTGTTTAAAAATTTGAATTTGAAATTTAAATTTGAAATTTGAATTTGGAATTTGAATTTGAAATTTAAATTTTTGGAATTTAAATTTTAAATGATTCATGGGATGAGAAATAAATGGAGAGGCTACATAAAGATGGATACAAGAAGACGGAACAAAATTCAAGACCCAAAGAATGCTTTTGATGGAGTTTTGTAATCTTTATTTTTTTTGTTCTAGGATGGAACCATGGCTGGGTTATTTATCTGTCAATTATTTTTTTTGTGATATGTCATGGATGTATAAATATGTTGATGGATGTTTTGCATGCATATTTGATAACGTGTCATATAGGATAGGTGAGTGCCGCTCATACTATATTGATCATACATATTTATAAAAAACTTGCATGTTTTTCAAAATATTAAGTGGAAGAGGGTTTCAAACAAAACCCACAGCCTCCATTATTGATCCATATGTGAAAGCATGGTAACGCCTCGCGTTAGTTCTACACTGACCACACCCCTCGGTAGGTGTTTACCGCCACCGGTATACTAGATTGGATCTCCTATATGGAAAACGTGTTCGGGTACGATCCTATTCATGACCACCCCTCGGTGGCTTGGTGGGACGTCGATCGGGCTACGTAAACAATGGTTATACACTCAAGACTCGTTTAGTTATTAACCTTCCCTAGAAGCTCTATTAACTAAACTGGTGGCCAAATAAGCGGTTATTAATATATGTCTTAACCTTGGAGGATTTAAGGCAAAATATATTAATTGGACGGGGTCCATGTTCCGGCTATTTGTTTTCATGACCACCCCTCGGTGGCTTGGGGCAATAGGTGCTGAGAATTACCGTTG
The DNA here is from genome assembly GCA_035233585.1 of Antiaris toxicaria. Classification (NCBI taxonomy): domain Eukaryota; kingdom Viridiplantae; phylum Streptophyta; class Magnoliopsida; order Rosales; family Moraceae; genus Antiaris; species Antiaris toxicaria. Next base: position 20,225,912 of record CP141155.1, on the reverse strand, counting down.
TAATGCTACATGTTTTTCAAGTTTCATATAGGAACATACTTGTATGTTTTATTTGCTAAATTATTTGTATATTTGCTTGGGCTTTGTAATGATGTCTAGTATAATTTTATTTCAGTTCAAAATGTCACCGACACCCCTCATTTCAATACTTACTGAGAATAAACTGAATGGCAATAATTATAAAGATTGGAAAAGAAATCTGTTGATAGTTCTCAGTTGCGAGAGACACAAGTTCTTACTGGACGAACCATGCCCACTAGGGTCCAAACCTGACACACCGCTTGAGGAGGTCCCAGTTGCCTATACTCGTTAGAGAGAATCCAATGATATAACTCGATGCTACATGCTTGCTAGCAGACGAGTGCTTTACAAAAGCAGCATGAGACTTATCAAGTTGCTGGGGAGATCATGGAAAATCTGGAGGACATGTTAGCTCGACAGTCTGCTATAACCAGCATTATGAACTCTAAGCAAAAGGTGGGTACTCCGGTGAAGGACCATATGATCACTCTAATGGGATTCTTCGCTGAGGCTGTCGAGAACGGTGTTGAGTTGGACTATAACACCCACATCAAGATGGTGTTCAAAACTCTGTCTAAAGATTTATGGCGTTTAAGGCCGCATACAATTTGGCGACAAGGGAGTTAGGACTAACCGAGCTCATGAAGCAACTCCAAGCTTATAGCGAATGATTAGGGATGGGGATGGGGATGCGGTCCAACCCAAAGGAGAGGCCAATTTGACGGAATCTTCCAAACCCTCACGGAAGAGGAAGAGGCCAAATCAGAAGCAAGCGGCTTCTAGTTCTTCTAATCCTCCAGTCTCGGATGGGAAGAAGAAGAAGAAGAACAAGAAGCCCCTGGACCCTAAAAAGTCCAAATGCTTTTGTTGTGAGAAGGTAGGTCACTTCAAGAAGTCTTGCCGGGAAATCCTAGCCGCCAAGGGCAAGGAAGGTAAGGAACTTCACTACTTAGATGCGTGTTTGCTGGAAGAATCGAAAGACATTTAGGTCATTGATTTGGGCGCCACTAATCATGTTTGTGTTTCTATGCACGGGTTCGTGGAAACGAGAAATCTACATGATAGGAGCCTCTCGTTGCAGACTGGAGACGGTAGCTTGGTGGTGGCTGAGGCAGTGAGAGATATTTACCTTTACTTTGATCAATTTAGGTTTATTTTATTGAAAGACTGTTTTTATGTTCCTAATTTTAGGAGGAACCTTATATCGGTAGCTTGTTTAATAAAGGATTCTTATTCAGTTTCTTTTAGCAAAAGAGTTGATATTCGTAGAAATAAGTCTTTTATCTGTTCTGGATGGATGGATGGAAACCTATATTTGATCAAACTAAAGATGTACTCACTGCTTAACACTGAATTAATAGATAACTCTAAAAGGTTGAAAGTTTTTCACTCTAACAAGACATATCTTTGGCATTTAAGACTTGGTCATATTAATCAGGATAGAATTCAAAAATTGGTAAAAGAAGGTCCTTTGGAATCTCTGGAGGAGGTACATCTTCCCCAATGTGAATCTTGTCTAGAGGGTAAGATGACTAAGAGGTCTTTTGGAGCTAAGGGTACAAAGGCTCAGGAGCTCTTAAAAATTGTGCAAACTGACGTATGTGGCCCCATGAACATCACAGCACAAGGAGGGTCCAAGTATTATGTCTCCTTTATAGACGATTACTCGAGGTATGGATATGTGTATCTGATGCACCGTAAGAGCGAAACTTTTGACAAGTTCAAAAAGTATCGTGCGGAAGTGGAAAAGCAATTGGATAAATCCATAAAGACACTTCGATCTGGTCGAGGTGCCGAATACCTCTCCAATGAATTTTTAGGACATCTTGTAGAGAACGGGATATTATCCCAATTGACTGCACCTGGTACTCCACAACAGAATGGTGTAGCCGAAACGAGAAACAGGACCTTGTTGGATATGGTACGATCTATGATGAGTTATTCAATGCTGCCATTATCATTTTGGGGATATGCTTTACAAACGGCGTGCTATATTCTGAACCAGGTTCCAAGCAAATCAATTCCCAGAACTCCGTATGAATTGTGGCGTGGCAGGAAGCCCTCCCTTGGACATATGAGAATATGGGGCTGCCCGGCGCATGTACTGGATGGGGCTGCGAAGAAGTTGGAACCAAGATCAGAATTGTGCATGTTTGTAGGGTATCCAAGGGGAACTAAAGGATGTCTATTCTATAACCCGAAGGAACAAAAAATCATTGTCTCAAACCATGCGACATTCTTGGAGGAAATTCACATGAATGACTTTAAGCCTCGAAGCAAAGTGGTGCTAGAGGAGTTATCGGGTGAAAGAACTGCTCCATAGATTTCGGTCTTGGACGCAAGTCCGAGTTCCGGTGAAAGATCTGCAGACGATCAACAATTTAGGGTGTCTCATCGTAGTGGGAGGGTTTCGAAGAAACCTAATTTCTTCATGTATGATGCTGAGGTATACCAGACCGAGGCTCATGAGCATGAGGATGATCCGGTCACCTATGATAAAGCTATAAATGATGTTGATTCTAAATCTTGGAAACAGGCTATGAACAATGAGATGGATTCTATGAAATCCAATTCTGTTTGGGAACTTGTAGATTTGCCGGATGGGATAAAACCCATTGGATGCAAATGGGTCTACAAAAGAAAGAAGGATGCGGAAGGGAGAGTGGAAACTTTCAAAGCTAGACTGGTTACAAAGGGGTACACGCAAAAGGCTGGAATCGATTACGATGAAACCTTTTCGCCTGTTGCTATGCTGAAGTCTATCCGTATTCTTCTGTCCGTTACTGCGGCTCTCGATTACGAGATCTGGCAAATGGATGTCAAGACGGCATTCTTGAATGGCCATCTTGAAGAGTGTATCTATATGATACAGCCCGAAGAGTTCGTAGCGAAATGCCAAGAAAGGAAAGTCTGCAAGTTACTTAGATCTATTTATGGATTAAAGCAAGCATCCCGCTCATGGAACCAGAGATTTGATCAAGCAATCAAGACTTTCGGTTTTGAGCAGAACATTGATGAACCCTGTGTTTATAAACGTATTAAGGATGGAAAAGTGGCCTTCCTGATACTCTATGTCGATGATATACTACTCATTGGGAATGATGTAGGGAACTTATCATTGGTCAAGCTTTGGTTACACCAACAATTTGACATGAAGGACTTGGGAGAAGCTAATTATGTTCTAGGCATTCGTCTCTTCAGAGATCGAAAGAACAAAATGATAGCGTTATCCCAAGCTTCATACATAGATAAAATAATTGACAAATATGCAATGCAAGAGGCAAAGAAAGGTACACAACCTTCTATTGCTGGTCTAACTCTTTCATTGGATGACTGCCCCAAGACATCGAAAGAAAGAGAGCGTATGAGTAAGGTCCCTTATGCATCCGCTATGGGTAGCCTTATGTATGCTATGCTTTGCACTTGCCCGGACATATGTTTTGCAGTAGGTATGGTGAGTCAATATCAAGCGAATCCTGGAACCAAGCACTGGCAAGCAGTAAAGCATATACTCAAGTATATTAAGAGAATGAAGGATTATATGCTGGTGTATTCTGGAGGGGACCTAACACCCGTAGGATACACGGACTCAGACTTCTAGACTTGTAAGGATTCGAGGAAATCGACTTCTGGATCAATGTTTTTGCTCGGAGGAGGCGCCATTGTGTGGAGGAGCGTAAAGCAGGACTGCACAGTTGACTCTACTATGGAGGCTGAGTATGTGGCTGCGGCTGAGGCATCCAAAGAAGCGGTTTGACTCCACAAGTTCTTTAGAGACCTTGAGGTCATTCCGGGAGTTGACAAGCCTATCACACTTTACTGTGATAACACTGGGGCTATTGCCAACATAAGGGAATCTCAACACCACAAGAGGACCAAGCACATAGATCGGAGATATCATATTATTAGAGGGCACGTGGAGATAGGACAAGTAGATGTATGTAAGATCGCGTCCGAGGACAACATTGCTGATCCCTTTACTAAGACTTTGGTGGCTAGAAGCTTTGAGAGGCACGTAGAGGCGATGGGGATGCGTAACATGGCACATCTGCTGGCTTAGGGCAAGTGGGAGATTGTTAGGAAATGCCCTAAGTATTAGAGACATTTTGATGTATTTATTTTGAACTGGATAATAAAATTATATATAGAGGTTATTCATTACATTGCTATTTATCCTCGTTTTATTTAATGTTAAAGTAAATATAAGCAAATATGGCTCCCTAACTGCTTGTGTTAAACTATTAGAACATTACATGCAATGGACTTTTGTATGTGAGAAGACAATGTTCTAATGTTAGTGGTCTAAACTATGGTCTATAGTCTATAGGGTTAGACCGAGCATCTAACTCATGTTAAGACTATTATGTTGTCTAAAGCCTTGGAGGGAACGGTTTGTCTTGACTGTCTGGAGCATTGACTCCCAAGTAGAGACATAGATATGTTGCTTGGTGGTAACATATTAGATCGGGACTAAAGCGTGATTGATCTACGAAGTTCGCTTTGAGTGGATCGATCTGCTTTTGATGTTCATTGTGCAGTAACCTTAATCCTGAGTAAATGGACAGCTTCACGTATATGACTTGTGTACTTTGATGTTCCAATGGCTAAAGCGTCTCAGAGGTAGTAAGCTTATAAACCGGTTCGTTGGGTGCATGACTTGTATACGATGAAGGGTTCGTTTACAGATATCAGAATCATAGCTCTAATGAGGAGTTAAGGGTATCCTCTTAAAGGCATTATACTGAATGTGAAAATGGACAAGGCGTTGGGTCGTCTGCTGGGCGAATGACTTCTTATTCACATATGGTGAATAATCATTTTCTTTATTCGGTAGTATAATGGAACTTTAAGATAGCCTGATCAGTAGGATTAAACGGACTTTGGCCTAAGGCTGATCATGGATATCATATGAGGGTTCTGCATACACGACAAGGTCATTGGACGATAGCTTGTCACAGGCTTACGTAATATGGTATATAATTGGGAGTTCAGTTTCAGGTTTATAGTGGTGTGACTCTGAAATTAGTGATCATATGATTAAGTTGTTCGGTAAAGAATGATGATCATATGGATTTACGGGAGCCCGATTATATATGTCCAATTAGCCCCTCTACTAGCTCCACATAATTCCTTAACGTTTGGCAAATTGATTTGTGTATGCTATTGGCTAGTTTATTATGCATGGATGGTGTTGACATAGGATTTGGATGGTCGACAAGATTCTCTCCGGTTGGATTCAGATTTTGTTTTGGATAATAGAGTGCACAATTATTCGAACTCCAAATAAAGTTACCATGATTTTATTTGAGATTGGATTGGAGTTGTAGAAAATTATCCATGAGAACAAGAGTTTGAAATACAACTGTTTTGTGGATTTTAAAATTTAAATTTTGAAATTTGAAATTTGAAATTTGAATTTGAAATTTGAAATTTAAAATTTGAAATTTGAAATTCAAATTTGAATCACAGTCCAAGTGGGATTCGAATTTGTTGTGGTAAATGCACAAGGAACGAAATTCGAATTTGAGTTGGATATGGATAGGAAAATCTTGTTAGAATCCTACTTGAATTTTGAATCCAAATCCTAACCAAATATGGACGAAAATTTTGAGGATTATCCTCAATGATTTTTCAGATTTTTGTGGATAAGTTTCAAGGAAAAATTCAAGTTTCAATTCAGTTGAATTTGGATTCTCTCCTCCCTGATAATGGCCGAATTTTTGGAGTAAATCTCCTAGGAGATTTTTGCTTATTTTGAATAAGGATGGGATAAGATTCAAACTTGAAAATCCTAGTGGAATTTTGATTCTCCCTTATCCAAAAGTGACTGAAATTTTGGTGGAGATTTTCCCCTTGGATTTTCGGATTTTTTGGTTCAAAAAATGGAGATAAAATTCTAGTTAAAATCTTATTTAGATTTGGATTAAAATTATCCTAAAGTGGCCGAATTTATTGTTGGGATTTTCTCCTTGGAAAATTCAGATTTTGTGCTTATGGATAAGGGAGAATATCTTCTCCTAATCCAATTCGAATTCAGAGAATCACCTCATGCAGGTCTATAAATAGAGGTCCTGCCACTCCAGTTCTCTTAGACCACAGACTCTCAAGTGAGCAGGCTTATTGTTGCACAACTCACCGTGACAATAAGTTCTTTAGAGATCTGGGTGATCGGAAGAAGACTAGCAGTACTAGCATATCGATCGAGGTTCAGAGTGCCCACACACTCAGCCATTCGGGAATTGGAGAATAGTAGAGAAGGCTAGTTGGTTGAAACCCTCTGGTCATTCTCCTCCTACAGATTGGCGTCCTTGAGGTATGAGTTTTAATTGTTGTTGGTTTATTGTATATGGCATCATGAGATATTTAACGATCTAGCAATTTTTATTGTTCCGCTGCGCCACTCTGATACGTTTTACCGATTTTTTTTTTTTCCTACATTTGGCTACTTTCCACTGATCCACTCATGGGTTACTTAAGTATCTGCCCAACACTCCCATTATGAATGCTATGTTGGAACGAGTACAAACTTGAGCATACATAAGACTTCCTATTGCCGATGCATAAGGAATTTTTTCCATTTCCTTTATCTCAAGTTTATTCATCTCCGTTAGCTACGAGTGCATCTCTTGATGCATGATTCCTCATGCTAAATCTGTCTGGAACCTTTTCGATATAGCCCTTTTGTAATTACCCAAGGATACCTCGTAAGTGATTTCATAATATCTGAATTTCTAATACAAAGAGGCATTATTAAGATCCTTTGTCTCAAAATTCTTAGTGAGAAATTTCTTGGTGTCATGCAATAAACCTATATCACTGTTGGTAAGTAACATGTCATCGACATATAAAATCAAGAAGATGAACTTACTCCCAATGTGATATACATAATCATCAACTATATTCATCTCAAAACCATACAAGGTGATAACTTGATGAAACTTGTGATACCATTGACAAGAAGCCTGTTTGAGATTGTAGATGGACTTTTTTAATTTGAAGACCATAGACTTTGAATCTCCAAATACAAAGTTTTCTGGCTAGACCATATAAATTGTATCATCAATGTTACCATTGAGAAATGCTATTTTAACATCCACCTGGTATAGCTCTAAGTCTAAATGAGCCACAAGTACCATAATCATCGTAAAAGAGTCTTTCGAAGAAACCGGAGAGAAGGTTTCGTTATAGTCTATGCCTTCGTTTTGAGTAAATCCTTTAGCGACTAGACAAGGCTTATATCTTTTGATATTACCTTTTAAATCCCTTTTGGTCTTAAATATCTATTTATAACCAATGGGTTTCACTCTTTTAGACAACTCGACAAGATCCCAAATGTCATTGTCTTTCATGGATTTCATCTCATCCTTCATAGCATCAATCCACTTTTGAGTGTTGGAACTCTGTAAGGCTTGTTGGAAGTTGATTGGATCATCTTCCCCTAAGCCCATTCCATCTTCATACTCTTGGAGAAAGACAATGTGATCATCCAAAATTGCACTTCTCTTTCTCTAATAGATCTCCTTAATGGCACTCCTTAAGGTTGTTGAATTTGCTTTATATGTGCTGTGAAAGGAATCTCATTATTGTCTTATTCTAGAATAATGTCAGGGATGGGAGCTTGATCATTCTTGACTTGTACCAGAGTTACATCTTAAACAATGGTAGGAATAATAATCTAATCATCGTCAATAGCAATGTTAGGAAGAGAAACAAAACCCTTTTCCTTAAAAACAACATTCCTTCCTTTATCTTCCCCCTAAAATCTCAGAAAAGGACCTAGTAGTGAAGTCGAAGAAGTTAAAGCCTTAAGAGCTTTCGGCGTATCCAACAAAATAATAGTTAATCATTTTTACGTCTAGTTTCTTTTCATATGGCTTGTAAGCCCTTACCTCAGCTGGACAATCTTAAATATGTAAATGCCTAATGCTAGGCTTCTTTCCTGTCTATAGTTCATATAGGGTTTTGATCATCGCTTTAGTTGGAACCTTATCAAGGATAAAAACTGCAGTCTTTAATGTTTCTGCCAAAACAATTGAAGTAAAGAAAAATGATTAATCATACTTCTCACCATGTCCTTAAGAGTTCTATTTCATCTCTCAGCAGCACCATTCATGCTAGGTTTGCCTGGCCTTGTGTATTGTGGGACGATTCCGCATTCTTTTAGGAAGATAGCAAAGGATCCTAGACATTGTTCTCTTGATCCATCATATCTGTCGTAGTATTTACCACCAGGATCAAATTTGACTGCTTTAATTTTCTTGCCTACTTGAAGTTCAACTTTGGCTTTATATTCCTTGAACACAGCCACTAATTGTGACTTCTTGTGTATTAAATATAGGTAGTTGTATCTTGAATAATTATATATGAATGTAATAAAGTATTGTTGATTATTCCAAGAAGCCATGGGGAATGGCCGATAGATATCACTATGAATAAGTTCTAAGACATCGGTAGCTCTATTGGCACATAATTTCCTTGTGTTTATCTGTTTCCTTTTTATGCATTCAATGCAAACCTGAAAATCAATTAAATCTAGGGAACCAAGAATTCAATCATTCACAAGCCTTTAAATTCTCTATTTAGAGATATGACCTAAACACTTGTGCCATAGGGTGGTAGAATCCTCATTTAATTTTTGCTTTATACCTCTTGCACTAGAGTGCAAAATTTCATTGTTAAAAGTAACATTATCAAGCATACAAAGATTATCAATTAAAGAACCAATGCCAATAACATTTGAGTTATAAAAAAGATTAATTTTATTATTTCAAAAGGAACAAGAATATCTAGATTTGTCCAAATTAGGAATAGAAATCAAATTCCATCTAAATTATGGTGCAACAAAAGTCTCAATCAAATCTAAATAAATACTAGTCTTTAATAGTAATCTAAAGGTTCCAATAGTTTCAGCTGGAACTTTACTGTTGTCACCTGTAAAGATGAATCTTTCAGCATCATTTGGCTGTTGGATCCATAAGCAACCCTGCATAGACATACTTATGGGAGTAGTAGCACCAGAATCTACCCACCAAGTATCCTTTGGTACAGAAGCTAAATTAACTTCAGAATAAACTATAGCGAGAGTCTTACCCTTCTTTTCACACCAAGCGGCATACTTGGAATACCCCTTTTTCATATGTCCTCCCTTTTTGCAGAAGTAATAGGTAAATTCCTAATTCTACTTCTTTAGTTTCTTCTACTTAAGTGTTCCGTTTGCAATATCATTAGCTTTCTTTTTTCCTTTGTTTTGAGAGGTTGATACTAAGTGAGCACTTTCAGTCTTTTCTCCTTAAAGTCTTTCCTCTTCTTGCATACAATGAGAAATGAGCTCATTAAGAGTCCATTTTTCCCTTTAAATGTTATAGCTCACTTTAAATTTTTCGTATTGTGTAGGAAGAGATTATAAGCAGCTGACTAGGATTTGAAGATTTTAGTCTCTCTTATTATATCAATGAAATCAGTACAAGGCCTTTAAATAGGAGAAGAAAGAGTATAATTCCCTCGAATATTCTTTTTCTAAAAATAATCAAAGAGTAAACTTTTCTAAAAATAAAAATAGCTCCTAAACATGCCATTTATAAAAAAACTGCTAACACTCCCTCTCAAGTTGGTGCATAGATATTCATCATGCCTAACTTGCTTACAAAATGCTCAAAATTCTGCCTTAGGAGCCCTTTTGTGAAGACATCTGCAATCTATTGATTAGATGGCAAGAAAGGAACGCAAACAACTTCTTCTTCAAGCTTCTCCTTGATGAAATGCCTGTCAATCTCAACATGTTTAGTTATATCATGCTAAACTGGATTGTTTGTAATACTGATAGCAGCCTTATTTTCATCAAACAGCTTCATAGGAAGTTCAACTGATATGCTAAGTTCACTTAGAAGTCTCTTCACCCACAGTATCTTATATACTCCTTGAGCCATTATTCGATACTTAGCTTTAGCACTACTTCTTGCCATGACATCCTGTTTTTTGCTTCTCCAAGTTACTAGATTTCCTGACACAAATGTGCAATATCCTGAGGTTGATCTTCTATCAGTTATTGACCTAGCCCAATTTGCATCTATGTACACTTCAGCCCCACATTGATTGTTCTTCTTGAAAAAGAGTCATTTTTCCAAAAGTAGCTTTCAAGTACCTCAGTATCTTGTACACTGCTTCCAAATGTTCCTAGTAGGGAGCATGCACAAATTGACTTACCAAACTGATGGCAAATGAGATGTCTGGGTGATTATGAGACAAATAAATTAGCTTCCCCACCAATTATTGATATCAACCCGTATCAACTAGTACTCCTTCTCGTATTTCTCCCAACTTGGAATTGAACTCTATTGGCGTGTCTGACGGCTTGCAACCTGTCATCCCAGTCTCTTCTAGGAGATCTAAAATATACTTGCATTGTGAGACTACTAATCCCTGTCTTGGCCTTATAATCTCCATGCCAAGGAAATATCTGAGTTGACCAAGATCCTTGATCTCAAACTCAGAGGACAGTTCCCTTTTTAAGTCTTCTATGCCTTCAACATCATCACCTATGAGGATAATGTCATCTACATAAACAATCAACATTACCATCTTCCCCTCATGTGATTTCTTTATAAACATAGTATGATCTGATTGTCTTTGTACAAACACCTGACTCTTCACAAATTTTGTAAATCTATCAGACCAAACCCTAGGAGATTGTTTAAGACCATACAAGGATTTCTTGAGCCTGTAGACCTTACCACTAAACCTGTGAGAAAAGCTAGGGGAAGCTTCCATGTACACTTCCTCTTCTAAATTTCCATTTAAGAATGCATTTTGAATATCCAATTAGAATAGCCCCCACTCAAGGTTGACTGCAAGAGAAAGTATTAACCTTACCGTATTCAGTTTGGCAACAGGAGAGAAGGTTTCTGAGTAGTGTATGCCATAAGTTTAGGTAAATCCTTTAGCAACCAACTAAGCTTTGTACCTTTCAAGAGAGCCATCAGCCTTATATTTCACCGTAAACAACCATTTGCAACCAACCAGGGTCTTTCCTCTAGGTAACTCTGTGATTTCCCAAGTTTTTTTGTTCTTTTCCAAGGCTCTCATCTCTTCAAGGACTGCTTCCCTCCGTTCTGGAACACCTATAGCTTCCTGTTTATCTTTTAGAATAGTGACATAAGACAATCTTAAGGTAAATGCTTGAAATGAAGGGAACAGACTCTTATATGACAAGAAGTTATAGAGAGGGTACTTGTTACATGATCTAGTACCTTTCCTAAGGGTAATGGGTAAATCAACCGATGTATTTGACTCGACAAGAGACCCAGAGTTAGACACAATATTTTGTGGTTCAGACAAAGAATTACCTGATTGAGCTTTATTTTCCAAATTTGTCATCGGTTCAAGCTCTTGGCTTTGCTTAAGATCGGGAACTCTATCCTCCTGTCTCGGATACTTCCTCTTATAGACTTTCCCTTTAAACTCACTTCCACCTTGTCTCGTACACATCTCGTTTTCTTTTTGAGCTTCACTCTGTAATGGCATAGGTAAAAGAACATCGCTATTTCCACTATCAGAGACATCCTCAATTATTCTACCTACCTTAGTATTGTCATCACAATCTTTAAGTCCTATGGTTTTAGAATTTTTGCCATCATCATTTTGATCATTTTGATTATTAGAGTGCACAAGAATAGGAACAATATCACAAATTAATAAGTCATCGTTCGAATCTTCACTTGATGTCTCTCCCAGAAGATGAGTGGTTGAGAAAAAAGGTTTGTTTTCAAAAAAGGTGACATCTATAGATACAAAAAACTTTTTTGTGAGTGGATCAAAACATTTGTACTCTTTTGGGTGGAGGGATACCCAATAAAAACACATTTTCTTGCTCGGGAAACTAATTTTTCCTGGTTTTGGCTATGAATGTGAACAAATGTTGTACACTCAAACACTTTAAGGGGAAGATCATAAGTGAGATGACAAGAAGGGAAACATTTCTTAAGTTGCTCCAATGGGGTTTGAAATTTTAATACTTTTGTAGGCATTCTGTTGATTAGAAAAGTGGCTGTCAAAATTGCCTCACCCACAGATATTTTGGAACTGAGGTTGAAAACATTAAAGACCGAGCAACCTCTAAGAGATGTTTATTTTTCCTTTCTGCCACTCCATTCTGCTGTGGAGTATCAATACAGGAACTTTGATGAACAATGCCTTTTTCAGTGACAAAATTTCCTAAGATTTGTTTAAAATATTCTTTACAATTATCACTTTTGAAAATCTGAATCTGTGTTTGAAATTGTGTCAATATCATGTTGTAAAAATTTTTAAACACAATTTCAACTTCAGGCTTTTAATGTAGTAAGAACACCCAAGTAACACATGTGTGATCATCGATAAATGTAATGAACCATCTCTTTCCTGTTAAAGTTTTAACCCGATACGGCCCCCAAACGTCATTATGAATCAAAGTAAAGGGTTTAGTGGCTTTATATGGTCGAGTAGAAAAAGAGGTTCGATGATGTTTTGTAAATTCACAAATATCACACTGAAATAACGATGGATTTTTATTGATAAAAAGTTTTGGAAACAAATGGCTTAAATAATGAAAGTTTGGATGTCCTAACCAAAAATGTCATAACATAATTTCACTCGAATCAAGATTAGGGATAGAATTGAGACAAGTCCTCTAGGATTGCCTATTTGAGTCATATCCAGCATCAAAAAAATTAGAGTCCACCAACTTCCTTAGCATTGCCAATCGTCTTCCCTGAATTCAAATCTTGAAATACACAGCCAGATGACGAGAAATTAGCTTGACACTTTTAATCATGGATAAATTTACTAACTGAAAGAAGATTACAGGACAATCTAGGAACATGAAGAACATCATGAAGTGTAATATTGGATGAGATAACAATAGATCCTTTTCCCGACCACAGCTGAAAAAGTTCCACCTATTATCTTGACTGTTTGATTCCCTGCACAAGGACTATAGGAAGAAAAAAATTTAGAGCAACTAGTCATATGATCAGTAGCACCAGAATCAACTATCCAAGAGAAATTTGACTCAACATTTAGACATGAGAATAAAAAATGGTTACCCTTTTTTGCCACGTGACCAGAAGGACTAGAATTGACAAGATTTTGTGATTGGAGGAATTTACAGATTTGCTCTAGTTGTTCCTTCGTGAAAGGTTGGATTCCTTAAGGAGACTCCTTCCTTGACTCAGTAACATTAGCTTGGGAATTCCAATTGTTGTCTCCTGGTTGCTTTTTCTTCAAACTAGTAGGCTTACCATGGATCTTCTAACATGCCTCACATGTATGTCATGATTTCTTGCAATGATCATACCACAGTCTTTTATTTTTTCCTTCGCTATCACCACTTCTTGACACCAAAGCCGACTCTTCTAGATCAAGTGCTATCTCCCCAATCATTACTTTCCTTCAAGCTTCTTCTTTACACACTTTAGAAAACACTTTTCTTAGGGAGGGCAGTGGCTTCCTTCCAAGAATGTGACCACAGACTTCATCTAGTTCTTGGTTAAGACCTGCAAGAAAAGTGTATACACGCTCATTCTCTTTCGTTTCTTATGTTTAACACTATCACCTGGGCACTCCCAGTCTTCTTTATAGCATAAATCTAACTCTTGCCACAAAGTGACAATAACATTGTAATAGGCAGTAACATCACGGCTCCCTTGTCTGGAATTCTATAGCCTCGTTTTCAACTCAAATATTTGAGATGAACTCTCTAGGTCTGAATACATCTCTCTAACTGCTTCCCAAACATCCTTAGCAGTTAGTAAAGACATATGTTGTTTGGCAGTAGCAAGTTTCATGGATTGAGACCACTCTAAAAAATTATGGCCATTAAGCTTTAGCCCTGTCAATTGAAAAGAAAACACAGAGCCAAAAAAATCCTGACTGTTTTGGTTGCCAAAAGTCATGCCGCTGCTGTCTCCAAGGATAACGTCGCCGCCGCTACTTGTCGAGTCTGTGCCTCCTTCAGTCATCGTCGATCCATCTCCACCGATCGTGGATGGCCACTTTTGGCTGGTCATGGCCTGGTGTTAATTCATCTTTGCCAAGCCGTCGTTTTTTGAACCAGCTCTGATACCATATAAGTAGTCGACTAGGATTTGAAGATTTTAGTCTCTTTTAGTATATCAATGAAATCAGTACACGGCCTTTAAATAGGAAAAGAAAGAGTATAATTCTCTAGAATATTCTTTTTCTAAAAATAACCAAAGAGTAAACTTTCCTAAAAATAAAAATAGCTCCTAAACATGCCATTTATAAAAAACTATTGACAGAGATATAAAAACCAAATGAAAGAGAAAATCTTTAGATAGCTTTAACTTTAGTGCCTTAAGTTTTGCAACGAGATTACACATCTCCATGATGTACTACCTTATGTTCTCCTTTCTTCTATACCTCATGGAAACAAGTTTAGCCAAAATGTCACTTGTTTCCACCTTTTCATTCTTAACAAAGTATTGCTCAATTACCTTGAGGAACTTCTTGGCATTAGTGCTCTGAGTAATAAAGCCTTAAACTGCATTTGGAATGGAGCATTTCATGATCATTAGATACATGCAGTTAGAGCGGTCCCAATTCCTGATTTCATCTGCTTTCAGATCTTCCGTACAATGGATCGCCCCATCCTTAGTGCAAGGTCTAAGTACATATAGTCGAGAATGATTTCCATTTTCTCTTTCCTATCTTTTAAAAGTCACCCCATTCAGCATTAGGATCATATTTATTTGAGCAAAAACATTAACAGCTATAGCAAAAATTATACAAAGAGCAAAATAAAATTACATACTCAATATCCATATCATACCATAAGCACAATCAAACAATATAACATACATATGACATAGACCAACTATCACAACCGATAAATTTCATCGTTGTATATGACAATTTTAGTGTTTAAAATGTGAAATGTATGATTTAATGTTATTTAGAATGCAATAAAATATTCTAACAATGTTAAAGGTAAGGAATTCGGTGATGGAAAATTTTACCAAACCGAAACTTAAGAAATAGTGTCCTTTAGGTATTGAAAAACCTAGAAGGTGACCTACGGTAAATCAAGTGTAGGAAAAGATGAAATACCTATAGAAATGATTTTTGGCCCAATAGAAGTGATTTAAGGCAAATCAATCGCATGGAAGGCTTTAAAACCCGCCGGTGCGATTTCGGTAAAATCTTGTTCAGTTTGACTGTTAGTCAAACTTTGACCACCAAAGTATATGATGATAATGTCATAAATGATAATAATAAGAAATGAGTTGAATGGAAAAAATTAGAAGATCAATGGTTTAGGTTTAAAGAGGTTTTGATCCAAGGGCAAGAAAGTTGCCATAATTATATCTTTTTCTTTTTGTTTTTAAAAGAAAAAAAAGGGAAATAATTCCCTTGGGAATCTGGTGGTAGGTGGCTGAATGGGGGCTAATTTGGCTGCCCATGATTGGTCCAAAAATACAAGAATTTAGTTAATTAAGGAAAGAATTACAAACATTAATTAAAAATAAGAAAAAATAAAAAAATAGGTGAGAATTGGGTTTAAGTATAACCGGATAATGGGGGCTGTTTTTAGCTCTTCACATACGGCCATAAGCACCCAAAAACTAGTAGCCATAGCCAAGGGAGAATAGAGAAAATACCAAGCTCAACCAAAGGGAATTTTTGACTGTTTTGTGCAAAAATCACGTTTCCGGTGCATGTGAGTGAACTCTTGCACTAAGACAAGGTAAATAGCTCTTTCTTGAAATTTTTTTTATGCATTTTGGGTTGTAGAATCTGTGCCCCTGCTGTTGTGATTTTGGAAGAAAATTTGATTATGGTAAATGATGATTTAGTGGTTAATAATTAAGTTTTAAGCGTTGATTTTGGTTACCGTGAACTAGGGGGAGAAATTAGTGATTAAACTCTTAAAAACATGGAATTTTGTAATGAATAGGGGCTGTAAAACCGTGGATAATGGATGAGCAAGAGATTAAGAAATTTTGATGTTACAATATTTAATTCGGTGTTACGAAAGTTAGGTTGACATAGGTGAACAATGAGGAACGTGAGAAAACGAAAATTTCATAATTTAAACCTAAGAAACCGAATTTTTAGCTTTGGTTTTTCATGGAAAAACCATGGGTTATGTAGTGTAATGGATTAAGATTTTGTGAAGAAAAAGTTTGTGTTTGAATTGTGGACAAAAACTGAGGGTGAGAATAGAAAAAAATAGATGAAAATGTTAGTAGAAACGATTAGGCTTTTATCAAAATTTTTACGTAAAAAATTTGATCTTTTACGTAAAAATTAGGCCTCTGGTTTAGTACGTAGCAAGTATAATGGTTTTGAGGCATTACCTAAATGTCAAAAACCTAAAATTTAAGCTAAAATGCTACCAAATTTTTTAGAACGACATGAAGAGTATTTTTGGAAACGAGGGGTAAAAATATAGTCGGGGTTTTAACCCAAGCCCCCTTGATGACCTAGGCTTGGGAAAGGATGACAGACGTTTTGAAGATTAGTAAAACTCCCTTCAGAGCTCTGAAATGTTAGAAAAAGAGAAAAAACAACCTAAGATCGGAATAGTACCACCCGAGGGTCGAATGAAAAATAAATAGTAGAGTTGCAGCGATTAATACTGCGAAAACCTAATAAGGCCTTGGAAAGTTGATTTTATGATTTTGGGATTTAGAAAATCCCGTTAAAATGTTAAAGTGAAATATTACGGCCCAAAGACCCATTAGGGGCAAAACAGTCATTTTGATTAAAAATTTCAGAAATGTTAGAAAAGGACCGTTATGGCCTTAAAATAACTTAATTAAGATTCTAAAAACCAAAATTAAGTTTTAAGTCAAAAAAAAGTAGATTTACAAAGAGGAATCACGCTAGGGACGAAATGATCATTTTGTCAAAAGTTAAAAAAATGGGCGTTAAGACTTGGAATAATATCCTAAGATTTTAATTAAGATTTTAAAGGCTAGAATCAAGTTTTAAGCCGAAGAAAGGTAAGAAGAAAAGTAAGAAAATCTCATTAGGGACAAATTGGTCATTTTGACTAAAAATTTAGGAAATGGTCAAAATGAACCGTTAGGACTTTAAACGTGATTCAAAAACTCTAATTAGAATTTTAAAGGCCAAAAGTAAGGTTTAAGTGGAAAAATCCCGCTAAGGGTAAAATGGTAATTTTGTCAAAAGTTCGAGACACAATAGTTATTTTTCCAAAAGTTAGCGAAAAAGTGAAAAATAGGGTTAATTAAGATTTTAACAGCCAAAATCAAGATTTAAATAAAAGAAAAGGATGTTAAGGATGTTTACAATGAAAAATTCTATTAGGGATAGAATGGTCATTTTGTCAAAAGTTTAGGACAAAATGGTCATTTTGTAAAAAAAATTAATAAAAACCTGCTAAGTTCATAATTAGGAAGTTAAACATAGAATTTTTATGTTTTATTAAGTTTTACGTATGAAATAAGTATCGAAAATAACCGTGGTTATCTCGGTTATAAGAACCCGATTCAGACGGGACAAAGAAACGTCTGTGGACCCAGAGAGCGAAAAGGGAGATACTAGTGAAATATCTGTAAGTTCAAACATTTCCTTGTCTATAACATGAATTGACTGCTATGTTTATGTATTATCTGTTGTAAGTTCAGACATTTCCTTATTTGCAACATGAATTGACTGCTATGTCTATGTATAAAATGTAAATTATATACGTAGGTACTATATACATAACTGTGTGTCTAATAAAATAACACAATAAAAGAAAGACATGTAAAGTGTTTCAGACCAAGAGGCAATGAAAATGTTACCTGGTCGGAACCATATAAAAGATGGTATTAAAACCACCTATTGGCGTACCGGCCTCCCATAAGGTGAAGGTTCCTCATGTTATGTTAGACTATTAAGGATTGGCCAGTGGGTCGCTCCTCAGTGTTCCTCTTAGTTATGTGCGCATTACGGTACGATCAACATAGGGTCTCAAAACCAAAACATAATGAAAGATAAAAACGCAAGACTAAAAATGTAACCCATAAATGAGTATAATATGCACTAACACTATGTTTGATGCTCCGTGCTATGTTTTAGTTAAGTATGTTAAAGTATACTTAAGTATGTTTATGATGTTTAAGTATGCATTAAGTATACTTACGATATTAAGTATGTTTGAGTATGAATTTTAAATAATGTATGTTATATGTTATGCTAATGCTCTGTGCTATATGGTACGAGTATTTATAAGTCATGTATGAATGTTTGAAATTACTGGTAATTAGCTCATGAATTTGTTCATGTTGTAGGTAAGCAACCTGCATGCCAATAGACGAGATGATGGATGATGGGCGGGATCTGCATATGCCAAGGAACTGGGTGAGGGTTATAGTTCTACTACAAGTTTTCCGCTGAGCAGTTTATAAAGATTATTGAAATGATAACTTATGTATTTACAAACAAAAGCAGAATTTGAATGGATTTTGAAACGATGTATTTATGATGTAAATTAAGTTATGATAATGTAAGATATTTACTATAGTAAATATTTTACGATGGTAAAATTTTTAAGTTTAAAGTTAAAAAAAAAATTTATGTATACGTTAAAATGGAAAAGTTAAAATTAGTATGTTAAACAAAAAAAGTACGTTAAAAGTAAGTTGTCAGCGACCCATGAGGTGGCAGGCTATCGCAGTTGGCTTCAGAACTCGACCATGATAGTGTTGTTTAGCCTCCACGTAGGGCTGGCCACTACACCAACTGTTCGAAGCAAGGTGGGCCCATATACAAGATACCTAGCACAATATTGATATTTAGTCTTTTGACCAAAAATATCAACTTGTAAGTGGAACTCTCCATGCAGTAATCAAATATTGGCGATAAATCCTGTTAAATAATAGCCTTCCTTTGGGCTGACTATTGCTCACATGGAAAACTTTATAATTGTCATATATTTATTACCACAAGTATACCAATTATTTGGCTAAATAATAACCTTCGTTTGAGCCGATCATTATTCGCATAAATAACAAATATATATATCTTTATATTCCAAAACAAATTAACGTCTACAACAATTATTACTTTAGCAATAGTATTATTTCAATTAATTTATTTTGAAATGCAAGAAAATTAAGTGTAATAATAATTAAATGGAATTTCATTTTATATAATTAAATATCCAAATTTCTTTAATTAATTTGCACTTAATTTCATAATGGATTATAAATTAACTAAATGCCAAAAATCTCTGAAATTGGTTTGAAATACCCAAAATTGCCAAAATGGCAAATTTTTTTTTTTTTCTTTTCCTTATGGCCGCAGGCTTAGGCCGGCAACCTTCTCTTTTCCAGCCAAATGGGCCCGTGTATCCATGATGGCCCGAAGGCCTTCTTTCGTTTTTGGTTTTTCTTATGTCCGCAGGCTTAGGCCTGTAGCCTTCTCTTTTCGAGCCTTGGGCCCAAATGGGCCCATGTGTCCCTGATATCTTAAAAGCCTTCTTTCTCCTTTTTTTTTTTTTTTTTCTTTTTTTTTCCTTGTGCAGCAGCCTTAGCCGCCATTGTTCTTCATATTCTTCATTCACAAAAATTTCCAAAATCCTTTTTCCAGAAAAAAAAAATTCTAAACCATATATATATATATATATACACCGTATGTTCAAAAACAATTCCTTTAACCCTCAGTATATATATATGTATACGCCTAAATTCTTTTTCTAGAAAAAAAAATTATAAACCATATACATATATATATATATGTATATGCATATGTACCAAAACGTTTTTCCAAAATCGACAATTGCATATATATATATATATATATATGTATATGAAACCAAAGTTGTGCAAACATCAACGAAAAGAAAACCATATCACCGAAATTCATACACATATATATTCCAAGAATTTATTCAACCACATAATCCATATGTTAATCCGAAAATAGAAAAAGAAAATATCTCAATTATTCAATGTGATGATGGTTCTGATATCACTCATCGGAATTTTAATACTCAAAATAGTTTGACACCGTACACATAATTGAGGAATCATCACACCAAATTACTGAGAAAAATAGATTAAACAAATACTTGTCTCCATTAATGAAGCCTTAATCTTTAGTAGAAATCACTACAAAAATATAATGTAGAGGTTATGGTATTACTCAATCAAACCTCTAGTTTTTTTTATAGGGTGCTCTCTCTCAAGATAGGGAAGAGAAGGAGGTTCTTAGAGTTTTGATATGTTGGAAACCATAACCCTTAAAAGTTCTTTATATATTGTCCTATTAGACATCAATTATACCTAATTGGATTAATATTAAGTATCCACCCATTTAACGAATCTAATTGGACTTTTTTGATTCGACCACTTAATTTTGTCCAATTAATTAAATAGTTTGATATGATTTGTAATAAATATGTTGCCTATTACTATATTAGGAAATAAAATAAAATTTCCTAACAGGCAAAAAAGAAAAAAAAAATCTTAATTCTAAACGAGAGCACTAAAACTCTAATGAAACCACAGGTATTAATTAGGACTTGTTAAAAATCAATCATTTGCCCTTAGGAAACATGCCCATCCCTGGAGGAGTAGGCGTGCACAAATCTTTTAAAGAGATCTGTTACATGCTAGCTTTATAAACCAAAGTCCAAATTCCCCAATTATGATCCAACAATTGGAAATCAAGATTTAATTTAGAATTAGATTAGACTTTTATTTAATTATTACCATTATATTAAAAATATTTGAATTTGCATTTTGGATTGATATTGAAAACAGTCATCTTAATACCTCATTAAATATTATTGCAGCTATATAAGTTTTAATAGTCAGAATCTTCTCTTTTTTGTTTGGCGGGGCGATTCCAATTGTCCCTAAAACGACCATCCAACCGGTATGCTGATCAAAATGGTAAGCCTTTTTTCCCTCCCCTCGTGTAGACGCCATTCTGAAAGGCCCATTTGAATGGAACAGGCCAGATGCTGCAAAATGGTTGAAACAAACAGTACTTAAGTTGCACTCTCAACTTATTTAAACATTATTAAGAAGCTACAATACATAAATAATATGGGGATTTGTCCATTTATAAGGTCAAACCGTGTCATTATCCACAATGATGTCCATAAGAAATATAATAAGATCTAATCATAATTTTTTTATATTAACATTGAGTTATTATTCTATTATTGATAAATGTTTCCATATCAATTAGTAGCAAAAGATTTCATTTGCCAATGAATGAATGACAACTAAAAGGTAATACAAAAGTTGATATTAAAATCGATGTCTTATCATTAATTGATCTACCAAAAAATTGGATTCAATTAATTAGCTCCTTAATTACATTTTGATCTATGAATTCTATTAATTCTCTTATACGCACGTAATTTACTTGTGATCTAATCTAAAACATAATTGGTTCATTTCATACCCGATATCAAATAGGTTTTATGCCTCATAAGCATATTATTTTCCTTCAATATGAAGTTTGAGTTCATTTCTATGACTACTTTGACCAGTTATCACGTTATTATGTCTTCAACTTCGAGATTTTGATCACTGAATTCATCTCATCTATTTATAAATCAAAAACCACAATGAATTGATGTACAAGGAATGGATGTCAATCCATAAATCATTCGGGATTAAAGTTAGTAGATAAGGAACAATGAATACCATGGTCTAATTCTTTTTCCATGGACTAGTTAAAAAAATTATGACTAATAACAGTCCAATTCAAAGTATTCAAATATGTCATGGCCAATAACCCACCAAAAGAAGGGATCGGTAAGATATTCCATATGATCTCCTTTTTCTTTTATAGATAGATTAATTATCTATTTTTTTATATTTATTTCAGTATTTTTTAAATTATTTTTTGAAATACTACTAATACTAAATAGGCTAAAAAAATATTGATTTATAAAAATAAATTTATTTTTTTATATTTATTTATTGTTTGAAATTGTAAATTTCAAATAAGAATGATATTTATTCTAATTAGGTATTGGCTCTTATATTAGGGAATTTGTAGACATTTATTGCTCTCCACTGAGCTTTCAGAATAATATGTTTCATGTTACGTCAGTTTGAATTTGCTCGATCTTTTCAATTGTGCCCTTATAATGCAATCGCATTCTTCACTCCAATTCCGTTTTTTGTTTCTGTATTCTTGATTTATCTATTAGATTAGTCTGGTTAGTTCTTTGCTTGTAGCTTTGGCATAGCAGCTATATTTTGATTTACCCTCCTTTTCAATTCATAATTGGACATTGGACATTGAATCCATTTTACACGATGGAAGTTGTCGGGGTGGGTGCTGCTCTACTATGTGTTATTCATGGTGCTACCATAGAAAATACTTTATTTGAAAATGATGATAGTGCAAATACATTCCCTACTTTTAACCCTACTATATATCAAATTATCCTCTTTTTCCAAGGGTTACATAATTGGACATTGGACATTGAATACATTTCACATGATGGAAGTTGTCGAGGTATTGAGTGCTACTCTACCATGTGCTATTATGGCATTACCATAGAAAATACTTTATTTGAAGATGGTAATGATGCAAATACATTCCCTGCTTTTAACCCAACTCAAGCTGAATAAACTTATTCAATGGTTACTACTAACCACTTTTGGTCGCAAATCTTTGGGGTTGCATTTTTTAATAAATGTTTATCACATTTATTTATGTTATTTGTACTAGTAACTATTTTATGGATGAGTGCTCTTGGAGTAGTCGGTTTCGCTTTAAATCTACGTGCCTATGACTTCGTTTCTGAAGAAATCCATGCTGTCTTTCTTTTGTTATTGCATGTATTTTTGTGTGTGCTCACAAGTGAACAAATCACCACAAGTAATAAAGTGAAAAATGTCATGTATCATCCCACAGAGATTAAAATTAAGAAACTAACTAAGTATCATAATTAAAATGATCTAATTTTATTGAAGCAATCAAAATTGAAAAGAAAATAAAACTAAACGAATAATGAAAACTAGAAATTGAAGAAATAAATACTAATGAAGAAAATGGGCTAAAGGGAACTCATGGAGAAAATGGAGCTAGGGGTCTTGGTTTCACTTTACCAAGCAATGTTTATCCAATTCAAAAGCTAGTTAACAAATTTCATTCAAATAATCAATTATTGGTTTCCAAAATTAATTTCGCTTCCTCTTCAAAGTGTCAAGTAAAACAATATGCATAACAAATCAAATGAATATCCCTATAACTCAATTAATTGGACATTCATTAAGCTCAAACCTATTCTATTGATTACTCAAATTATATTAGTCTCCCAAACTCAATACCATTTAGATTGTCTTTCTCAAGATCCAATATGTGCAAAAGACTTTTCCAATATTAACTCCACATATCCAACATTTCTAATAAATTTTGTAAATAAATTATAACAATAAGCAAAGAGAACACAAATGATTTTAAATGAAATTCAATGAACTAGCATTTAGTCTTCAAAATAATGCTAAGATAAAGCTACATCAACCCCCTGGCAATAAAAGTTAAGCTATCCATCAAGAAATCCACAACAAATCCCATAAACAATTCCAACATAATAACCATTGTTTAACTCAAAAACGAAGAATAACTACAAGTTCAAAAGCTAGATAGAGAGGAAGAGGAGAAGAGATGAACAACTAGTTGAAGAACAAGTTTCCAATCTTTTAACTTCATTGGGTCTCTAAGTAAGCCTCTAAATCCTCAAGTTTCTCTCTCTTTTTGTATTTGAAAGATAGGTCTCCAAAAGCTCTTTTCCTTGAATGTGCTTTTTTTTTTTTTTTTTCACTACAACAATCAGGGTTTTTTGCGAGAATAAAATGTCATCACAAAAAATCAAAAGTCGCCGCAAAAAACACTTTTGCAACGATATGTCGTCGCATTTAAGTCGACGCTAATACCCTGTTACAAATGATTTTTTTGTGATAAAAAAGCATTGTCGTAATAATAATAGCGACGACAGTCATCACCAAAATGTCATCGCAATTAAGTTAATGAAATATCAATCAATCTGACATGACAGCCATTTTTAGTAACAACAAAATTTAAAAATGTCATTGCAAATATATTGGATCTAACCACATTATTTGTGATGTAAATTCGTTAAATGTCATCATTAATTAATTATTTTTTGCGACTACATTATAAATTTTGTCGTCGCAAATAACTTTTTTTTATTTCAATTTTATTTTTTTAATAATTTATTTTTATTAATTAATTTGATATTTTATTGATATATATTATTGTTTTATACTTAAATTCAAAATTAAGTTGAAATATGTGAATTATATTAATGAAAATAAATAATAATATTAAAAATATTAAATTAAAGTCATATATTTATTAAAAAAAAGACCCAATAAATAAAGTAAAATGTATTCAATTGTAAAAAAAATACATAAATAATAAATACTGATTCAAATTCTTAAATTTACAGCAGCATCACTAGCATCATCATCATCATCATCATCATCATCTTCTGCAGTAGCTATCGGAGGCGAAGAACCTGAAGGGACATATGGTTCTGGCAGGGGGACAATTGGGAATTGAATATTTAGACACATCTCAGCCAACATCCACTACATAATCTTGCGGCTCTCGTACAACTGTAGATTTCTCTTGTATTATCGTTGCAAGTACTATTCTACATATGGGTTAACATGAGCTGAAGATCTACCATCAAATTGTGAACTAGAAGATGAAGAAGTGCTAGCGCCAGACACAATATTACGCGGAAATGTAGGGCCTACGCCAATTGTATGTCCTCTACATGTACCCAAGACATACTCCATAATGCCTTCCTCATCTACAGACGTTGGAGTGGATGATCCAAATGCCGACTGTGTCCTTTGGGTTTCCCTCTCCTCCTCTATCGCATGCTACACATAAAAAAGTAAACATGTATTATAACTACATGATTTAATTTGAATAAGAAATTATAATATTAAAATAAAAGGACCTACACATGTCTGCTCGACTTGAGGGTTTACCCAAGTATCTTGATAATGATACATGTCACCCTAATTGTCTATGACAGACATCGACTGTTGGGTTCCTGTTTTCGCCTGTCCAACAATTTAAATATGTTAATATAGTATTATTATATTACCAAAGAAAAGTTTTTATAGAATAGGAAATTAACAAAATCTTACTAACCTTCTTCTGACGATGTTGGCTAATTGATATGTGATCATGTAAGCTGGACAACTTCTGGTTGCTGTGATTACCTTTGTTTATCTTCTATTTTTTTTTTTTTTGGTTTATGATTATAGTTAGTATTAGTAAAATTATATATAATCTATTACCATTTTAGTAGTTGTATAATTGCCTAAAACTTGTTAGACATGAACCTATCTCAACAGGGACCCCAGTGATCTTGATTCCTAAGGTTAGTAGGGGGTGGATCTAACCGACTTTTCATTTGTTGCCCCACTAAGAGCTTTAAAGTGGCTGTGAAGGTTGCTCTTACAATCTTTATAACATTTGGAAGCATCCCTATCAACTACAGAATAGAGAATATTATTCTTGTAATTGTAATTGAGATTAAACTAATCCTACAATACAATAAAAATACCTTAGTTGATTTTATTATGAAAAACTTTTGAAAAAAATTAATAACAGTGAAGTGAAACAATACCAGCATGCACTCTTGAATTTTTCTCTTGTAACGAGGGTCAAAATCTTTCCAGGTATTGTGATATGGCTCACATATATCCCTAGTGTGAATACTGATCGCACTATCAAACCAGGAAGTATACTCACCAAGTGCCTTCCAAGTACCTCCATCATCGTTAAACTTTATAGTGATCTTTCCGTCCCTCGCCAATTAGCTACGATATCATGACCTTTTGCCTTCCCTCGACCTCTACGTCATCGAAGTACGATGTTCGTAGCTGTGAACACAAATCACAGGTAATTTTAGTATAATGTTTACTAATTATACAGTAATGATTGGATGATTTTAACAAAAATTGTAATTATGTAATCATAACATACCCAACTTGTAGTGTGATGGTAATCTAGAAGGGCCAAGTAGAGGCTACACTCCCCCTGAAGAGCTAGCTGACATCAAAACTAGAATAGATATATCAGCCTATTAACAAATTAAATTTAGTTAAATAACAAACTTGAATCCATACTTTGCATATATTAATGCTTGTTTGTGAGATTAAAAAAAAGTATTAAGAAAAGTAATAATCAACCATCATAATATATTTATTCTATTTATCGTCACTGCTTATGTTGTGAATGTTGTCACCCTCACTGATGTCATCATCATCTTCAAAATCAATGAATTCTTCTTCTTCATACTCTTCTAAAGTTTCATCATCCTCTCCCAGCATATCAAAGTCAGTCTCTAAAGTGGTGAACTTGTCTTTGAAGATTGCCTCAATGTCGGATGTGACAACATTAGATGTTACATTCAATCGATTCCACGCCAATGTGTTGATATCAAGTAGTTTCACAACTAAGTCAACATTTGAAGAATCAGTATGTTGAACAACTATCATGTCGTCTACATCCGGTTCTGGGATATCCCATCTATGCTGATGTCCAAAATGTTCAACAATTTTCTAGTTTGACCCGTTGAATAAATCATCCACATAAAAAATTTGTTCTGCTTGAGATGTAAGTATAAATGGTTTATTCTCGTACCACGAGTCCTTAACAAAAATGCTTATTTTGTTCTTGTATTGCTGGACTCTTTTTTTTTTTTTTTTTTTTTTTTTCTGAATTAGTGTCAAACCACTTACACTTAAAAAGAATAATAGAATTATAATTTATGTAAGATAATTCATAAATCTCGTCCAAAACTCCGTAACATATTTGGTCTTCTAGCCCACGAATAGAAATATCACTATTTTATGTAATTCAATTGATATCTCGATTGTATGTTAGATACTTGACTCCATTCACCACAAACCCCAAATGGCTTTTAGTAAATATGCTTGATCCAAAAGACAATGAAACCAATTGTATGATCACCTCTTATGCATTATGATCTTTAAGATTTGACACCTATCAATAGTATAAAAAATGTATTAGAAACCAATTGAGTCAGACTATTTGGATATTCAATTTGTTATGTACAAAATTGTAGGATAAGGGTATACCTTATTCCGAAAGCATCTTGGAAATTCCCTAGATTGAATTTCATCCGTTGATCCTATACGACCACTTTCCTTTAGCTCTTTCTTGTGTTCACTGTTTATTAGGAATTTTAGTGAGTCATACAATTATATTTAAAATAGCTACGTAATGAAATTTATTGTAAAACTTACTCAATGTATTGTTGAATTTCGGAACAATTCTGTAATATGTATCACTCGACTTTATTCTGCAAATTATTATCTAATGTGATCGGGGTCATTCTCCTGATTGGACGATACTGATTTTCAAAGACAGAAATCTTATTGATGTTACCATCTTTGTCCTCTACTCAATTTCTTTCTAATCTGTTAAATCTTGTCTCAATACCACTAAAATACATTGAACAAAACATCAAAGCTTCATTGACAATATATGCCTCAGCAATTGATCCCTCTAGTCATGCATGATTCCTGACATATTTCTTCAATGACCCAAGAAAGCGTTCAAATGGATATATTCACCTTAAATGCATAGGTACTCCGTAAATGGCTTTTTTTGGCAAGTGCATGACTAAATAGACCATAATATCAAAAAATACTGAGGGAAAATTGTTTCTAACTTGCATAAAATTAGTACAATATCCAGTTGGGCTTTCTCTAAATCACTTATTCTCAATGTCCTCGAATATATCAACTGAAAAAAACTACTTATTTCTATTATCACATCGACGATCTATTTTTTCATAAATGGTCAAATACCAATTGGTAATAATCACTACATAATGACATGACAGTCATGTGATTTTAACCCAATAATCTTATCGGTCCCCTCGATCACGTTTTTCTTAAGATTTAAAGCCAACCCATTCGGAAACCTTACTGACTTTAAAAATGCACAAAATTTTTTGATATCATCTAAGGTTAATGTATACAATGCATATGGTTTTATCCAACGATCACCTTTTTTATACAAATGCAGTTCCTTACATACCTCCATGTTTTGCAAGTCGATCCTTGCCTTGTTAGTATCCTTAGTTTTTCTGTCAATGTTCAAGATTGTGCCCAACAAGCTGTCACATACATTTTTCTCAATATTCATTACATCTAAATGGTGGTGCACTAATAATGAGGTTTAGTAAGATAATTCTCAAAAGATACTTTTCTTCATCCAATTAAGCTCTGTCGGATGTCTCTTTTATTTCTTACCTTTATATTTTTCATGTTTTCTAGGTAATCTGAATCCAACCTAATCTAACTGAGCCAATATTTGCTGGATGGATTTTCGAGACAGAGGAGGTCATTGTTCAACATTACCATCAATCTTTTTGTTGTTTCTCAATCTATGATTAAGTGGAAGCCATTGCTGATACCCAACAAAACAAGTTTTACTTGTTATATGGTTAAATGTGGTTCCATCGTTATAGGGCGAACATGCTAAATACCCTTGACCACTCCAGCCAGATAAACTACTATAGGCAGGGAGGTCATTCACTGTCATCAACAACACAGCTTGCATCTGAAATGATGTATTCGAAATAATATCGTGCACAATAACCCCTTCATCCCATATTTCTTTTAACTCATCCACAAGAGGCTTTAAGAATATGTCCATGTCTTTCTAGGAGCAGTTGGACCAGGTATCAACAATGTTAACATCTTTTATGGGTCATTGGTGTATAACCATGGAAGCAAATTATAAGCAATCATAACCACTGGCCACATACTATATGAGAGACTCATATTTCTGAATGGGTTAAACCCATCAATAGTTAACCCTAATCGAACATTTCTCGGTTCACGTGCAAAGTCAGGATGCTTTTCATCTAGCTCTTTCTACTTTTTACCATCAACTGGATGACACATTACATCCTCATCCTTTGATTGGCCACATATGTGCCACGTCATCTCTTTAGCAGTGTGCCGATAAGCATACAAACGCTTCAATTGATCCTTTAAAGGGAAATAACGAAGTACTTTCCACGGCACTTTCTTTCCGTTTTTACTTTTCCATTGACTTGTACTACAGACTAGATATAATTGCAAATCAGCATTCTCCTTCCAAAACAAAGCACAATTGTACTACAGACATGAATTATTTCATAGCTCAATCCTAATTTACTCAGTAGTTTTTTTGACTCATAATAAGAAGTAGGTAACTTGTTCCTATCCGGAAAAGCATCTTTCAAAAGTTTCAACATCTCATCCATACACTCATTAGGCTACTTGTACAACACCTTTAAATGTATCAATTTCACTAAGAAATTCATAGATTAATATTTAGTGCAGTCTAGATACAATCCCACTTGTAGCTTAGCTAATAGATCCTTGAATTCATCATACTACCTATCCTCCATACCTACTTCTGTCTCACCCAATATATCATCATCTTTATCAATTCCAGCAACATCATTTATTACTGCAAACATCTCGTCAAGTGATTCATTGACAATTGAGTCAATATGTGATATCGGGTCAACTTCACTGTGGTGAATCCATTTAGTATACGTCGTATCAAAGCCAAATCGATGTATGTGCACACTGACTATTTCTACTAGCATCATCTAATGATTTCTATACCTGATGCAAGGATAACTAATACCCCCAATGAAATTTGTATAGTTCTTTGTGATCTTGATAAAAGAGGACAAGCCATCCTAAAACTCATCAGACAATCGGTTCCTCTTATATATATCCAACTCTTATCTATTGGTATTTCAACCATAGACACAATAGCATACACAATCGTTAAACTCAATCATATAATGTATGTATGCATGCATATGTAATTCAACACACCACCTTTACTCCAAACCTACAAGGTAAGGCCTTATCCTATTTAGTATTGTAATCTACGTATTGTATCACTCATCCCACAATGCCTCTTTTCTGTTGAAATTTCGGCAGCATCTCCCTGTAGTTCTTCTAAGAGTGCTATTATATGTTAGGAAATGCCCTAAGTATTAGAGACATTTTGATGTATTCATTTTGAACTGGATAATAAAATTATACTTAAAGGTTATTCATTACATTGCTATCTGTCCTCGTCTTATTTACATGTTAAAGTAAATGTAAGCAAATATGGCTCACTGACTGCTTGTGTTAAAACTGTTAGAACGTTGCATGCAATGGATTTTTGTATGCGAGAAGACAATGTTCTAAAGTTAGCAGTCTAAACTATGGTCTGTAGTCTATGGGGTTAGACCGAGCATCTAACTCATGTTAAGACTATTATGTTCTAAAGCCTTGGAGGGGACGGTCTGTCTTGACTGTCTGGAGCTGGACTCCCAAGTAGAGACATGGATATGTTGCTTGGTGGTGACATATTAGACCGGGACTAAAGCATGATTGATCTACGTAGTCCGCTATGAGTGGATCAATCTGCTTTTGACGTTCATTGTGCAATAACCTTAATCCTGAGTAAATGAACTACTTCATGTATATGACTTGTGTACTTTGATGTTCCAATGGCTAAAGCGTCTCAGAGGTAGTAAGCTTATAGACCGGTTCGTTGGGTGCATGACTTGTATACGATGAAGGGTTTGTTTGTAGATATCGGAATCATAGCTCTGAGGAGTTAAAGGTATCCTCTTAAAGGCATTATACTGAATGTGAAAATGGACAAGGCCTTGGGTCGTCTGCTGGGCGGATGACTTCTTATTCACATATGGTGAATAATCATTTTCTTGATTCGGTAGTATAATGGAACTTTAAGATAGCCTGATCAGTAGGATTAAACGGACTTTGACCTAAGGCTGATCATGGATATCATATGAGGGTTTTGCATATATGACAAGGTCATTGGATGGTAGCTAGTCACAGGCTTACGTAATACGGTATATAATTGGGAGTTCAGTTTCAGGTTTATAGTGGTGTGACTCTGAAATTAGTGATCATATGATTGAGTTGTTCGGTACAGAATGATGATCATATGGAATCACGGGAGCCCGATTATATATGTCCAATCAGTCCCTCTACTAGCTCCACATAATTCCTTAACGTTTGGCAAATTGATTTGTGTATGCTATTGGCTAGTTTATTATGCATGGATGGTGATGACACAGGATTAGGATGGTAGACAAGATTCTCTCCGGTTGGATTCAGACTTTGTTTTGGATAATAGAGTACACAATTATTCGAACTCCAAATAAAGTTGCCATGATTTTATTTGAGATTGGATTGGAGTTGTAGAAAATTATCCATGAGAACAAGAATATGAAACACAACCGTTTTGTGGAATTTGAAATTTGAATTTTGAAATTTGAATTTTGAATTTTGAAATTTGAAATTTGAATTTTGAAATTTGAATTTTGAATTTTGAATTTGAAATTTGAATTTGAAATTTAAATTTGAAATTTAAAATTTGAAATTTGAAATTTGAATTTGAAATTTGAATTTGAAATTTGAAATTCAAATTTTGAATCACAGTCCAAGTAGGATTCGAATTTGTTGTGGAAAATCCACAAGGTTTGAAATTCGAATTTGAGTTGGATTTGGAGAGGATAATCTTGTTAGAATCCTACTTGAATTTTGAATTCAAATCCCAACAAAAGTGGGCGAATTTTTTGAGGATAATCCTCAATGGAAAATTCGGTTTTTGTGGATAAGATTCAAGGGTAAATTCAAGCTTCAATCCTAGTTGAATTTGGATTCTCTCTACTCCCTAAAAGTGGCCGAAATTTTGGAGCTTAAATCCTAGGAAATTCGGTTATTTTTGGATAAGGTTGAGATGAGATTTAGCTTGAAAAATCCTAGTGGAATTTTGATTCTTCCTTATCCTAAAAGTGGCCGAAAATTTGGAGAAGATTTTCTTCTAAAGATTTCGGATTTTTTGGTTGAAAAAGGGAGATAAAATTCTAGTTAAAATCTTGTTTAGATTTGGATTGGATTTGTCCTAGGAAAACCGAATTTAATTGTGGAGATTCTCCCTTGGAAAATTCGGATTTTTTGGTTTGGATAAGGGAGAAAATCTTTTCCTAGTCCAATTCGAATTCAGAGAATCACCTCATGCAGGTCTATAAATAGAGGTCCTGCCACTCCAGTTCTCTCAGACCACAGACTCTCAGGTGAGCAGGCTTATTGTTGCACAGCTCATCGTGACAATAAAGTTCTTTAGAGATCTGGGTGGTCGGAAGAAGACTAGCAGTGCTAGCATACCGATCGAGGTTCAGAGTGCCCACACACTCAGCCATTCGGGAATTGGAGAATAGTAGAGAAGGCTAGTTGGTTGAAGCCTCCGGTCATTCTCCTCCTGCATATTGGCGTCCTTGAGGTATGAGTTTTAATTGTTGTTAATTTATTGTATATGGCATCATGAGATATTTAACGATCTAAAATTTTTATTGTTCCGCTGCGCCACTCTGATACGTTTTTACCGGTTTATTTTCCTACATTATACACACATCCGAAGAACAAAAAATGACGTACCGAAACATCTACCAAAGGCTCAAGTGAAATATAATCACAAACACGTTAATTACAATACTAAATTGTCTAAATGGGATAATTGAAGCATCGATCACTACATAACGATCCTTGAACGAGTTTAAAGGTAATTTATAAATGCAAATACAAAATGCAAATCAACAAGTCGTACCCACATACAAAATTTGTATTTTTTATTTTTCTAACTATAAAGTTACAAGTCACAACATAAAGAACAAAAAAACTATATGCTAAATTTTATATAAATTTATGGTGTTTTACAAAAATGTATTAATTTTATTTTTATTCTAAATACATTTTTAATTTTACACTTTTTTTTTCCTTTAAACATATTTCAATATTAATATTAATTTTTTTTATTTTATCATCAAATTTTTTTGTAAATGCTTATTATACATTTATTTATATTTTTATTAACAAGTTTTTTCTAATATTTATTACATAATTTTATGTTCATTCTTTTTTACATTATATCAATTTATTTATTATATTTAATTAAATTAAATATGATTATAATTAAGTATTTATTTATAATTGTTTTTATGTTTATTTATGTGATTTTACATAATTATTTTGTAACAAAGATATATATAAATCATTAATTTTTAAGCTATTCAATTTTTATTTATAATTATAAATTATAAATTATGATCAAAATATTATTAATTTTAAATTATTAACAATTTTTATTATTTACCCATAAATTTAATTTATAATATTATTAATATAGTTTCAAAATTTTCTTATTTAACCAATCCTAATTTTTATATATTTTATATAACCAAATTTAACATCAATTGAACAAATTAATTTTTCAATATATATTCTCTAATAACAATTTAATCATTTAATATATATAAATTTAACATTAACAAACAACTAAATCAAAATCCAATAACACACTACAACACTACATTATCATAATCTAGATATTAATCTTTATATATCCAAATATAACAAATAATTTAATTTCAACATCAACAAAACATAATTTCATTGAAAAACAAAAAAATTAAAATTTACAAAAATCCAAACCCATTAATAATGGGGGTTGGAAAGCGGCGGCGACAAGGTGACGACGACTTGTGACGATCCAAGAGGGGTGGTGGCAGCGGTTGTGACGAGCGGCAAAACGAGAGAGAAAAAAGGAATAAAGGGAGAAAGGTTAGAAGATTTAAGGGAGAGAGGTTAGGAGAGATGGTTTTGGATCAAAGAAAGAGAAAAGGAATGATTTTTTGGCTGAGAGAGAGGCCAGCAACAAGCAGAGAAGAAGAGAAAATGTAGGAAGAATATCAGCGAAAATTAGGAAGAAGGCTCAGGGAAAATTTATATGCCGTCGCAAAAAAAAACTTGTCATCGCAAATGCTGATCAAAATGATGTCGTTTTGCACAGGTCATTAAATGTACAGTAGGAATATTCCATAAATGTTCTAGAATAATTAAGGAAAAATTTGTTGTTGCAAATACTGTAAAAAACCGCCAAATAATCTGTCATTTTTTTTGTCAAAATTTGAATTTAAATTTTGTTTAAGACGACATATCGTCACAAAAAATAAACAATAAATTCCCAATTGTTGGTTGATAACAACTGTAAATGATAGGTATTTGCGACGACATGTCATCTCAAATAACCATTATTTTTTTGTCAAAGTTTGAATTTCGAATTTATTTGCGACGACATGTCATCGCAAAAATGGTAGCTTTAAGCGATTGGTATTTGCGATGACTTGTCATTGCAAATACCCTATTATTTTTATATTAATATATGAATATCGTTTTTATTTGGGATGATATGTAGTCGCAAAAAATAAAATAATAAATTTTACATTGTTGGTTGATGACAGCTATAAATGATTCGTATTTGAATGACTTGTCGTTGCAAATACCTCATTATTTTTCATCAAATTTGAATATCGTATTTATTTGCGATGATATGTTGTCACAAAAAATAAAACAATAAATTTTCAGCTATTAGTTATTGATAGCTGTAAATGATTCATATTTGGGACGATTTGTGGTCATAAATATCCCATTATTTTTTTTGTCAAATTTGAATATCGTATTTATTTGCGATGACAGATCGTCACAAAAAACAAAATAATAAATTTTCAACTATTAGTTGTTGACAGTCGTAAACGATTCATATTTGCAACGACTTGTCATCGCAAATACCCAATTATTTTTTCGTCAAATTTGAATATCGTATTTATTTGCGATGACATGTCATTGTAAAAAATAAAATAATAAATTTACAACTGTTATTTGTTGATAACTGTAAACAATTCATATTTGCGACGACTTGTCGTCGCAAATACCCCATTATTTTTTTGTCAAATTTGAATATCGTATTTATTTGCGACGACATTATTTAGTGATGACGACAGTTAATTGAAGGGAAATATTTCACGTTATTATTTTTTTACTGGGAAACTTTTTGAACCTATTTACCAAGATATGTCGTCGCAAATAATGAATTATTTGTGACGACATATCATCGTATTAACTAATAGCGATGACATGTCATTTTTTGTATAAATTCTTTTATTTGTGACATGTCGTCGCTAAATATTCATTATTAACGATAACAATTCTCGCTGCTAAAAGCCCCTCTTTTGTTGTAGTGTTCCCTCCCTTTTATATGCACTCTAAACAATGAAATTTCAATTGTAAAATTAAGTTGCACACGTCTACGGGCTACAGTGGGTGTTTTTTCTGGTAAAATGCTACTAAGATAGGGTTAGGAGAACCCTAAGTGCATCTCATGATCGCTGCAGTGGATCTCATGATCGCTACAGTGGATGTTTCCTCCGCTGTAGCGATTGCATTGATTAATAGGGGCTCACTGCAGCGGATAAAGATCTGTTGCAGCCTAAAACCATTCTATTCTCTAGTTCTTTTGAGCATTGCAGCAGGCAGAACATCCGCTATTGGAACATGAGAATAATTATAAAAAAAAAAGCACTAAATCTAGGTGAATCAATGCACGTTCAACTTCACGTTGTTGGATTTAATTGTCAAAAACCATTTTATAAGTTTGTTGGTAGTGCGTAATAGCTTTCTCTATCATAGAAATCTTGGTAAAATATATTAGGGTTTTTAAAAAAAAAAAAAAAAGAGAAAACTGAATTTCATTAAACTACTAAACGAGCTAAATCAGCTCTTACAAACGGACCAAGATAAGAAATTTTGATAAATAGTCTACCCAAATACTATCAATCAAACAATAAATAGTATATTGGATAAGGAAGTGAACTAAACATTTATCACGAAAGTGTAACTAACGATAATACTACCATTAATCACCCAAAAATCTAATGTTTCCAATTACATTGCCTATGAAGCCCAGTACACAAGATATCGGACTCCACCACAAAATTACCAAAGCCACATCGTTAGGCTAAGAAAAACCCTCCAAACCGCCAAACACTCACCAACATGTGGAGAGAACTTACCAAAGATGTGCCTTAACATTGCATAAACAACCATTACACTCTCATCTCTAGCCACCGCATCGACACTCCAAGGCATCATTGACAGCCGCATCAACATCGATTTATTGGAGGTAAACTAACGATTAATCACTCATTGATTTACCAAGTCATATCAATATTACATCAAAATTATTTATCATTCAAAGTCATTTTCTAAAAAATGTTACATACATTTTTAATTTATCGAAACTAAAGAAATTTACTTAAAGCTCGTCTTTAGTTTCCTTTCTCCCTACTATCCAAGTTTAAGGTGTTAAAAACCTCTTCAGAATATTAACTTCACAGTAAACCTATAATATATATATATATTTATATTATGTACTGGTATGGTTTCAAGAATATTATTCAGCTCGAAGATGTTTAAAAGTTGAGTTAAATTGTCGATTTAGAATTCACTCACATGTGAATTCATGTAGGTGGGTTCTCGTGTTTGTCAACTCAATTGACAGTATAGCCCGTGACCAAAACATACCCATCAAATAACTGTACCCACAAACATCTTACAGTACATTAGATATTCAAAGTAATTGCTCTTTTGTTTTGTTTTTGTTTTTTTTCTTTCTCAAGAGAAAGTAATTGCCTTTGGCTTACAAGGAATACTTCTCATCAAGTGTACTTAAAAAAAAATCCTCCAAATAGGCTTCCTCTTTCTTTAATATGTTGTCTTACTGCACTCAAGAAAGAACTCGGGAACAATAGTAGTCATAGATTCACATCTGCATATCCAATTCTACGATTGGAGAACTTAAAAAAGACCAATCTTGTTGACAGCAAATGGATTATTCCATTTGATAAAGAACTTGTACGTTGATTGCTTTTATCTTTCCATAGGCGATTCAGATCACCGGGTTATAGAAATCAGTTGGCATGGAACCGAATTTCAAAACAAAGCTACGTCATCCATCTTCATGGTCAAGTATGCGTTCTGCAGTCACAAGGTCTCTCAATCATTATTGCATACTCCATTTTGGATTTCCGTCTCATGTAACCCGCTATTGGATTACAATGTCGAA
The DNA here is from genome assembly GCA_035233585.1 of Antiaris toxicaria. Classification (NCBI taxonomy): domain Eukaryota; kingdom Viridiplantae; phylum Streptophyta; class Magnoliopsida; order Rosales; family Moraceae; genus Antiaris; species Antiaris toxicaria. Next base: position 20,188,841 of record CP141155.1, on the reverse strand, counting down.
TCCTCAACGAAAATTAGTTTTCTTGAGTTGCTGCGTAACTTATCAAGAATCCTCCAAGTTACAGCATCTGGGGCCAGTCCATTCCTTCTCATCTCTCTTACTATTTGATAAGCGTCATCTTTCAAACCTAGTTTACAAGCACTGTCAATTAGAATGTTATAACTGAAAATATTCGGAAAGACTCCAGAATCTACCAGTTCATAAAGGAAATGACAAGCTTCGCTGAATTTGCCTGAGCGGCAAAGCCCTTTGAGAATAGCTGCATAAACAAAATTATCGTGAACTCTTGAAGGCCAAATGATGTCATCCCAAAACCTTTTCGCTTCTTCTATTTGATTGGACTCGCATAATCCATCAATTATTATTGTGTAAGTGGTACTATCAGCCATTACAACTCTACCTACCATGGTGTTATAAATCCCCATCGCTTCCTTTGATCTCCGAAGTTTCAATAAACCACGCAGGACTGCATTATATGTCACCACTCCGGGGTTCAAGCCACTGTCAAGAATCATGCCATGGAACAAATCGAGAGAATCTTGGATTCTTCCAACGTTCAATAGACCAAAAATGATAGTAGTGAAGGTCACGAGATCAGGGGCAGAAAACTTGCCAATCTTCATATCATTTAGTACTTTCAAAGCATCGTCCACTCTCCCCATCTTGCAAAATCCTTTAATAACCGTGTTGAGTGTGATCACATCAGGTTGACACCCAGTTTGGAGCATAAAAACAAGTACATTCAAAAGCTCAGTTGCATTATTCATCAGACACAGAGCTCTCAGATATATGTTGTAAATTCTAGTTATATCAACTCCTCTCTTCTTGAGCATAATTTGAAGGACTTCCTTCGCCTTGTGAAGGTCTGATTCCAGGCAGAGGCATTCGACTAGAACCTTGTAAGTGTGCTCAGATGGGCAATACCCAAATCCGATTCCTTCTTCTAACAATTGATAAGCCCTCATACATCCACCCTCATTGCATAGTCCATGTACGATGGCATTATACGACAATAAGCTCGGAACCAATCCTCGTTTTCTCATTATGTAAACAATTCTCGAAGCTCCATGATGTCTTCCAGTTTTACAAAGAGAATCTATCATCTGTGCATAGGCAAACTCTTCATCAAGACTGTTCCCTTGAGGCATATCCTCTGCAATCGCGAACACCTCACTGAAAAACCCTTCCTTACACAAGGACTCAACAAGATTCGAGAATGCCGCATTATTCACAGACGGGTCGTCCTCACACTTCATTGTCTCCCATAGCTGGCGCATCAATCTTCTCCCGCGCTCGACATCTCTCATCCGCAAAACCCCGCGAATCAACACGCTGTACGTGAGCGAATTCGGAGGCACACCTCTCTCACGCATTTCCTCGAACACTTTCTGTGCATTACCCGGATCACCAACTTTACAATACCCATTGATCAGAGTCGTGAAAGTCACAACATTCGGACAATGCCCTCGATTCTGCAAATCAAAACACAACCAATGAGCCTCGCCAACCCTCGAAAACAAGCAGAGTTGGTCGATTAAACGGTTGTAATTAACCAAAGACGGCACAAACTCAGGCTTAGCACAAAGCAACTTGCGAAAAACAAGCAAAGTGCTATCTGGGCATTTCGAGCCGAGCAAACGGGCTATGAAAACATTGCAAGTGCGCTCGTCAGGGACGCAGTTTGAATCAACGGCGAGGATCAACCGGAGATGGGCTTCATCGAAGCGATCGGAGTCGCAGAGCGCGTGGATTACACTGCTGACGTTGAGCGAGTTGGGTCGGTAGCCGCGGAGGCTGAGGCGGTCGAGAAGGCGGAGAGCTTCGTCGACGTTTCGGTGTACGGTGCAGAGATTGTGAATCGTTTTGGTCCAGAACGACCTGTCGTCGACGCTCGCATGTTCTAGAAGTGATAAAGAGTTGTCTCGTTCGCGTTCGGATTGTCGTTTTGGTTGTTGATGTTGTTGAAGATGAGGAGAAAAGGCGTTGGTGAAGAAGAGCGGAAGAGAAACGCTTAGAGTTTTGTGTGGAAGTGGGAGTTCCAGGAGCGAAAGGCTTCTGAGGAACATTGTGGTTTCATGTTTGGAAGGAGATGGTATTGTGCGAACGAAGGAGGGAGACTAGGCATTTAGCCTCCGTTGGAGATAAAATTCTTCTACTGAAGATGGTGATTTTTAAAAACTAGATGCAGTTTTTTTTTCATTTTTTTAGAAAAAAAAATATAAAAATTATTATAAAAATTTTAAATCAGAGATGATATACAAAATACATCTTTACAAAACGAATATTTAATAACTCAATGAGGGCGTGCATTTCACTATAGCAACTCAGCATGCTGTCCATTTTGCCCTTTTTGTGCCTAGTTACGGTTTTATCCCTTACCCCTACTACCTTTGTGCTTTTGTGGCCTGGCCTTTTGGGCAATTTGGCCCTCAAATCCCTAGCCCCCCTTTTTGCGTTGTTTTTGCCCTCCCCTCGTTCCTTCCACCGCCCCTTCCTGTGGGTTCCTTTCCTCTCTCATTTGCTATGCTGGTCTCCTTCTGTTTTGCTTTTGATTTTTTTTGGTTTATTTGTGTTTGTCTTCTTGTTCTTGCTTCTCTCCTTGGTTATTCTTGCTTTATGCTTTTGGGCTTTGGGTTCTTGGCTAATTTGGCCGTGAAAGCCCTCGCCCCTTTTTGCTTTGCTCTTGCCCTCCCCTCATTTTGTCCGCCGCCTCTTTCTTTAGGTTTCTCCTGCTCTCTAATTTGCCATGTTGGTTCTCCCCTGTTTTTCTTTTGGTTTTTGGGTTGTTTTGGGGATGGAATCTCTAGCCCCCTTTATGATTTTTCATCGCCTCTTTTATCACCATTTGTGTTGGTGTTTTTTTGTCTGTTTTTTGTTTTTTGTTTTTTTTTCCCCTATTTTTCGGATTGCCTCTGTTCTTATGTTGGCTGATTTGGGCATGAAAACCCTAGCCCTCTTTTTACCTCCGTTGTTTGATTTGGGGTCAAAAACCCTAGCCCCTTTTCTGTCTCCCTCATTTGCCTTGCTGCCTCTCTTTTTTGGTTTCTCTTGCAACCTTATTTGGCATGTTAGTCTCCTTCTCTTTTTGTTTTGGTCTTTTGCCTGTTTTGAGAATGGGGTCCTCAGCCCTCTTTATCCTCTTTGGCCACCATTTCCATGTTGGTTCCTACTGTTGTTTTTAAGCTATTTGTGCATTTTCGTTGTTTCTCAGATTTGTCTCTCTTCTTGCAGGTTGTTGTTCAGTTTTGATTGGCATTTTTTGTTTTTTGCTCTGAATGTGAGTGCCTGCTTTCTTGTTCTTACTGCTTTTTATTTTATATTCTGGATGGTTTTTGATGTCGTTGGTTGCATGGAATGAAGTTTTTCGGGTGTATTTTGTTCGTGAATTATCTAGATTGTGATATATATGGTCTGTGATGTTTGTTATATAGTATATAATTTAAATATTTTGAATTAATGAATTCCATTGTAATGGGAACAGTTTTTTAATGTTGCCAATTACATGAAACCAGTTTTTTTTGGCTTTTTACTGGGTTGGTGTGTGCTGGTTTTAAGGATGTCAATGGGTACCCCGTTGTCCCATTTTGTGTTTTTTTGTTGGCTTAGTTAGTATTTGTAACCAAATTTGTGTATCTGGGGTTAGAATTCTATGGAGGTATTGCATGTGTGAATTAGTTAATTAGTTAGGTTTGGATTATATATTAATTGCAGCCAATGATTTTGTTACAGTGTTACCAAGCTTCTTTGCATTAGGCTTATACAGATGCAATTAATGGCCCTTTTTTTTTAGCACATGAGCCTAGAAAAATGTATCTACATCGCTTTTTGCTCTTTTGATTTTTAGATTTGTCTATATGTGGTTACGTGTTTGCATGTGATTACTCATGTATACATTGGTTTTACTGTATAGTTTTTTGGTTATGTATATAAATAATTTGCATTGTATTGCTTTGGTCATCATTATTGTATGAGTTTCCTTATTCGGCTTTGCTTAGTGTTGTTTCTCTTTATGTGAGTTCATTAACAGCTCTAAGTCTTACTTCTGTCTTTTTTACGCATGTGTTTGCTGAGGCTAGCATGGTTGACTTTGATACAGATCAGGTATCATTTATTGTTTCCTATGTATAAGAATCTGTCAATCCTTATTTATGATAAACTATTGAATTAGTATTCTTTTAAGTATATGTGTATGCGTGTATGTTGTACAAATATTTTGCATTTGTGCTATGATCAGTTTTACCTTCTTCTGTTTTGATTACTTTGTCAACTGATTGTTTATAACACTATTAGAACTTGTTTATCTTTGATAGGTATTTGTATGTCTTCGATCCTGCTTGTTCTTGCTCTTATTATCTCTCTGAGTCATAGATTAGGTTCTTGCTTCTGTTTCTTTTTCATTTTTTGGTTTGAAGATCCTAGGTTAAACATTCATTTTCTTTGTATACTTATTTATTCTTAACTTTATCATTTCTTTAATGTTTTTGTGTTGTTGATTGGTTGGCAATGATGAGTGCATATTCTTTAATGCATTGAGTTTGATGCTGGTTGTCCAAAAGTTGCTGTGAATGTCTAATTATATATATATATGAATACTTTTTGGCCAATTGTGATAACAAAGTTTTTATCATCTTATTATCTAAGCCCTCCTTTTTTCTTGATCCTCTGATTTGTTCCTCATCAAATAACGTAGTTTTTTTGCCCAACTCTTTAGCTGTATAGTTTTTGCAGCTCATGTGTAGGTTTGTCATGTATAGCCTTTAGACCAATACAATAATGCTCCCTTCTAAGCCTATTCCCTGTCTTAAAACTGATTTTCTGTACTTGATTACTCTATCTTGGTTAATTACATTATTATCAAACTACTTTATTCTCTAGTTGCACTATTTTAAAATTGATTTTACCCATTGGTCCATTTGGCTTTCTGCCTTCTTAGGGTGGGCTTCATGTGTGATTTGGGCATAAAAACTGGTAAGCCCCTGGTATTGTTCACAGAACAAATAAAAGAACCAACAATAATTTCCTCCACGAGGAAAGGGAAGAGTAGAAAACAGAGGAAATCCCTCCTGTTTAGTATTGCGTGAAGAAGATAGCATAAGGATACAAAGAATTCGAGAGCTCTGTAACTCTCCCAGAAAATCACCAAAAAAAACTCCTCTCCTCTCCTCTCCTTCTCTTCGCTCCCCTTTTATTTTTGCCCCCAGAATCCTTGTCTCGGTTACCACGCCCTCTCAAAACCAACTCACGTTTTACAGCCATTAGAAATAACAAACTGATTTCTAAAAATAACCAAAATACCCCAAAATGTCCAAAACAGACAAAAACAGTAACAGAAATAAAATGCAACCTAGAAAGACACGACTATCCTTATTTTTTATGGCGTCGAATATAAGTGAATCTTATTGGGGGTTTATAAGTACCCGCCGCCCAAAGCTTCACCTTGTCCTCAAGGTGAAATTCAGGAAATTGGTGCTGTATAACTTCCGATTCTTCCCAAGTTGCCTCACAATCCTCCAATCCTTCCCATTTGATCAAAACGTCTGGTCCCTTTTGGCCTGCCTGCCCCGGTCGTACTCCCAATACAGCCACGGGTTCTATCACCATCTCCATATCAGCATTCAAGTGAGGGGGAATTTGAGCAGAAGCACGGTTGATTCCAATAGCTCGGCGTAGTTGAGAGACATGGAAGACTGGGTGTATGGTAGTGGAAGTTGGTAGTTTGAGCTTGTAAGCAACTTGACCATATTTAGCTGTGATCTCATATGGGCCATAGAAGCGCGGTGCCAACTTTTCATTCCTGCGCATGGGTAAAGTCTTCCAGCGGTAGGGGCGAATCTTCAGATATACGAAGTCTCCGATCTCAAAATTTACATCTCGGCGTTTGCTGTCCGCGCGCATCTTCATCTTGTTCTGTGCCTTCAATAAGTGCTGTTTGAGTTCGTCTAACACCGTGTCCCTTTCTTCCAATTACTGCTCCACATCCGAAACTTGAGTTGAACCACGGCTAAAGCGAATCAGCGGAGGGGGGTCTCGTTCGTAGAGAATACGGAATGGGGTTGTTTTTGCCGAGGTGTGGAAGGAGGTATTATACCAATACTCCGACCATGCCAGCCATTGCATCCATTTGCGAGGCTTGGAAGAAGCAAAACAGCGGAGATAGGCCTCTATACATCGGTTGACCACCTCTGACTGTCCATCCGTTTAAGGATGGTAGGCCGTGCTTCTTTTGAGAGTTGTTCCTTGTAGTTTAAACAACTCAATCCAAAATATGCTGAGAAACACCTTGTCTCTATCCGAGATGAGAGATCGTGGAATGCCATGGAGTCGAATTACTTTGCGAAGAAAAGCAGCAGCGACAGTTTTGGCGGTAAAAGGATGCTTAAGGCGTATGAAATGGGCATACTTGCTCAAGCGATCCACTACCACCAGTATTGTGTCGTATCCATCGGATTTGGGTAACCCCTCAATGAAATCCATAGTGAGGTCCTCCTAGACCTGTTCAGGTAACGGTATAGGCTGAAGTAGTCCAGCGGGAGACAATGTTTGAGTCTTGTTAGCCTGACAGACCTCGCATCTAGCAACATAGTTTTGGATGTCACGTTTCATTCCCATCTAATACCAATCAGAAGAGAGACGCTTGTAAGTTTTGAAGACCTCGGAATGGCCTCCGATAGGGCTATCATGGAAGGCTTGCAATAATTTTGGAATGAAGGGAGAGTCTCTGGGGATGACTAATCGTCCCTTATAGAGTAGGCGGCCATGTTCTATAGTGAACCCCGACTTAGCGGAGTCTTGCTGAACGAGTCTGGACTTAATCTGCACGAGTTGCTCATCTTGATCTACTTGCCTCATTAACTCTGCCAGATCGAACGGTAAAGAAATGGATATCGCCGCTAGTGTCATATCCTTTGTCATGGCCGAGGGTCCCTGTAATTGTCGAGATAGCGCATCAGCCGCTTTATTCTCCAAACCTAGTCGATGTTGAATCTCAAAATCGTACCCAAGCAATTTGGAAAGTCACTTTTGATGTTCCCAGCTCACCAACCGTTGCTCTAGTAGGAACTTTAAGCTCTTTTGGTCGGTCCGAACCACAAATCGTCTTCCTAACAAATAGGGTCTCCACTTTTGGATTACCAATACAATCGCCATCAATTCCCTTTCGTATATCGACTTCAAGCGAGCTTTAGGAGATAACACATGCCTGTAGTAAGCCACGAGTCGTTGGCTTTGCATAAGGACCGCCCCAAGTCCCGTTCCAGATGCATCGGTTTCTAGCACGAAGGTCTGCGAGAAATCTGGTAAAGCCAAAATGGGTACTGTACTCATAGCCTCCTTAAGTTGGCTAAATGCCTCATCGGCCTCGGTGGTCCATTTAAAATTGTCCTTCCGAAGCAAAGCTGTTAAAGGGCTGGCAATCCTCCCATATCCTTTTACAAACTTTCGGTAATACCCCGTTAGTCCCAAAAATCCCCTCAACTCACGCAGGGTACGGGGCGTTGGCCACCCCATCATTGCCTCAATCTTTGACCGATCTGCGGCCGCCCCGTCCGAGGATACAATATGTCCCAAGTACTCCAGTGTTGTCTTCCCAAAGCTGCACTTCTTTTGATTAGCCAATAGTTGATGTTGCCTCAACGAGCTAAGCACAGTAGTCAAATGGCATGCGTGTTCCTCGAGTGTGCGGCTGTGCACGAGGATCTCATCGAAGAAGACAAGTACGAATCGGCGTAGGTATGGCTTGAAGACTTCATTCATGAGAGCTTGAAATGTTGAGGGTGCATTGTTTAGCCCGAAGGGCATAACGAGGAACTCAGTGCCCCTCGTGTGTCCGAAAGGCCGTCTTGGGCACATCCTCAGGTCGAACTCTAATCTGGTGGTACCCCGAACGTAAGTCCAACTTGGAAAAGACGCAGGCCCCACAGAGCTCATCCAACAATTCGTCTATGACAGGAATCGGGAACTTATCGGGTACGGTGGCGTTGTTGAGTGCTTGATAGTCGACACAGAACCTCCAACTCCCATCCTTCTTTTTTTGAGTAACACCGGACTCGAATATGGATTGGTACTTGGCTGTATGATCCCTGCCCTCATTATTTCCCTAACCGGTCGTTCTATTTCATCTTTTTGAATTTGTGGATAGCGATACGGTCTAACATTAATGGGAACGGTACCTGGTTTGAGTATTATGGCATGGTCCTTCGCTCGAACTGGAGGTAGCCCTTGGGGTTCAGAGAAGACATCCTCAAATTGTTGTAAAACTTGCTAGATTTCTACAGGAATCTTCTCCTGATTTTCTTTCTCTTCGACTACCACCGAGCCGAATTCAACCAGAATTCCATTTCCCTCTACCCTGAGTACCTGTCGCATTGCCTTCAACGAGATCAAAGTCTTGCTTAAGCTGGGGTCCCCTTGAAGGGTCACCACTCGGTCCCCAATCGTAAACTCCATGGTTAAAGTAGACCAATTAACATGCATTCCTCCCAACGTTTCCAACCATTGCATGCCTAAAATTACATCTGAGCTTCCTAGTTCCATAGGCAGGAAATCTTCAACCACCTTGATCGTAGGAAGTGAAAGCAACACTCCCTTGCAAAGTCCTTTCCCCATAACCGACCCCCTGTACCTAGCATCACCCCATATTCTTCAGTTTTCGATACTGGTAAACCCACCTTCCTTACTATTTGTGAGGATATGAAATTGTGTGATGCCCCACTGTCAATTAGCACTACCACCGCCTGGGTTCCAATCGTCCCTCTTACCTTCATCGTTTTTTATGTAGTTAATCCCATTACGAAGTTGAGAGATATTTCTGCCACCTCCCTAGTCAATTGCTCTATTTCCTCCACTGATTGTTCTACTAGTCCTCTCCCGTCTTCAGATACTTCCTGGTCATCTACAATCAACACCTGTAGCTCTTTTTTTTTTTTTTTGCATACGTGTCCTATAGTATACTTGTCATCACACCTATAACACAGACCCTTTTCTCTCTTGGCTATTAATTCTGATTCAGTCAATCTTTTAAAAGGGAGAGTGTTTTTGTTACATGGGACTCTGTCCACCGGAGGAGTATTCTTGGCCCCTGCTTCATGGGTCCGGGTCCATGTCTGGGAAGTGGGCTTTTGGGCCCAAGTAAAAATGGATGGCCCACGTGTTGCATACGCAGGATTTGGCCCCTTCGTGGGACGGAGGATCCCATTCCGTTCTTCTACTCACTGAGCCGCTGCCATTATCCTAATCAATTCGATAGGCTGCATGAGACGAATCTCGGCTCGAATCTTTGGTTTGAGGCCGTTGATAAAGTGCCCTTCTAACACTGGTTTTGGAATATCCGTCAGTGGGGCGGATAATATCTCGAACATGCGTCGGTACTCCTTCACCGTGCTGTCCTGCCTTAGCGCCAGAAACTGTTCATACATATTCCCCTCTTGTGAGGGTCGGAATCTCTCGAGCAACTGGGTCCTCAAGTCTTCCCAACTCTGGATAGGTCGCCGTCCATCCTCTCATTGAAACCAGGCCAAAGCATAGCCATCCAAACTTACCATCGCCGCTTTCAATTTCTCCGAATCAGTCAGTTTGTGCAGGCCGAAGTACCTCTCAGCCTGATATATCCATCCGTCGGGATTACCACCATCAAACAGCGGCATCTCCATCCGTAGTCCTCGACTATCCCATCGTCGTTCCCCTTCTGTCACCTCCTCTCCCTGTTTACCGGCCTCACTTGACAACACCGATTTCCCAGAAAAAGATTCGGCGTTCGGCTTCCCCATCATTCTGAATGATTCTTGCGAAATCTCTGCTCGCATCTTAGTCAAAATATCCAGCATCGTCGACATGCTCCTCTCCATCGTCGGTATTTTCTGTAAGTCCTCCCTCACTTTTCCAATCTCTTGTTGAACTTCGTCCCTCATCGACCCAATTTGCTCCTCCATCGTTTCCAGCCGTGTTTCCATTTTCTTTCCAGCCATTCCCAGGGAATTGCTCTGATACCAGTTTGGTAAGCCCCTAGTATTGTTCACAGAACAAATAAAAGAACTAACAATAATTTCCTCTACGAGGAAAGGGAAGAGTAGAAAACAGAGGAAATCCCTCCAGTTTAGTATTGCATGAAGAAGATAGCATAAGGATACAGAGAATTCGAGAGCTTTGCAACTCTCCCAGAAAATCACCAAAAAAAAAACTCCTCTCCTCTCCTTCTCTCTGCTCCCCTTTTATTTTTGTCCTCAGAATCCTTGTCTCGGTTATCATGCCCTCTCAAACCAACTCACGTTTTACAACCATCAAAAATAACAAACTGATTTCTAAGAATAACCAAAATACCGTAAAATGTCCAAAACAGACAAAAACAGTAATAGAAATAAAATGCAACTTAGAAAGACACAACTGCCCTTATTTTTTATGGTGTCGAGTATAAGTGAATCTTATCGGGGGTTTATCAAAAACCTTAGGTCTTTTACTATCTTTCCCTTTTGGTTTCTCTTGCTCTTTCATTTCCCATGTTGATTCACTTCTGTCTTCATTCACTTCGCACCTGGTACTATTTAAGTTTTTGTTTTGGACATTTTTTTTTTTCTTATTTGTTCACCTGGTATCTTTTGGATAACCGAGTGAATAACCCTGCACATTTAATTTATAATATGCAAGTGGCATGATTTGTGTGACAGGCTTTTTGGTTTTACGTTATAACATCCATTTGTTCGGTTGTCGCTAATGCATATCTTTTAAAAGGTGTTTTGGCTGGCAACCAATAAATGGCTTGTGATGTATAAGAAAACAAGTTTGTCACACATTGTTGACATTAGCAACTTCTTGAGCCAACAATCCCCTTTTTTACCTGTTTTACACACACACATTGTTTGTGTATTTATATAGCTATATATATATTTGTTATGTTTTTTGGATAGGAGAATGAAAGGAAAAGAAAGATGAAATGGAAAGAAGAGTAAGAAAGAACAAGAAGAGGGGAGGGTTTTTTTTTTTTTTTTTAGGTTGTATAATTTTATTCTAAATATATTTAGATCAAATTTAGGTCATTGTATTTGTATACATAATTGTTAATGAAAATAAGTTGAGAACTGTTGTACTATAATATTTAATCATGTTAGAATTATGTTTTACATAATTGTATTTATACATTAATTGTAAAAACCACATTGGTCAAGAGTAAGTGGAAAGCAACGAGAGAGGGGGAGAGAGAGAAAGATTCTTTGGAAAATAATAATAATAATAATAATAATAAAACAAGAAGAAAAAATAACACAACACCAACATTAACGACCTAGTTAATGCATAGTGAAAAAAAGAAACAACAACAACAACACAATGACCAAGTTAATCTATGGTGAGTGACCAGCGAAGTATATTCGTTCCAAGACGAGTAACACATTACATCTAAACAAAAAACTTGAAATATAACAACGATATAAGTTGTTGATGTGCTTGAAAAAATGTAAATTGAGAAATAAATAAATGAGCAATAAAAAAGCAGCCAAGCAGGAAATTTAAAGAATAAAGATAAAACTTGAAAACTGAGTTCAAAAAAAAAATATATATATATTGATAACCAATGATTAAATTATTGATCGGAAACAATGACCAAAGGTTAAACAAATAAATTGACATACCATTAATGATGGAAAAAAAACAATTACATTGTTTATAATATATAATTTACACTTTAATCAATTTATATAATCTTTGATTATATGACAGTTAACATAATTATCACAATAAAATTGAAAAAAAAAAAAAGGATAAAGAAAATGAATATGAATATAAAAAAACCAAAAATATGTACATATATAATTGATTAAAAATGTAATTTAAATATTGATTAAATATTTACAAAGTTTTGAAAAATTTCAATTAGCCATCTCTCAAAAAATATTGACAACAACCTCAAATTAAAAACAATAAACACAAACTTAATAAAATGGAAAAACCGTAGTACCAGTTACAATGCAAGAAAAAGAGAAAAAAGAAAGTGGGGTAAAGACGGAGGGGAAAAGAAGACAAAACCATACTTAGAAAAAATAAGAGAGGGCAAAAAAAAAAAAAAAAGGGGGGGAAAAACTTAAAAAGACCGATATAAATTTTAAAAATAATATAATAAACATCGATAGAATCGTTGTAAATCTTAAAAAAAAAATTCATTCTATTAAATATATGGATGATGAAAGAATAAGAGAAAGCCTTTTACCAGCAGCTCATCATCAAAAACAACCTAACCTAACCGTTCTTATCAATATGAAAATCAAACATTAAGAAACACAGAATATTTAGAAAACCAAGCTGTTTGAACTTCTTCTTCAAACATCTTTGTTAGAATCAACGAGCTAAGTCTCTCTTGCTGATTAGCCATCAACATCAACAACATACAATGAAAGATGTAATTATCTAACTCAAAAATATTTATACATATATATATGCATATATATATATATATCAAAATTACATAGATACTGTCTTATTATTATTCAACTAATCTTTAATACAACTTTCCTCACCCTTTTTTCCCCTCTTTTCCCCTATTTTTCTATACAATATTTTTCATAGATGCTGCAAATTCATATGTTGATCTTGGAAATTGTTATTTCATATGTGAATATTGCATCTATAAATAGTATTATTATTAAACTAATCTCTAATACAACTTTCCTCACCTTTTTTTCCCCTTCTCCACCCTGTTTTTCTATTCAACATTTTTCACAAATGTTACAAATGCATATGTTGATCTTAGAGATTGTTATTGCATTTGTGAATATTATAGCGCTTCATTCTGTGTTGAAGAGGGTGTCCACAAAAATAACTATCTAAAATTTAATTTATGTTGTAAAGATGGAAAATTTGTATTACCTCCAATAAAAGAAGCTCCGACTACATTAAATAAATTATTTAATTACTATGGAGGACCTACAAGTACATATTTCTAAAAAAATATTAGAACTTTTAATTTAATGTTTGCATTCACGTTCTTTGGAGCAAATATAAAACCAGGTGCACATAATTCAAATGGGCTATATATTTTTAAAATAAGTGGATAAATACACTATCTAATGGGATCATTATTACTAATTGATAATAATCCTCCAAAATTTGCTAAACTATATACGTGTGACACAAAATATGAAATTCAAAATCAAATTGCAACATTTTCGTTTAAAGATGCGGCAATAGATTTGACAAAGTCAATAATCGAAAGTTTGATTAAAATGCTCAATGAAAATAACAAATTAGTAAAACTCTTTCAAATTGTGAGAGACATATACAAAGAACATGAAATATCATCAATGAAATTACAATCGATAAGGCAACAAAGTACAGATAGTAACTAATATGAACTGCCTATATCAACCGATATTGGAAGTCTTATAGTAGAAGATATAGGTGAATATGTACAAAGAAGAGATATTCTAATCTAAAGACAAATAACCTACAAAGAATTACAAAATTACACCCTTCCTACATAGCTTTGTAGTATCTACTGTTATTTTCATATGGAGAAGATGGTTATAAAATTGATATAAATTGAAATACAAACAACATCAACAGGAAACGATCAACAAAAAAATTCCTATAAGAGCATTTTATTGTTATCAATTACAACAATACCAATCTCAAAGCAATACCTTATTTAAAAGTGGAAGACTAGTCCAACAATATTTTGTTGATACATATGTCACTTTTGAGGAAGATCGATTAGAGTACACAAAAAAAAAAAAGGAGCAATTTAAGATCTAAAATATATCAAGGTATTCAAGATTCCATAATAAAAAGAATACTTCTTCCATTCAGTCACATTGGTAGCCCAAAATATATGATTCAAAATTATCAAGATACAATGACAATATGTAGACACTTTGTAATTCCAAATTTATTTATAACGTTTAAATATAACCCTCAATAGCTTGAAATTCCCCGAAACTTAGCTATAATCCCTAGTCAAAAAGCTGAAAATTAACCAAATATTATACAAGAGTCTTTAAGATAAAACTAAATAATATGTCATCTATCATTAAATTAGAATGCATAATTCGAATAATAATTGTAGGTAAGGTTTACTAACTATATGTTGTTTCATTTTACAGATTTAAAATTCCCCCCACAAAATACACACACAAAAAAAAAAAAAGAAAAAAAGGAAAAATAGATAAGGTAGAAAGAAAGAAATAGAGGGAGGGGAAAAGAAGAGAGAAGAACCAAAGGAAAGAAAAGGTAAGGAAAATAAAAAGAGAGGGGAGAAAATAAATCTTAATATTAATATAAAACTAACACCCTTTTTTGTTTTCCTCTATTTTCCCCCTTTTTCCATTTCTTTTTTCTTTTTATAATATTTGTTTATTTTTATAGATTTATATGTTGTGGAGTTTCAAAAACACGGTATTCCAAATTGTCATTTTTTATTTTGGTTATACCATGATAAAAAAATATCTAAACCATAAAAAATAGATGAATTTGTCTCTGCTAAAATGCCTGATTCAGAAAAAAAAAAAAAATCCATACGAATATAACGTTGTAATTGAATTTATGATGTATGGTCCATGTGGCGTTACCAAGATAAACACAGCATGCATTAAGTATGCATCATGTTCAAAAAAATTCCCTAAATAATTAAAAAATGAAACAACAATTGAAGAAAATGGATTTTTCAACTACAAGCGTAGAAACACCTATTTTTACGGTAAAAACTAAGGGAGTAAATTAAACAATGGATTTGTTGTCCCTTATAACAAAGATATATGTCTAAAATTTCATGCACATATAAATGTTGAAATATGTTTTCAATCTATGCTTATAAAATATCTATTCAAATATTTAACAAAAAGACCAAATCAAATAAGAGCTGTAATAGAAGATAATATATGTGTAGAGTAATCTGGACAAACTACAAACAAAGTAATAGACAAAATTAAAAATTATATTAACTGCCAATATATAATACCATATGAGACTATATGAAGATTATATGAATATCTAACTGTACAATGACTACTAATTTATTTATCACGAATGCAAAACGTAACATTTCAATCAAATCAGCAACTCACTAATGCAATAAAGTAACTAGGTATTCATAAAATAGCATTAATTGAGTGGATGAAAACAAATAAATCAAGCATTGAAACTAGACAACTGTCGTGTATACAATTTCCCACTAAGTGGATGTGAAATAATAAAAATAAGATTTGGTCACCTAGACAAATAGGTTATCTAAAATTATTACTAAATTGTCAAAAAGGTATAGAAAAGTACAAATCTCTCTGTACAGTTAACAATATAATATATCTTATAAATTAAGCACCATGTAATATATTAGGATTATTAGGATATAATAGAGAATGGGACAAATCAATATTGAAAGCTTCTTTTTGGTTAACATCAATTCAACTAAGACAGTTATTTATTTTAATTCTATTGTTTTGTATCATTAATAATCCAACAAAATTATTAGAAAAACATTGAAAACTTATAATGGAAGATATTTTATACATAGCCAAAACACTGTTCAATAACCCAAATTTTATAATTTCAGAAAATAAATTATATAATTATGTATTATATGAGTTAGAAAAATTATTAAATGTAAATTCATCTACTTTAACAAGTTTTAACTTACTGCTTCTCATCGGATCATTAATTGACGATCAAAATAATAAACTATTGCAAAACGAACTTAATTACAATGCAAATAAATTAAAGGAAGAGAATACTATCTTAACAAAAAATTTTAATGATGAACAATAATATATTTATGAGCAAGTTATAGAATCACTTCAAAACAAAAACAAAAAAAAAAACCTATTATTTATTCATGGTCGCGGAGGGATAGGCAAAACATATTTATGGAATGCAATCATCACTAAAATAAAATCAAATAACCAAATTGTATTAACAATAGGCAAAACAATCTTCAGGAATTGCTTTATTATTGTTATCAAAAGGAAGGATAGCACATTCTAGATTCCAAATACCATTATCAATAGAAAAATTTTTAACTTGTCATATAAAAAAAAAAAAAAGATTCAACAAGCAAAATTAATTGAAAAAATATCGTTAGTAATATGGGATGAAGTGCCCATGAATAACTAACATTGTTTCAAAACTCTGGACAAAATACTTCAATATCTCAAAAATAATTTTGGTTAACCGTTTAGAGGAATGACTATTTTTTAATGTGGTGATTTTCGGTAGATCTTACCTGTTATACTAATGGGAACAAAAGAACATATAATAGATGCATATATAAATAATTCTTATTTATGGCCACATTTCAAGATACTCACATTAATACAAAATATGAGGTTAAATCACCTAAACATGACAAACAAGAAAAAATAGAAATAAATGAATTCCCAAACTGGATATTGAGCGTTATAAATGGCACAATAGAAGTAATAAAATGTCAATAAAATGAAGATGTTGCATAGATTGAAATCCCAGAAAAATACATAATACATTATGAATCAAATCTAATTGAAAAGGTTTCTAAAATAATTTATGAAAACATACAAAATAACTATAATAACATTAAACACCTACAACAACGAGTTATAATAACTCCAAAAAATAAAACAATAGATAATATTAACAAATATATATAATCATTGATAACCGGAGAATTAAAATCTTATTATAGTTATGATACGATAATACCTTCAACTAAAAATTTTTTTTGATGAGATTAATCTATTATATCTAGAAGAATATTTACATATACTAAATTTCAACAGTATATCGCCGCATAAATTAAATATTAAAATTGGAGTTCCAATAATGTTGTTGCGAAACTTAAACCAATTATATAATAGGACAAGACTGTTTATCACACGGTTGACACCCAGAATTATAGAAGGACAAATCATAAACAGAGGAAGCTCAAATGAAAAAATTTATATTCTTAGAATAAAAATAATTGTAAATAAGCCTAGATGGCCTTTTAAATTAAAAAGATGATAATTCCTTATAAAAATTTATTATGCTATAACAATAAATAAAAGTCAAGGATAATCACTAAACAGGATTGGTATTTACTTAGAAAATAATATTTTTACACATGATCAGTTATATGTGGTATTATCAACAGTGACAACACCTAAAGAACTGTACATATTAATCCATAAATCAATAGAAAAATATCCAACCTATGTTAAAAATATTGTTTACAAAGAGATCTTATACAACATTGTATAAAGACAAAAAACAGACTTATTAATAGAACAATGTAAAAATATTATGCCATTCATAAATACTCATTATTTCAAAACAACAAGAAAGCGATTTCTTCATCAAATATCATTCTTGTAAATATTTTGCAGTAATTGGAATAGCATGACATTGCCAATACATTCACTAAAGCCAAATGAATTATATGGATCAATTAAAACCCGTATTAACAGGTTATGGTGTAACAACAATTACACAACAGACTGCCTCATTAGCCTAGATTGCATCTTAATTGATAATGAGGTAAGAGCTTTTCTAAATATTGTTCCAAGTTATATTCTATTACTTTTACAACATTGCATTTCATGTTCAATTATAATTTAAAAAAATTTACATATATATATATATCATATCATGTTATCTCAAAATACATAATTAAATGAATAATAATATATTTATAAAATATAGCATAAGACAATACACAAATCAATTAGAGCCTAGCATGCCAACCATTTATCAGAGAAAATAATTGAAGGATAAATATATCAAATCAGCAATTTCAACATCGCTCCAAACAAACTAAGATACAAGATCATACCTCACTATGCAATGCTCCAATTTGTGAAAACAACATCATTTATCCATATAATAGAAGAAATAGCAGATATTCTATTGCACAAGTTTTATTTCACAGAATTCGACTAAATGCCTTCTAGAACTGACATCAATGAAATGTTAATAGGTACTATCTAAACACTAGTTACACATATATGCATGCACACATGCACACATGCGCACATGCACTCAACTCGCAAAAAATCCTATCTCTTTTTTGTCAATAGATTAATATCAGTTTCAATTTTATATCCATCAGATGTTAGAGATATGTTAATAAAAGTTCAGGAAATCGAGCAAACAAATATCAAAGGCCAAATGACATCAAGATGCACATTAACGCTACAAAATATTAAGTAATAATATTTATACTCTTTATGACAAATATCATAAATAAATATTTACCAATTATTACTATTATATTTTTATATCAATTTTCTTCCAATTCCAAGAGTGAAAAACTATGAGTAACATTGTGGGGAGAAACTGCAAAAAAGTTCGATGAAAATGTTTTGAGGACCTTTGATGATCTAATAATAACAATCTTTACTTTAATGGCTGTGAAATAATATATGGGTAATTAATCACAACTGGTGTAACACTTTTATGTACACTCATTACTATATTAATCAAATATAACTAACTATTCCTTTTCCCTGTTTAACAGGAAACACATATGTTGCAAGTACAAGCGCAACAATATATTATATCAATCTAGACACACCCAAAACAGAAACGTTAAAAACAAAGTAATAAACATTATTTTATCTTTACACTGTACATAACACAAAAATAGTTAAACTTCATCACATAAACCTATAACAAATATATTTATTCACTTAATAAGTCTACAGGTTCTATCACACAACACTGCTATTGACTTTGTACCTACCTCTACCATGCAAATCCAACTGCCTGTGTTTGCAATCTTGTGATAATTATTTGCAATTCAGCGCAAGTGCACACTATTGTAAACAAGTAATATAATGATGAGAATGAGTGTCGAACCCACGAGTAAAGTATTTTTAATTCAATTGTAATTTGGCAAGAAATTTAACTTTACTAATTATATTGAAACTAAATGAAACACTAATATGAAGATAACAGTAAAATAAAACAGCATAAAAAAATAGAAAAACTAACAGACTATAGAATTTAATTGCTAAACAAAGACTGGGAATTAAGCAAGAGTATGGGACATAGCTGAGAGCAGAAAAGTAATTAAGGATGAACAATCAAATTATGAAAAACGGTTGAGAAACATTTTCCCTTGGGCAAATTCGAAACTATGCTGTAGCAAAGCTACAGCATATATTTTTTTAGTCAGATTAAAAAGTCTTTAAACGTTCTCCAAATTCGACTTCTGCATATTCCTATGTAAAATGAAATCCAAAGAGTTCAAAGTGAGAGCAATAACCTTTAAGATCGTGAGATGGATGACTATTGTTAGACTATCTATAGAATCAACCAAACAGAACTCAAAATTTAGTTGAACATACGCTACTCAATCCTAATCCAATCTCTAAATATTTTCCAATACCTAGAAACTAATTACAAGTATTTGAAAAGAACCCATAATCAAACACAAGACGAGCAATAAAAAACAAATTGAACAGTTAAAATTATGCTAAGCAATTCTACATCAATGTCTCAGATTTACTTCAAGTACTCATAATTCCTAACTGCCAGAACAACTACTCCATAAGATCAATGAAAACCATATTTGAACTATTGTTCAACATCATAACTATATGATTGATCATAATAAATTCGGATTCAAACAAAACTGAGCAAAACACAATCAGCTCCTTGCTCCAAGGTTGGAGACTGTATGTGTACAGAGAACTTCTGCTCCTGACGAACGCTTCCGTGTCTACCTTTGTTGGATTTGACCAAATCTGAACCAAGGAATTCCTTCCCAGGTTAGATTCGGCCTTCTTTCCTCCAAAAAAGAAAAATGACATGTGACTCTCGATGAATTTTACGAAGAATCAAAACAGCTCCCCACCTTTTTCACCGAGCATCCTTTACTATTTATAACTTCTGGGTATCAACCCTATTCTCCTCACGTGGATGATCTGATGGTTGACAAAAATTGTACTAAAAATGATAGATGATGATGAAGACACTTGGAAAAGGGGGCTGATGTCATCAAAAATTTTGCCAGCGTGGCTAAACAGGTTACCCATTCTCGAATTTTCACGTCTGACAACTTTGCTTCAGCTTTGCTATAGCAAAGTTACGATTTCCTTTGATTCAGCCTTCACTGGTTACTCAGCTTCTTGAACCTGTTTCATGCCACCCTGGACAACTTCGAAAGTTTCTTCCCCATCACACTTGCATGCCTTAGACCTACAAATCTCAAAACACAAAACAAAATCTTCCAAGGGCATCAAATGGTTACAAGATAACATAACACAACAAAAACACAAACTGACCAAAAAATACCTCAAAACACTTCCTTAAAACTATAAAACTCCCTAAAAATGAGCTACCTAAGTGTGGAAACATGACTAAATAACTCGAGACCCTCAAGTTATCACACCCCCAAACTTAAAGTGTTGCTCATCCTCGAGCGACGAAAAAGAAAAAGAAATAAACCAACACAATCACAAAATTTCACTAAACACTCAAATACAAAATAGCGATACTCTAATGACAATAAAGTTTATATACATATATTTGTATTTACACTTGGCTAGACGTCTTTCGGCTTCACTCTCAAAATTCACTCCCAATACTCAGTGTTAGCACTTCATGTGAATCAAATTCAGGTGATGTATACTACTCTCAAGTGGTGGTTTTCCAAGTGTGTGTGTGTGTGACTGCATGAAACATGGATGACGGATTAGTTTGGATATGATCCTTGAATCTAGTCAAGTGAGTTCAAAATTGATCAGATGCACTCCTCTACTCTTATATGCCAAGTCCCATTCACGCACACACCGTAACAATTACCAAAATGGTGACCATGATCCCGCTATCAAATATGTAATTATTCCTCTGCATCTCTTCAATTGGATTGATCTTGGTTGTCTGCTTCCTTTCATTTTTGCAAGTGCCTCTTTGGAGCAGACACAAGGACTCGGTACTTAAGGGAAGACATAACAAATCATGCAAAAATGCTAGTGTACTCATGTTCGAGGTACCGTTTTCGCAAATGCCACTGTGGAGCATACACAGGGCCCTGGTACTGATAACCTACGAGCAATGGAGTACTCAATCCCTTCCGATTTTTTTTTTGGTATTCATACCTCAACCACCTTTTTTCACGAGTGCCTCTGTGGAGCAAACACAAGGCCCCGTTACTAGGCAATTTGAAGCAGCGGAGTATCTCTCCTTTTTTTTTTTTTTTTTATGAAACAAGACTGAAATTACCTACAGAGGATCACCACCAAAATTAAGTACAATTACACACAACTTTGGCCCTAACATATTCGATGAGAGGTGCACACACGGCTAATTTATAACCCTTAAATCCTCTCATTACCCAATCAATCAAAATCAACCATGTTTCCAGCATTCCAACTTTTCGTGCACTAAAACAGACCAACCACTTAAATGTAATTTACATCACCAATTTTGAACCACACTGATGCTAAGCTAAACATTGGAATCAAATTTTTGAGTGCTTTTCATCGTTACATTAATATGTCAGCCAAATGTTTTTTTTTTTTTTTGGAATGAACAAAAACCAACAAACCTTAAATCAATTCACTACACTGCCAACACGACACTAACAGCACAAACTAAGCATAATACACATAACTAACAAACTAAACACAGATAAACAACAAACAACTAAGTCTTCAGTGAAATTCCCTTGTAAGCCCCAACTTAAACTCAAAATAATGTGCCTTCCGTGCACAGATTTTCACAAAAGCAAATTAATCAAAATGAGAAAAAGGGGAAGGGAACTCCTTAGCAGGTCAGACTTATGCTCGTTTGCTGCCACTGCTTGATCCCTCACTAGGGTCACGATAGAGATGCTTGGGGAACTTCGGGAAAGAGTGGAATTTGACGCTGTTCAGGCGTAAGTTTGTCTCGAGGGCTTGATCCCTTGGTTGCATGTATCTCTACATCTCTCTTTGATCTTGCCTTATCTCTTACAAAGTTTCCATGATCTCAAATGGCGTGCACTCCATTTGGCTGACCCTCATCTCTAATTGATTGATAGAAAAATTTTCCAAAGCAGCCTGTGCCGCTGATGCTGTCTCTCTTTGTGGCAGCCCTTGTTCATCACCTTCTCCACCTTGGTCCTGTATAAGGCGGTTAATTATTCTCAAGGTGATTAGATCTTTTGTTGAGGATCTTCTCCTTAGAGTCATCTACCTGCACATTCGCTGCTGCACATAGTTGGGTTATCAAACAAGAAAACATCAATGCACTTCTTTCCCTATGAGCACAAGACAAAATTTCTTCTCTAATCACACTACCCACATCGATTTTTCTTCCAAACATGATTGAATGCAAGAGTGCTAATCTCTCCCAACTTACTGTTTGCCCATGTGTGGTGGGTTTAAGCGAAACTTTGAGAAAATGATACCATACCTTCACTTGAGGTTTCAATTTGCAGTGAAGGACCATCAGTGATCCTTGTGGTGACCTCAACCATTCAGTCCTTGGTACTGTAAGATCAGCCAGTACAGTTTCCAAAGTCTTGTTTTTTGCACCTGCAATAAATTTAGAATGCTCGTCCACAGGGACTGTTAGATCATAAAAAGCATTAATTGCTTCTTTGGTAATGTCAACTTCTTGTCCCCTTACATACACAATATCCTTCATCTCTCCGGTTAAATTTGCATAAAATTCACCTACTAAAGCTGTATTAGCCTCTTCCGGATGCTCACAAAAATTTTCCCACCTATGCTTCTTTATTGCTGAACTCACAAAC
Source organism: Antiaris toxicaria (assembly GCA_035233585.1). Classification (NCBI taxonomy): domain Eukaryota; kingdom Viridiplantae; phylum Streptophyta; class Magnoliopsida; order Rosales; family Moraceae; genus Antiaris; species Antiaris toxicaria. The sequence goes on along the minus strand of CP141155.1, from coordinate 20,166,175 downwards.
TCAGGTATTTCTGACTTCTTCATCCGAAAACCCTTCTCTAAATGAAATGTCCTATTTGCAAATTGTTCATTAAACCTTCTTTTTACCTCATCGTTCTCAAATCTTTTAGACTCTTTTTTAACATCAGACCCGCTCTTTCCCTTTCTTGCATAACTCTTTATCGACATTTTTTTTAAATACCCTAGGCTACAATGGACAGATCAGTCTAAGTACTCTAACAACCTACACAATCCTCAAACTCAATTTCAAACAATCACCTAGATCACACTTCAAGCTGGGGTTGGGAACTACTTACCTGTTCGGCCATTCCCCCCCCCCCTTTTTTTTTTCTTTTCGATTCTCAGTGACTCGCGGCAGTGGAGAATACATAGAGATTTCAGCGCTGTGATGGTCGGGCAGTGATGCTGTCAGGCAGACGAGTTTTTCATGGTAGTCCGGTGGCTGGGATGATGGCGGGCTTGGTTGGCGCTGCAGCTTTGGTGCACTCTAAGAACAGGGCTCGCAAAAATGGGGGGAAAGAAATGAGGGTGAAATGTTTAAGTTTTGACCTAACTATTTTACCCCCCTTTTTATATTGATCCGTTTTTTTATATATATATATTTTACTATAGTATATTTAAACTATAATATATTTAAACTATAACATAGTATAAAATTTAAACTATATATATTTTTTATATTCATGCTTCAACTTTGCTGTGGCAAACCTACAGCAGTGTACACTCTGAACAGCATACACAAACGGTCGTTTTGAAACACTTGCTAACAGCTCTGCCATCCCCAAACTTATCCTCTGAGTTCTCTGACAGCAATTAAAACTCAAAATGAGCTAAAACACAATTGAAAACACACGAACTAAAAAAAATTGAATAATAAAACTTAAGGAAATTTCAAATAAAATAGTGAAATATAAGTAAAGAAATTTGAATAAAAGAAAGGGTTGCCTCCCTTAAGCGCTTGTCTTTTTTTTTTTATGGTCGACGACCCGACCATCCCCGTGCTTATGGGTCTTGGAGGGTGATTGAGTTCTTCTCTCTGTCCACAATCCTTCCAAAGTAATGCTTGAGGCGCTGACCATTCACCTTGAATTGCCTCCCAGAGGTTTCCTCCAACAACTCAACTACTCCATAAGGGAATACTGTAACTATCTTGAATGGTCCACTCCATCATAATTTGGGTTTCCCAGAGAATAGCTTGAGTCTTGAATTGAAAAGGAGGACCTGTTGTCCTGTCTCAAACTCACGGGGAAGGATTTTGCTATCATGCCATCACTTGGTCTTCTCCTTGAACAATTTGGCGTTCTCATAAGCTTGCAATCTGAATTCATCAAGTTCATTCAGCTGTAGCATTCTCTTTTCTCCAGCCAACTTCAAGTTTAAGTTAATCTTGGTGACAGCCCAGTATGCCCTGTGCTCAAGCTCCACCGGTAAGTGGCACGTCTTGCCAAACACAAGCCTATATGGTGAGGCTCTAAGGAGCGTTTTGTAGGCTGTTCTCAATGCCCAAAATGCATCATCTAGGCGTTGAGACCAATCCTTACGTGTTGGCCCTACCACCTTCTCCAATATTCTCTTTATTTCTTTAATTTGACACTTCAACTTGTCCGTTTATCTGAGGATGATAGGTGGTTGCTACGTTGTGCTTGACTCTATACTTCATCACAACATTATCAAATAGTTTGCTCACAAAATGCATGCCATTGTCACTAATTATTGCCCGAGATGTGCCAAATCTAGTGAAAATGTTTCTTATGAGGAACTTCACCACTACCTTTGAGTCATTAGTAGGCAGCGCCTCAGCCTCCACCTACTTGGATACGTAGTCAACTGCCACTAAGATGTATGTATTCCCATAGGATGGCACGAACGGTCCCATAAAATCGATTCCTCGAACATCTAAAACCTCAACTTCAAGAATGTTGTTTAAAGGCATTTCATGCCTCCTTGTGATGTTCCCGGCCTTTTGGCATCTCTCATACTTCATGGCATAGACGTTGGCATCCTTGAATAATGTGGGCCAATAAAAACCTGATTGAAGCACTTTTGCAGCCGTTCAAATGCCCCCATAATGACCTCCATAAGGCGAGGCATGGCAATGATAGAGAATATCATTCATTTCTTCCTTAGGAATGCATCTCCTCAATACATGATCAGCACACTGCTTGAATAGATAAGGCTCATCCCAATAGTAGGAATGCACATCATGCATAAACTTCTTCAGCTGCTGCTTGAATAAGTCTGGAGGAAACAGTCTGCTCACCAAATAATTCACCAAATCTGCATACCATGGTGCATTAGGCTGGGCTAATGTGAACAATTGCTCATCTGGAAATGTTTCCTTAATAACCTGGTCTTCTTGCTCTTTAACGCCATTTTCGAGTCTTGAGAGATGATCAGCTACTTGATTCTCTACACCCCTCCTTTCTTTGATCTCCAAATCGAATTCTTGAAGCAGAAGCACCCATCGAATCAGTCTTGGTTTTGCATCTTTCTTTTGGATGAAGTACTTGACTGCAAAATGGTCAGTGTATACAATGACTTTTATACCCACCAAATAAGCTCTAAACTTGTCAAAGGCATAAACCACTGATAACAGCTCCTTTTCAATCACTGTATAAGTCAACTGAGCACCTGAAAGGGTTTTACTAGCATAGTAGATTGAGTGGAAGACTTTATTCTTACGCTGACCCAACACAGCTCCCACTGCCATGTCGCTCGCATCACACATAACCTTGAAAGGCAATGACCAATTGGGTGCCACTATGATTGGTGCCAAAACGAGTTTCTTCTTCAACTCTTTAAAGGCGTGTAGGCAATGCTCATCGAACACACATGCAGAGTCCTTCTCTAGTAAACTACATAATGGCTTAGAGATTTTGGAGAAGTCCTTGATAAACCTCCTGTAAAACCCAGCATACCCCAAGAAGCTTCTGATTCCCTTGACTGTAATGGGAGGAGGCATCTTCTCTATGGCCTCAATCTTTGCCTTGTCCACTTTTTTGCCCCTCTTAGACACCTTGTGACCCAACACTATGCCTTCCTTCACCATAAAGTGGTATTTCTCCCAGTTTAACACCAAATTTGTCTCCTTACACCTTTCAAGTACCCTTGCTAAATTATGCAAGAAACCTTCATAGGATTCACCAAAAATAGAAAAATCATCCATGAATACCTCCAGGAAGTCCTCCACCATATATGTGAAAATAGCTATCATGCAACGCTGAAATGTGGTTGGTGCATTGCATAAGCCAAATGGCATTCTTCTGAACATGAAAGTGCCATAAGGACATGTGAAGGTGGTTTTCTCTTGGTCTTTTGGGGCGATTGCAATCTGGTCGTACCCAGAGTATCCGTCTAGAAAGTAGTAATAATCCTTCCCTGCCAGCCTTTCCAACATTTGGTCAATAAAGGGAAGTGGGAAGTGATCTTTCCTAGTTGCCTTATTTAGCCTTCTATAATCCATGCACACTTTCCATCCAGTAATTATCCTTGTGGGGATTAGCTCGTTATTCTGGTTAGTCACCATTGTCATTCCTCCCTTCTTTGGCACACACTGTATAGGACTCACCCATGAACTGTCTGAGATGGGGTATATGATACAGGCATCAAGCTACGTAATGACTTCCTTCTTAACCACCTCTTTCATGATCGGGTTAAGCCTTCATTGCTGCTCAATGGACCTTCTGTAATCATCCTCCAACAAGATCTTGTGCATGTATAATGAGGGGCTGATCCCCTTAATATCAGCAATGGTCTACCCAATGGCCTTCTTATACTTCCTCAATACTTGAAGTAATTCATCTTCTTGCTCTTCAGTTAATGAAGCCGACACAATGACAGGTAAAGTCTCAGTATCACCCAAGTATGCATATTTGAGATGACTCGGTAATGGCTTTAGCTCTAGAGTGGGAGGCTCTTTAATAGATGGTTTGGGAGTCTTCACTTCGCGATCAGCTAGTCCCAAAGACTTGTACGGTTTTCCTCGAACCATGTCCTTCCCTTGTAGTTCCACCCCTTTTAGTTCTTCATATTGCATTGGAATTTAATCAATCAGAACTGTCAAGGCTGCCTCACAATGGTTGGTGAAGCAACTTTTCTCTAATTCCTTGATCACCGCTGAGTCAAGAGTACTGATGGTCGAACATTATTCAAATTCTTCAGGAAATCTCATGGCCTTCAAAACATTGAAGGTAACTTGCTCATCATTCACCCTCATGGTCAACTCACCATTTTGCACATCAATAAGTGTCCGTCTTGTGGCCAAAAATGGACGAGTCAAAATGATGGGGACCTCACAATCTGCCTCAAAATCAAGAATGATGAAATCGGCTGGGAAGATGAACTTATCCACCTTAACAAGTACGTCCTCAATTTTCCCTTTCGGATGAGCTAATGATCTGTCTGCCAATCGTAGTGTAATAGTAGTTGGCTTTGTCTTGCCTTGCCTACTCCCAACTTCTTGAAAACTGACATCAGCATTAAGTTTATGCTTGCACTAAGATCACAAAGGGCTTTGCCACAGTAATTGTTGTCGATTATGCATGGAATAGTAAAGCTACTCAGATCTTTCAATTTTGGTGGTAATTTGTTTTGGAAGATAGCCCTGCTTTCTTTAGTCAGAGCTACTGTCTCGAATTCTCCCAACCTTCTCTTCTTAGCCAGGATGTCCTTCATGAATTTAGCATAACTGGGCATTTGTTCCAAGGCTTCCACAAGTGGAATATTGATGTAGAGTTGCTTCAAAACATCCAAAAATTATTTAAATTGCTTGTCTTGCTATTGCTTATGGAATCGCTGAGGAAAAGGCCGAGGTGGGTTGCTACTTTCTGGATGAACAACTCTTTGCTGTAGTGTTGCTATAGCAGAATCACGAGCAGTTTGCTCCTGATTAACGACACTTTGTTGTGGCAAAGTCGTGGCAAGACTCTGATTAGGTTGTTTCTAATCTACACATGCTTCAGCAGCCTTGCTGCTTGATAAATCATTTTGGATTAAAGTAGGCTCCTTTCCTTGAATCTTTCCAGCAGTAGGTTCTTCAAGTACCTTTCCACTCCTTAAAGCAATGGCTTTGCAATGCTCTTTACCCTCTCACTTTGGAATTTCGGTGTCACTAGGAAGTGTTCCTTGTGGTCGGTTGCTAAGGGCACTTGCTAATTGCCTCATTTGATTCTCTAGGATTCTCAAGGATGCTGTGTGACTCTGTAGCAGTGCTGAATGGTCCTGAATGCGAGTATCTGTTTTTGCCATATGCTCCCTCAACAGGTTCTCAATTGTTATCAACGTGGTCTATGGTGGTTCTTGAACAAGCAGCCTCATGGGTTGATGGAACCCTGGAGGAAACTGAGGTCTAATTTGCATAAGAGCTGAATGCGAACTTGCACCTTGACCATACTGATTTGAAGATGAACTGGGTTGCTGCTTGAATCCTTGATTGAAAGCGTTAGGGTACGAATTGTTGTAGCACTGATAATTACCAACATAGCAAGCTGATTCTGGATTAGATGGGCACTGGTCGAAAACATGCCCCTTAGCACAATACATACATGAAACGGCTGCCAACTATGGAGATTAAGCTCCTTGAGCTATGCCCATAGACTTCACCATGTTTGTGAGTGCTGATACTTAAGCTGAAAGAGATGTCATTGGATCCAACTCATATACACCAGCTACCCTTCTTGTTGCACTGGCTCTCTCAGTAGGCCACTGATAATTATTCTGAGCCATCCTCTATAGAATTTCGTATGCCTTATTGCATGACTTGGTTAGAATTGCCCCATTTGCTGATGCATCCATAATCATCCTGGTTTGGCCATCTAGACCATTGCAAAATGTCTCTATCTATATCCAGTGAGAAATCCCATGGTGTGGACACTTCCTGATGAGCTCCTTAAACCTCTCCCAAGCTTCATTTAATGATTCACCCCCAAGTTGCTGCAAACTGGTGATGTCGTTCCTCAACTTTTCACTTTTGGTAGGCAGAAAATACTTCATCAAGAATCTCTCAGCCAAGTCATCCTAAGTCAAGATAGAATTAGGTGGCAATGCATTTAACCAACCTCGGGCTCGGTCTCTTAGTGAGTTTGGGAATAATCTGAGCCTCAATGCATCGTCATTCACTCCTGACAGCTTGAATGAATCACAGACCTCAATAAATAGCCTCAGATGCAAGTGTGGATCCTCTGTTGGCATACCATTGAACTACCCTGTTGACTGAAGTATCTGGAACATGACAGGCTTGAGTTCGAACTGCTGAGCCTGTATCTCTGGGCATGCTATTCCAGGATTGAGTCCATCTAGCATTGGGACTGGATAGTTTCTAATAGCTCAGTCTCTATCTTCTGCTAGGTAGAGTGCATTCCTAGCACTGTTGCCTTGATTTTGGCCCTGATTTGCTTGTTGATTGACCATTTCTGCTTCTACAATTGATTCACGCTGCTCCCTTCTTCTTGTTCGAAAAGTCCTCTCGATTTTAGGGTCAAAAGACACAAGATTACCGCCCCTTTGCTTGTTCATAAACCAATGAACCTGTCACCTGAAATCACACACAACACACAAAGCTAGTAAAGAAAAATAACCTGCAAAAATTACAAAGATCAATAATTACTTTCCTCGGCAACGGGGCCAAAAACTTGTTTGCAATCTTGTGATAATTATTTGCAATTCAGCGCAAGTGCACACTATCGTAAACAAGTAATATAATGATGAGAATGAGTGTCGAACCACGAGGAAAGTATTCTTAATTCAATTGTAATTTGGCAAGAAATTTAACTTTACTAATTGTATTGAAACTAAATGAAACACTAATACGAAGATAACAGTAAAATAAAACAGCAGAAAGAAATAGAAAAACTAACAGATCACAGAATTTAATTACAAAACAAAGACTGGGAATTAAGCAAGAGTATGGGACACGACTGAGAGTAAAAAAGTAATTAAGGATGAACAATCAAATTATGAAAAACGATTGAGAAACATTTTCCCTTAGGCAAATCCGACACTATGCTGTAGCTTTGCAATAGCATATATTTTTTTAGTCAAGTTAAAAAGTCTTTAAACGTTCTCCAAATTCGACTTCTGCATATTCCTATGTAAAATGAAATCTAAAGAGTTCAAAGTGAGAGCAATAACCTTTAAGATCGTGAGATGGATGGCTATTCCTAGACTATCCACAGAATCAACCAAACAGAACTCGAAATTTAGTTGAACACATGCTGCTCAATCCTAATCTAATCTCTAAATATTTTTCAATACCTAGAAATCAATTACAAGTATTTGAAAAGGACCCATAATCAAACACAAGATGAGCAATGAAGAAAAAATTAAACAGTTAAAATTATGCTAAGTAATTCTACATCAATGTCTCAGATTTACTTAAAGTACTCATGATTCCCAACCGTCAAAACAACTACTCCATAAGATCAATGAAAACCATATTTAAACATTGTTCAACATCATAACCGTATGATTGATCACAATAAATTCGGATTCAAACAAAACTGAGCAAAACACAATCAGCTCCCTTCTCCAAGGTTGGAGACCGTGTGTGCATAGAGAACTTCTGCTCCTGACGAACACTTCCGTGTCTGCCTTTGTTGGATTTGACCAAATCTGAACCAAGGAATTCCTTCCCAAGTCAGATTCGGCCTTCCTTCCTCTGGAAAAGAAAAATGACGTGCGGCTCTCAATAAATTTTACGAAGAATCAAAACAGCTCCCCCCCTTTTTCATCGAGCATCCTTTACTATTTATAGCTTCTGGGTATCAACCCTGTTTTCCTCACGTGGATGATCTGATGGCTGACAAAAATTGTACTAAAAATGATAAAATGATGATGAAGACACTGTATACGATGGAGGGTTTGTTTACAGATACTGGAATCATAACTCTAATAAGGATGTGAAAATGGACAAGGTCCTGGGTCATCTGCTAGGCGGATGACTTCTTATTCACATAAAGTGAATAATCATTTTCTTATTCGGTAGTATAATGAAACTTTAAGATAGCTTGATCAGTAGGATTAAACAGACATTGACCTAAGATTGATCGTGGATATCATATGAGGGTTTTGCATATATGACAAGGTCATTGGACAATAGCTTGTCACAGGCTTACGTAATACGATATATAATTGGGAGTTCAGTTTTAGGTTTATAGTGGTGTAACTCTGAAATTAGTGATCATATGATTGAGTTGTTCGGTATAGAATGATGATCATATGAATTCACAGGAGCTCGATTATATATGTTCAATTGGTTCTTCTACTAGCCCCACATAATTCCTTAACGAATGGCAAATTGATCAGTGTATGCTTATTGATTAATTGACTATGCATGGAAGGTGTAGACATAGGATAAGGATGGAAGACAAGATTCTCTTCAATTGAATTCGGATTTTGTTTTGGATAATAGAGTACACAATTATTCGAACTCCAAATAAAGTTGCCATGATTTTATTTGAGTTTAAATTGGAGTTATAGAAAATTATCCCTGAGGACAAAATTTGAAATACAACTTTTTGTAGAGTTTAAAATTTAAAATTAGAATTTTGAAATTTGAATTCGAAATTTAAATTTGAATTTTGAATTTGAAATTTGAATTTTGAAATTTAAACTTTGAAATTTGAATTCAAATTTTGAATCATAATTTCTTGTAATAACCGAATTTGTTGTGAATAATTCCACAAGATAAATTTCAGATTTTATGTAGATAATGGAAAGGAAGATCTTATTTGAATCTTACTTAAATTTTGAATCCAAATCCCAAGCTAAATGGCCGAATTTGTTGAAGGGAAAATCTCCCTTTAGAGTTCATATTTTAAGGGATAAGGATTAGTGAAAAATTCAAGTTTCAATCCTATTTGAATTTTGATTCTTTCCCTCACAAAGTGGCTGAAATTTTATGGATAAATCTAAGAAAAATTCTGTTTTTTTTTTTTAAGGATAAGGGTGAGATAAAATTTAAGCTAGAAAATCCTATTTGAATTTTGATTCTCTTTACACTTGGATGGCCAAATCTAGCCTTGTTCTTGGGTTAAATGAAAATTCAATTTTAGTGGATAATGATGAGATAAAATTCAAGTTAAAATCCTATTTGAATTTGGAATGCAAAATCCCCTAGGGTGGCCGAATCTTCCCTTGATTATGGCCTATAGGGAATTCAAATTTTGTGAGGAAAAGAAGGAAGAAAATCTTCTCCTAGTTCAATTCGATTTCAAGGGATCACCTCATGCCAGTCTATAAATAGGGGTCCTATCCCTCCAGTTCTCTCAGTCTACAGACTCTCAGGTGAGCAAACTTATTATTGCATAACTCACCGTGACAATAAGTTCTTTAGAGATCTAAGTGGTCGGAAGAAGACTAGTAGTGCTAGCATACAGGTCGAGGAACCGAGTGCCCACACACTCTGCCATCCAGGAAATAGAGAATAGTAGAGAAGGCTAGTTAGTTCTCCTCCTGCAGTTTAGCGTCCTCTGAGGTATGAGTTTATATTATTGTTAGTTTATTGTATATAGCATCATGAGATATTTAATGATCTTGAAATTTTTTTTGTAATTCTGTTGCACTATTCAGATACATTTTTATCGATTTTTTCCTATAATTGGTATCAGTACCATCTCGTGATTATGCCGTATACATAAATTAGATAATTAGTTAGTCTTTTTATTTATTTGTGGATTTGATATTTAAAGAGTGGCATTCTAGGATTCCTTTATGCTGTTTTCATGGATTATGTATGTAGTATATGGTTATTTTAATTTTTTGAATTATTATAAGAATGCTTGTTTTATGTCGGTTATGATTCCTTAGAATTTAGAAAAATTGTATATATGATTTTTTGTGTAACTATAGGAGCGGTTTATCATCACCATAATTTTCCCATAGATTTTAATTTTTTAGTTTCTTAGAATTTCTATGATTAGAATTTTGTACACCGGAAACGGTTTAGGAGATTTTATATAATTATTCTTGGAGGAGATTAAAGTTTCAAGACTATAATTTATTTTTCTCAAAAATTAAATTAAATTTGAAAATTGAAAATTTATTTGTGTGGAAATTTCAATTTAATTTGGATTCAAATTAATTTTTGGAGATCTTAATGGATAAATTGGAATATGACATGAAAATCAAGGACCGACCCCTCGGGATGGGCCACAGGCCTTGGTGGGCCTGCAACCCCTGCCCTTTGGCAGGATGAGGCTGTGGCAGCCCCTGTCCAAGGCTGGACCACCCATAGCCGTAGGCTGTGCCGGCCACCCGGGTGTACAGCCCATGGCTGCAGGCGTTACCTACAGCCTAGCGGGCTACTACACCTACCTAGGGTGTGCAACCTTTGGTTGCAGGCGCTGCCTGCAGCCTGGCGGGCTACAGTAACCCCCTAGGGGGTGCAGCCTGAGAGCCTGCAGCCCAACAAGGCTGTACCTGGCCTAATGGGCTGCCAGCCCCTCGGGTGGGTTGGGCTGCCCACGGTGGCTGCGGGCCTCCAAGCCCCGGGGCCGATGGACCGAAAAACCAAAAATTTTGATTTTTAAATTTGAGATTTAATTTTTAATTATGTTTAAAAATATGTAATTGAAAATTTGAAATTTTTGAAATTATATATTATTACACATGAAATTTAAATTGTTTAAAATTTTGAATTTGAAATTTAAAATTTTAAAATTTGAATTTTCAAATGATTCTTAGGCTGAGAAATAAATGGAGAGGCTACATGAAAATGGATACAAGAAGACAGAATAAAATTCAAGACCTAAAGAATGCTTTGGATGGAATTTTGTAATCTTTATTTTCTTTGTTCTAGGATGAGACCATGACTTGGTTATTTTTCGTCAATTATTTTTTCTGTGATATGTCTTGGATGAATGAATATGTATTGATGGATGATTTGGATGCATATTTGATAACATGTCATATATGACAGTGAATGTCGTTCAGAATATATTGATCATACATATTTGTCAAAACTTGCATGTTTTTCAAAATATTGAGTGGGAGAGGGTTTCAAACAAAACCCACGGCCTCCATTGTTGATCTATATGTAAAAGTATGGTAACGCCTCGCATCAGTTTTGCCCTGACCATACCCGTCGGTAGGTGTTTACCACTGCTAGTATACTAGGTTGGATCTTCAATGTGGAAAACGTGTTCGAGCATGATTCTATTCATGACTACCCCTTGGTGACCTGGTAGGACATGGATCGAACTACATAAATAATGGTTATATATTCAAGACTCGTTTAGTTATTAAACTTCCCTAGAAGCTCTGTTGGCCAAAATAAGCGGTTATTAATATATGTCTTAACCTTGGAGGATTTAAGGCAACATATATTGATTGGATGGGGTCTATGTTCTGCTTATTTGTCTCATGATCACCCCTCGGTGGCTTGGGGCAAGAGGTGCTGAGAATTACCGTTGTAATGCTACATGTTTTTCAAGTTTCATGTAGGAATATACTTGTATATTTTATTTGCTAAATTATTTCTATATTTGCTTGGGCTCTGTAATGATGTCTAATATAATTTTATTTCAGTTTAAAATGTCACCGACACCCTCATTTTAATACTTACTGAAAATAAACTAAATGGTGATAATTATAAAGACTGGAAAAGAAATCTACTAATAGTTCTCAACTGCGAGAAACACAAGTTCATACTGGACGAACCATGCCCACCTGGGCCTAAACCTAACATACCACTTAAGGAGGTCCCGGTTATCTATACTCGTTGGAGAGAATCTAATAAGATAGGTCCCGGTGCTACATTCTTGCTAACATAACGAGTGCTTTACAAAAGCAGCATGAGACTTATCAAGTTGCTAGGGAGATCATGGAGAACTTGGAGGACATGTTCAGAGGCCAAGGAAAATTGGCTCGATAGTCTGCCATCACCAGTATCATGAACTCTAAGCAGAAGGCAGGTACTCCGGTAAAGGATCATATGATCACTCTTATGGGATTCTTTGCTAAGGTTGTCAAAAATAGTGCTAAGCTGGACTATAACACCCAGATCGAAATGGTGTTTAAAACTCTATAAAAGGATTTTGTGGGGTTTAAGACGGCATATAATCTGGCAACAAGGGAGTTAGGACTCACCGAGCTCATGAAGCAACTCTAAGCTTATGAGCGGATGATCAAGGATGGGGATGCGGTCTAACCAAAAGGAGAGGTCAATTTGGCAGAATATTCCAAACCCTCACAGAAGAAGAAAAGGCCAAATAAGAAGTAACCAGCTTCAAGTTCTTCTTCCTCTTGTCTTGGATAGGAAAAAGAAGAAGAAGAATAAGAAGCTTAAGAACCCTAAAAAGTCCAAGTGCTTCCACTATGAGAAGGTAGGTCACTTTAAAAAGGCTTGTTGGGAATTCCTAGCCGCCAAGGGCAAGGAAAGTAAGGAACTTCTTTATCTAGAAACGTGTTTGGTGGAAGAATCGAAAAACACTTGAGTCATTGATTCGGGAGCCACTAATCATGTTTGTGTTTCTATGCAGGGGTTCGTGGAAACAAGAAGTCTATATGATAGGAGCCTCTCATTGTGGACTGGAGAAGGTAGCTTGGTAGTGGCTGAGGCAGTAGGAAACGTATATCTTTACTTTGATGAATTTAGGTTTATATTATTGAAAGACTGTTTTTATGTTCCTAATTTTAGGAGAAACCTTATATCAGTGACTTGTTTAATAAAAGATTCTTATTCAGTTTCTTTTATTAAAAGAGTTGATATTTGTAAAAATAAGTCTTTTATCTGTTCTGGATGGAAGGACAGAAACCTGTATTTAATCAAACCAAAGATGTACTCACTACTTGACACCGAATTAATTAATAACTCTAAAAGGTTGAAAGTTTCTCACTTTAACAAGGCATATCTTTGGCATTTAAGACTTGGTCATATTAATCAAGATAGGATTCAAAGGTTGGTGAAAGACGGTAATTTAGAATCTCTGGAGGAGGTACGTCTTCCTTAATGTGAGTCTTGTCTTGTAGGTAAGATGACTAAGAGGTCTTTTGGAGTTAAGGGTACTAGGGCTCAAAAACACTTAGAAATTGTGCACACTGATGTATGTGGCCCCATGAATGTCATAGCACGAGGAGGATTCGAATATTATGTCTCATTTATAGACGATTACTCGACGTATGAATATATGTACCTAATGCACCACAAGAGCAAATCCTTTGATAAGTTCAAAGAGTATCGTGCAGAAGTGGAAAAGCAATTGGGTAAATCCATAAAGACACTTCAATCTGATCGAGGTGGCGAATACCTCTTTGATGAATTTCTAAGACATCTTGTAGAAAATGGGATATTATCCCAATTAATTGCAACTGGTATTCTACAACAAAATGATGTGGCTGAGAGGAGAAACAGGACCTTATTGGATACAGTACGGTCCATGATGAGTTATTCAACGCTACCATTATCATTCTGGGGATATGCATTACAAACGGCGTGCTATATTCTGAACCAGGTTCCAGGTAAGTCAATTCCCAAGACTCGGTATGAATTGTAGCATAGCAGAAAGCCCTTCCTTAGATATATGAGAATATGGGACTGCCCGACACGTGTACTGGATGGGAATGCGAAGAAGTTGGAATCAAAATCAGAATTATGCATATTTGTAAAGTATCCTAAAGGAACTAAAGGAGGTTTGATTTATAACCTAGAGGAACAAAAGGTCATTGTATCAACCCATGCAACATTCTTGGAGGAAAGTCACATGAATGACTTTAAACCTCGAAGTAAAGTGGTGCTAGAGGAGTTATCGGGTGACAAAACTGCTCCACAGATTTCGGTCTTGCATGTAAGTCTGAGTTCCAGTGAAAGATCTGCAGATGATCAACCATTTAAGAAGCTTTGTCATAGTGGGAAAGTTTCTAGGAAACTTAATTTCTTCATGTATGATGCTGAGGTATACCAGGCCGAGGCTCATGAACATGAGGATGATTCGATCACTTATGATGAAGCTATAAGTGATGTTGATTCTAAATCTTGGAAACAAGCTATGAACAATGAGATGGATTCTATAAAATCCAACTTTGTTTGGAAACTTGTGGATCTACCGGATGGGATAAAACCCATTGGATGTAAGTGGGTCTACAAAAAAGAGAAAGAAGCAGAAAGGAGAGTGGAAACTTTCAAAGCTAAACTGGTCGCAAAGAGGTACACACAAAAGGCTGGAATCAATTACGATGAAACCTTTTCACCTGTTGCTATGCTGAAGTCTATCCGTATTCTTCTGTTCGTAGCTGTGGCTCTCGATTACAAGATCTAGCAAATGGATGTCAAGACGGTATTCTTAAATGGCTATCTTGAGGAAAGTATATATATGAAATAGCCCGAAGGGTTCGTGGTAAAAGGCCAAGAGAGAAAAGTCTGTAAGTTGCTTAGATCCATCTATGGATTAAAAGAAGTATCCCATTCATGGAACCAAAGGTTTGATCAAGTGAGCAAAACATTCAGTTTTGAGCAGAACGTTGATGAATCCTGTGTTTATAAACTTATTAAGAATGGAAAAGTAGTCTTTCTGGTACTCTATGTCGATGATATGCTACTCATTGGGAATGATGTAGGGAATTTGTCATCGGTCAAGTTTTGGCTACACCAACAGTTTGACATGAAGGACTTGGGAGAAGCTAATTATATTCTAGGCATTCATCTCTTTAGAGATCGAAAAAACAAAATAATAGCATTATCTTAGGCTTTATACATAGATAAAATAATTGATAAATATGTAATGTAAGAGGCAAAGAAAGGTTCACAACCTTCCATTGCCAGACTAACTCTTTTATTGGATGACTGTCCCAAGATATCGGAAGAAAGAGAGCATATGAGTAAGGTCTCTCATGCATCCGTTATGGGTAACCTTATGTACGCTATGTTTTGTACTCGCCTGGATATATGTTTTGCAGTAGGTATGGTGAGTCGATATCATGCAAATCCTAGAATCAAGCACTGGCAAGCAATAAAGTATATACTCAAGTATTTTAAGAGAATGAGGGATTATATGCTGATGTATTCTAAAGGGGACCTAACACCCGTAAGATACACAGATTCAGACTTCCAAACTTGCAAGGATTCAAAGAAATTGACATCAGGATTAGTGTTCTTGCTTGGAGGAGGCACCATTGTATGGAGAAGCGTGAAGCAGGGTTGCACGGCTGACTCTATGATGGAGGCTGAGTACGTAGCTACGACTGAGGCATCTAAAGAAGCGATTTGGCTTTGTAAGTTCTTTAGAGATCTTGATGTCATTCCGGGTGTTGACAAGCTTATCACACTTTATTGTGATAATAGCGGGGTTATTGCCAACACAAAGGAATCTTGGCACCACAAGAGGACAAAGCACATAGATCGGAGTTACCCCATTATTAAAGGGCATGTGGAGATAAGACAAGTGGATATATGTAAAGTCACATCTAAGGACAACATTGCCGATCCCTTTACCAAGACTTTGGTAGCCAGAAGCTTTGAAAGGCATGTTGAGGCAATGGGGATACGTAACATGGCACATCTACTGGCTTAGGACAAGCGGGAGATTGTTAGGAAATGCCCTAAGTATGAAAGATATTTTGATGTATTTTATTAATTTTGAACTAGATAGTAAAATTATTTATAAAGGTTATTCATTACATTACTATTTGTCCTTATTCTATTTACATATTAAAGTAAATATAACCAAATATGGCTCACTGATTGTTTGTGTTAAATTATTAGAACGTTGCATGCAATGGACTTTTGTATGCGAGAAGACAATATTTTAAAGTAAGCAGTCTAAATTAAGGTCCGTAGTCTATGAGATTAAACCAAGCATCTAACTCATGTTAAGACTATTATGTTGTCTAAAGTCATGGTGGGGATGGTTTCTCTTGACTGTCCAGAGCATAGACTCTTGAGTAGTGATATAGATATGTTGCTTGGTGGTAACATATTAGACTGAGACTAAAGCGTGATTGATCTACGTAGTCCGCTACGAATGCATCAATCTACTTTTGACATTCATTATACAATAACCTTAATCTTGAGTAAATGAACTACTTCATATATATGACTTGTGTACTTTGAAGTTCTAATGGCTAAAGCGTCTCAGAGGTAGTAAGCTTATAGATTGGTTCGTTGGGTGCATAATTTGTATACGATGGAGGATTTGTTTACAAATACTAGAATCATAGCTCTCATAAGGAGTTAAGGGTATCCTCTTAAAGACATTATACTGGATGTGAAAATAGACAAGGTCTTGGGTCGTCTGCTGGGCGAATGACTTCTTATTCACATATAATGAATAATCATTTTCTTATTCGGTAGTATAATGGAACTTTAAGATAGCTTGATCAGTAGGATTGAACGGACTTTGACCTAAGACTGATCATGGATATCATATGAGGGTTTTGCATATATGACAAGGTCATTGGACAATAGCTTGCCACAGGCTTACGTAATACGGTATATAATTAGGAGTTCAGTTTCAGGTTATAGTGATGTAATTCTAAAATTAGTGATCATATGATTGAGTTGTTCGGTATAGAATGATGATCATATGGATTCACAAGAGCCCAATTATATATATCCAATTGGTCCCTCTACTAGCTCCACATAATTCCTTAACGAATGGCAAATCGATCAGTGTATGCTTATTGACTAGTTGACTATGCATGGAAGGTGTAGACATAGGATAAGGATGGAAGAAAAGATTCTCTCCGATGAGTATATAATTATTCAAACTCCAAATAAAGTTGTCAAATTTTATTTAAGTTTGAATTGGAGTTGTAGAAAATTATTCATGAGGACAAAATTTGAAATACAACTTTTTGTGGAGTTTGAAATTTGAATTTTAAAATTTGAAATTTGAATTCAAAATTTAAATTTGAAATTTGAATTTGAAGTTTGAATTTTGAAATTTAAACATTGAAATTTGAATTCAAATTTTGAATCACAATATCTTGTAATAACCGAATTTGTTGTGGATAATTCCACAAGGTAAATTTCGAATTTTATATGGATAATAGAGAGGAAGATCTTGTTTGAATCCTACTTGAATTTTGAATCCAAATCCCAAGCTAAATGACCGAATTTGTTGAAGGCAAAATCTCCCTTTAGAGTTCGGATTTTATAGGATAAGGATGAGTGAAAAATTCAAATTTCAATCCTACTTGAATTTTGATTCTCTCCCTCACAAAATGGCCAAAATTTTATAGATAAACCTAAGGAAAATTTTGGTTTTTTTTTTTTTTTTTTTTTTTTTTTTTGTGGATAAGGGTGAGATAAAATTCAAGCTAGAAAATCCTATTTGAATTTTGATTCTCCTCACCCTTGGATGGTCAAATCTAGCCTTGTGTTGGGCTAAAGGAAAATTTGGTTTTAGTGGATAATGATGAGATAAAATTCAAGTTAAAATCCTATTTGAATTTAGAATGCAAAATCCCCTAGAGTGGCCGAATCTTCCCTTGATTATGACATATACGGAATTTAGATTTTGTGAGGAAAGAAAGGGAGAAAATCTTCTTCTAGTCTAATTTGAATTCAAGAGATTACCTCATGCCAGTCTATAAATAGGTATCTTACCACTCCAGTTCTCTCAGACCACAGACTTTTAGGTGAGCAGGCTTATTGTTGCATAACTCACCTTGACAATAAGTTCTTTAGAGATCTGGGTGGTTGGAAGAAGACTAGCAGTGCTAACATACCGGTCGAGGAACCGAGTGCCCATACACTCTGTCATCTGGGAATTGGAGAATAATAGAGAAGGCTAGTTAGTTCTCCTCCTACAATTTAGCTTCCTTTGAGGTATGAGTTTATATTGTTGTTAATTTATTGTATATGGCATCATGAGATATTTAACAATTTTAAAAAATTTTTGTAATTCCGCTGTGCTATTCTGATATATTTTTACTGATTTTTCCAAAATCAAATCACAATTTCGTAAAAGCAATAGTGAACATATGAGCAATTAACCGTTATATGGAAGTTTTTTTTTTCTTTTCCCATGCTGACGTATTATATACATTTTAAAGATTCTGCTAATGTTCAATTCTGTTTTTGACGACATACGGTAGATTACCAGTGATAATCTAGTAGATTACTGAATAACTGTTGGTGAGACAATTTCAATAAAATACATTTTGATGACCTTTGATCGATTCCGTAGTGTAGCAAAATATAAACCTTCTTATTGGAGCATAAGCAATATTAATATGTCTTATTCTTTTGGCATTCCTCAAGTTACTCCTGCTTTTATTTGGCAATCTTAGGACAAAACAAAAAGAAAATTATACAACAGTCTGCTAAATAGACATGCTAATGTTTTTTTATCATCTTATTTAGATTTTTTTTTACCTTCTATACTCGTCTTATTTGAGATCAAAAATACTGAAACTACATTAATTGAGACAATAATCAAGAGATACAAATCATATGAACGCATAACTTTGAAACCTATGTCCACACTCTCTCTCATCAACTAGAATAGGAGATAAAGTCCAATCCTTCATGGTTTTTATTGAGCAAGTTTCAAGGGCCTAAACTGCAATCCAATCTAGTGCTACTCTTGTTAAGAGCATCTATAATACAATATTAAATTCATTTTTTTAAATTATTTATTTGAATAGAAAAACTATTTTTCAGTGTAATGTTATATTTTAAACTCTAATTGTCGGTTAAGCATTTAATTCCTATTAGTTGATTAGTCGACTTTTTGAAATCATAATTATGACATTGTCATTTTTGAATTATTAAAAGACTAAAATTTTATATGTATTTTAGAACAAAATAAAATAGCATATCAAAATATGTCTTTTTTACACTTTTTTTAGTCAAATTAAGTAGTAATATTAACATTTGCATTTGCATTTAAGATGGTTTAAGGATGTAAATATGTGTATAGATGCACATATACTTGTCAAGAATGTGTCTTGCGCATGTTTTACATTAGGAAATGTTTAGGGGACTTTCGAAGACAGGATTTTGGAGGTTAAGTTGAAAATGTATATTATGAGCATGAAAAAATTCTAGAATAGATGATAACTCTATAAAAATATAATTATTTTATATTTTTAAACATTGAATTGACTATGTTTGTTTGCGTAATTTTATTCTGTTAAATATTAATTTTAATGTTTTTATTTAACTTTCTCTTCCAAATATTATTTTTCTCATTTTTGGGATTTATTGTGCTTTTATTTTGTTAATCCAACTTAATTTAGCTTGAATGTTCAGTTAGATTGGACATTTCACTCCAGTTTAGTTTAACTTTACTTGTATTAGCGATTGTGAAAATAAAGATAATTTATATTGAAAGTTATACTGAAAATATAAGAAACAGTGAAAGTAGGTCTAACCAAGTTAAATTAGATTAGAATCAATTTAGATAATTTACAGCATGTTTAATAAATGTTTTTTGACGCTACGAAAACTAATTTTACACCAAACGCAAAGTTTTACAATCAAATACAATCATTTTCAACAGTGCTATAAAAACAATTACGATTCAAAAGTTTTTTAAAATAATCATATCAACTTTTCAACTTTAACTATTTATCTGTACTTTTACCAATCACATCAACTTTTCAACTCTAAAATACTTTTCATCTAAACACACATTTTATTCAAATATAAAACAAATACTTTTTAACCAAATACAAAACTAAAAAAAAATATATTCAAATATAATTAAAATATAATACGTTTAGCAAACGCTCTCTTAGTTTAATTTGTAAGTTGATTAAACTAAAATGAATTTTGAATCTTTAATTGGGTGAAATTTGACGTAAAATGGTGATTAAAAATGCTTAAAAATGGATTAAAAGTTTAAATTTAATCTGCATCTTTGAAAGACCCACGTGCGTAAAAAAAAAAAAAACCTACACTCGCGCTTGAAGCCGTCCGATCGAGCCAAGATGTAGCAAGCGTACTCGTGTATCCCACCCAGACAAGGGTGCGTCGGTAGCAGGCCCTGTTTCAGCGAACTAGCAGGCCGCCAGGCTCCAGTGCGCGGGCATGCTCATTGCTGCTCTCGTGCACCCGTTTCTCCCCCAGCCATTTCTCGCCACTCGTCTCTTGGGCCCCAGCTTACTTCAGTTCACCAATCCACACTCTACACGTGGCCAAGAACAAAAGTTAAAATGGGGAAATGCTGGTGCTCTCCAGCTGGGTCACGCTGAGGCAAAGGAGGAAAAAGAGGCAGGGGCGCTCGGCGGCATTTTGCCTCGAGCTGCTGGGGTTTTTTGGGAGTCTGTAGAAGGCCGTGCCAGCGAGGAAAACCAAAGAAGAAGAGGAGAAAAATGAACGAAAAAAAATAGAAAAAAAAAATGGGAAAATGAGTAGTTTAGGATTTCTAGTCTTAGGATTTAGTTTTTATTTTTAGTTTTAAGTTTTTTTTTTATTCAATAAATTTTAAGGAAGATTGCAACTTCAAGAACAAGAGGAAAAGATGGCATTTAGGAGAAAATTTGAAGATTGTGAAAACGTTTATGTTGTTTTTCTTTCTTATTTCTTTTCTCTTTTATTTTTGTAACTTGATATTGTTTGAATGTTTGATTTATCTAATTTTTGTTTCAATCTCAATTATGAATTGAATTTTGTTGTAGGGTTCCAATTGATTTTTTTAATAGAATTTAAATTTATTTTTGCTTGTTTGAATTGTTGGTTAATTATTGGTAACTGGTTATGTTATTATATGCTTAGCGCTCCTAGTAGGAGATTTTATTGGACTGAAATGAAATTGGGAGATGGAATTTGAATCATGATACAAAATAGGGTAACTTTTGTAATTTAGAACAAAAATATATCTTTGATGCATTTATAATCATTTTGAGTGTTGTGTTTAGTAAATTTATGTTCGTTAATTCGTCATAGGAATATAGAGATCATAATTAACATAAGTATACCTATTAGTCTATCAAAAGAGGCTATTAGGTAATTTCGTGCATTCACCTAACAATTCCACTAATTAACATCTAACAATTAGAAGGTAATTTTAATTTGAATGAGATTAATAAGGTGACATTGGATCCCTAAAGCATCGTTTTCTTTATTGTAGTTTTGTTAATTTTTCTTCATTTTATTTCTCACTTTTTGCTTTTCAGTTTTAATTTCGATAGTTTAAATAATTTTAGAGTTAACTAATTTTGGTAATTAACTTAAAATTAAATTCAATTTTCGTGGGAACGATATCTTACTCACTTTGTATTATTTGTGCTATTCATGCACTTGCATATATTTCACGCAACAATATAGAAAATAGAGCAAAAATTTAAAATGTATTCAGAATTTAATATGTAAAATGGATATTATTTTATTCGCCTAATTGTTGTAAGCATTTAACACAAGAAACATCAAATTTGAAATGAGAAAATTATGGACTTTTAAAATTTGAATTGCACACGTGGCTTTTGTATGCTATCAAACGATGGGTGATTCTAGATGAACTTGATGTTCGTTGGATTGTATCCATGGACATCGAGTGTTAAGCGATAGATACCTACAAATTATGTTTAGTAATTTATCTCTTTGGTGATCGATTTCTTAAATGCCTATTGTCATTCGATAATCGAAATGACAAGCTTAGATATTGCCTCTACCCATTATTCGACAACCAATTGCTCGTGCAATTAGCACTAGGCTCTTGTTGCATGCTGCTCCCATATCACATATCAATGTTTGATATCTAGTGGGTTTGTCAAGCAATTCCTAAGGATTCACGTCCTTAGGAATTCGACCTTTATCTTATATAATGTCTACGTAGAGCCCATGATTCCAACAACGAAAAAAGTGGGTTCATGGCCTACTAAGTCCCATAAACCTTGGGAATCATCATCTGCTGCTTTTCCTCTATAAATAGAGAGAAAAACTCCCTCGAGGGGGATATCTTTTACATAGACAATTATTCTACCAAAATCATGACAGACTCTTGATATTGTACCTTTTTCAAATTATACTGAATAACTCTCAGAGGACGTACTACATTCTGACAAATCTCTTTAATTTCTAGTATCCTTTATTTTTATGCATTTTCTTTATTGATTTAAACTTCATATGGTTTGCTTATTCTCATTTATAGTGTCCAAGAGCACATCCGATTTAATCAAACAGACTTACTAATAAAATTAAATTTTATTTGATCATAAATTTTTGGCGTCTATAGTTTGCTGTTTTCCATGGGGAATTTGGTCACTATTCACCAAGGATTGGCAAATCAAGCATGTCTTCATCATAGCAATAACCTTTTCCCATGCAACAGAGCCCAAGAACTAGTCTTAAGGCTTTGCCACCATAACAAAGGAGCAAAGGGTCACCAGTTGCCTTAAACTCTAAGCTCGCCAACCTAAAATGCCTGGTCGAACAATTAACCACCAAACTCAATAGCAACAACTCTAGCGCATTATTATCAGGAACCAAGCCCTACGCCAGTAACTTTCCATTGTAAGCATATTGCAAGCTTATGGTTCGTACTATTATTACCCTTATGTTGGGTACTCGACAGTCACCAACACTAGGGGCTAGTAGCAGGCAACGCCGAGCATTCTGCAAGGCCCCAGGGCTAATTACAGCTTAATTGCCTTCATAAAACTGCTATCAACACTAAATGCTGCACCCAAATCTAGTCACCAATGTACCAACAGAGGGCAATATGAATGTCGATGAAAGAAGCAAACGCATGGCATAATGATTAGCCATCAGAGTTACTACCACTACATCCTAGCTCGATTCCTCATGGAACAATGAACATCAAAGATGTCATGAGAGGGTTCATGATAGTGAGGCTAACCCAAATGGAGCAAAGATTAATATCACAACTGCATAAGGCTACTAGCTTTACATTAAGAATCGATGATCTTGTAAGAGGCTTACAAAGAACCCCCTTAACAAGAAAAATTATAAGCACTCACACCTTAAAGTTAGAAAATGTTGTCTTTTCGAGGTTTAACAAGTTGTTTAATCAACATGATCACATTATGCAGAACAAGCACATCATCCGGTCAATGACTATTCCATCTGAGATGCTAGATGATATGATGGGCAAATTATTTGCACAGAGTTTAAAAGGGTAAGCCCTTTAGGGGTTCTATAACCTACCCTCAAAATGGATTAACTCCTTTGAGGGGTTAACGAAGGAGTTCATGTGCAACTACTCAATCCATATCCAGTTTGATGAGACAACAAAGTACTTGTGGAATGTCGTACAAGGCCCTAATGAAACCTTGCCTGCTTACATTAAGCAGTTCAGTAAGGCGATCTCTGAAATCAACAAGGTAGATGATGGGATGCCCTGTGAAGCTTTAAAGAGGGTGCTACTACATAAATCCCTTTTTAAAAATGAGATTTGCTCCAAGTATCCTGTGAACATCCAAGATGCTTTACATAAGGCTAAGGGATTCATTGACCTTAAAGAAAAGGATGAGTGAATAGAGAGGAAACTCGCCCAAACGAGAGATAAAATTCAAGCTACTAAGGAAGAGTCGTGAGCATTCAAAAGGGAGTGAATAAGGATTCCCAGGCAGTAAGAACGAAGAGAAGATCGACCTTCAAAGAGGGAATTGCCCATGCTTTTTTCCCTTCCTAAGTATGCACTGAACATTATTACATTAGAGCTCATTGCTCATTTGAAGGGGAAAGACTACATGAATTAGCCAAAGAAACTTATACAAGACATGACAAAGTACTATGAGTTCCACAAAGGCCAGGGCCATCATATGGTTAATTGTCAAGTACTTCAAGTAGAGATCATAGCACTACTGAATAACAGACATCTCAAACAGTTTCTCAACGAGAAAAGAAGAAAAACTTATAGCTTAAAGGCCGAATCGAGCACAAGGCAAGTGCAGCAAGTCGAATAGACCCTATCACCATAACCGGTGAAGAAAATAATTGGTTTCATTTATGGAGGCTAAGTTTATAGTGGAGAGACAATGTCTTCGATCAAAGCTCACTATAGAAAGGCCGCAAAACCTGTGTCCTCCATCCTGCCTGAGGACCTTATGGAGCATTCAATTATTTTCCATAGTAGCAAGGCTCGAATGCCTTGCAGCCCCTATGATGATGCACTTGTATTGACACTCAACATGTCAAACTATGAAGTAGGGGTAATCCTTGTTAACAATGAAACTCAACTGATGTGTTCTATTTGTCAACCCTAGGAGAGATGTAGATTAATAAAAAGGACATTGAGAAGACAAGCACAACACTCATTGATTTCAAAGGCCAGTCCATGACTTCACTTCGAAAATCAAGCTCCCTGTGTTTGTAGCAGGTGAAAATAAGCTAACCAATGTTTTTGGTCATAGATTGCCCATCTACCTACAACATCATCTTAGGGAGGCTGTGGATCCATGCCATAAAGGCTGTGCCATCAACTTACCATTAGTGTATTTGATTTCTGACAAAACATAGGATTTGTAAGATTCTAGGTAACCAAGAGGCCTCCTAAACCTACTATCTAAATTTAATGAAAATGAAGAATGATGCTCACTCATACCAATTACAGGCTATGGAGGGGTCAATCGATCAAACAATGCCCAAAATGAAGTTACTTAATGAGGTCTAGATCGACCCAAAAGACCCCAGTAAATGAGTCAATATCGAATCAATGCTTGACATCTTGATCTGAAGGACCTCACAATTTCCTTGTCAACAACAAAGATTGTTTCACATGGTCACGCAAAGACATGTCTGGAATTGATTGCAGTGTCATGACTCATTGCCTTAACATTGATTTTAGCTATAAGTCAGTGAAGTAAAAGAGAAAGAAGTTAGGCACTGAACACAACAAGATTATCAGCAGAGAAGTTCTTTAACTAATCTAAGCAGGATTTATTTGTAAAGTACAGTACCCGGGCTGGTTAGTGAACATCATCATAGTAAAGAAGAAAAATAGCAAATGGCGAGTCTGTATTGACTTTACAGATTTGAACAAAACTTGAGCAAAGGAAAGTTTTCCTCTCCCACACATTAATCATCTCATCGATGCAACTGTCGGCCATGAACTCTTATACTTCATGGATGCATTTTTAGGTTACAACCAAATCCTTATACATCCCGATAATTAGTAGAAGACTCCTTTCATTGCCAAATAGGGCATTTATTATTATAAAGTTATGCCATTTGGTTTAAAGAATTCCAAAGTAATGTACCAATGATTAGTAACGTGATGTTTGCTAAAAAGTTAGGTTAAACAATAGAGTTATACATAAATGACATGCTCGTGAAATCCTTACTTGTAGAAGACCATATCTCAAATCTTATGGATTGCTTCTTCGTAATTTAACAGTACAACATGTACCTGAATCTATCGAAGAGTTCATTTGAAGTTTCATCAAGAAAGTTCTTCAGTTACTTGGTAACTCAAAGGGGGATTGAGGCAAATCCTAACTAGATCAGAACCTTATCGAACATGCTTTCACCAAGGAGTAAATGAGAAGTTTAGAAGCCCATAGGAAAAGTGCTAGCCCTCAATTGGTTTATCTCTCAATCCACTAATTAATGCTTGCCCTTCTTCCAACTATTCAAGGGAAACAAGAAGTTCGAGGGGTCAGAGGATTGCGAAAAATAATTCCATGAACTTAAACAGTATTTGTCCTATTCGCTCACCCTATCAAAGCCCATTGAAAGTGAGACTTTGTATTTGTATCTTTCAATGACATATACCAGGGATAGTGCAGAGTTAGTTCAAAAAGAGATGAACAAATAGCAACCAATGTACTACATCAATAAATCATTACCTGATGCTGAGACATGATTTTCTTTCATCAAGAACTTAGCCTTGGCTGTGGTGACTACTGTAAGGAAGTTGAAACCTTACTTATAGTCCCATGCTATCATGGTTTTGACCATGTATTCACTACAAGCAATACTTCATATTCCTTATCTCCAACACACTTACAAAGTGGGCTATTAAACTTAACGAATTTGACATCGAATATCAAATAGGAATGAGCCTTCAATCTCAGGTACTTGTCGATTTTGTTGTCAACTAACACCGAGCACTTTGTAGGATGAGAGCAAACCAAGTACAAAACATACCCTCATAATCAACGAATTGTCAAATGCAAAAAGTTTCAGAGTTGGCATGCATTTGACTTCCCCTACGAATGAAGTCCTTAAGTAATATTTTTGGTAAAGATTTAAGGTGCCAAATAATGAAGTCGAGTATGAAGCCTTGATAGCTGGATTGAGGCTTGTGCGAGTAATAGGGATATAGAGTTTAAAAGTATAAAGTGATTCCCATTTGATTGTGAACCAGGTTAACCGTGAATACTCAACAAAGGATACTTGGATTGAAGCCTACCTAGGCACTTTTTAGTCATTAAAATCCCAATTTGACAAGTGTACAATCGGCAAGTTTCTTAAAATTTGAATGGGAGTGCAGATGCACTTCTCAATCTTGGTTTAACATCAGATCCTGCTTTAAGTTGAATGATCCATATCAATTTCATCGAATCACCTAGCATCACTCTCGGTTTAACTATTACCATTGAAGAACTTGACGATTAGCGATCATTTATCATAAAGTACCTATCGAATAGTGATATTCCTAAAGACAAGTCTGAAGCTTGAAAATTGAAGTACTCTTGAATGTGCTTTTCAGTTATCGATGGGAAGCTCTACCATCGATCCTTTTCCGTTCCCTATATCAGGTGCCTTAGAAAAGAAGAAGTAGATTATGTGCTAAGAGAAATTCATGAAGGTGAGTGTTGGAACCATTCCGGCGATCGATCATTAGCAAATAAAGCCAAACATCAAGCATATTATTAGTCGACTACGTTTACCTATAGTGACACGTTTGTGAAGAAATATGATGCCTGTCAACACCATGTGCCATTGATCCATCAACTGGCTGAACGCTTGTCGAATATAAGGTCACCTTACCTCTTTTAAAAATATTCAATGGACATTGCCAGTGCAGTTCAGGTTGCTTCAGGACAACACAAGTATTTGCTTATCTTAATAGACTATTTTACAAAGTGGATCGAGGCTAAGGCATATTTAAATATTAAAGATGTAGATATCAAAGCTTTCATTTGGAAGAACATCATGTGCAAATTCGGCATCCCCTAAGAGATCGTGACTGATAATGACTTGTAATTCATCTCCAGAAGGTTTAAAGATTTATGCACTCACTATAAGATCAAGTTAAGTTTTCCTACTCCACGTTATCCATAAGGAAATGGCTAGGCTGAAGCAACAAACAAAATAAGTGTGTAGAACTTGAAGAAAAAGCTCAAGGCTTGCAAAGGTAGATGGGCCAATGAGCTTCAAGGTGTACTTTGGGCTAATCAAACCACTCCTCGGTGTGCATTTTCACTTATATTTAATTTCGAAGCAGTCATCGCTGTAGAAATTGGAGTTCCTAGCCTTCGATGAGAATATGCCTTTGAAAATGTAGGTATAAATCAATATATGCTTTAAGATGAATTAGATGCACTCAACGAGCACAATGCACTGGTACGAATGGTGACATACCAGCAATCAGCCACTCATTACTACAACACCAAGGTTCGGTCAAGAACTTTCAATGAAGGTGATCTCATCCCTTGACAAGTATTTTAGAACACTACAGAGTCGAACGCTAGTAAACTAGGGGCTAACTAGGAACATCACTACCAAATGTTGAAGGTCATTCATCCAGGAGTTTACAAGCTTGAAGCACTTGATGGAACAGAACTCATTCGTAGTTTGAACATGCATCATCTTAGGAAGTACTACATATAACCTAATGCATTCTACTGCTTTTTGTATCATGTATTCTGTAATTCATGGACTTGGAGTACTTTCTCTAGGTCAATCCTTTACATATAACATTTGTTTTCACGAGCTACGTAGATTGATGCTGTTACATTGTAACAATCGAACTACATTCAAACTTGATACCTAAACATGAGCACATGGGCAGCTCGTAAAACTATTAATAAGTCTAACCTCTTTATAAAAAAAAAAAAAACCCATTGCCTGAACAGTAATGGGAACATTTTGTAATTATGCATTCATTATTTTAATTTGACAGTTGATGACTATAAGTACATTGCTATTATACTATCGCTCTTCAATGTTAACTTACTATTAATAGTGAATCACTGTCTGCCTATCGATATACTTCACTTGGCTATCAATGAAGTAAGTTTGCAAACTTTGCTTTGCAAATTGAAATATAGGATAATGTCATCATTCGTCATATATACAATATCATTCCGAGTTAAAACAACATGGGAATTGACAACCTTTTTTTCAATAATCCCCAGCTTGACTGGCAACAATGGGTATTTAATTACAATTTTCACTCAATAATTTACTATGTTTATCTCAAGTGACTAACCTGTAAACAAATTTCGACAAACACAATTCATCAACTTTCCTATTCGCTTAGTCAAATCAGTGATCGATTGAACTATTAGGCTACTAATGAAGTAATTTGTAATTATACTTCACAAATTAGTTAAGCATCATTGTTTGGTAAACAGCTAGTCATTCCTAGCTTAAACAAAGATAGAATTAGATATAATCAATGGCTAATATGAGTTAAGTGTTCACCAAACACATTTAATAAAAAGATCAAAGAACTAAATGCCCATGTATGTGGTGTTTGAACAACTTACAAATTATAGGTCTTGTGATCGTTGTTCAAACATGCCTGACGTGTAAGCCAAAATTCAGTATAGCAATAAAATAAAGTCGTTAGACATCAGTTATCCTTAGACTGTTCAATTGGAGGGGCTTCCTTGCTTACCTCAGTCACTGGTTGATTGACTAGAGGTAAGTTTCCCTGAGCTTAGCCATTGGTAAGAGGCACCTCGGTGTTCACTGTAGGGACATCTTCCATGAGCTCTTTATATGTCTTAATCTCCTTATTCATATCCCATTGAGTGTGGAGACGGTCTTTATATTCCTTAAGTAGCTCATACCAAGCCCTAACCATTGACTTCTTATGTTGTTTGACAACATGAACGACCAGCTCTTCGATTCAGCATTTTTCTAAGCAATCAAATTCTAGAGATCAGCGTTCATTCCACTGAGGTTAGCATTCGATGACTTAAATTCATCAATTTGTTTCATGGAAGTCTCAACATTTTTCGTAAGCTCCATCATCGTTTTCTCTAACTCCTCATTTTTATCAACAAGAAACACTTCACTTTGTTATTCATCTTTTTGAGTGAACTTATGAGCTGGACATTGATCTACTTTTAAGACTTGAGCCTCTCAGAAATGTTCTGGCTCTCATCATCCAACCTATAAAAAATAGAGGCTCCTCTGACCATGCTCTACGAAGTGTCACATCGGGTCAGGCCAATGCTAAACTTTTAAAGGAAAAAAAAATGAACTAGATGATAGTTCAATACATACCTTAAGCTCCACCTAAGACCATTTGTCAAACTGCTTCCAACGCAAGCCTTTTTTGATCATCGATTGATCACCCTCGAGGACAAGGTCATACAAGATCTTGGTTACCAAAGCCTTGTTAGGGAAAGTATGCGCCCCTTTCGACAAGTTGACCAAAAGCTATTGGTCACTCTTAATGTCGGTTCAATCATCCGATCAACTTGTCAAACCCCTGTTTCTTATGACAAGGTCATTTCCTTACATTTCCCAGTGCTAGCATCCACCTTTTTCCTATTCAATTGTTTTTTTTTTGGGCCATTCAAATGCTTTCCCTTGCTTTAAGGGCCTAGGGCTCAATTCGATTACAGGGAAGGGGCTGGTGTAGTCGACTAGAAAGCAACTACCTTCACACCGTCAGTAGTCGATTACATTTATAAGCATGAAAAAATATCAGTCCTGCCAGTAATGATCGACATTCTTCATTTCCCCTACAATCTGCTTATTCGATCATGGCACCATCGAATATCTAGCATGGTCGAATCAATTAAACTTTGGTAATATAAGTTGAGAAAGTCCTCAACCATTAGTTCGATGCCCGCCTCTTCTACTACAACAATAAGGCAAAAAATACCCATATATAGTTCATCATCAGTTGTGGGATCACCAACTAATAGTGGGACATGCATTGGATAATCAGTGGATGAATCAACAATTGCAGCCCACATTTAAAGTAGATCTAGTACATGCAGATCCATCCCTCAATGACTGTGTCTGCTCACTTATTTGGAAATGGTAATTGAAGTTGGACTTTATTTGGAAAATCAAACTTCCCTCTGATCTCCATCAAGTCATCCTCTATCAAACTGACCGAGGGTTCTTGGTCATTAAGAAACTTTCATTACTCAGACACTATGGAGGTCTCAATAGATGAGTGATTAGAAGGATGTTGAGTATAACTGTTCCCTCCACCTATACCATTCAATCTTTGCCAGTAGGACCAATGCCAGATCCAAAGTTCCCTTGGCTCTTGTCCCACTCGTGTACTCGTCTCGAGTACTCGAGTATCTCCCTTGTTTCTTAATCATCCATGTCTTCTTCATCAAATTCTGAGAGTTTGACATACAGGAACCTGACGTCCTAGAACTTTTCTTCCTCTAAGGCTTTACGCTTGTCCACTTTTCCAAACCTTAAATGGATCGAACTCTAATATAAAAGATTCTCTCTTAAATTTATGAGTTTTTTTGGAACTCAAACATAGAAAAACAAAAATACTTAATCCATAATCAAGAGATACCAAACTAAACCCAAAATCACCTAAAACTCTTGATGAAATAGTATAAAATTCACACTAAACAACTCAAAAGTGGAAGAAGAAGAAGATTTTATGAGAAAAATCAGAGGAAAAATAGAAAGTAAAGGATTCTTGCCTAAAGATTTGTATGGAACTCAGTAAGTCTCTGCGTTCTCTGTGCACGAAAGTAATGAAATATGAGAGGAAATGGGAGGTCCAAGAGTTATAACCTTTGGGAAGTAATCCAACAACTCAAGTTCAACCAACATGATCTAATCTGATACCCTAAGGTTTACGACCTCTGAGACTCCTACCATGAGTAATTATAGTGCATTTAATCAAATTTCAAATTTCAAGTTAAAGTAACCATTGTTTCAGGTGAATCAGTGAAGGTTTGCCACATGTAGTGTTGATCTTCATTAATCGCTGTCAATGTTTGATGGTAGATGGACTTCCAATGCAACAATCAATAGTTATGAAATAACAAACACTCAATAAAGTACGAGCACTAGATAGAGTGTGGGGCTAACTGTTAGGGTCAAACTTTGTTCACCTAAGAATTGCACACATTGCTTTCATATGCTATCGAATGATGGGTGGTTCTAAATGAACTTAATGTTCATTGGATCATCTTTATGGACGTCAAGTGTCGAGCACCAAATACCTAAGAATTATCTTCAGTAATTTATCTCTTCAGTGATTGATTACATGAATGTCTATTGTGTTGCTGCTATCGTTCATGGAACATCTTGTTGCTCGCGTAATCGATCATCGAATGATGTTTGATTACTAAACAATAATTGCTCGTGCAATTAGCACTCAATTATTGTTGCATGCAACTCCCACACCACATATCAACGTTCAATATCCAGTGGGTTTGTTGGGCAGTTCCTAAGGATTCACGTCCCTAGGAATTCAGCCTTCATCTTTGATCGTGTTGACGTGGAGCCTACAATCTCAATAACATAAGAAGGGGGTTCATGGCCACTCAGTTCCAAAAACCTTGGGAATTGTCATCTACTACTTTGCCCTTATAAATTGAGAGAAAAAAAATCCGTCAAGGGGGACATAGCAAATTCCAACAAACCTCTTTAATTTCTAGTGTCCTTTGCTCTCATGCATTTTATTTATTGATTTAAACTTTATATGGTTTGCTTGTTCTTATTTACAACATCCAAGGGCACATCCGATTTAATTTAACAGACTTACTAATAAAACCGAATTTTATTTGATCGTAAATTTCCAACATATACATTAACTTTTGAAGGAATTGTATTTTTTTGAATTTTGGTTTTGAAAAGAAAAGATATCAACACTACTTTTGTATAATTAAGGTTTTTTTTTATTTAGATATTAGAAATAAAAGACTTCCTACTTTGAGGTTTGTTATTTTTTGTTTGCATGATTTGTGGAATATTTAATATTTTTCATGATCAGTTTTGCAATTTCAAAATCTACATATTCTATAATGGTTGCAAACAGAGTTTAATGATAATATCTCATATGACTCTACCTAAAAGTGTAGATTCGAATCACATAGCTCAAATTCAAAAAATCTACATATTCAATATTTATTTTATATACACCTTTTTTAATATCTAAATTGTTCTGTATGTTATAATGTCAATGATATCTAACAGTGTGGTCACTACGATAATAACATTATGGTCATTATGAAAATGAACCTCTTACTTTGACAATTAATGAATGAATATAGAATATCTATATTATAAGAATTATATCACTCTATTAACTATTCTAAATTAATAATACTATGAAAGGGAATTTGGAAGAATAACTCAAAATGTGCACACCTCTGGAATTTTGCCTCATTTATAATAGCTTCAGGGTTTTTACCCTCTTTTAGGAAATGTTAAAAGTTAACCTAATGTGTCTTTTTTAAAATACCTCTAACCAACCAAAAAGTTTAAACTAGAATACGGTTCAATAGTCCGCCTGAATACAGTTTGGTAATCCGCTTGATTACCAATTAGTAATCCACTTTTGGTAATCTGTCGGAATACTGTTTAGTAATCTTCTGAAATACCATTTGGTAATCCTATGAAATACCGTTTGGTAATCCACCGAAATACCGTTTAATAATCAACTTTTGATAATCTACTAGAACACCTTTTAGTAATCCATTGTAATATAGTTTGGTAATTTGTTGGAATGCCGTTTGGTAATTCATTGGAGTACCATTTGGTAATTTAGGTATCCCGACATTTTGATAATCCGTTGAACTACCGTTTGATGATCTACTTGAATTGTGATAACCGGCAATTTTAGATTCTCGGAGTAAATTAAAATTATATGTATGTATCAATTTTAATGAATAAAATATGAAAAAAAATTGTATTTTAATACTGTTGTGAACACTGTAAAAATGTTCCGGCAGTATTAAAGTGAGTGAGTTCGGGGATGGAAAAACTTACCAAACAGAATCGAGTGAGATGGTTCGAAAACGGAGCCAAAAACCCTAAAAAGTGCCCTGAAATGCACTAAAAAAATAAAAATTTACGGTAGAGAATTCTGGTCAAACAGAAGCAAAATAAAACAAACCGATTGCACCGGAGGCGCCTAGAACCTGCCTACGCAATTTCAGTAAAGTTCCGTTCAATTTGACTTTCAGAAAAAATTTGATCACAAATTAATTAGTGAATTAATCCATATATATTATAGGATGACATCACACATATGATGTCATAAATACAAATTTTGAAAGCTTGGAAAGGATTATAAAGTAGGTGTATGGTTAGGATTTGTTGTCTTTTTTATCAATGGCCAAGATCTAGCCAAAAAGACATTGGAAAAAAATTTAAAAATTTTGAAAAAAGGCCATTCGGCCACCTAGAAAGAAGGCAGCAAAAAAATTTTATTTTTGACCCAAAAATATTGCATTTTAGTCCCTAAACAATTAGGGAATTATTGGAAAAAAATTACTATGAAGTCCCTTTCTTTTGCCTATAAATAGGCTTCAAAATTCATTCAAAAAAATAGAGAAACTTGGCCAAATTCTTGCCAATTTCCAACAGCAAAAATCCGTGGGTCTCCTCCCAATTTTAAGCCAAAATTTATAAAAATTTCACACCAAAATAGCCTTTAATCATAATCAAGGCTGCAACGGAACAAGTTCATAAGGTTAGCTTCCAAATTGAAACATTTTTCATGTGTTTTCTTAGTGAAAATCCGTGGGTATAGAGGTGTAGAAACATTGAAAAAAAAATTGATGTTTTGTTAATGTTATGATTGGTTTGGTATTTTAGAGATTAAAGCATGAATTAGGTTTAAGAAACAAGCAAAAATTTTGCATGTTTCCATGAAAAAAATCTGTGGCCTTGTAGGGTGGAAAATTTGATGATTTGCTTGATGGTTTATATTCATTTGGTAATATATTGAATTAAGCATGAATTAGAATCAAGAAACAAGAAATTATGATGCATTTTCATACTAAAATCCGTGGGTGATAAACACTAGAAAATGGGAAAATTTTAGTGTTGATCAATGATAAGAAATGTGGATAAAAGTCCTAGGAAAGAAAACAAAATTTTCTATGTGAATTAGCATGAAAAATTCGTGGCTAATGCTAGGGTTGGAATGAAAATTTTGTTAAGTTTTGATGTGGATATGTACATTGAAAACCTAAGAATAGTATGTGATAATTGCTTAAGGTGATGAAAAATATTTGGTAATGATTAACATGATAAACCGAGGCTATGTTTGGAAAAAATTTGGTGATGTGTGCTGAGTTCTGAATATTGGTTAATGTGGAAACTTTTTATACAAAGTTAGTAACTTTGTATAAAATAGGCCTCTGGTATAGTACGCGGCAGGTACAAAGGTTCTGAGGTGTACCTAACGCTGGGGAAACCTAAAAATACAAGCAAAAATGCTACCAAAATTTCTAAAACGGTATAAGGACATTTCGGGAAACGAGGGGTAAACATATTGGACTCGAGAAGGAAAACGGGACCCCTCGGTGGATTAGGATTGAAAATGGAAAACCAACCCAAAAGGAATAGTAAACCAACCCTTAATGGCTAAAATGCCTAAAACGGGAAAAAAATTTCATATTAGGGGTATTTTAGGAAACGAGGGGGGAAAATTAGGTCAGGATAGGAAACCCAAGCCCCTTGGGAACCGAGACTAGGGGACGGAAATGAAAAAGCATTTTAGGAGTAGTGAAATACCCATTTGAGACTCTGAAACGCTAGAAAAATGAGAAACGACCTTAAGTGTCGGATGAATAGTAATCGAGGGTCAAAAAATGAATAATTAGGATTTTATAGCACATAAAGCTGTAAAATGAAATGGAAGCCTAGGGAATATTATTTCAAGATATTTAGGCTTAGAAAATTTGAGAAAAAAATTATAGAACGGAATAGTTATGGTCCCGAGACCCGTCAAGGGTAAAATGGTCATTTTGACCAAAAATTTCTGAAAGGCTCGGAAAAGATCGTAAAGGATCTAGAATGACTTAAATAAAATTCTAAGACGCAAAATAAAGATTTTAGAGTTAAAAATCTAGAGTTTAAATAGTACACGGGTGTGTACAGAGAAACACGGCTGTGTAGAGTGAAATCGAGAGGAACACGGTCAGAGACACGGGCGTGTTGCAAACCGTGTACCACATAAAGAATTGAAATGTTTCGTAAAATTTATCCCAAAATAAATATATTCAAAGTGATAATTAATAAAGGATATTAACAGATAATACTATATCTGTAGGGATCCAAACTAGAGATAAAACTGCAGAGGAGTTCCGGAAGTGGACATTATCGCAATAGTGGTAAGTTCAACCATTTTCATTTCTGCAACATGAAATACTGTGATGTTGTGTTTGATACTAGTTGTACATCATTGTTAAGTCCTATGGACCCTGGGGATTAATTAGTATAACGTATCCCATAAATTAAGAAAAGAGAATAAGTAAGACCTATGGACAGTAGAGGTTAATGATCTTGAGGTGACGATTAATGTCACGTGATCAGTACTAAAATTGAAAGATGGAAATAAAACCATTTAAGGTGTACCGCCCCTCCAACATTGTGGTGGAGGTTTACAGGTCCTTCGGGGATATAATAATCAACATGACCAATGAGGACTGTGAGGAAGAAGCTTTAGGGTCGCTCCCTAAACCCTCCCAGTCAGCGCGTTATAAATTATCGATACAGCCATCAAGAGCTCGAAACCAGAATATAAATAGAGCTAATAGAAAATAAAGTGATGAAAGCCATAACTAAGCATAATTCAGTATAACCGACATTAGCACTAAGTGTAGTAAGTTCAGTTAGGGTAATATGAATAGTAACCAGTTTGGGTAATAGTTACTATTCACCGATCAAAGGTCAAAGTTAGTATTCATGATACATAGTACTATTCATGTATGAATAGTATTATTCATAAGAAATTAGATTTTTGATGTTTTTAAATCTATGTGATTCTTATTAAGTATGTTTGAACTTACTGAGCCTGTTAGCTCATTAGTTTGTTCATGTTGCAGGTAAGAAACCTGTCCAATAGACTACATGGATGGCAGCAGGATGTGTGCATGTCAATGGGATAGGGAACTCACCATGGAATTGGTCCTGCCATAAGTTTTCTGCTGGGCGTTGAAAGTTAATGAATTGAAGAGAATGTGTTTTGAAAAATTATAGTATAAATATATTGTATATTGTACATTTCGTTGTACCCAGAAAACATCTAAAAGCTAGTATTGTATTTTATAAGGCTTTCATACTTAGCTTTCTTTTAAGGAAAGTGTGTATTAAAAAGGAAAAAAAAATTTATGGGCGAAATTTGGGCCCTGAAAAAGAATAAGAGTTGAGAGAAAAAGAGTTTTAAATGGCGATTTGGATTCGACACACGGGCTGTCTTGGCCGGCAACAGAGTTAGTTCATGACAAGTTTAGCGTGGTTGGATTCGGGGACGCCACAGGTTGGTATCAGAGCGGTTGACCATATCCCTATTGACACGAAACGCGACCTGCTCGTCAATCTAAGTAAGTTAGCTCTCTTTAAGACTAGTTAACTTTTCGTTTATTCGAGGTTCTATATTTTTGTAGGACGTATAATGACTAGACCACCTTATATGAGACCCCACCCATACCGACCGAGAGGATTGATCCCGGTATGGACTAGGCTTGTAATCAGACCATCGATGATTCATCGAGCCGCGCCTCGACCATCGATACCTAAGCCGCCAGCGCCGAGGATAGTAGCACCGGCACCGATACAAGTACCACTTCTTCAACCAGTTGTAAATCTACCAGTAGCGGTAGATATTCTAGTGGTGGGAGATCGAGCTCATATAGGAGCTAAAGTATCAGTACGAGCAGTACACGCTTTTAGAGACAGCCATCCACCTATATTCGAGGGAGGTCAACAGGGGATCTCTACTCGAGACTGGCTACACGACATAAAGACTATCATGTGCCAGTGCAACATAGATGAGGACTGCTGGGTGTTGATGGCAGTTGGTACATTCCGTGAGGATGCACGATTGTATTGGGAGTACTATGATCAGGAGATGCTGTTAGCACTTGATTAGACTGAGTTTTGCCAAATCATGATGCAGCAGTTTCTGCAGAAGAGTTCAGCACCGGTTTCAGACCCTCCCGAGAGCCAGATAGTGACACCGCCACCAACCATGCCCAAGTATACAGATGTCAGAGATTTTGTTCTCTGGGCAGAGAGACAGCAAATGATGCTAAGTGATATTGTATTCACGTATGCAGTCCGGTTTCAGGATAACGTTGTGAGGAGATGTCCTCTATCCAACCTTACAGATGAGGATTTTTGTGATATATTTTGGAAGGTACTCACTATTGATCTACAACAGAGGGTAACCCCTTTATACCCTACTACCTTGTGTGAGTTTATCATTACTATAGCTAAAGTAGAGGAGGAGATGATGATAGAGCGCATGGCGTGCAAGAGACGTGAGCAGCTATTACAAGAAGCAATGCTAGACAGTCTGTATGGGGCACAACCTATGGCAAACGATCATGAGGCTGGTCCATCAAGGCAACCAAAGCGTACGGGTCTCGCTGAAGGATTAACGCCATCCGAGGCCGGAAACAATACGACTAAGGATGAAGTGGATCCAGTGGAATTTTTGACAATTCCGGATCAACCTAGCTAGGACATTAGATGTAGAAACACATGTAATGTATAAATGTATATATCTGTATATGTGTATGTATGATAGTATCGAAAGGCCGTTTTAAAAAAAGGAGCCTTCGAACTGATGTATATTTGAAAATTTTGAAATGAAATGAAATGACCATCATATTTTGACATGATCAATGAAGGAAATGTTGAAATCTATATAATGATTAAAACTATTTTTACTTATGTTGTAAAAATAAGTTTGTAAAAAAAAAAGTCTAATGATTGATTTGCATGTGATTATAGGATATAGAAAAGATATTGAACCCAATGAATTTGTGAAACATGAGAGGGTGACCAGTCCTGTCAGAAAGAGTAGATGAATTGCAAGCCATGCTAGAAGCTCAAACGAAAGCGAATGCTGAGTTAAGACAAAGGCTAGAGCAGATAGAGTAGAGGCAAGGCAAAGAAGAAGGCCAAAATCCACAAATGGCCGCACCTAAACCAAAAGTACTGCTAATTGAACCTGAAATATAAGAAGTAGAACCGTAAACCCGAGTCAACTAGGAGCCACTGTACGAAAGATTCCGACAAATGAAGCCTCCGGAGTTTGAGGGTTCCACAAACCTGTTAAAGGTAGAATAATGATTATCCTTACTCCATATGATCTTGGAATTTATGGAGTTGAATGACCAAGAAAGGATTATGTGCACGTCCTTTGTTCTAAAGAAGGATGCAAGGTTTTGGTGGGAGTCAATCAAGTTTAGAAGAAACATGTACACAATTTCATGGATAGATTCCCTGGAGGAATTCAATCAGAAGTATTATAATCCCGCACTACTGCAACCACAACATAGAGAGTTTGTAAAATTAAAGTAGGGGGACATGTCAGTGATCGAAGTCTGTAGCAAGTTCGACCAGTTGTCCTGACTATGCCCGTATGCTGTCTCCACTGAAAGGGAGAAAATTCAGAAGATGCTGGGAATGTTTCATCCCGAAATCTCAACATTGGTGGGCAGCGGATTAACGCCGCCCACTACTGTATCCGATTGTGTAAGCAAAGCGTTAAGGGCTGAATATTATTTGGTTCGATAAAAGGAGGAAAAGGAAAAGATTTGGGATGCCAAGAAAAAGGAAAAGGTATAGGCAAAAGCTATACAAGTTAGATCCTAGGTCGGACAGAGCAGAAAACCGAATCAGAATACTAAGGCCGGATAACCAAGCACTTCTGGCCAACAGTCACAGGGCAAGAGAAAGGGGAATAATTCTAGGAATAGGAACCAGCAGTAGAGATTGAACAACAATGCTGGATCTATTGTCCATGACTGTGTAGGCTATGGAAAAAGACATGCAGGCCGATGCAGACTTACCCCAAATGTCTGTTTACAATGTGGAAAGGATGGCCATTTTGCCAGGACTACTCGGAAAACAGGCAAAATGTGCAGGGTTCATTCCAGACACAGCAGCAACATCCCCAAGCACATGTAATCCAGTCAAAGGTGGAAGGTCCTTCATCCACAAAGAGACAGCAAAAATCACAAGGCCTACCCCATGCAGATGCTCGAGTGATGGTGTATATGTAGGAAAATAAATCGGTAAAAACATATTAGAGTGGCGCAGCGGAATAATAAAAATTTTCAGATCGTTAAATATCTCATGATGCCATATACAATAAACCAACAACAATTAAAACTCATACCTCAAGGACGCCAATCTGTAGGAGGAGAATGACCGGAGGGCTTCAACCAACTAGCCTTCTCTACGATTCTCCAATTCCTGAATGGTTGAGTGTGTGGGCACTCTGAACCTCGATCGATATGCTAGTACTGCTAGTCTTCTTCCGACCACCCAGATCTCTAAAGAACTTATTGTCACGGTGAGTTGTGCAACAATAAGCCTGCTCACCTGAGAGTCTGTGGTCTGAGAGAACTGGAGTGGTAGAACCTCTATTTATAGACCTGCATGAGGTGATTCTCTGAATTTGAATTGGATTAGGAGAAAATATTCTCCCTTATCCACAAGCACAAATCTGAATTTTCCAAGGGGAAAATCCCAACAATAAATTCGGCCACTTTAGGATAATTCCAATCCAAATCTAAACAAGATTTTAACTAGAATTTTATCTCCCTTTTTCAACCAAAAAATCTGAAAATCCAAGGGGAAAATCTCCACCAAAATTTCAGCCACTTTTGGATAAGGGAGAATCAAAATTCCACTAGGATTTTAAAGCTTGAATCTTATCTCATCCTTATCCAAAATAACCGAAAATCTCCTAGGAGATTTACTCCAAAAATTCGGCCATTATCAGGGAGGAGAGAATCCAAATTCAACTGAGATTAAAACTTGAATTTTTCCTTGAACCTTATCCACAAAAATCTAAAAATTCATTAAGGATAATCCTCAAAATTTTCATCCATATTTGGTTAGTATTTGGATTCAAAATTCAAGTAGGATTCTAGCAAGATTTTCGTCTCCATATCCAACTCAAATTCGAATTTCATTCCTTATGGATTTACCACAACAAATTCGAATCCCACTTGGACTGTGATTCAAAATTTAAATTTCAAATTCAAATTTCAAATTCAAATTTCAAATTTCAAATTTCAAATTTCAAATTTCAAATTCGAATTTCAAATTCAAATTTTAAATTTGAATTTCAAATTCAAATTTCAAATTCGAATTTCAAATTCTTAAATTTCAAATTCGAATTTCAAATTCAAATTTCAAATTCGAATTTCAAATTCAAATTTCAAATTCGAATTTCAAATTCAAATTTCAAATTCTAAATTCAAATTTCAAATTTCAAAATTCAAAATTCAAATTTCAAAATCCACAAAACAGTTGTATTTCAAATTCTTGTTCTCATGGATAATTTTCTACAACTCAAATCCAATCTCAAATAAAATCATGACAACTTTATTTGGAGTTCGAATAATTGTGTACTCTATTATCCAAAACAAAATCTGAATCCAACCAGAGAGAATCTTGTCGACCATCCTAATCCTATGTCAACACCATCCATGCATAATAAACTAGACAATAGCATACACAAATCAATTTCCCAAACGTTAAGGAATTATGTGGAGCTAGTAGAGGGACTGATTGGACATATATAATCCGGCTCCTGCAAATCCATATGATCATCTGATAAGGCACATTTGTCATATATTTCTCATTAGTAATTTGTTGGTTTTTCAGAGTTTATGTTTGGTTTTTTAGCGTGTTTTGTTCACAGTTGAATAGGTAGGTGATTCAAGCATTTGGGAGTGTTTCTAAAGCTAAAAGATCAAGTTATGGCAAATTCCGTTTTGGCTGTGGAGAGAAAAGCACCCGAGGATTGGTTTGCGCGATAACAAAACTCGCCGCAGCGAGAATTGTTGGGGCTGCAGCGAGAACCAAACTCGCCGTAGCGAGATCTGCCGGGGCTGCAGCAAGTTACTCGTAAACGTCGACGAATTTTGAAGCTGGAAACTCGCCGCAGCGAGTTCCTTTTCCGCCGCAGCGAGTTGCGATTTTTGTGCCGAGCGTTTTAAGATGTTTTAGGTCGGTGCTTCTCATATAAATAGCCAAGTTTCGACCTAAGAAGGGACTTTTGGTAGAGGGACGAACCCTAGAGAGCTTGGAGGCCATTCTAGCCTAGAGGAGGTGGATCTGGAGATTAAAGACGGCTTCTCAAGAGTTTTCATCTCTTAATCCCTTTCTTTCTCTTTATTGTTGATATGATGAACACCATGGCTATTTCTATATTAAATATGCTTGGCTAAATTGTTAGTTAGAGATTTGATGTAGCCCAGCCAGATACTATGCTTTGAATGCCAATTTCATTTATTTAATTTTTCCATTCAGTTTATTTATTCTATTCCGTTCTTAATGCTTCTAAATTTTTGATCAACTTTTAGATGATTTTGAATTTGATGTTGAGCGCCTGGGAGGGGGAATATTGAATTGGAACATGAATAGAACAACCTAGGCTAATTAATTGGTTGGGAAACGGTTAATCGCCTTGGAAACCATTCAAGAGAATCAAGTTCTTAAAGTATTTTTATTTCTTAGTTTTGGCGCAGGAATGTGGAAATTAGGAATTGGGAATACGTTTGATT
Source organism: Antiaris toxicaria (assembly GCA_035233585.1). NCBI lineage: Eukaryota > Viridiplantae > Streptophyta > Magnoliopsida > Rosales > Moraceae > Antiaris > Antiaris toxicaria. The sequence goes on along the minus strand of CP141155.1, from coordinate 20,124,395 downwards.
TAGCACTCGGAAGAGGGAATTAAATATATTAGGATTCTTGGTTTATAAACTAGGAAAATAAATTGGTGTTTGGCATGAAAAGCATAGTTGAAGGTTAGGTGAAATCAAATTTCTAGTGTTTAATCATATTTGTTCTCTTACTAATTGTCATTCGTTATTTTAGCCCGTTAATTGTTTCTTTTTAATTGTTTATTTAATTTTACAATTCCATTTAATCGGTTTCTAAATAAAGTTGATATCTCTCATATTACAGTAATTAATAGGATCTATATATTTTTCCCTGTGGATTCGACAACCCTTCTCACCATTACACTATTAAAACTTGACACCGTTCACTTGCGGTTTTTGCATACTAAAAATATCGCAACAAGTTTTTGGCGCCGTTGCTGGGGAATTTAATTTAAATTTTGTTAATATTGTGCCAAGTGATACTAGTCTTAACTTAGATTTGTATTCTTTTATTAAACTTGTTTGCTTGTGCTCTTTAGGTGAACAGGTACTTGTATGGTTCGGTCTCAAGAAGGTGATTTAAGTCCTTACAATCCTGAGATTGAAAGGACTGCTAGAAGAAATAGAGCTGAAAGGAGACAGAGATAAGCTCTTGAGACCGAAGCAATGGCAGACAATCAAGATCATCAGAGGGTGATAGAACAAGCTCAGGCCCAACAGGAAGCTATTCAAAATTATTTCAGGCCTGTGGTGAATAAGAATTATTCAGGCATTGCTCATCCACATATTGGTGCTAACAACTTTGAACTGAAGCCATCTCTGATTGCTATGGTACAGCAGAATCAGTTTGGAGGAGCACCATTGGAAGATCCTCATGCTCATTTGGCCTCATTCTTGGAGGTGGCTGATACAGTAAAAATGAATGGCGTTTCTAAGGATGCTATTCGATTGCGCTTGTTCCCCTTCTCATTAAGGGACAAGGCAAAGGCATGGCTTCAGAGTCTTCAACCAGGAAGCATTACTACTTGGGCCATGATGCATGAGAAATTTTTGTCTAAGTATTTTCCTCCAGGGAAAACAGCTCAGCTGAGAGCTGAAATTAGCACCTTCAGGCAGCAAGAATATGAGCCTCTCCATGAGGCTTGGGAGCGTTATAAGGAGTTATTGCGTCAATGTCCCCAGCATGGTTATGATGATTGGGTGCAAGTTCAGATATTCTATAATGGCATTAACGCTCAAGCAAAGAACTTCATTGATGCAGCTTCAGGGGGAAGTCTATGGTCAAAATCGGCTCCAGAGGCATTTGAACTACTTGAAGATATATCTGCCAACAGTTTCCAATGGCCATCAGAGCGCAGTATTGCAAGGAAGCCAGCAGGGGTTTTTGAAGTTGATCAGTTTACTGCTCTGTCAGCCAAGATTGATGCGTTGACCACCCACTTTAACTCTCTTAATGAGGCAGGAGCAGGACCTAGTGTTGAAGTTGAGACTCATTTGGAGCAGGTGTAATTTGTGAACGACAGAAACTTTGGTTTTAGGGGTAATCAGTCTCAGGGTTACAACAACAATAATTACACAAATTACAGGAACCAACAGTTGCTGTCCTATGGCAACAACCATAATGCCCTCCAGCCACCGCACGAACAGTTCAACCATCAGTTAGATAAGAGGTCATCAACAGAAGACACTTTGAACAAGTTCATGGCAGAAACGGCTAAATTGTTCCAACGTACTGACTCGAGAATTAATAGCATGGAATCACAGATGGAGAGCATGGGAATTGCTTTGAAATCTCTTGAAGTACAGGTTGGCCAGATAGCCACTGCAGTTAATGCTCAACAAAAAGGAAAGCTTCCAAGTGATACTGTAGTGAACCCGAAGGAGCAGTGCAATGCCATTCTACTGAGAAGTGGCAAAGAGATTCAAGGTAGAGATGTGGAGGTGAAAGTAAATCAAGATAAAGCTGAGTCATCCAAGACAACAAAAGAGGGGCTAAAGAGAAAAAGAAGGAAGAGCAAAAAGGGGTGGTGTTTCCGGATAACCCGCCGATCAGTGTTGGGTCTCTCCCGTACCCTTAAAGGTTTCAAAAGAAGAAATTGGATGAACAGTTTAGGAAGTTCCTGGATATGCTCAAGAAAATCCATATCAACATCCCATTCCTAGACGCCTTAGAGCAGATGCCCAATTATGGGAAATTTTTGAAAGAGATCATGTCAAAGAAGAGGCGGCTCAAAGATTTTGAGACAGTTAAGCTCACTGAAGATTGCAATGCAATTCTGCAAAAGAAGCTACCTCAGAAGCTGAAAGATCCGGGGAGTTTCACTATCCCGTGCAATATTGGAGGCATCTCTTTTGACAAGGCTTTGTGTGATCTGGGGGCGAGCATTAATCTCATGCCGTTGTCTGCATTTAAAAAGTTGGGACTGGGAGAAGTTAAACCTAGCACTATTACTTTGCAGTTGGCGGATAGATCTCTCACTTATCCGCATGGAGTTATTGAGGACGTGCTAGTCAAAGTCGACAAATTCATATTTCCAGTTGACTTTGTAGTTCTGGATATAGAAGAAGATGCTGACATGCCTCTAATTTTAGGTCGTCCATTCCTAGGTACATCTCGAGCACTCATCGATATGGAGAGTGGAGAACTAACCTTGCGTGCCAATGATGACAAGGTTAAGTTTATTTTCTACAAAAGCGATGAAGACCTAAATGAAGTTCAAATGTGCCATAACATAGAAACGGTCATAAGTGCTCCCAATGATAAGCTGAAAAAGAGAATATTTCAACCCGGGGACAAGGTTCATCTTCATCGATCCCGATGGAGAAAGGCACTTAGCATGAAGAAATCAAAGTGGACCGGTCCTTTCACTGTACTCCAAATATTACCTCATGGTGACATCGAGCTAAAAGGGCAGAACAAACACATTTTTCGTGTTAATCAGGGTCGAGTCAAGCATCTTGAAGAAGATGGAGATCTCAGTGAGAAGGAACTCTTTCTACGAGCTCACGGTTGAATTCAATAGCCTGTCCAAGTCTGGCTGAGGACATTAAACTTAGCGCTTGTTGGGAGGCAACCCAAGTGACACACCGCCACCGGTTTTCAGGGAAGTCCTCTTATCCTTATCTTCTTTTTCTTACATTGAGGACAATGCAATTCTTAAGTTTGGGGGTGTAGTCAATTTGTGTAATTCATTTGTTTTTTTAGGTTGTTTTTTTTGTGATTGGGTGGTGATTTAATGGAGTCTTAAGCTGTTAATATGTGTGATTGAATTGCCTGCGACTTGTTAAAATTGATTAACATTGTGATTTAATGTGGGATTTACTCTTGTGCTGATTGGAATTTTACTTTGTGACTTGTTGATTATTTTAAAGAACATATTCCTGACTGCTTAGTCATTTTTAGCTTAGAGAAAGTTTGTGCAATTGATGATCATTTTGTGATTTTTTGTGAACTCTAGAACCACTTCGAGAGTTACTTGAGGCGAAATCCTAGGCAATCATATTGTTGAGAAAAAGTTTGGGGGTGTTAAGCAGAAAGAAAGAAAAAAAAAGAAAAAAAAAGGAAAAAAATGATAAAATAAATATATGGACTTACTCCGCTATCTTGAGCCACCTAATAACCAGGAGTAACATGAGCACCATGTGTATTCTTGCGTCAAAAAGTAGTTCAAGATATGAGTGCAACGTTTCTTAATGGTGACTCTGTTGAGTAACCGGGTGCCTTCATCACAAATGTTGGCATTCGCGTCAAAAGGCAGTAGTGACATGAGCGATTGTCCAGTTTAAAAAAAAAAATTTTTTGTCAGCTGAAGCCTCCTAACAAGCCAATAAAAGTCTTTTGATTCTCAATGGTATGTTTTACCTACATTAGTGGAGAGTGACTCGAAAATTTGGCATATAAAGTTCTGTGAATTGCTTTATGATTGTTGGTTGCATGAGCTTATTTGGGTTGGCAGTAATTGAGTAGAAAGGAATTGCATACACACACTATCAAAAGTTAGAAAGTTGAATGAAATCAGTACTTGAGTGAAAAAACATATGAAGTTATAATGTTGTGAAATTTTTAATGAGTTGCAGGTTTATTCGATCCTTAGATAATTTTTAGATGAAATTGAATTACTACTAGATCACTTGTTTGTTGAGTTTTTAGATGTGTCTTTTAGTTTTATTTTGTGTTGCTCGGGACTAGCAAAATACTAAGTTTGGGGGTATTTGATAAGGCACATTTGTCATATATTTCTCATTAGTAATTTGTTGGTTTTTCAGAGTTTATGTTTGGTATTTTGGTGTGTTTTGTTCACAGTTGAATAGGTAGGTGATTCAAGCATTTGGGAGTGTTTCTAAAGCTAAAAGATCAAGTTATGGCGAATTCCGTTTTGGCTGTGGAGAGAAAAGCACCCGAGGATTGGTTTGCGTGATAACAAAACTCGCCGCAGCGAGAATTGTTGGGGCTGCAGCGAGAACCAAACTCACCGCAGCGAGATCTGCCGAGGCTGCAGCGAGTTACTCGTAAACGTTGACGAATTTTGAAGCTCGAAACTCACCGCAGCGAGTTCCTTTTCCGTCACGGCGAGTTGCGATTTTTGTGCCGAGCATTTTAAGATGTTTTAAGTCGATGCTTCTCATATAAATAGCCAAGTTTCGACCTAAGAAGGGACTTTTGGCAGAGGGACGAACCCTAGAGAGCTTGGAGGCCATTCTAGCCTAGAGGAGGTGGATCTGGAGATTAAAGATGGCTTCTCAAGAGTTTTCATCTCTTAATCCCTTTCTTTCTCTTTATTGTTGATATGATGAACACCATGGCTATTTCTATATTGAATATGCTTGGATAAATTGTTAGTTAGAAATTTGATGTAGCCCAGCCAGATACTATGCTTTGAATGCCAATTTCATTTATTTAATTTTTCCATTCAGTTTATTTATTCTATTCCGTTCTTAATGCTTCTAAATTTTTGATCAACTTTTAGATGATTTTGAATTTGATGTTGAGCGCCCGGGAGGGGGAATATTGAATTGGAACATGAATAGAACAACCTAGGCTAATTAATTGGTTGGGAAACGGTTAATCACCTTGGAAACTATTCAAGAGAATCAAGTTCTTAAGGTATTTTTATTTCTTAGTTTTGGCGCAGGAATGTGGAAATTAGGAATTGGGAATACATTTGATTTAGGGCTCGGAAGAGGGAATTAAATATATTAGGATTCTTGGTTTATAAACTAGGAAAATAAATTGGTGTTTGGCATGAAAAGCATAGTTGAAGGTTAGGTGAAATCAAATTTTTAGTGTTTAATCATATTTGTTCTCTTGCTAATTGTCATTCGTTATTTTAGCCCGTTAATTGTTTCTTTTTAATTGTTTACTTAACTTTACAATTCCATTTAATCGGTTTCTAAATAAAGTTGATATCTCTCATATTACAGTAATTAATAGGATCTATATATTTTTCCCTGTCGATTCGACAACCCTTCTCACCATTACACTATTAAAACTTGACACCGTTCACTTGCAGTTTTTGCATACTAAAAATATCGCAACATCATCATTCTTTACTGAACAACTCAATCATATGATCACTAATTTTAGAATCACACCACTATAAACCTGAAACTGAACTCTCAATTATATACCGTATTACGTAAGCCTATGACAAGCTATCGTCCAATGACCTTGTCATGTATGCAGAACCCTCATATGATATCCATGATCAGCCTTAAGTCCGTTTAATCCTACTGATCAGGCTATCTTAAAGTTCCATTATACTACCGAATAAAGAAAATGATTATTCACCATATGTGAATAAGAAGTCATCCGCTCAGCAGACGACCTAAGGCTTTGTCCATTTTCACATTTAGTATAATGCCATTAAGAGGATACCCTTAACTCCTCATTAGAGCTATAATTCCGATATCTGTAAACGAACCCTTCATCGTATACAAGTCATGCACCCAACGAACCAGTCTATAAGCTTACTACCTCTGAGACGCTTTAGCCATTGGAACATCAAAGTACACAAGTCATATACATGAAGCTATCCTTTTACTCAGGATTAAGGTTACTGCACAATGAACGTCAAAAGCATATCGATCCACTCAAAGCGGACTTCGTAGATCAATCATGCTTTAGTCCCGGTCTAATATGTCACCACCAAGCAACATATCTATGTGTCTACTTGGGAGTCCAGCTCCAGACAGTCAAGAAAAACCGTCCCCTCCAAGGCTTTAGATAACATAATAATCTTAATATGAGTTAGATGCTCGGTCTAAGCCCATAGACTACAGACCATAGTTTAGACTGCTAACTTTAGAACATTGTCTTCTCGCATACAAAAGTCCATTGCATGCAACATTCTAACAGTTTAACATAAGCAGTCAGGGAGTCATATTTACTTACATTTACTTTAACATGTAAAAAAAACGAGAACAGATAGCAATATAATGAATAACCTCTATATATAATTTTATTATCCAGTTCAAAATAAATACATCAAAATGTCTCTAATGCTTAGGGCATTTCCTAACAATCTTCAACTTGCCCTAAGCTAGCAGATGTGCCATGTTATGCATCCCTATCGCCTCTACGTGCCTCTCAAAGCTTCTAGCCACCAAAGTCTTAGTAGATGGATCGGTAATGTTGTCCTCGGACGCGATCTTACATACATCCACTAATCCTGTCTCCTCGTGCCCTCTAATGTCGACTTCCTCGAATCCTTGCAAGTCTGGAAGACTCAGTCTGTGTATCCTACGGGTGTTAGTTCCCCTTCAGAATACACCAGCATATAATCCCTCGTTCTCTTAAGATATTTGAGTATATGCTTTACTGCTTACCAGTACTTGGTTCCAGGATTCGCTTGATATTGACTCACCATACCTACTGCAAAACATATGTCCGGGCGAGTGCAAAGCATAGCATGCATAACGCTACCTACACTGGATGCATAAGGGACCTTACTCGTACGCTCTCTTTCTTCCGATGTCTTGGGACAGTCATCCAATGAAAGAGTTAGACCAGCAATAGAAGGTTGTGAACCTTTCTTTGCCTCTTGCATTGCATATTTGTCAATTATTTTATCTATGTATGAAGCTTGGGATAACGCTATCATTTTGTTCTTTCGATCTCTGAAGAGACGAATGCGTGGAACATAATTGGCTTCTCCCAAGTCCTTCATGTCAAACTGTTGGTGTAACCAAAGCTTGACCGATGATAAGTTCCCTCCATCATTCCCAATGAGTAGTATATCATCGACATAGAGTATCAGAATGACCACTTTTCCATCCTTAATACGTTTATAAACACAGGGTTCATCAACGTTTTGCTCAAAACCAAATGTCTTAATCACTTGATCAAACCTCTGGTTCCATGAGCGGGATGCTTGCTTTAATCCATAAATGGATCTAAGCAACTTGCAGACTTTCCTTTCTTGGCCTTTCGCTACGAACCCTTTGGGCTGTATCATATAGATACACTCTTCAAGATGGCTATTCAAGAATGCCGTCCTGACATCCATTTGCCAGATCTCGTTATCGAGAGCCGCAGCAACGGACAGAAGAATACGGATAGACTTCAGCATAGCAACAGTCGAAAAGGTTTTATCGTAATCGATTCCAGCCTTTTCGTGTACCCCTTTGCAACCAGTCTAGCTTTGAAAGTTTCCACTCTCCCTTCCGCATCCTTCTTTCTTTTGTAGACCTATTTGTATCCAATGGGTTTTATCCCATCCGGTAAATCTACAAGTTCCCAAACAGAGTTAGATTTCATATAATCCATTTTATTGTTCATAGCCTGTTTCCAAGATTTAGAATCAACATCATTTATAGCTTCATCATAGGTAACTGGATCATCCTCATGCTCATGAGCCTCGGCCTGGTATACCTCAGCATCATACATGAAGAAATTAGGTTTTTTCGAAACCCTCCCACTACGACGAGGCACCCTAAATTGTTGATCGTCTGTTGGTCTTTCATCGGAACTCGGACTTGCATCCAAGACCGAAATCTATGGAGCAGTTCTTTCACCCGATAACTCCTCTAGCACCACTTTGCTTCGAGGTTTAAAGTCATTCATGTGACTTTCCTCCAAGAATGTCGCATGGGTTGAGACAATGACTTTTTGTTCCTTCGGGTTATAGAACATACCTCCTTTAGTTCCCTTTGGATACCCTACAAACATGTACAATTCTGATCTTGGTTCCAACTTCTTCGCATCCCCATCGAGTACATGCGCCGGGTAGCCCCATATTCTCATATGTCCAAGGGAGGGCACCCTGCCATGCCACAATTCATACGGAGTTCTGGGAATTGATTTGCTTGGAACCTGGTTTAGAATATAGCACGCCGTTTATAAAGCATATCCCCAAAATGATAATGGCAGCGTTGAATAACTCATCATGGACCGTACCATATCCAACAAGGTCCTGTTTCTCTTTTCGGCTACACCATTCTGTTGTGGATACCAGGTGCAGTCAATTGGGATAATATCCCGTTCTCTACAAGATGTCCTAGAAATTCATTAGAGAGGTATTCGCCACCTCGTTCAGATCGAAGTGTCTTTATGGATTTATCCAATTGCTTTTTCACTTCCGCACGATACTCTTTGAACTTGTCAAAAGTTTCGCTCTTGCGGTGCATCAGATACACATATCCATACCTCGAGTAATCATTTATAAAGGAGACATAAGACTCAAACCCTCCTCGTGCTGTGACGTTCATGGGGCCACATACATCAGTGTGCACAATTTCTAAGAGCTCCTGAGCCCTTGTACCCTTAGCTCCAAAAGACCTCTTAGTCATCTTACCCTCTAGACAAGACTCACATTGGGGAAGACGTACCTCCTCTAGAGATTCCAGAGGACTGTCTTTCATCAATCTTTGAATCCTATCCTAATTAATATGACCAAGTCTTAAATGCGAAAGATACGCCTTGTTAGAGTGAGAAACTTTCAACCTTTTAGAGTTATCTATTAATTCAGTGTCAAGCAGTGAGTACATCTTTGGTTTGATCAAATATAGATTTCCATCCATCCATCCAAAACAGATAAAAGACTTATTTCTACGAATATCAACTCTTTTACTAAAAGAAACTGAATAAGAATCCTTTATTAAACAAGCTACCGATATAAGGTTCCTCCTAAAATTAGGAACATAAAACAGTCTTTCAATAAAATAAACCTAAATTGATCAAAGTAAAGGTAAATATCTCCCACTGCCTCAGCCACCACCAAGCTACCATCTCCAGTCCGCAACGAGAGGCTTCTATCTTGTAGACTTCTCGTTTCCACGAACCCTTGTATAGAAACACAAACATGATTAGTGGCACCCGAATCAATGACCCAGGTGTCTTTCGATTCTTCCACCAAACACGCTTCTAAGTAGTGAAGTTCCTTACCTTCCTTGCCCTTGGTGGCTAGGAATTCCCGGCAAGCCTTCTTAAAGTGACCTACCTTCCCACAGCGGAAGCACTTGGACTTTTTAGGGTCCTTGGGCTTCTTGTTCTTCTTCTTCTTCTTCCCATCTGAGACAGGAGGATTAGAAGAACTGGAAGCCACTTGCTTCTGGTTTGGCCTCTTCCTCTTTCGAGAGGGTTTGGAAGATTCTGCCAAATTGGCCTCTCCTTTGGGTTGGACCATATCCCCATCCCTAATCATCCGCTCATAAGCTTGGAGTTGCTTCATGAGCTCGATTAGTCCTAACTCCCTTGTCGCCAGATTGTATGCGGCCTTAAACCCCACAAATCTTTAAACAGAGTTTTGAACACCATCTCGATCTGGGTGTTGTAGTCCAACTCAGCACCGTTCTCAGTAGCCTCAGTGAAGAATCCCATTAGAGTGATCATATGGTACTTCACCGGAGCACCCGCCTTTTGCTTAGAGTTCATAATGCTGGTTATAGCGGACTGTCGAGCCAACTTTTCTTGGCCTCCGAACATGTCCTCCAGATTGTCCATGATCTCCCTAGCAACCTGATAAGTCTCATCTGCTTTAATAAAGCACTCGTCATGCTAGCAAGCATGTAGCATCGAGCTATATCATTGGATTCTCTCCAACGAGTATAGGCAACTGGGACCTCCTCAAGCGGTGTGTCAGGTTTTGGCCCTGGTGGGCATGGTTTGTCCAGTACGAACTTATGTCTCTCACAGCTGAGAACTATCAATAGATTTCTTTTCCAATCCTTATAATTATCGCCATTCAGTTTATTCTCAGTAAGTATTGAAATGAGGGGTGTCGGTGACATTTTGAACTGAAATAAAATTATACTAGACATCATTACAAAGCCCAAGCAAATATACAGATAATTTAGTAAATAAAACATACAAGTATGTTCCTACATGAAACTTGAAAAACATGTAGCATTGCAACGGTAATTCTCAGCATCTATTGCCCCAGGCCACCGAGAGGTGGCCATGAAAACAAATAGCCGGAACATGGACCCCGTCCAATTAATATATGTTACCTTAAATCCTCCAAGGTTAAGACATATATTAATAACCGCTTATTTGGCCACCAGTTTAGTTAACAGAGCTTCTAGGGAAGGTTAATAACTAAACGAGTCTTGAGTGTATAACCATTGTTTACATAGCCCGATCCATGTCCTACCAAGCCACCGAGGGGTGGTCATGAATAGGATCGTACCCGAACACGTTTTCCACATAGGAGATCCAATCTAGTATACCGGCGGTGGTAAACACCTACCGAGGGGTGTGATCAGGGCAGAACTGACGCGAGGCGTTACCATGCTTTCACATATGAATTAACAATGGAGGCCGTGGGTTTTGTTTGAAACCTTCTCCCATTCAATATTTTGAAAAATATGCAAGTTTTGACAAATATGTATGATCAATATAGTATGAGCGGCACTCACCTATCCAATATGACATTATCAAATATGCATATAAAACATCCATCAATACATATTTATACATCCATGACATATCACAGAAAAAATAATTGACAGAATAACCAAGCCATGGTTCCATCCTAGAACAAAGAAAATAAAGATTACAAAATTTCATCCAAAGCATTCTTTGGGTCTTGAATTTTGTTCCGTCTTCTTGTATCCATCTTTATGCAGCCTCTCCATCTATTTCTCATCCCAAGAATCATTTAAAATTTAAATCTCCAAAAATTTAAATTTCAAATTTAAATTCTAAATTCGACTTTCAAATTTAAATTTCAAATTCAAATTTTAAACAATTTTAAACATTATGTATAATAATATGTAATTTCAAAATTTTCAAATTTTCAATTACATATTTTTAAACATGATTTAAAATTAAATCTCAAATTTAAAAATCAAAATTTTTTGATTTTTGAATCGTCGTACCACCGCCCTCGGAGGCGGTAGCCGCGTGGGCAGCCCCCAGTCCCCGGGGGGCCTGGCAGCCCACGACCGCCCATGTGCAGCCTTGCCGAATTGCAGGCCAAGCCTGCAGTGCCAGGCTGCAAGCTCAGGCTGGGCACAGTAGCCGTTGCCTGTAGCCACAAGCTGCACTCCCAGGCTGCGACCAGCCCTGGGGAGGCCACAGCCACCCTCGGCTACAGGCCAAGCCTGCAGCCATGGGTGGTTATGGCCTGCACAGGGGCTGCCGCAGCCCATCCTGCCCGAGGGCAGAGGCTGCAACCCCACCAGGGCCCGACGGCCTATCCCGAGAGGTCGTGTCTCGATTTTTGTACCATATTCCAATTTACCTATTAGGATCTCCAAAAATTAATTTGAATCCCAATTAAATTAAAATTTTCTACACAATCAAAATTTCAACCTTTAAATCAAATTTAACTTTTGGGAAAAATAAATTACAGTCTTCAATCTTCAATCTCCTTCAAGAATAATTACATAAAATTTCCTAAACCGTTTCCGGTGTACAAAAATTCTAACCATAATAATTCTATGAGACAAAATTAAAATCCATGGGAAAATTACAGTATTAATAAACTGCTTCCATGGTTACATAAAAAATCCTAGATACAATTTTTCTAAATTCTAAGGAACCATAACCGAACAAAATAAGCATGCTTATAATAATTTAAAAAATTAAAATAACTACATACTTTATACATAATACATGATAACAACATAAAAGAATCCTAGAATGCCACTCTCTAAATATCAAATCCATACATAAATAAAAAGACTAAGTAATTGTTTAATTTATGTACATGGCATAGTCATGAGATGTCTCTGATACCAATTGTAGGAAAATAAATCGGTAAAAACGTATCAGAGTGGCACAGCGGAATAATAAAAATTTTCAGATCGTTAAATATCTCATGATGCCATATACAATAAACCAACAATAATTAAAACTCATACCTCAAGGACGCCAATCTGTAGGAGGAGAATGACCGGAGGGCTTCAACCAACTAGCCTTCTCTACTATTATGCAATTCCCGAATGGCTGAGTGTGTGGGCACTCTGAACCTCGATTGGTATGCTAGCACTGCTAGTCTTCTTCCAACCACCCAGATCTCTAAAGAACTTATTGTCACGGTGAGTTGTGCAACAATAAGCCTGCTCATCTGAGAGTCTGTGGTCTAAAAGAACTAGAGTGGCAGGACCTCTATTTATAGACCTACATGAGGTGATTCTCTGAATTCGAATTGGATTAGGAGAAGACATTCTCCCTTATCCATAAGCACAAAATCTGAATTTTCAAAAGGGAAAATCCCAACAATAAATTCGCCACTTTAGGATAATTCCAATCCAAATCTAAACAAGATTTTAACTAGAATTTTATCTCCCTTTTTCAACCAAAAAATCTGAAAATCCAAGGGGAAAATCTCCCCCAAAATTTCGGCCACTTTTGGACAAGGGAGAATCAAAATTCCACTAGGATTTTCAAGCTTGATCTTATCTCATCCTTATCCAAAATAACCGAAAATCTCCTAGGAGATTTACTCCAAAAATTCGGCCATTATCAAGGAGGAGAGAATCCAAATTCAACTGGGATTAAAACTTGAATTTTTCCTTGAACCTTACCCATAAAAATCTGAAAATTCATTGAGGATAATCCTCAAAATTTTCATCCATATTTGGTTAGGATTTGGATTCAAAATTCAAGTAGGATTCTAACAAGATTTTCCTCTCCATATCTAACTCAAATTCGAATTTCATTCCTTCTGGATATACCACAACAAATTCAAATCCCACTTAGACTGTGATTCAAAATTTGAATTTCAAATTTCAAATTCAAATTTCAAATTTCAAATTTCAAATTCAAATTTCAAATTCAAATTTCAAATTCAAATTTCAAATTTCAAATTTCAAAATTCAAAATTCAAAATTCAAAATTCAAATTTCAAAATTCAAATTTCAAAATCCACAAAATAGTTGTATTTCAAATTCTTGTTCTCATGGATAATTTTCTATAACTCCAATCCAATCTCAAATAAAATCATGGCAATTTTATTTGGAGTTCGAATAATTGTGTACTCTATTATCCAAAACAAAATCTGAATTCAACTGGAGAGAATCTTGTCGACCATCCTAATCCTATGTCAACACCATCCATGCATAATAAACTAGCCAATAGCATATACAAATCAATTTGCCAAACGTTAAGGAATTATGTGGAGCTAGTAGAGGGACTGATTGGACATATATAATCCGGCTCCTGCAAATCCATATGATCATCATTCTTTACCGAACAACTCAATCATATGATCACTAATTTCAGAATCACACTACTATAAACCTGAACTGAACTCCCAATTATATACCGTATTACGTAAGCCTGTGACAAGCTATCGTCCAATGACCTTGTCATGTATACAGAACCTTCATATGATATCCATGATCAGCCTTAGGCCAAAGTCCGTTTAATCCTACTGATCAGGCTATCTTAAAGTTCCATTATACTACCGAATAAAGAAAATGATTATTCACCATATGTGAATAAGAAGTCATCCGCTCAGCGGACGACCCAAGGCCTTGTCTATTTTCACATTCAGTATAATGCCTTTAAGAGGATACCCTTAACTCCTCATTAGAGTTATGATTCCGATATCTGTAAACGAACCCTTCATCGTATACAAGTCATGCACCTAACGAACCGGTCTATAAGCTTACTACCCCTGAGATGCTTTAGCCATTGGAACATCAAAGTACACAAGTCATATACATGAAGCTGTCCTTTTACTCAGGATTAAGGTTACCGCATAATGAACGTCAAAAGCAGATCAATCCACTTAAAGCGGACTTCGTAGATCAATCACGCTTTAATCCTGGTCTAATATGTCACCACCAAGCAACATATCTTTGTCTCTACTTAGGAGTCCAGCTCCAGACAGTCAAGACAAACTGTCCCCTCCAAGGCTTTAGATAACATAATAGTCTTAACATGAGTTAAATGCTCGGTCTAACCCCATAGATTACAGACCATAGTTTAGACCACTAACTTTAGAACATTGTCTTCTCACATACAAAAGTGTATTACATGCAATGTTCTAATAGTTTAACACAAGCAGTCAGCGAGCCATATTTACTTACATTTACTTTAACATGTAAATAAAACGAGGACAGATAGCAATGTAATGAATAACCTCTATATATAATTTTATTATCTAGTTCAAAATAAATACATCAAAATGTCTCTAATACTTAGGCATTTCCTAACAGTATACCAAAGAGGATGCAGAAGTAGGGACGTTCAATGTAGTGACAAGTCAGTTTTCTGTCACTAATCATTTGGCGTCCGTCTTATTTGATTCTGGTGCTACGTATTCTTTCATTTCATACCAATTTGTGAATAGGATAGGATATCCTAAAGATAATATAGGCATGACATTTAGAACCATACTACCCTCGGGGGAAGTCTTGATGTCCAATTATTGGTTATCTCATGTGCCAATAATTGTGGCAAATAGGGAGTTGTATGTAGAATTGATCGTGATGGAGCTTGTCGACTACGATGTAATACTAGGAATGGATTTCCTAGGGAAGTATCAAGCCACGATTGATTACCAGAAGTGGATGATAAAGTTCCAACCTGACCAGGAAGATGGATTCAAATATGTTGGATTGTCATGCAAACCGAGGATGATAATGATCAACTCGATGAAGGCAAAAAGGCTAATGTCTAGTGGTTGTGCTGGATATTTAGCATGTATAGTGGACGTGACAGAGGAACGGAAGTTTCAACCCAAAGATGTTCCTATTGTGAAGGAATTCATCGATGTCTTCTTAGAGGAATTATCAGGATTGCCGCCTGAACGAGAAATCTCATTTGAGATTAAGCTGATGCCAGGAACTGCACCTATCTCAAAGGCACCATACCGAATAGCACCAGCAGAATTAAAAGAGTTACAGGAGCAGTTGAAGGAGCTTCTTGACAAAGGATTTATATGTTCGAGCTATTCCCCATGGGGTGCTCCTGTATTGTTCGTCAAAAAGAAGATTGGATCGTTTCGCATGTGCATTGACTACCGGGAGTTGAACAAGATCACTGTCAAGAATAGGTATCCATTACCTAGAATTGATGACTTGTTCGATCAACTAAAAGGTGCAGCAGTATTCTCCAAGATTGATCTGTGATCAGGATACCATCAACTGACGATCAAGGAGAGTGACATCCACAAGACCACATTTTGGACCCGCTACGGTCATTACGAATTCCTTGTGATGTCGTTTGGGTTAACAAATGTGCCAGCTGAATTTATGGACTTGATGAATTGAGTCTTTAAGGAATATCTGGATAAATTTGTCATTGTATTTATCGATGACATTCTCATATATTCAAAGACTCATGAAGAACATAAAGAACATCTGATGATCATCCTACAGATGATAAGGAAGCATCAACTCTATGCCAAATTCTCAAAATGTGAATTTTGGCTAGATAGAGTACATTTCCTTGGACATGTGGTTTCCAAGAAAGGAATTGTCGTGGATCCAGCAAAAGTAAAGGCAATCAATGAATGGCCCGCACCTAAGAACATGACGGAAATACGAAGTTTCTTAGGTTTAACTGGCTATTATAGAAGATTTGTTGAAGGATTCGCATGACTGACCGCTCCTATCACAGCTCTTACACATAAGGAAAAGAAGTATGAGTGGACCGAAGAGTGCGAGAAAAGCTTCCAAGAACTGAAAAGACAACTAACCAGTGCGCCAATACTTACACTTCCTACTGAAGGGGAGATGTTCGTGATTTACAGTGATGCCTCGAAAATGGGATTACGAGCTGTCTTGATGCAAGGTGACAAGGTGATTGCCTATGCCTCATGTCAATTAAAGGACCATGAAAGAAATTATCCCACGCATGACTTGGAACTTACTGCAGTAGTGTTCGCGCTGAAAATCTGGCGACACTATCTGTATGAAGCTCAGTGTTAGATTTATACTGACCACCAAAGTTTAAAGTATTTCTTCACACAAAAAGAGCTAAATATGCAGCAAAGGAGATGGCTGGAGCTAGTAGAAAACTATGATTGTGAAATCCTCTACCATCCTGGAAAAGCCAATCGTGTTGCAGATGTGTTAAGTAGAAAATCTACCGTCTCGCAACAGCTGCCGATTGGAAAACTTCCAAAGCCATTACAGCACGAAATCAACATGTTGAAGGTGGAGCTGATAGCCGGAAAGCTAGCTGCATTACAATTGGAGTCAACATTGTATGAGGACATCAGAGAGGCTTAGAAACGAGACCCGAAGCTAGCAAGTCCTCAAGAGGGAGTGTCTAAAGATGGATTAATCCTACATCAAGGAAGAATTCATGTTCCAGATAATGAAGGATTAAGAAGGCGAATAATGGCAGAGGCCCCTGAAATGCCATATTCAGTTCATCCCGGAGCCAGTAAGATGTACCAGGATTTGAAGTTACAATTCTGGTGGAAAGGCATGAAGAAGGACATTGCGGAATTTGTAATCAGATGCATGACGTGCCAAAAGGTTAAGGCTGAACATCGTTATCTAAGCAGAAAACTAGAACCGTCGGAGATTCCTGAATGGAAATGGGAACATATTATGATAGATTTTGTGGTAGGACTGCCAAAGACCCGAGAAGGTTATGATGCCATTTGGGTTATTGTTGACAGAATGATAAAGACGCCAAGGTTCATTGCTGTGAAAATGACCTTTTCGTTGGAAAATATAGTGAATTTGTATGTAAACCATATAGTCAGGTTACATGGAGTTCCCAAATCCATTGTGTCAGATCGCAATCCATGATTCACTTCAAATTTCTGGACATGTGTGTAAGAAGCTATGGGAACAGAAGTACGTCTAAGCACAGCATTTCATCCGCAGACGGACGGGCAATCTTAGTGAACCATTCAAACATTGGAAGACATGCTTCATGCATGTACAATAGATTTCCCGGGGAATTGGAATGAGAAACTTCCATTGGTAGAGTTTTCATACAATAACAGCTACCAAGTCTCGATAGGTATGGCACCCTATGAAGCTCTATATGGAAGGAAGTGTAGATCACCAATTCATTGGTATGATTTACAAGAAAAACGACTGCATAAGATAGATTTTGCACAAGAAACAGTGGATGCAGTTAAAAAAATATAATAACGGATGAAAATAGCCTAGAACCGACAAAAAAGCTATACGGACAAAAGACGAAGATCCCTAGAGTTCAACGAAGGGGATTTCATATTCCTAAGAGTTTCGCCGATGAAAGGAATAATGCGGTCTCGGAAAGAAAGGAAAATTGAGTCCGAGATATATTGGACCATATGAGATTATCGAACGCATTAGTAAAGTCGCTTATAGATTGGTGTTACCTCCATAAATGTCAGCAGTGCATAATGTGTTTCACGTGTCGATGTTGCGAAAGTATATATCAGATCCGTCCCATGTGTTGAAACATGAACCTATCCAGATTCGAGAAAATCTAACGTACGAGGAGAGGCTTATTCAAATTCTGGCACGAGAAGATAAAGTTTTGAGGAACAAAGCAATCTCATTAGTCAAAGTGCTGTGGAGAAATCACAACGTTGAAGAGGCTACATGGGAGCGAGAAGACGAAATTAGGAATCTGTACCCCCACTTGTTCTAAATTTTAGAGGATGAAAATTTTATAAGGAGGGGTGAATGTGATAACCGAGAAATTTAGATTCTCAGAATAGATTAAAATTGTATGTGTGTATTAATTTTAATAAATAAAATATGAAAAAAAGTTGTGTTTTAATACTGTTGTAAATACTGTAAAAATGTTCCGGTAGTGTTAAAGTGAGTGAGTTCGAGGATGGAAAATCTTACCAAACAGAATCGAGTGAGACGATTCAAAAACAGAGCCAAAAACCCTAGAGAGTGCACTGAAATGCACTAAAAAGATAAAAATTTACGGTAGAGAATTCTGGTCAAACGGAAGCAAAATAAAACAAACCGATCGTACCGGAGGCACCCGGAACCCGCCTATGCGATTTCGGTAAAGTTCCGTTCGATTTGATTTTTGATCAAAATTTGATCACGAATTAATTAGTGAATTAATCCATATAAGTTATAGGATGACATCACACATATGATGTCATAAATACAAATTTTGAAAGCTTGGAAAGTATTATAAAGTAGGTGTATGGTTAGGATTTGTTGTCTTTTTAATCAATGGTCGAGATCTAACCAAAAAGACATTGGAAAAAAATTTAAAAATTTTGAAAAAAGGTCATTCGGCCACCTAGAAAAAAGGCAGCAAAAAAATTTTTTTTTTGGCCTAAAAATATTACATTTTAGTCCCTAAACAATTAGGGAATTCTCGGAAAAAAAATTACTATGAAGTCCCTTGCTTTTGCCTATAAATAGGCTTCAAAATTCATTCAAAAAAATAGAGAAACTTGGCCAAATTCTTGCCAATTTCCAGCAGCAAAAATCTGTGAGTCTCCTCCCCATTTTAAGCCAAAATTTGTAAAAATTTCACACCAAAATAGCCTTCAATCATAACCAAGGTTGCAAGGGAACAAGTTCATAAGGTTAGCTTCTAAATTGAAGCATTTTTCATGTGTTTTCTTAGTGAAAATCCGTGAGTATGGAGGTGTAGAAACATTGAAAAAAAAATTGATGTTTTGTTAATGTTATGATTGGTTTGGTGTTTTAGAGATTAAAGCATGAATTAGATTTAAGAAACAAGCAAAAATTTTGCATGTTTCCATGAAAAAAATCTGTGGCCTTGTATGGTGGAAAATTTGATGATTTGCTTGATGGTTTATGTTCATTTGGTAATATATTGAATTAAGCATGAATTAGAATCAAGAAATAAGAAATTGTGATGCATTTTCATGCTAAAATCCACTGGTGATAAACACTAGAAAATGGGAAACTTTTAGTGTTGATCAATGATGAGAAATGTAGATAAAAGCCCTAGGAAAGAAAACAAAATTTTCTATGTGAATTAGCATGAAAAATCCATGGCTAATGCTAGGGTTGGAATGAAAATTTTGTTAGGTTTTGATGTGGATATGTACATTGAAAACCTACGAATAATATGTGATAATTGCTTAAGGTGATGAAAAATATTTGGTGATGATTAACATGATAAACCGAGGCTATATTTGGAAAAAATTTGGTGATGTGTGCTGAGTTCTGAATATCGGTTAATGTGAAAAATTTTTATACAAAGTTGGTAACTTTGTATAAAATAGACCTCTGGTATAGTACGTGGCAGGTACAAAGGTTCTGAGGCGTACTTAACACCGGGGAAACCTAAAAATACAAGCAGAAATGCTGCCGAAATTTCTAAAATGGCATAAAGGCATTTTGGGAAACGAGGGGTAAAAATATTGGACTCGGGAAGCAAACCGGGACCCCACGGTGGATTAGGATTGAAAATGGAAAACCAACCCAAGAGGAATAGTAAACCGACCCTTAATGGCTAAAATGCCTAAAACGGGAAAAAACAAATTTCATGTTAGGGGTATTTTAGGAAACAAAGGGGAAAAATTAAGTTGGAATAGGAAACCCGAGCCCCTCAGGAACCGAGACTAGGGGACGGAAATGAAAAAATGTTTCAAGAATAGTAAAATACCCATTTGAGGCTCCGAAACGCTAGAAATCGAGAAACGACCCTAGGTGTCAGATAAATAGTAACCGAGGGTTAGAAAATGAATAATTAGGATTTTATAGCACATAAAACTGTAAAATGAAAAGGAAGCTTAGGGAATATTATTTCAAGATATTTGGACTTAGAAAATTTGAGAAAAAAATTATAAAACGGAATAATTACAGTCCCGAGACCCGTCAGAGGCAAAATGGTCATTTTGACCAAAATTTTCCGAAAGACTCGGAAAGGACCGTAAAGGTTCTAGAATGACTTAAATAAAATTCTAGGACTCAAAATAAAGATTTTAGAGTTAAAAATCTAGAGTCTAAATAGTACACGGGTGTGTACAGAGAAATACGGCTGTGTAGAGTGAAACCGAGAGGAATACGGGCGTGTTGCAAACTATGTACTACATAAAAAATTGAAATATTTTGTAAAATTTATCACAAAATAAATATATTCAAAGTGATAATTAATAAAGGGTATTAATAGACAATACTATGTCTGTAGGGATCCAAACTAGAGGTAAAATTGCGGAGGAGTTCCGAAAGTGGACATTATCGCAGTAATGGTAAGTTCAAGCATTTTCATGTCTACAGCATAAAATACTACGATATTGTGTTTAGTACTAGTTGTACATCATTATTAAGTCCTATGGACCCTGGGGATTAGTTAGTATAATGTATCCCATAAATTAATAAAAGAGAATAAGTAAGACCTATGGGCAGTAGAGGTTAATGATCTTGAGGTGACGATTAATGTCACTTGGTCAGTATTAAAATTGAAAGATAATAATAAAACTATTTAAGGTGTACCGCCCCTCCAACATTGTGGTGGAGGTTTATTGGTGCTTCGAGGATATAACAATCACCACGAGCGATGAGGACTGTGAGGAAGAAGTTTTAGGGTCACTCTCTAAGCCCTCCCAGTCAGCGCGCTATAAATTATTGGTATAACCATCAAGAGCTCGAAACTAGAATATAAATAGAGCTAATAGAAAATAAAATGATAAAAGCCATAACCAAGCATAATTGAGTATAACCGACACTAGCACTAAGTGTAGTAAGTTCGGTTAGGGTAATGTGAATAGTAACCGATTAGTGTAACAGTTACTATTCACCGGTCAAAGGTCAAAGTACTATTTATAGTAAATAGTACTATTCATAGAAAATTAGATTTTTGATATTTTTGAATATATGTGATTCTTATTAAGTATGTTTGAACTTACTGAGCCTATTAGCTCAACAGTTTGTTCATGTTATAGATAAGAAACCTATCCAATAGACTACATGGATGGCGGCAGGATGTACGCGTGTCAATGGGATAGGGAATTCACCGTAGAATTGGTCCTGTCATAAGTTTTCCATTGGGTATTGAAAGTTAGTGAATTAAAGAGAATGTGTTTTGAAAAATTACAGTATAAATATATTGTATATTGTACATTACGTTGTACCCAAAAGACATCTAAAAGCTAGTATTGTATTTTAGAAGGCTTTCATACTTAGCTTTCTTTTAAGGAAAGTGTGTATTAAAGAGGAAAAAAAAAATTTATGTGCGAAATTTGGGCCCTGAAAACGAATAAGAGTTAAGAGAAAAAGAGTTTTACATGGCAATCCGGATTCAACACACGGGCTATCTTGGCCGGCAACAGAGTCAGTTCATGACAAGTTTAGCGTGGTTGGATTCGAGGATACCACATGAATACCATTTGATAATCCAACAAAATACCATTTGGTATTTTAGGTATCCCGACATTTTGATAATTTACCAGAATACCGTTTAATTATCTGTTAGAATACCATTTGGTTTTCTACCAGATTTTTAATATTTTTTCTATTAGATTATTGTAAATATATATTTTTTGAAATTTATTATTATTTAAAAAATAATATTTGTCATACTATTTAAAACATTTCCAATGTTATTTTTTATAAATAATACAATATGAAAAATAATAATAAAAATATTAAAATATTATATATTAGAAAATTAAAAAAATCAAAAAATAAAACCTCATGGCCAGCCCATGGGGATGTTGATGGAGACTGGTGGCTCATGAGAAGAAATCATGATGGAGGGATTATAACCGACAGATCTAGATCTAGACCAACAGATCCAGATTTGCGATAACGCGATGGTTGTTCATCGAATCTGACAAAATCGAGGCTTCCCAAGACATCAGTGTCAATGGCCGTAGCCTCTTGAGCTAATATCCATGGGCAGATTAAGAACGGTGAACAACTTGTGACTCAGCTTGCAAGCATATTGTAACAGTGGCTCAATGATGGACTCGCACGATCTTCTTCTCAATCTAGACACAATCGTGATGGCAGTCTAGACTTGATCTTTTCCTCGCGACAATGTTTCATGGATCGCAATCGACCGTTGTCAAGATTGCGATCGATTAAAAGAAAAACAGAGACAAAGGCCAAAAGAGGAAAGAGAAACAACAGTGATGGCTACAGGTGAGAGAAGAGAAAGGATGGGAGAAAGATAGAGAGAGACAGCAGCGGACGGCAAAAGGAAGAGAGTGTGTGGAGGAGGAAGACTTCCAATGGAGAGAGAGGAGCCAAGGAGAGATAGAAAGAGAAATTAGATTAGGAGAAAGAAGAGAAGAAGTGAGAGGAAGTTATAGATTATAGATAACTTATATTTCGTTTCGTCAACGTATTACGTTTTAATTACATTTGAATACAATTTGTTTTTTGAGTGTTTTATTTGATTGAAAAGTATTTGTTTTATATTTGAATGAAATATGTGTTTGGATGAAAAGTATTTTAGAGTTAAAAAGTTAATGTAACTGATAAAAGTAGAGATAAAAAATTAGAATTTAAAAGTTAACGTGATTGTTTTAAAAAAACTTTTAAATAGTAATTGTTTTGGTAGTATTATTGAAAAAAATTATATTTCAATATAAAACTTTACGTTTGATATAAAATTACATTACGTTTGAATATAATAACACTAAAAAATATTTGCGAAGCTAGCACTTAGTCATTTTATGTCTAGTAATATTTAAAAATTGATCAAATAAGATAAAATTGTGAATAAGTAATTATAGAGGTAAAAATTCAAAGTACGTGCATTAAATACACTATTTCGGATGTTTCCTGGTCTATATGACGAGGATTACAATTCTTCGCGGAAGAATACATTTAAAATAACTGATGGCTTGGTTATTACGACTATGTCCTTGTTGTTCAAGATGGTTTGCAAAATTTAGGGGAAGAAGTAAATGTGGTTCTCAATTTTTAAATGAAGATAAGGAATGGTCCTTTTTTTATTTTTTATTTTTTTGGGATTTATTTTTGTTTCGTCAAATGAAAACAAGGGCATTTTTTTTATCACCAGATTATCAGTTTCTTTTGTTTGACTTTGCAAATAAATTTATTAGGCTTTTTTTTAAACCTTGGTCCATGATTATTACTTGGTCATCTGTGTAGCTGATCCAATAAGAAGAGGTGTAAATGTTCAAAACAAAACAAAAACAAAATAAAAGGTACGACAATCTGATTGTATAACTAGCTAGTACAATAACCATTCCGGTGCATTAGCAAAACTTTACATGGAGACGGCAGCTTTTTAACTGGATTACATACAAAACAACCGACTGCCGACATCATGTATCTTCTTTTTTTTTTATTTTTTTTATTTTTTAATTTACGGATTGTAGGAACTCATATAAGAACAAGTCACATTAAAATCATGTAAAAGTATGTATATTTAGCAGAATTTCATTAAAAAATCTAATAGTACAAAGCAAAATAACTAATCATGTCTATATTCGTTCGCTACTAAAACGTTTTTTTACAAATAAATAGAGAGTAGCAATTAAAACCTGTCTTCAAATTTATTAAAAAAGAGAGAGTAAAAACACAAAAGAACAAAAATAGCTAAAGTTAAACAAAAAAATAAAATAAAAAAGACGCAACCTTCCATAGAAGGCAAATAAACACAAACTAAAAGACAATTTGTTTATATATCTTGAAATCATATTCTTTTTATATTTTATTTATTATTATTTTTGGTTCTAGATTAATGATTATATTTCTTCACATGTTATTGAGTTTTTTTAATTTATTTTCATACATTGAAATCACAATCTCCATTTTTTATATGATCAAATATATATATATTATAAGAATCAAGTTTTTCCCATATATTCGAAACTTTTTCAACAGTTCTGACTCTATTTTGAAAAGGATGTAGAATTTTACAAATGTGAATGCTCATTCTATCACTCAACCTAATCCATCTAGAAAAGTCTTTTGCGACTGCATCGACTTCCTCTATAACTTAATTAACTATTTGAATATTCTTAACAAAAGATGGTAACATTGAGATGACGGTACCTAATTCATCAATAGTTTTTTCCAATTAATTTCTTAGTTTGTTCCCGGATTGTTGTTTTAGGACGAGCCAGTGTATGTATTTAGTAAAGACAATTGTTTAGTAAAGTGGGAAAAAAGTATGAACAGAGTATGGTTTTGGAGCGTCCAATATTTACCAACAATTTGATTTTATATAATTTGATGATAAGAATACTCTACATATATATATATATATTATAAAAAAAAAGTTTAAAAGTGTACGCCTTTATTCAAGCTGTCCATATTTCCATTGTAGCAGAAAATGTTTATTCGCGAAATAGACAAGACTACTAGAAAAATGGGGCCGTGGCAACAGTTAATGATGGAACAATACATGGGGAAAATGCAAGGATGCGAACGAAGGAGTAACATAAACCGAAATATTTTATCGAAATAGAACAAGAGCGGAAAAAAAAAAATTAAAACACATAAGGAAACAGGAAAAGCATGGAAATTACAGCAAAAGGTTCAAGGGTGAAATAATGAGACCCACAAACCCAGCTGTACCCATCAGTACATTCTGTGTGGGAAAAGAGGGTAGCAAGCAACACGACGGTGACCTTACTGTCATATATAGTCAAATGACTTTTTTTTAGCAGACTGCACCTCAGGCTCTATTCCCTATCTTTTCTGCTTTGTCGACTAATGTCTGAGTCCAATGTTTTGTTTATTTATTTTATTATATTAATATCATATTTAAATATAATATATTTTTTTAATATAAAAATATTATATTTAAATATAATATTTTAAATTTCATATATTTATATATTAATCATATTATATTTTAAATTTAATATAATTATATTTTATTATTTTATTATTTTTATTAATTATATCATATACTCTTCTTCTCTCTCTTCTTTTTTTTTCTTTATTTTTACTCATCACATCACATATTTATTATTTAAATATAATTTAAATACTTTTCTGTTAAACACACATTACATTCAAATACAATACAAATACTTTTCATTCAAATATAAATTATATTTAATACATTACATTCAAACGCAATACAAACACAATGCACTTACCAAACATCCCCTAATAATTTGTTTAGAGTAATAATTCAAAACCCCAAAATAAAATATATATTTATCTTTTTTTAAATCAACTTTAATTTTACTTCTTATAATTATTATTATGACTTTATAACTCAAATTTTATACCTTTACATATACAAATCCAAGAATGATTTTTTTAATATATAAAATTTTAAGACGAATGGAACAAATTTAATATTGATATTTTTTTTAAAACACATTTTAAGTTTTTAATTCAATTCAATTCAAACCCTAAAAAATTCAATTCACACCCATGCACTAAGTGTAACTTATGTTTGACATATAAGTTTGAAAAGTTATTTTTGAATAAAATAATCCTAACTAGGCTTCAGCACAACACTTTAAAAATAAATGAATTTTTATTTTAGGTGAAAAAACTGAATAAAATATTAATATTAATAAATAAGAAAACTTAACACATCAATATTTTGTTGATTTTTTTTTTTTAGGGAATATTTTGTTGATTCTATTATTTTACAAAATATATTTGTATTAGTTAAAAAATATAAAAAAAATAGATATTTGTACATTGTATTAGAACTAGGTTGGAAAACATTATTGGATAAGGTGTTTCATCTCTCTTTCTCTCTTTAATGCATGAGGGCTAAGGTTTCTCAATAGTTTTTCTCTCTTAGGGTTGGATTCCGCTAGCAGCCTTCAATTTACCTCCGGTTTTCCAGCCTAGGGATGGAAGCGAAATTCATATGATGTGGGTCTTACTAGAGGTAAGTCCATTAAAAGAGGATAGACATTGTGGGAAAGAGCAAGGTAGGAATAAGATAGTTGGCAGTGGTGCATTGTTGTCATGTGTTGATAAGGTCTTATAGCTGCACGATTTCGATAATTCAGTTTCTCTAAACTATGGGGATTGTTTTAGCGATCAAGACTTTTTCTATGTTGTTAGTTTTTTTTTTATCATATTTAGATTTATATATAATAATGGCGTTATATTTGCCTTCTTTTGCCTGGGTGTCACATTTTTATTTGTTATATCTAATAACAGAAGTAGTTTCTACATCTTCCACGTTGATTGGTTTTCTGCCAGGTCTGAGTTTTGACAGTATTTTAGTCCTACTAGTGACCCTAATGTTATTGAGTTGAGCCTTACATGTTCTTGATTTCCGTATGTCCAGGTATATACCCTTTTTTAACCCTTAAGCATACGTCTTTTTCTATAAGCAGCATGAGACTTTGTTGAAGAATCCATTCATCTTAAAGGATTTTGTCTAATGTAATATGTGGTCATTTGTCATACTAATGTTTTTTATCTCCTTATAAGTTTTATCAAATTTTCCTAACAAAAAAAAAAAAAAAAGGAACTAAGGTTGTAAATAGGGGTAGGCATTGGATCCAAACTAACTTTTTTTTTTTAACCATCTATCATCCAATCCAATTTATTTTATCATTCAATCCGATCTAGTCCAAAATATACTGGATTGGATTAGATTAAATTGGATTAGATGATTATATTGTGCTTATATTTTCATACGA
Source organism: Antiaris toxicaria (assembly GCA_035233585.1). Classification (NCBI taxonomy): domain Eukaryota; kingdom Viridiplantae; phylum Streptophyta; class Magnoliopsida; order Rosales; family Moraceae; genus Antiaris; species Antiaris toxicaria. The sequence goes on along the minus strand of CP141155.1, from coordinate 20,097,546 downwards.
ATTTATTAAAACAAACTCAACACATTTTATAGGCATCAATTTAATTTTTCATCATCCATTTATTATATAATAATAAACCAAAATCACTCAATATAATAAATAAAGTAAAAAATTTAAGTTAATATAGCATAATCATTGTTCAAAATATTAAAAAAAAACACTGTAGAAAAAGATAATCACAAAAACATATGGGATTAATTTTATTTTTACTCTTTCGAGTAGGTATTCTTTCACTTTACATTTTAAAATTGTAAAATTATTTGTTGTATCCCTGATTAATATAAAATCATTGAAAATATTCCTTCCGTCTAATTCCCTTTATTAATTTAATGAAAATACTAGTATGAGACTTTATTAAAAGTTAAAAAAATGTTTAAAATATAAACATTAATTTTTAATTAAAAAACAAATTAAAAAATAATTGTTTTTTTTTCCCTACCTCCTCTCTCCCCTTTTTCTCGCTCTCTATTGTAAACAACCCACAAAATTTGCTACATCAAATTGATCAAAAACTCAAACCCACGAAGAACCTAAACAGACAAAAAGTTTGGTTAACGGAAAGATAATGATTTCTTGGATGCGTTTGTGAGGAGGAGGCGGATAAGATTACTGCCGACTTGATTCGTTGACTGGAGCCCTGAAGCAGCTATGGATTTCTTCTTCTTCTGTGTTCTCCACCTCTTGCATGCAATTCTAGTCTGATTGCTAGACCCATAGTCAATCTCTCTGTGCTTTTTCTATGACATTAAGATCAAAAAGGTTGGTGGGTTTTTATTTATTTATTTATTTATGCTATTTAACTTAATTTTTTATATGGGTTTTGTTATATATATGTAACATTTATTTTATGTTTATGCTACCGAGTAAGACGCCGGTTTAGATAAGTTTAAGGTTTTTTTTTTTTTTAACAACATAATTTTGTAAGGTTCCATTACTTGTTTATTGCAGGGCTTGTTGCATTAGAGATCATTTTAGGAATTTAGGTTTTTCTTGATACTGTCGGAAAATTTTGTTCATTTTCCTTTTTTTTCTTTTCTGTTTTCCTTTTTTCTTTTTGTTTTGAATATTTTCCGTTTGGCAATGGTTTGGGGGGGTTTTGAGTCCAAAAATGCCAGGCAAAAGAAATGAGTTCTTTGGTCAAGACATGAATGGTAATATCAAAGGGAAGACTAAGATAATGATCAAGGTAGCCGAGTGTTCAAATTCGACGAAGATAATTCGCATTATCTACCATCATCCCGATGCCACAGATTCTTCAAGCGAAGAATATGAGCAATACCAGATCAATGGCTATAGATTTCGCAAACCAAAGCATATTGTCTAGGAGATTGTACAGTAGCGAAAGAGCATTCGCAAAAGAAAGAAAAGAGAGGGGAGAGATAAAAATTACTCTTTAATTTTTTGAATTAAAAATTAATATTTATTTTTATAATCAATATTTATATTTTAAAATATTTATTTAATCTTTAATGAGTATCTATAAAATTAAATATCTGAAAGTAATAAAAGACAAAATAAGTATTTTGGATGATTTTATATAAATAAAGATCATAATAAATGGTTTTACAATTTTAGAATGTAAAGTGAAAATGAGTCTATAATCAGAGGTAAAAATAAAATTAATTTAAATAAATTATATTATAATTGGCATGACAAACCCATCAAGCAGATTTCTCTCCTCCAATTTCTCAATATATATTAAGTTATTCAATTCTAGTTATTAAATTTACAAAAGGTAGAAGGGATAAAACAAAGCAAAAAAAAAAAAAGCATTATGTGGAGAAATGTTAATAAAAAGGTGAATAAGAAATAAATTAGATAATATATTATATTTACATATATTATATAATATATAGTTTAATTATTTTATATAAAATATAAATATATAAATTGAATTAGATTTTTAAAATTGAAATCAATACTCAATCAAGTTTAATTTCATTAATTAAATTACCATCTAAATTTAATATAATAGTGTTTAAATATCTATTTTTTTAAAAGATTGGATTAGTTTTGTTAGATATATTAACTAAATGGATGTTATACCCATCGTTAGTTGTAAATATGCGTTGGATTAGTCGGTTGACAACCAGCCTCTTTGAACATTGTGTTGTGTCCATCTTGATCCACATAAGGAAATAGGATGGACTAGTCTAAAACATTCTTGTTGGTCCTAAATTTTTGTCTTCCAAACTAGAGCAAATTCATGTTTTCAGTAATTTGTTTTTATGAAAAACATGAGGAGAAGGAGGAAGACAATAATACAATTGAGTGAGGGAATATAAACCAATAATATAAAGTTCTGATAACATTTATTAGACAAATCTAAATTTACAAGTAATAAAGTACACAAAATACCTTATTCATCTATCTTTTGTCTCTCCTTTCCTCTCTTCCTCTTCTTGTCTCTCTCCAAGCTGAACCGCCATCGTTAATGTGTCATCATTCAGCGTCACGGGGAGGTGTAGACCGAGCCTTACGACCTGCGACAACAGAGATCTCATGGTTGTCGAGGGCTCTACGTGATCGCAAAATCGCGATTCCCTCTAGGCAATCTGTGTCTGTCACTGTGCTTTTTCTTCACCTTCATCATAGCGACCTTTGTCATCGTCCCAATTAGCAAGTCTTCTTTTCGATGGCAACTCTACAAAAGGCAACGGCACCGGCGACAAATTAGCAACAGTCGTGGAGGTTTTAATTTTGTGAAAATTTTCATTATTGGGCTTTTCTCTAATTTCCAACAAAAGTATTTAATTGCCAAATAAAAACTAATACATTTAGGAAATTGAAAAGAAAAAAAATAATGTAAATGATAATGGATGATTTGGTAAATAATAGTAATAAATTAATAAATAATGTATCAACTAACAAAATAGTGTTTTTATTTGGAAAATAAATTATTTATTACGTTTTGTAAATCATACAAAGCAATCATATATTAATGCTCGGACCATCTTGTATTTTTAATTCTTTTTTACGAGATAAAAAAATTTACAACAATGGTAAATTCAACACTATTTTGGTAAATTATTTATTTTTTAAAATCACTTTGGAACTTCAAAATAATTAAGCGGAGGTAGGTGTATTGTATTATTTAAAATACTAGTAAAATTAAGAATTAGTTTTTTATTTTGTATTTTTGAAATTAAAAAGTGACAATTCAGATTTTCACATTTTTTGATTGAATCAAATATGAAATTATTAATAAATTATGTCAGTAATATTTTTTCAAAAATATTTTTGTATGAATAAAATATTAAGAATGTATTTTTATATATTGGATTGTATTGAATCAATTTATTTGATTTTTTTTAGAGGTCAATTGATTTGATTTTGACACTAAAAAATCTAAAATAATGCACTACAATTAGATTTATAAACCTTTCAAACCAATCCAATAAGGGTTTATTAGATTATCGGAGAGTAAAAATGGTTATCTAATCATATTGGATGATTTGCTTACACCAATCACCTTCAGAAAGTTCGAACATGGACAATTTCTTGAAAATTTAAGATTGGAACCCATTTTATGTTGGAATAGTTTTTTTTTTTTTTCTAGTTGTATTTTGGAATACTTTAGTCATATTATAATTGCTAGGATGATTTCCTTCACATAAGAATCCCAAACAACAAAATACATAAGTTATCTCTCAACTCCTTACAGAAATTTCTCTCTCTCTCTCTCTCTCTCTATAGATTCAAAATACAAACTCAAAGTTTCTCTCTCTACAATCTACAATAGAATTTTTATATTGAATTTCAAATATCTTAAATTTTGAAATCTCAAATTTATTTATAGACCTAATGGTCTTTTTAATGTCACTATTAGCTCATCACTCTTATTTTGTTAGTCCAGCTTCTGAGTTTATATTCATTTTTAGTCTAATTCTTTACTCTAATATTATCGGTCTGAACTTAACTTTTCTTAAATCTTGTCCAATTATCAGAACAACACTGTTTCATCTTACTTCCTTTAAGACACATTGTTTCATCTCACTGTTTTATATAAAAATGTTCATCCTCACGATAATAGTATGGATAGCAATTTCCTTCCTTTTATGTTGCGTTTTTTAATTGTCAGGTTTGGTTTTTTGTTTTCTTTTGTTGTAGGGAATCTTTAAATTAAATCACTCAAAATTATCCGACAACCCCAATTTCTCTAATCTTAGTATGCTACTTCATGAGGCTAGTCAGCTAGTCTGCTCGTTTTAACCCTTAACGTGCCAAGCAGAAAATGCAGGATGCAGCCTGGTTACCCCGCTATCCGGTTGCCCAGCGGCCAAGTAGAACATAGCAGGCCTGCTCTAATGAAATACAGCACCTAGTCCATCTTCGTTGAAATGGTGCCTCGAAATTCTTGCTTCGACTTGAGATGCGTGGCAAAGCCACAAGAAGACACCTCATTCCCAGGTCACCCTCCCTAGTGGGGCAGCCCAACCTGGCCGAGTAGGACCTGACCAGAACCTGATCTGATAAGCTCCCTATAAATACCAAACTCATAGAGGCCAAAGGTAAGCTCATTTTTCTCTTCCAACCAATACTCTACTCCTTTGTTCCATTGCTCCGTAGCCTCTCTGACTTAAGTGTCAGAGTACCTCTGGCTGGCCCCACATCGGTGCTTCTTTACTCCACGGCTCTGTCCTTCACTTGTGCAGGTCCACCGAATAGAGGTCAATAGTGCGCCTACCTAGCTAGTCTAGCACCCTGGTTCGTTGGTCCGCAACCCTGCTTGGTTGGTCTGCCACCCTGGTCCACTTGTCTGCAGCCCTGCCTGGCTAGTCCGCCACCCTAGTTCACTGGTTCATGGCTCTGCTTGGTGGGTCCGTTACCCCTGCCTGGCTAGTCTGCCATCCTGATCTGCTGGTCTGTAGCCTTGCCTGGCTGGTCCGCCACCCTGGTTCGCTGGTCTGTAACTCAGCCTAGCAGGTCTATTGCCCCTGCCTAGCTAGTCTACCACCCTAGTCCGCTGGTCCGTAGCCCTGACTGGCTGGTTTGCCACCCTTGTTCATTGGTCCCCAGCCTTACCTAGTTGGTCTGCCACCCTGGTCCACTAGTCCGCCAGGCAAGGTGTTTCGCAGCCCTGTCTAGCTGGTCTACCACCCTGGTCTGCTGGTTTGCAGCCCTACCTGGCTGGTCTGCCACCCTTGTTCGCTGGTCTGTGGCTCCATCTGGCAGGTCCGTTGCCCTGCATGGCCAGTTTGTAGCCCTGCATGGTTAGTTTACAGCCCTGCCCGACTGGTCTGCCTCTGTTGCTTTGCTGGTCCACCACTCTGCCTAGTTGATTTGCCACCCTACTCGGCTGGTCTATAACCCTGTTCCACACTCTTGCAAAAGTCTGTCATAGGCCACAATATGTGGTATTAAGGCTTGGCAGGCATACAACCACCGTGCACCGTCGCACGTAGTGTTGAGGTCAAATTTCGACGTCAATATTTTGGCACTAGAAAAAGGGCCCTCGCCTTCCCAACGACTTTCTAACATTTGTGATTCTTCTCTACTCTACCTAGCAAGAAAATGGAGAATTATGAAGCTCAAGGACAACCCCAAGGTTCAAGGGGTTCTGGACAACCTAATTTGACAGTCAGTCGTCAGGGTGCACGTGGAGAAAAAGGATCAAGGTGCTAACAGAGGAGACCGACCCAGACCAAGATCTTGAACGGTGCCATTCAGAACCTGACCCAGATGGTTCAAACACTAGCTAAGACTCTACAGAGCGTCCAGGAATGATTCCCTCCCCCGCAGGTTGAGATCAAGATCGTTGTTTCTGGTAAGAATGATAGACAGTCCCCTCTTAGTAACCAATAAGGACACCCTAAGGGCTCTGTAAATCAAGAAGACCAAACTCATGGTCAGGAGCGGAGGAACCCTTTTGGGCAGTCAGGGAGCTAACCGACTAGGCATCATACTTGCGATAGACCAGATTGGTTGGTGAACACCGCTGTGCAGGGAAACTTTCGTCGAGGAGCAAATCAAACGTAGCATGATATAACTACCCGTACACGAACTTCAGTCTTTGATAGGGCTCGGCTACCCGCCTGCCCGGCACCTGGACCATCGAGAACACTCAACAAGCTGGGTCCCGACAGAACTAATTGGATAGCTGAGGGCACACAAAGACAATGACCAAATAACGCAGCTACAACGACAAGCAGACTTGTTAATGAACCAGAGATATTGCTCGGAGTCTACAGGAATAATTGATCCCCCTTTCACCCTATACATCATGGCTGCTCTGTATCTGGAGAGATTTAAAATGCTGACCATAACATCGTATGATGGCACTACAGGTACTGATAAGCACTTGGAGAACTATCAGACGCTAATGCTCATGCAAAACGATAATGAGGTAACTTTGTGCAAGGCCTCCTGTTTCACGTTGTCAGGTGCTGCTCGGTAGTGGTATAGATGACTAATTCTAGGATCCATGAGCTCTTTTCGTCAGCTCTCTGAAGGCTTATTAACGGCCTTCTTGGATGCTAAAATTAAGAAAAAGGAGACTTCCTGCCTGAATCGGGTCAAAAAAGGCAAGGATGAACCACTAAAAGATTACCTCAGCAGGTTCGATCAAGTCATCATACAAGTCAAGACTTGTGCCGATGCTACCTTGATCGATGCTTTCAGGGAAGGAGTAAACGATGATAAATTATTATGGACCATCACGTATGATGCACCCCCATCCTTCGCTCATTTGCGGCGCTTTGCTCAGAAACATTCTGACGCTGAGGAGTATATCAGAGGGCGACATAATGTTAGGGAAACCAGAAAAGCTGAGGAGAAAAACAAGAGAAAGGAGGATGCCGGGTAAGATTCTACGCCTGTCGAGTAGAAAAAACTGAAGCAAAGACAAAACTCAGATGTGAAGACCCCTGTTGGGAAATTTCAACAGTATACCCCCCTAGTCACATTCATCGATCATGTCTTGAATCAGATCAACAGTCGCAGGCTCCTAAGGGACCCCCCACCACTCATGTCTGATCGGGCAAAAAGGAACCAGAACAAGTATTACAACTTCCACAAGGACGTGGGGCATGACACAAAATAATGCATACAACTTCGAGACCAGATCGAAGCACTTGTACGAGAGGGGCACCTACAAGAGTTTGTGGAGCATGTCTTAACACCAGTTCAGAGGCGTACCGAGCAGGATAGTCGAGGAGACCGGCCATCGAGGCCACCACCTCCTCCAGGGGTAAGAGGTAACACAATAGTTATGGCAGGGTCGACTGACCACATGGTCACAATTATATTCGGTGGGTTAGCCATCGGGGACACTTCAAGCGGTCGGCGCACTTACGCTAGACATGCTAGGCAAATAATGCTAGGTGATTACATCAATATGATCGAACACATAGCTAAAGTTTTCTGAGAGGAAAGTATGCCAATCATGTTCACAAAAGAGGAGGCCAATAAGCTCTTACACTTCCATAATGACGCCCTGGTCGGAAGGATCCAGATCGCCAACAATACCATCTTACGAGTACTGATAGATAATGGGAGTTCGACAGATATCCTATTCATGAATGCTTTCAATAGGATGAAGATTATAGAAGTAACTTTGAGACCAGTGCAGACCCCATTGTATGGCTTTGCTGGGGATTGTGTCAAAGCAGCTGGTCTAATTGATTTGCCAGTTATGATAGGAAATGGCGTGGAGAAGGTCACCCACATGGTCGAGTTCATCGTGGTAGATAAACCATCAGTGTACAACATTGTACTTGGCCGATCGACTTTGAATGCTCTCAAGGCCGTCGTCTCAAGTTACCACCTTGCTATGAAGTTTCCTACAGCCACAGGTGTAAGAATCTTCAAAGGAGACCAAGGTAGCACCAGGGATTGTTATGTCCAAGCGGTGAACAAAGTCTACGGAGCAGATTCCATGTTTGTCATTTTTAAAGGCGATGACGTTGAATTCCCCGCAGGAGAAGTGAAAAAGTTAGACGACTTAGACCCCAAATTGCCAGACGAGGAATCCCATGCTCTACCAGTATAAGAATTTGTGCCCTTCTCCTTGGACGCCGAGTATCCTGAGTGAACGATCTAGCTAGGGTCCCGGTTCTGGCCAGAGATTAGGGAGGAGTTAGAAGCATTCCTGCAGGATCACAAAGATCTATTTGCTTGGTCGCATAAGGACATGCTGGGTATTAATCCTTCTGTCATATGCCACTACCTCCATGTGAATCCTAGGATCAAGCTGTGGTGCAGAAGAGGAGAGCTTTCAACTCAGAATGCTACACGGCCATTAACCAAGAAGTCAAGAAGCTCCTGATGCCAACTTCATTTGAGAAGTAAGCTACCTAGAGTGGTGTGCAAATGTAGTACTTGTTAAGAAGACCAATGGGAATTGGTGAGTTTGTGTTGATTATACGGACCTAAAAAAGTTGTGCCTGAAAGACTATTTCCCTATACCTCACATTGATCAGCTTGTGGACGCCACGATAGGGCACGAGTTGCTAAGCTTCATGGATGCATATTTTGGGTACAATCAGATCCTGATGAGAAAAGCTGACTAGGCAAAAACAGCTTTCACCACAAACCAAGGACTCTATTGTTACCGGGTAATGCTATTTGGGCTGAAGAACACCAGAGCAACAAACCAGAGGCTTGTAAACAAAATGTTTGCAGAGCAAATTGGAAAGACAATGGAAGTCTGCATAGACGACATGCTCATAAAAAGTGAGAAAGTTACTAGGCATGTAGAGGACTTGAAAGAATGCTTCGAGATCCTTCGCAAGTATCATATGAAGTTGAACCCTACGAAGTATGCCTTCGGGGTGAAGTTTAGAAAGTTTCTTGGGTTCATGGTGAATCACTGTGGGATAGAGGTCAACCCTGTAAAAGCCCAAGAAGTTAGCGACTTGCATTCTCTACGATCCGTGAAGGAGGTGCAAAAACTGGTTAGGATGATTACGGCTCTATCTGGATTCATGGCTCGAGAAATAGATAGGTGTCACCCTTTTTTCCAGGCCTTGAAGGAAGCTGCGAAAGGCAAGGACAAGTTCCACTTGGGAGAAAAATGAGAGGAAGCATTCCAGGATTTGAAGGACTACTTCACAAGTCCACCACTGCTGTCTAAGCCGAATATAGTTGAAGCCCTGTACCTCTACCTGGCAGTCTCCGATAAAGCTGTAAGTGCAGTCTTGGTCCCCTAAGATAGAGAAACCCAACACTTGGTATACTATAATAGTAAAGCATTCCAAGGTGCCAAGGAGAGATATGCGCCATTGGAAAAGTTGGTGGTTGCACTGGTGACCGCTGCCCAAAAACTTAGGCCTTACTTCCAAGGGCATCCTATTAAGGTGCTTACCATCTACCTGTTACGGTAGGTCTTGCAAAATCCCGAGCTATTAGGGAGAGTTGAAAAAGTGGTCAATTAAGCTGAGCAAATTTGAGATCAAGTACATTCCCTGAGTTGCCATTAAGGCCCAAGTCCTAGCAAACTTCCTAGCAGAATTCATTGACTTGCTGGACGCGACCAATAAATCTACAGATAAAAAAGTATAACCTACACCAGAGCAGCTTTCTCCCAACTCCTGCTAAGCGTCAAAGCAACTTGTGTCGGAGCAACTTTCTCCCTGCTTGGCCCTGTAGAAAGGAGCACTTAGAAGTTATACGTTGATGGATCATCCTACCAAGGAGGCTACGGAGTAGGAATCATTTTGGTTGGGCCAGACGAATACAAGACAAGTTATGCACTATGGTTCGGGTTTAAAGCCTTTAAAAATTAGTCTGAGTACAAAGCCATGATCACTGGGCTTGAGTTAGCAAGGGAGATGCGAATAGATGATATTGAGGTCTTTAGTGACTCAATGCTGATTGTGAACCAAGTTACCAGAGAGTTCAAAGCAAAGGAAGAAAGGATGGCAGAATATCAAAAGGTGGATTTAGGATTGTTAAGACAGTTTCGGAGCCACCGGGTAAAACGTGTCCCCAAAAACCAAAACAACGAAGCAGATGCACTAGCTCGCTTGCCTTTTGGACTTAAAGATGAAAGCCTGGTATCTATCCTTATAGAAAGACTGGAATTGCCTAGCGTCAGAGCAGCCGAGCAAGTCAACTGCACCACAAATGAGCTAAGGACGTGGATGGACCCTATAATCAGATACCTTACTTCTGCCATGTTCCCAGAAGATCGAGAAGAAGCCAGTAGAGTGAAAAATTCCTCAGTAAGATACACGATGCTAAATGGAAAGATTTATCGAAGAGTCTACTCGACCCCCTCCAGCATTGCATAGGACCAGAGGAGGCCAAGTATGTGATGGAAGAAATTCATGGTGGGGCGTGTGGCAACCACTCAGGAAGACGGACGCTATCCCTTAAATGCCTTAGGCAAGGTACTACTGGCCTACCATGAAAGCTGACATGAAAGAATTTGTACAGAAATGTGCTAAGTGCTAGTACTTTACTCGAAGGATAGGCTACCACCCTGACCCGTTGAATTCTGTGGTTTGCACATGGGCATTTGCCAAGTGGACCTTAGACCTGATCGGCCCTCTACCGACTGCTCGGTCGTAATTCAAGTATTGTATCGTTGCTATAGACTACTTGACCAAATAGGTACAGGCGGAGCTACTTGCTCAGATCACAGAAGACAAGTGTACTAACTTTGTATGGAAGAATATAATTTACCATTTCGGGATCCCTCATACCATCATTACAGACAATGGAAAGCAATTCAACAATCCCAAATTTTGAAGGTTGTGCAAGCAACTTGGAGTGCAAAAAATCTTCTCTTTACCCCATTACCCTCAGAGCAATAGCCAAGTAGAAGCGGTGAATAAGACCATCAAGGACAACCAGAAGAAGAAGCTGGAATGGCTTAAAGGAGTGTCGATTGACGAATTACCAAAAGTGCTCTGGGCTTATCGAACAACTTGTAGGACGGCTACCAGTGAGACCCCGTTCTCCCTAGTCTATGGAGTGGAATCAATTATCCCCGCAAAAGTTGGTTTGCCCAGCTATCGGGTAGAGAATTTCAAAGAAGAGAGCAATACTCAGCAGATGACAGTTGAACTTGACTTGCTTGAAGAAAAGAGGCAACAAGCATATATCAGAACAGTTGCTCAAAACCAAACAATTGCTCGATATTACAATAAAAGGGTGAAGCCGAGTACTTTGAAAGTTGGAGACTTGGTCCTCAAAAGGGTCCTTGTTTAACCTCCCAAGCAAGGCTCGCTTGGACCAAAATGGGAAGGCCCCTTCCGGGTGGTTGGCATATTGCGTCCCGACACTTACAAACTAACAAATCTAGAGGGGAACCTACTCAAACACTCATGGAATGCCGAGCATCTCAAATGATTCTACCAGTAAATCATTTGTAATTTCACAAATGAAATCTTTTGTTAAAGAATGAATGAAAGAATTCCCTTGTATTTTGTCAATTTCTGTTTAAATCCTTGTAAGGCATGAGTACCCAGTTAAAAAACTTGCTTGCCTGACACATGTGCTTGACAAGGGGACCAGGCATATTATCAATCTCCTAGATAAAAACATGCCCAATAAAAAAAAATGAATGAGCTCACCTGCCCAGCACACGTGCTCGGTAGAATACCAGGTTGAGCCTTAGGAGGCACAAGTGCCCCACTAAAAAGAGCTCACCTGCCCGGCACACGTGCTCGATAGAAGATCAGGTCGAGCCTTGGAAGGCACAAGTGCCCCACTAAAAAGAGCTCGCCTGCCCAGTACACGTGCTTGGCAGAAGACTAGATCGAGCCTTGAAAGGAAAATGTTTGTAAGGCCTGAGTGCCCAACTAAAAAACTTACCCGCTTGGTACACGTGTTCGGTAAGGAGACCAGGCATATTGCCAGTATCCTGGACAAAAACGTGCCCGGTAACCTAAAAAAAAATAGTAATAATAATAATAATAATAATTTTGTGAAAATATAAAGAAGATCTTTATTGACAAAGGAAACAAGTAGAGGGTACAAAAAAGGAAACCTCGAATCCAGAGTGCAAAAGGACAAGCAAAATGCAGGAAGCAAAAATACTAAGGCCAAATGTTAAGAAAAGGTCCCTATGAAAGCGGAGGGTGTAGAGGGCTGCTCCATTGGGTTGCTCACAGGTTACTCGATAGCGAGTTGGTCGCCGTTCTGAGGATTAGATTCCTCGAAGACATCAACCACATTGACCATGAAATCCTCCCCATCGACTTCACCCTCCTCACCATTAGAATAGCCGGTCGTGGGAGGAACCTAAGTCCAGTCAAACTCAGTTGCAACAGGGTAGAGATGGAGAACTTTCTTCATGGTGTCATGCATACCATTCACATACTCCCTAAGGAACTCCTTGTCTCCTTATAGTCCTCAATTGTATTGGATCAAGGTTTTTGTCGAGTGTTGTCAAGCAAGGTAGGCAAGACATCTTAGAGGTATGCCTTATGCTCCTTTGCAGCCTTCCTGACATCTTCTTTGGCCTTCTCGATCTCTCTTTGAGCCTTCTCAATAGCTACTCGAGCGGCCTCCCTCATCTTAGTGGCCTCCTATTTTGCTTTGGCCTTAGCCTCCTCAACAGCTCACAAATTAGCCTCCAACCTTTCGCAAAGGTCCCTGGCATCATTAACGAAGGACCGCGCCTAAGTATTGGACATCACCAAGTCCATAACTCCCTAACAAGCAAGAAAGAGGTTTAGCCCACTAGCAATTCACACAAAGAAAGCAAGCTAGACCAAAGAAAACTTAGTTGGACGATCCTTCGCAAGCCATTTTCCTGATTCTCTATAAAGGATCTCTTCCAAGTAGCCTCAATGGCCTCCTCAGTGATAAGAGAGTCGATGCACCCTACTATAATCTGACGGACAGACGAGCGACTTGAAAACCTCTTCAGATCAGGCAGACAGAGTGGGGGGCCCTCCTTTTCCTTGCTCGGCTCCCTGTCTTACCGGCCAGTAGAATAGCTTGACCATTGCTAGAGAGGAGCCCTAACAGCCCTGGTTGGAAGATCCTTTATCTTCAGGGGCTACTCTACACCAAACATGACCTTCATGTATTTGCCTGACCTGTTGTCAAGTCTTTTCAGGTCCTTCCTCTTCTTACTTGGATCCTCGACAATCCCTTTCCTGTTATCAGTTGTAGGGTTACTGGTCGAATTCCTCGGTCTTTCAGGAGCCATACTTGCAGGAAAGACAACTAGAAGTCAGAACGACATGAAGGCATAATGTGACCTAAAATAAAGAAGAAAGGAAAAAAAGTAACGGTATCTGATCTAGAGCGGATGGGTAGGGTATAAAGCCCGGATCATATCATCCAAACTGTCATCTGGGACAGCCAAACCCCCTTCGGGAAAATCATCACCAGCAGGCTGCTCAGTAGAAGACGTGGCCGACACAATCCCCTAACCTTTGGATCGGCCTGTAGAAGAGAAATATGGCCCCTCTAGGGCCATCCAAGTCCAAGGGTGGGTCGGCTGCTCAACAGCTATTACTAGAGCCTGCTGGGAAGCCGACATAGGATATGATGAATAATCAACTGAGGAGAATGAACTTGGAACCCAACTGTATCATCTCAACATGTCATGATTAAGTATTTTCCTAACATGCCTGTCAGCTGAAGGTAATTTCTTAAGCTCCCTGATCCTCCCTCGGATAGTTATCGGGACCCAAGGCTTCTTCGATCAGGTGTATGAAAGCTAGAATGAGCGTGGCACACAATCTTTCTCTGTAATAAGAGTACCCCCCGGGGCTTCCCAATTTACCCTCAAGTAAAACCACGCGAACTTTCATATTTTATCTGAATCAGGCAAACCTTCAATAAACCTGCCCTCGAAACCCTAAAAATAACAGTCGCCAACTATTCCTGGGCCGCTTTTCACATTATACAGGTTCTAGAATGCTTTGAATGGTATCTCTGACGAGAATTGCAATTACCATAGAATGTGACAATTGAGTAACACCTGATAAGCATTGCCACTCAACTATGCTGGGCAGAGATTAAGCAAATTCAAAGCATGGTGAACTATAGGATTGAAAGGCAGCCGAACACCTGCTTGGAAAAAGTCAGCATAAAAAGTGATGTATTCAACTGGTGGGTTGCTTGGAGAGTCATCAGGAACAGAAACAAGTAAATCAATGTCATCCAGGATCCTAAACATAGTCCTTAAGACAAAAAGCAGCCGGGCATCCACTGTTGAAGGGAACTCATTGGTGGAGTGTTCATAGTCCCCTTTTCAGTGCTTTCCTATGATGACCTTCACCAACTTGGGTTATATTCAACAATCGGGGAATTCCGACTACCCTCAGACTAGGAATCATCAAGAGAAGGCTCATTGGCTGCGGGGGTTGGATGACTGTCGAATGCACAGAATACTTGGCATAGTAGCACCACCAGATGTTGATGTCTCCCTGCTAGAGTGTTCAATGGCCCTATTAGTCTGGGCCTCAGGCTATTCAGCAGAAAAATGCTGCATGGCCGGTATATGTTGTTCGACAGGAATGCTTTGCCGTGGATACTCCATAGTAGAAGGAGGCTCGTCCTCGAGAAGGTTCAAAAATTCCTTACCATTAAGCGTGTTTGGGTCCAAGTCCAAAATCAAACTTAACTGCTTGCCTCCTTCATGCGCCAATGGTTCCTAGTTGTGGGGACTTTCCTAAACCTTGGGAGCAACGGGTCCCTGAACTTCACGAACATCCCCTTTATCGGTCGATGATCCTAGACTTGAACTTGTACTTGATTCACTGCTATTAGGATCAATATCTTCGTGTTCGATCTCAGATGGATTGTCTGAATCTGATAAGTCACTCATCATGGAATGGTTAGAAGGGCAGGAGAAAATTATTTTACCTTGCTCGACTACTATACTGCTCTAACAAAATTCAAGCCTATCTCAGGCCTGCTTCGTTTGTCCGCTACTCGGTAGGGTTAAAGCTGATCCTGTGCCTTGATTGGCTAGTCTTCTGGTTAGCACAATGAAAGTAGAAATTGCCCTTGCTTGGTTAGTCTTCTGCTTGATAGAACTGAGGATGATCTCAATACCGCTCAACTAGTCGGCTCCTTGGCAAAAGTTGGGGCCAATCTCACAAAATTAGTTGGTTGGTTGTTTAGCTGCTCTGCTAAAGTTGGAACTACTCTTACACCACAGCACCTGGTTGGCTGCTCTGTTGCTTGGCTTGGTAGTTGTCCCGTTGCTCAGCTAATTTGCTGATTGACTGCTTGGAAGAGACAACCGCCGGAGTGTGAGGTGATTCAAATAAAGGCCTTGTGAGCTATTTATAATGGTGCAGAGTGGAAGTTGAGGAGTTACCCAACAATTTCAAGTTCCCATTAAAAAGCGACTAATCACACAGCGCCACGTGTTGTAATATTGACATAGTTGTGCCCTGCAGCCAAGCAGCCGAGCAAACGCAAGAAACCCGATATGCCAAGCAGCCTATGCTCAGCGGCTACCTAGCAGAGCGAGCTCGAAGTGTGGCCCAGCGTGCCGTGCAGCTGTGCTCATAGAGCGACCGACCAAACTTCAATAGCCCAAGGCACCGACCAGCCAGGCAGCCTGATGCCCTGCGTCAGCAACCGAGCGGCCTAAGACCTAATGTTGCCGAGCAGCCCAATTGCAAACCAACTTCACCCGTCATGAAGGTCTCGTCCCTTGTACACCTAATAATTAGTATAGCTCGATGTGACCCAATCGAGTTATCCTACACCCCGCGTGTCTCGCATGCAACTGACCAGCTGAACACGTGAGTGCCCTGTAGCTGACCAAACCCTTCTAAACAGTAAACCTAGTTACGCCAAGTAGACCATAAACCTGCACCCAGCGACCTCGTAAAACCTAGTGGCATTGCCAGAGCAGTTGACCAATCCTGTGGTGTAACCGAACAACCCGGCCATGCAGCTTGGTCTCCCCCACAATTCTACTCAGCCGTGCCCGCTCCCTGTAACAAATCTGCCAAGGAAGATCGTGTAGAGCAACAGCCAAGCAATAAGGGGAAGAAATCCAACAAAGTAATCTTTTTAAGGGAGAGCACCTCAAACCCTAAAAATAAAAAGTTAAAAAATTGTAAGAAGGTCCCCAGACTGTACCAAATTACAAAAATGACACATAATTTGTCTAAAATGACATTTTGACTCTAAAATGGTGGAATTTATCAAATAAGTCCCTTGATCACCTTGAGCAACCCGAGAGTTCAATCCCGCCAAGATTTTTTAAACTAAGCAACTGTGGATTCCTCTAATTACAAGTACACTCAATGAGTACCTCATCGAGTACACTTGGGGTGGCCAACGTTGTAGGGAATCCTCAAATTAAATTACTCAAAATTATCCGACAACCCCAATTCCTCTAATCTTGGTATGCTACTCCGCAAGGCTGGTCTGCTCGTTTTTACCCTTCACTTACCAAGCAGAAAATGCAAGATGCAGAGTAGGATGATGCCCGGCTACCTGGCTGTTCGGTGGTCAAGCAGAACATAGCAGGCCTACTCTGATGAAATCCGGCACCTGGTCCGTCTTCCCTGAAATAGTGCCTCGAAATTCTTGCTCTGACCTGAGACACGTGGCAAAGCCACAAGAAGACATCTCATCCCCGGGTCACCCTCCCTAGTGGGGCAGCCCAACCCGGCCGAGCAGGACCCGACCGAAACCTGATTTGATAAGCTCCCTATAAATACCAAACTCATAGAGGCCAAAGGTAAGCTCATTTTTCTCTTCCAACCAATACTCTGCTCCCTTGTTCCGTTGCTCCGCAGCCTCTCTGACTTGAGCGTCGGAGTACCTCTAGCCGGCCTTACACCGGTGCCTCCTCACTCTACGGCTCTATCCTTCACTTGTGCAAGTCCACCGAATAGAGGTCAATAGTGCCCCTACCTAGCTGGTTTACCATCCTGGTCTGCTAGTCCGCAACCCTGCTTGGCTGGTCTGCCACCCTGGTCCGCTTGTCTGCAGCCCTGCCTGACTATTCGCCACCCTAGTCTGTCAATTTGTGGCTCTGCCTGGCAGGTCTGTTGCCCCTGCCTGGTCTACCGTCCTAGTCCGTTGGTCTGTAGCCCTGCTTGGCTGGTCCGTCACCCTAGTTTGCTGGTCTACAGCTCTACCTAGCAGGTTCGTTGCCCCTACTTGGCTACTCTACCACCCTGGTCTGCTGGTCCGTAGCCTTGCCTGGCTAGTTTGCCACCCTGGTCTGTTGATTCGCAGCCCTACCTAGCTTGTCTGTCACCCTGGTCCGCTGGTTTGAAGCCCTACCTGGCTGGTTCACCACCCTTGTCCGCTGGTCCATGGCTCCATCTGGCAGGTTCGTTGGCCCTGCCTGGCTGGTCTGTAGCCTTGGCTAGTTGGTTTGCAACCCTGCCCAGCTGGTCCGCCTTCATTACTCCGGTGGTCCACCACCCTGCCTGGTTGATTCGCCACCCTGCTTGGCTGGTCTGCAACCCTGTTTCGCACTCTTGCAAAAGTCTGTCATATGCCACAATATGTGGTGTTAAGGCTTGTTAGGCAAACAACCACTATGTGCCACTGCACGTAGTGTTGAGGTCAAATTTCGACGTCAACATCTTTTTCTCACTTACTGTAGTGAAGTAAATTTTGTACAATGCACTCAATCATCTATTCTCACTATTACTTGCCAACCAAAGAAACATAAATGTTTATGTAAGTCTTCGTATTTTAAATCGTTTGATACTAATTACAAGTATCTTTTTTGTACAACTTATTTCAGATCCAAATGCAAAAATATTTTTAGCAAAATGTGGTTAAATGTAAGATTAATGAATCATTAAAAAGGGTCTAACAGATGTAGAAAAATGGTAAGTCTGGGACCCCAATGGTAAGATTTCTAAAATTGGGATTCAAGTGTCATGAGTGTAAACATTCAAGGGACCAGTAGTACAAAATTTCCTTTTACTATTATATTATTATTTTATTAAGGAAATTGTAGTAAATAACAATTTTCAATAAATAATTAAAGTAAATATCTAGTTTTAAAATATTTAAAATAAACAACAAATTTAATAAATAAATACTTAATTTACAAGATAAAAATTTACTTCTAGTTTGTGGATTGTTTATATATGTAGAACATTTGCTACTTGGTAGTAAATTTATAATTTATCTAATAAACTTATCATTTACTTCTACTATTTTAAAAATATGATATTTACTTACTAAAAATTGTAATTTACTTCTATCTATTTTTATTATTATTTTTTTCTTGAAATAAATTTCCTTATCTCTAACGATGGAGAAGACTAGGGCTGATAATTTGGATCACGATATAATAACATAATATGAAACCCGCATGTAGTTAAAGGGTTTGGGTTTTCCAGTGGGTTTGGGTCAAAAGGGAGTCGAATTCATCAAACACAATTAAATAAGAGATCAAACTCATACGAACCCGTCAACTCGTAATTAACACGAAATAATCCATTTAATAAATGAGTCATATATGGGTTGATATGAACATAACTTATAAATTATCTATTTATAATCTCTAATACATTTATATTGTTATATATATTATATATAATGTTTTACTATTTTTAATTTTGAGTTTTCAAAATTCAAAATTCATATATAAAATAATATTTTATTTTTTATATATATTTTAAAAATTTTTAACATAAAAAAGAAAGTCTAGGTTTTACTTTTGTTTCTTTAGTTTTTTATTGCCTCTGCTGCCCTACTCTCTACCTTTCCTCCCCTCACCTCGTCACCTTTCCCTCCCCTAATCCCGTCAACCTTCGCGACAATACGACCACTTGCCCCTTATCGCATCGTCGCTTCCGCACCCCCCCCCCCCCCCTCCCCTCACTTTGTTGCCCTCTCCTCCCTCGCACTATAACATTATATATTATTTTTTACTTAATTGTATATGATATAAAACAAGAGTTTTCATAACTAATAAAGTATAAATAATATGAATTTTAAAATTTTATAAGTAAAATTCACTTATTTTTATAAAAGAAAAGATATATTACGTAATAAACATGTCAAAGTATCACAATTATATTAAATAAGTCATTATTTTATTCATATTTAATTTAAACAGGTTAATTCAGATTGACACGATTAATAAATGGGTTGGGTTTAAATTTGAGATTTTGATACAAATATTAAATAATTTGAGTTTGTATTTAATATAATTATATTAATTAAAAAGTATAATATGATACAATAATATGAATTGCAAGCGTAAAGAAGGCTACCAATGCAATGGAAAAGGGAGAAAAGGCAAATTCAGCTGCAGTCTGCAGCATGGGCGTTTGGACGTAACCAAAGGTCACGTTTTATTTATTGGTTTGTTGTTTGTTTGCGCATAGACAACTAGCAAAAGATTCTACTGTAATATCATTCGTCGTTACTTAGTGTCCAGTTACCGCTTACTTATGCAGATACCAGCACACAACATCATATCACACAATTACATAACTATATGAATTTGATCTATTCTTAGAAGACTTGATTTAATAAACTAGCTACGTTCCATGAAAAATAAAAGTAACCATACATGATTTAATAATTACTTCTTGATTATAGTACTGATTTAGCACTACGGGCCATTGTCATATAACATGTGATGGTATTTGATCAATGCTCTTGTGATTTTTAGTATTCATTTTAATGTATGAGTTGAATGTAAAATTAAATGAAATTTTAATGTTTAAATTAATTGATTTAATAATAATTTTTATTGACTTTTCAGAGAAAAAAAATAAAACTGAATCCAAATATTTAAATTCGGACTTTTGAATCAAACAAAGCCTTACAATATTATTCTACTAGTATATTTAATAGATTGTATTATAATATTATATTGTATTATTTTATAATAAGATAGTATTTTATAATATTATTAAATTATATAAAATAATACAGATTGTAAATGAATATGATCAATATGCCATGTTTTTAGTGTATTCCACTATATTATTATTTCATATAAGGGTCAAGTTTAGGATTTCGGAATAGGAGTATGGATCGGTACTAAGTTTTGAGATGTGTATTAGGTTAGATTTTAGAATAGGGTTAGATTTCATAATACGGGTTAGATTTCGATATCGATGTTGGGGTTTGGATCGGGTTTTGGTGATTATGGGATGGGAGCAGGTCAAGTTTCAAGATGCAGATCGATGTTGTGTTTAGGGATCATGGTTTATTTTCGACACAAGGATTGTGGTAGGATTTTGGTAGAAGGTCAGGGTGATTTAGGATGAAGAGGGTGGTCAAATTTTAGTATAACAGATCGAGTTGGATTGGATTTTGAGATTGTTGGATTTTCGAACAAAGTCAAGGTCATGATTGGGGTCGAGTTTTGATACCTGAGTTAAAGTCGAATTTCGAAAAAGGATCGAGTTTTGAGATAGGGGCCAAGGATGGGATCGGGTTTTGGGACTGAGGTTAAGGTCCTTGCCCCCATCCCAAAACTTAACATAGACTCTTTGAACCAAATTTCGACCTGATCACTAGTGTGGAAACCTAAAACCTTGTCCCAAAAACTGACTTTGATTCTTGGTATTAAAACCTAAAAACCCAACCCACCCTTGTCCGAAACCTTATCTTGGGCCCCGTCGTCCTGACTATTGACCCTGGTTCTAGAATTCAATCTCGACCCCTATCCAAAAACCTAACCTCAACTCCTTGCTCTAAAACCAAACCCAAGCCTTACCCTAGTCCTTGGAACCCGACCTATCTCAAAATCCAACCCCTACCTTGGTACCAAAACCTGACCTTGGCCTTCATCTCAAAACCCAACTCTGGCCTCAGTTCCCAAAACTTGAAACCCAACCTAACTCTGACCCCTACTTGTACCCTAAGTACAATATTGAAACTTAAAACCTAACCTTGACCTTGGCCTTGATCCTAACTCTAGTCCCAAATCCTAACTCTAGCCTCAGTTTCGGGTCGACTGACCTTGTTCCCAGACAAAAATTAAATGAATGTCATTTTGAAAAAAAATTAAATTTTATTATACAATACAATACTATTTAACAATATGCCAAACACTATACTAAGTTATCCATATTTTTTTAATACGCTACATAACAAAACACCATATTCTCTACATAATGCAATGCAATACAAAACACATTACCTAATATAATACAATACAATACGAGCCACCAAACATAGCATAAATGTATGGCACACTGTATTGTGTTGTATAACATTGTATTATATTGTATAGTATTGTATTTTTTTTTTAAATAGTACTACATTTGGTTTGGCACTACATATATTAAAATATTATATTACACTTACATTGTGCACATGCTTGGCAAGTCATACTTTATTTTGTATTATATTATATTGTATAACATAGTATTGGATTGTATAGTATAGAATTGCATTGTTGTTATACAATATGATGTTTGGTATTGCACCATATTCAAACATTGTATTACTCTATACAATGCTTTGTTTGTCACTAAATTATATTATAGAAAAAATTAAGCTTTTAGAAGATAAAGTTAGGTCTTGATTTCGACCTTACTTGACTTTGCTCTTGCCACTGAAGTAAGGGTAATGATTCAAAATTAATGTTGCGTTTTAAGATTGGGGTCAAGGTTGCGATCAAGTTTCAGGACGGAGATAAAGAATTGGTTTTGGGAATGAAGTCGAGGTTAGGTTTAAGGACTAGGGTTGGGTTCAGGTTTTTAGACATGGGTTGAGATCAGGTTTCGATACTGATGTCAGAGTTGAGTTTGGATACTGGGGTTGGGTTTCGAGATAAGGATAGGGATCGAATTGGGTTTAACTTTAGGTATGGGATCGAGATCATGTTTTGAGACTGAGATTGGGGTCGACTTTTGAGATGGGGGCTAGGGTCAAAGTTTGGTTAGCTATTAGTGTTGAGATCGAGTTCGGGTTTTAGGTTTTGAGTTTCAAGACTAGGGATCAAGTTTAAGTTTCAAGACATAGGTAGGGATCAAGTTTGATTTCGATTCCAGAGTCAAGGTCAAGGATTTTCAAGACTTAAGCTAGGGGTCAGGGCTAGAATCTATGAGTAAGTCACATGTAAATTTCCAACGAAAACTTAATGCTGCTATCATTGAAGTGTTTTATTGCATGTGTTTAAGTTCAAGATAAATTATTAAAATTAAAAATTTAAGAATTAAATTACAATTGTGTTTTAAATTAAGAAGCACCATTACAATTTTTTTTTTTAAGATAATGACGTGAATTGTCCACTACATTAAGGGTGAGTTTGGATGTTCTTTTGGAAATGTTTTTTTCTTTAGTTGGGAAAAAGTAGTTTAAAAATATTATCGGTGAAAGAAAAGTACTTTTAAAAAATATATTAAAAAAACTGTTTAAAATAAAAAATATATAAAATTTTAAAAATTTATTTAAAAAAGTTATTAATGCAAGCATTATTTTATTTTTTTTAAATTTTATATAATTAAAAAAATATCTAATTTGAATTTATATATACTAAATTATGAATTTTTAAAATTTAAAATTTATTATAATATTTTAGAGATATAAATAGAAATAAAAGATGATTGGATTAGCCAAAAAAAAAAAAGTTTTGAAGATTTTTTTTTTTTTTAAATTTTTGGGCCAAACGGCCTCTAAAATTCAATGCCACCCCCAACAAAATGATAGGTGATCATCCTCACACTTGATACGACAATCGAACAACGCTCAATATGTACGCAGAGTCCCAAAAAAAAAAAAAAAACAGCTCCACGAAAACCATCATTCGTCTTAGAATAAAACAAGTGTCCGTTAATGCAAGCCAAGAACAACATACACCGATCATAAATACTCAGTGGTATTATAACAAATATAATATGATGACAATATTGTACTTATAAGATCAATTCTAATCATGATTAATCAACTAAACCCCATCCCAGATCGTCATATAGTCTAAAAAGCCCATCCAAACCCTAACGATGGTGAGGACAGAAAGTGACCAAATACTTGCCCCTCGTACAAGTGGCAATGCTGGTCGGATCGTCATACGCATACGAATAAGCCTTCGGACAAGCCGCCTTGAAGATCCTCGAGTACGCCGTCGGCTTACACGACTGAGGACTGCCGAACCTGCCAGTGCAGCAGTACCTCGGCGAGTTAAAAGCCGAGCACGCGCTCTTGCAGGCGACCACGCGCCGCCCGTCGCCGGAACGGACCTGGAGGCTGGCGGGGCACATGACGTTGAGGTCGCTAACGCAGCCGGCGTAGCTGCATTTGCCGGAGCCCTTGAAGGGCGTGATGGAGATGGCGAGGTTGTAGCCGTCGACGAGGCTGACGTCGTAGAAGTCCTGGTCGTTGCCGAGGGTTATCTCGGCCAGGGTCGCCGGAGGGGCTCCGCCGACGCCGCCGCAGAAGAGGGATCCACCGCAGTCGCCGGTGGCGCAGCGGCCCCGGCCGTGGGAGTCGAAGGCGCAGCCGTGGCGGCCCCAGAAGCGGCCGGACCAGAGTGGGGGCAGGCCGAGGGTGTAGGCCTTGTTGGGGGCCAGCTTGAAGCCCCCGCGGGCCAGGAGGGGCTTGCCGGCGCTGGGCTGGATTCCGGGCCACACTGGGTGGGAGCACTTGTTGTAGAATGTTATGGTGGTTCCTGCGGAGACGCCTTGGTGTTCTGCAAAAGGAGAGAGAAATGTGGAATGTTGTTAGAAAAGCTTGGAAAATGCTCCTATATTAGAGAGATAAAGGTGATCCGTGGGACTAAGATGATCTAAGAATAGTGGTTGTGTTATTACCCGTACAGAATGAAAAAATGGAGATGTGATCTGGATTTATGCAGATTAAATATTTGTATGTTACTCAAGCAAGAATACAAGGGAAATTGTGAGAAATAGTGCCTTTTTTTTTTAGCTATATTCATAAAAAATAGTTGGTCTTTTCGCAATGTAGTTGATTTTCTTTGGTTGTGATTTGTGTTTGATTTTGTATGCGGATGAGAAAGAATGTTGTGATCTTTAAGTTAGAGAGAGAGAGAGAGAGAGAGGGAGATGGAGAGAGAGAGGCATGTACCTAGAATGTGAGAAAGGAAAAGAGAAGTGAGGATGAAAGTAAGGAGAGGCTGCTGAGGAATCGCCATGACTGAAGCTGATGAGAAGTTGTTATGGGGGACAGAGAAAGGACGCCACTTTAGACAATGAAGAAGACGGAGATATGGGTTTTTTTCGTCCAAGTCCCTTTCCCTCTCGGATATTGAGTCCGAGTAAAGGGGTTTATATAGATGAAATCATGTAAGAGGAAAGGCGTCAAAGGGGTTGGTAAGGTAAATAATTTGTTGGTAATTGCCACATACCAGCTCACTTCCTCATCTAGAGACTAGCCATGAACTTTTATAAATAGGATTAACAATTAAAGCTAAAGTTTAGGACATTACGCCCATTTGGTGTGTACACTTAAGTAGAAGTATTTAAAATATTTTGATTGAAAAAAAAATTGTTTAAAGATAGTTAAAAATAAAATATTTAAAGTTAAAAAATATAAAAATTTAAAATATATTATTTAAAAAATAATAATATAGATCTTGTTTCGATTTTAATGTCATTTTATATAATTTTTTTATATAAAAAATTAGCTCATTCTTATTGGATATAAGTAAGTTATGAATTTTGAAAGTAAAACTCTGTTTAAAAATGAAAAGGGTAATGAATATGAAGACTTTGAAGGGTGAAATTTTTTTACCTTCAAAGAAAAAGACAAAAATTTGGACAGATTTGGTTGGAGTGGTCACTTCAAGTATAAGCTAAGATTAAATTTCTAAGGACTCATTGGATCAGATATTCGAATTCAAAAGATTAAGTTTAAACTTAATTCTGTATTTAGTTTGTTAATTTATTTTAAGCTTTTTAATTTATGATTTGCATGGTATTTTAGACTAAAAAGTACTATTTATAAATCTTCTCTTATAAAAAAAATTATACTAACCACATAAAAAAATAAAGAGAAGTATAATTTTTTATATAAATTTAAATCTAATTTTTATCAACCAAACACTTTTAACTCAAAATTAAATTCTTTAGTTTAAACTTGAGTGCCAAACATAAAGTTTATTACATAGTTTAACTCATTTTAAATTTAATCTAAATTTTCTAACTCGACCTTGTAATCCAAACGAACTTTAAATATTAATGAAAGTTATGTCTATATTAATATGATAGAATATATATGGGTATATTTCTCATATGCACAATGTTATAAAACAATACTTGTAAATTTTTTTTATTTTGCTGTAATTACAAATTAATTCGAAATACAACGGAAGCGTTTGTTTTTGTTCTTAAAAATGATTTTCCATTTTCAAAAACGCAGAAAATGAAAACGATTTCAAAATAGCGTTTGTTTGTGCGTGTTTAGTTTTGTTTCCAAAACAGATTTCACGATTCCCTAGGAAATTGATTTCAAAATCGGTGTGAAATTGTGTTTGGTTTGTATTGTTTTTGAAAACAGATTTCAAAACGAATCCAAAATCTCCTTTGTTCCCAACGTAAAATTGAAAACGATTTTTAGTCGTTTTCTCTGATTTCATTTTTCCCATGTCTCCTATTTTTCTGATTTAATTATTATGGTTAATTAAAATTTAATTGATATAGTAATTATTTAAATATTATGGTTATTAATTTTTAATTCATTTTTCAATTAAAAAATTTTATTAATTTTTAATTTTTGGTATTCATAATAAATTTTTTTTTAAATCAAACATAAATATGTTTTTATAGAATACTTATAAAATGACTGGTTTTCAAAAATATAACCAAACACAGTTTCACGCTTTTGTTTCTCAAAACATACAATCAGAAAATAAAACTAAACACAATTTCAGAAACGTTCTCAGAATTGTTTTCAAAACGATCTCAAATTCAGAGAATTTGAAAACGTAACAGATTTCAAAAAAAATACCAAACGCTACATTTATTTAACGTTTTCAAAACCGTTTTGAAAATACCATTTTCAACTATGTTGTTTTTTTAAGTTTTTTGAAAACGAAAAAAAGTTGTTTTCATTTTTTATGTTCATTTCCAAAAAATATTGTGTTTTTTGGGTTTTTTAAAAATGAAATGGGTTTTGAAAAAATATAACCAAACAAAATTTTATTTTTATGTTTTTCAAAATATATACTCAGAAAACATAACCAAATACAGTTTCAGAAATGATCTTAACACAGTTTTCAAAACATTCTCATTTTCAATTTTTTTGAAAACAGAAAACATTTCAAAAACAATACCAAACGCAACCAATATTTTTCATTAAGATTTATCTTACTTTACACTTTGAAATAGTTCATATTACTTAGATTCTAAACAAAAAAAATTATATATAAATGAATTAGTAGCCAACCTTTTCAGATGTCAGACTTAAGATATTTCCTACATTTGTACGTAGTTTTTCTTTTAAAGTTGAATGGAGGCTTGAGTCTCTATCGAGTATGAATTGTTTTACTGCCCGCTGTCAACATTTATTCTGGAAAGAAGAAAGAACTTTTTACATAGTTTTGTTTTGTGCAGCTGTACATTTTTTAATGTCGAAACATATAATATTCATGTAATCAAAATCAAATTCTTTGCAAGATGGAACAAGATGAAGATCTAAGATTTAATTTTATGCATTATATTGTAGTATATAATGTCTATCAATTACTTCTCTATTCATTCTTACATAAATTTTTTAAAGTGCTCAAGTAATCCCATATTATTTTACAAAGCGCAGGGGTGCTCAGAAGACATCCACGCTAAACTAACGCAAACTAACGCATCCTTTGGAATGCCATTTTGCTGAACATTTTATGCCTTCAAATTGATGAGGTTAAGTCACTGTCACTGATAATGAATTACACTAGCTTCTTACTTCGTGAAGCCAAGATTTTGTGCTAATTATAATTGCTTATTACTTTCTCTCTCTCTTTTTTTTTTGGCTAAATAAAAAAAAAAAACTAATAACTCTACTACCGTTGATAGTTACTATGTTTTTTTTTTTCTCTAGATATTATTTTCAAGTTGATTATTACTGGTTACTAGCTATTACATTCCACTGATGATTTCTCCCATTTTTTAAAGTGCAAAAAAGGTGAGTCCTTGTTTGAATGGAATATCTATGTTTAGAAATGAAATTTTTTTTAATTTCAAAAGAAAAAATCTTTTCGTTTGAAAATTAAATGATGTTTAGATATGTAATTTTTTATTTTTTTGAAAACAAAAGATTATATGAAATAAGAATAAATGATATTGAGAATAGTGTATTATGAGAGAATTAAAAACAAATTTCTTTTCTTTTTTTAAAATGGTACTTTATAAGACATATTTAAAGATGAGATATTTTTCTTTTCTCAAAATGAGAAAAATAATAAAAAAAGATTTGTGTCTCGTTTGTTTATTACATTGCATGCAATTATCATCCAAATACAAAAATATTTTATTTCAAATATCAATTACATTATATTTTAAATTCAATACAATTAATATTTACTATTCTACCTTTCATATTATTTTTACTAATAATATTATACACTCACTTTCTCTCTCTTCTTATCTTTTTACTTTTATTAATCACATTATATATAATATAATTTAAATATTTTTTATCTAAATATATATTATATTTGAATATAATACAATTATATTTTATCTAAATTAAAATTATATTTAAATATAATATAAATATAACACGGTACCTCGTTAGACGGACACTTTTTTTGTAAAAATTTTTCTCTTTTCCTCTGGCATCCAACAAGGCATAAATTGTGGGACTCCTCTTTCCAGAATCAATATGGCATCCAACAAGGCATAAATTGTGGGACCACCGTTCGGGGCGGAGACTGTAAACCCTTTTTTTTAACCCGTTCCCCCTTTTATTAATATTAAAATATGGGCCCACGGAGGAATATCTTTGACGGAAAATTGTTGTCAATAACGTCTTTACAAAATTAAAGAAACTAGACAATCAAAATTTAAAAATATTTATAGTAAATTATAGTAAACAACTAGTTTATTAAATAAAGTAAATAACCTAGATAGATTACTTAGTTAACTAATTTAGATATATTATTAAGTTAATAAATTTATTTTTTAGTGTTATTTATTTATATGTTTTTAAAATCTATTATTTATTTTAATTATTTAGTTCCTATGTGAAAGTCGATCTCCTACCTCTGTTTGTTAGATTGATTTCCAAAAGCTCTGTTCGAATTAGCTAAAGTATAAATCCACCTTTATTAGCGGAAGAAAGTACAAATCCACCTCCTTTTCAATCTCCCTTCCATTTTTATAAAATCTATAATTTTAAAAATTTATAATTTTTATATTTTTAAATCAAAATAAAATAATTTTTTATCATAAACACTCATAATAATTTTGAATATAATGAAACGAAATCCCTATTAAATATAAAAATTTAAGGGTTCGTTTAGTGATCGCATTATATTTGTATTACGTTTAAATATAATGCATTGAAATTATAAACATAAAAATTTATAATTTTTATATTTTTAAATCAAAATAAAATAATTTTTTATCATAAACACTCATAATAATTGTGAATATAATGAAATGAAATCCCTATTAACTATAAAAATTTGAGGGTTCGTTTGGTGAACGTATTGTATTTGTATTACGCTTGAATGTAATGCATTGAATGTAATTTATATTTGGAAGAAAAGTATTAGTATTACATTTGAATACAATGTGTGTTTGAGTGAAAAGTATTTAAATTATATTTTAATAATAAATATATGATGTGATGGGTAAAGTAAAAAGAAAAAAAAGAAGAAAGAAAGAGAATATATAATGTAGTTAATAAAAATAATAAAATAATAAATAATAATTATATCATATTTAAAATATAATATAATTAATATTTAAATAAAATACTTTTGTATTTGAGTAAAAGTTATATTATATCTAAATATAATATAAATTGAATATATATATATCGATGCATGATAAGTACACTTCAAATTTTTATACCAGTGTAAATTTTTAGTTCACATTTAAATCAAAACTCATTTCACATCATACATTCATCTCTACTCACGTATCATGCAAACAAGTAAATGCTAATTTTTTTCAAAATTGGGAAGGTGATGGGCCGCAATGGGCGGGGTTGGAAGTGTGTTTTTGCATGTTTTGAGGGAGGGGGTAATAGCACTGAGTGGTAGTGGATGATAAATTGCACAACAAACGAGGGGTGTGTCAGAGAGTCAGTGGGGAAGACGTTGCTCTATCCAACAAACTGCAAAACCACAAAAACAAAAAAACAAAAACACCAATCACATGTCAAGGGAATCTCTCTGCTCTGCTCCCTCTCTCTGCTGCCCTATGAGTCTTTGTTTTCTTTAAAATCTCTCTCTCTCTCTCTCCCTCTCTCTCTTTTTATGTGGGTCTGTGCCCTAAGGAGTACAGTGTATAGCTAAGTGCTGAATCGCATGTCAGCGACTCTATTGTCAGCTCTGAGTTGTATTGGATGATTTTTTTTTTCCTTCAACTTCATTTTGATTGGGTGTTTATTTTTTAAAAATAAAAAATTTTTAGATATAAAAAATAAAAAATTGTTTAAAATTTTTTTTAAAAGTGAAAAGTTGTTTGGGTGGGTGAAAATTTTTTGTTTCTTGAAAGCTCTTTTTTCATTTTTCAAAAATGAAAAATGTTAGATGTTCAGGTACGAAAATTTAGGAAGGTTCATTTTTCTTGAAATAAAAAATTTTTTATTTTCTAAATTTGAACGTGTCAAACAGACGGAGGGTCAGTTTAATTCTTGCCGGAAGGTCATTTGCTGTCGTATTATTTTATTTTCTGAAAATGAGAATTTACGGATGAAACATTAACTCTTAACACATCCAAATTTAAAAAATAAAAAAAATTTTATTTTAAAAAAATAAATATTTTTAAATTTTTATATCTGAATATCTAAAATTTTTTATTTTTAAAAAATAAAAAAAGAACTCTCTAAAACCAAAAAGTTTCACTCACTCAAACAACTTTTTATTTTTCATATCTAAAAATTTTTCATTTTAAAAAACAGACCTCTCATACTCTAAAAAAAGAGAAACTTTTTAACGAAAATTTTAAGATCATTTACCGTCTATATTATTTAAATAACATGAAATTTATTTATAATATAATATTAACGTAACGTTTGAATATAATATAAATTTTATTAAAATATAAAAATATTATATTTAAATTTCAATTATATTATATTTTAAATTTAATATAATAACTATTTATTATTTTATTTTTTTACTATTTTTATTAATCACATCACATATTTTTTTCCTCTCTTTTTTGTTCTTTTTCCTTATCGATCATATCACATACAATATAATTTAAATAATTTTCATCTAAATAAATATTACATTTGAATGCAATATAAATACTTTTTATCCAAACATATATTACATTTAATATATTATATTTAAATATAATACAAACATAATATTTTATCTAAACATCATATATATATACTATGTCCTGTAAATTTTTAAAATATACATTAATCTAGAAACTTATACAATAGGTTAAAATAATTAATTCCATTGATAAAGTAAAGAATTATTCACCCTTATATTCAAATCAAAGGTTAAAAATGATTAAAAAGACTATCTACCTAAAATAAAACCTCCCACGTATAATAACAACCAACCCTATCAGATTTAAAAGTTAAAGGAAAAAAACTATTAACAGCAAGACCCACGAAGGTAAAGGTCGTGCCCACAGTGACCAACAACAACCGTTGACAGCGTGGGGTGGCTGAGGAAGGATTCGCAACGAAGACTGCTTGAATTGTAACAGAGGATCACGGTTGCCAGCATGTGTCCCCTGTAGGCAATAGATCTAGAAAATCGGTGCGAAGAGAGCTCAAAATAATGCGATTTGAAGAGCACTGAGCTAGGTAGGGGACATGTTCCTTGCCAACATGGTGGTGGCTCCACAAAGTAAACCACCTTTACCTCGGTGCCGTCGCTAGTCGGCAAGAGGCCTGTTGGGTAGGTGGGCATCAATGGGTAGTGGAGTCTCGATGATGTGGAGCTGATGAAGCCTTCATTACAAATGCAACTCATCTAAGGAATAAGCTTTGAAGCAATGTGTTTGATTTAATGAATATTTTTTTTGTTTGTTGGTGATTGATTATGATCTTTTTTTTTTTTGGGTGTGAGGTCCAAATTTTAATCAAAAAACTCAAGCGCCATTGTTTCTATCATGTCCAATCGACGGAGCTACAGCAAGGAGATCGTCATTGTCGAGGGGGAAGGCAAAATTAGGGACAGTTTGGTTATGGTTTTGGAGATTTTTTTTTTAGTTAAAAAAATTATATTGAAAAATATGTTTGGGAAAAAAAACTGTCTATCATGAAAAAATGTAAAATTTTAAAAAAAAATTAGAAAAAAAAAAAATATAAATATTATTTAGTTTTTTTTTAAATTTTATGAAATTTAAAATAAAATCATTTCATTTGAACTTGTATATGTAAAGTCATGGATTTTTAAAATTTGAAGTTTAATATAATATTTTGAAAATATGAATAATAAAAAGTAATAATGAGGTAGAAAAAAGTTGTTTTGGAGATGTTTTTTTACTCCTCTACAACCACTCATACATAAACTTTAACAAAGGTAAGGCCTAGCTTCTAATCTACTTATTTTTTACCTTTGGATCTTACCTCATTCATGGGGTAAAATTTTTTACCCCATTATAGTCTTGGCCATTAATCTAGTATGCTTTTAATTGATAAGTTGAAGTTAAAAATTTTGAAATGAAATAGTTTGATTTTTTAAAAATTAATTAAAAACCTAGTTAACTTTTGAAAGAAAGATAAAAATAATGGGCGTTTGTTTTTCGTATTGTATTTGTATTGCGTTTAAATGTAATGTAATGTTTATCTAAACGTAAAAATTTTACATTTAAATATAATGTTTTTCAACAGTACCTTAAATACATTTACTATTCTAAAATATTTTAAAAATAAATTTTTTAAAATCCATTCACATTATATTCTTTCTCTATCTCATTTTTTCTATTTACTTTTACCAATTACATCAACTTTTCAACTCTAAAGTAAAATTCAAATATTTTTCATCCAAATACATATCGCATTCAAATACAAATCATATACTTTTTATACTTTTAAAATTGACTTTTTCAAATAGAAAACTAAGAAAATGTAAAATACTTTATCAAAAATTGATTCCCTTACTAGAGCAAAAAGGATACTTTCAAAAACTTTTTAAAACAGATTTCCTGACAAATGATTAATTGACAAATAATGCTAATACCAATAACACCAAAAGTCTTAATAAGTTTATTTTATTTTACAACTTTAACAAGGAAAAAAAAAAGAAGAAAAATTCCCGTCTTTCATATATTTGCTCATCTTGACCGTACATTACATATTTCTTCAATAGGGTATTTGAGATATGCCTTAGATATTTTGTGGATGATCTCGGCGATATGTGCTGATACACATTTACAAAGATATATACATCTACAGATTCAATACTGAAAACGGTACCGAAACAATGCTGAAGACTCTCATTGGCAACAAAGATTCTATTGGAATTCTTGTCGTTAAATGAACTTTGCTTAGATCTAACCAACATAAAATAATAAAAAAAAAGGAGGAAAAAGTACGATTTTGTAGTCGATCAAGTAAATAATAATCACTGATGTTTGCAACGGACATATATAAAAGTGCATGGAAAAGGGGAATACAGCCAATATGCCGTCCATATTGATGGAACTTTTAGTCTGCGGACAAACCTTAGAAACCTTCCGGATCCAAGTTTAAACTATGCAACTGCCATTGGATGTGTGTGGTGTGTGTGGTTGAATTTTAATCGTTATAAAAGATGGTGGTCAAACTTTGTGGGAGCCATGTGAACTCAACTTTCTTCTTTATAAAAAGGAATCTATGTGAAATATGAGGGGTAAGAATCTATCTTTATTATTATTATTTTTGTTGGTAATCACATAATATACGCACATATAATCCAGAGATGATATTTTATCCATAGATGCAGGTTCCCGCAGGGGATACTGTATAGGTATGGGAGTGGACATGGTATTAAGAGTAAACTCCCACACAGTCCGCGACAGGATCGAGGGAAACTCCTTATATTTATACCCGTCCTGCTTATATTTATAGTTATAAAATATATAAATTTATATATGAATTTTTGATCAAAATACATAAAAACGAACTATTTCGAAGGGAAAAAAAAAAAGAAAGTATAAACTATCTCTAAACTTCATAATTTTTTTTTATATATTATTAATTTTTGACCTAATTCTTATAAGAAGAATAATAAAATTTTAAATGTTTAATGTTTTAGTTTGTTTTATGGATTTAGTTTATGAGATTATAGTGTTTTGATTTGTTTTTAAGATTTCAGTTTTGTTTTCAGTTACATTTCAATTGTGTTGTCAAATTTTATGATAATTTTAATATAACATATTTTGAATTTTTTTTATTGTTATTTTTGATTTTTTAATAGATAAATAGGTATAGCAACCCCAATGGGGATTACCTACCCCGCATTAAATTAGAAGACTATGGGGGTAGGTACGGGGGTAAAAAGGCAGTATGGTATGGGGAGGGCAAGCATACCCATCCCGCTCTGCCCCATTGCCACCCTTAATATAATTTCATAGCACAGATCAACAAGGGTCTTCAAGAGAAAAACAAGTGGATCTATAAGTGAACTTCCTTTGGTTATGACGGAAGCGTATCTAATGGTGAAAATCTCGACTTATGAACAACACCGTTTGAAGAATCTCTATTTGACAATTCTACTAGATCACGATCGCTCTAATGCATCATCTTCTACGAACATGATCATTATGTCCTCGTTTGCTCATGATAGGTGTGATTATTACAAAGGTTGAAAGACCCGAACAACCACAAAATTCGACAATGCCTCAAAAACTCTTTCTAGAGAAACATGAAAGAGGAGGGGTGGTGGTGGGGGTGTGGGGGAGAAAGGCTCAGAAAATTAAGTTGTAGTCCTTATTTAAACAAAGACACCATTATTAATTATGAGTATGCCATATAACCCACTAATTGAGCGGGGGTGGGGGAGAAAGACCCAGAAAATTAAGTTGTAGTCCTTATTTAAACAAAGACACCATTATTAATTATGAGTATGCCATATAACCCACTAATTGAGCCCACTAACTAACAGTATCTAATATGTAGAATTTTGATTAATTAATTAATTAATTAATTAAACCAATGTAAACCACTTGCATTCCTCACTTTCCACCTCTCAAGCTATCAGTTTTGGTAGTAATCACATTAAACAGTATACACACATTAGCTTATGAAGTAGAATGACCACAAGAATCTTCATCAAAAGAGTGGATTTATAAATGGACCTCATGACAAAGTGACATAAATATGAGAGATAAGTTAATGAATGGGGATTGTAGCTGTTGGATGGGAAAAAAAAAAAAAAGAAAAAAAATCAAAATCAACAACATTAATGGCCAGTTTGACATTGCTGTACTGTGAAAATTTATTCTTATATTTGTGCTATAAGTCTAAAGTTACTATGCCTAAAAGCAAATTGGCGTTTGATAAACTTTTTTTTTTTTTCAAAGTTATTGGGAATACAAAAGGAAAAATTTATAGGGGTGAACACTGAGTGGGTTGGGTGGGTTTTTAAAAATTTTCAACTTATTTAATTAATTTTGAGTTGGTTGATTTCAAATTCAACCCACCCAATCAATTCAAATTTTTAAATCAACCCACCTAATTAAATTTTAGGTGGGTTGGGTGAGTTGATCGAGTTAAATATGATAAATAAATGAAAAATAAAAATAAATATATTTAATAATTCAATCAAAAATAAGAAATATATGAAAAAAAGCTAACTTTTCATAATAATATTAGTATTCTGAAGCTTCAAAATTGCCTTATAAGTTATAAACCAATATAAAAAATATTATATATGTAAAACGGGTTCAAATATAAAAGTTATAAACTAAAAAAATAATAATTATAAAACCTGTATAACATGAAACATAATAGGTTATCAAGTAATTAATATAAAAATATAGGACAAATATTTAATATTATGAGGTATGAAAATAGTTATTTATATATATAAATAGATTAGGTGGGTTCGGGTCAAATTTGATTTAGAAAAACTTAATTTAAATCCACCCAATTAATAGTTGGGTTGGATAGATTGGGTTGATCTTTTGATCAGGTTAGTCAGATTTAAGTCATAATGGGTTGGATTGGGAAGATTCATTGGGTTCGTTGGGTTATCATAATTTTTGTTTACCTTTAAGAATTTAAATGTTCAGTAAACTATGACTAAAATTATTATGCATATGTATAACGGCAAAAAAGGACATATTATATTTTTCTCTAACACCTAGAGGTGTGAATGAAATATTCTATTAATAATGTTTTCTCCTATATAGAAATAATTGTTGCATTCAATAATATTTTTTATAAATGATTTACAATCATCTTTTTTTTTTTAATATTTACTATCATTTTCAAGTACATATAAAATTATAATAACAAAAGTTTTCTAAATAAAATAAAATAAGTTATAAAAATATAATTTACAATTTCAAATGTGGCGGCCCGTCCTGCTGTAGAGGCTTTACAGTGCTATTACAGTCAACTCTGTAGTTAACCGCAATAGTCTGCAGGCCTCTAGGGTCGCCGGCAATCATGCTGAACTGAAAACTTGCTTGCTAATTTGCGGAATAAATTTTTTTTTTCTTTAAATTCATAAACTGTTCAAGAATGTGATAAGGAAATCATGTTAACAAAATAACATGCACCTGAATCATGATTCCCCTATCACATAATCTTAACTTGAAACTTGTTCTTTTTGAAATTACATTTCAAAACTATACAGGGGAAGAATTAAAGGTGACCACAATCCCTCGCCCAATCCTCCCCGGCATGCATCTACCCTGTTCGTCGTCCATCGTCTACTACTGGTGAACAAGTCTCTTACCTGCAACATGTGAACAAACTGATGAGCTATGGGCTCAGTAAGTTCAAACATAAAAACATAAAACTGACATGCTGTACTGCTGTGCTCATGCATGAAACTGGATTCTGCAAACGTGCTCATGGCTGAAAAGTTAGTCTTAGGACATTATCTGATATTTTAGTTCTGATTTTGGGCTCCCGATTGGTCGTACCGACATGTTAGCGCAACTGGGAGCGGTACTTTAGTGCTGACCTCCTCAGTCTTAACTGATGCTAAACATGAAAATCTCCACGTGGGTCGAGAGGCCGATACGCCAATAACTGGTTTAATTACCATCTTGCTGGTGTTCCAACTGGGTAGCATACTGATTGCCCCCGCAGTCGGAACCTGTTACATGATTTACTGGGGTGTGAATTATATTAACACACTAGGGTGCCTTGTGCACCGACCTGTTTTCGTGTTCTGGTTACCTGACTGACATGTGTACTGGAACATGCAACTCTACATGCATGACATGAACTGACCTGTACTGACATGAAACTGACATGAATATCGTGATGTAGACAATCAATGTCTAACATACACGTCATACAATATACATAACATCATAATTTAACAAGTTTGTCCACGTTGCAGTCAGGACAATGCTTGAACTTACAGAAAGTCAGCTAGCGTGAGCCTCTGCTGCTCTAGGACTGCTGTATCGAGGTCTCTGGCTTGAACTCCTATAAAAGGAATAATCATTGATTATTTCCAATATTCATCTTATACTGGAAATATGGAAAAACATGTAATTTCTATATTCCAGACTTTTTTTTTTTTTTTTACTCTTTGGCTTCGGATACGCCCTCCTACACGGGCGTGTCTCTGGCCGTGTACCTCTCTAGACATACAAGCCTGCCGTGTACTTTGTAGAACATGGCCGTGTATGCTTACACGGGTAAATACACGGCTGTGTTACTGGCCGTGTACTCCTCTGGACTCTTATACGGTTACTGACACGGCCGTGTTACTGACCGTGTTTTCTTACTGCCTAACATGGCCTGCTACACGCCTCCCTTTGACCGTGTGCCCCTTGACACAGCCCGATACACGGCCGTGTTCTTGGCCGTGTACCTCTCGAGTCTGATTTTTCTTGCAACACGGTCATGTATATGGGCATGTTCGGGGTCGTGTACTGAACACGCCCTTGTACACGCCCGTGTTTATACCAGAATCAAGATTCTGGGTCCGAACTGCTCTGCTCTGATTTTCTAAGGCTTTTATGGCCTTTGTTCTACTTCTTACACTTGAAATCGATCTCCATAAGATCGTTTCAAGGTATCTACTACATTTCTACTATCACAAATCCATGATTTCATAAGCAAAAATTCCACATTTTGCTCATTTACAACTCTTGACTCAACTTTTGAAAAAATCTGAGTTTTCTTAAAGAAAACTCATTAAACTCGGTTTTCTAAACCGTCAACTCATGGATTCGTGTTTGAAAACATCTAGACTAGAACCATGTTTCGATTTTTACTGAAAATCTCAACATGATTCACTCACATTCTCTGTTTCCTCTCAAAACCCCAGATTTTCCCCCAAGAAAAACGTGAGAAACTAGGGTTTACCTTGCTTTGAATTTTGAAAGCTTCTTGCTGCTGATTCTTGACCGAACTCGATCGATCTACTGCTTGAACTAGAAAATCTGAACTTTTCTTTGGATTTTCCTTCCTTCTCTCCTCCTTTCTTTCCCGGTTTCTCTCTTTCTCTTTCTCTTTCTTTCTTTCTTTCTTTCTCTTTCTTTCTTTCTTTCTGCCGGCTGCTTTGCAGCTAAGGGGATTAATTTGCCCCCTTTGGCTCACGTGCCACTCACTCTCTCCCTTACTTTCATTTTTTTTTTTTGAAAATGTAAGGCCTTGTTTGGCTACTTCTAGCCATTGATCAATGTGGCTCACTTGTGTGCTATTGATCTCTTAGTATGTATTTTTCCACATACTTTTCTATTAATTTTAAAACATCATAATTTGAATTAATGTTTAGCTTTTAAACTATATTCATTAATTCATTATCAAATTTTGATTAAAACTCAATTAATCAAAATTTTCCTCTGCTCTTTATTCTGTAACATGTCTCACTATAAATGTACATTTATTTACATATTTTGTACAATTATTTCCGAGAATGTAGATTTCTCGGTTATCACATTCACCTCTCCTTATAAGATTTTCGTCCTCGAAAATTTAGAACAAGTGAGGGTATGAAAGTCTCATCTCGTCTTCTCTTTCCCACGTAGCCTCTTCAATGTTGTGATTTCTCCATAATACCTTGACTAGTGGGATGGTCTTGTTTCTCAGTACCTTTTCTTCTCTAGCCAGTATCTGAACTGGCTGTTCTTCATAGGTCAGATCCTCTTGGACTTAGACTGGTTCATGTTGTAGCACATGAGATGGATCTGACATGTACTTTCTGAGCATGGAGACATGGAATACGTTGTATACTGCTGACAGCTCAGGAGGTAATGCCAACTTGTAGGCAACCTTCCCAATGCGTTTGATAATTTCATAAGGTCCAATGTACCTTGGACTTAATTTTCCCTTCTTACCAAATCCCATGATCCCCTTCATGGGTGATACTTTCAGAAAAACGAAGTCCCCTTCCTTGAATTCTAGGGATCTCCGTCTTCTGTCTGCATAGCTCTTCTGTCTGCTCTGAGCACTCTTCATTCTTTGCTGGATCTTGGCAACTGCATCGCAAGTTTCCTGCATGAAATCTGTCTTATGCAGTTGTTTTTCCTTCAGATCATACCAGTGAATGGGTGATCTGCACTTTCTTCCGTACAGGGCCTTATACGGTGCCATCTTGATGGAAGCTTGGTAACTGTTGTTGTATGAGAATTCCACTAGTGGTAGCTTCTCATTCCAAGCTCCTGGAAAATCCATAACACATGCTCGGAGCATATCCTCTAAAGTCTGGATAGTCCGTTCTGATTGTCCATCTGTTTGAGGATGGAAGGCTGTATTAAACCTCAATTCTGTGCCCATGGCTCTTTGTACACACTCCCAAAAGGTTGAAGTGAATCGTGCATCTCTGTCAGATACTATGGACTTTAGCACTCCATGTAACCTGACAACATGATCTACATACAGATGTGCCAGCTTCTCCAATGAGTAAGTGATCTTTATTGGTATGAATCTGGCTGTCTTTGTCAATCTGTCCACGATTATCCAGATGGCATCGTGTCCTCCTCTTATTTTGGGTAACCCTACCACAAAATCCATGGTAACGTTCTCCTATTTCCATTCTGGAATCTCCAGAGGTTCTAACTTTCCTCCAGGATGCTGATGCTTAGCCTTGACTTTCTGACAAGTAAGGCACTTACTCACAAATCTTGCAATGTCTCCTTTCATCCCTTTCCACCAAAACTGTAGCTTCAAATCTTGGTACATCTTGGTGGCTCCAGGATGGACTGAGTATGGCGTCTCATGAGCTTCTGACATGATTCGCCTTCGAAGCTCTTCATCTGCTGGAACATGAATTCTCCCCTGATACCTGATTAATCCATCTGTGGACACTTCTTCCTGGGAGGCTGTCTGACTTGAATCTTGCTTCTGAGCTTCCTTGATATCATCAAACAATGATGACTTCAGCTGTAGTGCTGACAATTTTCTTGATATCAGCTCCAGCTCGAGCGAGTGAACCTCTTGTTGCAATGGTTTTGGCAACCTATCTATAGGCAACTGCTGTGGAACTGTAGCTTTTCTACTCAAAGCATCTGCTACTCGGTTGGCTTTTCCTGGGTGATAAAGGATCTCACAGTCATAATCCTTCACCAACTCCAACCATCTTCTTTGTCTCATGTTTAACTCCTTCTGTGTGAAGAAGTATTTTAGACACTGATGATCTGTGTAAATCTGGCACTGAGCTCCATACAGATAGTGTCACCAAATTTTGAGTGCGAACACTACTGCAGCAAGTTCTAGGTCGTGGGTGGGATAATTCTTCTCTTACTCTTTCAGTTGACGCGAAGCGTAGGCAATCACTCTGCCTTCTTGCATCAATACTGCTCCCAAACCCACTTTGGAAGCATCACTGTAGATCTCATATTTCTCTCCTTTAGTAGGGAGTGTGAGGATCGGCGCGCTTGTCAGCCATCTCTTCAGCTCTTGGAAGCTTCTTTCACACTCATCTGTCCATATGTACTTCTTTTCCTTGTGTGTGAAGGTGGTAAGAGGTGCTGCTAATCTTGCAAATCCCTCCACGAATCTCCTGTAATAGTCAGCTAACCCTAAGAAACTGCGTATCAATGTTACGCTTTTAGGTGCAGGCCATTTGTTGATTGCTTCCACCTTGACTGGATCTACTGCAATTCCCTCTTTGAACACTACATGACCGAGGAAATGTACTCTATCTAGCTAGACCTCACATTTTGAGAATTTGACATAGAGTTGATGCTCTCTCAGCTTCTGAAAAACAACTCTCAACTGGGCTTCATGCTCTGTGTGAATCTTTGAATATACAAGGATGTCATCGATGAACACAATGACAAACTTGTCAAGATACTTCTTGAAGACTCTGTTCATCAGGTCCATGAAAGTGGCTGGCGCATTTGTTAACCCAAACGGCATTACTAGAAACTCATAATGCCCATAACGTGTTCTGAAAGCTGTCTTGGGA
The DNA here is from genome assembly GCA_035233585.1 of Antiaris toxicaria. NCBI lineage: Eukaryota > Viridiplantae > Streptophyta > Magnoliopsida > Rosales > Moraceae > Antiaris > Antiaris toxicaria. The sequence goes on along the minus strand of CP141155.1, from coordinate 20,057,060 downwards.
ACATCAGTTTCCTTGATTCTCAGCTGATGATATCCTGATCTCAAATCAATCTTTGAGAACACTGCTGCACCCTTGAGCTGATCGAACAGGTCATCAATCCTAGGTAATGGGTAACTATTCTTGACTGTAACTTTGTTCAATTCTCTGTAATCTATGCACATGCGGAACGTCCCGTCTTTCTTCTTGACAAACAGTACGGGAGCCCCCCATGGCGCATAGCTCGGTCTGATGAATCCCTTGTCAAGCAGATCCTTCAACTGCACTTGTAATTCTTTCAACTCCACTGGTGCCATGCGGTACGACGCCTTGGAGATCGATGCTGTTCCAGGTAGGGCTCTATCTTAAACGAGATTTCCCGCTCTGGAGGTAGTCCTGGTAGTTCCTCGGGAAAGACCTCGAGAAATTCTCTGACAATTGGAATATCTTCTGGCTGTAACTTCTTCTCTTCTGCTGTATCTGTCACATAAGCTAAATATCCAGTACAACCACTGGCCATTAGCTTCTTGGCTTTCAATGAACTGATCATCATCTTGCTTGATTTTCTCGAAGAATCGACATATTCGAAACTTTCTTCATCTTCTAGCTTGAATACTATTCTTCTATTTCTACAATCTATCGTAGCTTGATATTTTCCCAGGAAATCCATTCCCAAGATTACATCATAGTCTACGATCTTCATCATGATCAATTCTACATACAGCTCTCTATTTGCCACGATTACTGGTACATGAGGTAACCAGTACTCTGATAACATGATTTCTCCTGATGGGAGAGCAGTTCTAAAAGTTCTTCTCATGTGATCTCTAGGGTATTCTAACTTATCAGCAAATGCACATGATATGAAAGAATGAGTGGCCGCAGAGTCAAATAGAACAGATGCCAAGTGGTTAGTGACAGAAATTTGACCTATCACCACGTTGGACGTCCCTGCCTCTGCTTCTTCTCTGGTGTAGGCCATCACCCTAGCATCTGCCTGAGGAGCTCTTTCTTGCACTACTGGATGCACTTCTGATGGGCTCTCATAGCTCAGTCTGAGTGCATGTACTTGTGACTGCTGCGGACATGAAGAGTTTGCTCTTGATACCGATACTAACTGGCGGTTCATGGGGCAATTCTTGATAAAATGATCCTCTCTTCCACACTGAAAACAGGCAGTCGTGCCAGCTTTGCACTGACCCACATGTTTCCTCCCACAATTTGGACAGGTGGGGTTACCTGGAACTGCGGTGGTGTTAGTCCTCCTTGACTGACTTCTGTTGTCTTGTCCTTGGGTTCCCTGGAAATTGCTCTTTCTCTTCTATTGGGACTGAGGGCCTGGATGACTGGACTGCTCTGGTCTTGTACTCTGACTGCCCTTGCTGTGCTGTCCAGGTTGAGAGGCCTTAGCCAGGATCTTTTCTTTCTTTCTGGCTTCCCAGACCTTTTCTTTTTCCTCTTTCTGTCGGGCTAGATGGTACTCTGCCCTCAAAGCACGACTAACACAGTCGGCTACTAAAACTGGCGGAAATGGGCCAACGTCAATGAAAGCAGAGATCTTAGGCCTGAACATGCCTATCATCTTCTGTATCTTCTCCCTTTCTGTTGGCACCACATACGGGCATATGCGGGATAGCTGATCAAATTTCTTGCAAACCTCACTGACTGACATGTCCTCCTGTTGTAACTCTGAGAATTCTTTCTGTTGGGGTCGGAGTGATGCAGGATCATAGTATTTCTGGTTGAACTCCTCTAGGAACTCTGTCCATGACATTGTGGTCACATCCCTCCTCATGCGGACTGTGTCCCACCAAAATCTTGCAGTCTTCCTTAGAACAAAGGATGCGCACATGACTTTGTCTTCATCTGTGAGTCTCATAAACTCCATTATCATCTGGATTGAAGAAAGCCAATCCTCTGCTTCTAGGGGATTTGTTGAACCCTCAAATTGCGGAGGCCTCATCTTCCGAAATCTCTCATATAATGGCTCTGGATTCACCCTAACCGGTGGTTCCTGAACCACTTCTGGTGCCGCTGGTGGCACTACCTGTTCTGCCTCTACTGCTGGTTGTGCAGGAGTCCCTACTGATCCCTGCCCCTGTTCTAACTGTTTTAGTCTCTGTCTCAACTCTGCGTTTTCTCTCATTTGATTTTCTAGAAGAGCTTGCATCTCTTCTAATCGCTGAGTCAGAGTTGGGCGTCCCCTTCTCCTTCTTTGGCCTTGGCCTTGGTTTTCCATCATGCTACTTTTTATCCTATAATCACACGATGAAGTTTTATTAGATCCTGTATAAAAAGGATCTACATGGTTTCTTGCATTATTATATCATCATATACTTACTGCAAAGTATAGGTCTTTACAGACCTTTACTTTCATGCATAACTAGCTACTGATCTTAACATAACTGAACTTATTTGGATCGGCGAACAGGACATGCACGGAGTTAGGCGGGATATGGTCAACCAACTTTTCTGATAATACTAACTGTGACTACAGTAAGTATTCTAAATTAGACCCATTTTAAAACTTGGGCTCTGATACCAACTGTGGTTACGATTGGTATCTTAAACTGAACCCATCGTAAAACTTCGCTCTGATACCAACTGTGACGACGGTTGGTATTCTAAACTGAACCTATCGTAAGCCTTGCTCTGATACCAACTGTGGCGGCCCGCCCTGCTGTAGAGGCTCTACAGTACTATTACAGTCAACTCTATAGTTAACCGCAATAGTTTGCAGGCCTCTAGGGTCGCCGGCAATCATGCTGAACTGAAAACTTGCTTGCTAATTAGCGGAATAAATTTTTTTTTCTTTAAATTCATAAACTGTTTGAGAATGTGATAAGGAAATCATGTTAACAAAATAACATGCACCTGAATCATGATTCCCCTATCACATAATCTTAACTTGAAACTTGTTCTTTTTGAAATTACATTTCAAAACTATACAGCAGAAGAATTAAAGGTGACCACAGTCCCTCACCCAATCCTCCCCGGTATGCATCTACCCTGTTCGTCGTCCACCGTCTACTACTGGTGAACAGGTCTCTTACCTGCAACATGTGAACAAACTGATAAGCTATGGACTCAGTAAGTTCAAACATAAAAACATAAAACTGACATGCTGTACTGTTGTGCTCATGCATGAAACTGGACTCTGTAAACGTGCTCATGGCTGAAAGGTTAGTCTTAGGACATTATCTGATATTTTAGTTCTGGTTTTGGGCCCTTGATTGGTCGTACCGACATGTTAGCGCAACTGGGAGCGGTACTTTAGTGCTGACCTCCTCAGTCTTAACTGATACTAAACATGAAAACCTCCCCGTGGGTCGAGAGGCCGATATGCCAATAACTGGTTTAATTACCATCTTGCTGGTGTTCCAACTGGGTAGCATACCGATTGCCCCCACAGTCGGAACCTGTTACATGATTTACTAGGGTGTGAATTATATTAACACACTAGGGTGCCTTGTGCACCGACCTGTTTTCGTGTTCTGGTTACCTGACTGACATGTGTACTGGAACATGCAACTCTACATGCATGACATGAACTGACCTGTGCTGACATGAAACTGACATGAATATCGTGATGTAGACAATCAATGTCTAACATACACGTCATACAATATACATAACATCATAATTTAACAAGCTTGTCTACGTTGTAGTCAGGACAATGCTTGAACTTACAGAAAGTCGGCTAGCGTGAGCCTCTACTGCTCTGGGACTGCTATATCGAGGTCTCTGGCTTGAACTCCTATAAAAGGAATAATCATTGATTATTTCCAATATTCATCTTATACTGGAAATATGGAAAAACATGTAATTTCTATATTCCAGACTTTTTTTTTTACTCTTTGGCTTCGGACACGCCCTTCTACACGGGCGTGTCTCTGGCCGTGTACCTCTCTGGACTTACAAACCTGGCCGTGTACTTCATAGAACATGGCCGTGTATGCTTACACGGGTGGATACACGGCCGTGTTACTGGCCGTGTACTCCTTTGGACTCTTACACGGTTACTTACACGGCCGTATTACTGGCCGTATTTTCTTACTGCCTAACATGGCTTGCTACACGCCTCCCTTTGACCGTGTGCCCCTTAACACGACCCAATACACGGCCGTGTTATTGGCCATGTACCTCTCGGGTCTGATTTTTCTTGCAACACGGTCGTGCATATGGGCATGATCGAGCCGTGTACTGAACAAGCCCTTGTACACGCCCGTGTTCATATTAGAATCAAGATTCTGGGTCCGAACTGCTCTGCTCTGATTTTCTAAGGCTTTTATGGCCTTTGTTCTACTTCTTACACTTGAAATCGATCTCCATAAGATCGTTTCAAGGTATCTACTACATTTCTACTATCACAAATCCATGATTTCATAAGCAAAAATTTCACATTTTGCTCATTTACAACTCTTGACTCAACTTTTGAAAAAATCTGAGTTTTCTTAAAGAAAACTTATTAAACTCGGTTTTCTAAACCGTCAACTCATGGATTCGTGTTTGAAAACATCTAGACTCGAACCATGTTTCGATTTTTACCGAAAATCTCAACATGATTCACTAACATTCTCTGTTTCCTCTCAAAACCCCAGATTTTCCCCCAAGAAAAACGTGAGAAACTAGGGTTTACCTTGCTTCGAATTTTGAAAGCTTCTTGCTGCTGATTCTTGACCGAACTCGATCGATCTGCTGCTTGAACTAGAAAATCTGAACTTTTTTTTGGATTTTCCTTCCTTTTCTCCTCCTTTCTTTCCCGGTTTCTCTCTTTCTCTTTCTCTTTCTCTTTCTTTCTTTCTTTCTTTCTCTTTCTTTCTTTCTTTCTGCCGGCTGCTTTGCAGCTAAGGGGATTAATTTGCCCCCTTTGGCTCACGTGCCACTCACTCTCTCCCTTACTTTCATTTTTTTTTTTTGAAAATATAAGGCCTTGTTTGGCTACTTCTAGCCATTGATCAATGTGGCTCACTTGTGTGCCATTGATCTCTTAGTATGTATTTTTCCACATACTTTTCTATTAATTTTAAAACATCATAATTTGAATTAATGTTTAGCTTTTAAACTATATTCATTAATTCATTATCAAATTTTGATTAAAACTCAATTAATCAAAATTTTCCTCTGCTCTTTATTCTGTAACATGTCTCAATATAAATGTACATTTATTTACATATTTTGTACAATTATTTCCGAGAATGTAGATTTCTCGGTTATCACATCAAATTATTTTTAAGAATAAAAGAATTTAAAAATTTTATACAATAGTAGAATGTAATTTTATTATATGTTTTGGAGAAAAATAAAGTGTATAGATTGGAATTATTATTTATTATTAAACAAATTTTAATAAATTTGTATAATAGCTTCTGTTATGTAGACGTAATCTATAACTTGTTTTAGGGGTGAACATCGGGTGGGTTTGGTAGGTTTGGTGGGTTTTTGTGAATTTTCAACCCATCCAATGAATATTGGGTGGGTTGACAATTTTTTTTATCCATCCAATCAACTCAATGTAAAAAATCACCCCATCCAATTCATATCAAGTTGAGTTGGGTGGGTTGGGTGGGTTATGTATTTTATTAATAAAAATAATAAATGATGCTAAACATCGAACAACAAATGAAAAATTTAATAGGAAAAAAAGAAATTAAACTTATGACATAGTTTTTAAAATAAATTCTATCATAGATTTTACATAAATAAAAAAATTTCTAATATAATCTCATTAATAGTTAAATGTAAAATAAATATAAGTTATAAGAATCACCAAAAGATATAAGAATACTAAAGTAATTAGTGATATTTTTTACAAAATTACCAAAAATTACATTCATATTGAATATCAAGTAATGCATTTTATATATTTAAATAATCTAAATAATACTTAGGGGTGAACATCATTTAACAAAAAAGAAAATATAGTAAGTGAGTAAATATTGGGTGGGTTAAGTGGGTTTTTGAAATTTTTTCATCACACCTAATTTTTATTGGGTGGGTTGAAAATTTTTTTTACCCATCTAATCAACTAAATATAGCAAATCAACCTACCCAATTAAGATCAGGTTGGGTAGATTTGATGGGTTTGTTGGGTGATCGGGTTTTTTGTTCACCCCTAACTTGTTTCTTAAATTTTGTTGTATTGTAGTAGTTTTTAAAATCTGTTGGATAAAAATAGGATCTACCAAACATTTCTTACCTATTATAAATTTTTTCATAATTTAAAAGTAGTCTTTAAAAATAATATTAGACGGGTTCTAAGCCACTCGTATGAAAACTTATGGACATAAATATTTATATGTTACTGTTTTTACGTAGTGATAATTGTAATACTTAATAGAGCGAAACAGAAGTCATGATTTTTTTTTTTGTTTTTGTTTAAAAAAACAGAAGTCCTGATTTGGTTTTCGGGGTTTGTGAATTGTAAGGTCTTCGGAGACGGAAATTATGAATTAGGGAAAGACAGCAAAAAGGTTTCCAAAAATAAAAAAAAAAATGAAAAAGAGAAAAGAGAAAAGAGAAAAAGGTCAATCCGCATCATGAACGTTTTGTTACTTTTGTAATTTGTGATTTAACAAAAAGATTAAAGATACTATAGTCTATCCTTTATACCTTATTATTTATTTTTTATTTTAAATAATAATAAATTACGTGAAAAATAACTAATCTCAAAAGAAGGAAAAACATCATAATTTAGTTCCCAAATTTTCAGTTTTGCACTTTATCACTAATAAATCAACTGTTATTTCAACCACTGATATATATGGAGATAAATTGGCTGTCCTTACCATATCTTGTTGAAAGACAAATACGTGTTCGCTAAGTTTTCATTGACAGAAAAATGAAACATAAAAAATATATTAAAAAAAACTTTTATCATCACGTAATTTATCTGGTAAACATTTCAATTTTTCATCTAAAGTTCAAATTTACATTTTTTCACTAGTTTTAATCTAATAATTTAGTTTTAATTCACATGGCGTTGCGTTAGCTTGTTTGCCTTCAAGTTTTTTTTTTTTTTTAATATCTACTGTTCCATGTTCTAATCATAATAAATTCAATTACTTGAGTTCAACTTTTTAATAAAAGTTACTCATGTGGTAATTTTTGCGTATAAATTATCTTAGAAAATGGTTTTTAGAACTTTACCACTTATTTGTTTATAAAGTTAATTTGTTATTTTTTTTAAGGTTGGTATAATTTATTCAGATTTACATCTTTATACCTTGAGATGCAAATGGTATAAATGTTTAAACTCAACTCAAATTAGTATAAGTTAAATCAGGATATTTATATATGTATCATCAAGAAACTATCAGAAACAAATAACCTTTTCTATTGAAATTTTTTAATCGTCCTTATAGTTTTATATGATTTGAATAAAAAAGAATAACATATATTGACACACAAAAATAAACATATTTATACTAACGGGGCCAGGCCGGACAAGCCTCATCAATGTTCTTTAAAATAGAATGCATAGAATGAAGAATAAGCATGTAGAGTTTTTGTATCTCAACTAAATTTTTATCTTTTTGTTAAATTATGCTATTTACTTAATAAAATGCTTCTTGTTCTTCTTCTTTTTTTTTTTGTGTGTTTTTTTAAGAGATTTTGAAATTTGAATTTTTTCTCGGAAAATTTTTTATGTTCTTTAATTTTTCCATTTAAATAAAATTTTTTCATACATCCTAATTTAAACGTTTATATGCAGTCCTCCAAAATATTAGCTTTTCAAATATTATTCTAGTAATTTTTTTAACTAATTGTCCTACTAAGATAATTTTTTTAATTTGACCTTGTTTTTGAATTTTTTTATGTTTATTTTTAAGAGTTTCCTTTATTGGAGTTCAAAACATGCTTTCTTAGTTATTTACCCCTTTTTTTTCTTTTTACGAACACGTGTTTTTTGATGTTTCTCAATAAAATAATTTCTTTTTTCAATTTATCTTTTAAAATATTTCTTCTCAAATATGTCCCAGCTTCAAACATTTTTTTTATGCAGGCCTTCAAAATACTATTTTCTCATAAATGAATCTATTAAATATTTTACTTTTCTAATTCTGACATTAAAATAGTTTTTCGCATATGTGTCACAAGTATATTTTTGAAATCTAATATTTAGGAAAGTTTAAATTTACATTTTGGTTTTCGTAATGAGTCTTAGAACATTCAAGTCATCGTAAATGAGGGTTGAAACGCTTTGGGTACACTTCCTTTTGAAACTGATGTCTCAATTTTATTTTAATCAATAATTCAACTTGTAAAAATACTAAATGTACTATATGTATCAATAACATATATATTAGATGCAATGCATTTATTTCTTCCATTTTTTTTTGTCTAACCATCATTATATATGATATAACTTGTTTAATTTTATTCATTCATAATATTTTTGTTAACTTTTATCATTTTTTTTAACTATTTTGTTTTTGTTCAATCATCATCGTTTTAAGACTATGCCATTATTATCTAACTTGTTAAAAAATTATGGTTGGTTTTATTTACCTATATTTGCATCTCTATATTTGGACATACAAATATCATATATTCATGTTTGACTTAAATTATAAGCTGAATTGATTAATCAATTATATATTTTCATAATGAGAAAAATTATAAAAAAGAATCTTCATATAGAATTATTGTTTAGTGTATAAATAATTATAAATCTAAAGAAATTATTAATGGGAAACTACCTGCTGGTAGGTTTAAGATGGGAGGGGGTGAGGTTAAGGTAGGAGTTACATATTTGAAACTTGGATATTTAACTCTTATAATGTACAGTAGAATTATTATTTTGATGTTTAATATGTAAAAAATGAAAGAATCACTTTAAAATGTTTTAAATATAAAAAAAATATTGATGTTTAAGGTTATTTTAAGTAGTATGTGTGTCTAAATAGTTGTTCTAGTTTAAACCCTAAACTATGTACCACAGTTCAAAGTGTCCAGCTTTTATAAACGATCATTTTGTTGGGATTTATGCCCAAAAACATATGATGTTTTTAGATATTATTTATTTTGAATAAATAAATTTGATTTTTCATTATAATTATATGCATGTATTTTTTTAATACTTTATGAATATTATTAAAATTTTATAATTATCTATATGATCTTAAATATCATATATAAGTGTTATATATTAGAGGATAATACTTAAGATGATAATTAAAATATTTCATGATAATTAATTAATTATTTAATTGATTAAGCAATTAAAGTATGGAATCTTTAATTGAATATCACTAGTGCATTTCATTATCATTAAGAATGGAATGGTCTTATCTGAATCATTAATATGGCGAGATATTTAATGAGTACACTATACATAATGTGATTATGTAGGACGAGGACATAACGAAATATGAATCGCTAATAATTTCTATTAAGCATAGTAGATTTTAATCAAATCAGCTGATAGTCATATATAGAATAATCTTAATCCTGAGTTATTAGTTGACTCCTATTTATAGAATCATGTTTTTTGATTTACTCGGTACGGAATTGAATATTTAATCTTATTCCTTGTACTTTGAAGATTTGAAAAAATAAGTAGTAACTGAGAATGTTAATATTATAAGATAGAATCAATCCCTTCTTATTTAAGAAGTAGATAAAAAATTCCCTTATGTGTTGATTCAAGGCTTGAATGGTATGAGCGCTTAATTCGTGATTAATTTCATAAATTTATCATTTATTATTGAATCAATGGTATTTAAGGATAAAGAAGTAATTAAAGAGGTTAACAGATTTTACCTAGTTCTAAGTATGAATTATTTATGGAGAATCGATCGATATGTAATGGCCAAATCAGATGGATGTTTCTATTCTTTGAGTAAATTTATATCTATAATTTTAATAGTGTAGTTTCAAGTTTTTAGTAGAGTAATATTAGAATTAATAAAGTTGATAAATTTGATTAATTATCAAATTTATTGAAACTTAAATTTATATTTCCATAGTTTCCCACACCATCTGCGTTAGTAATTGAATAAGTGTATTTGATAAATTGTATTTATAATCACAAGTTATATGATATAAAATATAACAGAATATCTACTTATTTTATCACAGATATTTATTTGTTACCTAAATAATTAATTATAAATTAGTTGTGTAATTCAAATAATGGAGATTATTTAAATTTTAAAACTAAATGACGCATATGGTGCGACCAATTATGTTTGCTGCTCCCAGTGGCTTGGACCTACTAGTATACATGTTAGCTTCATCTAAAATTATAAATATTTATATTTTAAATTAGATTTTAAATTAAGTATTTATAATATATATATATTTAAATAAAAAATGGGAAACATGGACGTTTCCTTGTTCAGCGCAGCATATTTGAATGTGCCAAATTAGTTATATATACTAATTATTATACATAATGATGATACGTATATAAAATAAAAGGAAACCGAGTTCCAACAGCAAAAGTTGCCGGTATAATGAATATATTGATTTAATAATTATATTATATTGAGAATATAATATAGTTAGTATTCAACTTTGAATTGTTATTGATTTTAAATATTTAGTAGGTTGTAAATTCAAGATGATACATATTATATATAATGTATCATCATTATCATACATAACGATGATACATATATAAAATAAAAGGAAACCGAGTTCCTACAGCAAAAGTTGCTGGTGCAATGAATATATTGATTTAATAATTATATTATATTGAGAATATAATATAATTAGTATGAATTGTTCTTGATTTTAAATATTTAGTAGATTGTAAATTCAAGATGAAATATAGGGTAACTTACCTTATTTTATAAATAAGATTTTTTACCAAAGTAGAAAACACTTTTATACTTTTGAAAACTCTAGAAAAACATTCTCTTTTCATTTTTTTTCTCATGTGTTAAGGTCAAAATAAAGATGCTTAAATTATGAGCGTGTGAATCCTTCCATCAATAAAAAATGCTCACTTGTTTCATTTAATCAAACGATAAAGCTTAGATGCATAAGAACATGGTATCGAATGAGTGCAATCATTTATGGGTTCGTGTCATTTTACGTGAAGGTGTTTTTGAAATTATCAATCTAATCGAATAATGATACAATTTTATGTTTTTCTTTCTCATATATTAAATTAATATAGGTATAATAAAAATTTATGCATATTTTGTTATTTCAATCTATCACTTTCGTTAAAATTTTTAAAATATTATTTTTAAAACCAACACATTGCATCCATGATTAATAGAAAGGTTGATACGAATGATTGCTGCCAAAAGCTCACATCTTAATTATTATCTTAACTATAATAGATTAAATCTAAGTGATGGACTATGATTGGAGAATCAAAATTGCATCAAACAATTAAATAATGGCTTGTGATAATCCTCTCGAAAGACCTCATGTGCCCATAGTTAGACTTAATAATAATAATATGGGACTAGTTTTCTGGTCTTTTAGATGCTTCTTCGTGTGCATTTACATTTTTGTCCTTACATTCTTCTTTCTTTGTCTTTACTTGCTGATGGGTTTTTGGTTCTTTTATTTGAAAACCCTAGGTTTCCTCCTTATGTCTTTGTCACCTCCATTGTCTAACTTGGATTTTTTTTTTCTCCTCTATTCTTCTTCTTTGCTCTTTCTCGACCTCTATTTTTCTTTTATTATGTTTGGGTTTTTGGTTGATTGATCTATTATAATAATAGTAATAATAATAGTAGTAATAATCATTATCATCATCCTTAATTTGATATGTTACTTTTAATAATTTACCAAATTACATTTATACTCTATCATATTATTTATTATAGTCTACTATGTATTTAGGGATTTATAGCTAAATTGTCCGGGGGGGGGGGGGGGGGGGTTGGTTGGGGTTAGGGTGGTGTGTGGGGTGGGTTTGTGTGCGCAACTAAATTGTTAATTCCTTTAATTACAGAAACTTAAAATTTTTTTTTCGAATCAAATTGTTTGATTTTATTAAAAATTTTATAAAGCATGAGATGTTTTATAAATAAAATACATTGCAAAATAATGAGTGGGAGAGGGTTATATGACAATATGACTTATTAGTCTCCATCATTGGTACAACACCGTGAGATTTTAAATGGAGTCTCGAGATGCTTTGATTTCATCCTCCCTACGGAGGGTGTTCATTTGGGTCAATACTAAGGTTGGCCTCCTTAAGATGAGATTTCTGGATATATTTCTAATTTGACCTACCCTATGGCAGTACTTTAGAGTTATGTCTTTGGAATCTAAAATGATGGATTACACTCATAAAGATATAATTAAACTAGTTAATTATATATTGACCAAAATCAATGGTAGTTGTTAAATATTGAAAATATGAGATATTTTGAATAACATTTATCAATTGAAAGTGTCTCAATTTAATTTGCAAATATGTGATCTACCTATGCCGGCGTAATATTTGTGATTGATTGGAATCGAAAACAATAGCCTTGTGCGGCACTAAGTCACTCAAACCTAGTCAACCTACCCAAGTGTTTGTTTTTCCCATGATGATCAGATATAGTAAGTACATAACCAAATTACGGAAACTCGCTTCCAACCTTTTTATTACTCTGACAAAAAGGAATATAATAGCTTTGCGTCGCTCTCGGATCATCACAACACTCGCAGCTTGTTTACTCGTTCATTGCCTGAGTTGGTGTCTCAAGGCCTTGGCTATTTATACACAAAATACAAGGGACAATTATGGCTGACATCGCCAAGCCACTAGGGTCTACTAACAGGACTAACTAGTGCATGCTCAGTCCATTGCACCCACGTCCATACCCAACTGTCACTAGACTTGGTCAACAGCACGTGTATGCTACCACCTAGTCATCAAGGCGCCACCTTCCTCGGATGTGGGCCACATGCCCACTCAACACGTCTTCGTGGTCACTGATCATGGCCCACGTGCTTGGCTTGTTGGAACAGCCACTACCCAATTGTCCCCATGTATCTCGCGCCTACCAACTGCCTGGAAAGCCCACGATCAGCCAGCTAGTCGTTGGTGTTTGCGCCCTACGCAGATCATGGCTGGTCTCACCAACGTGGCCTGCCAGCGAGCCACATAGCCATTGCACATGCCCACAAATCTTGGAAGCGTCTTGTTTAGGCTTAGCTGTCACCTAAGCCCACTTTTCTCGCCCCTTGTCTTAAACAACCTGGCTGTACGTGCATGCTAGTCTCTCACCCATGCCATGCACCACCTCTGCTGCTCATCAGAGGCTTGGCCATACCCCACCCAAGGCATGACAAACCCACCCCCATCGGATGAAGCTAATGTCCTCGTCAGGAGGGTTTCCAAATATGCCTTCACCTGATCTTCAAACTGTCACAAAGTCACATCTCTTTCCTATGTAGCCTCGTTGTTGTCTGCCCATTGCACAAGATAATCGGTCCTTTGAATGTTCCAAATCTATGGGGTCAGCTTTAATAGCACCCTGTCCCCCTCTTGGAACTCTAATGATCGTCTATGCTAATCAGCATACTTCTTCATTCGTTTCTATGCCTTTGCCAAACTATCTCACGCTTGCTCGATCAACTCATGCATATTGCGAGCAAAGCGATATGCTGCCAGACATTCTGCTTGAGATTTCTGCTTGGCCACTTCTAAAGGCATCGAAGGTTGATTCCCCAGTGCTAGCTCCAAAGGGCTCAAACTTGTTACAGAGGACTTGTGAAGATTATAACAGAATTGGGCCACATCAAGTAAAACTGCCCAATTACACTGACTTGCCATCACATAGTGTCATAAGTACTCCTCTAGTAGCATATTTATCCGCTCCGTCTGACCATCGGTTTACGGATGATTGGCTATAGAATATTTCAACTCCGAACCCATTAGTTTAAAAAGAATGGTCCAGAATTTATCAGTAAACCGAGCATCTCGATCACTGACTATGTCCCGTGGCACACCAAACACCTTCACCATGTGTTTGGAAAACAACTCAGTAGCCATAACATGCATGAGGTGTTGCCATGAACACTGCATACTTTGAAAAGTGATCTACGACCGCCAATATGGAACTCACCCAGTTCACCTCTAGCAATCTTCCAATGAAATCCATGGAAACCAACACCCATGGTCTCTTGGGGATAAGTAGAGGCTTAAGACGAGTAGCTTGCTTTTTCTTCTCGATCTTGTCTAGTTGACACACCAGACATATGTGGACATACAGCTCAATGTCCTCCTCCATCTTCGGTCAGAAGTAGTGTCTCGACACTAAGGCTAGCATGCGTTTTGGCCAGCCCATTGTGGGTCATGGGTCTTCTTCAACAGGTCATGTCTAAGTCCCCCACCCTTAGGGACAAATAGTTTGCTTCTTCGAGCATACAACAGACGGTCCTCGACCCAATATTTCCGAACTAGTCCCTCTTGGACTTGTTTCTTCAACTAGTAGTAAGTAGAGTCTGCCTCTGCTGTCAGCCTAATTTTATCAGGAAAATCAGATTACACAATAGTTAAAGAAGCCATAAAAGATTATACCTCTTTATGACTGAGTGCGTCTACCACTTAATTCTCAGGACCAAGTCTATACAACCATGTGAAGTCAAATTCAGCAAGAAACTCTTGCCAACAGGCCTGCTTGGGTGAGAGTCTCTTCTGAGACTTGAAGTACATGTTAGCCACATTGTCCATCACCATAACGAACATGGTCTCGAGTAAGTAGTGCTTCTAGACTTCCAAACAATGCATTATAGCCACCATCTCTTTCTCATGGGTAAAATACCTTTGCTCAACATCTTTCAATTTTTGGCTCTCATATGCGACAGGGTGTCCCTCTTCAGCCAACACCCTACTAATAGCTCTGTCGAACGCATCGGTATGCACTTCAAAAGGCAACTTAAACACAGGCAGCTGCAACAATGTTTTAAAGGTTACAGCAGCCCTGGCACCTTCGAACGCTTCCTGGCAATCTACTGTCCAGACCCATAGCTTATCTTTCTTCAGTAAGTCAGTAAGAAGACTCACTTTCTTCAAATATCCCTTGATAAACCGTATGTAGTAGTTAGCCAAGCCTAGAAGCGAATGTAGTTGGCCATTCAACAATGGCTTGAATCTTCCGTTGATCCATCTTGATTTGTCCTCTATAGATATTATACCCCAGGAACAGAATTTCCTGCATACAAAACTTACATTTTTCCTTTTTGACATACAATGAGTTTTCCCTCAGCATTGAGAATACCTTCCTCAAATGGTCTACATACTGCCCAAGGGACTCACTATACACGACAATGTCATCCAAATACACAACAACAAAGCTATCCAGAAACTCATACAACACATTGTTCATAAGGTTACAAAATGTAACGGAGGCGTTAGTAAGACCGAAAGGCATTACTAGGAATTCAAACGAGCCATACCTAGTAACCATTGCCTTTTTTGCCTCATCTTCCTCAGCAATGCAGTCTTGTCAATAACTCAAACGCAAGTCCCACTTGGTGAAGTACGTTTAAGGAATTCAAGTTCAAGTTCGAAGGCCTAAATGATCCTTAACCTGGGCCTGTACGTGAGTGTATAGGTGCGCATACGCCAAGCAAGAGGTGGATATGAATAGCCTTTCCACGCCGAACCATATCTTTTGCATTAAGCTTAACTACATGGAGATGGTTGATCATTCTAATGACACGTTGACGTACCAAAGTACCAGGCTTCATCTTGTCATGCATGAATAATATCACTGCATCAAGACGGGCCTTGTTGGATGGTTATTCGAACATTTCATCCAACGACTGCATTATCTCGTAAGCAGTTTCTTCTCATGCTTATTACGAAGCACTTTATTCATGCCAGCAAGTAGGTGACACTTAACCTTATTATCGCTCTTGATCCACCGAGCATAAGCTTCTTGTGTAGCACGATTAGCATTGGCTGTAGGTTATGGAGGACACTCCTCTAAAAGGAAAAACTTATAATCATCGTTGATGAGCAAGAAGTTCATGTTACTTTTCCACTTTCTATAATTTTCACCAGTAAAAGGTTCAAGTAAGAGTAGATTTATGATTGAACTTGACATATTTGCTAGAATAGAATAAAAATATATTTAATTTATGTGCATGAATATCATCAAGAAACTAATTTTAGGCAAAGTTGTTAGGAAATGCCCTAAGTATTAGAGACATTTTGATGTATTTATTTTGAACTGGATAATAAAATTATACATAGAGGTTATTCATTACATTGCTATCTGTCCTCGTCTAATTTACATGTTAAAGTAAATGTAAGCAAATATAGCTCACTGACTGCTTGTGTTAAAATTGTTAGAACGTTGCATGCAATGGTCTTTTGTATGCGAGAAGACAATGTTCTAAAGTTAGTAGTCTAAATTATGGTCTGTAGTCTATGGGGTTAGACCGAACATCTAACTCATGTTAAGACTATTATGTTGTCTAAAGCCTTAGAGGGGACGGTTTGTCTTGACTGTCTGGAGCTGGACTCCAAAGTAGAGACATGGATATGTTGCTCGGTGGTGACATATTAGACCGGGACTAAAGCGTGATTGATCTACGTAGTCCACTATGAGTGGATCAATCTGCTTTTGACGTTCATTGTGCAATAACCTTAATCCTGAGTAAATGAACTACTTGATGTATATGACTTGTGTACTTTGATGTTCCAATGGCTTAAGCGTCTCAGAGGTAGTAAGCTTATAGACCGATTCGTTGGGTGCATGACTTGTATACGATGAAGGGTTTGTTTGCAGATATCGGAATCATAGCTCTGAGGTGTTAAAGGTATCCTCTTAAAGGCATTATACTGAATGTGAAAATGGACAAGGCCTTGGGTCGTCTGCTGGGCGGATGACTTCTTATTCACATATGGTTAATAATCATTTTCTTGATTCGGTAGTATAATGGAACTTTAAGATAGCCTGATCAGTAGGATTAAACGGACTTTGACCTAAGGCTGATCATGGATATCATATGAGGGTTTTGCATATATGACAAGGTCATTGGATAGTAGCTCATCACAGGCTTACGTAATACGGTATATAATTGGGAGTTCAGTTTTAGGTTTATAGTGGTGTGACTCTGAAACTAGTGATCATATGATTGAGTTGTTCGGTAAAGAATGATGATCATATGGAATCACGGGAGCCCGATCATATATGTCCAATCAGTCCCTCTACTAGCTCCACATAATTCTTTAACGTTTGGCAAATTGATTTGTGTATGCTATTGGCTGGTTTATTATGCATGGATGGTGATGACATAGGATTAGGATGGTAGACAAGATTCTCTCCGGTTGGATTCAGATTTTGTTTTGGATAATAGAGTACACAATTATTCGAACTCCAAATAAAGTTGCCATGATTTTATTTGAGATTGGATTGGAGTTGTAGAAAATTATCCATGAGAACAAGAATATGAAACACAACCGTTTTGTGGAATTTGAAATTTGAAATTTGAAATTTGAAATTTGAATTTGAAATTTGAATTTGAAATTCGAATTTGAAATTTGAATTTGAAATTCGAATTTGAAATTTGAATTTAAAATTTAAATTTGAAATTTGAAATTTGAAATTTGAAATTTGAAATTCAAATTTTGAACCACAGTCCAAGTAGGATTCGAATTTGTTGTGGAAAATCCACAAGGTTTGAAATTCGAATTTGAGTTGGATTTGGAGAGGATAATCTTGTTAGAATCCTACTTGAATTTTGAATCTAAATTCCAACAAAAGTGGACGAAAATTTTGAGGATAATCCTCAATGAAAAATTCGGATTTTGTGGATAAGATTCATGGGAAAATTCAAGCTTCAATCCTAGTTGAATTTGGATTCTCTCCTTCCCTGAAAAGTGGCCGAAAATTTGGAGAATCTCTCCTAGGAAATTCGGTTATTTTTTGGATAAGGTTGAGATAAGATTCAAGCTTGAAAATCCTAGTGGAATTTTAGATTCTCCCTTATCCATAATGGCTGAAATTTGTGAGGAGATTTTCTCCAAGAAAAATTCAGATTTTTTGGTTGAAAAAGGGAGATAAAATTCTAGTTAAAATCTTGTTTAGATTTGGATTGGATTTATCCTAAGAAAACCGAATTTAATTGTGGAGATTCTCCCTTGGAAAATTTGGATTTTTTGGTTATGGATAAGGGAGAAAATCTTTTCCTAGTCCAATTCGAATTCAGAGAATCACCTCATGCAGGTCTATAAATAGAGGTCCTGCCACTCCAGTTCTCTCAGACCACAGACTCTCAGGTGAGCAGGCTTATTGTTGCACAGCTCATCGTGACAATAAAGTTCTTTAGAGATCTAGGTGGTCGGAAGAAGACTAGCAGTGCTAGCATACCGATCGAGGTTCAGAGTGCCCACATACTCAGCCATTCAGGAATTGGAGAATAGTAGAGAAGGCTAGTTGGTTGAAGCCTCCGGTCATTCTCCTCCTGCAAGATTGGCGTCCTTGAGGTATGAGTTTTAATTGTTGTTGGTTTATTGTATATGGCATCATGAGATATTTAACGATCTAAAAAATTTTTATTGTTCCGCTGCGCCACTCTGATACATTTTTACCGATTTATTTTCCTACAATTGGTATCAGAGCCATCTCATGACTATGCCATGTACATAAATTAGACAATTACTTAGTCTTTTTATTTATGTATGGATTTGATATTTAGAGAGTGGCATTCTAGGGTTCCTTTATGTTGTTATCATGGATTATGTATAAAGTATGTGGTTATTTTAATTTTTTGAATTATTATAAGCATGCTTGTTTATGCCGGTTATGGTTCCTTAGAATTTAAAAAAATTGTATCTAGGAATTTTTATGTAACCATGAGAGCAGTTTATTAATACTGTAATTTTCCCATGGATTTTAATTTTTGTCTCTTAGAATTTTTATGTTTAGAATTTTTGTACACAGGAAACGGTTTAGGAAATTTTATGTAATTATTCTTGGAGGAGATTGAAGATTGAAGACCGTAATTTGTTTTTCCTAAAAGTTAAATTTGATTTAAAGATTGAAATTTTGATTGTGTGGAAAATTTCAATTTAATTGGGATTCAAATTAATTTTTGGAGATCCTAATAGGTAAATTGGAATATGACACGAAAATCGAGACACGACCCCTCGGGATAGGCCGACAAACCTTGGTGGGGCTGCAGCCCCTGCCCTTGGGCAGGATGGGGCTGCGGCAGCCCCTAAGCAGGCCCACACCACCCCGGCCGCAGGCTTGGCCTGCAGCCTAGGGTGGCCGTGGCCTGCCCAAGGTTGGCTGCAGCCTGGGCGTGCAGCCTCTGGCTGCACGCACTGCCTGCAGCCTGCCGGCTGCTGTGCCCAGCCTGGAAGTGCAGCCTGGCGCTGCAGGCTTGGCCTGCAGCCCGTCAGGGCTGCACAGGGGGCGGCCGTGGGCTGCCAGCCCCTCCGGGGTTGGTGGCTGCCCACGGCGGTTGCCGCCTACGGGGGCGGCGGTCCGACGGTCCAAAAATCAGAAAATTTTGATTTTTAAATTTGAGATTTAATTTTAAATCATGTTTAAAAATATGTAATTAAAAATTTCAAATTTTTTGAAATTACATATTATTACTCGTGATGTTTAAAATTGTTTAAAATTTAAATTTGAAATTTAAATTTGAACTTCGAATTTGGAATTTGAATTTGAAATTTAAATTTTTGGATATTTAAATTTTAAATAATTCTTGGGATGAGAAATAAATGGAGAGGCTACATAAAGATGGATACAAGAAGATGGAACAGAATTCAAGACCCAAAGAATGCTTTGGATGGAATTTTGTAATCTTTATTTTCTTTGTTCTAGGATGGAACCATAGCTTAGTTATTCTGTCAATTATTTTTCTGTGATATGTCATGGATGTATAAATATGTATTGATGGATGTTTTGTATGCATATTTGATAACATGTCATATAGGATAGGTGAGTGCCGCTCATACTATATTGATCATACATAATTTGTCAAAATTTGCATGTTTTTCAAAATATTGAGTGGGAGAGGGTTTCAAACAAAACCCACGGCCTCCATTGTTGATCCATATGTGAAAGCATGGTAACGCCTCGCGTTAGTTCTGCCCTGACCACACCCCTCGATAGGTGTTTACCGCCGCCGGTATACTAGATTGGATCTCCTATGTGGAAAACGTGTTCGGGTGCGATCCTATTCATGACCACCCCTCGGTGGCTTGGTAGGACGTGGATCAGGCTACGTAAACAATGGTTATACACTCAAGACTCGTTTAGTTATTAACTTTCCCTAGAAGCTCTGTTAACTAAACTGGTGGCCAAATAAGTGGTTATTAATATATGTCTTAACCTTGGAGGATTTAAGGTAACATATATTAATTGGACGGGGTCCATGTTCCGGCTATTTGTTTTCATGACCACCCCTCAGTGGCTTGGGGCAATAGGTGCTGAGAATTACCGTTGCAATGCTACATGTTTTTCAAGTTTCATGTAGGAACATACTTGTATATTTTATTTGCTAAATTATCTGTATATTTGCTTGGGCTTTGTAATGATGTCTAGTATAATTTTATTTCAGTTCAAAATGTCGCCGACACCCCTCATTTCAATACTTACTGAAAATAAGTTGAATGGCGACAATTATAAAGATTGGAAAAGAAATCTAATAATAGTTCTCAGCTGCGAGAGACACAAGTTCGTGCTGGACGAACCATGCCCACCTGGGCCCAAACCTGACACACCACTTGAGGAGATCCCGGTTGCCTATAATCGTTGGAGAGAATCCAATGAGATAGCTCGATGCTACATCCTTGCTAGCATGACGAGTGCTTTACAAAAGCAGCATGAGACTTATCAAGTTGCTGGGGAGATCATGGAAAATCTGGAGGACATGTTCGGAGACCAAGAAAAATTGGCTCGACAGTCCGCTATCACCAGCATTATGAACTCTAAGCAAAAGGCAGGTACTCCGGTGAAGGACCATATGATCACTCTAATGGGATTCTTCGCTGAGGCTGCTGAGAATAGTGCAGAGTTGGACTACAACACCCAGATCGAGATGGTGTTCAAGACGCTGTCTAAAGATTTTGTGGGGTTTAAGGCCGCATACAATCTGGCGACAAAGGAGTTAGGACTAACCGAGCTCATGAAGCAACTACAGGCTTATTAGCGGATGATCAGGGATGAGGATGTGGTCCGACCTAAAGGAGAGGCCAATTTGGCGGAATCTTCCAATCCTTCACGGAAAAGGAAGAGGCCAAATAAGAAGCAAGTGGCTTCTAGTTCTTCTAATCCTCCTCCTGTCTCGGACGGGAAGAAGAAGAAGAAGAACAAGAAGCCGAAGGACCCTAAAAAGTCCAAATGCTTCCATTGTGGGAAGGTAGGTCACTTCAAGAAGGCTTGCCGGGAATTCCTAGCCGCCAAGGGCAAGGAAGGTAAGGAACTTCATTACTTGGAAGCGTGTTTGGTGGAAGAATTGAAAGACACTTGGGTCTTTGATTCGGGCGCCACTAATCATGTTTGTGTTTCTATGCAGGGGTTCGTGGAAAGGAGAAGTCTACATGATAGGAGCCTCTCGTTGCGGACTGGAGATGGTAGCTTTGTGGTGGCTGAAGCAGTGGGAAATGTTCATCTTTATTTTGATCAATTTAGGTTTATTTTATTGAAAGACTATTTTTATGTTCCTAATTTTAGGAGGAACCTTATATCGGTAGCTTGTTTAATAAAGGATTCTTATTCAGTTTCTTTTAGTAAAAGAGTTGATATTCGTAGAAATAAGTCTTTTATCTGTTCTGGATGGATGGATGGAAACCTATATTTGATTAAACCAAAGATGTACTCACTGCTTGACACTGAATTAATTGATAACTCTAAAAGGTTGAAAGTTTCTCACTCTAACAAGGCGTATCTTTGGCATTTAAGACTTGGTCATATTAATCAAGATAGGATTCAATGATTGGTGAAAGACGGTCCTCTGGAATCTCTGGAGGAGGTACAACTTCCCCAATGTAGGTCTTGTTTAGAGGGTAAAATGACTAAGAGGTCTTTTGGAGCTAAGGGTATAAGGGCTCAGGAGCTCTTAGAAATTGTGCACACTGACGTATGTGGCCCCATGAACGTCACAGCACGAGGAGGGTTCGAGTATTATGTCTCTTTTATAGATGATTACTCGAGGTATGGATATGTGTATCTGATGCACCGCAAGAGCGAAACCTTTGACAAGTTCAAGGAGTATCGTGCGGAAGTGGAAAAGCAATTAGATAAATCCATAAAGACACTTCGATCTGATCGAGGTGGCGAATACCTCTCCGACGAATTTCTAGGAAATCTTGTAGAGAACGGGATATTATCCCAATTGACTGCACCTGGTACTCCACAACAGAATGGTGTAGCCGAAAGGAGAAACAGGACCTTATTGGATATGGTACGGTCCATGATGAGTTATTCAACGCTGCCATTATCATTTTGGGGATACGCTTTACAAATGGCGTGCTATATTTTGAACCAGGTTCCAAGCAAATCAATTCCCAGAACTCCGTATGTATTGTGGCGTGGCAGGAAGCCCTCCCTTGGACATATGAGAATATGGGGCTGCCCGGCACATGTACTGGATGGGGATGCGAAGAAGTTGGAACAAAGATCAGAATTGTGCATGTTTGTAGGGTATCCAAAAGGAACTAAAGGAGGTCTGTTCTATAACCTGAAGGAACAAAAGTCATTGTCTCAACCCATGCGACATTCTTGGAGGAAAGTCACATGAATGACTTTAAGCCTCGAAGCAAAGTGGTGCTAGAGGAGTTATCGGGTGAAAGAACTGCTCCACAGATTTCGGTCTTGGACGCAAGTCCGAATTCCAGTGAAAGACCTACAGACGATCAACAATTTAGGGTGCTTCGTCGTAGTGGGAGGGTTTCGAAGAAACCTAATTTCTTTATGTATGATGCTGAGGTATACCAGGCCGAGGCTCATGAGCATGAGGAAGATCTAGTCACTTATGATGAAGCTATAAATGATGTTGATTCTAAATCTTGGAAACAGGCTATGAACAATGAGATGGATTCTATGAAATCCAACTCTGTTTGGGAACTTGTAGATTTGCTGGATGGGATAAAACCCATTGGATACAAATGGGTTTACAAAAGAAAGAAGGATACGGAAGGGAGAGTGGAAACTTTCAAAGCTAGACTGATTGCAAAGGGATACACGCAAAAGGCTGGAATCGATTACGAGGAAACCTTTTCGCCTGTTGCTATGCTGAAGTCTATCCGTATTCTTCTGTCCATTGCTGCGGCTCTGGATTACGAGATCTGGCAAATGGATGTCAAGACAGCATTCTTGAATGGCCATCTTGAAGAGTGTATCTATATGATACAGCCCAAAGGGTTCGTAGCGAAAGGCCAAGAAAGAAAAGTCTGCAAGTTGCTTAGATCCATTTATGGATTAAAGCAGGCATCCCGCTCATGGAACCAGAGGTTTGATCAAGCGATTAAGACATTTGGTTTTGAGCAGAACATTGATGAACCTTGTGTTTATAAACGTATTAAGGATGGAAAAGTGGTCTTTCTGATACTCTATGTCGATGATATACTACTCATTGGGAATGATGTAGGGAACTTATCATTGGTCAAGCTTTGGTTACACCAGCAGTTTGACATGAAGGACTTGGGAGAAGCTAATTATGTTCTAGGCATTCGTCTCTTCAGAGATCGAAAGAACAAAATGATAACGTTATCCCAAGCTTCATACATAGATAAAATAATTGACAAATATGCAACGCAAGAGGCAAAGAAAGGTTCGCAACCTTCTATTGCGGTCTAACTCTTTCATTGGATGACTATCCCAAGACATCGGAAGAAAGAGAGCGTATGAGTAAGGTCCCTTATGCATCCGCTGTGGGTAGACTTATGTACGCTATGCTTTGCACTCGCCCAGACATATGTTTTGCAGTAGGTATGGTGAGTTGATATCAAGCGAATCCTGGAACCAAGCACTGGCAAGCAATAAAGCATATACTCAAGTATCTTAAAGAGAACGAGGGATTATATGCTGGTGTATTCTGGAGGGGACCTAACACCCGTAGGATACACGGACTCAGACTTCCAGACTTGTAAGGATTTGAGGAAGTCGACATTAGAGGGCATATGGAGACAGGATAAGTAGATGTATGTAAGATCGCGTCCGAGGACAACATTGCCAATCCATCTACTAAGACTTTGGTGGCTAGAAGCTTTGAGAGGAATGTAGAGGCGATGGGGATGCGTAACATGGCACATCTGCTGGCTTAGGGCAAGTGGGAGATTGTTAGGAAATACCCTAAGTATTAGAAACATTTTGATGTATTCATTTTGAACTGGATAATAAAATTATACATAGAGGTTATTCATTACATTGCTATCTGTCCTCGTCTAATTTACATGTTAAAGTAAATGTAAGCAAATATGGCTCACTGACTGCTTGTGTTAAAACTGTTAGAACGTTGCATGTAATGGACTTTTGTATGCGAGAAGACAATGTTCTAAAATTAGTAGTCTAAATTATGGTCTGTAGTCTATGGGGTTAGACCGAGCATCTAACTCATGTTAAGACTATTATGTTGTCTAAAGCCTTAGAGGGGATGGTTTGTCTTGACTGTCTGGAGCTGGACTCCCAAGTAGAGACATGGATATGTTGCTCGGTGGTGACATATTAGACCGGGACTAAAGCGTGATTGATCTACGTAGTCCGCTATGAGTGGATCAATCTGCTTTTGACGTTCATTGTGCAATAACCTTAATCCTGAGTAAATGAACTACTTCATGTATATGACTTGTGTACTTTGATGTTCCAATGGCTAAAGCGTCTCAGAGGTAGTAAGCTTATAGACCGGTTCGTTGGGTGCATGACTTGTATACGATGAAGGGTTTGTTTGCAGATATCGGAATC
Organism: Antiaris toxicaria; assembly: GCA_035233585.1. Lineage (NCBI taxonomy): Eukaryota > Viridiplantae > Streptophyta > Magnoliopsida > Rosales > Moraceae > Antiaris > Antiaris toxicaria. The sequence goes on along the minus strand of CP141155.1, from coordinate 20,032,248 downwards.
ATAGCTCTGAGGAGTTAAAGGTATCCTCTTAAAGGCATTATACTGAATGTGAAAATGGACAAGGCCTTGGGTCGTCTGCTGGGTGGATGACTTCTTATTCACATATGGCGAATAATCATTTTCTTGATTCGGTAGTATAATGGAACTTTAAGATAGCCTGATCAGTAGGATTAAACGGACTTTGACCTAAGGCTGATCATGGATATCATATGAGGGTTTTGCATATATGACAAGGTCATTGGATAGTAGCTCGTCACAGGCTTACGTAATACGGTGTATAATTGGGAGTTCAATTTTAGGTTTATAGTGGTGTGACTCTGAAACTAGTGATCATATGATTGAGTTGTTCGGTAAAGAATGATGATCATATGGAATCACGGGAGCCCGATCATATATGTCCAATCAGTCCCTCTACTAGCTTCACATAATTCCTTAACGTTTGGCAAATTGATTTGTGTATGCTATTGGCTGGTTTATTATGCATGGATGGTGATGACACAGGATTAGGATGGTAGACAAGATTCTCTCCGGTTAGATTCAGATTTTGTTTTGGATAATAGAGTACACAATTATTCGAACTCCAAATAAAGTTGCCATGATTTTATTTGAGATTGGATTGGAGTTGTAGAAAATTATCCATGAGAACAAGAATATGAAACACAACCGTTTTGTGGAATTTGAAATTTGAATTTTGAAATTTGAAATTTGAATTTTGAAATTTGAAATTTGAAATTTGAATTTGAAATTTGAATTTGAAATTTGAATTTGAAATTCGAATTTGAAATTTGAATTTAAAATTTAAATTTGAAATTTGAAATTTGAAATTTGAATTTGAAATTTGAAATTCAAATTTTGAATCACAATCCAAGTAGGATTCGAATTTGTTGTGGAAAATCCACAAGGTTTGAAATTCGAATTTGAGTTGGATTTGGAGAGGATAATCTTGTTAGAATCCTACTTGAATTTTGAATCTAAATTCCAACAAAAGTGGACGAAAATTTTGAGGATAATCCTCAATGAAAAATTCGGATTTTGTGGATAAGATTCAAGGGAAAATTCAAGCTTCAATCCTAGTTGAATTTGGATTCTCTCCTTCCCTGAAAAGTGGCCGAAAATTTGGAGAATCTCTCCTAGGAAATTCGGTTATTTTTTGGATAAGGTTGAGATAAGATTCAAGCTTGAAAATCCTAGTGGAATTTTAGATTCTCCCTTATCCATAATGGCCGAAATTTATGAGGAGATTTTCTCCAAGAAAAATTCGGATTTTTTGGTTGAAAAAGGGAGATAAAATTCTAGTTAAAATCTTGTTTAGATTTGGATTGGATTTATCCTAAGAAAACCGAATTTAATTGTGGAGATTCTCCCTTGGAAAATTTGGATTTTTTGGTTATGGATAAGGGAGAAAATCTTTTCCTAGTCCAATTCGAATTCAGAGAATCACCTCATGCAGGTCTATAAATAGAGGTCCTGCCACTCCAGTTCTCTCAGACCACAGACTCTCAGGTGAGCAGGCTTATTGTTGCACAGCTCATCGTGACAATAAAGTTCTTTAGAGATCTGGGTAGTCGCAAGAAGACTAGCAGTGCTAGCATACCGATCGAGGTTCAGAGTGCCCACATACTCAGCCATTCGGAAATTGGAGAATAGTAGAGAAGGCTAGTTGGTTGAAGCCTCCGGTCATTCTCCTCCTGCAAGATTAGCATCCTTGAGGTATGAGTTTTAATTGTTGTTGGTTTATTGTATATGGCATCATGAGATATTTAACGATCTAAAATTTTTTTATTGTTCCGCTGCGCCACTCTGATACGTTTTTACCGATTTATTTTCCTACAATTGGTATCAGAGCCATCTCATGACTATGCCATGTACATAAATTAGACAATTACTTAGTCTTTTTATTTGTGTATGGATTTGATATTTAGAGAGTGGCATTCTAGGGTTCCTTTATGTTGTTATCATGGATTATGTATAAAGTATGTGGTTATTTTAATTTTTTGAATTATTATAAGCATGCTTGTTTATGCCGGTTATGGTTCCTTAGAATTTAAAAAAATTGTATCTAGGAATTTTTATGTAACCATGAGAGCAGTTTATTAATACTGTAATTTTCTCATGGATTTTAATTTTTGTCTCTTAGAATTTTTATGGTTAGAATTTTTGTACACCGGAAACGGTTTAGGAAATTTTATGTAATTATTCTTGGAGGAGATTGAAGATTGAAGACCGTAATTTGTTTTTCCCAAAAGTTAAATTTGATTTAAAGATTGAAATTTTGATTGTGTAGAAAATTTCAATTTAATTGGGATTCAAATTAAATTGATTTAAGTTGTTCTTCATTGCCAACATCGTTTTGGGGATATACTCTTAGAATTGTAGTCTACATTCTAAACTTAGTTCCATCTAAGTTTGTACTCAAGACACCTCTAGAGTTGTGGAATGGTCATAAACCTAGTTTGAGGCATATTCGTATATGGGGGTGTCCGACACATGTGCTGAAAAGTAAGACTGGGAAGTTAGAGCCTTGTAGTAAATTATGCCTTTTTGTGAGATACCCTATAGGTTCTAGAGGAGGTTTATTTTATAGTCCTCAAGATAGAAAAGTGTTTGTATCAACAAATGCTACTTTTCTTGAACATGACTATACGAATGATTTCAAACCTAGAAGCAAGGTGGTAATAGAGAAGTTACTTTCTGATCAGATTGGACCACATCCGAAAAGAGTTGTCAAACGTCAAAAGCAAAAGACCACAACACCTGATCATAATCAAGAACAACCTCGTCATAGTGGGAGGGAAATAAGATTACTCGCTTATTTTTGAGGAGAAGCACCACTCATTGCTGCTAATGATGGGGTAGAAAATACTTTGACTTACAAGTCAGCCATGGATGATTATGATAAGGAGAAATGGATTGAAGCAATGAAACTTGAGATAGATTCAATGTATTCCAACTCAGTCTGGGAACTTGTTGATATTCTTGAAGGGATAAAACCCATTGGATGCAAATGGATATACAAGAGAAAGAGAGGAGTGGACGGGAAAGTGGAGACTTTCAAAGCAAGATTAGTAGCTAAGGGTTATACCCAAAAGGAAGGAGTTGGTTATGAAGAAACATTTTCTCCAGTTGCCAAACATAAGTCCATTAGGATACTCTTGTCCATTGCCACACATTATGATTATGACGTACGGCAAATAGATGTTAAGACAGCATTATTGCATGGCTATCTTGAGGAAACCATTTATATGGTACAACTAGAAGGTTTTATTGTTGACAGATAAGAGCAAAAAGTCTGCAAATTACAAAAGTCAATTTATGGACTTAAGCAGGCTTCTAGATCATGGAGCATTAGATTTAATGAAGTTATTAAGTCTTATGGTTTTGAACAAAATCTAGATGAACCATGTGTCTACAAATACATAAGAGAAAAGAAAGTGATCTTCTTAGTTCTTTACATTGATGACATCCTACTCATTGGAAATGATAAGGAATCAATGTCAAACGTAAAGGATTGGTTAGCAAGCTAATTCCAAATGAAAGATCTAGGAGAGGCAAGCTATATACTTGGGATCCAGATTCTACGTGATCACAAGAGAAGGCTTTTGGCATTGTCTTAAGCATTGTACATTGATAAGGTGCTTATCAGATACAATATGCAGAACTCCAAGAAGAGGAATATGCCTTCTAGACATGGTATTCACCTTTCAAAGGAGCAATGTCCAAAGACACCTCAGGAAGAAGAGGACATAAGACGTTTCCCATATGCATCTGTAGTTGGAAGCTTAATGTATGCTATGCAATGTACTAGACCAGACATTTGCTACGTAGTGGGAGTAGTTAGTAAGTTTCAGTCTAATCCAAGATTTGATTATTGGACGGCAGTAAAATGCATTCTTAAGTATCTTAGGAGAATAAGAAACTATATGCTTGTATATTCTGGTGAAGAGATGTCTCTCACTAGATATACAGATTCTGATTTTCAAACAGATTGAGATGATCAAAAGTCGATATCTGGTTCAGTATTCACTTTTGGTGGTGGAACTGTTATATGGAGGAGTATAAAGCAACAGTGTATCACTAACTCTACCATGGAGGCTGAGTATGTAGCTGTTTATGAGCATCTTTGGAAGTAGTTTGGTTCCATAAGTTCTTAACGGATCTGGAAGTTATTCCTGATATGAACAAACCAATTGATCTTTTTGGAACAATTGCAAACATCAAAGAGCCAAGGAACCATAAGTGTACAAAGCATATAGAAAGGAGATATCATCTAATTAGGGTTATAGTTGAGATAGGGGATGTCAGAGTCGTGAAGGTTGCATCAGAAGATAACCTAGCGGTCTGTTCATGAAGACGTTGCTAGCCAAAGTTTTTGAGAAACGCTTGGAGAGTTTTGGATTGAGAGACATGTCTCACTTGCTTTAGGGCAAGTAGGAGATTATCGGGTTTGATGCCTAAAAGCATGTGATGTACTGGATATTATTTATTTTAGAATAAATAAATTTGATTTTCATTATAATTACGTGCATGTATTTTGAATACTTTATGAATATCATTAAAATTCCATAATTATATATATAACTTGAAATATTGTATATAAGTATTATATAATAGAGGATAATATTTAAGGATGATAATTAAAATGGTTCGTGATAGTTAATCGATTATTCAATTGATCAAGCAATTAAAGTATGGAATCTTTAATTGAATATCATTAGTGTATGTTATTACCATTAAGAATGGAATGATCTTATCCTAATCATTAATGTGATGAGACATTTAATGAGTACACTATACATAATGTGATTATGTAGGATGAGGATATGATGAGATATGAACCACTAATAATTTCCGTTAAGTATAGTGGATTCTAATCATGTCAACTGATGGTCATGTATAGAATAGTCTTAATCCTAAATTATTAGCGGACTTCTATTTATGGAATCATGTTTTTTGATTTGCTCGGTACAGATTTGAGGATCTAATCTTATTACTTATACTTTGGAGATATGATAAAGTATGTAGCCGAGAATGTTAATATTACAAGATGGAATCCATTCCTTTTTATTTAAGAAGTAGATAAATAATTCACTTATGTGTTGATTCAAGGCTTGAATGGTATGAGCACTCAATTTGTGATTAATTTCATGAATATATCATTCATTATACAATCAACGGTACCCAAGAATAAATAAGTAATTAGTGAGGTTAACGAATTTTACCTAACTCTAATTATGAATTATTTATGAAGGATCAATCTATATATCATGACTATATCAAATGGACGACTCTAATTTTTGAGTAATTTTATATCTATAATTTTAAGAGTACAATTCCAAATTTTTAGTGGAGGAACATTGGAATTAATAAAGTTGATAAATTAATCAAAGAGTTTGATTAATTATCAAATTTATTAGAGCTTGAAATTATAGGTCCATAGTTCCCCACACCACCTACGTTAGCAATTGAACAAGTATATTTGGTGGATCATATTTATACTCATAAATTATGTGATAACGATCTGCGTAGGGCGCAAGCACCAATGGCTAGTTGGCTGATCATGGGCTTTCTAGGTAGTTGGTAGGAGCAAGATACGTGGGGACAGTTGGGTGGTGGCGGTTCTAGCAAGCCAAGAACGTGGGCCATAATCAGTGACCATGAAGACGTGTTGAGTAGGCACGTGGCCCACATCCGAGGAAGGCTGTGCCCAGATGACCAGGTGGCAGCATGCATGGGCTGTTGACCAAGTCTAGTGACAGTTAGGTGCGAATGTGGGTGTAGTGGGCCGAGCACGCACTAGTTAGTCCTGTTAGTTGACCTTAGTGGCTTGGGGTTGTCAATCACGATTGTCCCTTATATTTTGTGTATAAATAGCCAAGGCCTTGAGACACTAACCTAGGCAATGAGTGAGTAAGCAAGCTGCGAGTGCTGTGGTGATCCGAGAGCGAGGCAAAGCTATTGTATTCCTTTTTGTGAGAGTAATAAAAAGGTTGGAAGCGCATTTCCATAAATTGGTTGTGTGCTTACTATATCGAATCATTGTGGGAGAAACAAACACTTGGGTAGGCTAACTAGGTTTGAGTGACTTAGTTCTGCATAAGGCTATTATTTTCGGTGTTTAACTTTGGCCATGTGAGAGTTGGTATTAGAGCCTTGGGTTGTAAAAACCTGTGAAGATGAATGAGATTTAGGAATGGCTTACTCAAATTGAGGACTTCCTTGGAACCCCTCAAACGGATGATGTGGCTACCCTTGCTGTTCAGGTGGAACAGGTAACCACCAAAGTTGTAAACTTGAACTCGACACGGGTTGAGATGGTGTGAGATATTAAAGAGAAGTTCTCGGCTATGACGTAGGACTTCATCACATTGGTGGACTCAGTGAAAGGAAAAATCCAAGATATTGGAGGAAGAGATAAGCCTCCTTAAGAGGGCTGTGATGGGCACCTCTACCAGCAACAATGGTGGGGCTAAATTCATCCAAATTCAAGGTCCTAGAATCGAAGTCATTCAATGGCAATCGGATGACGAAGGAATTGGAGAATTTCTTATGGGATATGGAGCAATACTTCAAGGCTACTTAAGTGGTAGAGAATAAACAAGTAACCATCACCAGCATGTATCTTATCGATGATGCCAAGTTGTGGTGGTGGACACACTTGGACGATAATGTAGGTGCTGGCAGACCCTGAATTGAGACATTTGAAGCTGTGGCACCCCCGATTCTGACCACCCGCAGCTGTCATGAACTGACTCTACCGCCGAACAAGACAGCACGTGTGTCGAATCTGGGTCGTCACTTTGAAACTATTTTTCTTAAACTTTCATTTTTTCATGGTCTGAAAATTTCACCCATAAATTTTTTTTTCTTTTTAATACATACTTTTCGAAAAGAATACTAAGTATGAAAGCCATATAAAATATAATACTAACTTTCAGTTGCCTTTCGGAGTATAACATAATGCATAATATACAAAATATTTATACTGCATTTTGTTTTTAACACATATTCTTCAATTTACTAACTTTAAAAGTTCAGCGGAAGTCTTTTGATAGGACTAAGTCTACGGTAAAATCCCTATCCCTTAACACGCGCACATCCTGCCGCCATCCATACATCTACTGGACAGGTTTCTTACCTATAACATAAACAAACTGGTGAGCTAACAGGCTTAGTAAGTTCAAACATACTTGGTAAGAATCACATGGATTCAAAAACATAGAAAACTCAATCTCCTATGAATAGTACTATTTATCATGAATAGTACTATTCACCATAAATAGTAACGTTGACCTTTGATCGATGAATAGTAACTGTTACCTTAATTGGTTACTATTCACATATCCTAACCGAAATCACTATGCTTAGTATATTCTTCGGTTATGCTCAATTATGGTTTTCATCATATTAATGATGGTTCATTCTCTATTTACTTTCTAGTATAGAGCTCTTTTTATGACAATACCGTTATTAATCTTGCGCGCTGGCTGGGAGGGCCTAGGGAGCGACCCTAGAGCTTTGGCCTCCACAGCCCTTATATCCCCGTAGGACCTGAGAGACCTCCATCAATATGTTGGAGGGACGTTACGCCTTAATGGTTTTTATTACCATCTTTCAATTATAATTTTGACCAAGTGACATTAATCGTCACCTCAAGGTCACTAACCTCCATCGCCCATAGGCCTTACATATTCTCTTTTATTATTATTTGGGATATGTTATACTAATTAATCCCCAAATATCCATATGACTTTATGCCTAGTATACATCTAGTACATAATAAAATAACACAGTATTTCATGTTGCAGATAGGAAAATGCTTGAACTTACCAATACTGCGCTAATGTCTACTTCCGGAACTCCTCTGCAGTTCTATCTCTAGTTTGATTTCCTACAGACATAATATTATCTATTAATATTCTCTATTAATTATCACTTTAAATATATTTATTTTGTGATAAATTTTTTAATATAATTCAACTTGTAATATGGTACACGGCCTTCAACACGCCTGTGTTCATGACCGTGTACCTCCTGGTTTCTTACTACATGGCCGTGTTGTTTACTATCTAGCCGTGTAACTGTACACGGCTTGATACATGCCCGTGTTCAAGCCCGTGTATTTATCGGGTTGTAAAATTTTTCCCTATACACGGCCGTGTTGTTTCCTATTTAGCCGTGTAATCGTACACGGCTTGATACATGCTCGTGTTCAAGCCCGTGTATCTCTCAGGTTGTAAAATTTTTCCTATACACGGTCGTGTATTCTTCTACACGGCCGTGTTCTTCAAAATTTTTAGATTTTTAACTCTAAAATCTTTATTTTGAGTCCGAGAATTTTATTTAAGTCATTCTAGGTCCTTTCGGTATCATTTTACAGCTTTTTGGTGCTAAAACTCTAATTGTTCATTTTTCGACGCTTGGTTACTATTCATCAGTCACCTATGGTCGTTTCTCATTTTTTTCGAGCGTTAGGAGCCTGAAATGGCCATTTCACTACTTTTGAAACACTTTTCATCCCGTCCCCGACCCTTGGTCCACAAGAGGCTCGGGTTTCCTATCCCGACGTAATATTTTTCCTCGTTTCCCAAAATACCCTTAACATGAAATTTTTTTCCTGTTTTAGGCATTTTAGTCATTCAGGGTCGGTTTACTATTCCTTTTGGGTTGGTTTTCCATTTTCAATCTTAATCCACCGAGGGGTCCCGGTTTCCTTCCTGAGTCCTATATTTTACCCCTTGTTCCCTGAAATGCCCTTATGCCATTTTAGAAATTTCAGCAGTATTTCCGCTTATATTTTAAGGTTTCCCGGCGTTAGGTACGCCTCAGAACCTTTGTACCTGCCACGTACTATACCAGAAGCCTATTTTATACGAAGTTTCCAAATTTTGTATAAAAATTTTCCACATAAATCAATATTCAAAAATCCATACAATCAACAATTATTTCCCAAACTGACCTTGGTTTATTATGTTAATCATCACCAAAGTTTTTCATAACAACATTTCAAAAATCACATATCATTCTTAGGTTTTCTAATGTATAAATCAACATCAAAACCTAACAAAATTTTCATACCAACCCTAGCATTAGCCACGGATTTTTCATACAAATCACATAGAAAATTTTGTTTTCTTTACTAGGGTTTTTATCAACATTTTCCAACACTAAAAATTTCCATTTCCTAGTGTTCATTACCCACGGTTTTTGCATTAAAATTTACATCAATTTTTCTTGTTTCCTTATTCCAATTCATGCTTAATTCAACATGAAATCAAATGGTTCTAAACACCAAATCAAATCATCAATTTCCACTTTCATTTTTCACACCCCTAATGCCACAGATTTCTTATGGAAACATGCAAAATTTTTGCTTGTTTCTAAATCCTAAATCATGCTTTAAACCCTAGAACACCAAACCAATCATATAACTAACAAAACATCAATTTTTTTCATTGCTTTTCCACACTTCAAACCCACAGATTTTCTAAAGAAAATCAAGGAAAAATGCTTCAATTTCGAAGCTCACCTTAACTAATTGATGGCTTGATGTTGGAAATGTAATGGAAGCTTATTTTGGTGTGAAATTTAAACAAATTTTGGCTTAATAGGGGGAGAAAGGCTATGGTTTTAGCTGCTAAAAATGGGCAAGGGTTTAGCTAAGTTTTTCCATTTTTTTGAATGATTTTGGATGCCTATTTATAGGCAAAAGCCAAGGGTTTTTTAGGAAATTTTTCTAACAATTTGCTAATTGTTCATGGGTCAAAATGCAAATATTTTGGGCCAAAAACCTAATTTTTTTCTTTCTCCCTTTCCACAAGGCCGAATAGCCTTTTAGATAAATCCACCAATTTTGTTTTTATCATTTTGGCAAGATCCTAGCCTTTGATCAAAAAGTAGAATAATCTTAGACATACACCTTTCAAAATACTTTCCAAACCAAACAAAAATAAAATGGATTTGTGACATCAACATGATAATGTCATCCTACTATTCATATTAACTTACTAATTAATTCATGGTCAAATTTTGACCGAAAATTGAACCGAATAGAACTGTATCGAAATCGCGTAGGTGGGTTCCCGGCGCCTTCGGTGTGATCGGTTTGTTTTATTTTGCTTCCGTTTGGTCAAAATTCTCTACCGTAAATTTCTATTGTTTTAGTGCATTTTGATGCATTCTCTAGGGTTTTCGGCTCTGATTTCGAACCATCGCACCCAAAAATGTTCGGTAAGATTTTCCATCCCCGAACTCACTCATTCTAACACTACTGGAACATTTTCACAGCATTCTCAACAGTATCAAAACACAATTTTTACATATTTTATTCATTAAAATTAATACATACATACAATTTTAATCTACTCCGAGAGTCTAAAAGTCCCGGTTATCATAGAAGCATTAAAGAAGGAATTAAAGGATCAGTTTCTGCCCTCGAACTCGACGGGGGTAGCCAAGGAAGCTTTGAAGAAGCTGAAACACACGGGTTTTGCAAGGACCGCCCCGTTCGTGTAACCTAATTTCCATATAATGAGAAATTGAGGAACAATTTGATGTCTTTTAATGCATATTTGAACAACACAGTCAGGTACACAGCCGTGTAAACAGCCATGTACCATTCAGACTATTGAAATATTAGAAGCCGTGTCAGTGAACATGGCCGTGTAGTGTAACACGGTCAGGTACACGGCCGTGTAAGTGGCCATGTACTGCTCGGGTAGATGGACATGGGCATGTTGAGAAATCTCAACCAGTACACGCCTGTGTTGCCTTGTACATGCCTGTGTAAGAACCCGTGTAGAAGGTCGTGTAATGAGCAGAGAGCCGCAGTAAAGACTCTCATAATGCGTGAAACCTAATTACCATGCAACGAGTAATTAAGTTGAAAAGTATGGTATATTTTTTAGTTGAATAGATTAAACATGAACAACAATGTTTAATTACTATTCATGCAGTGAAAGGGGCAACTGACTGTGAAATCGGTCCACCCTATTGTGTGTATAAGTATATGAGATGCTCAGTATCAGGAAACTGGTCCAGATGACCATTTCTTGACACAAGACTGGTGAATAGATCACCAGAATGCTCAGACCGAACATCTAAGTGTAACAGCGATAAAAACCCTAGTAGAGGTATAGTTTTGAGAATAATGGTCTAGATGACTTCTTTTCGCCCAGAGATTGACAAAATCGAAGTTAGAACGCTCAGACTGGTCAGTCGAACAGAAAATAATGAATAGTAAATAGTAGAAACGCAGTGTTAGGTTAATGGCATAGACAGCCTTAATCTGGCGTAAAACTGATATATTAATAGTCAGCAGGCTCAATCTGGTCGATTGGGTATAAAATGAGAATTTTTGTTTGAGAGATATGCAGTATCGGGATGAGGGTCAAGACGACCTTTTCTCGTCCCGAAACTATATATTTAGACTAAGAACGCCCAAATTAGTCAATCGGGCACCTGATATGTTTTTCGAGGCAGGGTCACACAGATCCCAAAAACTGGTCCAGACGACCCTAAATGGACGTAAAACTGATAAATTTGAAATCAGCACGTCCAAATTAGGCAAGAGAGACTGTGCTTGAAATTTCGTACGGGAACGCCTCGTTTTATGTGCGCAAGGACAACACAGTGTAGACACAACCACAGTATAAGAAATGAATAGTGAAATGGACACAGAACGGGCTCTTAGACAGTACAACCTAACTAGGAATGATTAGTACAAAAATCGGATTCAGAAAATCTAATTTCGGGTGAAAACTAGAACACTGCCGAGAAAGAACCGAACATCACTGTAGAAAATTAGAATGCAAAGAGAAGCCAACACAGATAAATCTATCACAATCGAGAAATTTTACTGTTCTTAGAAATTTTGTGTAACATGTGTACACAATGATTTTTATATGTATAATCGTAAAACATATGATTTAATGCTATTTAGAACGCAACGAAATGTTCTAACCATGCTCAAGTAAGTGCGAGTAAGAACGGGAAATTTTACCGAACCAAAATTGGACAAATGATGCCTTTTCGGTTTCAAAATTTCTAGAAATATACTGTATGGCACTAAAAGACAAAATACTTACAGGATAGATTTTTAGGCAAACTAGAGTGAATTAAGGAAAACCTATCGCACGGACTGCCTTAGAAACTCATCGACGCGATTTTGATGCAAAACCGTTCGGTTTGACTTTTGGTCAAAAAGTTTGACCTAAATTAATGAGAGGAGTCAAAGATTGAATGTGAAACTTTGAAAAGATGTAAGGATACATCAAGATCCAAGGGTTAGGTTTGAAGGCACTTTAATCCAATGGTTAAGAAGCAAAGTCAACATGAAAAGTCAAAAGCTTATCAAAATTTTAAAAGACTTCTAGGGCATAATAAGTGGCGGATTTTCATGGGAAAATCAAAAAATAAATCTGTGAAATTCTTCCTCATTGCAAAACAGTCCTTAAAGTTTGTAAAAATTGCATAAAAAGCTTGCAAAAATGCCCTTAAAACAATTGCAAGTTGGTCCCTTCTTTTTGGCTCCATTTATACACGGTTTTGGCACCCAAAAACTAGAAAAAAAATTGGTTTTTTCAGCCCCCTAGCAGCGGTGGGCCTCCCCCATTGAAACTAGAAATTTTTGCAAAGTTTGCTTCAAGAAAGTGTGTAAAATTCATCTCAAAGTTCAAGGAATCAAGAAGGCAAGGTAAGCCTCCATTTTTGCAAGTTTTTCTCTTGTTTTTCCATGAAAAATCCATGGGATATGGGGGCTGTTTTGAGATGGAAAATTTCAGTTTTTATTGGTTGGTTTTTGTTTGAAAGTGTGTCAATGGCATAAGATTGAAACAAGTAAATGGCATAAGATTGAAACAAGTAAGGATTTAGAGCAAAAAAAAAAAAAAATTAAAAAATTAGTTTTATGTGCATTTTTACTTACTAAAACCGTGGGTTATACATGGTATGGAATGGTGAAATTTTGATGTTAATTTGTTTGGTTTTGGTGTTGAAAAGTATGTGGAAATGAAATGAAAGAAATGGATGAAATGGAATTGAAAAACACCAACTTTTGTGTTTGTTTCTCATGTGGAATCCGTGGGTTACATTAGGGAAAAATGAGAGTTTTGTGTTGATGAATTTGTATTGTAGATATAATATTGATTATGTGTTGGAATCAAGAAATGGAAATGGGAATGAAAACAAAATTTTGTGTTGATTTCCTAAGAGAAATCAGTGAGAGAGGAAAGGGGGATGAATGGAAATTTTTCACTTGTTAGGGTAATATTTTGAATTTATAAAGTGTGTTGATATGTAATGAAATAATATACAAAGTTAGGGACAAGAAAAATTAAATTTTGGCATGAGTTTGGCAACAAAATCCATGGCTAGGGATTAGTGAAAATGAGAAATTTTGTTAGGGTTATGTGAATGTGTAAGCTATGTATTAAACTGGGCCTAAAAATGAGAATGAACAGGTTGAAATCCCGTTAGAAACGGTTAGGTTTTTACGGAAAATTTTACTTAAAAAGTTTGTAACTTTTACGTAAAATTAGGTTTGTGGTATAGTACGTGGCAGGATAGAATAAGATAGATGGTTTCGAGGCGTTTCCTAAACATCGGGAACCTAGAATTTCAGTGGAAATGCTGCCGATATTTTCATGACGTCCGAAGGACAATTTGGTAAACGAGGGGTAAAAATAGGGTCGGGAATTGGAAACCCGAGCCCCCTTGGGGACCTAGGCTCCAGGAAGGATAATGGATGATTTTGAAAGTAGTGAAATGTCCATTTGAGGTCCCGAAAGGCTAGAAAAACGAGAAACGACGTCGAGAGTCGGAATAGTACCACCCGAGTGTTGAGTGAATAGTAACCTAAGCATTTTGGTAGAAAATGTCATAAAAGCTCGATAAGGTCTAAGAAAAGTCATTATATGATTTTTTGGGACTAGAAAACCCAGTTAAAACGCTAAAACGGAAATTTTACGGTCTAGGGTCCCGTCAGGGACAAAATGGTCATTTTGACCAGAATTTTCCAAATTGTTAGAAAAAGGCCGTAAAAGTTCCAGAATGATTTTATTAAATTCCTAACGGCTAAAATAGAGCCGTAAGTCAGAAAAATGGGGGAAAATCCCGCTAGGGATGAAATGGTCATTTTGTCAAAAGTTAGGAGCATAATGGTCATTTTGTCAAAAAGTTAAGAAAAGTCATATTAAGGCCTGGAATGGTATCTTAAGGCTTTAATTAAGGTTTTAATGATTAAATTGAAAATTTCAAACAGTACACGGGCGTGTACTAGAGAAACACGGGCGTGTAGTAAATGATTCATAAACCCGAGAGGTACACGGCCAAGGATACGACCATGTACCAGGCCGCGTAATAAGTACAAAATTGAAAAATAAACCCTTAAATGTATAATTGGGGATCTAGAATCAGAAATTTATATTTTCACAATATTTTAGATATGAAATGAATAGTAAAAATAACCGTGATTTATTTCGGTTATAGGGAATCAACAAAAAGGCGATATAAGGACACCGGTTAACCCAGGAAAGGAAACGCTAGCAAAATATCTATAAGTTCAGACATTTATTTGTCTGCAACATAAATTTACTTGCTATGTTTATATGTTATGTGTGACATGTAAATAAGTATTAAGGTGCTATATGCACACTAACGTGGGAAATAAAATATCCACAAATAAAGAACATGATGTAAAGAGTTCCAAACCCAGAAGGTAGCAATAATGCCACCGGTCAGGAACCATATGAAAGTCGGTAACGAAACCAGTATTGGTGTACCGGCCTCCCACACAGGTGGAGGTTCCTCATGATCAGTTATGATATGGCTTCCAAACCGATGGTGGTACGTCCTAAGTTTGGAAGTCTGATATTATGTAGATTGTAGAGGATTAGCCAGTGGGTCGCTCCTCAGAGTCCCTCTCAATCATACACACACTACGGTACGACCAATCTATGGGCCCAATACCAGAACTTAATTGTAAGATAAGACCTAAGACTTAAGATTTGCCATAACTAAGCATAATATGTACTAACTGTATGTGTAACAGCTTAGGTCAAAGTTAACATGAATAGTATCAGTCAAAGTCAATGTTACTATTTATGATCAAAGTCAAAATTACTATTTATGTGAATAGTATTTTTATGATTTTATGTTTTATGTTCCAGTATTTATGTTTGAACTTATTGAGCCTGTCACTCACAAGTTTATTCATGTTGTAGGTAAGAAGCCTGTATACCAGTAGCTAGTAGATGGACGAGGAGTGGGATCTGCATCTGCCGTTAGGGTTGGGCAAGGGGAATGGTCCTGCTTATGTTTTTCGCTGAGCAGATTTTGAAAGTTATTTTGGATGTTTGTAACATGATGTAAATTAAGTACAACAGAATATGATATGTATTACAGTATATGTTATGATGTTTTACGACTCTATAGTTCAAGATAAGATAAAAAAAAATCCCCAGTTTTCATAAGAAAATTTAAGTTTAAATTACTATCAGCAAATAACAAAGACGAGTTATAAGTAAGTTACCGGTGACCCATTGAGATAACAATATATCATAGTGGACTTCAAAGCTCTACTATACTAGTACAGTTAACCTCCATGAAGGGCGGGCCGCCATAAAATCCACCTTTAAAATCCGTGTATCCTAGCTGCAAAAGTAGTTGAAATTGGCTATAAGAGTAGCCCAAAAGTGTGATTAAAATAATACAAAAGGTATGACACCTTTTGATTAAACAATTCAAAATTTCATCACATGGCCAATAAGGAAAATTTTTTTATTTGGCCTTCCACATGTGTGCAGGCCCTTGGTTTTTAAGGGCTAGAATTGCAGCAAAATTTTCCCCAAATTAGCATAAGATTGGCTAGATTAATTGAGTTTAAGTTTGGTTAATTTAGCTTAGGTTTTGTCTATAAAAGGGTGAGCATGGTTTTAGGTTTTGTTCTTTCTTTTTTTCATACCCCAAAGACACAAACTCTTCCCCTCTCTATCAACCAAAAATTTGACCCCTCCCTTCAGCCAAAACCGTCCATTTACAAGCCAAAAACACAGCCAAAAGCTTGCAAAAAAAAATCAGCCCCCACCTAGGTTGTATTGGAGCCATATTCTCAAGACATTTCAAGGATACTTAAGGGTAAGTTTTTAGAACCAATCTTTGTGATTTTAGTTATTATTTTGGTTTGATGTTAAGAGAAAATTTTTGGTGTCTTGTTTAGCAAAAACCGACCCTAACCCTCCTTGGTTCACACGGCCATTTTGGTCACTCAAGCTTTGATTCAGTGTGCTTGGTTCATAGCACGTAAGGTAAAACCGAAAAACCATCCTTTTTGAAGTTTAGTTATTTTTAATTTTTTGATCAAGGAATTTATGTGTATTTATTTGTACAATAGGTTGTAATAAGTTTATTTTGAGCCCTTAGAGTTTCATTTTTAAGTTTATATGGTTGTGCAGTTGTGTTTTAATTTTTATGGATGGATATGTGTATGTATGGATGTTTTAGTAGCTGGACACAAATCTGTCCCTATATTTAGGCCACGGGTTTTGGCCATTTTGACCATGTTAGAATCCAAATTTGGGATTTAGTAAAACATGAAATTTTAAAGAAATATCGTTACGGTCGTTTTTACGTCAAATAGGTTTTGGCCAAAAATGACATTAAGATAGATTTTTCGAGTAGTTTTCATTCGGTGTCCAAAATTGGGACTAAAAATCTGAGCCTAGGAACAGTCTCAGATTTTGTTAAAAAATGAACCATTTAGAATCCGAACCGGAGCTTGGGCTCAGTATGAAAGTTGTAGATCTCGTCGAACCTTTAAGACAACCTATGTGTGTTTTAAAAATTTGGCCGTTTCGAGCCTCAAACAGAGCCGTTTTCAAAATAGCATAAAACTAGAAACTTTTCAAAAAACTGGGCATAAGTAGCCACGGGTTTAGTAAGTTTAGAAGCAGTTAGAGTTTGATTTGAGCTCCAAGATGAACACGAGAATTGTTTATCTCATCAAGAATGAAAAGTTTTATGTTCGCCAAATTTACAAACTAAGTCATTACGTTTTTAAAACAGTTTCGGTAAGTGGTACAAAGACCACTTTTAAAATGCAAACACCAAAATGTGTTCTAACCTTATTTAAAATAAAAATATGGTTTTGATAAAATGCCCCCACCTTCCAATGAGGTGATAAAGGGATGGTTTCAAAGAATGCAATTTTCCCAAAAATCTCATAAGGCAACCAAACAATTTTCAAAATAACACAGTAGAGGTAGCCCGATAGGCTACCACACCAAACAAGCAAAGTAACCGGTAGACTACCTAGTCAACGACGCGCGAGGTAACCGATCAGTTGGTTGGTCGGTCAACCAGTTAAGGACCGAGTTTGAATGATATAGTAAGGAAAGATGATTAATTTGTCAAGTAGACAACTTAATCAAGCTTGATAGAAGTTAGATACCAAATTTCCAAAGTAATACTATTGGGTACCAATGGACCTCGGTACCATACCACGATATGAGTTATAGTCACTAACAGTAGTAGTGACCAAAAACGATGTTAATTAATTTATTTGATAATAAATTAATTAGCCACGATTGGATGATCAAACTTACCAAAAGAGAGTAAGTTAGTACCGACGGCAATCAATACCATACGTTAGTATTCGCTTTAGTCACTAACGGTATTAGTAACTTAGTAAAAGTATTAATGAGGTACATTATTGATGACAGGTAGTTACCTGTAAGTTAACAAAGGCGAGAATATAAGTTTGTTTGTAAACTAGGTAAGTACTACTCCGCCTATAGCATGAGCAAAATGATTTTAAATGATAATTTTTACAGTATTTTAAGTATACATACCATGTACAAGTTGTTGTACAGCATGTATAAGAGCATATAGTTTCACAATTGCGTAGATTGATGAAAGAACAAGTTAGATGCCATACATCCCAATCACGTAAGATTAGGGACAACTTAGTAGAGCATATGACCAGATCAGATAAACAAGACAGAAATTAATAAGCGTGTCGTACCGACCTTTTCTGTTGAAAAGGTTTTTCAAGTTAAAGTAAGATGAGATGAGCCTCCGTTGATAGCTCTTAAGTTAAGTAATCATGGGCATTTCTGATGATCTGCGCGCATTCGGTACTGACACATGGGCCCGAAGCTAGACATAGGCAAGAAAAAGAATATTGAAGCATAAATGAGCATAACCGGATCATGCATTGTACACAGTATGCATTAGTTATAGTTCATTGTGCTTTCAGCTATAGTAGATATGCATTCAGTGCTCGATGTTTTCTGTTATGCATACAGTATGTGATGTTCTGCATTCAGTGATATGTGTTGTTCTGGTATGTGAAATGTTTCAGTGAGATGTGTTGGTTTATGACATGCTTATATGGTTTAAAGTATGTATTATGATTTAAACATGTTTTACGGACAACATGTTGTACTTATTGGAAGCTCACAGTGTGCGTTCATACTGTAGGTAAGCGTCCTATGGCTTAAAATCAATGGGCGATGACGGCGGTGGAGGTGGATGTGATGGCAAGGTTATGGATACCACCACGAGTTTAAACTTCTGCACAATAAACGGTATATTTGAATAGTATATTTTGGATAGTATCTTGCGAGTAGTAATTAGATAAAGAATTTTAAAGGTATGTATGTATGTATGTATAAATGAACTCCCAATAATTTAGACTCTATGTTTTTAAGTATACGTATGTGAATAGTAAATACGTTCGCCCTAAAAAAATATATATCCCTAAAATTATGGTATCTAAGTTAATAAGTTTAAGCAAGTATTAATGGTTTGCAAGTAAGTATAAGTATCAGTATAAGTAGTAGTTTGTAAGTGACGGTCTAGGCCACTCAGGCGTACGGGGCGTCACAGTTAGTATCAGAGCGTTATCCTGCCACCCTACCTCACATCGCCGCATGCCTGCTTCATTTGTCCAAGTAAGTTAGATTTTTGTTTTATAGAATTGGTTTGTGAGTTGACATTTAAATTATAATAGGAGATAATGGCCGTACCGATTGGACCCCCGTCAAGTACAAGAAGATAGACAAGCGAGCTTGGCTTTCACCACTATGCGACTAGACCTATACGACGGTCATCACCTATGCGAACTTCCGTATTGGATCCACCACATAGAGGTTATTTTCAAAGCGTGCCGTATCCCACCTCGCCTACAGGTGGTATTGGCCAGTAGTCGGCTGGACGGACCAGCGATGGAATGGTGAAACCAACGACGTAGGATCTGGGATCCGACGATGCAGTGGGCCGAGTTCTGCCAAGTCCTCTACAATTTCGATGGCCCAGCTAGAGATGCAGATATCTGGAACGACATGTACGAGAGGAGATACCAGGTCCTCTCTGACATCTGGGATGTCTATGAGGGAGAGGCCATAGCACATTACTGTCAAAGGTTTTTGGACGCCATGTTACCTTACATCCCCTTAGATAGGCCATTTGCAGAGGTAGCTGACCTGTTGTGGAAAGGGACTCCATCGTATGTAAGGGACCTTGTTCCCTACCCTTTGCAGCATGAAGACCTGAGACGCCTTGTCTGGGAAATAGTGGATGCAGAAAGGGAAGCACTCAACCCCAGAAACCCTACACTGGTCCAAGACATTGCAGCAACCACTGACATGGGAGGCAACCCGGTAGACCTTGTACCCCAATCGACCGACAAAGAGTTCATGGCCGAACACCAGTCCGAAGCACCCGAGGACAATGGGGAACCAATGGAGGACCCCGAGCCAGCCCCTTTGTCTCCTGAACACCATGTGGAAGGGGACGATGATGAGGTTCTCCTCGATGCCTAACCCAACAATGAGGGGGAGGAGATCCCTGATAACTTCAGTGACAACGCGTGGATAGGGATGTATGAGCCCCAAGTCATCATTGCCAGCAACGATGAAACTAGTATTATCTGGGGAGATAAAGAGGAAGACCCAAAGGAGTTCCCGCTCAGTAACAGTGATGACGAGGAGATGCCTGATGCTGAATTAAGAGTGTCCTCCGTGTAGTAGTAACCCTTCCACGAGAATTTTAGTTATGTAATTATATAGAGGGAAATAGTAGCTTTCCTTGTCAGACTTAGCTTAATGTACTTGTTAGGATCGTATATTGGGAAGTGTACGTCACTCCCGCCAAGCTAGAAGCTTGTACATATTTTTGAGTAATATTATGAAATGCAGTATTGTTTTGCCCTGAGGGCCTAAATTTGATGATTTCCACGCATGTCAGTAGTGTGTCAAAAAGTATAGGACGAATCCTGACACTAGACGATGTTCCAATATAATGCGGCAATTGTATTGAACATCATAGTATGAGAGAAAGAAAGATATTATGTGCATACCTATAAGTAAGATTGTTAAGTAAGAAAAATATATGTGATATGAGTCCTAAGTACAAAATTTAAAAGACTTATGTTTTCTTTTCCCGCTGTGTGATAGGGTTACCTAGGAAACCATGGCAAGAACGAGATCTCAATCCAATCAAGTCACCCGAGAAGACAAGTTAATGGCACAGCTCGCAGCCATGCGAGATATGATGCTGAACCAGCAATAGGAACTTGTTCAGCTCGGGGAGCAATTGAACCAGCAAACTCAGGCACTGCAGACGGTAGGAGTGCTAGTCCAAGAGGCTCCAGCAGCTTTTGATACTCCAAGAGAGCAAGCAGCTCCTCTAGCCCCGATAGCATTAACACCCCCAACAGCGACAGTCCCTTCAGTAGACAACACTTGTGACGGCCCGCCCCTCGTAGAGATCATACAATACTATTACAGTTAAGCTTATCGCTAACTGCGATAGATTGTACTCTCATGGGTCGCCGGCTTATCTCTCTACTCTTTTTAAATCATGACGTTTTTGGGAAATTTTTTTTTTCTTTAAACATCATATAAAATCTTTTTCCACTATTTACTTTGTTGATAGGTACAAAGTAATATAAATAATACAGTACTTTTGTAAAATATATATAATTACAAAAGAACTGTTTCCCCCTTTTTCCCTTCACTTTAACGCTCAGCGGAAAGACTCTGACAGTACCATATCCCTCGCCCAGTTATCCCATTTGACACGCGCCATCCCGTCCGCATCCAGTCAAATAAGCTACTGAGCTGGTCGCTTACCTGCAACATTAGCAAAAATGGTGAGCTACAGGCTCAGTAAGTTCAAACATGCAAGAAATAAAATTTATATGAATAGACTATTCATCATGAATAGTACTGTTGACCACTATTCATTTGTGAATAGTAACTTTGACCACAATTCACGGTGAATAGTAAGTTTGACCACACACTGTATCACACTAGTACATCTATCGTGATGTTAGTGCTCTCACTAAACTGTCTTATGCTCAATTATGGCACAGTTTCAGTTTTAGGTCATTATCTTTCATTATGTTCTGGTTTTGAGCTCAGGTTGGCAGTACCATTTAAGTGCGCATGACTGGGAGCGGTACATTAATGCTGACCTCCACAGCCTTAATCTCATAGCCCCGAAGGCAAAATTTTACATGACTGGGAGCGGTACATCAGTGCTGACCTCCACAGCCTTATCTCATAGCCCCGAAGGCAAAAATAGTACCTCCCTGTACGGAAGGCTGGTACGCCAGAAAGTGGTTTCATTACCGACTTTTTAACATTCTAACCCGGTGACTTCACATTGTCCCGTGGTTAGGAATGGTTCACATTTTAATTTTAGGTGAGTGAGTTTCATTAACCTCGCTCTAGTGCCCGAAGCACAATTAACCATGTGTCCCATTCTTATAGTGCCCGTAGCACATTTCGTTTCTTTCTCTCTTCTATCATAGTGCCCGTAGCACATATGTACCTAACATATAGTTAGTACATTAAAGTTAGCACAATATTGCTATATGTTGCAGACAGGTAAATGTCTGAACTTACCTTATCAGACTGTTCCCTTTCTCTCTCTTGGATCTTGAATCGCCTTCCTTGTAGGCCGATTTTGGGATCCTACAGACAAAACTATGTCTGTTAATTTCTTTCCCATTTATAGCTTTTATTTTTTCATTAAAAAGCTTAAATAAAACCTATTTATAACTTTTTAGGTTTTATTTATTATTTTCACAATTTTCCCCCAACTTTTGCAAAATTACGATTTTGCCCCAATATTTTGGCAAAATTGCGGTTTTGCCCCTAACGGAATTTTATTGATCCAGACTGCATTTTTGGCTCTCAGGAACTTTTCTGACTCTTTTCTAGTCATTACCGGGTTCGTTTCTATTTTATTTCCACTTTTTGTTTTCCCGGCCCTCGGGAAGCACTATTCCGACCCTTACGTCGGTTTAGCGATTTTCTATTGTTTCGGAGTCTCAAATGGACGTTTCACTAGTATTTAAAACGTTCATCTAGACTTTCCCGACCTAGGTCTCCGAGGCTCGGGTTTTCCGTTCCCGACTCGGACCTTTATTTTATTTCCAAAAACGTCCCCCCCCTCGGGGTCGGTTTTTCAATCTCACACGCGTTTTTCATTTTTAAGGGGATGGGTTACTATTCACGACCCACCCCTTAAATTACCCTTATTCACTTTTTCCGTTAGGGACTCGGGTTTTCGTCCCGGCCCTAACTTTTATTTTAAATCCCTATTTTACCCCGAATGCCGTTTTCGAAATTTCGGCAGCATTTCGGCGTAAATTTAAGGCTTCCGGCGTTAGGTACGCCTCGAACCATAAGTACCTGCCACGTACTATACCACAAGCCTATTTTATGTAAAAGTTTTCCAAACTTTTACATAAAAGCCCACAATTTTCCAATTTCACATTATCACCCACATTACAACATTTTTTCACCAATTTACCCTTAATTTGGTTTCGGTTTTCACAACAAAACCGAACCAAATTTTGTCAAACTTTCACCACATTTTAGGCCATTCAATTGTCACATTTTTTACACATTTTCAAGCCCATTTCCTTGGCATTTTCAACCAAATTTCCTAGGGTTTTTTTACACATTTATACCCCAGGCCATTGAATGAAAACATGCCAAAAAATTTTGTTTCATTCTTTCATTCACAATTCCATCAGTTGCATATTAAAATGCATAATTCCAATCAACCAAATACCACATAAAAGCATGCAAATTTTTCTTTCAAACCATTAACAACCCCACGGCCACTTTAGGAAATGCATACCAAAGATTTTTTTTCAAACTTTTCACAATAAATTCATGCTTTATTCTTCACAAAATTAAACTTAGAAAGCATATTAACAATTAACCACAAAGTTTTCTCATTGGTTACCTAAGGTAACCCACGGATTTTCCCTTGAAAAACCAACCAAATTTCAGTTTTTCTTTACACAATTTGCATGGTTTTCTTCCTTATTTCATCCTTAACAAAACCCAACATCAATTCAGTGGAAAACAACCAAAAATTTTCCATCTTTCTATCACTATTCACCCACGGATTTTGTGAAGAAAAACCATGAAAAATTCAAGTGCAAGGGAAGATACCTTAATCAATTGCTTCCTTTGTCTTCTAGGAGTGTTTTGACACACTTTTTGTGAAGAAAAGTTGAAGAAATCTCTTGGTTCTCCTTGGTAGCTCACGTACACCATGAAGAAAACACTTAGAAATTTTGTTCTTTGGTTTTTTTTGCGTGAAAATGGACTTCGGCCACTTTTATTCATGTTTTGCCGACTTATGCATGGAAGAAAGCCAATTAATTTGGCCATCAACCAATCAAAATTTGACATCTTTCCAAGCCATTTCTTTCCAAGATTTTCAAAAATTAAAAAGGGTGAATTTTGGCCAAATCTTGGCCTTTAGATCAAAAGCTAAATGAATCATGGCCTTTCATTCCACCAACCACCTTAATTCTTTCCATTTATTAAATGGATTAATGATGTCATAAATACAAAAGTGAAAGTTGACTTTGACTTTCACTATTCACATTAATTCGACTACTTTTTGACCGATGCCGGTTCGAGCCGAAATTTTCCTGAAATCGTCCCGGCGTGTTCCTGAGGTCTCCTGTACAGTCGGATCAATTTAATCTGCTTCCGTTTGATCAAAATCAATCCCGGAAGTTTACCGTCTTTTATTGCTCCGGTTAGGGTTTTCAATGCCGATTTTGGCATCGTTTCACCCGTTTCAACTCAGTGAATTTTTCCAACACTGAATTCTTACTCGTCAGTATTGTTAGAACATTTTCACATATTCTAATCAATATAAATACATTTATTTCACTCTTTAAATAGTATAAATTGTTATATACATACAATTGTACATTTTCATCCGAGAATTGCCTGAATTTCCCGGTTGTCACATTCACCCCTCCTTATAAAATTTTCGTCCTCGAAAATTAGAACAAATGGGGGTATAATTTCCTTATCTCGTCTTCTCGTTCCCACGTAGCTTCTTCAATATTGTGATTTTTCCACAAAATCTTTACTAGTGGGATTACCTTATTCCTCAGTACTTTCTCTTCACGAGCTAGTACTTGAATAGGCTGTTCCTCATATGTCAAATCCTCGTGGATTTGAATAGGCTCATGCTTCAATACATGGGACGGATCTGGTATATATTTTCTCAGCATCGACACATGAAATACGTTATGCACTGCCGACAATTCTGGGGGTAGCGCTAATCTGTAAGCGACCTTTCCAATGCGTTCGATAATTTCATAAGGTCCAATGTATCTTGGACTCAGTTTCCCCTTCTTACCGAAACGCATAATCCCCTTCATAGGCGATACCTTGAGAAACACGAAGTCTCCTTCATCGAATTCCAAGGATCTCCGCCTCTTATCTGCGTAACTCTTCTGCCGGCTTTGCGCAATTTTCATTTGACGCTGAATTCTAGCAACTGCATCGGAAGTCTCTTGCATGAAATCCGTCTTATGCAACTGCTTTTCTCGCAAATCATACCAGTGTAATGGTGATCTGCACTTCCGTCCATACAAAGCCTCGTAAGGTGCCATGCCTATCGAAGCTTGGTAACTATTATTGTACGAGAATTCAATCAATGGTAACTTCTCGTTCCAATTTCCCGCAAAATCCATAACGCAAGCTCGAAGCATGTCCTCTAACGTCTGAATTGTCCGCTCTGACTGCCTGTCTGTTTGCGGATGAAAAGCCGTACTGAGTCTCAATTCAGTACCCATGGCCTCTTGCACACACTTCCAGAAATTCGAAGTGAACCGTGCATCTCGATCTGATACAATGGATTTTGGTACTCCATGTAGTCTGACGACATGAGTTACGTATAGTTGAGCAAACTTTTCCAACGAAAAAGTCATCTTGACAGCTATAAACCGTGCCGTCTTGGTTAGTCTATCCACAATAACCCAAATGGCGTCATAACCTTCTCGGGTTTTTGGGAGTCCCACTACAAAATCCATCGTAATGTGTTCCTATTTCCATTCAGGAATCTCCAACGGTTCCAATCTTCCCGCTAGATGTTTATGTTCCGCTTTGATTCTCTGACAGGTCATGCATCTGCTCACGAATTTTGCTATATCGTTCTTCATCCCTTTCCACCAAAACTGTAACTTCAAGTCCTGATACATCTTGCTCGCTCCGGGATGAACCGAATAGGGTGTCTCGTGGGCTTCTGACATGATCCGTCTTCCAAGTTCCTCATCAGCTGGAACATTTATCCTTCCTTGATACAGGATCATTCCATCCTTGGAAATTCCTTCTTGGGAACTTGCCATCACTGGATCTCGCCTTTGAGCTTCCTTTATTTTCTCAAATAGCGATGATTCCACTTGGAGTGCAGCTAATCTTCCAGATATCATCTCCAAGTTCAACGAATTTATCTCTTGCTGCAATGGCTTCGGAAGCCTTTTTATTGGTAGCTGGTGCGATATAGTAGACTTCCTACTTAGAGCATCCGCTACACGATTGGCCTTCCCTGGATGGTAGAGGATTTCACAATCATAATCCTTCACCAGTTCCAACCATCGTCTCTGACGCATATTGAGCTCCTTTTGCGTGAAGAAATACTTCAGGCTTTGGTGATCAGTGAAAATCTGACATTGAGCTCCATAGAGATAGTGTCGCCAAATTTTAAGTGCGAACACTACTGCAGCAAGTTCAAGATCATGCGTAGGATAATTCCTTTCATGCTCCTTTAACTAACGGGAAGCATAGGCAATCACCTTGCCGTCTTGCATCAGGACTGCTCCCAATCCTATTTTCGATGCATCACTGTAGATCACGAACTTCTCCCCTTCAATGGGAAGCGTAAGGATTGGTGCGCTTGTCAGTCGCCTCTTTAACTCCTGGAAGCTTCTTTCGCATTCCATAGTCCACTCGTACTTCCTTTCTTTGCGTGTAAGAGCAGTAAGAGGTGCAGCTAGTCGCGCAAATCCCTCTACAAATCGCCGATAATAACCATCCAATCCCAAGAAACTGCGTATTTCAGTCACACTCTTGGGTGCAGGCCACTGGTTAATTGCCTCTACCTTTATCGGATCTACAGCAATACCTTCCTAGGATACAACATGTCCGAGGAAATGTACTCTGTCCAGCCAAAATTTGCATTTTGAGAATTTGGCATACAGTTGATGCTTCCTTATCGTGTTCAGCACGATCCTCAAATGCTCTTTGTGCTCCTCCTGAGTCTTCGAGTATATAAGAATGTCATCAATGAATACAATGACAAACTTATCCAAATACTCTTTAAAAATTATGTTCATCAAATCCATGAACGCTGCCGACGCATTTGTCAATCCGAATGGCATCACAAGGAACTCGTAGTGACCATAACGAGTTCTAAACGCCGTTTTAGGAATATCACTCTCTTTGATTCTCAGCTGGTGATATCCTGATCGTAAGTCGATCTTGGAAAATACCGCTGCACCTTTTAACTGGTCGAATAGGTCATCAATTTTAGGTAACGGATACCTATTTTTGATCGTAACCTTATTCAACTCCCGGTAATCAATGCACAGTCGGAATGTTCCATCCTTTTTCTTGACGAATAACACAGGTGCACCCCATGGAGAAAAACTCAGCCTGATGAATCCCTTATCCAAAAGCTCCTTTAATTGTACTTGTAGCTCCTTCAACTCCACTGGAGCCATGCGGTATGGTGCTTTGAAAATGGGTGCTGTTCCAGGCATCAACTCAATTTCAAACGAGATTTCCCTCTCTGGCGGTATCCCTGGTAACTCTTCTGGAAATACGTCAAGAAACTCATTAACCACAGGAACATCTTCAGCTTGAAGCTTCTGTTCCTCTGCAGTATCCACCACATATGCCAGATATCCCACGCAACCACTGGCTATCAGCTTGCTTGCTCTCAGCGAACTGATCATCATCTTCCCGGGTCTTCGAGAAGTATCAACATACTCGAAACTCTCTTCTTCCTCGGGTTGGAAGACTATCTTTCGATTTCGGCAGTCGATCGTAGCTTGGTATTTCCCTAGGAAATCCATGCCTAAAATCACATCGTAATCCGTGATCTTCATTACGATCAACTCAGCATATAGTTCCCTATTTGCCACATATACTGGTACATAGGGTAACCAGTAACTGGACAACAATACTTCCCCAGAAGGTAAGGCTGTCTTAAATACCCTTCCCATATTATCCTTAGGAAGTCCTATCTTGTCAGCAAATGCATAGGAAACAAATGAATGCGTAGCACCGGAATCGAATAGTACAGAGGCTACATGACTAGCGACAGGAAGCTGACCTGTCACCACATTCGATGTTCCTGCCTCTGCGTCTTCCTTGCTGTAGGCCATCACACGAGCATCAGCACGTTGCATACGCTCCTGGCGTTGCGGCCTCACTGGTGACTCTTCCACTCTGGCTTGAAGGGAATGGGCTTGTAGGCGTGTCTGGTGCGGTTGGGAAGTGCCTTGTCCACCCTGCCTATTTGGACAGTTCCTGGCTTAATGGCCTTCCTTTCCACATTCGTAGCAAACAAGTGGCCCAAATCTGCATTGCCCAGAATGTCTCTTCCCGCATGTAGGGCAGTTTTGCACATTAGACTCTGCATTACCAGCTATTCTCCGCTGCTGGTTTCGATTATTTCCCTGGCGATTCCCAGAAAAATTCCCTTTCCTCTTATTTTGCTGGGATCCTTGATTGTTGCCCTGGCTTGGTTTCGCATTCTGACTAGGCTTGCTCGATTGACCAATTTGCGTAGACTTCGCCAAAGCCCTCTCCTTCTTTTTAGCCTCCCAGTGTTTCTCTCTTTCCTCTTTCTGTCGAGCTACATGGAACTCAGCTCTAATGGCCCGACTCACACAGTCTGCTACAGAAGTAGGTGGTACTAGTCCAGTGTCTACTAACGCAGCAATTTCCGGCCTAAACATCCCGATCATTTTTTGTATCTTTTCCCTCTCAGTAGGGACCACATAAGGGCACAAACGGGATAACTGATCGAACTTTCGACAGACTTCGCTTACCGACATGTTCCCTTGTGTCAGCTCTGAGAATTCTTTCTGTTGCTGTCTCAGAGATGCAGGGTCGTAATATTTCTGGTTAAATTCTTCCAGAAATTCCGCCCAACTCATGGTAGACACGTCTCTCCTCATTCGCACAGTGTCCCACCAAAACTGAGCATCTTTTCTCAGCACAAAAGATGCACATGCAACCTTCTCGCGGTCAGTTAGGTTCATGAACTCCATGATCACACTCGTAAAATCATATAAATTTACGAAATTCAGGGGAATGTAAAGCCACATCATCGTAACACATCATCGTACAACATATAATCATTTTGGTATTTCATTCATAGCAAAACATTTATATGTCATACATAGACATCACCAGTCATATATATACATCAGCCATTTTATCCATCTTGGCCACAAGTCTATACAAAAGAGCTTTTCTCTAAGCTACTTATGTACATGTATACATATCTACTGGTCACTCATTCCCCGCATCTGGGACTAGAGGATATTCTTCCAGATCCTCATCGTCATCGGTATCATCTGAGTCGTCACCACCCCTAGGTAATGCTCCCTGTCCTGAGTCATCACCTTGTGGTCTAGACGGTCCGGCCTCATGATCATTCATCATTCTTCTCGGCCCGAATATGCGTGCAAACATCTCATCTTGACCCAGCGTCTCTTGTCGACTCTGCGTCAGATGCTCGATCAGAATCTCTCTCTCGATCGCCCTGATCGTTACCACGAACTCTTGGAGCGTCGGAGGAAACGGCTTGATCACCCTCGGTCTCAGCTCCAAGGATAAGCCTTTCCAAAACAGCTCACAGCAGTTTGCTTCCATGAGGTTAGGCAACGGACATCTCCTCCGAATGGTCTCCTCAAACCGTGCTGCGTAAGACATCATTGTCTCACCAAACAGCATGACCATCCTCTCGGTCTGGAGAATGTAATCCCTGACCTCATCAAATCCAGGGTACGCAGGTGCATCAGCCTCTCGTCTCTCTGGAGGTGCTGGAGCAGGTGCTGGATCCCTAGGTTGAAACTGATCAGCTAATCGCTGACAGAACTCAGCCCAACTGAATCCTAATAAAATCTCCTGGTCGCAATATTGCCAGAACACTCGAGCGTCTCCCTGAAACATACTGATTGCCAATTGGATCCACATATCTCGATCAATGTCGCAAATCACCATGATCCTCTCAATGGCATGGAGCCAGTCCTTGGTCTCCATCGACTGTCGTCCACCGTCGAACATAGGAGGACTGCTGGCCCTAAATGCCTGTACTGCCCGTGCCGACACTCTCACCCCAATATGTTGGCGTCCACCAACAACTGGAATGTCCACTACCACCGGTGGATGAACTATCGGTCGTGGCTGTACTATCTCTACTGGCGCTGGCACTGGTGCTGGTACTAGTACCGGAGGTCTCTCGGGTACCGGGGGTCTGACTACCGGCCTTTGGGAAATGGGCGGCCTCACAATAGGTCTCGTCCATACCCGTAATACCCCTCTTGGTCGTGGTAGCTGGGGTCTCACATATGGAGGTCTGGTCATCGTGCTACCTATAAGATAATTATTTTCACATAAGAAAATAATTAGCTAAACTTAAGTAACTACTTACTTGGATAGCGGTGCAGGATGCGCGAAGTGTCAAATCGGGATATGGTCACACTGCTCTGATACCAACTGTGGCAGCAGTTGGTATTATAAACTAAACCAATCTCAGACCTTGCTCTGATACCAACTGTGACGGCCCGCCCCTCGTAGAGATCATACAATACTATTACAGTTAAGCTTATCGCTAACTGCGATAGATTGTACTCTCATGGGTCGCCGGCTTATCTCTCTACTCTTTTTAAATCATGACGTTTTTGGGAAATTTTTTTTTCTTTAAACATCATATAAAATCTTTTTCCACTATTTACTTTGTTGATAGGTACAAAGTAATATAAATAATACAGTACTTTTGTAAAATATATATAATTACAAAAGAACTGTTTCCCCCTTTTTCCCTTCACTTTAACGCTCAGCGGAAAGACTCTGACAGTACCATATCCCTCGCCCAGTTATCCCATTTGACACGCGCCATCCCGTCCGCATCCAGTCAAATAAGCTACTGAGCTGGTCGCTTACCTGCAACATTAGCAAAAATGGTGAGCTACAGGCTCAGTAAGTTCAAACATGCAAGAAATAAAATTTATATGAATAGTACTATTCATCGTGAATGGTACTGTTGACCATTATTCATTTGTGAATAGTAACTTTCACCACTATTCATGATGAATAGTAAGTTTGACCACACACTGTATCACACTAGTACATCTATCGTGATGTTAGTGCTCTCACTAAACTGTCTTATGCTCAATTATGACACAGTTTCAGTTTTAGGTCATTATCTTTCATTATGTTCTGGTTTTGAGCTCAGGTTGGCAGTACCATTTAAGTGCTCATGACTGGGAGCGGTACATTAGTGCTGACCTCCACAGCCTTAATCTCATAGCTCCGAAGGCAAAATTTTACATGACTGGGAGCGGTACATCAGTGCTGACCTCCACAGCCTTATCTCATAGCCCCGAAGGCAAAAATAGTACCTCCCTGTACGGAAGGCTGGTACGCCAGAAAGTGGTTTCATTACCGACTTTTTAACATTCTAACCCGGTGACTTCACATTGTCCCGTGGTTAGGAATGGTTCACATTTTAATTTTAGGTGAGTGAGTTTCATTAACCTCGCTCTAGTGCCCGAAGCACAATTAACCATGTGTCCCATTCTTATAGTGCCCGTAGCACATTTCATTTCTCTCTCTCTTCTATCATAGTGCCCGTAGCACATATGTACCTAACATATAGTTAGTACATTAAAGTTAGCACAATATTGCTATATGTTGCAGACAGGTAAATGTCTGAACTTACCTTATCAGACTGTTCCCTTTCTCTCTCTTGGATCTTGAATCGCCTTCCTTGTAGGCCGATTTTGGAATCCTACAGACAAAACTATGTCTGTTAATTTCTTTCCCATTTATAGCTTTTATTTTTTCATTAAAAAGCTTAAATAAAACCTATTTATAACTTTTTAGGTTTTATTTATTATTTTCACCATTTTCCCCTAACTTTTGACAAAATTACGATTTTGCCCCAATATTTTGGCAAAATTACGGTTTTGCCCCTAACGGAATTTTATTGATCCAGACTACATTTTTGGCTCTCAGGAACTTTTCTGACTCTTTTCTAGTCATTACCGGGTTCGTTTCTATTTTATTTCCACTTTTTGTTTTCCCGGCCCTCGGGAAGCACTATTCCGACCCTTACGTCGGTTTAGCGATTTTCTATTGTTTCGGAGTCTCAAATGGACGTTTCACTAGTATTTAAAACGTTCATCTAGACTTTCCCGACCTAGGTCTCCGAGGCTCGGGTTTTCCGTTCCCGACTCGGACCTTTATTTTATTTCCAAAAACGTCCCCCCCCTCGGGGTCGGTTTTTCAATCTCACACGCGTTTTTCATTTTTAAGGGGATGGGTTACTATTCACGACCCACCCCTTAAATTACCCTTATTCACTTTTTCCGTTAGGGACTCGGGTTTCCGTCCCGGCCCTAACTTTTATTTTAAATCCCTATTTTACCCCGAATGCCGTTTTCGAAATTTCGGCAGCATTTCGGCGTAAATTTAAGGCTTCCGGCGTTAGGTACGCCTCGAACCATAAGTACCTGCCACGTACTATACCACAAGCCTATTTTATGTAAAAGTTTTCCAAACTTTTACATAAAAGCCCACAATTTTCCAATTTCACATTATCACCCACATTACAACATTTTTTCACCAATTTACCCTTAATTTGGTTTCGGTTTTCACAACAAAACCGAACCAAATTTTGTCAAACCTTCACCACATTTTAGGCCATTCAATTGTCACATTTTTTACACATTTTCAAGCCCATTTCCTTGGCATTTTCAACCAAATTTCCTAGGGTTTTTTTACACATTTATACCCCACGGCCATTGAATGAAAACATGCCAAAAAATTTTGTTTCATTCTTTCATTCACAATTCCATCAGTTGCATATTAAAATGCATAATTCCAATCAACCAAATACCACATAAAAGCATGCAAATTTTTCTTTCAAACCATTAACAACCCCACGGCCACTTTAGGAAATGCATACCAAAGATTTTTTTTCAAACTTTTCACAATAAATTCATGCTTTATTCTTCACAAAATTAAACTTAGAAAGCATATTAACAATTAACCACAAAGTTTTCTCATTAGTTACCTAAGGTAACCCACGGATTTTCCCTTGAAAAACCAACCAAATTTCAGTTTTTCTTTACACAATTTGCATGGTTTTCTTCCTTATTTCATCCTTAACAAAACCCAACATCAATTCAATGGAAAACAACCAAAAATTTTCCATCTTTCTATCACTATTCACCCACGGATTTTGTGAAGAAAAACCATGAAAAATTCAAGTGCAAGGGAAGATACCTTAATCAATTGCTTCCTTTGTCTTCTAGGAGTGTTTTGACACACTTTTTGTGAAGAAAAGTTGAAGAAATCTCTTGGTTCTCCTTGGTAGCTCACGTACACCATGAAGAAAACACTTAGAAATTTTGTTCTTTGGTTTTTTTGCGTGAAAATGGACTTCGGCCACTTTTATTCATGTTTTGCCGACTTATGCATGGAAGAAAGCCAATTAATTTGGCCATCAACCAATCAAAATTTGACATCTTTCCAAGCCATTTCTTTCCAAGATTTTCAAAAATTAAAAAGGGTGAATTTTGGCCAAATCTTGGCCTTTAGATCAAAAGCTAAATGAATCATGGCCTTTCATTCCACCAACCACCTTAATTCTTTCCATTTATTAAATGGATTAATGATGTCATAAATACAAAAGTGAAAGTTGACTTTGACTTTCACTATTCACATTAATTCGACTACTTTTTGACCGATGCCGGTTCGAGCCGAAATTTTCCTGAAATCGTCCCGGCGTGTTCCTGAGGTCTCCTGTGCAGTCGGATCAATTTAATCTGCTTCCGTTTGATCAAAATCAATCACGGAAGTTTACCGTCTTTTATTGCTCCGGTTAGGGTTTTCAATGCCGATTTTGGCACCGTTTCACCCGTTTCAACTCAGTGAATTTTTCCAACACTGAATTCTTACTCGTCAGTATTGTTAGAACATTTTCACATATTCTAATCAATATAAATACATTTATTTCACTCTTTAAATAGTACAAATTGTTATATACATACAATTGTACATTTTCATCCGAGAATTGCCTGAATTTCCCGGTTGTCACAACACTCTTTTGCCAATCCTTAGGGAAGGCAATTTGTACGAGAAATTCTGGTACCTGAAAGTTCTAAAATTTGAAGGAACCACAAATCCTATTGAAGCCAACGACTGGCTGACTGATATCTAAGTCATCTTGGACATCGTAGGATTAACTAACAAGGAGAAAGTGCTATGTGCATCCTTTGCCCTACGCAAGGGGGCACAGCAATGGTGGAAAATAGTGGCCATCAGAAGGAATGTTGATGAGATGAATTGGGCAGACTTCATCGACGAGTTCAAGGAGATGTATTTTAACGATGAGGCCCTAGTAGCCCAGCAGGATGAGTTCAATAACCTACGCCAAGGTAGCATGACTGTGATAGAGGCAGTCTAAAAATTCGAGCAGCTAGCCCGACTCTGCTCAGACCTAGTGCCGACAGAAAAGAAAAAGGTTAGGAGAATGCTAAAGATGTTTCAGATAGATATCATCGTCCAAGTCTGCAGTGGAAGCCACGGGCCAGTAACCGTGGTTGAGTTCGTTAGCAAGGCCATCCGAGCTAAATATTGGTTGGCCCAGGACAAGGAAAGGAAGGTTCATATCTTTAAGGCCAGAAGAGAGGAGAAGACATCAGCTAAGCAGACTAAGGGCAGACAAAACCCCGAGACTCAGCATAAGGGTCAAAATATAGGAAACAGGCAACACAATAGGCAATCCTACAACAACAACAAGAGAAAGAGGAACCAAAGTAACCAAGGGCTGCAGAGGAACTTCCCCTAGAAGAAGAACAACTAGGGTAGAAATGACAATCAACACTCACCATGCCCAAAATATGGGAGGAATCATCCAGGAGAGTGCAAGTAAGGATCAAGTGGCTGCTATATATGTGGCAAGGAAAGCCACTATGCTAAGAACTATCGCTTCAACCTACAGAATCAGCAAGTTCAAGCCCGCACCACTGCCAGTCAACTGCATGCTGCCCAGACTAGGATCGAAGGCCCTTCGATCGCTCAGGGAAGGTTAGAGGCACCAGACACTCAGGGAAGGATCTATACCTTCACCAAAGAGGATGTAGAAGCTGGGACCTTGACAGTGGTGACAGGTCAGCTTTCTGTCGCCAACTCAACTGCTTTGGTGTTATTTGATTCTGGAGCTATGCATTCATTTGCATATTAGAGTTTGCTAGGAAGATAGACTAGAACGTAGATAGAATGGAGCAAACTTTTCAAACTGCTCTTCCTTCAGAGGAAGTTTGGTTGTCTAACTACTGGATACGCCACGTGCCAGTAGTTATATATGGGCGAGAACTGAGTATTAAGCTGATCATCCTAGACATGTACGATTATAACATAATCGTGGGGATGGATTTTTTTCACCAAGTACAATGCCGTCATAGACTGTCGAAGATGGGAGGTTGCCTTTGAAACAATCAGGCACGAGAAGTTTGTCTACAAAGGTTTATCGCTAAAATAGCCGAAGATGATGATTTCAACAATGAAGGCCCACAAGTTGTTGTCTCGCAGATGCACTGGCTTCCTAGTGCACATAGTGGATAAGACCCAGGAAGCAGAGATCGGACCGGATAACGTACCAGTGGTTCTAGAGTTCATGGAAGTGTTTCCAGAGGATCTTCTACGGCTTCCACCCGAGCATGAAATATCATTTAAGATCGAGCTTTTACCAGGATCAGCCTCTATCTCCAAGGCCCCCTACAGAATGGCCCCTGTGGAGCTAAAAGAACTCCAGGTCTAATTGAAGGACTTAATGGACAAGGGTTTCATCCAACAGAGTTGTTCACCTTGGGCAGTACCTGTCTTGTTCGTGAAGAAAAAGGATGGAATGCTAAGAATGTGCATAGACTACAGGCAATTGAACAAGATCATGATAAAGAACAAGTATCTATTACCTCAGATCGATGATCTGTTCGACCAGCTTTGAGGTGCTGCAGTATTCTTAAAGATTGACTTGCGTTCCGGGTACCACCAGTTATGAATCAGGGATGCAGATATACCCAAAACAGCTTTCCGAACGTGATATGGACATTATGAGTTCCTCATTATGTCATTCGTATTGATGAACGCCCCCCGCCGCGTTCATAGATCTAATGAACAGAGTGTTCAAGGACTTCTTAGATAAGTTTATCATTATGTTTATCGATGACATACTTGTATACTCCAAGATGAAGGATAAGCACGAGGAGCATTAAAGGACCATCCTACACAAGCTAAAGGACCTTCAGCTTTACACCAAGCTCTCCAAGTGCAAGTTTTGGCTGGAGAAGGTTCAGTTTCTTGGCCATGTAGTGTCCAAGGAAGAAGTATCAGCAGACCCGGTAAAGGTTGAAGCAGTTAGTGCATGGCCAATCCTGAGGAACGTGACGGAGATCTATAGTTTCCTAGGACTAGTGGGTTATTACCGATGTTTCATTAAAGGTTTTTCAAGGCTAGTCACACCACTCACAGCACTAACCAAGAAGGAAAAGAAGTATGAGTAGGCGGATAAGTGTGAAAGGAGCTTTCAGGAGTTGAAACGCAGACTCACAAGCACTCCTATCCTGACCATACAGGATGCTAGACAGGGAAATTTTGTGATCTACAGTGACGTGTCTAAGACTGGACTAGGAGCCATACTGATGCAGAATGGTAGAGAGGTCGCATACGTTTCACGACAACTCAAGGACCATGAAAGGAACTACCTGACACACAACTTGGAGCTAGCAGCGGTCATTATTGCCCTTAAGATTTGGAGGCACTACTTATATGGTGTCAAGTGCGAGATCTATACAGACCACCAGAGCCTCAAATACATCTTCATGCAGAAAGAGCTCAATATGAGGCAACGAAGATGGCTAGAACTAGTAAAGGATTACGACTGTGAAATCCTGTACCATCCAGGGAAAGCCAACAAGGTGGCCGATGCATTGAGCAGAAAGCACTCTTCGTCGCTTATGGGTATCCATGCCTTGCTAGAAGCACTACAAAAGGAGCTACGCAGCAGTGAGATCGAGCTTTTAGCAGGGAGGTTGCCTGAAATGACCCTTCAGTTGACGATCCTAGAAGAAATTAAAGTCGGCCAGAACCTTGATTCGACCTTGAACAAGCTCAGAGAGGAAGCTACAGAGGACCTAAGTTCAGAATTCAGAGTCTCTAAGGACAGCATACTCTATTACAGAGATAGAGTATGTGTTCCGAAAGATGAGGAACTCGGAAAGCGAATCCTTTTGGAAGCCCACGAAATGCCATACTTTGTACATCTAGGGGCAAATAAGATGTATAAGGACTTAAAAGAAAGTTTTTGGT
Source organism: Antiaris toxicaria (assembly GCA_035233585.1). Taxonomy (NCBI): domain Eukaryota; kingdom Viridiplantae; phylum Streptophyta; class Magnoliopsida; order Rosales; family Moraceae; genus Antiaris; species Antiaris toxicaria. The sequence continues at coordinate 19,995,310 of CP141155.1, read as the reverse complement.
GGCCTAAAATGAAGAACGACATTGCCAAGTTCGTTGCCAGATGCCTCACGTGTCAGAAAATTAAGGTAGAATATCAACGGCCGACAGGAAAACTATAGAAAATTGAGCTGCCTAAATGGAAATAGGAGCAGATTACAATGGATTTCATGGTCGGATTACCAAGAACGTGGAGTGGTAATGACACAATCTGGGTAATTGTGGACTGATTGATGAAATCAGCTCAATTTCTAGCTATAAAACTGAGCTACTCAGTAGAAAGACTAGCAGAAATTTATGTAGCTCAGATAGTGAGACTGCACGAAGTACTGAAATCTGTCATCTCAGATTGCGATGGACGCTTCACCTCCAGGTTTTGGCAGAGCGTCCAAGCCTCATTGGGAAACAAATTGAAGTTTAGTAGAACCTTTCATCCATAGACCGATGGTTAGTCCGAAAGGACCATTCAGACATTGGAGGATATGTTGAGTGCGTGTGTCTTAGACTTTAAGGGAAACTGGGAGAAGAAGCTGTCTTTAATTGAGTTCTCATACAATAACAGCTACCATTCCTTAATTGGGATGGCACCGTATGAGGCACTCTATGGAAGAAAATGCAGATCTCCGGTGCATTGGCACGAGATCGGAGAGAAACAACTTACCAGCACAGACTTCGTTAGGAATACAATAGTAGACGTGAAGCTTATAAGAGAGAGGCTGGAGATGGCACATAGTCACCAAAAGAGCTATGCAGACAAACACCATAGACCCTTCGAGTTTCAAGAAGGAGACTCAGTTTTTCTCAAGGTGGCACTCGTGAAAGGGGTGATGAACTTTGGGAAGAAAGGAAAGCTCGGTCCTAGATATATAGGACCCTTCAAGATCCTCGAGAGAGTCAGGAAGGTAGCATACAGATTAGCACTCCCTCCCGAATTAGCTTTCGTACATAATGTTTTCTATGTCTCAATGCTAAAGAAGTATGTACCAGACTGCTCCCACGTTTCAAACCAAGAGTCGGTTGAAGTCCACGTCGATCTGACATACGAGGAGAAACCCGTGCAGATCTTAGCCAAAGAAGATAAAGTACTTAGGAATAAAGTTATACCACTTGTAAAAGTATTATGGCAGAACCATAATATAGAGGAAGTCACGTGGGAATAGGAAGAAGATATGAGAAGAGACTTCTCAGATTTGTTCTAATTTTTAAGGACGAAAATTTTGTAAGGGGGGTAGGTTGTAAGGACTGCTCCATTCGTGTAACCTAATTTCTATATAATGAGAAATTGAGGAACAATTTGATGCCTTTTAATGCAAATTTGAAGAACACAGTCAGGTATACGGCCGTGTAAACAACCGTGTACCATTCAGACTATTGAAATGTTAGAAGTCATGTGAGTGAACATGGTCGTATAGTGTAACACGGTCAGGTACATGACCATGTAAGTGGCTATGTACCACTCGGGTAGATGAACGTGTTTCAGAACATAGGCGTGTTAGGAAATCTCAACCAGTACACGCCCATGTCCAGGATGTACACGCCCATGTTGTCTTGTACACGCCCATGTAAGAACCTGTGTAGAAGGCCGTGTAATGAGCAAAGAGCCACGATAAAGACTCTCGTAATACGTGAAAACTAATTATCATGCAATGAGTAATTAAGTTGAAAAGTACAGTATATTTTTCAATTAAATAGATTAAATAGGAACAGCAATGTTTAATTACTATTCATGCAGTGAAAGGGGCGACTAACCGTGAAATCGATCCACCCTATTATGTGTATACGTGTTGAGATGCACAGTATCAGGAAACTGGTCCAGATGACCATTTCTTGACATAAGACTGGTGAACAGATCATCAGAAAGCTCAGACCGAACATCTAAGTGCAATAGCGGTAAAAACCCTAACAGAGGTACAATTTCAAGAACAATGGTCTAGATGACCTCTTCTCACCCAGAGACTGACAAAATCGAAGTAAGAATGCTCAGACTGGTCAGTCGAATAGAAAATAGTGAATAGTAGAAACGCAGTGTCAGGTTAATGGCCAAAATAGCCTTAATCTGGCGTAAAACTGATATATTAATAGTCAGTAAGCTCAATCTGGTTGATTGGACATAAAACGAGAATTTTTGTTTGAGAGATATGCAGTATTGGGATTAGGGTCATGACGACCTTTTCTCCCCCCGAAACTGATATATTTAGACTCAGAACGCCCAAATTAGTCAATTGGGCACCTGATATGTTTTTTGAGGCGGGGTCACATAGATCCTGAAAACTAGTCAAGGCGACCTCAGATGGACATAAAATTGATAAATTTGAAATCAGCACGTCCAAATTAATCAAGAAAGACTGTGTTTGAAATTTCACACGGGAATACCTCGTTTTACATGCACAAGGACAACACAGTGTAGACACAATCACAGTATAGGAAATAAATAGTGAAATGTACATAGAACAGGCTTTTAGACAGTGCAACCTAACTAGGAATGATCAGTATAAAAATCAGATTCAGAAAATCCAATTTCGGGTGAAAACTAGAACACTGCCGAGAAAGTACCGAACACTGCTGTAGAAAATTAGACTACAAAGAAAAGCCAACACAGATAAAATCCACCCTTAAAATCTGTGTATCCTAGCTGCAAAAGCAGCTGAAATTGGCTGTAAGAGTAGCCCAAAAGTATGATTAAAATAATACAAAAGGTATGACACCTTTTGATTAAACAATTCAAAATTTCATCACATGGCCAACAAGGAAAATTTTTTTATTTGGCCTTCCCCATGCATGCAACCCTCGGTTTTTGAGGGCTGGAATTATAGCAAATTTGTCCCCAAATTAGTATAAGATTAGCTTGATTTATTAAGCTTAAGGTTGGTTAATTTTGCATAGGTTTTGTCTATAAAAGGGTGAGCATGGTTTTAGGTTTTGTTCTTTCTTTTTTTCACACCCCAAAGACACAAACTCTTCCCCTCTCTATCAGCCAAAAATTCGACCCCTCCCTTCAGCCAAAGCCATCCATTTGCAAGCTAAAAACCCAGCCAAAAGCTTGCCAAAAAAATCAGCCCCCGCCTAGGTTGTATTGGAGCCATACTCTCAAGCCATTTCAAGGATACTCAAGGGCAAGTTTTTAGAACCAATCTTTGTGATTTTAGTTATTATTTTGGTTTGATGTTAAGAGAAAATTTTTGGTGTCTTGTCTAGCAAAAACTGACCCTAACCCTCCTTGGTTCACATGGCCATTTTGGTCACTCAAGCTTTAATTCGGTGTGCTTGGTTCATAGCACGTGAGATAAAACCGAAAAACTATCCTTTTTGAAGTTTAGTTATTTTTAAGTTTTTGATCAAGGAATTTATGTGTACTTATTTGTGCAATAGGTTGTAATAAGTTTATTTTGAGCCCCTAGCTTTTCATTTTTAAGTTTATGTGGTTGTGTGGTTGTGATTTAATTTTTATGGATGGATATGTGTATGTGTGGATGTTTTAGTGGCTGGACACAAATCTGTCCCTATATTTAGGCTACGGGTTTTGGCCATTTTGACCATGTTAGAATTCGAATTTAGGATTTGGTAAAACATGAAGTTTTAAGGAAATATCGTTACGGTCATTTTTGCTTTGGCTAAAAACAACACTAAAATAGGTTTTTCGAGTGGTTTTCTTTTGGTGTTCAATATTGGGACTAAAAATCCGAGCCCAGGAACAGTCTCGAGTTTTGTTAAAAATGAACCATTTAGAATCCGAATTGGATCTCTAGCTCAACATGAAAATTGTAGATCTCGTCGAAATCTTTAAGATAACTTATGCATGTTTTAAAAATTTGGCCGTTTCTAGCCTTAAATAGAGCCATTTTCAAAATAGCGTAAAACTGGAAACTTTTCAAAAAAACTGGGCATAAGTGGCCATGGGTTTGGTGAGTTTAGGAGCCGTTAGATTTTGATTTGAGCTCTGAGGTAAACATGAAATTATTTATCTCGTCAAGAATGAAAAGTTTTATGTTCGCCAAATTTACAAACTAATTCATTTCAAATATGTTTTTAAAATAGTTTTGGTAAGTGGTACAAAGACCACCTTTAAAATGCAAACACCAAAATGTGTTCTAACCTTGTTTAAAATAAAAATATGGTTTCGATAAAATGCTCCCACCTTCCAACGGGGTGATAAGGGGATGGTTTCAATGAACATAATTTTCCCAAAAATCTCATAAGGCAACTAAACAATTTTCAAAATAACACAGTAGAGGTAGCCCGATAGGCTACTACACCAAACAAGCAAAGTAACATGGTAGACTACCTAGTCAACAACGCGCAAGGTAATCGGCCAGTTGGTTGGTCGGTCAACCAGTCAAAGATTGAGTTTGAATTATATAGTGAGGAACGATGATTAAGTTGTCAAGTAGACAACTTAATCAAACAAGATAGAAGTTAGATACCAAAATTCCCAAAGTAAGTCAATTGGGTACCGATGGACCTCAGTACCATACCACGATACAAGTTATAGTCACTAACGATAGCAGTGACCAAAAACGATGTTAATTAATTTTTGGTAATAAATTAATTAGCCATTATTGGATGATTAAACTTACCAAAAGAGAGCAAGTTAGTACCGACAGCAATCGGTACCATACGTTAGTTTCCGCTTTAGTCACTAATGGTGTTAGTGACTCAGCAAAAGTATTAATGAGGTACATTATTGATGACAGGTGGTTACCTATAAGTTGACAAAGGCGAGAGTACAAGTTTGTTTGCAAACTAGATAAGTACAACTCCACCTACAGTATGAGCAAAATGATTTTAAATGATAATTTTTACAGTAGGTTAAGTATGCATATCATGCACAAGTTGTTGTACAGCATGTATAAGAGCATATAGTTTCACAATCGCGTAAATTGATGAAATAACATGTTAGATGCCATACATCCCGATTGCGTAAGAGTAGGGATAGCTTAGTAAAGCATATGGCCAGATCAGATAAACAAGACGAAAATTAATAAGCGTGTCGTACCAGCTTTTTCCGTTGAAAAGGTTTTTCAAGTTAAAGTAAGATGAGATGAGCCTCCATTGATGGCTCTTAAGTTAAGTGATCACAGGTGTTTCCGATGATCTGCACATACTCGATATTGACACATGGGTCTGGAGCTAGACATAGGCAAGAAAAAGAATATTGAAGCATAAATGAGCATAATCGGATCATGCATTGTACACAGTATACATTAGTTATAGTTCATTGTACTTTCAGCTATAGTAGATATGCATTCAGTACTCGATATTTTCTGTTATGCATATAGTATGTGATGTTCTGCATTCAGTGATATGTGTTATTTTGGTATGTGGAATGTTTCAGTGAGATGTGTTGGTTTATGACATGTTTATATGGTTTTGAGTATGTATTATGATTTAAACATGTTTTGCAGACGACATATTGTACTTACTGAGCATAAAGCTCATAGTGTGCATTCATATTGTAGGTAAGCGTCTTATGGCTTAAACATCAATGGGCGATGATGGCGGTAGAGGCGGATGTGATGGCAAGGTTATGGATACCACCACGAGTTTAAACTTCCGCACAGTAAACAGTATATTTGAATAGTATATTTTGGATAGTATCTTATGAGTAGTAATTAGATAAAGAATTTTAAAGTTATGTATGTATGTATAAATGAACTCCCAATGATTTAGACTCTATGTTTTTAAGTATACGTACGTGAATAATAAATATGTCCTAAAAAAATATATATACATCCCTAAAATTATGGTATCTAAGTTAATAAGTTTAAGTAAGTATTAATGGTTGCAAGTGAGTGTAAGTATCAGTATAAGTAGTAGTGTGTAAGTGACGGCCCGGGCCACTCAGGGCTACGGGGCATCACAGGTTTTGTAAAGGATTACGTGAAAGAGTTTAGTTCGTTGATGTTATATATCAAGAACATGTCCGAGGAAGAAAAGCTAGTCAATTTCTTTTCTAGACTTCAGCCTTAGGCTTAAGCTAAATTAAGGAGGCAGAACGTGAAGGATCTGCCTATGGTTATCGCGGCTGTGGATAGCTTGATTGATTGCAAGCTTAGTATGTCTTCATCTAACATGGACAAGAGGAAGTCCAAGGAAGACGACGAGACCAAGAAGTCTGGCAAAGAGGGAAACAAAGACAAGAAAAAAAAGAAAGATGGCTCGAAATCGAAGGCGACGTACCAACCACAGGGCAATAAGACCTCAGGTGGCTGCTTTTTTTTACGATGGCCCTCATCGGGCGAGAGACTATCCTAGGAAGGAGAAACTTTCAGCCCTTATTGCTCAGTCTGATAACGAGGCGGATGGTAGCAATCTAAGGGTGAACCTGCTACAGTTGCTTAACACAATTATAGGAGACAAGCAGATCTTGCACAAAGGACTAACTTACCTGAACATGAAGGTGAATGGACACACAGTGCGAGTAATGTTGGACATGGGAGTAACCAATAACTTTATCTTGGAATGGAAGATGGGTGAGCTGGATTGACCGTCTCCAAGAGCTCAAGTAAGATCAAGGCTATGAATGCCGGTGCACAACCGATCCAAGTTATGGCTACTTCATCCCTTAAGGTTGGTGATTGGGAGTGGGAGTGTTGCTTTATGGCAGTTCCCTTAGATGATTTTGATCTAATCCATGGTATTAAGTTCTTCGTCAAAGCGAAAGCCATGGTCGTGCCATACTTGTGTGAGTTTTTTATAAAGGATAAAGCCCAGTCGTGCTTTATTAAGATGGAATTCGATGGCCCGAAGGAGAAGCCATTGTTGTAGTCAGCCAACCAGCTTAAGTTAGGATTGAAATGGGGTGAGACAACCATGCTTGCTGCCTTGATCGAGATCAAGCCAGACCACGTGGTTGAGGTGCCAGACAATGTTGCTACTGTCCTGAAAGAGTTTGGTGATGTGATACCACCGGAATTGCCTAAGGTATTAACTCCACATAGAAATATTGATCATAAAATTGATCTTGAACCAGGTGTGAGACCCCCTGCTAGAGCCCGGTATCGAATGGAGCCACGGGAGTTGGCAGAGCCACGGAAACAGTTGGATGAGCTGATTAAGGCAAGATACTTGCAACCATCGAAGGCCCCATACAGTGTACTTGTTTTGTTCCAGAAGAAGTAGGACGGTTCCTTTTGAATGTGCATGGATTATCATGCATTGAATAAGGTTACAGTGAAGAACAAATACCCCGTCCCTAATGTAGCTGATTTGTTCGATCAACTATCAAAGGCAACATACTTCACCAAGTTGGACTTGCATTCGAGTTATTAGCAGGTCCGCATTGCTGAGGAAGATGAGGAAAAAAGGGCAATGGTTACGAGGTATGACTTGTTTGAATTCCTAGCAATGCCTTTCGATCTTACAATGCTCCCGCTATGTTTTGTAGCCTTATGAATGATGTGTTGTATGAGTTTCTAGATAGCTTTGTTGTTGTGTATTTGGATGACATTGTGGTGTACAGTAAGTCCCTTGGGTAGCATGTGGACCATCTGAGGAAGGTATTCTCAAAGCTAAGGGAAAGCTCATTGTATGTCAAAAAGGAAAAATGTGAGTTTTATGTGCAGGAAATTCTGTTCCTGGGGCACAAGATCTGTAAAGGGCAGATCGAGATGAATCAATGGAAGATTTAAGCAATTGTTGAGTGGCTTACCCCGACTAAGGTGACCAAGCTACATTCGTTTCTAGGCTTGGCTAACTACTATAGGTGATTTAATAAGGGATATTTGAAGAAAGTGAGTCTTCTTACTGACTTGCTAAAGAAAGATAAGCCGTGGGTCTGGACAATAGACTGCCAGGAAGCATTCAAAGGTGTCAGGGTTGTTGTGACCTCTGAACCAGTGTTGCAACTACCTGTGTTTGAGTTGCCTTTTGAAGTGCATACCGATGTGTCCAATAGAGATATTGGTAGCATGCTAGTCCAGGAGGGACACCCTATCTTATATAAGAGTCGAAAATTGAAAGATGTTAAGTAGAGGTATTCTGCCCACAAGAAAAAGATGGTGGTTATAGTGCATTATTTAGACGTCTGGAAGCACTACTTGCTCGGGACCAAGTTCGTTGTGGTGATGGACAATGTGGCCAACATGTATTTCAAGTCTCAGAAGAAACTCTCACCCAAGCAAGCTTGTTGGCAAGAGTTTCTCGTGGAATTCAACTTCACGTGGCTGTATAGACCAGGTCATGAGAATCAAGTGGCAGACTCACTCAGTCGTAAAGAGGTACAATCTTTTGTGGCTTCTTTAACTATTATGCAATTTGATTTTCTTGATAAAATCAGGCTAGCCGCAGAGGCAAACTCTACTTACTGCTAGTTGAAGAAACAAGTCCAAGAGGGACTAGTTCAGAAATATTGGGTCAAGGATGGTCTGTTGTATGCTCGAGGAGGCAAACTGTTTGTCCCTAAGGGCGGGGGACTTAGACATGACCTGTTGAAGGAGACCCATAACCCATAGTGGGCTGGCTATCCGGGTGTGGAATGCATGCTAGTCTTAGTGTCGAGACATACTTCTAGCTGAAGATAGAGGAGGACATTGAGCTATATGTTCGCACATGTCTGGTGTGCCAACTAGACAAGACTAAGAAGAAGAAGCAAGCTGATCTTCTTCAACCTATCTATCCCCGTGAGACCATAGGTGTCAGTTTCCACGTATTTCATTGGAAGATTGCCGGAGGTGAACAAGGTGAGTTCCATATAAGTGGTGGTAGATTGCTTTTCAAAGTATGCGGTGTTCATGGCAGCACTTTATGCATGTTCTGTAAGTATCACTGCCGAGTTTTCTTTCAAACACGTGGTAAAGGTGTTTGGCATGCTGCGGGACAAAGTCAGTGATCGAGATGGTCGGTTTACTTGTAAATTCTGGACCATTCTTGTTAAACTAATGGGTTTGGAGTTGAAGTTTTCTACAACCAATCATCTGAAAACCGATGGTCAGACGGAATAGATGAATGCACTACTAGAGGAGTACTTGCGACACTATGTGATGGCAAGTCAGCACAATTGGGCGAATTTAATTGATGTAGCCCAATTCTGTTATAATCTTCATAAGTCCTCTACAACAAGTTTGAGCCCTTCTGAGCTAGTTCTAGGGCATCAACCTTTGACGCCTTTAGAGGTGGCCAAGTGGAAATCTCAAGGGGAATGTTCAGTAGTATATCGCTTTGCTTGTGATAAGCATAAGTTGATCTAGCAAGCACGAGATAGTTTGGCAAAGGTGCAGAGACGGATGAAGAAGTATGCTGATCAACATAGATAGTCATTAGAGTTTGAAGAGGGGGACAGGGTGCTATTAAAGCTGACCTATAGATTTGGAAGAAGGTAATTGATGGATGCTATCATAAATGCTTGGTCCAAAGGTATGATGGACCTTTTCGTGTTTTGCAGTGTGTAGGTACCATGGCGTACCAACTGCAGTTGCCCGAAAGAATGAAGATACATCCCACTTTCCACAGGAGTTTCTTGAAGCCGTATCATGAAGATGCTACATGGAAACAAGGAAAGCAGGCACCTCTTATCGTGAGAACGGAGTTCAATAAGAAGATGGTAAAGATCTTGGACCATCAAACCCAAGGTGCCAGCAAGAAGAATCGGAGGACTGATTTCCTTGTGCAATGGGCAAATGACGACGAGGCTATGTGGGAAAGAGATATGACTTTATGGCAGTTTGAAGATCAGGTGAAGGCATATTTCGAAACCCTCCCGATAAGGACGTCGGCTTTATTTGGCAGTGGTGGGTTTGTTAGCACTACATGATCCTTAACCCGGGCCTGTGCACAAGTGTGCAAGCCCGCATAGGCCATGCCTTGGGTGGCGCATGGCCAAGCCTTTGATGAGTGGCAGAGGTGGTGCATGGCATGGACGAGAGACCAGCATGCATGTACAGCTAGGTTGGCTAAGACAAGGGGCAAGAAAAGTGGGCTTAGGTGATAGCTAAGCCTCAACTAGACGGTTTCAAGATTTGTGGGCATGTGCAATGGCTATATGGCTCGCTGACAGGCCATGTGGGTGAGACCAACCATGATCTGCATAGGGCGTAAGCACCAACGACTAGTTGGCTGATCGTGGGCTTTCCAAGAAGTTGGTAGGCGTGAGATACGTGGGGACGGTTAGGTGATGGCCGTTCCAGTAAGCTAAGCACGTGGGCCATGATCAGTGATCACGAAGACATGTTGAGTGGGCACGTGGCCCATGTTCGAGAAAGGCAGCGCTTGGATGATCAAGTGGCAGCATGCATGGGCTGTTGACCAAGTCTAGTGACAGTTGGGCACCGATATGGGTGTAGTAGGCTGAGCATGCACTAGTTAGTCCCATTAGTTAACCTTAGTGGCTTGGGGGGGGTCAACCACAATTGTCCCTTGTATTTTGTGTATAAATTGCCAAGGCCTTGAGACACCAACCCAGGCAATGAGCGAGTAAGCAAGCTGCGAGTGTTGTGGTGATCTGAGAGTGAGGTAAAGCTATTGTATTCCTTTTTTGGAGAGTAATAAAAAGTTTAGAAGTGATTTTTTGTAATTTGGTTGTGTGCTTACTATATCACATATTGCTTACTAGACTATTGTTTTCAGTGTTTAACTTTGGCCGAGTGGTAGTTGGTATTAGAGCCCTGGGTTGTAAAAACCTGTGAAGATGAACGAGATTCGGGAACAGCTTATTCGAATCAAGGACTTCCTTGGAGCCCCTCAAATGGATGATGTGGTGACCCTTGCTATTCAGGTGGAACGAGTAACCATTAAAGTTGCGAACTTGAACTCGGTGCTAGTTAAGATGGTGCGAGATATTGAAGAGAAATTCTCAGCTATGATGCAGGACTTCATCACGTTGGTAGACTCCGTGAAGGAAAAATTCAAGATATTGGAGGAAGAGATAAGCCTCCTTAAGAGGGCTGTGGCGGGTACCTTTACTAGCAACGATGGTGGGGCAGTTTATCTAAACTCAAGGTCCCAGAACCGAAGTCATTTAATGGCAATCGGAACGCAAAGGAATTGGAGAATTTCTTGTGGGATATGGAGCAGTACTTCAAGGCTACTTGAGTGACGGAGAATGAACAAATGACCATCACCAGCATGCATCTTACCAGTGATGCCAAGCTATAGTGGCGGACGCACTTGGATGATGATGCAAATGCTGGCAGACCCCAAATCAAGACAGTTGAAGCATTAAAAAAGGAATTGAAGGATCAGTTCCTACCCTTGAACTCAGTGTGGGTGGCAACGAAAGCTTTGAAGAAGCTGAAATACACGGGTTCTGTAAAGGACTATATGAAAGAGTTTAGTTCATTGATGTTGGATATAAAGAACATGTCCAAGGAAGATATGCTATTTAATTTCTTCTCGGGACTCAACCTTGTGCTTAGGCTAAATTAAGGAGGCAGAACGTGAAGGACCTACCTACGGCTATCGCAATTATGAATAGCTTGATCGATTACAAGCTCGATACATCTTCATCTAACATAGACAAGAGGAAGTCCAAGGAAGATGGTAAGACCAAGAAGTCTGGCAAAGAGGGAAAGAAAGACAAGAAAAAGAAGAAAGATGGCTCGAAGTCGAAGGCGGTGGGCCAACCAAAAGGTAATAAGACCTCGGGTGGTTGCTTTCTTTGCGATGGCCCTCATCGGGTGAGAAACTGCCTGAGGAAAGAGAAACTTTCAGCCTTTATTGCTCAAGAAGGGTCCGATAGTGAGGCGGATAGTGGCAATCCAAGGGTGAACCCACTGCAGTTTCTTAACGTGATTATAGGAGATAAGCAGATCTCGCATAAAGGACTGATGGACTCGAATGTGATGGTGAATAGACACACGATGCAAGCCATGTTGGACAAGGGAGCAACTAACAACTTTGTCTCAGATTAGAAGATAGGCAAGCTTGGATTGACTATCTCCAAGAGCTCGAGTAAGATCACAGCTGTGAACTCCGGTGCATAATTGATCCAAGGTATGGTTACTTCGTCCCTTAAGGTTAGTGATTGGGAGCAGGAATGTTGCTTTATGGTAGTTCTCTTGGATGATTTTGATCTAATCCTTAGTATTGAGTTCTTCGTCAAAGCAAAAGCCATGGTCGTGCCACACTTGTGTAAGTTGTTTATAAAGGATAAAGCCTAGCCGTGCTTTATTAAGATGGAATTCGATGGCCCGAAGGAGAAGCCGTTGTTGTAGTCGGCCAACCAACTTAAGTAAAGATTGAAACGGGGTGAGACAACCATGCGTACTGCCTTGATCGAGATCAAGCTAGACCACATGGTTGAGGTGCCTGACAATGTTGCTACGATCCTGAAAGAGTTTAGTGATGTGATACCACCGGAATTGCCTAGGTATTAACTTCACATAGAAATATTGATCATAAAATTGATCTTGAACCAGGTGTGAGACCCCCTACTAGAGTCCCGTATCGAATGGAGCCGCGAGAGTTGGCAGAGCTACAAAAACAGCTGGATGAGCTGATTAAGGCAGGATACTTGCAACCATCGAAGGCCCCGTACAATACACTTGTTTTGTTCCAGAAGAAGCAGGACGGTTCCCTTCGAATGTGCGTGGATTATCGTGCATTGAATAAGGTTACAGTGAAGAACAAATACCCCATCCCTAATGTAGCTGATTTGTTCGATCGACTATCAAAGGCAACGTACTTCACCAAGTTGGACTTGCATTCCGGTTATTGGCAGGTCCACATTGCTGAGGGAGATGAGGCAAAAACGGCAATGGTTACTAGGTATGGCTCGTTTGAACTCCTAGTAATGCCATTTGGTCTTACTAACGCCCCTGCTATATTTTGTAACCTTATGAATGATGTGTTGTATGAGTTTCTGGATAGCTTGGTTGTTGTGTATTTGGATGACATTGTGGTGTACAGTGAGTCCCTTGGGCAGCATGTGGACCATCTGAGGAAGGTATTCTCAAAGTTAAAGGAAAACTCATTGTATGTCAAAAAGGAAAAATGTGAGTTTTGTGTACAAGAAATTCTATATTTGGCACACAAGATCTGTAGAGGGCAGATCGAGATGGATCAGTGGAATATTCAAGCCATTATTGAGTGGCTTGCCCCGACTAAGGTGACCGAGCTACATTCATTTTTAGGCTTGGCTAACTACTACAGGCGGTTTATCAAGGGCTATTTGAATAAAGTGAGTCCTCTTACTGACTTACTGAAGAAAGATAAGCCGTGGGTCTGGACAGTAGACTGCCAGGAAGTGTTCAAAGGTGTCAAGGCTATTGTGACCTCTGAACCAGTGTTACGGCTGCCTGTGTTTGAGTTGCCTTTCAAAGTACATATCGATGCATTTGACAAAGCTATTGGTGGGGTGCTGGTCCAGGAGGGACAACTTATCTCATATGAGAGCTGAAAATTGAAAGATGTTGCGCAGAGGTATTCTACCCATAAGAAAGAGATGTTGGCTGTGGTGCATTGTTTGGAAGTCTGGAAGCACTACTTGCTCGAGACCAAATTCGTTGTGGTGATGGACAATATGGTCAACATGTACTTTAAGTCTCAGAAGAAACTCTCACCAAGCAAGCTCGTTGGCAAGAGTTTCTCGCGGAATTCGACTTTACATGGCTGCATAGACGTTGTCGTGAGAATCAAGTGGCAGATGCACTCAATCGTAAAGAGGTACAATCTATTATGGCTTCTCTAACCATTGTGCAATCTGATTTTCTTGATAAAATCAGGCTACAGTAGAGGCAGGTTCTACTTACTGCCAGTTGAAGAAACAAGTCAAAAAGGGACTAGTTCTGAAATATTAGGTTGAGGACAGTCTATTGTATGCTCGAGGAGGCAGACTGTTTGTCCATAAGGGTGGGGGACTTAGACGTGACCTGTTGAAGGAGACCCATGATCCACAGTGGACTGGCCATCCGGGTGTGGAACGCATGCTAGCCTTAGTGTCAAGACACTGCTTTTAGCCGAAGATGGAGGAGGACATTAACCTATATGTCTGCAGATGCCTGGTGTGTCAACTAGACAGACCGAGAAGAAAAAGCAAGCTGGTCTTTTTTAGCCCCTACCTATCCCCGAGAGACCATTGATGTCGATTTCCATAGATTTCATTAGAGGATTGCTGGAGGTGAATGGGGTGAGTTCTATATTGGTAGTGGTCGATTGTTTTTCAAAGTATGCAGTGTTCATGGCAACACTTTATGCATGTTTTACAAATATAGCTGCCAAGTTATCTTTTAAACACATGGTAAAGGTATTTGGCATGCTGTGGGACATAGTCAGTGATCGAGATGCTCGAGGTACTAGTAAATTTTGGACCATTCTTTTTGAACTAATAGGTTCGAAATTGAAATTTTCTACAGCTAATCATTCGTAAACTGATGGTCAGATGAAGTGGATAAATGCGCTATTGGAGGAGTAGGTGCGACATTATGTGATGGCAAGTCAGCGTATTTGGACGGATTTATTTGATGTGGCCCAGTTCTATTATAATCTTCACAAGTCCTCTACAGCAGGTTTGAGCCCTTCGGAGCTAGCATTGGGGCATCAACCTTTGATGCCTTTAGAGGTGGCCAAGTAGAAATCTCAAGGGGAATGTCCGATGGCATATCGCTTTGCTCGCGATAAGCATGAGTTGATCAAGTAAGTGCGAGATAGTTTGGCAAAGGCACAGAGACGGATGATGAAGTATGCTGATTAGCATAGACGGTCATTAAAGTTCCAGGAGGGGGATAAGGTGTTGTTAAAGCTAACCCTGCAGATTTAGAAGAAACTGACTGACTGGCATTATCATAAGGGCTTGGTCTAAAGGTATGATGGACCCTTTCATGTTTTGCAGTGTGTAGGTAACATGGCGTACCGGCTGTGGTTGTCCGAAAGAATGAAGATACATCCCACTTTCCACGTGAGTTTCTTGAAGCTGTATCAGGAAAATGCTACATGGTAACAAGGAAAGTAGGCACCTTCTGTCGTGAGAACGGAGTTCAATAAGAAGATGGTGAAGATCCTAGACCATCGAACCCAAGGTGCCAGTAGGAAAAATTGAAAGATCGATTATCTTGTGTAATAGGCAGACGATAATGAGGCTATGTGGGAAAGAGATGTCACTTTGTGGCAATTTGAAGATCAGGTGAAGACATATTTGGAAACCCTCCTGAGGAGGACGTCGGCTTCATCTAGCAAGGGTGGGTTTGTTAGCACTAGATGATCCTTAACCGGGGCCTATCCGTGAATGTGGAGGCCTGCATAGGCCATGCCTTGGGTAGGGTATGCCCAAACCTCTGATGTGCAACAAAGGTGGTGCATGGCATGGGTGACAGACCAATATGCATGTGCCACCAGGTTAGCTAAGACAAAGGGTGAGAAAAGCGGGCTTAGGCGACAACTAAGCCTCAACCAGATGATTTCAGGATTTGTGGGCATGCACAACGGGTATGTGGCTCGCTGGCAAGCCATGTGGGCGTGACCAGCCATGATCTGCGTTTGGCACAAGCACCAACGGCTAGTTGGCTAACCGTGGGCTTTACAGGTAGTTGGTAGGCGCAAGATACATGGGGACAGTTCGATAGTGGCCATTCTAGCAAGCCAAGCACGTGGGCCATGGTCAGTGACCACGAAGACGTGTCGAGTAAGCACGTGGCCCACGTATGAGGAAGGCGATGCCTAGATGACCAAGTGGCAGCATGCATGAGCTATTGACTAATTCTAGTGGCAGTTGGGCGCGAACATGGGTATAGTGTGCTGAGCACGCACTAGTTAGTCCCATTAGTTCACCCTAGTGGCTTGGGGGTGTCAGCCACAATTGTCCCTTATATTTTGTGTATAAATAGCCAAGGCCTTGAGACACCAACCCAGGTAGTAAGCGAGTAAGCAAGCTACGAGTATTGTGGTGATCTGAGAGCGAGGCAAAGCTATTGTATTCCTTTTTGTGAGAGTGATAAAAAGGTTGGAAGCGAGTTTCCATAATTTGGTTGTATGCTTACTATATTGGATCATCGTAGGAAAAACAAACACTTGGGTAGACTGACTAGGTTTGAATGAGTTAGTGCCACACAAGGCTATTGTTTTTGATGTTTAACTTTGGCCATGTAACAACCTATTAGTTTAAAAAGAATGGTCCAGAATTTACCAGTAAACTGAGCATCTCGATCACTGACTATGTCCTGCGGCACACCAAACACCTTCACCACGTGTTTGAAAAACAACTCGGTAGCCATACTTGCTGAACATGCATAAGGTGCTGCCATGAACACCGCATACTTTGAAAAGCGATCTACCACCACAAATATGGAACTCACCCTGTTCACCTCCGGTAATCCTCCAATGAAATCCGTGGAAACCGACACCCATGGTTTCTCAGGGATAGGTAGGGGCTGAGGAAGACCAGCTTGCTTCTTCTTTTCAGTCTTGTCTAGTTGACACACCAGACATGTGCAGACATACAGCTCAATGTCCTCCTCTATCTTCGGCCAGAAGTAGTGTCTCGACACTAAAGCTAGCATACATTCCACACCTGGATGGCCAGCCCACTGTGAGTCATGGGTCTCCTTCAACACGTCACGTCTAAGTACCCCATCCTTAGGGATAAATAGTTTGCCTCCTCGAGCATACAACAGGCTATCTTCAACCCAATATTTCTAAACTAGTCCCTCTTAGACTTATTTCTTTAACTGGCAGTAAGTAGAGTCTGCCTCTACTGCCAACCTGATTTTATCAAGAAAATCAGATTGCACAATAGATAGAGAAGCCATGAAAGATTGTACCTCTTTATGACTGAGTGTGTTTGCCACTTGATTCTCACGATCGAGTCTATGCAGCCACGTGAAGTTGAATTCCATAAGAAACTCTTGCCAACGGGCCTACTTAGGTGAGAGTTTCTTCTATGACTTGAAGTACATGTTGGCCACATTGTCTGTCACCACAACAAACTTGGTCTTAAGCAAGTAGTGCTTCCAGACTTCCAAACAATGCACCACAGCCACCGTCTCTTTCGAGTGGGTAAAATACCTCTGCTCAACATATTTTAATTTTCTGCTCTCATATGCAATAGGGTGTCCCTCCTAGACCAACACCTCACCAATAGCTCTATCAGACGCATCAGTGTGCACTTCGAAAGGCAACTCAAACACAGGCAGCCGTAACACTAGTTCAAAGGTCACAGCAGCCCTGACACCTTTGAACATTTCCTAGCAGTCTATTGTCCAGATCCATGGCTTATCTTTCTTCAATAAGTCAGTGAGAGGACTCACTTTCTTGGAATATCCTTGGATAAACCACCTGTAGTAGTTAGCCAAGCCTAGAAACGAACATAGCTCAATCACCTTAGTTGGGGCAAGCCATTCAACAATGGCTTTAATCTTCCGTTGATCCATCTTGATCTGCCCTCTACAGATCTTGTGCCCCAGGAACAGAATTTCCTGCATACAAAATTCATATTTTTTCTTTTTAACATACAATGAGTTTTCCCTCAGCTTCGAGAATACCTTCCTCAGATGGTTCACATGCTGCCCAAGGGACTCACTATATACCATGATGTCATCCAAATACATAACAACAAATCTATCCAAAAACTCATACAACCCATCATTCATAAGGTTATAATACGTAGCAAGGGCACTAGTAAGACCGAAAGGCATTACTAAGAATTCAAATGAGCCATACCTAGTAACCATTGTCGTTTTTGCCTCATCTCCCTCGGCAATGCTGACCTGCCAATAACTCAGATGCAAATCCAACTTGGTGAAGTGCGTTACCTTTAACAGTCGGTCAAACAAATCAATTACATTAGGGATAAGGTATTTGTTCTTCACCGTAACCTTATTCAATGCACGATAATCCACGCATATTCGAAGGGAATTGTCCTGCTTCTTCTAGAACAAAATAGGTGCATCATACAGGGCCTTCGATGGTTGCAAGTATCCTACCTCAATCAGCTCATCCAACTACTTCCGCAGCTCTGCCGACTCCCGTGGCGCCATTCGATAAGGGGCTCTAGCAAGGGGTTTTGCACCTGGTTCAAGATTAATTTTATGATCAATATTTCTACGTGGAGATAATACCTTAGGCAATTCTTATGGCATCACATCACTGAAC
This sequence comes from Antiaris toxicaria, assembly GCA_035233585.1. Taxonomy (NCBI): domain Eukaryota; kingdom Viridiplantae; phylum Streptophyta; class Magnoliopsida; order Rosales; family Moraceae; genus Antiaris; species Antiaris toxicaria. The sequence continues at coordinate 19,977,319 of CP141155.1, read as the reverse complement.
TCTTTCAGGACTATAGAAACATCGTCAGGCACCTTAACCATTTAGTCTGGCTTGATCTCGATTAAGGCAATAAGCATGGTTGTCTCACACCATTTCAATCCTGACTTAAGCTGGTTGGCCTACTGCAACAATGGTTTCTCCTTCGGGCCACCAAATTTCATCTTAATAAAGCATGGCTGGGCTTCATCCTAGATAAATAACCCACACAAGAGTGGCACGGCAATGACTTTCACTTTGACAAAGAACTCAATACCAAGGATTAGATCAAAATCATCTAAGGTAACCGCCATAAAGCAATACTTCTGCTCCCAATCACCAACCTTAAGGGAAAAAGTAGTCATACATTGAGTCAGTTATGCACCGAAGTTCATAGCCTTAATCTTACTTGAGCTCTTGGAGACGGTCAATCTAAGCTCAACCATCTTCTGTTCTTAGACAAAGTTGTTGGTTGCTTCCGTGTCCAACATGGCTCAAACTGTGTGTCCATTCACCATCACATTCAAGTATATCAGCCCTTTATGCGAGATCTGCTTGTCTCCTACAATCACGTTAAGCAACTGCAGTGGGTTCACCCTCGGATTGCTACCATCCACTTCATTATTAGAACCTTCTTCAGCAATAAGGGCTAAAAATTTCTTCTTCCTCAGGCAGTCTCTCGCCTGATGAGGGCCATCGTAAAGAAAGCAGCCACTTGAGGTCTTACTACCTTGCGGTTCATCCATCGCCTTCGACTTCAAGCCATCTTTCTTCTTTTTCTTGTCTTTCTTTCCCTCTTTGCTGGACTTGTTGGTCTTGCTGTCTTCCTTGGACTTCCTCTTATCCGTGTTAGATAAAGACGCACCGAGCTTGTAATCGATCGAGCTATCCATAACCGCGATAACCATAGGCAAGTCCTTCACGTTCTGCCTCCTTAATTCAGCTTGAGCCCAAAGCTAAAGTATCGAGAAGAAATTGAACAACTTATCTTCCTTAGACATATTCTTGATATCCAACATCAACGAACTAAACTCTTTCATGTAGTCCCTTACGAAACCCTTGTGTTTCACCTTCTTCAAAGCTTCCCTTGCCACCCACACTGAGTTCAAGGCAGGAACTGATCCTTCAATTCCTTTTTCAATACTTCGAATGTTTTTGATTCGTTTTTAAGACCTGGATCATCGTCCAAGCATGTCCGCCACCACAACTTGGCATCACTGATAAGATACATGCTGGTGATGGTCGCTTGTTCATTCTTTACCACTCGAGCAGCCTTGAAGTACTATTCTATATTCCACAAGAAATTCTCTAATTCCTTCATGTTCTGATTTCCATTGAATGACTTTCGTTCTGAGACCTTGGGTTTGGATGAACTAGCCCTACCATCGTTCTTGGTAAAGGTGCCCACCACAGCCCTCTTAAGGAGGCTTATCTCTTCCTCCAATATCTTGGATTTTTCCTTCACAAAGCCCACCAACGTGATAAAGTCCTGTGTCATAGCTGATAACTTCTCTTTAATATCTCACACCATCTCAACCTACACTGAGTTCAAGTTCGCAACTTCGGTGGTTACCCGGTCCACCTGAACAGCAAGGATCACCACATCATCCGTTTGAAGGGCTCCAAGGAAGTCCTCGATTCGAGTAAGCCATTCCCGAATCGAGTTCATCTTTACAGGATTTTACAACCCAGGGCTCTGATACTGACTGTCACACGGCCAAAGTTAAACACCGAAAACAATAGCCTTGTGAGGCACTAAGTCACTCAAACCTAGTCAGTTTACCCAAGTGTTTGTTTTTCCCATTATGATTCGATATAGTAAGCACACAACCAAATTATGGAAACTTGCTTCCAGCCTTTTTATTACTCTTATAAAAAGGAATACAATAGCTTTGCCTCGTTCTCGGATCACGACAATGCTCGCAACTTGCTTACTCACTCACTGCCTCAGTTGGTGTCTCAAGGCCTCGGCTATTTATACACAAAATACAAGGGACAATCGTGGCTGAATCCCCCAAGCCTCTAGGGTCAACTAACGGGACTAACTAGTGTGTCCTCAGCCCACTACACCCATGTCTATGCCCAACTATCACTAGACTTGGTCAACAGCCCGTGCATGCTGCCACCTAGTCATCTAGGCACCGCCTTCTTTAGATGTGGGCCATGTGCCCATTCAACACATCTTCGTGGTCACTGATCATGGCTCATATGCTTGGCTTGCTGGAACGGGCACCACTCAACCGTCCCCACATATCCCGTGCCTACCAACTGCCTGGAAAGCCCACAATTAGCCAACTAGCCATTGGTGCTTGTGCCCTACGCAGAACATGGCTGGTCTCACCCACATGGCCTGCCAACGAGCCACACAGCCATCGCACATGGCCATAAATCTCTGAACCATTTGGTTGAGGCTTAGGTGTCACTTAAGCCCACTTTTCTCATCCCTTGTCTTAGCCAACCTGGCTGCACGTGCAAGCTGGTCTCTCACCCATGCCATGCACCACCTCTACCAGTCATCAGAGGCTTGGCCATGCCCTACCTAAGGCATGGCCTACGCGGGCCTACACACTCGTGCACAGGCCCAGGATAAGGATCATTTGGTGCTAACATACTTGAACAGTAAGAATGTGTAGATGTATATGGACCCTTAAATGTCCTAGCAAGAGGTGGATATGAATATTTCGTCACATTTATTGATGATTATTCAAGATATGGTTACACCTACTTAATGCAAAAGAAATCTGAAACTTTTCGGTGTTTAAGGAATTCAAGGCTGAAGTGGAAAAGTAATTAGGTAAGGAAATCAAGATGCTTCGATTGGATCGAAGTGGTGAATATCTAAATATAGAATTCATTGATTACTTGATTAAGAATGGTATTCTATCTCAGCTTACCGTACTAGGAACACCACAACAAAATGGTGTTGTCGAAAGAAGAAATCGAACTATACGAATGATTTCAAACCTGGAAGCAAGTGGTAATAGAGGAGTTACTTTTCGATCAGATCGGACCACAACTGACAAGAGTTGTCAAACGTCAAAAGCAAAAGATCATAACACCTGATCATAATCAAGTGCAACCTCGTCATAGTGGGAGGGAAATAAGATTACCTACTCATTTCCAAGGAGAAGCACAACTCATCGCTGCTGACGATAGAGTAGAAGATCCTTTGGCTTACAAGTCAGCCATGGATGATTATGATAAGGAGAAATGGATTGAAACAATGAAACTTGAGATGGATTCGATGTATTCCAACCGTCCTCTACCCAGATGCTATTAAATGTGAGATAAGATAAGATGAAGATTGAAATTTAAACTTCAGATAGCAGTCAGAAAACAACTACCTTGTAATCTTTGTTGAATATAAATGCTGGATTCCGGTGGCTGAAATAATGTAGGACTTTAGATGACAGTCAAAAAGTGAATGCCATGAACATAAATTTTTCGTATTTTTTTTATTAAATCTTCAATTTTATTTTTTTAATTAAATCAATATTTTTAGTGACAAATATAATCCATTTATATATATACATGAAATAAGAAATTTTCATAGAAATTAAAAAATAGAATTTTGCATTTGATTAATATTGTAAATAACATACTACATATAGCGAAGAAAATCAAATCCAGACTTCTATTTAAAAATCATTGAAAAATTAAAAACGTTATAAATCTACTTAAAGCTAATTCTCTAGAAATTAAAATCCTAAAAACTCAGTCATTAAAAAAATATATATAAATTATAAAGTACGACAATTATATTCTATATAGATAATGAGATGCTTTCTGCTCATTCACTTCGAACTTCATTCATATCTTCTTATGTATAAGTTTGTTTGTTGAAAAATTACACGCGAAGAAAGAACTATTTGTTAAACTCACATTTAAGTTGATCTTAAAGACAATTTAGCATAATAAAGTTTTATTATTATCTAATTTTCTATCATGTGAATAGCACCAAAGGAAGAATCAATGAGTTATTCCATATAATGAAAGAAAGCTCATATAATTTCACACATATATATAGATTGATTAGGATGATCTTGTTTGTCCTATTTAACTTTTTTTTTTTTTTCCATCCTTTTTCTTTTTGTATATAGTATATACAATGGCATAGACCTGTAAATAAAAACAAGATCAATACATACACGCCCAACAACCTACAAGATGCAGCAGAGTACACACAAAAAATGCCAATCATAAGTAAGAAACTAACTCCAAAGGATAGCTCAAGTGGTTAACTAAAAGATAAAGCGTACCTTCAAATCCATGAAAAATTAACTAAAAGATGAAATGCATCAATCTGATTATTATCATTGATAGAACATAAGGACTATTGGGAGACACCATTGCAACGAAGCCATATATTTGATCATAATTATTGGCATAATCAAGATCTTAGGGAAACATTATTGCAACACACACACACACACACACAAAACGAAAACAAATACAGCTGCACATAATCTTTCTGTACAATGAAGAGATTTAAGCGTACCCTGAGGCAGATGCTAAATATAAATGATATGGTAGTGTTTGACTTAATAGTTGTCTTTGGAGTCGATGCCGTCTTTAGAGTCACAAAACAATATGAAGTAATAAAATGGTTAATGTTAAGCGCCAAAAACCTATGACGCAAACTTTTTTTAAATTTTGAAAAATTTGAAACAATGCAAATGAAATGATAATCCAATTTTTAAATTTTAAAAAGCAAAACTTAAAAACCTATGACACTAATAACCTTTTTTCTATCAAAAAGTAAAGAAAAAAACTATAACAATAATCCTAAAAAATTTTTGAATTTTGAATCATGATATATCTAGGATTCACCCTAAAGTATATATAGATTTGAATTTTTTTCCTTAATAAATAAATTCTCGTTCAATTTAAAAAAAGATTCTATTATTTTTGTTTGTTTTTCTTTTTTAACTTTTACTCTTTTTACTTAATTTTAAAGAAAAGTAATTTAAAATATATAGAGATATACGCATCATTTTTCAAAAATTAAACAACGTTTTTTTTTTTTTTTTAAAGAAAGGCAATGAAGTCTCTAAATACTTTTAAAAAAAATTAACGTTTTTTTTTTCAATGAAATTCAACGCTTTTTAGCTTTCCTTTTTTTAATTAAATTATTTTCTAGAAATCTCATCGTTTAAAATTTAGAACTTCTCTACTGATAACATAAAGCACAATTCTTATGACGAATTTATCCTTTTCTTAAAACAAATGATATATTAATTTAAAATGAAATAATACGAAATTGAGATAACTTGATAATTTAAATCAAATATCAATAGTTTATCAAAATAAATAAATATTTTCTTTTTCCAACGCTTTTTAGTTTTCTTTTTAAATAAATATATTAATTTAAGTGTATAATTTCAACACTTTTTTTCAGCGCTTTTTATTTTTTTATTTTTTATTTTCTAAAAATCTCATCATTTAAAATTTAAAACAAAGTGTAACTCCTATAATTAATTTATCTCCTTTTAAAATTTAATTAATTGAAAAGGAATTAGGATCATAATCTAACTCAAAACATACAACAACGAGATTTTAAATTCAAAAACATAATTAAACTCAAAAAAAAATTTTTTTTTTTTGAATTTTCTCTTTCCCATGGAACCTAAGAGAATATCACCGTGCTTTTAGAGAGTAAGTGTTTAACAAATACCATCATAGGAAGTAATACTTCTGTCACTAATAAAATCGCAATATATTAGATGGCGGTCACTATACAATTGCCATCAAATGTAATGGCACCAAATAGAATTGCCAAGAAGTGAGAATTTTAGATGGCAATTGTCAAATGACTGCCATTAAATTAATTTTCATAGACTCTTTGAATGCACTTCATTTTTAACTGTCATTTAATGTGATAAATTCTCACTTACAACTACGTTTCTTTTACCAATTGCAATTAAATATTATATCCAAAATTTCCCACCATTGACAAGTATCAAACATGGCATTTTTTTTCCTTTAAACGCTATCTATTAAGTGCATCCTATTCACCATTTTCTAGTAGTGCCTCTCTCGGATGGGAAGAAAAAGAAGAAGAACAAGAACCCTAGGGAGCCTAAAAAGTCCAAATGCTTCTACTATGGGAAGGTAGGTCAATTCAAAAAGGCTTGCCAGGAATTCCTAGCCGCCAAGAGTAAGGAAGGTAAAGAACTTCATTATTTAGAAGCGTATTTGGTGGAAGAATCGAAAGACACTTGGGTCAGTGATTCGAGTGCCACTAATCATATTTATATTTCTTTGTAGGGGTTCGTAGAAACAAGAAGTCTACATGATAGGAGCCTCTCGTTGCAGACAGGAGACGGTAGCTTGGTGGTAGCTGAAGTAGTGGGAGATGTTTATCTTAATTTTGATTAGTTTAGGATTATTTTATTAAAAGACTGTTTTTATGTTCCTAATTTTAGAAGGAACCTTATATTAATAGCTCATTTAATGAGAGATTCTTATTTAGTTTCTTTTACTAAAAGAGTTGATATTCGTAAAAATAAGTCTTTTATCTGTTATGGATGGAAACCTATAATTGATCAAACCAAAGATGTACTCACTGCTTGACACCGAATTAACAAATAACTATAAAAAGTTAAATGTTTCTCACTCTAACAAAGCGTATCTTTGGCATTTAAGACCTAATCATATTAATCAGAATAGAATTCAAACATTAGTGAAGGACGGTTCTTTGGAATATTTGAAGGAGATATGTCTTCCTCAATATGAGTCTTGTCTTGAGGGTAAGATGACTAAGAGGTCTGTTAGAGCTAAGAGTATTAGGGCTCAAGAACTCTTAGAAATTATGCACATCGGTATATATGGCCCTATAAACGTCATAGCATGAGGAGGGTTTGACTATTATGTCTCCTTTATAGATGATTACTTGAGGTATGGATATATGTACCTGATGCATCGCAAGAGTGAAATCTTTGACAAGTTCAAAAAAGTATCGTACAGAAGTGGAGAAGCAATTGGGTAAATCCATAAAGACACTTTAATCTGATCGAGGTGGTGAATACTTCTTCGATGAATTTCTAGGACATCTTGTAGAGAATGAGATATTATCCCAATTGACTACACCTAGTACTCCACAATAGAATGGTATAGCCGAAAGGAGAAATAGGATCTTACTGGATGTGGTACGGTCCATGATGAGTTATTTAATGCTGCCGTTATCATTTTGGGAATATGCATTACAAACGACTTGCTATATTCTGAACCAAGTTCTAAGTAAATCAATTCTTAAGACTCTGTATGAATTGTGGCATCGCAGGAAGCCCTCTCTTAGACATATGAGAATATAGGACTGCCCAGCATATATACTAGATGGGGATGTAAAGAAGTTGGAACTAAGTTCAGAATTGTACATGTTTGTAAGGTATCCTAAGGGAACTAAGGGAGGTCTGTTCTATAACCTGAAGGAACAAAAAGTTATTGTATCAACCCATGCGACATTCTTAGAAGAAAGTCACAAGAATGACTTTAAGTCTCGAAGCAAAGTGGTGCTAGAGTAGTTATCAGATGATAGAACTGCTCCACAGGTTTCGGTCTTGGACAAAAGTCTAAGTTCTAGTGAAAGACTTGCAGATGATCAACAGTTTAGGATGCTTCGTCGTAGGAGGAGGGTTTCAAGGAAACCTAATTTCTTCATATATGATGCTGAGGTATACCAGGCTGAGACTCATGAACATGAGCATGATCCGATCACTTATAATAAAGCTATAAATGATGTTGATTCTAAATCTTGGGAATATGCTATGAACAATGAGATGGATTTTATGAAATCTAACTCTGTTTGGGAACTTATGGATCTACCGGATGCGATAAAATCCATTGGATACAAGTGGGTCTACAAAAGGAAGAAGGATGCAAAAGGGAGAGTTAAAACTTTCAAGGCTAGATTTGTGTCAAAGGGATACACGCAAAAGGCTGGAATCGATTACGATGAAACCTTTTTGCCTGTTGTTATATTGAAGTCTATCCGTATTCTTCTATCTGTTGCTGTAGCTCTTGATTATGAGATCTGGCAAATGGACATCAAGACAGTATTTTAAATGGCCATCTTGAGGAAAGTATCTATATGGTACATCCCCAAGGATTCGTGGTAAAAGGCCAAGAAAGAAAAGTCTGCAAGTTGCTTAGATCCATTTATAGATTAAAGCAAGCATCCCACTCCTGGAACTAAAGATTTGATCAAGTGATCAAAACATTCGGTTTTGAACAGAACGTTGATGAACCTTGTGTTTATAAACATATAAGGATGGAAAAGTGGTCTTTCTGGTACTCTATGTCAATAATATACTGCTGATTGAGAATGATGTAGGGAATTTATCATCAGTCAAATTTTGGCTACACCAATAGTTTGACATGAAGGACTTGGGAGAGGCTAATTATGTTTTAGGCATTCATCTCTTTAGAGATCGAAAGAACAAAATGATAGCATTATCCTAAGCTTCATACATAGACAAGAAAATTGAAAAGTATGCAATGCAAGAGGCAAAGAAAGATTCACGACCTTTCATTGCTGGTCTCACTCTTTCATTGGATGACTGTCCTAAGACATCGGAAGAAAAAGAGCGTATGAGTAAGGTCTTTTCAGCATCGCTGTGGGTAGTCTTATGTACGCTATGTTTTACACACACCCGGATATTTGTTTTGTGGTAAGTATAGTGAGTCGATATCAAGCAAATCCTGGAATCAAGCACTGGCAAGCAATAAAGCATATACTCAAGTATCTGAAGAGAACGAGGGATTATATGCTAGTGTATTCTAGAAGGGACCTAATACTTGTAGGATACACGAATTCAGACTTCCAGACTTGCAAGGATTCGATGAAGTCGATATCAGGATTAGTGTTCTTACTCGGAGGAGGTGTCATTGTGTGGAGGAGTGTGAAACAAGGTTGCATAGCTAACTTTATGATGGAGGCTGAGTATATGACTGTGGCTAAGGCATCTAAAGAAGTGGTTTGGCTCCGCAAGTTCTTTAGAGACCTTGAGGTCATTTCAGGTGTTGATAAGTCAATCACACTCTATTGTGATAATAGCATGGCTATTACTAATACAAGAGAATCTAAACACCACAAGAGGACAAAGCACATAGATCGGAGGTGACACATAATAAGAGGGCACGTGGAGTTACCATTATTTTATTTGAATTTGAATTGGAGTTGTGGAAAATTATCCATGAGGACAAAAAATTTGAAATTCAAGTTTTTTGTGGAGTTTGAAATTTGAATTTGAAATTTGAAATTTGAAATTTAAATTTTGAATTTGAAATTTGAATTTAAAATTTAAATTTGAAATTTGTATTTGAAGTTTAATTTTTGAAATTTGAACTTAGAAATTTGAATTCAAAATTTGAATCAAAAACCAATTTGAATTCAAAATTTGAATCACAAACCAAGTGATAACCAAATTTTGTTATGGATAAATCCACATGAAAAATTCGATTTTCTTGTGGATAAGGGATAGGAAGATCTTGTTTGAATCCTACTTGAATTTTGAATCCTAATCCCTCTAGATATGGCTGAATTTGTTGAAAGGATCTCACCCTTGATAGATTCGATTTTTATGGATAAGGATGAAAGAAAATTCAAGTTATAATCCTATTTGAATTTTGAATTTCTCCCTTACATGGTATAACCGAATTTCCTCTATGGATAATGCCAAAGGGAGAATCGGTTTTTGTGAATAAGGATGAGATAAAATTCAAGTTCAAATCCTGTTTGAATTTTGTGTCTTACTTCCTCTTGGAGTTGCCAAATCTAACCATGATTTTGGCCTTCGAGAGAATCTGTATTGGTAGAAAAAGGAAGACAAAAATTCAGGTCAAATCCTATTTGAATTTTGAATAAAAGATCTCTTAGGTGTGGCTGAAAATTCAAGGGAGATTTTGGCCTAAGGGAATTCGGATTTTTGTGTGGAAAAAAGAGAAAAAATCTTCTTTTGGTCCAATTCAAAAGAGATCATCTCATGCAAAATTATAAATAGGGTTCATACCATTCCAGTTCTCTTAGACCACAGACTCTTAGTTAAGTAGGCTTATTGTTGCACAAATCACCGTAGCAATAAGTTCTTAAGGAGATTTGGGTGGTCGAAAGAAGACTAGTTGTGCTAGTATACTGATTGAGAATCCGAGTGCCCACACACTCTGTTGTCCAGGAATTTGAGGATAGTAGAGAAGGCTAGTTGGTTGAAGCCATCTAGTCATTCTCCTCCTGCATTCTTGACTTCTTCTGAAGGAATAAAATTATTGTTGTTAATTTATTATATATAACATCACAAGATATTTAACGATCTTAAAAAATTTTTGTAATTCCGCTATGCTATTTTGATTGATTTTTCCTACATTTCCTTAGTTGGAAACTACGCCTCCTCTATTTTTTTTAATTAAATTATATATATAACATCACATATATATATATATATAAATATATATAATCACGAAAAAGAAGCAAACGTTTCCTTCTTTCCCTTCTTGGCTATATATATATATATTATAAATATTTAATTTAAAATCTAATTTTAAACATAAATATTCATAATCCTTATAATAGAGGAAACTAAAAGATAAACATCTGCATACTAATAGGTCTCACCCACTATATTATCCAATTAAATAATCTTTATTATCTAAATAATACAATTAATTCTCTTGTTAGGTTTGATGCGCAAAAGCATATGATAAACTGGATATTATTTATTTTAATATAAATAAATTTGATTTTCGTTATAATTATGTGTATTATTTTGAATACTTTATGAATATTATTAAAATTCCATAATTATTTATGTGACCTTAAATATTATATCTAAGTGTTATATACTAGAGGATAATATTTAAGAATGGTAATTAAAATGGTCCGTGATAGTTAATCAATTATTCAATTGATCAAGCAATTACAGTATAGAGTCTTTAATTGAATATCATTAGTGTATGTCATTATCATTAAAAATGGAATGATCTTATCCTAATCATTAATGTGATGAAACATTTAATGAGTATACTATATATAATCTGATTATATAGGATGGGGATATGATGAGATATAAACCACTAATAATTTCCGTTAAGTATAGTAGATTATAATTACGTCAATTGATGGTCATGTATAAAATAATCTTAATCCTGAGTTATTAGCAGACTCCTATTTATAGAATCATGTCTTTTGATTTACTCGGTACAGATTTAAGTATATAATCTTATTCCTTGTACTTTAGAGATATGATAAAGTAAGTAGTTGGAATGTTAATATTACAGGATGGAATCCATTCTTTCTTATTTAAGAAGTAGATAAATAATTCACTTGTATATTGATTCAGGGCTTGAATGGTATAAGTGCTCAATTCATGATTAATTTCATGAATTTATCATTCATTATAGAATCAATGGTACTCAAGGATAAATAAGTAATTAGAGAGGTTAACGGATTTTATCTAGTTTTAATTATGAATTATTTATGAAGGATCGATTTATATGGCATGATTATATGAAATGGACGGTTTTAATTTTTGAGTAATTTTATATCTATAATTTTAAGAGTACAATTCTAAATTTTTACTGGAGTAACATTAGAATTGATAAAATTAATAAATTAATCTAAGAGTTTGATTAATTATCAAATTTATTAGAGTTTGAAATTATAAATCCATAGTTTCCCACACTACCTGCGTTAGCAATTGAATAAGTATATCTGATGGATTGTATTTATACTCACAAATTATATGATATAAAATATAAAAGAATGCCTACTTATATTATCATAAATAATTTTTGGTTACTCAAGCAATTAATTAAAAATTAATTGTGTTATTTAAATAATAGAGATTATTTAATTTGATAATATAGTAAGTGAAACCCATTAGTATGTAAACGATTATCTTTTAGTTTCCTCTATTACAAAGATTATGAATATTTATGTCTAAAATTAGATTTTAAATTAAATCTTTATAATATATATAGATAGATATATATATATATATGGCCAAGAAGGGAAAAGAAGGAAACATTTCCTTCTTTTTCATTATATATATTTATATATATATGTGATATTATATATATATATATAATTTAATAAAAAAAAATAGGGAAGGCACGGTTTCCAGCCAAGGAAACCGTGCTCTGTGTGTATATATATATATATTTGATATACATAACATAATATATATATTGTATTATATTGATAATATAATATAATATAATTTTAAATTTTAAATTAATCTTGATATTGAATATTTGGAATATTCTAAATTCAAGATGGAATATAAGGGTAACCTACCTTACTCTATAAATCGGAGTTTATATAAAGGTAGAATGGACTTTTGCATTCTTGAAAAACTCTAGAGAGAAACATTCTCTTTGCATTTTTTATTTTCTCATGTGTTGAAATCAAAACAAAAACGCTTAAATTATGAGTGTGTGAATCCTACCATTGATAGAAAATGCCCACTCGTTTCATTCTATCAAGCAATGAAGGTTAGGTGTAGAAGAATGTGATATCGAAGGAGAGGTATCGTTCACGGGTTCATGTGATTTTTCGTGAAGTTGTTTTCAAAATTATCGACCTATTCAAACGATAGTATAATTTTTATTTTTCCCTTCTTATATATTAAATTGATATATCTATAGAATAATAATGAAAATTTTTGAAATTTTTGTTATATCGGTCTCTTACTTCGGCTGAAAATTTTAAAATATCATTTTCAAAACCAACAACTAGTATCAGAGCCGACTATAGCCTATATTAATTTAATATAATGATTATGTGATAATCATGACTTTATGTTTATGCATATTATATGGGTAGGCACTATGTATATGATGTATATTTTTATTTTATTTGGATGTTTATGATTCATGTGATGAATGCATGAATAACGAATTTAGTAGTTAATTGTATGGTTTCTTGGATAATTTTTTTTGATGTATCATTTTAATGGGTTTTAATTGCTAGAGGGCGGTCTATCATTACCCTGTTTTCCCTACTAATTCTTTATTGCTTTCCTAGAATTTTTTATTGTATGCTGGAAACGATATAGGAATTTATTATGTAATTCGATGAATGATCGAGAATATGAAGATTCAGAGATAGAGATCATAAAGATTCAATGATGGAAAGGATGAAGATATGCAATATTTTTTTATTTTTTCAAATTTTCGGAATTATTTTTTTGGGTAATTTTTGAAAGTTTTTCTGTATGTGATCCGGAAATTTTCAATTTTTCAAAATTATCAAAAAATTAGATTTTTGATTATTTCAATTTTTAAAATTGAAAGTTACCCAATAATTATCTTTAATTGAATGGGATTCAAATTTTGAAAAATTGGATAATTATGGAAAGTTAAATATGATTTGATTTTCATGATTTAAATTTAAAAGATTTAACTATAATTTAAATTTTGAAAATTTAAATTATGAAAAGTCAAATTAGATTTGATTTATATCTTTTTGAATTTAAATATAAAATCTTGTCTAGATTTGGATATTAAATTTAAATTTGAAAAGATTTAATTATAATTTAAATTTTGATAATTTAAATTATAGAAAGTCAAATTAGATTTGACTTTATCTTTTGAATTTAAATATAAAATCTTGTCCAGATTTGATTTGGATATCAAACTTCAATTTTAAAAGATTTAACTATAATTTAAATTTTAAAAATTTAAATTATGTAAAGTCAAATTAAGTTTTGATCTTTATCTTTAAAAAATTTAAATGCTTTCTTGAAATTAGAATTATCATGAGATTATAATTCGGGAAATTTTGAAAATTAAATTTCTAAGAACTCAAGAAAATTAGTTTATTTATTTATTTATTTATTTGAGTTGTAAATATCCAAGGGACCAGTCAATTTTCGTTTCAATATAATTGCATATTATATTTATTATGTTGATAATATTTATTATATGTTTATGCATATAACATGCTATATATAGAAAAGTGTCTACTCAAGTCATATTATATGACATATATTCATGCGCATTCATTTGGTTATTTTAAAGTTGTTTAGTATTATTCATATAATGTTGTGCTATTTTTTAATTTAATGAGATTAAATTAAAGGAATTAACAATTTAATTTGCATTAAGTATATGATATGTGATATTAATATTTAATTGTTAAATATTGGATCTTCACATGAAAATCTCTAAGTTAATAATTTTAAAGAGTTTAGAATTATGGGAAACTTAGAATATTTTTTTTAAGAATCAAATTGTTTGATTTTATTAAAAATTTTATAAAGCATGAGATGTTTTATAAATAAAATATATTGCAAAATAACGAGTGGGAGAGGGTTATATGATAATATGACCTATTGGTCTCCATCATTAGTACAACACCGTGAGATTTCAAATGGGGCCTGCTTTGATTTCATCCTCCCTATGGAGGGTGTTCATTTGGGTCAATACCAAGGTTGGCTTCCTTAAGATAAGATTTCTGGATGTACTTCTAATTTGACCTACCCTACAGTGGTATTTTAGAGTTAAGTCTTTGGAATCTAAAATGATAGGTTACATTCATAAAGATATAATTAAATTAGTTAATTATATTTTGACCAAAATTAATAGTAGTTGTTAAATGTTGAAAATATAAGATATTTTGAATAACATTTATCAATTGAGAATGTCTCGATCTAATTTGTAAATATGTGACCTACCCTACAGTTTGTGGTAGATTGGATTATCATTGGGCAAAATAGTAAACATATTTATGTATTTTTCATGTGCATTCATGCATCATATTTACTTTGTCTAAAATTAGTTTGTTGATGATATTCATGCATATAAATTAAATACATTTTTATTTTATTCTAGCAAATATGTCAAGCTCAATCATAAATCTACTCTCATTTGAACCCCTTACTGGTGAAAATTATGGAAAGTGGAAAAGTAACATGAACCTCTTGCTCATCAACGATGATTATAAGCTTATCCTTTTGGAGGAGTGTCCTGTAGCCAATATTAATCGTGCTACACAAGAAGCTTATGCTTGGTGGATCAAGGCCAGCAATAAGGCTAAGTGTTACCTACTTGCTGGCATGAATGAAGTGCTTCGTAATAAGCATGAGAACATGGAAACTGCTTATGAGATAATATAGTTGTTGGATGAAATGTTTGGACAACCATTCGACAAGGCCCGTCTTGATGCAGTGACATCATTCATACATAACAAAATGAAGCCTGGTACTTCGGTACGTCAACATGTCATTAGCATGATCAACCATCTTCATGCAGTTGAGCTTAATGGAGCACAAATTGATGTGCGTACTCAAGTGGCAATTATTTTAGAGAGTCTCAATCCATCTTTCCAGCAGTTCAAGAACAACTTTGTTATGAACAGTGTAAATTTTAACCTTACTTAATTGTTGAATGAGCTGACAAAGTTTGAATCCGTTAATTTGAGAAAAAAAAAAAAAGGGAAAAGCAAATGTTGTTGAAAAAAAAGCCAAACAAAAAGAGAAAGAACAAGAATGTTAGAAATGCCAAGAATAAAAAGAACAAGAAAGAAGACAGAGGCAAAGGTAACAACTCCAATCCTAAGGGCAAAGGAAATTGTTTCCATGTAACAAACTGGGACATTGGAAGAGAAACTATAAGAAGTGCCTTGAGGAGTTGAAAAACAAAAAGAAAAACCAAGGTAAATATGATTTACTAGTTTTGGAAACATGTTTAGTAGAGAATGATTTCTCAACCTCGATAATTGATTCATGAGCAACTAATCATGTTTGTTGTTCTTTGCAGAGTCTTAGTTCTTCGAGGGAGCTTGCCGATGGGGGGTATACAATGATCGTAGGCAATAGTGTGGTGGTGTCAGCAAAAGCAGTGGGAGAAGTTAGACTTCATTTTAAGAATAAATTTATTGTTTTGAATAATGTTTATTTTATTTCCGGTTTTAGGTGAAATTTGATTTCAATTTCCAGATTGAATGAACAATTATTTAAGGTTTCTTTTGATAATGAAAAGTTTTTTATTTCTAGAAATGGTGTGAATATTTGTTCTGGAAATCTAGATGATGGTTTATATTATCTTAGACCTAACTTAATACACTGCTTAATACTGAAATGTTCAGAATTGCCAGGCATAAGAATAAAAAGCAAAAGATTTTTCATGAAAACGAAACATATCTATGACATCTTAGACTTGGATATATTAATCTAAATAGGATTAAAATACTTGTAAAGGATGGTCCTTTGAGAGAACTAAAGGTTAGTGAACTTCCTATTTGTGAATCTTGTCTAGAAGGTAAAATGACCAAGAGATACTTTCAGCAAAAGGTGAAAGAGCCAAAATACTTCTTGAGTTGATACATTCGGATGTTTATGGACCCTAAAATGTCCAAGCAAGAGGTGGATATAAATATTTCGTCACATTTATTGATGATTATTCAAGATATGGTTATGCCTACTTAATGCAAAAGAAATCTAAAACTTTTGGAAAGTTTAAGGAATTCAAGGCTAAAGTGGAAAAGCAATTAGGTAAGGAAATCAAGATGCTTCAATCGGATTGAGGTGGTGAATATCTGGATACAAAATTCACTGATTACTTGATTGAGAATAGTATTCTATCTCAGCTTACCGCACCAGGAACACCACTACAAAATAGTGTTGCCGAAAGAAGAAATCGGACTTTACTTGACATGATGAGATCTATGTTAAGTTATTCTTCATTACCAACATCGTTTTGGGGATATGCTCTTAGAACTGCAGTCTACATTCTAAACATAGTTCCATCTAAGTCTGTACTCAAGACACCTTAAGAGTTGTGGAATGGTTATAAACCTAGTTTGAGGCATATTTGCATATAGGTGTGTCCGGCGCATGTGCTTAAAAGTAAGACTAGGAAGTTAGAGCCTCGTAGTGAATTATGCCTTTTTGTGGGATACCCTAAAGGCACTAGAAGAGGTTTGTTTTATAGTCCTCAAGATAGAAAAGCGTTTGTACCGACAAATGCTACTTTTCTTGAACATGACTATACGAATGATTTCAAACCTAAAAGCAAGGTGGTAATAGAGGAGTTACTTTTTGATCAGATCGGACCACAGTCGACAAGAGTTGTGAAACATCAAAAGCAAAAGGCCACAACACCTGATCATAATCTAGTGCAACCTCGTCGTAGTGGGAAGGAAATAAGATTACTCGTTCGTTTCCAAGGAGAAGCACAACTCGTCGCTGCTGACAATGAAGTAAAAGATCCTCTAACCTACAAGTCAGCCATGGATGATTATGATAAGGAGATATGGACTAAAGCGATGAAACTTGAGATGGATTCGATGTATTCCAGCTTAGTTTGGGAGCTTGTTGATCTTCCTGAAGGGATAAAATCCATCGGGTACAAATGGATCTACAAGAGAAAGAGACGAGTAGACGAGAAAGTGGAGACTTTCAAAGCAAGATTGGTAGCTAAGGGTTATACCCAAAAGGAGGGAATTGATTATGAAGAAACTTTTTCTCTAGTTGCCAAACTTAATTTCATTAGGATACTCTTGTCCATTGCCATACATTATAATTATGACATATGGCAAATAGACATTAAGACAGTATTCTTGAATGGCTATCTTGAGGAAACAATTTATATGGTACAACCAGAAGGTTCTGTTATTGAAGGACAAGAGCAGAAAGTCTACAAATTACAAAAGTCAATTTATGGACTTAAGCAGTCTTCTAGATCATGGAACATTAGATTTAATAAGGCTATTAAGTTTTATGGTTTTGAACAAAATCTAGATGAATCATGTGTCTACAAATACATAAGAGAAAAGAAAGTGATCTTCTTAGTTCTTTACGTTGATGACATCCTACTCATTAGAAATGATAACGAATCAATGTCAAATGCAAAGGACTAGTTAGCAAGCCAATTCCAAATGAAAGATCTGGGAGAGATAAGTTATATACTTGGGATCCAGATTCTACGTGATCACGAGAGAAGGCTTTTGTCATTGTCTCAAGCATCGTACATTGATAAGGTGCTTCTCAGATACAATATGCAGAACTCTAAGAAGGGGAATGTGCCTTCTAGGCATGGTATTCACCTTCAAAGGAGCAATGTCCAAAGATACCTTAGGAAGAAGAAGACATGAGACGTTTCCCATATGCTTCTATAATTGGAAGCTTAATGTATGCTATGTAATGTACTAGACTAGATATTTGCTACGCAGTGGGAGTAATTAGTAAGTTTCAATCTAATCTAGGATTTGATCATTGGACAGCAGTAAAATGCATTCTCAAGTATCTTAGGAGAACGAGAAACTATATGTTTGTATACTCTGATGAGGAGATGTCTATCATTGGATATACAGATTCTGATTTTCAAACGGATCAAGATGATCGAGAGTTGAAATCTGGTTCAGTATTCACTTTTGGTGGTGGAGCCGTTATATGGAGGAGTATAAAGTAACAGTGTGTTGCTCACTCTACCATGGAGGTTAAGTATGTAGCTGCTTGTGAATCATCTTTGGAAGCATCTTTGGAAGCATCTTTGCTAACTCTGCAAGTTGTTCTAGATATGAACAAACCAGTTGATTTTTATTGTGACAACAGCAGAGCAATTGCAAACATCAAAGAAGCAAGGAACCATAAGTGTACAAAGCATACAGAAAGGAGATATCATCTAATTAGGATGATAGTTGAGAAAGGGGATGTCAGAGTCTTGAAGATTACATCAGAAGACAACCTAGCGGATCCGTTCATGAAGACGTTGCTAGCTAAAGTTTTTGAGAAACACTTGTAGGGTTTTGGATTGAGAGACATGTCTCACCTGCTTTAGGGCACGTGGGAGATTGTTGGGTTTGATATGTAAAAGCATGTGATATACTGGATATTATTTATTTTTAAATAAATAAATTTAATTTTCATTATAATTATGTGCATGTATTTTGAATACTTTATGAATATTATTAAAATTCTATAATTATCTATGTGACCTTAAATATTGTATATAAGTTTTATATACTAGAGGATAATATTTAAAAATGATAATTAAAATGGTCTGTGATAATTAATCAATTATTCAATTGATCAAGCAATTAAAGTATGGAATCATTAATTGAATATCATTAGTGCATGTCATTATCATTAAGAATGGAATTATCTTATCCCAATTATTAATGTGATGAGACATTTAATGAGTGCATTACACATAATCTGATTATGTATGACGGGGATATGATGAGATATGAACAACTAGTAATTTTTGTTAAGTATTCCTTGGATAAATTTTTTGTTTGATGTATTATTTTATTGGGTTGTAATTGCTAAAAGGGTGGTCTATCATCATCGTGTTTTCCTTACCAGTTCTTTATTGTTTTCCTAGAATTTTTTTTTGCACGCCGAAAACGGTATAGGAATTTATTATATAATTCGATAGATGATCAAGAACATGAAGATTCAAAAATGAAGATCATGAAGATTCAATGATGAAAAGGGTGAAGACATGCAATATTTTTTTTATTTTTATAATTTTCAGAAAAATTAATTGAAAGACCTTTTTTTCTTAAAATAATTAATCAATTTTGTAAATAGTTAAATAATAATTGACCATATTTAATTAATCAGTGATTAAATCTTAATCAATTAGTGAGAGTTAATTACTGATTGACTATAATTAATCACCAATTTTTATAGTCAATCATTGATTGACCATAAACAAAATACTAATTTTTCGACTAATCAGTGATTAATAACAGTAAATCACTGATTTACCATATAAAATAATTTTAAAAAAGGATCTCATCTCTCCGACGCCTCAATTAGCTCTCTCTCTCTCTCTCTCTCTCTCTCTCTCTCTTTCTCTTTCCCTCCTTTCCAACGAGGTCATATCGGGGATATGACTGTGATCGTCATCGGAGTAGGACTTCGCAATCTGAAATCATCATCGTACACACCTCACCACCGCCAAAGCTATGTCAGAATTGAATCACAGGTTGCTTTCAGAGTTGCTCGCGATCCTCCTTTCTCCATCGATCATGAATTTCTATTGGAGATTGGTTTCACACAATCTCCTACCTGAACATAGTGACAGAGGTCCTACCCCCAGCCCAGCATTGTCACTGCGTAATGGTGGCTACTACCGACAAGGATTACACTGGAGATCTGTTAGAGACGGTGACAACGACCAAATTTTAGAGATAGAGAGAGAGATTTGCAAATCTAGATGCCGAAAGGGGGGGTTGGGGAGAGTGTAGAGTTTGATAAAATTGACCAAAATTGATGGTCATTTAACAAATTATGGTTATTAGATCATTTAACTAAATAAAAAAAGGGTAGGCTATTTATAAGTTAGTTAATAAAAATGAGCCACTCACCCTAATTATCCTTTATTAATCTTCTATCAAAATATTTATTATATTCTATAAGATTAATTATCATAAATTACTAGAATATTAATTTGTTATTTTGCCAGATTGATTATCAAAATTCGTATAAAAAATTAGATTACAAAAAAGAAATTTCTGCATTTTTTTTAAACCAAAAATTTGAAAGTAGCAAATTGAAAAAAAAAAAAAAAAACTAATTTTAAAACCTAACTCAATCTTATCTCTCCTACCCCGCCAATCCCCACCACACCCGGTGATGGACGTACATGGGTGCCAGGGAGGCGCGTGACCCCCTCCACCCTCCAATTTTTTGAATTTTGAATTAACCCTCCATCTTTATTTAAACATCTGTAATTTGCCTCCACACAATTTTTTTTTTTAAATGTACCCCCTTATAAGTTATTTTTATGTTAGTACCACAATTAATATTCGATTCGTTTTCCCCATCCATTTCTTGATCTACTTTTCTTTCTAATTTTTTATTCAAACATTTTTGCTTCTAAAAGATTTATTAACTTTAAAATTACCAACAATTAAAATATTGGTTCAAGTAAGTTTTTATTTAGTAACAAAAAAAAAAAAAAACCTTTGAACGGCCTTTAAAGGGGAAAAATAACAATGTAAAATAAACAAAACTGAAACTTAACTTTCGGTTAAAAAAGTACAAATATCTTTCAACATACAAAGGCATTTGGTTTTGTTTTTTAGAATGATTTTCCATTCTCAAAAGCACAGAAAATGAAAGTGATCCCAAAATAGCGTTTGTTTATTTAACGTTTTTAAAATTATTTTGAAAATACCGTTTTCAACTATGTTGTTCTTTGGGTTTTTGGAAAACGAAAAAAAAAAAAGTTGTTATCACTTTTTTGTTTTCATTTTCTCCCTTCTTCACTTCTCTCTCTCTGTGCATGTGTAGTGTCGGTGACAACGGTCATGTTTGACGATGACATCCATATCTGTCGAAGGATAATGACTACGGACTAATGACGACGACGACAGTCCCGTCGCAATAATGGCCACCGATTCACGACAACAACTGTTAACTCGTGACCTAAATCTTATCGTCGCCACCGCTTAAGTCTAAGACCACCAATGTCTTCCATCTCACCTCTTCATTGCAAAATCTACCACCAAAGGTTTTTTTTTTTTTTATTATGACTAACAATTTTTTTTAAATTAAAAATAAATATGTTTTTATAAAAAAAAAAACTTACTTATCAAATGGGTTTTCAAAAAATATAACTAAACAAAGTTTAATTTTTATGGTTTTCAGAATATATACTTAAAAAACATAATCAAGTATAGTTTCAAAAATAGTCTCAATACAATATTCAAAACATTTTTATTTTTAGTTTTTCTTTTTAAAATAAAAAATATTTCAAAAACAATACTAAATGCCATCTTAACAAGCCAAAAACATAAGACTAATATTTGAGATAAAAATTCAAGAACATATTTTACGATGCTTCCAAAATATAAAAACAAGGTGTAATAATTAAAATATATTAATAAACATGAAAAAAGTAAATTCTTTTGAAATAAAAAATATTTTTATTGATATAAAGTATTTGTTTTAATATAATATAAATTTCTTCGTCCGTTTTTGATCGCACCTTCCCAAACGCAATGGCTGACATGTACGTCTAGGAAACATGACGATCTCTAAGCTTTACGATGGGAAATGACGCTTATCATTGTAGATCTCTAATCTGCGCGATCTCCACCACCAAAACTTCACGAAGGACGAAATCGTCATAGATCTTCGACCCCCAATGCTGTGAACTTGTTGAGGACGAAGATGAAGGCAGAAAATAAGGGGACAACATGTACCGTGGAGAGAGAGAGGCACGAAGAGAGAAAGATGAGAAGTTCAGGACATTTGAAGCGGACACATGCTGGCAGTGTCACTGGAGGATGACGTTGGCGGCTGCTTGTTGGAGATAAGATCGGAGAGACAAAGAGAGAACGAAAGAGAGCGGAGAGAGGAGAGAGGAGAGAGGAGATTCCTATGCTCATCCTGTTCCATGGCTATCACTATGGCCTTGTGTGTGTGTGTGTGAGCTTTTCCCACAAAATTAATGATTTTGTTTTAAATACGATAACATTACTTAGTATGTGCTTTCAAGGAGCTTTCTTCACAGCTTTCTCAATTAGCCTAAAAGAGAAATTGTAAAAAATAGTATTTTATAAAAATAATAGAAGTGAATAGTAAAGTTCTAAAATATTTGAAGTAAATAACGAGGTAAGTAAATATAAATTTACTAAAAAAATAACATATTTATTATAAGTAAGTAAGTTATTTACTTAATAAACTTTTTATTACCTTTTGCTCAAAATATTTTTAGAACCTACTATTTACTTCCAATTATTTATGTGAAAAAAGCTATTTACTTCTTTCTCTCTAAATAAAATCATGGATGTTTACTTACGTAGATGGCCAAATTAGGACCTTAGTTTTAAAAAATGTTAAAAACTAACTTATTTACAAAATTTAACAAAAAAAAAGGATTCTGACTATTTTATAGTGACCAAAATACCTATATATAAGATTAGATTAACTCCTACAAAATAGGGTCATTATTCTATGAAATTCAAAAAAAAAAAAAAGCTTTAATACTTCACTTTGATAGAGTAGTTGACAATAACAAGGAAAAACTCACAAAGGAATGCTTTGCGTCGTTACTAAGGTCATTACCATAAAAGTCAATGCGCAATGTAAATTTATATTTATTATGACATGGTCGTTGCTATAAAATCTGGCTGTAATATCAGCCATGCCCTTATAATGATAGGATCATTACAATATACGTGCATTATTTCAGTTGAATAAAAACCACAAAATCAAATAGGAGATGCAAACGATCAGTAGGGTAAAATGATCGACAAAACTAATGGAGGGTAAAAATTGCATGAAATTGCTTCCATACCTAATTACGAATTCAAACATGATTTTTTATTATTTCCAAAAAAAAATTAGGTCTAAAATTCAGAGATTAAAAATTAAATTTGAATTTGACATACATGGAAAGTCTCAAAATTGAAATGTGAAGTAATGGACTTCATTTTCTACAAAAAGCGCCACCAAATAAAACTGCAAGTGTGAATTATGGGAACTTGAAAATAAGCGGGGAAGGGTAAAAATGGAAATACAATTTAATGAATTTAAAACTCTGTTTAAAGTTACAAATAAATTGAATTGTGTTCATTTTTTAAAAGGGGGTTCCGAAATGATCATTTTGTGTAAATTCTTCTAAAATCATTTGTTGTTTTTGAGCACAGGCTCGAATTATAATGAAAAAGGCCCAGCCCAAGGATTTGGATGAGGCCACGTGAGTACCAGGCCTTGCCCATCGAAATTGGGTATTTTGCCTGTTGACTCAGAGAGATACACCTATCGCATAAAGGAAAAAAAAAAAGGGAGGAAGATACAGGAAAGAAAGGACTGCTGGGAATCTCGGAAGTGAAGCAAATCCAATCTTTTTGATGGCTCGTCGCTTATTTTATTTATTTATTTATATTTAATCGAATCACGCCTGTCAAGTTTTCTTGTACAACATAAAACTATTATTCTTTTTATTACATTAATTTCAGTTTTTCTTTTTTACATACAAGAGGATGAGGAACAAAGTCTTCACTCAAATCTACAAAGAGAAACAAAATAAATTAAAAAAAGGAGAAAATCAGAATCCAGCCTCAACGACAAACTAAATAAAAAATAAAATATAAAGTAAACAATTGTAAAAAAAAAAAAAAAAACTAAAATTAGATTCATTTATATATTTAGAAACTCTTTCTTATTTAAATTTCACGGGAACTTTTCTTTTCAGATCAACGATAATGTTTCTTTTCATTTTATTGAGTTCTTCTAATTAATTAAAAGATCTCGAAATCAGAATCTGTATTTTTTTTTTTTTTTGAGTGAGTTTATAATTATGAAGTTTCTTTCTTGACTTCTCACTCATATTGTTCAAAATCTTTTCAACCTCCGTGGCTCTATTTAAAGATGGTACATAATTAGTTTGATGCTTTTTGTTTCATTGTTTCTTGATTTGATAAGCGTGAATACTCTTTCTGCTTCCTGAACTTGATTTAACCGGGAAAGAGCAGCTACAACATTGGTTTCTTCCATAGCTTGATTAACTAATTGAAAATTCTTAACAGGAGGCAGTGTGATTGAAAGAGTATGGAATTGATTGGTATTGTTTTTGTTAGCTCCTGCATCCTTCCTTGAAGTAGTGTTTTAGGACGAACATTTTTACAACACTCTTCCTGCGGGATTTCTACGCAGATGGCAGGGCTATTGGTTCATTTTGATGAAACTGACTAGAGATTGAGATTCATGGGTTGTGGAGAACGATAGTTCCTTGGATGTCTTAGAGCTAACAGCACTCTTATTGTTAATTTTTTTGGGTGCGAGTTGGAGACAATAACCGAGAACCTGTTGATGTTATGCCTAGTGATTTAATACTCAAAGGTCGATTTAAGTAAAAAATAAGCCATCACATCATTATTCGAATCAGTCTGGATTTCTTTTTCTTTTCCAGCGAGAGTTGTGGCCTTGATCGAACTAGAGATTGGATCCTCCAGAGGCACTTCCGCTTCTTTAAAATTAGACAACATTAGCACTTGCATATCCTTTTGCAGTTGCAGTTGCAGTTGCACTTCCTTTTGCCTAGAGACGTAGCGTGGGCGGGACAAAGATCGATTCCATGATTTCTTTTGCTCATGCTCATTTTTGGTTGAGCTTTAGAATGATGATCAGTATGACGACAGTTTGCAATTGAGTGCCCACAAACTAACAGTGCTTGCAGAAATCTGGTCAATTTTCATATTCGACTAAAGCAAAAACTTAAAAGTCCATTCTTTAAGCCAGAACGATTTCGTGTTGATCTCCAGATAGATCAACATAAACTAAAACTCTAACATAGTGCCCAAAAATTCTATTAGCAGTATTGTCATCTAAACACAGTGGCTCAGTAACACTTCTAGTGACCTCAAATAAAAGATTAGGATGCCAATATTCTCATGCAAGATTGTACAATTGCACCCATACAAGAGTATTAGCAGTCTATTGAGTGTAATTAGTTTTCACGTAAGTAATTTGGATTCTCTTCATCTAGGCTTGATTCATAGTTCTCGTAAACTGAATTAATTTTTCTTATCATTTAGTATATATGCTTATGAGTTCATCCTCGTTGCTTATTAGTCTATATTTCAATTAATTCTTGAGATTGGGAGCATAATTAAATTTGCACAACAGAAACACACCTTTGGAAATTAATAATAATATGAACTAGAAAGAAGAAACATGCTCCAAACAAACATGATTCTTTATTTTTGTATTTTAGCAGAGAAAGAGGGCGGCCAACTAATATCACTCTCCCACAAAGCAAATGCCAATATATTGGTTCTTAC
Source organism: Antiaris toxicaria (assembly GCA_035233585.1). Lineage (NCBI taxonomy): Eukaryota > Viridiplantae > Streptophyta > Magnoliopsida > Rosales > Moraceae > Antiaris > Antiaris toxicaria. The sequence goes on along the minus strand of CP141155.1, from coordinate 19,951,605 downwards.
CAGACCCGTAATCCCGAATCAAACCCTCCACTCTTATTTTTTAAGAAATAAGAATAAATAAATTAATAAAAACGTCATAGGACAATCCAAAAGGAGGAAGAACATATCTCTGATCTCTTGCAACAGATTTTGATTTCTACTTCTCATCAACAGAAGCAACATACAACTCGCAGCTTGAATGTCAAAGTTAGCTTATTTTTTAACCGTCAATATATATGTATATATATATATATTTATATAGGAGTGTGCTACGGTCATTCAGATGCACCAAAACTTCATATACGTGTCCCGAGGTGGAGAAGAAACGGTTGGCAATCGGTTGGATTTTAGTTGACTATGCCAGGAAAATTTTTACTTGAATAATAAAAAAAAAAAAAAAAAGGAAATTCATGTTGAAACCGGTTTTAAGACGTGGAGGGTAACTGTTGAGGGGCGGTATTGTATATATAAAGTTGTTCTTGAGGCTGAGTAATGTAGTTACCTGAGCTTTTAAAATAATTTTATTTAGGGCTCGTTGGTCACCAATATAATTTAATATAGCTTGTAAATTAAGTTAAGTTATCAAAATTGATTTTATCTTAATTTAGCTTAGTATGACTTACTTTCACTGTTCAATCCAACTTCTAATACAAGTTATATCTATTTTCACAATCTCCGATATAAGTCAAGTTAAACTAAACTGAAATAAAATATCCGATATAGCTTAACTTTCAAATTAAATTAAGTTAGATCGATGAATCAAATATAAGCTTAGAATCAGAGTGAAATTCCCTATCCCCAGTGACATAGTAATCCTAGTAACATACATATTAATACACATTGGTAGGAGGATAACTGTTGTAGATCGGATTGTATAGATAAGGCTGAAAAAAATATAATCCCATATTGTTCATGGAACAACTATAAATAATGTGAGTTTTTTTTTTCATAAATAACTAGCGCTTAGTTTTTTTTTTAAATTATTTAACCATTTTTGTTTTTGAACTCATGCTAATAAAATTGGTGAATGCAACATATACTTGATTTTTGTAGTTGTTTGATTTTTTTTTTTGAACATTAGTCTTTTATTTTCTTAAATGTGGAGTTATAAGGGTTAAAAAATTAGTCTTTCTAATAAAGATGTCATCAATCTCATTTATAGTAATTCATATAGATAATATAGTTTTTTCATAAAGAATTCAAAATATTTTGTTTTGCTAATCTTTAATATTGTTTCCATGAGGTGTAGATCATTAATTTATGGTCGGCATAAATAATAAATTTTTTTTTTCAATAAAGAATTCATTTGTTTTCTTATAAAATTGTGAATCAACATTATTAGAAATCGAATTTTGTTGATGTGTAATTTTCAATCAAAAAATCTAAACACTTTGTGTTATAAAAATTTTATTTTCCTTTTTAATTTTTTTATAACAAACTTCATCGAAAATAATTTTTGTTTTGTTTTTATTTTTTGGTTTGAGCTATTATCTTAGGGTGAGTTTGTATGCCTTTTTGGAGATTTTTTTTAGGTTAGAAAAAAGTAGTTTTGAAAAATATATTTGGGAAAAAAAACTGTTTGCAATGAAAAAAATATAAAATTTTAAAAATTTATTTAGAAAAAATATTAATATAGATATTGTTTCATTCTTCTCAAAATTCTATATAATTTAAATAAAATATCTCATTTGGATTTGCATATGTAAAATTATAGACTTTTAAAATTTGAAGTTATTGAAGTATTTTAGATATATGAATAGTAAAAAATGATTATGAGGTCAAAAAAATACCAAAAAAGGTGTTCTGGAGATTTTTTTGGGTGTGCCAAACTGCCCCTTAAAACAAATATTTTATATTCATCACAATTATTTGTGTTAACAAGATAAATTTTTTTTTTTTGAGTTCATGTTTATGCTTATAATAATTACTTTTGAAGAAAATTATTTTAACTAGCGTTAAGGTTAATTGAGGATTATTTCAAAATTTTTAAAAAAATGATGGAAAAACTGATTTTGGGTATATTAGAAGTAATTCAAATAGAAAAAAAAATCATCATTAATGTAAACAAAACAAAAAAGGAAGGGGAAAAAAAAAAGAATTTGAATAAAAGATATTGAAATCTCTTGTTAAATTTGAGTGTCTTAAATCTTATCTAACTAACCATATTATGACATATTATTGAAATAAGTTTCATTTTAAGATATAAAAATTAGTTTTGTAGAATTTTAAAATTTTTAAAATGATGTTGCAAAATATTATCAATTAGACACCAACTTATGCATATAAAATTGGGAAGACAAAGGATTTGAATCTAAATAAAAGAGGAATGATGTCAATTATAATAAAAAGACAAAATATGTATTTCAAACATTTGTGTCTTTAAAAATATAATTTATGCAATATCAACGCTACACTAAAAGTGAACTTCATGTGTAACTATTTCTTTACTAATAGATCTTGCTTCAGTTCCACCAAACTACATGTCGTTTGACTTCATCTCATTCACCAAAACGACAACGTGCTCCATTAGCCCATTTTATAATTCCATTAAATTATTTTTCACACCGCTGCACTTTACCACCTAAACCTCTGACACCGGCTTACAATTCTTTTCTCACCCTTGTCACAATCTTCACCATTCATAATGGATCAATGGCCATAATGACAGTGGACTTTTGCAAAGTTTTTAACTAATCACAAAAATCAATCCACATGACATATCTCCTAATTATTTCATTTAGCAATGTACGAAGTTAAACTACGTGGATTGGAGTAAGCAGGTAAAATGTTACAAGAAAGAATCAAATTTTTAGTCCAAACAAATAAGGCATCATAATTGTTTTGCCCCTGCAAGGTAATAATAAACAAAATTTAGAGAAGATTTAAAAAAGATTCCAAAGATATTCTAGAAGGGTACTGTCTAAAGGGCCTTGTTGGCTCGCATATCTATTTTGGAAATGGGTGAAAAAATTGGGTAGAATGGTGTTTTTTTTCTCAACTTCTTCCCTCAGTATTTGCTTTTTAAAAAAGTGTGATATCGTATCTTTAAACTTAATTTATATAGTATTTTTTAAGGGTAAATTTGGAGTAGTTATGCTTTGACCATAATTTCTACTTTTTCTTCTAGGAAAGGAAAAGTAAAAATTAAAAGTAAAAATTTAATATTCTGACTTTCTTTAAATAACTATTAAAATATATTAGTGTTTGTAGTTGGTGAAAAAAACTTTAGAAACTCTAAAAGCATTACCAAATCTACCTAAGAATCCATTTGGAACAATATTTTGAAAATCTTCCCCCAATTGCAATATTACTAACATAATTTCTTATAATTTTGAAAATGAGATGACTTTTAAAAAAAATTGGGGATGTTTTCTATTTTAGCAAGAATATTTATTACAAAACCTAACATCATCCTAATCTAGAAATGAAATGAATTTCTTATTTCAAACATGAAAATTTTGCAATTTGGATATCATGCTCAAATTAGAAAACAAGAAAATTAAATAGAATTTCAAACATCCTTTGACGATTGCTATGACGATTGCTATCTCTAATGCCATTGCATCTTGTTGTGACAATTATCAAATAGAGCCTAGGCACCTTGTGCCTTGTGTAGGAATAATAGAAAAACACACGTAGCGGATATTTAAAAAAATTTTAAAGATCATAATTACTCATATTGCCATATACAATAAATTATATAACAATTTTTATACCTTTAGAAGAAAACACCAGGAACGCCAAAGGATGTGACCAAGAAGGGTTTCAAACAACTAGCCCTTGTTATTATTTTTTAATTCTTAGATGGTGGGGTGTGTGGGCATTCGGTTTCTCGATCGGTATTCTGCGTAGCTTGTCTCTTTCCAACCACTCAGATCTCTAAGAATTAATTATTGTTAGTGATAGTTATAATAATAAATTTGCTTATTTGAAAGTTTGTGGTCTGAATAAAATATGAGTCCTAAGGGTCCTATTTATAGATTTGCATTAGATGACTTTTAGAATTTGAACAGGACTTTAGAAAAGATTTTTCTCTCTCCTCTCTTCTCCATGGCCGATTCTCCCTTCCCTTAATTTGTTTCAAACGATTCGGCCACTAGGGTTGTGGGATTCAAAAATTTGATTCAAATTTTAAACTCCACAAATCTTATGATTTTGTTTGCATGGATAATGTTCCATAACTCCAGTTTAAATTCAAAATAAAATCATGATAACTTTATTTGAATTAAACAATTATGTGATAATTATCTAAAATAAAATCAAATTAAGAGAAAATCTTATTTTCAAATTCCACTAGATGGATGCCTCCTTAATGTGTTCAAAGACAAGATTTTGTTTATGTCAAATTCAAATAGGATAATCTTCAAGTTAAATTTTTTTTAAATAAGATTTTCAAAATTTAAATTAATCTCATATTTATCTTTTGAAAGAAAAATATAATTAATTAAAATTTCAAATCTTATTTTTCAAAATAAATATTTATACAAATTAAATATTTATCTCATTAATTGAATAAAACAAAATTATAATTTAGCCATTGGCCCAGAGAACAAAAGCTTACACATAAAATTAGGTGACCCGAATTTTTCTTTTTATTAAATGGAAGAATATGAGCCATAAAGAACATCATAATTAATCGCCATCCATTAAGGAATTGTACGAAACTAGTAAAGGAATCGATTGGACGTATATAATATGGGCTCTAATAATCCATATAACTATTATTCTATATCGAATAAACCCATTACATAATTATTAGTTTTAAAGTCATGCCACTATAAATTTGAAACTGCACTCTCAACTATTAAGCAAGCCAGTGAATAGCCATCATCTAATGACTTAGTCATATATGTAACACCCTTATACGATATCCCTGATCAACCTTAAGTCAAAGTTCATTTAACCTATTTATCACATTATCTTAAATATCTATTATACGCTCGATTAAGAAAATGATTATTCACTATATGTGAATAAGAAAGCATTTGTAGAGCAAATGACCTAAGGCCTTATCTATCTTCATATCTAGTATAATGTCTTTAAGAGGATAACCTTTATTCTTTATTAGAGTTATAATTTTATATCTATAAGCAAATTCTTCATCATATACAAGTCATGCACCCAACGAACCGGTCTATAAACTTACTATTTCTGAGATGCTTTAGTCTTTGGAACATCAAAGTACACAAGTCATACGCGATTTACTTGCTCAAGATTAATGTTATTATATAATGAACATCAAAAGTGAATCAATCCACTTAAGCAGACTATATAAATTAATTGCACTTTTGTCCCATTCCAATATGTCACCATCAAATAATATATCTATGTCTCTACTCAAGAGTCAAATGCTTTAGATAGTCAAGATAAATCATCTCCCCAATTAGCTTTAGATAACATAATAGTCTTAATATGAATTAGATGCTTACTCTAACTCCATAGACTACGGACTATAGATTTAGACTATTTACTTTAAAACGTTTTCTTTTCGCATAAAAAGGACCATGTATGCAATGTTGCACTAGTTTAACAATAAGTAGTCAATGAGTTATATTTGCTTACATTTACTGAACATATAAATAGGATAAGGACATATAACAATGTAATGAAGAAAATCTAATATATTATATATCAGGTCAAAAAATAAATGAAATACATTAAAAATGTCTTTCGCACTTAGGGTACTCCTAACAATGTTGTACTCGGATGTGATCTCATATACATTTACTAGTCCTGCCTTTACGTACTCTCTAATGATATGGTATCTCTAATTGATGTGCTTGGTCCTCATATGGTGCTTGGATTCCCTTGTGTTGGTAATAGCTACACTGTTATCATAGTAGAGTGTGATAGTTTTGTCAATACACGGAATGATCTCAAGGTCTCTAAAGAACTTGCAAAGTCAAACCACTTCTTTAGATACCTCAGTTATAGCCTCATATTCAGCCTTCATTATAAAGTTAGTAGTGCAACCCTATTTCACGCTCCACCACACAATAGCGCCTCCTTCAAGTATGAACACTGATCCTAAAGTCGATTTCCTCAAATCCCTATAAGTTTTTAAGTCTGAATATATTTATCTTATTAGTGTTAAGTCCCCTCCAGAATATGTCAGAATGTAATCCCTCTTTCTCTTAAGATACTTAAGTTTATGCCTCATAGCTTGCCAATGCTTAGTTCTAAGATTTGTTTGATATCAGCTCACCATACCTCTAGCAAAACAAATATTTGAGTGAGTGCAAAGCATAGTGTACATAAAGCTATCCACAGTAAATGCATAAGGGACCTTACTCATACGTTCTCTTTCTTCCGATGTCTTGGGATAGTCATCCAGTGAAAGAATTAGACCGGCAATGGAATGTTATGAACCTTTCTTTGCCCCTTACGTTACATACTTCTCAATTATTTTATCTATGCATAAAGCCTTGGATAATGCTATCATTTTATCCCCTCGATCTCTAAAGAGACGAATGCCCAAAACATAATTAGCTTCTCTCAAGTTCTTCATATCAAACTGTTGGGATAACCAAAATTTAACCGACAATAAGTTCCCTATATTATTCCTAATGACTAGTATATCATCGATATAGAGTACCAAAAAGACCACTTTACCATCTTTATACATTTATAAACATAAGGTTCATCAACGTTCTGCTTAAAACTGAATGTTGTGATTGCTTGATCAAATTTTTGGTTTCAGGAATGGGATGCATGCTTTAATTGATAAGTAGATCTAATCAACTTGTAAACTTTTCTTTCTTAGCCTTTTGTCACGAACCCTTTGGGTTGTACCATATAGATACTTTCATCAAGATAGCCATTCAAGAATACTGTCTTGATGTCTATTTGTTAGTTCTAGAAATCAAGAGTTGCAGCAATGTATAGAATAATGTGAATAAACTTCAGCATTGCAACAGGCAAAAAGGTTTTATCGTAGTTAACTCCAGCCTTTTGCGTGTACCCCTTTACCACAAGTTTAGCCTTGAAACTTTCAACTTTCCCTTCTGTATCCCTCTTTCTCTTATAAACCCACTTGCACCCAATGAGTTTGATCCCATCCGGCAGGTCCATAAGTTTCCATATGGAGTTGGATTTCATTGAATCCATCTCATTGTTCATGGCCTGTTTCCGAAGTTTAGCAATAACATCATTCATAGCTTTATCGTAAGTTACAGGGTCATTATTATGCTCAAAGCTTCATCTTGGTATACTTTAGTATCATACATGACGAATTTGATTTCCTAAAAACTCGCTCACTACATCGAAACACCCTAAACTGTTGATTGTTTGCAAGCCTTTCACTAGAACTTAGACTTGCATCCAAGATCAAAATCTGTAAAGTAATTTTGTCACTCGATATCTCTTCTAGTACCATTTTTCTTCAAGGTTTAAAGTCATTCATGTAACTTTCCTTAAGGAATGTCGTATGGGTTGAAATAATAACTTTTGGTTCCTCCAGGTTATAGAACAATCCTCCCTTAGTTCCCTTAGAATACTCTACAAACATGCACAATTTAGAACGTGGTTCTAACTTCTTCGTATCCCCATCTAATACATGTGCCAGGTAGCCCTATATTCTCACATGTCCAAGACAAGGCTTCTTACATGTTACAATTCATATAGAGTACTAGGAATCGATCTACTTGGAATTTGATTGAAAATATAGCATGCCGTTTGTAGTGTATATCTCCAAAAACATAATGGCAGTATTGAATAACTCAACATGGACCATTTCATATCCAATAAGGTCCTATATTTCCTTTAGGCTACACTATTCTATTGTGGAGTAGCAGGTACAGTCAATTGGGATAAATCCCATTCTTTGCAAGATATTCTAGAAATTTGTCGAAGAGATATTTACTACCTCGATTAGATCAAAGTGTCTTTATAGATTTACCTAATTGCTTTTCTACTTCCATACGTTACTCTTTGAACTTATGAAAGGTTTTACTCTTACGTGCATTAGGTACACATATCTAGCTCGAGTAAGCATCTATAAAAAAGATATAATACTCGTACTCTTCTTATGCTCCAACGTTCATAGGGCCACATACGTCAGTGTGCATAATTTCTAGAAGTTCATTAGCCCTAGTACCCTTAGCTTTAAAAAACCTCTTAGTCATCTTACCTTCAAGATAAAAATCACATTGAGGAAGACGTACCTCCTTCAGAGTATCCAAAGGACCGTCTTTCACCAATTTTTGGATCCTATCTTGATTAATATGAATACGCCTTATTAGAGTGAGAAAATTTTAACCTTTTAAACTTATCAACTAATTCAGTGTCCAGCAATGTGTACATTTTAGGTTTGATCAAATATAGATTTCCATCCATTCACACAGAGTAAACAGCATATTTGTTTTTATGAATAAAAACTGTTTTATTAAAAAAAACTGAATAAGAGTCTTTAATTAAACAAGCCACCAATCTAAGGGTCCTCCTAAAATTAGGAATATAAAAACAGTTTTTCAATAAAATAAACCTAAATTCCTCATAATAAAGATGTATTTCTCTCACTGCTTCAGCCATTACTAAGCTGCCATCTCTAATTCGTAACGAGAGGCTCCCATTATGTAGACTTCTTGTTTCAACGAATCTTTGTAAAGAAACAAAAACATAATTAGTGGCTTCTAAATCAATGACCTAGGTGTTTTTTAATTCTTCTACCAAACACGCTTCTAAGTAAAGAAGATCCTTACCTTCCTTGCCCTTGACGGTTAGAAATTCCTTGCAAGTCTTCTTAAAGTGACCTACCTTCTCATAATGGAAACACTTGGAGTTTTTACGGTTCTTAGGCTTCTTGTTTTTCTTTTTCCTCCCATCCTAGACAAGAGGAATAGATGAAATAAAAGCCCCTTGCTTCTTCTTAGGCTTCTTCTTGTTCTTAGAGGGTTTATAAGATTCTGCCAAGTTAGCATCTCCTTTAGTTTGGACCAGAACTCTATCATTGATTATCAACTTATAAGTCTGTAATTGCTTCATGAGCTTGGTTAGTCCTAACTCCTTTATTGCCAGATTGTACATGGCTTTGAACCCCATAAAATCCTTTAATAGAGTCTTGAACACCATTTCAATTTGGATGTTTTAGTCCATCTCAACACCATTTTCAGTAGCCTCAGTAAAGAGTGCCAAAAGCATAAACATATAATCTTTGACTGGAGTACTTACCTTCTGCCTTAAGTTCATAATAGTTATGATAGCAGATTGTCGAGCCAACTTTTGTTGGCCTCCAAACATATCCTCTAAGTTATCCATGATCTCTCTCGCAACTTGATAGGTTTCATGTTGCTTTTGTAAAGCAATTTTCATGCTAGTGAAGGTGTAGTATCAAGCTATTTCATTAGATTCTTTCCAACAAGTGTATATGATAGAGACCTCTTTAAGTGGTGCATCAGATCGTGACCCGTGGTTCGTTAAGTACGAACTTGTGTCTCTTACAGCTGAGAACTATTAGCAGATTTTTTTTTTCCAGTCTTTATAAGTATCACTGTTTAATTTGTTTTCAGTGACTATTGAAATTAGAGGTATCGGTGATATTTTGAACTGAAATAAAATAAAAAAGAACATCACTACAAAGCCTAGCAAATATAAAAGATATTTAGCAAATAAAATATACAAATATGTTCCTACATAAAACTTAAAAAAAAAAACATTACAATAGTAATTTTTAGCATCTATTACTTTAAGGTATGGAGGGGTAATCATGAGACAAATAGCCGAAAACATAGACCCATTTCAATTAATATATGTTACCTTAAATCCTCTATGGTTAAGACATATATTAATAACTGGTTGTTTTGGCCAGCAAATTAACTAACAAAGTTTCAAGGGAAGGTTAATAGCTAAACCAGTATTAAGTGTGTAACTATTGTTTACGTAGTCTAGTCTATGCCCAATTTAAGCTATCGAGGGATGGTCCTAAATAGAATATGCCTAAACACGTTTTCTACAAAGGAGATCTAACCTAATATATTAGCATCGATAAACAACTACTTAAGGGGTATGGTCATGGTGGAATTAATGCGAGGCGTCACCATGCTTTCATATATGGATCAACAGTAGAGGCCATGGGTTTCATTTGAAACCCTTTCCCATTCAATATTAAAAATATGCAAAAAAATTTTTAATTTTTAAATGAATATGTATGATTAATATAATACATGTGGTATTCTTCTATCCTATATGACATGTTATCAAATATACATATAAAACATCCATCAATTCATATTCATCTATCCATGACAAAACATAGAATAAATAAATGATAGAAAATTAAATAACTTAGTCATGGTCTCATCCTAGAAAAAAGAAAAGTTAAAGATTACAAAAATTGCATTCAAAGCATTCTTTGTGTAATGAATTTTGCTCCATCTTTATGTATCCATCTTCATGTAGCTCTTTTATTTATTTCTCATCCTAAAAATTATTTAAAATTCAAATTTTGAAAAATTTAAATTTTAAACAATTTTAAATCTCATGTATAACAATATGTAATTTCAAAATATAAATTTACAATTAGCCTTATCTATTTTAATAAAGATTATTGTATAATTTGTTATATATAGCAACTAGCTTAAATTATGTAATAATTATCTAAAATAAAATAAAATTAAAAGAAAATCTTGTTTTCAAATTCCAATAGGTGGACGCCTCCTTAAAGTGTGCAAAGACAAGATTTTGTTTAATTCAAATTCAAATAGGAAAATCTTTCAACTTACAATATTTATTTAATAAGATTTTCAGAATATTAATTAATCTCATATTCATCTTTTAAAAGACAAGCACAACTAAATTATATTTCAAAATTTATCTTTCAAAATAAATATTTATACAAATTGAATATTTATCCCATTAATTGAATAAAACAAAATTATAATTTTACCTTTGGCCCTAGAGAAAAAAAATGCCTGCACCTAAAATTAGGTGACTCAGATTTTTTTTCTTTCCTAAATGCAAGAATACAAGCCACAATCAATCACTATCCATTAAGGAATTAAGCAGAGCTAGTAAATGGACTAATTAGACATGTATAATGTGGGTTCCAATAATCCATGTAACTATTATTCTATACCGAATAAATTTATTACACAATTATTTGTTTCAAAGCTATGCTACTAGAAACTTGAAATCACACTCCCAATTATATACCGTATTACGCAAGCCAATGAATAGCCATTATCCAAGGACTTAGTCGTACATGCAACACCCTTATATAATATTCATGATCAACCTTAGGTCAAAGTCTGTTTAATATACTGATCATATTATCTTAAAGATCTATTATACACTCAATTAAGAAAATGATTATTTACTATATGTGAATAAGAAATCATTTGCACAGCAAATGAACCAAGACCTTATCTATTTTCACATCTAATATAATGTCTTTAAGAGGATAAACTTTACTCTTTATTAGAGCTATGATTCTATCTATAAATAAATCCTTTATCGTATACAAGTCATATATACCCAATAAACTGGTCTATAAGCTTACTACTTCTCAGATACTTTATCTTTTGGAATATCAAAGTACACAAGTCATATACATGAAGCGATTCACTTACTCAGAATTAAGATTATTGCATAACGAACATCGAAAATGAATCAATTCACTCAAACAGACTATGTACATTAATTACACTTTAGTTCTAGTCCAATATGTCACCACTAAGCAACATATTTATGTCTCTACTTAGGAGTCAAATGCTCCAGACAGTGAAGAAAAATCATCTCCCCAATTGGGTTTAGACAATATAATAGTCTTAACATAAATTAGATGCTCACTTTAACCCCATAGATTACGGACTATAGATTTAAATTACTTATTTTAGAGCATTGTCTTCTCGTATACAAAAGATCATTGTATGCAACATTTTAATAGTTTAGCAATAAGTAGCAAATGAGTCATATTTACTTACATTTACTTTAATATGAAAATATATTTAAAATGTCTTTCATGCTTAGGGTACTTCTAACACCTTGTCCCTCCACTTCTATCGTTTGCCGTCCCAAAACCCATGCCATTTGCCTTCTCCCTTCACTTTTGACTTTTGCCTTCCTCATGCCTAAACGATTTGCCTTCTCCATCCTCTTCTAATGATCATTTTCTCTATGCCCAAGCACCCTTTGTCTTGTCCCTTCTCTGCGCTTTTGCACCCCAACATTTTTGCAGATTTTCATTGATATTTTTTTCATTTTTTATAGATTTAAAAAAGAAAAAAATTCATTTATTAAAGTGATATTTGATTATTTTATTTTGATTAAAAAAAGGAAAAGAAGGAAAAATATGAGAAAAATAAAAAAAGCAAAAAATTTATTTATTTAAGTTTCTCTTATTATAGTTCAAGATTAGATCCCTTGTCAGTGCTCCATCTTATAGGCATATACGAAAGTTAGTATTAATACTAGGAAAAACTATTATTTTATATGTAGTTATCTTTATTAGGAACTTTAGATTTATTTGTAATTATTGTCATTAAAAATATGTTTTAATTTTAGTAGATTTTTGTTTGTATTAGGTAATTTATCCGATTTTATATATTATAATTTGTATTTATATAAGAGCTCATTCATAATGTTTATCATTAGTGAATTCATAGACACATCTATATTAAAAATCTTAGCATTCCCTTCTCTTCTATCTTTATTTTAATTATTTTCTTATTTGATTTCTTTAAAAAACATTTCAATGGAACATTTAGGTAGCGTTTGGTATTGTTTTTGAAATCTGTTATATTTTCAAATTCTTTGAATTTGAGATCGTTTTGAAAACAATTCTGAGAACGTTTCTGAAATTGTGTTTGGTTTTATTTTCTGAGTGTATGTTTTGAGAAACAAAAAAGTGAAACTGTGTTTGGTTATATTTTTGAAAACCAGTCATTTTATAAGTATTCTATAAAAACATATTTATGTTTGATTTAAAAAAAATTTATTATGAATACCAAAAATTAAAAATTAATAAAATTTTTTAATTAAAAAATGAATTAAAAATTAATAACTATAATATTTAAGTAATTACTATATCAATTAAATCTTAATTAACCATAATAATTTAATCAGAGAAATGGGAGAAATGGGAAAAATGAAATCAGAGAAAACGATTTTTAATCGTTTTCAATTTTACATTGGGAGCAAAAGCAATTTTGGATTCGTTTTGAAATCTGTTTTCAAAAACAATACAAACCAAACACAATTTCACACCGATTTTGAAATCGATTTCTTAGGGAATCGTGAAATCAGTTTTGGAAACAAAACCAAACACCCTCTTAAATTGTCATCCTCAATAATGTTAACATTTAGAACAATATTTGAATAAAAGTATTTGAATTTATGTCTAAATGTCAAAATGGAAATCTAAATATTTCATTTTAGCTTTTCCTAATAAAAGCAGGAATCAAGACCCCTTTTAAAAAAAAAAAAATTAAGCCCAAAGAATTAACAATTAAACAATTGATTTCTAAAGGGGAAAAAAACTAAGAGTTTATTTGGGTTAGATTCCAATTCACTCCCCTTAGATTGCTACAGTATTTTTTTCTCCAACTTATACTTTTAGCTTTTACTATTCTAAATGGGTTCTAATATACCAAATAAGGGTTCCAACCCTTACCATACAAGCCCTAAATTGGGATTATAATGCCATTCTACCCATCGCAAAATTATTATCTCCATTAAAAATACATTGAAAAACTATTACATAACCGGTTTCACCTCATGGACACCGGTTTTCATTTTGCTGATTGCCCTTAGATCAATTTTAGACATTGAAAACTGAATGAATGACTACAAATCCATTGAAGTTTTGATTCTTCAAAAGTTCAGTGAAGGACCCAAGAACTACAACACACAGACACACAGACACACACACACACACATATGCTTGTAAGATAGTATTACTAGAGTCTAGCTGGAATGTTTCACCATAACAGGGTAGATAAATAAACAAGAATACACAAATTTATAGTGGTTCACATTCAATGTAAGATCTACATCCATCACAGAGTAATAAAATTGTACAAGAATTGCTTGAGAAGAAGAATGGGAATGAGGGAAGCGGGCCAGTAAAAATAGATGCAGAGGAGTGAATGAATTTAAGAGAATGAGATGTCCTTGAGTATAAGAGAATTTTAGGCTTGTGACTTGGGACATTTTTCAGTTGATGATGGCTTGGGGGTTGTTCTAGGACCAATCCATAATATTTTGATTGCATATGTTGGCACGTATATGGTGCCAACATATATGGTTAGATATTAGGTATGAAATCTAATGTAATTATAGTAATGTGGAATTAAAAATATGAACTACTTCATGTTTTTATGAGAAGTCTTAATTTTTTTACGTTGTTTTTTTTTTTTTTTTCTCAAAATATGAAAATTAAGAAACATACTATCCCATTAAATAATAGTCCCTATTAAGAAATATTATTTACGACCAAGTGAAGCGCGTTATGCAAAAACTGAATCGACACAGTTGTAGAGATCTTAGACGTTGCAGACCATTTTGACTGAATCTATAAAGGCATAATGTTGAACCCCTCATTCCAGGGTCAGAAGAAACATTTCAATTTTTTCACGCATGAAAGAGAGAAGAGAGTGAGGTGCTGATGACCCACAAATAACACATCTGCCAAAACATATCACCTGCTGAAATTCTGAAAGGGAATTGTACGAATTCAATGCACATATCGTACTGTTTGAAAAGGTGAAAAAGTTGTCAAGACAAGAATTTTAAATAGGTAGACCAAAAAGAAAAGAAAAGAACACATAAAATGTTCCAAGGAATCGAATCTGCTCTTCTAAATGGTGTCAAATAGTTTTAATTAGGCCTTTCTCTATGTGTTGTAAGCATTAATTCTGCAACCGCTCCTATGCTCGAGCTAATAACACTGCTTTGTCCCTCTCCTACGTTTGTCCCCTCTCTGCCCACCCTCCTTTGCTTATTGTTTAATTAATGTATACCAACAAAAAATGTGTACTCTTTTTGGATATTTTATTTATGTGATAATACATGCATGCATATTTTAAAAACTTGCCTGATCATTTTCTTTTTCATTTGGGTTAATTGTTTGTTTGATCCTAACTTTTTTTATAAACTTGTGATTTAGTCCTCAATCCTTTTTTATGAACTAAAAGATTATTAAACTATTTAAAAGGATGTAGTTTAGTCATTTTTACTACAAAAAAAAAAAAAGATTAAAAATTGAATGGAGTATATATGACACTTGTAAGTTGAAGTTTGTAATTATTTTTTCTTAATTACAATTTAATATTAAACAATCTGTTATTAATGTTATTTTTTTAATTAATATTCTAACTTTTTTTTTTTTTAGTAAAAATGATCAAGTTGCACCATTTTAAAGAGTTTAAGGACCTTTTAACCACAAAAAACGGTTCGGATCCAAATTACAACTTTGTAAAAAGGTTGGAGACTTAATAAGGAATTTATCCTTTTCCAATATTGGTCTAGCAAAAGCATATGTTAGGAAAATAATTAATAAAAATAAAGGAGATAGCTAGTCAACTTGTTGATTGCACATAAATAGCCAGGAAAATCCTTCAAATTCCATTGAGTATAGAATACCAAAAATTGGAAAAAAAAAAAAAAAGAGTAAACACTTGAAAATTTCATTCAAATCAACTGATATCTTTCTATATATGAATGGACTAACATATTTATATATTAAACTGTCCTAAACAAAAATGGAAAACTAGAAATAAAATTAGGACAATTAATAATTCTGAAAATAAAAAAAATAAACATAAAAAGAAAAACTTACTTATTGTTTTTTAACCTAAGAATTAAGCCAAAATTAAAGCTAACTTTACTAATTGTGAAATTGCTAGTTGACCTTTTTTTTTTTTTGGGTAATAATTGTCTTTGAGCCAAAAATATGCTTTCAAATTTTAACATGGATTGTTTCCCAATATGGCTTCATCATTCTCCCTAGGTTGGAGAGAACTCATCCTCGAATTTGGAATAGCTTCAATTGTTAAATGTAAAGAATGATATTCTTTACGAATTCTCAGCGAGCTATCTTTGTTGTGAAAAATTTGTTGAATTCACTAAAACGATCATTTTCCAAAATAGTTAAAATAAAGTCAATGTTATCAAATTTAAAGATTTTTTTAGGAACCATCTCCGCCAAAGTTATGATGTAAAGTGTGCATGAAACAAGAAAAGCATCCTCAAGCATAAATGGAAGGTTCTCATCAATGGAGACTTTACTAAAATTAGAAACTAGATCTTCTTTTGCAACATAACTTTCATCAAAGAGTAGCCTAAGATAAAAAGTTTCGTCAATTTCTTCTCCTTTGATGTTTAATTTGCCATTGTTAAAAGATTATGGAATGTTGACATCTTCTGTTTACTTTGTGCTGTCACGCAGGTCCTTATCTTCTACAATTAGAGCAACTTTTCTTTCGGGTTTCTTACAAACTTGCTCTGTATAATCCACTTCTCTAAATATGACCATAGGCTTAGGTTGTTTAGATAGTGTTGTTGAAGGACAATGGTTACTGACTTTGGCATCAATTCCTCTAATGTATTGCAATCTTTGAGGTAGATTCTCTAATCTTTAGGACATTAGTTGTACGTAGTTGTGGGGTAAAAAAGTTGCATGCATGTGTCTCTTCATATTCTCACACGTGTCAATTTTTATCTTTCCTAATCTGTTGCGGCTGATATTATCTATTGCCACTAGGTATTAGCTCATCCTCTAAGTTTGTTTACCACTATCTTGACTTTTTGGTCTTTTAGGATGTCTTTGAAATCTAGTTCGTATTCAACGTTTGCAATCCAGTCTAGGAACTCCTCTGGTTGTAGATCACCATGAAACTTAGAAATATGAATTTGGATCCCGGTCTCCCATCGTCTTTGGTTATCTCGTCTCTGGTCAATTGGTGCCGCTAGTCTCCTCCTTGGTTGTCTATACCATTTTGCTTTAGGTACCTCCTCCTCCTCCACATGTCGTGGATTCGCATTACGATTTAGATTCAAATTTCCTAGTTGTGCAGTAAGCATGGTGATCTCAATCTCGATCATAAACCTCCTCCAAGGTAGCATCTCATTTAGGAGGCATCTTGTAGGAGCGTAAGCCTGTTCTTTGATACCAAATGATGTAACAAAAGTGTATGTTAGGAAAATAAAAATAATAAAAATAAAGGGGATAGTTGGTCAACCTATTAATTCACACAGAATAGCCAAGAAAACCTTTCAAAATCTATTGATTTATATAGAATACTGGAAATTGGAAAGAAAAGAGTAAACACACGAAATTTTCATTCAAATCAACTAATATCTTTCTACATAAGAATGGACTAACATATTTATATGCTAAATTATCCTAAACAAAAACAGAAAACTAGAAATAAAATTAGTACAATAAACAATTTCATAAATAAGAAAATGAAAAAAATTAAACGGGAAACTAACTTATTGTTTTTTTTTAATCTAAAAATTAAGCCAAAATTAAAACTAACTTTCTTAATTGTGAAATTGCTTGTTGACTTTTTTTCTATAATAATTGTCTTTTGGCCAAAAGTATGCTTTCCAATTTCAATACGAATTGTTTCACAATATGGCTTCATCAGGTACTCAAGTAGTGCTGATTGTTGAATGGATAATGAAACAATTTAATATTATTTTTATCCAAAAATTTGAAAAGTAATATTGGTTAAGACATAATTTAATAGTAATTTCACAAGTAACTTTATTGTAGGTTACGGGGATTGAATTTCCCATCTTTGAGTTAAAAAGAAACTCTTCAGTATGTAAATATATATATTATTTATATATTAATAAAATGGAAGAGAGGAAAAAAGAAAAAGAAGAAAGTGAGTACCTCATAGTGAAAAGAAGAAGACACAAAATAATTGAGGAACCTGAAAGATGGGATTAGAGAGCGTAAATGTAGCACATCGCAAGGCCGGAAAGGTTAGTTATATGCTTAATGGATTGAGAGAAGTATTTAAATTAATATTAGCACTATTATAAAGTAACCAAAAAAAAAAAAACCAATAGTAACTCTATGGCACATGGGAATAGATACAATTCTCTTGTGTTAAATAGCTAAGAGATAGATACACTCTTTTTTTTTTTTTTGCCTCCACTTTCCCTTGCAGATCAAAAACTCTCGTCAGCCGATTATTACTTTAAAGATTAATGATGAGATGGTTGACGATCCTAATCAGATTGTTCATGATCATACTTTTTTTTTTTTTTTGGTTAGAAATTAGTACAGAGGTTTTGATGGATAGACTTGATGTTATTACAGGTTGCATTGTCACTACAAGAATTCGTTGCAGGTAGACATACATTCAAGTTTAAAAGAACCAGCTTTTACCATGTTTAACCCTTAAGCATATGCTTGTGAGTTGTTTCATTAACTCCGTCAAGGATACGTTTTTCTAGTTTAGGTTGAAGAAGCCTAAATGCTACAAACTCCTTCAACCTTGTCTTAAAGATCATCTCCATTTGAGTGCCAACCTCTATGTGTTAAGAATGGTGTTTTTCACGCATTTATATATCAGATGTATTTTTTCTATCCTTATATTCATGACATTGTTACAGAAAATGAAGTTATTTGCAATTCAGTTATTCTTATATGAAAATTATATTTTGTTGGAAAAAAATGATTTGTAAACTATTTTGAGACCCAAATTTGAGTGGGACTCACTTTGTAAAAGTGATGGGTCTTGATGGATCTCCGTTCTCCATTTTGAAGAGATCGAAATCATATATTTAAATGATCAAAGTGATAATCAGGTGAATAAGAAATTGATACTCAAAGTTTGCTCATTGGAAATTGAATTTTGTTGGAAAAATTACAACAATGTGAAGTCCCACATTGGTTAGGCATTTTAGAAATATGGAGCTTATAAGTGATTGCACTTTCAGACTTAGGAAAGGTGGTGTACCCAAAGGCTCTCTCATATGTAAGGGGTGCAAATCACAGACCTAGTGGATTAGGGGCTCAATATATGTGCTTGCATGACGTGGATGACATGAATGTTAGTCCATTATGCTTGCCCTAGTGTATTTTGCAAATTTTTTATTTGCATTTCCAACAAATTAAATTCAGATTTTTTTTCGTTTTCTTTTCAAAATATCAACACTTCATCTATTGATATTCTAGTGTCTTAGTGCATGTTAATGAGCATTGTTATGTATGTGATTAATGGGCAAATGAATGGTTGTAACGTAAGAACTAGATGGTTGTAACCTAGGGCTTTAATCTCATTAAATCGAATACTAATCCTCACTATTTTTACTTCGTAGTAGCCTATATAAGGAGGCCTTCATAGCATGCTTGAGCACGATTTTTAGAATTTTTTCCTTATTGTTTTCATTGTGTTCTAGACGTGTCTTAGAGTGTTTTTCTAGGTGTTTGGTAATAAACAGAAGGCTTGGTTTCAAGTTCATTAGAGATTGTATTCGATCGTGCTTAGAGTACTATTGCTGCGATCGTGCTTAGAGTACTGTTGCTGTTGTTGTATCCTAAAAAACAAATGTCCATTTAACCCATGAGCACTTACCAAAGGAGACGAATCTGTTTTAAGGATAGTATGAACTTTATGTATCTCGATATCCATCAAGTTCTTCTAATTAAGGTTAAGGTAGAATTCTGGCTATTTTTTTTTTATTTTTTTTCGTCTCTTTATAATTAAATTGGAACTTGTTTGTTTTCTATGTTTCATATTTTCTAACAATCTTAAAACAGATTTCTTACATTGATGATGAATAGGTTCGTTGGATTCAGAAGGATTGTTTTTAACGTTTTTATATTTGTTGGATTTTTAATTTCAGTTTGTGCAAAATATATATGTATATTATATGTTTCAATTTGTTAATTTGCCTTACGTGTATTTTGTTCATAGGTTATAAATATTAACCTGTTCTTATATATATTGTTAAATATATAATAATACGTTAAAACTAATGTTTTGTTTTTATTTTGATGTGAAAATTTTTGTTTCATTTTAGTTTAAAAAAAACTAATTTTTGGTTTTAATTTTTAGTTATTGCTGAAAACATGAATGTTGTTCCAACTATGAATGTTCTAATTGGGAGCAATTTTATGACACCAAAGCCGTCACCTTGGGTTTAAGTCTTGACCTCGACGCAGCCTTTTTGGTTTCGATTCCTGTGAACCATAATGAGAAATCTAAAAAATTCAGTGAGTTAAATTTTAAGACTTAGCAGCAGAAGATGTTGTTCTGTTTGATGATGCTGAATCTTGTGAGATTCTTGAAAGAGAATCTGTGATAACCGAGAAACTTATCATTCTCGGAAAATTTTGTACAAGATATGTAAATATATGTACATTCAAGATGAGACATGTTACAGAATATATAGCAGATGAAAATTTTGATTAACTGAGTTTTAGTTAAAATTTTACAATGAATTAATGAACAGTGTAAAAGCTAAACATTAATTCATATTATGATGTTTTAAATTTGATAGAAAAGTATGTGGAAAATGCATATTAAGAGATCAATGGCACATAAGTAAGCCACATTGATCAATGGCCAAGATTAGCCAAACAAGCCCTTGCAAATTTCTTAAAGAGAATAAAAGAAATTAAAGAAAATGTGAGGGAAGAGGTGAGGCACGTGAAGGCTTTAGGCTAAGCAGCCTAAGTGAATTAGTTCACTTGGTTCAGCTGCAAAGAAACGCCAGAGAGAGAGAGAGAGAGAAGAAGCAGTCGCGAGAAAGAAAGAGAGGAAAACCAGAAGACGGAAAAGAGAAACCCTCATCTGCCATTGCTTCAACCAAGCTCGGATTTTTCTCTTCAAGCAATAGATCGATCAAGCATTCAGTCAAAAATCAGCAGTAAGAAGTTCTCAAGCTTCAAGCAAGGTAAACCCTCGTTTTTCTCACGTTTTCTTGGGTGAAAAATTTGGGGTTTTGAGTAGAAATGTGAGTTGATCATGTTGAGATTCTCGGTTAAATCAAAACATGGTTTGAGTTTAATTGTTTTAAACACGAATCCATGAGTTGATGGTTTAGAAAACCAAATTTAGTGAGTTTTCATCAAGTATAGATTTTTCAAAAGTTGAGTCAAGAGATGTGAATAAGCAAAATGTGAAATTTTGCTTAAGAAACCATGGATTTGTGATAGTAGAAATGTAGTCTATACCTTAAAACGATCTTATTGAGATCGATTTTGAGCATAAGAAGTAGAACAAAAGCCATAAAAGCCTTAGAAAATCAGAGCAGAGCATTTCAGGCCCAGAATCTGATTCTGGTATGAACACAGGCGTGTACACGGGTGTGTATAAGGGCGTGTTCAGAACATGGCCCCGAACATGCCCACAGGCACAACCGTGTTTCAAGAAAAAATTAAAACCCGAGAGGTACACAGCCAAGAACACGGCTATGTATCGGGCTGTGTCAAGGGGCACACGGTCATGGGGAGGGCGTGTAGTAGACCATATTCGACAGCAGGAAAACATGGCCAGAAACACAGCCGTGTAAGTGACCGTGTAAGTATACACGAATTACACGATCATGTTCCACGAAGTACACGACCATGCACGTAAGTCCAGAGGAGTACACGGTCAGAAACACGGCTGTGTAGATACCCGTGTAAGCCAACACAAATTACACGACCATGTTGTATGAATTACATAGCCATACACGTAAAGTCCAGAGGAGTACACGGCCAGAGACACGCCTGTGTAAGAGGGCGTGTTCGAAGCCAAAGTAAAAAAAAAAAAAAGAGTCTGGAAACAAGAATTTCATGTTTTGCCATGTTTCAAGTATAAGATGAATATTGGAAATAATCAGTGATTATTTCTTTCATGGGAATTCAAGCCAGACATCTTGAGACAGCAGTTCCAGACCAGCAGAAGCTCACATTCGTAGATTTTCTGTAAGTTCAAGCATTATCCTGACTGTAGCGTAGACAATCTTGTTATGTTTATGATATTATGTATATTGTTTGACGTGTATGTTAGACATTGATTGTCTGCATCACGATACTCAGGTCAGTTCATGTCATGCATGTAGAATTTCATGTTTCAGTATACATGTCAGACAGGTAGCAGGTACACGAAAACAGGTAGGTGCACAAGGCACCTTAGTGTATTAATAAAACTCACACCCCAATTAAATCATATAATAGGTTCCTACTGTGGAGGCAATCAATATGCTACCCAGTTGGAACTCCAGCAAAGATGGTAATTAAACCAGTTATTGGCGTACTGGCCTCTCAACCCATGGGGAGGTTTTCATGTTTAGCTTCAGTTAAGACTGAGGAGGTCAGCACTAAAGTACCGCTCCTAGTTATGCTAACATATCAATATGACCAATCAGGGGCCCAAAACCAGAACTAAATATCAGATAATGTCCTAAGACTAATCCTTCAGCCAAGAGCATGTTTTACAGAGTCAAGTTTCATGCATGAGCACAGCAGTACAGCATGTCATGATTCATGTTTTCATGTTTGAACTTACTGAGCTCATAGCTCACCAGTTTGTTCACATGTTGCAGGTAAGAGACCTATTCACCAGTAGTATACAGTGGACGACGGACAGGGTCTGTACATGCCAAGGAGATTGGGCGAGGGATTGTGGTCACCATTAGTCTTCTGCTGTACAGTTTTGAAAAGTTTAAACTTGTAATTTCAAGAACACGTTTTCAAGTCAAGATTATGTGATAGGAGAATCATGAATTCATGTGCATATTATTTTGTTAACATGATTTCTTTATCACATTCTCGAACAGTTTATGATATTAAGAAAAAAAAATTATTCCGCAAAATTAGCAAGCAGTTTTCAAGTTCAGCATGATTGCCGGTGACCCTAGAGGTCTACATACTATTGTGGTTAACTACAGAGTTGACTGTAATAGCACTGTAGAGCCTCCACACAGCAGGGCGGGCCACCACAGAATCCTCTTATTGTTAAAGACGATGAAATAGATGCTTAAACGTTGCATGCTATTGAAGATTGGGGCACTCTGATTTCTAGTGCTAGAACTATGTTCTAAATGGCCTGACTGATGCATATTACAATGTGTGTAGCATGAAGAAATTGGCTAAGGAATTGTTAGAGTCCTGGGACCACAAATACAAGTTAGAAGATGCTGGTGCTATATAATTATTGGTGGGATAGTACATGAACTATAAGATGGTGGATTCCAAGAATGTGATTAGTCAAGTTCGAGAAATTCAAATAATCGTTCGTCAAATTCATACTGAAAGAATAATTATTACTGAGTTTTTTTAGGTAGTTGCAATTACGAAGAAGTTACTCCCTGTGTGGAAAGACTTCAAGAACTATCCAAAACATAAAGGAAAACAAATGAGCATTGAAGACCTCATTTTTAGACTTCACATAGAAGAAGATAATAGAGGCTCGGAGAAAAGCTCTCCAACAATTCTATTGCCAATTCTACTAAGGCTAGTATAGTGGAGTATGACAAAAGCTCCAAGAAAAAGAAGAACCATAAGTTAGGGTCTAAATTATGACCTAATGGTGGAGTTTCAAAGAAACAGAAATTCTAAGGAAAATGTTTCAATTGTGACAACGTGGGTCACAAGTCAGCGGATTGTAGGTTGCCAAAAAGTAACAAAAAGAAAGAAGCCAATATTGTAGATGCCATCACATAAGAGGTGTTTGACGTCAGTTTATTTACTATGGTTTCTGAAGTCAACATGGTGGACTCTAACTTAAAGGCGCAGTGGCTAGAAATTAGGGCCACACGCCATATCTGTTGTGATAAAGCTACTTTTACTGATCTTGTACCTTTGAAAACTAGAGAGAATCTGTATATGGACAACTCTACAACATCTGAGATTAAGGATTAAGGACGATATTCTTGAAGATGACATCAGGCAAGAAGTGAAGCTGCACAATGTGCTATATGTGCCTGATATTCAAAAGAATCTTATCTCTAGAATGATGATAAGCATGTAGGGCTTTAAAATGGTTTTTGAGATTGTTTTGTCCAGATATTGAAGCTATGTGGGAAAGAGGTTTATATAAGATGGGATGTGAAAATGAATGTAATTATTGTAAAGCCCAAATCCATCAATAAGAATAAAAAGTCTTTCATTTATAGATTTAAGTCTTATAACTTATTGCATGGTAGACTAGGACATGTTAATTATGAAACATTGCATAGATTAATTAACTTGGATCACACACCCACATTTAATATTGATTCCAAACATAAATGTGAAACTTGTGTAGAGGCAAAACTAACATGATCATCATTCTAAATGATTGAAAGGAAGACTGAACTACTTGATTTAAGTTATAGTGATATTTGTGACTTAAAGTTTGTTCAAACTAGAGGTTTTAACAAGTATTTTGTTACTTTTATTGGTGATAACATAAAATATTGCTATGTGTTTGTGCTTACAAGCAAAGATGATGTTATTGAGAAATTTACACTTTATAAGCAAGGAGTTGAAAACTAACTTAATAAAAAGATTAAGATGGTAAGAAGTGACCGTAGTGATGAATATTTGAAACCATTTAGTGAGTTTTGTACATAACATGATATTATTCACAAGGTAACACCACTTTATTTGCCTCAGTCAAATAGTGTGGATGAATGCAAAAATTATACCTTAAAAGATATGATGAATGTGATGTTGATAAATTCTAGGTTGCCACAGAACATGTAGGGGAAAGCCATTTTTTTAGCTAATTATCTTTTGAATAAGGTTCCCATAAGAAAGAAGATAAAATCCCTTATGAATTGTAAAAAAGAATGAAACCTTTCTACAAATACTTAAAAGTGTGGGGATGTCTTGCCAAAGTTATGGGACCTACTCCAAAGAAGATGAGAAAAGATCCTAAAATAGTTGATTACACCTTCATTGGCTATGCCCATAATGTTAATGCATATCTGTTCCTTTAGCATGAGTCTAAATTCACAAGAACAAGATAATGGAGTCTAGGAATGCATGATTCTTGACATGTATTTCCATGTAAATCTACGAAAGATGGTCTAAGTTTGTCTAAATGAGCATTTAAGATTATTGAAAAAAAAAAGATAGTCAGGACCAACGACAAGACAATGGAAGTAAATAAGTAGTGGAAAAGCCTAGATGAAGTAAAAGAGTAAGGACAAAAAAATCATTTGGACCTGATTTTTTGACTTACATGTTAAAAGCTGAACCACAAATTTACAAAGAAGCTGTGAGCTCTTTTGAGGGTCGCCTATAGAAAGAGGCCATAATGAGTGATATTGATTCCATCATGCATAATCATACTTGGGAGTTAGTGGATCTTCATCCAAGAAGTAAACCACTAAGTTCTAATAGGATTTTCAAATGAACAATGGAAGAAGATGGAACAATTGATATCTATAAGGCCATACTTATAATAACATGGTGTAGGCAACGAAAAGGCCATGATTACTTTGATACTTATTCTCTTGTAACGAGAATAACTTCTATAAGAATGGTTGCGGAATATTGAAGTCCATCATATGGATGTAAAGTCAACTTTTTTTAATGAAGATCTTGAAGAAGAAATCTACATGGAACAACTTAGAGTTTGCATTGCTCCAGGACAAGAAAAGAAAGTTTGCAAACTGGTGAAGTCCTCGTATGGACTTATACAAGCAATACTTAGGGTTCAACTAACTAGCATTCTTTACTATTCTCCAATTCCTAGACAATAAAGTATGTGAATACTTGATTCCTTGATTGGTATTCTATGAGACTTGACTCCTTCTAACTACTTAGATTTCTAAGAATTTATTATTATAAGTGAGAAATATAAGAATAAATTTGCTCATTTGAGAATCTATGGTCTAAAGAAATAGGAGCTTGAAGGGTCCTATTTATAAAATTACATTAGGTGGCCTTTAGAATTTGAATAGGACTTAATAAAAGATTTTTTTCTCTCTCCTCCCTCACTAAGTGGCTAATTTTACCCTAGAGGAAACCCTCAAAAAATTATACCATAACAGGATTAACAACATTCAAAATTCGAACAAGATTTCAGAAATGATTTTTTTTTCTCTCTCCTCCCCTGCAAGTGGCCAAATTTTCTCCCTTAAAGTTTGCTCTAAAAATTCATCTGAGCCTAGCGTATATGATTCAAATTTCAAACTGTACAAATCTTATGATTTTGTCTACATGGATAATGTTTTATAACTCCAGTTTAAATTCAAAATTAAATCATGGCAACTTTATTTGAATTAAATAATTTTGTAATAATTATCTAAAACAAAATCAAATTAGGAGAAAATCTTATCTTCTAAATCCTAATAAAAAACCAACCCCTAATAGTGTTCAAGGATAAGATTTTGTTCAATTCAAATTCAAATAGAATAATATT
Organism: Antiaris toxicaria; assembly: GCA_035233585.1. Classification (NCBI taxonomy): domain Eukaryota; kingdom Viridiplantae; phylum Streptophyta; class Magnoliopsida; order Rosales; family Moraceae; genus Antiaris; species Antiaris toxicaria. Next base: position 19,925,329 of record CP141155.1, on the reverse strand, counting down.
TCACTTTAAAATATTTATTTAAATAAGATTTTTAAAATTTAAATTAATTTCATATTCATCTTTTAAAAAACAAATACGGTTAATTTAAATTTCAAATCTTATCTTCCAAAATAAATATTTATATAAATTAAATATTTATTTCCTTAATTGAATAAAACAAATTTACAATTTTGCTTTTGGCCCCAGAGAAAAACACGTACACCAGAGAATAAGTGATCCAGATTTTTCTCTTCACTAAATGCAAGATTACAAGCTATAAAGAATACCCCGATCAATTATCATCTGTTAAGGAATTATGTAGAGCTAGTAAAGAGATCAATTGGACATATATAATGTGGGCTCTAATAATCCATATAATTATTCTTCTGTACCGAATAAATGCATTACACAATTATTAGTCTCAGAGTCACAATGCTATAAATCTAAAATTACACTCCCAATTATATACCGTGTTACACAAGCCAGTAATTAGCCATCGTCCAATGACCTTATCATTTATGCAAAACCCTCATATGATATCTATGATCAACCTTATGTCAAAATCTATTCAACCTATTGATCATGCTATCTTAAAGATCCATTATACACGTAATTAAGAAAATGATTATTCATTGTATGTGAATAAGAAGTCATTTGTCAAACAAAAGACCCAAGGCCTTGTCCATTTTCACATCTACTATAATGCTTTTAAGAAGATAACCTTACTCCTTATTAAAGTTATGATTCCATCTCTATAAGCAAACCCTTTATCAAATACAAGTCATGTATCCAACGAACCGGTCTACAAGCTTACTACTTCTGAGTCGCTATAGCCTTTGGAATATCAAAGTACACAAAGTCATACACATGAAATGGTTCATTTACTCAGGATTAAGGTTATTGCATAATGAACGTTGAAAGTGAATCAATCCACTCAAGCGGACTACGTAGATTAATTGCACTTTGGTCCCAGTCTAATACGTCACCACCAAACAACATGTTTATGTGTCTACTTAGGAGTCAATGTTTCAAACAACCAAGATAAACCATTTTCCAATTGGCTTTAGATGATATAATAGTCTTAACATTAGTTAGATGCTTACTCTAACCCCATAGTCTATGGATTATAGATTTAAACTACTTATTTTAGAATGTTATTTTCTTACATACAAAAGATTATTGTATGTAATATTTTAACAGTTTAACAACAAGTAGCTAATGAGCTATATTTGTTTACATTAACTTTAACCTGTAAATAGAATGAGAACATATAGTATTATAATAAATAACATCTAATTGGGATATTTCTAACAATGTTAACCATTTGCTATTTCTTTTTGAAAGTCATTGTTGTTTAAACTCTCTATTTAACAGAACATTGAGTAAAGGATTTGACGCAGGAAGAGTGAATAAATAGATGCCAATCTAATTGAGATCAGCTTATTTGCTTTGATGTAGTTAGTCGTCCTTTTCATTATTTACAAAGGAGGAAAAAAAGCCTCACCTTACGAAGCAGATAGAAGTGTATAGCCTACCCCTATACGTTGTCATAACTAGATACATATGACATGAGAATGTCAAGTATATTTCGTCTAGGGAATTGATAAATAAACCTCTTTATTGCTTTTTCTTTTTTTTTACGTTAACTTTGTATATTTATGCATTTGTTTGCCAAAAAATATTGTGCTCGACTTTGTAGAAACAAATATAAAATTTTTTCCCCTTGTTTTTGGAGGGGTTTATTTTTGTTTACTACAAGAATTTAAGTATTCAGTAACGACGAAAGTCATCACTGTAAATATAAAAGTTGTCACTAAATATTTTACAACGACGAAATGTCATCACTGTTAAAAATTATTTAATGACGATTACACGTGTCGCCACTAAAAGTCTCCTTTTCAGCGGCGACAATGTTCTCACTAAAGTGAGAATATGTTGTCGCTATTATTCGTCATGTTAAAACAAAAAGCTGATGTGTCAAGCATTATTAGCAATGACATATTTTGAATTTGTCATCGCTCATACACGTTACTGCAGACTTATTAGCACGACATGTAAAAAAATATGTTGTCACTATAACTGTTCTTTTTATTTTTTAAAAATACATTTAAGATGTAAATAAATTTAATTTATTTTGTAAATGTTATATTTTGTCTGCTATTTTATGTTGCTATTTATTAATTTAATATTTACTGGCTTTACTTTTAGTAGTTTAAATTCGGACATCTGATATCGCACTTAATTTAAACAAACAAATAAATATATTAAGCAACGATAAACATTCACAAAACACATAAAACATAACAAAAGTAGTGACAAAAATCATCCACAGAACACATAAAACATAACAAAAATCGAATAACATTACATAGTATCAATTAATAATGGAGAAAAAAAATGATACTAGTCTCCCAAATTTGTCTACTCCTCTTTTTATCATCTTTATTTTCAATTGTATTTTAAGGCTATGGTAGAGGAAATATACCTTTGGGGTGGGGGGGTGTTGGGTTGGAAGGCCCTGTGTAATTGGACCTAAAAGTCAAATATATCCAGGACATGTTTCGCCATCCACAGGTTTTTAGCCTATTGGTTTGCAATACACTACTATAGCTCTGCCGAAATCTATGTGGGAGGTTGCACAGATTCGAATGATGGCTCAGCTGGCTCAAATGAACTATACTCGAAAGGGGTGGCGGGCCTATGTAATTGGACCTAAAGGTCATATCTATCTAGGACATGTTTCGCCATCAACAACTATTTAGCCTATTGGTTTGTAATCAACTACCATAGCTCTAGTAGAATCTACATGGTAGGCTATGCAGATCAAGATGATGGCTCAGATGAAGAAGTGGATGTCTTCTTTCCTTGCCTATACATCAAAGTTGGGCCTATTCCTTTCATATGCCCATGTCAAATTCCAAGAAAAGTCAGCATAATTCCCCCTCATTTGTCTTTGAAGAAGAGTTGGACAACATCTATAACTGCTTAGTCTGTTTATTCTCAATCATTCATGATTGCAAATGAATATGTAAAATAGTTAGAAAATGAATAGAAATTATTATATATGTAATTTCAAGTCAAAATTTAGTTATATTACTTACATGTATCATGACTGCCTCATCATTTACCTATTGTAAATTGCCTACATCGAGCTTGTGTTAATTTAGCTCTTATTAGTTATCAATGAGGGACTTCTCTTATTGTGTCTTTGTATTAAACTGATATTTAAATTATATTAAAAAAATAATATGTTGATCTAAAGTAATAAAATTTATTTTTCATTATTTATAATAGCATCTTCTTATGCAAATGCTGAGCAGTTGATAGTTTCATGACAACTGGCGTACTTCTGTTTGGCTTGATTTTCAGAATTAATCTTTGATATTGCCTAAAATTATAGAATATGTAATTATATTTCATGAATAGTAGTCATTCACATAATTATGTAGCATACTAACTTGAAAATCATCGGAAGTGAAACAACCACACGATTTTTTATGGTCTTAAGTGTTAGGAGTGCCCAAAGTGCGAAAGATATGTTTAGATGTATATTATTTATTTTAAATTGATTAATAATGTATACGAGTTTTTTTTATTATATCTTTGCTCTACTATCGTCAACATTATTTATATGTTAAAGTAAATGTAATCAAATATGACTCATTGATTACTTAGTATTTAAACTGTTATAATGTTATATATAATAGATTTTGAATGCTAGATGACAATATTCTAAAGTAAGTAGTCTAAATTGCCTATGGGGTTAGAGTGAGTATCTAATTCATATGAAGACTATATGTTGTTTATATCCTATTGGGGAGATGGTTTGTCATAACCATCTGAAGCGAGCTGACTCCTAAGTAAAAATATAAATATATTATATAGTGGTGGTGATATGTTAGACTTGGATTAAAGTGTAATTAATTTATAAGTTTGCTTGAATAGATTAATTTACTTGTGATGTTTATTATACAATAACCTTAATCCTGAATTAGTAAATGACTTTATGTTTATGACTTGTGTACTTTGATATTCCAAAGGCTAAAGGATCTATGAGTAGTAAGCCATTAGACTAGTTTGTTAGGTACATAACTTGTATTTAATGTGAGTTTTGCTTATAGATATAAAATCATGACTCCCATAAAGAGTAAAAGTTATTTTCTTAACGACATTATACAGGATGTGAAAATGGATAAGGTCTTGGGTCATTTGCTTAGCAAATGATTTGTTATTTATGTTTAGTGAATAATCATTTTCCTATTGGATATATAATGGATCTTTAAGATAGAATGATCAAAAGAATGAACGGACTTTGACCTTAAGCTGATTATTGATATCATATGAGGTGTTACGTATATGATAAGGTCATTGGACTATGGCTGCACACTAGCTTACATAATACCGTATATAATTGGGAGTGCAGTTTTAGATTTATAATGGTGTGATTTTGAAACTAACAATTGTGTAATTAATCTATTTAGTATAGAATAATTAATTACGTAGATTATTGGAGCCTATAATATATATGTCCAATTAGTTCCTTTATTAACTTAATTTATTTGCTTAACGGATCAATTGGAATATTTATTGTGACTTTAATTCTTAACTTAGTGAAGAAAAAAATCCGGATTACCTCTTGTATGGGTGTAGACAATTTTTACACCAAGGGTGGAATGGTAATTTTGTTTCATTTAATTGATTGGTTAAATTTTTAGTTTGGATAAATATTTATTCGAAGGATAATTTGTAATTTAAATTAATTATATTTATGTTTTGTAATAAATATGAGATTAACTTAAATTAAGAGATTTGGATAAATAAATATCTAAATAATTAATTTAAATATCTAGATAATCTTATTTGAATAAATAATTTAAAAACTAGATACGGTCATTATCCTATTTGAATTTGAATTGAAATAAAATCTTGTCCTAATATACATATGTTAGGCATTTTCCACTAGGATAAAGCAAGGAAAATGTTTTTCTCCTTATTGATTTTATTTGGATAATATAAGATAATTATTTAATTCAAATAAAGTTACTATGAATCTATTTAAATTTAAATTAGATTTATGAAATATTATCTATGCAAATAAAATCACAAGATAAATGGAGGTTGAAATTTTAATCAAATTTTGAATTTTCTGCACTCAAAGTAGGTCCATATTTTGTCCTCTCAGGACTAAGAAAAATCACTCATGTTAGATAGAGGAGAGAGAAAAATCTTTTTCAACTGTCCTATTCAAATTTGAATTTCACATTGTCCATTCACTATAAATAAGATGGCTTCTATTTTAGTTAGACCACAGACTCTAAAATAAGAAGCTTATTATTATACTCCCATTAATAATAATAAGTTATAAGAGCTTTAGGTGGTTAGAAGGAGAAAGCCGCGTACCGAAAACAATTGAAAGACGGAGAGCCCACACTCTCCATTATCCAAGAATTAGAGAATAATAAAACTGGCTAGTTAGTTGAAACTCTCTTAGCTACATTCTCTAACGTTCCTATTGTTCTCTTTCTAAAATATGTAGATTATAAAATAATTTATTATATATAGTAACCCAAGGTAGTATGATCCAAATAAAATTTTTAAAGTTTTGTTTTGTAAATTACCTATTTTATCCTACACTAAGAATGCAAGCCCGTGTAGTGTCTAGGTCTACTACTCCACCATGATTTTTGAATCACTATGCAATTCGTTCTTCCAATTGTGATACGCCTTCCCGAATTTGCGATGGATGATATTTAATATGTCGTTACTTAGTTCAATATCAAACCATTGTTGTTTATCAATATCACATAATTAATAAATGTATTAAATAATCATTAAAAATTTTTTTTTATGTAACATAATTATTAAACATAAAGAATTTGTACCTTCATTTTATCAGGAATCTTGTCTCTATTCACCTTTGGAACTGATAAGTATGAGTCATAGTATGGTGGAAGGCAATCCCAAGTATGCAGGCTGACTACATTCTCATAGTCAAAAGTCACTGATAACGGGCCTTTTGTGGCCGCTTCCTACTGAATCCTTACTACCCTCATCTTTACCCGACCTTGATGGACCTGTCGTGAGGGGTTAGGGGGAGTTACATGCAATGAAAATTATGTTATATTAATTTCATTTATAAAGAAACTACTAAAGTTATGGTGTTTATGTAGTTAAAATTTGTACCTGACTCACAAGGTGCTGGTTTTCACCTAGAGGGACTCGATAGAGGCTCAGATTCCCCTACGGATCTTGCACATGTCATAACTGGACCGGTCATTCAAACACATTGCCAAAAAAAGTTCATTTTAACAATTTATAATGCACCAATATTGATTGTTAATTTAAGAAAACAATCAAAGAGAAAAGTACATAAATACTAATATCATCATCACTGCTTATATATGCAATGATATCCTCATTATTATTTTTATCATCTTCATCTTCTTTATCAGATTTCTCATCTTCAACATATTCCTCTAATATTTCATCAACAATATCATCATCGTCAGTGAACTCAATATCATCTATTGTGTTGTCCAATAAAATGGAGTCTACATTTACTATAACATCATATTGGGCATCAGGTTAATAAATGTTAAAGACTCCAACTCAGTTGTCTCAACTGCCAAGTCAATTTTCAAGGAGCTGTCTTGAAAAGCATGGATGTCATTCTCTATCTCATCTGGAAGATCCCATATATGTCGATGCCTAAAGTGTTTTACAACTTTCTAGTTAGGACCGTTTAAAAGTTCATCAACATAAAAGACTTGTTGTGCTTCCAATGCAAGTATGAATAGATCATCTACATATAATGAAGCATTAATAACAGTACTTGTTTTATTTTTATATTTTTGCATTCTTTTCTTTTCTAAATGTGTGTCAAACCACCTGTACTTGAAAAGAACAACAGAAAGCTATTTATGTATTTTAACTAGATGATGTCCTCCAACTGCCCATAATATGGCGTATCTTCCTTACCGGGGACAAATATTCCATTCTTCTATGTCTTTCGTCTACTGTCACGATTGTAGACAAGAAATTTCACTCCATGACTATGCAACCAGCGTGAGAAAACACAGTAATGGATGATCCCAAAGCAAGTGAAAAAGTTCAATAGTTGCCTCTGGTGAATTACTCTGACATACATTGTATATCTGGTACACAAATAATTTAAACACATTAATTAGTATGATTTTAATATCATACAGTAGATATGTTTGACAACATTCACTGGTTAAGTTTACCTTCAAATAAAACTACTATCTAGAAAATTCTTTTTCCTGAATTTTATTCAAATCTATGTGACTGCTTTGTTCTAGCTCCCTCATATGTTCATCGTACGGGGAAATTGACATACTTAGTATCATACAATGTTCTTTATGACGGAGTAGAAAACATGATATATAGCAATTTTATTTACTTGATACATATTTTGATTTCAAGATAGTTCTTTATTTGGTACGTATCACATTATCTAATGTGATACGGTCATCTTTCTAATGGGATGACATTGTGATTGGAACACACACAACTTTGGTTGTTGCTTAGAATCATTTTTGACAACTTCTATAAATGCCGAAACACCATTCAAACACTGCTCTGATAGATAATTCCTCATAAATATCCAACTTTTATCAATCTGCATCTTCATTCTATGTATAATTGAAAAAATGCAAGTGTAATACATATAGATATATATATATATATGTGAGGATGCAGAGAAATGATTGCACCGGGTAAGGCTTTATCCCATTCAGGATTTTAAGATATGCATTATGTTACCCAAACCACAATGCTCTTTTTCTGTAGAAAATTTAGTACCATCTCCCCTTAATTCTCAATGTGATAACACACACCCAGAGAACAAAAGAAGATGACTAAAAACATTATGTTATTGTTAAATACACAAATTCAACAAAAAAAAAAATCAATTGCACAAAACATAAATTTCACAAAAAAAAAAAAGCCAATTCCACAAAACTAACATTTCTACAAAACTACCAATTCCACAAAACCACCAATTAAAAAAAAAATTCACAATATCAAACTCTAAAATTGGGAGTTTGTACGAGGGATGAGGAATGACGGCGGCGGTGACAAATACTCCTTCAGTGGTAAGGAATGATAGTGGTGGCTAAAGACGGTGCAAAGTAGCAGAATGGGTGTTTTTTGGGTATTTGGTTTTTTGTTCAAAATAGACATTTTTTTTTCGAAACAGCAACAGAAAAAAACCTCTAAAACATTGTTAATAGGAAGGAATTATTTCATTGAAGAGGAAGTAATTTTGGTTGAAGGAAGCGATTACGACCTAAAGTTTGCAAGGCAGATTTGGGAAAAAAATGAGGGAGAAGAAAACTGCTTTGGTAATATAGGCAGACACTTTAGCGACGACATATATCATTGCTGAAAACATAAACATTGTCGCTAAAAATAAGAAAAAGCACGGTTTTGATAAGTCATTACAATTAAATTTTTTAGTAATAACTAATGACAACAATCACTATTAGAAATGACGTTGTGTTGTCGACAATTAACAACAAAATTTACATGGCCGCCATTAATTACTGTGTTTTTTCTTTCGGTGAAATTAAAATTTTTTAGCAATGTCATATTGTCGTCACTAAAAGTGATTAAAAATCAAAACCCTAGATCAACACTATTGCCAGCCTAGAATTTTGTAATTAGTGATGACATAAATAATAACGCTAAAAATATGGCAGCAATGCTTCATTTCCCGGCTCCACAATTAATGACGACACATGTCACTAAAAATAATTACTTGAAATAAAAAAATTCAATAATTTGTATGCAACAATACTTTTTTAGCAATGATGTTGTCGCTAATTGTCTATTTTTAGCAACAACATTAGTCGTCACTGTATATTTTATTTGTAGTAGTATGTTTTTTGTTTTAATTTGGACAAACATCAATGCGTGATCGATTACTATTTTTTAATAAATAAATTTTACTATTGTTAAGAAATGAAAAGTTCAGAATTTTAACTTTGAATTGCACACTCACACACTCACGTACCCCATCACTGAAGCTAGTCTCAAGTAACACGTATTGATTATGATCACTATTATTTATTTAGTGTGCATATATATATATATATAGGAATGGTCTCAAATCTAATACCAGATATGATATGACATTGTTGTGAAAGTGAATTTCAGTTACTAAAAATTTAAAGTTATATAAGAGAAAATATTAAAATGGGAATGTTGAAAAATACTCTGTGGATGTGAACACCCCCATGTTTATATTTGCTTGTGCATAAATTTACATTTTTATTAATTACAGTTTACATTTACAATAATGTACTTAATCACATCTGATATTGGATTTGATATGTATGTATTTGTATATATATATATATGTAAATTGGACTCTCGATATAGTTCATGAAAATAAATACTTTTACCAACATAAGTATTAAAATTTATAATTCATAATTTGCTTTTGTTTTTAAGCTATTTGAAAAAAGAAGTAAATTATACACAGCTGGAAAAAAAATAAAACATTCTATTAAGGCTGTGGCGGCCCGCCCTTCTGTAGAGGCTCTACAGTGCTACTATGGCCAACTCTGTAGGCAACCGCAATAGTCTGCAGGCCTCTAGGGTCGCCGGCAATCATGCTGAGCTGTAACTACTGCTAATTTTGCGGAATAAATTTTTCTTTTCTTTAAATACATAAACTGTTTGAGAAAGTGATAAGGAAATCATGTTAACAAACTGACTCATGATTCCTCTATCACATACTCTTAACTTGAAACTTGTTTCTTTGAAATTACATTTAAAACTATGCAGCGGAAGAATTAACTGTGACCAATATCCCTTGCCCAATTCTCTCCGGCATGCATCTACCCTGTTCGTCGTCCACCGATACTACTGGTGAACAGGTCTCTTACCTGCAACATGTGAACAAACTGATGAGCTATGGGCTCAGTAAGTTCAAACATAAAAACATGTAACTAACATGCTATACTGCTGTGCTCATGCTGTACTACTGTGCTCATGTTGTACTGCTGTACTCTTACTGTACTACTGTACTCATGCTGACTGCTGTACTCATGCTGACTGCTGTACTCATGCTGTACTGATTAAAGGTTTAGTCTTAGAACATTAATCTGTTATTTTAGTTCTGGTTTTGGGCCCCTGATTGGATGTACCGACATGTTAGCGCAACCGGGAGTGGTACTTTAGTGCTGACCTCCTCAGTCTTAACTGATGCTAAACATGATAACCTCCCCGTGGTTCGAGAGGCCGATACGCCAATAACTGGTTAATTACCATCTTGTTGGTGTTCCAACTGGGTAGCATACTGCTTGCACCCACAGTCGGAACCTGTTAATCTATTTACTGGGGTGTGAATTAATTAACACACTTGGGTGCCTTGTGCACCTAACTGTTTTCTTGTTCTGGTACTGTCTGGTCTGTGTACTGGGACATGCAACTCTATATGCATAACATGAACTGATGTGAACTGACCTCTGCTGTGACTGACATAAACTGACTTAACATCGTGATGCAGACAATCAATGTCTAACAACACATCATACAATATACATAACATTGTAATAAAGCAAGCTTGTCCACGTTGCAGTCAGGACAATGCTTGAACTTACAGAAAATCCTCTAGCGTAAGCTGCTGCTGCTCTGAGACTGCTGATTTGAGGTCTCTGGCTTGGACTCCTATAAATGAAAAAATCACTGATTATTTACCATATTTAGCTTATACTGGAAATATGGCAAAACATGAAATTTTTCCTTTCCAGACTCTTTTTTTTTTTTTTTTTTTACTTTCTGGACTCGAACACGCCCTCCTACACGGCCGTGTTCGTGCCCGTGTACCCCTCTGGATTTTAAGCCTGGCCGTGTACTTTCTGGAACATGCCCGTGTATGCTTACACGGGTGGGTACATGGCCGTGTACTCCTCTGTGCTCTTACACGGCTACTTACATGCCTCTCTTTGACCGTGTGCCTCTTGACACGGTCTGATACACGGCCGTGTTCTTGACCGTGTACCTCTCGGGTCTAATTTTTCTTACAACACAGTCGTGCGTATGGGCATGTTCGGGGCCGTGTTCTGAACACGCCCTTGTACACGCCCGTGTACACGCCCGTGTTCATACCAGAATCAAGATTCTGGATCCGAACTGCTCTGCTCTGATTTCCTAAGGCTTTTATGGCCTCTGTTCTGCTTCTTACACTTGAAATCGATCTTCATAAGATCGTTTCAAGGTATCTACTACATTCCTACTATCACAAATCCATGATTTCATAAGCAAAAATCCCACATTTTGCTTATGAATCTCTCTTGCCTCAACTTATGAAAAATCTGTATTTTGTGAAGAAATTTCACTAAACTCGGTTTTCTAAACCATCTGTGCATGGATTCGTGTTTGAAAACATCTAGACTTGAATCACCTTTCGATTTTAACCGAAAATCTGAACGTGATTCACTCACATTCTCTTTTCTCACTCAAACCCTAGATTTTCATCCGAAAAAATCAAGAGAAAAACGGGGTTTTACCTTGCTTGATCGTGACCTTTCTTGCTGCTGCTTAGTGATCGAATCTCGATCTATCTGCTGCTGGAACAAGGAATCCGAACTTTTTGGATTTCCTTTGCTTTTCTCTCTCTCTTTCTTGGCTCCCTCTTTCTCTCTTTCCCTTTCTTTCTTTTCTTCTTTCTTTCTTTCTTTTCTCTTTTTTTCTTTTCTCTTTCCGCCGGCTGCATCAGCAGCTAAGGGAATTAATTCCCTTTCTCTCTTTTGCTCACGTGCTTCCCACACTCTCCCTTACTTTCTTTTATTTTTTTTTTTAAATGTGTAAGGGCTTGTTTGGCTTCTTCTTTTAGCCATTGATCAATGTGGCTCACTTGTGTGCCATTGATCTCTTAGTATGTATTTTTCACATACTTTTCTATCAAATTTTAAAACATCATAATTGAATTAATGCTTAGCTTTTAAACTATATTCATTAATTCATCATAAAATTTTGATTAAAAACTTGATTAATCAAAATTTTCCTCTGCTCTTTATTCTGCAATCTGTATCACTGTTATGTACATTTATTTACATAATTGTATAGCTATTCCGAGAACGTAGATTTCTCGGGTATCACATTCACCCCTCCTTATAAGATTTTCGTCCTCGAAAATTTAGAACAAGTGAGGGTATGAACGTCTCATCTCATCTTCTCTCTCCCACGTAGCCTCTTCAACGTTGTGATTTCTCCACAATACTTTGACTAGTGGGATGGTCTTGTTCCTCAGCTCCTTTTCCTCTCTAGCTAGTATCTGAACTGGCTGCTCTTCATAAGTCAAATCCTCTTGGACTTGGACTGGTTCATGCTGTAGCACATGCGATGGATCTGACATGTACTTTCTGAGCATGGAGACATGGAACACGTTGTGTACTGCTGACAGCTCAGGAGGTAATGCCAACTTGTAGGCAACCTTCCCAATGCGTTTGATAATCTCATAAGGTCCAATGTACCTTGGACTCAGCTTTCCCTTCTTACCAAAACGCATGATCCCCTTCATGGGTGACACTTTCAGAAAAACGAAGTCCCCTTCCTTGAATTCTAGGGATCTCCGCCTTCTGTCTGCATAACTCTTCTGTCTGCTCTGAGCACTCTTCATTCTTTGCTGAATCTTGGCAACTACATCGCAAGTTTCCTGCATGAAATCTGTCTTATGCAGTTGTTTTTCCTTCAGATCATACCAGTGAATGGGTGATCTGCACTTTCTTCCATAAAGAGCCTCATAAGGTGCCATCTTGATGGAAGCTTGGTAACTGTTGTTGTATGAGAATTCCACTAGTGATAGCTTCTCATTCCAAGCTCTTGGAAAATCCATGATATATGCTCGGAGCATATCCTCTAAGGTCTGGATAGTCCGTTCTGACTGTCCATCTGTCTGAAGATGGAAAGCTGTACTGAATCTTAGTTCTGTGCCCATGGCTCTTTGCACACACTCCCAAAAGTTTGAAGTGAATCGTGCATCTCTGTCAGATACTATGGACTTTGGAACTCCATGTAACCTGACAACCTGATCTACGTATAGCTGTGCCAGCTTCTCCAATGAGTAAGTGATCCTGATTGGTATGAATCTGGCTGTCTTTGTTAATCTATCCACGATTACCCAGATGGCATCGTGTCCTCCTCTTGTTTTGGGTAACCCTACCACAAAATCCATGGTAACGTTCTCTCATTTCCACTCTGGAATCTCTAGAGGTTCTAACTTCCCTCCAGGATGCTGATGCTCAGCCTTTACTCTCTGACAAGTAAGGCACTTACTCACAAATCTTACAATGTCTCCCTTCATCCCTTTCCACCAAAACTATAGCTTCAAGTCTTGGTACATCTTGGTGGATCCAGGATGGACTGAGTATGGCGTTTCATGAGCCTCTGACATGATTCGCTTTCGTAGCTCTTCATCTGCTGGCACATGAATTCTCCCCTGATGCCTGATTAATCCATCTGTGGATATCTCTTCCTGGGAGTCTGTCAGACTTGTATCTTGCTTCTGAGTTTCCTTGATATCATCAAACAATGATGACTTCAACTGCAGTGCTGACAATTTTCCTGATATCAGCTCTAACTCGAGCGAATGAATCTCTTGCTGCAATGGTCTTGATAACCTATCAATAGGCAGCTGCTGTGGAGTTGTCGCTTTTCTGCTCAAAGCGTCTGCTACTCGGTTGGCTTTTCCTGGGTGATAAAGGATCTCACAGTCATAATCCTTCACCAACTCCAACCATCTTCTTTGCCTCATGTTTAACTCCTTCTGTGTGAAGAAGTATTTTAGGCTCTGATGATCTGTGTAGATCTGGCACTGCGCTCCATACAGATAGTGTCGCCAAATTTTGAGTGCGAACACTACTGCAGCAAGTTCTAGATCGTGGGTGGGATAATTCTTCTCATGCTCTTTCAGTTGACGCGAAGCATAGGCAATCACTCTGCCTTCTTGCATCAATACTGCTCCCAAACCCACTTTGGAAGCATCACTGTAGATCTCATACTTCTCCCCTTCAGTAGGGAGTGTGAGGATCGGCGCGCTTGTCAGCCGTCTCTTCAGCTCTTGGAAGCTTCTTTCACACTCATCTGTCCATATGTACTTCTTCTCCTTGCGTGTGAGGGTGGTGAGAGGTGCTGCTAATCTTGCAAATCCCCCCACAAACCTCCTGTAATAACCAGCTAACCCTAAAAAACTGCGTATCTCTGTTACGCTCTTAGGTGCAGGCCATTGATTGATTGCTTCCACCTTGACTGGATCTACTACAATTCTCTCCTTGGATACTACATGTCCGAGGAAATGTACTCTATCTAGCCAGAACTCACATTTTGAGAATTTGGCATAGAGTTGATGCTCTCTCAGCTTCTGAAAAACAACTCTCAACTGGGCTTCATGCTCTGCATGAGTCTTTGAATATACAAGGATGTCATCGATGAACACAATGACAAACTTGTCTAGATACTCTTTGAAGACTCTGTTCATCAGGTCCATGAAAGCGGCTGGCGCGTTTGTTAACCCAAATGGCATTATTAGGAACTCATAATGCCCATAACGGGTTCTGAAAGCTGTCTTGGGAACATCATCTTCCTTGATTCTCAGCTGATGATATCCTGATCTCAAATCAATTTTTGAGAATACTGCTACACCTTTGAGCTGATCGAACAGGTCATCAATCCTAGGTAATGGGTACCTATTCTTGACGGTGACCTTGTTCAATTCTCTGTAGTCTATGCACATGCGGAACGTCCCGTCCTTCTTCTTGACAAACAGTACGGGAGCTCCCCATGGGGCATAGCTTGGTCTGATGAATCCCTTATCAAGCAGATCCTTTAGCTGTACCTGTAACTCTTTCAACTCCACTGGTGCCATGCGGTACGGCGCCTTGGAGATCGGTGCTGTTCCAGGTAGGAGCTCTATCTCAAACGAGATCTCCCGCTCTGGAGGTAATCCTGGTAGTTCCTCGGGAAAGATCTCAAGAAATTCTCTGACAACTGGAACCTCTTCTGGCTGTAGCTTCTTCTCTTCTGCTGTATCTGTCACATAAGCTAAATATCCAGTACAACCACTGGCTATTAGCTTCTTGGCCTTCATTGAACTGATCATCATCTTGCTTGATTTTCTCGAAGAATCGACATACTCGAAACTTTCTTCATCTTCTGGCTTGAATACTATTCTTCTGTTTCTGCAATCTATCATAGCTTGATATTTTCCTAGGAAATCCATTCCCAAGATTACATCATAGTCTACGATCTTCATCATGATCAACTCTGCATACAGTTCTCTATCTGCCACGATTACTGGTACATGAGGTAACCAGTACTCTGACAACATGACTTCTCCTGATGGGAGAGCAGTTCTAAAAGCCCTTCCCATGTGGTCTCTAGGGTATTCTAACTTATCAGCAAATGCACATGATATGAAAGAATGAGTGGCCCCAGAGTCAAATAGAATAGATGCCAAGTGGTTAGCGACAGAAATCTGACCTGTCACCACGTTGGACGTCCCTGCCTCTGCCTCTTCTCTGGTGTAGGCCATCACCCTAGCATCTGCCTGTGGAGCTCTTTCTTGTCTTTCCTGCACTGCTGGATGCACTTCTGTTGGGCTTTCATAACTCAACCTGAGTGCATGTACTTGGGACTGCTGTGGGCGTGAAGAGTTTGCCCTTGATGCTGATACTGACTGACGGTTCATGGGGCAATTCTTGATGAAGTGGCCCTCTCTTCCACACTGGAAACAAGCAGTCGTGCCAGCTTTGCACTGACCCACATGTTTCCTCACACAATTTGGACAAGTGGGTGGAAATGTAGTGGTGTTAGTCCTCCTTGACTGACTTCTGTTACCCTGACTCTGAGCTCCCTGGAAATTCCCCTTTCTTTTCTGTTGGGGCTGAGGACCTGGATGACTAGACTGCTCTGGTCTTGTACTCTGACTACCCTTACTGTGCTGTCCAGGTTGAGAGGCCTTAGCCAGGATCTTTTCTTGCTTCCTGGCTTCCCAGACCTTTTCTCGTGCTTCTTTCTGTCGAGCTAGATGGAACTCTACCCTCAAAGCGCGACTAACGCAGTCGGCCACTGAAACTGGTGGGAATGGGCCAATGTCAATCAACGTAGAGATCTCAGGCCTGAACATACCCATCATCTTCTGTATCTTCTCCCTCTCCGTAGGTACCATATACGGACATAAGCGGGAGAGCTGATCAAATTTCCTGCAAACCTCACTTACTGACATGTCCCCCTGCTGTAGCTCTGCAAATTCTTTCTGCTGGGGTTGGAGTGATGCAGGATCATAATATTTCTGGTTGAATTCCTCCAGAAACTCTACCCATGTCATTGTGGTCACATCCCTCCTCAGGCGGACTGTGTCCCACCAAAATCTTGCATCCTTCCTTAGAACAAAGGAAGCACACATGACTTTCTCCTCATCTGTGAGTCTCATGAACTCCATTATCATCTGTATTGAGGAGAGCCAATCTTCTGCCTCTAGAGGATTTATTGAACCCTCAAATTCCGGAGGCCTCATCTTCCGGAATCTCTCATATAATGGCTCTGGGTTTACCCTGGCCGGTGGTTCCTGAACCACTTCTGGTGCCGCTGGTGGCACTACCTGTTCTGCCTCTGCTGCTGGCTGTGTAGGAGTCCCTACTGATCCCTGCCCCTGTTCTAACTGTTCTAATCTCTATCTCAACTCTGCGTTCTCTTTCATCTGGTTTTCTAGAAGAGCTTGCATCTCTTCTAATCTCTGAGTTAGGGATGGGCGTCCCATTCTCCTTCTCTGACCTTGGCCTTGGCCCTGATTATCCATCGTGCTACTGTATCTGCTATAATCACACGATGAACTTGTGTTAGATCCTGTATAAAAAGGATCCACATGATTTCTTGCATTTACTTATTACCATGTACTTACTACAAGGTATAGGTCTCTACAGACCTTTACTTTTATGCATAACTAGCTGCTTGTATTAACATAACTTTAACTTACTTGGATCGGCGAATAGGACATGCACGGAGTCAGGCGGGATATGGTCAACTAACCGCTCTGATACCAACAGTGACTACGGTTGGTATCCTAAACTAGACTCGTCGTAAAAGCTCTTGCTCTGAAACCACCTGTGGCGGCCCGCCCTTCTGTAGAGGCTCTACAGTGCTACTACGGCCAACTCTGTAGTTAACCGCAATAGTCTGCAGGCCTCTAGGGTCGCCGGCAATTATGCTGAGCTGTAACTACTGCTAATTTTGTGGAATAAATTTTTCTTTTCTTTAAATACATAAACTGTTTGAGAAAGTAATAAGGAAATCATGTTAACAAACTGACTCATGATTCCTCTATCACATACTCTTAACTTGAAACTTGTTTCTTTGAAATTACATTTAAAACTATGCAGCGGAAGAATTAACTGTGACCAATATCCCTCGCCCAATCCTCTCCGGCATGCATCTACCCTGTTCGTCGTCCACCGATACTACTGGTGAACAGGTCTCTTACCTGCAACATGTGAACAAACTGATGAGCTATGGGCTCAGTAAGTTCAAACATAAAAACATGTAACTAACATGCTATACTGCTGTGCTCATGCTGTACTACTGTGCTCATGTTGTACTGCTGTACTCTTACTGTACTGCTGTACTCATGCTGACTGCTGTACTCATGCTGTACTGACTAAAGGTTTAGTCTTAGAACATTAATCTGTTATTTTAGTTCTGGTTTTGGGCCCCTGATTGGACGTACCGACATGTTAGCACAACCGGGAGTGGTACTTTAGTGCTGACCTCCTCAGTCTTAACTGATGCTAAACATGATAACCTCCCCGTGGTTCGAGAGGCCGATACGCCAATAACTGGTTAATTACCATCTTGCTGGTGTTCCAACTGGGTAGCATACTGCTTGCACCCACAGTCGAAACCTGTTAATCTATTTATTGGGGTATGAATTAATTAACACACTTGGGTGCCTTGTGCACCTAACTGTTTTCTTGTTCTGGTACTGTCTGGTCTGTGTACTGGGACATGCAACTCTATATGCATGACATGAACTGATGTGAACTGACCTCTGCTGTGACTGACATAAACTGACTTAACATCGTGATGCAGACAATCAATGTCTAACAACACGTCATACAATATATATAACATTGTAATAAAGCAAGCTTGTCCACGTTGCAGTCAGGACAATGCTTGAACTTACAGAAAATCCTCTAGCGTAAGCTACTGCTGCTCTGAGACTGCTGATTTGAGGTCTCTGGCTTGGACTCCTATAAATGGAAAAATCACTGATTATTTACCATATTTAGCTTATACTGGAAATATGGCAAAACATGAAATTTTTCCTTTCCAGACTCTCTTTTTTTTTTTTTTTACTCTCTGGACTCGAACACGCCCTCCTACACGGCCGTGTTCGTGCCCGTGTACCCCTCTGGATTTTAAGCCTGGCCGTGTACTTTCTGGAACATGCCCGTGTATGCTTACACGGGTGGGTACACGGCCGTGTACTCCTCTGTGCTCTTACACGGCTACTTACACGCCTCTCTTTGACCGTGTGCCTCTTGACACGGTCTGATACACGGCCGTGTTCTTGACCGTGTACCTCTCGGGTCTAATTTTTCTTGCAACACGATCGTGCGTATGGGCATGTTCGGGGCCGTGTTCTGAACACGCCCTTGTACACGCCCGTGTACACACCCGTGTTCATACCAGAATCAAGATTCTGGGTCCGAACTGCTCTGCTCTGATTTCCTAAGGCTTTTATGGCCTCTGTTCTGCTTCTTACACTTGAAATCGATCTTCATAAGATCGTTTCAAGGTATCTACTACATTCCTACTATCACAAATCTATGATTTCATAAGCAAAAGCAAGGTATCTACTACATTCCTACTATCACAAATCTATGATTTAATTAGCAAAAATCCCACATTTTGCTTATGAATCTCTCTTGCCTCAACTTATGAAAAATCTATATTTTGTGAAGAAATTTCACTAAACTCGGTTTTCTAAACCATCTGTGCATGGATTCGTGTTTGAAAACATCTAGACTTGAATCACCTTTCGATTTTAACCGAAAATTTGAACGTGATTCACTCACATTCTCTTTTCTCACTCAAACCCTAGAATTTCATCCGAAAAAATCAAGAGAAAAACGGGGTTTTACCTTGCTTGATCGTGACCTTTCTTGCTGCTGCTTAGTGATCGAATCTCGATCTATCTGCTGCTGGAACAAGGAATCCGAACTTTTTGGATTTCCTTTGCTTTTCTCTCTCTCTTTCTTGGCTCCCTCTTTCTCTCTTTCCCTTTCTTTCTTTTCTTCTTTCTTTCTTTCTTTTCTCTTTTTTTCTTTTCTCTTTCCGCCGGCTGCATCAGCAGCTAAGGGAATTAATTCCCTTTCTCTCTTTTGCTCACGTGCTTCCCACACTCTCCCTTACTTTCTTTTATTTTTTTTTTTAAATGTGTAAGGGCTTGTTTGGCTTCTTCTTTTAGCCATTGATCAATGTGGCTCACTTGTGTGCCATTGATCTCTTAGTATGTATTTTTCACATACTTTTCTATCAAATTTTAAAACATCATAATTGAATTAATGCTTAGCTTTTAAACTATATTCATTAATTCATCATAAAATTTTGATTAAAAACTTGATTAATCAAAATTTTCCTCTGCTCTTTATTCTGTAATCTGTATCACTGTTATGTACATTTATTTACATAATTGTACAGCTATTTCCGAGAACGTAGATTTCTCAGGTATCACAAAGGCTACCATATTTATTGCAGCAAATGCCCTAAATTAGTTTTAAATAGTTAGTCTAGATCACACAAATTGGTCTGTATTAATATATTTGTGTGTATGTATTTATATTGTGTCTCAATTTTAGCTAAGTGGTTTATAGTTAACATATTGTTGACTATTTTTGCCTGGATAAATATAAAGAATAAATCCATTCGTAAGTAGCTGTTTCAGATTATTCAGACGTAGGCCCTTTATCCAACAAAAAGGTAGAAATAATTAAACAATTATGGCTTTCTAAATTCAGGATTGGACAGAGGTACAGTCTCACTCGAGAATTGAGTCATTCCATCATAATGACCAAGGGACTGCATGCATCTTCTTCAACTCTTGAGAGAGAAAGAAATACACACACATATATATTCAGAGAGAGAGAGAGGGGGGGAGATACCAGTTTGCCGGCCAGGATATGGACACATACATGGGGCCTAAAAATTTTAATTTATTATAAAGCAGGAAAGAGGCAAGGAAACAAGAGTCCAAACGAGGCACAGTAAAATTGGTATCACGTAAAAGTGAAATACCATTCTATTGCTAACAGTACATAACATGCAAAAAAACACACTTTGTAGCCAGCTAAAAGGACAATATTCATATGCTATCACATAACATGTATTGTTATGGGATCGGACACAGATAAAGTTTGGATATATGTGTAAAATCAATGTCTCATGTATATGTATATGTATATTGTTTGGGTATATATGTGAAGAGAGGGTAAAAGAGTGATATATATATAAGAGAAACAAAAAGGATCCGTACAATAAATCTCGGCAAGAGAAATTAATTTACGGGTGCAATATAATGTTGCAAAATGGTGCATGGACTGGACTCATGTGTTGTATGTATGGACAAGTGAGAAAGGGGTTATAGAGAGAGAGAGGGTGAGGGGCAGTTTGGATTTAGAATAAGTGTGAAAGGTACGAGACATGAAGAGAACAATAAATGAGAGAAGGGTTAGAGAGAGATGGGGGAGAGAGAGAGAGAGAGAGAGAGAGAGAGAGGAGGAGGGCTGTGAATAGTGATGACTGATGAGGCTTATGATAACCCTCATGATCGTCACGTCGTTTTTCATTCGCTACTCCCAAAAACCTCCCAGAATTCCACGCTTCCTCTTCTTCCTCACTCTTCTCTCTCTTTCTTTCTCAGCTATCTTAATTTGCTTTTTCCTCTCTTTTTCCCTTTGTCCTCCACACATTCACACGCTTTCTCTCTCTCTCTCTCTCTCTCTCTCTCTCCCCTCCAAATTCTTTCTCCAGGATATATATCCCTATAGCTAGTCAACCTTATGTTTTCCTCTCTTTCTTCCATGTATTAAACTACACACCATTGTAGCTCGTTTCCTTCTCTCTCTCTCTCTCTCTCTAAAGAACAGTACAAAACTACAAATCTACAATCCCTACTTCAGAATGTCTGCAACGAAATCATCACTTCACTGTTCCACCTCCAACTAACCCCATTTTCAACCGTAGCTTGGCTTTGATACTCTTCATTGTCAATAGCATCTCTCAACGCTGCAAAAACCTTCTAAGTATAAACCATATGTATATCCACTTTTTAATTCCCTTGCATGTTGTGATCTATTGCCTGTTTCCTTATAACTCTACATAATATCACGAAAGAGAAAGAAAGAGAGAAACCCTAGATAAAGTAGTAGTAGTACTAGCACCTGTTTTTTGTGTGGTTAAGGAAAAAAAGAAAAGAAAAGAAAAATGTGGATGATGGGCTATAACGACGGTGGTGAACTGAATTTGCACGACTCTTTCGACAGTTCTCGGAAGCTTCGTCCTCTCATTCCAAGGCCTTTACCTTCTCCAAACAACACCCCAACTTCAAACCCACCTCCATGTTTAAGCCGTCTCCATGCCCCTGCTGATTTCTTTGCTCAATATCACCATCTTGGTATGCCTTGTCTCTCTCTCTCTCTCTCTCTCTCTCTCTCTCTATATATATATATATATAGACAAGAGCGCGCACACACACACATACATAGGAGTAGTTTTGTGATGTTGCGAGCGTTCAGCAATTTTTTTTCTTTTTTTTGCAGCAACTGTGGCTGAGCAAAACAAGAGAGAGTTTAATACAAGTCCACAAGTGGTGGTGAGCTCGCGGTGGAACCCAACACCGGAGCAGCTAAGGGCTCTCGAAGATCTCTACCGCCGAGGGACTCGGACGCCATCGGCTGAGCAAATTCAGCACATCACGGCTCAGCTCCGGAGATATGGAAAGATCGAAGGCAAGAACGTCTTCTATTGGTTCCAAAATCACAAGGCTAGGGAGCGGCAGAAGCGCCGCCGTCAGATGGAGTCTGCTCCAGACGAGCCCGACATCTCCGAAAAGAACAAGGAATTAGGTAAAAATTATATATATATAACTGATGATCTATTAGGAATGCTCTATTAGGATCTTGAACGATATTTGTTTTATATTACTGTACGTGAAAAATATATATTTAAAACAAATTGTGATGAATAGCATTGGTGCATTAAAATAATCAATTATCTAATCATTCTTTTGGCTTAGTCACAACAAAAGTTCACGTAATGTAGTAGAGGCAGAAAGTAAAGAGAGAGTTTTGTTTGATTTGGTTGGCCTTTTCGATTCGGTTTTGTTGTTATAGGTGTTTGGTTTCGTTATTTGCTTTTTTGTTTCCATTATTCCATTTGTTCCTTGAGATGTAAAAGTTGTATTCTTTTTGTTTTTCTTTTTGTCTACAGGGGCAAGTTGGACAGTGTTTGAAGTTGAACAGACCAAGAACTGGGCACCCCCTACTAACTGCAGTACTCTTGCAGAGGTCTAATTCCTATCTTCTTCATCTTTCTTTGTCTTTCTCGTTCATAAATCAAAATAAATATATATACGTACCCTCTGTTCATTTTTCAACTTAAAATGTATATACAATTTTTAAAGAAAAGGCAATTAGTAGGGTTAATCTGCTTTTGATTATAATGAGATAATCATCATCTCTTGAAGTGATAAGATTCAAAAAGTAAAACATATATATTCGAACATACATGTATATATATATAAATATAAATCATCATCATGTAAGGGAAACCAACAGCAAAAGCATTGTTTGTTGGGAAATGAAAAGAGTCTAAAAGCTGCCCTCCATCCTTTCTGTCGGGGCTGCTGTTATTAAACTTGGCTTGGGGGTTTAGGGTCTTGTGCATGCTGTATAGCCCTAGTCAAGTCATTCATTTAGGCCAAAATCTTTGATCTGAGCGCCCCAAACTCATATTTTATGGAAATGAGCACCCTTTTGGTAAAAAGACAATGCTAGCCCTACTAGTCCACTATTACACTCAATCCTTGAATGAATTTCCAAATCAAGTTTCAAAGTCACCACAAAACTATGGAGTGCCCATTAACCTTTTGTTAGGATTTTCATGGTTTTTGCATGTATTTGAAAAGTTAAAGAAAAGAAAAGGAAAAGAAAAATATGTATATTAATTTTTTATTTTTTATTTTTTTTGCAGGAATCTCATGTTTCAATACAAAGGAGGGCAGGAGCAGCAAAAGCAGGAATGGGCCAGGGTGGTGCAGATCAGTCATGTATAAGGACAGATGGGTGGATCCAATTGGGCGAAGGGGAATTGAATTTGCAGCATAGAAGGAACAACTTAGTGGAAAGGAATGCCACTTGGCAGATGATGCAGCTGTCTCGTCCTCATCCCCATGCTCTTCCCACCAACCACCTCATAAACACTACCCCCCCTTGTACTATTACTAATACCACCACCACCACCACCACCACCACAATCACCACCACCACCAATACTAGTAATACTACCAATACTACAAGTAGAAAAACAGCCTCAACAATGGACCAAGTGCTCATTAAGACCTCTTCACATGATCTAAGCGTTTTCATCACTCCAGCTTACAGATCATCAGAGAATGGCCTTAATATTGACAATAATGGTTATAATAATAACCACTTAAACAGTCTTTATAACGTCAACTCCGACGAAGAAGAGGAAGAAGATTATAATAATAATTGCAGGGACGAATCTCAAACCCTTCAACTATTTCCACTTAGAAGTGAGAAAGAGATCACTCATGATCATCAAATTTCGGTTTCGGACACGGACGCCGCGAGCAACATGACTACTCCTTGCCAATTCTTCGAGTTCCTTCCATTGAAGAACTGATCATGCTGACCACTAGAAGTAATTAATTTGTAATCTCTCGTTGGAAATGGGGACTCTTTTCTTCTTTTCTTTTAAGTTTTTATTTTTTTTTTCTCCCCTTTGTTTTTGTTTTGATGTTTACATTTCGTGGAATTGGTGACAATGGTATATGTGGAAATGAAAGAAGGGTTTGCCTTAAAATGCATTTGGACCATGTTGGTTGAATATATCAATGAAAAAGCTAACTTTAAAGCATGTCTACACGCTACACAGAAGGTTATATGGCGACAGATATAGGTCTTGTTTCAGTAAGTTGCTATGTAATTTTGGTGCCTTATTGATGAGAGAGGGAGAGAGAAATAGAGAGAAATGGGAGATTTTTAAAAAAGGGATTTGAAAATAGAATGAGATGTGAGAGTTTGATGTCGATATGGGGAATCTGGAAATGGGGTTAGATGCGAAAGATTGTGATGTTGAAGTGACTAAGGATTTAGGTTAGAGAGATATTTTGTTCTTTTGTTACATATTTAGCATATGATATGAGTGTGAGAGGCACGTGAGCTTGCACAGTCCATTCAATTAATCCTCGGGAAACAATATTTTTAACCATAGTTATTTAAATAAACGTTTTCTATAAATGGAAAGTAAAGGAAGTGTGTATTGCAAAGTAAAAACCCAGGAGCTGAAACAAACCAAACACAGCAGTGTATTTTCCAATGAAGAGTAGATCGGAAACTGTCCAGAAGATAAATTGGTATAGTAATATGCTATCGTTCATTGGACACAAATATTAAGGAGCTAAGGATATTTTTATTCACGCGTAAACATGGTTGGCATTGACAGCTATATTGCATGCATACTTGCTAGCTATAGCTACTTCTGTTTGAGATCCTCCCGGCCCCTTACTTTTAATATATGTCTGTATTTATATGCGTGTATATATGATGGATCACACAATGGAAATTCATTTACTTGTCGTTTATCATATTCCTGTTGATGATGCTTTTGATGTAATGCCCAATTATGATGTAATGCCCAATTAATGTACTAATAGTAAGTTCTGGTATTTGAATTAAAAAAATGCTTTATAATATAATATTATCTTTCATGTCAAATTTTTCATATTTTAAATCTTATGATAAATTTTTCATAAGGTATAAGTAATATTAAATTTTAGTTTTATTTATATTAGTTATTGTCTTATGTAATTATTATAATAATTTTATTTTTTATTTATTTAAATATTAAAATTTCACTTTTACAACTTTTAAAATACAATAATGATATCAAAAAATAAAAATAGTATTAGAAATATTATAATACATTAAAGCATAAAATAAAATTGTATTATTTGTATACTATTTTGTAATAAATATAGTATTGACATATAAAAATGATTTGGGATAACCTAAAACTGCTACTTTTTATGATAAGAGAAAAAACTATTTATTAGAATTAAAAAAGGAAAAATAAAAGAAACACTATGCTACAAAAGAAGACACCTACCTGGGCTCTTTAATCAGCAGTTGGGAGGTAAAGGGGTTGGGGTTATAGTTAATTAGATTCGAAATATTAGATTGTTTTCCTTTTTATTTAATAATTGGGAGTTATACTAATGCCGTAAAATAATAATAAAAAAAGGACTTAAAAAGGGAAAAATAAATTAAAAGCAAACGACATAGAAATAAGACATAATAAGAGGAAAACGCTAAGACTTTGTCATTGTAGAATTCTTCTTATTATGAACAATAAGTAGATATGTAGGATGACTTTTTTTTTTCCTCCCACTATTGTAAACATGGTTTTTAGTGACGATAATTGTCATCATTAATATTGGGTTATTTGTGACTACTTGCCATCATAAAAAACTTTCATTTGTTAACATCAGATATGTTATCACAATTAATATATGCGATAACATGTCGCCACATAAGTTTAACTATTTGCTATGACATGTCGTTGCAAATATTTTTTAATTTGGTTGTACATATTTGCAACAACATGCCGTCATAAATATTGTTTTGCCACTAAAAATAACATTGCATGAAATTATTTCATGCTAATTGTCAGTCATTTTCGCCAACATTGTTATTGCAAATATGGGTTAATCATAGCTGGTATTGATGAGTTAAAGTTATTTATTTGTGAGAGTATTTGCAATGATATATTGTTAAAAATAACTAAGAAATTTAAATTTTTACAAAAAAAAAAAAAAGAAATATTTGACTGTTTCCCAAAATATATTTGCGACGACATTAATAAAATGTCATCGTTAATTATGTTTTTGGATTATTCTTTGAATATTCCAAAAATAATGCTAATGAGGTGGGATTAGACAACATCGTTTGGTAAGTTATTTGTGATGACTTTAAATTATTGCGACAATTACATGCTGTTGCTGAAAGCTCTGTATATAAACCAAAACACAGAGCCTTTTTCCCTATTTTTTTCGGTATTCTATCTCTCTTCTCTTGGATTCTCTCATCCTCCTTGTCGTAATCCCTCCCAAACCATAAATAAAAAAAAAATCTTATTTAGTTCACATTTCACTCTAAATTTTCATATAACCCAAAAATATCTGTAAAAACTCTGAAAAAAACCCCAAAAATTGATAAAAATCCCATTTTCATCCACTTATGTTGCCGTCACAGTTGAACCAGAAATCCCCCTTCCTAAAATTTTTGAAAATCCCTCTCTCCCTCCTCCCCTTTTGTGTTCACTACCACCGTCATTGCCAATTATAGCTATTGCTCGTTTTCGCCACTTGGCTAACCCCTAGTTTCTAACCTTTGGTTTTTGTGTGTATTGGATTTTTGTAAGTTTTTTAATTGTTTTTTATTTTTGTTAATTTGAAACATTAATATTGTTAACAAAACTGTGATTTGATTTAATGGAAAATGGATTTTTGCGTGTGTGTGTTTTTTTTTATTGGATGATACTGAAAATGAAATTGAGATTGGTTTTGCTGATGTTGATGATATTGATGTCAATGATTATGGATTTGAGATTGGTTTGGATGATATTGTTGTTAATGATGATGATGATATATTTTTTTAATGGAAAATTTTTTTTATTGAATTTTGGTTTGTTTTATTATTGGTAGGAAATTTTTTAATAGTATAGGTTATGTGTTTTTTTTTTTCTTTGTAAATTAGTAATTTTTATTGAAAAGTTTAATAATTAGTAAAATTTTAAAAAATAATGTAAAGTTTATTAATTAGTAAATTATATAAAACAATAACGAATATAATTGAAAAATATATTAAGTTTAATAATATTGAAATTATAAACGAATTAAAATTAAGATGGATAATTGAATAATTAGCAAATATTTAAAAAATAATGGATAATGAGTTATATTAAGTTTATAGATGTTGAACTTATACAAATTTTGTAAATGACATGGAAATTATAAGTTAGTAAAGAAAGATAAAAAATAAAAAATATTAAAATAATTTATTAAGTTAATAAAAGTTATAAGTAATAATGTGATATTATTAAATGAATATTTTAAAAATTAAAAATATGAAAAATTAATATTACATAAAAATCAATAATAAATAAATAAATCACTATATTGTTAAAATTAATCGAATATTTTAAAAACTTAATAATATGAAATATTACGGAGTCTTTAAAAAGTGCTAATATATAGAAAAAAAATTCACTATATGATAATAATTAAATGAATGTTTGAGAAAAAATATGAAAAATTAGAATTTCATAAAAATTAATAATAAATTAAATAATAATTTTTGTTGATTTTGATAAATTTGATAAAACTTTATATATTTATAATTTTCTAACCCCCTACGTTATGATATCTGACTATATAGTCACAAAAAAAGAAAAAAAGAAGTACGTGGGTATGACTTTTTAATTTGCATTTTGCACATGCATGAATTATTTATAGGTATGTTGATGATCAGTTCATTGTAACCAATTTTTGAATTGTCTTGATGGACAATTTAGTATTATACTTTACGTGTTTGTTATTCAATTTCACTTGTGCCTTTGTTAAAGATTCTAGTACGTCTTCCTTTGTTCTCTGGGTATGCGTATGATAGCGTACTTAGGAAAACAAAAGTGAGATGCTGTCAAAATTTCTACAGAAAAGGAGCATTGTAGGATGAGTGACACAACACATAAATCACAATACTAAATGAGACAGGGCCTTGCCCTATAGGTTTGGAGGAAACGTGGTGTGTAGAATTGCATGCAAACATCATATATGATTGACTTTAATAATTGTGTATGTTGTTGTTTATAGTTGAAATGCCAATGCACAAGGCGGTTAGAGCCCACCCCCCAACTAACCTCAGAAATAAAGTTCACTAGGGTCCTTATTGTGATAGGATTATGTGTGAAAAGTTTCAAGTAATTGTTGATCTACGAAGTTAGTGATTTATGATATATAATAATTTTAATTTTACTAAAGCTGAATATAATCATAAATATAAAAAGTAGGACACAAACAAAAATGATCGTAGCAACCAGAAGTAGTCAAGCTTACACGGCTAGATATCGTACTCCATGCATCGTCAAAAGAAGGTTAGTAAGTTTTTTTAATTTTTGTTTAATGTAAAAGTTAACTTTGATAATTGAATATATTATACTAACAAATTCAAATGTTGGATAGGCCAATATGGGAATCCGATAGCCGATATCTAATATAGACAACTAGGACAACATGCATCATCATAAAGATACCTGGGTTAACCCCTAAGTTGAGTAAACTTTTGTAAGTGCTTGTATTTTTAATATTGTGTTTCCTTATTCAAATTAGTCTATTTATTTATAGCATGTGTTTGCTAATTTTTGTGTAGCATACGATGGAAGGGTAGAGAGAGAAACTCAGAGGATATAGTCTAATTCCGATTAATCTACACAACATTTGGTAGACGAGAAGGGAATTATAGAGCAGG
Source organism: Antiaris toxicaria (assembly GCA_035233585.1). Classification (NCBI taxonomy): domain Eukaryota; kingdom Viridiplantae; phylum Streptophyta; class Magnoliopsida; order Rosales; family Moraceae; genus Antiaris; species Antiaris toxicaria. The sequence goes on along the minus strand of CP141155.1, from coordinate 19,896,497 downwards.
TTTTAGGTACACGTAGAGGACACAAGACTGGGTTGGCCTCACACTCCCACAAAGGTTTCTATGTGGTGCTTCTTCGTCCTTTGGTTCCCGGTTGGACAGAACATCTTTGGTGTGTGTTTACTCACACATGAAAGAATATTTTCGGAGACAATTCTAGCAAAGTCTGCAAGTGTATGACAGCCACAAGATGATGCAATAGTTGATGGCCCGGATGCACCCAATCATCTAGTTCCAACCCATTACTCCTCTTGAGCCTTATGTCCTTCCAGACCCTCCATCTTCTCCGAATGCTGTTGATGAAATGACGACAACGGTAGTGATGCTGCCAATTTAGAGGATTAGATCACTAGTTGTTGTTATTTATCCAAACGTTTTTATATTTTTATACATTGTGCTTACATTATAATATTCGGTATTTTGTTTTATTAATGAGATATTTAATTATCATTTGTCTTTTTTAATATTATAATTTATTTTCATTATTATAATTCGACCATTTATATTTAATTTTGAATTTAAATATACAACAATAAAATCTATTATTAATAATAATAAAATGAATAGATAATAATATAAGTAAAAAAATTTTATGACATCGTATGTTGCTGTAAATACTAACATAAACAAAAGCGACGACTTTTTTTAAATGTCATTGCAAAAAATTGTTGCCACATCCTCATTAGCAAATAATTTTGTGATGACCATTTTTAAATTTGTGGTTGCAAAAAATCGATGCTTTGTTAACCCGACAGAATTCTCGATAACATAGTTGCAGTAACTCTTTAGTGACAATGGTCATTGCTGTTATAGTTGTGACAACAGAGTGTCATCGCAAAAAATTTATTTGTAACTAGTTATTGGCGACAACCCATTTGCGACATGTGGTCCCAAAAAAAATATTTTTAATGACATTTGATCTTTTACTATGACTTTATATTGGCGCAAAAAATTCTATTTATTATAGTGTCCAGAAAGTTTTTCTTTTCTATTTTTTCCTTAGAATTTCTGGATATGTCACTTTATTTCAAGAACCTAATGAAACTATTTTCATAGCTATCTAAACAATTGTATGATTGATTGAGTTATTAAAGTTTAACTTTTATACAAGTCTTTATCTACTATATCCACCCAAGATTATATTGTCAAATTCATCCCTATACAAGGCTTTGTTTGATAAATTCTAATAACATTAGAACGACTAATATTAATATCATAAAAACTTTTACTTAACCTTTTCGCTTGTTATAATGCTTAACTCTATTCAGATTTTCTTGTCCATTGCAGCTACTTTTGGCTATGAGATCTATAGAAAGAACATCAAGACAGGTTTCTTAAATTGCTATCTTGAATAAAAGATCTTATACAGTTCAAAACAAAACATCTTAAGAAGATAAAGTTTGCAAGTTGTTGAAATCTATTTATTGACTGAAGCAAGCTTTCAATCATGTAACATAAGAGTTGATCAAGTGCTTAAGTCTTATAGATTTGAACAAAATGTTGATGGACTTAGTGCTTATAAGTATATATCGAGGATAAGAAGGATTTTTTTTTTTTTTTTTTTGTGTTTTATGTCTATGGCATTCTACTCATTGAGAATGATGTATGCTTCTTTTCATTGGTCAATGTTTGATTAGCCAAATAGCTTCAGATGAAAATTTTAGGATAGGCTAATTATGATCTAGGAATTCAACTCTTTATGGATAAAGAGAATATAATGATATCATTAATCCAAGTTTCATATGTAAATGAAACTCTTAAAAAATATGAAATACAAATTCCAAGAAATAGGGCCAATCCTCTAGGAGTGAAATTACTCTTTCAAAGCCTCTAAAGACATCCAAGGAGAAAGAGTACATGGAGAAAGTACTATATCTTTAGTTGTGGGAACTTTAATGTGCATCATGTTTTGTACTAGATTGGATATTTGTTATGCGATTGGGATCTTGGGCTTAACCATTGGATGATAGTCAAGAATAAACTTAAGTATCTCAGAAGAAAGAGGAACTAGTGTGCTTTGGATAGGATCTGGAACCTATAGGGTACACGAACTCTAATTTCCAATTCTAGGGTATAGTTGACAAATCCCGGATTTAACGAATTTGGAAATGAGGTTACTAACTTGCTCAAGTAATCTACGCTTTTTAAAAAAAAAAATTTGATAATTGACTCTTGCATCTAGTTTCCAAGCTTAATACTAGCACCAAGATTGTCTAAGATAGATAAACTTAAATAAAGAAAATTTGATAAACTACCCTGAAATGTGTATGCCTTTGAATTTTTCCCTAACTTAATTATGTTTATGTTTTTTCATCCATTTGATTGTCTATCCATATTGACCTGTCATTAAAATCATTAATTTACCCTTAACATTCATTCTTTTTATTCAAACAAAAGACAAACCCTAATACATATTCCCCCCCCCCCCCCCCCCCCCCACCACCCTTCTTTCCCTTCTCTCTATGTCTCTTTCTCTTATCTCTATCACTTTCTTTTTCCACCTTGCCGTGCCCTTCTCTCTCTCTCTCTCTCTCTCTTTCTCTTTCTTTGTTGCTCTCTCTTTCTCTTTTTCATTGCTATCCCTCTTTCTTCTCCAATGTTATGTTCATCTTCTCTACCTTCTCTATCTTTTTCTCTCTTTTTTGTCATCGCCCATAGCCAAAGAAAGCAATGTTAGTGTAGGCTAAGATAAGATCTTTCTATAGATCTTGTGCTATGAGGTCATTATTTGTGAAATCAATGTGGGCTGTGATCACACAGGATCTTGCCATATATCTATAGTGAGATCTCACCGTAGATCTATAATGAAATCGAACAGTGCCAAAACATGAGATCTCATCGTAAATCTGAAACGAGGGCTAAAAGTCTATAATAAGATTGCACAGTGATATCTCTCAAGTGAGATCGATGGTAGTAATTACCATTGGAGCAGGCTCCATCATGACTTGTAGCATTATAATTTGTGTTTTCTACTGAGTTTTGTTGTGTGTGACTGTGAAGAAGCATGAGACTTCGAATAAATAAGTTTTCCTTTGTATTAATTTATTTTTAGGTTACTATAGAATATTTCTTAGATTTTAGCTTATATTTTTTTTTATGGCAATGGAATTTTGTAGTAAAATAAGGTGGTGATTGATAAAAAAAAAAAAAAAAAAAAGATAATGTTGTAACAGTGTGCCTTCCAATTCTTTCATGCATAAAAGAATTTCTATAGTATGTGCCGAGGATTATTTATCTATAAATCAAGTATTGTTGAGTTCAAATATTTGTAAGTTCTTAAGTGTTTTTGTTAGTTTAATGTGTTTTTGTGTAATCTTGAAGGATTTATAAATAAAAAGAGGGTTTAGATGAAAATGTGGCAAATAGGAATTTTTTGAAGAAATCGAAACGAGCTATGTACGAAAGAGACAATAGAAGCAAGCTGACATCAAATAAGACCCAAAAAGGGCCAAGAAACAACCAAGGTAGCTGGTGTGGCACCCCAATGTCAGACTTGAGCATGCCAGCATGAGCCTAAGGTCAACCCGATAGGCATTAGCAAAGGACTTGGTGTAGCTGTGTTAGGCTAGGTGAGCGCCGTTCGCACCAAAAGGCACTCGATAGGCCCTGGTTGTGGGCCGCCATTGCCATGTGCTTGCCAATCTAAGGGGCGTTAGGTCCCTTCCTTAATATACTAGTATATAGTTTTTTGTTCTCTTAAAATATTTAAGTATATGCTTAACGGCTTGACAATGCTTTGACTGATATCGACTTACCATACTAAATGTATAATAAATATTAGGGTGTATGCAAAGCATAGTGTACATGAGACTACTCATAATAGATGTATAAAGAACTTTACTCATACACTTTCTTTCTCTCGATATCTTAGGATAGTCATCTAATGAAAAAGTTAAACCAGTAATAAAATGTTAAGTACCTTTCTTTGCATCTTACATTACAAACTTTTCAATTATCTTATCTATTTATAAAGCTTGGGATAAAGCTATCATTTTGTTCTTTCTATCTTTAAAAAGATGAATCTCTAGAACATAATTAGCTTTTCCTAAGTCCTTCATGTCAAACTATTAAGACAACCAATGTTTGGCTGTTGACAAGTTCCCTATATCAATTCCAATGAGTAGTATATCATCAATATAGAAAACAAAAAGGACCACCTTGCCATCTTTATACATTTATAAATACATAGTTTATCAACATTCTGCTCAAAACCAAATGTCTTGATTGCTTGATCAAATCTTTAGCTCCATAAATAGGAGGCTAATTTTAATCCATAAATAGATCTAAGTAACTTGTAAACTTTCCTCTCTTGGCCTTACCATAAACCTGTCAGGTTGTACCATATAGATACTTTTGTCAAGACGGTCATCTAAGAATGTCATCTTCACGTCTATTTACCACATGTCATTATCTAGAGCCACATTAATAGTAGAAGAATGTGAATAGACTTTAGCATTATAAAAAGCAAAAATGTTTCATTATAATCGACACTAGCTTTTTGTGTATATCCCTTTACTGTAAGTCTAGCCTTGAAAATTTCAACTTTCCCATTAGTATTCCTCTTTCTCTTGTAAACCCACTTGTACCCAGTGGGATTTATCCCTAATTGGAATTTATAGAATCTATTTTATTGTTCATAGCCTATTTCTAGAGCTTTGTATCAACGTCATTCATAGCCTTACCATAGGTTATAAGGCTAATCATACTCATGAGTTTTAGCTTGGTAAATTTCAACATCATACATTAAAAAACTAAGTTTCCTAGAATAGAGCAAGAAACTTTGTTAAACATATGTCAAAGCTCCCCAATTTGTTAATCATTTGTGGCTCATTCACTAAAACTTGGACTAGGATCTAAGACCAAAACTTATGGAGCAATCTTATCATCTAATAACTCCTTGAATATCACTTTACTTCAAGACTTAAAGTCATTCAAGTAACTTTCCTCAAGAAAAGTCACATTGATTAGAACAATGGATATATATTTTTTCCTTCGGGTTATAAAACAGTCCTCTCTTAGTTTCTTTATGATACCCTACAAATATAGATAATTCTGAACATGCTTCTAACTTCTTTGCATCCTCATCCTATATATGTATTAAGCAACCCCATATTTTGATATGACCAAGGGAGGGCTTTTTGCAACACCATAACTTGCACTGAGTTTTAAGAGTTAATTTAGTTGAAACTTTGTTTAGAATATGACAAGCCTTTTGTAGTGCATATCCTTAAAAAGATAATGGTAGTGTTCAGTAACTCAGCATGTAACGTAACATATCTAACAAGGTTCTATTTTTTTTTTTCAGCCATACCATGTTGTTGTGGAGTTTCCAATGTAGTCAATTGAAACAAAATCCCATTCTTTACAAGATGTCTTATAGGTCATTGCATAGCATACGCAAATCACGTGCAAGGCTACTGGCTCATGCTTGGAGCCTGCGCTTCTTGCACGCACCCTAACCTACTAGCTTAGAATAGCGGGTTCATGCCAGCGTGCGTCATCTGCACATGAAGCTCCAACGTGGTGCTTGGTTCCTCCTTTTATGCCTTGTCCTAATTTTTTAATTAAGGTTTCAATTATGAAACCATAATTAAATTAGTATTCCTTCACATTACTTTGTCTAATATCAAAAATTAAATAAAATTGAATTTTTTTAGAAAAATAAATTAAAGGTCTTCAAGTCTTCATTTGCTCCATGAATAATTACCTAAAACTTCCTATACCATTTCTAGTGCATAAAATTTCTAAACATTAAAAATGATAAATATAAATTCACGAGAAAATTATGGCGATAATAGACTTTTTCCTTGGTTATATGAAAATCCTAAATATAATTTTTCTGAATTCGAAGGATCCATAATGGGCAAAATTAGGCATGATTATAACGATAAAAAAAAAATTAAAATAATCACATACATACATAATCCATGATAACAATATAATAGAAATCTTAGAATGCCACTCTCTAAAATTATTAAATCCATACATAGATTTAAGGAGAAATTTAGATTGTCTAATTTATATATATGGCATAATCACGAGTTGGATCTGATATCACTTGTACAAAAATTGGGCAATTTACATAGTGAAATTTTAAACATTTTTACTTGGATTATACTAACTTAAGCTGCTATATATAATAAATTATTCTATAATTTATATATCTTGGATAGAAAACCACAGGAATAGTAGAGAAAGTGACTAATAGAGCTTCACTATTCCCTAATTCTTAGATAGTGGAGTGTATGGTTACTAAGTCTCTTAATTAATATTTGGTACACAACTTTTTCCTTTTAACCACCTAAAACTCTTAAAACTTAATACTACGCTTAATGGGAGAATAATAATAAACTCTTTTACTTTAAAGTCTGTGGTTGACTAAAATAGGAACTCCTAGGGTTCTATTTATAGTGAATAGACTGGGTGGAATTTGAATTGAATAGGACACTTAAAAAAGAATTTTCTCTCCCCTTATCTTTCAAGTTGGCATTTTTTGTTTGTTAGCCTAAGGAGACAAAAATTGTCCACCAACAGGATAATGGTGATCTAAATTTGTTTTAAAATTCAATCTCTATTTATTTTATGATTTTATTTATATGGATAATATTCTATAAATCTAATTTAAATTCAAAATAAAATTATAACAACTTTAATTAAATTACATAATTATATAATAATTACTCATATAAAATTAAAAAGGAGAAAAACTTTTCTCTTACATTATCCTAGTAAAAAATGCCTACCACATAAAGACTGGGATAAGATTTTGTTTTAATTCAAATTCAAATAGAATAATAACCATATTTATTTAAATAGCATCATCTAGATATTTAAATTAATCATTCAAATAATTAATTTATCCATATCTTTTAATTTAAATTAATCTCATATTTATCACAAAGATAAATATAATTAATTTAATTTACAAATCTTATATTCCAAATAAATATTTATCCAACTAATTAAATAAAATAAAAATTTCATTCTACCTTTAGTGTAAAAGATGCCCACACACTGTAGAAGGTGTTTTGGATTTTTCTTTTCACTAAATCCAAGAATTAAAGCCATAATGAATAATCTAATTAATTACCATAAGTAATTATATTAAGATAGTAAAAGGACCAATTGGAGATATATAATATGGGTTCTAATAATCTATGTAATTAATTATTATATACCAAATAAATTAATTACACAATTATTAGTTTCAGAGTCACACCACTATAAACCTGAAACTACACTCCCAAGACCTTGTCCATTTTCACATCCCATATAATGCTATTAAGAGGATAACTATTACGCTTTATGGGAGTTATGATTCCATATCTATAAACAAAGTTCACATTGAATATAAGTCATGTACCTAACAAACCGGTTTAATAGCTTACTACTTTGAGACACTTTAGCCTTTGAAACATCAAAGTACACAAGTCATAAACATGAAGTTATTTACTTACTTAAGATTAAAGTTATTACATAATGAACGTCAAAAGTGAATTAATCCATTCAAGTAGACTTATAGATTAATTACACTTTGGTCCGAGTTCAATATATTACCACCACTATGCAATATATATCTATGCATCTACTTAGGAGTTAGCTTACTCTAAAAGGTATATGAGTTAGATGCTCACTTTAACTCCATAGACTACGGACTATAGATTTAGACCACTTACTGTATAATGTTGTCTTTTCACATACAAAATCTATTATATACAATATTCTAACAGTTTAAACACCATGTAATCAATGAGTTATATTTACTTACATTTACTTTAACATGTACATAATGATGAGAATAGTATAAGGGTGCCCAGCTAGGCCCAAGGGTACACAACTAGGCCCTAGCCGTGGGCCTAGTGCAGCCATAGCCTTCAAGGCAAGCCCTAGTCATGGGCTTAGAGTGGTTAGGCTAGGCTGGTGCATCATTGCGCTCCTACCAATCCAAAGGATGTGTGGCCATACCCAAGTGAGGCGCATGCCAACACCTCCCTCCATCTGATGGCCAAGGTCTGGCCATTTCTCTTGATCTAATGGCCGAAAATTACCCATTTTTGATTCTACGTATACCTTTTAAGCCTTGAACCCTAGCTAGAGGAGAAAAGAGGAAAATATGCCTCTTTCTAGAGATAGAAAGAGAGCTTGGAGATTTAAAGCTTTTGAAGAATTATTTCTCCAAATTAGTTTCTTCTTCTCCCTTTCCTTGTTTTTTCCTTTTTATTTTATTTATTTTCATAGAGCTATATTTGTCAAAATTGTCTTGAACAATGTTATGTAGTTATGATTCCTTTTATGTTTGTGTTCATGGATTCTACTATGTTGAACTAAATTTCTCATTCTAGAACTTAATGTAGTCTTGTTTAAACTATATTTTGAATATTTTGTTGATTGTTTATCTTAAATTCCAATTTCAATTCATTTATGTTTCACTATGCTTAATGCTTTTAATTCATGTGGCCAATGAGTAAGATGACTTTAGATTGTGCATTTGATACTCAGGAGAGATTGAGTTTTTAACCAGAAATTGAGAAGTATAGTCTAGGTTTTTGTAAGACCAGAGGTGATAAATGCTTGGATAATCTCGTTAAGAGTCTAGGATATTATGAGACTCGAAGGAGATCAAACCCTCAATTATCAACTAGGATTTAGGTTGTCACAAGGCTAGGCGGTGATCAATGTCTTGAATCCATTTAAGCACTAAACTTAATGAATGTATGAATCGACGGGTTAGATAAGGATTTCAATTGGGATATTCATGGATTTGACTTCGTTTAACACTCGAGAGAGGTAGCAAGGTTAGACTAGGACCCTTGATTACTAAATTGCGCGGAATTGGCTACCAAATGCTTAATAGGATAAATATAGGAATGATAAGGTGAAATTAAGTCTCTAGAATATTTGTTTATAGAAGTTTCTATGCTTTAGTTTATATTCATTCTTATATTTGTTTTTATTTTATTTTAACTTCATTTAATTCAGTTGCCTAAATAAAGTTAAGTTACAATAATCGCAGTACTTAACAGCAATCCTTAGCTCAATCCCTGTGGTAACAATACTTACTCACCTTATACTCAAAACTTAACACCATATGCTTACGACTTATCAGTTAGACAATGATAAATAAACATTATGCATATGTTTGGTGCATGGATTGGAATTATATTTTTTGGATTGGATTTGAGTTGAATTGAGTTATGTATTTAGTGAGACATTTGAATTGCTTGAAATATGTTCGAAAACAAAATATTAATATAGAGCTTATTTCATTCGTTTTGAAATTCTATGTAATTAAAAAAAATTATTTAGACTTGTATGTGCAAAATTATTGACCTTTAAAATTTGAGTTACAAAATTGTAATAGTAATTATAAATAATGAAACCGAGATTGACTTTTCGTAAAAAAGACAAAACAAAAAAAGTGATTCAAATTGAATTGAATTCATGAACCAAACGCCCACTATATTTTTTTATTATAATATTTTTGATATTTTTGATATATTATCAAATGTAATCTATGATATTATGCTCTGATGACCTACTTTCACGATTGGAGCTAGCTATGATTGACCTACCTGTTGTTAATTATGTTGTACTTAATAGCGTAACATAAGAAAAAAAAAATTTTGAACATCTTTTTATATTTAGCTCAATGGATGATAGAGGAGAAATTTAGGTAGGAGTTTTCAAATTTAAAACCTAAAAGCTGTTTTTTATTTTATTTTTTTAATAAGTAGGAATCACAAGTCTCATTTTATCATTAGAATTGAAATTAAAAAAAAATAATAAAAAAAAAAATAGTTATGCATGGTTACTTTTGCCTTGTTTGCGACCTAGCTTTGCATCATAATAGGAAGTGTATTTAACGAATGAATTTGATGTTTTGAAACAATCATATCATCTGTCAAGTATTTCTTATTCAACATATATATATGTATATATATTATTAATTTCTTCCACCTGGTGATCAGTTATATGTAGTTGGAATGATATACAAGTGCAACCTGACATTCACATGCACAATTATTTTTCTTAAAGGACTGAGAAGAAAAGGTCAGGACCAGTTTTCGGTACATGCATATAGCTTATTGGTAACAACGTATATAGAGACAACACATAAAACAATTAGGTCTAATGTCAAAAAAAAAAAAAAAGAGAAAAAGAAAAAAAGAAAAGAAAAGAAAAGAAAAGAAAAGAAAGAAAAAAAGAAAAAAGAAAGTCCAATATCTTCGTGCACGATCATTTGAACCGCCAAAGTGGTAAAAATTATTTTTGGCATCACCAATGACAACATGCCAGCTATCATCCAGCTGCCCGTCATGTAGTTTATAAGAGCTGGCTTAACTTTTAAGGGTGAGTTTGGTTGGAAGGAATGGAATGGAATGGAATCGAAATTCTGATGTTTGGTTGACTGGAATACGATGAATGACTATTCCTTTGGAATGACTTTTCCACCAATTTGGTGGAATCGTCATTCCATCCATAGATGGGAGGAATGACCATTCCAACCCATATTATTTTGTCTAATTAAAAGTTAATATAATATATTCCATTGTATTTATAAAATCACAACTAAACAATTGAATCGTCTTTCCTTTCCATTCCCATTCCCATTCCCATTCCCATTCCATATCATTACCTTTAACCAAACTCACCCTTAGAGTAGTCTTCTCGTTTTGAATTTTCTGTTTTATTTTGTTTTTTTGTTTTAATTGTTTGTATTATTGTTTTTTGGTTCTTATTACTTTTTAATACCTGATGCGCCTTTTCAACAGGAACTTGTTGAGGCTGGATTTTTTTAATCTCCTCTTATTTATTTTATTTTATTTTTTTGTAAATCACCGTATATCATGCAACCCATATATAAATGAGTCAATAACCTTGTTAGTCCTTATATTAAAATTATTTTTGTCACTTTGATTTGTAAACTTTTAATTTTACTTAAGCTCCATATATATATGTGTGTATATATATATTGATAATTGACGAAAAATAGTTAAAATTTAATGAAGATAATCAATCCCATGTTAACTGAAAAACTCTAAATTTTTTAAAATATTTTTTTTGATTAACGATAATATATATAGAATAGTTATATTTAATGTTGGGACGGTTTTTGGTGTGTGTCCTGATCAACGAATACGAAGCATAATTCTTGATCGCCTGCGGATCTTGATCTTCACTTATGAAAATTAATAGGATTTTCTATCAGTAAGACATTCTGATACTCAAGTCAGATTCAATCTAAACATAATTCTAGAAATAAAAATGACGGAATTTGATTAGAAAAATGAAGAAAAACATATCTCTCACCCAATTCTCTAATTCTATTTATAGTATTTACAGGCAAGTGAACGTGCGGGAGATTAGTCTTTAGTTCAATCTCTGAATCTCATATGTTCATGATCTTTCCTATTTTTTTTGTCCTTCTGGATCTAATTCTACCAGTTAGCATCGTCTTTAAATCATTCTAATTCTTTGCTCTGACTCTCGATAATTCATTCAGATTTTCGTTCACATATTATCTTTCCATCTTTTCTAAATCAAATCTCCTTATTATTAGAACGTTGTCGTTTATCCATAGGTTATTTTGCCTCAGATTTTATTATTTAGCTCAAGCATGCTATTATGCCTTTTTAACGAAATGTTGTCATTTCTTTATCATTATATTTTGCTCTCACACTTAATGTAACAATATTTCTATACAATTTCATGTCATCATGCAAATTTACACCTGATTATTTATGTTAAATTTCACAAATCTTCCGTTAATTTTAGTATTAGAAAAAAAAAAAAAAGTTCAGATATATTAGGTTGCTAAAATTCAAAGTTGAGAGACAACAGGTCAGGAACTAATACGTCTAACTATGCAAAACGAAATTATCATATAACATAAACTTGGTTAGCTTCTAGCGCTGTCATCAGCGTAACTGGACCAGATCTTCACCCCCAAATTAATATAACGATGAACTGCCCTTCTCAGCCGACCATGCACGATCAAACAGTAAAAACTGGCAACTAGGCATTGCCTTAAAAGAAAAAAAAAAAAAGGCTTTTTTTGTATTGATACACCCTAAATTTATCACAAAATTATAGTTTTCATCCTGAACTTTTAATTTTGATAATTTGTACTCCAAGCTTAGAAATATATAGCAATTTGCACCCTATTTATAATAATATTAGTCTTTTGAAGGAAATTGGTATGAGATTTGTATCTGAATTATTAAGTCATGACCTGAATAATCATTTTATCTATGTTAGTCCAATTTTATTGAGGTTAAGATCTTTTATTAAATTTTATTAAAATAGAAAAGTTTGAATTAACTTTATTATAAACATAAATTTGGATTAACATTGATTAAAAAAGAAAACTTTATATTCTTAATTAACAATCTATATGCAAGTGAACTGCCAATTCTCGTTAAAAAATAAACATTGTTTACTAATAGGGTACGAATTGCTATAAAAATGTAAGTTTAGAGTGTAAATTGGCAAAATTAAAAGTTTAAGATGCAAATAGTAACTTTATTATAAGTTTAAGATGTATCGATACAAAAAAAATTAAAAGAAAAAACTTAAATAAAAAATCCCTGAGATTGCAGGCATAGTCTAGTAATATTATTGCACTTGACCCCCCTAAAAGATGCAGAGTTCAATTCTCTACATCCCAAGTTCAAAAAATAAAAATAAAAAATCCCTAAAAAAAACCTTAATTTATCGTCAAACACTTCTTATTTAAATAAAAGAAAAAAAAGAAAAAAAGCTTAATTTGAGAAGTAAGACCGTGGGGCAACCGTGTAACTAGACATAACCCAAAAGACAAATTCCCCACCCTTGATGATGGTACAAAAACAAGTACTGAGCCAACTTTCCTCTTTGAAGCCCTTGCAGGTAGAGTCAATATTTGATAGTTGCAAGACACCGTTGTCCGGTTTTACTCCTCTGGGAAAATAGTTGAGTATCTTCGAAGCAAGCCAAAAAATGAGACAGATCCTTCACCTTGTGGAAGGGCATTTTCGTAACCAAAAATATTGTTTCAAAGTCCTGGCAGGTCGTTATGAAAAGAATGGCATATCGGGTGGTTCACGGCCTGGCATTCAGAGCTTTAGCTGGAAAAATGTGCCTACTTGAAAGATAGAGGACTGCATAAATGTTGATAACTATATATATATGTATGTATGTATGTCTGTGAGTATATGTATGTGTATATTTTGTTAATAAACAAGTGGAGGTCCACTTATATATATGTGTATATATATGTTAATGTATGTATATGTATATACATACATGTATATGTCTTGCAGTTTTTCTGGAAGTATAGTTATCCTTTGGTTTTAGTTTTCAACTTGAGGTAGTGTTAATGCATAATGTTCAATTGGAAGCACAAGTAATACGGCAAGAACGGTCTTATCTGTGTTGAACAGGTTATTTATTATTATTCACATACATTACAAGCTAAGACAACCATTAGTACTGGTCCTGTGTGGATTTAGTCTTTGGATTTCCCAAAAAAAAGAGGGGGTGGGGGGGTGGTGGGGTGGGTGTGGTGTGGTCGGGGGTGAGGATAAAAATGCAGTTATTATCTTGAAGAACTTCCAGAGATAATTATGAAGCCAAAATTTCTTACAATAGTTTTTTTTTTTTTTCCAAAATTAGATTAAAAAAATTAAAAGATACGATTTACTCTTTTCCCTCCAAAAATCCCACTTTGTTTCCGTTGACAAGATTGTCAAGACTATTCAAAAACAAAATTGCAAGACTATGAAAAAAAAAAGATAGCAAAGAGGGAATTTTTTTGGTCTTTGGAAATTGTTTTTATTGACCATTGAATAAACCAGCAGATTTATTCTTTGTATTTAGTGTACACTAGTCAACTGAAAAATATAAGGGTATAATGGTTTTGTGAATAATTTAACGATAATACTACACTTGACTCCATCATAAAATATAGAGTTTAAATCTTCTATCTTCATTAAAACAAAATTGCAAGGAGTATAAAAAGAGGTTTAAATGTGTACATAAAGCACTAGCACCTTCTTGTACATCAAAGTGGAGGAATTTTTTTCTAGAAAAAAAAAAACGGGAGGAAGATTTTGATTATCTGATGAAATTGATAAATATTCATATGTAGGACGTTTAATCTTATAAAATAGTTCTATAAACAAAAATAAGTACAATATATTATGTGATTAATTGGGCCATAGTTTTCACAGCAACAGTTAAGGAGCAAAAATGGTTTTTTAGCAGTACGAAAAAAAAAAAATCTTACATTTGTTCACCCAAAATAAAAAATAAAAAAATAAAAGAAAAAAAGAGGGGAATAAATCTAAACAAGTAGAGTCACTGAAAATTCCACCACAAGATCAGCATCGAGTTCTTAATAATTAATCCAGATGTGGTTACCTTGTTCCTTGTTAGAAGTTAGTTACTAGCTAGGATTAGCACACATTGTTATAATTTGGCATCTCGAGTATATATAATATAACATTTGTTCTTATGTATTGTACAATTACAAGGTAGCATCCAAATAACCTTGCTTTAGTACACTGCAAACGTATGCGCTATATTTGGATAACACACACACACACACACACATACATAGAATATTCTCCTGTCCAACAATAAGAAATACATCCAATAACTGTAACATTTTAATAACCAACTTTGTAATAATTAGTGAACTTACTTGTAACAGTTTGTAAAATTATAAGTAACATTGTATTATTTAGTAATTATTATCATTGAAAAATATTTTAGTGAATTCATTTGATTGTTATATTAACTTAAAATAAAAATCTGGATTGTCGGATAATAAAGCATGCACATGTCCAACTGCATTCTTGAGGCCAGTGTAAGACGCACACACGAGACACTAGAACTTTCTGCCGTTCCTTGTTCACTCACGGCTACAAAAAGATATTATTAAAGTTTAAAACAGTTAAATTAATAAAAAAAATATTATTATTTTATTGATGAAATTAATTAATATTTTTTACGTCTTGTAGGAGAAAGGCCGTCGTACCGTGTGTTCGTACAAGAGAGAATTTGACTAGACCGATGAAGAATCTAGTAAAGTCAGAGAAGATGAAACAACATTTATTGAATAGAAACAAAAGCAGGAGCCTACTTCTTGTTCTGGCTTTCACGTGTTTACAGACTATAAATCAAGAATGCTATTTCAATTTCTAATGGCCTAATTAGTTTCATCTTTTGGAGCTTGATTTTTTCCCTTTTTTTTTTTTTTTTTTCCTATGCTTTCCCATTTCCGAATCGACTTCTAATTTAAGCTAGGCTTGCCATAGGGTAATTTCCGGTCTAGTCTAATCTAAAAGTAACATATATAAAAGTAATATATAAATATAGCCTAAGTGTTAAATCCAATGTCTCGTGTTATCTGGTAACGTAATGTAAATTTTAATTATTATAAATGTAAACTTCAATTATTATTAATATAAATTTATGTAAAAAGAAATGTAAATTCTCTTATTTTTATATTTTATTTTGTATGAATTCACATTTTTAATAACTAAAATTCATATTATCAGATAGTAATAGGTATCAGTTTTAACACACACATATATATATATTAACAGGTATTTTGAAGCTAATCTGGTAATAGGTATCAGTTTTAACAGACACACATATATATATATATATAAACAGGTATTTTGAAGCTAGTTTAGAGAGAGAAAAGGGAAAACGTTTTTATATATATATAATTTCTAAACAACAAAAGCTTTACTAAAAAGAACTGATTTGATCTAATTAATGTATAGCCAATTACTAAAAGTATCAAATAATGGACCATTGAGGCACCATATAATTTGTTTTGCAGACTGGGAGAGAGTCATTAAAATATACTCCCTAACAAGCTAATTTTGATCCTAAAAATTTTTTAATGAGTTTTCGGGTGATCAAAGATTTGATTTAGACATACAAGAATTCGAAACCACCCATAATTTTTTTTTAAATTTTCTTTTAGGGAAACACATTTTTTTCTTAATGTAATTGAATGTGAGATGTTATATTATTAGAAAAAGAAATACTGTTAAAGTCAGATTTCATACCTTATCTCTCACCATACACGTGTTTCCGAGCAAGCTATCAAAGAGCACAAAACAACTTCCAAACGACTCCAAAATGACTACTTGTGAGTGGCGAGTCACACGAGGCCAAATGAGAAAAGTTAACCATAAGATCAGAAAAAAGGAATTCAAATCAAGCATATCAAGTAAGGAAACCAGCCAATTAGCTCGGATCTCATTGAAAGGGGGAAGTATCCTAATCATTTCTAGTTATTCTCAAATTGGAAAGTCAACTATATCAAGAAAATGCAACTTCTAGTCACTAATGAAGGCTTATTCTACCAAAATCAAGTAACCAAATTCATTGAATTAGCTTCTATAAGTCAAAGCTTATTTCACAAGCCTAAGAAAAGATGATTCACACTTTCTCCATAATTCCCGCAATATTTATTGTATTTCCCTGAATTCTCTATAATACATTAATCCTCAATCTCTTCTTTATCACATTCTTACTCAAGATCACTATTATAACGCTGATTCATACATAGTAGAAGCTCCCGCAAGCACTACGAAGAATGTAGTCTAGAGATTACGAACGACCTTCTATAAAATCGAATGTCTCTTTCCTTCTCTTTTTTTTTTTTTTTTTTGCAGTTTACTTTATTTCTTGTGACTTACTAATAACCCAACAATGATTGCTCAACGACTCGCTCATCGTCTTGTTTCGGTCATTAGCTTGTTGTTTTCTTTGATTGTAGATTTCACCATCTAGAATTTGTTGCCCATCGTGTGGCCTATAGATGAAAACACAGACATTATGGAGACACCAAACATGATGGAGAATGACTCTAGAATGATAATCGAGCAAACAGCTTATGAGATAGTGATGACACAGCTTATGAGTGACCAGTTACTTACCAAGTTGTTGCAATGACAAGAAGAGAGCGATTGACGGATTGCAAGCCTGCTAGTACAAAATGAAGAACTATGGAGATAAATGATTATTCCTTCAATATTCGAGACGCCTATCTTGTCAGCCACTACTACCATCACATGAGTCTTAACACCACCTTTCGGTGCCTCGTTTTTCTTGGATGGAATTCTACCGACTATAATGTTCACGCGTTAGAGTCTAATCCACATGATGATATCATTGCAATCGATGATGATGCCCATGGGAAGCACTCCGTTGAGTCAATTCATGACCACTTCATCCACAAGCATTAGAGCAATGACCCTTTTGCCAACAATCCCCTTCAACATGATGCCTTTCTAACCACCATCAAGGATTCCATTAATAGAGACTTCAAATGTGTAATAGGCTATTACAAACACGGTGAATAACAGCGTGATGGCTATGGAATGATGCATGCTACATACCTTTAGGAATTTGCTCACTTATGAGGACTTTCTTGAAGAGGTAGAGTAATCACCTTTTACTCATTTGATTCTCGACACTACCTTGCCAACAAAGTTCCACACTCCGGTCTTCTCCAACTTTGACTGCACAATGGATCCCTATGAATGTTAGCAATGCCCTAAGTAGGAAAGACATTTTATATGTATTTTAATTATTTTGAACTAGATAATAAAAATATATTAGAGATTATTCATTACATTATTATACGTCCTCATCCTATTTATGTGTTAAAGTAAATGTAAGCAAATATGCCTCACTGACTGCTTGTGTTAAACTGTTCGAATGTTGCATACAATGAATTTTTGTATTCAAAAAGACAATTTTCAAAAGTAAGTAATCTAAACTATAGTCTGTAGTCCAAACGGTTAGACCGAGCATCTAACTCATGTTAAGACTATTATGTTATCCAAAGCCAATTGGGGGGATGATTTGTTTTAACTGTTCGAAAGTTCAACTCCTAAGTGGAGATATTGATATATTACTTAGTAGTGATATATTGGACTAGGACTAAAGTGCAATTGATCTGCTTAGTCGCATAAGTGGATCAATTCATTTTTGACATTCATTATGTAATAACCTTAATCCTGAGTAGATGAATTATTTTATGTATATGACTTGTGTACTTTGATGTTTCAATAACTAAAGCATCTCAGAGGTAGTAAGCTTATAGATCGGTTCATTGGGTACATAACTTGTATACAATGACGGGTTTGTTTATAGATAGTGAAATCATAGCTTTAATGAGAAGTAAAGGTCATTTTTCTTAAAGACATTATATTGGATGTAAAAATGGATAATGCTTTGGGTCATTTGCTGAGCAAATGACTTTTTATTCACATATGGTGAATAATCATTTTCTTATTTGGGAGTATAATAGATATTTAAGATAGCTTGATTAGTAGGTCGAATAGACTTTGACCTCAGGCTGATCATGGATATCATATTAGGGTTTTGCATATATGATAAAGTCATTGGATGATAGCTTATTATTAGCTTACATAATACAGTATATAATTAGGAGTGTAATTTCAAGTTTATAATGTTGTGACTCTAAACTAATAATTGTAATGAGATTATTTGGTATATAATAATAGTTACATATATAATTAGAGCCACATTATATATGTCAAATTGTTCCCTCTAATAGCTTCGTGTAATATTTAACAGATAATAATTGATCAAGATATTCTTTATTACTTGTTGTCTTGTCTTTTAATAAAGAGAAAAATCCAGATCACCCTTCACAAGTTGTGGGCATTTTTCTCTAGGCGCTGGGGGTTAAAATTGTAATTTTATATTATTCAATTAATACGATAAATATTTAATTAATATTTATTTTAAAAGATAAGATTTGAAGTTTAAATTAATTGTATTTATCTTTCAAAAGATAAATATAAGATTAATTTAAATTTTGAAAATCTTGTCTTAAATATATATTTGAAATTTAAAATATTATCCTATTTGAATTTGAATTGAACAAAATCTTGTCCTAGCACAAGCTAGGTGGCATTTATTTTGGATAAGGATGGAAGACAAGATTTTTGCCTAATTTGAATTTTAATTTCATTTTGGATAAAAGATTACACAGTTATTTGAATTTCAAATAAATTTACCATAATTTTATTTGAATTTGAATTGGAGTTATGGAAAATTATCCATGCAAACAAAATCTCTCAAGATTTATGGATTTTGAAATTTAAATTAAATTTTGAATCACAAATATCTAAAGTGGTTGAAAATTTGAATGGATAATCCTTAGGTAAATTTTGGATTTCAAGTGGATAAGAAAGAGAAAAATCTTGTTGGAATCCTGTTTGAATTTTGAATCCCTTGACCTTGGAATGGCCAAATTTTTGGAAGGGCTATGGCCTAGGGAGAATCGGCCTTGAGGTTTGTAGGGAGAGAGAAAAATATTTTCCCAATTCATAATTCAAAAAGTCACCTAATACGATTTTATAAATAGGGGTTTTAGTACTCTTATTTTCTTTAGATCACAAACTCTTAGGTAAGCGCGTTTGTTATTATACATCTCACTAATTATAACAAATTCTTAGATATCTGAATGGTTAGAAAAAAAAAAGCCATATTAGAATACCAATTGAGGAACCGAGTACCCACACACTCTACCGTCTAGGAATTAGAGAATAATAGAGAAAGTTAGTTGGTTGAAACCCCTTAGTCATTCCTCCAACATTCCTAGTGTTTTTCTCTAAAGGTATATTGATTGTTGATAATTTATTTTATATGAATACATGAGTTTATTAACACTCTTTGAAAAAAATTTTAAAATTCCACTGTGTACTCTCACACTT
The DNA here is from genome assembly GCA_035233585.1 of Antiaris toxicaria. NCBI lineage: Eukaryota > Viridiplantae > Streptophyta > Magnoliopsida > Rosales > Moraceae > Antiaris > Antiaris toxicaria. The sequence goes on along the minus strand of CP141155.1, from coordinate 19,876,746 downwards.
TTTTCTACAATGAACATATGTGTCAATAGCAACAGATGATGCTTAGAACCACTATATTAAGGGAGTTATGACATGCGATCATGTGCAAAATATTTCCTTAAAGTCTCAAGGGATCCACCCTCAAATATTTCTGCCAGTTGAATCAAAATTCAATCCGTACCTTCAAAGAGATGACCAAGATATTCATGGAAAGCTACTCAGTCAACATTAACAAGGAGAAAACTCCATGCGAAGTCTGCACCGTCATCCAATAACTAAGGGAGTTGTTGTGTGACTACATCAAGAGATTTCGCAAGGCAGCTGCTGAGATCCCCAATTGTGATGACACTATTTCCTTATTTGCACTTAAGAAAGGCTTGCTACCACACTCAATGTTCCTGAACAAAGTATGCAACCACAACCCCAAGATGATTAGCAAAGCACAAATAAGTGCTCGAGGACTGACCAAGGCAGAAGAACTTCTGAAAACCTACAAGCTAGAATAGTTTAATTTAAGTATGAGAGATTTGCAGGGACCTAGAGATCGGAAGACTAGAGGACAACAAGCCAGCTAGTCATTTAGACAACCTAACACTTGCTCACAAGACAACTTCAAAGGAGGATTGTACATCTAGAATAGGAAAATGTGGCTACTCTCACCACTAAAATATGCACTCGATATCAGTCTAGAACAACTCATTATACACTTGCGATGTAAAAAACAACTCATTATACACTTGTGATATAAAAATTATGTTCAATGGCCTAGAAAAATAACCAATGCTTCTTCTCACAAGAACATGAATGAATATTGCAAGTTTTACTGAAACCGTAGCCGCTCAACAAGCAACTATCGAGCACTTTACCTAGAAGATGTCGACCTACTAAAAAATGGTCACCTAAAAGAGTTCTTCAGTAAGAAGGGATTAAAAACTTACGAACTAGCCAGCGGAGAAAATACGGCCAAGAAACAAGCAAAACCCCTTCTAACCATCAATAAAGAAGATAGTAGGGGTAATCTGTGGATGAACACCATACACCAGGGAATCCTACTCCACAGTAAAGAAAAGCATAAGAAAGACCCATATCTTGATATCGGAGCAACTAACCAAAGACTAGCTAGTCAATCACACCATCTTGTTCCTTGAGATTGAAGCTGTCAGGTTGTGCAGACGCCAAGATGACGTTTGCTAAGTAGGTCATATCTTATCGGACAACTGATAACCTGCAAGTATACGGGTCAAGTTTTGATAGTAAAATGGTGAGTAGGGTGTTGTACATGGATTGGTTTTAGGATTGCTATTAAGTATCGCAATTATCATAACTCAACTTTATTTAGGCAATCTGATTAAATGAAATTGAAAATAAAAAAATAAAAATGTGAAAATAAATTATCATAACTCTACTTTATTTAGGCAATTGGATTAAATGGAATTGAAAATAAAAAAATAAAAAAAGGAAAGTAATATATGAAAACTTCTATGCACAAATGTACTAGGGACTTAACCTTATTATTTCTATGTTCATCCTATTAAGTAATTGCTAGCTAATTCCACACAATTCATTAATCAAGGCTCTCATTTAATCTTGCAACCTCTCTTGAGTGCCTCACAAGTAAATATATCTAAATATCTAAATTAATTTCCCTATTCAATTTGAATATTCAAATATTCATTAAGCCTAAGCCTATTGACAATTACGTAAGTTCTATCGATCTTCTGAACTCGACATAACCTAGGTTGTGTTACCCAATCTAATCTATGAAATTTCACTCTCGAAGTAAAAATTCCACAAATTAATGATCAATTAATACATTAGCCAAATAAATTAAAAGCATTAAGCACAAGTGTTGGGGGCAGACCCAACAATGACGAGTTCCCAACCGGAATCCCACGATGCAAGCTGCTTCCGGCTGTTCGGAGTCCTATCGACTACTCCGAAGGAGCCCGTACGCTGCTATATGGATTCTCAGCTTATCGGCTTCTCGACACCAACTCTAGCACCTTGCTAAACGCCGGGCACCGGCTGATCGGCTGCCTGGCTTCCCGGCAACCTCCATCCTGTCGACACGGGACACGTGGCAAGTCCGCAAGGAGACACCTCGGCTATAGGCACCCGCTCCAATGGGGCGGTCCGGCCAGGACCTAATCCAATCAAGCCTACTATAAATACTCCCCCTACACCGGCCTAAGACAAGGTGAAAATCTCTCTTTCCTGACCCGATTCAATCTTCTACTCGGCTACACGGTTACACGGCATCCCTACTGACTTGAGCGTCGGAGTGTCTTTGGTCGGCACCACACAGGTGTCCCCCTCCTAAGCTCTGTTCTTCCCTTGTGTAGGTTTCCTGCTCTACTTCCTGGCTGCCCAGCAGGCCCACGACCCCGTTCGGTTGGTTCGCTACCCAGCTGCCCGCAAGCCGACTCTCTGCTCGGCTGCTCTACTTCCTGGCTGCCCTGCAGACTCACAGCCTTGCCTGGCCGCTTCACCAGTCCGTAGCTGTTTTTCCAACGTTCAGCCGCTCCGTAGCCCTGTTCGGCTTCTCGGCTGGTTGGCAGCCCTACTTGGCTGCTCAGCGGGTCCGCTGTCCCGTTCGGCTACATTACTGGCCACCCACCTTGCCCGTTGGTCTGCTTTTCTGGTCGGCTAGTCGGCAATCCGATTCCACGTTAACGAAAATTCTTCAAAAGCCACTATTTGTGACATTAAAACTTGTTAGACTGACAACCACCGTGTGCTGCCGCACGTAGTGTTGGGATCGAATTTCGACATCAACATTTTGGCGCTAGAAAGAGGAGGGCCCGCCTTTCCAGCAAACTTCCTACCACAACAGTAGTCTGTTTTACCTGACAGGCCAATGGAAAACAACGAGAATCGTGAGCGCCCACATGGTTCGAGGGGCTCTGCATAACCTGACTTGGCGATTAGCCGCCGACTCAGACGAGGGGGTAGAGGCGTGAGGTCCCAGCAAAGAAGACCCACCCAGACCGAGATTCTAAATGGTGCCGTCCAGAATCTCACTCAGATGGTTCAAACACTGGCCGAAACAATCCAGGACATTCAGGGACGACTCCCTCCCCCGCAGATTGGGGTTGAAATCGCTAGCCCTGGGGAGCGAGGTCGGGAGCCCCTCCCTGACAACCGATGGGAACGCTCGGAGGGCCTTGTGGATCATGGAGGTCGAGATCACCAACAGGAGTTGGGAGTCCCTTCTGGGCAGTCTGGGAGTCGAGCAACCAGGCGTCACACTGACGATGGACCAAAACAATCGGCGGACACCCCTGCATAAAGAATTCCTCGTCAGGAGGCCCACCAAGCATGCCGCAATGTGCCTGCCCTCACACGGACCTCTGTCTTCGATAGGTTAAACTTATCACCCACTCAACTCCCCGACTACCAAGAGTACTCGACAAGTTGGATCCCCACCGAACATACGAGGCACCCAAAGGTCCGTGGGGACAATGACCAGATGGTCTAACTACAGCAACAAGTGGACTTGTTGATGAACCAAAGATACGGCCTAGAGGCTGTAGGAAGGATTGATCCTCCCTTTACCCCTAATATCATGGCCACCCCGTACCCGAAGAGATTTAAGATGCCGACCATAGCGGCATATGACGGCTCTACAGACGCCGATGAGCACCTGGAGAATTACCAGGCACTGATGCTCATGCAAAATGGTAACGAGACAGATTTGTGCAAGGCCTTATGTTTGACATTATCAGGCACTGCCAGGCAATGGTACAGACGACTTGCCCTGAGATCTATCAGCTCCTTCCGCCAACTCTCTAAAGCCTTCTCGGTGGCCTTTTGGAATGCGAAGGTCAGGAAAAAGGAGACCTCTTATCTGTACCACATCAAACAAGGCAAAGAGGAGTCCTTGAAGGACTACCTCAGCAGGTTTGATAAGGCTATCATGCAGGTCAAGACTTGCGCCGACGTAACTTTGATCGATGCTTTCAGAGAAGGAGTAAGGGATGAGAAATTGCTGTGGACCATCACCTATGATGCACCCCCATCCTTTGCCCACATGAGGGGCATCGCTCAGAAGCACTCTGATGCAGAAGAGTATATCAGGGGACGACGTAACCTAGGGGAGACCAGTAAAGCTGAGGAAAGGAATAAGAGGAAAGAGGGCACTGGGCAGGACTCGGCGCCCGGTGAGCGAAAGAAACCGAAGCAAGAGCGGAACCCTGATGTAAAGACCCCCGCCGGAAAATTTCAATAATACACTCCTTTGGTTGCCTCCATCGACCACGTCCTGAATCAGATCAGTGGTCGCGGGCTCTTAAGGGACCCCCCCCCGCCTCAGGTCCGATCGGGCCAGGAGGAACCAGGACAAGTACTGTAATTTCCTCAGGGATGTGGGGTATGACACTAGGGAATGCATACAGCTCCAGGACCAGATTGAAACATTAGTGCGAGAAGGGCATTTAAGGGAGTTTGTGGAGCGTGTTTTGGCACCAGTCAAGAGGAGGACCGAGCTGGACGGTCGAGGAGATCGACCCCCTAGGCCTCCCCCTGCTCCAGGGATGGACCGCGATAAAGCTAACCCAGTGGGGCAAGCAGAGCATGTGGTCACAACTATATTTGGCGGGTTGGCCACTGGGGACACTTCAAGCAGCCGGCGCACTTACGCCAAGGAAGCCCGGCAAGTCGCACGGGGCGATTATATCAACATGGCTGAACATATAGCCAAGGTGTCCCGTCAAGACAGCGTTCCCATCACGTTCACAAAAGAAGAGGCCAACAAGATTTTGCACCCCTACAACAACGCCTTGGTTGGAAGGATCCAGGTCGCAAATAACACCATCTTGCGGGTCTTAATAGAGAACGGGAGCTCGACAGACATCCTGTTCATGAGCGCTCTCAATAGGATGAAGATCGCAGGATCGACCCTGAGGCCGATACAGACTCCACTCTATGGCTTTGCTGGAGACTGCGTCAGAGCAGTTGGCTTGATTGATTTACCAGTGACTATAGGAGATGGGACGGAGAAGGTCACCCGCATGGTGGAATTCATCGTGGTAGATAAGTCGTCCATGTACAACATCATACTGGGACGACCAACCCTCAATGCCCTTAAAGCTGTCGTCTCAACTTAACACCTTATGATGAAATTCCCCACACCCACGGGCGTGGGAATTTTCAGGGGAGACCAAGGCAGCGCCAGGGACTGTTACATCCAGGCAGTAAATAAAGTCTGCTGGGCTGCCCCCGTGATGACCATTTTCAAGATCGACGACATCCAATTCCCTACGGGAAAAGTGAGAAAGTTGGATGACCTGGATCCCAGACTGTCAAACGAGGAATTCCGTGCTTTATCGGTAAAGGATCTCGTGCCCTTTTCCTTGGATGACGAGCACCCTGAACGGGCGGTCCAGTTGGGATCCCAACTCCGGTCGGAGATCCGGAAAGATCTGGAGATGTTCCTACGAGAACATAAGGATGTATTTGCTTGGTCGCACGAAGACATGCTGGGTATCGACCCTTCTATCATATGCCATCAACTCCATGCAGACCCTAGGGTCAAGCTCGTGGTACAGAAAAGGAGAGCTTTTAATTCAGAACGCTACGCGGCCATCAACCAAGAAGTAAAGAAACTCTTGGATGCCAACTTTATTCGGGAAGTGAGCTACCCCGAATGGTGTGCCAATGTCGTGCTTGTCAAAAAGGCTAACGGGAAATGGCGAGTCTGCATCGACTACACGGACCTGAACAAAGCTTGTCCTAAAAACTGTTTTCCCCTGCCCCACATCGACCAACTTGTTGACGCCACAGCGGGACACGAACTATTAAGCTTCATGGATGCCTGTTCGGGATACAACCAGATCTTGATGAGTGAGGCAGACCGAGCAAAAACTGCATTCACCACCGACCAAGGGCTCTACTGTTATCGAGTAATGCCGTTCGGGCTCAAAAATGTCGGAGCCACGTATCAGAGGCTCGTGAACAAGATGTTCGCAAAACTGTTAGGGAAGACCATGGAAGTACACGTGGACGACATGTTGGTGAAAAACAGGAGTGCCGTCCAGCACGTGGAAGATCTGAGAGAATGCTTCAAAGTACTCCGCGAGTATCGGATGAAGTTGAACCCCGTCAAGTGCGCCTTTAGGGTAGGATCTGGGAAATTCCTCGGGTTCATGGTGAATTATCATGGGATAAAGATCAATCTGGCCAAAGCCCAAGCGGTTATTGATTTGTATTCTCCACAGTCCGTCAAAGAAGTGCAGAAGCTCGCCGGGATGATCGCGACCCTATCCAGGTTCGTGGCCCGAGCCACGGATAAATGCCACCCCTTTTTCCAGGCCTTAAAAGAAGTTACGAAGGGCAAGAACAAATTCCACTGGGGGGACAAGTGCGATGAAGCATTTCAGGGACTGAAGGATTACCTGGCTAGCCCACCTTTGTTGTCCAAGCCGAAAGCAGGAGAAGCCTTGTACCTTTACTTGGCGGTTTCCGACAAGGCCGTGAGTGTGGCCTTGGTCCGCCTAGATGAGGGAATCCAACGCCCTGTATACTACAACAGCAAAGCGTTCCAAGGTACCGAAGAAAGGTACGCTCCGCTGGAAAAGCTGGCATTAGCCTTGGTAATTGTTGCTAGGACACTTAGGCCTTACTTTCAAGAACACCCCATCAAGGTGCTTACCAGCTACCCATTATGATAGGTCCTGTAAAACCCTGAGATATCAGGGAGACTAGCTAAATGGTCGATGGAGCTAAGTGAGTTCGAAATAAAGTACGTGCCCCGAACAGCCATTAAATCCCAGGTTTTAGCTGATTTCCTCACGGAATTCACGGACTCGCCGAGATTGACCCGTGAATCCTTGAGGGAGGGGGGACGACCTGCACCAGAGTACTCCACCTCCGACTGTCGCCAGACACCAGAATCTCCTCTACCGAGACAACCTCTCCCCGACACTGGCCTAGGAAAAAGGAGCGTATAGAGACTGTATGTTGATGGATCATCGTGCTGGGGGGGCAGCGGGGCGGGGATAATCCTGTTCGGACCAGATGGGTACAAGGTAAGTTATGCACTACGGTTTGGGTTCGAGGCCTCCAACAACGAATCTGAATATGAAGCTATGATCGCTGGACTCGGATTAGCAAAAGAAATGGGGGTGGAAGATATAGAAGTTTTCAGTGACTCAATGTTGGTCATGGGACATATCACTGGTGAGTTCCAAGCAAGGGAAGAAAGAATGGCGGACTACCAAAGAATGGTGCTTGGGCTGCTAGGACAATTTCGAAGCTACCAGATAGAACGCATCCCCAGGGACCAGAACAGTGAAGCAGACTCGCTAGCCCGCTTGGCCTCCGGGTTGGGGGATGAAAGTTTGGTATCCATTCCCGTGGAAAGACTAGAGCTACCTAGCATTGGCACAACGCAGTTGGTCAATTGTGCGGAGCACAGGCAGGGAACTTGTATGGACCCTATAGCGCAATACCTTACCTCTGCTGTGCTCCCGGAAGATTGGGAAGAGGCTCGAAGGGTAAGAAGCTCATCGGCAAGATACACCATGCTAAACGGGAAACTCTACCGGAGAGGTTATTCAGCCCCCCTCCAACGCTGCCTAGGGCCGGAAGAAGCTAAATAAGTGATGGAGGAGATCCATGGCGGGATATGTGGCAACCATTCGGGAGGACGGGCTCTTTCCCTTAAATGCCTCCGACAAGGATACTATTGCCCACTATGGGCACCGACACTAGAGAGTTCGTGCAGAAGTACGTCAAGTGCCAGTACTTTGCTAAAAAAACAGGCTACCACCCTGAGCTACTAAGTCCTGTGGTTTGTGCCTGGGCGTCCTCTAAATGGGACATAGACTTGATCGGCCCTCTGCCGATCGCCCGGTCGTAATTCAAGTACTGCATTGTCGCTATAGACTACTTGACCAAGTGGGTAGAGGCGGAGCCACTCGCCCAGATCACGGAAGATAAGTGCACCAACTTCCTGTGGAAGAACATAATCTGCCGTTTCGGGATCCCCCACACCATCGTCACAGATAATGGGAAGCAATTTGACAACCCCAAGTTCCGGAGATTGTGCGAGCAATTAAGGGTAAAAAAAATTTTTCTCCTCACCCCACTACCCACAAAGCAATGGCCAAGTGGAAGCGGTGAACAAGACAATCAAAGACAACCTGAAGAAGAAGCTCGAGCAACTCAAAGGGGCATGGATCAATGAATTGCCAAAGGTACTTTGGGCGTACCGGACCACCTGCAGAACAGCCACTGGGGAGACTCCATTTTCACTAGCCTACGGGGTGGAGTCGGTCATACCCGTGGAAGTCGGCCTACCCAGCTATCGGATAGAAGAATTTGAAGAGGAAAGCAACGCTCGACAAATGGCAGCGGAACTCGACCTGCTTGAGGAGAGAAGGCAACAGGCCTACATCTGAACAGTGGCCCGTAACCAGGTGGTGGCGCGATATTATAACAAATGGGGTGAAGTCAAGGTCTTTAAAAGTCGGGGACCTGGTTCTCAGGAGAATTCTCACTTAACCTCCCGGGCAAAGCTCGCTAGGGCCAAAATGGGAGGGTCCCTATCGGGTGGTTGGCATCCTACGCCCCGGCTCTTGCAGACTAGCAGATCTAGAAGGCCAGCTACTTAGGCACCCGTGGAACGCCGAACACCTTAAACGATTCTATCAGTAAATTATATCTATAAATTCACAATAAGTGAACTCTCGTACTCACAGTATATTTGTAAATTTACAAAGAGAACTCTTGTACTTGTAATATGTCTGTAAATCCAAATGAACTCTTGTATTTGGAAAGAAGGGGTTCTTTTTACACTTTGCTAATCATTGCCAACACGACTGTAAGGTACAAGCACCCAATAAGGAAGGGCTAGGCCACCTAAAAAAAATGGGGGGGGGGGGGAAGAAGAAGAAGAAGAAAGAAAACATCATAAGGCTCAGGGTGCCCAGTCAGGGAGCTCACCTGCCCGCCACAAGTGCCAGGCGGGAAGTCGAGACCCGAAAACACCACAAGGCTCGGGGTGCCCAGCCAGGGAGCTCACCTGCCCGCCACAAGTACCAGGCTGGAAGTCGAGCCCCAAAAATACCACAAGGCTCAGGGAGCCCAGCCAGGGAGCTCGACTACCAGGAGCAAGTGCTAAGCAGAAAATCAACCTAATGCGAGTACAAAGAAAAAAGGACAAAGGTGTATATATGTACATATCACCATCCAATAAATACATCAGGTGGAGGGTACAAAAGAAGACACTCTTGGGCCCCAAAAAGAATCAAAAGAATCAAAAAATCAACGCCACCAGTGCAGAGGGCCCCTATGGATTGGCAGGAGGCACTGAGGATTGCTCCGGCGGACGGGTAGCAGATGACCCAGCAACAGGCTGATCGGTGCCGGGGGGGGCGGCCTCCTCAGATATTTCAACCACGTTGACTGAGGGATCCTCCTCGTCGGCTTCGCCCTCCTCGTCATCAGAGTGGCCGGTCGTGGGGGGGACCCAAGACCAGTCGAACTCGGCCGCGGCTGGATAAAGGTGGAGGACCTTCTTCATGGTATCCCGCATACCATGCACGTACTCCCTGAGGAACTCCGCCGTCTCCTTGAAGTCCTCAACCGCTTTAGCTCGAGCATCGCCCAGCAGAGTAGGCAGTACGTCCCGGAGACAGACCTCGTGCTCCTCCACTGCCTTCTTGGCAGCCTCCTTGGCCTTTTCCACCTCCTCCTGAGCCTTCTCAGCGGCTAACCGAGCAGCTTCCTTAGCCTCGGTAGCCTCCAATTCGACCTTGGCCTTGGCCTCCTCAGCAGCTCGCACGTCGGCCTCCAATCTTTCGCGAAGATCGCGAGCGTCGTTGACGAAAGATCGCGCCTGTGTGTTAGACATGACCAAGTCCACGACCCCCTGTCGAACAAGAAAATAGTTAAACAAGCCCGCAATTTATACGTATGTAGAGGACAACTTCAACCAAAGAAAATATACTTGGACGATCCTCCGTAGACCGCTCTCATGGTTCTCCATGAAGGATCTTCTCTTGGTGGCTTTGAGAACCTCATCAGCGATAAGGGAATCGACCAGTCCCATAATGATCTCCCGGATGGACGAGCGGCTTGAGGGCCTCGGCGTGTCAAGCTGACGGGGCGGGTGACCCTCTTTTTCCCTGCTGGGCTCCTTATCCTAACGGCTGGGGGGGGGGGGGCGCTTGGCCTCTGTGGAGGAGGGGCTCTAGTAGCCCTGGCGGGAAGGTCCTTTGTCTTCAAAGGCGCCCCAGTGCTGGACGTGGCCTTCATGAACTTGCTCGATTGGCTGTCCAGTCTCGACAGGCCTTTTCTCTTCTTCCCCGGGTCCTCAGCAACCCCTTTCCCCTTGTCGGTCGCCGAAGCACCGGTCAGAATCCTTGGTCTCTCAGGTGCCATACCTGCAAGAAGAAAACAAACTGGATCAAAACGGCGCCACAACGTGAAGTAATCTGAAGTATAAAAAAGGAAAAAAAGAAATAAAAATAACAACCTCCGATCCGGAGAGGACGGGCAGGGTATAAAGCCCTGATCATGTCATCCAAGTTGTCGTCTGGGACGGCCATCCCCCCTTCGGGGTAGTCGTCACCAGCAAGGCGATCGGTAGGAGACGTGGTCGGCACCACCACCTGACCTTCGGATCGGCCCATGGGAGAAGGATACGGGCCCCCTAGGGCCAGCCCGGCTCGGGAGTGAGTTGGCGACTTTGTGATTGTCACTAAACGTTCTTGAGGAACTGCCCCCTGATGCAACACTCGCCCGGTAGGAGGAGATAATCTGTAGACCCTCCAGTGTCGCCTCAACATGTCCCCACTGAGCAACTTCCTAACATGACGATCGTCCGTGGATAATTTCTTGAGCTTCTTGATCATCCCTCGGGCAGATACGAGGATCCAGGGCTTCTTGGACCAAGTGTAGGGAAGTTGGAAGGTACGTGGTACCCGATCGTCCTCAGCAATGGAGGTGCCCTCAGGGGCCTCCCAGTTGCCCCTCACGTAAAACCAGACAAACTTCCACACCTTGTCCGAATCGGGCAAGCCCTCAATGAACTTGCTCCCAAAACCGTGGAAATGGTAACCCCCGACTACTCCCGGACGACACTTCACCCTGTATAAGTTCTGAAACGCCCTGAACGGCATCTCGGACGAAAAGTGCGAACGCCATAAAATGTGGCAACAAAGGAGCACCCGGCATGCGTTGCCGCTCAACTGCGCCGGGCAGAGGTTAAGCGAACTCAGGGAGTGGCGCACGGCGGGGCTGAAGGGCAGTCGGACGCCCGCTTGGAAGAAGTCAGTATAGAAAGTGATGCATCCCGCCAACAGGCGGCTCGGAAGGTCGTCAGGACCGGGTATTAATAAGTTAATGTCGCTGGGGATCTCAAACACCATCCTCGGAAAGCAACCAGGCATCTACCGTCGACGGGAACGCGTCGGCGGTATACTCATAATCCCCGCTCCGGCGTCTGCCCATGACACCCCTCACCAACTTAGGGTTATACTCAACCACAGGCGAGCGCGGACCTCCCACAGACTCGAGGCTCTATGCAGGAGGTGACTGATGACCGCGCGGGGCACTCAACGTGGTAGTCTTGCTCGAAGATGATGTCGACATCTCGTCACTGGAGCTCTCGACGGCCCTACCGGGTTGGGCCCCGACCTGCCCTGCAGAGGATGGCTGTTTGGGAGAATCGCGCTGCCCAGCAGAAGCGTCCCGTCTTTGGGACTCCTCGATGGGAGGAAGGGGCCCACCTCTCATAAGGCTTAGGAATTCTTCATCTGGGAGGGTGGCCTGGTTTAGCTCTAGAATCTGGCTCAGTCGTGTGCTACCCTCGCGCGCCACCGGCTCCCGACTACGAGGACCTTCTCGGACCCGAGGGCCAACGGGTCCCCGGGCTTGACAAACCTCATCAGTTGACGACCCTGAGCTCGAACTCATGCTTGACTCGCTGCTGCTGGAGTCGGCACTACCATACTCGGCCACAGATGGGTTGTCCGAATCCGATAGATCGCTCATTGCAACGAGACTACAAACAAAGAACAGAAAAGAAAACTCAGTTTACCTCCCTCGGACAATTCGGCTTCTCGGCTGTTTGGCGAGTCGAGAATTAGTCACGCCCTCCCCGGCTGCACGGGCTGACAAGCTCTTCTCGGCTGTTCGGCGGGTCGGCAATTAATCGCACCCCCTCGGCTAGACGGGAGTTGTCGGCACTAGACTGGTCCTGTTCGCCAGCACTAGACTGGTCCTGTTCGGTAGCTCGGCTACGCTGGCTGGCCTGCGCTCTTATCAGCTGTTCGGCAGGACGGGACTCGTATACACGATGCTCGGCCGGTCAGCTTATCGGCTAGTCGGCACAGAGCGTTTTCAGAAGCAAATGGCGAAATGAAGACCCGCTGGCTGGTATTTATAGCCGCAGGTTACAGACGAGGGGCCTCCCATCCAACGGCAGGCCGCCACGTCTCGCTAACTTGACTGAGGCGGCCGAACCACACGTCCGAGAAGCCGGCCAGACGGATGCTTCGAAGAACGAGCATTCTCTACCTGCCGAGGAGCCGATAAGCCAGGCATCCGAAGACGAGGAGCCATCACAATAAGATCAGGCCACCTGTCCGAGAGGCCGAGAAGCCAAAGACGAGAAGCCACCACCCTAAGGTCTGGCCATCAGTCCGAGAGGCCGAGAAGCCAGACAAGCGAAAAGCTATCACCCAGCACATTTATAAGTGCACCCAATGGATATCCCATTAGGTACACTTGGGGGGGCTTATGTTGGGGGCAGACCCAACAATGACGAGTTCCTAACCGGAATCCCACGATGCAAGCTGCTTCCGGCTGCTCGGAGTCTTATCGACTACTCCGAAGGAGCCCGTACGCTGCTATACGGATTCTCTGCTTATTGGCTTCTCGGCACCAGCTCTAGCACCTTGCTAAACACCGGGCACCGGCTGATCGGCTGCCCGGCTTCCCGGCAACCTCCATCCTGTCGACACGGGACGCGTGGCAAGTCCACAAGGAGACACCTCAGCTATAGGCACCCGCTCCAATGGGGCGGTTTGGCTAGGACCCGATCCAATCAAGCCTACTATAAATACTCCCCCTACACCGGCCTAAGACAAGGTGAAAATCTCTCTTTCCCGACCTGATTCAATCTTCTACTCGGCTACACGGCTACACGGCATCCCTGCTGACTTGAGCGTCGGAGTATCTTTGGTCGGCATCACACCGGTGTCCCTCTCTTAAGCTCTGTTCTTCCCTTGTGTAGGTTTCCTGCTCTGCTTCCCGGCTGCCCAGCAGGCCCACGACCCCGTTCGGTTGGTTCGCTGCCCAGCTGCCCGCAAGCCGACTCTCTGCTCGGCTGCTCTGCTTCCTGGCTGCCCTGCAGACTCACAGCCTTGCCTGGCTGCTTCACCAGTCCGTAGCTCTTCTTCCAACGTTCAGTCGCTCCGTAGCCCTGTTCGGCTTCTCGGCCGGTCGGCAGCCCTACTTGGCTGCTCAGCGGGTCTGCTGTCCCGTTCGGCTGTATTACTGGCCACCCGCCTTGCCCGTTGGTCTGCTTTTCTGGTCGGCTAGTCGGCAATCTGATTCCACGTTAACGAAAATTCTTCAAAGGCCACTATTTGTGACATTAAAACTTGTCAGACTGACAACCACCGTGCGCCGCCGCACATAGTGTTGGGATCGAATTTCGACATCAACAACAAGCAACACAAATGAATACAAAAAGGAATCAAACTAACAATTGACAAAATATTCAAAACATAATTCAAACAAAGTAGCAATTAAGCCCTAGAAATAATTTCTAGCTCAACACAAAGGAATCCACAACTAATCTTGTCAAGAAATTTATAAATGAAAACATGTTCATACAATATCCTTAAATGCAAATTTCAATAAAGATTATGGTAGAAAGAAAAGGGGAGAAAACTCTTTGTGGAGATGAACTCCAAGCTACACTTTCTAGGAATTTCTTATGCCTCAACTTGTCTTTCCTCCCCCAAAATCTCCATACTAGGGTTTGAGCCTTGAATGGATATAAATAGGGCTGGGGGGGGGGGGGGTCGGGGTTGTTTGATTTTCAACCTTTGGATCACTAAAAAGTGGAGTAAAATTGGCTAGATTTTTGGCCTCAAGTATGTGACAGCACTAGGCACTCTACAAAGGCCTATCTAGGCAGGCCTTAGGCACCCTAGCACGCCTCATGCCAGCACTCTGCCTACACTCGTGGCCCACCCCCCCTCCTCCACCACCCTTTTTTTTTTTTTTTGTTTCTTTCTTGTTGCTCTCTTTTGCTTAAGGCTCTTCCAATTGCTTCTAAATTCCCATTTTTTGCTATATTTTCCTCCAAGTCCTCATATATTTTTGATTCCTACAAAAAAAAAAAAGAAAACACACACACGCACAAACACAAAAACACATTAAACCAATAAAATCTTGAGAACAACATACTTTCTCTACAATTCCTGCAATATGTACTATATTTTCCTAAATTCTCTATAATACATCAATCCTCATCTCTTCTCTATTCCGTTTTTACTCATGATCACCATTGTAATACTAATTCATAAATAGTGAAAGCTCTCACAAGCATTAAAGAGGATATAGCCTAGAGATTAAGGGTGAACTTCTATAAAATCAGTTATCTCTTTTTTTGTTTATTTTTTCTACAGTTTTCTTTATTTCGTGTGACTTACTAATGACCTACCAATGACTACATAACGACTCACCTATCATCCTATTTTGGTCATTAGCTCCCTGTTTCCTTTGATTGTTGATTTCATCATCTACAAATAGCCACTAAAACAATCAGTGCTATACTCGTAAGATTGAACAAAGAAAATTAATAAAGCCACTAATTACATGATTAAATGGCATGCGATTAAATTAGTTATTTGATCCCACATAACTAAGTGAGACGTAATTATTACCGACGTTGGTAGTTATCAAGAGTTGATTGTCTTTTTTAACCTTTATTCTTATTTTTAATTGATCAGAGTTGTTGGGGTTTTTAATCATAGTATGATAAAATTTATTATCAAAATAAATTATGCTTTATTCGAAGTTTATCTCTTTGATTAACTCATTTTTATAAACCACGTTAAATAGTCATATCACTACGTCATTTATTTTGTGTATTATTATTTATATTCAAATTTTATTATTTGTTATTGCGTGAGTTTAGCACAATCTCTTTAGGATTTGTTGTATGTGTCCCTTAGGTCCTAAAAAGAATACAGCCCAAACTGAGCCAAAGGTTTTTTGAAGCCCAAACCTCGATAAAACATATATGAATTCGAATTAACCATCACGTTTTCTTCAGTACCAGCAAAATATCTGACAATTTTGGTTTTTGTCTCCCTCTCTCTGTCCTTTTTTTCTTTTCCCTTGAATATGAGATATCAAAATTTGAACTCTGATGAGTTTAGACAAAGAATATAGAATGAGGCCCTGATCATCTATCTTAATGGTCCTAACCCACTTATGAGAAGTGCATCTCTAATGTCACTTTTTTATAATATGAAACCAGAAAATCTGAATAAGAAATAAAAAGGAGATAAATCCAACGGCAAAATGGCCCACTACACAAAGCAATAATGCGTCTAAAATATGATGGGGGTATTTGTTTATAATTTTATATTCACATTATATTTAAACGTAATATAATTTTGAATTTTCATCTAAACGTAAAAGTTTTGCATTTAAATACAATGTTTTTTAACAGTTCCTCAAATACATTTACTATTCTAAAATATTTTGAAAATAATTTTTTTTTCATTCACATCATATTCTCTTTCTATTTCACTTTTTCTATCTACTTTTACTAATTACATCAATTTTTCAAGTTTGAAATACAATTCAAATACTTTTCATCCAAACACATATTGCATTCAAATACAAAGTAAATACTTTTCATCTAAACACAAAATACATTCAATACATTGCGTTCAAATGCAATACGTTTATTAAACGCCCCCTTGAATTTTTTTATAACAAAAACATGCATGAAATAGACTTTTTATTTTAGACAATATGTTGGAGATGATATAATTATATTTTCTTATGAACGAGACTTAGAGAGTGTTTAGTAAGAGAAAATTGAAAAAAAGAGTATTGGAAGGATTAATGGAAGGCTATTGATAAATGGATTAAGGAACACGCATATATATATATGTTGTTGAGATTAAATTTTGTACCTCATTTCTTACCATACACATGTTAATTTAGATAGTCCGAATATGAAGGAACAAGTCCAAATGACTACCTGACAGTTCAAATCGACTTATTAAAGAGCCAGTCTCATGGGTTGACACTACAAATCGATATATAAACTTGGATATCAAGTTAAAAGAGAGTATTAAGGGATCTTGCTTATTTATTGAATTAGCAATTAGATCATCAAGATTGGAAAAGAAATCAGTCGCATTAACTTAAAGAAGGCAACTTGGGAATTTTCAATAAAAGATGGAATCACACACAAGAAGGAAAGTCCACCCACGACTAAATAAATAAACCAAATCAAGTAATTATCAAGGATCATCCTCAAGTCAAGCAAGTCATAAACAGAAAAGTCAAAGTAACGAGAAGAGGAAAGTGTCTCTATAATTAAAGCCCAAATTGTGGACATATCAGGAAACAAGTGAAGCTATATTAACTATATATATATTAGACCCTTTACACACAAAGAGTAGAGAACATACATGGGCACTTATCCAAAAACACGCATAGAGATACACAAGCAGGTTCAAGATACCCCCGGCAAAACATCCAACGTCCAACATTCAAGATACCAATCAAACACCTAACGTTCAAGACACATTCGGACACACTTAAAATACACATGGAGACCCTATGGCGAACACATACAAACCATTTGAATTTACATTTTGCATTCTCTCTCACTCATCTTCTCATTCACAATCTCATTATAACACATTCTTCAAATATAGTGGACAATCCTTCCGAAGACCCTATACTAAAGTAGCTCTCATTAATGATTAAACCACTACAAATTTCATGTCTTTATTATTTATTTGCTTTATTTTCTATACTTTTTACTTTACAATGATTTATCATTGTTGTTCTCACATAATGCAGACCAGTGAATTGGACCCGTTAATCGACTAACCCATCAAGTGACTCATAAACTCAGTCATTGGCCCATCCATCAATTAACATAGAATTCATCATTTACATGCATATACATATGTGTATAAAAAATCTCTACATCTTTTTTCATTTCTCTCACTTAAGTGATTTACCACTCCATTATTTCTATTTTTAACTCATTCTTACTAAATATATATTTGGAGATTATAACTTCTTATATAGAAAACTTAAATTTTATGATAAAACTAACTAATGAATTTTTTTTTTTGGACTTTGAAGTGAAGGATTCGAGCTTTATACTTTTTGATAAAGTCAAGTGTGAAACCTCCATTGATTTAAGTCTCTAACTATAGCTAATAGAATTTTTTTCTAGCACCTTTTTGTTCTTTAATAATGGATCTTTAATGACATTAAGGATTAATATAGGAACAACCATGGTGAACCATCGATGGCCACTCGACATCATCCAACTTGGCAATGACATCATCACTTCCTTCAGTGATGACTCGACTTATCCTGTGGAGCAATTTCCCTCAGATTGACTCCTCACAGTTAACTCTTCACAAGTTGACACAATATGAGTCGATTCCTCACTCTCTAGGTATACTACAACTGACTACGTCCTTAGCATCATTCAGTCTACTATACTCGACATCAACACTCTCTACAATGATGACACTTATTGGATCAACTTCTCTAAGAGCCTACATGGATTGACTCCCCACAGAGTTGTCTCGCTGCCCCAATCATGGTGACTAATGCATAGGCAATGACTCTTTATACAATTTCCTAACCTTTTGATGTGTTCCGCTCAACACTTAAAGATCAACTTGATGAAGTGAACTATTATAGGTCCTTTATCTATAATTTTTAGAAATTGTAGACTCAAATTCCAAATTGAGTTAGATCAACTTCATAATCTATCGATCAATATACGAGTTAGATCGACTCCTTAACTAGCCAATCAACTTACGAGTTATCAACTCTTCGAACAATCCATCTACTACACAATTACAGGCTTGTTTTGACTTGTCCCTTTCATCCAACCTGTTCACCCATAGGGGTTCCTTAAAACCCACCATGGAAGACACGATGACTCTCCTTAAGTTAACTTAATTATAGTTGACTCCCAAACTAACGACTTTTCCAATCTCATAAACTAACATGATTCTACCAACATTAAACTAATCAATTTTCCAATAATTAACTCCTCCACTTATCAAACTCGACATAGATTAGGGCAACATCACTATCTTTGATTGATTTTGTCCAATCCCTATTTACTTATATTACAACTCTTTATCTAATTTAGTGACCTATTTTCAAATGTTTCAAATTTTAAAAATCTCCTTAGAGTCAGCTCTAACATAAGGAGTTCAATTTACCATCCCACTGAATCGAGATACATACATCTATAAGTCATTCAAATCTACATGCTCAGCCTAAATTGAAGCATCTCAATGATAGTTTGACATCTCGACCTTGGAGTCTATGCCACACAAGGAGTGAATAGATCGATGACAATTGCTACCATGCAAATCCTTACATTGACCCTTAATTCAATTAGATACATCATAAGTCAATGAACCACATCGATTCAGCCTCAATTAGCTTACAAATTGATTAGCCACATTGATCCCCTGATTTAATCCATGACATCAATTCCTTGATCGGTCAACCATAACGACCTCTCGAGTTGATCGATCACGTCAACTCCTAGGATGATAGTAACATCAACTCCATAATCTATTACAACAATGAATTGCAAGCCAATCAATTACATTGACCTCTTGAGTCGATCAACCATATCTACTTTTGGGTCATTAGTCACGTTAACTCCAACATCTATCAACATATTAATTCATGAGTCAATTTACTACATTGACTCCTAAGTAGATATATAACATGAAAACCTATAGGATCAATTCACTTCATACTGATTCCTATAAAGATTGGTTGCCTTTATTACAAGCATTACTTAGTAGATTATTCAATGATTGACTCCCCAATCAACAAAACTCTACATGGATCAAGTCAACTTCACTACATAGGTTGTGTTTTTCTATCCTTTTTCAATTAATGCCTTGAGATTCTTTGTCAAATAGTGACTTGCTTTTAATGTATCTTAACTTAAAGCAAGAATGTTCTCAAATGCTCTCAACACCATGACATCCTATGTAAGGTCTACTATCACATTCAAGCCACCTTAAGAAGAAGCTCTTACAGTCATTACAAAATGACTCTTTATGCTCTAGCTATTACAAGAATCAATTCACCAAACAATTGATTCCTCTTAGATTGATTTGATTCAAATCAACTCCTCCTCAGTCAACTCACTAATAAACAATATGACTTATGAGTTAATTATGATCAAATAGCCAATTATAGCACTACTATATACTATGATATTGCAACCATCATAAGGTCTTTCATGCCCAAAAGATATAAGACTCACTTATCATGAACACGTCTCATAATTGACTATATCAAAAAAATGAATTGCTAGCTTATCATGGGTTAATACGACTCAATACGTGACTAATAAACCAGTCGATCCATAAAACAAGTTGATCTACAAACTTATAACAGGGCCAATACGACACATCGAGCAAACGATCGGCCATCAACCCTGGGAACAAGTCATCCCATGGCATATAACGGGTCAATATGATTAAACTGCTAAACGGTCAACAATCAAACCATGAAACGAGTCGACCCATAACATATTTTGAATCAATACGACTCCATGCAAAATTTAATTGATCAATCAATCCATAAACAAATAGATCCATCTTGAGTTGAAACTCTAGATTTTTACATACAAGTCAACAACATATAAACAAGAAAGGCATTCATTTGCAAGGGCAAATTGATTGAACAAACCAAGTAGTATCAATCACTAATTCCCAAAAGACGCCGCAAGGAAAAACATTTCACCAGTCATCCTCCAAACTCATGAAATCATCCTACAATCAATGGTGCAAATCATGTAGGGAATGATCAACCCTACAGGTATGGTGTCCATACGAGTATCACACTTGTGACCATAGCTGTATGTGCTCAAGTGTTCTGGCACTGTAGTATATGATGGTCTATCAAATCAGATAGAACACTCACCACAACTTGTATAGTTAAATAATGAAATGCCCTAACACAGGTAGATGACCCTTACGTTAGGTGACACTTTTATTCCGATCACCAAATTGCTACTAATGATAAGTCGATGCTGATGCCAATAAGTCAATGTCTGTTTAATACTGAAGTCAACCTTAGGGTTAAAAGTGATTTTTTCAATCAATCTATCTCTCTTGAGTAATCTACTGGTGACTCTAACCACCCATGTCTCATTTGATTTGCAAATGTAAGACAAGACTTAGGAATGGAAAAGAATACAAGATCTTAAGCATCTTAAATTATTTCTACACTTTGAAGAACATTCTATGTGACAACCGAGAAATTTCATCATTCTCGAAAAATAGGTACATTGAATGTACATTATGATTTTTAGGTTAAAAATGTGAAATGAATAATTTAATATTATTTAGAATGTGATAAATGTTCTGACAATGTTAAAGGTGAGAAATTCGGTTGTGAAAAAATTTCACAGAATCGAAATAGGAAAAAAGGTGCCATTTCGATATCGAGAGCCCTAGAAGGTGACTTGTGGTAAGACAAGTGAATCAAAAGACAAAAGAGTTATGGTAGTGATGTTATATGTGTACACGTGAGTTACACGCAGTATCAAGAAGTTGGTAAAGATGACCTTTTCTTGATATAAAACTGATATATTTAGAATTAGTATGCTCAAAATAGTCAATTGAGTATAAAATGTAATTTTGACCGAGGAATATACGGTACCAAGAAATTGGTCAAGATGACATTTTCTTGATATAAAACCAATATATTTAGAATCAGTATGCTCAAAATAGTCAATTGAGCATAAAATGCAATTTTTGACTAAAGAACATGCGATATCAAGAAATTGGTCAAGATGATCTTTTCTTGATATAAAACTGATATATTTGAAATCAGAATGCTCCAATTAGTTAATTAAGCAGAAAAAGGTAATTTTTGCCCGGGAATTTGCAGTACCGGAAAAATGGTCAAGATGATCTCGGATGAAAATAAAACGTATATTTGGGTTCAGCATGCCCAAATTAGTCAGGATAGCTCATGTTGAAATTTTAGATAAAAAAGTATATATAAGGGCGAAAAATTAGATATTTGCAAATAGGGTCCCATATTTTTCCCTATCTCTTTTTCTCCCCATACCACCCAAATGTGAACAGTAACCGACCACCAGAAATGTTGTCCGTTTTTGACACTGCCACCGTTGGAAAGCTCTCGATAAGCTGAGTCCAACGGTGGGTCGATGCGACGGAATGGCTGCTGGAGGAAGCCGCACGCGCTGCCCGAAGTCGCCAGAGGAGCAAACTTTCGACCCGCCGTTTCTTCGCCGTCTGACGTCCAAATGCCACGATTCCGGTCCCAATGGATTCGTGGTGAAGAGTAGAACAAAATCCAAGCCTTATTTCAGCTCAACGGCCGCCGGATCGTGCTGCCCAAGCTTTGCCGTTGTTGCCACTGTCGCTGCCGTGGAATCCGTCAATTCCGGCAGAGTTAAGTGACACGGTGGGTACCAAAATGCGCAGAATAGCACAAGGAACAAAAGCCCCAACTCAATTTCATGAAACAACACTGGCACAGCGGAGATCAAACATCGCCGCCGCCGTCTGCCGTTGGAAGCTCGATTTCTGGTGATAGGAGTTTCGATTGGTGAAATTGACACTACCAATGGGTTCCTCTCGTCAAGCTCTTCAACATGGTGGTTGCTTTTTTCCTCGCCGTAGCCAGTCAACGACCAGTAAACGCCGATTAATAGTGACTCGGTGACCAAAAATTGAAGAGGGGCCCGTTGGCCTATTTTCAACGTTCCAGACACACCCGCAGCATTAGAATTACAAACCGGAACTTGAAAAGTGAAGAAAGGTGGAATAAAGTTCATACGCTCGAGACCAAACGGTTCGTTCGATCGTCAATGGGACGATTTCGGTAGTGATTTCGATCCCTTCATTCCTTAATTTATGTTTTGGAATGATTATATATTAATTATGTATTTTGTCATGTGAAATTATAAGAAAAATGGATGAACATGATGGATAAAAAAATGTGAGGGAATACGAAGATTTTTACGTAAAAGTTGAGTTTTACGTAAAAATATAGGCATCTGGTATAGTATGTGATAGATTAGAATTTAGTTAGATGGTTTCGAGGCGTTTCCTAAACGCTGGGAACCAAAAAATTAAGTGAAAATGCTGTTGAAATTTCTAAAACGGCACAAAGGGGTATTTTAGGAACCAAAAGGTAAAATATGGTCGGGATGGAAACCCGAGCCCCCTCGATGACCCAGGTCCAGGAAAAAGAGGATAAACGACCTAGGATCGGAATAGTACCACTCGAGGGTTGGTAAATAGTAAACCAAGAAATTGCGGTAAATAATGCCGTAAAAATTTAGTAAAGTCTACGAAGAATTATTTCATGATTTTTGGGCATAGAATAGCCTGATAAAATGTTAAAATAAAAATGATACGGTCCCAAGACCCGTCAGGGATAAAATTGTCATTTTGACTAAAAAATTTCTAAAATACTCAGAAAGGACCGTGAGTGCCTTAGAATAATTAAAATAATATTCTAAGGGCTAAATTTAGGTTTTAAACGAACAGAAAGTGGGTTTACAGCGAGAAAGGTGAATTAGGGGCAAAATGATCATTTTGTCAAAAGTTAAAGACGAAATGGTCATTTTGTCAAAAATTGGGAAATAAGGCCATAATTGAGAGTTTTAAGGCCCGGTTCAAAAATTAAGAAGGGAAAAAGTGAGAAAATTCTGCTAAGGGCAAAATGGTAATTTTACCAAAAGTTAGCGAAAAAGTGAAAAATTGGATTTTAGACTCCCAAGTTCATGATTGAGAGATAAAACGTAAAATTTTTACATTTTGTTTAGTTTTATGTATGAAATATGATTGAAAATAACAGTTGATTTTCCGGTTATAGGAACTAGATCCAGACGTAACGAAGTAACGTCTGCGAACCCGGGAAAGGAGATATGCGCAAAAGTATCTGTAAGTTCAAATATTGCATTATCTGCAACATTAACGACTATTATGTCTATGCATGATGTGTTGTAAGTTCAAATATTACATTGACTACAACATGAATAGACTATTATGTCTAAGTATTATGTGTGGCAAGTTCAGACATTTAATTGTCTACAACATGAAATATTGTGATATTTAATTATGTACTATTTGTACGTTAAATGCAAAGACCTACGGGCACTAGGGTGTAGTTAGACTAACACACCCAATGAACTGATAAGGTGAGATGTGTATTGTGGGTACACTATGGAAAGAGTATAACTAAATTTAAGACACACCCATAAATGAAAGTAAGTGAAAAGACCTACGGGCATTAAGGTTCCTAACTTTGAGGTGATGATTAATACAATCCGGTCAGAACTATAAGAAAGATGGTAATAAAACCAAAACTGGCGTACCAGCCTCCAGTAAGGTGGGGGTTTACAAGTCCTTCGGGGACATAATGACTGCTTCGGGTGATGATAGACTGGGGAGGATTGGCTTTAAGGTAACTCCCAAGGTCCCTCACAGTCAGCGTGCACTATCGGTACAGCCAATATGGATCCAAAACTAGAACTAAATAAAAGATAATAACCCAAAACTGAATTGAGAACCATAATTGAGAATAATAGACACTAACTGTATGTTTAGTGGTCTTGGTTAAAGTTGACGTGAGTAGTGTTTGGTCAAGGTCAAGGTACTATTCTTGATGAATAGTACTATTCATGGTTAAATTTATTATTATGGTTATTGATGCCATAGTTTGGTATCAGAGGTTAATACTCGGTACTATATGGTACAAGTATTTTATATGTATGAATATTACTGCTATTAGTATATGATACTAGTATGCGATATGTTGTGAATAAGCTTACGAAATGTAAGTAATTTGAGATATGATATGACATTAAGTATGTTTATGACATTCAAGCAAGTGTTAAGTATGCTTACTATGTTGCGTATGAATGTTTTAAAGCAATGGATGGTATATATCATATGTTATGTTAATACTCTGATGTCATAGTTGGTGACAGAGCTATATTATATGTTATGATTACTCTGATGCCATAGCTGGTATCAGATATGCTCGTTACTACATGGTAAGAGTTTTTATATGTCACGTATTTATGTTTGAACTTACTGAACTTTAGTTCACGAGTTTGTTCATGTTGCAGGTAAGAAACCTGTATCTCAACAGTAGAGTGCAATGGATGACGGCGGGACTTGCGTGTGCCAATGGGGATAGGGAATTCACTGTGGATATGGTCCTGCTATCAGTCTTCCGCTGAGCGAGTTGAAAGAGAAGAATTGAAGAAAAGAGAATTGATGCATTTCATATGCAAAGTTGAAATAAAATATTTTTGTAAATTATGCTTTATAGAAATATTTTGTGAAAGAAAAATTACGTATTTTGACAAAAAATTTTGCCCTAAAATAGAGTAAGTTTAAAAGTAAGTTTAAAAGTAAGATACCGGCTGCTACAGGTAGTATCAGGGCCAGTAAAAGTAAGTTGCCGACGATATATGAGGTGACGGTTTATCGCAGTCGGCTTCAGAGCTCAACCGTAATGGCACGCTAAGTAAGTCACAGCCATCACATTCTAAAGTTATACGAAATAATTATAATGACTCATCCCTTGAGGTGATGTATGGGTTATCTCATGAGTCAATAAATGACTCATCTAACAAGTCTACGAATGACTCATTAGATCATACCAAATTTGTTCACTACCACTTTATCATACTTCACAAACAAGTATAGATAAAACGTAATCCCACTATTGAATACAAACGTAGTAGCCCTGATTCTTTAAGTCTTTCCCGATTTGCAATTTTAGGGTGAGGGCTTAGGGAAGAAGGAAACAGTTGAATCAACAACTACACAAGTGTAGCCTTCGACTCTCAAATTCTTGTTTGATTTCCAAAAATGTATGAGAAGAACTAGGCAGAGGAGAACCTACCAGATGGTTAGGCGTCCTCATATATATGCTACATCCTAAAAAGTTCCCAACATTAATTTATTCAAAGATTTGATTTCCATTTTATCAGTGATTAATTTGATATGATATTGTTAATCCATATTAAGAAATATCCATAGTTTCCTTAAAACATTTAATGAATTTTTTTAGAATATAACCGAGCGGATCTTAAATTTTGGATCTTTTCTTTTAGAAGATCTTTGAGATAATATGTATCCGTATTTCTTGTTGTTTCCATATATTCCTTTTTTCCCCATGATATGTTTATGAGTAGTTTCGTATAGATTATTCATAGTTTTGAGTTTTGTCTCCTTTAATAATTCATAACCTTCACCTCTTCCTCACCACTTGTAGCCGTTTTCTCTTTATCAGAGGGGTTTTTTTTTCTTAATCTCATTAGAATGTGGTAATTTATGGAGATAGAAAATTTGACGCGCTTTGTTTGTCTCTCTAATAACACCAGGACATGTTTATATACCATCCGATGAAAACACCAGGACATTTGCACTAGTATTCTTCAAGATTCAGTAAACGATTTTTCTATTATGAGGCGGTTACTGAGCGGTTTTAATGGAGGTTATGTACTAAGATATAATTGTGGAAAATTCAAATTTCAAAACTTATGTTTTTTCTTTATTTATTTTCTATTTTTAGAAGAAAAACCGGTTTTTATCAAAAATTTTGTTTTAATGAATAACTATTGTTTTTTTTAATTTATTTCATTTCAACCATATGTACTATCCCTTAATATTAACTACACGTATTAATTATATTTTGGTATTAGTTATAGTAATATTATATTTACAAATAATTTGGAGATAAGTACATCCTTATAAGTTAATTATTATATGTAACTTAATACAAGTTTTTTTTTTTTATCAAAACTTAATTTTTATAATAAGCCTTGGATTGTAAATGTAAATTTCACTATAGCTTTATGCACTTTTTCTAAAAAAATTATGCATATTATTTGATGTTTACTACTTTTCGTTATAAATTTTAGTAATATAATATTAACAAAAAGTATGAGGAGAAGAATATTTATACAAGTTAATAATTAATTAAGAGAGAAAAAAAAGTTAATAATTAATTATGAGTATTTTCAATTGAGTGATTTTAATGACAAAGAAAGTTTTTTTTAGCAAAATTATACATGATTTATATATTATTCTCTTTGCAAGAGTTTTTATAATTTTTTTTACGCATCTTTTATGAGAGTTTCAAAATTTTTTATTTTGTTAGAGTCTCTCTTTATGAGAATTTAATAGCTAATATTATTTTTTATGAATGTTTTAAAAGCCTTTCTTTATAAGAGTTTAGATAATAATATATATATATTTAGCACAGTTAGATTTTAATTTTGGCATAGTCTCTCTTTATGAATGTTTCAATTTTACCTAATTTTAAGTCTGTCTTTACGGGAGTTTCAAAAATCTCTATTTATGAGAGTTCAAAAGTTATTTTATGTTGATGCAAGTCTCTTATTTATAAGAGTATCAAAAGACTAGTACCTTTTTTTTTTTTTTTCTTGCTATGGCAACTGAGATGACAATCTTTGGCAACCCCCGTGATGTTCCTTACTAAAATGACAATAGTGTATCCAAATGAGTCTGAGAATTGTTTAGAATAAAAGAAGTCTAAATCTAAATAATAATTACATTTTCTTTTTACCAAGATTTTAGAAGTAACTAATCCTTTTTATATCGATATTGTAAGTCAATGGCTAAGGTGGTAGATTCAAGTTTGAAAGAATATTTCAAACAACAAATAAGAGATCTTGGTTAAAATCTCCAATTCATGGAGTCAGATATATTGACTATAGTCTAAACTTTGAGGAACTCTTCTTCTTATTGTAATGAGTTTGGACTTTTATTATTAGATGTGCCTAGCATATTATTTTTTTCTAGAAACTAAGTTATGTTATGTGTATCGAGAAGCTAGTAAAGCTTGTCCATTTTTAGACATCTTATGCTCTTAATATAGATGATGTGCTTGTTTGGTTGGAGGATTCATTTTTATCTACAGAAACTGTTATTATATCAGACACATCCTGTCTATAATAATAGTTTCTATACTTTAGAAAAATAAATAAATTGATATCATAATAGGGAAAAATGTTGTTGCTTACATCAAAAAAAATAAATTGAAAAAAAAAAAAAAAGTTTGCTTGTCAAAAACAGCACTGAATAGGGAACCAACTTGTTCCATCTCTAGCGGTTTCACTAGGTTCTCTTCACTTTCTTGGGCGATGTTGGTTGATGGTTTAGGCAAAACTAACCCTCCGTTTGTTTGACACATCCAAATTTAGAAAATGAAAAATTTTCCATTCTAAGAAAAATGAACCTTTCTAAATTTCCGTATCAAAACATCTAAAATTTTTCATTTTTGGAAAATGGAAAAAGAGTTCTCTAAACAAAAAAAGTTTTCACTCACCCAAACAATTTTTCACTTTTAAAAAAAATTCCAAACAACTTTTTATTTTTTATATCTAAAAATTTTTCATTTTCTAAAAAAAAAAAAAAAAAACCTCTTATCCAAACGGATGCGGTTCGGTAATCAACCGAGATGAAACTATTAACCAAGTGTTCAACCCTAAATGACATTTTAGGGAATAATACATGCACTACAATGCCATGCAGACTTTGAACTTATGACAATTCATGTATTTTATGTGTAAATAACTTCATGATTTTTTTTCATTGCAATTTTCAAGTGTGTTTTAAAGTTCGATTTAATGTTATTGTTTTATTATATTTTTGCTGAACTGAAATGGTTACATCAAAATTAAGTGAGTGTTATCATATAGCACCAATAGTATTAAGCAATATTTATTAATAAAAAATAAGGTTCATCTTTTACTAATAATAATGTTTAATACTAATAATATCCTTAAATATTTTTCAAATTAAGTAGGTGTTGCCTAAAAAAACGAAGCAGTGTTGGTAACTTTTTTTCTCTCAAAAGGAGATGTTTGTAATCAGAACCCATATAAAGTTGTGGTCACAATGGCCCTAAACATTTCAAAATGTCAAGTTAAAAAATAAAATAAAGCGGGAATTATTTTTTTTTCTTTTTTCTTTTTTCTTTTCTGAGAAATGTTAGAAGGGAACCCATCACGGTTTTTGCTTGGCTCGTAATAAAGCTTAAGTCCTAATTGAGCAACCAGTGGCCCTTTTTTCTTTTCTTTTTTTCTTTTTTAATTTTTAAATTATTGACGAAGTTAGACTGTTAAAATCCCACGTGCCACTTGTGTTTTTCTACTTGGTCGGAGTGCCCGCGCAGGAAATCAAGGTTTTTTCTTTTTTTTTTTTTAGGGTGTTGTTTAAAATGTTAATATGATATTTGATAAACGTATTATGTTTATATTGTATTTAAATATAATATATTAAATATATTTTATATTTGGATGTTTTATATTTGACTATAATGTGTATTTGGATGAAAAATATTTAAATTATATTTTAAAATTAAAAAGTTCATTGGTAAAAATAGATAGAAAAAATAAGATGGAGAGAGAATATGATGTGAATAGAAAAAAAATTTATTTTTAAAATATTTTAAAATAATAAATATATTTGAGGTAATAGAAAAATATTATATTTGAATGTAAAACCTTTACGTTTGGATGAAAATTACATTACGTTTGAAAAATATTATATTTAAATATAATATGTATTTGGATAAAAAGTATTTAAACTGTATTTTAGAGTTAAAAAATTGATGTAATTGAAAAAAATAAATAGAAAAAATAGATAGAGAGAGAATATAATGTGAATAAGGAAAAAAATTTATTTTTAAAATATTTTGAAATAATAAATATATTTGAAATATTGTTAAAAAACTTTATATTTAAACATAAAATTTTTATATTTAAACAAAAATTACATTATATTTAGATGTAATACCTCATAATTTTTTATCCACAAGCGAAAATTAAAAATAAATTAAGTTTAAAAAATAAAATTAAAACATGCAAATACAAATATCGCACGTGAAGTTTTTGTCCTTCTCTAACCAAAAAAAAAAAACCTTTCGTGGCTCTAAAAATTCAAGTAATATAATATATTAAAAAAAATTTGAAAAATCCACTTTTCTCCCTATTCCCAATTCCCATGTTCTGTGTCTAATTCCAGCTGAAATAAAGCAGAGAAAGAAAAAGAGTAAACTAATTTTATGGCATCTCCATTCTCAACAACATGGGGAAAAGAGTTCATCTTCTTCTCCACTAATTTCCCAAGCTCACATGGTAGTAAAAGACTCAATTTCCTTACTTGTACTTTAGACCCTCCTTCTTCTTCTTCCTCTTGTTGCTCTTCTTCTTCTTCTTCTTCTTTTACTCAAAAAATTGCTAGTTTAAGACAATATCGGACACTCGAAAAATCACTTGAAATCGAGAGAATTCGAGGGGGGTCCATGTCAGCTATGCAGAGCAGAAGTCTTCGTAAAGAATATGGATCAAACAAAATGGTGTGGAAAAGGACAGTTGGAAGCGAAAAGAAACATTTTTGGAGAGAGATTTTGTTTGCTTCCAAAAAGTTTAGGAGCATTATCTTTCTCAATGTGATCACCGTTGTCTATGGTATGGCTTAGTCTTTTTTTTTTTTTAATTATTAATTGAGATTTGTTAATTTTGTGTGGATCGTATACTTTCCTAGATATGTAAGTTCAACTACTTTAAGTAGTAACTTAATCTTCTTCTATCTTTGAATTTTTTCGGATAGCGGATCATGCTTTCTTTTTATAGAATTTAATGACATATTTCTTGTAGATAGTATTGTAAATGTAGGGTAATTTTAGAA
Organism: Antiaris toxicaria; assembly: GCA_035233585.1. NCBI lineage: Eukaryota > Viridiplantae > Streptophyta > Magnoliopsida > Rosales > Moraceae > Antiaris > Antiaris toxicaria. The sequence goes on along the minus strand of CP141155.1, from coordinate 19,846,774 downwards.
AACATGAGTATGGTTTTTACGGACTTTATAAATGATTTTGTACCACATGGAAAAGATACAAGAGATTAAGGCAGTTTATATTGATTGGAACTCATTCGTCCGGGCAATGCTATTGAGCTCCCTGGAGCTGGGGTTGTAGGAGGTCGGAAGAGTTGTATGAGCGCCCCGAACTTTGACGAGCGGTCAGACATTTTTGTTCATCGGTGACTGAAAAAAAAAAAAATTATGATGTTTATAATCACAAGAGAATTCCGGGTTCGCTTCAAATCCATTTCCAAATGCCCGTCCAAATTCTCATGAGAATTAGCATCACTCAACTCTAGTTTAGCTTTTTCTCTTTTTATCTTTATTTTTGGGAAACGAATTTTTAACTCTAGTTAAGGACTCACGCTAAGCCATAAACTTTTTTCTGTTGACAATCCTATGAAATATGTTTTAAAGAACTGCTCTGATCACAACATGCAGCAAGTGATATTCTGGTCATTAAAGGGGCTGAAGCTACCATGGACCCTGCAGCCTTCTCTGCAGTGAGATTTGTCATGTCAGCGATCCCATTTTTGCCGTTCGTATTTCAGGCTCGGGATGATTTCCAGACTCGCAACGCGGGGATAGAGTTAGGATTCTGGTTGAGTCTAGCGTACTTCATTGAGGCAATTGGACTACTTACATCAGAAGCGGGGCGTGCATCATTCATTTCTCTGGTTACAGTTGAGTCCATTTTTTATATTGTGTTAGCCTATCGACTTTCCTAAAAGTCATTCGGAGGTATGTCAACATTATTTTTATATTATAACACTCCTGTACAGACAATTTTGTGCAAGGTAAGCATAGGGATTTGTGTTCAGCACCTCCTATGCACCTCCTATTCTGATATCATATTGGTTTACCAATTCATCCTTAAGCTTAAGTAATTTCGATGTGAACCAAATTTTGGAAATAAATAAACGCTAATATGAACAGGTTATTGCAGTACCATTGCTTGACGGTATGCTAGGAGCAATTATACCTGCCCGAACCTGGTTTGGAGTTGTTATGTCTGCAATTGGATTTGCTGTACTGGAAGGCAGTGGATCGCCTCCCAATGTAAGGACTACAAGACTTATAAATATATATATATATATATTTTGGATGCTGTTTATCTAGATAATGTTGGAGAACAGGTGGTATTGGTATGTTAAAAGCAGTAACATGGATAGTATGGCTAAGACCTTGTTTGTTCAATCTTACATGTCAGATGGGTGATCTTCTTAACTTCTTGAGTGCAATATTTTTTGGAATTCACATGATTCGGACTGAACATATTTCACGAAACACGGAGAAGGAGAACTTCTTGGCACTTCTCGGATATGAGGTGAGGAAACCACTATCCGCGTATGAACTACTTCTGCAGTTCATTACTAACACGTCTTTTAAATAGCTTTGAACATATGTCCATTCCACTTCATGAATTTGAACAAATTCCCTGGTTTCATTTAGACATGTGTCGTTGCTCTTTTATCCACCATGTGGGTAGTCCTCGGAGGGTGGTTTGACGGTGAACAAGATTTTCTGCAGTCAACATGGGCTTGGACAGAGTTATGGGATTGGATTGTTGCATTCCCTTGGATACCTGCATTTTATACTGGTGTATTTTCCACTGGAATTTGCTCATTTATTGAGGTAAAATTCCTCATTTCTAATTCTATACTTGTTGATTCATATTATTATCCATGTTGGACAATGTTGTGCAAATGTCGAAAATGTTGTGGATATTTTCATCCAAGCTAGCTACTGGATTGCTTTCTGTTGTCCTGTCCTTTTCCTTGGTTTTTTCTTATGATTTTGCGCGTACATTTTTCTAGTGCTACAATCCAGCTTCTACTTCTAAATTGTTGAATGTTTTCTCTCTCATAAAGTCACATTCGACTCAAGCATTACTGGTTATATTCATATATCGTAGCCAAAGGCATGCATATACGTGACCTGCAAATATAGAAGAGGTATTTACACTACACATGCACGTATATACATAGTTATCAAATTCTTTAAGCGGTTTTTAGCGAGTTACATTTTATGCAACTGTCGGTTACTCTTGGTAACCGAATGGTTTCATTCGGTTTTGAAACTAAACGGACGTAACTGTTGGTGATTATGGTCCGTGAATTCCACAATTATTCCTCTATTTACGTTATGAAATTCTCTTGATGGAAGAGAATATAAGGAGGACGTTGGCTCTTGGTCCCGGAGCTTGATTCTTAAATTTCGTTTTTAATTTTACACCATCATTCGTGAGAATTGAGAGCTTCGAAGGCCAAGCCTTCGGTGTGTTTTTTAACATTTGGTTCTAAATTTTTGTAGGTTCGTCGGAGAATTAATAATGGCCGGAGGTATTTTTCAGTCCCGATAATTTTTTTCCGCATTTCAATCAATATGATATATTTGGATTATGTTTGGCATGTTTAGATCATTATAGTTTGCTTACATTTGGTATCAGAGCCATTTTTATGCCTCTATCTTGTTAGTTTGGAGAACCTGCAAATTTTTTTTCAAAAACTTACGTTCATGGCTTTTGATTTTGGACTTGAATTTTAGACGTTGTTTTTGAAAAATAAGATTAGAAATCATTAAGAAATTCGATTTTTATGAATTCTAGCTTTTAAAATGTGAATTTTGGTGTTCAGAAGGCCAAGAAACCGTCGGGTTTCATTTCAGGTCAAAACCGGAACGAAACGGGTCTGTAAATCCTAGCTAGAGGTTGAAGACGACCAGAAAAACGACATGTCATTTTTGTGCATACTGGAAAACGACGTGTTGTTTTATGAGGTGAAGGGCCACTGTCATCAGGGAAAAACGGCATGTCATTTTTCTTCATCAGAAGAAAAACAACACGTCGTTTTGATGGCTGGGAAGCGATAGTCTGCTGGCAAAACGACATGTCGTTTCCAAAAGCCCAATTTGTGTCGTTTTCTTGCAGTTTGTGTCGTTTTTATTCAAATGAATTTTATTGTCGTTTTCTTCTAAATTTTGTCATTTTTCTTTCAAAATTATTATTATTATTATTATTGTTTATTTTAATGTGCTTAATTAATTTATTTGAGTTTGTGTGTGTTGCGATATTTTTAGTATGCAAAAACCGCAAGTGAACGGTGTCAAGTTTTAATAGTGTAATGGTGAGAAGGGTTGTCGAATCCACAGGGAAAAATATATAGATCCTATTAATTACTGTAATATGAGAGATATCAACTTTATTTAGAAACCGATTAAATGGAATTGTAAAGTTAAATAAACAATTAAAAAGAAACAATTAACGGGCTATAATAACGAATGACAATTAGCAAGAGAAATAAATATGATTAAACACTAGAAATTTGATTTCACCTAACCTTCAACTATGCTTTTCATGCCAAACACCAATTTATTTTCCTAGTTTATAAACCAAGAATCCTAATATATTTAATTCTCTCTTCCGAGTGCTAAATCAAACGTATTCCCAATTCCTAATTTCCACATTCCTGCGCCAAAACTAAGAAATAAAAATACCTTAAGAACTTGATTCTCTTGAATGGTTTCCAAGGCGATTAACCGTTTCCCAACCAATTAATTAGCCTAGGTTGTTCTATTCATGTTCCAATTCAATATTCCCCCTCCCGGGCGCTCAACATCAAATTCAAAATCATCTAAAAGTTGATCAAAAATTTAGAAGCATTAAGAACGGAATAGAATAAATAAACTGAATGGAAAAATTAAATAAATGAAATTGGCATTCAAAACATAGTATCTGACTGGGTTACATCAAATCTCTAACTAACAATTTAGCCAAGCATATTCAATATAGAAATAGCCATGGTGTTCATCATATCAATAATAAAGAGAAAGAAAGGGATTAAGAGATGAAAACTCTTGAGAAGCCGTCTTCAATCTCCAGATCCACCTCCTCTAGGTTAGAATGGCCTCCAAGCTCTCTAGGGTTCGTCCCTTTGCCAAAAGTCCCTTCTTAGGTCGAAACTTGGCTATTTATATGAGAAGCACCGACCTAAAACATCTTAAAACGCTCGGCACAAAAATTGCAACTCACCGCGGCGGAAAAGGAACTCGCTGCGGCGAGTTTCGAGCTTCAAAATTCGTCGACGTTTAAGAGTAACTCGCTGCAGCCCCGGCAGATCTCGTTGCGGCAAGTTTGGTTCTCGCTGCAGCCCCAACAATTCTCGCTGCGGCGAGTTTTGTTATCGCGCAAACCAATCCTCGGGTGCTTTTCTCTCCACAGCCAAAACGGAATTCGCCATAACTTGATCTTTTAGCTTTAGAAACACTCCCAAATGCTTGAATCACCTACCTATTCAATTGTGAACAAAACACACCAAAATACTAAACATAAACTCGGAAAAACCAACAAATTACTAATGAGAAATATATGACAAATGTGCCTTATCAGTGTGTATAAATTTATTATTTTATTATACATGCAACATTTTGTTAATTAATGAAGTACATTAATTTTTATCGTTATTGCTTATGATATTATGCAATATATGTGGTTATCTTGTTATTTAAATGTTGTATGATCCATATAATTTGTTTAATTTTTAGACTAGTCACAGTATCTTTAAATTATACAAATTATATATTAAGAATTTTTAGGATCACATTATAACATTAGTTGTGATTAATTATATGTAATACAAGAAAATTTATCCCACAGGAAATTTTGTTATGTTTGTATAATTAATTAGGATGAAATGTTAAATTATATTTTTTAATCTACCCATAGGAATTAAGGAAAAGAAACATAATTTGATAGTTTTATCATTTATTTGAAATGGACTTAGTTAAGTAAAACTTTAGCCCACAGGCAAGTTTTATGTCCCTAAATTCATGTTTATGTTTTACATTGATAAAGCATAACTTAAGTTTTAGCCTTAAAAATTGTAAATTAAGCATGTATATTTAATTTGTACAGTTATGTAACCTGTGAATTTTTCTAATTTTAAGTGTGATATTTCCGAATTAAAAGACGATAATTACAAGATCTGGAAGGAGAGAATTCTTCTTCATTTGGGCTGGATGGACATTGATTATGTCATTAGGAAAAACGAACAACTTGCCATAACTGAAATCAGCACTCAAGCTGATATTGTTCTTTATGAAAAATGAGAGCGATCTAATCGTCTAAGTGTCATGTTCATAAAGACTAACATCTTTGCTGGTATTCGTGGTTCCATTGAGAGCTATAAAAAGGTTCAATTTGCCGAAGGTCATAAATGAACAGTTTGAAACTTCTGATAAGGCGCTTGGTAGTAGCTTAATAATGAAATTTTCATCGATGAGACTCACTACAGTGAAAGGTGTGCGAGAGCACATCATAAAGATGAGGGATATTGCGGCTCAATTGAAAACGCTTGAGGTTACAATGTCTGATACTTTTCTTGTCCATTACATATTGATCACTCTTCCACAGCAGTATGGGCCTTTTAAAATTTCCTACAATACACATAAAGAAAAGTGGTTAATTAATGAACTCATGACCATGTGTGTTCAAGAAGAGGACAGGCTGACAATGGAACAAGGTGAGAGTGTCATGATGGCAACAGACAAAAAGGATGACAAGCAAGTCAAGAAGAAAAGGAAAGGTAAAATACCTCCGTAAGATGGAATTAAGAAAAAATCCAAGTGTTTCTTCTATAAAAAGAAGGGACACATGTAGAAGGATTGCAGCAATTTCTAAAAATGGCTTGAGAAGAAAGGTAAACCAATCTCATTTGTTTGTTATGAATCTAATATGGTTGATGTTGGTCATAACACATAGTAGATTGATTCTAGGTCTACAATCTATGTTTCAAATACCTTGCAGAGTATGCGAAATCTACGGAAACCAGTGGGAAGTGAGTAATGTATCTTTTCAGGAAATAAGATGGGCTCGCATGTGGAGGCCATTGGGACATGCAGTTTAATTTTAAGTAGTAGGTTTATTTTGGATTTAGAAAATACCATTTATATTCTAAGTTTTTCTAGAAACTTGATTTCTGTTTCAAGACTTGTACCATTGGGTTTTTCCTTTAACTTTTCAAAGACATCTTTTAGTTTATTTTATAAATCTGATATTGTTGGAAATGGTATTTTGTCTAATGGTCTTTTCTCTATTAATTTACAAAATGATGCCACTAATAATGTTATGCATGTTCACGCTGATTTAAAACGATGTGTTATAAACGAGGATTCTTCTATGTTGTGGCACCGGAGATTGGGACATATCTGCAAAGATAGGATTAAGAGATTGATAAATGATGGAATACTAAGTACTTTGGATTTTACTGATTTCGAGATCTGTGTGGACTGCATTAAGGGGAAGCAGACTAAAATATCTGAGAAGGGTGAGCACAGAAGTTCCAAATTACTTGAAATTATCCATTCAGATATCTGTTGTTCAGATATGGACGTACAAAGTGGCCCGAAATAACTTATCTTCTTTATTGACGATTTCTCACGTTACATGTATATATACTTGCTTCAGAATAAAAATAAAGTATTAGATAGTTTTAAGGTTTTCAAGGCTGAAATAGAAAAACAATGTGAAAAACAAATTAAGATCGTGAGAACTGATAGAGGAGGAGAGTATTATGGTAAATACACCGAGGATGGACAAGCTCCTAGTCCATTTGCTAAGTTTCTTGAATAGCATGGAATAGTTGCTCAATACACCAATCCTGATTCTCCGAGTGAGAATGGTGTTGTAGAAAGAAGAAACCGGACTTTAATGGAGATGGTTAAGAGTATGCGCAGCAATGCCAAACTTCTGATATCATTATGGACTTAAGCTCTTAAAACGGCAGCATATATATTAAATCGAGTTCCAACCAAGACTGTCCCAAAAACGCCATTTGAGTTATGGAAAGGTTGGAAACCGAGTTTGCGTCATATACGCATTTGGGGATGCCCGTTTGAAGTTAGAGTTTACAACTCACAAGAAAAGAAGCTAGATCCAAGGACCATTAGTGGGTATTTCATTGGATATGCTGAAAAGTCTAAGGGATACAAATTCTATTGTCCATCTCACTGCACTAGGATTGTGAAACCTAGAAATGTGAAGTTTCTTGAGAATGACATGATTAGTGGGAGAGATCGACTTCAAGAAATTGTTCCTGAAAGAGATCATATTGATGCTCAGCCTTCCACATCAAGTAATAAAATGATTGTCATTGTTAATGCCCCTCAAGTTCCAACGGGTGTTCTACAACCAGTTGTTGAGGTTTCACAAACTACTAATGATCAACCAGTAGATCAAGTTGTTCAAGAAGTATCAGAAATAGTTGAACAACCAGTTGATCAACACGATCTTCAAGAGAATGTTGAAACAACTTTATGAAGATCTATTAGACTAAAAAGGACAGCAGTACCTAGTGATTCGTGTATCTGCAAGAGTCGGACTATAATATTAGAGTCGAAATTGATCCTGAAACGTTTTTGCAAGCTATGAGTTGTAAGGAATCTAACTTATGGCATGATGTTATGAAAAATGAGATGAATTCTATATCATCTAACGGTGGTTGGGACCTTATTGTGTTGTCTGATGGTGCAAAAGCCATTGGATGCAAGTGGGTCTTGAAGACAAAGAAAGACTCACTAGGCAATATTGAGAGATACAAGACTAGACTCGTTACAAAAGGATTCACTCAGAAGGAAGGAATCAATTACATAGAGACATTTTCTCCTGTATCTAAGAAAGATTCATTTCGCATTATCATGGCATTAGTTGTGCATTTTGACCTAGATTTACAACAGATGGATATGAAAATGGACTTTCTTAATGGAGATCTAGAGGAAGAGGTTTACATGAAACAACCAGAAGGATTTTTTGATTTGCAAGCTCAAGAAATCTATATATGGATTGAAACAGGCTTCCCGTCAGTAATATTTAAAATTTCATGATGTCATCTCTTCATTTGGATTTGTAGAGAATATTATGGATTAATGTATATACCAGAAGGTCAGTGAGAGCAAGATTTGCTTTCTTATTCTGTATGTGGATGATATTTTACTTGCGACCAATGATAAGGATATACTACATGAGGTAAAACAATTTCTCTCTAAAAACTTCGATATGAAGGATATGGGTGATGCATATTATGTCATTGGGATTAAGATACATAGAGACAGAATACGTGGTATTTTGGGTATGTCTCAAGAAACCTATATCAACAGGGTTTTAGAGAGATTTCAGATGAAGGATTGTTCGCCGAGTATAGCTCCTATTGTAAAGGGTGACAAACTCAGCTTGAATCAAAGTCCAAAGAATGATCTTGAAAGAGAACAAATGAAGAATATTCTTTATGCTTTAATTGTGGGAAGCCTTATGTATGCTTAGGTCTGCACAAGGCCTGACATAGCCTTTGCAGTCGGAATGTTAGGAAGATATCAGAGAAATCCAAGTATAAACCATTGGAAAGCTGCAAAGAAGGTGCTTAGGTATCTTCAAGGTACCAATAATTACATGCTTATGTTCAGACAAACTGATCTTTTGGAAGTGACTGGCTACTCTAATTTAGACTACGCTCGCTGTGTTAATTCTCGGAAGTCAACTTCGGGATACATCTTTATGCTAGCTAGTGGAGCTGTTTCTTGGAGAAGTGCAAAGCAAACCTTGACTGATACTTCCACTATGGAAACTGAGTTCGTGTCCTGTTTTGCGGCTACTTTACATGGTATATGGATAAAGAATTTCATTTCTGGATTTAGAATTGTGGATTCGATATCTAGACCACTGAAGATATACTGTGACAATTCAGCTGCTGTTTTTATGGCTAAGAATAATAAAAGCAGTAGTCGAAGCAAGCACATTGACATCAAGTATCTAGCTATAAAAGAACATGTTAAAGACAAATCAATAGTTATTGAACACATTAGTACTGAATTGATGATTGCTGATCCTTTAACTAAAGGCATGCTACTATAGAAATTCAAGGATCATGTAGTTAGAATGGGATTTGGTTCCTCTATGTAATTTCGTTATAAGAACGATATTATTATAACGAAATTCCTTTTGTGATGTTTTCTCATTTTGTCATCTTGTGTACACATTTATTAGTCTTGAGAAAATATCTTTATGTTTGGACCGAGAGTAAACATAAGATTTATTCATTAAGTTATATGAGCTATTAAAGGGGACAAATTGCATTGTAATACATGAAAGATAATACTCGTGTTTAAGAGGACTCGTCGCCATGATTCATGTACTTTGTTTCTTACTTGGTGAATGTTGGAATTTATGGACCAAGTGGGAGAATGTCGGTTACTCTTGGTAACCGAATGGTTTCATTCGGTTTTGAAACTAAACGGACGTAACCGTTCATGATTATGGTCCATGAATTCCACCATTATTCCTCCATTTACGTTATGAAATTCTCTTGATGAAAGAGACTATAAGGAGGACGTTGGCTCTTGGTCTCAGAGCTTGATTCTCAAATTTCGTTTTTCATTTTACACCATCATTCGTGAGAATTAAGAACTTCTAAGGCCAAGCTTTCGGTGTGTTTTTTAACATTTGGTTATGAGTTTTTTCAGGTTCGTCGGAGAACTAACAATGGCCGGAGGTATTTTTCGGTCCCTATAATTTTTCCGCATTTCGATCAATATGTTATATTTGGATTATGTTTGGCATGTTTAGATCATTATAGTTTGCTTACAGCAACTTCACTCAATCTTCTGTTCTAGGTGCATCTTATTCAGGTTGCTTAAAATAACTTGGTGAAATTACTAGCACTTTCTTTTCATCTGGTTCCTCATGGAAATTTATTGTCCCTGCAGTTTGCAGCCATGCGTGATGTCTCAGCGACTGAAACAGCCATAATTTATGGGCTAGAGCCACTCTGGGGTGCTGGTTTTGCCTGGTTTCTTCTTGGTGAAAGCTGGGGTGTACTTGGATGGATTGGAGCTACTTTTGTTCTTGGTAAATATTTTTCTAGATCTCTGCATAGCTATTAAAATGAAATTATACTCCGAGATGTCTCTCCATAAGACAGTGCATTAAAACTCAAATGAAGAAATTTGGAACCAGTTTGGAAGGATGGTTTTGGAATTGATTATTATTGTTGGCTAACGAATATAGAGAGAGTAAATTGCATTGTAGTCGTACGATATTGTACCTCACAACACAACATCGTACATAACGATGTATTTTATTAGATGCGACATTCATCAAACAAAGAAAAGTTTGGTTTAATCTACTTAAACTTACTGGATTGCTTTTACGTCATGGTAGGTGGAAGCTTAATTGTTCAGATGTTTGGATCTTCTCCTACAAAGAAACCTATAGAGGCTCAAGAAGTTAATCAGAAAAGTAATCTTCTCCTGGCACGAAAAGAGCAGTTAATAAATAATGGTCTATCTGCGTCACCAATAATAGTCAGGTCGACCAAGGATGTTGTAGATATTTTGAAGTGACTAAATATACATATATACAAATATATCTATATATACATATATATGTGTACTGTATATATATTTAATTATATGTATGTATGCATTTACATATGTATATATCTATATAAATGTATACTACATATATATATATATATTTAAATATATGCATACATATATATTTATATATAGATAAGTTTCTAAACTTTAACATGTCTACATATACGAGGTTAAGTTAAAATTTGTATAGGTAAAGTCTTTGGGTGTATGGTACAGAACGGCTTGCAAGGAAAATATTTGGACTTTGAAACCCCACGATCAAGAGGGAAAGGGAAATGATAATGTGGGCAATTTAGATAAGTGCAGAATCTCTCTGAATTTATGATCATAATCATGCCATATGCCTTGTAGCAAAAATTTGAAGTGTATTTTATCTATCCATGAGAAATTCTGAAAATCAACAACAAATTTGATTGAAAGAGAGCAAATTTCTGAGACATGATATGACTTTTACTTTCGGCAATGTCCGATGTGAGCCCGCAACGATTTGAGCCTTTTGTGACAACGAAGAAACCTTGGCATGCAACTACCCGGCTTTCAATACACACGCAAATGCACCACCACAAGGAAACAGAAGATAAAAACATTTTATTAAATAAACATTCTAGTAAGGGAACTATAGAAACTTGTCTGTGTCCCCGCATTATTACTAGCATATATAAGGTCCCGTAATGAAACAGAAAACAGGGACAACGACAGTATCTTCGGACAACATGTCCTCAGCTAGAACGGTAACACGGTGGGAAGATTGTTCAAAACATATACTAAATTACTCAAACGGAAGGTGCCGAGTTTCAGACTTCAATTTTTCTTGGCAATAAACAGGCCCCACCTCTGCTCACCGGAGGTACTCCTGATCAGCTTTGCCTTCCATCCACCAACTATATCATTGTAGTCCTCCTACGTGAGATTCAATAATCAGAAAACGAACATACGAGAAAAACGGGTACCTAGAAAGAGAGAGGTATAATTGATAAAACATAACAAATGAGGGAAGAAACTCACATCAGAAAAATCATTGATGAATTCATCCTTCTCTTTCTTAACAGCATTCAATTCCCGATGCAGAACTTCTATGAACTGTAGTGCAAGAAAAAGAAAGAAAGAAAAAAAAATATATATTTAATCAAGATGCAACATCTATTGAAGTTAAAACATGATAAAGTTATCTGCTCCTGCAAACCTGTCCAGTGCGATCTTCGGCAGTGACTTCCTCAAAACCAGCATCCCTTAGCATCTGAGGTTCAACAAAGAAGGTATTTGTCATGCAACTGGTATATGAAGAAAAATCTGCAAGTGCAGAAACTGGTTAAAATTTCATATGAAAACATACTTGGCCGTATGCCTCTACATCATGGAGATCATATCCCCTCTGCTTAATATACCCTGCAAATTCTGGCGATGGAGTTCCAGCACTCCTACAATAATCACTGATGAGAACCTTTCCTCCTTGCTTCAACCACTTATAGAATGACCTGAATAGCGCAGGCTTGTCCTGTAATTATTTGAACATTGCACGTGCACTCATGATTCTTATTTATGGAGTAAAACTCAGAGTAACGAGAATAAAAAACTAGCTACAAATGGGTGATCAAGGAATGCATTTATGCTCCAAGGACATTATCAAAATACGAAAAAAGAAGGGGGCATACTTGAATGTGTAATATAGTATCCCGGCTGTATATGACATCAAATGAGTTCTCAGGATATTCTTTTTTGGTGCAATCAGCAACTTCAAACTCAACAGAGCACTTCAGCCCGATAGCATGTTCAAGAGCAAGAGAAATCATATTGATGGAGAGGTCAATGCCCACAACCTCAACATCAAAGTTCTCAGCCATATAAAAGTCTCCCCCTCCAATGCCGCAGCCAACATCCAGAACTCTCTGACCAGGCTTGAGATCTAACTTTGCTACAAATTCCTTGGTTGTTTCTACAAAAACAATCAGAGAATGAAAGGAAACGATGATTGGCAATTTCCACATATGATAACTCGAGTATACTAATTACAAAATAGTGACTTTTGCCACAAGATCTCTACGGAACAGAGATAACAAGCATGGATGGCATTCCCATTCACTTTGTGACATTACAACTGTAGGTTGATTTCTCAAAATATATTTGATAATTAACTTTTTTGTGAACCTACGAAAATTAAAATACGTACACTTTCAGGAGTAATTCTATGAAACTTAAAGAGAGAAATAAGACCAAAAAATGAAATAAATAAAGAGAATCTCTCATGGTAGATGACCAGCCAATATATATTCATCAGAAAAAGTTGAACCGTGAAAAAAATTCAAGATTTTCAACAAAGAAAATTTAGAGTCAAACCAACAGATAAATAGAAATTATGACCGTACTATGAGTTTACTATAGACTCAACTAAATTATGCAGCACACAAAAATGGTACACATTTTAGAGAAACAAGAGACACTGAAGGACAGATGCTAATATTGAGGTCAACACATAATTAGCACTATTTACGGAACACAGTTGTATCTGTCTATTCACTTACCACACGAAGAACAAACTGAGCTCCATGTGATAGTTTAAAAAAATTTTTTTTTCTTATTTGGCATATCCATATTTTGATAATATTTCTTTGATTCACATGTTTCTTTTAATTTCCCATAAAAAAAAAAATGAAGCTCAAATGACGAGGAAAGTATTACCAATCCCTCCGGTGCTGACATATCCTGATCCAAAAACACGCTCATATCGTAATATGCCACTACATTTATACTGAACAGTATCTAAGAACTGCTGAAACCCTCTATCATCCTGTGAACTGACTTTCTGCCATAGCCAGCAAATCTGCATTATTCATGCACACTATCAGTAAGCCTATTCAACCGATAAAGGAACACCAAAAGTTCAAGTGTTGTAAATGTAATCACCTGATTTTGATTCTTTTTATTTCGAACATAAGCTCCAATACATTTGCAGCCAACAAGAGACAGTTCGAAGGAATTTCCAGATTCATCCCGTGACTGGCATTCTTTAAAAACCTGAAAGAGAAATTTATAATTATGAAAATATGAATTAAAAAACAAAGCACCTTTAATGTAGTTAATGGATATACTTAGCAAACTGGGCCCATATTAAAAGAAACTTTTAGGTCATTCTAAGTAATTGACAAAAGATTCGAGAAAAATGCTTTGGCTTAACAACTAGTCTTACGACAACGAAGTTAAAAAAATAGTAAAAGAGAATAATTTAAACTTGTTTAAGTACACTATAAAGTGAAAACAAATTAAGATTAACACAAAAGTCGTTGATCAACTAGAAACTTCTGCTTTACTAGTGATTTGATCTTCCAATTCTCTTTCTACCATTTTAACCAGGAGATGAAACACGACAAGTTCTAGTCAATGTGGTCAACTCAAATATTGAGCAGTTCAATATCTTATTCCCAATTCTCCCAGAGGCAAGATTGTGGTATATGCTATGTATATAAGTTCCCTCTGTACTAGAGCAATGAATGACAGACAAATGACAAAAATTCAAATCTCACTATGCAGTCATTTCCATAACATATTAGAATAAAAAAATAAGAAGGCAAACCTTGGTATAGAATCTAGGTTCCCTGTAATGGGTTGGGTTGTATTTCCGCTTGGAGTCCCCAGATTGGTGGAAACAAGATTCTCTGAAAAATACATATCCACCGACCTTTAACCATTTTACCATTCTTTCTGCCAAACTTTCTACCTGTACATTGCAAGACAAGAAATTTTTAGTAACGAGTGGTTAGTTGGAAAATCCAATTTCATCACAATGTCAAAGCCTGTCAAATTTTGGGTTGTTGTGTTGGGTGTGGGGGGGGTGTGGTTGTGGGGGTTGTGGGGAAGTGGTGTGGTGTTGGGGGGAAGTAAATTACTCTAAGGATTGGCATAATTCAGCAAATGAAATGCTCTTTTATCTATGCAATAACAGGAGCAGAAAATAGTATATATATGATGTATCTCCGCGTAAGAGCACCAGAAAATTGTATTAAGAAACAACAAAAAAGAGCACCAATAATAATAATAATAATAATAAAATAATACACAGCTTGAGTGCTGGGGAAATTGCGCGAAATGATGCTGATAATAAACATAAAGCACACTTTGAAGTCTTTGAAGTTCCTTAAAGCAGTTTAGACACATGTAAAGCCGATTACCTCCTTATCAGACAAATACATGAGAAGCCAGTTTGAGAATATCAAGTCCACCGATTCTTCAGATATATTCAGATCAGGTGATGTAACATCAGCACAAAGAAATTTGACATTCTTGTAGTGCCCATTAATGCTTTCATTCTGCATACAATAAGTAAACAAATTTGATCACAAAATAACCCAAAAATATGCCTGAGTTCTCATTTCACTTCAAGATTGTATCAAATGTGGTTACCTTCTTAATGACACTCTCAATGAAGTCCATAGCAACAAGCTGACCAGCCTTCTGAGCTAATTCAGATGTAAAGCGACCGATTCCGGCTCCCAGTTCTATAACTGATTTACCTTCATACGGTGGAAGCAGTGACAGCACCTGTAGGAGTAACCCATCCCATGTCACTATCAACATTTGCATATACAAAAACTACCAGCAATCTCTAGCACAAAAAATGCAGTAGATTAAAAATATATAAGTTCTGGTTTTACTTTTTAAGCATATTGACATTCTAAACTTGCTAAACTCGTAAACAAACAGAAGGAAGGGAATGTATATCTTTTAATTGTGCCCTAAGATTGCGATAAAGACCACAGTTTTGCAATTTCCTCCTCGAGGCTATCCTTTTGGTTGAAAGTTTATGAAATTTAGAAGCGAGGATTAAAAAATTTTTCTTAGTTTTAAGAGTTAGATATCATAGATTTCAACAATTTTCACATCTTAAGATTACCATATCTTAAACCGTCAATAACAAAATCACATTAACGGATAATATCTCTATGATATACCCTTGATTCCGTTTGAGCATCTTCGAACAAAATCACAATGTCAATAACTATAGGCAGTCTTACATATTCAACATTCCACCCATATTTTCAGAAATACCGCACTTATGGATTTTGACACGAATTTAATTTGCAAAATTTAGCACAACATGTAGCATATATCTACAGTATTTACGAAAATATTGGGTGAAACGCAACATTTCGATAGAGCGCGAGAAAATTTATACGAGGATACACCTCAGGCCGCTCTTCTTTGTCAAGATCAGAGGCTTTGGAGTCAAGCATCATTGCCTCCACCGTCAGATCCGCGGAGTGCTCCGTCCAGTAAGCCTTCTGCATCTCACGCTCTTCTCCTACACCATTTTTTTCATCCAAATTCACAAACAAAAAAACAATCACAATCACATCATAACAAACATCAAGATCAAAATCAATCAACAAAACCAAACGTAGGGCCCTACCATTAGCGTAATTAGCTCCAGCGTCGGCCATTGCAGATCGGAACGCAGATTTGAAGTGTTTGTTTGGCAAGAAAGAAAGTGAAAAGAAAAAAGGAGGAAAAAAAAAAAGGAAAGGAGAATTTGGTAACTAAGAACCCTCAATGGCAATGCGGGTTCTGGAAAAGCTCCTGGATCTTCGGTTAAATAGACGACCCTTCTGCTGCATAGGACAATGCTCCCGCGACCGAAGGAAAAGGAAAAGAAAAATGAAAAGGAAAAAAAATAAGAGAGGCTCTCTCTATGGTGGACTGTGGCGGTTTCAGTTTCTTGGTCGCCTGGAAAATTGCTCAGAAACGTAAGCTCAATTTATAGAGCTCGTCTTCGGTCTGTCCGTAGGTCTTGGGAGTTTGTTGGGTGCGGGCTTTTTGGTAAATTTAGGTGGTGGCTAATGGCGGTGGATCTTAACTGAATCTGCTGATTTTTTATTTTTTTTATTTTTTTTATTTTTATTTTAACGAATAGTGTAGTATTTATTTATAACATACCTATTTAAAAAAAAAGATTTTTTTTAATTTTTATATCTGAATATCAAAAAATTTTCATTTATAAAAAATAAAAAAAAAATTTCTAAAGATGAAAAATTTTTACACATTCAAATAACTTTTCATTTTAAAAAACAAAATCCAAACAATTTTTAATTTAAAAAAAAAACACCTTATCCACACGAAACAGTAAAATATCTATCGGCAAGGTTTGTTTTTAAGCTGTAAACTATAATCTGTTGTAGAGAAATTGCATGTGTAGAATAGTTACTCTATGACTCTCTCGTGGTATTGTGGCTTTTCATCTAAATTATCTTTTCTTTTTGGGTTTTGCTCAACTCCCAGCAACCAAACCAAGCGATGGTCACATTGGTGGAATGTATGCGAAATATCTTTTAGACTAGCACTTAACGATCAAAAGTCACAGCCATTTACCTATTCATCGACTCTAGTTCAATCTCCCTCTTTTTTTTTTCCTCCCTTTCCTTCTTAAATAACAAATCCATTTATCAAACAAAAAAAAAACATGAAAAACAATAGTTTTTATTCCCAAAAATCAAAGAACATGGAATTATGGAAATAAGATCAAAAAAAGGAGATTGTTTACGCCCGTTTTCATGGATGTTACAAGATAATCACGTGATGAGATTAGCACCGTGTGTTTCACGTGAACCCACCCCCAACCCAAAAAAAAAAAAAAGGTTCAAAAACGACATGACCGACATTATTATTTTTAATTTTTAATTTGTTTTGAAAGTTACGAGATTTACATTAATGCCCATTAACAGCATTTTTTTTTTTTGGGTTATTTTACCATATTAAAGGGCATTTTTGATCTACGGGGGAAGCAAGACACAACTTCGGTAGGAGTGTACATTTTATTATTTTTAAGAAATAAATAGCTACAAATTTTAAAAATTAAATGGTAGAGTTCTACATGGGGACTTTTAATTTTTAATAGGAGCAAAGTAGAACCATCAAAAAATTTAGAGGCTGTTTGGGAGGTATTTTGGGAAAAAAAATTGGATTGTTTTTTATTTTTATTTTTTGATCTTGTAATTATTTTTTATTATTTATATCTTTAAAATTTTACACTAAATTCAATCTTTAAAAGTCTATTACTTTACATATACAAGTCCAAATGAGATAATTATTTTTAATTATATAGAATTTTGATATGAACAAAATAATATCTATATTAATATTTTTTTAAGTAAAATTTTAAGATTTTACACTTTAACATTCCAAACAGTTTTTTTTTTTTCAAATACATTTTCCAAAACTCACTTTTATCCAACCTCTAACACCCATATCCAAAACCTCTCCCAATGGGCTATAAAGGTATGTTTGGAACCCATATTTTAGGGAGGAAAAGAAAAAAAAATGTAAGGGATTTTACTTTCACTTGTTTGGAACCTAAAAAAGATAGTAAAAAAAAATTAGAAGATAAATATGAGAGAAAATTTAAAAAAGAAATTGTTCCCAAAAAAAAGGTGATGAAAATCAAAATTCAATGGCATTTTCCAAATTGATGTCGGATTTCAAAATAAGAATCGAGTTAGGTTTCAGGTACGGATTTGAGGTCGGGTTTTAAGACAAGGTCAGGTTCGAGTTTTGGGATTAAAGTCAAGGTCGAGGTTGGAGTCAGATTTCAGGACCAATGTCAGGGGATTTGGTTTCAAGACCGGAGTCGGGGTTGGATTTTGGTACCAGGGTTGGGTTTTAGGATTAGGGTTAGGGTCAAAGTCAGATTTCAAGACCAAGGTCGGGGTGTCATTTTGGGATAGGGATAGAGGTTAGGTTTTGGAACATGAGTCGGGGTCAAGTTTCGGGGTAAAAGTTCAGGTTAGGTTTCGAGGATCAAGTTTTGGGATCTAGGTCAAGTTAGTTTTAGAACCACGGTCGGGTTTTGATACCTGGGTTGAGGTTTTCAAGATCAAGGTTAGGGTTGGGTTTCGAGACAGAGGTCGAAGTCGAGTTTCAAGATCAAGTTCAGAGTCATGTTTCGGGATTAAAACCGAAGTTAGGGTCATGTTTTGGGAAAAAGTCAAGGTCGAGGTTAGGGTCAATTTTGGGACCAGGTTGGGGTCGGGGTTAGGTTACAAGATCGAAGTTAGGGTCAGGTCTCAGGACCGAGATCAGGGTCGGGGTCAAGGTTGGGTCTCAGGACTACAGTAGGGAATCAAGGTTAGGTTTCAGGACTGTTGTCGGGGTTGGGGTCGAGTTTCAAGACCAGGTCAAGGTCACATTTTGATATCAGGATTGGGGTTGGTTTTTTAGACTGAGGTCGAGGTTGGGGTGTTAGGAAATGCCCTAAGCATTAGAGACATTTTGATGTATTTATTTTGAACTGGATAATAATATTATATATAGAGGTTATTCATTACATTATTATCTGTCCTCGTTTTATTTACATGTTAAAGTAAATGTAAGCAAATATGACTCCCTGACGGCTTGTGTTAAACTGTTAGAACGTTGTATGCAATGGACTTTTGTATGCGAGAAGATAATATTCTAAAGTAAGCGGTCTAAACTATGGTCTGGAGTCTATGGGATTAGACCGAGCATCTAACTCATGTTAAGATTATTATGTTGTCTAAAGCCTTGGAGGGGACGATTTGTCTTGACTGTCTGGAGCTGGATTCCCAAGTAGAGACATAGATATGTTGCTTGGTGGTGACATATTAGACCGGGACTAAAGTGTGATTGATCTACGAAGTCCGCTTTGAGTGGATCGATATGCTTTTGACGTTCATTGTGCAATAACCTTAATCCTGACTAGATGGAAAGCTTCATGTATATGACTTGTGTACTCTGATGTTCCAATGGCTAAAGCGTCTCAGAGATAGTAAGCTTATAGACCGGTTCGTTGGGTGCATGACTTGTATACGATGAATGGTTCATTTACAGATATCGGAATCATAGCTCTAATGAGGAGTTAAGGGTATCCTCTTAAAGGCATTATACTGAATGTGAAAATGGATAAGGCCTTGGGTCGTTTGCTGGGCGGATGACTTCTTATTCACATATGGTGAATAATCATTTTCTTTATTCGATAATATAATGGAACTTTAAGATAGCCTGATCAGTAGGATTAAATGGACTTTAGCCTAAGACTGATCATGGATATCATATGAGGGTTTTGCATACATGACAAGGTCATTGGACGATAGCTTGTCACAGGCTTACGTAATACGGTATATAATTGGGAGTTCAGTTTCAGGTTTATAGTGGTGTGACTCTGAAATTAATGATCATATGATTGAATTGTTCAGTAAAGAATGATGATCATATGGATTTGCGGGAGCCCGATTATATATGTCCAATTAGTCCCTCTACTAGCTCCACATAATTCCTTAACGTTTGGCAAGATTGATTTGTGTATGCTATTGGCTAGTTTATTATGCATGGATGGTGTTGACATAGGATTAGGATGATAGATAAGATTCTCTCTGGTTGAATTCAGATTTTGTTTTGGATAATAGAGTACACAATTATTTGAACTCCAAATAAAGTTGCCATGATTTTATTTGAGATTGGATTGGAGTTGTAGAAAATTATCCATGAGAACAAAAATTTGAAATACAACTATTTTGTGGATTTTGAAATTTGAATTTGAAATTTGAAATTTGAATATGAAATTTGAAATTCAAATTTTAAATCACAGTCCAAGTGGGATTTGAATTTCTTGTGGTAAATCAACAAGGAATGAAATTTGAATTTGAGTTGGATATGGAGAGGAAAATCTTGTTAAAATCCTACTTGAATTTGAATCTAAATCCTAACAATAATGGACGAAAATTTTGAGGATTATCCTCATAGAATTTTCAGATTTTTTGTGGATAAGGTTCAAGGAAAAATTCAAATTTCAATCCCAGTTGAATTTAGATTCTCTCCTCCCTGATTGTGGCCGAAAATTTGAGGAAGATCTCCTAGGAGATTTTCGGTTATTTTGGATAAGGATGAGATAAGATTCAAGTTTGAAAATCCTAGTGGAATTTTGATTCTTCCTTATCCAAAAGTGGTCGAAAATATTTGGTGAAGATCCTCTAGGATTTTCGGATTTTTTGGTTGGAAAAGGGAGATAAAATTCTAGTTAAAATCTTGTTTAGATTTGAATTGGATAATCCTAAGTATGGCCAAAAATTTGTTGGGATTTTCCCCTTGGAAAATTCAGATTTTTTGGTTGTGGATAAGGGAGAATATATTCTCCTAATCCAATTCGAATTTAGAGAATCACCTCATGCAAGTCTATAAATAGAGGCTCTACCACTTCAGTTCTCTTAGACCACAGACCCTCAGGTGAGCACGCTTATTGTTGCATAACTTACCGTGACAATAAGTTCTTTAGAGATCTGGGTGGTCGGAAGAAGACTAGCAGTGCAAGCATACCGATCGAGGTTCAGAGTGCCCACACACTTAGCCATTCGGGAATTAGAGAATAGTAGCGAAGGCTAGTTGGTTGAAGCCCTCCGGTCATTCTCCTCCTGCATGATTGGCGTCCTTGAGGTATGAGTTTAAATTGTTGTTGGTTTATTGTATATGGCATTATGAGATATTTAACGATCTGAAAAAATTTTTATTGTTCCGCTGCGCCACTCTGATACGTTTTTCTCGATTTAATTTCCTACATGGGGTTAGGGTTGGGTTTCGAGATTGGGGTCTAACTTCTACATTGGTGTTGAGGTTGGGTATTGGGATCGAAATTAGGTTTCAAGATCAAAGTCGAGGGTCGAAGATTGGTTTCAAAACCCAACCTGGACCGTAGTCTCGAAACCTAACCCCGGCCCTGGTCTCAAAATTCGACATAGACTCCAATCCTGAGACTAGACCTCAATCCTAGTCCTGAAACCTGATCCCAAACCTGATTTCGAAACCCAACCTTGACCCTGATCCTGAAACCCGACCTAGACCTCAACCTCACACTTGAAACCTAACTCAACCCTGGTCCTGAAACCCGACCCAACTTGACCTAACTTGGTCTTGAAACTCAACCCCAACCACTGTCCTGAAAACCGACTCTAACCCCGGGATCCAATCCTGACCCCAGTCTTAAGACCCGACCTAGACCCCAATCCCGAAACCAAACCTCGACCTCGGTCCCAAAACCAACCCGACCCAACCATGGTCCCAAAACCCAAATCGACCCTGACTCCAACCTTTGTCCCAAAATCTAACTTTGACTTAAGTTCCAAAACCCAGCCTCAATCCTTATCCTGATGCCAAACCCCAACCTCGGTCACGAAACTCGACTTTGACCCTAACCCTAGTTCCAGAACCTGACCTTGGTACCAAAATCCAACCTCGACCTTGGTCCAAAAACCCAACCCCAGCACTAGTCCTGAAAGCTAACTTCAACCTTAACCCTAACTATGATCCCAAAACCCAACCCTGGCGCTATCTCAAAACCTAACCTTGAATTCGACATTGAAACCTAACCCTGATTCTCATTCCAAAATCTAATATTAGTTTAGAATATGCCATCGAATTTTGATTTTTGTCACCTTTTTTTTAGGGGGAAAAATGAATCCTGATTCTATTCCAAAATTTGACCCTTATCCACGTCCTTACACTTTAGAAGAAAAAAAAAAATCCTTTCAAGGCTTAAAATTTTTTTCCTTGTAAGTTCCTTTAGATTCCAAACACAAAAGACTTTTGACTTTCCTTCCCCCTTTTTTTTTTCTTAGCACTTTCTTTCAAATTTTTTTTCCACCATAAATTGTAGCAAGATAATTAATTAATGTATTAATATTTAATGCCAACATTATTAAGGATTAAAAATCTTAACAGAAACAATTAGGTAGTTAAATTTCTAGCTGATTGTTTTTTATACCAAATTTTGGGCTCATTTAGGAGAATAGATTCCAATCCATTTTTCGTGGGTTGCTGCAGTATTTTTTGTACTTTTTCTCAACTTTTATTCTTAGCTTTTATTATTCCAATCTATTTTAATTCATATTATATGGATTTTAATCCATCCCCATACTTGCCCTGTGTGTTTTTGAAAATAAATCTAATAAAGAACAGGAATATGACTTTGGCGTCACTTCAGAAATTATAATAATAATAATGGTTTTGTCATTTGCATCTATCATGCATTTTGGTATATTACAAGCAATCTATATATGTTGGTTGTTAGTTGCATTTATAGGACGCTCTATTTTCTTGATGAACTACAAACCTATTTGAGGACTTACATTGTTGTGTTTAGGGTTTATGAACATAACTATGCGAAAAGTGATATGGTTCAAGATTTAAAATTTGGACAAAAAAGTGTCTACTTAGCACATTTATATTAACTCAAGGATTATATCGACAATATCAACCGACCTGGAGAGAAAAAAAAGTTCAGGTATCTCACATGGATTTATTCCAACTGATCAGTTAAAACTAATAACTGCCTGTCTTTTTTTTCGGTCAAAATGTTACACACACAAACGGGCACATTAGGTGATGATTGAGTTTTCGTCTGTTAATGAATACTAGTTGGACAGCATATATGCAGAATAAACAAACAAACTGACGGCAAAAAAAAAAAAAAATTATGTACTACTAATTGGACTATCACGTGGTGGCAATTGAACCCCCACGTATTTGATGACTAGATCAGGCAGAACGATGAAAGACTATTCGTAGTGTATTCGTTCTTTCAACGGATCCCCATTTTTTAACGCAAGTTTGGACATAAAATTTTGTCTAATTAAATGCCTCAAATAAAAAGGACTTGTACTGTAGGAGGAATCCCAAACATTGTCCAAAATTTTGACTAACAAAAAAGACAATAAAGACATTTCTTTACTGTTTACACATTATACGGGTGGTGGGAATTCACATTTTGAAGCTCAATAGAGATTCTATTGAGATAACCTTAGTTTGGGGAATTACATATAATATATATATATATATATGGTAATCATTCTATATAATATATTTTATAAGCACTTATTAAATATATAATACTTTTTTAAAAGTTGGTAAAATTATAGCATATTTTATTTATTTTTTTAAAAATAATTTATTTGTTTTCAAATTTGTTTATGTTTCTCTATTCTCACTCTCTCCCTGTTTCCCTTCCGTCTCTCTCTCTCTCTCTCTCTTACGTTCGTCAGCCACAGAGAAGATGACAGTAATGTGACCACGGCAACGACAATCGCCAGGTGATCAACGGCAACGGCAACAGCAACAGCAACAACAGCACAGAGCTCCCTTGTCTGTCTCTCTCCCCTAGCCGATGGAAATCTCAACACTAATGCTCACTGACTATGGAGAAGAAGATGGTTTGTCACAATGGCGAAGGCAAGGTGATCACGCCTCTGATTGCGATGGCAATGATGGTCATTTGATCGATGCCTCCAGATCTACATCGTTCCACTGGAGGTGCAATTTGCAGGAAAGGAAATCACATGAAGAAATTCTCACAAGCCTTCGATTCCGTTATTGTCGGTGGATCTAAAGGAGATCGGGGAGAGCTCATGACATTCTTTGGTGATTAGATCAGGTTCATGACCTCCAGCGCACAAGGTTAGAGATCTAACTTTTACCGCTATTCTTTGGGCTACAAGCAGCTTCGACATCTTTGCCATAGCTCTACATGTTGTCTCCGGTCAATGAGAAATGATGGAGACAAAAACAGTAGATCCATAGTGGGGCGAGTTATGACTGTTGTTATTTGTTGGATTTTGTAGTTTTTTTTTTTGGTATTTGTTAGTATTTTTTTGTTGTTTTCGTGTGATTCGATTTTTTTTTTTTGGCTGTGAATGGAAATGTAGAATATATTGGAAATATTAGAAATACTGTGAATGAATATATTAGAAATATCATCTTCAAAAAAAAAATACTGGAAATGTAGAAAATATGGATATTTTCCCATATTTACATGAAAATCTAGTATTTCCCATATTTCTTTGTTTATCGTCACCATCACAATCCGATTTCTTCGCCGCTATCGTCATCACAATCTGGTCACGCCACTGTCGTCATGATATCATTCGGTGCAACACCAATGGTTACAGGAAGGAAGGAGGGAGAGAGAAAAAGACAGACGAGAGAGAAAGATGTGAGATAGAGGAGAGAGAAGGAAGAAAGAGAAAAAAAATAAAGGTAAATTTAATATTTTAATATGTACTTAACTACAATTATGCTATTTAGTTATATTAGTTTTGATCTTATTATTATTTTAATATATTATAGTCAAATATGTTATTTAGTTAATTCACCTATATATATATAACCTAGTTTTGCCCATTTTTGGACAAAAAAATCCAAAAAATAAAAAAATAAAAACCCTCCGACTATATACTATTGTTGTTCATTTTTCTTGGGTAGGGCATTCTACTCCTTATAAAGCCAGAGTTACAACTAATTAAGCCCTACTTAGATTTTAAGATTCACTCAACATTGAAAAAGATAGAATTAGGCCTTTTAAAAAAAGGAGGACCAAATAGTATATTTAGAAGACATTGGCAAAAATTATAGTATATTTTTAAATTGATGATAAATTATAGTATATATATTTTTTTGTTGTTAAAATAAATTAATTATTTATTATTTTTACCCTACACTTCATCAAATCTCTGTCCCCCCTCTATCTCTCTCCTCTCCTTTTCTTTCTCTCTCCCCCCTCTCTTTCGATCTCTTGCAAGCCTCCCAGAGTTCACAGTCGCCATTTTTCTCGATCACTAGAAAATTATGAAGATCTGCTTTTTGCCTCTCTCTTTCTCTCTCTCTTCCTCCATCTCTCATCCTCTTTCTCTCACCTTCGATGATGAGAGCCGTGAACAGGGCAAGCAATGCAGTGGAGCTTCATCCTCTTTGCATTGGTGACAAAAGTTGTGCTCGACAGCGATGAAATCATGACAACTGACCTTTCTCTTTCTCTCTCTCTAGGTTCGGACACGATGAAATTGTTGTGATGACTACGTGACTTCAATGCTTCACGTGTAGAGAGGCCAAATCTGGTCAATGTTGAGATGCGAAAATTGGAGAAGGTGGTTATTAAGATATGATTTTCAAATATGCTTTTTTAGATCTGATTTGGAGATTTTTTTTTTTGAATTTTGCCATTAATTTGTTATTTCCTTGTGATTCCTTTTTTTTTTTTTTTTTGGCTATGAATGGAAATACTGTAAATGAATACACTAGAAATATATTGAAAATATAAAAATAAGTATTTTACTCATATTTCTATTGCGATCTAATCTCTTTACCAATGTCACCGTTGTTGACGTGATGTTGTCATACTACTGCCATCATGATGTCCTTCAGCATGGTACGATTGAGAATAGGAGGGAGGTAGAGAGAGAAAGAGATAGAGGATGAAAAAAGTGGGTGGTAGAAGAGAGAGAGGGAAGAGAAAGAAAAAAAGAGAGGATAAATTAAGTATTTTAATATATAATTAATTTAGATTACGTTATTTGATTATATTAGTTTTAATTTTATTATTATTTTAAAATATCACAGTTAAACGTGTTATTTGGTTAATTTAAGGGAAAAAAAAGACACAATTAGGTTGGTATTTGACTGAAAATATTATCTCTTTTATTTCTGTATTGAGCCTCCAGCAAAAATTATTTTCAAGTTCCTTAACTAAATACATATTCATTTTCCATTACATAAGGGAACACTTTTTTTTTTTATAAATTTTGTTTTCTTCTTTTTACCTAAAAGGATGATTCAAGCTTTTTAACACTCAAAAAAAAAAAAAAAGGATCGCTCAATCCTTCTAGTGACTATACGAATTCGGCAGGTCAAAGTAAATTTTTTATTTTTATTTTTAAGATTCATATAACTTTCTTTAATTTTCATGTAACTTTACACGTAACAAAGCAAACTGTGATTTATTTGAAGCTATTATTTCGAATTATATATATCAGCAGAAAATATTACATATTAATCATGTTATTGGTGCAAATTGTTGCTCATTGTTAAATTGCTAGATCGGTATGACTGCTAGACTGGTACGACCTTCAGATCCAACAGTTTTTTTTCTAAAGTTTATTTTTTATTTAGTTTACGTTAGGTGTTTGCGAGGGTGTTTGGAGATTTTTTTTTTTTTGGTTGAAAAAAAATACTTTAAAAAATATGTTTGAGAGAAAAAACTTTTTAGATGAAAAAATAAAAGTTTTTAAAATTTTTTTTTAAAATATCAATATAGATATTGTTTTATTTTTTAAAAAATTTTATGTAATTTTAAAAAAAATAATCTCATTTAGATTTGTATATATAAAGTTATGACCTTTTAAAATTTAAAGTTTACTATAACATTTTGAAGATATAAACAGTAAAAAATGATAATATGTTAGAAAAAAAGTGTTTTTTCTACTGTACTTTTTTTAATTTCATTCTTAGTATTAGTTTGAGTTATTGTTTCAAATTTTTTTTATAACTGTAATAATTATTATAATGACAAATAAAATAAAACATGCTATTTATAAAACATTATTTTAGTATTATAAGTTTTAACCTTAGTTAAATACAAATTGTGAATAAATGTAACAACGTGAATAAATTAAAAACTTTTTTTTTTTTCATCATAGATAATGATATTGAGTAACATGTTCGAGGCAACTAGTATCTTTAACTTATTATAAAAGAGCCACTTTCAAAAAAAAAAAAAAACTTATTTTAAAAGAACAAATATCTCACGAATAGTATTTTTTGTCATCATTATTGGACCATCATGCAACAACCCTATCATTGTCACATGGTAGCCCCTCGTCCTTTACGTGACAGCCCTGTTACTCGTCATATTGTAAGTCATAAATTGCCACACGAAGATGTTTTTTTTTTTTTTTTTTGGTTTCTCAATTCCCTATGTGCTTTGTGCTTGCTAGTGGCTAAAACATTCCAAATAAACCGGTATTTTCTGACGACCACTACACATACCAAGCTCCCCACTCTAATTCACTCAAATACTACAAATATAAAAAAATGACCCAAAGATAAAAATAAAAACAAAGCTTTCCAGGAAAATCCCCCAAAGACTAAAGACCGATCAACTAAAGTTAGGCATAAAGTACCCCTTTAATAATCAGTTTATGTAGTATGTCTACATAGAGCTTGAAGAGGTTAGAATATTTATTTGAGATGTTGAAGAGGATCAAAATAGTAAAAACTAGTCATAAAAAATAGGATAAAAAGATAAAAATACATTGTTATAACCCATAGAAGGTGGATTAGAATCCACGCTTATACGAGCAGTTAAAAACCTTTTTAATAAAACCAAGGAAATAACATAATTGGGGGGTAAAAAAAAAAAGCATATATTTATCAAGATAAACTAAGAAACCAATCCGGAACAAACAATTATTAGGAAAGCGATAAGAAGAAAGATGAGACATGCTTTGTTGGCCAACCGATGAGACAATCATGATTTAGAGCAAATGAGGCAAGTTTATTAACTATGCTGTTTGCTTTACAAAAGTTATGAGAAACTCGATTATTAAGTTAGGTGACCGTACTCATTACCCTAAGCCCTTTGTTACAGTGCTTCCAAGGCACAATCTCTGCTTGCTAAGAAATACTTTAACCACATTACATGAATCGCATTAGATCTATAGATTATACCAATAAAACTTTAAAGCCTTCTCAATAGCAATCGTAAAACTCAACAAACCCCATGAGCCCAGCTTCAAAATCCAAAGCTTTGCCGATTGGAGGAGAAGAAGCAACATTTTGCAAAAACCTCTATAAATCGAAAACATGCCTTCATAACTAGCATGACCAAGCGCACCTCATGCAGCACCATCAGTATTGACTTTTAATCCATCCACGCAGAACGGGCAACCAGCAAGGCAACAGGGACCAATTTGCACAAAAATCAAGAGATCATTTTGAAAATTTGTCATAGATCCAATGCCCAACTATTTAAATATTATTTGAAGTTTTAAAAATAGAAAATTCTGTATTCAATTTTATTTTTTTATTTTTTATTTTTACTTTTGGGCTGGATCTGTTTTTAATTTTCTGACTCATGGACCGCTGCTCGCATGCAATGGGGACCGATTGCTGGAGATGTATTTTGTCGCAGTCCGGCAAATTTTGGTGCCATTTTGACAAAGTACCATATATTTCATTTTTCAAGTATCTTTTTATTTTATTTTATTTTATTTTCATTTTTCAAGTGCCATAGATCTAAATCTTGAGTGTCGTCCGGGGGGAGGACAGAATCTTGGGTGGGAACAATTATTGATCACCTCAAGCCTCGAACTACTACACTTTTTTTTTTCCCCCTCTTAGTGAAAAGACGAATGAGAATTTTTTATTTATTAAAATAGTGAAAAAAAATTATAATTATAAATATAATTCAATGATAATATTATATTTATTAAAAAAATATAAATTCAAATCCCCATTTTTAAGTTATAAAAATAATAGTAACAATGATAATAACAAATGATGCTTAATTGGTGTTGTGTATTTTTTGATTGGATTTTTGTCAAGTTTCACGTACGTACGCTAGAACATATGTATAGGCTCTATGCTCCGTCGAATTATCTGATGGATCAGGCATCTAGCTACAGAAGGTGGAAGGACACAAGTAAGCTCGTGGAAAGTGTCTAGGATCGGTACAAAAGTCTAAACTGGACTATTATAAATATTTATTTAAAGTTATGACGATGAATATAGTTTAATGATAAATTTACTTCTATTTTATTATAAAATCAAAGTTTTGAATTTTTTTATCTTTAAATTTAAAAAAATAATTATTAAATACCAAATGAGAAAGAATTTCAGGAAAAAAAAAAAAAAAACAAATGTGAAAGGGGGGAAAAAGAAACAAATAGACAATAAATGTCGCAAGCTGTTAAAGGGAAAATATCTTGTTACGTGTTCAGGGATATTAGTTCGAAGAGAGAGAAGGGGGATTAATATGTAAATTTTAAACAAATGCACATCCAAAAGTGCAAATAAGAAAAAAGTTGAGGGTGGTGCTCAACACTTTCATGTCCTATGTCGTTATTCAGCGGTTAACAAACTAATCTAAAGTGTGCAAATTTTTGAAAAAAATAGGCATAAAGAGGCTAAACAGGATACTTGAATGCGAAACAAAATGGCACTACAATTGCATAATTATAAAATTAACTAAAAGACTTCTAAAAAAAAGAATCTAAAAATAATATCACACTTAATTCTATAAAAAAAATATTATCTTTCAACTTCGAAGTTAAAAAAATAAGTGGACATGATAATAGAAGATTGTATTATGTAACATTTGATGTAGCTTTGTGTAAGTGAGAGTCAATTTTGGTGTGACATATGCTGTTATTATTTACATAACATGTACAGAACTTCATTATAGGTATAGAATATATGCTTTTTTTTTTTTTTTTTGGTCTGAGAACATATGTGATTGCATAATGGCAAATCTGGTAGGAATCTAGTAGATCGGACTTGGAAGACAATCTCCATTCAAGTTCACGAGCTTGACAAACGAAACCATAGACGACAAAGCTTTTAAATGAATATTTTACACACTACCTACCCAATCATAGTGTAGGCCAAAATGAATAGATACTCAATTTAATGTTTACCTCAAATTAAAAATCTGACACTTTAGTCCACTCAGTTATCTTTCATTCAATTAAGGAAAAATAAAAACCGATAATTATTTTGTTATATAAGTCAAAATAAGGCTTGAAAATACCCCAATGCTTTATTTCTATCCTACTTGATCCTGATTAAACATTGGAAGTAGATTGATTTTGTGTGATTTAGAGAAGACGCAAAATCTAATGAAGCTAGCAGGCCTAGCAAAGAAACAAGAGAAAGAGAGCGAAAAAGAGAAAGTCGATCAGAGTTTCAGGATTATTTTCGGATGTGTTGTTGAACCACCGATCCTGAAAATTGGTTATGGGATTGTGGGCTTTTTAATGGTAGTGGTTGTATTTAGCATGGTGACTTCATTGGGGCAAATCTGATCTTGTTTTGAGAATGGAATCCATACCTCTAGGATGCTTTTTTGGCGCATTTCTCTTACGGTGGTTGTCCTCTTTCGAGGTTTTGTTCTAAATAGTGGTGGGCTCTTTGTGGAGGTGGTGGTGTTTGCTCCAGACGTTGATGGTAGTGGTGCATGTTTTTCACATTTTGCTATTTGAAGGCATCTCATTGCCTTCATCTCTTGTCCCTCAAATAATTCTTCCTACTCTTATAGTTCTCTTGTCAGTTGTACTTTCATTGAAGGCTTGCAGTGGTTGTGCTTTAGGCTTTAGTTGTTTATGTTTTAGTCAAATAAAGGCATCGATTTTTTTGCCATGTAGTTTTTGTATATTATTTTTTTTTAATAATAATGGAGGTGATCCTTCCACTATTTAGGTTTGTTTTTTGTCTGCTAAATTTAGGTATTGATGAGTTAGAAGTCCCACTAGTTATGAGTCTATACAGATATGATGGTGACTTTAGAGCTACATATTATAGGTTTTTGATGGATCAAAATCTTCCATCTAATTTTGAAATATTTTGATTTTAAGATGGTTGATGAAAAACCTATTTTGCCTCAAGTTTATGAATTACAAGTTATTGTTAACAAATTGAAGGTTGTGAAAATATATCTTCCTAAGTTGTTTTAAATTGGTGCAATTATTGCAAAATTGCCATCAACTTGGAAAGGTTACAAGAAGAAGAGTTTATACAAATTCGAATATCTTTCTTTGGAACAGGCTCAAAATATCTTCAAGAAATACAACAACAACAAAAACAAAAATTCTAAAGGTTATTTTGTCTGCGACAAACTAAGACATTATGCTTGAGATTGCAAATACAAAAAGACCCCAAAAGATGAGGCAGTGAATTTTGTTAAAGAAGAAGAAGAGATTATTGCTATTGTGAGAGAAATCAATGCTGTCTTGTTAGGAAATGCCCTAAGCATGAAAGAAATTTTGATGTATTTCATTTATTTTGAACAGGATAATAAAATTATATATAAAGGTTATTCATTATATTGCTGTTTGTCTTTATTCTATTTACATGTTAAAGTAAATATAAGCAAATATGGCTCACTAACTGCTTGTGTTAAAACTGTTAGAACATTGCATGCAATGAACTTTTGTATGCAAGAAGACAATATTTTAAATTAAGCAGTCTAAATTATGGTCCGTAGTCTATGGGGTTAGACCGAATATTTAACTTATGTTAAAACTATTATGTTGTCTAAAGTCATGATGGGGACAGTTTATCTTGACTATCCGAAACATAGACTCCCGAGTAGAGATATAGATATATTGCTTGGTGGTGACATGTTAGACCGGGATTAAAGTGTGAATGATCTACCTAGTCCGCTATGAGTGGATCGATCTGCTTTTGACGTTCATTATGCAATAACCTTAATCCTGAGTAGATGAACTACATCATGTATATGACTTGTGTATTTTGATATTCTAATGGCTAAAGCGTCTCAGAGGTAGTAAGCTTATAGACTGGTTCGTTGGGTGCATGATTTGTATACGATGAAGGGTTTGTTTGCAGATATCTTAATCATAGCTCTAATAAGGAGTTAAGGGTATCCTCTTAAAGGCATTATACTGGATATGAAAATGGACAAGGTCTTGGATCGTCTGCTAGGCGGATGACTTCTTATTCACATATGGTGAATAATTATTTTCTTATTTGATAGTATAATGGAATTTTAAGATAGCTTGATCTGTAGGATTGAACGGACTTTGACCTAAGGCTGATCATGGATATCATATGAGGGTTTTGCATACATGACAAGGTCATTGGACAATAGCTTCTCACAGGCTTTTGTAATACGGTATATAATTGAGAGTTCAGTTTCAGGTTTATAGTAATATGACTCTGAAATTAGTGATCATGTGATTGAGTTATTCGGTACAGAATGATGATCATATAGATTCACGGGAGCCTGATTATATATGTCTAATTGGTCCCTCTACTAACTCCACATAATTCCTTAATGAATGGCAAAATGATTAGTGTATGCTTATTAGCTAGTTGTCTTTGCATGATTTGGATTGTGTCTACATAGGATAAGGATGGAAGACAAGACTCTTTCCAGTTGAATTTGAATTTTATTTTGGATAAGAGATTATACAATTATTCGAATTCCAGATAAAGTTTCCATGATTTTATTTGAGTTTGAATTGGAGTTGTGGAAAATTATCTATGAGGACAAAGATTTGAAATACAACCTTTTTGTGGATTTTGAAATTTGAAATTTAAATTTTGAATTTCAAATTTAAATTTAAATTTTAAATTTGACATTTAAATTTGAAATTTGAAATTTGAAATTTGAATTTGAAATTTAAATTTGAAATTTGAATTCGAAGTTTGAATTTTTGAAATTTGAACTTTGAAATTTGAATTCAAATTTTGAATCACAATATCTTGTGATAACCGAATTTTTTGTGTATAATTTCACATGGTTAGAATCGGTTTTGATATGGATAAAAAGAGGAAGGTCTTGTTTGAATCCTACTTGAATTTTGAATCCTAAATCTATTGAAAAATGGCCGAATTGTTAAAGGAATTTATCCCTAGGAGAATTCAGATTTTGTTTGGATAAGGATGGGTGAAAAATTCAAGTTTCAATCCTATTTGAATTTTAATTCTCTCTCTCACAAAAGGTGGTCGAAAATCTTAGTGGATAAGGCTTAGAAGAATCAATTTTTATGTGGATAAGAGTGAGATAAAATTCAAGCTAGAAAATTCTTTTTGAATTTTGATTCTCCTCGCACTTGGATGACTGAATCTTGACATGCTTTTGGCCTAGGGGAAAATTCTGCTTTAGTGGATAAAAATGAGATAAAATTCAAGTTAAAATTCTGTTTGAATTTGGAATGCAAAATCCCCTAGGATAGCGGAATCTTCTCTTGATTATGGCTTATAGGAAATTCGGATTTTGTGTGGAAGGAAGGGAGAAAATATTTTCCTGATCCAATTCAAATTCAAGGGATCACCTCATGCAAGTTTATAAATAGGGTTCCTACCACTCCAGCTCTCTTAGATCACAGACTCTCAGGTGAGCAGGCTTATTGTTGCATAACTCACCGTGACAATAAGTTCTTTAGAAATTTGAGTGGTCGGAAGAAGACTAGCAGTGCTAGCATACCGGTCGAGGATCCGAGTGCTCACACACTCTGCCATCCAGGAATTGGAGAATAGTAGAGAAGGCTAATTAGTTAAAACCCTTCGGTCATTTTCCTCCAACGGTTTGGCATCCTCTAGAGGTATGAGTTTTATTGTTGTTATTTTATTGTATATGGCATCACGAGATATTTAACGATCTTGAAAAATTTTTGTAATTTCACTGCACCACTCTGATACATTTTTACTTTTTTTTTCCTACAATTGGTACCAGAGTCATCTTGTGATTATGCCATGTACATAAATTAGATAATTAGTTAGTCTTTGTAGTAATGTATGGATTTGATATTTAAAGAGTGGCACTCTAGGATTCTTTTATATTGTTATCATGAATTATGTATGTAGTATGTGGTTATTTTAATTTTTTCAATTATTATAAGCATGCTTGTTTTATGCCGGTTATGGTTCCTTAGAATTTGGAAAAATTGTATCTAAGAATTTTTATGTAATTGTGGGAGCGGTTTATTATCACCGTAATTTTCTCATAGATTTTATTTTTAGTCTCTTAGAATTTTATATACCGGAAACGGTTTAGGAGATTTTATATAATTATTCTTAGAGGAGATTAAAATTTGAAGATCATAATTTATTTTTCTCAAAAGTTAAATTTAATTAAAAGATTGAAATTTTGTTTGTGTGGAAAATTCTAATTTAATTAGGATTCAAATTAATTTTTGGATATCCTAATAGGTAAATTGGTATATGACACGAAAATCGAGGACTGACCCCTCAGGACAGGCTATCGGCCTTGGTGGGGCTACAGCAACCCCTGTCCAGGGCTGGACCACCCACGGCCACAGGCTGTGTTTGCAGCCAGGGGTGGCCGTGGCCCCTCCAAGGGCTACCAAGGCCTTGGGTTGCAGCCATGGACCCACCCGGGGTGTGCAACCCATGGCTGCAGGCGCTGCCTGCAGCCTAACGGGCTACTACACCCACCTGGAGGTACAGCTTGGCAGGGCTGCACCCAACCAGGGCGTGGTCTGCTAGCCCCCCGGGGGGCTAGGGGCTGCCCACGGCGACTGCGGGTCTTCGGGCTTGTGGGCCGATGAGTCGAAAAACGAAAAATTTTGATTTTTAAATTTGAGATTTAATTTTAAATCATGTATAAAAATATGTAATTGAAAATTTGAAATTTTTGAAAATTACATATTATTACACATGAAATTTAAATTGTTTAAAATTTTGAATTTGAAATTTAAATTTGAAATTTAAATTTTTGAAATTTAAATTTTAAATGATTCTTGGGATGAGAAATAAATAGAGAGGCTATATGAAAATGGATACAAGAAGATGAAGCAAAATTCAAGACCCAAAGAATGCTTTGGATGAAATTTTATAATCTTTATTTTTCTTTGTTCTAGGATAGGACCATGGCTTGGTAATTTTTCCGTCAATTATTTTTTCTATGATATGTCATAGATGAATGAATATGTATTGATGGATGATTTGGATGCATATTTGATAACATGTTATATAGGATACGTGAATGCCGCTCAAACTATATTGATCATACATATTTATCAAAATTTGCATGTTTTTCAAAATATTGAGTGGGAAAGGGTTTCAAACAAAACCTATGGTCTCCATTGTTGATCCATATGTGAAAGTGTGG
This sequence comes from Antiaris toxicaria, assembly GCA_035233585.1. NCBI lineage: Eukaryota > Viridiplantae > Streptophyta > Magnoliopsida > Rosales > Moraceae > Antiaris > Antiaris toxicaria. The sequence goes on along the minus strand of CP141155.1, from coordinate 19,811,691 downwards.
TAACACCTCGCATCAATTCTACCCTGATCACACCCCTCAGTAGGTGTTTACCGCCGCCGGTATATTAGGTTAGATCTCCTATGTGGAAAACGTATTCGGATATGATTCTATTCATGACCACCCCTCGGTGGCTTGGTAGGACATGGATCGGACTACGTAAATAATGGTTATACACTCAAGACTTATTTAGTTATTAACCTTCCCTAGAAACTCTGTTAACTAAACTGGTGGCCAGAATAAGCGATTATTAATATGTCTTAATCTTGGAGGATTTAAGGCAATATATATTAATTGGACGGGGTCCATGTTCTAGCTATTTATCTCATGACCACCCCTCGGTGGCTTGGGGCAATAGGTGCTGAGAATTACCGTTACAACGCTACATGTTTTTTCAAGTTTCATGTAAGAACTTACTTGTATGTTTTATTTGCTAAATTATCTTTATATTTGCTTGGGTTCTGTAGTAATGTTTAGTATAATTTTATTTCAGTTCAAAATGTCATCGACACCCCTCATGTCAATACTTACTGAAAATAAACTAAATGGCCATAATTATAAAGACTAGAAAAGAAATTTGCTAATAGTTCTCAACTGCGAGAGACACAAATTCATACTGGACGAACCATGCCCACCTGAGCCCAAACCTGACACACCACTTGAGAATGTCCCAGTTGCCTATACTTGTTGGAGAGAATCTAATGAGAAGCTCGGTGCTACATTCTTACTAGCATGACGAGTGCTTTAAAATAGCATGAGACTTATCAAGTTGCTAGAGAGATCATGGAGAACTTAGAGGACATGTTCAGAGGCCAAGAAAAATTGGTTCGACAGTCTGCCATTACAAGTATCATGAACTCTAAGCAGAAGGTAGGTACTCTGGTGAAGGACCATATGATTACTCTTATGAGATTCTTTGTTGAGGCTGCTGGAAACAGTGTTGAGCTAGACTATAACATCCAGATCGAGATGGTGTTTAAAACTCTGTCAAAGGATTTTGTTGGGTTTAAGGCCGCATATAATCTAATGACAAGGGAGTTAGGACTCACCAAGCTCATGAAGCAACTCCAAGCTTATGAGTGGATGATTAGGGATGGGGATACGGTCTAACCAAGAGGAAAGGTGTGACGCCTTAAATTCTATTTAAGGGTCAATATATAATTTAAATAAAATTAGTGTGCCAAAAATTAATTAAAAATCTTTTGGGAACCCTAGGTTGGTTTCCTAGTCAAATTCCGCTCAAAAAGTCAACAATTTGAACTTCAAAAAGAAACCCTAAAATATTCGGCCATCACTTGGGATTTTTAATTAAAATTTAAATTCCACAAATCCAAGGAGGATTTAAATTCAAATTTCATCCCTTAGATATAAAGAAGAAATTTCGGCCATAAAGTATAGGAAATAAAGGAGATTTTTATTTGAATCAAAAGCTAGGTCAAAACTCAACCAAAATTCAAATTATTTTTCCTTAAAAACTAAGGGATAATTTTGGCCACCTAAAGGAAAATAAGAGAGAAAAATCTAGCCTCAAAACAGCACAAAAACTTTCCCTTTTACCCTTAGAAATTTCGGCCAAACAAGGAAGAGAAAGGGAAAGAAAGAAAACCTAGTATAAAAACCCTCTTTTAACTCTCATTCACTCTTCCTTTCACACTCAAAAATTCGGCCAGCTTTCCCTTCTCTCCTCTCTGAATTTTCTCTCCCAAAACACACCCAAAACAGCAACAAAACCTATCAAAAGGCAGCTCAAAGATTCAACAATTTTTGAGACAAGAACAAGGTGAGAAATCAAACTTTTTCCTTCCTTCTCCTTTTGGTTTTAAATCTAAATTTTTATATGGTTTTCTCCACTGTTTTCCCTACTGTTTTGAAGACTCTAACACTCACACAAATTCAGCCAAAAAGGAGACCAAGCATAAAAAATAGTGCAGCACAAACAAGGTGTGAATCTCTCTCTCTCAAACCCTAGAAATTTTGCCTCTTTGTTTCCCTTTCAAAAACCCTATTATCACATGTGTAAAATTTTATGTTTTTGTCAATTTGAATCTTGGGTTATGTTAACAACATATAAATAAGGTCCTCCACAAAATTTCGTGATCATTGGATGAAAATTGAGTTGGTTTGAGGCTAATCGAAATTCGGACACAGAAAAACGGAAATATGGAAAATTACCATATGAACAGTAAAATTTTGTCAGCCATAACTTGAGTTTTAAAAACGATTTTTGAGTAATTCTTGAGCCTAAAATTAAATTCAAGATGTCCCCTAAATGCCTGAAAAATTTCAGAACCAAAATCATCCGTTTGCCTAGTCAAAATATTTTTCTAAGATAGGCGGACAGAACTGCCAGTTTTTGAACTGAAACTGAAACCCAGATTTTATACCTGAAAACAACCCCTCGGTTTTTGGCCTAATTGAATGACCAAATGATGTCTAAAAATTATAAAAATTATATGGAATTAAAGCTACGGATGTCTAGTTTAACATATTAAAAATTTAGAATTTTTGGGATTAAAAATAAATTAAGATGGATTTTACATTCAGCCTAGGTCAGTCTGCCCATGTCCAGTAATATCCTAACTTAGAGTTTGTTTTCACAAATTTTAAATCCCAAATGTTTATTAAACATTTTAAAATCTTTTGTGGCACACTAAAATGATTGGATGATTATGTCTAGACCTAGACTAATCATATGTTGTGATTATAGGATTTATTTGACGTTCTTGCTGGATTTGTGGATCACATTATCGTAACGCTTGTGTAATAAACGAAGTAGGACGTTCTAGCCTTTTATGGGAGTAGTTAAGTGTTTTAAATTCCCCTGTTTTATCGATGACATGCTATTTTCAGTTTATGAAATTATTATACTGTTTTTGGATGAAATAAACGCATGCAAAGTGTTTTTTTATTAAATGTGTATTTTAAAGCGTGTTTTGATTAATGACATAATATAACTTGGTAAATACCATCTTTTGAATAATCCGGTGAACATAATTGAGCTCTAGTTCACGATCATTGTAAATGATGAGTGCGTCCCAGAGTTGACGCCATGGGGGAAGGTCCCCAAACCTGCGCAGGGCCGTTCGGCCTATTTAGACCGTAACGAGATGATCTAGGATAATTCAAATTCGAGGCACGTATATTATAGCTACAACAAGTCCTCACTTATAATATGATGGTTTGTTTTAATGATTTATTATGTTAATATTGGGGCACGTATATTGCAGCTACGCTAAGTCCTCAGCAGAATAAAACTTGCATTAAAAATGTTTTTCACGAAATTGTTGATTATTTTTTTTTGTTATGATTATTATGTCATGTATTTTTTTTAAATTGTTGATTATTTTTGGAAACGAATATTATGCCATATTTTTAAATGTTATCTGTTAACCCACCTTTGTTTCTGTCCTACTGAGCCAGCGCTCACGTCCCTTTTTCTTTGTGATTTCGAAATGACTACTTCCAGGTACGGGAGGTAGCAGTTCCGAAATTCTTTGAGATATCCGTTACTACCGAAGATGATGCTATCCGTTTCCTCCATCTTCTTCTTTCTGTTTCTCGTTCTGATGTAATGAGACTTTAAGTTTGTACTTTATTTCACGTTATTCAAATTTCATGCTTGGGAATATTTTATGGTTGGTAATTTCTTTTGAAAACCGATTTTATGTTTGACTTCCGCATTAAAAAGCATTTATTTTCTCCTTTATTTTATTTTGTGGTTATGATGCTACTTTATAATTAGGCTTAGCTAAATTATAATGTTGACCCGTTGTTTTTGTAATAAATGTTTTCCTTAAATCTCGGGTTGATATTATGATTTGGCTGCCGTGTCACGTGTCTAAATTTTGGGCCGTGACAAAAGGCCAATTTGGCAAATCTTCCAAACCTCTCGGAAAAGGAAGTGGCCAAATAAGAAGCAAATGACTTTCAGTTCTTCTGTTCTTCTTGTCTTGGATGGGAAGAATAAGAAGAAGAACAGGAAGCCTAAGGATCCTAAAATGTCCAAGTGCTTCTACTGTGGGAAGGTAGGTCACTTCAAGAAGGCTTGCCGGGAATTCCTAACCGCTAAAGACAAGGAAGGTAAGGAACTTCTTTATTTAGAAACGTGTTTGGTGGAAGAATCAAAAGATACTTAGGTCATTGATTCGGGTGCCACTAATCATGTTTGTATCTCTATGCAGGAGTTCGTGAAAACAAAAAGTCTACATGATAGGAGCCTCTCGTTGCGGACTGGATACGATAACTTGGTGGTGGCTGAGGCAGTGGGAGACGTTTATCTTTACTTTGATGAATTTATGTTTATATTATTGAAAGACTGTTTTTATGTTCCCAATTTTAGGAGGAACTTTATATCGATAGCTTGTTTAATAAAAGATTCTTATTTAGTTTCTTTTACTAAAAGAGTTGATATTCGTAAAAATAAGTCCTTTATATGTTCTAGATGGATGGATGGAAACCTATATTTGATCAAACCAAAGATGTACTCACTGCTTGACACCGAATTAACTAATAACTCTAAAAAGCTGAATGTTTCTCACTCTAACAAGACGTATCTTTGGCATTTAAGACTTAGTCATATTAATCAGGATAGGATTCAAAGATTAGTAAAAGACAGTCCTTTAGAATCTTTGGAGGAGGTATGTCTTCCTCAATATGAGTCTTGTCTTGAGGGTAAGATGACTAAGAGGTCTTTTGGAACTAAGGGTACTAGGACTTAGGAACTCTTAGAAATTATGCACACTGACGTATATGGCCCCATGAACGTCGCAGCACGAGAAAGGTTCGAGTATTATGTCTCCTTTATAGATGATTACTCGAGTTCTGGATATGTGTACTTGATGCACCGCAAGAGTGAAACATTTGATAAGTTCAAAGAGTATCCTGCGGAAGTGGAAAAGCAATTGGATAAATCCTTAAAGACACTTCGATCTGATCTAAGTGGTGAATATTTCTCCGATAAATTTCTAGGACATCTTGTAGATAATGGGATATTATCCCAATTGACTGTACTTGGTACTCCACAACAGAATGATGTAGCCGAAAGGAGAAACAGGACCTTATTGGATATGATACGGTCCATGATGAGTTATTCAATACTGTCGTTATCATTTTGGGGATATGTATTACAAACGGCGTGTTTATATTCTGAATTAGGTTCCAAGCAAGTCAATTCTCAGGACTCTGTATGAATTATGACATGGCAGGAAGTCCTCTCTTGGACATATGAGAATATGGGGCTACCCGGCACATGTACTGGATGGGTATGCGAAGAAGTTAGAACCGAGATCGAATTGTGCATGTTTGTAAGGTATTCTAAGGGAACAAAGGGAGGTCTGTTCTATAACACAAACTAACAAAAGGTCATTGTATTAATCCGTGCAACATTCTTAGAAGAAAGTCACATGAATAACTTGTTAGGAAATGCCCTAAGTATTAGAGACATTTTGATGTATTCATTTTGAACTGGATAATAAAATTATACATAGAGGTTATTCATTATATTGCTATCTGTCCTCGTCTTATTTACATGTTAAAGTAAATGTAAGCAAATATGGCTCACTGACTGCTTGTGTTAAAACTGTTAGAACGTTGCATGCAATGGATTTTTGTTTGCAAGAAGACAATGTTCTAAAGTTAGCAGTCTAAACTATGGTCTGTAGTCTATGGGGTTAGACCGAGCATCTAACTCATGTTAAGACTATTATGTTGTCTAAAGCCTTGGAAGGGACGGTCTGTCTTGACTGTCTGGAGCTGGACTCCCAAGTAGAGACATGGATATGTTGTTTGGAGGTGACATATTAGACCAGGACTAAAGCGTGATTGATCTACGTAGTCCGCTATGAGTGGATCAATCTGCTTTTGACGTTCATTGTGCAATAACCTTAATCCTGAGTAAATGAACTACTTCATGTATATGACTTGTGTACTTTGATGTTCCAATGGCTAAAGCGTCTCAGAGGTAGTAAGCTTATAGACCGGTTCGTTGGGTGCATGACTTGTATACGATGAAGGGTTTGTTTGCAGATATCGGAATCATAGCTCTGAGGAGTTAAAGGTATCCTCTTAAAGGCATTATACTGAATATGAAAATGGACAAGGCCTTGGGTCGTCTGCTGGGCGGATGACTTCTTATTCACATATGGTGAATAATCATTTTCTTGATTCGGTAGTATAATGGAACTTTAAGATAGCCTGATCAGTAGGATTAAACGGACTTTGACCTAAGGCTGATCATGGATATCATATGAGGGTTTTGCATAAATGACAAGGTCATTGGATGGTAGCTCGTCACAGGCTTACGTAATACGGTATATAATTAGGAGTTCAGTTTCAGGTTTATAGTGGTGTGACTCTGAAATTAGTGATCATATGATTGAGTTGTTCGGTACAGAATGATGATCATATGGAATCACGGGAGCCCGATTATATATGTCCAATCAGTCCCTCTACTAGCTCCACATAATTCCTTAACGATTGGCAAATTGATTTGTGTATGCTATTGGCTAGTTTATTATGCATGGATGGTGATGACACAGGATTAGGATGGTAGACAAGATTCTCTCCGGTTGGATTCAGATTTTGTTTTGGATAATAGAGTACACGATTATTCGAACTCCAAATAAAGTTGCCATGATTTTATTTGAGATTGGATTGGAGTTGTAGAAAATTATCCATGAGAACAAGAATATGAAACACAACCGTTTTTGTGGAATTTGAAATTTGAATTTTGAAATTTGAAATTTGAATTTTGAAATTTTAAATTTGAATTTTGAATTTGAAATTTGAATTTGAAATTCGAATTTGAAATTTGAATTTGAAATTTAAATTTGAAATTTGAAATTTGAAATTTGAAATTTGAAATTTGAAATTTGAAATTTGAATTTGAAATTTGAAATTCAAATTTTGAATCACAGTCCAAGAAGGATTCGAATTTGTTGTGGAAAATCCACAAGGTTTGAAATTCGAATTCGAGTTGGTTTTGGAGAGGATAATCTTGTTAGAATCCTACTTGAATTTTGAATCCAAATCCCAACAAAAGTGGGCGAATTTTTTGAGGATAATCCTCAATGGAAAATTCGGTTTTTGTAGATAAGATTCAAGGGAAAATTCAAGTTTCAATCCTAGTTGAATTTGGATTCTCTCCCTCCCTAAAAGTGGCCGAAATTTTGGAGGCTTTATCCTAGGAAATTCGGTTATTTTTGGATAAGGTTGAGATGAGATTCAAGCTTGAAAATCCTAGTGGAATTTTTGATTCTCCCTTATCCATAATGGCCAAAATCTTTAGGGAAGATACACCTTGAATTTTCAGATTTTTTGGGTTGAAAAAGGGAGATAAAATTCTAGTTAAAATCTTGTTGAGATTTGGATTGGATTTATCCTAGGAAAACCGAATTTAATTGTGGAGATTCTCCCTTGGAAAATTCGGATTTTTTGGTTTGGATAAGGGAGAAAATCTTTTCCTAGTCCAATTCGAATTCAGAGAATCACCTCATGCAGGTCTATAAATAGAGGTCCTGCCACTCCAGTTCTCTCAGACCACAGACTCTCAGGTGAGCAGGCTTATTGTTGCACAGCTCATCGTGACAATAAAGTTCTTTAGAGATATGGGTGGTCGGAAGAAGACTAGCAGTGCTAGCATACCGATCGAGGTTCAGAGTGCCCACACACTCAGCCATTCGGGAATTGGAGAATAGTAGAGAAGGCTAGTTGGTTGAAGCCTCCGGTCATTCTCCTCCTGCATATTGGCGTCCTTGAGGTATGAGTTTTAATTGTTGTTGATTTATTGTACATGGCATCATGAGATATTTAACGATCTAAAATTTTTATTGTTCCGCTGCGCCACTCTGATACGTTTTTACCGGTTTATTTTCCTACAATTGGTAACAGAGCCATCTCATGACTATGCCATGTACATAAATTAGACAATTACTTAGTCTTTTTATTTATGTATGGATTTGATATTTAGAGAGTGGCATTCTAGGGTTCCTTTATGTTGTTATCATGTATTATGTATAAAGTATGTGGTTATTTTAATTTTTTGAATTATTATAAGCATGCTTGTTTATACCGGTTATGGTTCCTTAGAATTTAGAAAAATTGTATCTAGGAATTTTTTATGTAACCATGGGAGCAGTTTATTAACACTGTAATTTTCCCATGGATATTAATTTTTGTCTCTTAGAATTTTTATGGATAGAATTTTGTACACCAGAAACGGTATAGGAATTTTTTATGTAATTATTCTTGGAGGAGATTGAAGATTGAAGACCGTAATTTATTTTTCCCAAAAGTTAAATTTAATTTAAAGGTTGAAATTTTGATTGTGTGGAAAATTTCAATTTAATTGGGATTCAAATTAATTTTTGGAGATCCTAAAAGATAAATTGGAATATGACACGAAAATCGAGACACGACCCCTCGGGATAGGCCGACAAACCTTGGTGGGGCTGCAGCCCCTGCCCTCGGGCAGGATGGGGCTGCGGCAGCCCCTGTACAGGCCCACACCACCCACGGCCGCAGGCTCTGCCTGCAGCCAGGGGTGGCCGTGGCCTGCCCAAGGCTGGCCGCAGCCTGGGCGTGCAGCCTCTGGCTGCAGGCGCTGCCTGCAGCCTGCCGGCTGCTGCACCCAGTCTGGGCGTGCAGCCTGGTGCTGCAGGCTTGGCCTGCAGCCCGGCAGGCTGCACAAGGGGCGGCCGTGGGCTGCCAGCCCCTCCGGGGTTGGTGGCTGCCCACGGCGGCTGCCGCCTTCACGGGCGGCGGTGCGGCGGTCCAAAATTTGAAAATTTTGATTTTTAAATTTGAGATTTAATTTTAAATCATGTTTAAAAATATGTAATTAAAAATTTGAAATTTTTGAAATTACATATTATTACACATGATGATTAAAATTGTTTAAAATTTGAATTAGAAATTTAAATTTGAAATTCGAATTTGGAGTTTGAATTTGAAATTTAAATTTTTTGGAAATTTAAATTTTAAATAATTCTTGGGATGAGAAATAAATGGAGAGGCTACATAAAGATGGATACAAGAAGACGGAACAAAATTCAAGACCCAAAGAATGCTTTGGATGGAATTTTGTAATCTTTATTTTCTTTGTTCTAGGATGGAACCATAGCTTGGTTATTCTGTCAATTATTTTTCTGTGATATGTCATGGATGTATAAATATGTATTGATGGATGTTATGTATGCATATTTGATAACATGTCATATAGGATAGGTGAGTGCCGCTCACACTATATTGATCATACATAATTTGTCAAAACTTGCATGTTTTTCAAAATATTGAGTGGGAGAGGGTTTCAAACAAAACCCACGGTCTCCATTGTTGATCCATATGTGAAAGCATGGTAACGCCTCGCGTCAGTTCTGACCTGACCACACCCCTCGGTAGGTGTTTACCGCCGCCGGTATACTAGATTGGATCTCCTATGTGGAAAACGTGTTCGGGTGCGATCCTATTCATGACCACCCCTCGGTGGCTTGGTAGGACGTGGATCGGGCTACGTAAACAATGGTTATACACTCAAGACTCGTTTAGTTATTAACCTTCCCTAGAAGCTCTGTTAACTAAACTGGTGGCCAAATAAGCGGTTATTAATATATGTCTTAACCTTGGAGGATTTAAGGTAACATATATTAATTGGATGGGGTCCATGTTCCGGCTATTTGTTCTCATGACCACCCCTCGGTGGCTTGGGGCAATAGATGCTGAGAATTACCGTTGCAATGCTACATGTTTTTTCAAGTTTCATGTAGGAACATACTTGTATGTTTTATTTGCTAAATTATCTGCATATTTGCTTGGGCTTTGTAATGATGTCTAGTATAATTTTATTTCAGTTCAAAATGTCACTGACACCCCTCATTTCGATACTTACTGAAAATAAGTTGAATGGCGACAATTATAAAGATTGGAAAAGAAATCTATTAATAGTTCTCAGCTGCGAGAGACACAAGTTCGTACTGGACGAACCATGCCCACCTGGGCCCAAACCTGACACACCACTTGAGGAGGTCCTGGTTGCCTATAATCGTTGGAGAGAATCCAATGAGATAGCTCGATGCTACATCCTTGCTAGCATGACGAGTGCTTTACAAAAGCAGCATGAGACTTATCAAGTTGCTGGGGAGATCATGAAAAATCTGGAGGACATGTTCGGAGGCCAAGAAAAATTGGCTCGACAGTCCGCTATCACCAGCATTATGAACTCTAAGCAAAAGGCGGGTGCTCCGGTGAAGGACCATATGATCACTCTAATGGGATTCTTCGCTGAGGCTGCCGAGAATGGTGCGGAGTTGGACTATAACACCCAGATCGAGATGGTGTTCAAGACTCTGTCTAAAGATTTTGTGGGGTTTAAGGCCGCATACAATCTGGCGACAAAGGAGTTAGGACTTACCGAGCTCATGAAGCAACTACAGGCTTATGAGCGGATGATCAGGGATGAGGATACGGTCCGACCTAAAGGAGAGGCCAATTTGGCGGAATCTTCCAATCCCTCACGGAAGAGGAAGAGGCCAAATAAGAAGCAAGTGGCTTCCAGTTCTTCTAATCCTCCTGTCTCGGACGGGAAGAAGAAGAAGAAGAACAAGAAGCCAAAGGACCCTAAAAAGTCCAAATGCTTCCACTGTGGGAAGGTAGGTCACTTCAAGAAGGCTTGCCGGGAATTCCTAGCCTCCAAGGGCAAGGAAGGTAAGGAACTTCATTACTTAGAAGCATGTTTGGTGGAAGAATCGAAAGACACATGGGTCATTGATTCGGGCGCCACTAATCATGTTTGTGTTTCTATGCAGGGGTTCGTGGAAACGAGAAGTCTACATGATAGGAGCCTCTCGTTGCGGACTGGAGATGGTAGCTTTGTGGTGGCTGAGGCAGTGGGAGACGTTCATCTTTATTTTGATCAATTTAGGTTTATTTTATTGAAAGACTGTTTTTATGTTCCTAATTTTAGGAGGAACCTTATATCGGTAGCTTGTTTAATAAAGGATTCTTATTCAGTTTCTTTTAGTAAAAGAGTTGATATTCGTAGAAATAAGTCTTTTATCTGTTCTGGATAGATGGATGGAAACCTATATTTGATCAGACCAAAGATGTACTCACTGCTTGACACTGAATTAATTGATAACTCTAAAAGGTTGAAAGTTTCTCACTCTAACAAGGCGTATCTTTGGCATTTAAGACTTGGTCATATTAATCAGGATAGGATTCAAAGATTGGTGAAAGACGGTCCTCTGGAATCTCTGGAGGAGGTACGACTTCCCCAATGTGAGTCTTGTCTAGAGGGTAAGATGACTAAGAGGTCTTTTGGAGCTAAGGGTACAAGGGCACAAGAGATCTTAGAAATTGTGCACACTGACGTATGTGGCCCCATGAACGTCACAACACGAGGAGGGTTCGAGTACTATGTCTCTTTCATAGATGATTACTCGAGGTATGGATATGTGTATCTGATGCACCGCAAGAGCGAAACCTTTGATAAATTCAAAGAGTATCGTGCGGAAGTGGAAAAACAATTGGATAAATCCATAAAGACACTTCGATCTGATCGAGGTGGCGAATACCTCTCTGATGAATTTCTAGGACATCTTGTAGAGAACGGGATTTTATCCCAATTGACTACACCTGGTACTCCACAACAGAATGGTGTAGCCGAAAGGAGAAATAGGACCTTATTGGATATGGTACGGTCCATGATGAGTTACTCAACGCTGCCATTATCATTTTGGGGACATGCTTTACAAACGGCGTGCTATATTCTGAACTAGGTTCCGAGCAAATCAATTCCTAGAACTCCGTATGAATTGTGGCGTGGCAGGAAGCCCTCCCTTGGACATATGAGAATATGGGGCTGCCCGGCACATGTACTGGATGGGGATGCGAAGAAGTTGGAACCAAGATCAGAATTGTGCATGTTTGTAGGGTATCCAAAGGGAACTAAAGGAGGTCTGTTCTATAACCCGAAGGAACAAAAGGTCATTGTCTCAACCCATGCGACATTCTTGGAGGAAAGTCACATGAATGACTTTAAGCCTCGAAGCAAAGTGGTGCTAGAGGAGTTATCGGGTGAAAGAACTGCTCCACAGATTTCGGTCTTGGACACAAGTCCGAGTTCCAGTGAAATACCTGCAGACGATCAACAATTTAGGGTGCCTCGTCGTAGTGGGAGGGTTTCTAAGAAACCTAATTTCTTTATGTATGATGCTGAGGTATACCAGGCCGAGGCTCATGAGCATGAGGAAGATCCGGTCACATATGATGAAGCTATAAAGGATGTTGATTCTAGATCTTGGAAACAGGCTATGAACAATGAGATGGATTCTATGAAATCCAACTCTGTTTGGGAACTTGTAGATTTGCCGGATGGGATAAAACCCATTGGATGCAAATGGGTCTACAAAAGAAAGAAGGATGCGGAAGGGAGAGTGGAAACTTTCAAAGCTAGACTGGTTGCAAAGGGATACACGCAAAAGGCTGGAATCGATTACGAGGAAACCTTTTCGCCTGTTGCTATGCTGAAGTCTATCCGTATTCTTCTGTCCATTGCTGCGGCTCTCGATTACGAGATCTGGCAAATGGATGTCAAGACGGCATTCTTGAATGGCCATCTTGAAGAATGTATCTATATGATACAGCCCGAAGGGTTCGTAGCAAAAGGCCAAGATAAGAAAGTCTGCAAGTTGCTTAGATCCATTTATGGATTAAAGCAGGCATCCCGCTCATGGAACCAGAGGTTTGATCAAGCGATTAAGACATTTGGTTTTGAGCAGAACGTTGATGAACCTTGTGTTTATAAACGTATTAAGGATGGAAAAGTGGTCTTTCTGATACTCTATGTCGATGATATACTACTCATTGGGAATGATGTAGGGAATTTATCAACGGTCAAGCTTTGGTTACACCAACAGTTTCACATGAAGGACTTGGGAGAAGCTAATTATGTTCTAGGCATTCGTCTCTTCAGAGATCGAAAGAACAAAATGATAGCGTTATCCCAAGCTTCATACATAGATAAAATAATTGACAAATATGCAATGCTAGAGGCAAAGAAAGGCTCACAACCTTCTATTGCCGGTTTAACTCTTTCATTGGATGATTGTCCCAAGACATCGGAAGAAAGAGAGCGTATGAGTAAGGTCCCTTATGCATCCGTTGTGGGTAGCCTTATGTACGCTATGCTTTGCACTCGCCCGGACATATGTTTTGCAGTAGGTATGGTGAGTCGATATCAAGCGAATCCTGGAACCAAGCACTGGCAAGCAGTAAAGCATATACTCAAGTATCTTAAGAGAACGAGGGATTATATGCTAGTGTATTCTGGAGGGGACCTAACACCCGTAGAATACACGGATTCAGACTTCCAGACTTGTAAGGATTCGAGGAAATCGACATCTGGATCAGTGTTTTTACTCGGAGGAGGCGCCATTGTGTGGAGGAGCGTGAAGCAGGGCTGCACAGCTGACTCTACTATGGAGGCTGAGTATGTGGCTGCGGCTGAGGCATCTAAAGAAGCGGTTTGGCTCCGCAAGTTCTTTAGAGACCTTGAGGTCATTCCGGGTGTTGACAAGCCTATCACACTTTACTGTGATAATACAGGGGCTATTGCCAACACAAGGGAATCTCGGCACCACAAGAGGACCAAGCACATCGATCGGAGGTATCACATTATTAGAGGGCATGTGGAGACAGGACAAGTGGATGTTTGTAAGATCGCGTCCGAGGACAACATCGCTGATCCCTTTACTAAGACTTTGGTAGCTAGAAGCTTTGAAAGGCATGTAGAGGCGATGGGGATGCGTAACATGGCACATCTGCTGGCTTAGGGCAAGTGGGAGATTGTTAGGAAATGCCCTAAGTATTAGAGACATTTTGATGTATTCATTTTGAACTGGATAATAAAATTATACATAGAGGTTATTCATTACATTGCTATCTGTCCTCGTCTTATTTACATGTTAAAGTAAATGTAAGCAAATATGGCTCACTGACTGCTTGTGTTAAAACTGTTAGAACGTTGCATGCAATGGATTTTTGTTTGCAAGAAGACAATGTTCTAAAGTTAGCAGTCTAAACTATGGTCTGTAGTCTATGGGGTTAGACCGAGCATCTAACTCATGTTAAGACTGTTATGTTGTCTAAAGCCTTGGAAGGGACGGTCTGTCTTGACTGTCTGGAGCTGGACTCCCAAGTAGAGACATGGATATGTTGCTTGGAGGTGACATATTAGACCGGGACTAAAGCGTGATTGATCTACGTAGTCCGCTATGAGTGGATCAATCTGCTTTTGACGTTCATTGTGCAATAACCTTAATCCTGAGTAAATGAACTACTTCATGTATATGACTTGTGTACTTTGATGTTCCAATGGCTAAAGCGTCTCAGAGGTAGTAAGCTTATAGACCGGTTCGTTGGGTGCATGACTTGTATACGATGAAGGGTTTGTTTGCAGATATCGGAATCATAGCTCTGAGGAGTTAAAGGTATCCTCTTAAAGGCATTATACTGAATGTGAAAATGGACAAGGCCTTGGGTCGTCTACTGGGCGGATGACTTCTTATTCACATATGGTGAATAATCATTTTTTTGATTCGGTAGTATAATGAAACTTTAAGATAGCCTGATCAGTAGGATTAAATGGACTTTGACCTAAGGCTGATCATGGATATCATATGAGGGTTTTGCATAAATGACAAGGTCATTGGATGGTAGCTCGTCACAGGCTTACGTAATACGGTATATAATTAGGAGTTCAGTTTCAGGTTTATAGTGGTGTGACTCTGAAATTAGTGATCATATGATTGAGTTGTTCGGTACAGAATGATGATCATATGGAATCACGGGAGCCCGATTATATATGTCCAATCAGTCCCTCTACTAGCTCCACATAATTCCTTAACGATTGGCAAATTGATTTGTGTATGCTATTGGCTAGTTTATTATGCATGGATGGTGATGACACAGGATTAGGATGGTAGACAAGATTCTCTCCAGTTGGATTCAGATTTTGTTTTGGATAATAGAGTACACGATTATTCAAACTCCAAATAAAGTTGCCATGATTTTATTTGAGATTGGATTGGAGTTGTAGAAAATTATCCATGAGAACAAGAATATGAAACACAACCGTTTTTGTGGAATTTGAAATTTGAATTTTGAAATTTGAAATTTGAATTTTGAAATTTGAAATTTGAATTTTGAATTTGAAATTTGAATTTGAAATTCGAATTTGAAATTTGAATTTGAAATTTAAATTTGAAATTTGAAATTTGAAATTTGAAATTTGAATTTGAAATTTGAATTTGAAATTTGAAATTCAAATTTTGAATCACAGTCCAAGAAGGATTCGAATTTGTTGTGGAAAATCCACAAGGTTTGAAATTCGAATTTGAGTTGGTTTTGGAGAGGATAATCTTGTTAGAATCCTACTTGAATTTTGAATCCAAATCCCAACAAAAGTGGGCGAATTTTTTGAGGATAATCCTCAATGGAAAATTCGGTTTTTGTAGATAAGATTCAAGGGAAAATTCAAGTTTCAATCCTAGTTGAATTTGGATTCTCTCCCTCCCTAAAAGTGGCCGAAATTTTGGAGGCTTTATCCTAGGAAATTCGGTTATTTTTGGATAAGGTTGAGATGAGATTCAAGCTTGAAAATCCTAGTGGAATTTTTGATTCTCCCTTACCCATAATGGCCGAAATCTTTAGGGAAGATACACCTTGAATTTTCAGATTTTTTGGGTTGAAAAAGGGAGATAAAATTCTAGTTAAAATCTTGTTGAGATTTGGATTGGATTTATCCTAGGAAAACCGAATTTAATTGTGGAGATTCTCCCTTGGAAAATTCGGATTTTTTGGTTTGAATAAGGGAGAAAATCTTTTCCTAGTCCAATTCGAATTCAGAGAATCACCTCATGCAGGTCTATAAATAGAGGTCCTGCCACTCCAGTTCTCTCAGACCACAGACTCTCAGGTGAGCAGGCTTATTGTTGCACAGCTCATCGTGACAATAAAGGTCTTTAGAGATCTGGGTGGTCGGAAGAAGACTAGCAGTGCTAGCATACCGATCGAGGTTCAGAGTGCCCACACACTCAGCCATTCGGGAATTGGAGAATAGTAGAGAAGGCTAGTTGGTTGAAGCCTCCGGTCATTCTCCTCCTGCATATTGGCGTCCTTGAGGTATGAGTTTTAATTGTTGTTGATTTATTGTATATGGCATCATGAGATATTTAACGATCTAAAATTTTTATTGTTCCGCTGCGCCACTCTGATACGTTTTTACCGGTTTATTTTCCTACATAACTTTAAGCCTCGAAGCAAAATGGCGCTAGAGGAGTTATCGGGTGATAGAACTGCTCTACAAATTTCAGTCTTGGACGCAAGTCCGAGTTCTAATGAAAGACCTGCAGATAATCAACAATTTAGGGTGCTTCGTCGTAATGGGAGGGTTTCAAAGAAACCTAATTCTTCATGTATGATGCTGAGATATATCAGGTCGAGACTCATAACCATGAAGATGATCTGATCACTTATGATGAAGCTATAAATGATGTTGATTCTAAATCTTAGAAACAGGCCATGAATAATGAGATGGATTCTATGAAATTTAACTCTGTTTGGGAATTTGTGGATCTACCAGATGGGATAAAACCCATTGGACGTAAGTGGGTCTATAAAAGAAAGAAGGATACAAAAGAGGGAGTTGATACTTTCAAGGCTACACTTGTCACAAAAGGGTACACACAAAAGGCTAGAATCGATTACGATAAAACCTTTTCACTTGTTGCTATGCTAAAGTTTATCCGTATTCTTCTATCCATTGCTACAGCTCTCGATTACGAGATCTGGCATATAGACGTCAAGGTGGCATTCTTGAATGGCCATTTTGAGGAAAGTATCTATATGATATAGCCCAAAGAGTTCGTGGTAAAAGGCAAAGAGAGAAAAGTCTGCAAGTTACTTAAATCCATTTATGGATTAAAGCAAGCATCCCACTCATGGAACCAAGGTTTGATCAAGCAATCAAAACATTTGGTTTTGAGTAGAAAGTTGATGAACCCTGTGTTTATAAACGTATTAAGGATAGAAAAGTAGTCTTTCTGGTACTCTATGTCAATGATATATTGCTCATTGGGAATGATGTAGTGAATTTATCATCAGTTAAGCTTTGGTTGTACCAACAGTTTGACATGAAGGACTTGGGAGAAGCTAATTATGTTCTAGGAATTCGTCTCTTTAGAGATCGATAGAACAAAATGATAACATTATCCCAAGCTTCATACATAGATAAAATAATTGACAAATATGTAATGCAAGAGGTAAAGAAAGGTTCACAACCTTCCATTACTGGTCTAACTCTTTCATTGGATGATTATTCCAAGACATTGGAAGAAAGCGAACGTATGAGTAAGGTCCCTTGTGCATCCACTGTGAGTAGCCTTATGTACGCTATGCTTTGTACTCGCCTGGATATATGTTTTGCAGTAGGTATGGTGAGTCGATATCAACTGAATTCTAGAATCAAGCACTGGCAAGCAGTAAAGCATATCCTCAAGTATCTTAAGAGAATGAGAGATTATATGCTAGTATATTCTGGAGGGGGCCTAACACCCGTAAGATACACAAACTCAAACTTAACTTGCAAGGATTCGAGGAAGTCAACATTAGGATCAATGTTCTTGATCGGACAGAGCACGTGGAGACAGGATTAGTAGATATATGTAAGGTCGCGTCCAAGAACAATATTGCTAACCCCTTTACTAGGACTTTGGTGGCTAGAAGCTTTGAAAGGCATGTTGAGACGATGGGGATGTGTAACATGGCACATCTACTGGCTTAGGGCAAGTGGGAGATTGTTAGAAAATGCCCTAAGTATGAATGAAATTTTGATGTATTTCATTTATTTTGAACTGGATAAGAAAATTATATATAGAGGTTATTTATTACATTGCTGTTTGTCCTTATTCTATTTACATATTAAAGTAAATGTAAGCAAATATGGCTCACTGACTACTTTTGTTAAAACTATTAGAACATTGTATACAATGGACTTTTGTATACAAAAAGAAAATATTTTAAAGTAAGCAGTCTAAATTATGATCCGTAGTCTATAGGGTTAGACCAAGTATCTAACTCATGTTAAGACTATTATGTTGTCTAAAGTCATGGTAGGGACGGTTTGTCTTGACTGTCCGGAGTATAGACTCCCGAGTAGAGACATAGATATGTTGCTTGGTGGTGACATGTTGGACCGGGACTAAAGCGTGATTGATCTACGTAGTCTGCTATGAGTGGATCGATCTGCTTTTGATGTTCATTATGCAATAACCTTAATCCTGAGTAGATGAACTACTTCACGTATATGACTTGTGTACTTTGATGTTCCAATGGCTAAAGCGTCTCAGAGGTAGTAAGCTTGTAGACCGGTTCGTTAGGTGCATGACTTGTATACGATGAAGGGTTTGCTTGCAGATATCAGAATCATAATTTTAATAAGAAGTTAAGGGTATCCTCTTAAAGGCATTATACTAGATGTGAAAATGGACAATACCTTGGGTCATCTGCTAGACAGATGACTTTTTATTCACATATAATGAATAATTATTTTCTTATTCAATAGTATAATGGAACTTTAAGATAGCTTGATCAGTAGGATTGAACGAACTTTGACTTAAGGTTGATTATGGATATCATATGAGGGTTTTGCATACATGACAAGGTCATTGGATAATAGTTTGTCACAAGCTTTCGTAATACGGTATATAACTGGGATTTCAGTTTCAGGTTTATAGTGGTGTGACTCTAAAATTAATGATCATGTGATTGAGTTGTTCGATACAAAATGATGATCATATGGATTCACAGGAGCCCGATTATATATGTCAAATTGGTCCCTCTACTAGCTTCATATAATTCCTTAACGAATGGCAAATTGATCAGTGTATGCTTATTGGCTAGTTGTCTTTGCATGATTTGGATTGTGTCTACATAGGATAAGGATGGAAGACAAGATTTTTCCGGTTAAATTCGAATTTTGTTTTGAATAAAAGATTACACAATTTTTGAATTCCAAGTAAAGTTGCCATGATTTTATTTGAGTTTGAATTGAAGTTGTGGAAAATTATCCATGAGGACAAAGATTTGAAATACAACCTTTTTGTGGATTTTGAAATTTGAAATTTAAATTTGAAATTTGAAATTTGAATTTGACATTTGAAATTGAAATTTAAATTTGAAATTTGAAATGTGAAATTTGAATTTGAAATTTGAATTTTGAATTTTTGAAATTTGAACTTTGAAATTTTAATTCAAAATTTGAATCACAATATCTTGTGATAACCAAATTTGTTGTGGATAATTTCACATGGTTTGAATCGGTTTTGATATGGATAAGGAGAGGAAGATTTTGTTTGAATCCTACTTGAATTTTGAATCCTAAATCTATTGGAAAATGGCTGAATTTGTTAAAGGGATTTATCCCTAAGAGAATTCGGATTTTGTTTAAATAAGGATGAGTGAAAAAATTCAAGTTCCAATCCTATTTAAATTTTGATTCTCTCCCTCACAAAAGGTGGCCGAAAATCTTAGTGGATAAGGCTATGAAGAATTGGTTTTTATATGGATAAGCGTGAGATAAAATTCAAGATATAAAATTCTATTTGAATTTTGACTCTCCTCACACTTGGATGGCTGAATCTAGACATGCTTTTGGCCTAAGGGAAAATTCGGTTTTAGTGGATAATGATGAGATAAATTCAAGTTAAAATCCTGTTTGAATTTGAAATGCAAAATCCCCTAGGGTGGCCGAATCTTCACTTGATTATGGCCTATAGGAAATTCTAATTTTGTGTGGAAGGATGGGAAAAAATCTTTTCCTGATCCAATTCAAATTCAAGGGATTATTTCATGCAAGTCTATAAATAGGAGTCTTACCACTCCAATTCTCTCAGACCACAGACTGTCAAGTGAGCAGGCTTATTATTGCATAAGTTACTGTGACAATAAGTTCTTTAGAGGTCTGGGTGATCGGAAGAAGACTAGCAGTGCTAGCATACCGGTCAAGGATTCGAGTGCCCACACACTCTGCCATCCGGGAATTGGAGAATAGCAGAGAAGACTAGTTGGTTGAAGCCCTCTGGTCATTCTCTTCCTGCAATTTGGCATCCTCTTGAGGTATGAGTTTTATTGTTGTTAGTTTATTGTATATGACATCACGAGATATTTAACGATCTTAAAAAATTTTTGTAATTCCGCTGCGCCACTCTAATACATTTTTACCCATTTTTTTTCCTACATGTCTATGGAAAAGTTCTTAAATGGTGGTATGATACTCGTACTGCTATTTATGTCTGCTATGATGGGTCGTTGTTCAAAACCTATCAAAAAGTTGATGGACAAAATATTCAAATGAGAAATGAGGTTCACTCCGAAGTGATTGGCTAAAGGAATACGAAACTTGTTTTCACTTCCAGGAAGAAAATTATCTTAGTCGATGTACTTCATCTTCCTGATATGAATAGATGTTTCGTTAGTGGGGATATTTTAGGAAAACCTAGTATTAAATTAGTGTATGAATCGGACAAGTTAATTTTGTCCAGGAATAATATTTTTGTTGGGAAAGGCTATTTGAGTGAAGTAATGATCAACCTTTGTAATAATGACAATAATAATAAGAAGAATGTTGCTTCTGCTTATATGGTTGATTATGTTTCATTTAGGGAAACATGAAAATCAATTGTTTAACTATAAGTATAAAGGGGAATACCAAAGTCCTATATAGAAAGATGATAAATAGTCATTACTTTTTTTATAAGCAAATGTCTTTCTAGTGAGCTAATGACATACCAAATGAAGGGACATGCCTATACAGCTCGCACACATACATGGGACGTGGACAGTAAGGTTGTAGAGGTGCTTTTAGCACTTATTAGGCACACTTGGCACTTCGTATGAGAATGTAACATGTGTCGCGTAGAGATTAAATACTATAATTTCATATTATTATTATTATTATCATCATCATCATCGATATAAAAATATATATAATTATTAATTATAATTCAAAAGATGTGGTTTTTTAGAAATAATAGCAGTTAAAACTAACTGTTTGTAATGATAGTTACATATGTTGATGAATGGGGTGTCATCAAGTTTATATTAAGGGAAAATTAGATAACATTAATTTACCTTTTTTTTTTTTCAGTTTTTCTTTCTTTCTCTCTGAGATATGCAAATAGAGTTCTTATTTTCTTTTTGTAAATTTCTAGTTTTACTTACTAAAAATTTACGTGAGGCTTGTCATATCCTAAGAGTGATTTGCTATTGAAACCTAAAACAATTTCTACAGAAAGGGGACAAATAACACTTTAAAAAAAGTGTATTTCATTATGTGTTTCAAATCTCTAACATTTTTTCCAATAGCTTCCTCACATTGCGATGGCTATTTCCAGCACTACTTTAAGCCAATGTAGAAGAGAGAAAAAAAAGAATCGCGACTTCCTGGTCATTGTTCAAGCTGCCTCCCACCAAGCTCTATTCTTCGCTAGTCTCCCCAATCCCAATCAGGTCTGGTGGTTCTCCTTCATGAAGCTGAGGAGAATTGAAGATCTCCATTGCAAAAAAAGGGAGAATCATGAGATTTTATTTTTTCACGATCGCTATCATTAGACCCAGTGCGACAATCGCGCTTGGAAGAACCTTCTCATCGTTAGAGAAGAAAATGATAGAGCATGTAAATCACGATGGTTTGCTAGGGTCCTCACAACTAGTAGCTCGAGTAGAAGAAATGATAGTGGCTCAGCAAAGAGAAGATCTTAAGGATATGGGCATTATTGAGGGGAGAGGGGGGAAGAGAGAGAAATTGAGAGGGGATGGGAAAGAGAAATAGGGAGAGAGAAAGAGGGAGGGCAGTGAATTCTAGAGAAAGAGAGGAGTTTTTGAGTTCAAGAGAGAGACCACACATTCTAGATAGAGAAAGAAGCAAAAAAAAAAAAAGTAAAAAATGAAATCCAAAAACCCAAACCCATATAATTAAATAGGGGCAAAATTGGAAAAATAAATTGATTTATTAATTAAAAAACATAAAAGAGCAAAATTATAAAGTTAGGATTAGTATAGGGGATGGGATCGGAATCTATATAGTACGGATTGAGATACATTAGAATAGTAAAGCAGAGAGTAAAAGTTAAGGGAAAAAACAAAAAACATTGTAGCAGCGCATAAGAGATGAAATGGAACCCATCACCCCAAACGAGCCCTTAAATGTTTGGGGAAATTGTAGTAAATAGGCTATTTTTCTTATGGTTTAGAGGTAAATAGCAGATTTTTAAACTTTTTAAAATTAATAACATAATCTAATTTATGACTAGGTAATATTCCATTTTTACCCTTACTTTCTCCCCATAACTCAACCTTTCTCACATTTACCCTTTCTCTCCCCCTCCATCTCTCATCCTCTCTCTCCTTCATCTCATCCACACACACTCTTTCTCTCTTTCCTCCAATTATGAGGACGGCTATTGACAGCGATCACACAGGAACCAAGAGTCCCAAATGGTAGTGAGTAGTGCACAGAGGATGGCGGCGTCGATTACCCAAATGCTAGAGATCACGGTTGAGGGAATGGAGATAACTCAGTCTTGGTGCAATCAGCAACGAGTTCACGGTGCCATTTCACCAAATCTGCATGAATTTAGCCAAATCTCACTGGAAAAGCAAAGAAATTAGAGTTTAGATTGAATTTTGATGAATGGAAAAAGAAGATCCTAAGCAAAAAGCAGCAATTCTGGCCAGATCGCCACTCCATTCACAAATTATAGAGATCACAAGCGATCTTGCATGATGATCTTCGATGAGCAAGTGCGATCTCTGGGATGCAACAATGATGGTGATAACAATCTGATGGGGCCTAAGATTCCATGAGTTACCAAAGTTTTCAAAAGCTTCAGTCGTCACAATCATCTTCTCTAACCAAAAGTTGCCATCATGATGAGCTCACGAACTCTATATCTCAAGAGCTTCTGATCATATAAACTCTGACAAAGCAAGTGATCTCTAAGAATAAAGATAATAATGACAGTGCCTCTGAGAACAATGATAATAGTAATGTTTGGCAGTGGATTTTTTTGTTGAATTTAGGGTGGTTTACGATTTGGGTCCATTTTGGGGGCCAAAGTTAGGGTTCATACTTTTTTTTGGACTGTTTTGAAAAATCAGTAAATAATGACTTACCAAAATCAGTAAATTCATGATTTACATGGTAAATCAATCAATTAGCAAATTATAATTTATAAAATCAAGAATTTATGCTGATAAATTTAAAATTTACACTTAATTATACTATTAAAGTAATGATTTACGAAATCGATAGTTATCTGTTTTTGTGGTAGATAAATTATTTATCAAGTAATAAATGACTTACTAAAATCAGTAAATATATGGTTTATCAAGTAAGAAAAAGATTTATATGATAAATTTATCAAAATTTACAAAAATTAATAAATAAATGATTTATTAAATAAAAAAGTGATTTACTAAATAAGTGTACTAAAATTTATACATAAGGGGTGTTTTTGAAATTTTAAGTGATAGTAAATCATGATTTACCAAAAATATATCATTTACTAATAGTACAAAATCTTTTTGCTACTTACTTTTATTGAGGTTGAGTTTTTACATATTTACCTCCTTTTCCCAGATGTTGGAGTGGACAAAATTAGGTGTAGAAATTATAAAAAGGTCCTCAAAAGGGAACACTCTGCCTAATTTTCTCATTAATCAGACCTGCCCCAATATGATTATTCCTTTTTGCTCGTTAGGGTTAGGCAAGATGATAACTCTATAAAATATAATTATTTTATTAATTTTCTAAGCACAAAAATTAGTTTATTCTTGAGAATTTTAGTTGTTTTTTATTTGTTTTGATTTATTTTGTTTTGTGTATTTTAATTAATATTTTTTTATAAATTTTGTAAAGTTTTTATTTAATTTTGCATCAACTACTATAGCCTATAGCAAGTGTGTGCTAACCACTATAGCAGTATTGTAGCAAGTTTGAAAAATTTTGTATTATACGTGCACTGACTACTCTAGCAAGTTTGAAAAGTTGTGTTTGTGTGCTCTGACTATTGTAGCAAATTTGAAAAGTTTGTGTGGAGATTAAGTGGAACACTTTTTTCTTTTATTTGTTTAATTGCCTATTTCTCTAATGTTTTTATTTCACTAATTTCTTTTATTTGCTTTTATCACCACCTCATAAGACCGACCGTCCTAATTATATTATAATTGGCCGCTTTATTTTGTTACAATTTAAGCATAATCAAATTTTGACACTATTAAATGTTTCAAACAAGATTAATCAGTAGACTTTAAGCTAAAGGTGGTACATTATTTTCTTTTATTTTTCTTTTATCAATTTTCCTTTTTACTTTCTTTTTTTTTTTTTTTTTGTAAAAAAAGAACTTTCATAGTTTGTTGTTTTTTTTTAATAAATTTTTGGGTTAGTTTTTAGGTTTCTAATTTTAATTAGATCTCATAATTTGTGTAACCTTAAGTTTTAAAATAGCATTAGCTTAGGGTACTAATATCTAACATTTAACATTTTACAAAATTTAATAAAATTTGTAAGTAATTGTGTGAAAATGTTGAAAATTACAAACTAAGGGAATTCTATCTAGGTGGCTAGTATCTATTAGCATTCTACACCACCAGTCTTTCTTGCAAACGTTGCTCTGTCTAGGAGGTTGGTTTTTAAAGAGGTCTCGCCCCACGAATCTTTATTGGGAACACTTTTAGGGGTTATAATTCATAATTCTACATTATTATTGTTTTTGTAAAAAAAATTTTTTTGCTTTAAAAAATATAAAAATAAAAATAAAAATAAAAGAGATTAATTTGAACATGGGAAGAAGATGATAGATGCGTTTTTCAACAAGTATTTCTCACAATATAAGACAAACAGTTTAAAGCGGTAGATCTTGACCTTTACCTTAAAGGACAATGAAACTTTCTATCAAGTTTGGGAACGATTCAAAGATTTATTAAATTAGTGTCCCCACCATAATTACACGAATTAGCGCCTCGTCAGTTATTTCTACGAAGGACTCACAATCTAAGAATGCCGATTTATGAAGACAATGTGCAACGGAGAGTTTCTTCAAAAAGACCTCGAAGAGGCTTTTACTATCTTAACAAGTTAACTAAGCAATCCTACACATGGACTGGACCAAGTGCCACTAATAACACTAGTCGGTCCCGACTTGTTGGAATCTACTAACTAAGGGAAAAGAACAATCTCAAAGCCTAAATCGAGTCTTTTGTTAGGAAATGCCCTAAGTATTAGAGACATTTTGATGTATTCATTTTGAACTGGATAATAAAATTATACATAGAGGTTATTCATTACATTGCTATCTGTCCTCGTCTTATTTACATGTTAAAGTAAATGTAAGCAAATATGGCTCACTGACTGCTTGTGTTAAAACTGTTAGAACGTAGCATGCAATGGACTTTTGTATGCGAGAAGACAATGTTCTAAAGTTAGCAATCTCAACTATGGTCTGTAGTCTATGGGATTGACCGAGCATCTAACTCATGTTTAGACTATTATATTGTCTAAAGCCTTGGAGGGGATGGTTTGTCTTGACTGTCTGGAGCTGGACTCCCAAGTAGAGACATGGATATGTTGCTCGGTGGTGACATATTAGACCGGGACTAAAGCGTGATTGATCTACGTAGTCCGCTATGAGTGGATCAATCTGCTTTTGACGTTCATTGTGCAATAACCTTAATCCTGAGTAAATGAACTTCTTCATGTATATGACTTGTGTACTTTGATGTTCCAATGGCTAAAGCATCTCAGAGGTAGTAAGCTTATAGACCGGTTCGTTGGGTGCATGACTTGTATACGATGAAGGGTTTGTTTGCAGATATCGGAATCATAGCTCTAAGGAGTTAAAGGTATCCTCTTAAAGGCATTATACTGAATGTGAAAATGGACAAGGCCTTGGGTCGTCTGCTGGGCGGATGACTTCTTATTCACATATGGTGAATAATCATTTTCTTAATTCGGTAGTATAATGGAACTTTAAGATAGCCTGATCAGTAGGATTAAACAGAATTTGACCTAAGGCTTATCATGGATATCATATGAGGGTTTTGCATATATGACAAGGTCATTGGATAGTAGCTCGTCACAGGCTTACGTAATACGGTATATAATTGGGAGTTCAGTTTCAGGTTTATAGTGGTGTGACTCTGAAACTAGTGATCATATGATTGAGTTGTTCGGTAAAGAATGATGATCATATGGAATCACGGGAGCCCGATTATATATGTCCAATCAGTCCTTCTACTAGCTCCACATAATTCCTTAACGTTTGGCAAAATTGATTTGTGTATGCTATTGGCTAGTTTATTATGCATGGATGGTGATGACACAGGATTAGGATGGTAGACAAGATTCTCTCCGGTTGGATTCAGATTTTGTTTTGGATAATAGAGTACACAATTATTCAAACTCCAAATAAAGTTGCCATGATTTTATTTGAGATTGGATTGGAGTTGTAGAAAATTATCCATGAGAACAAGAATATGAAACACAACCGTTTTGTGGAATTTGAAATTTGAATTTTGAAATTTGAAATTTGAAATTTGAATTTTGAATTTGAAATTTGAATTTGAAATTTGAATTTGAAATTCGAATTTGAAATTTGAATTTGAAATTTAAATATGAAATTTGAAATTTGAAATTGAAATTTGAATTTGAAATTTGAAATTCAAATTTTGAATCACAGTCCAAGTAGGATTCGAATTTGTTGTGGAAAATCCACAAGGTTTGAAATTCGAATTTGAGTTGGATTTGGAGAGGATAATCTTGTTAGAATCCTACTTGAATTTTGAATCCAAATCCCAACAAAGGTGGACGAAATTTTTGAGGATAATCCTCAAGGAAATTTCAGATTTTTGTGGATAAGATTCAAGGGAAAAATTCAAGTTTCAATCCCAGTTGAATTTGGATTCTCTCCTCCCTGAAAAGTGGCCGAAAATTTGGAGAATCTCTCCTAAGAAATTCGGTTATTTTTGGATAAGGTTGAGAGAAGATTCAAGTTTGAAAATCCTAGTGGAATTTTTGATTCTCCCTTATCCATAATGGCTGAAATCTTTAGGAGAAAAATCTCCTTGGAAATTTTAGATTTTTTGGTTGAAAAAGGGAGATAAAATTCTAGTTAAAATCTTGTTTAGATTTGGATTGGATTTATCCTAAGAAAACCGAATTTTATTGTTGGATTTATCCATGGAAAAATTCGGATTTTTTGGTTAAGGATAAGGGAAAATATCTTTTCCTAATCCAATTCAAATTCAGAGAATCACCTCATGCAGGTCTATAAATAGAGGTCCTGCCACTCCAATTCTCTCAGACCACAGACTCTCAGGTGAGCAGGCTTATTGTTGCATAGCTCATCGTGACAATAAAGTTCTTTAGAGATCTGGGTGGTCGGAAGAAGACTAGCAGTGCTAGCATACCGATCGAGGTTCAGAGTGCCCACACACTCAGCCATTCGGGAATTGGAGAATAGTAGAGAAGGCTAGTTGGTTGAAGCCTCCGTTCATTCTCCTCCTGTAGATTGGCGTCCTTGAGGTATGAGTTTTAATTGTTGTTGGTTTATTGTATATGGCATCATGAGATATTTAACGATCTTAAAATTTTTATTATTCCGCTGCGCCACTCTGATACGTTTTTATCGGTTTATTTTTCCAACAATTGGTATCAGAGCCATCTCATGACAATGCCATGTACATAAATTAGACAATTACTTAGTCTTTTTATTTATGTATGGATTTAATATTTAGAGAGTGGCATTCTAGGGTTCCTTTATGTTGTTATCATGGATTATGTATAAAGTATGTGGTTATTTTAATTTTTTGAATTATTATAAGCATGCTTGTTTATACCGGTTATGATTCCTTAGAATTTAGAAAAAATTGTATCTAGGAATTTTTATGTAACCATGAGAGCCGTTTATTAATACTGTAATTTTCCAATGGATTTTAATTTTTTGTCTCTTAGAATTTTTATGGTTAGAATTTTTGTACACCGGAAACGGTTTAGATTTTTTTATGTAATCATTCTTGGAGGAGATTGAAGATTGAAGACCGTAATTTATTTTTTCCCAAAAGTTAAATTTGATTTAAATATTGAAATTTTGATTGTGTGGATTGGGATTCAAATTAATTTTTGAAGATCCTAATAGGTAAATTGGAATATGACATGAAAATCGATACACGACCCCTCGGAATAGGCCGACGGGCCTTGGTGGGGCTGCAGCCCCTGCCCTCGGGCAGGATGGGGCTGCGGCAGCCCCTGTGCAGGCCCACACCACCCACGGCCGCAGGCTTGGCCTGCAGCCAGGGGTGGCCGTGGCCTGCCCAAGGCTGGCCACAGCCTGGGCGTGCAGCCTCTGGCTGCAGGCGCTGCCTGCAGCCTGCCGGCTGCTGCGCCCAGCCTGGGCGCGCAGCCTGGCGCTGCAAGCTTGGCCTGCAGCCCGGCAAGGCTGCACATGAGGGCGGCCGTGGGCTGCCAGCCCCTCCGGGGTTGGTGGCTGCCCACGGCGACTGCCGCCTACGGGGCGGCGGTCCGACGGTCCAAAAATCAGAAAATTTTGATTTTTAAATTTGAGATTTAATTTTAAATCATGTTTAAAAATATGTAATTAAAAATTTGAAATTTTTGAAATTACATATTATTACACATGATGTTTAAAATTGTTTAAAATTTAAATTTGAAATTTAAATTTGAAATTCGAATTTGGAATTTGAATTTGAAATTTAAATTTTTGGATATTTAAATTTTAAATAATTCTTGGGATGAGAAATAAATAGAGAGGCTACATAAAGAAGGATACAAGAAGACGGAACAAAATTCAAGACCCAAAGAATGCTTTGGATGGAATTTTGTAATCTTTATTTTCTTTGTTCTAGGATGGAACCATAGCTTGGTTATTCTGTCAATTATTTTTTCTGTGATATGTCATAGATGTATAAATATGTATTGATGGATGTTTTGTATGCATATTTGATAACATGTCATATAGGATAGGTGAGTGCCGCTCATACTATATTGATCATACATAATTTGTCAAAACTTGCATGTTTTTCAAAATATTGAGTGGGAGAGGGTTTCAAACAAAACCCACGGCCTCCATTGTTGATCCATATGTGAAAGCATGGTAATGCCTCGCGTCAGTTCTGCCCTGACCACACCCCTTGGTAGGTGTTTACCGCCGCCGGTATACTAGATTGGATCTCCTATGTGGAAAACATGTTCGGGTACGATCCTATTCATGACCACCCCTCGGTGGCTTGGTAGGACGTGGATCGGGCTACATAAACAATGGTTATACACTCAAGACTCGTCTAGTTATTAACCTTCCCTAGAAGCTCTTTTAACTAAACTGGTGGCCAAATAAGCGGTTATTAATATATGTCTTAACATTGGAGGATTTAAGGTAACATATATTAATTGGACGGGGTCCATGTTCCGGCTATTTGTTCTCATGACCACCCCTCGGTGGCTTGGGGCAATAGGTGCTGAGAATTACCGTTGCAATACTACATGTTTTTCAAGTTTCATGTAGGAACATACTTGTATGTTTTATTTGCTAAATTATCTGTATATTTGCTTGGGCTTTGTAATGATGTCTAGTATAATTTTATTTCAGTTCAAAATGTCACCGACACCCCTCATTTCAATACTTACTGAAAATAAGTTGAATGGCGACAATTATTGGAAAAGAAATCTATTAATAGTTCTCAGCTGCGAGAGACACAAGTTCGTACTGGACGAACCATGCCCACCTGGGCCCAAACCTGACACACCACTTGAGGAGGTCCCAGTTGCCTATAATCGTTGGAGAGAATCCAATGAGATAGCTCGATGCTACATCCTTGCTAGCATGATGAGTGCTTTACAAAAGCAGCATGAGACTTATCAAGTTGCTGGGGAGATCATGGAAAATCTGGAGGACATGTTCGGAGGCCAAGAAAAATTGGCTTGACAGTCCGCTATCACCAGCATTATGAACTCTAAGCAAAAGGCGGGTACTCCGGTGAAGGACCATATGATCACTCTAATGGGATTCTTCGCTGAGGCTGCCGAGAATGGTGCTGAGTTAGACTACAACACCCAGATCGAGATGGTGTTCAAGACTCTGTCTAAAGATTTTGTGGGGTTTAGGGCCGCATACAATCTGGCGACAAAGGAGTTAGGACTAACCGAGCTCATGAAGCAACTACAAGCTTATGAGCGGATGATCAGGGATGAGGATACGGTCCGACCTAAAGGGGAGGCCAATTTGGCGGAATCTTCCAATCCCTCACGGAAGAGGAAGAGGCCAAATAAGAAGCAAGTGGCTTCTAGTTCTTCTAATCCTCCTGTCTCGGACGGGAAGAAGAAGAAGAAGAACAAGAAGCCAAAGGACCCTAAAAAGTCCAAATGCTTCCATTGTGGGAAGGTAGGTCACTTCAAGAAGGCTTGCCGGGAATTCCTAGCCGCCAAGGGCAAGGAAGGTAAGGAACTTCATTACTTGGAAGCGTGTTTGGTGGAAGAATCGAAAGACACTTGGGTCATTGATTCGGGCGCTACTAATCATGTTTGTGTTTCGATGCAGGGGTTCGTGGAAACGAGAAGTCTACATGATAGGAGCCTCTCGTTGCGGACTGGAGATGATAGCTTTGTGGTGGCTGAAGCAGTGGGAGATGTTTACCTTTATTTTGATCAATTTAGGTTTATTTTATTGAAAGACTGTTTTTATGTTCCTAATTTTAGGAGGAACCTTATATCGGTAGCTTGTTTAATAAAGGATTCTTATTCAGTTTCTTTTAGTAAAAGAGTTGATATTCGTAGAAATAAGTCTTTTATCTGTTCTGGATGGAAGGATGGAAACCTATATTTGATCAAACCAAAGATGTACTCACTGCTTGACACTGAATTAATTGATAACTCTAAAAGGTTGAAAGTTTCTCACTCTAACAAGGCGTATCTTTGGCATTTAAGACTTGGTCATATTAACCAGGATAGGATTCAAAGATTGGTGAAAGACGGTCCTCTGGAATCTCTGGAGGAGGTACGACTTCCCCAATGTGAGTCTTGTCTAGAGGGTAAAATGAATAAGAGGTCTTTTGGAGCTAAAGGTACAAGGGCTCAGGAGCTCTTAGAAATTGTGCACACTGATGTATGTGGCCCCATGAACGTCACAGCACGAGGAGGGTTCGAGTATTATGTCTCTTTTATAGATGATTACTCGAGGTATGGATATGTGTATCTGATGCACCGCAAGAGCGAAACCTTTGACAAGTTCAAAGAGTATCGTGCGGAAGTGGAAAAGCAATTGGATAAATCCATAAAGACACTTCGATCTGATCGAGGTGGCGAATATCTCTCTGATGAATTTCTAGGACATCTTGTAGAGAACGGGATTTTATCCCAATTGACTGCACCTGGTACTCCACAACAGAATGGTGTAGCCGAAAGGAGAAACAGGACCTTATTGGATGTGGTACGGTCCATGATGAGTTACTCAACGCTGCCATTATCATTTTGGGGATATGCTTTACAAACGGCGTGCTATATTCTGAACCAGGTTCCGAGCAAATCAATTCCTAGAACTCCGTATGAATTGTGGCATGGCAGGAAGCCCTCCCTTGGACATATGACAATATGGGGCTGCCCGGCACATGTACTGGATGGTGATGCGAAAAAGTTGGAACCAAGATCAGAATTATGCATGTTTGTAGGGTATCCAAAAGGAACAAAAGGAGGTCTGTTCTATAACCTGAAGGAACAAAAAGTCATTGTCTCAACCCATGCGACATTCTTGGAGGAAAGTCACATGAATGACTTTAAGCCTCGAAGCAAAGTGGTGCTAGAGGAGTTATCGGGTGAAAGAACTACTCCACAGATTTCGGTCTTGGATGCAAGTCCGAGTTCCAGTGAAAGACCTGCAGACGATCAACAATTTAGGGTGCCTCGTCGTAGTAGGAGGGTTTCTAAGAAACCTAATTTCTTTATGTATGATGCTGAGGTATACCAGGCCGAGGCTCATGAGCATGAGGAAGATTCGGTCACATATGATGAAGCTATAAATGATGTTGATTCTAAATCTTGGAAACAGGCTATGAACAATGAGATGGATTCTATGAAATCCAACTCTGTTTGGGAACTTGTAGATTTGCCGGATGGGATAAAACCCATTGGATGCAAATGGGTCTACAAAAGAAAGAAGGATGCGGAAGGGAGAGTGGAAACTTTCAAAGCTAGACTGGTTGCAAAGGGATACACGCAAAAGGCTGGAATCGATTACGAGGAAAACCTTTTCGCCTGTTGCTATGCTGAAGTCTATCTGTATTCTTCTATCCATTGCTGCGGCTCTCGATTACGAGATCTGGCAAATGGATGTCAAGACGGCATTCTTGAATGGCCATCTTGAAGAGTGTATCTATATGATACAGCCCGAAGGGTTCATAGCAAAAGGCCAAAAAAGGAAAATCTGCAAATTGCTTAGATCCATTTATGGATTAAAGCAAGCATCCCGCTCATGGAACCAGAGGTTTGATCAAGCGATTAAGACATTTGGTTTTGAGCAGAACGTTGATGAACCTTGTGTTTATAAGCGTATTAAGGATGGAAAAGTGGTCTTTCTGATACTCTATGTCGATGATATACTACTCATTAGGAATGATGTAGGGAACTTATCATCGGTCAAACTTTGGTTACACCAACAGTTTGACATGAAGGACTTAGGAGAAGCTAATTATGTTCTAGGCATTCGTCTCTTCAGAGATCGAAAGAACAAAATGATAGCATTATCCCAAGCTTCATACATAGATAAAATAATTGACAAATATGCAATGCTAGAGGCAAAGAAAGGCTCACAACCTTCTATTGCCGGTCTAACTCTTTCATTGGATGACTGTCCCAAGACATCGGAAGAAAGAGAGCGTATGAGTAAGGTCCCTTATGCATCCGCTGTGGGTAGCTTTATGTACGCTATGCTTTGCACTCGCCCGGACATATGTTTTGCAGTAGGTATGGTGAGTCGATATCAAGCGAATCCTGGAACCAAGCACTGGCAAGCAGTAAAACATATACTCAAGTATCTTAAGAGAACGAGGGATTATATGCTGGTGTATTCTGGAGGGGACCTAACACCCGTAGGATACACGGACTCAGACTTCCAGACTTGTAAGGATTCGAGGAAATCGACATCTGGATCAGTGTTTTTACTCGGAGGAGGCGCCATTGTGTGGAGGAGCATGAAGCAGGGCTGCACAGCTGACTCTACTATAGAGGCTGAGTATGTGGCTGCGGCTGAGGCATCTAAAGAAGCGGTTTGGCTCCGTAAGTTCTTTAGAGACCTTGAGGTCATTCCGGGTGTTGACAAGCCTATCACACTTTACTGTGATAACACAGGGGCTATTGCCAACACAAGGGAATCTCGGCACCACAAGAGGACCAAACACATAGATCGGAGGTATCACATTATTAGAGGGCATGTGGAGACAGGACAAGTGGATGTATGTAAGATCGCGTTCAAGGACAACATTGCCGATCCCTTTACTAAGACTTTGGTAGCTAGAAGCTTTGAGAGGCATGTAGAGGCGATGGGGATGCGTAACATGGCACATCTACTGGCTTAGGGCAAGTGGGAGATTGTTAGGAAATGCCCTAAGTATTAGAGACATTTTGATGTATTCATTTTGAACTGGATAATAAAATTATACATAGAGGTTATTCATTACATTGCTATCTGTCCTCGTCTTATTTACGTGTTAAAGTAAATATAAGCAAATATGGCTCACTGACTGCTTGTGTTAAAACTGTTAGAACGTAGCATGCAATGGACTTTTGTATGCGAGAAGACAATGTTCTAAAGTTAGCAGTCTAAACTATGGTCTGTAGTCTATGGGGTTAGACCGAGCATCTAACTCATGTTAAGACTATTATGTTTCTAAAGCCTTGGAGGGGACGGTTTGTCTTGACTGTCTGGAGCTGGACTCCCAAGTAGAGACATGGATATGTTGCTCGGTGGTGACATATTAGACCGGGACTAAAGCGTGATTGATATACGTAGTCCGCTATGAGTGGATCAATCTGCTTTTGACGTTCATTGTGCAATAACCTTAATCCTGAGTAAATGAACTTCTTTTGTAACAACCGGGAAAATTCACATTTTTCGAAAAATAATTACACAATGAATTTAAGCGTTAAAATGTGAAATTAAGTGATTTAATATTGTTTAGAACTAAAATAAAATGTTCTAACAATGTTAAAGGATGAAAAATGAGTAATAGTGATATTATGTGTGTGCACGCGTGTGCCACTCACAATATCAGGAAGTAGGTCAAGATGATATTATCTTGACATAAAACTGATAAATTTGGGTTCAGCACACCCAAATTAGTCAGGATAGCCTATCAGCACGCTCAAATTTGATAATTGAGCACAAGGGTAATTTTTGATCGAAAAATTCACAGTGTCGGAAACTGGTCGAAACGACATCAGATGAAAATAAAACTGATATATTTAGATTCAGGACGCCCAAATTAGTCAGCATAGCCTATGTTGAAATTTTGGGTGAAAAAGTATATAAAGAACGGGAAAAAGGTGGAATTTACTCATTTGTCCACAAATTCTCTCTCTCCTCATTTCTCTTTCTCTCTCTAGCCGAATGTGTACAGTAATCGACCATCGGAAACGGTGTCCGTTTTCGACACCGCCGGTGTCATCGGAAAGCTCTTGCCGAGCTGAGTCCGATGGTGGGTCGACGCGACGGAGCAGCCGCCGGAGCAAGCCGCACGCGCCGCCTGAAGGTCGCCGGAGCCGAAATCTTCCCGGCGAGATTTCTCCGCCGTCCGGCCACCATTTGCCACGAAACCGGTCCCAAAAGATTCGTGGTGAAGAGTACTACAAAACCCATGTGATGGATCGCCTCAACACCGACGGAATCGCGCCGCCCGAAGTCGCGACGTCGCCGCCGTGGAGTCGCCGTCGAAACCGTCGTTTCCGGCGATGTTGAGCTGCACCACCGGTGCAGAAATGGTCGCCGTGAAGAGGGGAGCAAACGCCCTCAATCAATTTCGGGGAAAAAGTCCGGCACGACGGAGTTCCACCGCCGCCGCCGTGGCCGTGACTTTCGGGGTGATTTTCCGGCGATTGGGGCCTCCAAATGTGAAATTGAGGCTACCAATGGATTCCTCTCGTCGAGATCTTCAAAATGGACTACCCACTTGCCACCGTCGCCGTCGGTCAACGGCCGGTCAACGGTGACCGTTGACCGAAAATGGAAGTTTGGCCCGTTGGCCTATTTTCGACGTTCCGGACGCATCCGCAGAGTCAGAATTGCAAGACGAGACCTCAAAGATGAAGAACGAGGAATTAGGGTTTATGCCGTCGAGACCGGACTGCAATTCGGTATAAATCCCGACCCCTTTACGTTCCGCAATTAAATTATTTGGGATTGTTATATGATTTTATGATTATTGGTATGAAAAATGTGGAAAAAGAATGTATGTAAAAAGAAGAAAATGGCTGTAATGGAGAAAAAGAAAAATATGTGATAATGTAACGATTTTACGTAAACAGTATGAGTTTTACGTAAAATCTAGGCCTCTGGTATAGTACGTGATAGAAGTAGATCAGGATAGATGGTTTTCAGGCGTTTCCTAAACGCTGGAACCCCAAAAATTAAGGGGAAACTCTGCCGAAATTTCTAAAAACGACACCAGGGGTAATATGGGAAACGAGGGGTAAAAATATGATCGGGAAGGGAACCCGAGCCCCCTCGAGGAATTAGGGTAAGGAAAAAGGAATGGGTAAGGTACGATTAGTAAACCGACCCTTCGAAACCCTAGAACGCAAGAAAAACACGAAACCGATTCTTAGGTCGGAATAGTACTTCCCGAGGGCCGGGAATGTGAAAATTGGTCAAATGATAAGAATTGATCTGGGAAAGGGTCCGATAAGATTTAGAAAGTTAATTAAATGATTTTGGGTTTAGAAAATCCAGCCTAAGCATGAAAATGAAAATGTTAAGGTTAAACGACCCATCAGGGGAAAAATGGTCATTTTGCCCAAAGATACTCAAATTATGGGAAAAGAGCCACAATGACCCTGAAATAGGTGAATGAAGTTTGTAAAAGCCAAAATTGAGGTTTAAGTTATGAAAAATCACGTCAAGGGCAAAATTGTAATTTTGTCAAAAGCTAGGGGTAAAATCGTAAATTTTCAAAAAGTTGGGAAAAAAATTCAAAAATGGCTATTAAGGTTTAAAAAGCTGTCATAAGGCTATAATTAAGGGTTATAGGATCAGAATTAAGCTTTTTAATAAAATAAAAGTTATAAATGAAAATGTGATTAACGGACAGAATTTGTCTATAGGAACCCGATCCAGACGCAACAACGGACGTCGATGGATTCCAAGAAGGGGTTAAGCACGCTATGAGTAAGTTCAGACATTTACTCGTCTGCAACTATGAACAAGCTTATAGTATTTATATGATTTGTATGTAAATGTCATGATGTGATTTATGATGATGCTATAGTAATGCTATAGTAATGTTATGATGATATTAAAAGATAGGTTTTAATAAATAATTTATAAATATATATATATAAATATATGTATATATTGAATTATGAAGGAAAGGTATTATAAAAGTTTTATGAGAGTAACGATGTGATAAAGAGGAATAGAGGAATGGAAAGAGTAAGAATGATAATATTATGATAGAGTGCATAAGAAAGAGATGAGATATGAAAGGAATTAAGAAAGGGATGTTTTATGAGATCGAAAGAATAGATGTTTTATGAAAAGTTCTATGAGAGTTAAGTTATGATTGATAGAGCAACGATGATCGGTGAGGAATGGAATTAAGAAAGGGTATATTCTATGAGAACGAAAGGATAGATGTTTTATGAAAAATGATATGAAAGCAAAGAGTTAGACAAGAAAGAAAAACAATGATAGGTTATGATAAAAGGTACGATGAAAGGATTAGAACATAACGATAAGATGTGATTGATTGAATAGAACGATTGGCTATGATCAATAGGAGGATGATGATAAGATACGGTAGATAGGAGGACGCAAATGATGAGATGAACAGAGTATAATTGTCTACACGTAACAAAACATGTTTTTGTTGTTATGATGTGATGTGATGTGATAAAGTAAAGAATTAAGAAAAGAAAAATAACGAAAGAATAAATGTTTCATGAAATGTTCTATGAAAAATGAGAAATGAAAGATGATGAATGTTATGAAAAAGATATACAACAAAAAAATCAATATAAGAAAAATAAAAGCCTACAAGATAATAAGACTGAAAACTTAAGTTGTTGGCGTACCGGCCTCCCGTAGGTGAGGTTTTATGTTATGAATTCCACTATAATTGAATGCTACCTCCCGTAGGCGAGGTTAATGGCTTACAGTGGAACGCTACCTCCCGAAGGTGTGAGGTTAATGGCTAAAAGTTAAAGATTGACTGTGAGGTAGGTTGGTGGGTAGCTCCCCCTCCTCCCACTGTCAGCGCGCACTAGGTACGTTCAACAACGGGGCCCACCAGTGAAAGATAAGAAAAGAAAAGAAAAGTGAAAGAAAAGAAATGAAAAGAAAGTGAAAAGAAAAGAAAAGAGCGTGAAAAGAAAAGAAAGGAAAGGAGAGTGAAAAGAAAAGAAAAGATATGATACGAAAAAAAAAAAAAAAGGAAAAGAAACGAACAATATGAAAGAACAACACAATGAAGTCAATGAAAAATAATAAAACGAAGTTAAAAGAACATGATAGAATTATATATGTGATGTGATGTGTTTGATGTTATATGTATGGAATGACACGTTTTTACGTGATGTTGTGCTAGTGTATATGTTACTAGCTTTAAGATATGAAATGTTAAGAGATGATGATAAAGCGATAGAAAAGTTATAAAGGTTTAGAACAGAAAGTTAAAAAATGATAGGAATGAAAAGCAAAGAAATGAAAAGATTGGATTAGAATGATAAGAGATGATCGATAGAAGGATAAGAACGATGAACGAAGAGATAAATGAGCATGAAGAATCTCACATTTTATGTTATGTTTTGAGGATATGTATAAATGATGTATATGATGTGTATATATGTGATCTCATATATTCTAGTAATAATATATATTACTAGTATTTATAAGTTAATGAATGTATGTTTGAACTTACTGAGCATCTAGCTCATTAGTTGTTTATATGTTGCAGGTAAGCAACTTATTAGTTTAAAGTAATATGATGGACAACGGAAGGATCTGCACGTGCCAAGGGACTGGGCGAGGGTATGGTACTACCATGAGTCTTTCGCTGAGCGTTCAAAAAGGAAGATGAAAGAAAGAAATTTATGAAATATGTGTTATAAGAGTATGATAGGGTTATAGGCATAGTATGTAAGTAAAAAAAAAAAAAAATTTGCTATAGAAATTGCTTCCGCTATAAGATGAGAACGTTAAGAATGAAAAGTTAAGTATGTTAAGTAAGAGGATGACGACCCACGAGGTTGCCAACCATCGTGGTCGGCGTCAGAGTTTGGCTGGTTGGTATGGTAACGTACGTGGGGGGTCGCCACATCTTCATGTATATGACTTGTGTACTTTGATGTCCCAATGGCTAAAGCGTCTCAGAGGTAGTAAGCTTATAGACCGGTTCGTTGGGTGCATGAATTGTATACGATGAAGGGTTTGTTTGCAGATATCGGAATCATAGCTCTGAGGAGTTAAAGGTATCCTCTTAAAGGCATTATACTGAATGTGAAAATGGACAAGGCATTGGGTCGTCTGCTGGGCGGATGACTTCTTATTCACATATGGTGAATAATCATTTTCTTAATTCGGTAGTATAATGGAACTTTAAGATAGCCTGATCAGTAGGATTAAACGGACTTTGACCTAAGACTGATCATGGATATCATATGAGGGTTTGGCATATATGACAAGGTTATTGGATAGTAGCTCGTCACAGGCTTACGTAATACGGTATATAATTGGGAGTTCAGTTTCAGGTTTATAGTGGTGTGACTCTGAAACTAGTGATCATATGATTGAGTTGTTCGGTAAAGAATGATGATCATATGGAATCACGGGAGCCCGATTATATATGTCCAATCAGTCCCTCTACTAGCTCCACATAATTCCTTAACGTTTGGCAAAATTGATTTGTGTATGTTATTGGCTAGTTTATTATGCATGGATGGTGATGACATAGGATTAGGATGGTAGACAAGATTCTCTCCGGTTGGATTCAGATTTTGTTTTGGATAATAGAGTACACAATTATTCGAACTCCAAATAAAGTTGCCATGATTTTATTTGAGATTGGATTGGAGTTGTAGAAAATTATCCATGAGAACAAGAATATGAAACACAACCGTTTTGTGGAATTTGAAATTTGAATTTTGAAATTTGAAATTTGAATTTTGAATTTGAAATTTGAATTTGAAATTTGAATTTGAAATTCGAATTTGAAATTTGAATTTGAAATTTGAATTTGAAATTTGAATTTGAAATTTGAAATTCAGATTTTGAATCACAGTCCAAGTAGGATTCGAATTTGTTGTGGAAAATCCACAAGGTTTGAAATTCGAATTTGAGTTGGATTTGGAGAGGATAATCTTGTTAGAATCCTACTTGAATTTTGAATCCAAATCCCAACAAAGTTGGATGAAATTTTTGAGGATAATCCTCAAGGAAATTTCGGATTTTTGTAGATAAGATTCAAGGGAAAAATTCAAGTTTCAATCCCAGTTGAATTTGGATTCTCTCCTCCCTGAAAAGTGGCGGAAAATTTGGAGAATCTCCCCTAGGAAATTCGGTTATTTTTGGATAAGGTTGAGAGAAGATTCAAGCTTGAAAATCCTAGTGGAATTTTTGATTCTCCCTTATCCATAATGGCCGAAATCTTTAGGAGAAAAATCTCCTTGGAAATTTCAGATTTTTTGGTTGAAAAAGAGAGATAAAATTCTAGTTAAAATCTTGTTTAGATTTGGATTGGATTTATCCTAAGAAAACCGAATTTTATTGTTGGATTTATCCATGGAAAAATTCGGATTTTTTGGTTAAGGATAAGGGAAAATATCTTTTCCTAATCCAATTCAAATTCAGAGAATCACCTCATGCAGGTTTATAAATAGAGGTCCTGCCACTCCAGTTCTCTCAGACCACAGACTCTCAGGTGAGCAGGCTTATTGTTGCATAGCTCATCGTGACAATAAAGTTCTTTAGAGATCTGGGTGGTCGGAAGAAGACTAGCAGTGCTAGCATACCGATCGAGGTTCAGAGTGCCCACACACTCAGCCATTCGGGAATTGGAGAATAGTAGAGAAGGCTAGTTGGTTGAAGCCTCCGGTCATTCTCCTCCTGCAGATTGGCATCCTTGAGGTATGAGTTTTAATTGTTGTTGGTTTATTGTATATGGCATCATGAGATATTTAACGATCTAAAAATTTTTATTGTTCCGCTGCGTCACTCTAATACATTTTTACCGGTTTATTTTTCCAACATCTTTGACTTGACAACTTAAGGCCCTCAAAACCAAAGAAAGTAGAAGAATCCACATGGTCCCATGGGTGGAATCACCAGATCCATGCTTCATTTATAGAAGAATGAAACATCTAGTTAAGGATTGCCCTGCTTACAGTGAAACGAAAGGGGTTTGCAAAGAGCAAAGTAATGCCTTAGAGACATACAACAACCCTTTCTCTAAAATTTACAATCTTAGCTAAAGGAACCATTCGAACTTTAGTTGGAGAGATTCTAATGGAGGGCAATAGAAAATTGAGCAACAATCATAACCACCAAGTTCGTATTTTGCACCTCAGTACCATGTACAACCACAAGGAGTTCTCTCAAAAAAACCTTGTAAGCTTTCATAGAGATGCAAAATAAGATGAACCAAAAGTTCAAATCACTTTTTATGCAAACAGTGAAAGAAAACAAAAAGATGAAGAGTTAGATCTCAAAATTGACTAGACCTTTAGCTATTTCTGCTTAAGAACGTGACAAGCTCCCTTAATAAGCTCAATCCAACTCAAAGGGGCAACATATGGTGCAAACCTCCAATTCTGAAGATCATAACATCAAAGAGGACAATGCCATCACCATTCGTACAAGCAAGATTTTGGATGATCCATCAATAACTACAGTAACTTTAATTGGTCAAGAAGTCACTTCCAAGAAAGATGAGCCAACCGATCTTCTAGTTAAAGTGCCTTTCCCTCAAGATCTACAACCTACTGGAAAAGTACTAAAAAATCAAGATCTTTTGTGGCTAACTCCTCTGAAGCCATCAATAATATTAATTCTTGGTGTTCACCAAGCACATTATTCAAGGCCAATTTTTGTTGAACACACGTGTCAAATTGCTTTACATTCAGCCAAGCTTAAGGGCGTCATTAATAAAGACCTACATGTAGTGTTGCATGACACCTATTGCAGGCAGAAGCCACTTTTTGATAAAACACATTTTTGAAGTCAAACCGATGACCATAAATTAAGCACTTCTTGGGAGGCAACTCAAGCTGTCTTTTTATTATCTTTCTTTTATTTTCTTTATGTGTTTATTTTTTGTTTTATTTTCACATATATATATTTTTTCACTTTCTTAGTTATAAATATAGAAGTTGCTCTATTAAAACTCGAGCATAGGTTCCCCTCTCTTCCTCAAAATGCATTTTTGAAAATATATAGATGTAGAGTTGATAGGATAAAACTACTCATGCACTTTAGCATATTAGAAGATCTGTGCTAGATTATAGAGGCTAAGGTATGCTTATCAAGTGAATTTATCAATAAATTTGATAAACATATGCCAATGATGGGAAAAAGTACTTTTGCCAAGAAAAGAAGAGCAAAGAGAATGGAAGTCTGTTTCAAATATGCAAGACGGAATTGTAACACATATTGCAAAAACATAGGAATGACCTCCATAAATCAAGATTAGAAAATTTAGTTCATAAAAGATAGTTTGAGTAAAAAGTCATTGGATAATATCCTTTTGTCTCTTGATGTACATTCGAGCAGATAAGTTCAAGGTATCATTCTCAATCTATAGAGTTTATTTGTAGATGAATGGGAGCACTACAAACTAAGGAATCTAACGTTAAAAGACTCTGTTTGCTAGTTTATAAGAAAATTGGATGAGAAGTTCATTCTTGACTCATAAAAGTCATTTAAGCCATTATTGGATATAAAACTAGAGGAAGATTTAAGACACAATCTTAGCTACTACCTTAAATTTTGTTTAAATTTTGCTTGTTGGATGTTTATAAGCCAGTTTATAAGAAAACTGGATGAGAAGCTCATTCTTGACTCATAAAATTCATTTAAGCCATTATTGGATGTAAAATTGGAGGAAAATGTAAGACGCAATCTTAGCTACTGTATTAAATTTTGCTTATTTTTCTCATGCTTTACTGTTATCATTATCATCATTTTTTTTTTTTGCATCAAGTGTGCATTTTTTACTTTTTCTTTTTGCATCAAGTGTGTAATGTTGTCTTTTTTTTTTTTTTTAACATCGAGTGTGCATTTTTTACTCTTTCTTTCAACATCGAGTGTGTATTTTTGATTTTTCTTTCTACATTAAGTGTGTATTTTTTACTTTCTCTTTTTATTTTTCAAAATTTTTTTAACAATAGTCGATCTACCTCCTGATAAACTTAACTTAGCATTCTCCTTCCTTACCTTATAAATATGTATGCATTTTCACCATTGTCATCGCACACATCTCCATTTATAAGGTTAAAAAGAAGTAAGTTAAGATGAGAGGTCCTTCATTTCGTATATTTAAAACTATTTGTGTTTTCAGTGGGGTTAGCCTTCGAAAAAATAAAGAGTTTTTGGAAGTAGCAAACAATCTTGTTAGGGTGTTAGCTGCTAGAAATATTAATCTAGTATATGAAAGAGGAAGTCCTGGGCTAATAGGTTGTGTGT
This sequence comes from Antiaris toxicaria, assembly GCA_035233585.1. Classification (NCBI taxonomy): domain Eukaryota; kingdom Viridiplantae; phylum Streptophyta; class Magnoliopsida; order Rosales; family Moraceae; genus Antiaris; species Antiaris toxicaria. Next base: position 19,768,693 of record CP141155.1, on the reverse strand, counting down.
CCTCTAGTGCATCCATAAAGGGTAACCAAGTCTTACATATCATTCCTAATGCTTTAGCTAATAAAAACATAACTAGTTACACCCTGGGTAATGAGTTAAAGGTCTCAATCATATATGAGAGAATGGCTAACATGTTATATAATGCAGATACCTTTATCACTTTACCTGGTGTTTTAATAACATTGGAAGAAATTTTCAACATTGCCTCTGAGCCCAACTCAATCTTCATTAAAAGCCATTAAAATTATTAAATGTTAATGGTTTTTATGATAATTTATTGTTTTTTCTTGATTATGCTATGGAATAGGAATTCATTATACCATTAGCCCGAAAAATCCTAGTCTCTGCTCTAATTGCTGATCAGTTAATTGATCAACTACAAATCTTTGCACTTGAACCTGACCCATTAATGTCACAAGTAGCATGATTAACTATGGATAGTAAAAGCAGCAAGAAATGTGGGTTGGATCTAACTTGTTGGTGTGACTCATAATATTTGATTTTCTTTTTTTGATTTCAGTATGTGAATTTTTGCTTTCAATAACACAAGATCAAGTGAGATTATTCACTTTCTACTTATTTATATTAGACATTATGGATAATGCCTTAAATAGGTTATGGGGACGGAATAGGTTGGTCTTTTTGAATTTTTGTTTAGTTTCTTGTGTTTGTATTAAAAACAAAAACAAAAAAAATTTAGTAAAACCACTAGATTAATTATTTATAAGATGATTGAGGATAGAGTTATTTTAGGTATTCTTGATGTACATCTTATAGTAATGATTGTTTTCGTATATTATTGTTTTGTCTTTATTTTTAAAAAATTAAAAAATTAGAAAGAGAATGATTTCTCACAGATCCAATAATGAAAATTTTGATTATTTTATTTTATATAGTTTTTTAGAATAATATGAATTTTTGACAAATTTATAGTCTAACTTAGTTGTGATATTCAATAGTTGAGCACTAATTCTTGATTTATGAGTTGTGTATTTGTTTAGAGAAAGTTTTATGAATATAAAATATTTTTAATTTTACAAGTCTTAGAATTTGTTTGATTTTCTCTCAAAGCAAAATCCTAAACAATATAAATACTAAGTAGGCAATTTTTGAAACATTTAAGCTTTTTAAGTCAACTTTGAAATATTTTTATTCTTATTTTACCTCTTTTGAGCCTTGTTTTATACAAAGTTTTTTTTTTGTTAACCATATTTTTAGCCTAGCATTTTAAATAAAATATCTAACTTTTATCTTTTAATCATATAGATTATTTTAAAAATTATTTTTAGCTATGCTAAAATTTAGAACGAAAGTTGAGATTACGAAATTAAAAAGAAAAAGAAAAAGAGTACTATATCCTTTGTTTATCATAATAAGTTTGGGGACATAGTAGTTTTTAAAAAATAAAAAACAAAATAAAGAAAAATTTTATTTTTAACAATGGAAAGTTGTGAATAAATTTAGGGGATATAACTTGAATGTAAATAAAAAGTTTTACAAAGGATCCTAAAATGATTAATGTATTGAAGGTGATCTAAACCATATTATTATCTTATATCTTAGCTTTACCTCAGTTACACATTTTAAGCCCAATAAAGCCTTAATAATCTTTGGTTTTGTGTTTATCGACATTAGTAGAGAGAGAAATGATAAATGAATCTATTGGATTTGATAATCATTTAAGATTGATTGTACAACCCTAATGATCTTTGGTTTTCTGTAGGCTATATCTTGTACGGCAACCTATGAAGAAATTTTTAGAAATCACCATTGTTAATAAAATATTTTTTTTTCTTTTTTCTTTCTTTCTTTTCTTTTCTTTTCTTTTGCTCGAGAACTATCAAAATCTTAAGTTTGAAGGTATGATAATTCCATTTTTATAGAGTTATTTACCACTTTTTCATGCATAAAAATTGACTTATTGTTGATAATTTTAGTTGTTCTTTATTTGGTTTGATTTATTTTGTTTTGTAAACTTTAATTAAGATTTTTTTGTAAATTTCGTGAAGTTTTTATTTAATTTTTCTTTATTCTATCTTATATTTTTATGATAGTATATTAAATAAGTTTAAAATTAAATATTTCCAATAAATTTATTTATAGTATTCTATTTTGAAAATATCTAATTTTAACACTTTATTTTTCTATAGTGTCAAATTGAAGAAGTGGGCATCAACATTCATGTTAGGAAATTGTGAAAATTAAACTTATTATGTATCCTACTATACTAGATCCTTCTTAATTTCATACACTGGATTGTAGCTAATGTACTGCTATAGCTACTGTAACAAATTACACCAACCACTGTAGTAGTACTGTAGCATTGCAGCAAGTGTGTGCCAACTACTGTAATAACACTATAGCAAGTTTGAAAAAAATTTGTATTTTGTTTACACTGAATACTATAGTAAGTTTGAAAAGTTATGCTGTGTGTGCACTGAGTAGTGTAGTAAGATTGAAATATTTGTGCAGAATTTAAGTGAAATATTGTAAAATTATGCTTATAAAAGTGCATTCTTGAGGAGGCTTGAGTAGAGTGGAGAAGATACACTCTCTCTCTAATTTTTTCCTTGCTTTCATTCTCATATTTTCTCTCTAGAATTTTATGAAAATGCTGTGCAAGTTAGACTAGAGTTATTGGATGAGACTAGAGATGATCTCATATGTGTGGTGACCTTATTTGTGTTTTAATTCTCTAATAATTTGTAAGTTTTATACATGTGAATAAATAATTTTCTTTTATCATAACAATATTTTTTTTTTAACAACTTTTATATAAATTTAGTCAAGCTTTTTTTATGTGATTATTGCATGATACAATATATTGATAGATATAGTTTTATAAGTAGTCTTTTACTACAATATCGCCAGTGGCATATTGTTGTTTTTAGATTTTTTATAAGATACTTTTTTGTAATTCTTAATTTGAAAATTTTATTTATTCGAATACATTTTAATTCACAAAATTTTTAAATTTTATCTTCCGATTAATTATTTGAGATGTGAAACTTTCAATTAAGTTAATTTATGAATCAAAATCTATATGGTTGAACGAAGTATATAGGGGATTTTTTATTTCTTATCACTTTTAATGATTGAATTTTTTCTATTTTAAATTACATTTTTTATAATTAAATTGCTCTAAATCCACAAAACACTTTTTTTTTGTTTGATTGTGTATTTTTCTAACGTTTTTATTTTATTAATCTCTTTTATTTGTTTTTATCACTTACTCGTAAGATCGACCATCCCAAATATACTATAATTAACCGTTTTATTTTCTATGTAACCACTAGATCATCCTAATTGGTCATTCTCATTTACCTGGTGGGAGTCACAATAACATCACAATAAAATAATTTTGGCCCTTGGATGAGATTCGCCTAAATCTAATGGTTGACGTTGATCTCTAAAGTTAAAACAATCGTTTTCTGGGAAAGAATAAAAAATTATGCGCGCATTGTAAGGAATTAAAAACGGACAAATTCATAGAAACTTGTTAAATTAAAATTGGCAATGTAATTTGAAAAACTGTATAACAATGTAACACGTATCTTCGATTTGGTCACGTTCCAACTTCTACTACTGTGTTACAGCTGCAAGTATGATTGACCACTGTTGAAGGTGAAACTAACAATCAAGTTGGATTAAGAGCTAATGGTCAATTTGGACTCGATTATTATATATTTGAAATCAGAATTGTCTAAGTTTATGCTAAAAGAAATACAAACTATATTTAATGATACATTAAGTCGGAGGGATGAAAAATAGAAAGGTGGGAGAAATTAAAAGGGATGATGGAGATTTTTCTTTAAGTTACTTAGTTGAAAAATAAAAAAAAAAGGGAAAAAATGTGAAAATTATGAGAATAACCCATTTAGTGTTATATTAATTAGATCTTTGCTTGCTCAAATCTTTACCTTGAAATCAGTTTTTATTTGTGTCATAAAAAAGTAAAAATTCTAAAATCATTATAAATGAGATAAAATTCTAAACATATACTCTTTCTTAAGCATTCCTTAAAATACCAAAAAAACAGTTTACTCTATTATTTTATGCAATTATACCCGTAAATAGTTAGGAAAATGAGACATGATTAAGATAAGGATCGTTAATTTACATACTGCATTTTTGTCAAAATTTTTCTTCCTCTTTTATTTCCTAAGTTAGAAGGATTAGAAATTAAAAAAAAAAATTATGGAATACAATTTTCTTTCCAATTTCCTCCAAATAACCTAAAGATGCCCTTTTTCTCTAAAACCCATCCTCTAATTTCCGTTCTCTCCCTACCCTATCTTACATAGACATAAAGCTTTGTCTACATAGGAAAATCATATATTTGAAATCATTTGCATAAGTTTTCCACATTAAAGTAATTAGTTAATTACCAAAAAATAAAAACAATAGATAGACACTATTTCAAGCTCTAAGAAAGATCAGGCTAAACCTTACTAAAATTCCACATCTGGGACATTGCTACCATAAAACAGACCAAAATGCCAAGTAGCTATTCATACGTAAGGAATTTGCAAGAAGTACATAGAATACCACTTGCCCTCCTTGTTAACAACAGAGAAGGGCATTTTCAAAGACAGTAAATATAGATAAGATAGGATTGTATACTTAAACGACATATACCACAAACAGCCAGGAACAATACTCGACCAAGAACTCGAGACATGATAAAAACGGCTATGCGAAGCATATGGAGAATTCAAGTCCCCCGATTCAATTTTTCATGGCAATGAAGAGGCCCCACTTTTGCTCCCCAGAGGTGCTCCTAAATAGCTTTGCTTTCCATCCACCAACTATTTCATTATAGTCTTCCTGCGATTCAAATAACCCGAAATGGAGTGAAGAATGAATATAAAGACAACAACTACTTGGATGTAACAAGAGTGATAACTGGTTACAAGTTTAGTCTAACGGTAAATCCTCACAAAAGCCTCTTATACTGAGAACTAGAGTCACCCAGCGGTCAACAAATACAATAAAGAGTGATAAATGAGAAATTCGTATAAGTTGTGCCCGAGTACCATTTTTGTTGCGATAACTGTACTGCCTAGCGTACCTAAACTATTGAAAAATGTATACCATAATTAAAAAGAACGAAAAATGGAAGGGAGAAAGCATACTTCGGAGAAGTCAGCAATGAATTCATCCTTTTCTTTCTCAACAACACCCAATTCCCGTTGCAGAACTTTTATGAACTGCAATGAGAACGAGCATTAACCATGATGGAAGATCGGGAGCTAAACAAATTTTATCCAAAACACACAAAAATTAGAATTCAAACCTGGTCGGTGCGATCTTCTGCAATGACATCCTCAAAACCAGCATCCCTAAGCATCTGATATTATTACAATAAAATCATGTTATTACAAAACCCAAAAAAAAAAATAAATAAATAAAGACTCATATATAAATTAGTGAAAATCTATAAGACTCAAATTAACCTGCCCATATGCCTCCACATCATGGAGATCATATCCTCTTTGGTTAATATACTTGGCAAACTCCAAAGACGGAGTTCCAGAACTCTGACAGTAGTCACTGATGAGAACCTTCCCCCCTGGCTTCAACCACTTATAGAATGATCTGAACAACGCTGGTTTGTCCTGCGGTTGTTCAAATGTCATGAAAAGTACTAGAACAAGAAGAGCAAGCTAAAGAGTTAATGAATAGCCCAACACTGAAATAAGGATCGAGGAGAAGATTGCATTACTTGAATGTGTAATATGGTGTCCCGGCTGTAAATGACATCGAACGAGTTCTCAGGATATTCTTTTTTGGTGCAATCAGCAACTTCAAACTCAACAGAGCACTTAAGTCCAATTGCACGTTCCAGTGCAAGAGAAATCATATTTATAGACAGGTCAATGCCAACAACCTCTACATCGAAATTCTCTGCCATATAGAAGTCCCCTCCTCCAATCCCACACCCAACGTCTAAAACTTTCTGGCCAGTTTTAAGTTCCAACTTCTCTACAAATTCCTTTGTTGTCTCTGCACAAGAAACCCAAATATTCTCATACAACCTTTCCATGGAGGCGGGGACGAGAACACGAAGCATAATGCAGTCATGTTACTACTCAAGTAATATTACGGTATCGAAACCAAATTTACCTTAGATGGTGTTATTTCCTATTATCCTACTTTTTTAAGCTAATAAAAACTGTACACAACACATTTTGGGTTTCTCAATATCGTACGTGCCTTTGAATTTCAATTTATTATAATATCAATACTCTCTAGATTAATTACTAGTTTTAAATGATGACTTTGCTTTTCAAAGATCATCATTACCATGTTTATCAACATGATGACTATGTATACCTTACAACAAGTAAAGTCGTCATTTAAGTGGCTAAAATTAGCATTATTTGACCAAGTAAAGGTATAAACTTGTTATTAGAACTCGATAAGCTTTAAAATATAAGGTGTGAAATAGCAAAAAGGCATTCTTTTACCTTTTTCATGCATTTCTGTTAGACTTTTTATCAAAAAATTGGTGGGCAGTAAAAAAAAAGATATAATTACCAAGCCCTCCCGTGCTGACATAACCTGGTCCAAAGACACGTTCATAACGTAAGATGCCACTGCACTTGTACTGAACATTGTCCAAGAATTTCTGAAATCTTCTGTCGTCCTGTGAACTAACTTTTGCCCATAGCCAGCAAATCTGCAATAATTATACACACACGTATATACAAATGTATATACACTCCTATCAATTAGGCATGTATGTTGTATTTATTCCAAGGATTGGTATTCAAGAATCAAAACCCAGGCAAAGTCTAGGAAATTTTGGTATACCTGATTTTGGTTCCTTTTGTTTCGCACATAAGCTCCGATACATTTGCAGCTAACAAGAGAAAGTTCGTAGCAATTTCCAGATTCATCAGACGTATGACATTCTTTGAAGACCTAAAGAACGCAGTGGTACAATTATAATGAGAAAATATGTATCATAAGTGTTAAAATGTGTGTTCTTTTTTTTTTTTTTTTTTTTTCTAATGGAAGTATTGTACGTTTGCATTGTATGTATATGTTTTCTTTAATGTTATTGTATAAATATATATAATTTTGTTTTTTGTCCAATAAGTTTTGTTTTTGTTTTTGTTTTTCCTTATTTATGTGATATTTCATATTATCTTTTGATATTCTTGTTTGATGTTTAATATATAGCTTTTTATTTTTTTTACACTAAAATTTCATATATAGTACTTAGTAGTTACAGCGTTTACAACTCCTTATTTTAATATAACTGTATTTTTTAATCTTTTTTTTCCCTCCTAGAAAATATGATATACAATAATAATTTCACACCTAAATATCAAAAGATATAAAATTTGAATCCCTTTATCCACAAGTTAAAAAAAAATGATATAATACATAATTGTAAACATAATCTAGAAGAATTTTAAGTTAGATTTTATTAAAAGGTGAGAAGTTCAAATTCCCCACCTCAACAACTTTTTTTTTATTAGAAAAGAGGATGACATAATAACAATACAAAATGCCAAAAAAAAAATAAAAGTGATTCATGTAACAAATGTGATTCATATGCTTTATCACACATCAATTGACAATAAAAGAACTAGAAATAAGTAAAGGTGATTCATATCCTAATGATATTAGAAGATGTAGGATAAGAACAATACATAATGCGATCCAAAATTTGTATTTTCAAACCTTAGTGACTCCACAGTACAAAGATACTGAATTGAAATGAATAACACCAAAGTACACATAATGTGGGAGGCATATTTAAAATAAATAATTACATTGAACAATAAATGATGCATTCTAAAATATGTAACAACTTTGAAGTCATATAATAATACGTTAATATTGAGTAATAAATAATGCATTCTAAAAAATGTAACAAAAATTGAACTCATATAATAACACGTTAATAATATAGGTTTTTGATCTGAGGGTGTCTTTTCTCTTATGTGTAAGAGTACTATTAGTTAGATATCATATTAACTAAAGATATGATCTTAGAGCAAAAGGAAAAAAAAATTTGAGAGATGATCACAACCCCTCGTACAAAACTGTTTCTAAACATGTTATATTTCACTTTCTTTGTCCTTAGTAATTGCTTAATTCAAAATGGAAAAACATAGGGCAATTAAAGATAATATATATATACATATTTTTAGCCTTATTAAGATAATATTTTAATAGCAAACCTTTAATGAAATTTGTGTAGTTTTAACACGAGCACATGAAAAGGCAAACCTTGGTATAAAATCTAGGTTCCCTGTAATGGGTTGGATTGTATTTCCGCTTAGAGTCTCCGGATTGGTGGAAACAAGATTCTCTGAAAAAAATGAACCCACCAACTTTCAACCATTTCACCATCCTTTCTGCCAAATTCTCCACCTGTTATCCATGGAAATTCATGAAATACCTCTAAACAATAGGAATATTATATATAACCCCAACAAATTTGATTAATTATAATCTTTAATACCAGCTAAATGGAATATGCAATGTGACCATGTTTTTATCCAAAATCTATTCCAAAATTAATGTGTATGTGAATCATAATTTTTAAAAATACTAAAAGAAAAACAAAAAAGTGTTACACTTTTCCGGAAAAATTCTCAAGATATCTCTAGTAAGTTGAAAAAAAAAAAAAAAGCCCATTAATGTGAGATTTAGAGAAATAGCCCCAACTTAAAAAACTCTACTCATTTTTGTCTTCTTTGAAAAATCAACAAAAAAAAAAAAAAATTTAACTAAAGTTAGAAAAATCAAACAACTTCAATTCAAAAACTTTAACTCCAACCTTGCACCAAAAATATGCTAAAAATTTCAACAAAAAGAAAGATTGGAGACGGAAATCATCATTTTATCTAGATTGCAAATGGACTAACGTGGTCCCTGTAATCCAATGGAAGCCTCATTTCAGCACTAGTGTACTACCGTTGGGCCTATGATCTCTGAATTTCTCATGTGTAAAAAATCAGACAGAGTGATGATTCACCAAAAAAAAAAAAAAAATTGGAGTGATGAATAGAGGGAAAGGACAATTATTTTGCTGAGAATTATTATTATTTGAATAAAAGAAATTAATTCATTACCAGAAAAAGAAGATGATAAAAACACACTCATAATAGGCGCAATTGATTTTTCATCTTTAAGAAACAAGTTTTTATTTTTTTTGTGTCCAATTTTTTCTTGTGTATTTTTGATATAAATTAAATTCTGCTTTATTCGTTTGACATGCTCATTATTAGAGCATAAAATTTTTTTCACTTTAGAAAAATAGCCATTCTAAATTTTCATATTTAAATATAAAAAAATTTTCGCTTTTAAATATAAAATTTTTTTTATCTAACCTAATAACTTTTTACTTTTAAACATAATTTTTCATATTAAAAATAAAAATTTTAATTTTCTAAAAATATAAGCACCATATTCAAATGAAAATAGAGGACTAGTAAAAGATAAAAATAAAATAAAAATAAAAACAATAACCTCTTTATCCGATAAATACATGAGGAGCCAATTAGAGAAAATCAAATCCACCGATCCTTGATAAATATTCAGCTCCGGGGATGTCACATCAGCGCACATAAACTTGACATTCTTGCAGTGTCCATTGATCTTTTCATTCTTTAAAAAAGAAAAAAAAAAAGAAAAAAAGAAAAATCCTAAATAAATTAATAATAAAATAAGGCCACACACATTTGGAAAATACTATAATAATAGGAAAAAAAATAAATTAAGTAAATGAAAATCGGAGACCACAAAACAAATGCAGAATACCTGATGAATCTCTCCATTCATGTCATGCAAAGTTTATGGTGTACCTGCTTAATAACACTCTCGATGAAGTCCAAGGCAAGAACTTGGCCAGCCTTCTGCGCCAACTCTCTTGTAAACCGACCTATTCCAGCTCCAAGCTCCACAACTGATTTCCCCTCGTACGGTGGAAGCGCAGAAAGTACCTGTATTTTCAACCAAAATAATAATAATAATAATAATAATAATAATAATAATAAAACGACAATTCATATATTTCGGACGAAATTTAGCGTTGAGTTTTTAACTTTTTTTTTTTTTTTTTTTTTTTGTTTTTCAACGTAAGAACCATGACAAAATTTCTAACTTTCCTTTAGTTTCAACCAACCAGGCCTAAATTTCTAAAAGAAATATAAAACAAAGTTTATGATATATATATATATAACACGATATTATATATGCCTCAGGTCGCTCTTCTTTGTCAAGATCAGAGGCTTTGGAGTCGAGCATCATGGACTCTAGAGTCAAGTTCGCAGAGTGTTGGGTCCAGTAAGTCTTCTGTATTTCCCGCTCTTCTCCCCCTACACCTACATGATTTTGTTTTCTTCATTTTCATAACTAAAACTTCAAACAAATTAGGAAAGAATGACGGAAAATCAAATCACAAAAACACAAAAAGTACCATTAGCATGAGCAGGAGTTGCAGCCATTTTTGTCAAAACAAAAAACAGAACTGTTTGATTCGTTAGGATTTCTAATTAAGAAAATGGGGCAATTTCCCAGAGAAAAAAATTTTTTTAAGTAGTGTTTTAAGCACTCTCAATTGCAACACGAGATCCAGAAAAGCTTCTTGATCTTTTGTTGTAGCCTTCACCCTTCTCCCGCATATACAGCACTCAACCAAAATATGTTTGGTTAGGTTTGAATTGCGTGAGTGAGGAGTGTGGGTGTGTTTGTGGCATCCAATAAAGTTGTAGTTATAGACGTATCGCCTCGTCTTCTTCTTTAATGTAATAAATGCTAGTTATAGTTTGGTCAAATTATTTGTTTGCATTCTGACTTTTTAACAAGTTATAGTTTGGTCTAAAAAAAATTAATTAAAAACTTTTTAAACTCTAAAAAAAATATATAAAATGATCATTTTAATTATAAATATTAAAAATTTAATAGAACAAATCATATAATATAATTATATAGATTTAGTTTACGGAAGACTTATGAATTGGTTTAAAATATTTATATAGAAATATTTATATTAAAAACATATACATTATCCTTTTGAATAGATATTTAGGTATTAATATTTAAAAAATATTATTGGAATGAAAATATTTAGGTTTATATTTAGTTAGTTAACGAGAAATTTAAATTATTAGAGTTAAAAGTATAAAATTTTGAAATATATTAAAAAATTAATATGAAATTATTTATTTTAAAATTTTATATAATTAAAAAAATTTCATTTGAATATGTATATGTAAAATTGTAAGCTTTTAATATCTATTTGGTTTACCATTTTAATTTGAAAATTAAATTAAATTGGTCATTTAATTTTAATTTAGTTTAATTTGATATTGTCTATTATAATAATTTTTTATTTTTACTTTCATTATTTTAACATAATTTCTAAGTAAAGTTCAAACTAAAATAAACTGTAATAACATAATCAACTTAACTTAGGATTAGTTTGGGGGGTGTTCTCCAGACCTCAAAAATCAAATTTTTTTCAAAATTTCAACACTTTTTACTATTTATATCTCTAAAGCGCTACAGTAAACTCCAAATTTTAAAAGTTCATAACTTTGTGTATATAAGTCCAAATGAGATAAATTTTTTTAAATTGCATAGAATTTCGAAAGAAATAAAATAATATCTATATTGATAATTTTTTTTCTAAAAAAATTTTTAAAATTTTTTATTTTTTCACGCCAAACAGTTTTTTCTCAAAAACACATTTTTCAAAACAACTTTTTTTCAATCCAAAAATAATGTCTCCACCCCCCTCCCCCAAACACCTTTTTAATTTTTAAATTAAAACAATAAATCAAACAGATTATTTTTAAATTACAAAATTATAATAATAAATAAAAATAATGAATCTAAGTTTATTTAAAAAAATTAAAGATTAAAAATTAAACTATTTTAACGAAACATTTTAAATACGAAAAATATATATATAAATTAATCGAGATGAAATAATTTTCTATTTATAAAAATGAATAAATGGGGGCTTAAATTTTTATTCATTTTGCCCATATTATAAATCATGTATTACATGTGTGATATTTTAAATTTTTAGCTGTAAATTTTTTGTTTTGGCTCTCGCCTTCTTCCAGGCGTACGTCTTCTTTCTGACGCCGAAACACCTGGGAAAGCTGCGAAACGCCGAAGGCTGCAATTTCTCCCGCTATTATTCGACGAATCTTTGTGACATGCATCAATCAATAAATTTTTTATTGTCTAGCAAAAAAAATTTGATTGGAGTCAAACAATAATTTTTTCTTTGTCGGCTGTGAACTGAATCGCTTGGTCGGGCCCCCTTTTGGTATCCGCCACAAGGTTCAATGACGGCCAAGTCGGAATTTTTAATTTTTAATTTTTATTCTTCCTTTTAAGCTTGCAAATTGAAAATTACACCTTTTATATTTTTTAATTATTATTCATAAATACCATTAGGGTTACTCTAATTTTTTTTTAATTTTAAGAATTCTTACTTTTTCTATTAAATTTTAATATTTTGTTTGAAAGAGGTGTTTAAGCGTAAAATTTTTTTTGAATTTGGATGAAAACTTCAACTGATTAAAATCAAACTCTTTCACAATTTTGTACCTAAGTATAAAAAAATTTTCTTAGAAAATAATATTATTTCTAGAAATGAAAATAAATTTACTCATCTACACACTTTTTTACTTTTAAATAGAAAAAATTTGTTATATCAAACAAGACTTTTTTCCTTTATAAAAATAAACACTCTGTTCAAACAGATTATAAGGCCTCGTTTGGTGAATGCATTGCAGTTGCATTGCGGCCTCGTTTGGTGAATGCATTGCAGTTGCATTGCATTTGAATGTAATGCATTGAATACAATTTATATTTGGAGTAAAAGTATTAGCATTGCATTTGAATACAATGTGTGTTTGGATGAAAAGTATTTGAATTATATTTTAATAAAAAATATGTTATGTGATGGGTAAAAGTAGAGAAAAAAAAGCAGAGAGAGAATATATGATGTAATTAATAAAAGTAATAAAAAAAGTGAAATAATAAATAGTGATTGTGTTGGATTTAAAATATGATAGGACTAGTATTTGAATGAAATACTTTTGTATTTAGGAAAAAATTGCATTGTATTTAAATACAATACAAAAAAAAAAAAAGACTTGTACCAAACGGCCTATAAGTAAATCATCACTTTACCTTTTTATCAGAATTTTAATTAAAAATAGACTAAAAAGAATAAGAGAATTAGTTTCACTAAATCTATTACATTAAGATCTATATTAAAAACAAAAGGAAAAAGACTATTGCTTTGTATAGATGACATGTCCAAGTTAGGATATGGCCCTAAAATAGATCAAAATGTCGTTAAATTAAAAATTGATTGTCTCTGTTTCCGTATTGAACATAAAAAATTTTTCATATCTGAAAATATTTTTTTTTCTCCTCTTGAGTCTATTTTAATAGGATGTGGTCCAAAATTGAAATAATTTTCTTTTTTCCATTCATTTTTTTCGTTTCATTTTTGGAATCGGTTTAATTTTATCAAATAACTTTTTTGTTTTAAAAATATAAATCTTTTACTTATCTAAACCCTTTTATTTTTTGACTAAAAAAACTTTCTAGTATCAAACATAATATTTTTTTTCCTTTATAAAAATAAACACCTAATCCAAATAGAGGGTATACGCCTACACTGAACTTACTTTTTTCTATTTGTTTTAAATTAAAATTATAATAAAATAAGTAAAGTTAACATAAAGCGTGAGTTTTTTCAAGTTCTGTACTTAAAACGAGAATTATCTTAAAATTTAGTGAGTATAAATGAGAATAGTTCATCCCTTCTTTCTTTGTCTTCTTATCCTTCTTTGTTTTTGTTTTTTTCTTTTTGTTTTTGTTTTTGTCTTTTTAAAAAAGAAAGCAAAAGATGGCACCACTACAACAATTCTACAATTTTGTAGCAATCGCTGATTGTGGGGGACCAAAATCCCTTTTATACAAAACTAGTGTCATTTTGATCGAGTTTAGATAATATCTAATGTCATATTTTGATACTGAATTTAGAAGATTGGAAAACGCAATATTATCGCGTTGACAGCTATGGGATCAAAAGAGACTTACAATGAAAGCTATACAGATTCCGTTTGATTTCTATGGGTCCTTTTGAATTTTGTTCCACATTTTTTAGCTCCAAAAATGTAGAATAAAATTCACAAGCTTTGGCCAAAAAGATCATTTATGAATATGAATTTCGTATACTTCTGTTTTGTTCCTTTTAATGTCCTTCAATTATTAAATAATATATTTTAATTGATATAACATTTTATTAATATAACATAATAATGATACATTAGGAAAAAAAAATGTGATTAGCCATTGTTGACGTCGAAATTCGACCTCAACACCACATGCGGCAGTGCACCGTGATCTTCTGCCTAGTAAGCCTCGACACCGTGTGTGAGGGTGCACGGTGATCTTCCGTTCGGCAAGCCCCAATACCATGTGAGGTAGAGCACGGTGGTCTTCTGCCTGCCAGGCCTGTAAAGGTGAAGAGCAATGCTACAAGCCTTGTGTGGTAGAGCACGATAGCCTTCTGCCCGACAGGCCTACAAAAGTGAAGAGCAAAGTTGCAGACCTTGTGCAGTAAAGCAAGGTGGTCTTTTGCTTGGCAGGGCTGCAAAGGTGAAGAGCAGAGTTGCAGGCCTCGCGCTGTAGTGCATGGTGGTCTTCTGCTCGGCAGGCCTGCAAAGCTGAAGGGCAGAGCTGTGGGCCTCGTCTTGCGAAGCACGATGGTTTTCTGCCCAGTTGGCCTACAAAGGTAAAAGGCAGGGCTGCAAATCTCGTGCTGCAAAACACGGTTGACTTCTGCTCAGCAGGGCAGCAAAGGTAAGGAATAGGATTGCAAACCTTGTGCTACGGAGCACGATGGACTTCTACCCGGCTGACCTACAAAGGTGCGAATCTCGTGTTGCAGGGCATTGTTGACTTCTACCCAGCAGGCCTGCAAAGGTGAGGAGTGGGGCTTCAAAGCAAGGTTGATTTCTGCCCTGCAGACCTGTAAAGGTGCAGACCTCGTGTTGCGGAGCACGATTGACTTCTGCCTAGCAGTCTTGCAAAGATAAAAAGAAGAGCTACGGAGTAAGGGGACACTGGTATGGTGTCTACCAAAGGCACTCCGACACTCAAGTCAGTAGGGAATAGAGAGGCTTGGAGTAGGGCAGAATATTGTTTAGGCAAGGAAATTACCATGCCTTTGACTTTAGTGAGTTTTGTATTTATAGGATATTGATTAGAGCGGGTTCCGGTTAGGTCTTGCCTAGCAGGGTCGGGTTATCCCACTGGGGCCGTTGACCCAGGAGTTTGATGTTTTGTTATGGCTTTGCCACGTGTCCCAAAGATGAAGTGTCTCAGGTTAGAGCTAAAAATTCAGGGCACTGTTTCAAGGGAGGTGAACCAGGTGTCATGTATTCCGCATTAAGGCTGTCATCGGGCTATTGATGAGTAACAACTATGGTTCCTAATTTCATCATAGCAGACCTACTATGTTCCTGACATATGTTTAAGAGGAGTAGGAGACCTGAGGAGCAACGGTGCTCCTCACTTGTTAGTCAGGGGTTTACCTTTAAATCATCACCTAGGAAAGATTTGTACACATTATCATCGATTTGTTAGAGAACTTAAAAAAGACCGTCCCTTCTAGGAATTCGTTTAGAACGTCTTTGTGTTGAAATTCATTTCTTTCTTAAGTGTAGCCAAACCCAATCTCCAGGATAAAAAAACTAATTTGTGACACCTTTTATTGACTTGACTTTGAAACTCTTTAGTCTCCTTAAGATTACACCTATAGACTTGTAGGTTTGGATTAGACACTCTGAGCATAAAATCAATTCGATGTTCGATTTCTCAAATAGGTGGTAATCTGTGTGGTGTGTCCTTGGAGAAGACATCCTCGTATCCTTGCAAAAGAGAAACAATAACAGTAGGCAAAGCTCGGTCTTGTTGTTTAATGTTTAAAATGCTTTTTGTACAAAAGTACAATCATTGATTGGTTTGAAGACAACGTTTTTTTGATTTCACTAGTTCTTACATAAAAATTCTTTTATTTTCACTCTGATTTTCTCTTCTTGGCCGTAACATTCTTCTTTTTTGTACTGACTTTTCTCGGCCTCTCTCTCCTTTGCACTATATTTCTATTGTTCACTCTCTTTTTATAACCTCACTAAATCTTCATAGACTTGTCTTGGAGTTAACGGTATAAGAGTGATTGGTTGGTTGTTGAGCACAAACGAGTATTTGTTCGTGAAGCCATCATGTTTGGCATATTGAGCAAACTGCCATGGCCAGCCTAACAATAAGTGTTCTGCCTACATCAGTACTGCTTCACACAATAACTCATCCACATACTTTTCGATTCAGAAAGTATATCGAGATTCTTATTTCACATTAAACAATTGGTTGAGGTCAAATATACAAGAATTCTTGTTTTTGCTGAAGTAATAGGTCAAGATCCTTCTTCTAAAAATCTAATTTTAGAACGTTCTTGGGTTCTTAATCTTAACAGGTCTCGTTATTCTTGGGGAGGTTTGTATTAAAACTAGCATTTGCTTATTCATCCTCATCTCACCGCTTTCATTTAACCACTATAATTTATATGGCTATGGATGCTTGATTGTTGGCAGCCCTAGTTTCTCTACTAAATTGGTTTTAGCAACGTTAGTACAACTCCCACCATCAATATTCATACTACATACCTTGTTTTGAATGTGGCACCTTGTATGAAAGATGTTTTCTTACTGTACCTCACCTTCATCCTTTACTTGCACACTTAGAGCCCTTCTTGCCACTAGCAACTTGCCATTAACTGCGTCCTTCCCATTATTAATGTCCTCTAGTGGTGGGATAGAGTCATTGTCTGATTCTTTATTAGTTTCGATTTCTCTATTTTCCCTTATCACCATGACTCTCTTATTCAGACATTGGCTTGCTATGTGACCCCTGTCTTGACATTTAAAACATTTAATATCGTGATTCTTATTGGTGGAAGAATCAAATTTACCTTAATTTCCATGGCTGCACATTTCTTGCTTTAGCTTGGTTTTAGGTAAGGATGAATAAAAAATCCAATCACCTAACAAACCCACCCAATCTACCCAATCTGATCTTAATTGGGTTGGTTGATTTGCTATATTTAATTAATTGGGTGGGTAAAAAGAATTTTCAACCCACCCAATAAAGATTGGGTGGGTTGAAAAAATTTCAAAAACCCACCCAACCCACCTAATATTCACTCACTTACTCACTATTTTTCCTTTTTTGCTAAATGATGTTCACCCCTAAGTATTGTTTAGATTATTTAAATATATAAAATACATTAATTGATATTCAGTATGGATGTAATTTTTGGTAATTTAAAAAATACCACTAATTACTTTAGTATTAGTGTATCTTTTGATGATTCTTATAACTTATATTTATTTTATATTTGACTATTAATGAGATTATATTAGAAATTTTTTTATTTGTGTAAAATCTATGATAGAATTTATTTTAAAAACTATGTCATGAGTTTAATTTTTTTTCCTATTAAATTTTTCATTTGTTGTTGGATGTTTAGTATCATTGATTATTTTTATTAATAAAATACATAACCCACCCAACCTACCCAATCCAACCCGATATTAATTGGGTGGGTTGATTTTTTATATTAGGTTGATTGGGTGGGTAAAAAAAATTGTCAACCCACCCAATTTTTGAAAATTCACAAAAACCCACCCAACCCACCTAATGTTCACCCCTAGTTTTAAGCTTAGGGGCTAGGCTTTTCTTACTTCTTTGTGTAACTCAATTTCCAATATGACGACTTTAAGTTGTAGCTTAGCCATGTGGTTTCTCCCTTTTTAAGCTACTACTCGATTTTTATTACCTTATGCACTATATCTTCTAACTACAAATAATGGTATAATTCCACAAAATGAGTAATCTCACGGTTTGAACTAACCAGAAACCTAGCCATTATAGCTTCTCGGTCTTCATCTATGTTAGCTTGGATTTATGGTAATCCTTTACACTTTAGCTTCCTTGTGTAAAACTTTGTAACTTTTTATACAATTCTTGGTAATAGTGACTTGGAACAAACCATTTTCTCATCACTGTTTTCATATCATCCCACGTCTTTATTAGACATTCTCTATTCTGCTTTCTGTTTGAAACTAACTGATCTCATCAAACAATAACATAATTAGTACATTCAATTGTGCCTAGTTTCACTTTCTTAATTCAGAATAGTGTGGCAGTCAAACATCAATTCCATCTTCTTCTCCCATTAAAAGTAAGTTTAGGATCGGTTTTGCCTTGAAACAATGGAATCTTCATCTTAATACTACCTAAGTTATTATCTTCATGATTCCTCCTATTGCTAACAATTGAATCCTTATCATCTTCCTCAATAAAACCATTCCCATAATACTGATCATCTTCAACTCTAACTTCCCAGGTTGAACTCTCTCTCCTATGCACATTAGGAGCATTTTATGGCTACTCCACACGTGTATTCTCTAGCCTAACCAACCGATCATAAACATGTTCCAATTCTACTCTTATTATTCACCTAAGTTCTCCCACCAAAGCCTCCATATACAACTTCGAATCGATTGTTTCTAGGACACTGTCTGACATAATTTCTGCAAAACAAGGTTAGAAAAAGAAGAGAAAAAAAAAAGAAAAGAAAAGACTTCACAAAACTCCCTCACATGTTTCACTTAAAATTATGATTCACTCAACTCTCATGTTTCACACGAAATAATTTAGCTTTTACCTTCTATTAATCTCACCACTCTTATCTATTTCCACTCGTAGTAGTTCTTTTTCAGTTCTTATCAAACAAATCAAATAAATCAAAATTCTCACAATAGCTCTTACAAGAACTTACCAAAGTATTCAAAGACTAAAACAATGGCTCGCAGCTTTTGGTTTTAGAGACAAAAAATCAGAAAAAAAAAACTTGCAACTATAATTTAGTAGAATCTTGGTTTTCTTTAAAGAACAGCTAACATTTCCTGAATCTGATCTTTTTCTTTTTTTTTTAATTCGGATTTTCATTTTTTTTTAAACTTGGATTTTTTTTTGATAATTCAGATTTTTTTAATAATTCAGAATCATTTTTTTTATTTAGAATTTTTTTGGTTTTTTTTATTTTTTTCCTTTTTTTTTTTCTGAATATCTAGATCTGAACTTAATAAAAAAAAAGAAAAAGATAAAACCAAACAAAACAATGAAAAAAAATTCAACCATAAGAAAAGAATAAAAGCATTCAGCTAAGATTTGTGTTTTGGACCGAAATTAAGCAAACCAAGACTAGAAAAAAAAAAAAAAAAACTCTATTTAAGATGTAAATAATTTAAGGATAGGTAAACCTGAGTTTAGAACTAAGTTCTGATACCAAATGATACAAACCCCGTTAAAAACTGACGAAATTAGTAATTCAAGAAAATCTCTAAAATCATTCAACAATTAGGTTCGAATGGAATGACCACAACCTAGTACCTATAAAAAAATAAGAATCTTAGTATAGTGAAAATATCACAATCAGTTATGGAAAAATTAACTGATAAGTCAAACTTGAACGCCACAAGAAATCTTGATAAGTTCGAAAAGTTCTTAAAGAACGAAAAAGAATCACTCTCACTTTTTTAAAGAAACATATATTTCTATCTTTTATTAATATGAAACACGCCTATAAATATACTAAAAGTTACAATCCAAAATTCAAAGATTAAAATATTCCAAAAATTAAAATTTAAAACTCTTAAATTTTGAAAAACCTAAATCTAACATTTAAAATTTAAACTTAAAAAATCCCCTACTATTATTCATGTTTATCCATCCCTAAAGAAAAGGACTTATTTAAAATTCAAATCCTTTTTAGAATAGCCCATGCCAATCACCATTAAAGACAAGCTATTTAAAATTTAAAAGCCTCCCCTAAAGATCGACACACTAATTAGTTAGGAGACTTATTTGAATTTCAAATAAAAGAAATCAAATCTACCTAATCTAATTTAAACACCTAAATCTAATTTGACACTATTCACAGGTACTGTATGGTACTGTTCACGTGTAACTAAACGTGGTCATGCATTCCATGTATACGTCCATGCATACGTGTGCTTGTTATTGATCCTCTTCCATAGTTACTTTAATAACTTGGACCAATCTTAACTCATCATTAGTAGTGAACATGTATTTTTTGAGCTTGTTATTTCTCCCAAATTAATCTATTAAGTGCTTCATTAAACCATTTAGCTCAAGATCTCTTAACTGGCCCTTCTGGACCTTGAAGCGGATTTTTGTTCCATTTGTTAACCCTAGCCATGTTCTCATCATTAAGTAAAAATTTTAAAATCTCATAATAGTTTACATAATAATAAAAGTATACAAGATCTATAATTAAATGTAAACATTTTTAATATATCTAAAATTCAATATCAAAATGAACTCATTGGAGGTTCAAAAGCATAAGTTTGCAAACCATCCTGATTTAAGCAATATTTTTCCCAATAAATAATGCTTGAACAATTCTGAAAGTATATATTAAGATACCACATATATGGTGATTGATCTTCTCCCACTAAAACTCCATAAATTGGGTAGTTTGGATTTACCTAAAAAGATGGATATTGATATGTCATTTGGCATTTGGGGAAAAGAATAATAAAAAATATTATACCTAGCATAATCACTTTGATTAGGGAGAACATTCCTACTTAAACTTACTTGAGGATTAAAAAAAAAAAGAGGATCATTACCTTGTAGTTTTATTATTGCCTAGAAATTATCAATTACCAAAAGAAAATAATTCATGTGAAGAGGAAAAAAAATTCCTTTAATTTCTTTTTAAATCTTTTTCATTTATATTTTTGTATACATGGATATAGTAGATATCTAACAAATATCTATATGTATCTGGATACTCTGGTAAAGTTATAAAGGAAGATAATAGATATTGATATATTATAAAATTTTTTTGGAAATTATTGATATCAGACGAATGATCTGGTAAGAAATATCTTTACCTCTTAAATCTATATTGAGGGCTCCTATTGCGAATAATTTCGAGGGAGATATTGACTATTTAGCAGCATAAACTATTGTTAGCCAACTTTTTAGTAGTATAAACTTTTAGGATGGATTGATGAACTAACATAAATATCAAAGTAAGAGGTATTGAGTTTAAAACTCTACAATTACACTTTTCATAATCCCTTTAAATATTATTATCACATGTTGCATCTTTTATATATTTTAGGCTTCTTAATTTTTTTTTATATTGGACTCTCAAATTATTATTTGTATGCTGTTTGCCCATTATCCTATCTGTATGTGAAATAGATTATTAGAATATAAAACTATTATTAATTCACATCCTAAAAACTTAAATTTTGATATAGGTTGAAAAACTAACTCTCTTTGCCATTACTGCACCCAAATCTACCCTATCACTACCATTCAGTATCTTTCTTTCATTACCTCTAGTATAGTAGTGGTGATAAGATTTGAAAGTTTAATATATATATATTTGTTAAGATGATAATTATGTTAATTGTGGTGAGTTGTAAGTATAATGTTTGATAAGTATGATGAATCTAGCCAAAAGTAAACTCTTATGTCGCTCCTCCCCATTGAGTATCATAACTTTGACACTGCCTGCTTATGATGAGTAAGATGAATGTTGATGGTGTGCTTAGTGAACACGCGTTTGGACTCTGGAGCACCTAGGCCAATTGGTCAGTGCATAGAGCCAAGGAGTCTGACAACCCTCTAGATGAAGAAAAGCATTGTTTAGTCGGTCGACGTACTAGCCATCGAGCAAAATAGCACACTTCTAAAATAGCTAAAATCAAACCCGACTAGGCCTGTCACCCCGACCACACTAAGCAGCTTTGCGCATGAGAAAGTTGTGTGTTGAGTAGTGATGAAATGAACACATGGATGTGAGACCAATCGACCAGATTTATACACTTGGTTGTGGCCCTGAGGTCATAATACTGCTGCATTGAGTCACACCGACTAGGAGAGATCAGGTCTGACCTTAGCTTATCTCTAACCTTCACTTAAATTCACCATCTTATGTGGCACCCACACTTCTCCATTAACCTGTACTACTTAACAGTTATACCTGGGCTAGTGCCCACATTCTCTCTGTCGCCTTGCACCATCTGACATTGGTACCTGCATCCCTACCTGTACCAGTCGTTATTGCATAGGTCATCTAAATAAAATTAATAAAATAATAATTATTTTATTTGAATCAAATAATTATGTAATAATTATCTAAATAAAATTAATAAGAAGAAAAACTTTTCCC
Organism: Antiaris toxicaria; assembly: GCA_035233585.1. NCBI lineage: Eukaryota > Viridiplantae > Streptophyta > Magnoliopsida > Rosales > Moraceae > Antiaris > Antiaris toxicaria. The sequence goes on along the minus strand of CP141155.1, from coordinate 19,746,354 downwards.
CTACCTTATCCTAGTAGAAAACACCTACCACATGTAGATTAGGACAAGATTTTCTTTTAATTCAAATTTATATAGGATAATAACCATATCTAGTTTAGAATACATACTTAAATAAGATTATCTAGATATTTAAATTAATTATCCAAATAATTAATTTATCTATATCTCTTAATTTAAATTAATCTCATATTTATAACAAAAGACAAATATAATTAATTTAAACTAGAAATCTTAACTTTAAAATAAATATTTATCGAAACTAAATATTCAAATTAAATAAAACAAAATTTCTATTCTACCCTTAGTACAAAAAACTCCTACACCCTGTACAACGGTCATCTGGATTTTACTCTTCACTAAGTCCAAGAATTAAGGTTTTAATGAATAATCCGATGGATTATCATTTGTTAAAGAATTATTTTGAGCTAATTAAAGGACCAATTAGAAATATATAACATGAAGTCTAATAATCTATATAATTAATTATTCTATACTAAATAAATTAATTACGCAATTATTAAGTTCAGAGTCACATAACTATAAATCTGAAATTACACTCTTAATTATATATCATATTACTTAAGTCAGTATGTAGTCACAGACCAATGATCTTGTTGTATATACAGCACCCTCATATGATATCCATGATTAACTTAAGGTCAAATTCTGTTCAACCTTTTAACTATTCTATCTTAAAAATCCATTATATATCCAATATAAGAAAAATGATTATTCACCAAATGTAAATAATAAATCATTTACTGAGAAATTGACTCAAGAACTCGTCTATTTTCACATCCTGTATAATGCTGTTAAGAAAATAATCTATACAATTGATAGGAGTTATGATTCAATATCTATAAGCAAAAGTTATATAGAATATAAGTCGTGTACCTAACAAACTAATCTAATAGCTTATTACTTCGAGACACTTTAGCCTTTGGAATATCAAAGTACACAAATCATAAACATGAAGTCATTTTCTTATTCAAAATTAAGGTAACTACATAATGAACACTGAAGATGAATCAATCTATTTATGCGTAATCATAGATTAACTATACTTTGACCCAAGTCTAATATATTACCAATACTAGGCAATATATCAGTTAGGAATGGCCTAAGAAAAAAAGAAAGTTATGATGTATTTTATTTATTTTGAACTGATTATTAATATATTTGAAATTTTTCATTATATCTTTGCTGCACTAGCCTCACTCTTATTTATATATTAAAATAAATGTAAGCAAATATGACTTATTGATTACTTAGTGTTTAAACTAAGGAATGTTGCATCTGATGGATTTTACATGCGAGAAGATAACGTTATAAAATAAGTAGTTTAAATCTATAATTTATAGTCTATGGGTTAAGAGTAAGCATCTAACTCATGTTAAGACTAATATGTTATTTAAATCCAATTGGGAAAATGGTTTGTCTTAATCATCAGGAGTGAGCCAACTCTTAAGTAAAGATATAGATATATTGCCTAATAGTGGTGATATATTGGACTTGAACCAAAGTGTAATTGATTTATGTAATCCTCCTGAATGGGTTAATTAACTTTAGACATTCATTATGCAACAACATAAATCCTAAGTGAATAAATAACTTCATATGTATGACTTGTATACTTCGATATTCTAAAAGCTAAAGCATTCCAGAGGAATAAGCTATTAAACTGTTTCGTTGGATACATAACTTGTATATAATGTGAAGATTACTTATAGATATGGAATTGTAGCTCTAACTGCGAGTAAATGTTATTCTCTTATCGACATTATATAGGATGTGAAAATAGATAAGTCATTGAGTCGTTTGTTTTACAAATAATTTATTATTCACATGCAGTGAGTAATCATTTTCCTATTTGATGCATAATAGATTTTTAAGATAGCATAATCAAAAGATTGAATGAACTTTGACATTAAATTGATCATGGATATCATATGAGGGTGTTACATATATGACAAATCATTGGACTATCGCTGTACACTAGCTTACACTATACGATATATGATTAGGAGTGTAATTTCATGTTTATAGTAGTGTGACTCTGAAACAAAAGATTGTATAATTAATTTATTCGGTATAGAATAATTAATTACATAGATTATTAGAGCCTATATTATATAAGTCCAATTGGTTTCTTTCCTGGCTAAATATAAATTCGTAATGGATGGTAATTAATTAAGGTATTTATTGTGACTTTAATTCTTTGACTTAGTGAAAAAAAAAATCCAGATCACCATTTCACAAGTGTTGGCATTTTTTGACTGAGGGTAAAATAGGAATTTTATTTCATTTAATTAATTGGGTAAGTATTTAATTTGTATAAATATTCATTTAGAAGTTAAGATTTGAAATTTAAGTTAATTGTATTTATCTTTAATGATAAATATGAGATAAATTTAAATTAAGATATATAGAAATATCTAGATAACCTTATTTAAATAAAATGTTTAAAATTGAATATTGTAATTATCCTATTTAAATTTGAATTAAAATGAAATCTTATCCTTATCTGCTATATATAGGCATTTCCCAACAGAATAAGGTAAAGGAAAAGATTTTCTTTTTAGTGATTTTATTTGGATAATTATTACATAAATATTTAATTTAAATAAAGTTACCATGATTTTATTTTAAACTCAAATCAAATTTATGGAACATTAATCATGCAAATAAAATTATAAAATAAATGAAATTTGAAATTTGAATCAAATTTTGAATCTCCTATACCTAGGGTAGGTATTTTTTGGAGCCTCCCAAGGTAGAGAAAAAAAAAAAAACTAGATATGTGGAAAAAAAGAGAAAAACTTATTCAAATGTCCCATTTAAATTTGAATTCCATCCAGTCCATATACTATAAATAGGACTCTTGAGACTCTTATTTTTCTGATACTACAAACTTTAAGGTGAGCAAGTTTATTATTATTCTTCCATTATAAAAGTAATAAAGTACAAGCGTTATGAGTGGTTGGAAAGAGAAAGCTACGTACGAATACCAATTGAGAGACTGAGTGCTAGTATATTCTATCGTCTGAGAATTAAAGAGTAGTAAAAGGGCTAATAGGTTGAAGCTTTTTCGATCATCTTCTTTGGTATTCCTGTCATCTTATCTAAGGTATATAAATTATTGAATAATTTATTATATATGACAACAGAGTTAATATGATCTAAGAAAAAAATTTTATATTCCATTATGTAAATTACCTTGTTTTTCCTACAATTGGATTTAAACATAATAGTTTTTATATTCCATTGTGTAAATTACCTTGTTTTTCCTACAATATCTATGTCTCTATCTAACGGTCAGCTCACTCCAAATGGTTAAGGCAAACCATCTCCCCAATCGGATTTAAACAACATAATAGTTTTCATATGAGTTAAATGCTTACTCTAACCCCCTATATTACGGACTATAGATTTAAACTACTTATTTTATGATGTTGTCTTCATGCATTCAAAATCTATTATAAACAATATTCTAACAATTTAAACACTAAGTAATTAATTAGTCATATTTGTTAATATTTAAATAATGATGAGGACAATATAGCAAAGATATAATGAAAAATCTCAAATATATTAATAATCAGTTCAAAATAAATGAAATATATCTAAAATTATCTTTCACACTTAAAAAATTCCTAACATTATTTAGGATGAGAACATTTAGATTGTCATTCAAATAGACATTTGAATGTTAATATTTAAAAAGAATATTTGGATTGAAACATTTGAATTTATATTTGGATAATTGGTGAATTGTTAAAATTAAAAAATGTAAAAGCTTAAAATATATTTAGAAAAAAAAATCAATATGGAGTTTGTTTTGTTTGTCTCGTAACTTTATGCAATTAAAAAAATCATATTATTTAGACCTGTATATGCTAGGTGATGGATTTTTAGCATTTGTTTAGACGATTAGTTTAGTTTGAAATAAGCTAAGTTAGAACTAAAGTTGGGTATTTGGTATACAAAAGTTTAATTTAAACTTGTATTGCAAATTATGTTAAAATAGTGAAATTAGAGATAAAAAGTTGTTAAAGTGAAGTCTACCAAACTATATTAGATGCATTGGATTTAGGTCTGGTAATTTGAGTCATGATACGATAACATAATATGAAACTCGCAAGAAGTTAGAGGGTTTAAATAAAAAAGGGTCGAATCTGTTAAAAATAATTAAATAAAAGATCAAATCTGCATGAACTTACCTACTCGCAATTGACACGAATAATCTGTTTAATAGATGCGTCATATGTGGATTATCACGAATACGACCTATAAATTACCTATTTATAATCTCTAATATATTTATATTATTATATGTATACTATATAATATTTTACTATTTCTAATTTGAGTTTTTAAATTTCAAGATTCAAAATTTAAATATAAAATATATCTTTTACTTTTTAATAAACATATTTTTAAAATTTTTTAACATAGAAAAAATTTGTTTTATATATATTTGCTTGTTTTAGCTTGATTGTGACTTATGTTGTAAACATAATTTGGTTGTAGACTTTAATTTGGTTTTGTATTTATCTTTTGTGAACTGAGTTTACTGGTAGCTTGACTGTAATTGAGTTTATTTGGTTGTTATAACTTGTTGTTAATTAGATATTTAATGAGTTTTTTTTAGTGTTAAAATTGATAACAGGTTAGTTCAATGAGTCAATAATATGTTGAATGACCCATTTATTACTCTTTTAGTAAGTGTATTTGGCAGGTTGACATGGCACATTTATAATCCGTTTTCGTGTAAATCTTTTTATTACAAAGTTGTGTTTAGGTTTTGTTTTTTTACACAATTATTAAATGAGTTGTGTTCGTATCAACGGTTATCGTGTTATCAAACAGGTCGAACATGATACGAATACGATCTAAAGACACGAAGTGACACCCCTAATTAGATTGGTGATGTTCTAGGTACAGCCTTGGTTGATGACTGAAGAAGCAAGGTTAAAGGCTCATTTCTTTTAGCCATACCTAAGGAAGTGAATCTTGCCGGTTGAGGTTGAAAATTGGGGCGATGATAGGGCCACCAAAAGAGTCTTTTCATTTACCAAAAAAAAAAAAGTTAAATATTTATAACATGTAGCTCAAAAATGCTCCCAATCACATATCAAGCCATTAAAAAATAAATTAATCTGTTAAATAACAATTCCTACTAATGGAGCAAAATAGATGGTCTTATTATAAAAATTCCTTAATAATTGATATAAGTAGTATATCATATGTCGTTTTTGTATTTTTTTTTAATTTATCTATTTTCAAGTAAATTGGAATAGAATAGTGACTCTATGTTAAAAAAAATTAGGTGTAAAAAAATGGAACATAGTGAATCATGATTATTTGATAAAAACACATTAATAAGGATTAATCATGGTCAACTTTTTTTTTAAAGTCATTTTATTAATTTTACAAAGCTTTGAACATTTGTTAAATATATTTTTTTAAAGAGGCCATTTATTTGTTCACATTAATAAAAGAGAGACGAAGAGAGATATTAAATATTAATACAAAGATTAGGAGAGCCATAATCTAGAAGTGATATATATGATATTGTCAATTTTACTCTCAAACTAACGTGGACCCATCAATTTTACTTTCATTTCAAGGGGAAAAAACATCAAAAACAAAAAATGATAAAGTCTATTTGGACCCTCATTTCCTATAGGCAGATAAGTTAAAAAAAATACCATTTTTTTTGGAAGAAAAGTGAAGAAAAAAAAAAACTATTGGTTATTCTAAGACAATGTGCACCCCGTTTTCTCACCTTTGGAGCCAATATATGTTTGGGGGCAAGAGTTTGTTTGGGGACATTTTTGCCCAACGCGGCTCCCAGCTATAGTGGCATTTGCTAGAATATATTGAGCAAACTTATATATATATATGTGGCAGCCTGCCCTGCTGTCGAGGCTCTACAGTGCTATTACGGTCAACTCTGTAGTTAACCGCAATAGTGTGTAGGCCTCTGAGGTCACCGGCAATCATGCTTAACTTGAAAACTACTTGAAAATTTTACGGAATAAATTTTTTTTTTAAATATCATAACTTGTTCGAGAATGTGATAAGGAAATCATGTTAACAAAATAACATGTGCATGGATCATGATTTCCCTATCACATAATCTTGACTTGAAATCTTGTCTTAAAATTACATGTTTAAATCTTTCAAAAATATACAGCGGAATACTCATGGTGACCATAATCCCTCGCCCAATCCCCATGGCATGTATCTATCCTGTCCGTCATCCACCGTGTATTACTGGTGAACAGGTCTCTTACCTGCAATATGTGAACAAACTAGTGAGCTATGGGCTCAGTAAATTCAAACATAAAAACATGATTCGTAACATGTAATGCTATGCTCGTGCATGAAACTTGACTCTGAAAAACATGCTTATGGCTGAAAGTTTAGTCTTAGGACATTATCTGACTTTAAGTTCTGGTTTTGGGCCCCTGATTGATCGTACTGACATGTTAGCATAACTGGGAGCAGTACTTTAGTACTGAACTCCTCAGTCTTAACGAAGCTGAACATGAAAACCTCCCCATGGGTCGAGAGGCCGATACGCCAATGACTGCTTTAATTACCATCTTGCTGAAGTTCTAACTGGGTAGCATACTAATTGCCCCCACAGTAGGAACCTGTTACATGTTTTACTTGGGGTATGAATTTTATTAAATGCACTAAGGTGCCTTGTGCACCTACATGTTTTCGTGTACCTGATACCCGTCTAACATGTGTACCTGAATCATCTACATGGACATGAATCTCTATATGCATGACATGAACCTGACATGAGTATCGTGATGTAGACAATCACTATCTAACATACACGTCATACAATAAGACATGACATCATAAACATAACAAGATTGTCCACGTTACAGTCTGGACAATGCTTGAACTTACAGAAAGTCTGCTAGCGTGAGCCGCTACTGCTCTAGAACTGCTGCCTCAGGGTGTCTGGTTTGAACTCCTATAAAAGAAATAATCGTTGATTATTTCCAATATTCATCTTATACTTGAAACATGACAAAACATGTAAATCCTATTTCCAGACTCTTTTTTTTTAACTTCGAGCACCCCCTCCTACACAGGCGTGTTCCTAGCCGTGTACCTCTCTAGACTTTACGTGCATGGCCGTGTAATTCATGGAACATGGCCGTGTACTTCGTGCATGCTTACACGGTTAGCTACACGGCCGTGTTTCTGACCGTATACTCCTCTGGACTTTACGTGCATGGCCGTGTAATTCGTGGAACATGGCTGTGTACTTCATGCATGCTTACACGGTTACTTACACGGCTGTGTTTCTGGCCGTGTTTTCTTGCTATCGAACATGGTCTGCTACACGCCCTTCCTATGACCGTGTGCCCCTTGACACGTCCCGATACACGGTCGTGTTCTTGGCCGTGTACTTCTCGGGTCTAAACTTTCTGGCAACACGGTCGTGCATGTGAGCATGTTCGGGGCCGTGTTCTGAACATGCCCTTGTACACGCCTGTGTTCATACCAGAATCAGGATTTTAGGTCCGAAATGCTCTGCTATGATTTTCTAAGGCTTTTATGGCCTTTGTTCTACTTCTTACACTCAAAATCGATATCAATAAAATCATTTCAAGGTATCAACTACATTTCTACAATCATGAATCCATGGTTTTACAAGCAAAATCTCACATTTTGCTTTTACATATTTCTTAACTCAACATTTTGAAAAATCTGAACTTTCTTGAAGAAAACTCACTGAACTTGGATTTCTAAACCATCAACTCATGGATTCGTGTTTAAAAACAACTAGACTTAAGCCATGTTTTGATTTAACCGAAAATCTCAACATGCTAAGCTCACATTCTCTTTTTCCACTCAAATCCCTAGATTTTCCACTCGAAAATGTGAGAAAAACGAGGATTTACCTTGCTTGAAGCTTGAGAACTTCTTGCTGTGGATTCTTGGCTGAAACTTGAATGATTTCCTGGTTGAAAGAGAAAAATCCGAACTTGAGAGGATTTCCCCTTCTTCTCTTTCTCTTTCTCGGTCTCTCTCTCTTTCTCTTTCTTTCTCTTTCTTTCTTTCCTTCTCTCTCTCGGGCGTTTCTCTTTGCAGCTAAGGGGAGTGATTTAATTTTGCCCCCCTTAAACTCACGTCCCTCACTCTCTTTCTCTCACTTTCTTTAATTTATTTTAAAGAAATTGGACCTTGTTTGGCTACTCTTGGCCATTGATCAAGGTGGCTTACATGTGAGCCCTTGATCTCTTAATATGCATTTTCCACATACTTTTCTATTAAGTTTAAAATATCATAATTTGAATTAATGTTTAGCTTTTACACTATATTCATTAATTTATTGTAAAATTTTGATTACAACTCAGTAAATCAAAATTTTCTTTTGCTCTATATTCTGTAACATGTCTTATCATGAAATTACATTTATTTACATATCTTGTACAAAATTTTTCGAGACTATAGATTTCTCTGTTATCACATTCACCCCTCCTTATAAGATTTTCGTCCTCAAAAATTTAGAACAAATGAGGGTGTGAAAGTATCATCTCATCTTCTCTTTCCCACGTAGCTTCTTCAATGTTGTGATTCCTCCACAATACCTTGACTAGTGGGATGGTCTTATTTCTCAGCACCTTTTCTGCTCTAGCCAGTATCTGAACAGGCTGTTTTTCATAAGTTAGATCCTTTTGAATAGACTGGTTCATATTGTAGCACATAAGATGGATCTGACATGTACTTTCTGAGCATTGAGACATGGAATACGTTATGCACTGCTGACAGCTCAGGAGGTAATGCCAACTTGTAGGCAACCTTCCCAATGCGTTTGATAATCTCATAAAGTCCAATGTACCTTGTACTCAATTTTCCCTTCTTATCAAAATGCATAATCCCCTTCATGGGTGATACTTTCAGAAATACGAAGTCCCCTTCCTTGAATTCTAGGGATCTCCATCTTTTATCTGCATAGCTCTTCTGTCTGCTCTGAGCACTCTTCATCATTTGCTGGATCTTGGCAACTGCATCGCAAGTTTCCTGCATGAAATCTGTTTTATGCAGTTGTTTTTCCTTCAGATCATACCAGTGGATGGGTGATCTGCACTTTCGTCCATACAGGGCCTCATACGATGCCATCTTGATGGAAGCTTAGTAATTGTTGTTATATGAGAATTCTACTAGTGGTAGCGTCTCGTTCCAAGCTCCTGGAAAATCCATTACACATGCTCGGAGCATATCCTCTAAAGTCTGGATAGTCCGTTCTGATTGTCTGTCTGTCTGAGAATGGAAAGCTGTACTGAACTTCAGTTCTATGCCCATGGCTCTTTGCACACACTCCCAAAAGTTTGAAGTGAATCGTACATCTCTGTCAGATACTATGGACTTTGGAACTCCATGTAACCTGACAACATGAGCTACATAAAGGTGTGCCAGCTTCTCCAATGAGTAAATGATCTTCATTGGTATGAACCTGGCTGTCTTCGTCAACCTGTCCACAATTACCCAAATAGCATCGTGTCCTTCTCTTGTTTTGGGTAGCCCTACTACAAAATCCATGGTAACATACTCCCATTTCCATTCTGGAATCTTCAGAGGTTCTAACTTTCCTCCAGGATGCTGATGCTCAGCCTTGACTTTCTGACAAGTAAGGCACTTACTCACGAATCTTGCAATGTGTCCTTTCATTCCTTTCCATCAAAACTGCAGTTTCAAGTCTTGGTACATCTTGGTGGCTCCAGGATGGACTGAATATAGCATTTCATGAGCTTTTGACATGATTCGCCTTTAGTGTTCTTCATCTGCTGGAACGTGAATTCTCCCCTGATACATGATTAATCCTTCTCTGGAATTCTCTTCCTGGGAGTCTGTTAGACTTGAATCTTGCTACTGAGCTTCCTTGATATCATCAAACAATGATGACTTCAACTGCAGTGCTGACAATTTTCCTGATATCAGCTCCAGCTCGAGCGAATGAATCTCTTGCTGCAATGATCTTGATAACCTATCAATAGGCAACTGCTGCGGAACTATAGCTTTTCTGCTTAAAGCATCTGCCACTCGGTTGGCTTTTCCTTGATGGTAGAGGATCTCACAGTCATAGTCCTTCACCAACTCCAACCATCTTCTTTGCCTCATGTTCAACTCCTTCTATATGAAGAAGTATTTTAAACTCTGATGATCCGTGTAAATCTGGCACTAAGCTCCATATGGATAGTGTCGCCAAATTTTGAGTGCAAACACTACTGCAGCAAGTTCTAGGTCGTTGGTGGGATAATTCTTCTCGTGCTCTTTCAGTTGGCGTAAAGCATAGGTAATCACTCTGCCTTCTTGCATCAATACTGCTCCCAAACCCACTCTTGAAGCATCATTATAGATTTCATACTTATCCCTCAGTAGGGAGTGTGAGGATCAGCGCGCTTGTCAGCCATCTCTTCAGCTCTTGGAAGCTTCTTTCACATTCATCTGTCCATATATACTTCTTTTTCTTGCGTGTGAGAGTTGTGAGAGGTGTTGCCAATCGTGCAAACCCTTTCACAAATCTCCTATAATAGCCAGCTAACCCTAAGAAACTGCATATCTCTGTCACGCTCTTAGGTACAGGCCATTTGTTTATTGCTTCCACCTTGATGGGATCCACTGAAATTCCCTCCTTGGACACTACATGTCTGAGAAAAATGGACTCTGTCTAACCAAAACTCACATTTTGAGAATTTAGCACAGAGTTGATGCTCTCTCTGCTTCTGAAAAACCATTCTCAATTGTGCTTCATGCTCTGCATGAGTCTTTGAATATACAAGGATGTCATCGATGAATACAATAACAAACTTGTCAAGATACTCCTTGAAGTCTCTGTTCATCAGGTCCATGAAAGCGGCTAGAGTATTTGTTAACCCAAACAGCATTACTAAGAATTCATAATGCCCATAACGGGTTCTGAAAGCTGTCTTGGAAACATCACTTTCCTTGATTCTCAGCTGATGGTATCCTGATCTCAAATCAATTTTTGAGAATACAGCTGCACCCTTGAGTTGATCGAATAGGTCATCAATCCTAGGTAATGGATACCTATTCTTGACTGTAATCTTGTTCAATTCTCGATAATCTATGCACATGCGGAACGTCCTGTCTTTCTTCTTGACAAACAGTACGGGAGCACCCCATGGGGCATAGCTTGGTCTAATGAATCCCTTGTCAAGCAGATCTTTCAACTGCATTTATAACTCTTTTAACTCTACTGATACCATGCGGTACGGCGCCTTGGAGATCGGTGTTGTTCCAGGTAGGAGCTCTATCTCAAATGAGATTTCCTGTTCTGGAGGTATAATATGAAGTAGAATAAAGGCTTGATGACCTTAAGAGAACATTAGAAATGTCACTTCATATTATACTCTAAGATCAAACATTACAAATGATTTCGACAAAGACTTTAATATACTCAAGAGAATTCATGTTTAAAAAGTTAAGTATCAAGAATTTTACACTAAGAATGTGGTTCTATACTCAACCACGATTTTGATTTAAAAAAAGGTTCGAATTAGACAAAAAGTTATCACTGAATTGTATATAATTTTGTTAAATTTTCAACGTCTCTTCAATCAACCAATTTCGATATCGAAGTGAAACGTTATGACCAAAAGACTATGAAAGGTCAAGCAATTGGTTGTAGGTGGAAAGCATTACACCAACGCACTGCAGTGCCCACCTGAGTAAAAACAAGGGAATAGAAGGAAGCCGACTTATTAGGTTTTCTTGACCTATTTTAGAGGCTTAGATCACCTTTTAACTTTGAATCTTAGCCATTGAATGGTTGGAATTAATTATTTAAAAGCCAAAACCTCAAACTTGAATCTCATTATACATATTTTTCAAAAAACCATTGTTCTTTCTCTATCAAACCTCAATCTTCTTTCTTTCCTTTAAAAGAGAGAAAATTGTGAATTCTCACCATTGAACCTTCATGATTCATTTTTCTTGTAAGACTCTAGCCTTGATTTCTTTAGAGATTAAAAGTACTTTTTCTTATGCTTTTGATTTGGGCGTTTTGAAATCTAGGGTTCGTGGAATTTGGGAGCTTGGGAAAATTATCAACATAAGTGATGAATTGAAAGTTTTCATATATCGAATTTCATATTAATGATGTTAGATTCATGGATTTTGACTTCAAGGTTTTTCTAGAAAATAGAAATTTGGGCATTCGGGATTTTCATATTTTTCTTAATTAGAGAATATTAATTTTATGATTTTATGAAATGAATTCACTGAAGAGCGAGTGTATTGAAGTCTCGAGGTGTTACATCACCTAGTTAATGACTTTAGTAAGTTCTTGCATTAAGGTAAGTACATCTCTCACTTGAAACATGTTTGTACAAAATTAAAATAATTTATAAGTGGTATAATATTTTATGAGTTATTATCAAGAAAATTAATATATATTATGAAGAGTTATGTTATTTTCTTTAAGTTATTATCAAGGAAAGTAACATAAACATTGATGATGTTATTTTATTTAATAATATATGTTACTTATTTTTATAAAAAAAAGTTACATTTTATTTATTAAGAGTTATGCTTTCTTATAAAGAGTTATTTTTTTTAAGATTTATGTTTGTATAAAACTTATGGTTTTTATTATAGTGATTAGAGTCATGATTGTTTAAAAAGAATTATAATCTTATTTATGAAATATTAAGTTAGTACCTAGCAAAAATTGAATAATTAAGAGCGTGTGTCGGGGATTCATCCCAATTTAGAGTCATTATTTAACACCTAAGCCGCATGCACTCATATGAGTTGTTGTGTAAACACCCATCATAGTCAGAGTCAGAGTTTCAAGGTTGGCTTGGTGGATGTTGAGTCTAGCTAGCTAGCTAGCTCAGTTTCAACATGGTTGCAAGCATTAGTACATTGCCAATTGCCTAAATACAGTAGAAAAGAATAAATAAAGTTAAATAGAATTGTTTATATATTTCAATTGAGAGAAGTTATATAGTGTTTATGTTATATTATGTATCTTTATGTTTCTCATATTATGATTCATTTTACACTAATTTTATAAACTGAGTGTTTTGTGAAATTACGGATGTACTTACTAAGTGGTTGCTTATTAGAGTTTTAGCATGTTGCGGATAAAGGTAAAGACAAGGTGTAGGTATGGGACATGTTTGGCATGGATGTGTGCGTGTTGGCGGAGTAGGTTATCAAACTTTCATATTTGATGAAACCCTAATTTATTTTCTAAAGTATTTCTAGATTTGGTTTTTATAATATTATTTTGATTTCAAACTTACTTTTCTTTATGTTGATTGGGTTCTTGTGGATTATTTAAGTTCTTCAAAATTAAGTTTCCATCATTGTAAGATTAAAAGAGTTTAGTATTTTCAAGCTTAGTATATAATTTAGAGTTCAGTTTTAAATAAAATTTATTTCAACTTTTGCTTTGATTTATGTTTTATTCATATTATATATATAAGCTTAGCATATAATTTTTATTATTTTTGCATTTTAGTATTATATAAAGATAATAAATTATAGCATCTCACTAAAAGAGTGTTACAAAAATAAATAAGAAAGTAAGTATGAATTGAAGTCAAAATAATTCTTCTAGAAATGACTTTTTTTTTTTTTTTTCTAAAAAATTTTCGGTTCTCTTTTCTTTCCAAAAGTTGGAAATATTAATAAAAATAGGAGTCATGCATTTACAATTTTCTAATTTGTCAATCTCTCTACTAAATAACCTAAAATTTCATTTCTCATCTAAAATCTCTTCTCCAACTGCCTTCCTCTTTCTTTTACACTCTACCTAACAAGAAGCTAAAAGCAAACAGTAAAAACAAAAAAAGAGAAATCATTTTTTATGGTAAAAAAATAGAGAAACATATTGGTGACTTTATATGGGACTGGGAATGACAGGTGATAAATTATATATAGTGTTTTTTTTTATAGGTATATTTTATACTTGTCACATAGTAGCAATTTAATCTTATACTTTTATTTTTTTAACAATTTACAGTATAAACTTATAATTTTATAGCAATCTACCTCCTTTATAGTAATGCTATTCATTTGAAGAAAATTGTTATGTGATTTGGATATTAAACGTTAATTAATGACATAAAGGATCATTTTTATATATTTTAAAATAGGTTAAGACTTTTAATTAATGACATAAACGATCATTTTTATAAATTTGGGTTAATATTAAGTAAAAAAGACCATTTATTCTTTTAATCAAAAACCTATGTGCAATATAAGTGCCGATTTTTAAAGAAGAATCAATATTTTTACTAAGGAGAAGTGGATTATTATATGTTTGTAACTTTAGGCAGCAATTTGTCAAAAATAAAAAATTTAAAATATAAACTGTAAATGTATAATAAGTTTAAGGAACATCAAAAACACTTATGGTATAGCAAATATCAAGCACAGTAAAACCTCAACAAATTAATGTTTGATAAACTAATAACCTCGCTTAAATTATAAAAACTTTTCGTCCCGACTTTGGCCAATGTGCTAAACTAATAATTTTGCTAAATGCATAAGATAATAATTTTTTTTCAAATCCTTTAGGCCCAGTGAAAATATAAATTAATAATTAACAATATATATATAATTCATAATGTTAAAGAGTTGTCGCTAGACAATTTCTATTTTCTCACTTTCAGTTCTTTTACAAAATGTACATATAAGGTAACTTGTTTTTTTTTTTTTTCGTACCTAAATTGGAATCAACCACATCCTTATTTTTTTGCAAAGAAAATTACAAAAAATACAAACTCTAATTCTAACTTTTGAGTACCAATCTATGTGATATTTAAGTTGTTTTTTATTGATAAGTGTTTAAAGTAATGTTATCTCAATTAATTGTATCTACTAATGAAAATATGATATGTGATACTTAAAATATTCGAATTTGAATTGGTATTTCTAACACTACTTACTTACAAAGCATGTACTATATCTGGAACATCTTTTTCATGTTCCAGCAAGTATTTATTTAAGGTTACTATTCAAGGTTATATTGACCTTTAAAGAGTATTTGATATTGTTGATTGGCTAACGGAGAGCTGAAATTTTCGTTAGGGCAATTGTTGCAAATCTTTTTTAGTTGAAGATGAATGCTCCACTTTACACTCGCACAATGCTTTCCTTTTCTCATCAATCAATGTATTTTTTATTTTTTTCTCTCCTTTCAAATTAGAAGCCATGCAGAAAAAATATGAAAATTTTAATGATTTGGAGTCTTAAAAAAAAAAGGATTATTTATAGAGTTGATATTCTACTATGTACTTGAAACATCTTAAAACACTTCATCTTCCATAGTATTAAATTTGAAAACTACATTCATCGTATATCCAAGAACTTATTGACCTTCATGTTAAATGTATACATCAATTTTAGTCTTTTATGGACGTACATTACAATAATTAGTTTTTTTAATATTATATATAATAACTTTTACAATTCTCTATATATTAATTTTTAGCCGCCTACCATTAGTTTTCTTATTTATAACTCATACATGAATTTTATGTTTTAAAAAAAGTTATATGTACAAAAGTAATTAAAATATAAAAATAATCTCTTTAAAATATTCATTTATTATAAATAAATAGTCTCTTTAAAATATTTTTTTCCCTCTAATCCTAACGATATGCATTTACAGAGGTTTGTATCATGCTAATATTCCAAGCATCGACCATGTATATAATATGCCATTTTTTAATGAAAAGACTATTATAACCCTCTAACAACCTCAAACCTTTTATGAAGACAAGTCTGAAAAAATACACGGAAAAGGGGTCCCGAATTCACGGGAACAGTTTTTGCTCTCATTTTTATTGGAAGAAACAAACGTAACATAAAACAATATCATTTTGTTCTTTTGGGCATAGCAATTGGCTGACAACCTTCACGTGGTGATTGTCATGTGGATCCCATATACCATGCTTTCCCCTGCAAAGTTTTTTTTTTTTTTGACTTCTTCTATGGTAATTTTTTTTTATCTCATTGATAGTATAAATTTTTTTTAACAATTAGATCAATTTTTAATGATTTAGATAATATGTGTGCATCGATATTCAATTACAAACTAATTACAAACACCAAAGGGGGGGGGGAGGCAATCCACCGCCTCCCCCAAGTAACCTTCCACCGGCGCCCCCCACCCCGTGACTCCCCGATGACAACGTAGGATGCCCCAACAACTCCAAAGGTAGCAAAATCAATCACTAGGTTTCACATCAAATTTCAAAACTTTAACCAAAAAAAGAAAAAAAAAAACAAATAAGAAAACCTTGGGGGGGAGGGTGGTAGCGCTAGAGAGTGAGGTAAAGAGCATGTGGACCCTTACTCAGATGCTATAACTACCCTTAGATCCTATCTCATCTAAGGGGTAAAAAACCTTACCCCATTGTAGTCTTGGCCTCTTTTTTTTTTTTTTTTTGTCTAATATCAATATCTTATTTTGTTTAGTGATTACAAGTATAGTCTAATAATAATTTTACATTTGAATCTACATAAGGTGAAGAGTTCGAATCCCTTATTCTAAATTCCAAAAAAAAAATCTTATTTTTTTATATAGTAGGCAATTGAAATCCCCTGTACCAAATTCAAATATATATGTACCTTTATAGATAATTTCTCAGGTTTGATTGTGATAACTGAGAAATCTACGTTCTCGGAAATATTTGTACAAATATGTAAATAAATGTACATTATAGGAAAATTTTGATTAATTGAGTTTTAATCAAAATTTGATAATGAATTAATGAATATAGTTTAAAAGCTAAACATTAATTCAATTTATGATGTTTTAAAATTAATAGAAAAGTATGTAGAAAATACATACTAAGAGATCAATGGCACACAAGTGAACCACATTGATCAATGGCTAGAAGTAGCCAAACAAGGCCTTACATTTTCAAAAAAAAAAAAAGAAAGAAAGAAAGAAAGAGAAAGAGAAAAGGAAAGAAAGAAAAGAAAGAGAGAAAGGGAAACCGAGAAAGAAAGAGGGAAGAAAGGGCAATCCAAAGAAAGTTCGGATTTTCTTGTTCAAGCAGCAGGTTGATCGAGTTTCGGTCAAGGATTAACAGCAAGAAAAGCTCACAATTAAAGCAAGGTAAACCCTAGTTTCTCACGTTTTTCTTTGGGGGAAAAATCTGGGGTTTTGAGAGGAAAATGAGAATGTGAGTGAATCATGTTGAGGTTTTCGGTTAAAATAAAAACATGATTCGAGTCTAGATGTTTTCAAACACGAATCCATGAGTTGATGGTTTAGAAAACCAAGTTTAGTGAAATTTCTTTACAAAAGTGCAGATTTTTCAAAAGTTGAGTCAAGAGGTGTAAATAAGCAAAATGTGGGATTTTTACTTATGAAATCATGGATTTGTGATAGTAGGAATGTAGTAGATACCTTGAAACGGTCTTATAAAGATCGATTTCAAGTGTAAGAAGTAGAACAAAGGCCATAAAAGCCTTGGAAAATCAAAGCAGAACAATTCGGACCCAGAATCTTGATTCTAGTATGAACACGGGCGTGTACACGGGCGTGTACAAGGGCGTGTTCAGTACACGACCTCGAACATGCCCATATACACGACCGTGTTCCAAGAAAAATCAGACCCGAGAGGTACACGGCCAAGAACACGGCCGTGTATCGGGCCGTGTCAAGGGGCACACGGTCAAGGGGAAGGCGTGTAGCAGACCATGTTAGACAGCAGGAGAACACGGCCAGAAACACGGCCGTGTAAGTAACCGTGTAAGAGTCCAGAGGAGTACATGGCCAGTAACACGGCCGTGTATCCACCCGTGTAAGTATACACGGCCATGTTTCACGAAGTACACGGCTAGGCTTATAAGTCCAGAGAGATACACGGGCAGAGACACGCCCGTGTAGGAGGGCGTGTTCGAAGCCAGAGAGTAAAAAAAAAGTCTGGAAATGAAAATTTTCATGTTTTGCCATATTTTCAGTATGAGATAAATATGGTAAATAATCAGTGATTATTCCTTTTATAGGAGTTCAAGCCAGAGACCCCGAATCAGCAGTCCCAGAGCAGCAGAGGCTCACACTAGAGGATTTTCTGTAAGTTCAAGCATTGTCCTGACTGCAACGTGGACAAGCTTGTTAAATTATGATGTTATGTATGTTGTATGACGTGTATGTCAGATATTGATTGTCTGCATCACGATGTCTATGTCAGCACAGGTCAGTTCATGTCATGCAAGTAGAGTTGCATGTCCCAGTACACATGTCAGACAGTACCAGAACACGAAAACAGGTAAGTGCACAAGGCACCCTAGTGTGTTAATATAATTCACACCCTAGTAATTTGATTAACAGGTTTCGACTGTGGGGGCAAGCAGTATGCTACCCAGTTGGAACACCAGCAAGATGGTAAATAAACCAGATATTGGCGTATCGGCCTCTCGACCCACGGGGAGGTTTGCATGTTTAGCATCAGTTAAGACTGAGGAGGTCATCACTAATGTACCACTCTCGGTTGCGCTAACATGTCGGTACGACCAATCAGGGGCCCAAAACCAGAACTAAAATAACAGATAATGTCCTAAGACTAAACCTTCAGTCACAAGCATGTTTACAGAGTCTAGTTTCATGCATGAGCATAGCAGTACAGCATGTTAGTTTCATGTTTTTATGTTTGAACTTATTGAGCCCATAGCTCATTAGTTTGTTCACATGTTGCAGGTAAGAGACCTGTTCACCAGTAGTTTACGGTGGACGATGAACAGGGTAGATGCATGCCGGGGAGGATTGGGCGAGGGATATTGGTCACCATTTAATCATCCGCTGTGCAGATTTTGAATATTTAAACCATGTAATTTCAAGAACGAGTTTTCAAGCTAAGATTATGTGATAGGGGAATCATGAGTCAGGTGCATGTTATTTTGTTAACATGATTTCCTTATCACATTCTCGAACAGATTATGAAATAAAAAAAAATTTATTCCGCAAATTAGCAAGCAGCTTACAGTTCAGCATGATTGCCGGCAACCCTAGAGGCCTGCATACTATTACGGTTAACCACAGAATTGGCCGTAATAGCCATGTAGAGTCTTTACAATAGGGTGGGCCACCACAGTTGGTATCAGAGCGAAGTTTTACGATGGTTTCAGCTTAGGATACCAAACGTAGTCACAGGTGGTATTAGAGCCCGCGTTTTAAAATGGGTCTAGTTTAGAATACTTACTGTAGTCATAGTGGGTATTATCAGAAGGGTTGGTTGACCATATCTCGCCTGACTCCGTGCATGTCCTGTTCGCCGATCCAAGTAAGTTAAGTTTATGTTAATATAAGCAGTTAGCTATGCATGAAAGTAAAGGTCTGTAGAGACCTATACTTTGTAGCAAGTATGAGATGATATGTTATGATAATAAAAGAAATCATGTGGATCCTTTTTATACAGGATCTAACACAAGTTCATCGTGTGATTATAGGATAAAAGTAGCACGATGGAAAATCAAGGCCAAGGCCAAGGCCAAAGAAGGAGAAGGGGACGCCTATTTCTGACTCAAAGATTAAAAGAGATGCAAGCTCTTCCAGAAAATCAGATGAGGGAAAATGCAGAGTTGAGACAGAGGTTAGAACAGTTAGAACAGGGGTGGGGATCAGTAGGGACTCTTGCACAACCAGCAGCAGAGGCAGAACGAGTAGTGCCACCAGCGGCACCAGAAGTGGTTCAGGAACCACCGGTTAGGGTGAATTCAGAGCCGCTATATGAGAGATTTCGAAAGATGAGGCCTCCGGAATTTGAGGGTTCAACAAATCCTCTAGAAGCAGAAGATTGGCTTTCTTCAATACAGATAATTATGGAGTTTATGAGACTCACAGATGAAGAGAAAGTCATGTGCGCATCCTTTGTTCTAAGGAAGGATGCAAGATTTTGGTGGGACACAGTCCGCATGAGGAGGGACGTGACCACAATGTCATGGGCAGAGTTTCTGGAGGAGTTCAACCAGAAATATTATGATCCTGCATCACTCCAACCCCAGCAGAAAGAATTCTCAGAGTTGCAGCAGGGGGACATGTCAGTCAGTGAGGTTTGCAGGAAATTTGATCAGCTCTCCCGCTTATGTCCGTATATGGTGCCTACGGAGAGGGAGAAGATACAGAAGACGATAGGCATGTTCAGGCCTGAGATCTCTACCTTGATTGACGTCGGTCCATTTCCACCAGTTTCAGTAGCCGACTGTGTTAGTCGTGCTCTGAGGGCAGAGTATCATCTAGCCCGACAGAAAGAGAAAAAGGAAAAGGTCTGGGAAGCCAGGAAGAAAGAAAAGATCCTGGCTAAGGCCTCTCAACCTGGACAGCACAGTAAGGGTAGTCAGAGTACAAGACCAGAGCAGTCCAGTCGTCTAGGCCTTCAATCCCAACAGAAAAGAAAGAGCAATTTCTAGGGAACCCAAGGACAAGACAACAGAAGCCAGTCACGGAGGACTAGCACTACCACAGCTCCAAGTAACCCCACCTGTCCAAACTATGAGAGGAAACATGTGGGTCAATGCAAAGCTGGCACGACTGCCTGTTTTCAGTGTGGAAGAGAAGGCCATTTCATCAAGAATTGCCCCATGAACTGCCAGTCAATATCAGTATCAGGAGCAAACTCTTCACGTCCACAGCAGTCACAAGTACATGCACTCAGACTGAGCTATGAGAGCCCATTAGAAGTGCCACCAGTAGTACAAGAAAAAGCTCCACAGATAGATGCTAGGGTGATGGCCTACACCAGAGAAGAGGCAGAGGCAGGGACGTCCAACGTGGTGACAGGTCAGATTTCTGTCGCTAACCACTTGGCATCTGTTCTATTTGACTCTGGGGCCATCCATTCTTTCGTATCATGTGCATTTGTTGATAAGTTAGAATACCCTAGAGATCACATGGGAAGAACTTTTAGAACTGCTCTCCCATCAGGAGAAATCATGTTGTCAGAGTACTGGTTACCTCATGTACTAGTAATCGTGGCAAATAGAGAGTTGTATGCAGAGTTGATCATAATGAAGATCGTAGACTATGATGTAATCTTGGGAATGGATTTCCTAGGAAAATATCAAGCTACGATAGATTGCAGAAACAGAAGAATACTATTCAAGCCAGAAGATGAAGAATGCTTCGAATATGTCGATTCTTTGAGAAAATCGAGCAAGATGATGATCAATTCAATGAAGGCCAAGAAGCTAATAGCCAGTGGTTGTACTGGATATTTAGCCTACGTCATAGATACAGCAGAAGAGAAGAAGTTATAGCCGGAAGATGTTCCTGTTATCAGAGAATTTCTTGAAGTCTTTCCTGAGGAACTACCAGGACTACCTCCAGAACGGGAAATCTCATTTGAAATAGAGCTCCTACCTGGAACAGCACCGATCTCCAAGGCACCGTACCGCATGGCACCAGTGGAGTTGAAGGAATTACAAGTGCAGCTAAAGGATCTGCTTGACAAGGGATTCATCAGACCGAGCTATGCCCCATAGGGAGCTCCCGTACTGTTTGTCAAGAAAAAGGACGAGACGTTCCGCATGTGCATAGATTACAGAGAATTGAACAAGGTTACAGTCAAGAATAGGTACCCATTACCTAGGATTGATAACCTGTTCGATCAGCTCAAGGGTGCAGCAGTGTTCTCAAAGATTGATTTGAGATCCGGATACCATCAGCTAAAAATCAAGGAAGATGACGTTCCCAAGACAGCTTTTAGAACCTGTTATGGGCATTATGAGTTCCTAGTAATGCCATTTGGGTTAACGAACGCGCCAGCCGCTTTCATGGACCTGATGAACAGAGTCTTCAAGGAGTATCTTGACAAGTTTGTCGTTGTGTTCATCGATGACATCCTTGTGTATTCAAAGACTCACAAAGAGCATGAAGCACAGTTGAGAGTTGTTTTTCAGAAGCTGAGAGAGCACCAACTCTATGCCAAATTCTCAAAATGTGAGTTTTGGCTAGACAGAGTGCATTTCCTCGGTCATGTAGTATCCAAGGAGGGAATTGCAGTAGATCCAGTCAAGGTGGAAGCAATCAACCAATGGCCTGCACCTAAGAGCGTAACAGAGACACGCAGTTTCTTAGGGTTAGCTGGCTATTACAGGAGATTCGTGGAGGGATTTGCACGATTAGCGGCACCTCTCACCACCCTCACACGCAAGGAAAAGAAGTACATATGGACAGATGAGTATGACAGAAGCTTCCAAGAGCTAAAGAGACGGTTGACAAGTGTGCCGATCCTCACACTCCCTACTGAAGGGGAGAAGTATGAGATCTACAATGATGCCTCAAGAGTGGGTTTGGGAGCAATATTGATGCAAGAAGGCAGAGTGATTGCCTATGCTTCGCGTCAATTGAAAGAGCACGAGAAGAACTATTCCACCCACGATCTAGAACTTGCTGCAGTAGTGTTCGCACTCAAAATTTGGCGACACTATCTGTATGGAGCACAATGCCAGATTTACACAGATCATCAGAGCCTAAAATACTTCTTCACACAGAAGGAGTTGAACATGAGGCAAAGAAGATGGTTGGAGTTGATGAAGGATTATGACTGTGAGATCCTTTATCACCCAGGAAAAGCCAACCGAGTAGCAGACGCTTTGAGCAGAAAAGCTACAGTTCCACAGCAGTTGCCTATTGACAGGTTATCAAGACCATTGCAGCAAGAGATCCATTCGCTCGAGCTGGAGTTGATATCAGGAAAATTGTCAGCACTGTAGCTGAAGTCATCATTGTTTGATGATATCAAGGAAGCTCAGAAGCAAGATTCAAGTCTGACAGACTCCTAGAAAGAGATGTCCACAGATGGACTAATCAGGTATCAAGGGAGAATTCATGTGCCAGCAGATGAAGAACTTCGAAGGCGAATCATGTCAGAAGCTCATGAGACGCCATATTCAGTCCATCCTGGAGCCACCAAGATGTTCCAAGACTTGAAGCTACAGTTTTGGTGGAAAGGGATGAAAGGAGACATTGCAAGAATTGTGAGTAAGTGCCTTACTTGTGGCGACCCGCCCTACGTAGGGTTAAACAGCACTATTACAGTCGGCTACTGTTGCCAACTGCAATAGACTGTAACCACTTGGGTCGTCGGCAACTTACTTTTAACTTGCTTTTAACTTATTCTGATACCAGCTAAAAATTTTTTTTTTCTTTCGTTTTTTTTTCTTTTAACTCGACGTGGAAATTCTATTTTCGTAAAAACATTTACTATAGTAAACATTTTCTTTCTTTATCATAACTTGATATCCATCATTTTAATACTCTTTTAAACAGCTCAGCGGAAGACTCATAGCAGTACCATAACCCTCACCCAGTCCCTTGGCACATGCAGATCTCATCCGTCATCCAACACTTGTTTTATCTTCGTGCAGGATGCTTACCTGCAACATAAACAAACTTATGAGCGACAGGCTCAGTAAGTTCAAACATACATTCATGACGTGTAATAATCCACACTACATAGAGTAGGATAAATCTGATACCTGCTGTAACTTCTAAACATTTTGTAACGTATATCGTACATTGCTTAACACTGTGAACATACTTCACATCACAATCACAAACATACTAACTGCACTTATCATGCTTAACCTCTTGAACATACTTTCATATTTGAACCTCGTGAACTAACTGGACTCTGTAAACATGATGTACTACTGTACTCATGCTGTACTGCTGTGCTCATGCTGACTAGACTCTGTAAACATGCTGTACTGCTGTACTCTAGATTCTGTAAATATACTGTACTGCTGTACTCATGTTGTACTACTGTGCTCTGGACTCTGTAAACTTACTGTACTGCTGTGCTCTAGACTCTGTAAACATGCTATACTGCTGTACTCATGTTGTACTGCTGTGCTCTGGACTCTGTAAACTTACTGTACTGCTGTGCTCTGGACTCTGTAAACTTACTGTACTGCTGTGCTCTGGACTCTGTAAACTTACTATACTGCTGTGCTCTGGACTCTGTAAACATGCTGTACTGCTGTACTCATGTTGTACTGCTGTGCTCTGGACTCTGTAAACTTACTGTACTGCTGTGCTCTGGACTCTGTAAACTTACTGTACTACTGTGCTCTGTACTCTGTAAACTTACTGTACTGCTGTGCTCTAGACTCTGTAAACTTACTGTACTGCTGTGCTCTGGACTCTGTAAACTTACTGTACTGCTGTGCTCTGGACTCTGTAAACATGCTATACTGCTGTACTCATGCTGTACTACTGTGCTCATGCTGACTGGACTCTGTAAGCATGCTGTACTGACTAAAGGTTTAGTCTTAGAACATTAATCTGTTATTTTAGTTCTGGTTTTGGATCCCTGATTGGTCGTACCGACATGTTAGCGCAACCGGGAGCGGTACTTTAGTGCTGACCTCCTCAGTCTTAACTGATGCTAAACATGATAACCTCCCCGTAGGTCGAGAGGCCGATACGCCAATAACTGGTTAATTACCATCTTTCTGGTGTTCCAACTGGGTAGCATACTGATTGCCTTCCACAGTCGGAACCTGTTAATCAAATTACTGGGGTGTGAATTAATTAACACACTAGGGTGCCTTGTGCACCTATCTGTTTTCGTATTCTGGTACTGTCTAACATGTGTACTGACATGCTGTGCTGCTGTGCTCATGCGCTCATGCATGATACTGGACTCTGTAAACATGTTGTACTGGCTGAGAATTAGTCTTAGGATATTATCTGTTATTAAGTTCTGGTTTTGGGCCCCTGATTGGTCGTACCGACATGTTAGCGCAACCGGGAGCGGTACTTTAGTGCTGACCTCCTCAGTCTTAACTGATACTAAACATGATAACCTCCCCGTAGGTCGAGAGGCCGATACGCCAATAACTGGTTAATTACCATCTTTCTGGTGTTCCAACTGGGTAGCATACTGATTGCCTTCCACAGTCGGAACCTGTTAATCAAATTACTGGGGTGTGAATTAATCAACACACTAGGGTGCCTTGTGCACCTACCTGGTTTCTTACTCTGGTACTGTCTGGTCTGTGTACTGGGACATGCAACTCTATATGCATGACATGAACTGATATGAACTGACCTGTGCTGTGACTGACATGCACTGACATGTGCTGTGACTGACATGCACTGACATAGACATCGTGATGCAGACAATCAATGTCTAGCATACACGTCATGCAACAAAACATACATCACAATCATAAACGTATCAAGTCAATTTACATTTGACTTGAACATAATACATAGTTCATAACATGGCTTTCGTGACATTCATATCATAGTGTCTTGACACTAAAACTGCACATAGAACACATAAACATAGACCTAACATGTCAGTTTATGTTGCAGACAAATAAATGCTTGAACTTACTGTTACTTTGCTAGTATCTCCTTTCTTGCTTTCTGGATCTGCAAACATTCCTTCGTTGCGTCTGGATCGGTTCCTATAACCGAAAGAATCATGGTTACTCGTTCCGCACTTATCTCATACATAAAACTTAATAAAACGTAAAAATTCTACGTTTCATTCCCTGATATAAACTTAGGGACCTAATATCCCATTTATAGCATTTTTGCTAAACTTTGACAAAATTACCATTTTGTCCCTATCCTGATTTTCTTCTTTTTTTTGTAACCTTACTTTTCCTTGATTCACAACTTAGTTCTGGCCCTTAGAATCTTACTTAAGTCGTTTTAAATCCATTAGGGCATTTTTCTATCATTCCTGGAATTTTCAGTCAAAATGTCCGTTTTGCCCTTGACGGGTCTTTAGGTCGTATCATTCTTCATTTTAAATGCTTAGATTAGATTTTTTAAGCCCAACAATCATAAAATAATTTTTCTTATGCTTTACCAAACTTTTACAGCATTAATTGCTGAAATTCTCGGTTTACTTATCCTTGGAACATCTGTCGTCCTTTTCTGAGCCTAACTTATTTATTAATCTTTAAAATCGTTCGAGGGGGCTCGGGTTTCCATCCCGATCACATTTTGTCCCTTGTTTCCTAAAATACCCTTTTTGTGCCGTTTTAGAAATTTCGGCAGCATTTCCGCTTAATTTTTAGGTTCCCGGCGTTTAGGAAACGCCTCAAAACCATCTAACCTATTTCTATCTTGCCACGTACTATACCAGAGGCCTATATTTTTACGTAAAGCTTAACTTTTATGTAAAAATATTCACATTTCTGCATACTTTCTTTTTCATCATTTTCATCCATTTTTCTTACAATTTCACATGCCAAATTACATAATTAACATATATCATTCCAAAATAAAAATTAAGGAACAAAGGGACAGAAGTCACTACCGAAATCATCCCATCGGCGATCGAATGCACCGTTCGATCTCGCGTGCACAAACTTTGATTCGCTGTTCTTCACATTTAAAATTCCATCTTGAAATTCCGACGCCACGGATGTGTTCGGAACGTCGAAAATAAGCCAACGGGCCACTCTTAAATTTTTGGGGTCCGGCCGCCGTTGACCGGTGTTGACCGCCGTTGACCGGCGGCGACGGCGGCGGCGGTGGAATGTGGGTAGTCCATCTTGAAGATCTCGACGAGAGGAATCCATTGGTGGCTTCAATTTCACCATTCGACACCTCTATCGCCGGAAATCACCCCTCGAAAGACCGGCAGCGGCGGCGGTGTTGGATCTCCGTTTTCCAGCAATCGTTGCCCAAAATTGATTTGGGGCTTTTGATCTACGTGTTGTTCTGAGCATTTTGATACCAACCTTGCAACTCAACTCCGCCGGAATCGTCGGATTCCACGGCGGCGGCGGCGACGGCGACGGGCAGTGTTGGGTGGCGCGATCCGGCGGCTGTTGGGCTGAAACACCACCTGGGTTTTGTTCTACTCTTCACCACGAGTCTTTTGAGACCGGAATCACCTTGATCGGAGGTCGGACGGCGGAGAAATCGACGTTGGAAATTTCCGGCCACCGTGACCTTCGGCGGAGTGTGCGGGCTGCTCCGGCGTCCAATCCGTCGACTTGACCCACCGTTGGACTCAGCTCGGCGAGAGCTTCCCAACGGTTCCAGCGGTGTCGAAAACGGACACCGTTTCTAGCGGTTAGCTACTGTTCATTTATGCGGGTGTGTGGGGGGGAAAAAGGGAGAAGAGAAGAAAGTTTGTAGGCCTTTCTTCAATTTCTGATTTCTCACCCCTTATATACTTTTTCGCCCAAAATTTCAACATAGGCTATCCTGCTAATTTAGACGTCCTGAATCCAAATATATCAGTTTTATTTTCATCTGAGGTCATTTCGACCAGTTTCTGATACTGTAAATTCCCGGTCAAAAATTACCCTTGTGCTCAATTATCAAATTTGAGCATGCTGATAGGCTATCCTGACTAATTTGGACATGCTGAATCCAAATTTATCAGTTTTAACTTCATTCAAGGTCATCTAGACCAGTTTTCTGATACTGCCTGTTTTCTGGTCAAAATTCACATTTTGTGCTCAATTGACTAAATTGAACATACTGATTCTTCGAGAATGATGAGGTTCTCCAGTTATTACATTACTTGTCAGAAAGTCAAGGCTGAGCATCAGCATCCTGGAGGAAAGTTAGAACCTCTGGAGATTCCAGAATGGAAATGGGAGAACGTTACCATGGATTTTGTGGTAGGGTTACCCAAAACAAGAGGAGGACACGATGCCATCTAGGTAATCGTGGACAGATTGACAAAGACAGCCAGATTCATACCAATAAAGATCACTTACTCATTGGAGAAGCTGGCACAGCTGTATGTAGATCATATTGTCAAGTTACATAGAGTTCCAAGGTCCATAGTATCTGACAGAGATGCACGATTCACTTCAAACTTTTGGGAGTGTGTGCAAAGAGCTATGGGCACAGAATTGAGGTTCAGTACAGCCTTCCATCCTCAGACAGATGGACAATCAGAACGGACTATCCAGACCTTGGAGGATATGCTCCGAGCATGTGTCATGGATTTTCCAGGAGCTTAGAATGAGAAGCTACCACTAGTGGAATTCTCATACAACAACAGTTACCAAGCTTCCATCAAGATGGCACCGTATGAGGCTCTGTATGGAAGAAAGTGTAGATCACCCATCCACTGGTATGATCTGAAGGAAAAACAACTACATAAGACAGATTTCATACAGGAAACTTGCGATGCAGTTGCCAAGATCCAGCACAGAATAAAAAGTGCTCAGAGCAGACAGAAGAGCTATGCAGACAGAAGACGGAGATCTCTAGAATTCCAGGAAGGGGACTTCGTTTTTCTGAAAGTGTCACCCATAAAGGGGATCATGCGTTTTGGTAAGAAAGGAAAACTGAGTCCAAGGTACATTGGACCTTATGAGATTATCAAACACATTGGGAAGGTTGCCTACAAGTTGGCATTACCTCCTGATCTGTCAGCAGTACACAACGTATTCCATGTCTCCATGCTCAGAAAGTACATGTCAGATCCATCTCATGTGCTACAACATGAACCAGTCCAAGTCCAAGAGGATTTGACCTATGAAGAGCAGCCTATTCAAATACTGGCTAGAGAAGAAAAGGTGCTGAGAAACAAGACCATCCCACTAGTCAAAGTATTGTGGAGAAATCACAACGTTGAAGAGGCACGTGGGAGAGAGAAGATGAGACGAGACGTTCATACCCTCACTTGTTCTAAATTTTCGAGGACGAAAATCTTATAAGGAGAGGAGTGGTGAATGTGATAACCGAGAAATCTACGTTCTCGGAAATATTTGTACAAATATGTAAATAAATGTACATTATAGTGAGACATGTTACAGAATAAAGAGCAGAGGAAAATTTTAATTAATTGAGTTTTAATCAAAATTTGATGATGAATTAATGAATATAGTTTAAAAGCTAAACATTAATTCAATTTATGATGTTTTAAAATTAATAGAAAAGTATGTGAAAAATACATACTAAGAGATCAATGGCACATAAGTGAACCACATTGATCAATGGCTAGAAGTAGCCAAACAAGGCCTTACATTTTAAAAAAAAAAAAAAAGGAAGAAAGTGAGAGTGAGGGAGTAAGGCTCGTGAGATAAGGGGGGGTTTAATTAATTCCCTTAGCTGCAGAAGCAGCCGGTAGAAAGAGAAAGAAAGAGAAAGAGAAAAGGAAAGAAAGAAAAGAAAGAGAGAAAGGGAAATCGAGAAAGAAAGAGGGAAGAAAGAGCAATCCAAAGAAAGTTCGGATTTTCTTGTTCAAGCAGCAGGTTGATCGAGATTCGGTCAAGGATTAGTAGCAAGAAAAGCTCACGATTAAAGCAAGGTAAACCCTAGTTTCTCACGTTTTTCTTTGGGGGAAAAATCTGGGGTTTTGAGAGGAAAAAGAGAATATGAGTGAATCATGTTTAGGTTTTCAGTTAAAATCGAAACATGATTCGAGTCTAGATGTTTTCA
Source organism: Antiaris toxicaria (assembly GCA_035233585.1). Lineage (NCBI taxonomy): Eukaryota > Viridiplantae > Streptophyta > Magnoliopsida > Rosales > Moraceae > Antiaris > Antiaris toxicaria. The sequence continues at coordinate 19,716,953 of CP141155.1, read as the reverse complement.
AATACGAATCCATGAGTTGATGGTTTAGAAAACCAAGTTTAGTGAAATTTCTTCACAAAGTGCAGATTTTTCAAAAGTTGAGTCAAGAGGTGTAAATGAGCAAAATGTGGGATTTTTACTTATGAAATCATGGATTTGTGATAGTAGGAATGTAGTAGATACCTTGAAACGGTCTTATGAAGATCGATTTCAAGTGTAAGAAGTAGAACAAAGGCCATAAAAGCCTTAGAAAATCAGAGCAGAACAGTTCGGACCCAGAATCTTGATTCTGGTATGAACACGGGCGTGTACACGGGCGTGTTCAGTACACGACCCCAAACATGCCCATATGCACGACCGTGTTCCAAGAAAAATCAGACCCGAGAGGTACATAGCCAAGAACACAGCCGTGTATCAGGCCGTGTCAAGGGGCACACGGTCAAGGGGAAGGCGTGTAGCAGACCATGTTAGACAGCAGGAGAACACGGCCAGAAACACGGCCGTGTAAGTAACCATGTAAGAGTCCAGAGGAGTACACGGCCAGTAATACGGCCGTGTATCCACCCGTGTAAGTATACACGGCCATGTTCCACGAAGTACACGGCCAGGCTTATAAGTCCAGAAAGGTACACAGGCAGAGACCTGTGTAGGAGGGCGTGTTCGAAACCAGAGAGTAAAAAAAAAAAAAAGTCTGGAAATGAAAATTTTCATGTTTTGCCATATTTCCAGTATGAGATAAATATGGTAAATAATCAGTGATTATTCCTTTTATAGGAGTTCAAGTCAGAGACCCCGAATCAGCAGTCCCAGAGCAGCAGAGGCTTACACTAGAGGATTTTCTGTAAGTTCAAGCATTGTCCTGACTGCAACGCGGACAAGCTTGTTAAATTATGATGTTATGTATGTTGTATGATGTGTATGTCAGACATTGATTGTCTGTATCACGATGTCTATGTCAGTTCATGCCAGTCTCATGTCAGCACAGGTCAGTTCATGTCATGCAAGTAGAGTTGCATGTCCTAGTACACATGTCAGACAGTACCAGAACACGAAAACAGGTAGGTGTACAAGGCACCCTAGTGTGTTAATATAATTCACACCCCAGTAATTTGATTAACAGGTTCCGACTGTGGGGGCAAGCAGTATGCTACCCAGTTGAAACACCAGCAAGATGGTAAATAAACCAGATATTGGCGTATCGGCCTCTCGATCCACGGGGTGGTTTGCATGTTTAGCATCAGTTAAGACTGAGGAGGTCAGCACTAATGTACCACTCCCGATTGCGCTAACATGTCGGTACGACCAATCAGGGGCCCAAAACCAGAACTAAAATAACAGATAATGTCCTAAGACTAAACCTTCAGCCACGAGCATGTTTACAGAGTCCAGTTTCATGCATGAGCACAGTAGTACAGCATGTTAGTTTCATGTTTTTATGTTTGAACTTACTGAGCCCATAGCTCATCAGTTTGTTCACATGTTACAGGTAAGAGACCTGTTCACCAGTAGTTTACGGTAGACGACGAACAGGGTAGATGCATGCCGGGGAGGATTGGGCGAGGGATATTGGTTACCATTTAATCATCTGCTGTGTAGATTTTGAATATTTAAACCATGTAGTTTCAAGAACGAGTTTTCAAGCTAAGATTATGTGATAGGGGAATCATGAGTCAGGTGCATGTTATTTTTTTAACATGATTTCCTTATCACATTCTTGAACAGATTATGAAATAAAAAAAAAATTTATTCCGCAAATTAGCAAGCAGCTTACAGTTCAGCATGATTGCCGGCGACCCTAGAGACCTGCATACTATTGCAGTTAACCACAGAGTTGACCGTAATAGCCATGTAGAGTCTCTACAATAGGGCGGGCCGCCACATTGATAGTGGATTAGATCCCACAATTGGAGAAATTATTTGGTAGATCCGGTGTACCATGTCATCATACTTACGTGGTATATCCGTCAAATAGAAATTTGATATTTTCCAGTCACCACCCTTTTACTTTAGGTTTTTCCTTCCTTATAAGCATTACCTTAATTATTATGTCAAAATTATCATAAATATCTCACCCAAATCTTTTATGGTAATCAATTAACTTTAAATAAATTTCACACTTTATTTTAACCAATTATTTTTACACATTTAAATTTCTTTTAAATAGAAACAACGTTTCCTTAAAAAAAAATGAAAAAAAAAAAAGACAACCTCGCGTTGTTTATTTTCCACTTGGTTGTTTTCGTGCCACGTTAAATTTTAGCTGTTTTCGGACAAAAAAAAAAATCACCGCTTTGAATGAGGAAAATTCCTCAAATGTCTTTTTTTTTTTTTTTTCTAACTCAAATGAATAAACTAAAAATAAGAAATTAAAAAAAAAAACCATTACTCATAAAACATGAGAAGATCCTAATCAAATTGCTCAAAAGTTCAAAATTCTGTCAAGCATCAAGAAAACAATTTTAAAAAAAAAACATGAAAACATCTATTCAAAACGTTCATTGTTAAATAAATGGGGAAAAAAAAAAAGCTTCAACGGATTTCAAAAGCATGCCTTTTCAATTTCCATGTCGATTGGTGTTCAAATATATATCTTTTTATTGTGTTTCGTATCTTCTTTATATAATCAAGAAATGTCTTTCATATGTGATGTTTATATTTATACATGAATGAGTGAAGATTGTTTTTCCCTCCTTATTTTTTGATTTTTGTTTTCTGAAAATTTCTCGTTTGAGACATGGAACACTGAAATTTTCGTTTATATTATAATTATTTTTAAGAAATTATCAAAATAATACACTTGAAATTTTTTTTAAAATTAATTGATTATTATAATGTATTTAGGTGAGATATTTATAATAATTATGAATTAATAATTAAAATAATACTTATTAGGAAAGAGAAATTTAAAACAAAAAGATGAAAAAGATAAATTATCAAAATGTCAAGTTTTTATTAAACGGTGTACTATTTAAGGATGATGATATAATACGTTCGGTCTATTAGGTAATTTACTTGTAATTTCTTCCACAGTTATAATATACTTTTTAAAATCTTATAACCACTAGTTGATTTACTTGTGACTTTTTATTTAAAATCTCATAATATCTTGCTATTTAAAATTATTGGTACAAAAGGCAAGTATCATTGAAAATATTATAATAAAAATGTTATGGATTTTGACAAGTGCACGAATCGAATAAGTAATAAAGGAATAAGTAAAGTATCATTTTCACAATGATAGTATTATTAAGTATCAAAATTAGTTGACTTTAATTTTATTTGAACAACTAAAAAATAATATTATAATTAAAATATTAAATAAATAAAATAACATTATAAAAAATATATGAATATAAATTGATAATATACAGATGCTAAGAATTATGGTTTTACCATAATTAATCAAATTTAATTTTATTAAAGTATATTATTATAATTTTGTATTTATATTTGTTGATAGTCAACTACTATTTTTGCTTTATATACTCTTTCTCAAATTATTCATAAATTGTACATTTTTATAATTAAATTTACCTAAAGGATTAGCAAACTAAAATTCATGATGAACAATATCGTACATGTGAACGATAAAAATATGAATCTGAATTTAATTATAAAAAACGTTCGTTAAGAAACTTATGGTAGTTAATAATATAGCCACATAAAAACATATAGATATGTCTCTATTCTATCCAAGATTTTATGGTATTTATTCTAGAGTCATGTCACAAAAATCTCTTCTTAGTTTCATTTTGTTTCTCAAATCATTTAAAAGTTGGTTAGAAATTTGAAAGCATTAATTTGATAAGAAATAAGCCAATAAATATGATAATCATAACATCATACTTAATTTAATTAAATCATTATAATCAAGTTACATCATTAATCTTAGCAAAAATTTATTTAATTCATAATAAAAAATAAAATAATACAATAAAACGAATTAAACATAATAACAAAATAAAAATAAAATAAAAGAGTATAGAATGGATACTTGATATTTATATTGGTAGAAATTTCAGAAACTCCTCATTTAAAACAAAGCTAAATGAAAGAAAATATATATATATATTTAGCTTCATAGGAAGCTTTTTTTTTTTTTTCCCCTCTATACTCTTAACTGTAACTCTAACCCTTTGTATCTCTATCTATTCTTCATTTTGTATTATATGCGTTCAAGCCTTCACTAAAATGCCTTTTTATAGGCTAAATTTTATACTATTCCACCTACTCTCAACACAAAATTTACAAACTTGTTACAACAGTTTGTGCACTTTTAAACTTGCTAAGTAATCGGTGCACTTTCAAATTTACTATAGTAGCAATAAAACTATAATACTGGTGCATGTGATTAGGAAAAATCTATTGTAGTATAATGTATAATAAGCTTGATTTTAATTTATTGATATCAAGAGAATGCTACATGTCACATTCTTATTGGTTCTTTTCTAGTCTCCGCTACATGTCGTGTCATTCTTAGAAGGAAAAAAGTGAGCTCATATGGTATTAAGTGCATTATCTCCCTATAATCTAATTTTAAAATTTGTCATAACCTATTCATACAAGCTTGATTAGTGTGATTCTTTTTTAAAAATACTTGTATTGATGAAAAGATTAAACAATATCAACCAAACTTATTGTTTCCTAACATGAGCAGTGACGTCTGGTGGGACTCACTTCTAACACATGAATTTTTCACCTTAATTTGACGCTGTAGAAAAACAAAGTGTGAAAATTAGATATTTCCAAAATAAAAAACTATAGGTAAATTCATTGAAAATATTAAATTTTAAGCTTATTTAATATATTATTACTAAAACAAAAACATAAGATAAAATAAAGTAAAATTAAATTAAAATTTCTGAAATTTATAAAAAGCTAAATTAAAACGTACATACTAAAATAAATTAAAACAAATAAAATTCTCAAGGATAAGCTAATTTTTATTTATGAAAAAGTTGTAAAACAATTATATTTTATAGAGTCATCATATCCTCAAGTTTAAGATTTTGTTTGTCCTCAAGTAAAAGAAAAAAAAAAGAAAAGAAAATATTGTATTAGTAATGCCGTAAAAGATATAGCCTACAGAAAAACATAAATTTTGATAAAAAATTTGAGCTTAATTTAAGAGTATATCTACTTACAATTGAATATTCCGTGTGTATTTGTGGAATTTCTTTTTCATTTAATTGTGTGTAATCTAGTTTAGTTTATGAAGGCATGAAACAATCGGTCTCAATCAAATCCCATAGGTTCATTTTTCATTTTTTTCTCTACTAAAGTCAACAAACACAACCAAAAGTCATTAGGGTATTATTAGACTTGTAATGTATGGCTGAGTTAAAGATAAGATATAGGATAATAATGTGACTCAGATCATGATTTAACACATTAATCATTTTAGGAGCTGTTGTAGAGCTTTTATTTACACCCAAGTAATACCCCCAAACTTTTTTGCAACTTTCCCTTATCAAGAATTTTTTTTTTGTTTTTTGTTTTTATTTTTGTTGTTTTTTTTTAAGAGATACTACATCCCCAAACTTATTATAATAAACAAAGGGTATTTTACTCTTTTTTCATTTTTTTTTTGTATTTTGTAATTCGAATATCCTTCCCATATTTCAGCATAGTTCAAAATAATTTCTAAAACGATCAATATGCTTAACGACTAAAGGTTAGATATTTTATTTATAAGGCTTGACTAAAAATGTGGGTGATAAAGAAAAAGTTACATAAAACAAAGCTTATAAGGGGTAAACTAGGGATTAAGATATTTCAAGATTGGTTTAAAAAGTTCAAACATTCTAAAAATTACCTTAATCATTTCTTTAGTATTTGTATTGTCTGGGATTTTGTTTTGAGGGACTGTTAAATTAATTCTAGGACTTGTAAGATCAGAAATATTTCATATTTTTTTAGGAAAGACTAAGTTAGACTAATTCATAGATTAAGTATAGTGATCACAAAAACTTTCTTTAAACAAACACATAATTCATAGATTAAGTATAGTGCTCAAATATTGAATATCACAACTAAATTAAACTAACTCAAAAATTTTAATGTAAATTTGTCAAAATTCATATTTTTTTAGGAAAAACTATATAAAATAAAGTAACTAAAATTTTTATTATCGGATTTGCAGGAAATCACACTTTTTTTTGTACCCTTCTTTAACTTTTTTTTTAATTTTAAAACAAAGAAAAAACAATAACATAATGATTTTATTAAAAGTAACTCTTTACTCAACCATCTTATAAATAATGAATCTAGTGGTTTTACTAATAATAAAAAAAAAGAAATAAAAAATAAACTATTCTTTCCCCACAATCTATTTGAGACATTGTTTTCAATATCTAATATAGATAAGTAGAGAGTAAATGATTTCACTTGATCTAGTATTACTAAAAGCAAAAACTCAAAAACTGAAATTAAGAAAGAAAATCAAATATTATGAATAAAACCAAAAAGGTAAGAAATGTTACAAATGAAGAGTCAGATCTAACCTGCGCCACTTGCTGCTTTTGTTAGGAAATGCTCTAAGCATTAGAGACATTTTTGATGTATTTATTTTGAACTGGATAATAAGATTATATATAGAGGTTATTCATTACATTGCTATCTGTCCTCGTCTTATTTACATGTTAAAGTAAATGTAAGCAAATATGGCTCCCTGACTGCTTGTGTTAAACTATTAGAACGTTGCATGTAATGGTTTTTTGTATGCGAGAAGACAATGTTCTAAAGTTAGCAGTCTAAACTATGGTCTGTAGTCTATGGGGTTAGACCGAGCATCTAACTCATGTTAAGACTATTATGTTGTCTAAAGCCTTGGAGGGGATGGTTTGTCTTGACTGTCTGGAGCTGGACTCCCAAGTAGAGACATAGATATGTTACTTGGTGGTGACATATTAGACCGGGACTAAAGCGTGATTGATCTATGAAGTTCGCTTTGAGTAGATCGATCTGCTTTTGACGTTCATTATGCAGTAACCTTAATCCTGAGTAAAAGGACAGCTTCATGTATATGACTTGTGTGCTTTGATGTTCCAATGGCTAAAGCGTCTCAGAGGTAGTAAGCTTATAGGCTGGTTCGTTGGGTGCATGACTTGTATACGATGAAGGGTTCGTTTACAGATATTGGAATCATAGCTCTAATGAGGAGTTAAGGGTATCCTCTTAAAGGCATTATACTGAATGTGAAAATGGACAAGGCCTTAGGTCGTCTACTGGGCGGATGACTTCTTATTCACATATGGTGAATAATCATTTTCTTTATTCGGTAGTATAATGGAACTTTAAGATAGCCTGATCAGTAGGATTAAACGGACTTTGGCCTAAGGCTGATCATGGATATCATATGAGGGTTCTGCATATATGACAAGGTCATTGGACGATAGCTTGTCACAGGCTTACGTAATACGGTATATAATTGGGAGTTCAGTTTCAGGTTTATAGTGATGTAACTCTGAAACTAGTGATCATATGATTGAGTTGTTCGGTAAAAGAATGATGATCATATGGATTTGCGGGAGCCCGATTATATATGTCCAATCAGTCCCTCTACTAGGTCCACATAATTCCTTAACATTTGGCAAATTGAATTGTGTATGCTATTGGCTGGTTTATTATGCATGGATGGTGATGACACAGGATTAGGATGGTAGACAAGATTCTCTCCGGTTGGATTCAGATTTTGTTTTGGATAATAGAGTATACAATTATTCGAACTCCAAATAAAGTTGCCATGATTTTATTTGAGATTGGATTGGAGTTGTAGAAAATTATCCATGAGAACAAAAATATGAAACACAACCGTTTTGTGGAATTTGAAATTTGAAATTTGAAATTTGAAATTTGAATTTTGAATTTTGAATTTTGAATTTGAAATTCGAATTTGAAATTTGAATTTGAAATTCGAATTTGAAATTTGAAATTTGAAATTCGAATTTGAAATTTGAAATTCAAATTTTGAATCACAGTCCAAGTAGGATTCGAATTTGTTGTGGAAAATCCACAAGGTTTGAAATTTGAATTTGAGTTGGATTTGGAGAGGATAATCTTGTTAGAATCCTACTTGAATTTTGAATCCAAATCCTAACAAATGTTGCACGAAATTTTGAGGATAATCCTCAAGGAAATTTCGGATTTTTGTGGATAAGATTCAAGGGAAAAATTCAAGTTTCAATCCCAGTTGAATTTGGATTCTCTCCTTCCCTGAAAAGTGGCCGAAATTAGGGAGAAAATCTCCTAGGAAAATTCGGTTATTTTGGATAAGGTTGAGATAAGATTCAAGCTTGAAAATCCTTGTGGAATTTTTTGATTCTCCCTTATCCATAATGGCCGAAATTTTTAGGAGATATTCTCCTTGTAATTTTCAGATTTTTAGGTTGAAAAAGGGAGATAAAATTCTAGTTAAAATCTTGTTTAGATTTGGATTAGATTTATCCTAAGAAAAACTGAATTTTTTGTTGAGATTCTCCCTTGGAAAAATTCAGATTTTTTGGTTATGGATAAGGGAAAATATCTTTTCCTAATCCAATTCAAATTCAGAGAATCACCTCATGCAGGTCTATAAATAGAGGTCCTACCACTCTAGTTCTCTCAGACCACAGACTCTCAGGTAAGCAGGCTTATTGTTGCACAGCTCATCGTGACAATAAAGTTCTTTAGAGATCTGGGTGGTCAGAAGAAGACTAGCAGTGCTAGCATACTGATCGAGGTTCAGAGTGCCCACACACTCAGCCATTCGGGAATTGGAGAATAGTAGAGAAGGCTAGTTGGTTGAAGCCTCCGGTCATTCTCCTCCTGCAAGATTGGCGTCCTTGAGGTATGAGTTTTAATTGTTGTTGGTTTATTGTATATGGCATCATGAGATATTTAACGATCTAAAAATTTTTTATTGTCCCGCTGTGCCACTCTGATACGTTTTTACCGATTTATTATCCTACAATTGGTATCAGAGCCATCTCATGACTATGCCATGTACATAAATTAGACAATTACTTAGTTTTTTTTATTTATGTATGGATTTGATATTTAGAGAGTGGCATTCTAGGGTTCCTTTATGTTGTTATCATGGATTATATATAAAGTATGTGGTTATTTTTCTGAATTATTATAAGCATGCTTGTTTATGCCGGTTATGGTTCCTTAGAATTTAGAAAAATTATATCTAGGAATTTTTATGTAACTATGAGAGTAATTTATTAACACTGTAATTTTCCCATGGATTTTAATTTTTATCTCTTAGAATTTTTATGGTTAGAATTTTTGTACACCGGCAATGGTTTAGGAAATTTTATGTAATTATTCTTGGAGGGGATTGAAGATTGAAGACCGTAATTTATTTTTCCTAAAAGTTAAATTTAATTTAAAGATTGAAATTTTGATTGTGTGGAAAATTTCAATTTAATTAGATTGAAATTAATTTTTGGAGATCCTAATAGGAATATGGCACGAAAATCGAGACACGACCCCTCGGGATAGGCCGACGGGCCTTGGTGGGGCTGCAGCCCCTGCCCTCGGCAGGATAGGGCTGCGGCAGTCCCTGTACAGGCCAACACCACCCACAGCCGCAGGCTTGGCCTGCAGCCGAGGGTGGCCGTGGCCTGCCCAAGGCTGGCCGCAGCCTGGGCGTGCAGCCTGGCACTGCAGGCTTGACCTGCAGCCCGGCAAGGCTGCACATAGGGGGCAGCTGTGGGCTGCCAGCCCCTTTGGGGCTGGTGGCTGCCCACGGCGGCTGCCGCCTTCGGGGGCGGCGGTTCGATGGTCCAAAATTCGAAAAATTTTGTTTTTTAAATTTGAGATTTAATTTTAAATCATGTTTAAAAATATGTAATTGAAAATTTAAAATTTTTGAAATTACATATTATTACACATGATGTTTAAAATTTAAATTTGAAATTTAAATTTGAAATTCGAATTTGGAATTTGAATTTGAAATTTAAATTTTTGGAGATTTAAATTTTAAATAATTCTTGGGATGAGAAATAAATGGAGAGGCTACATAAAGATGGATACAAGAAGTCGGAACAGAATTCAAGACCCAAAGAATGCTTTAGATGGAATTTTGTAATCTTTATTTTCTTTGTTCTAGGATGGAACCATAGCTTGGTTATTCTGTCAATTATTTTTTCTGTGATATGTCATAGATGTATAAATATGTATTGATGGATGTTTTATATGCATATTTGATAACATGTCATATAGGATAGGTGAGTGCCGCTCATACTATATTGATCATACATAATTTGTCAAAACTTGCATGTTTTTCAAAATATTGAGTGGGAGAGGGTTTCAAACAAAACCCACGGCCTCCATTGTTGATCCATATGTGAAAGCATGGTAACGCCTCGCGTCAGTTCTGCCCTGACCACACCCCTCGGTAGGTGTTTACCGCCGTCGGTATACTAGATTGGATCTCCTATGTGGAAAACGTGTTCAGGTGCGATCCTATTCATGACCACCCCTTGGTGGCTTGGTAGGACGTGGATCGGGCTACGTAAACAATGGTTATACACTCAAGACTCGTTTAGTTATTAACCTTCCCTAGAAACTCTGTTAACTAAACTGGTGGCCAAATAAGCGGTTATTAATATATGTCTTAACCTTGGAGGATTTAAGGCAACATATATTAATTGGACGGGGTCCATGTTCTGGCTATTTGTTCTCATGACCACCCCTCGGTGGCTTGGGGTAATAGGTGCTGAGAATTACCGTTGCAATGCTACATGTTTTTCAAGTTTCATGTAGGAACATACTTGTATGTTTTATTTGCTAAATTATCTGTATATTTGCTTGGGCTTTGTAATGTTGTCTAGTATAATTTTATTTCAGTTCAAAATATCACCGACACCCCTCATTTCAATACTTACTGAGAATAAACTGAATGGCGACAATTATAAGGATTGGAAAAGAAATCTGTTAATAGTTCTCAGTTGCGAGAGACACAAGTTCGTACTGGACGAACCATGCCCACTAGGGCCAAAACCTGACACACCGATTGAGGAGGTCCCGGTTGCCTATACTCGTTGGAGAGAATCCAATGATATAGCTCGATGCTACATATTTGCTAGCATAACGAGTGTTTTACAAAAGCCGCATGAGACTTATCAAATTGCTGGGGAGATCATGAAAAATCTGGAAGACATATTCGGAGGCCAAGAAAAATTGGCTCGATAGTCCGCTATCACCAGTATTATGAACTCTAAGCAGAAGGCGGGTACTCCGGTGAAGGACCATATGATCATTCTAATGGGATTCTTCGCTGAGGCTGCCGAAAACGATGCTGAGTTGGACTACAACACCTAGATCGAGATGGTGTTCAAAACTCTGTCTAAAGATTTTATGGGGTTTAAGGCCGCATACAATCTGGCGACAAGGGAGTTAGGACTAACCGAGCTCATGAAGCAACTCCAAGCTTATGAGCGGATGATCAGGGATGGGAATGCTGTCCAACCCAAAGGTGAGGCCAATTTGGCGAAATCTTCCAAACCCTCACAGAAGAGGAAGAGGCCAAATCAGAAGCAAACGGCTTCCAGTTCTTCTAATCCTCCTGTCTCAGATGGGAAGAAGAAGAAGAAGAACAAGAAGCCCAAGGACCCTAAAAAGTCCAAGTGCTTCCGTTGTGGGAAGGTAGGTCATTTCAAGAAGGCTTACCGGGAAATCCTAGCCGCCAAGGGCAAGGAAGGTAAGGAACTTCTTTACTTAGAAGCGTGTTTGGTGGAACAATCAAAAGACACTTGGGTCATTGATTCGGGTGCCACTAATCATGTTTGTGTTTCTATGCAGGGGTTCATAGAAACGAGAAGTCTACATGATAGGAGCCTCTCGTTGCGAACTGGGGAAGGCAGCTTGGTGGTGGCTGAGGCAGTGGGAGATGTTTACCTTTATTTTGATCAATTTAGGTTTATTTTATTAAAAGACTGTTTTTATGTTCCTAATTTCAGGAGGAACCTTATATCGGTAGCTTGTTTAATAAAGGATTCTTATTCAGTTTCTTTTAGTAAAAGAGTTGATATTCGTAGAAATAAGTCTTTTATCTGTTCTGGATGGATGGATGGAAACCTATATTTGATCAAACCAAAGATGTACTCACTGCTTGACACTGAATTAACTGATAACTCTAAAAGGTTGAAAGTTTCTCACTCTAACAAGGCGTATCTTTGGCATTTAAGACTTGGTCATATTAATCAGGATAGGATTCAAAGATTGGTGAAAGATGGTCCTCTGAAATCTCTAGAGGAGGTACGTCTTCCCCAATGTGAGTCTTGTCTAGAAGGTAAGATGACTAAGAGGTCTTTTGGAGCTAAGGGTACAAGGGCTCAGGAGCTCTTAGAAATTGTGCACACTGACGTATGTGGCCCCATGAACGTCACAGCACGAGGAGGGTTCGAGTATTATGTCTCTTTTATAGATGATTACTTAAGGTATGGATATGTGTATCTGATGCACCGCAAGAGCGAAACCTTTGACAAGTTCAAAGAGTATCGTGTGGAAGTGGAAAAGCAATTAGATAAATCCATAAAAACACTTCGATCTGATCGAGGTGGCGAATACCTCTCTGACGAATTTCTAGGACATCTTGTAGAGAACGGGATATTATCCCAATTGACTGCACCTGGTACTCCACAACAGAATGGTGTAGCCGAAAGGAGAAACAGGACCTTATTGGATATGGTACGGTCCATGATGAGTTACTCAACGCTGCCATTATCATTTTGGGGATATGCTTTACAAACGACGTGCTATATTCTGAACCAAGTTCTGAGCAAATCAATTCCCAGAACTCCGTATAAATTGTGGCGTGGCAGAAAGCCCTCCCTTGGACATATGAGAATATGGGGCTGCCCGACACATGTACTGGATGGGGATGCGAAAAAGTTGGAACCAAGATCAGAATTGTGCATGTTTGTAGGGTATCCAAAAGGAACTAAAGGAGGTCTGTTCTATAACCCGAAGGAACAAAAAGTCATTGTTTCAACCCATACGACATTCTTGGAGGAAAGTCACATGAATAACTTTAAGCCTCGGAGCAAAGTGGTGCTAGAGGAGTTATCAGGTGAAAGAATTGCTCCACAGATTTCGGTCTTGGATGCAAGTCCGAGTTCCAGTGAAAGACCTGCAGACGATCAACAATTTAGGGTGCCTCGTCGTAGTGGGAGGGTTTCGAAGAAACCTAATTTCTTCATGTATGATGCTGAGGTATACCAGGCCGAGGCTCATGAGCATGAGGAAGATTCGGTCACATATGATGAAGCTATAAATGATGTTGATTCTAAATCTTGGAAACAGGCTATGAACAATGAGATGGATTCTATGAAATCCAACTCTGTTTGGGAACTTGTAGATTTACCGGATGGGGTAAAACCCATTGGATGCAAATGGGTCTACAAAAGAAAGAAGGATGCGGAAGGGAGAGTGGAAACTTTCAAAGCTAGACTGGTTGCAAAGGGATACATGCAAAAGGCTGGAATCGATTACGAGGAAACCTTTTCGCCTGTTGCTATGCTGAAGTCTATCCGTATTTTTCTGTCCATTACTACGGCTTTCGATTACGAGATCTGGCAAATGGATGTCAAGACGGCATTCTTGAATGGCCATCTTGAAGAGTGTATCTATATGATACAACCCGAAGGGTTCGTAGCGAAAGGCCAAGAAAGGAAAGTCTGCAAGTTGCTTAGATCCATTTATGGATTAAATCAAGCATCCCGCTCATGGAACCAGAGGTTTGATCAAGCGATTAAGACATTTGGTTTTGAGCAGAACATTGATGAACCTTGTGTTTATAAACGTATTAAAGATGGAAAAGTGGTCTTTCTGATACTCTATGTCGATGATATACTACTCATTGGGAATGATGTAGGGAACTTATCATCGGTCAAGCTTTGGTTACACCAGCAGTTTGACATGAAGGACTTGGGAGAAGCTAATTATGTTCTAGGCATTCGTCTCTTCAGAGATCGAAAGAACAAAATGATAGCGTTATCCCAAGCTTCATACATAGATAAAATAATTGACAAATATGCAATGTAAGAGGCAAAGAAAGGTTCGCAACCTTCTATTACCGGTCTAACTCTTTCATTGGATGACTGTCCCAAGACATCGGAAGAAAGAGAGCGTATGAGTAAGGTCCCTTATGCATCCGCTGTGGGTAGCCTTATGTACGCTATGCTTTGCACTCGCCCGGACATATGTTTTGCAGTAGGTATGGTGAGTCGATATCAAGCGAATCCTGGAACCAAGCACTGGCAAACAGTAAAGCATATACTCAAGTATCTTAAGAGAACGAGGGATTATATGCTGGTGTATTCTGGAAGGGACCTAACACCCGTAGGATACATGGATTCAGACTTCCAGACTTGTAAGGATTCGAGGAAATCGACATCTGGATCAGTGTTTTTACTCGGAGGAGGTGCCATAGTGTGGAGGAGCGTGAAGCAGGGCTGCACAGCTGACTCTACTATGGAGGCAGAGTAGGTGGCTGCGGCTGAGGCATCTAAAGAAGCGGTTTGGCTCCGCAAGTTCTTTAGAGACCTTGAGGTCATTCCGGGTGTTGACAAGCCTATCACACTTTACTGTGATAATATAGGGGTTATTGCCAACACAAGAGAATCTCGGCACCACAAGAGGACCAAGCACATCGATCGGAGATATCATATTATTAGAGGGCATGTGGAGACAGGACAAGTGGATGTATGTAAGATCGCGTCCGAGGACAACATCGTCGATCCCTTTACTAAGACTTTGGTGGCTAGAAGCTTTGAGAGGCACGTAGAGGCGATGGGAATGCGTAACATGACACATCTGCTGGCTTAGGGCAAGTGGGAGATTGTTAGGAAATGCCCTAAGCATTAGAGACATTTTTGATGTATTTATTTTGAACTGGATAATAAGATTATATATAGAGGTTATTCATTATATTGCTATCTGTCCTCGTCTTATTTACATGTTAAAGTAAATGTAAGCAAATATGGCTCCCTGACTGCTTGTGTTAAACTGTTATAACGTTGCATGCAATGGTTTTTTGTATGCGAGAATACAATGTTCTAAAGTTAGCAGTCTAAACTATGGTCTGTAGTCTATAGGGTTAGACCGAGCATCTAACTCATGTTAAGACTATTATGTTGTCTAAAGCCTTGGAGGGGACGGTTTGTCTTGACTGTCTGGAGCTGGACTCCCAAGTAGAGACATAGATATGTTACTTGGTGGTGACATATTAGACCGGGACTAAAGCGTGATTGATCTACGAAGTCCGTTTTGAGTAGATCGATCTGCTTTTGACGTTCATTATGCAGTAACCTTAATCCTGAGTAAAAGGACAGCTTTATGTATATGACTTGTGTACTTTGATGTTCCAATGGCTAAAGCGTCTCAGAGGTAGTAAGCTTATAGACCGGTTCGTTGGGTGCATGACTTGTATACGATGAAGGGTTCGTTTACAGATATTGGAATAGCTCTAATGAGGAGTTAAGGGTATCCTCTTAAAGGCATTATACTGAATGTGAAAATGGACAAGGCCTTAGGTCGTCTACTGGGCGGATGACTTCTTATTCACATATGGTGAATAATCATTTTCTTTATTCGGTAGTATAATGGAACTTTAAGATAGCCTGATCAGTAGGATTAAACGGACTTTGGCCTAAGGCTGATCATGGATATCATATGAGGGTTCTGCATATATGACAAGGTCATTGGACGATAGCTTGTCACAGGCTTACGTAATACGGTATATAATTGGGAGTTCAGTTTCAGGTTTATAGTGGTGTGACTCTGAAACTAGTGATCATATGATTGAGTTGTTCGGTAAAAGAATGATGATCATATGGATTTGCGGGAGCCCGATTATATATGTCCAATCAGTCCCTCTACTAGGTCCACATAATTCCTTAACGTTTGGCAAATTGAATTGTGTATGCTATTGGCTGGTTTATTATGCATGGATGGTGATGACACAGGATTAGGATGGTAGACAAGATTCTCTCCGGTTGGATTCAGATTTTGTTTTGGATAATAGAGTATACAATTATTCGAACTCCAAATAAAGTTGCCATGATTTTATTTGAGATTAGATTGGAGTTGTAGAAAATTATCCATGAGAACAAAAATATGAAACACAACCGTTTTGTGGAATTTGAATTTTGAAATTTGAAATTTGAAATTTGAATTTGAAATTTGAATTTGAAATTCGAATTTGAAATTTGAATTTGAAATTCGAATTTGAAATTTGAAATTTGAAATTTGAAATTCAAATTTTGAATCACAATCCAAGTAGGAGAATTTGTTGTGGAAAATCCACAAGGTTTGAAATTCGAATTTGAGTTGGATTTGGAGAGGATAATCTTGTTAGAATCCTACTTGAATTTTGAATCCAAATCCTAACAAATGTTGCACGAAATTTTGAGGATAATCCTCAAGGAAATTTCAGATTTTTATGGATAAGATTCAAGGGAAAAATTCAAGTTTCAATCCCAGTTGAATTTGGATTCTCTCTTTCCCTGAAAAGTGGCCAAAATTAGGGAGAAAATCTCCTAGGAAAATTCGGTTATTTTGGATAAGGTTGAGATAAGATTCAAGCTTGAAAATCCTAGTGGAATTTTTTGATTCTCCCTTATCCATAATGGCCGAAATTTTTAGGAGATATTCTCCTTGTAATTTTCGGATTTTTTGGGTTGAAAAAGGGAGATAAAATTCTAGTTAAAATCTTGTTTAGATTTGGATTGGATTTATCCTAAGAAAAACCGAATTTTTTGTTGAGATTCTCCCTTGGAAAAATTCAGATTTTTTGGTTGTGGATAAGGGAAAATATCTTTTCCTAATCCAATTCAAATTCAGAGAATCACCTCATGCAGGTCTATAAATAGAGGTCCTACCACTCCAGTTCTCTCAGACCATAGACTCTCAGGTGAGCAGGCTTATTGTTGCATAGCTCATCGTGACAATAAAGTTCTTTAGAGATCCGGGTGGTCGGAAGAAGACTAGCAGTGCTAGCATACCGATCGAGGTTCAGAGTGCCCACACACTCAGCCATTCGGGAATTGGAGAATAGTAGAGAAGACTAGTTGGTTGAAGCCTCCGGTCATTCTCCTCCTGCAAGATTGACATCCTTGAGGTATGAGTTTTAATTGTTGTTGGTTTATTGTATATGGCATCATGAGATATTTAACGATCTAAAAATTTTTTATTATTCCGCTGCGCCACTCTGATACGTTTTTACCGATTTATTATCCTACAGCTTTTATTGTCCATAGTTGTCTTAACTACATGTGACATTAATAGATCAAGTTCAGACACAAAAATATACAGTTAATCAATCAACTGATTAGAAGTTAGAGCCAAAATTAGAATTTTCTGAATTGATGATGTAATGAATTTCTATTCAATAGCATGATCTAAAAAAAGACAACAAACCATCGTAAAAACAATTAACATTTAAAAATCTTAATGGCTTTTAATAAAGATTGGGTTGGGCTTAAAAGGTAATGTTAAAACTTCTTTTAAGGTTCCTAAACTACCAGGTAAAGTGATAAAATCATCTATATTATATATCATGTTAATCATTCCCTTGTGCACGATCGAGACCTTTAACTGATTATCCAGGGTTTAACCGATGATGTTTTTGTCAGCTAAACACCAGGAATGACACCTAAAAACTTTGTTACCCTCCATGTATGCATTGGATGACAAACAATCCATTAACCTAAGACTTCCACCTCTATACACTAGATTAATTTTTCTGGCAGCTAAAATCCTGTTAAGGTTGTTTGTTGCTTTCAAGAACTCTCTATTTTTCCAAGACTATTCCCATCGAAAACACAAGTAGCTTTAAACTTATGAATTAATAGACCTTCCATCTCAACTTACTTCTTTTTAACCTTACAAATGGAGATATATGTGATAACAATGCTAAAAATGCATGTGCATCTATAAGGTAAGGAAGAACGATGCTGAGTTAAGTCTCTCAGGAGGTAGGTCAGCTGCTATTAGAAAAATATGAAAAGGAAAAAGAAAAAGTCAAAATAGACACTCGATGCAAAAGGGAAAAGTAAAAAATGCACACTCGATATAAGAAGAAAAAGTAAAAAATATATACTCGATGCCAAAAAAATGATGATAATAATAACAGTGAAACATGAGAAAAATAAATAGGAAATCTGCAAAACAAGAAAGCAAGATTTTATACAATAACAGTGATTGTGGCTCACATCTTCCTCTGGTTTTATGTCCAATATCAGCTTAAACGACCTCTATGGGTCGAGGACGAGCTTTCGATCAAGTTTACATATAAATTGGCAAACAAAGTCTTTAATGTCAGATTCCTTAGATTATAGCACTCCTATTTATCTATGAGTGAACTCTATATCTCGAGTTTTGATAAAATGTCTTACATTTTTATAGCTATGAAAGTGAAAAAAAAAAAAGTAAAAATAAAACATAAAATAAACAAATAGAAAATAAAAGAAAAATAAAGAAAAGATAGCTTAGGTTGCCTTCCAATAAGCACTTGATTTATTGTCATTAGCTTGATTTTAAAAATATGTTTTATCAAAAAGTAGCTTGTATCTATAATATGTGTCATGAAACGCCACATATAGGTCTTTATTAATAATGCCCTCAAACTTGGTTGAATGTGGAGTGATTCGGCATGTAGGTCCAACAAAAATTGATTTTGAATATTTTGCTTGGTGGATCACAAGGATTGATGCTATTGATGGCTTTTGAGAAGTTGGCCTCATAAGATCTTGATCTTCAAAGATTAATACTAGTACAAGTTAGGCTTCTTATACTTTTTCTTGTGAATTTTCTTTAATGATCAAATCCTCAATTCCTTTCTCACTTAGAGAATCATTGTCATGAAATGACTCTAAGTGCTCTTCTTTTGGTATAGGCTCCTTAAGATGGCAATGATGCATGATCTCTATTGGGGCATCTGTTGTGGAAATGAATGCTCCCAATACTTTAAAATTCTCCACCACTATCACTATACGCCTTGCGGTATCGAATAGTTCCTTTAGAGTGTCATCAACCCTATCAATAAACTGATTCATCCTCTCCATGTAATGAATAACTTGATTTTGTAATTCAAAAGATACCTCTGTCTCTTGAATTTGGGTGTGCATTTATAATTCCTCAATATCGAAGTTATTCTTCCAAATTTGATTGTCCATTGAATAATTCTAATGATCGAATTCCACCATTTCTTCCAACATGTAACAGGCTTCATCTAAGGATTGTTAGTAGAAGGAGGTGGTACCATTTTTCTTTTCAACCTATTGTCTAATTGTGTAACATAGTCCACTAAGGAAGATTTCTAATTGACATTTTTTAGAAAAGCCATATATGAAAACCTAATTAGCAAATCCTTAAATCTCTACCAGGTACTATGAAACGGTTTTGAATCTTATTAGGCAAATTTTATGAGGATTAATTGATGAGACATTTTTACAGAAGCCTTTGTGAAAATCTTTTTTTTTTTTCAACTTTTTGATTTTTTTTTTCTCAAAAAACACTCAAAAAGAAAACAAAAGAGAAAAAATAAAGTGCAAATTAAAATTAAAATCAATTAATATTGATATTAATAATTAACTATCCCCGTAATGGTGCCAAAAACTTATTGTGAATTATCACAAGTGTATGAATTGAACAAATTATAAAATAATAAGTAAAGTATCGTTCCCATGATAATAGTATTATTAAATACCAAAATTAGTTGATTTTAATTTAATTTAAACGACCAAAAAATAATATTACAATTGAAAAATTAAATAAATAAAATAAAATTACAAAAAATAAATGAATATAAATTGATAACATACAGATGTTAAGAATGATAGCTTCATTGTAATTAATCAGATTTAATTTTATTTATGTATATTATTATAATTTTGTATTCATATTTGTTGATGGTCAAATACCAATTTTGCTTTATATACTCTTTCTCAAATTATACATAAATTCTATAGTTTTATAATCGAATTTACGAAAAGGATTAATAAATTAAAATCCACGATTAATAGTATCATATATATGAATAGTATCATATCTGTAAATAGTGTCATATGTATATGAACAGTACTGTACATATAAATAGTAAAAATATAAATCTGAATTCAATTACAAAAAGTGTTCATTGAAAAATTTGTAGTAATTAATAATATAACCACACAAAAACAGATAGACATATTTTTATTCTATCCCATATTTAATGGTATCTATTCTAGAGTTATGTCAGAAAAATCTCCACTTTATTTCATTTTGTTCTTCAAATAATTCAAAAGTTGACCAGAAATTTGAAGACATTAAGTTTGAGAACATGCTTAATTTATTTAATTCATCATAATTAGACTATATTATGATACCTAGCAAAAATTTATTTAACTCATAATGAAAATAAAATAACATAATAAAACAAATTAAACATAATGATAAAATAAAAATAAAAGAAAAGAATCTAAAATGGATACTTGATATTTATATTGACAAAATCTTTAAAAACTCCTCCTTCTAAAACCAAGCTAAATAAAAGAAAAGGGTTTTTTTTAAAGCTTTTTACGAAGCTTTTTTATTATTATTTTTTAACTCTATCTCTAACTCTAACTCTAACTCTCTCTATCTCTATCTTTTCTCCATTTTGTGTTGTGTGTGTTGAAGCCTCCCACAAAATACCTTTTTATATGCATAATTTTGCACTATTCCACCAAACATCAATACAAAATTTTCAAATTTGTTATATAGTCGGTGCACTTTCAAACTTGCTATAATACAGTGCTGGTATATGTGATTAGAAATGATATAGTATGGTAAGGTGCATAATAAGCTTGATTTAATTTGTTGAAACCAAGAGAATACTATGTGCCATATACTTATTGGTTTTTTTTCTAGCCTCTATCACGTGTCGTGATCTTAAGTGTATTGTCTATTCATTGATCCAATTTTAAAAATTGTCATAACTTCTTCATATTAACTTCGATTAACGTGATTTTTATTTTAAAATTTTTGTATCGATAAGAAGATCAAACATGACCAATCAAACTTATAGTTTCCTGACATAAATAGTGACACTTGGTGGGATCCATTTCCAATACATGAATTTTTCACCTCAATTTAACACTGTAGAAAAACAAAGTGCTAACATTAGATATTTTTAAAATAAAATGCTATAGGTAAACTCATTGGAAATATTTAATTTTAAGCATATTTAGTATACTATTATTAAAAAAAGATAAGATAAAATAAAGTAAAATTAAAATAAAAATCTCACAAAATTTATAAAAATCAAAATTAGAATAAACAAAACAAAATAAACTAGAACAAATAAAATTCTCAAGGATAAACCAATTTTTATGTATAAAAAAGTAGTAAAATAATTTTATTTTATAGAGTTATCAAGAATTAAATGATTATTGTTCAAAAAAAGTTGCAAGTATTATTTTATAAAAGTGCTAGAAATAAGAGTATATATATATTATTTATAAGTATTACACTTAGGTACCGAATTTATTTTTAATTATAAACTAAAAATATATTCGTAAACAATTGTAGGGCACATTTACTCCACATGAAAGCGAAAGAAAAAGTGAGTAGTTATTCTTTTTTTATTTAATCATGTGTTTAATTATAAAATGAGAAATAAAAATTAATGGATCCTATACAATATAGGAAATGAAGAAAGCAAATGTCTAACTTTGCATTCTATTGCATTGATTACTTGTCAAAATGAAGAAATGACAAATTTATTTGTATACTCTTAATAATTTTGCATGTTCCAATATTTGTTTAAAAGGATGTTTGTTAAGCGTATTGGGTTTGCATTGTATTTAAATTAAAAGTATTTGTATTATATTTGAATGCAATGTGTGTTTAGATGAAAAGCATTTGAATTATATTTAAATAATAAATATATGATGTGATGGGTAAAACAGATAGAAAAAAGAGAGAGAGAAAGAAAGTACATAATATGATTAGTAAAAATAATAGAAAAAGGAAAATAATGAATAGCGATTATATTATAATTAAAATGTAATGTGATTAGTATTTGAGTGTAATATTTTTATATTTGAATAAAAATTACATTGCGCTTAAATACACTATGAATATAATATAATAAACAAACGAGGTATAATTGTGTAAAAGAGCATTTATATAGTTACATTAATAAGAAAATTAATAATAAACACTGGAAAAAAAATGTAAATATTTCTTTTTACATCATCTAATATATGAGTAAACACGAGAAATGGAATTAAGGTGTCGTTTGGTAAAAAAATTGTATTTTAATTTTCCTTAAATGTAATACAATTTTACATCAAATATAAATTTTGCAACAGTGCTACGAAAATAATTACTATTCAAAACATTTTTAAAACAATCACATCAACTTTTCAACTCTACTATTTATCTCTACTTTTATCAATCACATCAACTTTTTAACTCTACTATTTATCTCTACTTTTACCAATCACATCAACTTTTCAACTCTAAAATACTTTTCATCTAAACACATATTTCATTCAAATACAAAACAAATACTTTTCAATCAAATTCAACATTCAAAAAACAATTTTCATTCAAATTGCTTACTTTACTTGTAATCTCATTGTCATCGTTATATTTATTTACAGGCTGACAAGCACACCCTTAAAAGTAATCACATGTAGGAAAATAAATCGGTAAAAACGTATCAGAGTGGCGCAGCGGAACAATAAAAATTCTTAGAACGTTAAATATCTCATGATGCCATATACAATAAATCAACAACAATTAAAACTCATACCTCAAGGACGCCAATATGTAGGAGGAGAATGACCGGAGGCTTCAACCAACTAGCCTTCTCTACTATTCTCCAATTCCCGAATGGCTGAGTGTGTGGGCACTCTGAACCTCGATCGGTATGCTAGCACTGCTAGTCTTCTTCCGACCACCCAGATCTCTAAAGAACTTTATTGTTACGATGAGCTGTGCAACAATAAGCCTGCTCACCTGAGAGTCTGTGGTCTGAGAGAACTGGAGTGGCAGGACCTCTATTTATAGACCTGCATGAGGTGAATCTCTGAATTTGAATTGGATTAGGAAAAGATATTTTCCCTTATCCAAACCCATAAAATCCGAATTTTTCCAAGGGAGAATCTCCACTAAAAATTCGGTTTTCTTAGGATAGATCCAATCCAAATCTCAACAAGATTTTAACTAGAATTTTATCTCCCTTTTTCAACCAAAAAATCCGAAATCTTTAGGAGAAAATCTTCTCCAAATTTTCGGCCACTTTTAGGATAAGGAAGAATTAAAATTCCACTAGGATTTTTCAAGCTAAATCTCATCTCAACCTTATCCAAAAATAACCGAATTTCCTAGGATAAAGCCTCCAAAATTTCGGCCACTTTTAGGGAGGGAGAGAATCCAAATTCAACTAGGATTGAAACTTGAATTTTCCCTTGAATCTTATCCACAAAAACCGAATTTTCCATTGAGGATTATCCTCAAAAAATTCGCCCACTTTTGTTGGGATTTGGATTCAAAATTCAAGTAGGATTCTAACAAGATTATCCTCTCCAAATCCAACTCAAATTCGAATTTCAAACCTTGTGGATTTTCCACAACAAATTCGAATCCTACTTGGACTGTGATTCAAAATTTGAATTTCAAATTTCAAATTCAAATTTCAAATTTCAAATTTAAATTTCAAATTCAAATTTCAAATTCGAATTTCAAATTCAAATTTCAAATTCAAATTTCAAATTCAAAATTCAAATTTCAAATTTCAAAATTCAAATTTCAAATTCCACAAAACGGTTGTATTTCATATTCTTGTTCTCATGGATAATTTTCTACAACTCCAATCCAATCTCAAATAAAATCATGGCAACTTTATTTGGAGTTCGAATAATTGTGTACTCTATTATCCAAAACAAAATCTGAATCCAACCGGAGAGAATCTTGTCTACCATCCTAATCCTGTGTCATCACCATCCATGCATAATAAACTAGCCAATAGCATACACAAATCAATTTTGCCAAACGTTAAGGAATTATGTGGAGCTAGTAGAGGGACTGATTGGACATATATAATCGGGCTCCCGTGATTCCATATGATCATCATTCTGTACCGAACAACTCAATCATATGATCACTAATTTCAGAGTCACACCACTATAAACCTGAAACTGAACTCCCAATTATATACCGTATTACGTAAGCCTGTGACGAGCTACCATCCAATGACCTTGTCATATATGCAAAACCCTCATATGATATCCATGATCAGCCTTAGGTCAAAGTCCGTTTAATCCTACTGATCAGGCTATCTTAAAGTTCCATTATACTACCGAATCAAGAAAATGATTATTCACCATATGTGAATAAGAAGTCATCCGCCCAGTAGACGACCCAAGGCCTTGTCCATTTTCACATTCAGTATAATGCCTTTAAGAGGATACCTTTAACTCCTCAGAGCTATGATTCCGATATCTGCAAACAAACCCTTCATCGTATACAAGTCATGCACCCAACGAACCGGTCTATAAGCTTACTACCTCTGAGACGCTTTAGCCTTTGGAACATCAAAGTACACAAGTCATATACATGAAGTAGTTCATTTACTCAGGATTAAGGTTATTGCATAATGAACGTCAAAAGCAGATTGATCCACTCATAGCGGACTGCATAGATCAATCACGCTTTAGTCCCGGTCTAATATGTCACCACCGAGCAACATATCCATGTCTCTACTTGGGAGTCCAGCTCCAGACAGTCAAGACAAACCATCCCCTCTAAGGCTTTAGACAACATAATAGTCTTAACATGAGTTAGATGCTCGGTCTAACCCCATAGACTACAGACCATAGTTTAGACTGCTAACTTTAGAACATTGTCTTCTTGCATACAAAAGTCCATTGCATGCAATGTTCTAACAGTTTTAACACAAGCAGTCAGTGAGCCATATTTGCTTACATTTACTTTAACTTGTAAATAAGACGAGGACAGATAGCAATGTAATGAATAACCTCTATGTATAATTTTATTATCCAGTTCAAAATGAATACATCAAAATGTCTCTAATACTTAGGGCATTTCCTAACAATCTCCCACTTTCCCTAAGCCAGCAGATGTGCCATGTTACGCATCCCCATCGCCTCTACATGCCTCTCAAAGCTTCTAGCTACCAAAGTCTTAGTAAAGGGATCAGCGATGTTGTCCTCGGACGCGATCTTACATACATCCACTTGTCCTGTCTCCACATGCCCTCTAATAATGTGATACCTCCGATCTATGTACTTGGTCCTCTTGTGGTGCCGAGATTCCCTTGTGTTGGCAATAGCCCCTGTATTATCACAGTAAAGTGTGATAGGCTTGTCAACACCCGGAATGACCTCAAGGTCTCTAAAGAACTTGCGGAGCCAAACCGCTTCTTTAGATGCCTCAGCCGCAGCCACATACTCAGCCTCCATAGTAGAGTCAGCTGTGCAGCCCTGCTTCACGCTCCTCCACACAATGGCGCCTCCTCCGAGTAAAAACACTGATCCAGATATCGATTTCCTCGAATCCTTACAAGTCTGGAAGTCTGAGTCCGTGTATCCTACGGGTGTTAGGTCCCCTCCAGAATACACTAGCATATAATCCCTCGTTCTCTTAAGATACTTGAGTATATGCTTTACTGCTTGCCAGTGCTTGGTTCCACGATTCGCTTGATATCGACTCACCATACCTACTGCAAAACATATGTCCGGGCGAGTGCAAAGCATAGCGTACATAAGGCTACCCACAGCGGATGCATAAGGGACCTTACTCATATGCTCTCTTTCTTCCGATGTCTTGGGACAGTCATCCAATGAAAGAGTTAGACCGGCAATAGAAGGTTGTGAGCCTTTCTTTGCCTCTAGCATTGCATATTTGTCAATTATTTTATCTATGTATGAAGCTTGGGATAATGCTATCATTTTGTTCTTTCGATCTCTGAAGAGACGAATGCCTAGAACATAATTAGCTTCTCCCAAGTCCTTCATGTCAAACTGTTGGTGTAACCAAAACTTGACCGATGATAAGTTCCCTACATCATTCCCAATGAGTAGTATATCATCGACATAGAGTATCAGAAAGACCACTTTTCCATCCTTGATACGTTTATAAACACAAGGTTCATCAACGTTCTGCTCAAAACCAAATGTCTTAATCGCTTGATCAAACCTCTGGTTCCATGAGCGGGATGCCTGCTTTAATCCATAAATGGATCTAAGCAACTTGCAGACTTTCCTTTCTTGGCCTTTTGCTACGAACCCTTCGGGCTGTATCATATAGATACACTCTTCAAGATGGCCATTCAAGAATGCCGTCTTGACATCCATTTGCCAGATCTCATAATCGAGAGCCGCAGCAATGGACAGAAGAATACGGATAGACTTCAGCATAGCAACAGGCGAAAAGGTTTCCTCGTAATCGATTCCAGCCTTTTGCGTGTATCCCTTTGCAACCAGTCTAGCTTTGAAAGTTTCCACTCTCCCTTCCGCATCCTTCTTTCTTTTGTAGACCCATTTGCATCCAATGGGTTTTATTCCATCCGGCAAATCTACAAGTTCCCAAACAGAGTTGGATTTCATAGAATCCATCTCATTGTTCATAGCCTGTTTCCAAGATCTAGAATCAACATCCTTTATAGCTTCATCATATGTGACCGGATCTTCCTCATGCTCATGAGCCTCGGCCTGGTATACCTCAGCATCATACATAAAGAAATTAGGTTTCTTAGAAACCCTCCCACTACGACGAGGCACCCTAAATTGTTGATCGTCTGCAGGTCTTTCACTGGAACTCGGACTTGCATCCAAGACCGAAATCTGTGGAGCAGTTCTTTCACCCGATAACTCCTCTAGCACCACTTTGCTTCGAGTCTTAAAGTCATTCATGTGACTTTCCTCCAAGAATGTCGCATGGGTTGAGACAATGACCTTTTGTTCCTTCGGGTTATAGAACAGACCTCCTTTAGTTCCCTTTGGATACCCTACAAACATGCACAATTCTGATCTTGGTTCCAACTTCTTCGCATCCCCATCCAGTACATGTGCCGGGCAGCCCCATATTCTCATATGTCCAAGGGAGGGCTTCCTGCCACGCCACAATTCATACGGAGTTCTAGGAATTGATTTGCTCGGAACCTGGTTCAGAATATAGCACGCCGTTTGTAAAGCATGTCCCCAAAATGATAATGGCAGCGTTGAGTAACTCATCATGGACCGTACCATATCCAATAAGGTCCTGTTTCTTCTTTCGGCTACACCATTTTGTTGTGGAGTATCAGGTGCAGTCAATTGGGATAATATCCCATTTTCTACAAGATGTCCTAGAAATTCATCGGAGAGGTATTCGCCACCTCGATCAGATCGAAGTGTCTTTATGGATTTATCCAATTGCTTTTCCACTTCCGCACGATACTCTTTGAACTTATCAAAGGTTTCGCTCTTGCGGTGCATCAGATACACATATCCATACCTCGAGTAATCATCTATGAAAGAGACATAGTACTCGAACCCTCCTCGTGCTGTGACGTTCATGGGGCCACATACGTCAGTGTGCACAATTTCTAAGAGCTCCTGTGCCCTTGTACCCTTAGTTCTAAAAGACCTCTTAGTCATCTTACCCTCTAGACAAGACTCACATTGGGGAAGTCGTACCTCCTCCAGAGATTCCAGAGGACCGTCTTTCACCAATCTTTGAATCCTATCCTGATTAATATGACCAAGTCTTAAATGCCAAAGATACGCCTTGTTAGAGTGAGAAACTTTCAACCTTTTAGAGTTATCAATTAATTCAGTGTCAAGCAGTGAGTACATCTTTGGTCTGATCAAATATAGGTTTCCATCCATCCATCCAGAACAGATAAAAGACTTATTTCTACGAATATCAACTCTTTTACTAAAAGAAACTGAATAAGAATCCTTTATTAAACAAGCTACCGATATAAGGTTCCTCCTAAAATTAGGAACATAAAAACAGTCTTTCAATAAAATAAACCTAAATTGATCAAAATAAAGATGAACGTCTCCCACTGCCTCAGCCACCACAAAACTACCATCTCCAGTCCGCAACGAGAGGCTCCTATCATGTAGACTTCTCGTTTCCACGAACCCCTGCATAGAAACACAAACATGATTAGTGGCGCCCGAATCAATGACCCAAGTGTCTTTCGATTCTTCCACCAAACACGCTTCCAAGTAATGAAGTTCCTTACCTTCCTTGCCCTTGGAGGCTAGGAATTCCCGGCAAGCCTTCTGGAAGTGACCTACCTTCCCACAGTGGAAGCATTTGGACTTTTTAGGGTCCTTTGGCTTCTTGTTCTTCTTCTTCTTCTTCCCGTCCGAGACAGGAGGATTAAAAGAACTGGAAGCCACTTGCTTCTTATTTGGCCTCTTCCTCTTCCGTGAGGGATTGGAAGATTCCGCCAAATTGGCCTCTCCTTTAGGTCGGACCGTATCCTCATCCCTGATCATCCGCTCATAAGCCTGTAGTTGCTTCATGAGCTCGGTTAGTCCTAACTCCTTTGTCGCCAGATTGTATGCGGCCTTAAACCCCACAAAATCTTTAGACAAAGTCTTGAACACCATCTCGATCTGGGTGTTATAGTCCAACTCAGCACCATTCTCGGCAGCCTCAGCGAAGAATCCCATTAGAGTGATCATATGGTCCTTCACCGGAGCACCCGCCTTTTGCTTAGAGTTCATAATGCTGGTGATAGCGGACTGTCGAGCCAATTTTTCTTGGCCTCCGAACATGTCCTCCAGATTATCCATGATCTCCCCAGCAACTTGATAAGTCTCATGCTGCTTTTGTAAAGCACTCGTCATGCTAGCAAGGATGTAGCATCGAGCTATCTCATTGGATTCTTTCCAACGATTATAGGCAACCGGGACCTCCTCAAGTGGTGTGTCAGGTTTGGGCCCAGGTGGGCATGGTTCGTCCAGTACGAACTTGTGTCTCTCGCAGCTGAGAACTATTAATAGATTTCTTTTCCAGTCTTTATAATTGTCGCCACTCAACTTATTTTCAGTAAGTATTGAAATGAGGAGTGTCGGTGACATTTTGAACTGAAATAAAATTATACTAGACATCATTACAAAGCCCAAGCAAATATACAGATAATTTAGCAAATAAAAACATACAAGTATGTTCCTACATGAAACTTGAAAAAAACATGTAGCATTGCAACGGTAATTCTCAGCACCTATTGCCCCAAGCCACCGAGGGGTGGTCATGAGAACAAATAGCCGGAACATGGACCCCGTCCAATTAATATATGTTACCTTAAATCCTCCAAGGTTAAGACATATATTAATAACCGCTTATTTGGTCACCAGTTTAGTTAACAGAGCTTCTAGGGAAGGTTAATAACTAAACGAGTCTTGAGTGTATAACCATTGTTTACGTAGCCCGATCCACATCCTACCAAGCCACCAAGGGGTGGTCATGAATAGGATCGCACCCGAACACGTTTTCCACATAGGAGATCCAATCTAGTATACCGGCGGCGGTAAACACCTACCGAGGGGTGTGGTCAGGTCGGAACTGACGCGAGGCGTTACCATGCTTTCACATATGGATCAACAATGGAGGCCGTGGGTTTTGTTTGAAACCCTCTCCCACTCAATATTTTGAAAAACATGCAAGTTTTGACAAATTATGTATGATTAATATAGTATGAGCGGCACTCACCTATCCTATATGACATGTTATCAAATATGCATACAAAACATCCATCAATACATATTTATACATCCATGACATATCACAGAAAAATAATTGACAGAATAACCAAGCCATGGTTCCATCCTAGAACAAAGAAAATAAAGATTACAAAATTCCATCCAAAGCATTCTTTGGGTCTTGAATTTTGTTCCGTCTTCTTGTATCCATCTTTATGTAGCCTCTCCATTTATTTCTCATCCCAAGAATTCTTTAAAATTTAAATTTCCAAAAATTTAAATTTCAAATTCAAACTCCAAATTCGAATTTCAAATTTAAATTTCTAATTCAAATTTTAAACAATTTTAATCATCATGTGTAATAATATGCAATTTCAAAAATTTCAAATTTTCAATTACATATTTTTAAACATGATTTAAAATTAAATCTCAAATTTAAAAATCAAAATTTTCAAATTTTGGACCGCCGCACCGCCGCCCGTGAAGGCGGCAGTCGCCGTGGGCAGCAACCAACCCCGGAGGGGCTGGCAGCCCACGGTTGCCCCTTGTGCAGCCTGCCGGGCTGCAGGCCAAGCCTGCAGCGCCAGGCTGCGCGCCCAGGCTGGGCGCAGCAGCCGGTAGGCTGCAGGCAGCGCCTGCAGCCAGTGGCTGCATGCCCAGGCTGCGGCCGGCCTTGGGCAGGCTGCGCCACCCTCGGCTGCAGGCCAAGCCTGCGGCCGTGGGTGATGTTTGCCTGCATAGGGGCTGCCGCAGCCCCATCCTGCCCGAGGGCATTGGCTGCAGCTCCACCAAGGCCCGTCGGCCTATTCCGAGGGGTCGTGTCTCGATTTTCGTGCCATATTCCAATATACCTATTAGGATCTCCAAAAATTAATTTGAATCCCAATTAAATTGAAATTTTCCACACAATCAAAATTTCAATCTTTAAATTAAATTTAACTTTTGGGAAAAATAAATTACGGTCTTCAATCTTCAATCTCCTCCAAGAATAATTACATAAAAAATTCTAAACCGTTTCCGGTGTACAAAAATTCTAACCATAAATATTCTAAGAGACAAAAATTAAAATCCATGGGAAAAATACAGTGTTAATAAACTGCTCCCATGGTTACATAAAAATTCCTAGATACAATTTTTCTAAATTCTAAGGAACCATAACCGGTATAAACAAGCATGCTTATAATAATTCAAAAAATTAAAATAACCACATACTTTATACATAATACATGATAACAACATAAAGGAACCCTAGAATGCCACTCTCTAAATATCAAATCCATACATAAATAAAAAGACTAAGTAATTGTCTAATTTATGTACATGGCATAGTCATGAGATGGCTCTGATACCAATTGTAGGAAAATAAATCGGTAAAAATGTATCAGAGTGGCGCAGCGGAACAATAAAAATTTTTAGAACGTTAAATATCTCATAATGCCATATATAATAAATCAACAACAATTAAAACTCATACCTCAAGGACGCCAATATGTAGGAGGAGAATGACCGGAGGCTTCAACCAACTAGCCTTCTCTACTATTCTCCAATTCCCGAATGGCTGAGTGTGTGGGCACTCTGAACCTCGATCGGTATGCTAGCACTGCTAGTCTTCTTCCGACCACCCAGATCTCTAAAGAACTTTATTGTCACGATGAGCTGTGCAACAATAAGCCTGCTCACCTGAAAGTCTGTGGTCTGAGAGAACTGGAGTGGCAGGACCTCTATTTATAGACCTGCATGAGGTGAATCTCTGAATTTGAATTGGATTAGGAAAAGATATTTTCCCTTATCCAAACCCATAAAATCCGAATTTTTCCAAGGGAGAATCTCCACTAAAAATTCGGTTTTCTTAGGATAGATCCAATCCAAATCTCAACAAGATTTTAACTAGAATTTTATCTCCCTTTTTCAACCAAAAAATCCGAAATCTTTAGGAGAAAATCTTCTCCAAATTTTCGGCCACTTTTAGGATAAGGAAGAATCAAAATTCCACTAGGATTTTTCAAGCTAAATCTCATCTCAACCTTATCCAAAAATAACCGAATTTCCTAGGATAAAGCCTCCAAAATTTCGGCCACTTTTAGGGAGGGAGAGAATCCAAATTCAACTAGGATTGAAACTTGAATTTTCCCTTGAATCTTATCCACAAAAACCGAATTTTCCATTGAGGATTATCCTCAAAAAATTCGCCAACTTTTGTTGGGATTTGGATTCAAAATTCAAGTAGGATTCTAACAAGATTATCCTCTCCAAATCCAACTCAAATTCGAATTTCAAACCTTGTGGATTTTCCACAACAAATTCGAATCCTACTTGGACTGTGATTCAAAATTTGAATTTCAAATTTCAAATTCAAATTTCAAATTTCAAATTTAAATTTCAAATTCAAATTTCAAATTCGAATTTCAAATTCAAATTTCAAATTCAAATTTCAAATTTCAAATTTCAAAATTCAAATTTCAAATTCCACAAAACGGTTGTATTTCATATTCTTGTTCTCATGGATAATTTTCTACAACTCTAATCCAATCTCAAATAAAATCATGGCAACTTTATTTGGAGTTCGAATAATTGTGTACTCTATTATCCAAAACAAAATCTGAATCCAACCGGAGAGAATCTTGTCTACCATCCTAATCCTGTGTCATCACCATCCATGCATAATAAACTAGCCAATAGCATACACAAATCAATTTTGCCAAACGTTAAGGAATTATGTGGAGCTAGTAGAGGGACTGATTGGACATATATAATCGGGCTCCCGTGATTCCATATGATCATCATTCTGTACCGAACAACTCAATCATATGATCACTAATTTCAGAGTCACACCACTATAAACCTGAAACTGAACTCCCAATTATATACCGTATTACGTAAGCCTGTGACGAGCTACCATCCAATGACCTTGTCATATATGCAAAACCCTCATATGATATCCATGATCAGCCTTAGGTCAAAGTCCGTTTAATCCTACTGATCAGGCTATCTTAAAGTTCCATTATACTACCGAATCAAGAAAATGATTATTCACCATATGTGAATAAGAAGTCATCCGCCCAGTAGACGACCCAAGGCCTTGTCCATTTTCACATTCAGTATAATGCCTTTAAGAGGATACCTTTAACTCCTCAGAGCTATGATTCCGATATCTGCAAACAAACCCTTCATCGTATACAAGTCATGCACCCAACGAACCGGTCTATAAGCTTACTACCTCTGAGACGCTTTAGCCATTGGAACATCAAAGTACACAAGTCATATACATGAAGTAGTTCATTTACTCAGGATTAAGGTTATTGCATAATGAACGTCAAAAGCAGATTGATCCACTCATAGCGGACTGCGTAGATCAATCACGCTTTAGTCCCGGTCTAATATGTCACCACCGAGCAACATATCCATGTCTCTACTTGGGAGTCCAGCTCCAGACAGTCAAGACAAACCGTCCCCTCTAAGGCTTTAGACAACATAATAGTCTTAACATGAGTTAGATGCTCGGTCTAACCTCATAGACTACAGACCATAGTTTAGACTGCTAACTTTAGAACATTGTCTTCTCGCATACAAAAGTCCATTGCATGCAACGTTCTAACAGTTTTAACACAAGCAGTCAGTGAGCCATATTTGCTTACATTTACTTTAACTTGTAAATAAGACGAGGACAGATAGCAATGTAATGAATAACCTCTATGTATAATTTTATTATCCAGTTCAAAATGAATACATCAAAATGTCTCTAATACTTAGGGCATTTCCTAACATCACATCCCCTTCTCTCAACAAGCAATCGTTGTTTGAAAAACTCTGTAAAACATGTACAAATACCCAAAAAAAATTTTAAACGATAACGTTATTCCCTTGCTTAGCATTCTCTTGTTTATGTTTCATTTACTTTAACAAAAAACAGTTTTGTTGTTTTTAAAATAATTAAAAAAATACACAATTGTTAACTAATCAATTGGTTAATTTTTATTTTTAGAATGAAATGGCTTTCCCTCATTCTCCTGCCTTATCACTCTCTCTCCTCTATTTCTTTCCCATCACTTTCTCTCCTCATTCGCTCTCGTCACTCTATCCTGCCATTTTTATTCTTCTCGTTGTCTCTTATCATTTCTCTTTCCCTATTCCTCAGATCACTATTTATCTTCTCACATTCTATCTTTTTATCTTCTCTTCTCATTTACTCTCCTTCATTCTCCTCACTTTCTATTTCCTCAGTTCATCTCTTTCGCTTTCTATCATTACTTTCTCTTGCATTTTTATCTGTCTCGTTATCTGAAACATCTTTTAGAAAAAGGGCAATTAGAAAGACATGACATATAATATCAATTTCAATTTCGTTTCAAAAAGGATATAGAAAAACTAACATATTTTTCAATCTTCTAAAACTTTAACAAGAAGGAAACTCAATATGACTTGACATTTGTTGCTAGTCCATGCCTGACATTTTACAACTTGGCTACTAGTTTCGGCTAGTCGGCCTGTCCCACCGCTAGTCTTACATTATGCGTCCCGTGTATAAACCACATTATCAATATATGTGGTTTATCAATCTATGTAGTTTTTATATGGAAAGAAAAGATAAAATTGTTAAGTGATAATCTAAATTTATAGTCTGTAATTAGTAAAATAAAAATAAACATTTTATTGCTGATTATATTGTAATGACTACTTATAATTGGGGAGATGGCTTATCTTGACCTATTGATTGTTGGAGCAGGATCTACGAGATAGAAACATAAATTATAAATATATATATAATGATGGATATATATTGGATTGCATCTAAAGTGTGAGTGACTTAGTTAAAGATTCTGTTTAAACAAATCAATTCACTTTGATAATATTTATATAACCATATTTGTATTGTGTAGATGTGGTCTAAACTCTCATGACAGGATGACTCACAACAATATCTTTGTTCGAGTCATTTGTTTCCTCGCTGGTTTCATCAGTGACAAGTTCCTCTAGAACAATTTCGCCTCGAGGTTTATGGTTCTCCATATACGTATCCTCCCAATGTTTAGCTTCGTCTATACAAGCACTTTGTTTTCATTTGGACAATGGTAGTACAATCCTTTTGCCTCTTTTGGACATCTCATAAACAAGCATGTTTCTGTAACGATTCCAAATTATTCACCTTGGCCTTTTTCATGCAAGCCGGACAACCACATATGCAATTATAGCACGCAAAATGCACACCAACAAAGAAAATCAGTGAAAACGAACTTTAGAAAGACAAGGAAATAAAATCAATAAAAAGTGAAAATGTCTTTGATGTATTTTTGTGATAAAGAAAAATAAATAAAATATGAAAAGGAGAATTTAATCATAGAAAGACTCAATAGTAAAATAGGAAAGGTGTTGTAAACTTTTCATATGCTCTACTCTCCAATTTGAATCCAATCAATCATATAACTCAATTGCAAGTATCACATTTCAATTAAGAAACCAAAAACTATGGATTTTAAACTTAAAAACAAAAAAACAAATGCGTTTAAGTGAATTAAATCTTTTACATTGAACCAATTGAATTTATCACTACAAGTTATCTAATATAGACAAACTACTTTTTAATATTTGTAGTAAAAGACAACCCATAAACTAAATCTTTTTATATAGATATGTCACAATATTAAATAAAAAACGTATGATTAAATTTATATAAAAAAATTTTGCACAAAAAATTTTGAATAAAATTACATAAAAAAAGAGATAAGAAGATTCAATCTACTAAAATATATAATCTTTACAAAAATATGAAAAATCAAACTCAAAATTGACTACACATTTAAATTCATCACTACGCTTGCCAAGATGTATAGTCTAACTTGCCATTCATCTCACAATATTCTAGAAAGAAACACGAGAAAAATAATACAAGAAGAAGAGAAATGAAAAATACATCAAAAAAGCGCTCTACTTTCAGCTAAAATGTCTGAGGAGTAAAAGGAAAAGAAAGAAATAGTGTTCAGCCTGCTGAAGGACCTTTACCCATAATGGCATCATGGCCAACAGGCTAGAGAAAAATTTCGCCAAGAAAATCCTCCACAGAGCTGGTCAGCCGACTGGATAGGCGTAGGGTGGAAGGCTGGAGCTGAAGTTGCGACCGCGGGCCTGGACCATTGCTGGTGAATGGCCCGAAGAATGTGGGCTCAGCCGGAGAAAGGGGGAGGAAAAATGGGCCCAAGATCACGAGACCCAGGGATCACGCGCCGGCCTGGGATGGGCTTGGAACCTAGGCTGGGGAAGAGAAGTTAAAAAGAAAGGAAAGAGAAGAAGAAAAAGAAATAGAAACAGAAATAGAAAATTAAAAAAAGATACGAAAGGGAAAAAAAAAAAGAAAAGAAGGGAAAAGAAAAACGAAAAATTAGGGGAAAAAACCGATTACAAAATAAATCTTAAAAATATATTATTAAATAAATTAAATTGAAAATTTCTCAAACAAAATATTCTGCATGAAAATGAGGGAAATATCTAACTAAATTTAAGTTATTTAATACGCGGCATGAACAAAAGTGTATTTTTGTGTACTTATTACGAAGATATTATAAATTAGGACTTCGCCCGGTCTTTAACTCCATGGGCATCATAGGTATATACTTATAAGGAACTTAGTCCAGAAAATATACCCAAAAAGGATACTTAAAATAGGTAAATAGCTAAACATTGATCTCATTAAGTCTAGCAATATCCTATTCCTCCTTTATGTTGCACTGTTTTTTTTTTTTTTTTTTTGGTGTTCCTGGAGCGTTAAGGTTTGACAATATCCCATTGTCATTTAGACGCTCCTTGAATTCAGAATCCAAGCACTCACCAGCATGATTCGATCATAGTGTTTTGATTTACTTAGCTAACCGCTTTTCTACTTTTGTTCAAAACTAACTTTTCAATGGTCTCAAACTTGCGGTCCATCAGGTTTGCATACCCATATTTTGAGTAGCCATATAAAAAAAAATTACAAAATACTAATTACCGCCTCTTGGCTCTTGCCTCTTGCTTGTACATTTAATAGACCGCAAGCGTCCGAATGTACTGGCTGAAGGAGATCACTGGCTTTATAACCCTTTACTATTTTACTTTTCAAAGAGGATTCACAAATCAACACTGATTGTAATTTTAACTCCCCAATCGTATTATCCTCCAATAATCTTTCTATCCTGTTTTGGTCAGAATGAATTGTCCTAAAGAGCAAAAGATATGTATAAATGGTTCCTAACTTTCTTTTTCTTTTTTTTTTCCCTTTCGAATAAGTTCATTATTTAATTACTATGCAGTGCAAAGGAATTTTGAGTTGATATCCTAAATATTAAAACTTTTTATTATAAAAAACCGAATAACCTTGATTATTTAAAATATAAACCAAAAATCAAATATCCATTTAAACCAGGTAGATAATAACAGTCCCTAAGAAAAATAAATTTATTCTTAAACTGGAGTTGGACAACCCCTACTACAGTTGAAACTACCTCCCCAATGCCCACTCTTAGCATGAACTCCCTTTCACATAGCTTCCTTTGTACCTAAAGCCTCTACAAAGAAGTACAATCATGATTAGTGACTCTAAAATCTATAACCCAGGTATTAGTAGATTTTTACATAAACCAATTTGCAAGAAAAGTATCATACCTTCCTTATCCACCGAAGCAAGATTCTGCTTACAGTTTCTCTTAAGAATCTTTGTTTATGATGTTGCAAAGAATCTTTGAGCGCTTGTTTGCGGGATGCTTGAAACTTTTATTTACGATGTTAGAAATGGTTGAGTTTTGGAATGCGTGTTTTCATTAGAAAGTGAACTGTTTGAAGTAAAATAGTATAATCATTTAACAAGTGTTTGGAAAAAAAAATTTAATAATATAAATATTGTTTCGTTTTTCTCAAATTCAATGTGATTTTTTTTAATCATTTTATTTCGATTTAAAATGAAAAAGTTATAAATTTTTAAAATTTGAATCTTTTGAAATCTTTTGAAAAAGTGGATAATAAAA
This sequence comes from Antiaris toxicaria, assembly GCA_035233585.1. Lineage (NCBI taxonomy): Eukaryota > Viridiplantae > Streptophyta > Magnoliopsida > Rosales > Moraceae > Antiaris > Antiaris toxicaria. Next base: position 19,679,299 of record CP141155.1, on the reverse strand, counting down.
TTTGAGAAAAAAAAAAAACACATACTGAAAGTTGAAACTGAGATTGGAACCTCCAACAAAACAAGCCCTGAAATTGCTCAAACATTCATGAGTCTAATAATTTGCAGCCATTACGAATAAAACCAATAAATAACCAACATTTTTTTTTTCCTTTATGTTCACTTCTTTTTTTTTTTTTTTTTTTTGGCCGCCAACCTTTCCCTATTTAATTGCCGACCAAATCACAAACTTTGAGACCACTCTTTGTTCAACTGGTCAATTTCCACCTGCCAGCTTTCAATCAATAGCCAATTGCCAATTCACAAACTCGGATTCGAAATCGCTAACTTAATTTTAGTCAAGCTGTGCAATGCTTGAAAAATGATCAAATCACAAAAAGTTATTCAATTCGTTTATTTAACTCCAATCCGATGCACGAACCATGACCAAATCGCAAACCTTTATTCAGTTCTTTTAAATTCAGTACCATCTGAACAAATCACGGGCTAGAATCTCATTACAGGAATGCCTAAACTAAAAATAAACTTCCTACTAACAAAGAAACATTGCACAAGAATTTCAGCCAAAAAAAAAAAAAAATTCTAGAGACGCCTTTGGCCCGAAGATCTACTAGCTCAGATACCATGTGTATTCTAGCAATTATATTGAGCAGAAGAAGAAAGTAATTCCTTATAATAAATAAATACATCAGAAAGAAAAGGTTTATATAGACTTATAGCAAATAAGCTAAAGACTATTCTATCCACAATAATAATGGTAAAAAAGATTTATAATAAAAATAACTAATCTAATTTAACAATGGTAACTATAATTTGTTTCTTGTTATGGGAGTGGTTTGAATCGGATTAAAAAAAAAATATGAATGATATTGGAAATAACTTATCAAAACTGATACACATGAGTTAAATGTTAGGTAACTACATTACAACATAAATATGTATAAACGTCATAAACAAAGTTAGCAATTATTCATATGTTATATTTTAAGTTATAATACTAGACTATTGTGCAAATAATTACACAAACGGAGATAAACAGTTAAAGCATTCGGAAGATAAGGCTAGACATCACAAAAATTCGACATTCAATTCATCTTTACCATATAACAGAGCATAACTTTAAATAGAAATACACAAAAAGTTTGCAAGAATTACATATAATTCAACTGCGCGCCCCATATTGACATCAAAAGAGGGCATTTTCAAATGGATTACAAACATAGATAAGATAGGATGGTGGATATAAACAACACATATAATATTTTATATAATCTCTCCCTTCTTGATTGTCATATGATAGTCAGGTCATCTTCATGTAACGGTCCACATGACGACACAATTAGCATCATGTGGCTTTATTTCGTCGCTTCCACGCACACGAGACATGTGTTACACAGCTAGTAACACAAAATCCGAACAATACTTGGCCAAACTACTCAAGAGTCAAGACACACATCTAGAAACAGCTATATATGCAAAGCATATGGAGTATAAAACTTGATTCACTTTTTCTTTGCAAAGAAGAGGCCGCACTTTTGCTCCCCAGATGTGCACCTGATTAGCTTTGCTTTCCATCCTCTAACTATTTCATCATAGTCTTCCTGCAAATTCATATGTGCATAACAACAACGTATACATAACAACAAAAAATAATAAGTGGCTCAGGTTTAGTCTAGTGGTAAATCATCATGAGTTATTTACTTAAAAAAAATTATCATGAGTGTCTCTAATATTGACGAATAATTAGAGTTTGAAACCCACACACCACATTCGAAAAACAATAAAAAGTGATTAACGAGTAAACTATATAAGTTGGGCGCAATAATTGTACTGCCATGTACTACTAAGCCAATGAAAATTATAATATATATATATATATATACACACACACACATAATAAAACCAATAAGAACGAGGAGTGAAAGGGGGAAAGCGTACTTTAGGAAGTCGGCGATGAATTTATCATTTTCTTTGTCAACAACATCCAATTCTCGTGGTAGAACATGTATGAACTGTAATGAGTATCAATGTTAAACATTGTGTGGGATCGGGGAAGCTAAAAAAAGAAAATACGTTCAAGAAAAAAAAAAACCAAAAATTATGTATAAAATAAAAACCTGATTGGCTTTATCTGCTGCCACAACACCCTCAAAACCAGCATCCCTAAGCATCTGAAATCATTACTTTCAAAAATCATTTTATTACAAAACACAAAAATGTATACATATATATATATAAGAATATTTATAGGTAAAAATTGGTGAAAAATTGATGTGACGATTTGATCATATCCTACTCGATTAACATACTTGGCAAACTCCAAAGACGGAGTTCCAGAACTCTGACAGCAGTCACTGATGAGAACCTTCCCTCCTGGCTGCAACCACTTATAGAATGATCTGAACAAAGCCGGTTTGTCCTGCGGTTGTTCGACTGTCATGAAAAGTACTAGACCAAGAAGAGCAAGCAAAAGAGTTAATGAAATAGCCCAACACTTAAATAACGATCGAGGAGAAGATTGCGTTACTTGAATGTGTAATATGGTGTCCCGGCTGTATATGACATCGAATAAGTTCTCAGGGTATTCTTTTTGGGTGCAATCAGCAACTTCAAACTCAACAGAGCACTTAAGTCCAATTGCACGCTCCAGTGCAAGAGAAATCATATTTATAGACAGGTCAATGCCAACAACCTCTACACCAAAGTTTACCGCCATATAGAAGTCCCCTCCTCCGATCCCACACCCGATATCTAAAACTTTCTAGCCAGGCTTATGTTCCAACTTCTCTACAACTTCCTTTGTTGTTTTTGCACAATCAACCAAAATATTCTCATACAACCTTTCCACGAAATAGGGCGAAAGCAAAGAAAACACAAAGAATAATGCAATTATATTCTACTCCAGAACTATTATAGTATCTAAGTAAATTCACCGTACTTAATAATATTCATGGTGTTTCACATATTGTGTATCAATTAGACACGCGAATATACACAAGATAGTGTGTGTAGTGTTTTAATTATCCAAAAAGTATATGTAAGGAACTTAGGGGGCGTTTGGTAAACGCATTGTATTTTGATTGTATTTGAATGAAATTTGTTTTTTGAATGTTGTATTTGGTTGAAAAGTATTTGTTTTGTATTTGAATGAAATGTGTGTTTGGATGAAAAGTATTTTAGAGTTGAAAAGTTGATGTGATTGGTAAAAGTAGAGATAAATAGTAAAGTTGAAAAGTTAATGTGATTGTTTTAAAAATGTTTTGAACAGTAATTGTTTTCGTAGCACTGTTATAACATTTGTATTTGGTATAAAATTGTATTGTATTGTATTTGAGTAAAATTAAAATGAAATATTTTCCCAAACATCCCCTTAGTGTTGGTAGTTGAATATTATGTTGGTAGCTTAAGGTCTTGTTTGGTTCACCAGTTAAGTTTAGAATGCGATGTAATTTTTAGGTTTAAGTTGGTTGATTTAGTTATAATTTTTGTTATTTTTTAAGAAAAAGATAAAATTGAACTCAAAAGTTTTGGTTCAGGTCATCTAAACAAGGTCTAATATTAGTGTGAGTACCTTATTAAAATAATTAGTGTAAAAGGAGAGATAAAAATTACTGGGAGAGGGGGGAATGAGTGCATTTTGTTGTTGTGTGTTTAACTGAGACCATTCGGAGGTTGGGGGTCCTTGAATCCCACCATTGTTTATATTTTCAGTTATTATATTTGTATTCAATTCAATAAAATGTCAAGACTACCAAGTTCTTAACAATTGGCATCAGAGCTACTAGAGTCCATGGCAATAGTACAGGCCGAGTAGTACTAGAAAATGATGTTATGGCAATTGTAAACTTTCTTGGATGAGATATTGAGGGCTTTGCCAATGAGTTCGACAACAGAGGCCTACAATGGAGCTGCTAGGATTGGGGTTTTTGGAGGTTTATGGTCCGATCTAAGAGCTAACCCTATGGTTTCAAACAGAGTAAGGCAGCGCTTGAGTTTGTCGAAGGTGGAGAATAAAAGTGATTCGGTGACTAACCCAGCTGTTTTGCATGACAACGAGCGAAATCGCGTGATGTGGGCAATCTTTTACGATTTGGTTCCAAATCGCTCAGAATTGAGTGGATCAGCGGTGGATTAGTGGCCAAATTTGAGATCGCCATCAAGGACGGAGTTGGACTTCACGATTCCAGCCAGATCGGGATGGATTTACATGGATCTGGTGACAGAAGTTGCAGATCAAATTGGATCGGATTGATAATTCGAGCTTCATATGGTTGCAGATTAAGTCGAATCTGGTTGGAGGTTTGTAGGTCTATTGTAGTAGTTCATGAATCAGATCAATTTAAAGCTACAAATTGTGATTCCAACTGAGATTTGAAATTCAAGTGTTATTGTGGTTGGTTCAACAAATTCCTGCTGGAAATCCAGCGAAATTGAAGTTGGGTCTGTGAATCTGTGTATGACTAGGGTTGGGTTCTGTGGTTCCAACGAGAATAAAGTCAAGTTCGATAAGATTGAGGTCGAGAATTGACATTATGCCATGTTTAGGGCCAGTGATGGTGCAATTGGGGCTGGGTATGGTATGTTTTGGAATGTGATAGTGAATTTTGACCCTAATTTAGGTGAAATTGGAGCTGGACCTTAAAATTTTAGCGAGATTAGGGCAAATTCTAGTGTGATTGTTGCTGGGAAGAAAAATTTCAGTGTGAATGGTATTGGAACCAAAGATTTCTTAGTGGACAAATGAAATACATGAGTTCTACGCTCTAAAAGCATTGCTTGGTTCTCTTGGGTTCATCTTTCCTATACCCATGGCTATCGTGGACATTGCGTCTGCTTTCATGGTTCCAAAACATGTTGTTTTTAGTTTCGTCACGACTGTGTTTGGCTCTCCAACATTCATTGCTCTATTCATCATTCCAAGCTCCGGACTCATTACAATGGAAAGAAGGTGGCGACATTCAGCGGCCCTTATTTGACACCTTGAGAATGGGGTGTTTCTTTAGCGCGGGGGTAATGTTAGGAACCTAGTGTTATTAGCTGAATATTATGTTAGTAACTTAATATTAGCTTAATAGAATAGTTAGCATAAAGGGAGAGATAAGGGCTATTAGTAGAGGCGGGATAAGTGTATTCTGTTATTGTGTGTTTCACTGAAACCATTGGGAGGTTAGGGATCCTCGTAACCCACTATTATCTTCATATTTTTCGTTATTGCATTTATATTCAATTTAATAAAATGTCAATATTGCCAGGTTGCTAACAGTATAGCACCAACACAAGTTTCATACAAAGGTTTATTTACTACTTTAAACCTTATATTTTAAGCTTATAAAAATATTAACCATGCGTTTTAGATTTCTCAATGTCGTACTTTGGAATTTGAATTTTACAACAAGTATGCACTTTATCATTGACAACTAATAGTTTTGACCATTTAAAGTTTAATCGACGACTTACTTACCTTTTTTATATTATCATTAACTTGTTTATCGACAACACAATTATGATTGTGTATATATATATATATCACAAATAGTAAGTCGTCATTAAATTAGCATTATTTTTAAGTGGCCAAAATTGGCATTCCTGGTATAAATTTGATGTAAAACTATAGGGAGACAATATTGATAACATTCAAAATGCATGACGTTAACTTTTAATAAGATTAAAGTACAGGATATGAAATGGTAAACAAACCTTTTTTTAATAATTTCACGCATTTCTATTAGACTTTTTATCAAACAAAGGGTGGGCAATAGAAAATGATATAATTATCAAGCCCTCCTGTGCTGACATAACCTGATCCAAACACACGTTCATAACGTAAGATGCCACTGCATACGTGTGTGTGTGTGTATTAATTCATCAGCTAGGCATATGCAGTTGAATTGGCGAAATAGTGTTGGCTAATTTCTCACCTGATTTTGGCTCCTCTTGCTTCGCACACAAGCTCCAATGCATTTGCAGCCAACAAGAGAGGGCTCATAGAAATTTCTAGATTCATCACAAGTATGACATTCTTTGAAAACCTACTAGTCCAAACATAGCTATAAGTCAAGCGTGCTACAATAATCGTACAATGAATGGTACATCATTATGTTATCTCTAATGTATTTATCTATATAATATTAAATTTATTTCCTGAAAAATAGTGTTATCTTATTTTATATTTCAATATATAATATTATTTTTTATACTATTTATATTTTTTTTATTATAGTTATTATGTTTTAAAACTTATAAAAAATTATCTTTTAGGACCCGTTAAGTTGTATTTTTGAAGACTTTTTTTGTTAGAAAAAAGTTGTTTTGAAAAGTATACTTAGGAAAAAAATTGTTTGAAGTGAAAAAATATAAAATTTTAAAAAAATTTTTAGAAAAAAAGATCAATATGGATATTATTTTGTTTCTCTTAAAACTTCATACAATTTTTAAAAAAAATCATCTCATTTGAACTTTTATATATAAAATTATGGACTTTTAAAGTTTGAAATTTACTGTAACATTTTGGAGATGTAAATAATGAAAAGTGATGGTAAGGTGAAAAAAAGTTTTTTTGAAGACTTTGTTTTTTGTTTGTCCCCCAAACACCCCCTTAGTATTTAAACAAATTAAAAATGAATATACTATAGCGATTATATGAAAATGTCAAAACAACAATCAATAAAAACTAAATGTTAAAATTAATATTATAGATTGCACTCTATTAAAGAACATCCTATTATAGTGTATTTTTTTTTAATTCTAAATGCTAAAATTTATTATTTGAATAATAATTAACGTAATATTAATGGTGCACTTATAGTTTGTTTGACACTTAAAAAGTTTTCTATAAAAATTTGTATTTATTCTTTTTTAAAGGGGTAAAAAGTCCTTTATCAAGAACTTAAAGGTTCAAAGCTTACAAACGGATTAAACAAAAGTGAAAGAGATTCTAAACACAATAAATCGTTTTTCAGCGTGAGAATATCATAGCTCACTTTTTGATTAATATTTTTTTAATTCAAATTTTTATTTTATTTTTTTAAATTTATGATCTAATCGAGCACTTAGTGATAAACTGAAGGATGTGTCATTTTGTAAAATTGTGTTCGTAAATCACTAGAGCCTTCCTTGTATTTTGTTATCTTTCCAGAAAAATCATATGCTTCTAAAATAACACTTTACCATCCAATGACCTTAGTAATTACTATAAAAAACAAAAAATAAGAAACTTACAAATGAACACTAATTTGGGCCTTCTAGCTCCAAAATAGATTCAACAATTTTGAGCTGTCTCATAATTGGTTAGGACATTTAGGCATTTACTGACTTCCGAATTCATAGCACATTTGAGCTTACAAAATCCCTTAATTATAAAATAGTGCCAATTAATTTAGTGATGGTTTCATTATTTGTTGCTCTCATTTAATTATATAACTCCATTTCAGTATTACTGCTTCACTTTCCATCAAAATTTATAAATATAATGGAACTGATCAGGAGAGGTAAACGGATTAGTTTTACAAAATATAAAAATAAAAATAAATCAAGTTGAAGGACCAATTTTGAAGAGAGAAAAAGAAAATTAAGACAGACATGAAGACCTTAATTCTATAATTTATATAGTTTAGCTCTACTACTTTTTTTTTTTTTTTTTGTATGTAATACCTCTACGTTTTTTAATGATGCAAAACCATCCTTTATGTGAACTCTGAAGTGAGAATGGTTAATTTTAAATTTGGATCCCTTTGTGTCAGTTTTTATTTATCTTTTTTTTCTTCAAGATATTTTATATTAGCAGAACATTTACCCTAAGGTCTCTCTATTATTCTTGAGAATTTCTCAAATGGAGTTTATAGCTTAATAACCTTTTAAAAAGGTTTTTAAACAAATGTTCAAAATTTTTAAAATTTAATTAAAAGGCTTTTTTTAAATGATTAATCAATTTTATTAAATAATCAATCAATCACATAATATAGTATAATATGATAATATTTAAACATGTTCGGAAATAAAAAACCAAAAATATCCCTAAAAAATGTTGGGAATATAGACAAATTTCAACTCCCCTTCAGGATCTAATTTACACAAAAAAAAAATAAAAAATAAAAATTGATACAAATAATTTTCACCTTTTAACGTGGAAAGGAAAAACCATGACAAATACAGAGAAAAACTTCAACTATAAAAATGGGTATACAACAAACTCTCAAGTTTTAGTAGTAACTTGAGGAATACTCTCAATAAAAAATTCTCTCACACTCACAAACGTGGTAATCTCACTATTCTCTCTACAAAATAAAATACTTTATAGGTACACAAAACTCTCTCTCAATAGCCTTATTTTTGCTACTGAAAACTTAGCTAGCAACTTTCACTTGTTACTTCTTTTTCTCTGCAGCTCTCTTGCTTGTTCTCTGCCTCTGCTGTTTGGCTTGCAAAAAATGAAGGAGGGGCGCTCTATTTATAGAGCCCCCATTATGCATTTTCATGCCTTAAATTTTTATTTCATTGTGGGTGCCGAATTTGACGCCCATAGTTTTCCTTTGTCTTTTTTTTTTCTTTTTTGCTATGGGCACCAAAAATGGTGCCCACAAGTTTGTTTTGTTTTTTGTTTTTAATTATATACGGGGCATAAATGGCACCCACATTCTTTGAAGGTAAAAGAAAAAACCAATAATTCTCCCCCTTTTTTCTTTTTCAACCCATCTCGATAAGCTTAGAACACCACTCAAGCTTGTGTTGAGTGATTACATTTGTTAGTATGTTTGCTACAATTTTCTCAGTATGAATCTTCTACACCTAGAATAGCTTTTTCTCAAGTGCTTCACATGTCCAGTGAAATCTGACGTCAATGTATTTCATTTTGTAGTAGTAGGTGGCATACTTGCTCAGATCAATAGCACTCTGGCTGTCGTAGTGAACCACATACCCATCTTGCTTCAAACCTAGATCCTAGAGAAAGTTCTTTAGCCACAATATCTCCTTTCCCACTTCTACAAGTGCTATGTTCTCATCTTCTATTGTGGACAGAGCGACACATTTCTGCAGCTTAGACTACCATGATATAATTTCCCTTGCAAAAGTAAATAAGTAGTCAAATGTAGATTTTCTACCATCAAGGTCATCGGCCATGTCTACATCCGCATATCCTTCCAAGATTGATTCTCTTTCCCAAAGCTTAAGCACATTTTAGATGTGCGCCTTAGATATTTGAAGATCTATTTAACAGCTTCCTAATGTTCCTTGCCTATATTTGCTAGGAAACAGCTCATAACCTCTACTACGTGAGCGATATCCAACATTGTACAAATCATTACGTACATCAGACTTCTAATTGCTGAAGAGTAAGGAATAGCTAATATCTTCTTGGTGAGTTTGAATTGACCACCAATGAGTGAAATAATTGGCTTTGTTTTTTCCATGTTGAACCTCTCAAGTATCCATTCAACATAGTTCTCTTGTGATAGCCATAATCTTCGAGACTGCCTATCTCGGATAATCTCCATTCTCAAAATCTTTTTGGCTGGACCCAAGTCTTTCATATCAAAGACTCCAAAGAGTTCTTTCTTTAGCTGATTGATTATTTCAATATCCTGACCAATTATTAAGATATCATCAACATATAACAATAGGATGACAAATTTCTCACTAGGAAATTACTTGATGTAGACATATGAAACTGCTGCAGTTCTCTTGTATTTTCAATCCATCATAAATGAATCGAACTTCTTGTAGAATTACTAGGGAACCTGTTTTAGACCATATAGACTCTTTTTCAACTTCCAAACTAGATGCTCTTTTCCGTTGACTCAAAACCTTTAGGCTACTGCATGAAGATTTCTTCTTCTAAATCTCCATGAAAAACTATAGTCTTCACATCTATTTGCTCAATTTCGAGATCTAGATTAGCCACTCATCTTAAGATTACTCTGATTGATGAAATTTTCAAACCGGAGAAAAAATTTCGTCAAAATCAATTCCTTTCTTTTGTCCAAAGCCCTTTACGATGAATCTAGCTTTTTATTTCATCAGATTGCCTCATCCATTATCTTTCAGTCTGAGCACCCATTTGTTTCTCAAGGCTTTCTTGCCTTTCGGAAGTCTTACTAACTCATAGGTGTTGTTATTCATAAGGGAATTTATTTCTTCCTACATGGACTCTATCCACCTATCTTTGTCCTTATGGACCAATGCTTCTTGAAAGCCTTCCGACTCGCCCCTTTCATTAAGAAGGACATAATCTAACAGCAGATATCTTCTAGATGGCATTTAATTTCTGGTTAATCTTCTAAGTTGTGCGTCATTCTCCGATTCTTGATTCTCCTCCCCCTGATCACCATCTTCTTATGTTGGTACATCTTCTTTAGCATCATTATCATCATTAGGAGCACTTCTAGGTTGTCAATTACTTCTTGCATTTCCTCTCCTCTTGGTAACTATTATTATGGAGGAATTAGCTCAATTGTAACTTTTTCATGCTATCTCTCTTGTTCACCTAAGTCTTCATTGTCTGGTCTTCATGGAAAACCACATTTCTGCTCCTTATAATCCTTTTCTTTGTTGGATCCCAAAATCAATACCCTCACTTTTCATCTCCATAGCCAATGAAGATACATGGAAGTAATTAATCATTAAGCTTTAATCTTTGTTCCTTTGGCACGTGCACAAAAGCTTTGCACCTGAATACCTTTAGAGGAGTGTAGGAAAAATCTTTTCTAGTCCACATTCTTTCTAGAATGTCAAACTTCAAAGGAACAGATGGAGACTTGTTGATCAAGTAGCATGTAGTTTACACAGTTGCTCCCCAAAAAGGCTTCAGCAGCTTCAACAATCTCATCATACATCTGACTCTCTCTACGATAGTGTAATTCATCCGTTCTGCTACACCATTATGTTGAGGAGTACCAAGTATCGTCTTCTCATGCCGAATCCCATGTTTAAAGCAGTAATCTCTAAACTCATAGAAAGTGTATTGGCCTCCATTATCTGATCGGAGACATTTCAGCTTCTTCCATGTTTCTCTTTCTACCATGGCATGGAATTGTTGTAAAAATCTAGAAACATGATCTTTTGTTTTTAGTAGATATGCCCAAACTTTTCTAGAAGCATCATCTATAAAAGTTACAAAATATCGGGTACCTCTTAAAGACTTAACTTCAATGGGACCATATACATTAGAATATACTCGTTCCAATACTCTTTTTCTTTTAATAGAGGAATTTTTAAATAAAACTCTATGTTGCTTTCCAAATAAACCATGGTCATAAGGATTTGACAAATTATCTTTCTCCAAAGGAATAAACTTTTTCTTTGCGAGGAGTTGCAGTCCCTTTTCACTCATGTGACTAAGCCACCTATGCCATAAATTTAGTGAATCATATTGTAGGTAGAAACAAAAAAATTACACAGTAGAATTACAAAAATTTTTCAAAAATAGTTAAAAAGCTTGTGATGTCATATATAATAAATTAACAACAATTAATTATACCTTCTAAGAAAATGCCAAAAACACCGGAGGAAGTAATCATGGGTCTTCAATTAACAAGCTTTCTCTACTATTCTCTAATTCTCAGACAGTGGAGTGTGTGGGCACTTGGTTCCTTTGATCAGTATTCTAGCATAGCTTATCTCCTTTCGACTACCTAGATTTCTTAAGAACTTTTTGCTACGGTGATTTGTGCAACAATAAGCCTACTTACCTTACAGTCTGTGGTCTAAAGAGAACAGGCATGGAATGACCGCTATTTATAATATTGCATGATGTGACCTTTTGAATTTTGAATTGGATCAAGAGAAGATTTTTCTCTTCCACTCCTCATGAAAAGCCGATTATCCCTATAGGCCAAGAACTAGGTCAAATTCGGCCACATAAGGGAAAAGAAAATTCAAAATTCAAACAGGATATAAACTTTAATTTTTATTTCCCTTATCCACACAAAACTGATTCTCAACTAGGGTACAAGTTCTACAAATTTGGCCATTCCATGTGTGAGCAGAATCATGATTCAAATAGGATTTAAGCTTAAATTTTTCCACTTCTTTATCCACACAAAACCAACTCTTTCTAGGAGTATTTCCCTTGAATGAATTCGGCTACTTTAGTGAGAGGAGGATTTAAAATTCAAGTAGGATTCAAAACAAGACTTTCCCTTCTCCCTTATCCACAAGAAAATCGAATTTCACCTTGTGGATTTATCCATAACCAAGTCAACCTTGCATTGTTTTTGTGATTCAAAATTTGATTTAAATTTCAAACTCTACAAACCTTTTAAATTTTATCCAGATAGATAATTTTTCACAACTCTAATTCAAATTCAAATAAAATCATAGTAACTTTATTTAAAATTCAAATAATTGTGTAACTTCTTATCCAAAACAAAATTCAAATTCAAATAGGAGAAATCTTGTCTTCCACCCTTATCTAAAGTTGATACCACCCTTTGTTATTCTAAGACAAGATTTTGTTCAATCCAAATTCAAATAGGATAACCATTTAAATTTCAAATATTTATTTTTAGACAAGATTTTCAAAATTTAAATTAATCCAATATTTGAATTTAAAATTCAAATACAATTAATTTAAATTTCTAATATTATCATCCAAAATAAATGTTAATTAAATTTTTATCATATTTATTGACTTATACAAAATTACAATTTTACCCTTCCAGTACATAGAGAAAAACACCTACACCCTGTAGGAGGGTTGATCAGGATTTTTTTTTTCTTCACTAAATGCAAGACAAAAAGCTAATAAGAATATCCTGACCAATTACCATCCGTTAAGAAATTATGTGGAGCTGGTACAAGGACTAATTGGACAAATATAATCGAGCTTTCGTGAATCTGTGTAATCATTGTTCTATGCCAAATAACTCAATCACATGATCACTAATTTTAGAGTCATACCATTATAAATCTAAAACTGAACTCCTAATTGTATATCATATTACGCAAGCTAGTGATAAACTATCATCTAATGATCTTGTCATATATACAAAAACCCTCATATGATATCCATGATTAGCCTTATGTTAAAGTCTGTTCAACTTATTGATCAAACTATCTTAAAATTCCATTATACTATCGAATAAGAAAATAATTATTCATCATATGTGAATAAGAAGTCATTTGCACAACAAACGACATAAGGTCTTATTCATTTTTATATGTAGTAAAATGCCTTTAAAAGGATAACCTTTACTCCTTATTAGAGTTATGATTCTAATATTTGTAAAAAAAACCCTCAATCGTATACAAATTATGTACTCAATGAACTGGTCTATAAGCTTACTACCTATGAGATGCTTTAACCGTTGAAACATCAAAATACAAAAGTCATATATATGAAGCGATTCATCTACTTAAAATTAAGATTATTACATAATGAATGTCAAAAGTGACATGATCCACTTAAGCGGACTATACAGATCAATTATACTTTGATCCTAGTCTAATATGTCACCACTAAGCAACATATCTATGTCTCTACTCGAAAGTCGAAGCTCCAGACAGTCAAGACAAATCGTCCCCAATTAGCTTTAGATAACATAATAGTTTTAGAACATTGTCTTCCTGTATACAAAAGTCCATTACATATAACATTCTAACAAATTAACATAAGCAGTCAGTGAGCCATATTTGTTTACATTTACTTTAACATGTAAATAGATTGAGGATATAAAGTAATGTAATGAATAACCTCTAAATATAATTTTATCATTCAGTTCAAAATAAATGAAATACATTAAAATGTCTTTCCTACTCAGGGCATTCTTAACATCATTGACTAGTACATTTACTTTGTTGACGTAAGCCTTTCCATCAGTCTTGTATAGCATACGATAAAGTTTTCCTCCTGTGATGATCATCGATCCTTTGTAGAGTTTCCATTTCTTGTTACCGAAGTGACTTTCTTAGCCTTGCTCAGCCAAGGCGTTTATTAAGATCAGATTAAGACATAGATCTGGAGCATGTCTCACATTTCTTAACGTCAGCTGGCAACCCATGTTTGTTTGACTCTTTATATCTCCAATACCGATAATCTTGGAGCATGCAAAATTTCCCATCTTCATGTTACCAAAATCACCTATTTTGTGTATGGTAAACATTTCTCTACAGAGAGTGATGTGAAAAGAAGCTCTTGAATCAACCATCCACTCGATCATGTTATCTTCGACATGTAAACATTCATCGGCAAGTACTACAGCTAGTTCTTCTTCTGTAACTGTTTCTGTAGTCGTACTATTATTGCCACTATTATTCTTTTGGTTGGTTTCTTACAGTTCTCTCTTTAAAATCCAATAGTTCTTTTTCATGTGGCCCTTCTTCCCATAGTGAAAACAACCATTATTTCTACTTCTAGATTTCGATCTTCCTACTGACTTGTCGTTCTTGTTCCTTCATTCTCTGCTTTGACTTCTACCCCTATTCTCCATGATAAGGCTTTGTGCATTGTACCTCACACCTTGTTTTGCTACTCAAAGGATACTAAGGCTTATGTAATGACTTCATATTCTAAATTATCTTTTCCATAAGTTAGAGTGGTGATAAGGTGATTATACGATGAAGGGAGTATCACCATGATGAGTACAGCTTTTTCTTTATCGCTGAATTTCCTATTAAACTTTAATAACTGCAAGATCATACCATTAAAGTTGCTCAAGTGCTGCAACATATCTATATTGTCCGGCATCCACATCTGATATAGTTCCCTTTACAAGTTAAACTTGTTGGAAATATTCTTTGACATGTACAACTTTTCTAAAGTCTCCCAGGTATCTTTCGCTATCTTGCACTCCTTGGATTCGATATTTTACAAGACTGTATTTGAGAGATTTAGACGAATTGTACTAACTGCAATCTCGTCCATCTCTTCCCAATCTTCATCCTTGATTATACTAGGCTTCTTTTCTTTGCGTAATAGGGTTTTATGGACTTTTTGTTGGATTAGAAAATCCTTCATACTCCTCTGCCAAAAGGAAAAATTTGCCACTACCGTCGAACTTCACCCGCCATGTGCTACAGTAACCATATTTTGCTACAGTACCTATACTCTACTATAGGAACTATATACTACTATAGTACCGTACTGTGCTATAGGAGTTGTTCTCTACTGCGGTATGCTACATGAGACTGCTACAGTAATGCTACATGAATTGCTATCATGATGCTACAGTGACTGCTATAGGAACCGCTTCTCATGATGCTATAGTGACTGCTATAGGATTTGCTGCAGTGACTGCTATAGTACCATCTTTGTTTACTATTTATAAACAGTAATTACAGAGAAATTTGGTCTTCTAAAACTGATCCTGACGCTCTAATACCAATTGTTGAGAATGTGAATAAATTCCAATTCTCCTTTAGGATCTAATTTGTGTAGAAAAAATAAAAATTGACACAAAGAATTTTATCTCATGAAAAACCTTTTAATTTAAAAAGAAAAAACCACAATAAACATAGAGAAAAAGTTCCATTATAAAAATGGATATAAAACAAACTTTCAAGTTTTACCAATAACTTAAGGAATATTTTCAATAAAAAATTCTCTCACACTTACAAATGTAATAATCTTACTATTCTCTCTATAAAATAAAATACTTTGTAGGCACATAAAACTCTCTCTCAATCGTCTTATTTTTGCTACTGAATACCTAGCTAGCAATTCTCTCTTGCTGCTTCTTTTTCTCTACAACTCTCTTGCTCGCTCTCTACCTCTATTGCTTGGTTTGCAAAAAGTGAAGGAGGGGGCTCTATTTATAGAAACCCTGTTACACATTTTCACGTGATAAATTTTTCTTTTGTTATGGGCACCGAATTTGGCACCCACAGTTTTCCTTTCTCTTTTTTTTTTTCTTTGTTGTGGGCGTCAAAAACGATGCCCACACTTTTTTTTGTTTTTGCTTTTTTAAAATTATATGTGGGGCACAAATGGCACCCACATTCTTTGAAGATAAAAGAAAAAAACCAATAAAAAACCTCACTCCTCTCTCTCTTGGTTATCTCTTTCTCTCTCTCTCACTAAAAAAAAATTCCAACTATTTGTTTAAGCCACCTAGCCTAATTTTTCTTTTCAATATGAACACAAATCAAAGTTAATTGGTACCATGATATTTTAAGGTTTATCTTCAATAGAATGCTAAATTAATATGTAAATGATAAATATTTGACTTTGTAAAAAAATGATAAAATTTTGATATTTAGGTTAAAAAAAGAAAAAAAGAAAAAAAGACTCTAAAATATAATGTTATCTTAACATCAAATTAAACATATGTGATAAATGTGGTGATAAATTTATCAATATTACAAAATATAGCTAATGTCATATTTATCATTTGATTGTCATAAATTTATCATTTGGTTACTATTGGTTGATATCTTGGACTTTTTATCTGGTAAATAAAGTATTTTTTTATTTATTTAATACTAAAAGGTTATTAATTTTGTGAATTTCATACCTTAATATAATGATAACAAAATAATAATAATGATAAAAAATAACATATTAAAAGCATCATTAATTATTAGAGCTCACTGTAAGATAATATCATTTTTTTATATTTTTTTATGATAAATATAATATTGACATAATTATATATATGGAGAGAGAGAGAGAGAGAGAGAGAGAGAGAGATAGATAGGAGATCCTCCATAACCAACAGAAATTTATTTTTTATTTTTCATTTTTTTTATTTTTGTAGATAACGTTTCTTGAGCTTCTCATTCATAAGCAACTTGCCGTTGAAAATACGAATTGAAAATTGGCAAAAGAAACCCCTTTACCATTTGTTTTCATCTTTATCTAACTTAACTCAAATTAAAACCTTAAATTAATTTAACTAAACACTTGACTAAATTTTGTTCTTTGAAAAAAAAAAAAAACCAGAATCCCAAGCTTGGACTTGTTCAGAAACCTAGCTAAACCTACAATTAAACAACTTTCTTTTCTTTTTTTTTAGATCATATACCTTTGTATAAATTCTGGGTTCTCAGTAATCAACCGGATCGTATTTTTATGTAAAGTCTTCATGCTGGTGGAAACAAGATTCTCTGGAAAAAAAAAAAATGAAACCTCCAACCACTTAAAATTAATGAATGGTATATGTTTTCATTCATATCCTTAACAAACAATATACAGATCAATATATAGAAGAGAACGGCCTATAATTAAGAAAAGTTTTCCAATCCCTCCCACAATTATAGCTAATCAAATCAATTACAAAACAATCTGTTAACAAAGGAAAAACAATCACTAATTTACAATCACAAATCTTAAAATCTCAACACTCTCCCTCAAGTTGGTGCATAGATATCACACATGCCCAACTTGCCTAAGAAAGATGATAATACTCGATAGAAGACTGCTTTAGTGAGAATATCAGCCAACTGATCTTCTGACTTTATCTTAGGCAATACTACAATCTTTTCATCTAACTTCTCCTTGATGAAAAATCTGTCTACCTCAACATGCTTTGTACGATCATGTTGTACTGGATTATGAGCAATGTCACATGCTGATTTATTGTCACAAAACAACTGAACTGGTTGCCTAGATAGATACCCCAAATCTTGTAAGAGGAGTCTTAGCCATAATGCCTCACAAAGTTCTAATGCCATGCCTTTAAATTCAGCTTCTGCACTTAAGCGAGCGACTACATTCTGTTTCGTACTTCTCCATGTCACAAGATTACTACCTACAAATGTAAAGTATCTAGAGGTAGATCTCCTATCATCCACAGCACCAGCCCAATCAGCATTAGTATACACTTCAATACTTAGATGATCATCATGTTTTGTGAACAAAATTCCTTTCCCAAGAGCACTCTTTAGATACGTCAAGATGCGCATGAGCCAAGTACATCAATCTTCCTACTAGTCTCTGGTATCTTCCTTTATCGACAGGTATTTGATCTGGTTTAGTACACAATTTCAGACTTTCTTCTATTGGTGTATCAACAGGTTGACATCCTAACATTTCGGTCTCCTGTAAAAGATCTAAGGTATACTTTCTTTGAGATAGGAAAATTCCAGTACTTGATTGAGAAACTTCAATCCCAAGGAAGTATTTTAGAGGATCTAGATCTTTTATTTCAAATTCTCTAGACAGATAATTCTGTAGAGCTTTTCTTTTATGAGGATCATTTCTTGTAACCACCATGTCGTCCACATATACGACAAGTGCTATAATCTTACCATGTTGCTTCTTCAGGAACAAAATGTGATTTGAATTGCTTTGATGGTAGCCAAAATCTCTCATAAACTTTGTGAACCTTCCAAACCATGCTCTCGGTGATTGTTTTAGTCCATATAATGACTTCTTCAACCTGCATACCTTTTGACTCTGTTTTTCTAACATCATGCATCCTGGTGAAAGATCCATATATACTTCTTCTGTCAACTCTCCATGTAGAAAGGCATTCTTCACATTGAACTGTTGCAAAAGCCAATCCAAGTTTGCAGCTAAAGACAGTAATACTTATACTGTGTTGATCTTAGCCACAGGTGCAAAAGTCTTTGTGTAGTTGATCCCATAAGCCTGAGTGTACCCTTTTGCAACTAGCCTTGCTTTGAAGTGCTTAATACTACCATCTGCCTTATACTTCATAGTATAAATCTAACGATATCTGACTGGTTTTTTTTTCAATGGACACTCTACAAGTTCCCATGTCTCATTCTTCTGCAATGATTTCATCTCCTCATTCATGGCTGCTTTCCACCTTAGATCAGCTAAGGCTTTCTGCACACTGTTAGGAATAGCTACAGTAGATAATTGATTCACAAATGACTTATTTGATTCGGACAAACGATGGTTAGACACATAGTTACTTATGGGATATCTGACTTTACTAGTCAGCTCAGGTTCATATGTAGATTTAGGAATACCTCTATTATGACGGTGAAGTAACTGTTTTCTGGATGGCTCAGACTCTGAATTAAGAATATCCTCAGACTATGATTGGTTTGGTATATTAATTACTGCATCCTCGGACCCAAATACTTCGGTTGGCGATGGAGGTTTAGTTACATTCTTTCTTTCTCCGTTTGATATATCTTCAGCTTCTGGGTGCTCATTATTACTTGGTTCCAAGTCCCTCACTTCTTGATTCACTGATTCAGATTATTCAGATTCTTCTACCTCAGCGATGTGATAATCATAATCGAGAGTCTGAATTTCCTTATGGAACTCCCCTTGAAGTTCAGACTCGAAGGAAAAATATATCGTATCCTCATGAAATACCACATCCATTATAATAAACATGCGTCGAGTTGGAGGATGGTAGCATCTATATCCTTTTTGGTTGGTGCTATCTAACCAATGCTCAATGCTCGGGGAGTCAACTTATTTCGTTGGTGCTTGTGTAGATACACAAAGACCATACCATCGAAGACATGACGGGGCAGGTTTGGGATGGTCGGAGCAACTACAGCATTAGTCAGCACTTGGAAGGGTGTTTGGAAGTCAATTGAGTTGGAAGGGACTCGATTGATTACATAGGATGCAGATGCAATTGCTTCTTCCCAATAAGATATCAGCATATGTGCTGCTATTAAGGAGGCTCGAACAACTTCCAACAAGTGTCGATTTTTTCGTTCAGCCACTCCATTCTACTGAGATGTATCAGAACTAGTGGTCTGATGAATAATTCCATGTGCTTCCACATATCGCTGAAGATTTGAGCTTTGATATTCTCCACCATTATCTCTGCACAGAACCTGAACTTTTGCATTGTACTGAGTTTCAATCATTTTATGAAATTGTTGGAATAACAAGTTCACTTTATCTTTTGACTGCATTAGACATAGCCAGGTCATTCTGGTACAATCATCAATAAATGTGATAAACCAACGTGATCCACCTATAGTTTGGACTTTAGATGGATCCCAAACATCAGAATGTATAATCATAAATGGAAGTGGACTTTTATTCAAAAGTAAAGGAAATGAAGCACGATGGCTTTTTGCCAGTTCACAAACATCATAGCGGAAACTAGAAACATCACACTTTGTAAATAAACTAGGAAATAATTTTTTTAAATAAGCAAAGGAAGCATGTTCCAAACGTCGATGTCACAACCAAATTTCAGATCTCTTTTCCTCCCCCTAGACCCATCTGCTTTCAAGGCTTGTCTCAGCTTACTGGAATCCTTTATATCCAAGTAATACAGTTTCCCTTTCTTAATACCATAACCAATCGTCTGACTTGTCTGGATGTCCTTAAAAACACAAAAATCAGTCCAAAAAATGACAACACAAGATAAGGCTGTAGTGATTTGAGAAACTAATAAGAGATTATAGTCTAATGAGGGAACAACTAAGACAGAATACAAATTCAAGGTATCAGTAAGGGTCAAGGATCCTTCCCCAATGATTGGGGTTGTGTTACCATTGGCTATGAAAACCATTTTTTGTGTTGAAGGTCTTAAAAGTGATACCTGTCTAGAATCAAAAGTCATGTGATCTGTAGCATCAGAATCAATTATCCATGCACTATTACTAATAGATACAGAAGTGTGTAAAACCTTACTTCCATTATTTGTAGCAGCTATCAATTCAGAAGTCTTCTCAGCATCATGCTCTTCTGTTTTAATAGCAGTTGCAGTCGAGGTTTTCTTGGAATCCTTCTTCCGCGAATCACGATTATGATCCCACTATTCCGGATATCCCACAAGTTCAAAGCAGCGATCTTTAGTATGTCCAGTCTTATCGCAATGAGTGCATTTCGAGGTTGACTTATCAGCACTAGCGGTCATCTTAGGATGGTTGGTCTTAGATTGATTCTGCCTTCTTTGAGTTGATCGAAGTCGAGCTACCATGGCAGAGGAGTCAGGATTGTTAGATTCTCCACTCAAAATAGCACGACGTACTGCTTCTCGTCGAATTAATGTGTTACATTCTTCCAAATCCGGAATTGGATCTTTGCGTAAAATCTCTCCTAGAACTTGTTCGAAGTCACTATCTAGTCTGGCAAGAAAGATATGCACCTGAAGTCGTTCGATGGCCTTTCTTTACGCTGTAATGTATTCTGGATCCTTCATGATGACCTTATCTCAATGATCCAATTCTCGAAAAATCTCTGTTAACTCCCCATAATATTTAGATAGAGATTTGCCAATTTGTCTGGCAGTGAAGGCCTTTTGATTCAAAGTGAAGACCTGTAATTCATCACTTCCATCGTAGAAGGCCTTTGATAATGCATTCCAAATTTCATGAGTGGTGGGCAAGCGTAAGTAATGCTTTATGATTTCTGGACTTATAGACGTTAAAAACCATCTTTTCACCTTCTGATTTTTGGCATACCCTTTTTCATATCCATCTTCTGACTCTTTGGGTGGCTTTGTCTTCCCTCGAATGTAGGAAAGTTTTTCACGTTTAGCAATATGCATCTCCATTAGTTATGACCAGACATCAGAATTGGATTCAGTGAGAATGATTCCTGCATTAAAGATACTTTTTGACTGAACAACAAATGGAACTGATTTTATTCCAGATGATTCAATATTTTTTTCATTCAATTTTTTTCCTTTTCCTTTTTTTTTTCTTTTTTTCTTTTTATAATTAATACGATCGCCCTTGTTGCCTTAGCGCATATATGACAACCATGAAGAAACAAGCAAGGGACTTAGTCGGTGCTTCAGTGAAGCTGCAGATGGACGGAGTTGTGTTTCTGACCGGTGGAGGCGTGATGGTGGAGACATGAGGCTTTGATAGGCAGTGACGGTGCTTCAGTTGGTGACGGCAACCCGCTCAATGCTCGTTTTCATAGGTGGAGTTGTGGAGCTTCGACAGGCAGCGGTAGTGACTTGGTTTGCTAAAGGCAACATTTCTCTGGCGATTGCAGATGATGGCTACAGCAGTGCTTCGTCAATGGTGAGATTCCAATGGTTTTTTTTTTTTTTGGTTTTGGACTTTGATTACAGGTTGGTTTTCAATGGTGATGGTGGGTGAGAATGGATTCAAAGGAATGAACTAATTACCATAGGGCTTTGATACCAACTTAAAATTGATGAATGGTATATGTTTTTATTCATATCCTTGATAAATAATTTACAGATCAACATATAGAAGGGAATGGCATACAATTAAGGAAAGTTTTCTAATCCCTTCCACAATTACAACTAATCAAATCAATCACAAAACAATTTATTAACAAATGAAAAACAATCAGTAATTTACAATCACAAATCTCAAAAAAATTCTCCACCTATATTCCATAGACATGCAGGGAAAAATTCTAAAACTAACTATGCTGTCAAATGTTACCAAAGCTTCTAGAAATTTTCAAAGGAAAAAAAAAAGAAAAAAGAAAACAACATGCAAACATGAAAATTAAAAATCAACAACTTAATTCATTTTTTGCTGAGATAGAATTGATGGCGATCGGGCTGTACAAACTATTTGCTACTGTAGAAGTGTGTCGTATCACATACATCTTTCAAATAATTTATTTTCCCTTCGAAGTCAAGAAATTTTAATACCCATAAGAGATTACAGATATTCACTTTGTTGTTGAATTTTGTCTTATGCACATGAGCATGTAGTATAACAAAATATTTATGTCTCATTTGGTGAAAGTTTTGTATTTTAATTATATTCAAATGTAATATAATTTTACACAAAATGTAAAATTTTTTATTCAAATACAATTTTTTTTAACAGTATTACGAAAACAGCTATTCATTTTTTTTAAACAATCATATCAACTTTTTAACTTTAACTTTTTATCTCTATTTTTATTAATCACATCAACTTTTTAACTCTAAAATATAATTCAAATACTTTTCATCCAAACACACATTTCATTCAAATATAATACAATTACTTTTCAACTAAATACAACACTTAAGAAATAAATTACATTCAAACATAATTAAAACATTAACGGTTTATCAAACAATCTATTATAACCCGTTGTCACGTAAATACATAAGAAGCCAATTTGAGAAAATCGAATCCATGGATCCTTCAGAGATATGCAAGCCAAGAGACATCACGTCGGTGCACAGAAACTTTATATTTTTGTTGTGCCCATTAATCTTTTCATTCTAAGACCAAAAAAAAAAAAAAAAGAAAAAAAAAAGAGAAAAAAAAAAAAAAAAAGAAACCAAGCACGGATCAAATTTTTAAATAATACATTACATACACAAAAATTTTTAATAATATATATTGTATGGTTAGAAACTAAGGTGAAGTTGTCTTTCTCTTACTTCTCCTTTTGTGTGTAGCTCTGGAGAAAGTTGTCAAGGAATTGCTTTCTATAGTTTTTGCCAAACAAAATTTTAACCAAAATTTCTTCGGAAATTGATTTTTTTTTTCAGTGTAATAAAAGGAATTCCAAACGAGGCTTTAGTTACTTTTTTTTTCCCCCCCTCCAAGTGCCAAATACTTGCTTGGAACTAAGGATTTGTGTCTAAATGATGTTTTGTTGTGTTAACTCCAAAACTCTCAAATCTACATCTCACTTTCTCTCATTTTTATTTTAAGAAAATCAAATTTTTAAAAGTTTATAACTTATTTATTTTAAATCAAAATGAAATAATTCTTATTTCAAAATATTTTCAACAATAAGATGAATGAAATAAGATCCATTTTACATATTTTTTTAAGAATATATTTTAAAATTTTGCATTATTTTCTACAGCACAATTTATTCTCGATTTATATTTCAACTAAATACATATTTTTCTAACCAACTTTTCGAACTACTTCTTCAAAAATCCATCAAACAGGCCCTTAATCAAAACTAGTTCTTTGAAGCGAAGGACACCAAACTAGAGTAGAAAAGTGATGGTGTACATTTTCAAACATTATTGGCTCCATTTGTGAATCTTTTAAAAATGATTTTGTTTTGGTTGTGAAATAAAAAGAATTTTTTTAAGAACTGTGTTGAGATATTTTATTGAAATTATGCTTTATTATGTTTTTAGAAAGACTTGTGGAGTATAATTAAGAAAATATAAAAATTGTGTGGTTTATGTTTCTAAAAAAAAAGTGGGTGTATATGGAAAAAAAAAAAAAACTTTATTACATTTATCTATTGTTTAACAAAATATGAAGACAATTTGTGTTGTTTTGGTTCCTGGTTTCTAACTTTTTATTAATTTATTTATTTTGCTAAAAGTTCTGGTTTCTAACTTGATCCAGAACATGCTATCATGAAATCGGTTTCAAAAATAACTTTATCGAGAAACGTAAAAAAGTTTCAAATCAATACAAAGAAATCGGTCCCAAAATGTATAACAAAGGAACAAACTAACTTTATAATGCTTCTTTATTCCAATTCCGTGTCAAGACGAACAAATTTGAGATTTACTTTTTAATGAAATTGTCGTTGAAGTGCAGAGCAACAACTTGGCCAGCTTTTTGAGCCAATTCACCAGTAAAATGATCAATTCCAGCCCCAGCCTCCAAAATTGATTTCCCTTCACACGGTGAAAGCAGAGACAGTATCATTAGAGAGCATAAAAAATAACACTATATACGAAAGTATTTTTTTCATCAAAATATCAAAATTTTATAACTCACACAATAATCTAGTATTATATTATTCTTTTTCTATTAGTAAATATAATCAAACTAATTTGACAATCTTTAAATATTTATTAATAAAATAATAACAACTCTACTAAAATTAAGACTTCAAAGTTAAAATTAGAATTAAGCGCTGCTTTGAGAGTCTTCAAACGAACTTTGTCAATTATTTTGTCTTTTTCTTTAAAAGTAGTAAACATAATTTCACTACTCATATATTTGAATTTTTGCTAAATACTTATGTTATGTTTGTTTGAGAGTTCTATTTTTAAAAGTTAAAAAATTTTTATTATAAGAAAATAGGTTTTTTTAAATTTTTGTACCTGAATATCTAAAATTTTTCATTTTTAAAAAATAGAAAAAGAGCACTCTAGAAAAAAAAAAGTTTTTACCCATCCAAATAACTTTTCATTTTAAAAAAAAAAATCCAAATAACTTTTTATTTTCTAAATCTAAAAATTTTCTATTTTTCAAAAATAATCCTCCCATCTAAATATACGATTAAACTTTAAAAATTCATAATTTATTATTTTAAGTTAAAATGATATGATTTTTTTTTAGAAAATTACTTATAATTTGGAAAAGAGTAAAGCAAGATTTATATTATTATTTTTTAAATTTTATTTTAAGTTTTTATTCTTTTTTATTACAAATAGTTATTTTTACTCGTATATTTTTAAAACTCAATTTAATTTTAATAAAAATATCACAAAAACTTTAACTCTAATAATCTCCCAACAGGTCGGACTTAATGTTCCTAATATTTTTTATTAGAAAAATGCTAATATTGTCAATTGTCACGTGTTTTCGTCCATAAATGTAACTAAAATATTGTTCGATTTTTTTTAAATAAGTATCTAAAATATTGCTGTTAATTGTTAGGACATTCTTTTGTATAACAAGTAGGGTGTATAATTGTTGATTTTTTTTTGTTTGGTTAAAATAAATGAGATTTGGTATTACTACCCCGTTTAGTATACTCTGTTTGTCTTTGTTATATTTATTTTATTTATTTGTTGCCTTTGGAAAATAAAAATAAAAATGAAATGATTGAAGCTCGCAACTTAGAAAATTCATTTTATGGTTGGTTCCATCTTTTGCTTCCATAGGTTAATGGTCCATGATTTTCAAAACGTCCAACATTTCCTGTATCTACGAAAGTGTCTCCCAAGTCACTCCTTATAATACAACCTCGATAAACAAATAGTAAAATTTCTTCCGGCCCCGTTTTGAAAAATGTATTAAATTTGTAATCTTGCTAAATAAAGACGATAATAATTTCTTTTAATCCTTTAAGGTCTAATAAAAATATACATTAATAATTAATCAAACACAAAAAAAATTATACATATAGCATTATAAAATTCATAATATTAACAAGTTTTTTTTCCTTAAAAACTTCAATTTTATTAATTCAGCTCTTTTCCAAAATATTCATCCAAAGTTGTTTGTTTGTTTTTCTTTTCCCCCCCAAATTGAACACAACCCTCATCTTTAATTTTTTGCAAAGCATGCACTACATTTTTTTTCCCCTTGTTGTAGAAGATAGTTATTTAAGAGTACTATTTCTTGAAAGGCATATTTTTCGGAAACATTTGGTAAAACAACTGTCATATAGATCTTGATCATCATCAGTAGACATATCTATTATGCCTTGAATGATCTCTTCACCAGTAAGCAATTTTATCATTTTATCAATTTTACTTCAGTAATTAAAAAGGTGCTCAATATAATCTATTAATGTTCTCACCTTCACTAATTTGTTGTTCAATAGCCATACTTTGATTTGACTACATCCACATTTTTTTTTATAACTCATACATGAATCTTGATAGAAGAATAGTACATTTACCAAGATGGAACCAATAATTAAAATACAAAAATCTTGTTAAATTAATAAATATAATTGTTCATTTATTGATAAATAAAAACATTGTTAAAATAATATTTTTTCGTAGTCGCAATAATGTTATTTTTATAGAAGTTTCACAATATTTAGAACAACTTCATCACAAAAGAAAAGCCAACTACACGAGCTGGCTGATGAATCCCATTTTCATGTGCTCCTAATTTTTGTAAATACATACTTTAGTTACAACAGTTGAAAATTGGATCGACAATTTTGTACATCATTATATAAAGTCTAATTGACAATTATTAGCACCTAATGACAATTATAAAATCTTTTAAATATGAAAAGAATCACAAACATAATTATAAGAATCAAGTAACAAATCTCAACAATAATCATATTCTGAATATTCCTACTAGAGGAGGAGCACACTTCCTTTATCGCCAACAGCAGCCTACACATTATTTATAATAACTAAAAGTGGGGACGGGAATCACTGTTCTTTGTACAGTGCTGTCCCCGCTTTGCCCCTTGGGATAGTTATGCTGCGGGGTCGTTTCCGTCATTTTGCACCGCCCTTTGTTTCCGTTTCTTTGTAGTTTTGGGTTTGGCCTTTTTTTTGTCGTTGGCCATTAGGGATTGATATTGTTTTCTGCATCTCATTTGCTTTCTTCCCTTCCCCTCGCCGCTGCCCTTCCCCGTTTCTCTTTCTTCTTCTTTTTTTTTCCCCCTTTGCTCCCTTTTTCTCGCCGCTGCTCTTCCCTGTTTCTCTTTCTTCTTCTTTTTTTTCCCCCCCTTTGCTCCTTCGAATGAGATTTTGTCTTGGTGGTTTGGTTCTCCCTTTGTATTTTTGTGTTGTTCTCTGCATTCCATTTGCCCTCTTCCATTTCTCTCGCCGCCGTTCTTTCGTTTTCGTTTCTCCTTCTTTTTTTCCCCCCTTTGCTCCTTCGATTGGGATTTTTTCTTGGTGTCTTGGTTCCCCGTTTGTCACTGTTCCCCCCCGTTTTTCCTTTCTTCGGCCTTTTCTTACCTTTTTGCTCTGTTCATTACTCTGCAGAGAATGGAGGATGTTAATGGTGAGTTTTTTTTTTACGCAGTTTTTGCTCTCTCTCTTTCTTTCTTTTTTTTTTTTTGTTACATATTTATGTTTTCCCTTATTTTGACATTGTGGTTTTTTTTTTGTTTTTTGTTTTTTTTTACCTGGTTTCCTGCAGACAATGTGGTTGCACCTGGTGTTAAATGTTGGGTTTAAAGCGTAGTGAAAAATGTTCAACTTTATTTTGCCCTTTGTGTTTGATGATCTGATTTTAAGTTTCTTGATGGATTGGTAATGTTTTCTTGGCCTACTTTGCTTCTACGTTTGTGCCAGTGTATGCATTTTGGGATTTCTTTTTTACTATCCGCTAAAATCATTTTCTCCGCCTTCTCTTCCAACCCCAACCCCCCCTCCCCCCCTTTTCATTGATTTTGTCGTGCGAATATGTTCTTTGCTCCGTGGTCCGTCGCTACTTCTGTTTTGTCATTTATTCTGTCTCTTGAAATTTCCATTCTCAATTCATGTTTATTATATTTGAAGTTTTCTTGCATCGCAAAAGTTTACTGCACTGTCTTGCCCATTTTGAGCTTTTGTTATATTTTTCCCTCCTTTATTACTCATTTCTGGAGCATACAAACTAATCTCTCCACTTTATATATTCATTCTCTTAATTAATTGTGTGTTTATTGTTTGGTTTGAATAGAATGGGTCGTTGGTTTTTGTCTTTCCTTTAAGTTACTAGATTTATGATTTTATTTAGTTTCGGCAGCTTTTCTGCAGTCAAGATTCCGGCTGCATTTAGTGATTTGTCCCTGCCATATAATATCATTATACTGCTCTTACTGAGGTGTAATTCGGCTATTTGTTGATAGCTGATATTTTTTATGCATTTCTGATTATTCTTTAATCTCTTTCAAACGCCTACAGTGCACTTATTATAAATGCATTCAGAGAGCATGATGTGCCTGTGCGTCTATATATATCTCCCATGCTTTTATTGCTTTCCCGACTACACATAGGTGACCTGTTTGTCATCTTCTATATTACAACTCCAACTCTTTTATTGTCTTCTCTGTTGTTCGGTGAACGTTGACCTGTTGTGTTTACTATTTTCTTTGGTCGTTTTCCCTTTAACTAAGGTACTCGCTCTATTTACTACCTCTATTTATTATGCTCTAATACTTCTATTTATTATAGTTTCATGACAATATTATGTTTGCTGCTGGTGTTGTTCTTTGCTTTATTATTAACAGTGAGTTTCATATGTTGGTTTTGTTCGTGTTCTTTTATTGTTATGCTTCATTTGTTTAGATGACCTTATGGATATCGATAATTGTTTATTTGGACTTCCTACTATCCTCTTTCTTTGGCTTTTTGTATAGTTTGATTATATATATTTTTTCCTACATGTCACGGATCTTCTGATTCATTTACGTATAATATTATAATCAATTTACTCTTTCCAGTATTAACACTGTAATGGATAAAGTTCTTTATTTTTATTAGTGTAGTAATCTTTCATAAAGTGCTTTAGTCTTTACTGTGTTGTTTTACTATTTCTTATTGATGATTGTGATAACCGAGAAATCTATACTCTCGGAAAATTTTGTACAAAATATGTAAATAAATGTACATTTACAGTGAGACATGTTACAGAATACAGAGCAGAGGAAAATTTTGATTAATTGAGTTTTAATCAAAATTTGATAATGAATTAATGAATATAGTTTAAAAGCTAGGCATTAATTCAAATTATGATGTTTTAAAATTTATAGAAAAGTATGTGGAAAATGCATATTAAGAGATCAATGACATACAAGTAAGCCACATTGATCAATGGTTAAGAATAGCCAAACAAGCCCTTACAATTTTCTTAAAGAAAATTAAGAAAATAAAAGAAAATGAGGGAGGGAGTGAGGTCACGTGAGGGACCTCAAACCCAAGTAAACCAAGTGAATTAATTCACTTGGTTTGAGCTGCAAAAGTAAGCAGCCGGCAGAAAGAGAAAGAGAAAGAGAAAGAAAGAAAGAAACCGAGAAAGAAAGAGAAAAGAAAGGGAAATCCAACAAGGTTCGGATTTTCTCTTCAAGTAGCAGATCAATCGAGCAATCAACCAAGAATCAGCAGCAAGCAGTTTTAAAGCTTCAAGCAAGGTAAACCCTCATTTTCTCACGTTTTTCTTGGGTGAAAATCTGGGGTTTTGAGAGGAAAAAGGGAATGTGAGTAAATCGTGTTGAGATTTTCAGTTAAAATCAAAACATGGTTCGAATCTAGTTGTTTTTAAACACGAATCCATGAGTTGATGGTTTAGAAAACCAAGCTTAGTGAGTTTTCTTCAAGAAAGCTCGGATTTTTCAAAAGTTGAGTCAAGAGATGTTCATAAGCAAAATGTGAGATTTTGCTTATGAAACCGTGGATTTGTGATAGTAGAAATGTAGTTAATACCTTGAAATGATCTTATGGAGATCGATTTTGAGTGTAAGAAGTAGAATAAAGACCATAAAAGCCTTAGAAAATCAGACCAGAGTAGTTCGACCCAGAATCTTGATTCTAGTATGAACACGGGCGTGTACAAGGGTATGTTCAGTACACGGTCCCGAACATGCCCACATGCACGACCGTGTTACAAGAAAATTCAGACTCAAGAGGTACACGGTCAAGGGAAAGGCATGTAGTAGACCATGTTAGACAGCAGGAAAACACGACTAGAAACACGGCCGTATAAGTAACCGTGTAAGCATGCACATATAGTCCAGAGGAGTACACGGCCAGTAACACGGCCGTGTATTCACGCGTGTAAGTATACACAGTCATGTTCCACGAAGTACACGGCCAGGCACGTAAGTCCAGAGGAGTACACGGCCAGAGACACGCCCGTGTAGGAGGGCGTGTTCGAAGCCAAAGAGTAAAAAAAAAAAAAAAAGTCTAGAAATAGAAATTTCATGTTTTGCCATGTTTCCAGTATAAGATGAATATTGGAAATAATCAGTGATTATTTCTTTTATAGGAGTTCAAGGCAGAGACCTCGATACAGTAGTCCTAGAGCAGCAGAGGCTCACGCTAGCCGATTTCCTGTAAGTTCAAGCATTGTCCTGACTGCAACGTGGACAATCTTGTCATGTTATGTATGTTATATGACATGTATGTTAGACATTGATTGTCTGCATCACGATATTCAGATCAGTTCATGTCATGCATGTAGAGTTTCATGGTTCAGTACACATGTCAGATAGGTATCAGAACACGAAAATAAGTAGGTGCACAAGGCACCCTAGTGTGTTAATATAACTCACACCCCAGTAATTCATGTAACAGGTTCCGACTGTGGGGGCAATCAGTATGCTACTCAATTGGAACACCAGCAAGATGGTAATTAAACCAGTTATTGGCGTATCGGCCTCTCAACCCATGGGGAGGTTTTCATGTTTAGCTTCAGTTAAGATTGAGGAGGTCAGCACTAAAGTACCGCTCCTAGTTGTGCTAACATGTCGGTACGATCAATCAGGAGTCCAAAATCAGAACTAAAATATCAGATAATGTCATAAGACTAATCTTTCAGCCACGAGTATGTTTACAGAGTCCAGTTTCATGCATGAGTACGGCAGTATAGCATGTCATGTTTCATGTTTTTATGTTTGAACTTATTGAGCTCATAGCTCATCGCTCATCAGTTTGTTCACATGTTGCAGGTAAGAGACGTGTTCAGCAGTAGTACACGGTGGACGACGAACAGGGTAGATGCAGCCAGGGAGGATTGGGCGAGGGATTGTGGTCACCTTTAATCTTCCGCTGTATAGTTTTGAAATGTAATTTCAAAAAGAATAAGTTTTCAAGTTAAGATTATGTTATAGGGGAATCATGATTCATGTGCATGTTATTTTGTTAACATGATTTCCTTATCACATTTTCAAACAGCTTATGATATTAAAAAATAAAAAAATTTATTTCGCAAATTACCAAGCAGTTTTCAAGTTCAGCATGATTGCCGGTGACCCTAGAGGCCTGCATACTATTGCGGTTAACTACAGAGTTGATTGTAATAGCACTGTAGGGCCTCTATAGCAGGGCGGGCCGCCACAATGACGATCGTTTTCCACCAATAACACTGAAGCTTTTATATTTTATCTAAAACCTGCTGTGAATAGAAAGTTTGTAGCTATTATCTTTAGTTGACTACCATATTCATGCAGATTTGTTTCCTCAAATTGATGTTTATTTCATGCAATTGCTAGATTGTTCATTTGGCAAGCCTTTCTTTTCAATGATTTTAGTTTGAATGATTTTGGGGATTTTGCAGCCGTTGGCTGCTTTGTCATTTCTGCTTTTTATATTCTACATTGTCTACTTTCTGTAATGGTGGTATTTTTATCTCTTAATTATTGACTTTGTTGTAGTTTTTACCATTTGTTGGCAATGATGATCATTTTCTACAGATAATGTTAAAGATTTTATGTTTTTTCCAAGAGTTGCTGTGGATGGGGATTTTATAGTTATTGACTTTAGTTGACTGCCATCTTTATACGGATTTATTTAGTAAAATTCATGTTTATAGACTGTCACTGTTAAACTGCCCATTAGGTCGGCCTTCGTCCTAGATCATCTTCAGCAATTTGCAACTGTTGGCTGCTTTGTCATTCTTCCCTTTTATATCCTCCAATTGTTTGCTTTCTATGGTGCTGGTGACTTTATCCCTTCGTTGTTGAGACTCACGGCTACAGTTTCCTTATGCTTCTGTGACTGCATCCTTTTCCTTTATAATACCCTGCTATCCGTTCTTTGCTCTTGTTTATATCCGTTCGAAAATTAAGTATTAGGATGTCTACAATATTAGACCAAAATAGCTATGGAAACATGAATTTAGATACATATAGTATGCAACCCATTGGTCAGGCGGGAGGGAAAAAAAAAGGGGGGCGCCGGCCAAAAAAAAAGGAAGCTAGAGAGGGAAAAAAAAAGGGCCCGGCAAAAAATGAAACAAAAGATAAGCCACAGAGGAGGGGGGAAAAAAAAGGTTGATAGGCACATTAACAAAATCAATATTGTAGCATTTCCACCAATCTATTGTCCACTCTACACTCAGTCATGCAATTAGAAATGACATCAGTTTTGGCTTTTTGCTTTGTTTCTGAACACACGGTCTTACATTTTAACTGCTGGTCTTACAATATCATGTATCCTTCAGTTTTCGTCTCTGATCAACAGTCCCATCTACCTGGTAGCTTTTTGGATAAAAATAGAATAATCTTTAACATCAATTGACTCTATATTATTTACACAACATAACATATGCAATAAATGATGTATTTAACTGCATTTTATGATACCGTTTAGTTGCCACCAAAGTTCAAATGAATATTTGGTTAGGTAGCAATAATACGGTTAGGAAAAATGTGTGTTGAACTATTTGCTGCATATGATTAAATCCATAGATGATCTGAGCCATTAATAATTGTTGTTATGATTTTTTGCTCAATTTAAAGTTTATAAAAATAATATAAGATATAATAACGATCAGAAGAGTAGCAGTGATAAAGACATGAATACAAGTGCAGTGACAACAGAGCAAGCGACAGAGAATGACTGTTTTATTGTTTGTGCTTTATTAGACTAAGTAAAGAACATAATTTTGTAAATATTTCGATATATTTATTAAGAATCTCTTTATATGTGATAACCGAGAAATCTACGTTCTCGGAAATATTTGTACAAAATATGTAAATAACTGTACATTATAGTAAGACACGTTACAGAATAAAGAGCAGAGGAAAATTTTGATTAATTGAGTTTTTAATCAAAATTTGATGATGAATTAATGAAAATAGTCAAAAGCTAAGCATTAATTCAATTTATGATGTTTTAAAATTTAATAGAAAAGTATGTGGAAAAATGCATATTAAGAGATCAATGGCACACAAGTGAGCCACATTGATCAATGGCTAGAGGTAGCCAAACAAGGCCTTACATTTTAAAAAAAAAAAATTTTAAGAAATGTAAGAGAGTGAGGCACGTGAGGGAGAGGACAGCCTTCCCCCCCCAAAGTGAATTAATTCACTTGGTGTATTCTACAAAGAAGCAGCAGACGAGAAAGAAAGAAAGAGAAAGAGAAAGAGAAAGAGAAAGAGAAAGAGAGAAACCGAGGAAGAAAGAGGGAAGAAAGGGAAATCCAAAGAAAGTTCGGATTTTTCTTGTTCCAGTAGCAGATTGTTCGAGATTCAGCCACGAATCAGCAGCAAGAAGCTCGCAAGATTCAAAGTAAGGTAAAAAAAATCTAGGGTTTTAAGTGAAAAAAAGAGAATGTGAGTGAATCATGTTGAGATTTTCGGTTAAAATCGAAACATGGTTCGAGTCTAGATGTTTTTAAACATGAATCCATGAGCAGATGGTTTAAAAAACCAAGTTTAGTGAGTTTTCTTCACAAAAATGCAGATTTTTCAAAAGTTGAGTCAAGAGGTGTAAATGTGCAAAATGTGGAATTTTTACTTATGAAATCATGGATTTGTGATAGTAGAAATGTAGTAAATACCTTGAAATGATCTTATGTAGATCGATTTCAAGTGTAAGAAGTAGAACAAAGGCCATAAAAGCCTTAGAAAATCAGAACAGAGCAGTTCAGACACAGAATCTTGATTCTGGTATGAACACGGGCGTGTACAAGGGCGTGTTCAGTACACGGCCCCGAACATGCCCATATGCACGACCGTGTTACAAGAAAAATCAGACCCAAGAGGTACACGGCCAAGAACACGGCCGTGTATTAGGCCGTGTCAAGGGGCACACAGCCAAGGGAAGAGCGTGTAGCAGACCATGTTAGACAGCAGGAAAACACGACCAGAAACATGGCTGTGTAAGTAACCGTGTAAGAGTCCAGAGGAGTACACGGCCAGTAACACGACCGTGTATCCATCCGTGTAAGTATACACGGCCATATTCCACAAATTACACGGCCAGGCATGTAAGTCTAGAGAGGTACACGGGCAGAGACACGGCCGTGTAGGAGGGCGTGTTCGAAGCCAGAGAGTTAAAAAAAAAAAAAAGAGTCTGGAAATGAAAATTTTCATGTTTTGCCATATTTCCAGTATAGGATGAGTATTGGAAATAACCAATGATTATTCCTTTTATAGGAGTTCAAGCCAGAGACCCTGATACAGCAGTCCCAGAGCAGAAGAGGCTTACGCTAGCAGATTTTCTGTAAGTTCAAGTATTGTCTTGACTGCAACGTAGACAAGCTTGTTATGTTATGATGTTATGTATGTTGTATGACGTGTTTGTTAGACATTGATTGTCTACATCACGATTTTCATGTCAGTCTCATGTCAGCACAGGTCAGTTCATGTCATGCATGTAGAGTTGCATGTTCCAGTACACATGTCAGTCAGGTAACCAGAACACGAAAACAGGTCGGTGCACAAGGCACCCTAGTGTGTTAATATAATTCACACCCCAAAAATTTATGCAACAGGTTCCGACTGCGGGGGCAATGTGATAACCGAGAAATCTACGTTCTTGGGAATATTTGTACAAAATATGTAAATAAATATACATTTATAGTGAGACACGTTACAGAATACAGAACAGAGGAAAATTTTGATTAATTGAGTTTCAATCAAAATTTTATAATGAATTAATGAAAATAGTTAAAAGCTAAGCATTAATTCAAATTATGATGTTTTAAAATTAATAGAAAAGTATGTGGAAAACACATATTAAGAGATCAATGGCACATAAGTGAGCCATGTTGATCAATGGCTAGAAGTAGCCAAACAAGCCCTAGCCTTTTTCAAAAAAAAAAAGAATAAAAGAAAGCATGTGAGAGAGTGAGGCACGTGAGGGAGAGCACAGCCCCCCCCCCCTCCCCCAAGTAAATTAATTCACTTGGTGTATTCTGTAAAGAAGCAGCGGAGAGAGAAAGAAAGAAAGAAAGAAAGAGAAAGAGAGAAAGTGGCAGAGAAAAAGGGAAAGAAGAAAAGGGAATCCAAAGAAAGTTCGGATTTCTAGTTCAAGCAGCAGATCAATCGAGATTCGGTCAAGAATCAGCAGCAAGAAAAATCTTAAGATTCAAAGTAAGGTAAACCCTAGTTTTTCACATTTTTCTTGGGGGAAAATCTGGGGTTTTGAGAGGAAAAAGAGAATGTGAGTGAATCATGTCGAGATTTTCGGTTAAAATCGAAACATGGTTCGAGTCTATATGTTTTCAAATACGAATCCATGAGTTGATGGTTAGAAAACCGAGTTTAGTGAAATTTCTTCACAAAAGTACAGATTTTTCAAAAGTTGAGTCAAGAGGTGTAAATGAGCAAAATGTGGGATTTTTGCTTATGAAATCTTGGATTTGTGATAGCAGAAATGTAGTAGACACCTCGAAACGATCTTATGGAGATCGATTTTGAGTGTAAGAAGTAAAACAAAGGCTATAAAGCCTTAGAAAATCAGAGCAGAGCAGCTCGAACCCAGAATCTTGATTCTGGTATGAACACGGGCATGTAGCAGACCATGTTAGACAGCAGGAGAACACGGCCAGAAACACGGCCGTGTAAGTAACCGTGTAAGAGTCCAGAGGAGTACAGAGCCAGTAACACGGCCGTGTATTCACCCGTGTAAGCATACACGGCCGTGTATTCACCCGTGTAAGCATACACGGTCATGTTCCACGAAGTACATGGCCAGGCATGTAAGTCCAGAGAGGTACATGGCCAGAGACACGCCCGTGTAGGAGGGCGTGTTCGAAGCCAAAGAGTAAAAAAAAAAAAAAAAAAGAGTCTGGAAATGAAAATTTTCATGTTTTGCCATATTTCCAGTATAAGATAAATATGAGATATAATCAGTGAATATTCCTTTTATAGGAGTTCAAGTCAGAGACCGCGAATCAGCAGTCCCATAGCAGTAGAGGCTTACGCTAGCGGACTTTATGTAAGTTCAAGCATTGTCCTGACTGCAACGTGGACAAACTTGTTATATTACGATGTTATGTATGTTGTATGACGTATTGTTAGACATTTATTGTCTACATCACGATATTCATGTCAGCACAGGTCAGTTCATGTCATGCATGTAGAGTTGCATGTTTCAGTACACATGTCAGACAGTACCAGAACACGAAAACAGGTAGGTGCACAAGGCACCCTAGTGTGTTAATATAATTCACACCCCAGTAATTTATGTAACAGGTTCCGACTGTGGGGGCAATCAGTATGCTACCCAGTTGGAACACCAGCAAGATGGTAATTAAACCAATTATTGGCGTATCGGCCTCTCGACCCACGGGGAGGTTTTCATGTTTAGCATCAGTTAAGACTGAGGAGGTCAGCACTAAAGTACCGCTCCCAGTTGCGCTAACATGTCAGTACGACCAATCAGGGGCCCAAAACCAGAACTTAATAACAGATAATATCCTAAGACTAATCCTTCAGCCATGAGCACGTTTTACAGAGTCCAGTTTCATGCATGAGCACTGCAGTATAGCATGTTAGTTTCATGTTTTTATGTTTGAACTTACTGAGCTCATAGCTCATCAGTTTGTTCACATGTTGCAGGTAAGAGACCTGTTCGCCAATAGTATATGGTGGACGACAAATAGGGAAGATGCATGCCGGGGAGGATTAGGCGAGGGATTTGGTCACCCTTAAGTCTTCCGCTGTACAGATTTTGATTATTTAAATCATGTAGTTACAAGAACAAGTTTTCAAGTTAAGATTTGTGATAGGGGAATCATGATTCAGGTGCATGTTATTTTGTTAACATGATTTCCTTATCACATTCTCGAACAGTTTATGAATTTAAAGAAAAAAAAATTATTCCGTAAATTAGCAAGCAAGTTTTCAGTTCAGCATGATTGCCGGTGACCCTAGAGGCCTGCATACTATTGCGGTTAACTACAGAGTTAGCCGTAATAACCATGTAGAGCCTCTACAGTAGGGCGGGCTGCCACAGTTGGTATCAGAGTGAAGTTTTTACGATGGGTTCAGTTTAGGATACCAAACGTAGACACATTTGGTATCAGAGCCCAAGTTTTAAAATGGGTCTAGTTTAGAATACTTACTGTAGCACAGTTGGTATTATCAGAGAAGTTGGTTGACCATATCCCGCCTAACTCCGTGCATGTCCTGTTCGCCGATCCAAGTAAGTTAAAGTTATGTTAATATAAGTAATTA
Organism: Antiaris toxicaria; assembly: GCA_035233585.1. Taxonomy (NCBI): domain Eukaryota; kingdom Viridiplantae; phylum Streptophyta; class Magnoliopsida; order Rosales; family Moraceae; genus Antiaris; species Antiaris toxicaria. The sequence goes on along the minus strand of CP141155.1, from coordinate 19,641,748 downwards.
GTTATGCATGAAAGTAAATGTCTATAGAGACCTATACTTTGTAGTAAGTATATGATGTTATGATAATGCAAGAAATCATGTAGATCCTTTTTATACAGGATCTAACACAAGTTCATCGTGTGATTATAGGATAAAGGTAGCACGATGGAAAATCAAGACCAAGACCAAGGCCAAAAAAGGAGAAGGGGACGCCCATCTCTAACTCAACGACTAGAAGAGATGCAAGCTCTTCTAGAAAACCAGATGAGAGAAAATGCCGAGTTGAGACACAGACTAGAACAGTTAGAACAGGGGTAGGGATCAGTAGGGACTCCTGCACAACCAGCAGCAGAGGCAGAACAGGTAGTGCCACCAGCGGCACCAGAAGTGGTTCAGCAACCACCGGTTAGGGTGAATCCAGAGTCATTGTATGAAAGATTTCGGAAGATGAGGCCTCCGGAATTTGAGGGTTCAACAAATCCTCTAGAAGCAGAAGATTGGCTTTCTTCAATACAGATGATTATGGAGTTTATGAGACTCACAGATGAAGAAAAAGTCATGTGTGCATTCTTTGTTCTAAGGAAGGATGTAAGATTTTGGTGGGACACAGTCCGCATGAGGAGGGACGTGACCACAATGTCATGAGCAGAGTTTCTGGAGGAGTTCAATCAGAAATATTATGATCCTGCATCACTCCGACCCCAGCAGAAAGAATTTGCAGAGTTACAGCAGGGGGACATGTCAGTCAGTGAGGTTTGCAGGAAATTTGATCAGCTCTCCCGCTTATGTCCGTATATGGTGCCTACAGAGAGGGAGAAGATACAGAAGATGATAGGCATGTTCAGGCCTGAAATCTCTACTTTGATTGACATTGGCCCATTTCTGCCAGTTTCAGTAGCCGACTGCGTTAGTCATGCTTTGAGGGCAGAGTACCATCTAGCCCAACAGAAAGAGGAAAAGGAAAAGGTCTGGGAAGCCAGGAAGAAAGAAAAGATCTTGGCTAAGGCCTCTCAACCTGGACAACACAGCAAGGGTAGTCAGGGTACAAGACAAGAGCAGTCCAGTCGTCCAGGCCCTCAGCTACAGCAGAAGAGAAAGGGCAATTTTCAAGGAACCCAAGGTCAGGAAAATAGAAGCCAGTCTCAGAGGACTAGCACCACCACAGTTCCAAGTAACCCCACCTGTCCAAACTGTGAGAGGAAACATGTGGGTCAGTGCAAAGCTGGCACGACTGCCTGTTTTCAGTGTGGAAAAGAAGGCCACTTCATCAAGAATTGCCCCATGAACCGCCAGTCAGTATCAGTATCAGGAGCAAACTCTTCACGTCCACAGCAGTCACAAGTACATGCACTCAGACTGAGCTATGAAAGCCCAATAGAAGTGCATCCAGCAGTACAGGAAAGACAGGAAAGAGCTCCACAGGCAGATGCTAGGGTGATGGCCTACACCAGAGAAGAGGCAGAGGCAGGGACGTCCAACGTGGTGACAGATCAGATTTCTGTCGCTAACCACTTGGCATCTGTTCTATTTGAATTTGGGGCCACCCATTCTTTCATATCATGTGCATTTGCTGATAAGTTAGAATACCCTAGAGATCACATGGGAATAACTTTTAGAACTGCTCTCCCATCAGGAGAAATCATATTGTCAGAGTACTGGTTACCTCATGTACCAGTAATCGTGGCAAGTAGAGAGCTGTATGCAGAATTGATCATGATGAAGATCGTAGACTGTGATGTAATCTTGGGAATAGATTTTCTAGGAAAATATCAAGCTACGATAAATTGCAGAAATAGAAGAATAGTGTTCAAGCCAGAAGATGAAGAAAGTTTTGAATATGTCGATTCTTCAAGAAGATCAAGCAAGATGATGATCAGTTCAATGAAGGCCAAGAAGCTAATAGCCAGTGGTTGTACTGGATATTTAGCTTATGTGACAGATACAGCAGAAGAGAAGAAGTTACAGCCAGAAGATGTTCCAGTTGTCAGAGAATTTCTCGAGGTCTTTCCCGAGAAACTACCAGGACTACCTCCAGAACGGGAGATCTCATTTGAGATAGAGCTCCTACCTGGAACAGCACCGATCTCCAAGGCGCCGTATCGCATGGCATCAGTAGAGTTAAAAGAGTTACAAGTGCAGCTGAAGGATCTGCTTGACAAGAGATTCATCAGACCGAGTTATGCCCCATGGGGTGCTCCCGTATTGTTTATCAAGAAGAAAGACGGGACGTTCCGCATGTGCATAGATTACAGAGAATTGAACAAGATTACAGTCAAGAATAGGTATCCATTACCTAGGATTGATGACCTGTTCGATCAGCTCAAGGGTGCAGCAGTGTTCTCAAAGATTGATTTGAGATCAGGATATCATCAGCTGAGAATCAAGGAAGATGACGTTCTCAAGACAGCTTTCAGAACCCGTTATGGGCATTATGAGTTCCTAGTAATGCCATTTGGGTTAACGAACGCGCCAGCCGCTTTCATGGACCTGATGAATGGAGTCTTCAAGGAGTATCTTGACAAGTTTATCATTGTGTTCATCAATGACATCCTTGTATATTCAAAGACTCACGCAGAGCATGAAGCCCAGTTAAGAGTTGTTTTTCAGAAGCTGAGAGAGCATCAACTCTATGCCAAATTCTCAAAATGTGAGTTTTGGCTAGACAGAGTGCATTTCCTCGGTCATGTAGTATCTAAGGAGGGAATTGCAGTGGACCCAGTCAAGGTGGAAGCAATCAACAAATGGCCTGCACCTAAGAGCGTAACAGAGATACGCAGTTTCTTAGGGTTAGCTGGCTATTATAGGAGATTCGTAGAGGGATTTGCACGATTAGCAGCACCTCTCACTACCCTCACACGCAAGGAAAAGAAGTATATATGGACAGATGAGTGTGAAAGAAGCTTCCAAGAACTGAAGAGACGGCTGACAAGCGCACCGATCCTCACACTCCCTAATAAAGGGGAGAAGTATGAGATCTACAGTGATACTTCCAAAGTGGGTTTGGGAGCAGTATTGATGCAAGAAGGTAGAGTGATTGCCTATGCTTCGTATTAACTGAAAGAGCACGAGAAGAACTATCCCACCCATGACCTAGAACTTGCTGCAGTAGTGTTCGCACTCAAAATTTGGCGACACTATCTGTATGGAGCACAGTGCCAGATTTACACAGATCATCAGAGTTTAAAATACTTCTTCACACAGAAGGGGTTGAACATGAGACAAAGAAGATGGTTAGAGTTGGTGAAGGATTATGACTGTGAGATCCTTTATCACCCAGGAAAAGCCAACCGAGTAGCAGATGCACTGAGCAGAAAAGCTACAGTCCCACAGCAGTTGCCTATTGACAGGTTGTCAAGACCATTGCAGTAAGAGATTCATTCGCTCGAGCTGGAGCTGATATCAGGAAAATTGTCAGCACTGCAGTTGAAGTCATCAGTTTGATGACATCAAGGAAGCTCAGAAGCAAGATCCAAGTCTGACAGACTCCCAGGAAGAGATGTCCACAGATGGACTAATCAGGTATCAGGGGAGAATTCATGTTCCAGCAGATGAAGAACTACGAAGGTGAATCATGTCAGAAGCTCATGAGACGCCATACTCAGTCCATCCTGGAGCCACCAAGATTTACTAAGACTTGAAGCTACAGTTTTGGTGGAAAGGGATGAAAGGAGACATTGCAAGATTTGTCAGGAAGTGCCTTACTTGTCAGAAAGTTAAGGCTGAGCATCAGCATCCTGGAGGAAAGTTAGAACCTCTAGAGATTCCAGAATGGAAATGGAAAAACGTTACCATGGATTTTGTGGTACGGTTACCCAAAATAAGAGGAGGACACGATGCCATCTGGGTAATCGTGGACAGATTGACAAAGACAGTGAGATTCATACCAGTAAAGATCACTTACTCATTGGAGAAGGTGGCACAGCTGTATGTAGATCATGTTGTCAGGTTACATGTAGTGTCAAAGTCCATAGTATCTGACAGAGATGCACGGTTCACTTCAAACTTTTGGGAGTGTGTGCAAAGAGCCATGGGCACAGAACTGAGGTTCAGTACAGCCTTCCATCCTCAGACAGATGGACAATCGGAACAGACTATCCAGACTTTAGAGGATATGCTCCGAGCATGTGTCATGGATTTTCCAGGAGCTTGGAATGAGAAGTTGTCACTAGTAGAATTCTCATACAATAATAGTTACCAAGCTTCCATCAAGATGGCACCGTATGAGGCTCTGTATGGAAGAAAGTGCAGATCACCCATCCACTGGTATGATCTGAAGGAAAAACAACTACATAAGACAGATTTCATGCAGGAAACCTGCGATGCAGTTGCCAAGATCCAGCAAAGAATGAAGAGTACACAGAGCAGACAGAAGAGTTATGCAGATAGAAGACGGAGATCCCTGGAATTCAAGGAAGGGGACTTCGTTTTTCTGAAAGTGTCACCCATGAAGGGGATTATGCGATTTGGTAAGAAGGGAAAACTGAGTCCAAGATACATTGGACCTTATGAGATTATTAAACGCATTGGGAAGGTTGCCTACAAGTTGGCATTACCTCCTGAGCTGTCAGCAGTACACAATGTATTCCATGTCTCCATGCTCAGAAAGTACATGTCAGATCCATCTCATGTACTACAACATGAATCAATACAAGTCCAAGAGGATTTGACCTATGAAGAGCAGCCAGTTCAGATACTAGTTAGAGAAGAAAAGGTGCTGAGAAACAAGACCATCCCACTAGTCAAGGTATTGTGGAGAAATCACAACGTTGAAGAGGCTACGTGGGAGAGAGAAGATGAGATGAGACATTCATACCCTCACTTGTTCTAAATTTTCGAGGACGAAAATCTTATAAGGAGGGGTGAATGTGATAACCGAGAAATCTACGTTCTCGGGAATATTTGTACAAAATATGTAAATAAATGTACATTTATAGTGAGACACGTTACAGAATACAGAGCAGAGGAAAATTTTGATTAATTGAGTTTTAATCAAAATTTTATAATGAATTAATGAAAATAGTTAAAAGCTAAGCATTAATTCAAATTATGATGTTTTAAAGTTAATAGAAAAGTATGTGGAAAACACATACTAAGAGATCAATGGCACACAAGTGAGCCATATTGATCAATGGCTAGAAGTAGCCAAACAAGCCCTAGCCTTTTTCAAAAAAAAAAAAAAAAGAATAAAAGAAAGCATGTGAGAGAGTGAGGCACGTGAGGGAGAGCACAACCCCCCCCCCCAAGTGAATTAATTCACTTAGTGTATTCTGCAAAGAAGCAGCGGAGAGAGAAAGAAAGAAAGAAAGAAAGAGAAAGAAAGAGAAAGAGAAAGAAAGAAAGTGGCCAAGAAAAAGGGAAAGAAGAAAAGGGAATCCAAAGAAAGTTCGGATTTCTAGTTCAAGCAGCAGATCAATCGAGATTCGGTCAAGAATCAGCAGTAAGAAAAATCTCAAGATTCAAAGCAAGGTAAACCCTAGTTTCTCACGTTTTTCTTAGGGGAAAATTTGGGGTTTTGAGAGGAAAAAGAGAATGTGAGTGAATCATGTCGAGATTTTCGGTTAAAATCGAAACATGATTCGAGTCTAGATGTTTTCAAACACGAATCTATGAGTTGATGGTTAGAAAACCGAGTTTAGTGAAATTTCTTCACAAAAGTGCAGATTTTTCAAAAGTTGAGTTAAGAGGTGTAAATGAGCAAAATGTGAGATTTTTGCTTATGAAATCTTGGATTTGTGATAGTAGAAATGTAGTAGATATCTCAAAATGATCTTATGGAGATCGATTTTGAGTGTAAGAAGTAGAACAAAGGCCATAAAAGCCTTAGAAAATCAGAGCAGAGTAGTTCGGACCCAGAATCTTGATTCTGGTATGAATACGGGTGTGTACACGGGTATGTACAAGGGCGTGTTCAGAACACGGCCCCAAACATGCCCATATGCACGACCGTGTTGTAAGAAAAATTAGACCCGAGAGGTACACGATCAAGAACACGGCCGTGTATCGGGCCGTGTCAAGGGGCACACGGTCAAGGGAAAGGCGTGTAGCAGACCATGTTAGACAGCAGGAGAACACGGCCAGAAACACGGCCATGTAAGTAACCGTGTAAGAGTTCAGAGGAGTACACGGCCAGTAACACGGCCGTGTATTCACCCGTGTAAGCATACACGGCCATGTTCCATGAAGTACACGGCCAGGCATGTAAGTCCAGAAAGGTACACGGCCAGAGACACGCCCGTGTAGGAGGGTGTGTTTGAAGCCAGAGAGTAAAAAAAAAAAAAGTCTGGAAATGAAAATTTTCATGTTTTGCCATATTTCCAGTATAAGATAAATATGAGAAATAATCAGTGAATATTCCTTTTATAGGAGTTCAAGTCAGAGCTCCCGAATCAGCAGTCCCAGAGCAGTAGAGGCTTACGCTAGCAGGCTTTCTGTAAGTTCAAGCATTGTCTTGACTGCAACGTGAACAAACTTGTTATATTACGATGTTATGTATGTTGTATGACGTCTTGTTAGACATTTATTGTCTACATCACGATATTCATATCAGTCTCATGTCAGCACAGGTCAGTTCATGTCATACATGTAGAGTTACATGTTTCAGTACACATGTCAGACAGTACCAGAACACGAAAACAGGTAGGTGCACAAGGCACTCTAGTGTGTTAATATAATTCACACCCCAGTAATTTATGTAACAGGTTCCGACTGTGGGGGCAATCAATATGCTACTCAGTTGGAACACCAGCAAGATGGTAATTAAACCAGTTATTGGCGTATCAGCCTCTAGACCCACTGGGAGGTTTTCATGTTTAGCATCAGTTAAGACTGAGGAGGTCAGCACTACAGTACCGCTCCCAGTTGCGCTAACATGTCGGTATGACCAATCAGGGGCCCAAAACCAGAACTAAAATATCAGATAATGTCCTAAGACTAACCTCTCAGCCAAGAGCATGTTACAGAGTCCAGTTTCATGTATGAGCACAGCAGTACAGCATGTCGTGTTTATGTTTTTATGTTTGAACATACTGAGCCCATAGCTTATCAGTTTGTTCACATGTTGCAGGTAAGAGACCTGTTCACCAGTAGTAGACGGTGGACGACGAATAGGGTAGATGCATGCCAGGGAGGATTGGGCGAGGGATTGTGGTCACCTTTAATTCTTCCGCTGTATAGTTTTGAAATGTAATTTCAAAAAGAACAAGTTTCAAGTTAAGATTATGTGATAGGGGAATCATGATTCAGGTGTATGTTATTTTGTTAACATGATTTCCTTATCACATTCTCGAACAGTTTATGATTTTAAAGAAAAAAAAATTTATTCTGCAAATTAGCAAGCAAGTTTTCAGTTCAGCATGATTGCCGTCGACCCTAGAGGCCTGCATACTATTGCGGTTAACTACAGATTTGACCGTAATAGCCATGTAGAGCCTCTACAGTAGGGCTGGCCGCCACACTGTAATTATTAAATGCATAGTTTCATATTTTGTTAAAATGAAATTATTGAACGAAAGAAAAAATTTTGTTTATTTCTTGATACAAAGAGTTGTTTTAGATTTCAATGTTTCGTATTAACTAATCAATAATCTTAATTTGTATTCCTGTTCATTTATTCATTACCAATATTTTTTAGATTAGATATTATACACATTATATCAATCAAAATATTTGTCCAATAACATAGCTCAACGATTTGATACTCAAATTATTCTGCGATCGTCAAATTCAAGATTTTATTAACAACATTTTTATATCGTTTAAAATTTTCTCTTTTTTTGATTTCAATATTTCTTACTGAATAATAAATTCGATCTTAATTTATATTTGCATCGGTTCATTGATTACAAACGTTTTTCTATTTAAATATTACATACATGCCGCCAATCAAAAAGCTCCTATTGTAATAACAAAACTTGATGATTCGGTTCTCTAAATATTTCTAATCATCAAATCCACGATTTTTAAAAAAATTATAACTAAATCATTAAATAAATAATCAGAAGACTTAAAAGAGGGAAAAAAAGTTACTGATATTATTATTGAAATAATATAAATAATATTAGATAGATAAAAAAGAAGAAATGAAAAGTAGTTGTAAACAAAAATCGATCTCAATTATAAGCTTTGAAAAAAAAAAGAAAAATGTTAAAGAAGCTATTGAACATGTATGCATGAAATTAATGAATTAAAAAAAAAAGTTGTAAAATCAAGTGAACAATCGACCAAAAAAGATATGCTTACAAATGGTCAGAATTCAAATGATATCTTTACAGTTTTATCTATGTAAAGTTTTTCCTCTACAGTCAAGCAGAATGGCAATACCTATACGTTCTCTAAAACCAAACGAGCTATACGGAATGATTGAAGTCCGTGTTATTAGATTGTGGCACAACAACAACTACACAACAGGACATTTGATAAGTCTCGATTATGTTATGGTTGACAATGAGGTAATCGCCAACTCTTACATTAGTCTATATTGCATTTCGTTTTGGGGAAAAAGAAGAGGGTGGGAGTCTTTAACACACGTTTCATACTACAAAACACTGGAAACACAGTAAATAATAACTAATAACTATTTCATATGATGTAGCACGAAGCAATTCATGCATCAATTAAAGCTCGAGATGCAGACTATCTCTTCAAAAAAATAACAGAAGGACAGATATACCAAATAAACAACTTCAACGTTGTACCAAATAAGCTAAGGTATAGAATTGTGCCTCATGTAGCAATGATACAGCTTGCAAGGGCATCGTCTTTTCTCCCAATAATAGAAGAAAAACCTGATATTCCTCTATATAAGTTTTTCTTCACGGAGTTTGATCAGCTGCCACCAAAGATAGATGTCAACGAAACACTAACAGGTATGACAACTTCTCTGATTAATTAAAATACGCATTGTTATACGCTATATATACACACATTATAAGAATATTTACTTAACGTGCCAATAACCACTTCGACTGCTTTTATAGCAGATGTCGTAGGAATGCTACTGAAAGTCCAGGAAATTGAACAGACAAACATCAAAGGCAAAACGACATTGAGGCGCACATTAACCATACAAAATATAAGGTGATCAAGAGATTTTGCCTAAGCATCTATATTATAGTTAGCTCAACGTTAGTAATTTAACATTATTGCTTATTAATTATAGGAGTGAAAAACTACAGGTCACATTATGGGGGGAAACAGCAGACCACTTCAATGAAGGCATTCTAAAGACAATGAATGATCCAATTGTGACAATATTTACATCAATGACTGTAAAGCAATATCTAGGTAATTTGTTACCACATTAATTATGCACACACAAGTCTTTTTACTAACTTGAATTACACACAATTTAATGCTATTTTGATTTTTAAATAGGGAACGTATACGTTGCAAGTACTGGTGCAACAATGTATTACATAGACTTGGATATACTAGAGACAAACACTTTAAAAACAAGGTAACAATTGCTTTTTATCTTTACACTAAATAAACGTGTTGGAAAAAAATGATGGATAAAGCCAAAAAAGGAAAAAAAAAAAAACAAACAAAGAATAAGGAAAAAAAAAAGGGGCCAGAGACAAAAAAAAGGGGAGGGGAGGGGGGGGGGGGGGGGGGGGGGGGTGCCTTGAATAACTCAATTAGTCCTCATTAAAAATTATTTCCAATTCTAATAGATTATACATACAGATTTCGACACACAGCACAGCACATCGATTTCATTCCGGTCTCAATTAAAGAAACACAACCACTTGAACAGCAGAAGCTAGAAAACAGAAGAACAATTGAAGAGCTCAACAAAGCAAATCGCATTGAACATCAAGTAAGCATAAATAGCATAATATTTAGAAAAACAAAATTATATCATATATTTACGAACAATTTTTAACACAATGTTTGTCTATACAGGGAATTAAATTTACAGTGAAAGCAACAATATTTCAATTTGAAATGCAACAAGGATGGTACTATAACTCTTGCCACCAATGTAATAGGCAAGTAAGAGAAGCAGGCGTCGGTTGGTGGTGTGACACGCATGGCCATCTAACATCAATCCCAACTCTATGGTACCAAATATAACCTAACACTGTGTATTAACATTTACTCAATTTATTTATTACTTATTAGATGATCTTAAATTTCATCAATAGGTACAAATTAAACGCAAGGATCCAGGACAGCACCAGCTACATGATGGTGGTAATATTTGGAAAAACAGCACAGACATTAAAAAAAAAAAACATACTCCGAACTCACGATAGAATAGGGTTATACAGATCCAACAGTATTACCACCTACAATAGAGCAATTGAGGGGCCAGACAAAAATTTTCCAACTCTATTTCAAACCGCGTGGAGCAATTATTGATGCAGTTGTATCAAGAATATTTGATGATGATGAGTCTATGCCCTTACTACCTACTCCAACAATAATTGCTCCTGAATTGCACCTGCCAACTAAAACAACATTGGATCCTAAAACGCCTGATCCAAAAAAAGCTATTACAAGGTAATAGATTACAACTAGCAAAAAACACATCTTTTTTTTTTTGAATTACATTTTATAAATACTGACGTAAACTACCACTTATTTTATTACTGCAGATATGAAACAAAGGCAACAGAATTATCCAAAAAACGAAAGAAAACTAGGTACAGACAAAATTCTCAATCTTCTACCAAACTTAATTCCACATACTTATTGATTTTTTTCCTGACTAAATTTAACTTTTCTATTCTTTTTTCCCCTCATTTGTAGCGACGAAGATGTGTGACGCAAAAGCAAACAAAAGCTGTAATTTATTTGCTGAACTCTTTATCTCATGTAAATATTACATAGTATATAAGAAAAACTATGTTGTGCTATATCAAAAATATATGTATAATGTATAGTATTTTTAAGACAAAGTTTGTTCCTTAACCACCAAATTCCTTTTATTATGCAGATATTCTATAATATATTATGCAGTGTGAAATCATATTATGATAAAAATACATATAATACGTGGTGTTTATATAGACGTGATCAAATGTCACGTACCAATATTCAAAAAAAATATATCAAGGAAGACAAAACAATGACAACGTAGAAAAAATAGTTAAAACAAAAAAAGAAAAAACACAAAAACTCAATATTTAACAAAAAAATCTAGCCGTCATAAAAAATTAAAAACAAGCAAAAACCAATTACATAAATAAAACAGAAAATCAGTCCAATTAAATGCACACATACTGTATTCACAAACAAATTATAGTTATCAATAAAAATCAATGGAATTAAATACATCCGAAAAATATTATTAATTAAAAACTACATAGATACTTGCAGAATCAAGATCTGCAACAACTTAAAACAAAATTGTCAATCAACATCGACAATGCTAATTATCCAATTACTTATTTAAACATTAGAAAAAACAACAGCCAACAGTAATTCGATCATTGAATTTAAAAAAATGTTTTCGTTCCTTATAATCAGATGAAAAGGAGAGGACAGACAATTGATAACGCAGAATCAAGCTGTCGATATAAACAACGCTGTTGCATGCATTCAGACCAACCGTCCACATCCAGAAACGATGCTTTCTTAAATAATCAGTACAAGCAATTTGGAAGTTCGCCTGCAACCATTCGACGTACCAAATTTACAGCAATGCTACCAAATCAAGACACTGCAGAACAAACATTTTTTCTAGACCAATCACAGATCTCAAAAGGTTATAACAAAAACCTATAACTTAACTACCTTCATCTTGATTGAAAAAAAAAACTGTGGCGGCCCACCCTCCTGTGAAGACTCTACAGCGCTATTATAGTTAACTCTGTAGTTAACCGCAATAGTATGCAGGCCTCTAGGGTCGCCGGCAATCATGCTGAGCTTGAAAAACTTGCTTGCTAATTTGCAGAATAAATTTTTTTTTTCTTAATATCATGAACTGTTTGAAAATGTGATAAGGAAATCATGTTAACAAAATAACATACACATAAATCATGATTCCCCTATCACATAATCTTAACTTGATATCTTGTTCTTTTTGAAATTACATTTTAAAACTGTACAGCAGAAGGTTAAAGGTGACCACAATCCCTCGCCCAATCCTCCCTGGCATGCATCTACCATGTTCGTCGTCCACCGTATACTACTGGTGAACAGGTCTCTTACCTGCAATATGTGAACAAACTGATGAGTTAGGCTCAGTAAGTTCAAACATAAAAACATGAAACATGACATGCTGTACTGCTGTGCTTATGCATGAAATTGGACTCTGTAAACATGCTCGTGGCTGAAAGATTAGTCTTAGGACATTATCTGTTATTAAATTCTGGTTTTGGGCCCCTGATTGGTCGTACCGACATGTTAGCACAACTGGGAGTGGTACTTTAGTGCTAACCTCCTCACTCTTAACTGGAGCTAAACATGAAAACCTCCCCGTGGGTCGAGAGGCCGATACGCCAATAACTGGTTTAATTACCATCTTGCTGGTGTTCCAACTGGGTAGCATACTGATTGTCCCCACAGCCGGAACCTGTTACATGATTTGCTTGGGGTGTGAGTTATATTAACATACTAGGGTGCCTTGTGCACCTACTTATTTTCGTGTAGTACCTGTCTGACATGTATACTGAAACATAAAACTCTACATGCATGACATGAACTGACCTGAGACTGACATGAATATCGTGATGTAGACAATCAATGTCTAACATACACGTCATACAACATACATAACATCATAATATAACAAGATTGTCCACGTTGCAGTCAGGACAATGCTTGAACCTACATAAAATCTGTGAGCGTAAGCCTCTGCTCCTCTAGGACTGTTGTATCGAGATCTCTGGCTCGAACACCTATAAAAGAAATAATCACTGATTATTCCAATATTCATCTTATACTGGAAACATGGTAAAACATGAAATTTCTATTTCCAGACTCCGTTTTTTTTTTTTACTCTTTGGCTTCGGACACGCCTTTCTACACGGGCGTGTCTCTGGCCATGTACCTCTCTGGACTTACATGCCTGGCCGTGTACTTCGTGGAACATGACCGTGTATACTTACACAGGTGGATACACAGCCGTGTTACTGGCCGTGTACTCCTCTGGACTATACGTGCATGCTTACACGGTTACTTACACGGCCGTGTTTTCCTACTGTCTAACATGGTCTGCTACACGCCTTTCCCTTGACCGTGTGCCCCTTGACACGGCCCGATACACGACTGTGTTCTTAGCCGTGTACCTCTTGGGTCTGAATTTTCTTACAACATGGTCGTGCATGTGGGCATGTTCGGGGCCGTGTTCTCAACACGCCCTTGTACATGCCCGTGTTCATACCAGAATCAAGATTTTGGGTCCGAACTGCTCTGCTCTGATTTTCTAAGGCTTTTATGGCCTTTGTTCTACTTCTTACACTCAAAATCGATCTCCATAAGATTGTTTCAAGGTATTAACTACATTTATACTATCACAAATCCATGGTTTTATAAGCAAAATTTCACATTTTGCTTATAAAAATCTCTTGACTCAACTTTTTAAAAAAACTCAGAACTTTCTTGACGAAAGCTCATTAAACTTGGTTTTCTAAACCATCAACTCATGGATTTGTGTTTGAAAACATCTAGACTCAAACCATGTTTCGATTTTAACCGAAAATCTCAACATGATTCACTCACTTTCTCTTTTTCCTCTCGAAACCCAGATTTTCCTCCAAGAAAAACATGAGAAAACGAGGGTTTACCTTGCTTTGAATCTTGAGATTTTCTTGCTGCTGATCCTTGACTGAATCTCGACCAATCTACTACTGAAAGAAGAGCAAAATCCGAACTTGTTTGGATTTCCCTTCCTTTTCTCTTCCTTTCTCGGTTTCTTACTCTCTTTCCCTTTCTCTTTCTCTTTCTTTCTTTCTTTCTTTCTCTCTCTGCTGTTTCTTTTTGCAGCTGAAGCAAGGTGAATTAATTCACTTTGCTATTGGGATTTGAGGCCCGCTCCCTCACGTGCCTCACTCCTTCTCTCATTTTCTTTTAATCTTTCTTTAAAGAAAGATAGGCTTTGTTTGGCAAATTCTTGGCCATTGATCAATGTGGCTCACTTGTGTGCCATTGATCTCTTAATATGTATTTTTCACATACTTTTCTATTAAATTTTAAAATATCATAAATTGAATTAATGCTTAGCTTTTAACTATTTTCATTAATTCATTATCAAATTTTGATTAAAACTCAGTTAATTAAAATTTTGATCTGCTCTGTATTCTATAACATGTCTCACTATAAATGTATATTTATTTACATATCTTGTACAAAATTTTCCGAGAGTATAGATTTCTCAGTTATCATAAAAAGAGACACAAAGAATAAAAATATAAGAAGGAAAGGGGGTGGTAGAACAAGGAATTTAGAATAACAAAAAAAGAAGGAAACCAAAAAAACCCACATAAAAAAAATAACAAAAAGGACAATAAAGAAAGACAAGAAGATAAATAGGGAAAAAAAAATTCCAGCGCAACAAAAAAGGGACCAAGAAAGGATGCGGGAAAAAAAATAACATATAAGGACAAAAAGGGCCGGAGAAGGGGGGAAACAGCTAAGAGAAAGAGAAAAAAAAAAATAGGATAAAAAATAAATAAAGTTAGAATGCATAAAAAAAGATTAAACAAACGAAAAAATAAGAAAAGATTAAAAACATTTAGAAGGGAAAAAACAATGACAAACAAGAAAAAAAAAAAGGCAAACAAAAAAAAGGTGGGGGGGGGGGGGTGAGATGAAAAAAAACTAAAAAAGAAAAAAAAAACAAAAACAAAGAGAAAAGAAAAAGAAAAAAAATACTGTTTAATAATTTATCACAATAATGATTTCGTACAGATTCTTGGCTTTCTCTTTACAGATGACAGTGACATGTATTATGATCTAGGTGACTGTTCCTGCATATGCAAACACTGCGGTACACTTTTTTTGGCTCGAGGAACGTCTCAAAAAAAGCAACCCACCTAAATTTAACCTATGCTGTAAAGACGGAAAAATCAAATTACCATTTATAAACGAAACCCCACCTATACTGCAGGATTTACTGGATTATTATGGAGGACCAATGAGTATATATTTTAGAGAAAACATTAGGAATTTTAATTCTATGTTTGCATTTACATCGTTCGGAGCAAATATTGAACCAAATACAAAAAACGCAGATGGTCTATATATTTTTAAAATAAGTGGTTAGATATATCACCTTATGAGATCTTTATTACCAACTGATAATAATCCTCTAAGATTTGCACAGTTATATATATACGATACAGAAAACGAAACTCAAAATCAAATGACAGTGTTTTCGTTCGATGATGTATCAAAAAATTTGATCAAGTCAATAACTAAAAACTTAACCAACATGCTTGATGAAAATAACAAATTAGTTAAAATATTTCGTACAGTGCGAGACAAATATCAGGAACAACAAATTCCTTCAATGAAACTACGACTAATAGGGCGATGAAATACAGATAGCAGCCAATATGAGCTTTCAACTTCAAATGATATAGCCGGTTTAATTGTTGGAGATATTGGAGAATACAAACATGGTAGAGATATTAGTATCGAAGACAAGTCAAATAACTTACAAAGAATCTCAAAATTGCATCCATCATATATGACGTTATAATATCCATTATTATTTCCTTATAGAGAAGATGGTTATAGAATCGATATAAAATGCAACACAACCACAACCAAAGAACTTTTAAGAAAAAGAATTTCTATGAGAGAATATTATTGCTATCAACTACAATATCGTGAATGTCAAGGTAATACTTTACTCAAAAGTGGTAGATTGTTCCAACAATATGTAGTCGATGCATATGCTTCTGTTGAAGAAGACCGATTAGACTATATCAGAAAAATCAGAACAACCTCAGATCTAAAATTTATCAAGGTATTCAAGACGCCGTTACCAAAGGAGACACTGATGCAAAAGCAATAGGTAAAAGAATTATTCTTCCCTCTACTCATACAGGAAGTACAAGATATATGATTCAAAACTATCAAGATGCAATGGCAATTTGTAGACAATATAGAAATCCAGACTTATTCATAACATTTAAATGCAATCCTAAATGGCTGGAAATAACTCGAGCATTATCTAAAATCCCTGGACAAAGACCAGAAAATAGACCAGATATTATTTCCAGAATCTTCAAAATGAAACTAGAACACATTTTATCAACCATAAAATCAGGAACCATATTTGGAAAGATCATTGCAGGTAAAATTCATTACTTAGACACTTTTTGCTCTTACCGCAAACACAAAAAAAAAAAAAAAAAAAATTTTGCCGGAGGCAAATGAAGGCCAAGTAAAAAAAAAGGTAAAAAAAAAAAAAACAAAAAAAAGGAGGGTAAAAACAAAAAAAAAACATAAAAAGAATAGAAACAGTAAAAATAAAAAAACAAAATCAAATAAGTAAAAAATAAACATACAAAAAAAGGGGGGGGGGGGGGGGGGGGGGATAAAAATAAAAAAGAATGAAACCAAAATTGAAAACAACGAAAAAGAATTAAAAATAAAAGAAAACAATAAAACGAGGATTGAAACCAAAACATAAAAAAAGGAAAAATGATAATTATATATATACATATACAAGTACTTAATCACTCTAATCATAACACCTCTAACATAAAATAAAAAAAAATCATTCTTTTTCCCTTTTTCTTACAATTGCTTTATTTTGTAGATCTGTATTTTGTCGAGTTTCAAAAATGCAGCTTACCACATTGTCACTTCCTTTTTTGGTTGCATCCTGACAATAAATTATTAGAGCCATCACAAATAGACAGCTTTATTACAGCTGAAATACCTGATCCAAAAAAATATCCCCAATTATTTCATACTATAGCAGAATTTATGATGCATGGACCTTGTAATGTCGCAAAACCAAAGGCTCCATGTATGAAAAACTCATTCTGCTCTAAAAAATTCCCAAGGCAATTTCGAAACGAAACAACAATAGAAGAAAATGGATTCATTAATTACAGACGCAGAAACACAGCCTTCTACGTACAAAAAGAAGGTATCAAATTAGACAATAGATTTGTAGTTCCCTATAACAAAAACTTATACTTAAAATATCATGCTCATATAAACGTCGAAGTATGCTCGCAATCCATGCTTATAAAATACTTATTCAAATACCTAACAAAAGGACCAGATAGAATTAGAGCAGTAATTGAAGATAACATTTGTACAACACAAACAGGACAAACTATTTACGAAGAAATCGACGAAATTAAAAATTACATAAACTGCCGATACATTACACCATATGAAGTTATGTGGAGATTATATGAATACCCAGTACATCATAAAAATCGTACAGTGCAACGATTATCAATTCATTTACCATATATGCAGAATATAACTTTTCATGCAAATCAACATCTTGCTAACGTGATAAGATAACCAGGAATCCATAAAACAACTCTGACTGAATGGATGGAAATAAATAAATCCAATACTAAAGCAAGACAACTATTATATACAAAGTTTCCAACAAAATGGGTATGGAATAATAAAGACAAAATTTGGACACCAAGACAAACAGGGTATGTAATCGGACGAACATTTAATATTCATCCAAGTTCAGGAGAGATATATTATCTAAAACTATTATTAAATCATCAAAGAGGTGCAACGAGCTACGAATCTCTTCAAACTATTGATAATATAACATATCCAACAAATTTAGCAGCATGTAATGCATTAGGTTTATTAGGCGACGACAAAGAATGGGACAATTCGATACAGGAAGCTTCACTATGGTCAACATCAAATCAATTATGACAATTATTCACTATAATCCTATTGTTTTGTAACATAAACAATCCAACAAAATTACTTGAAAAACATTGGAAACTCATGACAAATGATATTTTGCACAGAATTAAAAAACTATTCAACAATCCAAATTTTCATATTCCTGAAAAAGAACTTTATAACTACGTGTTATACGAATTGGAAAAATTATTGAACTTAAACGCATCTTCTTTAATAAATTTTAATTTACCACTTCCTACTGGAACATTGATCCATGATTTAAATAATAGACTATTACGAGAAGAACTTAATTACGATACAAACTAATTAAAAAAATGAAAATTCAGCGTTAACAAAGAATTTAAATAGCAAGCAACGACATATCTATGAACAGATAATACAATCGCTCGATAATAAAAAGCAAGATTTATTATTTGTTTACGGACATGGAGGAACAGGAAAAACTTATTTATGGAACGCGATTATTACAAAAATAAGATCAAACAATGAAATTGTTTTGGTTGTCGCATCCTCTGGAATAGCCTCATTATTATTACCCCAAGGTAGAACAGCGCATTCAAGATTTCAAATACCGTTATCAATAGATAAATTTTCTACCTGTTACATCAAAAAAGGTACTCAGCTGGCTAAACTAATAGAAAAAACATCATTAATTCTTTGGGATGAAGCACTAATGAATAACAAATATTGTTTTGAAGCTTTAAATAAAACATTACAAGATTTAAAAAATAACTATAGCCAACCATTCGGCGGAATGTCTATTATACTAGGTGGAGATTTTAGACAAATATTACCTGTAATCCCAGCAGGAACAAAGGAGCATATAATAAATGTAAGCATAAATAGCTCATACCTATGGCCGCACTTCAAGATACTGACTTTAACAGAAAACATGTGATTAAAACATCTAAGACTCACTGAACAGGAAAAAAATGAAATCCTAGAATTTTCAAATTGGATATTAAGCGTTGGAAATGGTGTAGCTGAAGGAATCAAAGATCCAGAAAATGAAGATGCTACATGGATTAAAATACCAGATAAATTCATATTGCATTACAATTCAAATCCAATTCAAAAAATGTCGACAATTGTATATGATAATCTTAAAGAAAATTATAACAATATTAATTACCTACAACAGCGAGCGATAGTGACTCCAAAAAATAAAATCGTTGATGATATCAACAAATATATACTATCTTTAATTCCTAGTGAATCAAAATCATACTATAGTTATGACACAATAACATCATCGACCGACAATATTGATGAACTTAATATTTTATACTCACAAGAATTTTTGCACACACTCAATTTCAATGGTATACCACCACACGAACTAAGTCTTAAAATTGACACTCCAATTATGTTATTAAGAAATCTAAATCAATCAATAGGTTTATGTAATGGAACGAGGCTCATCATTACACAATTGACAAACAAAATAATTGAAGGACAAATCATAAACTCAAACCACACAGATGAAAAAGCTTATATACCCAAAATTGAAATGATCGTCCATGAATCTAAATGGCCATTTGCACTGAAAAGAAGGCAATTCCCTGTAAAAATTTGTTACGCAATGACAATAAATAAAAGTCAAGGACAATCATTAAACAAAATTGGTATTTATTTAGAAAATGAAATCTTTACACATGGTCAGTTATACGTTGCTCTATCAAGAGTGACAGCTCCTAAAGGACTGTACATATTAATTCACGAGTCAATTAACAAACATCCAAATCATATTAAAAATATAGTTTACAAAGAAATTTTACACAACGTTACAAAATAATATGGTTTACTTTATTACAACACTGCTACTTATAATATAATAGCTAACAAACAAAATAAAAATTCCCAATCTCTATCTCAAACCATAAAAAAATTCCATTGATATACTTATATCAAAGATATTCATTGAAGATCGATCTATACCCCTGTTACCTCCACCAACAAAAATTACTCTTACACCGCAACTACTCACGTAAGCAACATTAGATCCAAAAACACGTATTTTAAAAAAGATTATTACAAGGTAACTAATTATAACTAATCAACAGCACATCAACATTTTTTTTAGATTACAACACACAAATACTAATATAAATTGTCATCTACTTTATTGTTGCAGTTATGAAACCGAAGCTATAACGTCTTCCAGCAAACAAAAGGCAGCCAGGTGCTAACAAAAGCCTCAACCTTCCACCAAATTTAATAACACATAATTACTAATTAACTGCTGTTTTAACTTAGTCCCTCTATTTGTTTCCCCCCCAGACTCATGAAAAACTGTGACATAAAAACAAATAAATACTGTGATTCAATTACTGAACTCCTTTTATTATGTAAATACACGACTGCACCGCAGCAACATCGCAGGCACTTTTGCTCGTTAATTACTGAAAAAGAGAACAAAAAAAGCAGCCGACACAGTTACAGATAACGCCTTTTGGCGAAAATTGCAGGTACGGCATTTCAGCGCTCGGTAAGCTTGTTGTTTGCGGAGAAAAAGAAATGCAAAACCATGGAGGTTAATGTTATGCCGGTGAAAAACAGTCAAGGCCTCAAAACCCTTCAAGTCCAACCCAATAGAGAGTCAAGCATGCTCCATACAGACAACCCAAAACTGTGTAATAAAACCCAAATTTTGATGGGTCTAAGTTTGTAGACAACGAGGAGTAAGACCAGTGTCTACACCATAAAGGCCCATAGGTCTCTAAGTCTCAATCGAAGGGGCTCCGTACAGGAGTGCCATATATTCATGGCGTAGATTGAGTTTTGTCACAAGAAAAAAACTATTGGTCAAAATGCCGCACCATGTCAATGCACAATATTTGTTTATTGAGCATGCACAATATTTGTTTATTGAGTTATGTTTGAATGCTACGTTGTATTTTGTATTGTATTAGAATGGGATGTAATGAATACAATATGCATTTGGATGTTTTATATTTACATTACATTCAAATGTGACGTGTATTTAGGTTGATGGTAAGAAAGATAATATATTATGTGATTAATAAAAATAATAAAAAAAAGAATAATAAATAGTAATTGTATTATATTTAAAATTTAAAAGTACTTGTATTTGAAAGAATAGACATTTAATTGTATTGTAATGTAATGCAAATATAATAGTGTTTATAAAAGCCCACATATTTTTTAAAATGCTAAATATAGCCTTAACTTATCACCAGTAATCACCCTTTGTTAGTTGGTTATTGATCAATAACCAGTTATTGTTGGGAATGCCATAAATGCGAAAGATATTTTTAGTTGTGTTTTTTTTTTTGAATTGATTAATAATGTATATGATGTTTTTTATTGCATCTTTACTATTCTGTCCTCATCGCTATTTATACGTTAAAATAAATTGAAGCAAATATGATTTATTAACTACTTAATATTTAAACTATTATAATATTACGTATAACGAATTTTGTATGCGAGAAAACTATATTCTATAATAATTAGTACAAATTTATAAGTCATAGTTTATAGAGCTAGAGTGAACATATAACTTATATTTAGACTATTATGTTGTTTAAATCCAATTTTGGAAATAGTTTGTTTTGACCATCTGAAGCGAGCTGACTCCTAAGTATATATATGGATATATTACCTAGTGGTGGTGATATATTAGATTTAGACCAAAGTGTAATTAATTCATGATTATTATACAATAACCTTAATCTTAAGTAAATAAATGACTTCATCATTATGACTTATATACTTTGACATTCCAAAAGCTAAACATCTCGAAACAGTAAGCTATTAGACCCATTTGTTAGGTACATGACTTATATTCGATGTGAGCTTTGCTTATAGATAAATAAAGGTTATCATCTTAACAGCATTGATAACTTTATAAAATAGAGTTATTTTATTACTTTTTAATGCATAAAAATTAGCTTATTCTTGAGAATTTTAGTTGTTTTTTATTTGTTTTTGATTTATTTCGTTTTGTGTACTTTAATTTAAATTTTTATAAGTTTCATGTAGTTTTTATTTAATTTAATTTTATTCTATCTTATCTTTTTTAATAGTATATTAAATAAGTTTAAAATTAAATATTTATAACGAGTTTACTTATAGCTTTCTATTTTAGAAATATCTAATTTTAATACTTTTTTTTTTGTAGTATCAAAGTGAGTATCACTGTTCATGTCAAGAAACTGTGAAACCAAGCTTATTATGCATCTTATCATACTGGATCCTTCACAATTTCATACACTGGATTATAGCTAATGTACTACCATAGCACTATAGCAAATCTATAATTACTGTAACAAGTGTATGTAGCAGCACTGTAGCACTTATGCACTGACATTATAGCAGTCTGTGTCATTATAGCACATGTGTGCCGATCACTATAGTACTGTAGCAATATTGTAGTATGTAGTAAGTTTGAAAAGTTATGTTATATTTGCACCGAATATTATAGTAAATTTAAAAAGTTCTTGTAGAAGTTAGGTGGAATAGTGCAAAATTATGCTTATAAAAATAGCATTCTTAGAGAGGCTTGGGAGGAAGGAGGGGGAGATACACTTTTACTTTCTCATTTTTACCTTATTTTCATTCTCATATTTTCTCTCTAGAATTTTGTGAGAATGTTTTTCAAGTTAGGCTAGAGTTATTGGATGAGACTAGAGATGATTTTATATATGTAGTGAGCTTGTTTGGGTTTTGATTTGTAGGAAAATAAAAACCGGTAAAAACGTATCAGAGTGGCGCAGCGGAACAATAAAAATTTTTAGATCGTTAAATATCTCATGATGCCATATACAATAAATCAACAACAATTAAAACTCATACCTCAAGGACGCCAATGAACAGGAGGAGAGTGACCGGAGGCTTCAACCAACTAGCCTTCTCTACTATTCTCCAATTCCCGAATGGCTGAGTGTGTGGGCACTCTGAACCTCGATCGGTATGCTAGCACTGCTAGTCTTCTTCCGACCACCCAGATCTCTAAAGAACTTTATTGTCACGATGAGCTGTGCAACAATAAGCCTGCTCACCTGAGAGTCTGTGGTCTGAGAGAACTGGAGTGGCAGGACCTCTATTTATAGACCTACATGAGGTGATTCTCTGAATTCGAATTGGACTAGGAAAAGATTTTCTCCCTTATCCAAACCAAAAAATCCGAATTTTCCAAGGGAGAATCTCCACAATTAAATTCGGTTTTTCTAGATAAATCCAATCCAAATCTTAACAAGATTTTAGCTAGAATTTTATCTCCCTTTTCCAACCAAAAAATCCGAAATTCACAAGGAGAAAATCCTCCAAATTTTCGGCCACTTTTAGGATAAGGGAGAATCAAAATTCCACTAGGATTTCTCAAGCAAAATCTCATCTTAACCTTATCCAAAAATAACCGAATTTCCTAGGATTAGGGATCCAAAATTTCGGCCACTTTTGGGAGGAGAGAGAAACCAAATTCAACTAGGATTGAAGCTTGAATATTCCCTTGAATCTTATCCACAAAATCCGAAATCTTTCATGAGAATTATCCTCAAAATTTCGTCCCTTATTTGTTGGGATTTGGATTCAAAATTCAAATAGGATTCTAACAAGATTATCCTCTCCAAATCCAACTCAAATTCGAATTTCAAACCTTGTGGATTTTCCACAACAAATTCGAATCCTACTTGGATTGTGATTCAAAATTTGAATTTCAAATTTCAAATTCAAATTTCAAATTCAAATTTCAAATTTCAAATTTCAAATTTCAAATTTAAATTTCAAATTCAAATTTCAAATTCGAATTTCAAATTCAAATTTCAAATTCAAATTTCAAATTCAAAATTCAAATTTCAAATTTCAAAATTCAAATTTCAAATTTCAAAATTCAAATTTCAAATTCCACAAAACGGTTGTATTTCATATTCTTGTTCTCATGGATAATTTTCTACAACTCCAATCCAATCTCAAATAAAATCATGGCAACTTTATTTGGAGTTCGAATAATTGTGTACTCTATTATCCAAAACAAAATCTGAATCCAACCGGAGAGAATCTTGTCTACCATCCTAATCCTGTGTCATCACCATCCATGCATAATAAACTAGCCAATAGCATACACAAATCAATTTGCCAAACGTTAAGGAATTATGTGGAGCTAGTAGAGGGACTGATTGGACATATATAATCGGGCTCCCGTGATTCCATATGATCATCATTCTGTACCGAACAACTCAATCATATGATCACTAATTTCAGAGTCACACCACTATAAACCTGAAACTGAACTCCCAATTATATACCGTATTACGTAAGCCTGTGACGAGCTACCATCCAATGACCTTGTCATATATGCAAAACCCTCATATGATATCCATGATCAGCCTTAGGTCAAAGTCCGTTTAATCCTACTGATCAGGCTATCTTAAAGTTCCATTATACTACCGAATCTAGAAAATGATTATTCACCATATGTGAATAAGAAGTCATCCGCCCAGCAGACGACCCAAGGCCTTGTCCATTTTCACATTCAGTATAATGCCTTTAAGAGGATACCTTTAACTCCTCAGAGCTATGATTCCGATATCTGCAAACAAACCCTTCATCGTATACAAGTCATGCACCCAACGAACCGGTCTATAAGCTTACTACCTCTGAGACGCTTTAGCCATTGGAACATCAAAGTACACAAGTCATATACATGAAGTAGTTCATTTACTCAGGATTAAGGTTATTGCATAATGAACGTCAAAAGCAGATTGATCCACTCATAGCGGACTACGTAGATGAATCACGCTTTAGTCCCGGTCTAATATGTCACCACCAAGCAACATATCCATGTCTCTACTTGGGAGTCCAGCTCCAGACAGTCAAGACAGACCGTCCCCTCTAAGGCTTTAGACAACATAATAGTCTTAACATGAGTTAGATGCTCGGTCTAACCCCATAGACTACAGACCATAGTTTAGACTGCTAACTTTAGAACATTGTCTTCTCGCATACAAAAGTCCATTGCATGCAACGTTCTAACAGTTTTAACACAAGCAGTCAGTGAGCCATATTTGCTTACATTTACTTTAACATGTAAATAAGACGAGGACAGATAGCAATGTAATGAATAACCTCTATGTATAATTTTATTATCCAGTTCAAAATGAATACATCAAAATGTCTCTAATACTTAGGGCATTTCCTAACAATCTCCCACTTGCCCTAAGCCAGCAGATGTGCCATGTTACGCATCCCCATCGCCTCTACATGCCTCTCAAAGCTTCTAGCTACCAAATTCTTAGTAAAGGGATCAGCGATGTTGTCCTCGGACGCGATCTTACATACATCCACTTGTCCTGTCTCCACATGCCCTCTAATAATGTGATACCTCCGATCGATGTGCTTGGTCCTCTTGTGGTGCCGAGATTCCCTTGTGTTGGCAATAGCCCCTGTATTATCACAGTAAAGTGTGATAGGCTTGTCAACACCCGGAATGACCTCAAGGTCTCTAAAGAACTTGCGGAGCCAAACCGCTTCTTTAGATGCCTCAGCCGCAGCCACATACTCAGCCTCCATAGTAGAGTCAGCTGTGCAGCCCTGCTTCACGCTCCTCCACACAATGGCGCCTCCTCCGAGCAAAAACACTGATCCAGATGTCGATTTCCTCGAATCCTTACAAGTCTGGAAGTCTGAGTCCGTGTATCCTACGGGTGTTAGGTCCCCTCCAGAATACACTAGCATATAATCCCTCGTTCTCTTAAGATACTTGAGTATATGCTTTACTGCTTGCCAGTGCTTGGTTCCAGGATTCGCTTGATATCGACTCACCATACCTACTGCAAAACATATGTCCGGCCGAGTGCAAAGCATAGCGTACATAAGGCTACCCACAGCGGATGCATAAGGGACCTTACTCATACGCTCTCTTTCTTCCGATGTCTTGGGACAGTCATCCAATGAAAGAGTTAAACCGGCAATAGAAGGTTGTGAGCCTTTCTTTGCCTCTAGCATTGCATATTTGTCAATTATTTTATCTATGTATGAAGCTTGGGATAACGCTATCATTTTGTTCTTTCGATCTCTGAAGAGACGAATGCCTAGAACATAATTAGCTTCTCCCAAGTCCTTCATGTCAAACTGTTGGTGTAACCAATGCTTGACTGATGATAAGTTCCCTACATCATTCCCAATGAGTAGTATATCATCGACATAGAGTATCAGAAAGACCACTTTACCATCCTTAATACGTTTATAAACACAAGATTCATCAACGTTCTGCTCAAAACCGAATGTCTTAATCGCTTGATCAAACCTCTGGTTCCATGAGCGGGATGCCTGCTTTAATCCATAAATGGATCTAAGCAACTTGCAGACTTTCTTATCTTGGCCTTTTGCTACGAACCCTTCGGGCTGTATCATATAGATACACTCTTCAAGATGGCCATTCAAGAATGCCGTCTTGACATCCATTTGCCAGATCTCGTAATCGAGAGCCGCAGCAATGGACAGAAGAATACGGATAGACTTCAGCATAGCAACAGGCGAAAAGGTTTCCTCGTAATCGATTCCAGCCTTTTGCGTGTATCCCTTTGCAACCAGTCTAGCTTTGAAAGTTTCCACTCTCCCTTCCGCATCCTTCTTTCTTTTGTAGACCCATTTGCATCCAATGGGTTTTATCCCATCCGGCAAATCTACAAGTTCCCAAACAGAGTTGGATTTCATAGAATCCATCTCATTGTTCATGGCCTGTTTCCAAGATCTAGAATCAACATCCTTTATAGCTTCATCATATGTGACCGGATCTTCCTCATGCTCATGAGCCTCGGCCTGGTATACCTCAGCATCATACATAAAGAAATTAGGTTTCTTCGAAACCCTCCTACTACGACGAGGCACCCTAAATTGTTGATCGTCTGCAGGTCTTTCACTGGAACTCGGACTTGCGTCCAAGACCGAAATCTGTGGAGCAGTTCTTTCACCCGATAACTCCTCTAGCACCACTTTGCTTCGAGGCTTAAAGTCATTCATGTGACTTTCCTCCAAGAATGTCGCATGGGTTGAGACAATGACCTTTTGTTCCTTCGGGTTATAGAACAGACCTCCTTTAGTTCCTTTTGGATACCCTACAAACAAGCACAATTCTGATCTTGGTTCCAACTTCTTCGCATCCCCATCCAGTACATGTGCCGGGCAGCCCCATATTCTCATATGTCCAAGGGAGGGCTTCCTGCCACGCCACAATTCATACGGAGTTCTAGGAATTGATTTGCTCGGAACCTGGTTCAGAATATAGCACGCCGTTTGTAAAGCATGTCCCCAAAATGATAATGGCAGCGTTGAGTAAC
Organism: Antiaris toxicaria; assembly: GCA_035233585.1. Taxonomy (NCBI): domain Eukaryota; kingdom Viridiplantae; phylum Streptophyta; class Magnoliopsida; order Rosales; family Moraceae; genus Antiaris; species Antiaris toxicaria. The sequence goes on along the minus strand of CP141155.1, from coordinate 19,614,650 downwards.
TCATCATGGACCGTACCATATCCAATAAGGTCCTGTTTCTCCTTTCGGCTACACCATTCTGTTGTGGAGTACCAGGTGCAGTCAATTGGGATAATATCCCATTCTCTACAAGATGTCCTAGAAATTCATCGGAGAGGTATTCGCCACCTCGATCAGATCGAAGTGTCTTTATGGATTTATCCAATTGCTTTTCCACTTCCGCACGATACTCTTTGAACTTGTCAAAGGTTTCGCTCTTGCGGTGCATCAGATACACATATCCATACCTCGAGTAATCATCTATGAAAGAGACATAGTACTCGAACCCTCCTCGTGCTGTGACGTTCATGGGGCCACATACGTCAGTGTGCACAATTTCTAAGAGCTCCTGTGCCCTTGTACCCTTAGCTCCAAAAGACCTCTTAGTCATCTTACCCTCTAGACAAGACTCACATTGGGGAAGTCGTACCTCCTCCAGAGATTACAGAGGACCGTCTTTCACCAATCTTTGAATCCTATCCTGATTAATATGACCAAGTCTTAAATGCCAAAGATACGCCTTGTTAGAGTGAGAAACTTTCAACCTTTTAGAGTTATCAATTAATTCAGTGTCAAGCAGTGAGTACATCTTTGGTCTGATCAAATATAGGTTTCCATCCATCCATCCAGAACAGATAAAAGACTTATTTCTACGAATATCAACTCTTTTACTAAAAGAAACTGAATAAGAATCCTTTATTAAACAAGCTACCGATATAAGGTTCCTCCTAAAATTAGGAACATAAAAACAGTCTTTCAATAAAATAAACCTAAATTGATCAAAATAAAGATGAACGTCTCCCACTGCCTCAGTCACCACAAAGCTACAATCTCCAGTCCGCAACGAGAGGCTCCTATCATGTAGACTTCTCGTTTCCACGAACCCCTGCATCGAAACACAAACATGATTAGTGGCGCCCGAATCAATGACCCATGTGTCTTTCGATTCTTCCACCAAACACGCTTCTAAGTAATGAAGTTCCTTACCTTCCTTGCCCTTGGAGGCTAGGAATTCCCGGCAAGCCTTCTTGAAGTGACCTACCTTCCCACAGTGGAAGCATTTGGACTTTTTAGGGTCCTTTGGCTTCTTGTTCTTCTTCTTCTTCTTCCCGTCCGAGACAGGAGGATTAGAAGAACTGGAAGCCACTTGCTTCTTATTTGGCCTCTTCCTCTTCCGTGAGGGATTGGAAGATTCCGCCAAATTGGCCTCTCCTTTAGGTCGGACCACATCTTCATCCCTGATCATCCGCTCATAAGCCTGTAGTTGCTTCATGAGCTCGGTAAGTCCTAACTCCTTTGTCGCCAGATTGTATGCGGCCTTAAACCCCACAAAATCTTTAGACAGAGTCTTGAACACCATCTCGATCTGGGTGTTGTAGTCTAACTCAGCACCATTTTCGGCAGCCTCAGCGAAGAATCCCATTAGAGTGATCATATGGTCCTTCACCGGAGCACCAGCCTTTTGCTTGGAGTTCATAATGCTGGTGATAGCGGACTGTCGAGCCAATTTTTCTTGGCCTCCGAACATGTCCTCTAGATTTTCCATGATCTCCCCAGCAACTTGATAAGTCTCATGCTGCTTTTGTAAAGCACTCGTCATGCTAGCAAGGATGTAGCATCGAGCTATCTCATTGGATTCTCTCCAACGATTATAGGCAACCGGGACCTCCTCAAGTGGTGTGTCAGGTTTGGGCCCAGGTGGGCATGGTTCGTCCAGTACAAACTTGTGTCTCTCGCAGTTGAGAACTATTAATAGATTTCTTTTCCAATCTTTATAATTGTCGCCATTCAACTTATTTTCAGTAAGTATCGAAATGAGGGATGTCGGTGACATTTTGAACTGAAATAAAATTATACTAGACATCATTACAAAGCCCAAGCAAATATGCAGATAATTTAGCAAATAAAACATACAAGTATGTTCCTACATGAAACTTGAAAAAAAATTGTAGCATTGCAACGATAATTCTTAGCACCTATTGCCCCAAGCCACCGAGGGGTGGTCATGAGAACAAATAGCCGGAATATGGACCCCGTCCAATTAATATATGTTACCTTAAATCCTCCAAGGTTAAGACATATATTAATAACCGCTTATTTGGCCACTAGTTTAGTTAACAGAGCTTCTAGGGAAGGTTAATAACTAAACGAGTCTTGAGTGTATAACCATTGTTTACGTAGCCCGATCCACGTCCTACCAAGCCACCGAGGGGTGGTCATGAATAGAATCGCACCCGAACGCGTTTTCCACATAGGAGATCCAATCTAGTATACCGGCGGCGGTAAACACCTACCGAAGGGTGTGGTCAGGTCGGAACTGACGCGAGGCGTTACCATGCTTTCACATATGGATCAACAATGGAGACCGTGGGTTTTGTTTGAAACCCTCTCCCACTCAATATTTTGAAAAACATGCAAGTTTTGACAAATTATGTATGATCAATATAGTATGAGCGGCACTCACCTATCCTATATGACATGTTATCAAATATGCATACAAAACATCCATCAATACATATTTATACATCCATGACATATCACAGAAAAAATAATTGACAGAATAACCAAGCTATGGTTCCATCCTAGAACAAAGAAAATAAAGATTACAAAATTCCATCCAAAACATTCTTTGGGTCTTGAATTTTGTTCCGTCTTCTTGTATCCATCTTTATGTAGCCTCTCCATTTATTTCTCATCCCTTGAATTATTTAAAATTTAAATCTCCAAAATTTAAATTTCAAATTCAAATTCCAAATTCGAATTTCAAATTTAAATTTCTAATTCAAATTTTAAACAATTTTAATCATCATGTATAATAATATGTAATTTCAAAAATTTCAAATTTTTAATTACATATTTTTTTAAACATGATTTAAAATTAAATCTCAAATTTAAAAATCAAAATTTTCTGATTTTGGACCGCCGCTCCGCCGCCCATGAAGGCGGCAGCCGCCGTGGGCAGCCACCAACCCCGGAGGGGCTGGCAGCCCACGGCTGCCCCTTGTGCAGCCCTGCCGGGCTGCAGGCCAAGCCTGCAGCGCCAGGCTGCACGCCCAGACTGGGCGCAGCAGCCGGCAGGCTGCAGGCAGCGCCTGCAGCCAGTGGCTGCACGCCCAGGCTGCGGCCAGCCTTGGGCAGGCCACGGCCACCCCTGGCTGCAGGCAGAGCCTGCGGCCGTGGGTGGTGTGGGCCTGCACAGGGGTTGCCGCAGCCCCATCCTGCCCGAGGGCAGGGGCTGCAGCCCCACCAAGGTTTGTCGGCCTATCCCGAGGGGTCGTGTCTCGATTTTCGTGCCATATTCCAATTTATCTTTTAGGATCTCCAAAAATTAATTTGAATCCCAATTAAATTGAAATTTTCCACACAATCAAAATTTCAACCTTTAAATTAAATTTAACTTTTGGGAAAAATAAATTACGGTCTTCAATCTTCAATCTCCTCCAAGAATAATTACATAAAAAATTCCTATACCGTTTCTGGTGTACAAAATTCTATCCATAAAAACTCTAAGAGACAAAAATTAAAATCCATGGGAAAATTACAGTGTAAATAAACTGCTCCCATGGTTACATAAAAAATTCCTAGATACAATTTTTCTAAATTCTAAGGAACCATAACCGGCATAAACAAGCATGCTTATAATAATTCAAAAAATTAAAATAACCACATACTTTATACATAATACATGATAACAACATAAAGGAACCCTAGAATGCCACTCTCTAAATATCAAATCCATACATAAATAAAAAGACTAAGTAATTGTCTAATTTATGTACATGGCATAGTCATGAGATGGCTCTGATACCAATTGTAGGAAAATAAACCGGTAAAAACGTATCAGAGTGGCGCAGCGGAACAATAAAAATTTTTAGATCGTTAAATATCTCATGATGCCATATACAATAAATCAACAACAATTAAAACTCATACCTCAAGGACGCCAATGAACAGGAGGAGAGTGACCGGAGGCTTCAACCAACTAGCCTTCTCTACTATTCTCCAATTCCCGAATGGCTGAGTGTGTGGGCACTCTGAACCTCGATCGGTATGCTAGCACTGCTAGTCTTCTTCCGACCACCCAGATCTCTAAAGAACTTTATTGTCACGATGAGCTGTGCAACAATAAGCCTGCTCACCTGAGAGTCTGTGGTCTGAGAGAACTGGAGTGGCAGGACCTCTATTTATAGACCTACATGAGGTGATTCTCTGAATTCGAATTGGACTAGGAAAAGATTTTCTCCCTTATCCAAACCAAAAAATCCGAATTTTCCAAGGGAGAATCTCCACAATTAAATTCGGTTTTTCTAGATAAATCCAATCCAAATCTTAACAAGATTTTAGCTAGAATTTTATCTCCCTTTTCCAACCAAAAAATCCGAAATTCACAAGGAGAAAATCCTCCAAATTTTCGGCCACTTTTAGGATAAGGGAGAATCAAAATTCCACTAGGATTTCTCAAGCAAAATCTCATCTTAACCTTATCCAAAAATAACCGAATTTCCTAGGATTAGGGATCCAAAATTTCGGCCACTTTTGGGAGGAGAGAGAAACCAAATTCAACTAGGATTGAAGCTTGAATATTCCCTTGAATCTTATCCACAAAATCCGAAATCTTTCATGAGAATTATCCTCAAAATTTCGTCCCTTATTTGTTGGGATTTGGATTCAAAATTCAAGTAGGATTCTAACAAGATTATCCTCTCCAAATCCAACTCAAATTCGAATTTCAAACCTTGTGGATTTTCCACAACAAATTCGAATCCTACTTGGATTGTGATTCAAAATTTGAATTTCAAATTTCAAATTCAAATTTCAAATTCAAATTTCAAATTTCAAATTTCAAATTTCAAATTTAAATTTCAAATTCAAATTTCAAATTCGAATTTCAAATTCAAATTTCAAATTCAAATTTCAAATTCAAAATTCAAATTTCAAATTTCAAATTTCAAAATTCAAATTTCAAATTTCAAAATTCAAATTTCAAATTCCACAAAACGGTTGTATTTCATATTCTTGTTCTCATGGATAATTTTCTACAACTCCAATCCAATCTCAAATAAAATCATGGCAACTTTATTTGGAGTTCGAATAATTGTGTACTCTATTATCCAAAACAAAATCTGAATCCAACCGGAGAGAATCTTGTCTACCATCCTAATCCTGTGTCATCACCATCCATGCATAATAAACTAGCCAATAGCATACACAAATCAATTTGCCAAACGTTAAGGAATTATGTGGAGCTAGTAGAGGGACTGATTGGACATATATAATCGGGCTCCCGTGATTCCATATGATCATCATTCTGTACCGAACAACTCAATCATATGATCACTAATTTCAGAGTCACACCACTATAAACCTGAAACTGAACTCCCAATTATATACCGTATTACGTAAGCCTGTGACGAGCTACCATCCAATGACCTTGTCATATATGCAAAACCCTCATATGATATCCATGATCAGCCTTAGGTCAAAGTCCGTTTAATCCTACTGATCAGGCTATCTTAAAGTTCCATTATACTACCGAATCTAGAAAATGATTATTCACCATATGTGAATAAGAAGTCATCCGCCCAGCAGACGACCCAAGGCCTTGTCCATTTTCACATTCAGTATAATGCCTTTAAGAGGATACCTTTAACTCTTCAGAGCTATGATTCCGATATCTGCAAACAAACCCTTCATCGTATACAAGTCATGCACCCAACGAACCGGTCTATAAGCTTACTACCTCTGAGACGCTTTAGCCATTGGAACATCAAAGTACACAAGTCATATACATGAAGTAGTTCATTTACTCAGGATTAAGCTTCTTCTAGTTTGTCCAGCCCTCCATTGCCCCCAATTTCATTAGTAGTTTAAAATCCATTTACGATGACTCGAAATGAGGAGGTCCAACTGAAGACATTGAATGATTATCTTCACTCTACGCATACGGCCACATCACCATGTATAATGTTTCCTCCCAATATGTCTAATTTGGACTTCAAGCTGGGCATGATTCAACTCTTGCCAACCTTTCACGGGTTAAAGAATGAGAATCCATACGTGCATATATGAGAATTTGAAGAAATGGTAGCCACTTTTTACAACCAAGCTGAAGTCACAAATTCTATATGATTGAAGTTTTTTCATTTCTCTTTAAAGGAAAATGCTAAAAGCTAATTGTATTCTCTGCGATCTAGGTCGATTAGAACATAGGAAGAAATGAGAACTTTATTTTTCAACAAGTATTTTCCACACCATAAGACCAATGGTTTAAAGTAGTTAATCTCGACCTTCACCTAATAAGACTTTCTATCAAGTTTGGGAATGGTTCAAAGATCTGTTAAACCAGTGTCCCTACCATGATTACCAGAGTTGGCATCTCGTCAGCTGTTTCTACGAAGGACTCACAATCTGAGAGTGCCAATTTGTGGAGATGATGTGTAACTGAGATTTTCTAAAAAAAAAACCCTATAAAAGCTTTTAAGTATCTCAATGAGCTAGATAAGAAATCCCACACATGGATTGGACCAAGTACTACTGACAGTACTAGTCAATCCCGACCTATTAGAATCTACCAACTAAGGGAAGAGGACAACCTCAAGACCCAAAATGAGTCTTTGACCTGACAACTTGAGGCTCTCAAAACCAAAGAAAGTAAATGAATCCATATAGTCGCAAGGGCAGAATCACAGGAGTTGTATTTTGTTTGTGGATGGGTGGAACATCTAGTTAAGGATTGCCCTGCTTATAGTGAAACGAGAAGGGTTTACGATGAGTAATGTAATGCCTTAGGGGTGTACAATAATCCTTTCTGTAAAACCTACTATCCTGGCTAGAAGAACCATCCATACTTCAGTTGGGGAGATTCTAATCAAACACAATCATCAGGAGGACAATGCAGAACTAAGCAATAGCCATAACAACTACAGGCGTATTCTGCAACTCAGTACCATGTACAACCATCGAGGAGTTCTTTCAAGAATACTGTGCAGGCTTTCATGGAAATGCAGAATAAGATGAACCAAAAGTTTGATTCACTTTTTATGCAAATAATGGAAGAAAATAAAGAGATGAAGAGTCAGATCTCAAATCTGATTGGAGTTTTAGCTAGTTCTACTCAAGAACATGGTAAGTTCCGTTCACAAGCTCAGTCTAATCTGAAGGGACAACATATGGCACAAACCTCTAACTCTAAAGATCATAACATCAAAGAGCTTAATGTTATCACTACTCATAAAGGAAAGATTTTGGATTATCCATTAATAACTACAGCTACTTCAATTGGTTAAGAAGTCACTCCTAAGAAATATAAGCTAATCGATTCTTCTAGTTAAGGGACCTTTCTCCTAAGCTCTGCGACGTGTTGGGAAAGTGTTGGAAAATCAAGGTGAGATCTTAGAGCACTTAACTCAAGTGAAGATTAATCTTCCTTTGCTTCACATGATCAAGCAAGTGTCAGCTTATGCTAAAGTTATTAAGGATCTGTGCATCATAAAAAGGAAGCACTACGTCAAGAAGATTGTATTCTTAATAGAAAAGGTGAGTGCGGTGATCGAGCAGAAAACGCTGTCCAAGTACAAATATCCTAGTTGTCCTACCATCTCATGTCAAATTGGGAATCATGAATTTGGCCAAGCTTTGCTTGACTTAGGAGCTAGTGTCAACCTTATGCCTTATTCTGTTTACTCACAACTTGGTCTTGGAGAAATTAAGCCCACATCAGTGATATTGCAGCTAGTCAATTTATCAATCAAAAAGGCTCGAGATATAATTAAGGATGTTCTGGTTCAAGTCGAGAAGTTCTATTACCCCATTGATTTTCTTATTCTGAATACCTAATCCGTGGTAAGCATGGAGTCTAAAATTCCCATTATCCTCGGTAGACCTTTCCTTACTATGGCCAATGCTCTCACTAACTGTAGGAATGGTCTCATGAAGATATCTTTCAGGAACATAACTTTAGAAGTGAATGTTTTCCATGTTGCGAAGCAACCATATGATGATAATGAGTGTCACCAAACATTTCTGATCAACACAATCGTCTCAAAAGAGGTTCAGCTATATAGCATCTTGATAATCTTGATGATCTCCTCTGCACTGAGAATTCCGGTCCTTGTGAGTTGGTAAACAATGTTGCCATCTTCAAGACTTAAAAGGTAGAGGACCCAAGTTTTGGCATCCACACTTTGGAGAGCTTCTTTAAGGGAAAGAAAAGCCAAAACCATCCACTGAAGAGACCCTAATACTCAAGCTGGCTTAACTATCAAAGGATCTCAAACGTGTCTTCCTGAGAGCTAATGATACCTTTCCTATTATCATTTCATCTAAGTTTGATGCATCTTAAGAGCAGTGGTTAATTGACATGATGCGTGAGCACAAATCAGCATTAGATTGGGTGATAGTAGACATTAAGTGTATCAGCCTCTTGATTTGTTCTCACCGTATACATTTGGAAGATGTAGCTACTCTACAAAGGGATTCCTAAAGGAAATTGAACTCGACATGAAAGAAGTGGTGAAGTATGAGGTTTTGACTATAGAAAGTTGAACACTACCACCCATTAGGTTCACTTTTCGTTTCTATTCATTGACCAAATCTGAGAATGTGTGGTTGGTTATCCCTATTATTGCTTTTTGGATGGCTACTCAGGCTATTATCAAATTAAGATTACATTAGAGGATCAAGATAAGATCACATTTACCTATACTTTTGCTATTCAGCGAGATGGTTGAGAAATGTATGGAAGTATTCATGGATGATTTGACCATCTTTGGCAACTCTTCTGAATCATGCCTTCTTAACTTAGAAGTTGTTTTGATAAAATGTGAAGAGAAAGGTCTCATGCTGAATTGGGAGAAGTGCCATTTCATGGTACTATCTAGCATAGTCTTGGGCCACACTATTTCTGAGAAAGGAATTAAGGTTGATTAATCTAAGATTGAACTTATCTCCTAGATGCCTACCCTAAGGTTATTTAAAAAAGTTTGGTTGTTTTTGGGGCATGCTAGTTTCTTGGTATGCTTACATTATCAATTACTTGATGACTAGTGAACTTCTTTCTAATTAAGTGCTCAAGATAAGCACAAGTTTCTAGTTTAGGTGCATAATTTCTTTTGAGATGATCCGTACCTGTTCAAGTACTACCCTGACCAAATCATGAGGTGATGTATTCCTGATAATGAGGTCATTAGTGTCCTAAATTTTTACCACAACGATGCATGTGGTGGTCACTTCTCTATAAAGAAAATTGCTGCAAAAATCTTATAGTGTGGTCTTTATTGGCCTACTTTGTATAAGGACACTAATGATTTTTGTCGATCTTGTGTACGGTGCCAAAAGTTAGATGCTTTGTCCTATCATCATATGATGCCCTTGAACCTAATTCTTGTGATAAAAATATTCGATTATTAGGGGATAGACTATATAAGACCATTTTCGCTTTCTTCTGGTTACCTTTATATTCTCCTTACTGTGGATTACATTTCAAAATAGGTAGAAGATGTGTCGTGTTGAACCAATGATAATGCAACAGTTGTAAAATTCTTGAAAGAGAATGTGTTATCTAGGTTTGGTATTCCGTGTGCTATCATTAATGATCAAAGTACTTACTTCTACAATCGCTCTTTCGAGGCTCTCATGCACAAGTATGGTCTCATTCACGAGGTTGCCGTTACTTACCTTCCACAAACAAATGGTCAAGCTGAGTTGAAAAATAGGGAGATCAAATAGATTCTAGAAAAGATAGTAAACACTAACCATAAAGATTGGTCTTCATGGCTCTTAGACGCTCTGTGGGCATATCACACTGCTTATAAATCTTCTCTTGGGATGTCACTGTCACACCCCAAACCGGGGCATGACGTTTTAGGGATGAAATAAATAAATCAGATCAACGAATGGTAAATCCTGATTCCCTAGATCCACCAATTTTATCTTAAAACCATTTACCGTCATCATTTTTTTTTTCCAGATTATGCTCGAGAGAACTTACTAAATATTAAAATATCATGGCAGGTTCCCCATTTTCCCACAGATGCATACTTGGATCAAATAAAATAAATTATAAATAATAAAATAAAACTTAAAGTTTATAGTCTTAGAACATTCAAGTTTACGTACATAATTATAAATATAAATAAATAGACTTCTCGTCCTTAGCCTTCAAGTTCTGAATTCAACCAACTCGTATTTACTAATTAGCTTCCTTCCCTAGGGGTCTACCAGTTTTAAACAATTAGTGAAAGGCCCAGTAAGATATTAATAAATCATTTTTTAATATTTTATTTTGAAACAGGATAATAATATTATATAAATACAATACAAAATCTTAAACGTATAATCGTGAATATGCAAATTGTGTTCTTAAGTATATCTAGTTCGTGTGTGGTCCGTATGAGCTTCCACTACCACAACATTCCATGATGGGTTGTCATCGATTGATATGTCCCCCACCACAACATTCTATGATGGGTTGTCATCGATCGATATGTGCACTCTTTGCACTTATGTGTTGCTCTCAGTATACTTTAACCCTAAATTCCATTTTCCAAATTTCTTCTGAAAATAAGATTCACGTAATAAAATATGCCGTATTATTTTCCAAAAATCCGTGACCAGATATTTTTCTTTAATTTTTGAAATCGTGATATTTTCAAAATCACATAATTTATAAAACTTTATAAATTCATTTTCTTTAAATCATTTTGGCTAAATCACTAAAAACAAAATAGGCTACAAAAAAAGGATAAGATATCCTACCTGTTGGCAAATTAATTCTACTGATAACTTTTCATATGTATTCCAAGATAGTCCTTTCTCCAAATTCTGATCAACAAATACCTAAAACAAAAATCATAGATAATTTTAATTATCTCTCAAAAAATCCTGTAACTGTAATTATGATAAATTCAATTAATTAGTGTGCCATTGATTTTAAAATTTTGGTGATAAAATAAAATATCGTTTTAAATTTTAAAATCAATGACACACTAATTAATTGAATTTACCGTAATTACCATTACAAGATTTTTGGACAGATAATTAAAATTATCTGTGATTTTTGTTTTAGATACTTGTTGATCAGAATTTGGAGAAATGACTATCTTAGAATACATACGAGAAGTTATCAATAGAATTAATTTGCCAACAGGTAGGATATCTTATCCTTTTCTTGTAGCCTATTTTATTTTTAGTGATTTAGCCAAAATGATTTAAAGAAAATGAATTTATAAAGTTTTATAAATTCTGTGATTTTGGAAATATCACGATTTCAGAAATTAAAGAAAAATATCCAGTCATGGATTCTTGGAAAATAATATGGCATATTTATTACGTAAATCTTATTTTCAGAGGAAATTTGAAAAATGGAATTTGGTGTTAAAGTATACCGAGAGCAACACAAACGTGCGAAGAGTGCACATATCGATTGATGACAACCTATCATGGAATGTTGTGGTGGGGGACATATCGATCGATTACAACCCATCATGGAATGTTGTGGTAGGGGAAGCTCATACAGACCGTATACGAACTAGATGTATTTAAGGACACAATTTGCATATTCATGATTATACGTTTAAGATTCTGTACTGCATTTATATAATATTATTATCTTATTTCAAAATAAAATGTTGAAAAATGATTTAAAAATATTCTACTGGACCTTTTGCTTTTAAAACTGGTAAACCCCCAAGGAAGGAAGCTGATTAGTAAATACGAGTTGGTTAAATTCAGAGCTTGAAGCTAAGGATGAGAAGTTTGTTTATTTATATTTATAATCATGTATGTAAACTTGAATGTTTAGGGACTATAAACTTTAAGTTTTATTTTATTATTTGTAATTTATTTTATTTTATCCAAGTATGTATCTGTGGGAAAATGGGGAACCTGCCATGATATTTTAATGTTTAGTAAGTTCTCTCGAGCATAATCGGAAAAAAAAAAAAAATGATGACGGTAAATGGCTTTAAGATAAAACCGGTGGACATAGGGAATTGGGATTTACCATTCGTTGATTCGATTTATTTATTTCAACCCTAAAACGTCACGCCTCGGGTTTGGGACTTGACAGTCACCCTATAGGCTTGTCTTTGAAAAGCCTGTCAGTTACCCGTAAAGCTTGAATATAACGCTTATTGGGCTGTGAAAGCCCTTAACTTTGCTCTCAGTGCTGTAAGTATCCAACAGAAGCTCCAACTATCAGAAATTGAGGAATCAATCAGTAGCTATAAAAACAGATCCTATAAAAACTTTGAGCAAAATCAGTAGGTACATCTTTATGACTCCCGCTGCATCTCCACCTAGGTAAGTTGAGGTCGTGGTAGATTAGCCCATTTGTGGTAAAACAAGTCTTTCCCAATGGTGCTGTCAAGGTCAAGGATCCAAGCGATGGGAGGATATTCATAGTCAATGGCTAGAGAATGAAGCATTACATTGAGCGAGTGAGTTTGGTTGAAGAGATCACTGTCGAGGCTCTAGTTTACCAACCTTGAGAAGTTACTTCCAACCATTGTGTATCATATAAATATATATATTTTTGCTTCAGTTATTTCTTTTACATTTTTTATGAATCTTTTGTGCTTTTATTTTTGGTTTACTTTTATGTTTTTCTATGTTTGATTGTGTAGAGAATCATTTCAGGAAGCTTAGCTGTATTGCTTTTATGCATTTTTAGTTTGCCACATAGGAATGACATCCATAAATCGAGATGACAAAATTCAATTCATAAAGGATGGTCTGAGTAAAGAGTCCTTCGATAATATCCTTATGTCTCTTGATGCACATCTAAGCGGACAAGTTCAATGTATTATTTTTTGACCTATGGAGTTTATTTATAAATGAACGGGTGCACTATAGTCTAGGGAATATGACGTTAGTTCATAATAAAATTGGATAGGAAGCTCATCCTTGACACTTAAAGGGCGTTTAAGCTGTTACTGGACATAAAACCAGATAAAGACGTGAGCCATAATCACAACTACTATGTAAATCTTGCTTATTTTTCTCCTGTTTTATTGTAATCATTATAATTATTATTATTTTGCATCGAGTGTGACTTTTTTACTTTTTCTTTACATCAAGAGTGTATTTTTGTCTTTTGCTTCTTTTCAATGCGTATTTATGAATTATTCTTTTTGCATCTAGTGTGTATTTTTGACTTTCTCTTTTTTATTTTTCAAATTTTTTTGACAAAAAGCTGATCTACCCCCTCATATACTTAACTCAGAATCTTCCTTCCTCACCTTATAAACACACATGTATTTTCACCATTGTCATCACACATATACCCAATTGTAAGGTTAGAAAGAAGTGAGTTGAGATGAAGGGTCCTTCAATTTGTAAGTTTAAAACTATTTGTGTTTTCTGTGGGTCTAGTCTTGGAAAAGATGGAGAGTTTTTGAAAGTAGCAAATAACCTTGGTAGAGTGTTAGTTGCCAGAAATATTAATCTAGTATATAGGGGAGGAAGTCTTAGGCTAATGGGTTATATATAATCCAATGCATACATGGAAGCTAGTAAAGTCTTAGATATCATTACCAGTACTTTAGCTAACAAAAACATCACTAGTTACACTGTGGGTAATGAGAAAGGTCTCGACTATACACAAGAGAATGGCTAACTGTCACAATCAAGAAATTTCATTGTTCCCGGAAAACATGTATACTGTATGTATATGATAATTTTAATGATTAAAATGTGAAATATATGATTTAATATTGTTTAGAACGTAATAAAATGTTCTAACAATGTTAAAGGAAAGGAATTCGTTGATGGAAAATTTTACCGAACTGAAATAGGACGAACGGTGCCCTTTCGGTATCGAAAAAGCTAGAAGGTGACCTATGGTAGGAAAAAGACAAAATACCTACGGGATGGATTTTTAGCCGAACAGAAGTGATTTAAGGAAAACCGATCGCATGGATGGCCTCAGAAACCCACCGACACGATTTCGAGAGAGTTTCGTTTGGTTTAAATTTTGTTCAAACTTGGACCAAAAAGGCAACAAGTGATGTTATGGATGATGTCACAAGATGATGACATAAATGGAAATGAAATTAGTGTGGAAAGAAATAGGCAAATCCGAGGGTTAGGAATTAAAGTAAGCTTGATCCAAGAGCCAAGAGCTTGCCAAAATTGCATGCAAAATTGTGAAGAAAATTTGGAAATTAAGGGATGATTGGTGTTGCTGATTGACGAGGAAAAATAAAAAAAAATTTGTGTTAATTGCAAAACAACCCCAAAAGTTACAAAAAAGTCTGTAAAAAATTGTTAAATGGTCCCTAAAGAAATTGTCATTTAGTCCCTTTCTTTTTGGCCACTTAAGGCTGCGGGTTTTGGCTAGAAAAATAGAAAGAAAACAGTAGCCAAAACCAGTTTCTTACTGCCCCCTTTGCTGCCGTGCATCTACCCCTCAACCAAGCCAAGATTTTTTCAAGTTTTTCACACCAAACTTGATCAAAAGCCTTCCCAAACTCATGTTGATCTTCCTAGTAAGGTGAGCTTCAAATTTCAAGCTTTCTCTTGGATTCTTTTGAAGAGAAACAATGGGCTTGCATGTGAGAATTGATGGTGAATATTAAGCTTTGATTTTGTTAGATAGTGTTCTAAAAGCTAGGTTGGCATGTGAATGAAGAAAAGAATGAATTAGAAGTTAGAAAACAAATTTTGGTGCATTGATTTCAATGAGAAAATCGTGGGGTTTCATGTAGAAGGATGAATGAAATTTTAAGCTTGATTTTGATGGTTTAATGATTCAAAAGTTTGTATTGGTATGTAAATGCAATAAAGAATGAATTAGAAGCTTAAGAAAACAAATTTTGGTGCCCTTGTTTCAATGAAATCCATGGGGGTGTGTGGAAATGATAAATGAAATGTTAAGCTTGATTTTTAATGGTTTAATTATTCAAAAGTTTGCATTGGCATGTGATTTAGTTAGGAAGAAATTTGGAAACTTAAAAACTTCAAATTTATGCATGGAAATCAAATGAAAGCCATGGGATTGGTTATGTGAGGAAGTGAGAAATTTGTGAAGAAAATTTGTGTTTGAAATGTGGACAAAAACCGAGAGTGAAAGTGGACAAAAATGGATGAAAATGCCGTTAGAAACGATTAGGTTTTCATGGAGATTTTACGTAAAAACAGTTTGTGTTTTACGTTAAAAATTAGGCCACTAGTTTAGTACATGGTAGGTTAGATGGTTTTGAGGCATTGCCTAAATGCCGGGAACCCAAAATTTAAACCGAAATGCTACTGAAATTTTAGAATGGCATGAAGGGCATTTTGGGAAATAAAGGGTAAAATGTAGTCGGGGTTTGAAAACCCGAGCCCCCTCGGTAACCTAGGCCGGGGAGAGGATGAGGGACTTTTTTAGAATTAGTAAAACGTCCATTCAGAGTCCCAAAATGAAAAAAAAGATGATTAACGACCTAGGGTCAGAATAATACCACCCGAGAGTCGGGTCAATAGTAAATAGGGAACTTGCAGTAATTAGTGCTTTAAAAACATGGTAAGGCTTAAGAAAAATTATTTTATAATTTTTGAGCTTAGAAAATCCCATCAAGACGTCAAAGTAAAAACGTTACGGCTTAGAGACCCGTCAAGCGCAAAATGGTTATTTTGATCAAAAATTTCAAAATGTTAGAAAAGGACCGTTGGGGCGTTAGAATAGCTT
Organism: Antiaris toxicaria; assembly: GCA_035233585.1. Classification (NCBI taxonomy): domain Eukaryota; kingdom Viridiplantae; phylum Streptophyta; class Magnoliopsida; order Rosales; family Moraceae; genus Antiaris; species Antiaris toxicaria. The sequence goes on along the minus strand of CP141155.1, from coordinate 19,598,965 downwards.
AATTAAAATTCTAAAGGCCAAAATTAAGTTTTAAGTCAAAGAAAAGTAGATTTACAAAGAGGAATCACGCTAGGGATGAAACGGTCATTTTGTCAAAAGTTAGGGACAAAATGGTCATTTTACCAAAAGTTAGAAAAATGGGAGTTAAGGCTTAGAATAGTATCTTAAGGTCTTAATTAAGATTTTAAAGGCCAGAATCAAGTTTTAAGTTGAAGAAAAGTAAGAAAATCTCGTTAGGGACAAATTGGTCATTTTAGCTAAAAATTTAGGAAATGGTCAAAATGAACTGTTAGGGCTTTAAACGTGATTCAAAGGCTCTAATTAGGATTTTAAAGGCCAAAAGCAAGGTTTAAGTAGAAAAATCCTGCTAAGGGCAAAACGGTAATTTTGCTAACAGTTCGGGACACAATCGTCATTTTTTCAAAAGCCAACGGAAAAGTGAAAAATGGGGTTAATTAAGATTTTAATGGACAAAATCAAGATTTAATTAAAAGAGAAGGATATTTATGGATGTTTACAATGAAAAATCCTATTAGGGACAGAATGGTCATTTTGCAAAAAGTTAACAGAAACTCCTTAAGTTCATAATTAGGAAGTTAAACGTAGAATTTTTATGTTTTATTAAGTTTTACATATGAAATAAGCATTGAAAATAACCATGGTTTTTTCGTTTATGAGAACCGATCCAGACATAACAAAGGAACGTCTGCGGACCCAAAAAGCAAAAAGGGAGATACTAGCAAAGTATCTATAAGTTCAGACATTTCCTTGTCTGCAACATGAATTGACTGTTATGTCTATATGTTCTATGTTGTAAGTATAGATAGTTACTTGTCTACCCACGAACTAGTTGTCATATGATTGTTTAATGATAAGATACCATGAAATGAATATTATGAAAACTATGTTATGAAAGAAATGTTTCATGAAATGACAAGAAAAGTTTCTGGCTTTGCACGTTATGGAAATTGTGCAATTGCGACATGACGTTTTAGCTTGTTCATAGAGTCAGAAAGAATGACAAGTTAAAGTAAAGAAAGATAAAAATAAGTAAGATAATAAGACTAAAGCTTTAAACATTGGCATACTGGCCTTCGAATGTGAAGTTTTATGTTTATGGCTTCCAATCCGATAGGTGCAAAAGTTAAAGTTAAAGTTTGGCCGTGAGGTAGGCTGGTAGGCCGTTCCCCTTATTGGTCTGCGCGTTAAGGTACGACCATCAATAGGGCCCGCAAGTGAAACTAAAGTAAAGTAAAGAAAAGAAAAAAATAGAATGATATAAAAGAAAGAAAGACCAATGGAAATGAAAGAAAGAAAAATAAGTGAGCATAATATGACTAATATAAGTTGACATGCATAAGCATTGTATGTTATATGCTATGTGCTATATGGTATGAGCATTTATAAGTTATGTATGAATATTTGAACTTATTGAGCAATTAACTCATGACTTTGTTCATGTTGTAAGTAAGCAACCTGCATGCCAATCGAAGAGTTGATGGATGATGGGTGGGTGATAACACTAGAAAATAGAGTTATTTTACCATTTTTTTATGTACAAAAATTAGCTTGTTCATGAGAATTTTAGTCATTTTTATTTTGTTTTTGATTTATTTTGTTTTGTATACTTTAATTTAGATTTTCATAAATTTTGAAAAGTTTTTATTTAATTTTCATCTTTTTCTAATAGTATATTAAATAAGCTTAAAATTAAATATTTCCAATGAGTCTACTTATAGACATTTATTTTGGAAATATTTAATTTTAGCATTTTGTTTTTCTGTAGCGTCAAAAATGACATCACTATTCATGTCAGGAAATTGTGAAAACCAAGCTTATCATGGATTCTATCACACTGGATCCTTCCTAATGTGCTACTATAGCAGTACTGTAATAAGCATGTGCCGACACTATGGCAAGTATGTACCAACACTGTAGTAGTATTGTAGCAAGTATGCACCGAATACTGTAGTACTATAGCAAGCATGCGCCGACACTATAGCAGTCTGATCACTGTAGCACATGTGCACCGATCACTGTAGTACTATAGCAATTTGAAAATTTGTGTTGTGTAGCAACGAATACTATAGCATATTTGAAAACTTGTGTTGTGGGGGTACCAAATACTGTAGCATGTTTGAAAAGTTTGTATGAAGGTTAGGTGGAATAGTGTAAACTTATGCTTATAAAAGGGGGCATTCTAGGAGAGATTGGAGACGGGGGATACACTTTGTCTCTCTCATTTTTGCCTTGCTTTCATTCTCATGTTTTCTCTTTAGAATTTTTTTGAGAATGTTTTGCAAGTTAGGCTTTAGGTGAGGCTAGAGATGATCCTATATGTGTAGTGAGCTTATTTGGGTTTTGATTCTCTATGGTTTGTAATGTTTATATATTTGAGTAAATAATTTTATTTCATCTCATTTATTTCTCACATTAATATATTTTGTTGATAACTTTTATATAAATTCAATCAAGCTTTTTTTATGTGATTGTTGTATGATATAATATATTGATAAACATAGTTTTATAGGTAGTCTTTTATTGCATTATCGCCGGTGACATATTATCGATTTTAGATTTCTTATAAGACAATGTTTTCTAGCATTTAACGTAAGAATTTTATTTACTCGAATACATTTACTTCACAATTTTTTTAAATCTTATTTTCCGATTGATTGTTTGGAATGTGAAACTTTCAATTGCGGCAATTTGTGAATCAAAATTTAAATAGGTAAATGAAGCATATGGGAGATTCTCGATGTCTTACCATTTTTAACTATTGAATTTTCTCTACTTTAAATTGCATTATCTTTCAATCAAATTGCTCTAAAATCACAAAAATACTTTCTTTCTTTTCTTGTTTAATTGTGTATCTCTCTAATACTTGTGTTCTACTAATCTCTTTTGTTTGTTTTTATCACCTCCTCGTGAGATCGACCGTCCTAATTGTACTATAATTAACCGCTTTGTTTTGTCATAATTTGGGCGTAATAAAATTTTGGCACCATTGCCAAGGAGGTGTTTCAAGCAAGATTGATTAGTAGATTTTAAGCCAAAAGAGGTACGTTCAACTTTCTTTTATTTTTTTTACCTTTCAATTTTCTTGTTCTTACAAAAAAAAAAAAAATTTAACAGCTAGTTTTAATTTTTAGGTTACTAATTTAATTAGGTTTCATAATTTGTATAACTGTAGGTTTTAGAGTAATGTTAACTTAGGGTACTAGTATCCAACATTTAACATTTCATAAAACACATAATAAAATTTAATAAAATTTTCAAACAATTATGTGGAATCATTGAAAAGTACAAACTAAAGGAGTTCTGTCTAGGATGCTGTGTTTTGTTAGCGTTCTATGCCACTAGTCTTTCTTGGGAACATTGCTCTGTCTAGGAGGTTGGGTTTTAAGGAGGTCTCGGCCCATCAATCTTTCCTGGGAGCACTCTAAGGGGTTGCGATTCTCGGTTTTGCATTATTGTTATTTTTGTAAAAATTTTTCTTTGTTTAAAAAAAAATAAAAAATTAAAAGACTATAAAACATAATAATAAAAAAGAAAAACGAAACACTTAGGGTGAATGAATCATTATAGAGATGAACTTGGGAGATTTGCAAAAAGACCTGAAAACTCTAGTAAAGCTTCTTCTCGTGCATCTAGCCCTATATCGCCCCCAATTTCATTAATGATTTAAAATCCATTTGCAACGACTCAAAACAAGGAGGTTCAACTGAAAACGTTGGACGATTATCTTCACCCTACATGTACGGCCACACCATCATGTATAATGTTTCCTCTCAATATGCCTAATTTGGACTTCAAGTCAGGTATGATTTAACTTTTGCCAACCTTTCATGGGTTAGAGAACGAGAATCCATACGTGCATATACAAGAATTTGAAGAAGTGGTGGCCACTTTTCACAACCAAGCTGAAGTCGCAACTTCTGTGCATTTAAAGTTTTTTCCTTTCTCTTTAAAGGAAAAGGCTAAAAGCTGGTTGTATTCTCTACGACCTAGGTCGATTGGAACATGGGAAGAAATGACAACTTCATTTTTCAACAAATATTTTCCACACCATAAAACCAATGCTTTGAAGCGGTAAATCTCGACCTTCACTCAAAAGGACAATGAAACTCTTTATCAAGTTTGGAAATGATTCAAAGATCTGTTAAATCAATGTCCCTACCATGGCTACGAGAGTTGGCATCTTGTCAGCTATTTTTACGAAGGACTCACGATCCGAGAGCGATAATTTGTGGAGATGATGTGTAACATAGAATTTCTTCATAAAGACCCTGCAGAAGCTTTTGAGTATCTCAACGAGCTAGCCGAGAAATCCCACACATGGACTAGACCAAGTACTACTGACAATACAAGTCGATCTTGCTCTATTGGAATCTACCAACTAAGAGAAGAGGAAAACCTTAAGGCCCAAATCGAGTCTTTGACCCGACAACTTGAGGCCCTTAAAACCAAAGAAAGTAAAGGAATCCACATGGTCATAAGGGTGAGCCATGCTTTATTTATAGAGGGGTGGAACATCTAACTAAGGATTGCTCCGCTTACGGTGAAATGAGAGGGGTTTATAAGGAGAAATGTAATGCTTTAGGGGCGTACAACAACCCTTTTGTTAGGAAATGCCCTAAGCATTAGAGACATTTTGATGTATTTATTTTGAACTGGATAATAACATTATATATAGAGGTTATTCATTACATTGCTATATGTCCTCGTCTTATTTACATGTTAAAGTAAATGTAAGTAAATATGGCTCCCTGACTGCTTGTGTTAAACTGTTAGAACGTTGCATGCAATGGACTTTTGAATGCGAGAAGACAATGTTCTAAAGTTAGCGGTCTAAACTATGGTCTGTAGTCTATGGGGTTAGACCGAGCATTTAACTCATGTTAAGACTATTATGTTGTCTAAAGCCTTGGAGGGGACGGTTTGTCTTGATTGTCTAGAGCTGGACTCCCAAGTAGAGACATAGATATGTTGCTTGGTGGTGACATATTAGACCGGGACTAAAGCGTAATTGATCTACGAAGTTCCCTTTGAGTGGATCGATCTGCTTTTGACGTTCATTATGCAGTAACCTTAATCCTGAGTAAAAGGACAGCTTCATGTATATGACTTGTGTACTTTGATGTTCCAATGGCTAAAGCGTCTCAAAGGTAGTAAGCCTATAAACCGGTTCGTTGGGTGCATGACTTGTATACGATGAAGGGTTCGTTTACAGATATCGGAATCATAGCTCTAATGAGGAGTTAAGGGTATCCTCTTAAAGGCATTATACTGAATGTGAAAATGGACAAGGCCTTGGGTCGTCTGCTGGGCGGATGACTTCTTATTCACATACGATGAATAATCATTTTCTTTATTCGGTAGTATAATGAAACTTTAAGATAGCCTGATCAATAGGATTAAATGGACTTTGGCCTAAGGCTGATCATGTATATCATATGAGGGTTCTGCATACATGACAAGGTCATTAGACGATAGCTTGTCACATGCTTACGTAATACGGTATATAATTGGGAGTTTAGTTTCAGGTTTATAGTGGTGTGACTCTGAAATTAGTGATCATATGATTGAGTTGTTCGGTAAAAGAATGATGATCATATGGATTTGCGGGAGCCTGATTATATATGTCCAATCAGTCCTTCTACTAGCTCCACATAATTCCTTAACGTTTGGCAAATTGATTTGTGTATGCTATTGGCTAGTTTATTATGCATGGATGGTGATGACATAGGATTAGGATGGTAGACAAGATTCTCTCCGATTGGATTCAGATTTTGTTTTGGATAATAGAGTACACAATTATTCGAACTCCAAATAAAGTTGCCATGATTTTATTTGAGATTAGATTAGAGTTGTAGAAAATTATCCATGAGAACAAGAATTTGAAACACAACTGTTTTGTGGATTTTGAAATTTGAATTTGGAATTTGAAATTTGAATTTTGAATTTGAAATTTGAATTTCAAATTTGAATTTGAAATTTGAATTTGAAATTTGAATTTGAAATTTGAATTTGAAATTTGAAATTTGAAATTCGAATTTGAAATTCGAATTTGAAATTCGAAATTTGAAATTCGAATTTGAAATTTGAAATTCAAATTTTGAATCACAGTCCAAGTGGGATTCGAATTTATTGTGGAAAATTCACAAGGAATGAAATTTGAATTTGAGTTGGATATAGAGAGAATAATCTTGTTAGAATCCTACTTGAATTTTGAATCCAAATCCTAACTAATGATGGACGAAATTTTGAAGATTATCCTTAATGGATTTTCGGTTTTTGTGGATAAGGTTCAAAGGAAAAATTCAAGTTTCAATCCTAGTTGAATTTGGATTCTCTCCTCCCCAGAAAGTGGCCGAAATTTTGGAGCATATCTCCTTGGAAAAATTCGGTTATTTTGGATAAGGATGAGATAAGATTCAAGCTTGAAAATCCTAATGGAATTTTGATTCTCCCTTATCCAAAAGTGGCCGAATTTTTGAGGAGATTTTCTCCTTAGAATTTTTGGATTTTTTGGTTGAAAAAGGGAGATAGAATTCTAGTTAAAATCTTGTTTAGATTTGGATTAGATTTATCCTAAAGTGGCCGAATTTTATTGTTGGGATTTTCCTTAGGAAAATTCGGATTTTGTACTTGTGGATAAGGGAGAATATCTTCTCCTAATCCAATTCGAATTCAGAGAATCACCTTATGCAGGTTTATAAATAGAGGTCCTGCCACTCCAGTTCTCTCAGACCACAGACTCTCAGGTGAGCAGACTCATTGTTGCACAGCTCATCGTGACAATAAGTTCTTTAGAGATCTGGGTGGTCAAAAGAAGACTAGCAGTGTTAGCATACCGATCGAGGTTCAGAGTGCCCACACACTCAGCCATTCGGGAATTGGAGAATAGTAGAGAAGGCTAGTTGGTTGAAGCCTCCGGTCATTCTCCTCCTGCAGATTGGCGTCCTTGAGGTATGATTTTTAATTATTAATGGTTTATTGTATATGGCATCATGAGATATTTAACGATCTAAAAATTTTTATTGTTCCGCTGCTCCACTCTGATACGTTTTTACCGATTTATTTTCCTACAATTGGTATCAGAGACATCTCATGACTGTGTCATGTACATAAATTAGACAATTACTTAGTGTTTTTATTTATGTATGGATTTGATATTTACAGAGTGGCATTCTAGGATTCCTTTATGTTGTTATCATGGATTATGTATAAAGTATGTGGTTATTTTAATTTTATGAATTATTATAAGCATGCTTATTTATGCCGGTTATGGTTTCTTAGAATTTAGAAAAATTGTATCTAGGAATTTTTTATGTAACCATGGGAGCAGTTTATTAACACTGTAATTTTCCTATGGATTTTAATTTTTGTCTCTTAGAATTTTTATTGTTAGAATTTTTGTACACCGGAAACGGTTTAGGAAATTTTATGTAATTATTCTTCGAGGATATTGAAGATTAAAGACCGTAAATTATTTTTCCCAAAAGTTAAATTTGATTTAAAGGTTGAAGTTTTCATTGTGTGGAAAATTTCAATTTAATTGGGATTCAAATTAATTTTTGGAGATTCTAATAAGTAAATTGGAATATGGCACGAAAATCAAGACACGACCCCTTGGGATAGGCCGTCGGGCCTTGGTGGGGCTGCAGCCTCTGCCCTCGGGCAGGATGGGCTGCGGCAGCCCCTGTGTAGGCCATAACCACCCATGGCCGCAGGCTTGGCCTGCAGCCGAGGGTGGCCGTGGCCTGCCCAAGGCTGGCCGCAGCCTGGGCGTGCAGCCTGTGGCTGCAGGCGCTGCCTGCAGCCTGCCGGCTGCTGCACCCAGCCTGGGCGTGCAGCCTGGCGCTGCAGGCTTGGCCTGCTGCCTGGCAAGGCTGCATATGGGGGCCTGCCGTGGGCTGCCAGCCCCTTCGGGGCTGGTGGCTGCCCACGGCGGCTGTCGCCTTCGGGGGCGGTGGTGCGACGGTTCAAAAATCAAAAAATTTTGATTTTTAAATTTGAAATTTAATTTTAAATCATGTTTAAAAATATGTAATTGAAAATTTGAAATTTTTGAAATTACATATTATTACACATGATGTTTAGAATTGTTTAAAATTTCAATTTGAAATTTAAATTTGAAATTCGAATTTGAAATTTGAATTTGAAATTTAAATTTTTGGAGATTTAAATTTTAAATGATTCTTGGGATGAGAAATAAATGGAGAGGCTACATAAAGATGGATACAAGAAGACGGAACAAAATTCAAGACCCAAAGAATGCTTTGGATGGAATTTTGTAATCTTTATTTTCTTTGTTCTAGGATGGAACCATGGCTTGGTTATTCTGTCAATTATTTTTTCTGTGATATGTCATGGATGTATAAATATGTATTGATGGATGTTTTATATGCATATTTGATAACATGTCATATAGGATAGCTGAGTGTCGCTCATACCATATTGATCATACATAATTTGTCAAAACTTGCATGTTTTTTTTCAAAATATTGAGTGGGAGAGGGTTTCAAACAAAACCCACGGCCTCCATTGTTGATCCATATGTGAAAGCATGGTAACGCCTCACGTCAGTTCTGCCCTGACCACACCCCTCGGTAGGTGTTTACCGCCGCCGGTATACTAGATTGGATCTCCTATGTGAAAAACATGTTCGGGTACGATCCTATTCATGACCACCCCTTGGTGGCTTGGTAGGACGTGGATCGGGCTACGTAAACAATAGTTATACACTCAAGACTCGTTTAGTTATTAACCTTCCCTAGAAGCTCTGTTAACTAAATTGGTGGCCAAATAAGCGGTTGTTAATATATGTCTTAACCTTGGAGGATTTAAAGCAACATATATTAATTGGACGGGGTCCATGTTCCGGCTATTTGTTTTCATGACCACCCCTCGGTGGCTTGGGGCAATAGGTGCTGTGAATTACCATTGCAATGCTACATGTTTTTCAAGTTTCATGTAGGAACATACTTGTATGTTTTATTTGCTAAATTATTTATATATTTGCTTGGGCTTTGTAATGATGTCTAATATAATTTTATTTCAGTTCAAAATGTCACCGACACCCCTCATTTCAATACTTACTGAGAATAAACTGAATAGTGATAATTATAAAGATTTGAAAAGAAATCTGTTGATAGTTCTCAGTTGTGAGAGACACAAGTTCATACAAGACGAACCATGCCCACCAGGGCCAAAACCTGACACACCGCTTGAGGAGGTCCCGGTTGCCTATACTCGTTGGAGAGAATCCAATGATATAGCTCGATGCTACATGCTTGCTAGCATGACGAGTGCTTTACAAAAGCAGCATGAGACTTATCAGGTTGCTAGGGAGATCATGGATAATCTGGAGGACATGTTCAGAGGCTAAGAAAAGTTGGCTTGACAGTTTGCTATCACCAGTATTATGAACTCTAAGCAAAAGGCGGGTACTCTGGTGAAGGACCATATGATCACTCTAATGGGATTCTTCGCTGAGGCTGCCGAAAACGGTGCTGAGTTGGACTACAACACCCAGATCGAGATGGTGTTTAAAACTCTGTCTAAAGATTTTATGGGGTTTAAGGCCGCATACAATCTAGCGACAAGGGAGTTAGGACTAACCGAGCTCATGAAGCAACTCCAAGCTTATGAGCGGATGATCAGGGATGGGGATGCTGTCCAACCCAAAGGTGAGGCCAATTTGGCGGAATCTTCCAAATCATCACGGAAGAGGAAGAGGCCAAATCAGAAGCAAGCGACTTCCAGTTCTTCTAATCCTCCTGTCTCGGATGGGAAGAAGAAGAACAAGAACAAGAAGCCCAGGGACCCTAAAAAGTCCAAGTGCTTCCGTTGTGGGAAGGTAGGTCACTTTAAGAAGGCTTGCCAGGAAATCCTAGCCACCAAGGGCAAGGAAGGTAAGGAACTTCACTACTTGGAAGCGTGTTTGGTGGAAGAATCGAAAGACACTTGGGTCATTGATTCGGGCGCCACTAATCATGTTTGTGTTTCTATGTAGGGGTTCGTAGAAACAAGAAGTCTACATAATAGGAGCCTCTCGTTGCAAACTAGAGACGGCAGCTTGGTGGTGGCTAAGACAGTGGGAGATATTTACCTTTATTTTGATCAATTTAGGTTTATTTTATTGAAAGACTGTTTTTATGTTCTTAATTTTAGGAGGAACCGTATATCGATAGCTTATTTAATAAAGGATTCTTATTTAGTTTCTTTTAGTAAAAGAGTTGATATTCGTAGAAATAAGTCTTTTATCTGTTCTGGATGGATGGATGGAAACCTATATTTGATCAAACCAAAGATGTACTCACTGCTTGACACTGAATTAATAGATAACTCTAAAAGGTTGAAAGTTTCTCACTCTAACAAGGCATATCTTTGGCATTTAAGACTTGGTCATATTAATTAGGATTGGATTCAAAGATTGGTGAAAGACGGTCCTCTGGAATCTCTGGAGGAGGTACGTCTTCCCCAATGTGAGTCTTGTCTAGAAGGTAAGATGACCAAGAGGTCTTTTGGAGCTAAGGGTACAAGGGCTCAGGAGCTCTTAGAAATTGTGCATACTAACCTATGTGGCCCCATGAACGTCACAGCACGAGGAGGGTTCGAGTATTATGTCTCTTTTATAGATGATTACTCGAGGTATGGATATGTGTATCTGATGCACCGCAAGAGCGAAACCTTTGACAAGTTCAAAGAGTATTGTGCAGAAGTGGAAAAGCAATTGGATAAATCCATAAAGACACTTCGATCTGATCGAGGTGGCGAATACCTCTCCGATGAATTTCTAGAACTTCTTGTAGAGAACGGGATATTATCCCAATTGACTGCACCTGGTACTCAACAATAGAATGGTGTACCCAAAAGGAGAAACAGGACCTTGTTGGATATGGTACGGTCCATGATGAGTTATTCAACGCTGCCATTATCATTTTGGGGATATGCTTTACAAACGGCGTGCTATATTCTAAACCAGGTTCCAAGCAAATCTATTCTTAGAACTTCGTATGAATTATAGCGTGGCAGGACGCCCTCCCTTGGACATATGAGAATATGGGGCTGCCCGGTGCATGTACTGGATGGGGATGCGAAAAAGTTGGAACCAAGATCAGAATTGTGCATGTTTGTAGGGTATCCAAAAGGAACTAAAGGAGGTCTGTTCTATAACCTGAAGGAACAAAAAGTCATTGTTTCAACCCATACGACATTCTTGGAGGAAAGTCACATGAATGACTTTAAGTCTCGAAGCAAAGTGGTGCTAGAGGAGTTATCGGGTGAAAGAACTGCTCCACAGATTTCGGTCTTGGACGCAAGTCCGAGTTCCGGTGAAAGACCTGCAGATGATCAATAATTTATGGTGCCTCGTCGTAATGGGAGGGTTTCGAAGAAACCTAATTTCTTCATGTATGATGCTGAGGTATACTAGGCCGAGGCTTATGAGCATGAGGATGATCTGGTCACCTATAATGAAGCTGTAAATGATATTGATTCTAAATATTGGAAACAGGCTATGAACAATAAGATGGATTCTATGAAATCCAACTCTGTTTGGGAACTTGTAGATTTGCCGGATGGGATAAAACCCATTGGATGCAAATGGGTCTACAAAAGAAAGAAGGATGCGGAAGGGAGAGTGGAAACTTTCAAAGCTAGATTGGTTGCAAAGGGATACACGCAAAAGGCTGGAATCGATTACGATGAAACCTTTTCGCCTGTTGCTATGCTGAAGTCTATCCGTATTCTGCTGTCCATTGCTGCGGCTCTCGATTACGAGATCTGGCAAATGGATGTCAAGACGGCATTCTTGAATGGCCATCTTGAAGAGTGTATCTATATGATACAGCTCGAAGGGTTCGTAGCAAAAGGCCAAGAAAGGAAAGTCTGCAAGTTGCTTAGATCCATTTATGGATTAAAGCAAGCATCCCACTCATGGAACCAGAGGTTTGATCAAGCGATTAAGACATTTGGTTTTGAGCAGAACGTTGATGAACCCTGTGTTTATAAACTTATTAAGGATGGAAAAGTGGTCTTTCTGATACTCTATGTCGATGATATACTACTCATTGGGAATGATGTGGGGAACTTATCATCGGTCAAGCTTTGGTTGCACCAACAGTTTGACATGAAGGACTTGGGAGAAGCTAATTATGTTCTAGGCATTCGTTTCTTCAGAGATCGAAAGAACAAAATGATAGCGTTATCCCAAGCTTCATACATAGATAAAATAATTGACAAATATGCAATGCAAGAGGCAAAGAAAGGTTCACAACCTTCTATTGCTGGTCTAACTCTTTCATTGGATGACTGTCCCAAGACATTGGAAGAAAGAGAGCGTATGAGTAAGGTCCCTTATGCATCTGCTGTGGGTAGCCTTATGTACGCTATGCTTTGCACTTGCCTGGATATATGTTTTACAGTAGGTATGGTGAGTCGATATCAAGCAAATCCTGGAACCAAGCACTGGCAAGCAGTAAAGCATATACTCAAGTATCTTAAGAGAACGAGGGATTATATGCTGGTGTATTCTGGAGGGCACCTAACACCCGTAGGATACATAGACTCAGACTTCCAGACTTGTAAGGATTCGAGGAAATCGACATCTGGATCAGTGTTTTTGCTCGGAAGAGGCGCCATTGTGTGGAGGAGCGTGGAGCAGGGCTGCACAGCTGACTCTACTATGTAGGCTGAATATGTGGCTGCGGCTGAGGCATCTAAAGAAGCGGTTTGGCTCCGTAAGTTCTTTAGAGACCTTGAGGTGATTCCGGGTGCTAACAAGCCAATCATACTTTACTGTGATAACACAGAGGCTATTGCCAACATAAGGGAATCTCAACACCACAAGAGGACCAAGCACATAGATCGGAGATATCATATTATTAGAGGGCATGTGGAGACAGGACAAGTGGATGTATGTAAGATCGCGTCCGAGGACAACATTGCCGATCCCTTTACTAAGACTTTGGTGGCTAAAAGCTTTGAGAGGCACGTAGAGGCGATGGGGATACGTAACATGGCACATCTGCTGGCTTAGGGCAAGTGGGAGATTGTTAGGAAATGCCCTAAGCATTAGAGACATTTTGATGTATTTATTTTGAACTGGATAATAAAATTATATATAGAGGTTATTCATTACATTGCTATATGTCCTCGTCTTATTTACATGTTAAAGTAAATGTAAGCAAATATGGCTCCCTGACTGCTTGTGTTAAACTATTAGAACATTGCATGCAATGGACTTTTGTATGCGAGAAGACAATGTTCTAAAGTTAGCAGTCTAAACTATGGTCTGTAGTCTATGGGGTTAGACCGAGCATTTAACTCATGTTAAGACTATTATGTTGTCTAAAGCCTTGGAGGGGACGGTTTGTCTTGACTGTCTGGAGCTGGACTCCTAAGTAGAGACATAGATATGTTGCTTGGTGGTGACATATTAGATCGAGACTAAAGCATGATTGATCTACGAAGTCCGCTTTGAGTGGATCGATCTGCTTTTGACGTTCATTATGCAGTAACCTTAATCTTGAGTAAAAGGACAGCTTCATACATATGACTTATGTACTTTGATGTTCCAATGGCTAAAGCGTCTCAGAGGTAGTAAGCTTATAGACCGGTTCATTGGGTGCATGACTTGTATACGATGAAGGGTTCGTTTACAAATATCGGAATCATAGCTCTAATGAGGAGTTAAGGGTATCCTCTTAAAGGCATTATACTGAATATGAAAATGGACAAGGCCTTGGGTCGTCTGCTGGGCGGATGACTTCTTATTCACATACGGGGAATAATCATTTTCTTTCTTCGGTAGTATAATGGAACTTTAAGATAGCCTGATCAGTAGGATTAAACGGACTTTGGCCTAAGGCTGATCATGGATATCATATGAGGGTTCTGCACACATGGCAAAGTCATTAGATGATAGCTTGTCACATGCTTACGTAATACGGTATATAATTGGGAGTTCAGTTTCAGGTTTATAGTGGTGTGACTCTGAAATTAGTGATCATATGATTGAGTTATTCAGTAAAAGAATGATGATCATATGGATTTGCGGGAGCCCAATTATATATGTCCAATCAGTCCCTCTACTAGCTCCACATAATTCCTTAACATTTGGCAAATTGATTTATGTATGCTATTGGCTAGTTTATTATGCATGGATGGTGATGACATAGGATTAGGATGGTAGACAAGATTCTCTCCGGTTGGATTCAGATTTTGTTTTGGATAATAGAGTGCACAATTATTCGAACTCCAAATAAAATTGCCATGATTTTATTTGAGATTGGATTGGAGTTGTATAAAATTATCCATGAGAACAAGAATTTGAAACACAACTGTTTTGTGGATTTTGAAATTTGAATTTTGAAATTTGAATTTTGAATTTTGAACTAGAAATTTGAATTTGAAATTTGAATTTGAAATTTAAATTTGAAATTTGAAATTTGAAATTTGAATTTGAAATTCGAATTTGAAATTTGAAATTCAAATTTTGAATCACAGTCCAAGTGGGATTCGAATTTGTTGTGGAAAATCCACAAGGAATGAAATTCGAATTTGAGTTGGATATGGAGAGGAATCCTACTTGAATTTTGAATCTAAATCCTAACTAATGATGGATGAAATTTTGAAGATTATCCTCAATGGATTTTTGGTTTTTGTGGATAAGGTTCAAAGGAAAAATTCAAGTTTCAATCCCAGTTGAATTTGGATTCTCTCCTTCCCAGAAAGTGGCCGAAATTTTGGAGCATATCTCCTTGGAAAAATTCGGTTATTTTGGATAAGGATGAGATAAGATTCAAGCTTGAAAATCCTAGTGGAATTTTGATTCTCCCTTATCCAAAAGTGGTTGAATTTTTGAGGAGATTTTCTCCTTAGAATTTTTGGATTTTTTGGTTGAAAAAGGGAGATAAAATTCTAGTTAAAATCTTGTTTAGATTTGGATTGGATTTATCCTAAAGTGGCCGAATTTTATTGTTGGGATTTTCCTTAGGAAAATTCAGATTTTGTGCTTGTGGATAAGGGAGAATATCTTCTCCTAATCTAATTCGAATTCAGAGAATCACCTCATGCAGGTCTATAAATAGAGGTCCTGCCACTCCAGTTCTCTCAGACCACAGACTCTCAGGTGAGCAGGCTTATTGTTGCACAGCTCATCGTGACAATAAGTTCTTTAGAGATCTGGGTGGTCGGAAGAAGACTAGCAGTGCTAGCATACCGATCGAGGTTCAGAGTGCCCACACACTCAGCCATTCGGGAATTGGAGAATAGTAGAGAAGGCTAGTTGGTTGAAGCCTCCGGTCATTCTCCTCCTGCAGATTGGCGTCGTTGAGGTATGAGTTTTAATTGTTGATGGTTTATTGTATATGACATCATGAGATATTTAACGATCTAAAAATTTTTATTGTTCTGCTGCGCCACTCTGATATGTTTTTACCTATTTATTTTCCTACACCTTTCTCTAAAACCTACAATCTTGATTGGAAGAACCATCCGAACTTTAGTTGGAGAGATTCTAATCAAACACAATCATCAGGAGGACAATGGAAAACTGAACAACAGCCACAACCACCAAAGGCGTATTCTGGACCTTAGTACCATGTATAACCATCGAGCAGTTCTTTCGAGAATACTATGCAGGCTTTCATGGAAATGCAGAATAAGATGAACCAAGAGTTTAAATCCCTTTTTACGCAAATAATGGATGAAAGAAAAGAGATAAAGATCTAGATTTCAAAGTTAACTGAAGCTTTAGCTGTTTCTTCTCAAGAACATGGCAAATTCCCTTTACAAGCTTAGTCTAACCTAAAGGGACAACACATGACACAAACCTTCGACCCTAAAGATCATAATATCAAAGAGCTCAATGCTATCACCACTCATAGAAGCAGGATTTTAGATGATCCATCAATAACCACAGCCACTTTAATAGGTCAAGAAGTCACCCCTGAAAAAGAACAGCCAACCAATTTTCTAGTTAAGGTGCCTTTTCCCCAAGCTCTGCGACATCTTGGAAAAGTATTGGAAAATCAAAGTGAGATCCTAGAGCACTTAACTCAAGTGAAGATTAATCTTCCCTTGCTTCACATGATCAAACAAGTGTCGGCTTATGCCAGAGTTATACAGGATCTGTGTACCATAAAAAGGAAGCATCACATCAAAAAGACTACATTCTTGATGGAAAAAGTAAGTACGGTGATCAAACAGAAAACACCACCCAAATACAAAGATCCTAGTTGTCCCGCCATCTTGTATCAAATTGGGGCTCATGAATTTGGCCAAGCTTTACTTGACTTAGGAGCTAGTGTCAACCTTATCCCTTATTCTATTTACTCATAACTTGGTCTTGCAGAAATCAAGCCCACATCAGTGATGTTGCAATTGGTTGATCGGTTAATGAAGAAGCCTAGAGGTATAATCGAGGATGTTCTGGTTCAAGTCGAGAAGTTCTATTACTCTATTAATTTTCTTGTTTTGGACACCCAATCTGTGGTAAGCATGGAGTCTAAGATTCCCATTATCCTCGATAGACCTTTCTTTGCTACGGCCAATGCTCTCATTAACTATAGGAATTGTCTCATGAAGATATCTTTCGGGAACATGATTTTAGAAGTAAATGTTTTCCACATTTTGAAGCAACCACGTGATGATAATGAGTGTCACCAAACATTTTTGATCAACACAATAGTCTCAAAGAGGTTCAGCTATATAATGATCCTGATAAACTCGATGATCTCCTTTGCACTGAAAATTCTGGTCCTTGTAAGTTGGTAAACAATGTTGCCATCTTCAAAGACTCACAAGGTAGAAGAACCGAGTTTTTGGAACCACACTTTGAATAGCTTCCTCGAGGGAAAGAAAAGCCAAAACCATTTACTGAAAAGACCCCAACACTCAAGCTAGCTCAACTACCTAAGGATCTCAAACATATCTTCCTGGGAGCTGATGATACCTTTCCTGTTATCATTTTGTCTAAACTTGATGCGTCTCAAGAGCAGTGGTTTGTTGACATGCTGCGTGAGCACAAATCGGCATTAGGTTGGACGATAGCTGATATTTAAGGTATTAGCCCCTTGATTTGCTCTCACTGTATACATTTGGAAGATGCAGCCATTCCACGAAGGGATCCCCAAAGGAAATTGAACTCAATAATGAAAAAAGTCATGAAGAATGAAGTTTTGAAGCTTCTAGATGTAGGAATCATCTATCCGATTGCTGATAGCAATTGGGTTAGTCCAAGTTCCAAAGAAATCGGGGGTAACAGTGGTAAAGAACGAGAAAGGGACTTTTATCCCCACAAAAATCGTTACGGGTTGGCGTATGTGCATTGACTATAGAAAGTTAAACACTGCCACTCATAAGGATCACTTTCCATTGCCATTCATCGACCAATCCTAGAACGTGTGGTCGGTCATCCCTATTATTGCTTCCTTGATGGCTACTCAGGCTATTATCAAATTGAAATTGCATTGGAAGATCAAGACAAGACCACATTTACCTGTCCTTTTAGTATTTATGCTTTTCGACGCATGCCATTTGGGCTATTTAATGCACTAACCACCTTCCAAAGGTGTATGTTGAGCATTTTCAACGACATGGTCGAGAATTGTATGGAAGTGTTATGGATGATTTGGCTATCTTTGGTGACTCTTTCGAATCATGCCTTCTCAACTTGGAAGCTGTTTTAACAAGATGTGAAGAAAAATGTCTCGTTCTCAACTGGGAGAAGTGCCATTTCATGGAACCATTTGGCATAGTCTTAGGCCACGTTGTTTCTAATAAAGGGATTAAGGTTGATTAATCTAAGATTAAACTCATCGCCAAGATGCCTACCCCTAGGTCTGTCAAAGAAGTTCGATCATTTTTGGGCATGCTGGTTTCTATAGGAGATTCATACAAAACTTTTCTGTAATTTCACACCCATTGTGTAACTTCCTAGCCAAAGATGTCGTTTTTGAGTGGATGACTAAGTGCGAGAATTCCTTCCAAACGCTTGTGGTGAAGTTAACTTCGGCCCCTACCATTCAGCCATCAGATTGGAGCTTACCATTAGAGATCATGTGTGATGCAAGCAACCATGCTGTTGGGGCTATCCTAGGTCAAAAAAGGGAAAGAAAGCCCTTTGTTATGTATTATGCGAATAGAACTCTGAATAGCACTCAAATAAACTACTCAACGACTGAGAAAGAGTTGCTTGCTATAGTTTTTGCACTTGACAAGTTCCCTGTGTACTTAATCAGTTCACCAATCACTATCTTCACAGATCATTCTGCCTTTAAATATCTCCTTTCTAAAAAGGATGTTAAGGCACGACTAATTCGGTGGGTTCTTCTATTACAGGAATTTGATTTAACCATTAAGGACAAGAAGGGTGTTGAGAATGTTGTGGAAGAACACTCATCTCAATTGGACTTTAAAGACTCCATCAATACTCCTTCCATCTGAGATGAATTTCTTGATGAAAATCTCTTCGTAATCACAAAGCTGCCTTGGTATACTCACATCGTCAATTACTTGGTGACTAACAAACTTCCTTCTGATTAGAGTGCTCAAGATAAGCGCAAGTTTCTGGTTGAGGTGTGTAATTTCTTTTGGGATGATCCGTATCTATTCAAGTATTGCCCCGACCAAATCATAAGGTGATGCATTTCTGACGATGAGGTCATTAGTGTCCTAAATTTTTGCCATAATGATGAATGTGGTGGTCACTTCTCTATGAAGAAAACTGCTACAAAAATCTTACAGTGTGATCTTTATTGGCCCACTTTGTTTAAGGACACTAATGATTTTTGTCGATCTGGTGTACGATGCCAAAAGTTAGGCGCTTTGTCTCGTCGTCATGCCTTTGAACCTGATTCTTATGATATAAATTTTTGATTGTTAGGGAATAGATTTTATGGGACCATTTTTTCCTTCTTCTGGTTACCTTTACATTCTCCTTGCTATGGGTTACGTGTCAAAATGGGTAGAAACTGTGCCATTTCGAACCAATGATAATACAACAGTTGTAAAATTCCTGAAAGAAAATGTGTTATTTGGGTTTGGCATTCCACGTGCTATCATCAGTGATCAAGGCACTCACTTCTGCAACCATTCTTTTGAGGCTTTCATGCGCAAGTATGGTGTTATTCACAAGGTTGCCACTGCATATTATCCACAAACAAATGGTCAAGTAGAGTTGGCAAATAGAGAGATCAAACAGATTCTGGAAAAGATGGTAAGC
Organism: Antiaris toxicaria; assembly: GCA_035233585.1. Classification (NCBI taxonomy): domain Eukaryota; kingdom Viridiplantae; phylum Streptophyta; class Magnoliopsida; order Rosales; family Moraceae; genus Antiaris; species Antiaris toxicaria. Next base: position 19,579,728 of record CP141155.1, on the reverse strand, counting down.
CCCAATCGTAAGGATTGGTCCTCACATCTCTTAGATGCTCTATGGGCATATCGTACTACTTATAAATCCCCTCTTGGGATGTCACCCTACAGGCTTGTCTTTGGAAAAGCCTGTCATTTACCTGTAGAGCTTGAACATAAGGCTTATTAGGCTGTCAAAGCCCTTAACTTTGATCTTAGTGCTATAGGTATCCAACGGAGGCTCCAACTATCAAAAATTGAGGAATTAAGAAATGATACATATGACAACTCCAGGATCTACAACGCAAGATTGAAAGCAACTCATGACAAATAGATCCCACGAAATAACTTCGAGCCAAATCAGCAGGTACATCTTTATGACTCCCATCTGCATCTCCATCCAGGTAAATTGAGGTCACGGTGGACTGGCCCATTTGTGGTGTAACAAGTTTTTCCTAACGGTGTTGTCGAGGTTGAGGATCTAAGTGATGGGACGATATTCAGAGTCAATGGCCAGAGATTGAAACACTATATTGAGTGAGTGAGTCAGGTTGAAGAAGTCACTCTCGAGGCTCCAGTTTACCAACCTTGAGAAATAGCTTCCAATCGTTATGTATCATATAAATATATATTTTTGTCTCACTTATTTTTTTTACATTTTTTTTTCTACGAATCTTTTGTGTTTTTAATTTTGGTTTGCTTTTGTGTGTTTATTTTTGTAAAGAAGCATTTTAGGAGGTCATTTGTATTCCTTTTATGTGTTTTCTATTAGCCATATAAGAATGACCTCCATAAATCAAAATGACAAATTCCAGTTCATAAAAGATGGTTGAGTAAAGAGTAATTGAATAATTTCCTTTTGTCTCTTGATACACATCCTAATGAACAAGTTCAAGATATCATTCTCGATTTATGGAGTTTATTCATACATAAACGGAAGCGCTATAGTCTAGGGAATCTGACGTTAAAAGACCCTATTTGCCAGTTTATATGAAAACTGGATGGGAAGCTCATCTTCAACTCATAGAAGGCATTTAAGCTGTTACTAGACGTAAAACCAGAGGAAGATGTGAGCCACAATCACAACTATTATAAATCTTGCTTATTTTTCTCATGTTTCATTGTAATCATTATTATTATTATTTTGCATCAAGTTTGCACGTTTAACTTTTTCTTTGCATCAAGTCTACATTTTTGTCTTTTTCTTTTTTCCATCGTGTGTGTATTTTTAACTTTTTCTTTTTGCATCGAGTGTGCATTTTTGACTTTTTCTTTGTATTAAGTGTGTTTTTTTTATCTTTTTCTTTTTTTATTGAGTGTGTATTTTTTACTTTTTCTTTTCACATCAAGTGTGTATTTTTGACTTTTTCTTTTTATTTTTCAAAGTTTTCTGACAAATAGCCGATCTACTCCCTGATAGACTTAACTTAGCATCGTCTTTCCTCACCTTATAAAGATACATGCATTTTCACCATTTTCATCACACACATATTCATTTATAAGGTTAGAAAGAAGTGAGTTGAGATGGAAGGTCCTTCAGTTCGTAAATTTAAAACTATTTGTGTTTTCAGTGAGACTAGTCTGGGAAAAGATAAAAAGTTTTTGAAAGTAGCAAATAACCTTGGTAGAGTGTTAGCTGCTAGACAAATTAATCTAATATATGGGGGAGGAAGTCTTGGGTTAATAGGTTATGTGTCATCTAGTACATATGTGGGGGGCAGTAAAGTCTTAGGTATCATTCCAAGTGCTTTAGCTGACAAAAAAATCACCGATCATACTCTGGGTAAAGAGTTAAAGGTCTCATCCATACATGAAAGAATGGGTAACATGATGTATAATGCAGATGCCTTTATCACTTTACCTGGTGGTTTAGGAATGTTGGAAGAGATTTTCAACACTACCTCTTGGGCCTAACTTAATCTTCATCAAAAGCCGTTAGGATTATTAAATGTCAATGGTTTTTATGATAGCTTGTTGTCTTTTCTAGATCATATTGTGGAATAGGAATTCATTACATCATTGGCTCAAAAAATCCTAGTCTCAGCTCTGACTACTGACTAACTGATTGATCAACTACAGATCCTTGTGTGATAATCGGGAATTTCAAGGTTCTCAGAAGAAATGTAAAATTGTATGTATATGACAATTTTAATATATGAAATATGAAAAAATTATGTTTAAATACTGTTTAGAATACGATAAAATATTTTAACAGTATTAAAGTATGTGATTTCGGAGATGAAAAAATTTCCTGAACTGAAACGGGTGAAACGGTTTCAAATCGAAGCTAAAAACCCTAAAGAGTGCATCGAATGCACTAAAAGATGAACAACTTACGGTAGTGAATTCTGGTCAAATAGAAGCAAAATAAGGTAGACCGACCGCATAGGAGGAGTCAAAAACCCGCTTACGTGATTTTGGTATATTTCCGTTTGGTTTGACTTTTGGTCAAACTTTGACCAGGAATTAATACATTGAATTAATTAGATTAGGTCATTGATGACACCTATTAATGATGCAATAAATGAAGAAATGATGCATAATAAAGGTGGTAGGAAGATCCAAGGGTAAGCATTTACTGTGATCCTTGATCAAGGGCTAAGATTAGGCCAAAAATACAACAAAAAAATTTGAAAAATTGGGGAATTTTGAGCTGGATTAGAGGCGGTAGAAGTTGGCAAAAATCAGCTAAATAGTTTGCCAATTAATCCCTAAAAGTTACCAAATTATTTGGAAAGAATTGCCACTTAGTCCTCCTTTGGTTGCCTATAAATAGAAGTGAAAATGGCTTTAGAAAAATTAGAAAAATCTGGCCAAACTTTGTGCAATTGCAGTCGTAAGCCATACCTCCTTTCCAAGCCAAAATTTTAGTAAAATTCTTTACTAAATTTGCACCAAAACAACCTCCAAGTATCAAGGAACCAAGCTCTTGAGGTGAGCCACCATTTTGTAGTTTTTCTTACTCTCTTTCTCTTCAAAATCCATGGCATGTTATGTGTGAAAATTTGATGAAAATTTGGTGATTTGGTTTGATTGATCATGTGGAAAATGCATTAGAAACCGTAAGATTGAGATATGATAAATAATCCTTATGGTGAATAATGTTGGTGTTGCAATACATAGGAAAAATAAGGAAATTTTTGTGGTAGGTGAATGATTGTTAATGTGAAAAGTTTTACGCAAAGGTTTTGTAACCTTACGTAAAATAGGACTTTGGTATAGTATGTGGGAGGTATTAAGGTTCTGAGACATACCTAACACCGGGGAAAATTTAAAAAGAAAGCGGAAATGCCGCTGAAATTTTGAAAATAGTAACAAGGATATTTTAAGAAATGAAGGGAAATTTTATGGACGGGATGGAAAACCCGAACCTCTCGAGAATCAAGGCTTGGGATTAGAATAATAAATGTTTCAGGAGTAGTGAAATACTCGTTTGAGGCTTCGAAACAGTAGAAAAATGAAAACAACCCTAGGTGTTGAAATGGTCCCAAGAATCATTGAGGATAAAATGGTCATTTGACCAAAAATGTCGGAAAGACTGAGAAAAGACCATGAAGGACTTAAAATAATTAAAATATGATTTTTAAGGTTAAAAATCCAAAATTTGTGAAGAACATGAGCGTGTAGATGGATACGCGGCCGTGTATGGGAGAAATTTAGCCATTCGAGAGGTACATGGCCTTGGACACGGGGTGTGTCAAGCTGTGTACTGTTACACGGGTAATTAAGGATTACACGACCATGTGGGAGAGAAAGACAGAAAGGTACATGGGCTTGGAAACGGGAGTGTACCAAGCTGTGTACAGTTACACAGGTAGTTAGTGAACTACATGATCGTGTAAGAGAAAAATAGAAGAGTACACGGGCTTGAACATAGGTGTGTACCAAGCTATGTACAGTTACACGGGTAAATAGTGAACTACACAACCATGTAAGGATAAGACAGAGAGGTACACGGGTTTGAACACAAGCGTGTATCAAGCCATGTACAGTTACATGGTTAGAAAAGGGACTACACAGCCATGTAGCAAATAACCTGAGGAGAACACGGCTTCCAACACAGCCGTGTACTATAGCGTGTACAGGCTGTGTAGCATTAAAAGAGATGAAATTCATTGTGATGATTGGAGAAAATGAATATATGAAAAGTAATAAATAATAATGAGAATTAACATATAATATTTTGTATGTAGGGATCCAATCTAGACAGAACAAGAGAACATCTAAGGATTGTGGAAAGACAACATTAGCTAAATACTAGTAAGTTCAGACATTTAATTGTCTGCAACATAACATATTGTAATGTTTAAATATGTACTATTTGTACATTAAATGCAAAGTCCTACGGGAACTAAGGTATAGTTAAACTAGCTCACCTGATAATTAATAAGTCTGAGAAGTGTATTATATATATACTAAGGAAAGAGATGCCATAGTACTAGAGTGTGATTAAATTTAAGATACACCCATAAATAAAAGATTGTGTAAAGACCTACGGGCATTAATGGTTCCTGAATTTGAGGTAATGATTAATGCTACTCGGTCCGAACTATAAGAAAGATGGTAATTAAGCCACGTTTGGCGTACCGGCCTCCAGCGACAAATGGAGGTATTTTTCAGATCCTATGAGGATAAAGTCAAGGGCTTAATAGACTGTGGAGGATTGGCCAGTGGGTCACTCCCCAGGTCCCTCCCAGTAGCACGCAACATTGGTACAGCCACAATGGATCCAAAACTAGAACATAATGAAAGATAATGACCCAAAACTGAAATAAATGCCATAAGTGAGCATAACTGGAAATGATAGACACTAATAGTATGTTTAGTAGTCTTGGTCATAGTTGATGTAAACAGTACCCGGTTAAGGTTAGAGTTACTGTTTAATGGTCAAAGTCAAAGTTACTATTCATAAATGAATAGTATTATTCTTGGAAAATTTTATTAATTATGTTTTTGCATCTAAATGATTCCTAGTGTATATGTTTGAACTTACTGAGCCTGTTAGCTCACCAGTATTTTCATGTTACAGGTAAGAAACCTGTCCAGTGATAGATTATACTGGATGGCAGCAGGACATGTGGTGCTATTAGGATAGGGAATTCCACTGTCGATTATGGTCCAGCTACCAGTCTTTCACTGAGTTTTGAAGAAAAGACTCAAAGAAAATATATTTTGAAATAAAGAGTTGAATAATGTAAATGTTGTAAATTATATTGTTGTACAAAGAACAACTAAAGTATAGTTTTAAAGTTTTATATGGCTTTTATATTTGAGAAGTATATATAAAAAAAATGGGCTCCAAAATACAAAGGTTTGAAAATGATTTAAAGTTTTATGATGACCAGATAAGGTTCACGGGCTGTTTCGATCAACTACAGAGTCTAATCAGAATAGTTTCGTGTGGCCAAAATCAGGGGCGTCACAGGTTGGTATCAAAGTAGTTGACCATATCCCTACTAGCATAAAGCGCAGCCTACACGTCAATCCAAGTAAGTTAGTTTTCCTTAAGTTAGTTACCTTTTGTTTATACAAGGCTAAATATCTTGTAGGATATATGATGACGAGGCCACCGTATGTTCGATCTTAGTCGTATAGACCGAAAGGATCGATCCGGGTGTGGACTAGATCTGTGATTAGGCCATCCATGTCCTAACATCCTGTGTATTGACCGTCGACGCCTGAGCCGCCAGTGCCACAGGCTAAGGTGCCATCGCCGATTCGAGTGCCACCTTCTCGACTGGTACTTAATCCACTAGTCGAGATAGACATTCCAGTTGTCAGAGGGTGACCATATATAGGAGCCAGAGTATCAATTTGTGCTATGCATGCATTCTGAGGTAGTCATCTGCCTACTTTTGAAAGAGGCCAACAGGGAATCACTACCAGAGATTGGCTACATGATGTGGAGACAATCATGCTTCAATGTGACATTGACGAAGATTGCTGGGTTATGTTGGCAGTTGGCACGTTTTGTGGAGACGCATGGATGTTCTAGGAGTATTGCAACCAGGACATGCTGCTAGGACTTGATTGGGCCGAGTTTAGGCACATCATGATTCTATAATTTCTGCCCAAGAGTCCTACACCAACCCCAGACCCTCTAGAGAGGTAAATAACAGCATCATTACCGGCATGGCCCAAACTTGCAGATGTCAGAGAGTTCATTCTCTGGGCAGAGAGACTTCAGATATTGCTCAGTGATACAATGTTTACGTACACGGTATGATTCGAGGAGAACATCATGAGAAAATGTCCTCTTCCTAATACCCTTGATGAGGATTTCTGTGACATGTTTTGGAAGGGACTTACAGTGGAGCTTCAACAAAGCGTAACTCCACCTTATTCCCATACTCTAAGAGAGTTTATTGTTATAGTAACCACAGCTGAAGAAGAGTTTTAGATGGAACGCATGGTGCTCATTAGAGGAGAGCAATTATTGCAAGAGGCAATGTTAGATCGTCTTTATGGAGAAAGACCTATGGCTAATGACTATGAGGCTGGCCCATCTAGGTGACGCGAGGGGACGAGTCCTAATAGAGGAACATCATCTAGAACCGGGAATGGTTTAGATGAGGATGTAGAAGATTCGGAAGAATTTCCTATAGTTTTGGATCAACCAGGGGATTAAAATATAAAATATATAAAGATGTATAAATGTATATGTCTGTATTTGTACATGTATGATCGTTTTGAAAGGCCGTTTTGAAAAAGAGCCTTAAAGCGATATGTATATAAATGTTGATATGTTAAAATGATGAGTTGTAAACATTATATAATGTTTGAAATCTATTTTTACTTATATTGTGAAAATATGTTTAGAGAAAATCTAACGAGTGATTTTCATGCGATTATAGGCAAATAAAGAATATGGTGAATGCAGAAAATCCAAGAAATAGGAGAGGGCATCCAATCCTTTCTGAAAGAGTTGATAAATTACAAGCCCTTTTAGTAGAACAAATGAGGGTGAATGCTGAATTTAGACAATGATTAGAACAAATAGAACGTCGACAAAATGTTGAAGAAGTTCAACCACAACCGGTACCTGCAATGGAACGAGTGGCACCTCAGGGTATGCCTGAAATGGTACCTGAATCTCAACCTCAAACCTGAATAAATCAAGAACCGTTGTATGAAAGAGACGGATGAGGCTGTCAGAATTCAAGGGTTTTACCAACCCGTTAGAAGTAGAAAAGTGGCTTTCTTCCATTCAAATGATCCTAGAATTTATGGATCTAACGGAACAGGAAAAGGTCATGTGTGCATCCTTTGTGCTGAGAAAGGATGCTAGGTTTTGGTGGGACACCATCAAACTGAGAAGAAACATGGCCATCATGACATAGGCAGATTTTTTAGAAGAATTTAATCAGAAATACTATGACCCCGCACTACTACAACCTCAACAGAGAGAGTTTACGAAGCTGAAGCAGGGGGACATGACAGTAAGCAAAGTCTGTCAGAAGTTTGATCAGCTGTCCCGATTATGTCCATACGTCATCCTTACTGAGAGGGAGAAAATACAAAAAATGCTTGGGATGTTTCGACCTAACATCTCGGTATCTGTGGACGGTGGGTTAACACCACCCACTACAGTAGCTGATTGTGTTGGTTAAGCTTTAAGAGCCGAGTTTCATCTAGCCTGACAAAGAGAAAAAAAAAAAGAGAAAATCTATTATGCCAAGAAGAAAGAAAAAGTCTTGGCTAAAGCTGCTCAAGCAAGAACCCAGACTGGTCAGAATAGTAAATAGAACTAGAATGCTAGGCCAGGACAGTCTAACTCTGCAAGTCAACAGCAGCAAGGGAAAAGAAAATGAGATTTCTTTGGGAATCGGAATCAGAATAATCCAAATCAGCAACGAAGGCTGAACAATAATACTGGGGTTATTATTCATGATTGTGTAGTGTGTGGGAAGAGACATCCAGGCCGATGCAAATTTGCTCTAAATGCCTGTTTCCAATGCAGCAAAGATGGCCATTTTACCAAGAATTGTCTTGAAAACTGACAAAATGTGCAGGGTACGTTTAAGTTGTAATAGCAACGTCCCCAAGCTCATGCCCTACAAGCTAAAATTAAAGGACCTTCGACAACACCAGAAAGACATGAACGCATGCCTTGTACTGATGCTTAGGTCATGGTCTACACAAAAGAGGATGCGGAAGCTGAGCCGTCCAGTGTAGTGACAGGTCAGTTTTCTATCGTTGATCATTTGGCATCTGTTTTATTTGATTCTGGAGCTACGCATTCATTTATTTCATACGAATTTACGAATAGGATAGGATATCCTAAGGATAGCATGGGTATGACTTTTAGAATAGCTCTACCCATTGGTGAAGTATTGATTTCCAATTACTGGTTACCTCATGTACCAATAATTGTGGTAAATAGGGAGTTATATGTATAACTGATCATAATGAAGCTGGCCGATTATGATATAATTCTAGGAATGGACTTCCTAGGAAAGTATCAAGCTACGATCGATTACCGAAAATGGAAAATAATATTCCAACCCGATCAGGAAGACGACTTTGAATATGTTGAGTTGTCATGTGAAACGAAGAAGTTAATGATCAGCTTGATGAAAGCAAGGAGGTTAATATCTAATGGTTGTGCTAGATATTTAGCATACATAGTGGGCATGACGGACCAACAAAAGCTTCAACTGAAAGATGTTCCTGTGGTGAATAAGTTTATCGACGTTTTCCCAAAAAAATTACCGGGATTACTGCCAGAACGAGAAATCTCCTTTGAAATTGAATTAATGCCAAGAACTACACCTATTTCAAAAGCGCCATACTGAATGGCATCAGTGGAGCTGAAGGAGCTACAAGTGCAATTGAAAGAGCTTCTTGATAAGGGATTCATACATCTGAGTTATTCCCTAAGGGGTGCTCCCGTGCTATTTGTAAAGAAGAAGGATGGAAAGTTCTACATGTGTATTGATTATCAGGAGTTGAATAAGGTCACTGTCAAGAATAGGTACCCATTACCTAGAATGGATGACTTATTTGATTAACTCAAAGATGTAGCAGTACTCTCCAAGATTGACCTACGATCAGGATATCATCAGCTGCGGATTAAAGAAAGCGATATTCCAAAGACAGCATTTAGGGCCCGTTACAATCATTACGAATTTCCAGTGATGCCATTTAGGTCGACAAATGCTCCAGTTGTATTCATGGACTTGATGAATCGAGTCTTTAAGGAATTCTTGGATAAGTTTATCATTGTATTTATAGATGACATACTTATATATTCAACAACTCGTGAGGAAGATGAGGCACACTTAAGAATGGTTCTCCATAAGATAAGAGAGCACCAACTCTATGCCAAGTTCTCTAAATGTGAATTTTGGCTAGATAAAGTACATTTCCTTGGGCACGTAGTCTCCAAAGAAGGAATCGCTATGGATCCTGCTAAAGTGGAGGCGATTAATGAATGGCCTGCACCTAAGAACGTAACTGAGATACGGAGTTTCTTAGGTTTGGCTGGCTATTACAGGAGATTCGTAGAAAAGTTCGCACAATTAGCTGTACCTCCCACAGCTCTTACATGTAAGGAGAGGAAGTATGAATGAACAGAAGAGTGTGAAAGAAGTTTCTTAGAGTAAAAGAAGCGACTAACGAGTGCACCAATCCTGACACTTCCTACTGAAGGGGAGACGTTTGTGATATACAATGATGCTTCGAAGATGGGACTAGGAGCAGTCCTGATGCAAGACAGCAAGGTGATTGCCTATGCTTCACATCAACCAAAGGACCATGAGAAAAATTATCCTATACACGACCTGGAACTTGCTCCAGTAGTGTTGGCACTTAAAATTTGGCGACACTATCTATATGGAGTTCAGTGTCAGATTTACACTGACCATCAGATCTTAAAATATTTCTTCACATAGAAGGAGTTAAATATACAGCAAAGGAGATGTTTGGAGTTGGTAAAGAACTATAATTACAAAATACTCTACCATCTAGGAAAGGCCAACCGTGTAGCAGTTGTTTTAAGTAGAAAATCTACTATTTCATACCAGTTGCCAATAGAGAAACTGCCAAAGCTATTGCAGCAAGAGATCAACTCAATGGAATTAGAGTTGATATCTGGAAGGCTAGCCGTATTACAACTGAGTCATCGTTAATCGAAGATATTAAAATAGCTCAAAAACAAGATTCAAAGCTAGGAAGTCATCAAGAAGAGGTTTCTAAGGATAGACTAATCCTACATCAAGGAAGAATTCATGTCCCTACTGATGAAGGATTAAGAAGGTGAATTATAGTAGAAGCTCATGAAAGGCCATGTTCAGTACATCCCGAGCTAACAAAATGTACCAGGATTTGAATTTGCAATTCTGGTGGAAAGGGATGAAGAATGATATAGCAAAATTCGTAAGCCGCTGCATGACGTGTCAAAAGGTCAAGGCAGAACATGAGCATCCAAGTAGAAAATTGGAGCTGTTAGAAATTCTCGAATGAAAATAGAAACACATTACAATGGACTTCGTAGTGGGATTACCGAAAACCCAAGAAGGCTATGACGCCATTTGGATTATCATTGATAGACTGACAAAGACTACACAATTTATAGCAGTGAAAATAAATTTTTTACTAGAAAAGTTAGCAAATCTCTATATGACTCACGTCGTCAGACTACATGGCATATCAAAGCCAATTATATATGATCGAGATGCACGATTTACTTCGAATTTCTAGAAGTACATGCAAGAAGCCATAGGAATAGAATTACGTTTTAGTATGGCTTTTCAACTACAGACGGATGGACAATCTGAACTGACTATTCAGCTATTAGAAGACATGCTTTGTGCTTGTATAATGGATTTTCTGGGGAACTAGAACAAAAAGCTTCATTTGGTAGAATTTTCGTATAATAATAACTACCAACCTTTTATAAGAATGGCAACTTATGAAGCTTTGTACGGAAGAAAGTGTAAATCACCCATACACTGGTATGATTTACAAGAAAAACTGCTGCATAAGACAGATTTTATACAGGAAATGACAAATAAAGTTGCAAAGATATAGCAACGAATGAAAATTACACAAAGTCAGTAGAAGAGTTATACGGATAAAAGACGAAGATCCCTAGAGTTTAATGAAGGGGATTTTGTATTCCTAAAAGTTTCTCCAATGAAGGGAATTATACGTTTTGGTAAGAAAGGGAAATTGAGTCCAAGATATATTGGACCTTTTGAAATCATTGAATGCATTGGAAAGGTTGCTTATAAGTTGGCATTACCCCCAGAGATGTCAGCTGTACACAATGTATTCCACGTATCTATGTTACGGAAGTACGTATCAGATCCATCCCATATATTGAAGCATGAACCAGTTTAGATTCAAGAAGACCTGACTTATAAAGAGCAACTTGTTCAAATTTTGGCACGTGAAGTAAAAGTGTTGAGAAACAAAGCAATCCCGCTAGTCAAAGTTTTGTGGAAAAATCACAACATCAAAGAAGTTACGTGGGAATGTGAAGAAGAAATGAGAGAATTGTACCCCCATTTGTTTTGAATTTTTGAGGACAAAAATTTTATAAGGAGGGGTACATGTGATAACCGAGAATTTCAAGGTTCTCAGAAGAAATGTAAAATTGTATATATATGACAATTTTAATGTATGAAATATGAAAAAGTTGTGTTTAAATACGCTTAGAATATGATAAAATGTTTTAACAGTGTTAGAGAACGTGATTTCGGAGATGGAAAGTTTTCTTGAACCCAAACAGGTGAAACGGTTTCAAATCGAAGCCAAAAACCCTAGAGAGTGCACCGAATGCACTAAAAGACGAACAACTCACGGTAGTGAATTCTGGTCAAACAGAAGCAAAATAAGGTAGACCAATCGCACAGAAGGGGTTCGAAACCCGCCTACGTGATTTCAATAAATTTCCGTTTGGTTTGACTTTTGGTCAAACTTTGACCATAAATTAATACATTGAATTAATTAGATGATGTCATTGATGACAGCTATTAATGATGCAATAAATGAGGAAATCATGTGTAATAAAGGTGGTAGGAAGATCCAAGGGTAAGCATTTATTGTGATCCTTGATCAAGGGCTAAGATTAGGCCAAAAATGCAACAAGAAAATTTGAAAAATTTGGGATTTTTGAGCTGGATTAGAGGTGGTAGAAGGTGGCAAAAATTAGCTAAAGCTTGCCAATTAATCCCCAAAAAGTTGCCAAATTATTTGGAAAGAATTGCCACTTAGTCCTCCTTTGGTTGCCTATAAATAAAAGTGAAAATGGCTTTAGAAAAATCTGGCCAAACTTTGTGCAATTGCAACCGTGAGCCATACCTCCTTTCCAAGCCAAAATTTTAGTAGAATCCTTCATTAAATTTGCACTAAAACAACCTCCAAGTATCAAGGAACCAAGCTCTTGAGGTGAGCCACCATTTTGTAGTTTTTCTTGCTCTTTTTCTCTTTAAAATCCATGGCATGTTATGTGTGAAAATTTGATGAAAATTTGGTGATTTGGTTTGATTGATCATGTGGAAAAGGCATTAGAAACCATAAGATTGAGATATGATAAATAATCCTTATGGTGAATAATGTTGGTGTTGCAATACATAGGAAAAATAAGGGAATTTTTGTGGTAGGTGAATGATTGTTAATGTGAAAAGTTTTACGCAAAGGTTTTTGTAACCTTACGTAAAATAGGACTTTGGTATAGTATGTGGGAGGTACTAAGATTCTGAGGCGTACCTAACACCGGGGAAAACTTAAAAAGTAAGCAGAAATGCCGTCAAATTTTGAAAACAGTAATAAGGGCATTTTAGAAAATAAGGGAAAATTTTATGGACGGGATGGAAAACACAAACCCCTCAGGAACCAAGGCTTGGGATTAGAATAATAAATGTTTCAAGAGTAGTAAAATACTCGTTTGAGGCTCCGAAACAGTAGAAAAACGAAAAACAACCGTAGGTGTTGAAATAGTCCCAAGAATCACTGGGGATAAAATGGTCATTTGACCAAAAATATCTAAAAGACTTGGAAAAGACCATGAAAGACTTAGAATAATTAATTTTTAGGTTAAAAATCCAAAATTTGTGAAGAACACGGGCGTGTAGATGGATACGCGGTCATGTATAGGAGAAATTTAGCCACCCGAGAGGTACACGGCCTTGGACACGGGCGTGTGCCAAGCCGTGTACTGTTACACGGGTAATTAGGGATTACACGACCATGTGGGAGAGAAAGACAGAAAGGTGCACGGGTTTGGACACGGGCGTGTACGAAGCCGTGTACAGTTACACAGGTAGTTAGTGAACTACATGACCGTGTAAGAGAAAAATAGAGGAGTACACGGGCTTGAACATGGACGTGTACCAAGCCGTGTATAGTTGCAGGGATAGATAGTGAACTACACGACCATGTAAGGATAAGACAAAGAGGTACCCGGGTTTGAACACGAGCGTGTTTTAAGCCGTGTACAGTTACACGGCTAGAAAAGGGACAACACAGCCATGTAGCAAATAACCTGAGTAGAACACGGCTTCCAACACGGCCGTGTACTATGGCGTGTACAGGCCATGTAGCATTAAAAGAGATGAAATTCATTATGATGATTAGAGAAAAATGAACATATGCAAAGTAATAAATAATGATGAGAATTAGCATATAATATTTTGTCTGTAGGGACCCAATCTAGACAGAACAAGAGAACATCTAAGGATTGTGGAAAGACAACATTAGCTGAATACTAGTAAGTTCAGATATTTAATTGTCTGCAACATAACATATTGTAATGTTTAAATATATACTATTTGTACATTAGATGCAAAGTCCTAGGGGCACTAGGGTATAGTTAAACTAACTCACATGATAATTAATAAGTCTGAGAAGTGTATTGTATATACACTAAGGAAAGAAGTGCCATAGTACTAGAGTGTGACTAAATTTAAGACACACCCATAAATAAAAGATTGTGTAAAGACCTACGGCATTAAAGGTTCCTGAATTTGAGGTAATGATTAATGCCACCCGGTCGGAACTATAAGAAAGATGGTAATGAAACCACGTTTGGCGTACCGGCCTCCGACGACAAATGGAGGTATTTTTCAGATTCTACGAGGATAAAGCCAAGGGCTTAATAGACTGTGGAGGATTGGTCAGTGGGTCACTCCCCAATCCCTCCCAACAGCGCGCAACATCGGTACGGCCACAATAGATCCAAAACCAGAACATAATAAAAGATAATGACCCAAAACTGAAATAAATGCCATAAGTGAGCATAACTGGAAATGATAGACACTAACAATATGTTTAGTAGCCTTGGTCATAGTTGATGTAAACAGTACCCGGTTAAGGTTAAAGTTACTGTTTACTTGTCAAAGTCAAAGTTACTATTCATAGATGAATAGTATTATTCTTGGGAAATTTTATTAATTATGTTTTTGAATCTACATGATTCCTAGTGTATATGTTTGAATTTACTAAGCGTGTTAACTCATGAATATGTTCGTGTTGCAGGTAAGAAACCTGTCCAGTGATAGATTATGCTGGATGACAGCAGGACATGCAATACCATTGGGATAGGGAATTCCACTGTAAATTATGGTCCTGCTACCAGTCTTTCGTTGAGCTTTGAAGAAAAGACTTGAAGAAAATATATTTTGAAATACAGAGTTGAATAATGTAACTATTGTAAATTATATTGTTGTACAAAGAACAACTAAAATATAGTTTTAAAGTTTTATATAGCTTTCATGTTTAAAAAGTATATATATAAAAAAAAACGTGCTCCAAAATACAAAGGTTTAAAAATGATTCAAAGTTTTTGGATGACCCGATGAGGTTCACGGGTTGTTTCATTCAACTACAGAGTCTGATTGAAATAGTTTTGCGTGGCCGAAATCTGGGGCGTCACACTTTGGGTCTGAACCTGATCCATTAATGTCATAGGTAATATAGTCAACTACTGAAGACAAAAGTAATAAGAAGCGTGGGTTAGATTTGACACTCTGGTTGTAACATTCCTTAACTTGTTGGTTTTACTTGTAACATTTGATTTTCTATCTTAGTTTCAGTTTGTGAGTTTTTGCTTTCAATAACACCAAATCAGGTGAAACCGTTCATTCTCTACTTATCTACATTAGACATTGGGGACAATGTCTCAATTAGGTTGTGGGGGAAGGGGGGAATATTTTAGTCTTTTTGAATTTTTGTTCAGTTTCTTGTGTTAAAAAAAAAAATTGCCTTGCCACTAGATTCATTATTTATAAGATGGTTGAGTAAAGAGTTACTTTTAATACTCTTGATGCACATCTTATAGTAATGATTTTTTTTGTGTCGTTGTTTTGTCTTTATTTAAAATAAAAAATAAAAAAAGAAGAAAAAAAAAAGCAAAAAAAAAAAAAAGAGGTGATTTCCCACAGATCCAATGATGAAAATTTTGGTTGCTTTATTTTATATAGTCTTTCAAAAAAGTATAAATTTTGGACAAATTTGCCTTTAAATTTTGGAGTTGTCTAACTCAGTTGTGATATTCAATATTTAAGCAATAATTCTTGATCTATTAGTTGTGTGTTTGTTTAGAGAAAGTTTTGTAAATATGAAATATTTTTGATCTCACAAGTCTTAGAATTTGTTTGATTTTCTCTCGAGGCAAAATCCTAGACAATATCAAAAATTAAGGAAATGATTTAGGCATTTTTTTTTTGGAACGTTTGAGCTTTTCAAGTCAAACCTGAAATATCTTTATCCTTAGTTGACCCCTTTTGAGCCTCAGTTTATTCAACGTTTTTTTTGTTACCCACATTTTGAGCCTAGCCTTTAAAATAAAATATCTAACCTTTAGCCCTTAAGCATTTTGATCATTTTAAAATTTATTTTGAGCTATGCTAAGATCTAGGAGGAAGGTTGAGATTGTAAAACACAAAAAAAATAAAGGAAGTAAAAAAAAAAGAATACTATATCCTTTGTTTATCATAATAAGTTTGAGGATGTAGTTGTTCTTTAAAAAAAAAAAAAGTTTTATTTTTGTTAAGGAAAAGTTGTGAATAAGTTTGGGGGTATTACTTGGGTGTAAATAAAAAGCTCTAGACAAGTTCTAAAATGATTAATATGTTGAAGGGTGATCTAAGTCATATTATCCTATATCTTACTTTTACCTCAGCCACACATTACAAGCCCAATAAAAGTCTTAATGATCCTTGGTTTTATGTTTGTTGACATTAATGGAGAGAGAAATGAAAAATGAACCTAAAGGATTTGATAATTATCCAAGATCGATTGTTTCATTTCTCAGAAACTCATCTAAATTGCATACAATTTAATGAAAAAAAATTTGCACACAATCACACGGAATATCTAACTATAAGTAGATATACTCTTAAATTAAACTTAAATTTTTGATCAAAATTTATGTTTTTTTTTTTCTATAGACTATATCTTTTACAGCAATCTATGAGGAAATTTCTAGAAATCACCATTATTAATAAAATATTTTCTTCCTTTCTTTTCTTTTCTTTTGCTCGAGGACAAGAAAAATCTTAAGTTTGGGGGTGTGATAACACTAGAAAATAGAGTTATTTTATCGCTTTTTTATGCACAAAAATTAGCTTGTTCATGAGAATTTTGGTCGTTTTTGATTTGTTTTCGATTTATTTGGTTTTGTGTACTTTTATTCAGATTTTCATAAATTTCGTAAAGTTTTTATTTAATTTTCATCTTTTTCTAATAGTATATTAAATAAGCTTAAAATTTAATATTTCCAGTGAGTCTACTTATAGCCATTCACTTTGGAAATATTTAATTTTAGCACTTTATTTTTCTGTAGTGTCAAAAAGGGCATCATTATTCATGTCAGGAAACTGTGAAAACCAAGTTTATCATGCATTCTATCACACTGGATCCTTCATAATGTGTGTACTGTAGCATCACCGTAGCAAGCATGTGTAACACTACAGCAAGCATAGTACCGACACTGTAGCAGTACTATAGCAAGCACGCATCGACACTGTAGCAAAACTATAGCAAGCATGCACCGAATTCTATCACACTGGATCCTTCATAATGTGTTACTGTAGCATCACCATAGCAAGCCTGTGTAACACTACAGCAAGTATGGTACCGACACTGTAGCAGTACTATAGCAAGCATGCATTGAATACTATAGTAATGTAGCAAGCATACGCTGACACTACAGCAGTCTGATCACTATAACACATATGCACCGATCACTGTAGCATTGTAGCAAGTTTGAAAATTTGTGTTGTGTAGCACTGAATACTGTAACATGTTTAAAAACTTATGTTGTATGGGTACCAAATACTGTAGCAAGTTTGAAAAGTTTGTGTGAAAGTTAGGTGAAATAGTGTAAACTTATACTTATAAAAGGGGGCATTCTTGGCAAGATTAGAGAGGGGAATACACTTTGTCTCTCTTATTTTTGCCTTGCTTTCATTCTCATGTTTTCTCTTTAGAATTTTGCGAGAATGTTTTGCAAGTTAGGCTACAATTCTTGGGTGAGATTAGAGATTATCCTATATGTATAGTGAGCTTATTTGGGTTTTGATTCTCTATGGTTTGTAATGTTTATACATTTTAGTAAATAGTTTTCTTTCCTCTCATTTACTTCTCACATTAATATATTTTGTTGACAACTTTTATATAAATTCAGTTAAACTTTTTTTTATGCGATTGTTATATGATACAATATATTGATAAGCATAGTTTTATAAGCAGTCTTTTACTGCATTATCACCGGTGGCATATTGTCAATTTTAGATTTCTTATAAAATAATATTTTCTAGCACTTAGCATAAGAATTTTATTTACTCGAATACATTTAATTCACAAGTTCTTCAAATCTTATCTTCCGATTGATTGTTTGGAATGTGAAACTTTCAATTGCGTCAATTTGTGAATCAAAATTTAAATAGGTGAACAAAGCATATAGAGGATTCTTGATGTCTTACCATTTTTAATTATTAAATATTCTCTACTTCAAATTGCATTATCTTTCAATCAAATTCTCTAAAATCACAAAAACACTTTCTTTCTTTTCTTGTTTAATTGCGTATCTCTCTAACACTTGTGTTCTACTAATATCTTTTGTTTGTTTTTATCACCTTCTCGTGGGATCGACCATTTTAATTATACTATAACTAACCACTTTTTTTTGTCACAATTTGAGCATAATCAGTGGGATCTGCATGTGTCAAGGGATTGGGTAAGGGTTATGGTTCTGCTATAAGTTTTCTGCTGAACAGTTTAAAAAGAGTATTGAAATAATGATTTATGTATTTCTGTTGTAAAAGTACAAATTGTCTATGAAAAGCAATTATCATAGTAATGGTTTTACGAGAAACAGAATTTAAACATGAAATGTACGTTTTAAGATGTTTACTATAGTAAATATTTTACAATGATACACTTTTCAAGTTTAGTTTAAAATAAAAAATAAAAAAATATTTCTCAATTTTATGTTAAAATGAAACGTTTAAAATGAGTATGTTAAAGAAAAAAAGTACGTTAAAAGTAAGTTGCCAGCGACCCATGAAGTGGCAGGCTATCACAGTTGATTTTAGAAGAGCTCAACCGTGATAATGCTGTTCAGCCTCAACGTAAGGCAGGCTGTCGTACTAACATGTTGTATAATACAGATGCATTTATCGCTTTACCTGATGGTTTAGAAACACTAAAAGAGATTTCAAACACTGCCTCTTAGACCCAACTTAATCTTCATCAAAAGCTATTAAGATTATTAAATGTTAATGGTGTTTACGATTGTTTCTTGTCTTTTCTAGATCATGTTGTGGAACAGGAATTTATTACACTATTGACCAAAAAAATCCTGGTCTCAACTCTGACTACTAATCAGTTGATTGATCAACTACATATCTTTGTGCCTGAACCTGACACATTAATGTCACAGGTAGCATGATCAACTATGGAGAGGAAAAGCATCAAAAAGCGTGGCTTGAATCTAATGCTTCGGTTGTAATATTCCTTAACTTATTGGTTTTATTTATAACATTT
This sequence comes from Antiaris toxicaria, assembly GCA_035233585.1. Classification (NCBI taxonomy): domain Eukaryota; kingdom Viridiplantae; phylum Streptophyta; class Magnoliopsida; order Rosales; family Moraceae; genus Antiaris; species Antiaris toxicaria. Next base: position 19,560,775 of record CP141155.1, on the reverse strand, counting down.
GATTTTCTTTCTTAGTTTCAGTTTATGAGTTTTGCTTTCAATAACACCAGATTCGGTGAGATCTTTCACTCTCTACTTATCTACATTAGACATTGAAGACAATGTCTCAAATAGGTTGTGGGGAATATCTTTGTCTTTTTGAATTTTTATTCAATTTCTTGTGTTTGTATTAAAAAAACAACAAAAAAAAAAAATAGTAAAACCATTAGAGTCATTATTGTAGGAAAATAAACCGGTAAAAACGTATCAGAGTGGCGCAGCGGAACAATAAAAATTTTTAGATCGTTAAATATCTCATGATGCCATATACAATAAATCAACAACAATTAAAACTCATACCTCAAGGACGCCAATATGCAGGAGGAGAATGACCGGAGGCTTCAACCAACTAGCCTTCTCTACTATTCTCCAATTCCAGAATGGCTGAGTGTGTGGGCACTCTGAACCTCGATCGGTATGCTAGCACTGCTAGTCTTCTTTCGACCACCCAGATCTCTAAAGAACTTTATTGTCACGATGAGCTGTGCAACAATAAGCCTGCTCACCTGAGAGTCTGTGGTCTGAGAGAACTGGAGTGGCAGGACCTCTATTTATAGACCTGCATGAGGTGATTCTCTGAATTCGAATTGGACTAGGAAAAGATTTTCTCCCTTATCCAAACCAAAAAATCCGAATTTTCCAAGGGAGAATCTCCACAATTAAATTCGGTTTTCCTAGGACAAATCCAATCCAAATCTAAACAAGATTTTAACTAGAATTTTATCTCCCTTTTTCAACCAAAAAATCCGAAATCTTTAGGAGAAAATCTTCTCCAAATTTTCGGCCACTTTTAGGATAAGGAAGAATCAAAATTCCACTAGGATTTTTCAAGCTAAATCTCATCTCAACCTTATCCAAAAATAACCGAATTTCCTAGGATAAAGCCTCCAAAATTTCGGCCACTTTTAGGGAGGGAGAGAATCCAAATTCAACTAGGATTGAAACTTGAATTTTCCCTTGAATCTTATCTACAAAAACCGAATTTTCCATTGAGGATTATCCTCAAAAAATTCGCCTACTTTTGTTGGGATTTGGATTCAAAATTCAAGTAGGATTCTAACAAGATTATCCTCTCCAAATCCAACTCAAATTCGAATTTCAAACCTTGTGGATTTTCCACAACAAATTCGAATCCTACTTGGACTGTGATTTAAAATTTGAATTTCAAATTTTAAATTCAAATTTCAAATTCAAATTTCAAATTTCAAATTTCAAATTTCAAATTTAAATTTCAAATTCAAATTTCAAATTCGAATTTCAAATTCAAATTTCAAATTCAAATTTTAAATTCAAAATTCAAATTTCAAATTTCAAAATTCAAATTTCAAATTTCAAAATTCAAATTTCAAATTCTACAAAACGGTTGTATTTCATATTCTTGTTCTCATGGATAATTTTCTACAACTCCAATCCAATCTCAAATAAAATCATGGCAACTTTATTTGGAGTTCGAATAATTGTGTACTCTATTATCCAAAACAAAATCTGAATCCAACCGGAGAGAATCTTGTCTACCATCCTAATCCTGTGTCATCACCATCCATGCATAATAAACTAGCCAATAGCATACACAAATCAATTTGCCAATCGTTAAGGAATTATGTGGAGCTAGTAGAGAGACTGATTGGACATATATAATCGGGCTCCCGTGATTCCATATGATCATCATTCTGTACCGAACAACTCAATCATATGATCACTAATTTCAGAGTCACACCACTATAAACCTGAAACTGAACTCCCAATTATATACCGTATTACGTAAGCCTGTGACGAGCTACCATCCAATGACCTTGTCATATATGCAAAACCCTCATATGATATCCATGATCAGCCTTAGGTCAAAGTCCGTTTAATCCTACTGATCAGGCTATCTTAAAGTTCCATTATACTACCGAATCAAGAAAATGATTATTCACTATATGTGAATAAGAAGTCATCCGCCCAGCAGACGACCCAAGGCCTTGTCCATTTTCACATTCAGTATAATGCCTTTAAGAGGATACCTTTAACTCCTCAGAGCTATGATTCCGATATCTGCAAACAAATCCTTCATCGTATACAAGTCATGCACCCAGCGAACCGGTCTATAAGCTTACTACCTCTGAGACACTTTAGCCATTGGAACATCAAAGTACACAAGTCATATACATGAAGTAGTTCATTTACTCAGGATTAAGGTTATTGCACAATGAACGTCAAAAGCAGATTGATCCACTCATAGCGGACTACGTAGATCAATCACACTTTAGTCCCGGTCTAATATGTCACCACCAAGCAACATATCCATGTCTCTACTTGGGAGTCCAGCTCCAGACAGTCAAGACAGACCGTCCCCTCTAAGGCTTTAGACAACATAATAGTCTTAACATGAGTTAGATGCTCGGTCTAACCCCATAGACTACAGACCATAGTTTAGACTGCTAACTTTAGAGCATTGTCTTCTCGCATACAAAAGTCCATTGCATGCAACATTCTAACAGTTTTAACACAAGCAGTCAGTGAGCCATATTTGCTTACATTTACTTTAACATGTAAATAAGACAAGGACAGATAGCAATGTAATGAATAACCTCTATGTATAATTTTATTATCTAGTTCAAAATGAATACATCAAAATATCTCTAATACTTAGGGCATTTCCTAACAATCTCCCACTTGCCCTAAGCCAGCAGATGTGCCATGTTACGCATCCCCATCGCCTCTACATGCCTCTCAAAGCTTCTAGCTACCAAAGTCTTAGTAAAGGGATCAGCGATGTTATCCTCGGACGCGATCTTACATACATCCACTTGTCCTGTCTCCACATGCCCTCTAATAATGTGATACCTCCGATCTATGTGCTTGGTCCTCTTGTGGTGCCGAGATTCCCTTGTGTTGGCAATAGCCCCTGTATTATCACAGTAAAGTGTGATAGACTTGTCAACACCCGGAATGACCTCAAGGTCTCTAAAGAACTTGCGGAGCCAAACCGCTTCTTTAGATGCCTCAGCCGCAGCCACATACTCAGCCTCCATAGTAGAGTCAGCTGTGCAGCCCTGCTTCACGCTCCTCCACACAATGGCGCCTCCTCCAAGCAAAAACACTGATCCAGATGTCGATTTCCTCGAATCCTTACAAGTCTGGAAGTCTGAGTCCGTGTATCCTACGGGTGTTAGGTCCCCTCCAGAATACATTAGCATATAATCCCTCGTTCTCTTAAGATACTTGAGTATATGCTTTACTGCTTGCCAGTGCTTGGTTCCAGGATTCGCTTGATATCGACTCACCATACCTACTGCAAAACATATGTCCGGGCGAGTGCAAAGCATAGCGTACATAAGGCTACCCACAGCGGATGCATAAGGGACCTTACTCATACGCTCTCTTTCTTCCGATGTCTTGGGACAGTCATCCAATGAAAGAGTTAAACCGGCAATAGAAGGTTGTGAGCCTTTCTTTGCCTCTAGCATTGCATATTTGTCAATTATTTTATCTATGTATGAAGCTTGGGATAATGCTATCATTTTGTTCTTTCGATCTCTGAAGAGACGAATGCCTAGAACATAATTAGCTTCTCCCAAGTCCTTCATGTCAAACTGTTGGTGTAACCAAAGCTTGACCGATGATAAATTCCCTACATCATTCCCAATGAGTAGTATATCATCGACATAGAGTATCAGAAAGACCACTTTACCATCCTTAATACGTTTATAAACACAAGGTTCATCAACGTTCTGCTCAAAACCAAATGTCTTAATCGCTTGATCAAACCTCTGGTTCCATGAGCGGGATGCCTGCTTTAATCCATAAATGGATCTAAGCAACTTGCAGACTTTCCTATCTTGGCCTTTTGCTACGAACCCTTCGGGCTGTATCATATAGATACACTCTTCAAGATGGCCATTCAAGAATGCCGTCTTGACATCCATTTGCCAGATCTCGTAATCGAGAGCCGCAGCAATGGATAGAAGAATACGGATAGACTTCAGCATAGCAACAGGCGAAAAGGTTTCCTCGTAATCGATTCCAGCCTTTTGCGTGTATCCCTTTGCAACCAGTCTAGCTTTGAAAGTTTCCACTCTCCCTTCCGTATCCTTCTTTCTTTTGTAGACCCATTTGCATCCAATGGGTTTTATCCCATCCGGCAAATCTACAAGTTCCCAAACAGAGTTGGATTTCATAGAATCCATCTCACTGTTCATAGCCTGTTTCCAAGATCTAGAATCAACATCCTTTATAGCTTCATCATATGTGACCGGATCTTCCTCATGCTCATGAGCCTCGGCCTGGTATACCTCAGCATCATACATAAAGAAATTAGGTTTCTTAGAAACCCTCCCACTACGACGAGGCACCCTAAATTGTTGATCGTCTGCAGGTCTTTCACTGGAACTTGAACTTGCGTCCAAGACCGAAATCTGTGGAGCAGTTCTTTCACCCGATAACTCCTCTAGCACCACTTTGCTTCGAGGTTTAAAGTCATTCATGTGACTTTCCTCCAAGAATGTCGCATGGGTTGAGACAATGACCTTTTGTTCCTTTGGGTTATAGAACAGACCTCCTTTAGTTCCCTTTGGATACCCTACAAACATGCACAATTCTGATCTTGGTTCCAACTTCTTCGCATCCCCATCCAGTACATGTGCCGGGCAGCCCCATATTCTCATATGTCCAAGGGAGGGCTTCCTGCCACGCCACAATTCATACGGAGTTCTAGGAATTGATTTGCTCGGAACCTGGTTCAGAATATAGCACGCCGTTTGTAAAGCATGTCCCCAAAATGATAATGGCAGCGTTGAGTAACTCATCATGGACCGTACCATATCCAATAAGGTCCTGTTTCTCCTTTCGGCTACACCATTCTATTGTGGAGTACCAGGTGCAGTCAATTGGGATAATATCCCATTCTCTACAAGATGTCCTAGAAATTCATCGGAGAGGTATTCGCCACCTCGATCAGATCGAAGTGTCTTTATGGATTTATCTAATTGCTTTTCCACTTCCGCACGATACTCTTTGAATTTATCAAAGGTTTCGCTCTTGCGGTGCATCAGATACACATATCCATACCTCGAGTAATCATCTATGAAAGAGACATAGTACTCGAACCCTCCTCGTGCTGTGACGTTCATGGGGCCAGATACGTCAGTGTGCACAATTTCTAAGAGCTCCTGTGCCCTTGTACCCTTAGCTCCAAAAGACCTCTTAGTCATCTTACCCTCTAGACAAGACTCACATTGGGGAAGTCGTACCTCCTCCAGAGATTCCAGAGGACCGTCTTTCACCAATCTTTGAATCCTATCCTGATTAATATGACCAAGTCTTAAATGCCAAAGATATGCCTTGTTAGAATGAGAAACTTTCAACCTTTTAGAGTTATCAATTAATTCAGTGTCAAGTAGTGAGTACATCTTTGGTCTGATCAAATATAGGTTTCCATCCATCCATCCAGAACAGATAAAAGACTTATTTCTACGAATATCAACTCTTTTACTAAAAGAAACTGAATAAGAATCCTTTATTAAACAAGCTACCGATATAAGGTTCCTCCTAAAATTAGGAACATAAAAACAGTCTTTCAATAAAATAAACCTAAATTGATCAAAATAAAGATGAACGTCTCCCACTGCCTCAGCCACCACAAAGCTACCATCTCCAGTCCGCAACGAGAGGCTCCTATCATGTAGACTTCTCGTTTCCACGAACCCTTGCATAGAAACACAAACATGATTAGTAGCGCCCGAATCAATGACCCATGTGTCTTTCGATTCTTCCACCAAACACGCTTCTAAGTAATGAAGTTCCTTACCTTCCTTGCCCTTGGAGGCTAGGAATTCCCGGCAAGCCTTCTTGAAGTGACCTACCTTCCCACAATGGAAGCATTTGGACTTTTTAGGGTCCTTTGGCTTCTTGTTCTTCTTCTTCTTCTTCCCATCCGAGACAGGAGGATTAGAAGAACTGGAAGCCACTTGCTTCTTATTTGGCCTCTTCCTCTTCCGTGAGGGATTGGAAGATTCCGCCAAATTGGCCTCTCCTTTAGGTCGGACCGTATCCTCATCCCTGATCATCCGCTCATAAGCCTGAAGTTGCTTCATGAGCTCGGTAAGTCCTAACTCCTTTGTCGCCAGATTGTATGCGGCCTTAAACCCCACAAAATCTTTAGACAGAGTCTTGAACACCATCTCGATCTGGGTGTTATAGTCCAACTCAGCACCATTCTCGGCAGCCTCAGCGAAGAATCCCATTAGAGTGATCATATGGTCCTTCACCGGAGTACCCGCCTTTTGCTTGGAGTTCATAATGCTGGTTATTGCGGACTGTCTAGCCAATTTTTCTTGGCCTCCGAACATGTCCTCCAGATTGTCCATGATCTCCCCAGCAACTTGATAAGTCTCATGCTGCTTTTGTAAAGCACTCGTCATGCTAGCAAGGATGTAGCATCGAGCTATCTCATTCGATTCTCTCCAACGATTATAGGCAACCGGGACCTCCTCAAGTGGTGTGTCAGGTTTGGGCCCAGGTGGGCATGGTTCGTCTAGTACGAACTTGTGTCTCTCGCAGCTGAGAACTATTAATAGATTTCTTTTCCAGTCTTTATAATTATTGCCATTCAACTTATTTTCAGTAAGTATCGAAATGAGGGGTGTCGGTGACATTTTGAACTGAAATAAAATTATACTAGACATCATTACAAAGCCCAAGCAAATATGCAGATAATTTAGCAAATAAAACATACAAGTATGTTCCTACATGAAACTTGAAAAAACATGTAGCATTGCAACGGTAATTCTCAGCACCTATTGCCCCAAGCCACCGAGGGGTGGTCATGAGAACAAATAGCCGGAACATGGACCCCGTCCAATTAATATATGTTACCTTAAATCCTCCAAGGTTAAGACATATATTAATAACCGCTTATTTGGCCACCAGTTTAGTTAACAGAGCTTCTAGGGAAGGTTAATAACTAAACGAGTCTTGAGTGTATAACCATTGTTTACGTAGCCCGATCCACGTCCTACCAAGCCACCGAGGGGTGGTCATGAATAGGATCGCACCCGAACACGCTTTCCACATAGGAGATCCAATCTAGTATACCGGCGGCGGTAAACACCTACCGAGGGGTGTGGTCAGGTCAGAACTGACGCGAGGCGTTACCATGCTTTCACATATGGATCAACAATGGAGGCCGTGGTTTTTGTTTGAAACCCTCTCCCACTCAATATTTTGAAAAACATGCAAGTTTTGACAAATTATGTATGATCAATATAGTATGAGCGGCACTCACCTATCCTATATGACATGTTATCAAATATGCATACAAAACATCCATCAATACATATTTATACATCCATGACATATCACAGAAAAATAATTGACAGAATAACCAAGCTATGGTTCCATCCTAGAACAAAGAAAATAAAGATTACAAAATTCCATCCAAAGCATTCTTTGGGTCTTGAATTTTGTTCCATCTTCTTGTATCCATCTTTATGCAGCCTCTCCATTTATTTCTCATCCCAAGAATTATTTAAAATTTAAATCTCCAAAAATTTAAATTTCAAATTCAAATTCCAAATTCGAATTTCAAATTTAAACTTCAAATTTAAATTTTAAACAATTTTAAACATCATGTGTAATAATATGTAATTTCAAAAATTTTAAATTTTTAATTACATAATTTTAAACATGATTTAAAATTAAATCTCAAATTTAAAAATCAAAATTTTCTGATTTTGCACCGCCGCACCATGAAGGCGGCAGCCGCCGTGGGCAGCCACCAACCCCAGAAGGGCTGGCAGCCCACGGCCACCCCTTGTGCAGCCGGCCGGGCTGCAGGCCAAGCCTGCAGCGCCAGGCTGCACGCCCAGGCTGGGCGCAGCAGCCGACAGGCTGCAGGCAGCGCCTGCAGCCAGTGGCTGCACGCCCAGGTTGCGGCCAGCCTTGGGCAGGCTGCGCCACCCTCGGCTGCAGGCAGAGCCTACGGCCGTGGGGTGGTGTGGGCCTGCACAGGGGCTGCCGCAGCCCCATCCTGCCCGAGGGCAGGGGCTGCAGCCCCACCAAGGCTCGTCGGCCTATCCCGAGGGGTCGTGTCTCGATTTTCGTGTCATATTCCAATTTACCTATTAGGATCTCCAAAAATTAATTTGAATCCCAATTAATTTGAAATTTTCCACACAATCAAAATTTCAACCTTTAAATCAAATTTAACTTTTGAGAAAAATAAATTACGGTCTTCAATCTTCAATCTCCTCCAAGAATAATTACATAAAATTTCCTAAACCGTTTCCGGTGTACAAAAAATTCTAACCATAAAAATTCTAAGAGACAGAAATTAAATTCCATGGGAAAATTACAGTGTTAATAAACTGCTCCCATGGTTACATAAAAATTCCTAGATACAATTTTTCTAAATTCTAAGGAACCATAACCGGTATAAACAAGCATGCTTATAATAATTCAAAAAATTAAAATAACCACATACTTTATACATAATACATGATAACAACATAAAGGAACCCTAGAATGCCACTCTCTAAATATCAAATCCATACATAAATAAAAAGACTAAGTAATTGTCTAATTTATGTACATGGCATAGTCATGAGATGGCTCTGATACCAATTGTAGGAAAATAAACCGGTAAAAACGTATCAGAGTGGCGCAGCGGAACAATAAAAATTTTTAGATCGTTAAATATCTTATGATGCCATATACAATAAATCAACAACAATTAAAACTCATACCTCAAGGACGCCAATATGCAGGAGGAGAATGACCGGAGGCTTCAACCAACTAGCCTTCTCTACTATTCTCCAATTCCCGAATGGCTGAGTGTGTGGGCACTCTGAACCTCGATCGGTATGCTAGCACTGCTAGTCTTCTTCCGACCACCCAGATCTCTAAAGAACTTTATTGTCACGATGAGCTGTGCAACAATAAGCCTGCTCACCTGAGAGTCTGTAGTCTGAGAGAACTGGAGTGGCAGGACCTCTATTTATAGACCTACATGAGGTGATTCTCTGAATTCGAATTGGACTAGGAAAAGATTTTCTCCCTTATCCAAACCAAAAAATCCGAATTTTCCAAGGGAGAATCTCCACAATTAAATTCGATTTTCCTAGGACAAATCCAATCCAAATCTAAACAAGATTTTAACTAGAATTTTATCTCCCTTTTTCAACCAAAAAATCCGAAATCTTTAGGAGAAAATCTTCTCCAAATTTTCGGCCACTTTTAGGATAAGGAAGAATCAAAATTCCACTAGGATTTTTCAAGCTAAATCTCATCTCAACCTTATCCAAAAATAACCGAATTTCCTAGGATAAAGCCTCCAAAATTTCGGCCACTTTTAGGGAGGGAGAGAATCCAAATTCAACTAGGATTGAAACTTGAATTTTCCCTTGAATCTTATCTACAAAAACCGAATTTTCCATTGAAGATTATCCTCAAAAAATTCGCCCACTTTTGTTGGGATTTGGATTCAAAATTCAAGTAGGATTCTAACAAGATTATCCTCTCCAAATCCAACTCAAATTCGAATTTCAAACCTTGTGGATTTTCCACAACAAATTCGAATCCTACTTGGACTGTGATTTAAAATTTGAATTTCAAATTTCAAATTCAAATTTCAAATTTCAAATTTCAAATTTAAATTTCAAATTCAAATTTCAAATTCGAATTTCAAATTCAAATTTCAAATTCAAATTTCAAATTCAAAATTCAAATTTCAAATTTCAAAATTCAAATTTCAAATTTCAAATTTCAAATTTCAAAATTCAAAATTCAAATTCCACAAAACGGTTGTATTTCATATTCTTGTTCTCATGGATAATTTTCTACAACTCCAATCCAATCTCAAATAAAATCATGGCAACTTTATTTAGAGTTCGAATAATTGTGTACTCTATTATCCAAAACAAAATCTGAATCCAACCGGAGAGAATCTTGTCTACCATCCTAATCCTGTGTCATCACCATCCATGCATAATAAACTAGCCAATAGCATACACAAATCAATTTGCCAATCGTTAAGGAATTATGTGGAGCTAGTAGAGGGACTGATTGGACATATATAATCGGGCTCCCGTGATTCCATATGATCATCATTCTGTACCGAACAACTCAATCATATGATCACTAATTTCAGAGTCACACCACTATAAACCTGAAACTGAACTCCCAATTATATACCGTATTACGTAAGCCTGTGACGAGCTACCATCCAATGACCTTGTCATATATGCAAAACCCTCATATGATATCCATGATCAGCCTTAGGTCAAAGTCCGTTTAATCCTACTGATCAGGCTATCTTAAAGTTCCATTATACTACCGAATCAAGAAAATGATTATTCACCATATGTGAATAAGAAGTCATCCGCCCAGCAGACGACCCAAGGCCTTGTCCATTTTCACATTCAGTATAATGCCTTTAAGAGGATACCTTTAACTCCTTAGAGCTATGATTCCGATATCTGCAAACAAACCCTTCATCGTATACAAGTCATGCACCCAACGAACCGGTCTATAAGCTTACTACCTCTGAGACACTTTAGCCATTGGAACATCCAAGTACACAAGTCATATACATGAAGTAGTTCATTTACTCAGGATTAAGGTTATTGCACAATGAACGTCAAAAGCAGATTGATCCACTCATAGCGGACTACGTAGATCAATCACACTTTAGTCCCGGTCTAATATGTCACCACCAAGCAACATATCCATGTCTCTACTTGGGAGTCCAGCTCCAGACAGTCAAGACAAACCATCCCCTCTAAGGCTTTAGACAACATAATAGTCTTAACATGAGTTAGATGCTCGGTCTAACCCCATAGACTACAGACCATAGTTTAGACTGCTAACTTTAGAGCATTGTCTTCTCGCATACAAAAGTCCATTGCATGCAACGTTCTAACAGTTTTAACACAAGCAGTCAGTGAGCCATATTTGCTTACATTTACTTTAACATGTAAATAAGACAAGGACAGATAGCAATGTAATGAATAACCTCTATGTATAATTTTATTATCCAGTTCAAAATGAATACATCAAAATGTCTCTAATACTTAGGGCATTTCCTAACAATTATTTATAAGATGGTTGAGTAAACAGTTACTTTTTGTACTCTTGATATGTATGTTATAGTAATGATTGTTTCTTGTGTCATTGTTTTTTCTTTATTTAAAAAAATTCAAAAAAATAAAAAAGGTGATTTCCTATAACTCCGATGATGAAAATTTTAGTTACTTTATTTTATATAGTCTTTTGAAAAAATATGAATGTTTGACAATTTACATTAAAATTTTTTAGTTAGTCTAACTTAGTTGTGATATTCAATATTTGAGCACTAATTTTTGATTTATAAGTTGTGTGCTTGTTTAGAGAAAGTTTTGTGAATATAAAATACTTCTAATCTCACAAGTCTTAAAATTTGTTTGATTTTCTCTCAAGGTGAAATCTCAGACAATACTAATACTAAATGATTTAAGTAGTTTTTGGAACGTTTGAGCTTTTTAAACTAACCTGAAATATCTTAATCCTTAGTTTACCCATTTTGAGTCTTATTTTATACAACGTTTTCTTTTTCACCTACATTTTTAGCCTAGCCTTTTTAATAAAATATCTAATCTTTAGCCTTTAAGTATGCTAATTATTTTAGAAATTATTTTAAGCTATACTAAAATCTGGGAGGAAGGTTGGGATTACAAAATCCAAGAAAAAAGGAAAAAGAAAAAGAAAAAAGAATACTATACCTTTTGTTTATCATAATAAGTATGGGGATGTAGTAATTCCCAAAAAAAATTAAAAAAAAAAACTAAAACAAACAAAAAAAAGTTTTATTTTTGACAAGGGAAAGTCGTGAATAAGTTTATGGGTGTTACTTAGGTGTAAATAAAAAGCTATACAATAGATCATAAAATGATTAATGTGTTGAAGAGTGATTTGAGTCACATTATCTTATATCTTACCTTTACCTCAACCACACATTCCAAGCCTAATAAAGCTATAATGACTCTTGGTTTTGTATTTGTCAATATTAGTAGAGAGAGAAATTAAAAATAAACCTATGGGATTTGATAATCATTCGAGATCGATTGTTTCATTCCTCAGAAATTCACCTAAATTGCATATAATTAAATAAAAAAGAAAATTTACACACACACATAAAATATCCAACTGTAAGTAAATATACTCTTAAATTAAACTCAAATTTTGATCAAAATTTATGTTTTTCTGTAGACTATATCTTTTACAGAAACCTATGAGGAAATTTCTGGAAATTACCACTGCTAATAAAATATTTTCTTTCTTTCTTTCTTTCTTTTCTCTTTTCTTTTTGCTCGAGGACAAGCAAAATTTTAAGTTGGAGAGTGTGATAACTCTATAAAATAGAGTTATTTTACCACTTTTTTATGTACAAAAATTAGCTTATGCTTGAGAATTTTAGTTGTTTTTTTATTTGTTTTTTATTTATTTTGTTTTATGTACTTTAATTTAGATTTTTATAAATTTCATAAATTTTTATTTAATTTTACTTTATTCTATCTTATTTTTTTCTAATAATATATTAAATAAGTTTAAAATTAAAAATTTCTAATGAGTTTACTTATAGCATTCTTGTGATAACCGAGAAATCTACATTCTCGAGAATATTTTGTACAAATATGTAAATAAATGTACAATTATAGTGATACAGATTACAGAATAAATAACAGAGGAAAATTTTGATTAATCAAGTTTTTAATCAAAATTTGATGATGAATTAATGAATATAGTTTAAAAGCTAAACATTAATTCAATTATGATGTTTTAAAATTTGATAGAAGAGTATGTGGAAAATACATACTAACAGATCAATGGCACACAAGTGAACCACATTGATCAATGGCTAAAAGGTAGCCAAACAAGCCCTAGCTTTTTTTCAAAAAAAAAAAAAAAAAAAGGAGAAAGCAAGGGAGAGAGTGTGAGTGGCACGTGAGCTTAAGGGGGATTAATTGATCCCTTTAGCTGCAAAGCAGCCGGCAGAAAGAAAGAAAGAAAGAGAAAAGAAAGAAAGAAAGGGAAAGAGAGAGCCGAGAAAAAGAGAGAGAAACGAAAGAGAAATCCATTCAAGTTCGGATTTCTAGTTCAAGTAGCAGGTTGATCGAGATTCGGTCACAAATCAGCAGCAAGAAAAGTTCAAGATTCAAAACGAGGTAAACCCTAGTTCTCACGTTTTTTCGTTTGAGGAAAAATCTGGGGTTTTGAGAGAAAACAGAGAATGTGAGTGAATCACGTTTAGGTTTTCAGTTAAAATCGAAATGTGATTCGAGTCTAGACGTTTTCAAACACGAATCCATGCACAGATGGTTTAAAAAACCGATTTAGTGAATATTCTTCACAAAAATACAGAGTTTTCAAAAGTTAAGTCGAGAGAGATTCATAAGCAAAATGTGGAATTTTTGCTTATGAAATCATGGATTTGTGATAGTAGGAATGTAGTAGATACCTTGAAACGGTCTTATGAAGATCGATTTCAAGTGTAAGAAGTAGAACAAAGGCCATAAAAGCCTTAGAAAAACAGAACAGAGCAGTTCGGACCCAGAATCTTGATTCTGGTATGAACACGGGCGTGTACAAGGGCGTGTTCAGAACACGGCCCCGAACATGCCCATACGCACGACCGTGTTACAAGAAAAAAATTAGACCCGAGAGGTACACAGTCAAGAACACGGCCGTGTATCAGACCGTGTCAAGAGGCACACGGTCAAAGAGAGGCGTGTAAGTAACCGTGTAAGAGTACAGAGGAGTACACGGCCAGTAACACAGCCGTGTACCCACCCGTGTAAGCATACACGGGCATGTTCCAGAAATTACACGGCCAGGCTTAAAAGTCCAGAGGGGTACACGGGCACGGACACGGTCGTGTAGGAGGGCGTGTTCGAGTCCAGAAAGTAAAAAAAAAAAAAAAAGAGTATGGAAAGGAAAATTTACATGTTTTGCCATATTTCCAGTATAAGCTAAATATGGTAAATAATCAGTGATTTTTCCTTTTATAGGTGTCCAAGTCAGAGACCCCAAATCAGCAGTCCCAGAGCAGCAGTAGCTTACGCTAGAGGACTTTCTGTAAGTTCAAGCATTGTCCTGACTGCAACGTGGACAAGCTTGCTTTATTATTATGTTATGAATGTTGTATGACGTGTTGTTAGACATTGATTGTCTGCATCACGATGTTATGTCAGTTTATGTCAGTCACAGCACAGGTCAGTTCATATCAGTGCATGTCATGCATATAGAGTTGCATATCCCAGTACACAGACCAGACAGTACCAGAACAAGAAAACAGTTAGGTGCACAAAGCACCCTAGCGTGTTGATTAATTCACACCCCAGTAATTTGATTAACAGGTTCCGACTGTGGGGGCAAACAGTATGCTACCCAGTTGGAACACCAGAAAGATGGTAATTAACCAGTTATTGGCGTATCGACCTCTCGACCCATGGGAAGGTTTGCATGTTTAGCATCAGTTTAGACTGAGGAGGTCAGCACTAAAGTACCGCTCCCGGTTGCACTAACATGTCGGTACGTCCAATCAGGGGCCCAAAACCAAAACTAAAATAACAGATTAATGTTCTAAGACTAAACCTTTAGTCAGTACAGCATGTTTACAGAGTCTAGTCAGCATGAGCACAGCAGTACAGCATAAGTACAGCAGTCAGCATGAGTACAGCAGTACAGCAGTACAGCATGAGTACAGTAGTACAGCATGAGCACAGCAGTATAGCATGTTAGTTACATGTTTTTATGTTTAAACTTACTGAGCCCATAGCTCATTAGTTTGTTCCCATGTTGCATTTAAGAGACCTGTTCACCAGTAGTATTGGTGGACGACGAACATGGTAGACGCATGCCGGGCAGGATTGGGCGAGGGATATTAGTCACATTTAATCTTCCGCTGTACAATTTTGGAAATGTAATTTTAAAAGAAACAAGTTCCAAATTAAGAGTATGTGATAGGAGAATCATGAGTCAGGTGCATGTTATCTTGTTAACATGATTTCCTTATCACATTCTTGAACAGTTTATGTATTTAAAGAAAAAAAAATTTATTCTGCAAAATTAGCAGTCAGTTACAGTTCAGCATGATTGCCGGCGACCCTAGAGGCCTGCAGACTATTGCAGTTGACTGTAATAGTACTGTAGAGCCTCTACAGTAGGGCGGGCCGCCACAATTCTATTTTGAAAATATTTAATTTTAGTACTTTGTTTTTATGTAGTGTCAAAGAGGGTATCACTATTCATGTAAGGAAACTGTGAAAACCAAGCTTATCATGCATCTCACCATACTGGATCATTCCTAATTTCATACATCAGATTGTAGTTAATGTATTGTTATAGCACTGTGGTAAAGCGTGCGTGACTATTGTAGCTACAGTAGTAAACGACACTGTAGCAGTAATGTAGCACTTGTACGATGACCACTGTAGCATTCTATATTACTGTAGCACGTGTACAATCATTATAGCATTATAGCAAGTTTGAAAAGTTATGTTGTATGTATATTGAATACTGTAGCAAATTTGAAAAGTTTGCATGAACATTGGTAGAATAGTGTAAAATTACGCCTAATAAAGGGGCATTCTTGGAAATGCTTGGGAGGAAGAAGGGGGAGATATACTCTTTCTTTCTCATTTTTGCCTTGCTTATATTTTCATATTTTTTCTCCATAATTTTGTAAGAATGTCTTGCAAGTTAGGCTAGAATTCTTGGGTGAGGCAAGAGATGATCCTATATGTGTAGTGAGCTTGTTTGGGTTTTGATTCTCTAATGATTTGTAAGGTTTATACATTTGAGTAAATAATTTTCTCTCATTTTATTTTTTTTCTCATATCAATATATTCTGCTGACAACTTTTATATAAATTTAGTCATGCTTTTTTTATGTGATTGTTGTATGATACAATATATTGATAATATAATTTTATGAGTAGTCTTTAATTGCATTATCACCGGTGGCATATTATCGCTTTTAGATTTCTTATAAGAGAATTTTTCCTAGTTCTTAATGTGAGAATTTTATTTACTCAAATACATATAATTTACAAATTCTTCAAATCTTATCTCCTGATTAATTGTTTGGAATGTGAAATTTTCAATAAAGTCAATTTATAAATTAAAATCAAAATAGGTAAACGAAGCATATAGGGAATTCTTCATATCTTACCGTTTTTAACTATTGAATTTTCTCCTTATCTTTTAATTAAATTGCTCTAAAATCATGAAAATACTTCTTTCTTTTCTTTGTTTGATTGTGTATCTCTCTAATGCTTTTTGTTCCATTAATCTCTTTTGTTTGTTTTTATCATCTCCTCGTGGGATCGACCATTCTAATTATGCTACAATTGACCTTTTTTTTATCACAATTTGGGCATAATCAAACATTATACAGGATGTGAAAATGGACAAGACCTTAAATCATTTGCTTAGAAAATGATTTATTATTCACATTTGGTGAATAATTATTTTCCCATTGGATGTATAATGGATCTTTAAAATAGACGGATCAAAAAGTTAAATAAACTTTGACTTTAAGTTGATCATGGATATTATATGAGGGTCTTGCATATATGATAAGATCATTGGACTGCTGTTACACAGTGGCTTGCATAATATGATATATAATTGGAAGTACAATTTCAGGTTTATAGTGGTGTGATTATAAAACTAATAATTAAGTAATTAATTTAATTATTATATAATTAATTACGTAGATTATTTGAGCCCATATTATATATATCCAATTAATTCCTTTACTAGTTCAATATAATTTCTTACCAAACAGTAATCAATTGGATTATTCATTATAATTTTAATTCTTAGACTTATTAAAAAAAATCCAAATCATTTTTGTATAGGGTTTATGCTTTTTTTGTACTAAGAATAGAATGAGAATTTTGTTTCATTTAATTAATTGAATAAATATTTAGCTTGAATAAATATTTATTTAGAAGATAAAATTTACATTTTAAATTAAATTGTATTTATCTTTTATGATAAATATAAGATTAATTTAAATTAAGAGATATGGATAAATTAATTATTTGAATAATTAATTTAAATATCTAGATAATCTTATTTAAATAAATATTTCAAATTAAATATGATTATTATCCTATTTGAATTTGAACTGAAACAAAAACTTATCTTAGTTTATATGTGATAGGCATTTTCCACTAGAATAAGGCAAGGGAAAAGTTTTTCTTCTTATTGATTTTATTTGAATAAATATTATATAATTATTTAATTCAAATAAAGTTGTCATGATTTTATTTTAAATTTAAATTGGATTTATGGAATATTATCTATGTAGATAAAATTATGAGATGAATGGAGATTGAAATTTGAATCCAATTTTGAATCCCATATGCCTATGTAGGCAGTTTTTTTTTTATGTCTCCCAGGGCTAGAAAAAAATGCCAACTTTGGATAAAAGGGAGAGAAAAATATTTTTCAAGTGTTCTGTTTGAATTTGAATTCCACCCAACCCATTCACTATATATAGGAGCATAGGGCTCTTATTTTTGGTAGATCACAGACTTTAAGGTAAGAAAAATATTATTATTTTCCCATTAATTGTGGCGGCCCGCCCTGCTGCCGAGGCCCTACAGTGCTATTACAGTCAACTCTGTAGTTAACCGCAATAGTATGCAGGCCTCTAGGGTCGCCGGCAATCATGCTGAACTTAAAAACTGCTTGCTAATTTACGGAATAATTTTTTTTTTTTCTTAATATCGTAAACTATTCGAGAATGTGATAAGGAAATCATGTTAACAAATTAACATGCACATAAATCATGATTCCCCTATCACATAATCTTAACTTGAAAACTTGTTCTTTTTGAAATTACATTTCAAAACTTTACAGCGGAAGATTAAAGGTGACCATAATCCCTCGCCCAATCCTCCCCGGTATGCATCTACCCTGTTCATCGTCCACCATATACTACTGGTGAACAGGTCTCTTACCTGCAACATGTGAACAAACTGATGAGCTATGGGCTCAGTAAGTTCAAACATAAAAACATGAAACATGACATGCTATACTGCTATGCTTATGTATGAAACTGGACTCTGTAAAACATGCTCGTGGCTGAAAGATTAGTCTTAGGACATTATCTGTTATTTTAGTTCTAGTTTTGGGCCCCTGATTGGTCGTAGCGACATGTTAGCACAACTGGGAGTGGTACTTTAGTGCTGACCTTCTCAGTCTTTACTGGAGCTAAACATGAAAACCTCCCCGTGGGTCGAGAGGTCGATACGCCAATAACTAGTTTAATTACCATCTTGCTGGTGTTCCAACTGGGTAGCATACTGATTGCCCCCACAGTCGGAACCTGTTACATGAATTACTGGGGTGTGAGTTATATTAACACACTAGGGTACCTTGTGCACCTACCTGTTTCCGTGTTCTGGTACCTGTCTGACATGTGTACTAAAACATGAAACTCTACATGCATGACGTGAACTGACCTGAGTATCGTGATGCAGACAATCAATGTCTAACATACACGTCATACAACATATATAACATCATAACATAACAAGATTGTCCACGTTGCAGTCAGGACAATGCTTGAACATACAGAAAGTCAGCTAGCGTGAGCCTCTGCTGCTCTGGGACTACTGTATCGGGGTCTCTGGCTTGAACTCCTATAATAGGAATAATTACTGATTATTTCCAGTATTCATCTTATACTGGAAATATGGCAAAACATGAAATTCTTGTTTTCTAGACTTTTTTTTTTTTTTACGCTTTGGCTTCGGACACACCCTCCTACACGGGCGTGTCTCTGGCTGTGTACCTCTCTGGACTTACGTGCATGGCCGTGTACTTCGTGGAACATGGCCGTGTATACTTACACGGGTGAATACACGGCCGTGTTACTGGCTGTGTACTCCTCTGGACTTACGTGCATGCTTACACAGTTACTTACACGGCCGTGTTTTCCTACTGTCTAACATGGTCTGCTACACGCCCTTCCCTTAACCGTGTGCCCCTTGACACGGCCCGATACACGGCCGTGTTCTTGGCCGTGTACCTCTCGGGTCTGAATTTTCTTGCAACATGGTCGTGCATATGGGCATGTTCGGGGCCGTGTACTGAACACGCCCTTGTACACGCCCGTGTTCATACCAGAATCAAGATTCTGGGTCCGAACTACTCTGCTGGGATTTTCTAAGGCTTTTATGGCCTTTGTTCTACTTCTTACATTTGAAATTGATCTCCATAAGATCGTTTCAAGGTATTGACTACATTTCTACTATCACAAATCCATGATTTCATAAGCAAAATCTCACATTTTACTTATGAACATCTCTTGACTCAACTTTTGAAAAATCTGAGCTTTCTTGAAGAAAACTCAATAATCTTAGTTTTCTAAACCATCAACGCATGGATTCGTATTTAAAAACAACTAGACTCGAATCATGTTTCGATTTTAACTGAAAATCTCAATACGATTTACTCACATTCTCTTTTTTCCTCTCAAAACCCCAGATTTTCCCCCAAGAAAAACGTGAGAAAACGAGGGTTTACCTTGCTTTGAAGCTTGAGAGCTTCTTGCTGCTGATTCTTAGCTGATTGCTTGATCGATCTGCTGCTTGAAGAGAAAAATACGAACTTGTTTGGATTTCCCTTCCTTTTCTCTTCCTTTCTCGGTCTCTTTCTCTCTTTCCCTTTCTCTTTCTCTTTCTTTCTTTCTCTTTCTTTCTTTCTTTCTTTCTCTCTCTGCCGTTTCTTTTTGCAGCTGAAGCAAAGTGAATTAATTCACTTTTCTATTGGGATTTGAGGCCCTCTCCCTCACGTGCCTCACTCCCTCTCTCATTTTCTTTTAATTTTCTTTAAAGAAAGATAGGCTTTGTTTGGCAAATTCTTAGCCATTGATCAATGTGGCTCACTTGTGTGCCATTGATCTCTTAATATGTATTTTTTCACATACTTTTCTATTAAATTTTAAAACATCATAAATTGAATTAATGTTTAGCTTTTAACTATTTTCATTAATTCATTATTAAATTTTGATTAAAACTCAATTAATCAAAATTTTCCTCTGCTCTGTATTCTGTAACATGTCTCACTATAAATGTACATTTATTTACCTATC
This sequence comes from Antiaris toxicaria, assembly GCA_035233585.1. Lineage (NCBI taxonomy): Eukaryota > Viridiplantae > Streptophyta > Magnoliopsida > Rosales > Moraceae > Antiaris > Antiaris toxicaria. Next base: position 19,540,609 of record CP141155.1, on the reverse strand, counting down.
TTGTACAAAATTTTCCAAGAGTGATTAGATTTCTCGGTTATCACATTAATAGTAATAATAAGATCTAAAAACTCTAAGTAGTTAGAAGAAGAAAGCCGCACGTCGAATATTGATTAAGAGACCGTGTGCTTATAGACTCCACCATTAAGGATTTGGAGAATAGTAAAATAGGCTAATTGGTTGAAATTCTCTTAGTTATCTTCTCTGGCAATCCTATTGTTTTCTCTGCAAGATATAGATTGTAGACTAATTTATTGTATATGGCAACTCAAATTAGTATGATCTACATAAAAAAAAATTTTAAATTCTACTGTAAATTACTATTTTCCAACAAGTGATATTAGATCCAATTCATTATTATATCATATACAAAAACTAGAGAATCTAATTTTTTTCTCCTTAAACTATGTATGGATTTAATAATTTTAAAGAGTGGCATTCTAGGTTTCCTTTTATATTTTTATCATGTATTATGTATGATGTATATGGTCATTTTAATTTTATTATTTTTATAAATTATATTTGTCAGTTATATTTCCTTATCATATTTCCTTAGAATATAGAAAATTTGTATCTAAGTTTTTTCATGTAATAATAGGTGTAATTTATTATCACCGTAATTTTCCCATGGATATTTTTGTAGAAAATAAATCGGTAAAAACATATCAGAGTGGCGCAGCGGAACAAAAAAAATTTTTAGATTGTTAAATATCTTATGATGCCATATACAATAAACCAACAACAATTAAAACTCATACCTCAAGGATGCCAATCTGCAGGAGGAGAATGACCGGAGGCTTCAACCAACTAGCCTTCTCTACTATTCTCCAATTCCTGAATGGCTGAGTGTGTGGGCACTCTGAACCTCGATCGGTATGCTAGCACTGCTAGTCTTCTTCCGACCACCCAGATCTCTAAAGAACTTTATTGTCACGATGAGCTATGCAACAATAAGCCTGCTCACCTGAGAGTCTATGGTCTAAGAGAACTGGAGTGGCAGGACCTCTATTTATAGACCTGCATGAGGTGATTCTCTGAATTCGAATTGGATTAGGAAAAGATATTCTCCCTTATCCATAACCATAAAATCTGAATTTTCCAAGGGAAAATCCCAACAATAAAATTCGGCCATTTAGGATAAATCCAATCCAAATCTAAACAAGATTTTAACTAGAATTTTATCTCCCTTTTTCAACCAAAAAATCCGAAATTTCCTAGGAGAAAATCTCCTCAAAAAATTCGGCCACATTTAGGATAAGGGATAATCAAAATTCCACTAGGATTTTCAAACTTGAATCTTATCTCATCCTTATCCAAAATAACCGAATTTTCCTAGGAGATATTCTCCAAAATTTCGGCCACTTTTTGGGGAGGCGAGAATCCAAATTCAACTGGGATTGAAACTTGAAATTTTCCTTTGAACCTTATCCACAAAAACCGAAAATCCATTGAGAATAATCCTCAAAATTTCGTCCATCATTAGTTAGGATTTGGATTCAAAATTCAAGTAGGATTCTAACAAGATTATTCTCTCCATATCCAACTCAAATTCGAATTTCAAACCTTGTGTATTTACCACAACAAATTCGAATCTCACTTGGACTGTGATTCAAAATTTGAATTTCAAATTTCAAATTCGAATTTCAAATTCAAATTTCAAATTTCAAATTTCAAATTTAAATTTCAAATTTAAATTTCAAATTCGAATTCCAAATTCAAATTTCAAATTCAAATTTCAAATTTCAAATTTCAAATTTCAAATTTCAAATTTCAAAATTCAAATTTCAAATTTCAAATTCCAAATTTCAAAATTCACAAAACAGTTGTGTTTCAAATTCTTGTTCTCATGGATAATTTTCTACAACTCCAATCCAATCTCAAATAAAATCATGGCAACTTTATTTGGAGTTCGAGTAATTGTGTACTTTATTATCCAAAACAAAATCTGAATCCAACCGGAGTGAATCTTGTCTACCATCCTAATCCTATGTCATCACCATCCATGCATAATAAACTAGCCAATAGCATACACAAATCAATTTGCCAAACGTTAAGGAATTATGTGAAGATAGTAGAGGGACTGATTAGACATATATAATCGAGCTCCGGCAAATCCATATGATCATCATTCTTTTACCGAACAACTCAATCATATGATCACTAGTTTCAGAGTCACACCACTATAAACCTGAAACTGAACTCCTAATTATATACCGTATTACGTAAGCCTGTGACAAGCTATCGTCCAATGACCTTGTCATGCATGCAGAACCCTCATATGATATCCATGATCAGCCTTAGGCCAAAGTCAATTTAATCCTACTGATCAGGCTATCTTAAAGTTCCATTATACTACCGAATAAAGAAAATGATTATTCACCATATGTGAATAAGAAGTCATCCGCCTAGCAGACGACCCAAGGCCTTGTCCATTTTTACATTCAGTATAATGCCTTTAAGAGGATACCTTAACTCCTCATTAGAGCTATGATTCCGATATCTGTAAACGAACCCTTCATCATATACAAGTCATGCACCCAAGGAACTGATCTATAAACTTACTACCTCTGAGACGCTTTAGCCATTGGAGCATCAAAGTACACAAGTCATATACATGAAGTTGTCCTTTTACTCAGGATTAAGATTACTGCATAATGAACGTTGAAACCAGATCGATCCACTCAAAGCGGACTTCATAGATCAATCACGCTTTAGTCCCGGTCTAATATGTCACCACCAAGCAACATATCTAGTCTCTACTTAGGAGTCCAGCTCCAGACAGTCAAGACAAACTGTTCCCTCCAAGGCTTTAGACAAGATAATAGTCTTAACATGAGTTAGATGCTCGGTCTAACCCCATAGACTACAGACCATAGTTTAGACCGCTAACTTTAGAACATTGTCTTCTCGCATACAAAAGTCCATTGTATGCAACGTTCTAACAGTTTAACACAAGCAGTCAGGGAGCCATATTTGCTTACATTTACTTTAACATGTAAATAAGACGAGAACAGATAGCAATGTAATGAATAACCTCTATATATATAATTTTATTATCCAGTTCAAAATAAATACATCAAAATGTCTCTAATGCTTAGGGCATTTCCTAACAATCTCTCACTTGCCCTAAGCCAGTAGATGTGCCATGTTACGCATCCCCATCACCTCTACATGCCTCTCAAAGCTTCTAGCCACCAAAGTCTTAGTAAAGGGATTGGCAATATTGTCCTCGGACGCGATCTTACATACATCCACTTGTCCTGTCTCCACGTGCCCTCTAATAATATGATATCTCCGATCTATGTGCTTGGTCCTCTTGTGGTGTCGAGATTCCCTTGTGTTGGCAATAGCCCCAGTGTTATCACAGTAAAGTGTGATAGGCTTGTCAACACTCGGAATGACCTCAAGGTCTCTAAAGAACTTGCGGAGCCAAACCGCTTCTTTAGATGCCTCAGCCGCAGCCACATATTCAGCCTCTATAGTAGAGTTAGCTGTGCAGCCCTGCTTCACGCTCCTCCACACAATGGCGCCTTCTCCGAGTAAAAACACAGATCCAGATGTCGATTTCCTCGAATCCTTACAAGTCTGGAAGTCTGAGTCCGTATATCCTACGGGTGTTAGGTCCCCTCCAGAACACACTAGCATATAATCCCTCGTTCTCTTAAGATACTTGAGTATATGCTTGACTGCTTGCCAGTGCTTGGTTCCAGGATTTGCTTGATATCGATTCACCATACCTACTGCAAAACATATATCTGGGCGAGTACAAAGCATAGCGTACATAAGACTACCCACAGCGGATGCATAAGGGACCTTACTCATACGCTCTCTTTCTTCCGATGTCTTGGGACAGTCATCCAATGAAAGAGTCAGACCGGCAATAGAAGGTTGTGAACCTTTCTTTGCCTCTTGTATTGCATATTTGTCAATTATTTTATCTATGTATGAAGCTTGGGATAACGCTATCATTTTGTTCTTTCGATCTCTGAAGAGACGAATGCCTAGAACATAATTAGCTTCTCCCAAGTCCTTCATGTTAAACTGTTGGTGTAACCAAAGCTTGACCGATGATAAGTTCCCTACATCATTCCCAATGAGTAGTATATCATCAACATAGAGTATCAGAAAGACCACTTTTCCATCCTTAATATGTTTATAAACACAGGGTTCATCAACGTTCTGCTCAAAACCAAATATCTTAATCGCTTGATCAAACCTCTAGTTCCATAAGCGGGATGCTTGCTTTAGTCCATAAATGGATCTAAGCAACTTGCAGACTTTCCTTTCTTGGCCTTTCGCTATGAACCCTTCGGGCTGTATCATATAGATACATTCTTCAAGATGGCCATTCAAGAATGCCATCTTGACATCCATTTGCCAGATCTCGTAATCGAGAGCTGCAATAATGGACAGAAGAATATGGATAGACTTCAGCATAGCAAAAAGTGAAAAGGTTTCATCGTAATCGATTCTAGCCTTTTGCGTGTATCCCTTTGCAACCAGTCTAGCTTTGAAAGTTTCCACTCTCCCTTCCGCATCCTTCTTTCTTTTGTAGACCCATTTGCATCCAATGGGTTTTATCCCATCCGGCAAATCTACAAGTTCCCAAACAGAGTTGGATTTCATAGAATCCATCTCATTGTTCATAGCCTGTTTCCAAGATTTAGAATCAACATCATTTATAGCTTCATCATAGGTGACTAGATCATCCTCACGCTCATGAGCTTCGGCCTGGTATACCTCAGCATCATACATGAAGAAATTAGGTTTCTTCGAAACCCTCCCACTACGACGAGGCACCCTAAATTGTTGATCGTCTGTAGGTTTTTCACCACAACTCGGACTTGCGTCCAAGACCGAAATCTGTGGAGCAGTTCTTTCACCCGATAAATCCTCTAGCACCACTTTGCTTTGAGGCTTAAAGTCATTCATGTGACTTTCCTCCAAGAATGTCACATGGGTTGAGACAATGACCTTTTGTTCCTTCGGGTTATAGAATAGACCTCCCTTAGTTCCTTTTGGATACCCTACAAACATGCACAATTCTGATCTTGGTTCCAACTTTTTCGCATCCCCATCCAGTACATGTGCCGAGCAGCCCCATATTCTCATATGTCTAAGGGAGGGCTTCCTACCATGCCACAATTCATACGGAGTTCTGGGAATTGATTTGCTTGGAACCTGGTTCAGAATATAGCATGTCGTTTGTAAAGCATATCCCGAAAATGATAATGGCAGCGTTGAATAACTCATCATGGGCCGTACCATATCCAATAAGGTCCTGTTTCTCCTTTCGGTTACACCATCTTGTTGTGGAGTACCAGGTACAGTCAATTAGGATAATATTCCATTCTCTACAAGATATCTTAGAAATTCATCGGAGAGATATTTGCCACCTCGATCAAATCGAAGTGTCTTTATGGATTTATCCAATTGCTTTTCCACTTCCGCACGATACTCTTTGAACTTGTCAAAGGTTTCGCTCTTGCAGTGCGTCAGATACACATATCTATACCTCGAGTAATCATCTATAAAAGAGACATAATACTCGAATCCTCCTCACGCTGTGACGTTCATGGGGCCACATACATCAGTATGCACAATTTCTAAGAGCTCCTGAGCCCTTGTACCCTTAGCTCTAAATGACCTCTTGGTCATCTTACCCTCTAGACAAGACTCACATTGGGGAAGTCGTACCTCCTCCAGAGATTCCAGAGGACCGTCTTTCACCAATCTTTGAATCCTATCTTGATTAATATGACCAAGTCTTAAATGCCAAAGATACACCTTGTTAGAGTGAGAAACTTTCAACCTTTTAGAGTTATCTATTAATTCAGTGTCAAGCAGTGAGTACATCTTTAGTTTGATCAAATATAGGTTTCCATCCATCCATCCAGAACAGATAAAAGACTTATTTCTATGAATATCAATTCTTTTACTAAAAGAAACTGAATAAGAATCCTTTATTAAACAAGCTACCGATATAAGGTTCCTCCTAAAATTAGGAACATAAAAACAGTCTTTCAATAAAATAAACCTAAATTGATCAAAATAAAGGTAAATATCTCCCACTGCCTCAGTCACCACCAAGCTGCCGTCTTTAGTTCTCAACAAGAGGCTCCTATCATGTAGACTTCTCGTTTCCACGAACCCCTGCATAGAAACACAAACATGATTAGTGGCGCCCGAATCAATGACCCAAGTGTCTTTTGATTCTTCCACCAAACAGGCTTCCAAGTAATGAAGTTCCTTACCTTCCTTGCCCTTGGTGGCTAGGAATTCCCGGCAAGCCTTCTTAAAGTGACCTACCTTCCCACAACGAAAGCATTTGGACTTTTTAGGGTCCCTAGGCTTCTTGTTCTTCTTTTTCTTCTTCCCATCCGAGACAGGAGGATTAGAAGAACTGGAAGCCGCTTACTTCTGATTTGGCCTCTTCCTCTTCCGTGAGGGTTTGGAAGATTCCGCCAAATTGGCCTCACATTTGGGTTGGACAACATCCCTATCCTTGATCATGTGCTTATAAGCCTGGAGTTGCTTCATGAGCTCGGTCAGTCCTAACTCCCTTGTCACCAAATTGTATGCGGCCTTAAACCCCACAAAATCTTTAGACAGAGTTTTGAACACCATCTCGATCTGGGTGTTGTAGTCCAACTCAGCACCGTTCTCGGCAGCCTCAACGAAGAATCCCATTAGAGTGATCATATGGTCCTCCACCGGAGTACCCACCTTTTGCTTAGAGTTCATAATGCTGGTGATAGCGGACTGTCGAGCCAATTTTTCTTGACCTCTGAACATGTCCTCCAGATTATCCATGATCTCCCTAGCAACCTGATAAGTCTCATGCTGCTTTTGTAAAGCACTCGTCATGCTAGTAAGCATGTAGCATCGAGCTATATCATTGGATTCTCTCCAACGAGTATAGGCAACCGGGACCTCCTCAAGCGGTGTGTCAGGTTTTGGCCCTGGTAGGCAGGGTTCGTCCAGTACGAACTTGTGTCTCTCGCAGCTGAGAACTATTAACAGATTTCTTTTCCAATCCTTATAATTATCGCCATTCAGTTTAGTCTCAATGAGTATTGAAATGAGGGGTGTCGGTGACATTTTGAACTGAAATAAAATTATACTAGACATCATTACAAAGCCCAAGCAAATATACAGATAATTTAGCAAATAAAACATACAAGTATGTTCCTACATGAAACTTGAAAAACATGTAGCATTGCAACGGTAATTCTCAGCACCTATTGCCCCAAGCCACCGAGGGGTGGTCATGAAAACAAATAGCCGGAACATGGACCCCGTCCAATTAATATATGTTGTCTTAAATCCTCCAAGGTTAAGACATATATTAATAACCGCTTATTTGGCCACCAGTTTAGTTAACAGAGCTTCTAGGGAAGGTTAATAACTAAACGAGTCTTGAGTGTATAACCATTGTTTACGTTGCCCGATCCACGTCCTACCAAGCCACCGAAGGGTGGTCATGAATAGGATCGTACCCGAACACGTTTTCCACATAGGAGATCCAATCTAGTATACCGGTGGTGGCAAACACCTACCGAGGGGTGTGGTCAGGGCAGAACTGACGTGAGGCGTTACCATGCTTTCACATATGGATCAACAATAGAGGCCGTGGGTTTTGTTTGAAACCCTCTCCCACTCAATATTTTGAAAAACATGCAAGTTTTGACAAATTATGTATGATCAATATAGTATGAGCGGCACTCACCTATCCTATATGACATGTTATCAAATATGCATATAAAACATCCATCAATACATATTTATACATCCATGACATATCACAGAAAAAATAATTGACAGAAAAACCAAGCCATGGTTCCATTCTAGAACAAAGAAAATAAAGATTACAAAATTTCATCCAAAGCATTCTTTGGGTTTTGAATTTTGTTCCGTCTTCTTGTATCCATCTTTATGTAGCCTCTCTATTTATTTCTCATCCCAAGAATCATTTAAAATTTAAATCTCAAAAATTTAAATTTCAAATTCAAATTCCAAATTCGAATTTCAAATTTAAATTTCAAATTCAAATTTTAAACAATTTTAAACATCATGTGTAATAATATGTAATTTCAAAAATATCAAATTTTCAATTACGTATTTTTAAAAATGATTTAAAATTAAATCTTAAATTTAAAAATCAAAATTTTTCGATTTTTGAACCGTCGCACCACCGCCCCCAGAGGCGACAGCCATGTGCAGCCCTGCCGGGCTGCAGGCCAAGCCTGCAACGCCAGGCTGCGGCCAGCCTTGGGTAGGCCACGGCCACCCTCGGCTACAGGCCAAGCCTGCGGCCGTGGGTGGTTATGGCCTACACAGGGGCTGCCGCAGCCCCATCCTGCCCGAGGGCAGGGGCTGCAGCCTCACCAAGGCCCGTTGGCCTATCCCGAGGGGTCGTGTCTTGATTTTCGTGTCATATTCCAATTTACCTATTAGGATCTCCAAAAATTAATTTGAATCCCAATTAAATTGAAATTTTCCACACAATCAAAATTTCAATCTTTAAATCAAATTTAACTTTTAGGAAAAATAAATTACGGTCTTCAATCTTCAATCTCCTCCAAGAATAATTACATAAAAATTCCTAAACCATTTCCGGTGTATAAAATTCTAACCATAAAAATTCTAAGAGACAAAAAATTAAAATCCATGAGAAAATTACAGTATTAATAAACTGCTCCCATGGTTACATAAAAAATTCCTAGATACAATTTTTCTAAATTCTAAGGAACCATGACCAGCATAAATAAGCATGTTTATAATAATTAAAATAACCACATACTTTATACATAATCCATGATAATAACATAAAGGAACCCTAGAATGCCACTCTCTAAATATCAAATCCATACATAAATAAAAAGACTAAGTAATTATCTAATTTATGTACATGGCATAGTCATGAGATGGCTCTGATACCAATTATAGGAAAATAAATCGGTAAAAACGTATCAGAGTGGTGCAGCGAAACAAAAAAATTTTTTAGATCATTAAATATCTCATGATGCCATATACAATAAACCAACAACAACTAAAATTCATACCTCAAGAATGCCAATCTATAGGAGGAGAATGACCGGAGACTTCAACCAACTAGCCTTCTCTACTATTCTCCAATTCCCGAATGGCTGAGTGTGTAGGTACTCTGAACCTCGATCGGTATGCTAGCACTGCTAGTCTTCTTCCGACCACCCAGATCTCTAAAGAACTTTATTGTCACGATGAGCTGTGCAATAATAAGCCTGCTCACTTGAGAGTCTGTGGTCTAAGAGAACTGGAGTGGCAGGACCTCTATTTATAGACCTACATGAGGTGATTCTCTGAATTCGAATTGGATTAGGAAAAGATATTCTCCCTTATCCAAACCATAAAATCTGAAATTTCCAAGGGAAAATCCCAACAATAAAATTCGGCCATTTAGGATAAATCCAATCCAAATCTAAACAAGATTTTAACTAGAATTTTATCTCCCTTTTTCAACCAAAAAATCCGAAATTTCCTAGGAGAAAATCTCCTCAAAAAATTCGGCCATATTTAGGATAAGGGAGAATCAAAATTCCACTAGGATTTTCAAGATTGAATCTTATCTCATCCTTATCCAAAATAACCGAATTTTCCTAGGAGATATTCTCCAAAATTTCGGCCACTTTCTGGGGAGGAGAGAATCCAAATTCAACTGGGATTGAAACTTGAATTTTTCCTTTGAACCTTATCCACAAAAACCGAAAATCCATTGAGAGTAATCCTCAAAATTTCGTCCATCATTAGTTAGGATTTGGATTCAAAATTCAAGTAGGATTCTAATAAGATTATTCTCTCCATATCCAACTCAAATTTGAATTTCAAACCTTGTGGATTTACCACAACAAATTCGAATCCCACTTGGACTGTGATTCAAAATTTGAATTTCAAATTTCAAATTCGAATTTGAAATTCAAATTTCAAATTCGAATTTCAAATTCAAATTTCAAATTCGAATTTCAAATTCAAATTTCAAATTCGAATTTCAAATTCAAATTTCAAAATTCAAATTTCGAATTTCAAAATTCAAATTTCAAAATCCACAAAACAGTTGTGTTTCAAATTCTTGTTCTCATGGATAATTTTCTACAATTCCAATCCAATCTCAAATAAAATCATGGCAACTTTATTTGGAGTTCGAATAATTGTGTACTCTATTATCCAAAACAAAATCTGAATCCAACCGGAGTGAATCTTGTCTACCATCCTAATCCTATGTCATCACCATCCATGCATAATAAACTAGCCAATAGCATACACAAATCAATTTGCCAAACGTTAAGGAATTATGTGGAGCTAGTAGAGGGACTGATTGGACATATATAATCGGGCTCCCGCAAATCCATATGATCATCATTCTTTTACCGAACAACTCAATCATAAGATCACTAGTTTCAGAGTCACACCACTATAAACCTGAAACTGAACTCCTAATTATATATCGTATTACGTAAGCCTATGAAAAGCTATCGTCCAATGACCTTGTCATGCATGCAGAACCCTCATATGATATCCATGATCAGCCTTAGGCCAAAGTCAGTTTAATCCTACTGATCAGGCTATCTTAAAGTTCCATTATACTACCGAATAAAGAAAATGATTATTCACCATATGTGAATAAGAAGTCATCCGCCTAGCAGACGACCTAAGGCCTTGTCCATTTTCACATTCAGTATAATGTCTTTAAGAGGATACCCTTAACTCCTCATTAGAGCTATGATTCCGATATCTGTAAATGAACCCTTCATCATATACAAGTCATGCACCCAACGAGCCGGTCTATAAGCTTACTACCTCTGAGACGCTTTAGCCATTGGAACATCAAAGTACACAAGTCATATACATGAAGCTGTTCTTTTACTCAGGATTAAGGTTACTGCATAATGAACGTCGAAAGCGGATCGATCCACTCAAAGCGGACTTCGTAGATCAATCACGCTTTAGTCCTGGTCTAATATGTCACCACCAAGTAACATATCTATGTCACTACTTAGGAGTCCAGCTCCAGACAGTCAAGACAAACCGTCTTCTCCCAAGCTTTCGACAACATAATAGTCTTAACATGAGTTAGATGCTCGGTCTAACCCCATCGACTACAGACCATAGTTTAGACCGCTAACTTTAGAACATTGTCTTCTCGCATACAAAAGTTCATTGCATGCAACGTTCTAACAGTTTAACACAAGCAGTCAGGGAGCCATATTTGCTTACATTTACTTTAACATGTAAATAAGATGAGGACAGATAGCAGTGTAATGAATAACCTCTATATATATAATTTTATTATCCAGTTCAAAATAAATACATCAAAATGTCTCTAATGCTTAGGGCATTTCCTAACAATTTTCTTTTTGAATATTTAGAAATTTTGTATACTAGAAATGGTATACGAATATTTATGTAATTATTCATGGAAGAGATGAAGATTGAAGATCATATTTATTTTTCCTAAGTTTTTAATTTTAGATTAAAATTGATAATTGGACAATTTATATCTAGATATTTTTTTGATTCATAGTGGCATTAGGGTTTTGTTCCATACGAGAACCCTAGTGGCACCATAAGAAGAGATGTCTAAAAGGGGATAAAGGTTGCTAAAAGGACGTTTGCGCCATGACCTTTGTGGCCGTGGGACGTTGGGCATTGTTAAGGCCGGGCCTTAGCCAGCTTGTGGCCTGCATGCCATGCCATGCGACTAGCATGCCTGTGATGCACAACTTGCACTCCAGCGCCCGGATGGCATGCCAGTGCCCATGGCCAAAGCTAGTCAATCAATAAAACAAAAAAAAAACATTTTCTTGTCCAGTTTTTGTCAATTTTAATTAAATTAAAAATTAAAAATTATGTATAAATTTATATAATTTTAATTAAATTAAGAATTACATATAATTATACATGAGATTTAAAATTGCTTAAAATTTGAATTTTTTGAATTTAAATTTTAAAGAATTTGTGTGATAAGAAATAAATAGTGGATTTACATAAAGATGAATACGCAATTCAAGACTCAAAGAATGTTTTGGATGCAATTTTTTTTTATCTTTATTTTTCTTTTTTCTAGGATGGGAGCTTGGCTAGCTTATTTATTTTATTCCATAGTTTATTTATTATTTGTTTTGTCATGGATGGATGGATATATCTTGATGGATGTTCTGCATATTTAATAACACATTATATAGGATAGAAAAATGCCACTTATGCTATTTAATCATACTAATGTTACAAAAACTTACATCATTTTAAATATTGAGTGGGAGGGGGTTTTAAATAAAACCCATAGACTCAATTGTTGATCTACATGTGGAAACATGATAGTGCCTCGTATCAGTTTCACCTTGACAACACCCCTCGATGGGTGTTTAATGCCACCAGTATATTAGGTTAGATATCCTATGTTGAAAACATGTTTGGCCATGTTCTACTTGGAATTATCCCTTGATAGCTCAAATAGCACATGGATTGGACTTCATAAACAGTGGTTAGACACTCAAGATTGATTTAATTATTAACCTTCCCAAAGGCTCTGTTAGTTAAATTGATTGCCAAATAAAGAGTTATTAATATATATATCTTAACCTTAAAGAATTTAAAGTAATATATATTAATTAGATGGGGTCCATGCTTTTGGCTATTTGTTTTATGATTGCCCATCGGTGGCTTATAGCAATAGATACTAAAAATCATCATTACAATGCTATATGTTTTTACTAAGTTTTTTATGTAGGTACATATTCATGTCTTGTTCGCTAAATCATGCTTTATATTTGCTTGTGCATTGATGAGATGTTCATACATATTTATTTCCCTGTTCAAAATGTCACCCACACCTCTTATTACAATACTTAAGGAAAATAAACTAAATAGTGATAATTTCAAAGACTGTAAAAGAAACTGGCTAATAAATCTCAACTGTGAGAAACAGAAGTTTAACTAGACGAATCTCGCCTACTCGAGCCATCTCCCAATGGACCTATATAAGAGGCCTACCCTATGTTTACTTCTTGGAGAAAATCTAATGAAATAGCTTGATGCTATATATTGGCTAACATGACAAGTGTTTTACAAAATCAACATGAGGTCTTTGTGATTTCTAGGCAGATCAGGGATAACTTAGAGGACACGTTTGCAGGTTAAGAAAAATTAGCTAGACATTCTACTATAACAAGTATCATGAATTATAAGCTAAAGATAAGTACTCTGATGAAGAATCATATGCTTCTATTTATAGGTTTGTACATTGAAGCTACAGAGAATGGTGTGAAGTTGGACTATAACTCCCAAATTGAGATGATGTTCAAAACTCTTTCAAAGGAATTTGTGGGCTTCAAAGTTACGTATAACCTTAGAAGTAAAGAGTTAGGACTTCATGAGCTTATGAGGCAATTGCAAGCTTATGAGCTAATGATCAATGATGGTGTACCAATCCAATCAAAGAGAGAGGTCAACTTAGTCGTTGCTACATCTTCTAGTCCTTTAGGGAACAAGAAGAAGAAGAAAAAGCAAAAGAAACAAGGGCCTTCTAGCTCTTCCACTCCTCTAGTTTCTGATGGGGAAAAATAGAAGAACAAGAAGCTTAAGGATCCTAAGAAGTCCAAGTGCTTCCGTTGTGATAAGGTTGATCGAAGAATATTGTAGAAATTAGGAGCTTTTTAGGACTTGTTGGGTATTACCAAAAGTTTGTTGAAGTATTTTCAAAGCCAGCCATGTCATTGACATCTCTTACAAGGAAAGGAAAACAATTCCAGTAGAACGATGATTGTGAAAAGAGCTTACAAGAAATAAAGAAGAGGTTGACTAGTTCTCCAGTTTTGACAATTTCGGTAGAGAACGAAGACTTCATGATTTATAGTGATGCGTCGAAACTAGGACTTAGTGTAGTGTTATTGTAGAATGAGAAGGTGATTGCCTATGCCTCTAGGCAATTAAAGGACTACGAGAAGAATTACCTAACCCATGACTTAGAGCTAGCGGTAATAGTGTTTGCACTTAAGATTTAGAGACACTACATATTTGGGATGCATTATAAAATTTTTACCAATCATTAGAGTCTTAAATATTTCTCCACACAAAAGGACTTGAACACGAGGTAATATAGATACCTTGAACTAGTGAAGGATTATGATTGCGAGATTCTTAACCACCCTAGAAAGGCAAATCGAGTGGCTAACGCTTTAAGTAGGAAGCCTTCTACTTCATTGACATCATTAGTAGGAGTGTTGCAGACATTGGAGAAAGAGATATAGAGATTCAGTCTAGAGTAGATCACTAGGACAATCGGCATATTTGACACTCACCTCGACATTATTTGAGGACATTCGAGAGAAACAAGATAGAGACCCGTCATTTTTTAAGCTTAAGCAGGTGGTTTTGTAAGACAAGGCTAAGGGCTTCCATATCTCAGATAGTTGATTGTTACTATAGGGGATTCGTTTATGTGTATTAAACGTCATAGACCTTGGGAGATAAGTATTGGATGAAGCACATAGGATGCCTTATGCCATGCATTTGAGAGCAACTAAAATGTTTAATGATATAAAGAAGAGCTTTTATTAACTAAGTTTGTGCACTTTTTGGCAATCAAGATGACAAGCATGTTGGAAAAATTAGCACAATCATATGTTAAGGACGTGATAAGATTATATGGAGTTCACAAGATGATCATCTCCAACCAAGATACTAGATTCACCTTACATTTGCAAAAGTGTGTGCAAGCTTAACTAAGGACAAAGTTAAAGTTTAGTACCATTTTTCATCCTCAAATGGTTGGCCAAATAGAAAGAACCAGCCAAATTTTGGAAGACATGCTTCATGCATGTGCATTGGATTGGAGGATAGTTGGTGTAAATAATTACTCTTAGCCAAATTTGCCTACAATAATAGTTACCAAGCGACGATATGGATGTCAACTTTTGAAGCCTTATATGGAAGGAAGTATAGGTTACCAATTTATTGACACAAGGCAGGAGAGAAAAAGGAGATGAGGAGTAAGATGAAGAAGAAGACAAACATAGTGGAAGAAACAATGGAGGCCATCAAGATGACACACAAAAGAATAGAAATGGCATGAAGTAGACAAAAGAGTTATACCGATATTTGAAAAAGACTACTAGAGTTTGAAGTAGGAAAATTTTGTGTCTGTTAAAGTAGCTCTCATGAAATGTGTCATGAGATTTGGGAAGAAAGGAAAGCTTAGAGCTCATTATGTAGGATTGTACGAGATTATCAACTGGGTTGGTAAGGTGGCTTATGAGTTAGAGCTACCCAAAGAGATGTCGGCAATCCACAACATTTTCCATGTTTTAATGTTGAAAAAGTATATAGCCGGTCCTAGCAATGCTATTACCCCTTAAGAGATTCAATTACAAGAAGATTTTAGCTTTATGGATAAACCAATTGTAATTCTAGATAGAGAAGTCTAAAAGCTTAGGAATAACAAGAAGATAGCTTTAGTTGTGGCATAACTATAAAGTGGAAGAAGCCATATGGGAATGTGATGATAGGATGAAAGCTAAGTAGCTAAAGTTATTCTAAGTTTTGAGTATGAAACATTTTATAAGGTAAAGGGCATTATAATACTCAATATTTACATAGCAATTTAATATAGAAAAAAGATTTAATTATTCATAAAATATAGGCTAGAATTATATTATAAATGTTGGATTAAGTGTTCTTGTATATGATAATGCTCAAGACTTTGATACACTTGCAAGAATTCATGTTTAAAGAGATTAAGTGTTAGTATTTTTCATGAAAGGATGTGATTTCATATTCAATCTTAATTTTTATAAGGAAAATGCTCTACTTAGACAAAAGTTCCAACATGAAAATTGTAGATATTTTCTTTAGCTTTCCAATGTCTCTTGAACTGTCCAATTCTAATATCAAAGTAAGAAGTTATAGCTAAAGTACTTTAAGAGGTCAAATAGCTTGTGGTTTCTTTGAAAGTCAACAAAAGTTTTTTTTTGGGTGAATTGTAGCGGGGAGTCACGATCATAGCAGTGTGGCCTTATGGCAACCTACGGATAGAGAGACCACGGTCTGTAGGCTACAGCAGCTTAAGGGCATGCTCCAACTCGAACGCCACTAGAAAAGCCACTAGTTACAGCCCACAAACATGGTGAGGCAGGCTTAGTGGGTTGTTTAGGCATATTTTTATCCTTTGATCATTATTTAACTTTTAATCTTGGAGTTTGGATGCTTAGGTTTAGTTATTAAAAGCCAAAACCCATCAATTAAACACATTTAGTGTAGTTTCTTAGAATTCTTGCTCTCTTTCTCTCCTAAACCACTTTCTTCTTCTTCCCCTTAGAACATTGATTTTGTTTGAATTCCACTACACAAACCTTGAAGATTTGCTTCTCTTAAGAGCTTATACACTTAACTATATTAGAGGTTCAACGTAAATTTTATTTTTATACTGGTTTTGAGGATTTTGGAATTTAGGGTTTTGGTAAAATTTGTAGATTAATAAGTTGTTGAATCAAGTGATGAAATTAATGATGTAGAGTGACAAATTAAGGGATTGGAAGATAGGATTTTAATTATTGATTGTAATTTTATGAAATTAGAATTCTAGGATTTATGGAGAATTGGAAATTAGGGCTTTTATGATTTTTGTGATTTTTAGGGTTTTTCCTAATTATAGAATATTGATGTTATGATTTTGTAACATGAATTTCATTAAGAGCAAGCGTTTTAAGGTTTTGAAGCATCATGTTACCAAACTAGTGAATGTCGTAAGTTTGTCTGACGAGTTAAGTGCATCTCTCACTCGAAATATGTTAGTTTTAAATTTGCTACAATTTATAATTGGTGTGAATTTCATGGAATACAATACTTATGATTATTGTGTATTTTATTGATGTTACAAAGAAATTTATGTAGAAAGTTTCCTTTATGTATGTTTATGTATAATGATATCTTGTTATTATACAATCATGATAACTAAGGTAATGGTAATAGAAGAAAAAGTAATTAGAAGGTATGTACCCGGATTCGTTCCCTCATCGTAACGGTTTATTGATAATGGCTATTGATAATGGTTGCCTCAATGAGGATTAAGTCTAACTAACTCAACTTTTATCATGGTTGCGCACATTAGTATATCACCTAGGCCTAATATTGTATACAACATTAATGAAGAATAACAAAGATTTTTGTATGTTGTTTTCAAGGTTATGGTATATGTAATATTCAATTGTCTTTATGGTACAGTTATAATATGTTTTAATTTTATATGTTATTTACATCGATTTATAAGCCAAATGTTTTATGAGAATATGAATGTCCTTATTAAGCAATTGTTTATTAGAGTTTTCACATATTATAGATAAAGGTAAAGGCAAGGCTTAGGTTAGGAAGACGCATGGCGTGGATGTGTTAATGTTTCTGTTTGATAGGACCCTTATTTATCTTTATGATTTCTAAACTAGTTTTGTATTTATGATGCTATTTATTTCTTGAAGTTGTTTAGGATGTTTTCTCTAAGTTATTTATGTTTCCTCTAAAATACTTAAGTTCTTTCAAACTATGTTTTTGTCATCACAAGATTTACAAAGTTTGGTGTTTTCAAGTTTAAATTTATGTTAAGAATTAAGTTTCAGTGTTATAAAATATATATATATATATATCTCAACTTCCACTTGGTTAATGTCTTACTCTTATTATATACATGTTTAACGTAGAATCTTTATTATATTCAAATTTAATAACATGTAAAGATAATAAATTGTAATATCTTACTAAAGAAGGTGTTACAATTTATTTTATATAACAACATGAGTTAGATTATTCATATCGTTTAAAAATTTTTATCGTTTCAGTGTGAACACTAGTGTATTTTTTTCAACAACAATATGTTTTATTTAAATCAAATATCATAAATACATATGATATACCTTATTCTTAGGGTAATAATTCTAACACAAAATACTAAAGTTGCAATTCAGAGTTTTGTATCATTTTGAATAGTAGAGTGGTAAAATGTGATAATCTCTTTTCTTCTGGGCTAAAATTGAAATTGATCTTTTTTATTTGTATATTTATTTATTTATTTTGAATTATGATGAGAGGATTCAAACTTTATACTTTTAAATAAAGTTAAATATGACATCACTATTAGGTTATTCTACAACCACTCAATCCTTTTTATTAAGAGAGTTGCTCTCTTAATCTCTCTCTCTTTCTTTTAGTCCTCTACTTGTAAATCAATTAAAGATTATTACAACTCCTTAATTCATTGCTTGATTATCTCCTCAATAAGTTATATAGTATCCAAGTCACTCATTCCCATGTATGGTGGAAAAAAGGAATGAAATTACTTGATTATAAAGCATAGTAATTACAGTACATTCTCTATCTCGACATCCCTTAAGGTAACTGATTTTGTGCCGGAAGGTGGTTTCCACAAGTGATAAGATGCCAAAACATTGATACACAAAATTTTTTAACTCATTATTACGTATCTTTCTTTCGCCGAAGTCTATACGTTAGAATACTGTTTGTCCTTGTATTTGCTGCGTAGAGTTTATTGTGCCCTTTTAACTCTCATAAGTACTACAGAACATTAAAAAAAAAAAAAAAGTTGGATATAGTGTTATTTTTTCACATCCAATTCAAAGGAACTTTTTTTTTTTTTTTTTAAAGAAAACGAAACAAGATCTGAGTGAAAAAAAAAAAAAAAGTGGAAAGAAAAGAACAATTTGATGCGAAAGTTTAACTTCTGTGCCTTAAAATATATTAATATCATATAAAAATAAGATAACTTTTAAAAATTTCACGATTTAATATTTGTGATCCAATGATTTAAATTTATATATCTTTTTCACTTAATTTAAATCTACTGTTTAATTTTTGATCCTTATGTCTTCTTTATTCTTTTATTAAATCTATGTATTTAGATTTAACTTTTGTTTTTGTACCAACATTAGTACGTACAATTTTTTTCTCAAATTTGAAACGCTTATGTTGTTGTTGTTGTTGTGTATTTTTTTTTTTTTTTGTTAAATTTGTTACAGTGGCCGAGTAGATACTGTTACTTTCTCTTGAATCATAGTAATATTATTTGATCAAATCATTGAATTATTTATTTCTCTTGAAATATTTTCAATCTTTATTTTTTTCGCACCAAGATTCATCTCCGATACAGTACAAATACAAATAGAATCTGATTCCCTTACCATTTCTGTCTATTTTCTTTTCATATTTTATTTCTTTATTTCCTCCTATGTGACTTTCTGAAGTCCCTCTAAATGACGTGTGCAGTACATAGTTCTGAGAGATCAAAAAATTTACGGATACTTTTATGGCGGCCCGCCCTGCTGTAGAGGCTCTACAGTGCTATTACAGTTAACTCTGTAGTTAACCACAATAGTCTGCAGGCCTCTAGGGTCGCTGGCAATCATGCTGAACTGTAAACTTGCTTGCTAATTTTGCGGAATAAATTTTTTTTTCTTTAAAATCATAAACTGTTCAAGAATGTGATAAAGAAATCATGTTAACAAAATAACATGCACCTGAATCATGATTTCTCTATCACATAATCTTAACTTGAAAACTTGTTCTTGTAACTACATGGTTTAAATTTCAAAATCTGTACAGCGGAAGACTTAAGGGTGACCAAATCTCTCGCTCAATCCTCCCCGGCATGCATATTCCCTGTTCGTCGTCCACCGTATACTACTGGTGAACAGGTCTCTTACCTGCAACATGTGAACAAACTGATGAGCTATGGGTTCAGTAAGTTCAAACATAAAAACATGAAACTAACATGCTATACTGCTGTGCTCATGCATGAAACTGGACTCTATAAACATGCTCTTGGCTGAGAGGTTAGTCTTAGGACATTATCTGATATTTTAGTTCTGGTTTTGGACCCCTGATTGGTCGTACCGACATGTTAGCGCAACTAGGAGCAGTACTTTAGTGCTGACCTCCTCAGTCTTAACTGATGTTAAACATGAAAACCTCCCCGTGGGTCAAGAGGCCGATATGCCAATAACTGGTTTAATTACCATCTTGCTGGTGTTCCAACTGGGTAGCATACTGATTGCCCCCACAGTCGGAACCTGTTACATGATTTACTGGGGTGTGAATTTTATTAACTCACTAGGGTGCCTTGTACACCGACCTGTTTTCGTGTTCTGGTTACCTGACTGACATGTGTACTAGAACATATAACTCTACATGCATGACATGAACTGACCTGTGCTGACATGAGACTGACATGAATATCGTGATGTAGACAATCAATGTCTAACAACCACATCATACAACATATATAACATCATAATATAACAAGCTTGTCCACGTTGCAGTCAGGATAATGCTTGAACTTATAGATAATCTGCTAGTGTGAGCCTTGTTAGGAAATGCCCTAAGCATTAGAGACATTTTGATATATTTATTTTGAACTGGATAATAAAATTATATATAGAGGTTATTCATTACATTGCTATCGGTCCTCGTCTTATTTACATGTTAAAGTAAATGTAAGCAAATATGACTCCTTGACTGCTTGTGTTAAACTGTTAGAACGTTGCATGCAATGGACTTTTGTATGCGAGAAGACAATGTTCTAAAGTTAGCGGTCTAAACTATGGTTTGTAGTCTATGGGGTTAGACCGAGCATCTAACTCATGTTAAGACTATTATGTTGTCTAAAGCCTTGGAGGGGACGGTTTGTCTTGACTATCTGGAGCTGGACTCCTAAGTAGAGACATAGATATGTTGCTTGGTGGTTACATATTAGACCAGGACTAAAGCGTGATTGATCTACGAAGTTCGCTTTGAGTGGATCGATCTGCTTTTGACGTTCATTATGCAGTAACCTTAATCCTGAGTAAAAGGACAGCTTCATGTATATGACTTGTGTACTTTGATGTTCCAATGACTAAAGCGTCTCAGAGGTAGTAAGCTTATAGACCGGTTCGTTGGGTGCATGACTTGTATACGATGAAGGGTTCGTTTACAGATATTGGAATCATAGCTCTAATGAGGAGTTAAGGGTATCCTCTTAAAGGCATTATACTGAATGTGAAAATGGACAAGGCCTTGGGTCGTCTGCTGGGCGGATGACTTCTTATTCACATATGGTGAATAATCATTTTCTTTATTCGGTAGTATAATGGAACTTTAAGATAGCCTAATCAGTAGGATTAAACGGACTTTGGCCTAAGGCTGATCATGGATATCATATGAGGGTTCTGCATACATGACAAGGTCATTGGACGATAGCTTGTAACAGGCTTACGTAATACGGTATATAACTGGGAGTTCAGTTTCAGGTTTATAGTGGTGTGACTCTGAAACTAGTGATCATATGATTGAGTTGTTTGGTAAAGAATGATGATCATATGGATTTACGGGAGCCCGATTATATATGTCCAATCAATCCCTCTACTAGCTCCACATAATTCCTTAACGTTTGGCAAATTGATTTGTGTATGCTCTTGGCTGGTTTATTATGCATGGATGGTGATGATATAGGATTAGGATGGTAGACAAGATTCTCTCCAGTTGGATTCAGATTTTGTTTTGGATAATAGAGTACACAATCATTCGAACTCCAAATAAAGTTGCCATGATTTTATTTGAGATTGGATTGGAGTTGTAGAAAATTATCCATGAGAACAAGAATTTGAAACACAACTGCTTTGTGGATTTTGAAATTTGAATTTGAAATTTGAATTTGAAATTTGAATTTGAAATTTAAATTTAAAATTTGAAATTTGAAATTTGAAATTTGAAATTTGAATTTGAAATTCGAATTTGAAATTTGAAATTCAAATTTTGAATCACAGTCCAAGTGGGATTCGAATTTGTTGTGGAAAATCCACAATGTTTGAAATTCGAATTTGAGTTGGATTTGGAGAGGATAATCTTGTTAGAATCCTACTTGAATTTTGAATCCAAATCCTAGTAAAAGGTGGACGAAATTTTGAGGATAATCCTCAATAGAATTTCGGTTTTTGTGGATAAGGTTCAAGGAAAAAATTCAAGTTTCAATCCCAGTTGAATTTGGATTCTCTCCTCCCTGAAAAGTGGCCGAAATTTTGGAGTCTATCTCCTAAGAAAGTTCGGTCATTTTGGATAAGGATGAGATACGATTCAAGCTTGAAAATCCTAGTGGAATTTTGATTCTTCCTTATCCTAAAAGTGGCCGAATTTGTGGAGGAGATTTTCTCCTAGGAATTTCGGATTTTTTGGTTGAAAAAGGGGAGATCAAATTCTAGTTAAAATCTTGTTTAGATTTGGATTAGATTTTATCCATAATGGCCGAATTTTATTGTTGAGATTCTCCCATAGAAAATTCGGATTTTATGGTTATGGATAAGGGAGAATATCTTTTCCTAATCCAATTCAAATTTAGAGAATCACCTCATGCAGGTCTATAAATAGAGGTCCTGCCACTCCAGTTCTCTCAGACCACAGACTCTCAGGTGAGCAGGCTTATTGTTGCACAGCTCATCGTGACAATAAGTTCTTTAGAGATCTGGGTGGTCAGAAGAAGACTAGCAGTGCTAGCATACCGATCGAGGTTCAGAGTGCCCACACACTCAGCCATTCGGGAATTGGAGAATAGTAGAGAAGGCTAGTTGGTTGAAGCCTCCGGTCATTCTCCTCCTGCAGATTGGCGCCCTTGAGGTATGAGTTTTAATTGTTGTTGATTTATTGTATATGGCATCATGAGATATTTAACGATCTAAAAATTTTTTATTGTTCCGCTGCGCCACTCTGATACGTTTTTACCGATTTATTTTCCTATAAGCCTCTGCTGCCCTGGGACTACTGATTCGGGATCTCTGGCTTGAGCTCTTATAAAAGGAATAATCACTGATTATTTCCAATATTCATCTTATACTAGAAATATGGCAAAACATGAACTTTTACATTTCCAGACTCTCTTTTTTTTTTTTTTTTTATTCTCTGGCTTCGAACATGCCCTCCTACACGGCCGTGTCTCTGCCCGTGTACCTCTCTGGACTTACATGCCTGGCCGTGTAATTCGTGGAACATGACCGTGTATACTTACACGGGTGAATACACGGCCATGTTACTGGCCGTGTACTCCTCTGGACTCTTACACGGTTACTTACACGGTCGTGTTTCTGCCGTGTTTTCCTGCTGTGTAACATGGTCTGCTACACGCCTTTCCCTTGACCCTGTGCCCCTTGACACGGCCCGATACACGGCCGTGTTCTTGGTCGTATACCTCTTGGGTCTGATTTTTCTTGCAACACGGTCGTGCATATGGGCATGTACGGGGCCGTGTACTGAACACGTCCTTGTACACGCCCGTGTTCATACCAGAATCAAGATTCTGGGTCCGAACTGCTCTGCTTTGCTCTGATTTTCTAAGGCTTTTATGGCCTTTGTTCTACTTCTTACTCTTGAAATCGATCTTCATAAGATCGTTTTAAGGTATCTACTACATTTCTACTATCACAAATCCATGATTTCATAAGCAAAATTTCCACATTTTGCTCATTTACACCTCTTGACTCAACTTTTGAAAAATTTGCACTTTTGTGAAGAAATTTCACTAAACTTGGTTTTCTAAACCATCCATTCATGGATTCGTGTTTGAAAATATCTAGACTCGAACCATGTTTCGATTTTAACCGAAAACCTCAACATGATTCACTCACATTCTCTTTTCTTCACTTAAAACCCCAGATTTTCCCCCAAGAAAACGTGAGAAAATGAGGGTTTACCTTGCTTGAATCTTGAGAGCTTCTTGCTGCTGATTCGTGGCTGAATCTCGAACAATCTGCTGCTGGAACAGGAGAAAAATCTGAATTTTTTTGGATTTCCCTTTCTTCTCTCTTTTCCTTTCTCGGTTTCTTTCTCTCTTTCTTTCTTTCCCTTTCTCTTTCCCTTTCTTTCTTTCTCTTTCTTTCTTTCTTTCTGCCGGTTGCTTCCCTTTGCAGCTAAGGGGATTAATTTGCCCCTTTTATCTCACGTGCCTCTCCCTCTCTCACTTGCTTTCTTTTTATTTTTTTAAAGTGCAAGGGCTTGTTTGGCTACTTCTAGCCATTGATCAATGTGGCTCACTTATGTGCCATTGATCTCTTAGTATGTATTTTCCACATACTTTTCTATTAATTATAAAACATCATAAATTGAATTAATGTTTAGCTTTTAAACTATATTCATTAATTCATCATCAAATTTTGATTAAAAATTCAATTAATCAAAATTTTCCTCTGCTCTTTATTCTGTAACATATCTCACTATAATGTACATTTATTTACATATTTTGTACAAATATTTCTGAGAACGTAGATTTCTCGGTTATCACATTCACCCCTCCTTATAAGATTTTCGTCCTCGAAAATTTAGAACAAGTGAGGGTATGAAAGTCTCATCTCATCTTCTCTTTCCCACGTAGCCTCTTCAACGTTGTGATTTCTCTACAATACTTTGACTAGTGGGATGATCTTGTTCCTCAGCACTTTTTCTTCTATAGCCAGTATCTGAACAGGCTGCTCTTCATAGGTCAAATCCTCTTGGACTTGGACTGGTTCATGTTGTAGCACATGAGATGGATTTGACATGTACTTTCTGAGCATGGAGACATGGAATACGTTGTGTACTGCTGACAGCTCTGGAGGTAATGCCAACTTGTAGGCAACCTTCCCAATGCGTTTGATAATCTCATAAGGTCCAATGTACCTTGGACTCAGTTTTCCCTTCTTACCAAAACGCATAATCCCCTTCATGGGTGACACTTTCAGAAATACAAAGTCCCCTTCCTTGAATTCTAGAGATCTCCATCTTCTGTTTGCATAACTCTTCTGTCTGCTCTGAGCACTCTTCATCATTTGCTGGATCTTGGCAACTGCATCGCAAGTTTCCTTTGCTGGATCTTGAAATTTGAATTTTGAATTTGAAATTTGAATTTGAAATTTGAATTTGAAATTCGAATTTGAAATTTGAATTTGAAATTTAAATTTGAAATTTGAAATTTGAAATTTGAATTTGAAATTTGAAATTCAAATTTTGAATCACAATCCAAGTAGGATTCGAATTTGTTGTGGAAAATCCACAAGGTTTGAAATTCGAATTTGAGTTGGATTTGGAGAGGATAATCTTGTTAGAATCCTACTTGAATTTTGAATCCAAATCCCAACAAAAGTGGACGAAATTTTTAAGGATAATCCTCAAGGAAATTTCGGATTTTTGTGGATAAGATTCAAGGGAAAAATTCAAGTTTCAATCCCAGTTGAATTTGGATTCTCTCCTCCCTGAAAAGTGGCCGAAAATTTGGAGAATCTCTCCTAGGAAATTCGGTTATTTTTGGATAAGGTTGAGATAAGATTCAAGCTTGAAAATCCTAGTGGAATTTTGATTCTCCCTTATCCATAATGGCCGAAATTTATGAGGAGATTTTCTCCAAGAAAAATTCAGATTTTTTGGTTGAAAAAGGGAGATAAAATTCTAGTTAAAATCTTGTTTAGATTTGGATTGGATTTATCCTAACAAAACCGAATTTTATTGTTGAATTTATCCATGGAAAAATTCAGATTTTTTGGTTAAGGATAAGGGAAAATATCTTTTCCTAATCCAATTCAAATTCAAAGAATCACCTCATGTAGGTCTATAAATAGAGGTCCTACCACTCCAGTTCTCTTAGACCACAGACTCTCAGGTGAGCAGGCTTATTGTTGCACAGCTCATCGTGACAATAAAGTTCTTTAGAGATCTGGGTGGTCGGAAGAAGACTAGCAGTGCTAGCATACCGATCGAGGTTCAGAGTGCCCACACACTCAGCCATTAGGGAATTGGAGAATAGTAGAGAAGGCTAGTTGGTTGAAGCCTCCAGTCATTCTCCTCCTGCAAGATTGGCGTCCTTTAGGTATGAGTTTTAATTGTTGTTGGTTTATTGTATATGGCATCATGAGATATTTAATGATCTAAAAATTTTTATTGTTCCGCTGCGCCACTCTGATACGTTTTCACCAGTTTATTTTCCTACAATTGGTATCAGAGACATCTCATGACTATGCTATGTACATAAATTAGACAATTACTTAGTCTTTTTATTTATGTATGGATTTGATATTTAGAGAGTGGCATTCTAGGGTTCCTTTATGTTATTATCATGGATTATGTATAAAGTATGTGATTATTTTAATTTTTCGAATTATTATAAGCATGCTTGTTTATACCGATTATGGTTCCTTAGAATTTAGAAAAATTGTATCTAGGAATTTTTATGTAACCATGGGAGCAGTTTATTAACACTGTAATTTTCTCATGGATTTTATTTTTTGTCTCTTAGAATTTTTATGGTTAGAATTTTTGTACACCGGAAACGGTTTAGGAAATTTTATGTAACTATTCTTGGAGGAGATTGAAGATTGAAGACCGTAATTTATTTTTTCCCAAAAGTTAAATTTGATTTAAAGGTTGAAATTTTGATTGTGTGGAAAATTTCAATTTAATTGGGATTCAAATTAATTTTTGGAGATCCTAATAGGTAAATTGGAATATGGCATGAAAATCGAGACACGACCCCTCGGGATAGGCCGACAGACCTTGGTGGGGCTGCAGCCCCTGCCCTCGGGCAGGATGGGGCTGCGGCAGCCCCTGTACAGGCCCACACCACCCATGGCCGCAGGCTTGGCCTGCAGCCAGGGGTGACCGTGGCCTGCCCAAGGCTGGCCGCAGCCTGGGCGTGCAGCCTCTGGCTGCAGGCGCTGCTGGCAGCCTGCCGGCAGTAGCGCCCAGCCTGGCGCTGCAGGCTTGGCCTGCAGCCCGGCAGGGCTGCACGTAGGGGCGGCCGTGGGCAGCCACCAGCCCCGAAGGGGCTGGTGGCTGCCCACGGCGGCTTCCGCCTACGGGGGCGGCGGTCCGACGATCCATAAATCAGAAAAAATTTTGATTTTTAAATTTGAGATTTAATTTTAAATCATGTTTAAAAATAGGTAATTAAAAAATTTGAAATTTTTTGAAATTACATATTATTACACATGGTGTTTAAAATTGTTTAAAATTTAAATTTGAAATTTAAATTTGAAATTCGAATTTGGAATTTGAATTTGAAATTTAAATTTTTGGGGATTTAAATTTTAAATAATTCTTGGGATGAGAAATAAATGAAGAGGCTACATAAAGATGGATACAAGAAGACGGAATAGAATTCAAGACCCAAAGAATGCTTTGGATGGAATTTTGTAATCTTTATTTTCTTTGTTCTAGGATGGAACCATAGCTTGGTTATTCTGTCAATTATTTTTTCTGTGATATGTCATGGATATATAAATATGTATTGATGGATGTTTTGTATGCATATTTGATAACATGTCATATAGGATAAGTGAGTGCCGCTCATACTATATTGATCATACATAATTTGTCAAAACTTGCATGTTTTCAAAATATTGAGTGGGAGAGGGTTTCAAACAAAACCCACGGCCTCCATTGTTGATCCATATGTAAAAGCATGGTAACGTCTCGCGTCAGTTCTGCCCTGACCACACCCCTCGGTAGGTGTTTACCGCCGCCGGTATACTAGATTGGATCTCCTATGTGGAAAACGTGTTCGGGTACGATCCTATTCATGACCACCCCTCGGTGGCTTGGTAGGACGTGGATCGGGCTACGTAAACAATGGTTATACACTCAAGACTCGTTTAGTTATTAACCTTCCCTAGAAGCTCTATTAACTAAACTGGTGGCCAAATAAGCGGTTATTAATATATGTCTTAACCTTGGAGGATTTAAGGCAACATATATTAATTGGACGGGGTCCATGTTCCGGCTATTTGTTCTCATGACCACCCCTCGGTGGCTTGGGGTAATAGGTGCTGAGAATTACCGTTGCAATGCTACATGTTTTTCAAGTTTCATGTAGGAACATACTTGTATGTTTTATTTGCTAAATTATCTGTATATTTGCTTGGGCTTTGTAATGATGTCTAGTATAATTTTATTTCAGTTCAAAATGTCACCAACACCCCTCATTTCGATACTTACTGAAAATAAGTTGAATGGCGATAATTATAAAGATTGGAAAAGAAATCTATTAATAGTTCTCAGCTGCGAGAAACATAAGTTCGTGCTGGACGAACCATGCCCACCTGGGCCCAAACCTGACACACCACTTGAGGAGGTCCCGGTTGCCTATAATCGTTGGAGAGAATCCAATGAAATAGCTCGATGTTACATCCTTGCTAGCATGACGAGTGCTTTACAAAAGCAGCATGAGACTTATCAAGTTACTGGGGAGATCATGGAAAATCTGGAGGACATGTTCGGAGGCCAAGAAAAATTGGCTCGACAGTCCGCTATCACCAGCATTATGAACTCTAAGCAAAAGGCGGGTACTCCGGTGAAGGACCATATGATCACTCTAATGGGATTCTTCGCTGAGGCTGTCGAGAATGGTGCTGAGTTGGACTATAACACCTAGATCGAGATGGTGTTCAAGACTCTGTCTAAAGATTTTGTGGGGTTTAAGGCCGCATACAATCTGGCGACAAAGGAGTTAGGACTTACCGAGCTCATGAAGCAACTACAGGCTTATGAGCGGATGATCAGGGATGAGGATACGGTCCGACCTAAAGGAGAGGCCAATTTGGCAGAATCTTCCAATCCCTCACGGAAGAGGAAGAAGCCAAATAAGAAGCAGGTGGCTTCCAGTTCTTCTAATCCTCCTGTCTCGGACGGGAAGAAGAAGAAGAAGAACAAGAAGCCAAAGGACCCTAAAAAGTCCAAATGCTTCCATTATGGGAAGGTAGGTCACTTCAAGAAGGCTTGCCGGGAATTCCTAGCCGCCAAGGGCAAGGAAGGTAAGGAACTTCATTACTTAGAAGCGTGCTTGGTGGAAGAATCGAAAGACACTTGGGTCATTGATTCGGGTGCCACTAATCATGTTTGTGTTTCTATGCAGGGGTTCGTGGAAACGAGAAGTCTACATGATAGGAGCCTCTCGTTACGAACCGGAGATGGTAGCTTTGTGGTGGCTGAGGCAGTGGGAGATGTTTATCTTTATTTTGATCAATTTAGGTTTATTTTATTAAAAGACTGTTTTTATGTTCCTAATTTCAGGAGGAACCTTATATCGGTAGCTTGTTTAATAAAGGATTCTTATTCAGTTTCTTTTAGTAAAAGAGTTGATATTCGTAGAAATAAGTCTTTTATCTGATCTGGATGGATGGATGGAAACCTATATTTGATCAGACCAAAGATGTACTCACTGCTTGACACTGAATTAATTGATAACTCTAAAAGGTTGAAAGTTTCTCACTCTAACAAGGCGTATCTTTGGCATTTAAGACTTAGTCATATTAATCAGGATAGGATTCAAAGATTGGTGAAAGATGGTCCTCTGGAATCTCTAGAGGAGGTACGTCTTCCCCGATGTGAGTCTTGTCTAGAGGGTAAGATGACTAAGAGGTCTTTTGGAGCTAAGGGTACAAGGGCTCAGGAGCTCTTAGAAACTGTGCAAACTGACGTATGTGGCCCCATGAACGTCACAGCACGAGGAGGGTTCGAGTATTATGTCTCTTTTATAGATGATTACTCGAGGTATGGATATGTGTATCTGATGCACCGCAAGAGCGAAACCTTTGACAAGTTCAAAGAGTATCGTGCGGAAGTGGAAAAGCAATTGGATAAATCCATAAAGACACTTCGATCTGATCGAGGTGGCGAATACCTCTCCGATGAATTTCTAGGACATCTTGTAGAGAACGGGATATTATCCCAATTGACTGCACCTGGTACTCCATAACAGAATGGTGTAGCCGAAAGGAGAAACAGGACCTTATTGGATATGGTACGGTCCATGATGAGTTATTCAACACTGCCATTATCATTTTGGGGATATGCTTTACAAACGGCGTGCTATATTCTAAACCAGGTTCCAAGCAAATCAATTCCCAGAACTCCGTATGAATTGTGGCGTGGCAAGAAGCCCTCTCTTGGACATATGAGAATATGGGGCTGCCCGGCACATGTACTGGATGGGGATGCGAAGAAGTTGGAACCAAGATCAGAATTGTGCAGTTTGTAGGGTATCCAAAAGGAACTAAAGGAGGTCTGTTCTATAACCCGAACGAACAAAAATTCATTGTCTCAACCCATGCGACATTCTTGGAGGAAAGTCACATGAATGACTTTAAGCCTCGAAGCAAAGTGGTGCTAGAGGATTTATCGGGTGAAAGAACTGCTCCACAGATTTTGGTCTTGGACGCAAGTCCGAGTTCCAGTGAAAGACCTGCAGACGATCAACAATTTAGGATGCCTCGTCGTAGTGGGAGGGTTTCGAAGAAACCTAATTTCTTCATGTATGATGCTGAGGTATACCAGGCCGAGGCTCATGAGCATGAGGAAGATCCGGTCACATATGATGAAGCTATAAAGGATGTTGATTCTAAATCTTAGAAACAGGCTATGAACAATGAGATGGATTCTATGAAATCCAACTCTGTTTGGGAACTTGTAGATTTGCCGGATGGGATAAAACCCATTGGATGCAAATGGGTCTACAAAAGAAAGAAGGATGCGGAAGGGAGAGTGGAAACTTTCAAAGCTAGACTGGTTGCAAAGGGATACACGTAAAAGGCTGGAATCGATTACGAGGAAACCTTTTCGCCTGTTGCTATGCTGAAGTCTATCCGTATTCTTCTGTCCATTGCTGCGGCTCTCGATTACGAGATCTGGCAAATGGATGTCAAGACGGCATTCTTGAATGGCCATCTTGAAGAGTGTTTCTATATGATACAGCCCGAAGGGTTCATAGCAAAAGGCCAAGAAAGGAAAGTCTGCAAGTTGCTTAGATCCATTTATGGATTAAAGCAAGCATCCCGCTCATGGAACCAGAGATTTGATCAAGCGATTAAGACATTTGGTTTTGAGCAGAACGTTGATGAACCTTGTGTTTATAAACGTATTAAGGATGGAAAAGTGGTCTTTCTGATACTCTATGTCGATGATATACTACTCATTGGGAATGATGTAGGAAACTTATCATCGGTCAAGCTTTGGTTACACCAGCAGTTTGACATGAAGGACTTGGGAGAAGCTAATTATGTTCTAGGCATTCGTCTCTTCAGAGATCGAAAGAACAAAATAATAACGTTATCCCAAGCTTCATACATAGATAAAATAATTGACAAATATGCAATGCTAGAGGCAAAGAAAGGCTCACAACCTTCTATTGCCGATCTAACTCTTTCATTGGATGACTGTCCCAAGACATCAGAAGAAAGAGAGCGTATGAGTAAGGTCCCTTATGCATCCGCTGTGGGTAGCCTTATGTACGCTATGCTTTGCACTCGCCCAGACATATGTTTTGCAGTAGGTATGATGAGTCGATATCAAGCGAATCCTGGAACCAAGCACTAGCAAGCAGTAAAGCATATACTCAAGTATCTTAAGAGAACGAGGGATTATATGTTGGTGTATTCTGGAGGGGACCTAACACCCGTAGGATACACGGACTCAGACTTCCAGACTTGTAAGGATTCGAGGAAATCGACATCTGGATCAGTGTTTTTACTCGGAGGAGGCACCATTGTGTGGAGGAGCGTGAAGCAGGGCTGCACAGCTGACTCTACTATGGAGGCTGAGTATGTGGCTGCGGCTGAGACATCTAAAAAAGCGGTTTGGCTCCGCAAGTTCTTTAGAGACCTTGAGGTCATTCCGGGTGTTGACAAGCCTATCACACTTTACTGTGATAATACAGGGGCTATTGCCAACACAAGGGAATCTCGGCACCACAAGAGGACCAAACACATAGATCGGAGGTATCACATCATTAGAGGACATGTGGAGACAGGACAAGTGGATGTATGTAAGATCGCGTCCGAGGACAACATTTCCGATCCCTTTACTAAGACTTTGGTAGCTAGAAGCTTTGAGAGGCATGTAGAGGTGATAGGGATGCGTAACATGGCACATCTACTGGCTTAGGGCAAGTGGGAGATTGTTAGGAAATGCCCTAAGTATTAGAGACATTTTGATGTATTCATTTTGAACTAGATAATAAAATTATACATAGAGGTTATTCATTACATTGCTATCTGTCCTCGTCTTATTTACATGTTAAAGTAAATGTAAGCAAATATGGCTCACTGACTGCTTGTGTTAAAACTGTTAGAACGTTGCATGCAATGGACTTTTGTATGCGAGAAGACAATGTTCTAAAGTTAGCAGTCTAAACTATGGTCTGTAGTCTATGGGGTTAGACCGAGTATCTAACTCATGTTAAGACTATTATGTGTCTAAAGCCTTGGAGGGGACTGTTTGTCTTGACCGTCTGGAGCTGGACTCCCAAGTAGAGACATAGATATGTTGCTTGGTAGTGACATATTAGACCGGGACTAAAACGTGATTGATCTACATAGTCCGTTATGAGTGGATCAATCTGCTTTTGACGTTCATTGTGCAATAACCTTAATCCTGAGTAAATGAACTACTTCATGTATATGACTTGTGTACTTTGATGTTCCAATGGCTAAAGCGTCTCAGAGGTAGTAAGCTTATAGACCAGTTCGTTGGGTGCATGACTTGTATACGATGAAGGGTTTATTTGCAGATATCGGAATCATAGCTCTGAGGAGTTAAAGGTATCCTCTTGAAGGCATTATACTGAATATGAAAATGGACAAGGCCTTGGGTCGTCTGCTGGGCGAATGACTTCTTATTCACATATGGTGAATAAACATTTTCTTAATTCGGTAGTATAATGGAACTTTAAGATAGCATGATCAGTAGGATTGAACGGACTTTGACCTAAGGCTGATCATGGATATCATATGAGGGTTTTGCATATATGACAAGGTCATTGGATGGTAGCTCGTCACAGGCTTACGTAATACGGTATATAATTGGGAGTTCAGTTTCAGGTTTATAGTGGTGTGACTCTGAAATTAGTGATCATATGATTGAGTTGTTCGGTACAGAATGATGATCATATGGAATCGCGGGAGCCCGATTATATATGTCCAATCAGTCCCTCTACTAGCTCCACATAATTCCTTAACGTTTGGCAAATTGATTAGTGTATGCTATTGGCTGGTTTATTATGCATGGATGGTGATGACACAAGATTAGGATGGTAGACAAGATTCTCTCCGGTTGGATTCAGATTTTGTTTTGGATAATAGAGTACACAATTATTCGAACTCCAAATAAAGTTGCCATGATTTTATTTGAGATTGGATTGGAGTTGTAGAAAATTATCCATGAGAACAAGAATATGAAACACAACCGTTTTGTCGAATTTGAAATTTGAATTTGAAATTTGAATTTGAAATTCGAATTTGAAATTTGAATTTGAAATTTAAATTTGAAATTTGAAATTTGAAATTTGAAATTCAAATTTTGAATCACAGTCCAAGTAGGATTCGAATTTGTTGTGGAAAATCCACAAGGTTTGAAATTCGAATTTGAGTTGGATTTGGAGAGGATAATCTTGTTAGAATCCTACTTGAATTTTGAATCCAAATCCCAACAAAAGTGGACGAAATTTTTGAGGATAATCCTCAAGGAAATTTCGGATTTTTGTGGATAAGATTTAAGGGAAAAATTCAAGTTTCAATCCCAGTTGAATTTGGATTCTCTCCTCCCTGAAAAGTGGCCGAAAATTTAGAGAATCTCTCCTAGGAAATTCGGTTATTTTTGGATAAGGTTGAGATAAGATTCAAGCTTGAAAATCCTAGTGGAATTTTGATTCTCCCTTATCCATAATGGCCGAAATTTATGAGGAGATTTTCTCCAAGAAAATTTCAGATTTTTGGGTTGAAAATGGGAGATAAAATTCTAGTTAAAATCTTGTTTAGATTTGGATTGGATTTATCCTAACAAAACCGAATTTTATTGTTGAATTTATCCATGGAAAAATTCAGATTTTTTGGTTAAGGATAAGGGAAAATATCTTTTCCTAATCCAATTCAAATTCAGAGAATCACCTCATGCAGGTCTATAAATAGAGGTCCTACCACTCCAGTTCTCTTAGACCACAGACTCTCAGGTGAGCAGGCTTATTGTTGCACAGCTCATCGTGACAATAAAGTTCTTTAGAGATCTGGGTGGTCGGAAGAAGACTAGCAGTGCTAGCATACCGATCGAGGTTCAAAGTGCCCACACACTCAGCCATTCGGGAATTGGAGAATAGTAGAGAAAGCTAGTTGGTTGAAGCCTCCGGTGATTCTCCTCCTGCAAGATTGGCGTCCTTGAGATATGAGTTTTAATTGTTGTTGGTTTATTATATATGGCATCATGAGATATTTAACGATCTAAAAATTTTTATTGTTCCGCTGCGCCACTCTGATACGTTTTTACCGGTATATTTTCCTACATGCTCATTCATGAAACTGGACTCTGTAAACATGCTCTTGGCTGAGAGGTTAGTCTTAGGATATTATCTGATATTTTAGTTCTGGTTTTGGGCCCCTGATTGGTCGTATCGACATGTTAGCGCAACTGGGAGTGGTACTTTAGTGCTGACCTCCTCAGTCTTAACTGATTCTAAACATGAAAACCTCCCCGTGGGTCGAGAGGCCGATACGCTAATAACTAGTTTAATTACCATCTTGCTGGTGTTCCAACTGGGTAGCATACTGATTGCCTCCACAGTTGGAACCTGTTACATGATTTACTGGGGTGTGAATTTTATTAACTCACTAGGGTGCCTTGTGCACCGACCTGTCTTCGTGTTCTGGTTACCTGACTGACATGTGTACTGGAACATGCAACTCTACGTGCATGACATGAACTGATATGAACTGACCTGTGCTGACATGAGACTGACATGAATATCGTGATGTAGACAATCAATGTCTAACAACCACGTCATACAACATACATAACATCATAATATAACAAGCTTGTCCACGTTGCAGTCAGGACAATGCTTGAACTTACAGATAATCTACTAGTGTGAGCCTCTGCTGCCCTGGGACTGCTGATTCGGGGCCTCTGGCTTGAACTCCTATAAAAGGAATAATCACTGATTATTTCCAATATTCATCTTATACTAGAAATATGGCAAAACATGAACTTTTACATTTCCAGACTCTTTTTTTTTTTTTTTTTTACTCTCTAGCTTCGAACACGCCCTCCTACACGGCCGTGTCTCTGCCCGTATACCTCTTTGGACTTACATGTCTGGCTGTGTAATTCGTGGAACATGGCCGTGTATACTTACACGGGTGAATACACGGCCATGTTACTGGCCGTGTACTTCTCTGGACTCTTACACGGTTACTTACACGGTCGTGTTTCTGGCCGTGTTTTCCTGCTGTCTAACATGGTCTGCTACACGCCTTTCCCTTGACCGTGTGCCCCTTGACACGGCCGTGTTCTTAGCCGTATACCTCTCGGGTCTGATTTTTCTTGCAACATGGTCGTGCATATGGGCATGTTCGGGGCCGTATACTGAACACGCTCTTGTACACGCCCGTGTTTATACCAGAATCAAGATTCTGGGTCCGAACTGCTCTGCTCTGATTTTCTAAGGCTTTTATGGCCTTTGTTCTACTTCTTATTCTTGAAATCAATCTTCATAAGATCGTTTTAAGGTATCTACTACATTTCTACTATCACAAATCCATGATTTCATAAGCAAAATTTTCACATTTTGTTCATTTACACCTCTTGACTCAACTTTTGAAAAATCTGCACTTTTGTGAAGAAATTTCACTAAACTTGGTTTTCTAAACCATCCACTCATGGATTCGTGTTTGAAAACATCTAAACTCGAACCATGTTTCGATTTTAACCGAAAACCTCAACATGATTCACTCACATTCTCTTTTTTTCACTTAAAACCCCAGATTTTCCCCCAAGAAAACGTGAGAAAATGAGGGTTTACCTTGCTTGAATCTTGAGAGCTTCTTGCTACTGATTCGTGGCTGAATCTCGAACAATCTGCTGCTGGAACAGGAGAAAAATCTGAATTTTTTTGGATTTCCCTTTCTTCTCTCTTTTCCTTTCTCGGTTTCTTTCTCTCTTTCTTTCTTTCCCTTTCTCTTTCCCTTTCTTTCTTTCTCTTTCTTTCTTTCTTTCTGCCGGCTGCTTCCCTTTGCAGCTAAGGGGATTAATTTGCCCCCTTTATCTCACGTGCCTCTCCCTCTCTCACTTGCTTTCTTTTTATTTTTTTAAAGTGTAAGGGCTTGTTTGGCTACTTCTAGCCATTGATCAATATGGCTCACTTGTGTGCCATTGATCTCTTAGTATGTATTTTCCACATACTTTTCTATTAATTATAAAACATCATAAATTGAATTAATGTTTAGCTTTTAAACTATATTCATTAATTCATCATCAAATTTTGATTAAAAATTCAATTAATCAAAATTTTCCTCTGCTCTTTATTCTGTAACATGTCTCACTATAATGTACATTTATTTACATATTTTGTACAAATATTTCCGAGAACGTAGATTTCTCGGTTATCACACAACTTTATTTATCACCAAGTAGAGATGAATACTATATGGTAGCAATGGGAAATTCTTTGGCACTGAATCTAGGTAGAAAGAGCTTATGACATAAGACCCAATACTCTTAAAAGACCTAACCTTTGTTCTATATACACTAACTCCCAAGTCTCAAGATTCCTACCAATGTCGATGAAAAATATCCTTGTATTTGATAAGATGTTAAATAAAACATTCATTGTCACAGGAATTTTCTATCATAGAAATTAAGTTCGGACAGAGAAAGGAAATCAAAGTGGAAATATTAATTAGTGCCCTAATATACTCTTCGACATCAGAAAAATATTTAAATCTAAAAGCCTCCTAGTGGTAAAGCGTGCAAAACGAGCATGGTGTTTGGCGTTAGGGATGGTTTTGAATTTCGAGGAAGAGTTTGTAAGACTGACACGGCAAGATGTGTTCCCCTTTTTTTTTTTTTTAAGGAAATATTTATTCAAGAAAGAAAATGATGATCACTACAATAACAAGCAAATGATCTTGTAATATAAACATCAAACCCTTAAATAAGATCAAATTCACTAGTAAAATCTGATGGTGTTTAAAGAAAGGATAAATACCATTTTTGTATATGCATATTGAGCACTCAAAAGGCTCTTTTTAAAACCTTATACAATCGACTAATCAATTGAGAGTAAGAATTTCATAGCACAAAAACCAACATAAAACTCCGCATTGAGAGAACTTGAGTGAAACTAAAACACCTTTAGACACACCATTAAAACACACAAAAGACGATGGTAAATTCAAAATACACGTCAAAATAGGATCAGATGGGGAAACTACCATCCTTATTACAAACAAATTAATGGAAAAAAAAATGCCTAAACAAGTTATTGATTTACTGCCCATCTTGATGATGCTTCTCACCGTTGGTGACATAGGGATCTATAAAAAGATCTCTTGGATAAGCTCCTCGCCCCAGAGTTAACTTGTTGCCAATGAAGCTTCTCGTCACCGCACCACTCACCGAATCTACCCGAGTAGTCGAGACCTCAACCAGTAAACTCCTTCCATTGCATGACCTCCAATGACACAAACCCCCCTTAGACATAGATCGGAGGAAAGCGACTTGCTAGGCGGATTTTTAAAGCCACATGGCTGGCAACATGTTGACCACCAACCTCCACCGACTCCAAGAAGACTCTGTCAAATGAAAAGCACAAGAGAGAGAGAAAGAAGTGAGAAATGTTCCCTTTTTGCTTTCATTCTTTAGAAAAATAAAAACTTTACATCAATTATAATCTCGATTTTTAAGTATCAATTTACGTAACATATTAGTTTTCATATTATTTGTTAATAAGTGTTTCAAGTCACATTTAAGGAAAAACTAATAATTTATCACCATGTAAGTTGGTATTTAAAAATTATGATTATAATTAATGCACGTGGTATTGTTTGAAATATCCCAAATAAAAACACCCCCACGAGTCCATGACCACCCATCATTAACTTCAACGCATGCCTTCTGTGGGTTTTTATCACTTCTAGGGAAGGTTTTTTCTTCTTTATATATTAATATTATCAATCTCAAAGTTGGTCATTTTAATTCCAACCAACCATACGTTAGAATGTCAGGATAAACATTAATATATGGTTATCGCTTGCTCTTGAAAGAATTGAACGGACGGAAAATGTGGTTGTTTTTTTTTTTTTTTTTTTTCGCTCTGTTTTTAATTAATTAACAGCTTTTTCTATAAGATCAAGGTGGTGGTGGTCTTGCTATTGTTTTTCAAAATGGGAGCTGGCATTTCGATTAGGAATTGAAAAATATTAAATTATATACGGCACAATGCTGTCATTTAATTAATAATTTGTCATCTAAGTTACATAATATTAGATGAAACATGACAGTGCTAAATATATGCCCAACATTCCTCCACAAATAAATAAATATATATATATCCATGTATTCTCAAATTTTTTTCCTCTTTCTATTTACGAACATTGTTATGATGCTTGAGGTCTAACGAGAAAAATTACTGGTAAGGACTAAACAAAAAACACGACAACTCAAATAATTCTTTCAATCCACTCAATATAACTTGTTGGGGTGTTAAACGTGGGATAAAAGTTGGTTGAGCCTACCAACTTGCATTTTCATTAAGTATTTAGATTCAGATTTTAGCGATCTGTTTTAAGAGTCTATGTATAGGTGTGTGTTATATTTAAAAATTGATTATTCTTGCTGTTAATTAATGACCTACGTACAAGTTATAGGTCAATTTCTATTAAAAAGTTAACACAGTTATTAATTGAGTATGTCTTGCTACATATTTTCAAGTTCATAAAAAAAATCAAAATTAAAAGTTGATGATGCAAAATTCAAAATTCACATGTATTAATGTAAAAAACATATGTATTTATCTATCTCATTAAACCAACCCACAGAATTTAACAGTTGCATTGCTTATATTTAGGTTGGTTGATTTTTAACTTGAAATTTATTAAATATATAATTTTTTAATTGGTTAAATAATCTCGAAATCCCATCCAACCCTCCTGCCATACTCATCTTGTCATGTTACATCACCGAGTTCAAAAGCTTTAATGGGTTTGGGAATGTGCTAATGTATAGCCAATCTACAAATTGGGAGAAACTAAAGGGAAAAGAAAAATACAACTTTCCTTCTTTAGCCCTTTATTTCCATTCAACAAAGTTTATTATATAACAATACAATTTATCTAATAAATTGGAAATGAGAAAAAATAAATAAATAAATATGACATACATAAATTGGAACAATCATCAACATTGAATTACTTTTCTTTAAAATTATAAATATGAATCAAGTTAGATAGACCAATCTTTAACTTATCATTTTAGCCTCTAAGCCAACCCAATGAACGTAAACACACAAACAAATGGGCTTGGCTCATGATCTAGGATGTGCTGGGCTGAGGTTTTAGGTCTAGTGGTCTGTTTGCGTGAACTTTTTCATTTACAAATTTAAGAAAATTGAGCAAACAGCCTCTAAAATACATATGTTTAGGATTTTTGCCTCCTTTAATATTACCATGGATTTTTGACATTTTATTATATTTGCATTTTATTTTTCTTGACTTTCATGATAAAATGACAATAATATACCCACCACCCACTCTTTCTCCTTTCTCTCTTTTGCTATCGGTTCATTGGATATATTATCGTTGCAGATTAAGAGTCAACTGTATCAGTAACTAAGGATTGCCGATCTCTCTCTTCTCCTCACTTCCCCTTCTCGCTCTCTCCTTACTCTTCACCATTGTAGATTTGGTCCAAAGGATCACAATCTCGGCCTCACGATGGTGATGTTGCGTTCTTGGCTTTGCAATCGTGATCTTGGCTAGTGGCGTCTCCTCTGGGTTGTCGACTGTAGTGGCAGCTGGCGATACTTTTCCTTCACATTATCAGCAGTGGTAGTGACTTCTTTCAGTGGCCATATGGTTGAGGAATTTTTTTTTTTAAGAAGGTACAATAAATTGACTTTTGGTTTATCCTAAAAAATGGTGAAAATCCTGAAAGCGTTATTGAAAGGGTAAAATTCAAAATCTGTGCTCATTTTTGGGACATTTCCCAAAATTTTTCGACATTCCATATAAAAAGCATTATATTCGACATGATCTACACGTAGGCCCAGCGCGTGGCTTGTTGGGCTATGCACTGAGCTCGGCCTTCGATTCCTTAACACGGGTTGGCCGGCCCATGTTTTCTCTTTCGGCCTCGACCAACAACTCAAATTTACAGCTCTACTTTCCTCATTTCTGCGTGTTAATTTGGTACACGGATTTAGGATGGACGTGGATTTTACCAAATAAATGGATTTGGGAAAATAACGGAATCTTCCGACGTCTAACTGAAAGTTGCGTTTCATGAGATGATTTGCAGAATCATATTTTAGAAGGTCCAAAAAAGCACGGCCACTTTGAATATGCGTAACATATTCCAATATCCAACTAATTATAAAATACTAGCTACTAAAAAAACAAAAAAACGCTAAAAGAGTGCTTGATAAACGTATTATATTTTAATTGTATTTGAATAAAATTTATTTTTTGAATGTTGTATTTAGTTGAAAAGTATTTGTTTTGTATTTGAATGAAATGTGTGTTTAGATGAAAAGTATTTTAAAATTGAAAAGTTGATGTGATTGGTAAAAATAAAGATGAATAGTAGAGTTGAAAAGTTGATGTGATTATTTTAAAAATATTTTGAATAGTAATTATTTTCATAGCACTGTTATAAAATTTGTGTTTGGTGTAAAATTATATTGCATTTGAGTAAAATTAAAATGTAATTTTTTTACCAAATGACACCTAATTGTATACCTTCATGTTCTATTTTTGCTCTATTTTTTTATCTTTTATTTTCTTTCCTTCTTTTTTTTTTTTTTTTTCTTAAGGGATGGAGAGGTGTAGACAAGAAAAATTAAGGTGCTACGAAAGAAGGAATATTATCTATAGCTCTATATAAAAACAGGGCCAGTCCAAGCAAATTTGAGGATTTAGGCGAAATCATTAAAAGAAACCTTCATAAAAAAATTAAAAGGTATATTAAAAATTAGTTAAATTTATTTGAAATTTATTTTTCTTGCCTTTTGGGATGCAAAATTAGTAATTAAATCTTTATATTCGAATATATATAATAATTTTTTTAATAGATAATATAGTTAATCCATTTAATCTTTTTTGTGACATTGTTGATCTTAAATAAGATTTAATGAATTTAAATTTTGGAAAAGTCCTTTCTACAGATACAACCATCGCTGGAATTGTTAACGATACTCCATAAGCAACATATGCATTTGGAAAAGAACCTTTTTAATATAATCAAGTGTTTCATTCAGACTACTTTTTTTTTTTTTTTTAATTTTGAAAAAGTTCACTTAGCACTTTTAATTCAGAAAATTTCTCTTATCTATTCTCGTTCTTTTTTCTTAAGTTTGTCAAATCCTGATTCAAACATTCTATTAGACATATTCAACTTTAAAAATCAAACAGTTACTAAAAAAGAACAAGAATAACAGACAAATAAAATTGCTATTATGAAACTCAAACAATAATAATCAAGAAGTTGGCAAAATTTTAAATAAGAAAGAAAGATATGACCTGGAAAGAGTGGTGAAAACTTGAAAACTCTTGAACTAATGTTGATTAGTAAGAAATTAGAGAGAGGATAAGCAAGAGAGATTAGAACTTTTCTTTTCTCCTTTTTTTTTTTTTTCCTTTTTGATCTTTTTGTAGTGGTTAAAAAAATATATTTGAATATTATTTATAGCAAAATAATTCAAGGCTTTTTTAATGTATAAAGCAATTGTGACCAAGGAGGCTTTTGAGATTCTTAAGGAGAAGCTGTAATGTTTTCTTGGGGGAAAAAAAAAAGAGGAAAACAAAAAGTAACCGTTGGATTCAATAGCAAGGACTATATCCATGCGATCAATTAGGAATATATTGAGTAATATGGAGTAATAGATTTTTTTGAGAAAAGATAAGGTTGACTAACCATTTTAAAAAATTATTTGATTTAATAATTATCTACTAGAAAATTGGCTTTTTTTAAGAGATCCTTTAAAAATGGTTATTATTAGGAATGCTCTAAATTGGAAAGACATTTTATGTATTTCATTTATTTTGACATTCATTAACCAATAATCTTAATTATAAGTAGGTGAAGTGCTTCGTATGTATGACTTATGTACTTTGATGTTCCAAAGACTAAAGCGTCTTAGAGATAGTAAGCTTATATATCGATTCGTTAGATACTTATATGATGAAGGATTTGTTTATAGATATTGGAATCATAACTTTAATAAGGAGTAAATGTTATCCTCTTACTAGATATGAAAATAGACAAGGCGTTAGGTCATTGCTTGGTAGATGATTTCTTATTCATATATGGTGAATAATCATTTTCTAAATCAGATACATAATGGAACTTTAAAATAGTCAAACAGACTTTGACTTAAGGTAGATCATGAATATCATATGAGGGTGTTACACACATGATAAGGTCATTAGATAATAGCTAATCACTAATTAACGTAATATGGTATATAATTGGGAGTACAGTTTCAAGTTTATAATAATGTGACTCTGAAAAAAAAAATTGTATAATAGGTTTATTCGATATAAAATAATAATTACATAGAGCTCACATTATATATATATCAAATCGATCCCTTTACTAGCTCTGTATGATTGCTTAATAAATGATAATTAATCGGGGTATTCTTTATTTTTTTTTTTATTCTTTCATTTAGTGAAAAGAAAATTTCAAATCATCTATTCCAAGGTGTGAGTGTTTTCCCCTGGGAGTCAAGGGCAAAATTATAATTTTGTATTATTTAATAAATTGGAAAAGTATTTAATTTGGGTGAATATTTATTTTGAAAGATGAGATTTGAAATTTAAATTAATTGTATTGTTCTTTTAAAAAATAAACATGAGATTGATTTAAATTTTTAAAATCTCGTTGAAATAAATGATTTTGAAATTTAAAAGATTATTCTATTTAAATTTGAATTGAACAAAATCTTGTCTTAGTATACTAATAGAAGGTGGATTTTCTAGGGATTTGGAAGACAAGATTTTTTCCTAATTCGATTTTGTTTTGGGTAAGAGATTACATAATTATTTGAATTTAAATAAAGTTATCATGATTTTATTTTGAATTTAAACAGGAGTTATGGAAAATTATCCATACAGACCAAATCACAAGATTTATGAAATTTGAAATTTGAATCAAATTTTGAATTCCCGAAATATAGGCAAACGAAATTTGGGAGAAATCATAGGGAAGAATTTTGGCTATACCTATGGGAGGAGAGAGAAAAATCTTTTCTGAAATCCTCTTTGAATTTTGAACGATCTTGACCTAGTGGCAGCCGAATTTTTTCAGGGTTTTCCTAAGGGAAAATTCAGCTGTGGGGATTTGGAGGATAGAGAAAAATCATTTCTTTATT
Source organism: Antiaris toxicaria (assembly GCA_035233585.1). Taxonomy (NCBI): domain Eukaryota; kingdom Viridiplantae; phylum Streptophyta; class Magnoliopsida; order Rosales; family Moraceae; genus Antiaris; species Antiaris toxicaria. The sequence goes on along the minus strand of CP141155.1, from coordinate 19,497,174 downwards.
CCAATTCAAATTCTGAAAGCCACCTAATACAAATTTATAAATAGAACACTCGAAACTCCTATTTTCTTTAGATCACAGATTCAAATGAGTGAATTTATTATTATACCTCTCACTTATAATAATAAATTCTTAGAGATCTGAGTAATTAAAAGGAGACAAGCCGTGTTAGAATACCGATCGAGGAACTGAGTACCCACACACTCTGTCATCCGGGAATTGGAGAATAGTAAAAAAGGTTAGTTGGTTGAAGCCTCTCGATCACATCTCGGTCACATCCTCTGACATTTCTAGTGTTTTCCTCTAAAGGTATAATAGTTATTGAATAATTTATTGTATACGAAAACATGAGTTTTTAATGATCTTTAAGAATTTATAAAATTCTGCTATGTATGTTTTACTATTTTTTCAACAATTGGTATCAAAGCCAACTCGTAAGTATATCATATACATAAATTAAACGATCAATTTTCTCATTTACGTATGGATTTGATATTTAAAGAGTGATATTCTAGGTTTTCTTTATATTATTATCATGTATTATATATGGTGCATGTGGTTATTTTATTTTTAAAATTATTATAAACATACTCAAATTAGACAGTCGTGTTTCCTTAGAATTTAGAAAAATTATATTTAAGAATTTTCATGTAATCATGAGAGCGGCTTATTACTGCTGTAATTTTCCTATGAATTTTCAATTTTAGTCTCTTCGAATTTTTAGAATTTTTGTACACTAGAAAGGGTACAGGAATATTTATGTAATTATTCATGGATGAGATAAAGATTGAAAGCCGTAATTTATTTTTTCCCAAGAATTAAATTTAATTTAATAATTGAAATTTTTTTGTGTGGAAAATCCTAATTTGATTAGGATTCTAAAATTTTTTGGGATCCCAATAGGTGAATTGGGAATATGACATAAAATATAAAAACCAACCCGAGGGATGGTACGCCAACCAACAAGCATATCGAGGTGCATGTAGGGATAGTGGCCGTGGGCCTTGGTGAGACTGTAGCCTCTACCCATAGGCAGCGGGACTACAAGCAGCCCTTGCCAGGGCTTCAACCTGGTGGGCAGCTATGGCCCTTGCGTATAGCTAGGCCAAAGCTATAGCAGCCCCTGGGTTATAGCCCTTGTAAGAGGCTACCAGCCTTGTCATGGATCGAGGCTACTTGTAAGGGATGCAGGCCTACAAGCCCGTGGCCCAATAGGCTGACGTTCTTAAATTTCAATTTTTTTTATTTGAGATTTAATTCTAAATTGTATATAAAATTATGTAATTATAAATTTAAATTTTGAAATTACATATTATATAATTGTAAATTTAAATTTTGAGATTGCATATTGTTATACATGAAATTTAAAATTGTTTAAAATTTGAATTTTTAGAAATTTGAATTTTAAATAATTTTGGGATGAGAAATAAATGGAGGAGTTACGTGAAGATGGATACGTGAATATGGGACAGAATTCATGACTCAAAAAATACTTTAGATGTAATTTTGTAATCTTTAATTTTTCTTTTTTCTTGGATAGGACCATGACTAAGTTATTTAATTTTCTATTTCTTATTTCTTCTATGTTTTGTCATGGATGGACGAATATGTATTGGTGGATGTTATGTATGCATGTTTGATAACATGTCATGTAGAATAGAAGAATGTGCTCAAATTATATTAATCATATATGTTTATTATAAAAAAAAAAAAACTTGCATGTTTTTTGAAAAAATATTGAGTGGGAGAAGACCCATGGCCTCTATTGTTGATCCATATGTGAAAGCATAGTAACGTCTCCTGTCAGTTCTACTCTAAACATACCCCTTGGTAGGTGTCTACCGTTACTAGTATACTAGGTTAGATCTCCTATGTGGAAAACATGTTTGGGCATGTTCTATTTAGGACCATCCCTCGATGGCTTGAATAGGGCATGTATTGGACTATGTAAACAATCGTTATATACTCAAGACTCATTTAGCTATTAACCTTACCTAGAAACTCTATTCGTTAAATTGGTGATCAAAATAAGCGGTTATTAGTATATATCTTAACCTTAGATGATTTAAGACAACATATATTAATTGGACGGGATCCATGTTGTGGCTATTTGTCTCATGACCACCTCTTGGTAGCTTGGGGTAATAGATGCTGAGAATTACCATTTTAGTACTACATGTTTTTTCCAAGTTTCATGTAGGAACGTACTTGTATGTTTTATTTACTATATATCTTTTATATTTGCTTAGGCTTTGTAATGATATTCTTTTATATTTTTATTTCAATTCAAAATGTCACTGACACCTCTAATCTCAGTATTCACTGAAAACAAATTAAACGAAAATAATTGTAAAGACTGGAAAAGAAACCTACTAATAGTTCTTAGTTGCAAGAGACACGAGTTTATATTGGACGAAGCATACCCACCAAGTCCACAATCTGATGCATTATTTAAGGAGATCCCTGTCATATATACTTGTTGGAAAGAATCTAACAAGATAGCTCGATACTACATCCTAGCTAGCATGACGAGTGCTTTACAAACGTAACATGAAACTTATCAAGTTGCTAGAGAGATCATGGATAACTTAGATAAAATGTTCGGGGGCCAACAAAATCTGGGTCGACAACCTGTTATTACAAACATTATGAACTCTAGGCAGAAAGCAAGTACTTCGATAAAAGATTATATCCTTATGCTAATGGCATTCTTTGCTAAGGCTGTTGACAACTATGTTGAGATGAACTACAACACCCAGATTAAGATGGTGTTCAAAACTCTGTCAAAGAATTTTGTAGGGTTTAAAACCACATACAATTTGATGACAAAAGAGTTAGGACTTACCAAGCTCATGAAGCAATTACAAGTTTATAAGCTGATGATCAATGATAGGGTTTCAGTTTAGACTAAGAGAGATGCCAACTTAATAGAATCTTCTAAAACCTCTTAAAAGAAGAAGAAGCCAAAGAAGAAGCAAGGAGTTTTTAGTTCTTCTATTCCTTCAGTCTCAGATGGGAAGAAAAAGAAGATGAACAAGAGGCCTAAGGACCCTAATAAGTCCAAGCACTTCGACTGTGGGAAGATAGGTCACTTTATGAAGTCTTGCAAGGAATTCCTAATCGCCAAGGGTAAGGAAGGTAAGGATCTTTTTTTCTTAGAAGCTTATTTGGTAAAAGAATAAAAAAAAACTTAGGTCATTGATTTGAGAGTCATTGATCATGTCATGTTGTGAAATTTTTAAGTATAAATTTCACACGTGAATATATAAAACCCAATTATTAGTGTGCCAATAAATTTTTAATTACGAGAATTTAATTTTAAATTTTTGGTGTATTAAATATTAGTTTGAGGATATTTAGAACATTTTCACAAATTTTGAGATTTTTACAATTTTTGCTCAAAAAGTTTTTTACCAAATGTTATTTTACATTATTTTCCATTTTTCTTTTTCTTTTGCTTTTTCTTTTTTTTTTTTTCTATCTAGAATTATCCGGAAGTTTTTCTTTTTCTTTCTTTTCTTTTCTTTTCTTTTCTTTTTTCACTGACTGACTCTCCCACTCTTTCTTTTCCACACAAATTTTCAAACATTTTAAAATTTTCCCCCTCTCACGCCCCCTCTCTCTCCCTCTGTTCTTCTTTCTCACTCCCTAACTCTCTGGCCCCCCTTTCTTCTTCGGTCAACCCACAGCCAGTTGCTATCGCCTTACCGTGACCGAGTCCAACTGCCAGCCATGCCTCCCCGTCGTGCTGACTGAAGCTGCAAGCCCACATCCACCACAGATCCAGCCACCTTGCCACAGCCATCAGCCATCCCATACCGAGCCCACCTCTTTAAAGCCAGTCGTGCCTCTGTGCAGCCACCTCGTGAGCCTAGCCTAGTCGCCAGTCGCCCTCGACCCCGCCAACTGGATCCAGTCATCACCCAGCCTCCCCGAGCTGCCCGTCCGACCGCTTTCGAGAGCCACACTGGATCGTCAACTGCCAAGCCTACTCAGCCCTACCCGAAGCAACCCACGCCAGTAGCCTTCCGTCGCGAAAGCTATGCCACCACAATCGCTGTGTCTACCTCATTCCCCACCGACCGTCGTGCCTGATGCCACCAGCCACCATTGCTGTTTTCCCCGGTCACTATGAGTCTCCTTCCAGGCCGGCCGATCCCCCCCCCACCCCAAGCAAAAGGAAAAAAAAAGTATAGATATTATATATGTATATATGTGTATATTTATATATTATATAACAAATTCTAATGATAAAAATAATAATAAATTTGAAGTGAGTGTTTTAAATTTATCTGAGATTTAAAATTTAAAATTTAAACTATTCTAAGAATTGGAATTGTTTTTCTACAGGTTAAGCGTTTTGGAGTGTTTTGGTACTTTATATTTTAAGTCAAGTCATCCCAAATTTTTTTTAAAATATTTTAAGTATTTGTATTAAAACTGTCATTTTAAAATTATGGTGTTAAAAATAAAATATCGTTTTAAATTTTATAATCAATGGCACACTAATTAATTGAATTTATCATAATTACGATTATGGAATTCCTGGACAGATAATTAAATTATCTATGCTTCTTGTTTTAGGTACTTGTTGATCGAATTCGTAGAAAAAGACTATCTTGGAATGCGTGTGAAAAGTTATCAGTAGAATAAATTACCAACGAGGTAGGATATCGTACCCTTTCCTTATAGCCAGTTTTATTTTAGTGATTTGGCCAAAATAATTTAAAAAAATGAGTTTATAAGTTTTAAAAATTCTATAGTTTTAGAAAATATCACGATTTCAGAAATTAATGAAAAATATTCGATCACAGATTTTCTTTTTTTTGAAAAATAATACGGTATATTTTATTATGTGAATCTTAATTTCACAAGAATTTTTGAAAGTTGAATTTGGTGTTAAAGTATACCGAGAGTCAGCACACACGTGCAAAGAGTGCACAGCTTAATAGAGGATCACTCATCATGTTTCAGCATGGTGAGGGGGCTCATACATACCGTACACGTATTAGATGTATACAAGGATATAATTTGCATAACCATGATTCACGTTTATAATTCGGTATTGCATTGATATATTTAATATAATAGTTAAAATAAAATATTGAAAAATGCTTTCTTTTAAAAATATTCTACTGGGCCTTTTGCTTACTGTTTAAAACTGGTAAACCCCTAGGAGAGAAAGGTGAATAGAGAACACAAGTGACGTAGAATTACAAGTTGGCGACAAGGATTTAAGATCAGACGCAATATTTCTGTACTTTAGGACCAAGTATGTATATGAGCATTTTGTGACTGTAAATTTTAAATTTTACTTTTGTATTCTCACTTATTTTATTTTATCCAAGTATGCATCTATAGGACATAGGTACCTCACCACCTGATATTGTGATAAGTATTCAAATACAAATGATAATTAATTTAAAATATACAAGCATAATATGTAAACAAGTTTAAAGAGATGGTAAAAGATAAAATATAAAAGCTGGTAGATTTAAGATTTTGATGTTTTATTTTATTTATTTAATACCCCATACCTTCCACTGTCCCGAATTTGGGACATGACAGAATTTTTGATATCAGAGCATGGTTTGGGATTTCCATAGGAATTGTATGCATACTTGGAGTAAAATAAAATACAAATTTACATACCAGAATTTTTATTTTTATAGAATGCCACCTAGACGTAGAAGGGGAAATATCCCAACAACTACTCTGACCCCGACCTCAGCACCGACACTACAACCGGAACAGGCTAGCATCACTGAAGCCATGTATCGAGTATTACAAAATAGGGTTACTCGTGAGAGAGATGAACCGATCGTGTGTAACATGAACCGGAGCCTGCAGGATTTTCAATGGTTTAGAGTTCCTGCCTTTACTGGTGAAGGCAATCCTCAAGAAACGGATGATTGGTTGCAAAGTATGGTCATGAAAATGGATACCATCCAGACCCCACCTGAACGCTGGATTGAAATTATTTCCACCTGTTTAGATGGTAAAGCTGGTATATGGTGGAGACAAATTAGGAGAACTCATAATCTGCAAGAAATGACCTGGGAGATGTTTGAACAGCAATTCTATAATCAAGTTTTCCCTAAGAGTTTTAGGGATCAAAAGATTATAAAGTTCATGAGCCTACAACAAGGAAATAAGACTGTGTTAAAGTACATGTCAAAATTTGGAGAATTGTCCAAATTTGCTTCTACAATGGTGGTGACTGAGTATACCAAATGTATCAAGTTTGATCGGGGACTCAAACCATCGGTGAGGAGATTAATGGTAGGTATGCAAATTCGAGACTACCCAATGCTTGTGTCAGCTACCCTACGAATTGAACAGGATAATCAAAATTTCTAGAAGGAGAAATCTGAAGCTCCATGGACGTCTGGTGGGCTAACTAGAAGTCAGCATGTGACTCGTACTCATGTTAGTGGGGTCAACATCGGAGGTAGAAGAATTAACAGTACTAGTAACACGTCTACCAGAAGATCACACCCATATAAGAGAAGTTGTTATAATTGTGGCCAGACAAGACATTTAAAGAGGAACTGTCCTTACAGGCAACAGCAGCCGACTCAACAATTTCAGCAGTCCACCTAATAATCAGCAGGATCTCGTCAGTCTAGATCTGAACAATTTACCCAGAGACAAGTTAACAAGGACAATTTAACCAAGGATAGTTAGGATTTGGCTAGTCACAATACAAGCCACCACAAGCATCTTATCAGCCAAATTTTGGGCCTCAGTCATTCCAATCATAGTGGAGACCTCAAATGTCCACTAGTAGGTAAGCTTCCTCGCAACCGTAGCAATTCAGGCCAGTGGGACCCACTGCCTAGAAGACTAACATCAATGACAAGGGAAAAGGGAAAATGTATGCTGTAGAAGGGGAAGAACCAAGAGCTCAAAATAGTCCTACGGTTATGGAGGCTATTGTGGCGCCCCTGAATCCAACCACGCTAAAACTATCATGAACCGACTCTGTTACTGACCAAGACAGCCAGTGTGTCAAATCCAGATCACCATTTAAAACTTTTTTTCTCTCAACTTTATTTTTTTTCAGGGCCTAAATTTCACCCATAATTTTTTTTTCTTTTTAATACACACTTTCCTTAAAAGAAAGCTAAGTATGAAAGCCTTATAAAATACAAGATTAGCTTTTAGATATCTTTTTTAGTGCAACATAATGTACAACATACAATATATTTATACTGTATTTTTCAAAACACATTCTCTTCAATTCACTAACTCTCAATGCCCAGCGGAAGACTTATAACAGGACCAGATCCACGGTGAATTCCCTATCCCATTGACATGTGTACATCCTGCCGCCATTCATGTAGTCTATTGGACAGGTTTTTTACCTGCAACATGAACAAACTGGGAGCTAACAGACTCAGTAAGTTCAAATACACTTAATAAGAATCACATACATTCAAAAACATCCAAATCTAATTACCTATGAATAGTACTATTCATAGGTGAATAGTATAATTCATCATAAATAGTACTTTGACCTTTGACCGGTGAATAGTAACTGTTACCCTAACTGATTACTATTCACGTTACCCTAACCGAATCCACTATACTTAGTGCTAATGTCGGTTATACTCAATTATGCTCTATTATGGCTTTCATCACTTTATTCTCTATTAGCTCTATTTATGTTTTGATTTTGAGCTCTTGCTGACTGTACCAATAATTTATAGCGCGCTGACTAGGAGGGCTTAAGGAGCGACCCTAAAACTTCTTCCTCACAGTCCTTATCACTCTTGGTGATTATTATATCCCCGAAGGACCTGTAAAACTCCACCACAATGTTGGAGGGGCGATACGCCTTAAATGGTTTTATTACCATCTTTCAATTTTAGTACTGACCAAGTTACATTAATCGTCACCTCAAGGTCATTAACCACTATTGCCTGTAGATCTTATTTACTCTCTTCTTCCTATTATGTGGAATGTGTTATACTAACTAATCCCCAAGGTCCATAGGACTTAACCAATGATGTACAACTAGTACTAAACACAATATCACAGTATTTCATGTTGCAAACATGAAAATACTTGAACTTACCACCACTGCGATAATGTCCACTTCTAGAACTCCTACGCAGTTTTATCTTTAGTTTAGGTCCCTACAGACATAATATTTTTTGTTAATACCATTTATTCATTATCACTTTAATTATATTCATCTTGTGATAAATTTTACAATACAATTTAACTTTTTATGTGGTACACGGTCTGCAACACGCCTGTGTCCCTACCCGTGTACCTCTCGGTTTTACTTTACACGGCCTTGTTTCAATGTACACGCTCGTGTACTATTTAAACTCTCGATTTTTACTCTAAAATCTTTATTTTGGGTTCTAGAATTTTATTTAAGTCATTCTAGATCCTTTACGGTGCTTTCCAAACCTTTCAGAAATTTTTGGTCAAAATGACTATTTTACCCTTGTCAAGTCTCGGGATCGTAACTATTCTGTCTTATCATTTTTTCTGAATTTTCTAAGCCCAAATATCTTAAAATAATATTCCCTAGGCTTCTGTATCATTTTACAGCTTAAATTGCTATAGAATCTCAATTATCCATTTTCCGACCCTCGATTACTATTCATCCGTCACCTAGGGTCGTTTCTTGTTTTTCTAGCGTTTCGAAGCCTCAAATGAGCATTTCACTACTCCTGAAATGTTTTTCATTCCCGTCCCCTAGTCTCGGTTCCTGAGGGGCTCGGGTTTCCTATCCCCATCTAATTTTTCCCTCGTTTCCCAAAATACCCTTAACGTGAATTTTTTTTCCTGTTTTAGGCATTTTAGTCATTAAGAGTCAGTTTACTATTCCTCTTGGGTTGATTTTCCATTACTAATCCTAATCCACCGAGGGGTCCCAGCTTCCTTCCCGAGTCCATTATTTTTACCCCTCGTTTCCTAAAATGCCCCAATGTCGTTTTAAAAATTTTGGTAATATTTCCGCTTGTATTTTAAGGTTTTCTCGGCGTTAGGTATGTCTCAGAATCTTTGTACCTGCCACATACTATACCAGAAACCTATTTTATACAAAGTTGTCAAACTTTGTATTAAAATTTTCCACATTAACCCATATTCACAATTCAACACCAATCATCAATTTTTTTTTCCACTTATCAACTTAGTTTCTCATGTTAATCATCACCAAATATTTTTCATCATCATAATCAATTATCACATATCACTCTTAGGTTTTCTAATGTACATTTCAACATTAAAAACCTAACAAAATTTTTATTTGAACACTAGTATTAGCCACGGATTTTTCATGCTAAAGCACCCTAGAAAATTTTGTTCTTATTTCTAGGGTTTTATCAACATTTTCTATCATTATTTAACCCCAAAAGTTTTCTCATTTTCACCAACATAGGCCACGGATTTTGTGAGAAACAAGTATCCAAATCATGCTTTAATTCACATGCCATTAAATGAATATAAACACTAAATCAAAACACCGAATTTCCAACCACATTCCATACCAATAGCCACGGATTTTTTTTGAAAAAATTCAACAAGAAAGCTTCAAAAATGTGGCTTACCTTTTTCAATTGATCTCTTGATACCTAAGCTTGGATTAGAAGCAAATTTTGGTGTGAAATTTTGAAAATTATTGGCTTGGAATGCACTAAAGGGGCACGGATTTTGGCTGCAAAAAATTGGCAAAAGTTTGCCCAAGTTTCATTAATTTTCAAGTGGATTTTTGAAGCTATTTGTAGGCAAAAGCTAGGGACCACTTAGCAATTCTTTCCCAACAATTGCCTATTTGTTCAAGGGTTAAAATACAAACTTTTTGGGCCAAAATTAAAAATTTTTGGCCGCCTCCTTTCCATGTGGCCGAGTGTCATTTTTTGCCCCTTCTAATTTTTTTTTCAATGTTATTTTGGCTTAGTCTTAGCCATTGATCACAAAAGCAACAAGTCTTAGCCTTACACCTTGCTAAATTACTTTCCAAACTTTCCAAAAATTGTATTTATGACATCATATTTGTGATGTCATCCTATAATATCAATGGATTAATTCACGAATTAATTCGTAGTCAAATTTTGACCGAAAGTCAAACCGAACGGAACTTTACCAAAACCGTATAGGTGGGTTCCGGGCGCCTTCGGTGTGATCGGTTTGTGTTATATTACTTCTGTTTGGTCAAAATTCTCTACCGTAAATTTTTATCTTTTTAGTGCATTTCAATGCACTCTCTAGGATTTTAGGCTCCGTGTTCGAACTGTCTCACCTGATTCTGTTTAGTAAGATTTTTCATCTCCGAACTCACTTATTTTAACACTGCCGGAACATTTTTACAGTATTCACAGCAGTATTAAAACACAACTTTTTCATATTTTATTTATTAAAATTGATACATACATACAATTTTAATCTACTCCGAGAATATAAAATTCCCGGTTATCACAGCTATGATCTTCATCTCTTCTAGTTGGGCATATGTATTATTTGATATTAGTGCCAGTCATTCTTTTATTACATCCAGGTTTGCAAAAACATTAGAATTAGACACAAAACCTTTAGAATCACCTTTGCATCTAAGTACGCCACTTGGAAAGACCGAAGCTTCATTAATATGTTGGACTAATGTTGTTATGCGAGAAGGCAAACAACTTAATGTCCAACTCATTATTCTACCAATGACACGCTATGATGTGATTCTTGGTATAGATTGGTTAACTTAGAATAGGGTAATGTTAAATTGTCATCACCGAAACGTGATATTATTTATAGGGCCAAACTCGATGGTAATCGAACTCGAAGATCCAAATCAAGTGATGACCAGCAAGCTCTTGAGACCAACCATAGGTGGTCAATGAAAGTTGTCTTGCACCGCTATTATTTTTACATTGAAAGGTGATGACAATGTGAAAAGTGGTGATCGCTATACTTCAGTGGTAGATAAATTTTCGGATGTATTTCCTGAAGAACTACCTAGTTTGCCACTTGATCAAGAGATAGAATTCAGCATTGATCTTATTCCTGGTATAGCTCTAATATCAATTTCGTCTTATAAAATGGCATTTGCGGAGAAAGCTGAGTTGCGAAAACAATTGACTGAGTTGGAACTTAAAGGATTTATACGGCTTAATAAATCACCATGGGGAGCACTAGTCCTATTTGTAAAGAAACAAGATGGAAGCTTACGATTGTGTGTCGACTATTGGCAACTGAATAGGGTGATAATCAAGAATAAATATTACCAAGGATCGACGAGTTATTTGATTAACTAGAAGGTGTTTAGTACTTCTCCAAGATTGACCTAAGATCCGAATATCATCAATTGAAAATCCGGGATCCTAAAGACTGCATTTAGGATTCAGTATGGATCTTATGAATTCTTAGTTATGCCTTTTGGTTTGACAAATGCTCCAGCAGCTTTCATGGACTTGATGAATCGTGTTTTTCGACCATTTCTAGATCAGTTTGTCATCGTCTTCATTGATGATATTCTGATCTATTCTAAGAATTGAGAGGAACACAAACAATACTTAAGGTTGGTCTTACAAACTCTACAGGAGCATCAGTTGTACTCCAAGAGCGTGAAATGCGACTTCTGCTTATCTAAAGTCAAATTTCTTAGATATGTTATCTCTAGTCAAGGCATAGTTGTGGACCCTGCAAAAGTCGAAGCAATACTAAAATGGGAACGACCCAGAAATCTAATCAAAATCAGAAGTTTTCTGGGATTAGCGGGATATAATCATAAATTCATTCAAGATTTCTCATGAGTTGCAACCCCAACGACATGATTGATAAGAAAAGATGTTCAGTTTGATTGGGACTATAAATGTGAGAACGCTTTTTAGGAATTAAAAACTCGACTGACTATTGCCCCAGTTCTTATAATTCCTAAGCCTGAAGAACCTTATGAAGTTTATACTAATGCATCGAAAAAACGACTCAGGGGTGCTCTAATGCAGAGAAGACATGTTGTAACATATGCATCTTGATAATTGAAGACGCATGAGAAAACTACCCAACATATGATTTAGAGTTGGCAGCCATTATTTTTGCTTTAAAAATTTGGAGATGCTATCTCTATGGTGTCTCATTTCAGATTTTCTCTAATCGTAAGAGTTTACAGTATCTCTTTACTCAGAAAGATCTGAACTTGAGATAGAGATGTTGGGTAGAGTATATGGAAGATTATGATTTTATTCTAGAATATCATCCAGGTAAGGCTAATGTCGTAACTTGATTGGAAAAGAACAGCAGTGGTTGGGGATTATGATCTTTAGATTTTTGAGGATCAAGATTCAATGACTCTATATAATTTAGTAACTCCACCTTACCTGATTCAGCAAGTTAAGGAGAATCAACATAAAGATAGCCATTTGCAAAATTTCTGGACAAAGCTTCAAAATGGAGAATAGCTGGAACATTGGAACATCCATAGTAATGGAGCTTTGTATTTCAAATATTGTCTAACTGGTCCACAAATACCAGAATTAAAGAAGGCAATCATGGATGAAGCTCATAAGTCTCCATTTGCAATACACCCAGGAGTTATCAAGATGCATAAAGATCTAAAGAGACAATACTGGTGGCGAAACATGAAGAATGATGTGACAGAGTACGTGAAGACTTGTTAGAATTATCTTAAGGTCAAAGTAAAACGTTAGAAACATGGAGGAATGCTATAGCCGCTACCTATTCCAAAGTGAAAGTGGGAAGAAATTACCATGGATTTTCTTATGGGGCTACCAAAAACACAAAATGGCTTTGATGCTATTTGCGTAATGGTAGATTGATTGATGAAATCAATGTACTTCATTCCTATCAAATCAACATATGGTAGGAAGAACTTAGCCAAGGTATATTTAGACGAAGTAGTCAAATATCATGGAGTACCATTAAGTATTATTTCTGATCGAGATCCTTGATTTACCACTTGATATTGGAAGAGTTTCCCGGTAGCTTTTGGAATAGATTTGAAATTCAACACCGCTTTCCATCCACAGACCGACGGACAATCTAAAAGAGTTATTCAGATTCTTGAGGACATGTTATGTGCATACGCTTTAGATTATGGGAACAAATGGATTGATAAGTTGTCGTTAGCAGAGTTCGCCTACAACAACAGTTAAAAATCTAGCATTAAAATGGCACCGTTCGAAGCTCTTTACGGAAGACCATGTAGATCACTCATATGTTGCATCAAACCTGAAGATCGAGTTCATACTAGAGCAACTATTGTCGAGGAGACTACCGAGAAGATTCAAATTATTCGAGAACATTTAAAAACAGCTTAAAGCCGACAAAAGAGCTATGTTGATAGATGACGGAGACCATTAGAATTTGAGGTACGAGATTTTGTTCTTCTAAAGGTTTCCCCTCAAAAAGGAGTTTCTCGTTTCGGTAAGAAAGGGAAATTAGCTCCACGATATGTGGGATTATTCCTCATTATTCAATGAGTTGGTAAAGTTGCTTATCGTTTAGTGTTGCCATCAGAGTTATCTCACGTACATGATGTATTTCATGTATCGATGCTTAATAAATGCGAATTGGGTCCTACTGCAATAGTTTCACTCAAGGACATTTCAATTCGAGAAGATGTTTCTCATGAAGAGGCACCCGTACAAATTCTTGATAGTAAGGTCAAGAGAATACGATATCAAGAAATAGCATTAATTAAAGTTTTATGTCAACATCATGGAAGTGAAGGCACCACTTAGGAAGTAGAAAGCGAAATGTGAGAGAAATATCCCTATTTGTTTGATAATTTAGATCATTTGAATTTCGAAAACAAAATTCTTTTCTAGGAAGGGAGAATTGTCACGTTGCAAAATTTTTAAACATAAATTTCACACGTGAATGTATAAAACTCAATTATTAATGTACCAATAAATTTTTAATTACGAGAATTCAATTTTAAATTTTTGGTGTATTAAATATTAGTTTTTGGATATTTAGAACATTTTCACAAATTTTGAAATTTTTACTTAAAAAATTTTTACCAAATGTTATTTTACCTTATTTTCCATTTTTCTTTTTCTTTTTCCTTTTTTTTCTCTCTAGAATTATCCAAAAGTTTTTCTTTTTTTTTCCTTTTCTTTTCTCACCGACTCTCCCACTCTTTCTTTTCCACACAAATTTTCAAACATTTCAGAATTCTCTCTCTCTCACGCCCCCTCTGTCTCTCCCTCTGTTCTTCTTTCTTACTCCCGAACTCTCTGGCCCCCCTCTCTTTTCCAGTCAACCCATGGTCGGTTGCCGTCGAACCACTGTGACCACCCATGCTTCCCCGTCGTGTCGATCGACGCCATAAGGCCATGCACGCCACTGATCCAGCCACCTCGCGACAACCATCAGCCATCCCATACCAAGCCCACCTCCCCAAAGCCAGTCGTGCCTCCTTGCATCCACCTCGTGAGCCCAGCCTAGTTGCCAGCCACCCTCGACCACGCCAACCAGATCTAATCGCCGCCCAGCCTCCCCGAGCTGCCCGTCAGACCGCCTTCGCGAGCCATGCCGGATCGTCAGCCACCAAGCTTGCTCAGCCCTGCCTGAAGCAACCCATGCTGGCAGTCTTCCCACGCGAAAGTTGGGCCACCACAGTCGCCACATCCACCTCGTTCCCGTTGACTGTTATGCTTGATGCCACCAGCCACCATCACTGTTTTCCGTGGCCGCCGTGAGTCTCCTTCTGGGCCGGCCCATCCCCCCCCCCCCAAGCAAAAGGAAAAAAAAGTATATATATTATATATGTATATCTGTGTATATTTATATATTATATAACAAATAATAATGATAAAAATAATAATAAATTTGAAATGAGTGGTTTAAATTTATCTGAGATTTGAAATTTGAAATTTAAACTATTCTGGAAATTGGAATTGTTTTTCTACAGGTTAAGTGTTTTAGAGTTTTTGGGTAGTCTATATTTTAAGTCAGGTTATATCAAAAATTTTTTTAAAAATATTTTGAGTATTTGTATTAAAACTATTGTTTTAAAATTACAATGTTAAAATAAAATATCGTTTTAAATTTTAGAATCAACGGTACAGTAATTAATTGAATTTACCATAATTATGATTACGGAATTCCTAAATAGTTAATTAAATTATCTATATTTCTTGTTTTAGGTACTCGTTGATTGAATTCGGAAAAAAAGATCTTAGAATAAGTACAAGAAGTTGTCAGTAGAATAAATTGCCAACAAGATAGGATATCATACTCTTTCCTTGTAGCCAGTTTTGTTTTAGTGATTTGGCCAAAATAATTTAAAGAAAATGCGTTTATAAAGTTTTAAAAATTCTGTGATTTTAGAAAATATCACGATTTCGAAAATTAAAGAAAAAATATCCAGTCATGGATTTTTTTATAAAAATAATATGGCATATTTTATTATGTTAATCTTAATTTCACACGAACTTTTGAAAGTTAAATTTGGTATTAAAGTATACCGAGATCTAGCACACACGTGCGAAGAATGCACAACTCGATCAAGTATCACTCATCATGCTTCGACATGGTGAGGAGGCTCATATAGACCGTACACGTATTAGATGTATACAAGGATACAATTTGCATAACCACGATTCCACGTTTATAATTCGGTACTGCATTGATATATTTAGTATGATGGTTAAAATAAAATGTTGAAAAATGTTTTCTTTTGAAAATATCCTATTAGGCCTTTCGCTTACTGTTTAAAACTGGTAAACTCCCAGGAGAAAAAGATGAATAGAGAACATAAGTGATGCAGAATTACAAGTTGGCGACAAGCATTTAAGATCGGATGTAATATTTTTATACTTTAGGACCAAGTATGTATATGGGCATTCTGAAACTGTAAATTTTAAACTTTACTTTTGTATTTTTACTTATTTTATTTTATCTAAGTATGCATGTGTGGGATATGAGTACCTCACCACCTGATATTGTGATAAAGATTCAAATACAAATGATAATTAATTTAAAATATACAAGCATAATTTGTAAATAAGTTTAAAGAGATGGTAAAAGGTAAAATATAAAAATTGGTAGATTTAGGAATTTGATACTTTATTTTATTTATTTAACACCCCATACCTGCCATTATCCCAGATTTTGGGACGTGACAAATCATGTTTGTGTTTCTTTGCGGGGGTTCATAGAAACTAGAACTCTACATGATAGGAGCCTTTCATTGCAGATTAGAAATGGTAGCTTAGTAGTGGCTGAAGCAGTGGGAGACGTACATCTTTATTTTGATGAATTTATGTTTATTTTATTGAAAGACTATTTTTATGTTCCTAATTTTAAAGAAATCTTATATCGGTAGTTTGTTTAATTAAGGATTCTTATTTAGTTTCGTTTACTAAAACAGTTGATATTCGCAAAAACAAGTCTTTTATCTGTTCTAGGTAGATGGATGGAAACCTTTATTTGGTGAGACCTAAGATGTACTCATCGTTAGATGCTGAATTGGTTGGCAACTCTAAAGCTTAAAAGCTTCTCACTCTAACAAGGTGTATCTTTGGCATTTAAAACTTGATCATATTAATCAAGATAGGATTCAAAAATTAGGGAAAGATGGTCTTTTGGATACTCTGAAGGAGGTATATCTACCCTAATGTGAGTCTTACCTCGAGGGTAAAATGATTAAGAGGTCTTTTGGAGCTAAGTATACTAGGAGTAATAAACTTTAGAAATTGTGCACACTGACGTATGTGGCCCCATGAACTTCGAGGCATGAGGAGGGTATGAGTATTATGCCTCTTTTCTAGATTATTACTTAAGGAATGGATATGTGTACCTGATGCACCGCAAGAGCGAAACCTTTGACAAGTTCAAAAGGTATCGTGTAGAAATGGAAAAGTAATTAGGTAAATCTATAAAGATATTTTAATCTAATCGAGGTGGCGAATACCTTTCTGATGAATTTCTAGGATATCTTGTAGAGAACAGGATTCTATCCCAATTGACTATCCCTGGTACTCCACAACAAAATGGTGTAGTCAAAAAGAGAAATAGGACCTTGTTGGATATGGTATGGTCCATGCTAAGTTATTCAACTTTGCCATTATCATTTTGGGATATGCACTCTAAACGGCGTGCTATATTTTGAACTAAGTTCCAAGTAAATCAATTCCTAGGAATCCATATGAATTGTGGTGTGGCAAAAAGCCTTCTTTTAGACTTATAAAAATATGGGGCTACCCGGCGCATTATTAGATAGGGATGCAAAGAAGTTGGAACCATGTTCCGAATTATGCATATATATAGGGTATTTTAAGAAAACTAAAGGAGGTTTGTTCTATAACCCGAAGGAACTAAAAGTCATCCTTTCAACCCATGTGACATTCCTGAAGGAAAGTTACAAGAATGAGTTTAAGCCTATAAGTAAAGTGGTACTAGAGGAGTTATTAAGTAATAGAATTGCATCACAGGTTTTGATTTTGAGTGCAAGTCCGAGTTCTAGTGAAAGATCTATAAGGGATCAATAGTTTAGGTTGCTTCAACATAGTGGGAAAGTATTTAATAAACCTAATTTCTTTATGTATGATACTGAGGTATACCAAGCTAAAGCTTATGAGCATGATGATGACCCTGTTGCCTATGATGAAATTATAAATGATATTGATTCTAAATCTTGGAAACAGGCCATGAGCTTACAACGAAACCATTAGATGCTGAATAGGATCTAACCCATTAGGTGCGAGTAGGTCCATAAAAGAAAGAAGGATGCAGAAGGAAAAGTTGAAACTTTCAAAGCTAGACTTATGGCAAAGGGGTATAAGCAAAAAAGCTAGAGTTGATTACAATGAAACCTTTTTTCCTGTTATGATGTTGAATTCTATTTGCATTCTTTTATTCATTGTTGTGGCTCTCAATTACAAGATCTGGTAAATGAATGTCAAGACGGCATTCTTGAATGGTCATCTTAATGAAAATATCTAAATGGTACAGCTCGAAGAGTTCGTGACAAAAGGCAATTATGCCCAAATTGAGACAAAACAAAGCAGTCAATTGTAGCACAATTAGGACGGTCGATCCCGCGAGGAGGTGATAATAATAAACAAAAGAGATTAGTAGAATAAAAACATTAGAGAGATACGTAATCAAACAAAGAAAAAAAAGAAGTGTTTTGTGATTTTAGAGAAATTTAATTAGAAGATAATGTAATTTAAAATAAAGAAAATTCAATAATTAAAAATGATAAGACATCAAAAATCCCCTATATGCTTTGTTCACCTATTATAAATTAACTCAATTGAAATTTTCACATCCCAATAATCAATTGGAAGATAAGATTTGAAGAACTTGTGATTTAAATGTTCTAGGAAAACTTGTCTTATAAGAAATCTAAAAGCAACAATATGCCACTAGTAATAGTGCAGTAAAAGACTACTTATAAAATTATATTTATCAATATATAGTATCATACAACAATCACATAAAAAAACGTTTAACTGAATTTATATAAAAGTTGTTAACAAAATATATTGATGTGAAAAATAAATGAGATGAAAGAATATTATTTACTCAAATACATAAACCTTACAAATCATAGAGAATCAAAATACAAACAAGCTTACTACATATATAGGATCATCTCTAGACTTACCCAAGAATTCTAGCTTAACTTGCAAAACATTTTCATAAAATTCTAGAGAGAAAACATGAAAATGAAAGCAAAGCAAAAATGAGAGAGAAAGAGTGTATCCTCCTCTCCTTCCAATCTCTCCAAGAATGCCCCCTTTTTATAAGCATAAACTTGCACTATTCCACCTAACCTTTACATAAACTTTTTAAACTTACTACAGTAATTGGGGCACATATAACACAAATTTTCAAACTTGCTACAGTATTCAGTACATAACACAAATTTTCAAACTTGCTACAGTATTCAGTGCACACACAACACAATTTTTTCAAACTTGTTACAGTGCTACAGTGATCATACTACTATAGTATTAGCGCATGCTTACTATAGTGCTACAATACTCAGCGCATGCTTGCTACAGTGCTGTTATAGTGTGTACATACTTGTTACAGTACTGCTACAGTGTCGGTGCATACTTGCTATAGTGCTGTTACAGTAGTATATTAACATAATTTTTTCAAACTTGTTACAGTGCTACAGTGATTGGTGCACATATGCTACAGTGATCATACTACTACAGTGTTAACACATGCTTGCTATAGTGCTACAGTACTCGGCACACACTTGCCATAGTGTTATTATAGTGTCGGTACATGCTTACTACAGTATTGCTATAGTGTCGGTGCACACTTGTTACAGTGCTGCTACAGTAGTATATTAGCTATAATCTGTTGTATGAAATTAGAAAAGATCCAACACGATAGAGTGCAGGATAAGCTTAGTTTTCACAACTTCCTAACATGAATAATGATTGTAGGAAATTAAATCGATAAAAACGTATCAGAGTGGCACAGCGGAACAATAAAAATTTTTCAAGATCGTTAAACATCTCACGATGTCATATACAATAAGCCAACAACAATTTAAACTCATACCTCAAGGACGCCAATCTTGCAGGAGGAGAATGACCGGAGGGCTTCAACCAACTAGCCTTCTCTACTATTCTTCAATTCCCGAATGGCTGAGTGTGTGGGCACTCTGAACCTCGATCGGTATGCTAGCACTACTAGTCTTCTTCCGGCCACCCAGATCTCTAAAGAACTTATTGTCACGGTGAGTTATGCAACAATAAGCCTACTCACCTGAGAGTCTGTGATCCAAGAGAACTGGAGTGGCAGGACCTCTATTTATAGACTTGCATGAGGTGATTCTTTGAATTCGAATTGAATTAGGAGAAGATATTCTCCCTTATCCACAACCAAAAAATCCAAATTTTCTGAGGGGAAAATCCCAACAAATTTTCGGCCAACTTAGGATTATCCAATTCAAATCTAAACAAGATTTTAACCAGAATTTTATCTCTCTTTTTCAACCAAAAAATCCGAAAATCCTTGAGGATCTTCACCAAATATTTTTGGCCACTTTTGGATAAGGAAGAATCAAAATTCCACTAGGATTTTCAAGCTTGAATCTTATCTCATCCTTATCCAAAATAACCGAAAATCTCCTAGGAAATCTTCCTCAAATTTTCAGCCATAATCAGGGAGGAGAGAATCCAAATTCAACTGGGATTGAAACTTGAATTGTTCCCTGAACCTTATCCACAAAAAATCTGAAAATTGCATGAGGATAATCCTCAAAATTTTCGTCCATTATTGTTAGGATTTGGATTCAAAATTCAAGTAGGATTCTAATAAGATTTTCCTCTCCATATCCAACTCAAATTCAAATTTCATTCCTTGTGGATTTACCACAAGAAATTCGAATACCACTTGGACTGTGATTCAAAATTTCAAATTCGAATTTCAAATTCAAATTTCAAATTTTAAATTTCAAAATCCACAAAATAGTTGTATTTCAAATTCTTGTTCTCATGGATAATTTTCTACAACTCCAATCCAATCTCAAATAAAATCATGACAACTTTATTTGGAGTTCAAATAATTATGTACTCTATTATCCAAAACAAAATCTGAATCCAACCGGAGAGAATCTTGTCCACCATCCTAATCCTATGTCAACACCATCCATGCATAATAAACTAGCCAATAGCATACACAAATCAATTTTGCTAAACGTTAAGGAATTATGTGGAGCTAGTAGAGAGACTAATTGGACATATATAATCAGGCTCCAGCAAATCCATATGATCATCATTCTTTACCGAACAACTCAATCATATGATCACTAATTTCAGAGTCACACCACTATAAACCTGAAACTGAACTCCTAATTATATACCGTATTATGTAAGCCTGTGACAAGCTATCGTCCAATGATCTTGTCATGTATGCAGAACCCTCATATGATATCCATGATCAGCCTTAGGTCAAAGTCCATTTAATCCTACTGATCAGGCTATCTTAAAGTTCCATTATACTACCGAATAAAGAAAATGATTATTCACCATATGTGAATAAGAAGTCATCCGCCCAGCAGACGACCTAAGGCCTTGTCCATTTTCACATTCAGTATAATGCCTTTAAGAGGATACCCTTAACTCCTCATTAGAGCTATGATTCCGATATCTGTAAACGAACCCTTCATCGTATACAAGTCATGCACCCAACGAACCAGTCTATAAGCTTACTACCTCTGAGACGCTTTAGCCATTGGAACATCAAAGTACACAAGTCATATACATGAAGTTGTCCATCTACTCAGGATTAAGGTTACTGCACAATGAACGTCAAAAGCAGATTGATCCACTCAAAGCAGACTTCGTAGATCAATCACGCTTTAGTCCCGGTCTAATATGTCACCACCAAGCAACATATCTATGTCTCTACTTGGGAGTCAATGCTCCAGACAGTCAAGACAAACTGTCCCCTCCAAGGCTTTAGATAACATAATAGTCTTAACATGAGTTAGATGCTCGGTCTAACCCTATAGACTACAGACCATAGTTTAGACCGCTTACTTTAGAACATTATCTTCTCGCATACAATAGTCCATTGCATGCAACGTTCTAACAGTTTTAACACAAGCAGTCAGGGAGCCATATTTGCTTACATTTACTTTAACATGTAAATAAGACGAGGACAGATAGCAATGTAATGAATAACCTCTATATATAATTTTATTATCCAATTCAAAATAAATACATCAAAATGTCTCTAATGCTTAGGGCATTTCCTAACAATCTCTCACTTGCCCTAAGCCAGTAGATATACCATGTTAAGCATCCTCATCGCCTCTACATGCCTCTCAAAGCATCTAGCCACCAAAGTCTTAGTAAAGGGATCGGTAATGTTGTCCTCGGACGTGATCTTACATACATCTACTAATCCTGTCTCCACGTGCCCTCTAATAATATGATATCTCTGATCTATGTGCTTAGTCCTCTTATGGTGCCGAGATTCCCTTATGTTGGCAATAGTCCCAGTGTTATCACAGTAAAGTGTGATAGGCTTATCAACACCCAGAATGACCTCAAGATCTCTAAAGAACTTGTGGAGTCAAACCGCTTCTTTAGATGCCTCAGTCGCAGCCACATACTCAACCTCCATAGTAGAGTCAGCTGTGCAGCCCTGCTTCATGCTCCTCCACACAATGGCGCCTCCTCCAAGCAAGAACACTGATTCAGATGTCGATTTCCTCGAATCCATGCAAGTCTAGAAGTCTGAGTTCGTGTATCCTATAGGTGTTAGGTCCCCTCCAGAATACACTAGCATATAATCCCTCATTCTCTTAAGATACTTGAGTATATGCTTTACTGCTTGCTAGTACTTGGTTCTAGGATTTGCTTGATATCGACTCACCATACCTACTGCAAAACATATGTTCGGGCGAGTGCAAAGCATAGCATATATAAGGCTACCCACAGCGGATGCATAAGGGATCTTACTCATACGCTCTCTTTCTTCCGATATCTTTGGACAGTCATCCAATGAAAGAGTTAGACCGGCGATAGAAGGTTGTATAACTTTCTTTGCCTCTTGCATTGCATATTTGTCAATTATTTTATCTATGTATGAAGCTTGGGATAACGCTATCATTTTGTTCTTTCGATCTCTGAAGAGACGAATACCTAGAACATAATTAGCTTCTCCTAAGTCCTTCATGTCAAACTGTTGGTGTAACCATAGCTTGACCGATGATGAGTTCCCTACATCATTCCCAATGAGTAGTATATCATTGACATAGAGTATCAGAATGACCACTTTTCCATCCTTAATACGTTTATAAACACAGGGTTCATCAACGTTCTGCTCAAAACTAAATGTCTTATTCGCTTGATCAAACCTCTGGTTCCATGAGCGGGATGCTTGCTTTAATCCATAAATGGATCTAAGCAACTTGTAGACTTTCCTTTCTTGGCCTTTCGCTATGAAACCTTTAGGCTGTATCATATAGATACACTCTTCAAGATGACCATTCAAGAATGTCATCTTGACATCCATTTGCCAGATCTCGTAATCGAGAGCCGCAGCAATGGACAGAAGAATACGGAGAGATTTCAGCATAGCAACAGGCGAAAAGGTTTCATCGTAATCGATTCCAGCCTTTTGTGTGTACCCCTTTGCAACCAGTCTAGCTTTGAAAGTTTCCACTCTCCCTTCCGTATCCTTCTTTCTTTTATAGACCGATTTGCATCCAATGGGTTTTATCCTATTCGGCAAATCTACAAGTTCCCAAACAGAGTTGGATTTCATAAAATCCATCTCATTGTTCATAGCCTGTTTCCAAGATTTAGAATCAACATCATTTATAGCTTCATCATAGGTGACCGGATCATCCTCATGCTTATGAGCCTCGGCCTGGTATACCTCAACATCATACATGAAGAAATTAGGTTTTTTCGAAACCCTCCCACTACGACGAGGTACCCTAAATTATTGATCGTCTGCAGGTCTTTCACCAGAACTCGGACTTGCGTCCAAGACTGAAACCTGTGAAGCAGTTCTTTCACTCGATAACTCTTCTAGCATCACTTTACTTCGAGGCTTAAAGTCATTCATGTGATTTTCCTCCAAGAATGTCGCATGGGTTGATACAATGACTTTTTGTTCTTTCGGGTTATAAAACAGACCTCCTTTACTTCCTTTTGGATATCCTACAAACATGTATAATTCTGATCTTGGTTCCAACTTCTTTGCATCCCTATCCAGTACATGCGCCGGGCAGCCCCATATTCTCATATGTCCAAGGGAGGGCTTCCTGCCACGCCACAATTCATACGGAGTTTTGGGAATTGATTTGCTTAGAACCTGGTTCAGAATATAGCACGCTGTTTGTAAAGCATATCCCTAAAATGATAATGGCAACGTTGAATAACTCATCATGGACCGTACAATATCTAAAAAGGTCATGTTTCTCCTTTCGGCTACACCATTCTGTTGTGGAGTACCAGGTGCAATCAATTAGGATAATATCCCATTCTCTACAAGATGTCCTAGAAATTCGTCGCAGAGGTATTCACCACCTCGATCAGATCGAAGTGTTTTTATGGATTTATCCAATTACTTTTCCACTTCCATACGATACTCTTTGAACTTGTCAAAAGTTTCACTCTTGCGGTGCATCAGATACACATATCCATACCTCGAGTAATCCTCTATAAAGAAGACATAATACTCGAACTCTCCTCGTGCTGTGACGTTCATGGGGCCACATACGTCAGTGTGCACAATTTCTAAGAGCTCCTGAGCCCTAGTATCCTTAGCTCCAAAAGACCTCTTAGTCATCTTTCCCTCTAGACAAGATTCACATTGAGGAAGACGTACCTCCTCCAGAGATTCTAGAGGACCTTCTTTCACCAACCTTTGAATCCTATCCTGATTAATATGACCAAGTCTTAAATGCCAAAGATACGCCTTGTTAGAATGAGAAACTTTCAACCTTTTAGAGCTATCTATTAATTCGGTGTCAAGCAGTGAGTACATCTTTGGTTTGATCAAATATAGGTTTCCATCCATCCATCCAGAATAGATAAAAGACTTATTTCTACGAATATCAACTTTTTTACTAAAAGAAACTGACTAAGCTACCGTCTCCAGTCTGCAACGAGAGGCTCCTATCATGTAGACTTTTCGTTTCCATGAACCCCTGCATAGAAACACAAATATGATTAGTGGCGCCCGAATCAATGACCCAAATGTCTTTCGATTCTTCCACCAAACATGCTTCCAAGTAGTGAAGTTCCTTACCTTCCTTGCCCTTGGCGGCTAGGATTTCCCGGCAAGCCTTCTTAAAGTGACCTACCTTCCCACAGCGAAAGCATTTGGACTTTTTAGGGTCCCTGGGCTTCTTGTTCTTCTTCTTCTTCTTCCCATCCGAGAGAGGAGGATTAGAAGAATTGGAAGACACTTACTTCTGATTTGGCCTCTCCTCTTCCGTGAGGGTTTGGAAGATTCTGCCAAATTGCCCTCTCCTTTGGGTTGGACCGCATCCCCATCCCTGATCATCTGCTCATAAGTTGGAGTTGCTTCATGAGCTCGGTTAGTCCTAACTCCCTTGTTGCCAGATTGTATGCGGCCTTAAACCCTACAAAATCTTTAGACAGAGTTTTGAACACCATCTCGATCTGGGTGTTGTAGTCTAACTCAGCACCATTCTCGGCAGCCTTAGTGAAGAATCCCATTAGAGTGATCATATGGTCCTTCATCGGAGTACTCACCTTTTGCTTAGAGTTTATAATGCTGGTTATAGCGGACTGTCGAGCCAATTTTTCTTGGCCTCCGAGCATGTCCTCCAGATTGTCCATGATCTCCCTAGCAACTTGATAAGTCTCATGCTACTTTTGTAGAGCACTCGTCATGCTAGCCTGAATGTAGCATCAAGCTATCTCATTGGATTCTCTCCAATGAGTATAGGCAACCGGGACCTCCTCAAGCGGTGTGTCAGGTTTGGGCCCTAGTGGGCATGGTTCGTCCAGTACGAACTTATGTCTCTCACAGCTGAGAGCTATCAACAGATTTCTTTTCCAATCTTTATAATTATCGCCATTCAGTTTATTCTCAGTAAGTATTGAAATGAGGGGTGTCGGTGACATTTTGAACTAAAATAAAATTATACTAGATATCATTACAAAGCCCAAGCAAATATACAGATAATTTAGCAAATAAAACATACAAGTATGTTCCTACATGAAACTTGAAAAACATGTAGCATTGTAATGGTAATTCTCAGTACCTATTGCCCCAAGCCACCGAAGGGTGGTCATGAAACAAATAGCCGGAACATAGACCCCGTCCAATTAATATGTGTTGCCTTAAATCATCCAAGGTTAAGACATATATTAATAACCGCTTATTTGGCTACCAGTTTAGTTAACAGAGCTTCTAGGGAAGGTTAATAACAAAACGAGTCTTGAGTGTATAACCATTGTTTACGTAGCCCGATCCACGTCCTACCAAGCCACTGAGGGGTAGTCATGAATAGAATCATACCTGAACACGTTTTCCATATAGGAGATCCAATCTAGTATACTGGTAGCGGTAAACACCTACCGAGAGGTGTGGTCAGGGCAGAACTGACGCGAGGCGTTACCATACTTTCACATATGGATCAATAATGGAGGCCGTGGGTTTTGTTTGAAACCCTCTCCCATCAATATTTTGAAAAACCTGCAAGTTTTGACAAATATATATGATCAATATAGTATGAGCAGCACTCATATATCCTATATGACATATTATCAAATATGCATATAAAACATCTATCAATACATATTTATATATTCATAACATATCACAAAAAAAATAATTGATAGAATAACCAAGCCATGGTTCCATCCAGAATAAAGAAAATAAAGATTACAAAATTCTATCCAAAGCATTCCTTGGGTCTTGAATTTTGTTCTGTCTTCTTGTATCCATCTTTATGTAGCCTCTCCATTTATTTCTCATCCCAAGAATCATTTAAAATTTAAATCTCCAAAAAATTGAAATTTAAATTTCAAATTCCAAATTCGAATTTCAAATTTAAATTTCAAATTCAAATTTTAAACAATTTTAAACATCATGTGTAATAATATGTAATTTCAAATTTTCAAATTTTCAAATTTTCAATTTTTCAATTTTTTAATTACATATTTTTAAACATGATTTAAAAATTAAATCTCAAATTTAAAAATCAAAATTTTCGATTTTTGGACCGTCGTCCCCACTGCCCCCGGAGGTCGGTAGCCGCCGTGGGCAGCCCCTAGCCCCAGGGGGTTGGCAACCCACAGCCGCCCCTTGTGCGGCCCTGCCGGGCTGTAGGCCAAGCCTGCAACGCCAGGCTGCACGCCCAGGCTGCGGCCAGCCTTGGGGATGCCACGGCCACCCTCGGCTGCAGGCCAAGCCTGTGGCTGTGGGTGGTTATGGCCTGCACAGGGGCTACCGCAGCCCATCCTACCCGAGGGCAGAGGCTGCAGCCCCACCAAGGCCCGACGTCCTATCCTGAGGGGTCGTGTCTTGATTTTCATACCATATTCCAATTTACCCATTAGGATCTCCAAAAATTAATTTAAATCCCAATTAAATTGAAATTTTCCACATAATCAAAATTTCAACCTTTAAATTAAATTTAAATTTTGGAAAAAATAAATTACGGTCTTCAATCTTCAATCTTCTCTAAGAATAATTACATAAAATTTCCTAAACTATTTCCGGTGTACAAAAATTCTAATCATAATAATTCTAAGAGACAAAAAATTAAAATCCATGGGAAAATTACAGTGTTAATAAACTGCTCCCATGGTTACATAAAAAATCCTAGATACAATTTTGCTAAATTCTAAAGAACCATAACCGACAAAAACAAGCATGCTTATAATAATTTAGAAAATTAAAATAACCACATGCATCATACATAATCCACGATAACAACATAAAGGAATCCTAGAATACCACTCTCTAAATATCAAATCCATACATAAATAAAAAGACTAATTAATTATCTAATTTATGTACATAGCATAGTCATGAGATGGCTCTGATACCAATTGTAGGAAATTAAATCGATAAAAACGTATCAGAGTGGCACAGCGGAACAATAAAAATTTTTTAAGATCGTTAAATATCTCATGATGCCATATACAATAAACTAATAACAATTTAAACTCATACCTCAAGGACGCCAATCTTGCAGGAGGAGAATGACCGGATGGCTTCAACCAGCTAGCCTTCTCTACTATTCTCCAATTCCCGAATGGCTGAGTGTGTGGGCACTCTGAACCTCGATCGGTATGCTAGCACTGCTAGTCTTCTTCCGACCACCCAGATCTCTAAAGAACTTATTGTCACGGTGAGTTATGCAACAATAAGCCTGCTCACCTGAGAGTCTGTGATCTAAGAGAACTGGAGTGGCAGGACCTCTATTTATAGACTTGCATGAGGTGATTCTTTGAATTCGAATTGGATTAGGAGAAGATATTCTCCCTTATCCATAACCAAAAAATCCAAATTTTCCAAGGGGAAAATCCCAACAAATTTTCATCCAACTTAGGATTATCCAATTCAAATCTAAACAAGATTTTAATTAGAATTTTATCACCCTTTTTCAACCAAAAAATCAGAAAATCCTAGAGGATCTTCGCCAAATATTTTCGACCACTTTTGGATAAGGAAGAATCAAAATTTCACTAGATTTTCAAGCTTGAATCTTATCTTATCCTTATCCAAAATAACCGAAAATCTCCTAGGAAATCTTCCTTAAATTTTCGGCAACAATCAGGGAGGAGAGAATCCAAATTCAACTGGGATTGAAACTTGAATTTTTCCCTGAACCTTATCCACAAAAAATCTGAAAATTGCATGAGAATAATCCTCAAAATTTTCTTCCATTATTGTTAGGATTTGGATTCAAAATTCAACCAGGATTCTAACAAGATTTTCCTCTCCATATCTAACTCAAATTCAAATTTCATTCCTTGTGAATTTATCACAAGAAATTCGAATCCCACTTGGACTGTGATTCAAAATTTCAATTTCAAATTTCAAATTTCAAATTTCAAATTTCAAATTTCAAATTTCAAATTTCAAATTTCAAATTCAAATTTCAAATTCGAATTTCAAATTCAAATTTCAAATTCAAATTTCAAATTTCAAATTTCAAAATCCACAAAACAGTTGTATTTCAAATTCTTGTTCTCATGGATAATTTTCTACAACTCCAATCCAATCTCAAATAAAATCATGGCAACTTTATTTGGAGTTCGAATAATTGTGTACTCTATTATCCAAAACAAAATCTGAATCCAACCAGAGAGAATCTTGTCCACCATCCTAATCCTATGTCAACACCATCCATGCATAATAAACTAGCCAATAGAATACACAAATCAATTTTGCCAAACGTTAAGAAATTATGTGGAGCTAGTAGAGGGACCAATTGGACATATATAATCGGACTCCCACAAATCCATATGATCATCATTCTTTACCGAACAACTCAATCATATGATCACTAATTTCAGAGTCACACCACTATAAACCTGAAACTGAACTCCCAATTATATACCGTATTACGTAAGCCTGTGACAAGCTATTGTCCAATGATCTTGTCATGTATGCAGAACCCTCATATGATATCCATGATCAACCTTAGGTCAAAGTCCATTTAATCCTACTGATCAGGCTATCTTAAAGTTCCATTATACAACCGAAGAAAGAAAATGATTATTCACCATATGTGAATAAGAAGTCATCCGCCCAGCAAACGACCCAAGGCCTTGTCCATTTTCACATTCAGTATAATGCCTTTAAGAGGATACCCTTAACTCCTCATTAGAGCTATGATTCTGATATCTGTAAATGAACCCTTCATCGTATACAAGTCATGCACCCAACGAACCGGTCTATAAGCTTACTACCTCTGAGACGCTTTAGCCATTGGAATATCAAAGTACACAAGTCATATACATGAAGCTGTCCATCTACTCAGGATTAAGGTTACTGCACAATGAACGTCAAAAGCAGATCGATATACTCAAAGCAAACTTCATAGATCAATCACGCTTTAGTCCCGGTCTTATATGTCACCACCAAGTAACATATCTATGTCTCTACTTGGGAGTCAATGCTCCAGACAGTCCAGACAAACCGTCCCCTCCAAGGCTTTAGACAACATAATAGTCTTAACATGAGTTAGATGCTCGGTCTAACCCCATAGACTACAGACCATAGTTCAGAACGCTTACTTTAGAACATTGTCTTCACGCATACAAAAGTCCACTACATGCAACGTTCTAACAGTTTTAACACAAGTAGTCAAGGAGCCATATTTGCTTACATTTACTTTAACATGTAAATAAAACGAGGACAGATAGCAATGTAATGAATAACCTTTATATATAATTTTATTATCCAGTTCAAAATAAATACATCAAAATGTCTCTAATGCTTAGGGCATTTCCTAACAATGATACCCACTTTGACACTACAGAAAAACAAAGTGATAAAATTAGATATTTTCAAAATAAAATGCTATAAGTAAACTAATTGAAAATATTTAATTCTAAGCTTATTTTATATACTATTAGAAAAAGATAAAATAAAATAAAGCAAAATTAAATAAAAACTTCATGAATTTATAAAATTTAAATTAAAGTGCACAAAACAAAATAAATCAAAAACAACTAAAATTCTCAAGAATAAACTAATTTTTGTGCAATAAAAATAGTGAAATAACTCTATTTTATAGAGTTATCAAAAGACCAAGAGAGGAAAGTTTGCAAGTTGCTTAGATCTATTTATGGATTAAAATAAACATCCCACTCGTGGAACCAAAGATTTGATCAAATGATCAAAACATTTGCTTTTGAGTAGAACTTTTATGAACCTTGTGTTTATAAATGTATGAAGGATGGTAAAGTGATCGTTCTGGTCCTCTATGTCGATGATATAATACTCATTAGAAATGATGTAAGAAACTTATCATTAGTCAAACTTTGGTTATCCCGACAGTTTCATATAAAGGACTCGAGAGTAGCTAATTATGTTTTACGCATTTGTCTAAAGATTGAAAGAACAAAATGATAGCATTATCCCAAGCTTTATACATAGATAAGATAATTGAAAAATGTGCAATGCAAGAGGCAAGAAATAGGTTCACAACCTTCCATTACCAGTTTAACTTTTTTATTGGATGAATGTCCCAAGATATCAGAAAAAAGGGAGCGTATGAGTAAGGTCTCTTACACATCTGCTATGGGTAGGCTTATATATGCTATGGTTTGCACTCGCCTGGACCTCTGTTTTATGGTAGTTATGATGAGTCAATATCAAGCAAATCCTGAAAACAAGCATTGGTAAGCCATGAAGTATTACTCAAGTATTGTAAGAGAACGAGGGATTATATATTAGAATATTCTGAGGGGACCTAACACCTATAGGATACATGAATTTAACTTCCAAACTTGTAAGGATTCGAGGAAGTCGACTTTAGGATCAGTGATCATACTTGGAGGGGTCACCATTTTGTGGAGGAGCGTAAAATAGGGTTGCACTACTCACTCTACAATAGAGGCTAAATATGTGGCTATGATTGAGGCATCTAAAGAAGCAGTTTGGCTTCACAAGTTCTTTGCGGACCTTAAGATCACTCCGGATGTTGACAAACCTATCACACTCTATTATGATAACAGCGTGACTATTGCCACAACAAGGGAATTAAAGCACCATAAGAGGACCAAGCACATTGATCAGAGATACCATATAATTAAAGGGCATGTTGAGGCGGGTCTAGTAAATGTACGTAAGATTGCGTTTGAGGACAACATTATCGATCCTTTTACTAAGATTTTGGTGGCTAGGAGCTTTAAAAGGCATTACCGTAAAGGCGATAGAGATGCATAACATGACACATTTACTAGCTTAGGGTAGTGGAAGATTGTTAGTAATGCCCCAAGCTAGAAAGACATTTTACATATGTTATTTATTTTGAATTGATTAATAATATATTAGAGGTTATTCATTATATTACTATTATCTTCATTTTATTTACATGTTAAAGTAAATGTAAGCAAACATGACATGACTCACTGACTGCTTATTGTTAAACTATTAGTATATTGTGTATCATAGAAACTTGTATGTGAGGAGACAATGTTCTAAAGCAAACAGTCTAAATCTATAGTCCGTAATCTATAGGGTTAGAGTGAGCTTCTAACTCATATTAAGACTATTATGTTATCTAAAGCCAATTAGGGAGATGATTTGTCTTGACTGTTTAGAGCATCGACTCTCAAGAAGAGACATGATATGTTGCTTGGTGGTAACATATCGGACTTAGGCCAAAATGCAATTAATTAATGTAGTCTGCTTGAGTAGATTAATTCACTTTTGACATTCATTATGTAATAACCTTAATCCTAAGTAGGTGAATTACTTCATGTGTATGACTTGTGTACTTTGATATTCCAAAAGCCAAAGTGTCTCAGAGGTAGTAAGTTTAAAGATTAGTTCGTTGGGTACATGACTTGTATACGATGGAGGTTTTTTTTTACAGATATTGGGATCATAGCTATAATGAGGAGTGAAAGTTATCCTCTTAAAAGCATTATACTGGATGTTAAAATGGATAAGGCCTTGAGTCGTTTGCTTGGTAGATGACTTTTTATTTACATATAGTAAATAATCATTTTCTTAATTGGGTATATAATGGATCTTTAAGATAGCTTGATTAATAAGTCGAATGGACTTTGACCTAAGATTGATCATGGATATCATATGAAGATGCTACATACATGACAAGGTCGTTGAATAATAGCTAATCATTAGCTTCGTAATACGGTATATAATTGGGAGTGTAGTTTTAAGTTTATAGTGGTGTGACTCTGAAATTAATAATTATATATTGGGTTTATTTGGTATAAAATAATAGTTACATAAATTATTAGAATCTATATTATATATGTCTAATCAGTCCCTTTACTATCTTTGCATGATTCTTTAATAAATAATAATTGATCAGGGTATTCTTTGTTACTTAAATTTTTGCATTTAGTGAAGAGAAAAGGCCAAATCACCTATTCTAGAGTGTGGGTGTTTTTCTTTAAGAGCCAAGGGTAAAATTGTAATTTTATATCATTCAATAATGAGATAAATATTTAATTTGGGTTAATATTTATTTTGGAAGATGAGATTTGAAATTTAAATTAAATGTATTTTTCTTTTAAAAGATAAATATGAGATTAATTTAAATTTGAAAAATCTTGTTCAAATAAATATTTTGAAATTTAAAAGAATAATCTATTTGAATTTGAATTGAACAAAATTTTGTCCTAGCATACTAATAGGGGGCGGATTTTCTAGGGATTTGGAAGACAAGATTTTCTTCTAATTTGATTTTGTTTTGGAGCAGAAATTACACAATTGTTGGAATTCAAATAAAGTTACTATGGTTTTATTTTGAATTTGAACTGGAGTTGTGGAAAATTATCCATGCAGACAAAATTACAAGATTTGTGGAGTTTGAAATTTGAATCAAATTTTGAATTTCCTAAACATAGGCAAATGAAAATTTTGGGGAGAAATCCCAAGGAAGAAATTTGGCTATACCTGTGGGAGGAAAGAGAAAAATCTTTTCTGAAATTCTGTTTAAATTTTAAATGGTCCTAACCTAGTGGTGGCCAACTTTTTGCGGGTTTTTCTTAAGGGAAAATTCAGCTTTAGGGGCTTGGAAGAGAGAGAAAAATATTTTCTTGAGTCCAGTTCAAATTCTAAAAGTCAATCAATACAAATTCATAAATAGGCCACAGACTCTCAGGTGAGTGAATTTATTTTTATATCTCTTACTAATAATAATAAATTCTTAGAGATCTGAGTAGTTGAAAGGAAACAAGCTGCGCTAGAATACGATCAAGGAACTGAGTACTCATACACTCTGCCGTCCGGAAATTAGAGAATAGTAAAAAAGGCTAGTTAGTTAAAGCATTTTGGTCACATCCTTCAGTGTTCTTAGTGTTTTCCTCCGAAGGTATAATGATTGTTGAATAATCTTTGTACATAGCAACACGAGTTTTTAACTATCTTTAAAAATTTTTAAAATTCCGCTATGTATATTTTGCTATTTTTCTACAGCTATTGCGATTTTTTTTTTTTTGAAAATAGGAAGCTGTTAAAAAAATAATTGTTTCTCACTTTATTTAATATTTTACATAATAAATCATGAATTTATTTGAGGCCTTAATTCTAGGAGAGGCCTTAGGCAACTGCCTAAATTTCGTAAGGGTGAAGTCGGCGCTGTATATAAGCATGAACAAAAGCTTTTGTTATCTCAATGCGCATTAAGTGGCGACTAGTTCATCGTCACATAGTAGATGACATGTTTGTCCAATAACGTCATGTGGCAGTTATTTATTTATTTATATATATATATATTTTATTCTGGTTTATCTATTTTGTACGTGGTTTATCAATAAAAAAGAGAGAAAAAAATTGTCATGATAAGCTTTCTCTTTCTCTCTCTCTCCATTGTTGAAGTGATTGTAATATCTCTTAAAAACAAGTGATATATATTTGAGTAGGCGTGATACTCTATTACCATGCAGGCATACACCGCATGTGCAGGTGAGAGTGAGTACATAGGTCTTTTGCATGTACGAATCAATGCAATGAGCTCTTTCTCTCTCTCTCTCAAAATTTTTCTTTTTTTACTTGTGTTTTTAAGATTTAATCTGGCTAGTTGTTTTCATTGGTTAAGATACTATAGTTAGCCTTAAATACTTAGATTTAATCTAAACTAATGGTCAAATAATTAAGATCCAACAATCAAAATTGAACGAGTGTTGTCTAAAAGTTATGTCTGCAAAGTAACAAATGTGATTGTTGTAAAAGTTACAATTTTTTAAAAGAAAACACAATTTAACTAAAAGTTGTGTTTATTGTAGCAATTGCATTCTTTCATGAACATACATGTTTTTGTTATAAATAAAACTTCAAAATAAGATAAAGTTTCAATTTTTGTAATGGGAATTCAATAAGATTGTTATTTTAGGTATGCTTACTAATCAAGGACCGGAAGAATAGGAAATAAGTTCGATAAGAAAAGGAATTAAATTCAAGAATTTCTTTAAAGTGTTTATTAATTTGTAAAAGAAACCAGAGGATTCAAATTCCTCTTTTACGGTTTTACTTTGCTAAGAATTTTGAAGGATTGGAAATATAATTACAACAGTTACAAAAATACTATTTATGAAAAAACTAGCTAAATTAAAATAAGCGTATATTCTTATTAAAAAAAAGGTAATATTTGATAAAAATTGAGTTAGTACCTATTTTGTTGGTAAAAACGAAAAATATACACAACGGAATTTTAAAAATTTTCAAAAATTCATTAGAACTCATATTGCCATATACAATAAATTATCAACAATCAGATTATATCTTTTAAAGAAAACACCAGGATGCCTGAAGAGACGTTAGAAACACCAGAGGACAACATCAGGAAGGGCTTCAACCAACTAGCCTTCTCAGCTATTCTTCAATTCCTAGATGACTGAGTGTGCGGGTACCTTTTCCCTTGATCGGTATTGAGCACAACTTGTTCCCTTTCGATCACCCAGATCTCTATTAAAACTTATTGCTATGGTAATTTGTGTAACAATAAACCTGTTCACCTGAAAGTCTGTGTTCTGAAGAGAACTGGAGTAGAAAGACCTCTATTTATAATCTTGCATGAGGTGATCCCTTAAATTTTGAATTGGACAAAGAGAAGATTTTCTCTCCTAATTCTCTTCAAAAATCCAAAATCTCTATAGGCCAAAAACAATGGAATATTCAGCCACACCAAGGGAGGATTTGGATTCAAAATTCAAATAGGATTAAAACTTGAATTTTATCTTCTCCTTGAACCACAAAACCGATTCCCTTTAGGCTAATTCTAGGGTTAGATTCAGCTACTTAAGGGAAGGAGGATTCAAAATTTAAATAAGATTGAAACTTGATTTTTTTTCTCCCTTCCTTATCTACACAAAAATCGATTCTCCCCCAAGGGGATACGCCTAAAGAAATTCAGCCACTTTTGTGCAAGGAAGGATTTAAAATTCAAGTAGGCTTCAAATAAGATTTCTTCTCCTTTATCCACTAGAAAAACCGATTCCTTTAAGTGGAATTTATTAACAACCAAATTTGGTTTTACCTAGGTTTGTGATTCAAAATTTGAATTCAAATTTCAAATTTAAATTTCAAATTCAAACTTCAAACTCAAATTTAAATTTCAAATTCAAATTTCAAACTCTACAAATATTTGAATTTTGAATTTTATCCTCATGGTTAATTTTTCATAACTCCAATTCAAATTCAAATAAAATTATAGCAACTTTATTTAAAATTCAAATAATTTTGTAATTTCTTATCCAAAACAAAATTCAAGTTCAAATAGGGGAGAATTTTGTCTTCCACCCTTATCCAATGTGGACATCACCTATCTTTGTGCAATGATAAGATTTGTTCAATTCAAATTCAAATAGGATTCAAATTTCAAATACTTATCTTAAGACAAGATTTTTCAAAATTCAAATTAATACATATTTTAATTTTAAGTTTGAAATTCAAATACAATTAATTTAAATTTTAAATCTTATCATCAAAAAAATAAATATTCATCCTATTTATTGAATAATACAAAATTACGCTTTTGCCGCTCCAGCAAACTGAGAAAAAATGCCTACACCCTATGGGAGGGTAATCCGGATTTTTCTCTTTACTAAATACAAGACAACAAGCCATGTATGAATACTTTGATCAACTACCATCTTTAAAGAACTATAGGGGCTAGTAGAGGGATTGATTGGACATATATAATTGGGCTCTAGTGAATCCATTTAATCATTGTTCTATACTAAACAACTCAATCACATGATCATTAATCTCAGGATCATTCCACTATAGATCTGAAACTGAACTCCCTATTATACTACAAATTACGCAAGCCTTAGAAAAGACACTATCCAATGACTTTGTTATTAATGTAAAACCTTTATATGATATTCATGATCAACCTAGGTCAAAGTCCGTTCAACCTTTTGATCACATTATCCTAAAGATCTATCATGCACCCGATAAGAGAATGATTATCTATCATATACAAATAACAAGTCGTTTGTTAAGCAAACGACCTAAGACCTTATCCATTCTCACCAATCTAGCATAATGCCTTTAAGAGGATATTCTTAACTCTATATAAGAGTTATGATTCCTTATATGTAAGCAATCCCTCCATCATATATGTAAAGTATACCCAATGAACCGGTCCATTAACTTTCTACCTCTGAGACACCCTGGCCTTTATAACATCAAAGTGTACTAGCCACATACATGAAGCTGTTCACTTACTCAGAATTAAGGTTATTATATAATAAATGTCAAAAGTAGATTGATCCACTCGTAACGGACTATGCAGATCAATCATGCTTTAGTTTTGGTCCAATATATTACCACCAAGCAACATATCCATATCTCTACTCGGGAGTCAAAACTTCAAACAGTCAAGACAAACCATCCCCCAATTAGTTTTAAACAACATAATAGTCTTAACATGAATTAGTTGCTCACTTTAAACCCATAGACTACAGACCATAATTTAAACCATTAACTCTAGAAAGTTGTCTTCTTGCATACAAAAAATCATTATATGCAACCTTCTAGCAGTTTAACACAAACAATCAATGAGCCATATTTGCTTATATTTACTTTAACATGTAAACACCTTGAGGACTAAAAGCAATATAATGAATAACTTCTAAATTATTTTATTAATCAGTTCAAAAATTCAATGAAAAATACATTGCTGCTTAGGGCACACCTAACAATCTCCCACTTGCCCTAAGTTAATAAATGTGCCATATTTTGCATCCCATTGCCTCGCCATGCCTTTCAAAGCTCGTAGTTACTAGAGTCTTAGTAAAGAGGTTAGCAACATTGTCCTCATACATGATCTTATATATATCTACTAATTTTGCTTCGATGTACTCTCTAATCATATGGTATTTCCAATTGATGTGTTTGGATCTCTTGTGGTGCCTGGATTCCTTTGTGTTAGTAATCGCTGCTCTATTATCATAGTAAAGTGTGATAGGCTTGTCAATACTTGGAATGACCTTAAGGTCTCCTAGGAACTTACGAAGCTCAACCGCTTCCTTAGAAGTCTTGGTCGTAGCCATATATTCAGTCTTCATCGTGGAGTCTGTAGTGTAGCTTTGTTTCATGCTCCTCCATACAATGGTGCCTCTTTCAAACAAAAACATTGATTCCAAGGTCGATTTCCTAGAATCCCTACAAGTTTGGAAGTCAGAGTCTGTGTATCCTATGGGTGTTAGATCCCCTCTAAAATATACAAGTATATAATCTCTCGTTCTCTTTAGATATTTGAGTATATGCTTCACGGTTTGCTAATGCTTGACTCTAGGATTCGCCTGATATTGACTTACTATGCCTACAGTAAAATAAATGTCAGGATTGGTGCAAAACATAGCATACATGAGACTATCCACAGCAGATGCATAAGGGATTTTCCTCATCCACTCTCTTTCTTCTGATGTCTTAGGACAGTCATCTAATGAAATAGTGAAGCCCAAGAGAGTAGATTGTGAACCTTTCATCACTTCTTGCATTGCATATTTCTAAATTATTTTATCTATATATGAAGCTTGGGATAATGCTATTATTTTGTTCTTTCAATCTCTAAAGAGATGAATGCCTCGAGCATAACTAGTTTCTCCTAAGTCCTTCATATCAAACTGTTGAGATAACCACAGTTTGACAGATGATAAGTTCCCCATATCATTCCCAATAAGTAGTATATCATCAACATAGAGTACTAGAAAGACCACCTTGTCATCCTTTATACATTTATAAACATATGGTTCATTAACATTTGGCTCAAAACCAAAAGTTTTAATCGCTTGATCAAACCTCTGGTTCCATGAGCAAGATGCCTGCTTTAATCCATTGATGAATCTAAGCAACTTGTAAACCTTTTAACTTTGGCCCTTTTCCACGAATCTGTTGATTTGTATCATATAGATACTCTCATCAAGATGACCATTTAAGAATGCAGTCTTGACATTCATTTGCCAGATCTCATATTCGAGAGCTACAATAAAAGACAGAAGAATACAGATAGACTTAAGCATCGCAACATGCAAGAAGGTTTTTTCATAATCGATTCCAACCTTCTACGTGTATCCCTTTACCACAAGTCTAGATTTGAAAGTTTTAACTTTTCCTTTCGCATCCCTCTTTCTCTTATAGACCCACTTGCACCCAATAGGTTTTATCCTATCCGATAGGCCCATAAGTTCCCATATGGAATTAGACTCAATTGAGTCCATCTCATTCTTCATGGCTTGTTTCTAAAGTTTGGAATCAACATCATTTATAGCTTCTTCATAATTTATAAGTTCATCTTCATACTCATGAGCCTCAACTTGGTAAACCTCGGCATCATACGTAAAGAAATTGGGTTTTCTAGAAACCCTCCTACTACGCCGAAGCACCCTTAACTGTTGATTGTTTGCTTGTCTTTCAGTGGAACTCAGACTTGCATCTAAGATCGATACCTATGGAGCATTTCTTTCACCTGATAGCTCCTTTAACAAAATTTTACTTTGAGGCTTAAAGTCATTCATGTAACTTTCCTCCAAGAAAGTCGGATGGGTTGAAATAATGACCTTTTTCTCCTTCAAGTTATAGAGCAGACCTCCTTTAGTCTATTTAGGATATCCTACAAACAAGTATAATTCCGACCCCCATTCCAATTTCTTCACATCCCCATCCAGTACGTATACTGGGCAGCCCCATATTCTCATATGTTTGATAGAAGGCTTCTTGCCCTTTCATATTTCGAACGGAGTTCCAGGATTTGAATTAGTTAGAATATGATTTAGAATATAGCATGCCGTTTGAGTGCCTATCCCCAGAGCGAGATTGGTAGCTCTGAATAACTCATCATGGACTGTACCATATCCAATACGGTCCTATTTCTGCTTTTGGCTATACCATTCTATTGTGGAGTACCAGGTACAGTTAGTTAGGATAGTATCATGTTCTCTACAAGATGTTTTAGAAAATCATCAAAGAGGTATTCACCACTTTGATCAGATGGAAGTGACTTTATGGACTTACCCAATTACTTTTTCACTTCAGCATGATACTCTTTAAACTTGTCAAATGTTTTGCTCTTATGGTGCATTAGCTACACGTATCCATACCTCGAGTAGTTGTTTATAAAAGAGACATAATACTCGTACCCTCAATGCACCTCGATGTTCATGGGGCCACATACATCAGTGTGCACGATTTCTAAGAGTTCCTTAGCCCTAGTACCCTTAGCTCCAAAAGATCGCTTAGTCATTTTACCTTGAAGGCAAGATTTACATTGGAGAAGATGTACCTCCTCTAGAGTATCTAAAGGACCATCTTTTACCAATCTCAATATCCTATCTTGATTAATATGACCTAGTCTTAAATGCCGAAGTTATGCCTTGTTAGAGTGAGAAGTTTTAAGTCTTTTAGAGTTATCTGTTAATATGGTGTCCAACAGTGAGTACGTATTTGGTTTGATAAACTAAAGGTTTCCATCCATTCTCTTAAAATAGATAAAAGAATTATTTTTACAAATAATAACCCTTATATTAAACTAGACTGAATAATAATATTTAATTAAATAGGCTACCAATATAATATTCCTCTTAAAATTAGGAATATAAAAACAATCCTTTAATAAAATAAACCTAAAATTATCAAAATAAAGACGAACTTCTCCCACTACTTCAGCCACTACCAAGCTACAATCTCCTGTTTGTAATGAAAAGCTCCTATCACATAGACTTCTCATTTCCACGAACCCCTACAAAGAAACACAAACATGATTAGTGGCTCCCGAATTAATGACCCAATTGTCTTTTGATTCTTCCGCTAAACAAGCTTATAAGTATAGAAGTTCCTTACCTTCCTTAGTCTTGGCTAGGAATTTCCGATAAGCCTTCTTAAAATGACCTACCTTCCCACAATAGAAACATTTGGATTTTTAAGGGTCATTCGGCTTTTTGTTTTTCTTTTTGTTCTTCTTATTATTGACAAGAGGAATAGATGAAGTTGAAGTTACCTGCTTCTTCTTTGGCTTCTTCTTGTTCCCAGTAGGTTTAGAAGATTCTACTAAGTTGGTCTCTTTCTTGGGTTGGATAGTATCCCCATCCCTGATTATCTGCTCATAAGCTTGGAGTTGCTTCATAAGTTCAGTAAATCCTAACTCCTTTGTCATCAAATTATATATGGCTTTAAATGCCACAAAATCCTTCGATAGAGTCTTAAACACCATCTCGATTTGGGTGTTGTAGTCTAACTTTGTGCCATTTTAGTAGCCTCAGCAAAAAACTCCATAAGCGTTAGCATATAATCTTTCACCAGAGTACTTACCTTTTGCCTAGAGTTCATTATACTTATAATAGTGGATTGTTAAACTAATTTTTCTTGGCTTCTAAACCTATCCTCCAAGTTGTCTATGATCTCCCTCGTAACTTGATTAGTCTCGTGCTGCTTTTAAAGAGCACTCGTCATGCTAGCTAAGATGTAGCATCGAGCAATCTTATTAGATTCTTTCTAATGAGTATAGGTAGCTAGGACCTCCTCAAGTGGCGTATCAGGTTTAGGCCCTAATGGGCATGGTTTGTCTAGTATGAACTTATGTCTCTCGTAGCTGAGAACAATTAGTAGGTTTCTTTTCCATTCTTTATTATTATCCCCGTTCAATTTGTTTTCAGTGAGTATTATGATTAGATATTTTGGTGACATTTTAAGTTGATAATAAAACAAAAGAACATTATTATAAAGTCCAAGCAAATATAAAGGGTATTTAGCAAATAAAACATATGTATATGTTCCTACATGAAAAACTTAATAAAAAACATGTAGCATTGCAACGGTAATTTTCAGCATCTAGCACTCCATGCCACATTGGGGTGTATACAAAATGAATAGCGGAAACATAGACCCCATCCAATTAATATATGTTACCTTAAATCCTCCAAGGTTAAGACATATATTAATAACCTTTTGTTTCAACCACGAATTTGATTAATAGAGCTCTTCGAGGAGGTTAATAGCCAAACTAATCTTAAATGTATAACCATTGTTTACAACATCGGATCCATGCCTTATTCAAGCCATTTCAGGATGGTCTCAAATAGAACATGCCTAAACATGTTTTTCACATAGTAGATCCAACCTAATATACTGGCGGTGGTTGACATCTACTGAAAGTGTAGTCAGGGCAGAACTAATACAAGGCACTACCGTGCTTTCACATATAGTACAACAATAGAGGCTATAGGTTTTTGTTTGAAACCCTCTCCCGCTCAATATTTTAAAACAATAAGTTTTATTTTAAATATGCTTGATTAACATAGTATGAGCGGCATTCTTCTATCCTATATGACATGTCATCAAATATGCAACATATCATTTCATCAATACATATTAATCCATTCATGGCAATACATAGGAAAAATAAATGATGGAAAAATTTAAATAACCGAGACATGGTTCCATCCTAGAAAAATAGAAAAATAAGATTACAAAATTCCAACCAAAGCATTCTTTGAGTCTTAAATTTTACTCTATCTTCATGTATCCATCCTCATGTAGTTCTACCATTTATTTCTCATCCCATACATTCCTTTAAAATTCAAATTTAAAAAACTGGAATTTTAAGCAATTTGTAAATCCCATGTATAAGAATATATAATTTTTAAATTTTAAAGATTATATATGATTATACACAATTTAAAATTAAAATTTAAAAAATTGATAATTTTCAAAATTTCTGTCCGGACCCCCAAAGGGGTCCGGCCCATGGCAGCCCAAGCCTTGGGTTGCCACGGGTTTGTACCAATAGCTGCCCCTAGGCAACCGTGGCTGTTAACAGCTTGGTTGCATGCAGTCGTGGCTACCAGCAGCCTCCCAGGTTGCTAATGGTAGCCCTTGGCTGCATGTAGCCTGGGCTGCCGTTGGCAGCCTGCTGGCTGCTAATAGCATGGCTACTGCTTGTAAACTGTAGGCTGCCATGGTGGCCGCGGGCTTGCTCCCTTGGTTCCTACCCAATACCCATGGCTCATTTTCTCTTTTTTCATGCCAAATTTCAATTTTACCCCTTTGGATATCCTAATTAAAAATTGAAATTTTCCATACAAAAATTAATTTTTAAATCATTAAAAATAAATTTCAATTATAGGAAAAATAAATTCAAGTCTTCAATCTTGATCTTTTCTATAAATAATTACATAAAATTTCCTATACTATTTCTGCTGTACAAAAATTCTAAATATTTAAAGAGATAAAAATCCATAGGAAAATTATAGTGATGATAGACCGTTCCCATGGTTATATGAAAAAATTCCTAGATATAATTTTTTTAAAAATTCCTAGATATAATTTTTTTAAAAATTCTAAGAAACCACAACTGATAAAATTGAGCATGCTTATAATAATCACAAAATTAAAATAATCACGTGTAATATATCAAATAATTTATGATAACAACATATATGATCCATAGAATGCCACTCTTTAAATATTAAATCCATACATATTGGAGACACAATCGATTGTTTAATTTATATATATGGCATTTTTATGAGTTAGCTCTAATATCACTTGTTGGTAAAAACGAAAAATATGCACAATGGAATTTTAAAAATTTTCAAAAGATCATTAGAACTCATATTGTCATATACAATAAATTATCAATAATCAAATTATACCTTTTGGAGAAAATACCAAGATGCCGTAAGAGACGTTAGAAACCCAGAGGACAACATTAGGAAGGGCTCAACCAATTTGCCTTCTTAGTTATTCTCCAATTTCTAAACAGCTAAGTGTGTGGGCACTGCTTTCCTCAATTGGTATTGAGCACAGCTTGTCTCCTTCCAACCACCCAGATCTCTATTAGAATTTATTGTTATGGTGATTTGTGTAACAATAAGCCTGCTCACCTGAGAGTCTATGATCTGAAGAGAACTGGAGTGGAAAGATCTCTATGTATAATCTTGCATGAGATGATCCCTTGAATTTTGAATTGGACCAAGAGAAGATTTTATCTCCCAATTCTCTTCAAAAATCTGAATTCCCTATAGGCCAAAAACAAAGGAGTATTCGGCCACACTAAGGGAGAATTTGGATTCAAAATTCAAATAGGATTTAAACTTGAATTTTGTCTCCTCCATAAACCACAAAACTGATTCCCCTTAGACTAATTCTAGGGTTAGATTCGGCCACCTAAGGGAAGGAGGATTCAAAATTCAAATAAGATTGAAACTTGATTTTTTTCTCCCTTATCAACACAAAAACTGATTCTCTCTCAAGAGGATAAGCCTAAAGAAATTCGGCCACTTTTGTGCAAGGAAGGATTCAAAATTCAAGTAAGATTCAAACAAGATTTCCTCTACCTTATCCACTAGATAAACCAATTCATTTAAGTGGAATTTATCCATAACCAAATTTGATTTTACATAGGTTTGTGATTCAAAATTTGAATTCAAATTTCAAATTTAAATTTCAAATTCAAACTTTAAATTCAAATTTCAAATTCAAATTTCAAACTCTACAAATATTTGAATTTTGAATTTTATCCTCATGGATAATTTTCTATAACTCCAATTCAAATTCAAATAAAATCATAGCAACTTTATTTGAAATTCAAATAATTATATAATCTCTTATCCAAAACAAAATTTAAATTCAAATAAGAGAGAATCTTGTCTTCCACCCTTATCTAATGTGGACGCTACCTATCTTTGTGCAAGGATAAGGTTTGTTCAATTCAAATTTAAATAGGATTCAAATTTCAAATACTTATCTGAAGATAAGATTTTTCAAAATTCAAATTAATCACATATTTGAATTTCAAATTTGAAATTCAAATACAATTAATTTAAATTTCAAATCTTATCATCCAAAAAATAAATATTCATCCTATTTATTGAATAATACAAAATTATCATTTTGCCCTACCAACACACTGAGAAAAAATGCCTACACCAGATGAGAGGGTGATCCGGATTTTTCTCTTCACTATATGCAAGACAACAAAGCTATGTATGAATATCCTAATCAACTACCATTTTTAAGGAACTATAAGAGCTAGCAGAGGGACTGATTAGACATATATAATCGGGCTCTCGTAAATCCATGTAGTCATTATTCTATACCAAATAACTCAATCAGATGATCACTAATCTCAAGATCATTCCACTATAGACCTGAAACTGAATTCCTAACTATACTGCAAATTATGCAAGCCTCAGAAAAGACACCGTCCAATGACCTTATCATTAATGCAAAATCACCATATGATATCCATGATCAACCTATGTCAAAATCCATTCAACCTTTTGATCACACTATTCTAAAGATCTA
This sequence comes from Antiaris toxicaria, assembly GCA_035233585.1. Taxonomy (NCBI): domain Eukaryota; kingdom Viridiplantae; phylum Streptophyta; class Magnoliopsida; order Rosales; family Moraceae; genus Antiaris; species Antiaris toxicaria. The sequence continues at coordinate 19,452,267 of CP141155.1, read as the reverse complement.
TTATGCACTTGAGATGTGATAACCGAGAAATCTATACTCTCGAAAAATTTTGTACAAAATATGTAAATAAATATACATTATAGTGAGACATGTTATAGAATACAGAGCAGAGGAAAATTTTGATTAACTGAGTTTTAATCAAAATTTGATAATGAATTAATGAATATAGTTTAAAAGCTAAGCATTAATTCAATTTAAGATGTTTTAAAATTAATAGAAAAGTATGTGGAAAAATACATATTAAGATATCAATGGCACACAAGTGAGTCACATTGATCAATGGCCAAAAGAATTGCCAAACAAGCCCTTGCACATTTCAAAAAAATAAAAGAAAATGTGAGAGGAAGGAGACACGTGGAGGGCTTTGAGCTAAGGGGATGAAGTGAATTAATTCACTTATGTTGAGCTGCAAAGCAGCCGGCAGAAAGAAAGAAAAAAAGAGAAAGAAAGAAAGAGAAAGAGAAAGAGAAAGGGAGAAACCGAAAGAAAAAGAGAGAAGAAAAAGGAAATCCAAACAAGTTCGGATTTCCTGTTCAAGCAGTAGATCGATCGAGATTCAATCAAGGATCAGCAGCAAGAAAATCACAAGATTCAAGCAAGATGAACCCTCGTTTTTCTCTTGCTTTTTCGGATGAAAAATCTAGGGTTTTAAGTGAAAAAAAAAAAGAGAATGTGAGTGAATCATGTTGAGATTTTCGGTTAAAATCAAAACATAGTTTGAGTCTAGATGTTTTCAAACACGAATCCGTGAGTAGATGGTTTAGAAAACCAAGTTTAGTGAAAATTGTTCATAAAAGTGCAGATTTTTCAAAAGTTGAGTCAAGAGTTGTAAATGAGCAAAATGTGGAATTTTTGCTTATAAAATCATAGATTTGTGATAGTAGAAATGTAGTAGATACCTTAAAACGATCTTATGGAGATCGATTTCAAGTGTAAGAAGTAGAACAAATGCCATAAAAGTCTTAGAAAATCAGAGCAGAGCAGTTCGGACCCAGAATCTTGATTCTGGTATGAACACGGGCGTGTACAAGGGCGTGTTCAGTACATAGCCCCGAACACGCCCATATGCGCGACCGTGTTACAAGAAAAATTAGACCCAAGAGGTACACGCCAAGAACACGGCCGTGTATCGGGCCGTGTCAAGGGGCATACGGTCAAGGGGAAGGCGTGTAGCAGACCATGTTAGACAGCAGGAAAACACGGTCAGAAACACGGCCGTGTAAGTAACCATGTAAGAGTCCAGAGGAGTACACGGCCAGTAACACGGCCGTGTATCAACCCATGTAAGTATACACAGCTATGTTCCACGAATTACATGACCCGGCATGTAAGTCCAGAGAGGTACACGGGCAGAGACACGGCCGTGTAGGAGGGCGTGTTCGAAGCTAGAAAGTAAAAAAAAAAAAAAAGAGTCTGAAAATATAAAATTTCATGTTTTGCCATATTTCCAGTATAAGATGAATATTGGAAATAATCAGTGATTATTCCTTTTATAGGAGTTCGAGCCAGAGACCTCGATATAGCAGTCCCAGAGCAGCAGAGGCTTACGCTAGAGGATTTTCTGTAAGTTCAAGCATTGTCCTGACTGCAACGTAGACAAGCTTGTTATATTATGATGTTATGTATGTTGTATGACGTGTTTGTTAGACATTGATTGTCTACATCACGATATTCATATCAGTCTCATGTCAGCACAGGTCAGTTCATATCATGCATGTTCTAGTACACATGTCAGTCAGGTAATCAGAACACGAAAACAGGTAGGTGCACAAGGCACCCTAGTGTGTTAATATAATTCACACCCCAGTAATTCAATTAACAGGTTCCGACTGTGGGGACAATCAATGTGCTACCCAGTTGAAACACCAGCAAGATGGTAATTAAACCAATTATTGACGTATCGGCCTCTCGACCCACGGGGAGGTTCTCATGTTTAGCATCAGTTAAGACTGAGGAGGTCAACACTAAAGTACTGCTCCCTGTTGTGCTAACATGTCGATACGACCAATCAGGGGCCCAAAACCAGAACTAAAATATCAGATAATAACCTAAGACTAATCTTCAGCCATGAGCACGTTTACAGAGTCCAGTTTCATGTATGAGCACAGCAGTACAGCACGTTAATTTCATGTATTTATGTTTGAACTTACTGAGCTCATAGCTCATCAGTTTGTTCACATGTTGCAGGTAAGAGACCTGTTCACCAGTAGTATATGGTGGACGATGAACAGGGTAGGTACATGCATGCCGGGGAGGATTGGACGAAGGATGGTGGTCACCCTTAAGTCTTCCGCTGTACAGATTTTGAATATTTAAACCATGTAGTTACAAGAACGAGTTTTCAAGTTAAGATTATGTGATAGGGGAATCATGATCCAGGTGCATGTTCTTTTGTTAACATGATTTCCTTATCACATTCTCGAACAGTTTATGAATTTAAAGAAAAAAAAATTATTCCGTAAAATTAGCAAGCAAGTTTTCAGTTCGGCATGATTGCCGGCGACCCCAGAGGCCTGCAGACTATTGTGGTTAACTACAGAGTTGACTGTAATAGCACTGTAGAGCCTTTACAGTAGGACGGGCTGCCACATGAGAAGAGAATGATTGTCCACTATATGCAAATAATAAATCGTTTGTCAAGCAAACGACCCATGACCTTGTTCATTCTCACCAATCTAGCATAATGCCTTTAAAAGGATAACCTTAACTCTACATAAGAGCTATGATTCCTTATATGTAAGCAATCCTTTCATCATATATATACTGTGTATCCAATGAATCGGTCCATTAGCTCACTACTTCTGAGATGTCATAGCTTTTAGAACATCAAAGCACGCTAGCTATATACATAGAGCTGTTCACTTACTCAGTATTAAGGTTATTGTATAATGAACATGTGATAACCGAGAAATCTATACTCTCGGAAAGATTTTGTACAAATTATGTAAATAAATGTATATTTATAATGAGACATATTACAGAATACAGAGCAGAGGGAAATTTTGATTAATTGAGATTTAATCAAAATTTTATAATGAATTAATGAATATAGTTTAAAAGCTAAACATTAATTCAATTTATGATGTTTTAAAATTAATAGAAAAGTATGTGGAAAACAAATATTAAGAGATCAATGGCACACAAGTGAGCCACATTGATCAAGGGCCAAAAGAATTGCCAAACAAGCCCTTACATTTAAAAAAAAATGAAAGTAAGGGAGAGAGTGAGTGGCAAGTGAGCCAAAGGGGGCAAATTAATCCCCTTAGCTACAAAGCAGCCGGCAGAAAGAAAAGAAAGAAAGAGAAAAAGAAAGAAAGAAAGAGAAAGGAGGGGAGAAGAAAAGGAAATCCAAAGGAAGTTCGGATTTTCTTGTTCAAGCAACAGATCGATCGAGATTCGGTCAAGAATCAGCAGCAAGACGTTCTCAAGATCAAAGCAAGGTAAACCCTAATTTCTCACGTTGTTCTTGGGGGAAAATCTGGGGTTTTGAGAGGAAACAGAGAATGGGAGTGAATCATATTGAGGTTTTCGGTTAAAATCGAAACATGATTCGAGTTTAGATGTTTTCAAACACGAATCCATGAGTTGATAGTTTAGAAAACCAAGTTTAGTGAAATTTCTTCACAAAAGTGTAGATTTTTCAAAAGTTGAGTCAAGAGTTGTAAATGAGCAAAATGTGGAATTTTTGCTTATGAAATCATGGATTTGTGATAGTAGAAATATAGTAGATACCTTGAAACGATCTTATGCAGATCGATTTCAAGAGTAAGAAGTGGAACAAAGGCCATAAAAGCCTTAGAAAACCAGAGCAAAGCAGTTCAGACCCAGAATCTTGATTCTGGTATGAACACGGGCGTGTATACGGGCGTGTTCAGTACACAGCCCCGAACATGCCCATATGCACGACCATGTTGCAAAAAAATTCAGATCCGAGAGGTACACGGTCAAGAACACGGCCGTGTATTGGGCCGTGTCAAGGGGCACACGGTCAAGGGGAAGGCGTTTAGTAGACCATGTTAGACAGCAGGAAAACACAGTCAGAAACACGGCAGTGTAAGTAACCGTGTAAGAGTCCGAGGAGTACACGGCTAGTAACACGGCCGTGTATCCACCCGTGTAAGTATACATGGCCATGTTCCACGAAGTACACGGCCAGGCATGTAAGTCCAGAGAGGTACACGGCCAGAGACACGCCCGTGTAGGAGGGCGTGTTCGAAGCCAGAGAGTAAAAAAAAAAAAAAAGTCTGGAAATAGAAATTTACATGTTTTGCCATATTTCCAGTATAAGATGAGCAATGGAAATAATCAGTGATTATTCCTTTTATAGGAGTTCAAGCCAGAGACCTCGAATCAGCAGTCCCAGAGCAGTAGAAGCTTACGTTAGCATAATTTCTGTAAGTTCAAGCATTGTCCTGACTGCAACGTGGACAAGCTTGTTATATTACTATGTTATGTATATTGTATGACGTGTATGTCAGACATTGATTGTCTGCATCACGATATCTATGTCAGTTCATGTCAGTCTCACGTCAGCACAGGTCAGTTCATATCAGTTCATGTCATGCATATAGAGTTACATGTTTCAGTACACATGTCAGACAGTATCAGAACACGAAAACAGGTCGGTATACAAGGCACCCTAGTGTGTTAATAAAATTCATACCCCAGTAAATCATGTAACAGATTCCGACTGTGAGGGCAATCAGTATGTTACCCAGTTGGAACACCAGCAAGATGGTAATTAAACCAGTTATTGGCGTATCGGCCTCTCGACCCACGGGGAGGTTTTCATGTTTAGCATCAGTTAAGACTGAGGAGGTCAGCACTAAAGTACCGCTTCCAGTTGCGCTAACATGTCGGTACGACCAATCAGGGGCCCAAAACCAAAACTAAAATATCAGATAATGTCCTAAGACTAACCTCTCAGCCAAGAGCATGTTTACAGAGTCCAGTTTCATGCATGAGCACAACAGTACAGCATGTCATGTTTTATGTTTTTATGTTTGAACTTACTGAGCCCATAGCTCATCAGTTTGTTCACATGTTGCAGGTAAGAGACCTGTTCACCAGTAGTATACGGTGGACGACGAACAGGGTAGGTACACGCATGCCGGGGAGGATTGTGCGAGGGATGGTGGTCACTTTAATTCTTCCGCTGTATAGTTTTGAAATGTAATTTCAAAAAGAACAAGTTTTAAGTTAAGATTATGTGATAGGGGAATCATGATCAGGTGCATGTTATTTTGTTAACATGATTTCCTTATCACATTCTCGAACAGTTTATGAATTTAAAGAAAAAAAATTTTATTCCACAAAATTAACAAGCAAGTTTTCAGTTCAGCATGATTGCCGGCGACCCTAGAGGCCTGCAGACTATTGCGGTTAACTACAGAGTTGATTGTAATAGCACTGTAGAGCCTCTACAGTAGGGCGGGCCGCCACAGTTGGTATCAGAGCGAAGTTTTTACGATGGGTTCAGTTTAGGATACCAAACGTAGTCACATTTGGTATCAGAGCACAAGTTTTAAAATGGGTTTAGTTTAGAATACTTACTGTAGTCACAGTGGGTATTATCAGAAAAGTTAGTTGACCATATCCCGCTTGACTCCGTGCATGTCCTGTTCACCGATCCAAGTAAGTTAAGTTTATGTTAAGATCAATAGCTAGTTATGCATGAAAGTAAAGGTCTGTAGAGACCTATACTTTGTAGTAAGTATCAGATGATATGTTATGATAATGCAAGAAAACATGTGGATCCTTTTTATACCGGATCTAATATAAGTTCATCTTGTGATTATAGGATAAAAAGTAGCACGATGGAAAATCAGGGCCAAGGCCAAGGCCAAAGAAGGAGAAGGGGACGCCCATCTCTGACTTAAAGATTAGAAGAGATGCAAGCTCTTCTAGAAAACCAGATGAGAGAAAACGCAAAGTTGAGAAACAGACTAGAACAGTTAGAACAGGGGCAGGGATTAATAGGGACTCCTGCACAACCAGCAGCAGAAGCAGAACAAGTAGTGCCACCAGTGGCACCAGAAGTGGTTCAGGAACCACTGGTCAGGGTGAATCCAGAGTCGTTATATGAGAGATTTCGGAAGATGAGGCCTCCGGAATTTGAGGGTTCAACAAATCCTCTAGAGGCAGAGGATTGGCTTTTCTCAATACAGATGATTATGGAGTTTATGAGACTCACAGATGAAGAGAAAGTCATGTGCGCATCCTTTGTTCTAAGGAAGGATGCAAGATTTTGGTGGGACATAGTCCGCATGAGGAGGGACGTGACCACAATGTCATGGGCAGAGTTTCTGGAGGAGTTCAACTAGAAATATTATGATCCTGCATCACTCCGACCCCAGCAGAAAGAATTTGCAGAGTTACAGCAGGGTGACATGTCAATTAGTGAGGTTTGTAGGAGATTTGATCAGCTCTCCCGCTTATGTCCGTACGTGGTGCCTACGGAAAGGGAGAAGATACAGAAGATGATGGGCATGTTCAGGCCCGAGATTTCTATTATGGTAGACAGTGGCCCATTTCTGCCAGTTTCAGTAGCCGACTGTGTTAGTCGTGCTTTGAGAGCAGAGTATCATCTAGCCTGACAGAAAGAGGAAAAGGAAAAGGTCTGGGAAACCAGGAAGAAAGAAAAGATCCTAGCTAAGGCCTCTCAACCTGGGCAACACAGTAAGGGTAGTCAGAGTACAAGACCAGAGCAGTCTAGTCATCCAGGCCCTCAGTCCCAACAGAAGAGAAAGGGGAATTTTCAGGGAACTCAGAGTCAGGACAACAGAAGTCAAGGAGGACTAACACCACCACAGTTCCAGGTAACCCCACTTGTCCAAATTATGGGAGGAAACATATGGGTCAATGCAAAGCTGGCATGACTGCATGTTTTCAATGTGGAAAAGAAGGCCACTTCATCAAGAATTGCCCTATGAACTGCCAGTCAGTATCAGTATCAGGAGCAAACTCTTCATGTTCACAGCAGTCATAAGTACATGCACTCAGACTGAGCTATGAAAGCCCATCAGAAGTGCATCCAGTAGTACAAGAAAGAGCTCCACAAGCAGATGCTAGGGTGATGGCCTACACCAGAGAAGAGGCAGAGGCAGGGACGTCCAACGTGGTGACAGGTCAGATTTCTGTCGCTAACCACTTGGCATCTGTTCTATTTGACTCTGGGGCCACTCATTCTTTCATATCATTTGCATTTGCTGATAAGTTAGAATACCCTAGAGATCACATGGGAAGAACTTTTAGAACTGCTCTCCCATCAGGAAAAATCATATTGTCAGAGTACTGGTTACCTCATGTACCAGTAATCGTGGAAAATAGAGAGCTGTATGCATAATTGATCATGATGAAGATTGTAGACTATAATGTAATCTTGGGAATGGATTTCCTAGGAAAATATCAAGCTACGATAGATTGCAGAAACAGAAGAATAGTATTCAAACCAGAAGATGAAGAAAGTTTCGAATATGTCGATTCTTCGAGAAGATCAAGCAAGATGATGATCAGTTCAATGAAAGCCAAGAAGCTAATAGCCAGTGGTTGCACTGGATATTTAGCTTATGTAACAGATACAGCAGAAGAGAAGAAGTTACAGCTAGAAGATGTTCCAGTTGTCAGGGAATTTCTTGAGGTCTTTCCCGAGGAACTACCAGGACTACCTCCAGAGCGGAAAATCTCGTTTGAGATAGAGCTCCTACCTAGAACAGCACCAATCTCCAAGGCGCTGTACCGCATGGCACCAGTGGAGTTAAAGGAGTTACAAGTACAGTTGAAGGATCTACTTGACAAGGGATTCATCAGACCGAGCTATGCCCCATGGGGAGCTCCCGTACTGTTTGTCAAGAAGAAAGACGGGACGTTCCGCATGTGCATAGATTACAGAGAATTGAACAAGGTTACAGTCAAGAATAGGTACCCATTACCTAGGATTGATGACCTGTTCAATCAGCTCAAGGGCGCAGCAGTGTTCTCAAAGATTGATTCGAGATCAGGATACCATCAGCTAAGAATCAAGGAAGATGACATTCCCAAGACAGCTTTCAGAACCCGTTATGGGCATTATGAGTTCCTAGTAATACCGTTTGGGTTAATGAACGCGCCAGCCGCTTTCATGGACCTAATGAATAGAGTCTTCAAGGAATATCTAGACAAGTTTGTCATAGTGTTCATCGATGACATTGTTGTATATTCAAAGACTCACGCAGAGCATGAAGCCCAGTTAAGAGTTGTTTTTCAGAAGCTGAGAGAGCATCAACTCTATGTCAAATTATCAAAATGTGAGTTCTGGCTAGACAGAGTAAATTTCCTCGGTCATGTAGTATCCAAGGAGGGAATTGCAGTGGATCCAAGCAAGGTGGAAGCAATCAACAAATGGCCTGCACCTAAGAGCGTAACAGAGATACGCAGTTTCTTAGGGTTAGTTGGCTATTACAGGAGATTCATGGAGGGATTTGCAAGATTAGCAGCACCTCTTACCACCCTCACACGCAAGGAAAAGAAGTATATATGGACAGATGAGTGTGAAAGAAGCTTCCAAGAGCTAAAGAGACGGCTGACAAGCGCGCCGATCCTCACACTCCCTACTGAAGGGGAGAAGTATGAAATATACAGTGATGCTTCCAAAGTAGGTTTGGGAGCAGTATTGATGCAAGAAGGCAAAGTAATTGCCTATGCTTCACGTCAATTGAAAGAGCACGAGAAGAATTATGCCACTCACGATCTAGAACTTGCTGCAGTAGTGTTCGCACTTAAAATTTGACGACACTATCTATATGGAGCACAGTGCCAGATTTACACAGATCATCAGAGTTTAAAATACTTCTCCACATAGAAGGAGTTAAACATGAGGCAAAGAAGATGGTTGGAATTGGTCAAAGATTATGACTGTGAGATCCTTTATCACCCAAGAAAAGCCAACCGAGTAGCAGCTGCATTGAGCAGAAAAGCGACAGTTCCACAGCAGTTGCCCATTGACAGGTTATCAAGACCATTATAGCAAGAGATTCATTCGCTCGAGCTAGAGCTGATATCAGGAAAATTGTCAGCACTGTAGTTGAAGTCATCATTGTTTGATGATATCAAAGAAGCTCAGAAGCAAGATTCAAGTCTGACAGACTCCCAAGAAGAGATGTCCACAGATGGATTAACCATGTATCAGGGGAGAATTCATACGCCAGCAGATGAAGAACTGCGAAGGCGAATCATGTCAGAAGCTCATGAGACGCCATACTCAGTCCATCCTGGAGCCACCAAGATGTACCAAGATTTAAAGTTACAGTTTTGGTGGAAAGGGATGAAAGGGGACATTGCAAGATTTGTGAGTAAGTGCCTTACTTGTCAGAAAGTCAAGGCTGAGCATCAGCATCTTGGAGGGAAGTTAGAACCTCTGGAGATTCCAGAATGGAAATGGGAGAACGTTACCATGGCTTTTGTGGTAGGGTTACCCAAAACAAGAGGAGGACACGATGCCATTTGGGTAATCGTGGACAGATTGACAAAGACAGCCAGATTCATACCAATAAAGATCACTTACTCATTGGAGAAGCTGGCACAGCTGTATGTAGATCATGTTGTCAGGTTACATGGAGTTCCAAAGTCCATAGTATCTGACAGAGATGCACGATTCACTTCAAACTTTTGGGAGTGTGTGCAAAGAGCCATGGGCACAGAACTGAGGTTCTGTACAGCCTTCTATCCTCAGACAGACGGACAATCAGAACGGACTATCCAGACTTTGGAGGATATGCTCTGAGCATGTGTCCTAGATTTTCCAGGAGCTTGGAATGAGAAGCTGCCACTAGTGGAATTCTCATACAACAACAGTTACCAAGCTTCCATCAAGATGGCACCTTATGAGGCTCTGTATGGACGAAAGTGCAGATCACCCATCCACTGGTGTGATCTGAAGGAAAAACAACTACATAGAACAGATTTCATGCAGGAAACTTGTGATGCAGTTGCCAAGATCCAGAAAAGGATGAAGAGTGCTCAGAGCAGACAAAAGAGCTATGTAGACAGACGACAAAGATCCCTAGAATTCAAGGAAGGGGACTTCGTTTTTCTGAAAGTGTCACCCATGAAGGGGATCATGCATTTTGGTAAGAAGGGAAAACTGAGTCCAAGGTACATTGGACCTTATGAGATTATCAAACGCATTGGAAAGGTTGCCTACAAGTTGGCATTACCTCCTGAGCTGTCAGCAATACACAACGTATTCCATGTCTCCATGCTCAGAAAGTACATGTCAGATCCATCTCATGTGCTACAACATGAACCAGTCCAAGTCCAAGAGGATTTGACCTATGAAGAACAGCCAGTTCAGATACTGGCTAGAGAAGAAAAGGTGCTGAGAAACAAGACCATCCCACTAGTCAAGGTATTGTGGAGAAATCACAACATTGAAGAGGCTACGTGGGAGAGAGAGGATGAGATGAGATGTTCATACCCTCACTTGTTCTAAATTTTCGAGGACGAAAATCTTATAAAGAGGGGTGAATGTGATAACCGAGAAATCTATACTCTTGGAAAGATTTTGTACAAATTATGTAAATAAATGTATATTTATAGTGAGACATATTACAGAATATAGAGTAGAGGGAAATTTTGATTAATTGATTTTTAATCAAAATTTTATAATGAATTAATGAATATAGTTTAAAAGCTAAACGTTAATTCAATTTATGATGTTTTAAAATTAATAGAAAAGTATGTAGAAAACACATATTAAGAGATCAATGGCACACAAGTGAGCCACATTGATCAAGGGCCAAAAGAATTGCCAAACAAGCCCTTACATTTAAAAATGAAAGTAAGGAAGAGAGTGAGTGGCACGTGAGCCAAAGGGGGCAAATTAATCCCCTTAGCTGCAAAGCAGCCAGCAGAAAGAAAAGAAAGAAAGAGAAAAAGAAAGAAAGAAAGAGAAAGGGAAAGAGAGAAAGAGAAACCGAGAAAGGAGGGGAGAAGAAAAGGAAATCCAAAGGAAGTTCGGATTTTCTTGTTCAAGCAATAGATCGATCAAGATTCGGTCAAGAATCAGCAGTAAGAAGTTCTCAAGATCAAAGCAAGGTAAACCCTAATTTCTCACGTTGTTCTTGGGGGAAAATCTGAGGTTTTGAGAGGAAACAGAGAATATGAGTGAATCATGTTGAGGTTTTCGGTTAAAATCGAAACATGATTCGAGTCTAGATGTTTTCAAACACGAATCCATGAGTTGATAGTTTAGAAAACCAAGTTTAGTGAAATTTCTTCACAAAAGTGCAGATTTTTCAAAAGTTGAGTCAAGAGTTGTAAATGAGCAAAATGTGGAATTTTTGCTTATGAAATCATGGATTTGTGATAGTAGAAATGTAGTAGATACCTTGAAACGATCTTATGAAGATCGATTTCAAGAGTAAGAAGTGGAACAAAGGCCATAAAAGCCTTAGAAAACCAGACCAGAGCAGTTCGGACCCAGAATCTTGATTCTGGTATGAACACGGGCGTGTACACGAGCGTGTACAAGGGCGTGTTCAGTACACGGCCCCGAACATGCCCATATGCACGACCGTGTTGCAAGAAAATTCAGACCCGAGAGGTATACGGTCAAGAACACGGCTGTGTATCGAGCCGTGTCAAGGGGCACACGGTCAAGGGGAAGGCGTGTAGCAGACCATGTTAGACAGCAGGAAAACACGGCCAGAAACACGACCGTATAAGTAACCGTGTAAGAGTCCAGAGGAGTACACGGCCAGTAACACGGCCGTGTATCCACCCATGTAAGTATACACAGCCATGTTCCACGAAGTACACAGCCAGGCATGTAAGTCCAGAGAGGTACACGGCCACAGACACACCCGTGTAGGAGGGCGTGTTCGAAGCCAGAGAGTAAAAAAAAAAAAAAAGAGTCTAGAAATAGAAATTTACATGTTTTGCCATATTTTTAGTATAAGATAAGTAATGGAAATAATCAGTGATTATTCCTTTTATAGGAGTTCAAGCCAGAGACCTCGAATCAGCAGTCCCAGAGCAGCAGAAGCTTACGCTAGCAGAATTTCTGTAAGTTCAAGTATTGTCCTGATGCAACGTGGACAAGCTTGTTATATTACTATGTTATGTATGTTGTATGACGTGTATGTCAGACATTGATTGTCTGTATCACGATATCTATGTCAGTTCATGTCAGTCTCACGTCAGCACAAGTCAGTTTATATCAGTTCATGTCATGCATATAGAGTTGCATGTTTCAGTACACATGTCAGACAGTATCAGAACACGAAAACAGGTCGGTGCACAAGGCACCCTAGTGTGTTAATAAAATTCACACCCCAGTAAATCCTGTAACAGATTCCGACTATGAGGGCAATCAGCATGCTACCTAGTTGCAACACCAGCAAGATGGTAATTAAACCAGTTATTGGCGTATCGATCTCTCGACCCACGGGGAGGTTTTCATGTTTAGCATCAGTTAAGACTGAGGAGGTCAGCACTAAAGTACCGCTTCCAGTTGCGCTAACATGTCGGTACGACCAATCAGGGGCTCAAAACTAGAACTAAAATATCAGATAATGTCCTAAGACTAACCTCTCAGCCAAGAGCATGTTTACAGAGTCCAGTTTCATGCATGAGCATAGCAGTACAGCATGTCATATTTTATGTTTTTATGTTTGAACTTACTGAGCTCATAGCTCATCAGTTTGTTCACATGTTGCAGGTAAGAGACCTGTTCACCAGTAGTATACGATGGACGACGAACAGGGTAGGTACACGCATGCCGATGAGGATTGGGCGAGGGATGGTGGTCACTTTAATTCTTCTGCTGTATAGTTTTGAAATGTAATTTCAAAAAGAACAAGTTTCAATTTAAGATTATGTGATAGGGGAATCATGATCAGGTGCATGTTATTTTGTTAACATGATTTCCTTATCACATTCTCGAACAGTTTATGAATTTAAAGAAAAAAAAAATTTATTCCACAAAATTAACAAATAAGTTTTCAGTTCAGCATGATTGCCGGCGACCCTAGAGGCTTGCAAACTATTGCGGTTAACTACAGAGTTGACTGTAATAGCACTGTAGAGCCTCTATAGCAGGGCGGGCCGCCACAAAACGTCAAAAGCAGATTAATCCACTCATAGCAGACTATGTAAATCAATCATGCTTTAGTCCCAATCCAATATATTACCACCAAGCAATATATTTGTGTCTCCACTCGGAAGTCAAAGCTCCGGACAATCAAGACAAACTATCCTCCAATTGGCTTTAGACAACATAATAGTCTTAACATGAGTTATTTGCTCACTTTAACCCTATAGATTACAGACTATAGTTTATACCGCTCACTCTAGAAAGTTGTTTTCTCGCATACGAAAGATCATTGCATATAACCTTCCAACAATTTAATACAAGCAATTAGTGAACTATATTTGGTTATATTTACTTTAACATGTAAAAACCTTGAGGACTAAAAATAATCTAATAAATAACTTTTAAATTATTTTATTAATCAGTTCAAAAATTTAATGAAAAATATATTTCTGCTTAGGTACACCTAACATATTTTTCAAGAGAATGAATTTAATTTCATATGTAGCAAGAGCAAGACAAGCTCTCTCTTATCAAAGAGTTTAATTTCTTATTTTTAGGGGGCGTTTGGTAAACGTATTGCATTTTGATTATATTTTAATGAAATTTGTTTTTTGAATGTTGTATTTGGTTGAAAAGTATTTGTTTTGTATTTGAGTGAAATGTGTGTTTGGATGAAAAGTATTTTAGAGTTGAAAAGTTGATGTGATTGGTAAAAGTAGAGATAAATAGTAGAGTTGAAAAGTTGATGTAATTGTTTTAAAAACATTTTGAATAGTAATTGTTTTCGTAGCACTGTTGTAAAATTTGTATTTGGTGTAAAATTGTATTGTATTTGAGTAAAATTAAAATGAAAAATTTTGTCCAAATGCCCCCTTAGATGGGACACACACCATTTAATTGCTAAAGACAAAAGTAATAATCGAAAGTTAAAATTGAAAACGTAATTTACTTTTCTTAAATTGAACCAATTAGTAAACACACCCTTACTGAATTGATGGGTTTTTGTATTTGAGATGTTATTTTCCACAAGCCTGTTATCAAATTTCATAATGGCAAATAACACCTTTAGAAATATATTCTTTATGCTTCAAATCTTCTGTTTTTTTCTTTTTCTTTGTACCCAAGTAATTCTTCGCCCACTTTCTTCAACATATATTTGAACATATTTGAAATTGAAGATGGGAGAATTTGAATTGCAATTTTTTATAAGGTTAGGAACATGAATACTGACAAGTAATGTTTTCTTGATCGTATAATCTCTGTTTACACATATTGCAAGATATTATCATGACCTGTTTTGATTATGAGACCACAATACATTCACTTTGTGATCAAATTGGACATTCATGAGAGACTTGGGAATAATTTTTGGGATATGAAGATAATTTTATGATATCTAAATATATCACTTACGTATGATATTTTTAACACAACAATATAACAAGTGTTAAAAAGTTTGTACAAAAAACATTTATTTTTATTTATTATATTTGAATGCAATATAGTATGTCGTATGGTACGAAAGAAAAGAAAAATTCTTTGAGAAAACCTTTTATAAAAGGAAAAAGACCGTTTTACTTGATAAATTGTAAAGAACAAGGACTATAATATTTATATAAAAGTTGTATGGTATGTGAAAAAAAAATTATTATAATAAATAATTAGTCATTAATACAGAGTTTAAAACGAATATATAAAAAATTTTAAATAGTTATCGTAAAGAAATTAAAAAAAACCTTGAAATCTAAAAAGGATATTATGGTGATATAACAATTATCATAAAAAATCATATTAAAATATATCATAATGATATAATAATTATCATAAAAAATTATGCATATTCATGTCAAATTTAAAAATTTTAGAAACTAACTATTAAAATAAGACCAATGATAATAGAAAAAAGTCATTATCATAATAACATTACAATGATCATAAAGAATCCAAATCATTCTAAAATTTTTTTTTCCTAAGAAATCTAAATCATACTTAAAAAAATACGTTTATAAAATACTAATTAGCAATTACTACATCAAACAATGAAAAAAAAATTAAAAAAAAAATGAATCATAATGAGAAAAAATGATATTAAATATAATAAAAGAGTAAAATAGGTTATACAAGCCCTTGTTTCTTTGAAAATGAACATTCACACAATAAACTATATATTAAAAAATCAGACATATTTTATCCCAAATACAGAGATTCTGTCTAATTATTTCTTGTGAAATAAAATAACAACTAGCATTGGGCTGGGCCTAATGAAATAATAATCGCAGGTTTGTGACTAACTAACATAGTGAGTGACTCAGGCATAAGCCTGGGCTCCATTTCCCAACCTGACACTATTGGCTCTAAGTTCTTGGAAGTGCCTAGAAATAAAGGGATGTGATTTCTAGTTAGGGAGTGGACATTTTTAGGGTCCACGTGAAACTAATACCATAATAATATGCTTTTTCATCCCCTTGCTTCTCGTGCTTTTTTCCTTTGTCTGTTTCAATGCTAATTAGCCCATATTTCATTATTGATGTGCGTATATGGATAATGGTATGTTTTCCTCTTCCAAGAAGAATCGTTTCCACAATTTTGGTACAAATTCAAGGGATGCCATTTGTTTCCTCTTCATGTCAGTAGTAGTCCACTTGGTTAAGATGGAAACAAACCAAAAGATTCTTTGCAAGGTAATAAAACTAATTCCCCGTCGTTTCATACTTGTTTGACTGTGAATTGTGTATGACACCTCTAAGAAACCCTATTTAAGTTCTAATACAATATGAGAATACCATTAGGATGTATGTTAGTTGGAGTACAACCCCCGTTTCTCATGATAACAATTCAAATACATACTTGTTTTGTGTAAACATAACAACATATATAAACTTTATTATAACATAACCTAAAAATGTAGCTTTTTTAGAGAGGGGATTTTTAGGAATACCCTAAAAATAGCACATATTTGGAATATCACATCCTCTATAATAATTTTAAGTTTTTTTTATTTCTGTCTTTTAATATCAAATAAAAATGATTTTAGGTCAAAAATCCAAATCATGATACAAAATATCCTTAACATGTGTACCATGGGTTATTTTCATAATTTTCTCTTTTAAATACATAAAGTAACAACTAATTCAATCTAATCCACGTAAAAATTTAAGAGAAATTATTCAATGAACTGGGTACACCACGTTATCATGTTTATATGATACACCTGTCCAATGAATGATCAACATTTATTAAAGTTATCAATATTAGCTATCCTAATTATCCAAATAAACTGAGATTTACTTGGAAAGAAAATAATGATAAAGAATTTAAAATATAATAAATATTAATAAATCACCTAAAAATTAATTATTCATTTGACGGGTGTATCGCCTAAGTATAATGATGTAGTATATCCGATCTATGGAATAACTTTTCAAAATATAGTTTGGATCAATAGTAGCGGAATAAGCATTATTATTCAACTAAAATGGAGTGTATGGGATGGATGGGTTTGTTTGAACTTCTACGTGCACCTTCTAGTAAATTTGCTCTAACAAAATTCCATTTTATATCATCCAACAACAAAATTAGAAAACAGGAATAAATCATACACAGAGTGCCAAAAATATGTAGCCCATATGTCTCACATCTTATGAAACCAGAGCCCAAATATAGAGAACCCAACGAGAAAGAAAGCGAAAAGAGATGGAAGCTTTTCGCAAAGGCTTAAAAAAGCTACATACAAAGTACTAGAGACATACCCACCTCTAACCAAAATGCTTTTTCCCCTCTTTACACAACCGGTAGACCCATGGAAGATAGAGCCACGCACCAATTTACAAAGTTTGTCACAAAAATAGCACCACCCACTCACCACCACTTTACCACCTCCTCCCTTCCCTTCCCTTCACTCTCCAAAAAACCAAACCCAAACCCAGACCCAGACCCAAACCCAAATCTATCTCTCTCCCTCTCTCTCTCTCTCTCTCTTCTTGGTTAGCTGAAAATGAATGCAAACACAACTCGGAACAAAAAGGAAAAAAACAAAGAGATAGGAAAATAAATAAATAAATAAATAAACAAAAAAGCTGATTACACTTCCCTCTAAGTTTGTGTATAGTGTGTGGTGTGTGCACTCTGCTTCGGGGACTGCAAGCACAAGCAAACTATCTTGCTCTCTCTCGTCTCACTACTCTCAATAAAATAAAAAATAAAAAACTTCTCTCTCTCTCTCTCTCTCTAAAATCCTTCCTTATTACCCACTACCCATGAGAAAAGAAAAGGAAAAACCCCAATAAACCCTCCAAAAACACATGCTCTCTCCTATTCCCCTAACCCCTTTTCATCATAACTCCCATCACCATCTTCATATGCTTCCTCTTCTTCTTTTTCATTCTCCGTCTTCACTACTCTCTTAAACCTCAAGCCTAACAAGGAAAAATTACCTTTCTCCTATTCTTTTTTCTTTTATTTGCTCCTTTTTTGATTGTTTGGTCATCGTAGTTTATTTCAAAAATGATCACATTATCGGACTTCTACCACGTGATGACGGCGGTCGTCCCCCTCTACGTGGCCATGATCTTGGCTTACGGCTCGGTCAAGTGGTGGAAGATCTTCAGCCCCGACCAATGCTCCGGCATCAACCGTTTCGTCGCCCTCTTCGCTGTCCCTCTTCTCTCCTTCCACTTCATCTCTACCAACGACCCTTACACCATGAACCTCCGCTTCATCGCCGCCGACACTCTCCAGAAGCTCATCGTCCTGGCCGTCCTGGCCGTCTGGACCAAACTCAGCAAGCGTGGCTGCCTCGAATGGACCATCACCCTCTTCTCCATCTCCACCCTCCCCAACACCCTCGTCATGGGCATTCCTCTTCTCAAAGGAATGTACGGCGAATTCTCCGGGTCGCTCATGGTCCAGATTGTTGTCCTCCAATGTATTATCTGGTACACGCTTCTGCTCTTCATGTTCGAGTATAGAGGTGCCAGGATGCTCATTTCCGAGCAGTTCCCCGACACCGCTGGCTCGATCGTATCTATTCATGTTGACTCCGATATCATGTCCTTGGACGGACGACAGATTCTGGAGACGGAAGCGCAGATCAAAGAAGATGGAAAGCTCCATGTCACAGTGAGGAAATCCAACGCTTCTCGCTCGGACATATTCTCGAGAAGGTCCCAGGGGTTGTCATCGACCACGCCGAGACCCTCGAACCTCACGAATGCGGAGATTTACTCTCTGCAGTCGTCCAGGAATCCAACTCCTAGAGGCTCCAGCTTCAATCACACAGACTTTTACTCTATGATGGCCGGTGGCAGGAGCTCCAACTTCGGCGCCGGCGATGTCTACGGGCTCTCGGCGTCGAGGGGCCCGACACCGAGGCCGTCGAATTACGATGAAGACGGGGCGATTAAGCAGACAACGACGGCAACAACGACAACGAGGTTTGGTCATTACCCGGCACCGAACCCCGGGATGTTTTCGCCAACCGGGTCGAAAAATCCGCCGGCTAAGATCAGCAATAATAAGCCTAATGGGACTAGTGCAACTAATCAGCAAGCTCATCAACAGAAAGGAAGTAACAATAATGAAGATGGTAGTAGGGATCTTCATATGTTCGTTTGGAGTTCTAGTGCTTCTCCGGTTTCTGATGTGTTTGGAAGCCATGAATATGGTGGTCATCATGATCAGAAGGATGTTAGATTAGCTGTTTCTCCCGGGAAAGGTAATGTGCCTATTTGTCGCTTTTTGCCCTTTTCTTTTTTATAGTTTTAGATCATGGTTAGTTAATTAGTTATGTTTTTCTTCTAAGTAATTTTTTGAAACTCCTTTTTGCAGTGGATGGTAGGAGAGAGAACAATCAAGAGGAGTATTTGGAAAGAGATGATTTCAGCTTCGGAAATAGAGGAGCCTTAGACGTTAATAATAACAACCATGAAGGTGACAAGGCCAATATTAATGGAGGTGGTGGTGGTGGTGATGGGAAGCCAAAAGCACTGCCTCCAACAAGCGTGATGACAAGGCTGATACTCATCATGGTTTGGAGAAAGCTCATTAGAAACCCGAACACTTACTCAAGCCTAATCGGCCTCACTTGGTCTCTTGTTTCTTTCAAGTAATACCGACTTTGTCCCTTTTCATATTAATTTTTCAGGGATTTTGTTTTGTTTTGATTTTTCCTTTTTGATGAAAAATCTTTTAGTCTTGCGCATGAATAATGACCAATAGATTTTTCTTCTTGGGATGTTTCTTGTGTTTTTTGCAGGTGGCATGTTGAAATGCCAGCCATAATAGCGCAGTCCATTTCCATACTGTCGGATGCAGGACTTGGCATGGCCATGTTCAGTCTCGGTCAGTACCAAAAAAAAAAAAGTACCCCTTTTCTAAAAGAAAATTCTCTGAATGCCTTAGCTATTTACTCGCTAATTAATGAAAAAAAAAATTTTTTTTTCCTATGCTCATCTCTCTCTCTCTTACACCTTTCATTATTAAATGTGTTTAAAAAAAGAAATGTTAAAGCAAAGCAAAGCAGAGAAGCAAACTGGCACAAAAGCAAAGCAATAGCAAACAGTGAGTGAGAAGGGGGGTTATGATAATAATAATAATAATGTGTCTAAAGGGGTATTCTTTATCCATCTTTTTCGCTATATATCTTTCACTTTTTTGTCCTAAGTTTTGTGCTGGGTTTTTGATGTAATGGGTTTGGTGGTGGTGATCATGATTATGAAAGGTCTTTCAAAGATAGACTGACTGACAACTGACTGACAGACAGACAGTGGTGTGAGTTAGTGAATGAGTGAGTGAGTCGTATTTGTATTATAATGATGATCATGGCGATGGAGCTGTTTTTTGGCATGCCATTAAACTTGGCTTTTTCAACCCTTTCTTTTGTGTATGTGTGTGGTTTTCTTTTTTCCTTTTTTTTTTTTTTCTAAATCTGAGATTCTGATTTTATTTTCTCTTTTTCATTTTTGTCCCATGACAGGTCTCTTTATGGCTTTGCAACCCAGGCTCATAGCATGTGGAAATTCCATAGCAGCTTTTTCCATGGCCGTGAGATTCCTTACAGGTCCAGCTGTCATGGCAGCTGCTTCCATTGCTATTGGCCTTAGAGGCGTTCTCTTACGCGTTGCCATTGTCCAGGTCATTACTCAAACACTACCCCGCCCCGCCTCTCCATCTCTCTCTCTCTCTCTTTCTCTTCTCTTGCCTCCTCCTGACACTACCAATTCCTTCATACATATCGGAAAAGTTTTCTACTTTTTAATATTTACTGATACCTCCAGATAAGATTCTTTATATGTTCTCCTTCAATTAATTAGCTCTATTATTTTCCCTTCTAGTATTAATAATTATATTTTGTTATATAACCAAGGCACCCCCATTGGGTCTTCCGAGATGGATTTCTGTATTTTAATATCTGGGTATAACAGGTATAGATATAAATTAGAAAAAAGGGACCACGAGACACAAGAGCCAAGCAACAACAGTCAGATAAAAATTCTTGTCAAAAAAAAAAAAAGTCGGATAAAATTAAGAAATCCAAGTGACATATATATATATGTATATATATATGTATATCACTTGTGTTGGTGGTACTTATGGAGAACTAGAACAAATATTTGTCCCATTTACTAACCATGTTTTGTTTTTGCAATATTTGCATGTGCTTGGAATATTTGCCCCCGAAACAAAATAAATAAATAAATAAACAGGCTGCTCTTCCTCAAGGAATTGTCCCCTTTGTCTTTGCTAAGGAATACAACGTACACCCTGATATTCTTAGCACGGGGTGAGTACATTTATTTCATGAATTAATTATTAGAGTAAACTGCTACGTTGGTTCTAAATTTTTAAGTTTGTGTTTTTTGATTCCCGAACTATTAAAAATATAGCTATAATAGTTTTTCATGTTAGTTTTTTTAAAAAATCTATCAGTAATAAGCATCACTTTTGACCAAATTACATTTTGTTCAAAAATTAATAAAAATGATTTTTTTAACAACATTTAAGAAAAAAAAAAAAAAGAACGGTGACTAAAGTTATACAAACTTGGAAGTATAGAGATTAAACTAATAAATCACTTTAATTATTATACAGATAAAATTTTTGTTTCCTTGTGTTACAATTTTTTTCTTTATTTATTTTCTAACAAAATAATGTTCTTAAATATATTTTGTGCAGTGTTATATTTGGAATGTTAATTGCTTTGCCCATAACACTTGTGTACTACATTTTGTTGGGGATATGAAGCATGTGGAAAAACCTTACTCACTGGCTGGCCATATCCCATGTAAAAGAGCTCATTTGGGCTTTAGCACTTCAGAAAGATACCAAATTGAATATCGAAAGAAAAAAAAATGGAAAATGAGGAAGGTCCGTGCGGTGGAAGAGTGAAGAATCTTTCTTTTTGCGTTTATCTTAATTTGCTAGCAAAAATTTGTAAAATGATCATGTTTGTAGTGAATTAATTTATATGAAGGAAAAAAAAAAAAAGAATGTTTCCCTAGTTAATTTATGATTTTTCCTGCTCCACCTTTGTGTCCAAGAATTTATGCTAGCGCAAAGCGACAGAAAGTAGGGTGAAAAAGAATAGGGAAAGTGGTCGATGTGATGATGGCCTCATATTTTCACACAAATATTGTGCTACTAAAGTCCTCCTCTTACTATGATAGTACTTTATTATTTACTTTGATTCGTTATAATATTTAGTTAATACATATTAATGCTATTCTCGAATAATATATATATATATGTATACACACAAATGCAAGCTTCTTATTATAATTGCGTTTCAATGAAATATTACCGGTTAAAGCCTTGACTCATGAAACAAAGGATTTAATTCTGAAATCATTATAATTCTCTCTCTCTCTCTCTCTCTCTCTATTGTGGGGTGGCTACTAATTGCACGAATTGAATAGAAGCTTTCATGCTTGCAAATACGTTATTGACATTTGATTAGTTTTAGTTCTTATGCTAAATGACAACTTTGATTGAAAAATATGAAATTGTTAAGAAATATTGTATCTTTAATGTTTTTTCTTTACTATTTTATGCACAAAGAAATTGTAGACAAATTTTCAATGAAGAGCAAGCAATGCTTCGGCCTGCATGTAGATAGTGCAAGAGGGGGCCCTCCATTATAAGACATAGCGTTCGATTTTGATTTGGACGTGTTTGGAATATTGTTAGACAATACTCACACTCCAAAGTTTCTTCTCCTTTCTCGCACACCCTTTTTTCTATCCCCTTATTCCTTTTGGTAGCACATTTTGCCTTTTTCTTTGACACCTTTCCTTTTCACCCTTTGGTCTGTCTGTTTGGTGCTTTGTACATCATCACTTGAGTAAATAGATTTCCTTGCCTTTTGATTTAACATTTGTTGCTTATGACATGAAGTAGAACGGCTTAATTGGTCATGCTAAATTCCTAACCTAGTGACCAAACAAGTTTTAAATTACTCCTATGTTGTAGGCTTTTACTTTAAGTGGTAAAAACTTGAGTTGGCCAAATAACGGAGATGCCTTTTCTTGAAACGGATTGATATTACTCCAAATTTATTGGTAGGACCTTTATATTATGTAATAGCACAAAGCTTACTTAAAACAAAAGGGTTTTTTTTTTTAAAAAATTTTTTAAAGCAAGTGGGGGATGACGTAAGAATTCCCATTTTCGTCATTTGTAGTTTTGTGAAACAACAAATATTAATAATATTGGCTTCGAGCATACAACTAACTATTATGTATGAACAACTGAATTCAACTTACAAGCGAAATATATATTCCCTTGCATGTATTGTATTTTATAAGGTGTATAATCATATAGAAATATATAATCATATAGAAATATATAATATCATGTTGTACTAAAATAATTAATATAATATGATGTTGGTGTCATAAGGTGATTATAACCTAACACAATATTTGGTTCACCATAACATTATATTATATGATTTAAAGCGATCGGGGTTGGGATGGGGTTGCTACCATCCTCGAACTTAGTGTTGGCTTAATTTCAATTCGAGTCCTAGCCGACCCCAGTTTGATTCAGACTTGACTTGACCCAAACGTAACACCAATCCTGAGGACTGGGCTAGCTAGAACCATCACCATTCATGTCCTGACCTTGACCCTCAAACCAATACTAGATCGATTCTGTTTCGAGGATCGTGCCCACCCATCACTAGGACCAAGTTGACCTCATATTTGAAACCAAACCCTAAGGCTAAACTACATGTAACCACGAAACTAGGTCAATCACTTCACCATTCTTGAGCTGATCTCATCATAGTTCCCATGTTGACTCAGACACCAAGATTAGGCCAACCCTGATTCTGGTCCCTAGCCGACCTCGGCCCAAGGCCAACACCAACCCTTGTCCATGTTGGTTTAGGCCAACCTTGACCCCAACCTCAATTTAGGGGCCGAAAAATGATTTTGTAGTTCACTAAACAAACCGTTAGATTTAAAGTATGATTATCTACATTTTTATACCATATATTTCTTTTTTGTTCAAAAATTTTATCTTGCAATTTGAAGTTTTATATTTTTATACCATCAAATTAAAGATACCTTTTCTAGGTTAATACTTTATTTTGACTTAAAATACCTTAAGAAAAAAAAAAATTTAGATTATTCACCTTTTATATCCCATGTTTTGCTTCTTTTCATAAATTATACCTACATTTTAAAATCATGTACTTTTATAGCATTATATCACGAATTTGTATATTTTATTGGTCAACTCTTCAATTATTTTTAATTTTAATTTTGAGGGTACATACGGTATTTTTGATATCAAAACAAGTGTCGACTGTTGATCGAGAAAAAATATAGATGTTTATACATTAAATATATTCTAATGGTATAAAATTACAAAACTTCAAAATGTACGGTATTCTTTATGAATAAAAAAAAAAAAGCAAAGTGAAAAAAAGTATATAACACATAATTTTAGTTTTTTTAACGATCTTTTGAGCATTTTTTGGGGTCAAAATTGACTAAGATAGGATATAAATTTGTATATTATACATAATATGATTGTATAACAAAGTATATTTTTTAAGTATGAGCAAAATACAAGACATAAAAGATAAATAAATCCTTAATAATATTTGTTATAAGGATCACCCTCATGCGTTATGTACTTAGCTTAAGTTATAAACAAGGTTTTGTTCTGTTATGTTGTCAATGACTTTTGCCGCTCAAATTTTATAAACAAAAAGAAAACTAAGAGGTCATCTTAACAGTTTGAAAGTACGTAATTTGTCAACATTAGTTCAAAAGTTTTTCTTTCTATATAAAATGGGGCGAAAATTTTGAAAGCATCCTTTGCGTTTAATCTAAATATCACCCTTATTTATCTTATTATATTACCCAAAACAGCTTATTTAATTTGTTATATTGCCCAAAACACCTTATTTAATTTGTTTGTAAAACCAGTCATAAAATATTTTTAGAAGGGATCATATTTTTGAAAATACCAAGATTTACCCTTTTCAATTTATCTTAAACAAAATTTAAGAAAATTAATTAAATTAAATTTTAAAACCAAAAAAGTTCTCATATTTGAAATATTTGTGATTAAAATATTTATTTATCATTATCAAAATTTTTACTTTCAAGTTCTAGCGAAGTTGTATTTAGAATAATGTTATATAGATTAGGAAGGATAGTTTGATATCTTAAAAATTTTAATCACTTTAGGAGTATTTTGTGACACATTTTAGAAATACAAGAGTTTTCTTCTTTCTTTCTTTTTTTTTTTTTGAATATTTGTGTAATGAAAAGGGAAAAAGTAGTATTTAAACTAAATTGAATGTGTGTTTTCGATAATATTCTTAAAAAGAAAATTCTCAATGAGCGCCCAACCATTTCAACCTTTTCTATTATTTGGGACTTTGATTGTTGTCTTTCCACTGGAGACTTTAATTATCATTGCTGTATGTGTTTTTCATTTTTCATTTTTCTTTTTGTTTCGTAATGACGATGATTGTTTCCTTATTTATTTATTTATTTTATAGTATTTATTTGTTTTTTCCATCCACTAAATTTGTTTCTTAGCGGTTTTTTTAGGTAGATTGATACTATGGGTTTCTTACCATTGATTAATCAAATATTTATATCAATTATAGAGCATCTATTAAAGAGTAATATATGTTCTCGATTTTTGATATACCTCTTTAAGTGTAGGTTTGTGGAGCCCTATACAAAATTTTTTTCTGTTAGGCGTTCAATTTGGGCATATAATTATATGTGTTTCCCGAATATGCGGCTATTGGAGCGAATATTAATGTTTGTATTTTTTTTATATGAAATATATTTTCAATTTTTAATATTTATATATACGTAGTAATAATTTCATATCCAGTACAAAATGGTATTCAACACTGTTGTTGTATGAATATGAATTTTAGTTACTAAGAATTTGAATTTATGCAAAAGCAAAAGCAAATATGGAAATGTTATAAAACACCGTATGGATGTGAATTCCCATATTTATATTTTTCTTTTATATGAATTCACATTCTATGTAAACTGGATATGACACTTTTTGTGTGTGTATATAATTTTTAATTAAATCCTCATTTCAGGCATATCGAAAATGGACCAAAAAAAAGGATTTTAATAATGTGCAGACTTAATGACTTTTATAGGCTTATTTTATATCCTTAATTGATCTTTTAACTTTTAATCTTAACTCTTGGATAATTAGGATTAATTATTTTAAAGCCAAAAAACTTAAGTCTAAGATTCAGTATACCTTTTTTTTTTTTTTTTTTTTATAGAAAAATTTTCATTATTTCTTACTCAAACCTCCATCTTCTTTCCAAAAGAGAGAATTTTGCAAAATTCTCACACACAAACCTTCATGATTTGTTATTCTAGTGAGTCTCTAATCTTGATTTCATTGGAGATTAAAAGTACTTTTATTTAATGAATTTGATTTGGGAATTTTGAAATCTAAGGTTTGATAGAATTTGGGAATTGGGGAAAATCATTTAGTTAGGAGATGAATTAAAGATATAAAGGGATGAAGTGAAATAATTAATGATAGAATTTCTAATTGGGAATGTTAGATTTATGATTTCAATGGGTGAGTTTGGTTGGAAGGAATGTAATGGAATGGAATGGAATGGAATCAAAATTCTGATGTTTGGTTGACTGGAATACAAGGAATGACCATTCATTTGGAATGACTTTTCCACCAATTTGGTGGAATCGTCATTCCATCCATAGATAAGAGGAATGACCATTCCAACCCATATTATTTTATCTAATTAAAAGTTAATATAATATATTCCATTGTATTTATAAAATCAAAACCAAACAATTGAATCGTCTTTCCTTTCCATTCCCATTCCCATTCCTATTCTCATTCCATGTCATTACCTTTTACCAAACTCACCCTTGGTTGGAAGGAATGTAATGGAATGGAATGGAATGGAATCGAAATTCTGATGTTTGGTTGATTGGAATACAAGGAATGACCATTCCTTTGGAATGACTTTTCCACCAATTTGGTGGAATCGTCATTCCATCCATAGATGGGAGGAATGACCATTCCAACCCATATTATTTTGTCTAATTAAAAGTTAATATAATATATTCCATTGTATTTATAAAATCAAAACCAAACAGTTGAATCGTCTTTCCTTTCCATTCCCATTCCCATTCCATGTCATTACCTTTAACCAAACTCACCCTAGGGTTTTTTTTCCTGGAAAATATAAATTTGGGGTTATAGGATATCTATGATTTTTCTTATTTAGAAAGTAATAATTTTTATGTTTTATGACATAAATTCATTGAAAAGCGAGCATACTGAGGTCCCTAGGTATTACATTTTTTAATTAGGAGTATTTCATAAGTTCTTCAAGTGAGATAAGTATATCACTTACATGCAATATGTTTGTTCAAAATTCTAGATGATTTTCAAATGATGATAAATGCCATAATATTTTGATGACGCATATTATAATGAATTTTATTTTCAATGATGTTTTAATCAAGATGACGATTGTTTATTTATTTATTTATTTATTTTTATCTCATTGTTGTAAGAAATAGTCAGGATAAGACCCTTTTTATTTTATTTTTAATAATAATAGATGTTTAGTAGGCATGAACCTAAAAATATATCTTCTTTTGCACCATGTTGTAAGAAGCTTGAATGATGATGCTAGGATTGAGAACATGTAGATGGTTGTTGTGGTGGATGTTAAGCTTAGCTAACTCACTTCTATCATGGTTATGCATTGGTCATTACCTAGGGATCAATTGATTTAGAAAAGATGATGATCATAGATAAAGATTTTCATAAAAAGATGGGTTGATTTCTCTCTTATGAGTTTGTTGCTTTCAATGTATATATGATATCATTTTTTTTATGATAAAACATTTTTGTGAGCCAATGGATGTACTTATAAGCATTTGCTTATTATAGTTTCAAGTTGTAGAAAGGTAAAGCTAAGACATAGGATTGGAGGAGGCTTGGCATAGAGGCATGCGTGGTGGAGGAGTGGGTTAACAGAACATTCCTATTTTGAAAGGATTTATGTTTATTTTAGGAGTTTTAAGTTTATGATTTGAATTTATAAGTTTAATTATTTTAATGTTTACTGTGGCGCCTCCAATTTTGGCCACGTGAACTGTTACAGTCGAACTCTGTAGTCGACTAAAACAGCCCGTACACCTCATTGGGTTGCCAAAAACTTTATTTCATTTTTAACTCTTCATAGTTTGGAGCCCTTTTTTTTTTTCCAAAATAAATACTTCTCAAGTATGAAAGCTATATAAAACTTTAAAACTATACTTTAGTCGTTTTTTGTACAACAACATAATTTACAAAATTACATTGTTCAACTCTGTATCTCAAAATACATTTTCTTCAAATCCTCTTTTTTAAAGCTCAGCGAAAGACTGGTAGCAGGATCATAATTCATAGTAGAATTCCCTATCCCAATGGCATCGCATATCCTGCCGTCATCCAGCATATCTACTAGACAGGTTTCTTACCTGCACCATGAACAAACCAGTGAGCTAACAGGCTCAGTAAGTTCAAACATACATATTATGAATCTTATAGATTCAAAAGCATCAATAATAAAATTTTTTATGAATAGTACTATTCATACATAAATAGTACCTTTGACTTTGATTAGTGAATAGTAATTTTGACGTTGATCAAGTATTATTCATGTCAACTTTGACCGAACACACTCTACGTAAAGTTAGTGTCGGTTATGCTTAATTATGCTCATTTATGGTTTTCATTCTATTTTCGGTCATTATCTTCATTATGTTCTGGATTTAAGCTTACAGTGGCCGTACTGATTGTGCGCGCTGACTGTGAGGGACCTTGGGAGCGATCTTGAGGTCAATCCTCCCCAGTCTATCATCACCTGAAGTAGTTATTATGTCCCCGAAGGACTTATAAATCCCTACCTTACTGGAGGTCGGTACGCTAGTTTTGATTTTATTACCATCTTTCTTATAGTTCTGACCAGGTGGCATTAATCATCACCTCAAAGTCAGGAAACTTTAATGCCTGTAGGTCATTTCACATTCTTTCATTTATGGGTATGTCTTAAATTTAGTCACGCTCTAGTGCCGTAACACTTCTTTCCATTGTGTACTCTCAGTACACGTCTCAAGCTTATCAATTCGTTAGGTGTGTTAATGTAACTACACCCTAGTACCCATAGGACTTTGCATTTAATGTAAAATTAGTATATAATTAAACATCACAATATTTCATGTTGCAAATAATTTAAATGTCTGAAATTACCACAACTGCGCTAACGTTCAATTCTCGACGTCCTTTGCAGTTCCTTTATCTCCTTTAGTTTGGCTCCCTATAGACAAAACATTGCCTGTTAATTCTCAATATTATTCATTGCATTAAATGTATTCACTTTGTTCTTAGCATCACACTATTTTTCATCTTTCTTTGTGATACACGGCCTGATACACGCCCGTGTCTAAGGCCGTGTACCTCTCGGGTTCTTTGCTACACGGTTGTGTAACCCCTAATGTATCCATACAACAGTACACGGCTTGGTACACGCTCGTGTCCAACACCGTGTGCCTCTCAGGTCCTTTTTCCACATGGTCCTTTAACCCCTATTTGCTCGTGTAATAGTACATGACTTGGTACATGCCCATGTCCAAGGCCGTGTACCTATTGGGTTGCTTAATTTCTTCAATACACAGCCGTGTACCCAACTACACGCCCGAGTTTTTCATAAATTTTGGATTTTTGCCTTAAAAATCTAATTTAAATCATTTTAATCCTTCATGATCCTTTCCGAGTCTTTCGAAAATTTTTGGTCAAAATGACCATTTTACCCCTGACGGGTTTCGAGATCGTAAAATTTCATTATACCGTTTTTCTAGGATTTTCTTAGTCAAAATATCATAAAATAATATTTCTTAGGCTTTGATATATTTTTTTTACAGCATTATTCGCTACAAAATCAATGACTATTCCTCACCCAACCCTCGGGTAGCACCATACTGACACATAAGGTCATTTCTCGTTTTTCTAGCGTTTCGGAGTCTCAAATGGGTATTTCACTACTCCTGAAACGTTGGTTATCCTATTCTCGAGCCTTGGTTCACGAGGAGCTCAGGTTTTCCATCTCGTCTATAAATTTACTCCATCAATTCCTGAAATGCCCTTTTTGCCGTTTTCAAATTTCGACAGCATTTTCGCTTAGATTTTTAGGTTTTCTCGGCATTAGGTATGCCTTAAAACCTTAGTACCTACTACGTACTATATCAAAGGTCTATTTTACGCAAGGTTACCAAAACCTTTATGTAAAACTTTTCCACATGATCAATCATTCAATCCACCACAAAAATTTCATTTTTTCTCATAATTGGCCATGATTTTCTTATGAAATTCAACACCAAAATTTTCCACCACAAAGTCATTTTATTACATTTCAATCTTATTGTTTCTAATACATATTCCCACATCAAAAACCTTAAAATTTTTCATTCCAAACCTTGCCTTTAAGTCACGGTTTTCAAGTCCAAAACCCTAAACAAAATTTTATTGTTCTAAGGGTTTTTAATCAACCTTTTTCACACAAATTCCATCACTAATTTCATCACAAAATTTTCCACCTTTTATTCCATATAGTCCACAGATTGTGTTCCCAAAACACATCTCGAATTTTGTGTTTCAAGCTTCCATGATACAATTCAATCATAACACTAAACCATCAACTAAACACAAAGTTTGCACCCAAATTTTCATCATCATTTTTTTCCCATACAAGGCATGGATTTTTGTAAGAAAAACACAAGAAAATCAAGCAAGATGAGTGCTCACCTTACTAGCTTGAATCCTTGATGCTTGGAGGTTGTTTTAGTGCAAGTTTAGTGAAGAGTTTTTCTAAAATTTTGCTTGGAAAAGGGTGGGAACTCACGATTTCAAATGGGCAGAGTTTGGCTAGGTTTTGCTGATTTTTCTAAGTCCACTTTCACTTTTATTTATAGGCAAAAGAATGAGGGACTAAGTTACAAATTTTTCCATTAATTTGGCAACACTTTAGGGACCAATTGGCAACTTTTTGGCTGATTTTTTTCAGCCTCCACTGACTCCCATTCAGCCCAAAATCCACAATATTTTGCTAAATTTTGTTTGCCATTTTGGCTTGATCTTGACCTTTGATTTACGATCACAATAAATGCTAATCTTTGGATCTACCTACCACCTTAATTACTCTTAACTTTCTCATTTATTGCATCATCATTTGATGTCATCAATGATATCATCTAATTAATTCAACATATTAATTCGTGATCAAAGCTTGACCAAAAGTTAAACCGAACGGAAATCTACCGAAATCGCGTAGGTGGGTTTCGGATGCCTCGTGTGCGATCAGTCAACCTTATTTTGCTTCTGTTTGACCAAAAAATCAGTATCGTAAGTTGTTCATCTTTTAGTACATTCGGTGCACTTTCTAGGGCTTTTAGCTTCGATTTAGGGTCATTTCACCCATTTCTATTTGGAAAGATTTTCCATCTCTGAACTTACACTCTTTAATGTTGTTAGAACATTTTATCGCATTCTAAACAGTATTAAAACAAAACTTTTTCACACTTTATACGTTAAAATTATCATATACATACAATTTTCAATTCTCCCGAGAATCTTAAAATTCTCGG
The DNA here is from genome assembly GCA_035233585.1 of Antiaris toxicaria. Lineage (NCBI taxonomy): Eukaryota > Viridiplantae > Streptophyta > Magnoliopsida > Rosales > Moraceae > Antiaris > Antiaris toxicaria. The sequence continues at coordinate 19,421,022 of CP141155.1, read as the reverse complement.
TTATCTCATTTACCCCTTCTTATAAAATTTTGTCCTCAAAAATTTAGAATAAGTGGGGATACAATTCACTAATTTCTTCTTCACGCTCCCATATAGCCTCTTTGACATTGTGGTTCTTCCATAAAACTTTGACTAATGGGATCATCTTGTTCCTCAATACTTTCTCCTCACATGCCAATATTTGAACAGGCAGCTCCTTATAGGTCAGATCTTCCTGGATTTGAATTGGTTTATGTTTCAGTACATGGGACAGATCCGTTATAGGTCAAATCCGTTACGTACTTCCGCAACACAGACACATGGAACACATTATGCACTGCTGACATCTCTAGAGGTAATGCCAAGTTATAGGCAACCTTCCTAATACGTTCGATGATTTCAAATGGTCCAATATATCTCGGACTCAATTTCCCTCTCTTACCGAACGCATTATTCCTTTCATTGGTGAAACCTTTAAGAATATGAAATTCCCTTCATTAAACTCCAGGGATCTTCATCGTTTATTCGCATAGCTCTTCTATCAGCTTTGTGCAATCTTCATTCGTCATTGTATCTTTGCAACTACATCTATTGTTTCTTACACAAAATCCACCTTGTGCAGTTGTTTTTCTTGCAGATCGTACCAATGGATTGGTGATCTATATTTCCTTCCATACAAAGCTTCATAGAGTGTCATTCCTATAGAAGCTTGGTAGCTATTATTGTATGAAAATTCTACCAATGGAAGTTTTTCATTCTAATTTCCTGGAAAATCCATGATACATGTACGAAGCATGTCTTCTAACATTTGGATAGTCAGTTCAGATTGTCTGCCCGTTTGCGGGTGGAAAGCCATACTAAGACACAATTCCGTTCTCATGGCTTCTTGCATGTACTTCTAGGAATTCAAAGTGAATCATACATCGCGATTTGACACAATGGACTTTGGAACGCTATGTAAACTAACAATATGGGCTACATAGAGGTTTGCTAACTTTTCTAGTGAAAAAGTCATTTTCACTGCTATGAATATCGCTGTTTTTGTTAATCTATCGACAATAACCTAAATGACAACGTAGCCCTCTCGGGTTTTCGGTAATCCTACTACAAAGTCCATTGTAATATGTTCCCATTTCCATTCGAGAACTTCTAACGGCTCTAATTTTTTGCTTGGATGTTGGTGTTCGGCCTTAACTCTTTGGCATATTATGCCTCGGCTCGTGAACTTTATGATTTCATTCTTCATCTCTTTCTACCAGAATTACAATTTCAAATCCTAGTACATTTTACTGGCTTCGGGATGCATTGAATACAGCGTTTCATGAGCTTCTGCCATAATTCACCTTCTTAATCCTTCATTATTAGGGACATAGATTCTTCCCCGATGCAGGATTAGTCCATCCTTGGGAATCCCTTCCCTAGGACTTGCCAGACTTGGATCTCATTTTTTAGGCTCTTTAATGTCCTCGAATAATGACGATTCTAGTTAGAGTGCAGCCAATTTTCCTGATATCAGCTCCAACTTCAACGAGTTGATCTCCTGCTACAACGAATTTGGGAGTTCCTCTACTAGCAGTTGGTGCAAGACGGTAGACTTTCTACTTAACGTATCCGCACTGCGATTGGCTTTCTTGGATGGTAGAGGATTTCACAATCGTAATCCTTTACCAGCTCCAACCATCTTTTTTGTTGCACATTTAACTCCCTCTGCATAAAGAAATATTTTAAGCTCTGATGGTTAGTGTAAATCTGATACTGAGCTCTATATAAATAGTGTCACCAAATCTTAAGTGCGAACACTACTGTCGCAAGTTCTAAATCGTGTGTGGGATAATTTTTCTTGTGATCCTTCAGTTGATGCGAGGCATATGCGATCACATTGTTGCCTTGCATCAAGATGGCCCCTAATCCCATTTTCGATGCATCACTGTATATCGCGAATGTCTCCCCTTCAGTAGGAAGCGTAAGGATTGGTGCACTTGTTAGTCGCTTTTTTAACTCTCGGAATCTCCTTTCGCACTCCTCTATCTACTCGTACTTCCTCTCTTTGCGCATAAGAGCCGTGAGAGGTGCAGCGAGTCATGTGAATCCCTCTACGAATCTCCTATAATAACCAGTTAAACATAAGAAACTTCGTATTTTGGTCACGTTCATAGGTGTAGGCCATTCGTTGATTGCCTCCACTTTGGCATGATCCACTGTGATTCCTTCTTTAGAGATACGTGTCCTAGAAAATGCACTTTATCTAGCCAAAACTCGCATTTGGAGAATTTTACGTAGAGTTGGTGTTTCCTTATCATTTAAAAAATGATCCTCAGGTGTTCCTCATGGTCCTCACGAGTCGTTGAATATATAAACAGGTCATCTATAAATACAATGACAAACTTATCTAAGAATTCTTTGAAGACTTGATTCATCAGGTCCATGAACGCTGCTGAAGCATTTGTCAACCCAAACAGCATCATAAGAAATTCGTAATGACCATAACAGGTCCTAAACGCTATCTTTGGAATGTCACTCTCCTTAATCCACAGTTGATAATATCCTAATCGCAGATCAATCTTAGAGAATACTATTGTACCTTTGAGTTGATCGAACAAGTCATCAATTTTAGGTAATGGATACCTATTCTTGACAGTGACTTTGTTCAACTCCTGGTAGTCGATATACATGCGGAACATTCCATCATTCTTCTTGACATACAGCACTGGAGCACCCTATGAGGAATAGCTCGGATGTATGAATCCTTTGTTAAGAAGCTCTTCTAATTATACTTGTAACTCTTTCAGCTCCGCAGGTGCCATTCGATATGGTGCCTTTGAAATAGGTGCGGTTCCTAACATCAATTCAATATCAAATGAGATCTCTCGCTCTAGTGGCAATCCAGGTAATTTTTCTGGAAAAACATCGAGAAAATCATTGACGATCAGAACATCTCCGGGTTAAAGCTTCTGCTTCTCAGTCACGTCCACTATATAAGCTAAATATCCAGCATAGTCGCTAGATATTAGCCTTCTTGCTTTCATCGAGTTGATCATCATCTTCCTCAGTTTACGTGATAAATCTATGTATTTGAAACTATCTTTCTAATCGGGTCAGAATACAGTCTTCTAGTCCTAGCAATCGATCGTGGCTTAATACTTTCCTAGAAAATCCATTCCTAATATTACGCGTAATCAGCTAACTTTATCACGATCAATTCCGTGTATAACTCCTTATTTACCACAATTATTGGTACATAAGGTAACCAGTAATTGGATAGTACAGTTTCACCTAAGGGTAGGGTCATTCTAAACGTCTTACCCATACTATCCTTAGGATATTCTATCCTATTCGCAAATTCGTATGAAACAAACAAGTGCGTAGCTCCCAAATCAAATAAAATAGATGCCAAATGATTACCGACAGAAAGCTGACCTATCACTATATTGAACGTCCCAGCTTCCACATCCTCCCTTCTGTAAACCATGACCCGAGCATTTGCACGAGGCATGCGTTCTGGTCTTTCTTGTGTCTCTGAAGGCCCTTTGATTTTAGCCTATAGTGCATGAACTTGGGGACGTTGTTGCTGTAGCTGAAATGTACCCTGCATATTTTGCCAATTTTCAGGGCAGTTTCTAGCAAAATGGCCCTCTCTTCCGTATTGAAGCAGGCATTTAGAGCATATCTGCATCGGCTCATGTGCCTTTTTTTACACGTAACGTAGTTGCGAACAATAGATAGGGAATTATTGTTCAGCTTCCGCTGTTGATTTCGATTTTCAGAACTATTTCCTTTCCTTTTTCCTTGTGACTGTTGGCCAGAAGTGCTTGACTATCCAGTCTTAACATTCAGATTCTGCTTACTACATTGTCCCATTTGGGTTCCTGCTTGAGCAGCCTTAGCCAAGACTTTTTCCTTCTTCTTGGCATCCCAGATTTTCTCCTTCTCTTCCCTTTGTTGAGCTAGATGGTACTCAGCTCTTAGAGCTTGACTAACACAGTCAGCTACCATAGTGGGTGGCATTAACCCACTGTCTACTAATGCTGAGATGTCAGGTCGAAACATCCCGAGCATCTTTTGTATTTTCTCCCTCTCAATAGGGATGACGTATGGACATATCGAGAGAGTTGGTCAAATTTCTGACAGACTTCGCTTACTGTCACGTTCCCCTGCTTCAATTCTGCAAACTCCCTCTGCTGAGGTTGTAGCAGTGTGGGGTTATAATACTTCTGATTGAATTCTTCTAAGAAATCTATCCATGTCATCATGGCCATGTTTCTTCTTAGTTTGATGGTATCCCACCAAAACCTTGCATCCTTCCTTAACACAAAGGATGAACACATGATCTTCTCTTATTCCATTAGATTCATGAATTCTAAGATCATTTAGATCGAGGAAAGCCATTCCTCCACTTCTAACGGGTTTGTATAGCCCTTGAATTCCAGTAGCTTCATTCATTGGAATCGCTCGTACAATGGTTCTTGATTTACTTGGGGTTGAGGTTGGGGTTCTAATACTACCACGGGCATAACTGGCAGCACTGCTTGTTCAGTGGTAGCCATTTGTAAGGGTTGGCCTTCTTTTTGGCCTTGCCTCTATTCCATTTGCTCTAAACATTGTCTTAGCTCAGCATTCTCCTTCATCTGAGCTTCTATAAGGGCTTATAATTCATCAACCCTTTCTAAAAAGGATAGGACACCCTCTCATATTTCTTTGGTTTCGCACATTCACCATCTTTTCTATTTCCTATAGTCCTATGAAAATCAATCATTAGATTTTCAACAAACATATTTTTACAAAATACTAAAAATAGATTTTAAACATCATATAGTTTTCAACAAATCATAATTTCAAAGCATATCATTTCACAACATTCATATACAGATCAACTTTAAGGCTTTTTCTTAAAATAGCCTTTCAATACAGTCATACATGTACATATACAGATATATACATTTATACATCTTTATATGTTTATATTCTAATCCTCTTGTTGATCTGGAACTACAGAAAATTCTTTCGAATCTTCCTTTTCCACATCCGAACCATTCCCAGTCCCGGATGGTGTTCCTCTAATGGGACTCATCCCTTCACATCGCCTAGATGGGCCAGTCTCATAGTCATTAGCCATAGGTCGCGCTCTATAAAGATGATCTAACATTGCTTTTTGCAATGCTTGTTCACGCCTATTGTGCATCATGTGCTCCAACAATAGCTCTTCCTCAGCCTGAGCTATTATGACTATAAACTCCCGTAGAGTAATAGGATATAGCAGAGTTACCCTCTATTGTAAATCTATTGTAAGCCCCTCCCAAAATATGTCACAAAAATCCTCATCAGTGAGGTTAGATAGGGGACATCTCCTTACGATATTCTCCTCAAATCGTATTGCATAAGTGAAAACTGTGTCACTCAGCAGCATCTGTAGTCTCTCTGTACGGAGAATGAACTCTCTAATTTCCGCATATCAAGGTAAGGCAGGTGGCGGTGTCACTACCTACTCTTTAGAGGGTCTGGAACTGATGTCGGGCTCTTAGGCAAAAACTACTGTACCATAATATGCCTAAACTCAGCCCAGTCAAGCCCTAACAGCATGTCCTAGTCGCAGTACTCCCAATACATCCAGGTGTCTCCATGGAATGTGCCGACTGCCAATATAACCTAGCAGTCTTCGTCAATATCACATTGATGCATAATTATCTCCACATCGTGTAACCAATCTTTAATGGAAATCCCCTATTAACCTCCCTCGAATGTAGTTGGATGACCGCCTCGAAATGTGTGTACAGTGCAAGCTAATACCTAGCTCTTACATATGGTTGCCCTCTGATAACTGGACTGTTTATCTCGACTAGTGGATTAAGTACCGATCAAGGAAGTAGTGCTCGGATCGGTGACGATGCACTAGCCGTGGCACTGGCGGCTCAGGCGTCAGTGGTCCATGTACTAGTCACTGGGATATGGATAGCCTAATCACGGGCCTGGTCTATACCCTAATCGTTCCTGTCGGTCTATACGGCTGAGTCACACATACGGTAGCCTAGTCATTGTCTATCCTATAAAATATATAACCTCATATAAACAAGTAGCTAACTTACTTAGATTGACGAGCAGGCTGCGCTTTGTGCCAGTAGGGATATGGTCAACTACTCTGATACCAACCTGTGGCGCCCCTAATTTCAGCCATGTGAAACTATTATGATTGAACTCTGTAGCCAACTGAAACAGCCCGTGCACCTTATTAGGTTGCCAAAAACTTTCATTTTTAACTCTTTGTAGTTTAGAGCCCTTTTTTTTTCTCCAAAATAAATACTTTTTAAGTATGAAAGCTATATAAAAATTTAAAACTATACTTTAGTCGTTCTTTGTACAACAACATAACTTACAAAATTACATTGTTCAGCTCTGTATCTCAAAATACATTTTCTTCAAATCCTCTCTTTTAAAGCTCGGCGAAAGACTGGTAGCAGGACCATAATCCACAGTGGAATTCCCTATTCCAATGGTAGCACATATCCTGTCATCATCCAGCATATCTACTAGATAGGTTTTTTACCTGTAACATGAATAAATCAGTGAGCTAACAAGCTCAGTAAGTTCAAACATACATACTATAAATTGTATAAATTTAAAAGCATCAATAATAAAATTTTCTATGAATAATACTATTCATATATGAATAGTAACTTTAACTTTGACCAGTGAATAGTAACATTGACTTTGACCAGGTACTATTCATGTCAACTTTGACTGAACACACTATACGTAAAGTTAGTGTCGGTTATGCTCAATTATACTCATTTATGGCTTTCATTCCATTTTTGATCATTATCTTTATTACGTTTTGATTTTGAGCTCATAGTGGCCGTACCAATTGTGTGAGCTGACTGTGAGGGATCTTAGGAGCGACCCTGAGGCCAATCCTCCCTAGTCTATCATCACTCGAAGTGGTCATTATGTCCCCGAAGGACTTGTATACCCCCACCTTACTGGAGGTCGGTACGCCAGGTTTAGTTTTATTACCATTTTTCTTATAGTTCCGACTGGGTGGCTTTAATCATCACCTCAAAGTCAGGAACCTTTCATACCCGTAGGTTTTTTCATATTCTTTCATTTATGGGTGTGTCTTAAATTTAGTCACACTCTAGTACCGTAACACCTCTTTCCATAGTTTACTCTCAGTACACGTCTCAAACTTATTAGTTCGTTAGGTGTGTTAATGTAACTACACCCTAGTGCCCGTAGGACTTTGCATTTAATGTACAATTAGTATATAATTAAATATCACAGTATTTCATGTTGCAGACAATTTAAATGTCTGAACTTATCATAACTGCGCTAACGTCTAATTCTTGACGTCCCTTACAGTTCCTTTATCTCCTCTAGTTTGGGTCCCTACGGACAAAACATTGCTTGTTAATTCCCAATATTATTCATTACTTTGAATGTATTCACTTTGTTTTTGGCATCAAACTATTTTTCATTTTTCTTTATGATACACGGCCTGGTAAACGCCCGTGTTTAAGGCCGTGTACCTCTCGAGTTCTTTGTTACACGGTCCTGTAACCCCTAGTGTATCCATACAATAGGACACGGCTTGGTACATGCCCATGTCCAAGACCGTGTACCCCTTGGGTCCTTTTTCCACATGGCCATGTAACCGATATTTACCCGTGTAACAATACACAGCTTGGTACATGTCGGTGCCTAAGGCCGTGTACCTCTCGGGTTGCTTAATTTCTTCAATACACGGCCGTATACCCAACTACACACCCGTGTTCTTCACAAATTTTGGATTTTTGCCTTAAAAATCTTATTTAAATCATTCTAACTTCTTCATGGTCCTTTCCGAGTCTTTCAGAAATTTTTAGTCAAAATGCACATTTTACCCTTGGCGGGTTTCAGGATCATAAAATTTCATTATACCATTTTTCTAGGATTTTCTAAGTTCAAATATCATAAAATAATATTTCTTAGACTTCGATATATTTTTTTACAGCATTATTTGTAGTAAAATCGGTGATTATTCCTCACCCGATCCCCGGGTAGCACTATACCAACACCTAGGGTCGTTTCTCGTTTTTCTAACTTTTCGGAGTCTCAAATGAATATTTCACTACTCCTAAAACGTTGGTTATCCTATTCTTGATGTGACGCCCCCGAATCCAACCACACGATATTGTCAGGATCCGACTCCATTGTCGTCCAAGACAGCCCATGCGCCGAATCCGGATCGCCATTTTAAAACTCTTTTTCTTAAACTTTCATTTTTCAGGGCCCGAAAATTTCACTCATAATTTTTTTTCTTTTTAATACATACTTTCTCAAAAAGAAAGCTAAGTACAAAAGCCATGTAAAATACAATACTAATTTTTAGTTGTCTTTTTGAGTACAACATAATGTATAATATACAAAATATTTATACTGCATATTTTTTTTTCAATAACACATTCCCTTCAATTCACTAACTTTCAAAGCTTAGCAGAAGACTTATGGCAGGACCAAGTCCACGGTGAATTCCCTATCCCTTGACACGCACCATCCTGCCGCCATCCATATAGTTTACTGGACAGGTTTTTTACCTGCAACATGAACAAACTGATGAGCTAACAGGCTTAGTAAGTTCAAACATACTTAGTAAGAATCTTATGAATTCAAAAACATTAAAAACTTAATTTCCTTTGAATACACTATTCACTATGAATAGTGACTTTGACCTTTGACCGATTAATAGTAAATGTTACCCTAACAGGTTACTATTCACATTAGCCTAAATGGTTACTATTCACATCAGCCTATCCGGTTACTATTCATATTAGCCTAACCAGTTACTATCCAAATGTTTCTAACCGAGTTCGCTATACTTAATGTAAGTTTTGGTTATGCTCAATTATGGCTTTCATCATATTATTAATTATTCCTTCTCTATTTATACTTTGGTATTGAGCTCTTTTATGGCAGTACCAATAATTTATCTTGCGCACTGACTGGGAGGGCCTAGGGAGAGACCCTAGAGCTTTGGCCCTACAGCCCTTATTATATCCCCGTAGGACCTGAAAAACCTCTATCACAATGTTGGAGGGGCGGTACGCCTTAAATGGTTTTATTACCATCTTTCAATTATAGTTTTGACTAAGTGACATAAATCGTCACCTTAAGGTCACTAACCTCCATCGCCCGTAGGCCTTAGATATTCTGTTCCTTTTATTATGTGGGACTTGTTATACTAACAAATCCCCAAATGTCCATAAGAATTAATACCTAGTGTACAACTAGTACATAACAGAGTAATATAGTATTTCTTGTTATAGACATGAAAATGCTTGAACTTACCAATACTGTGATAATGTCCACTTCCGGAACTCCTCCGTAGTTCTATCTTTAGTTTGGATTCCTACAGACATAATATTGTCTGTTAATATCCTTTATTAATTATCAGTTTAAATATATTTATTTTGTGATAAATTTTTACAAAACATTTCAATTCTTTATATGGTACACGGTTTGCAACATGCCCGTGTCCCTGATCGTATACCTCTCGGCTTTATTTTACATGACTGTGTTCCACTGTACACGCCTGTGTACTAATTAAAATTTAGATTTTCAACTCTAAAATCTTTATTTTGGGTTCTAGAATTTTATTTAAGTCATTCTAGGTCCTTTAGGATCCTTTCTGAGCCTTTCGAAAATTTTTAGTCAAAATGACCATTTTGCCCATAACGGGTCTCAGGACAGTAACTATTCAGTTCTATCATTTTTCTCAAATTTTCTAGGCTCAAATATCTTAAAATAATATTCCCTAGACTTCTGTATAATTTTACAGATTAATTTGCTGCAAAATCTCAATTATCATTTTCCCGACCCTCAGTTACTATTCATCCATCACCTCTCGTTTTTCGAGCATTTCATAGCCTCAAATGGCCATTTCACTACTCCTGAAATGTTTTTCATCCCGTCCCTGGCCCTCGGTCCCCGAAAGGCTCGTGTTTCCTATTCCAACCTAATTTTTTCCATCGTTTTCCAAAATATCCCTAACATGAATTTTTTTTCCTATTTTAGGTATTTTAGTCATTAAGGGTTGGTTTGTTAGGAAATGCCCTAAGCATTAGAGACATATTGATGTATTTATTTTGAACTGGATAATAAAATTATATATAGAGGTTATTCATTACATTGCTATCTGTCCTCGTTTTATTTACATGTTAAAGTAAATGCAAGCAAATATGGCTCCCTGATTGCTTGTGTTAAACTGTTAGAACGTTGCATGCAATGGACTTTTGTATGCCAGAAGACAATGTTCTAAAGTTAGCGGTCTAAACTATGGTCAGTAGTCTATGGGGTTAGACCGAGTATCTAACTCATGTTAAGACTATTATGTTGTCTAAAGCCTTGGAGGGGACGGTTTGTCTTGACTGTCTAGAGCTGGACTCCTAAGTAGAGACATAGCTATGTTGCTTGGTGGTGACATATTAGACTGGGACTAAAGCGTGATTGATCTACGAAGTCCGCTTTGAGTGGATCGATTTGCTTTTGACGTTCATTGTGCAGTAACCTTAATCCTGAGTAAAAGGACAGCTTTATGTATATGACTTGTGTACTTTGATGTTCCAATGGCTAAAGCGTCTCAGAGGTAGTAAGCTTATAGACCGGTTCGTTGGGTGCATGACTTGTATACGATGAAGGGTTCCTTTACAGATATCGGAATCATAGCTCTAATGAGGAGTTAAGGGTATCCTCTTAAAGGCATTATACTGAATGTGAAAATGAACAAGGCCTTGGGTCGTCTGCTAGGCGGATGACTTCTTATTCACATATGGTGAATACTCATTTTCTTAATTCGGTAGTATAATGGAACTTTAAGATAGCCTGATCCATAGGATTAAACAGACTTTGGCCTAAGGCTGATCTTGGATATCATATGAGGGTTCTACATACATGACAAGGTCATTGGACGATAGCTTGTCACAGGCTTACGTAATATGGTATATAATTGGGAGTTCAGTTTCAGGTTTATAGTGGTGTGACTCTGAAATTAGTAATCATATGATTGAGTTGTTCGGTAAAGAATGATGATCATATGGATTTGTGAGAGCCCGATTACATATGTCCAATCAATCCCTCTACTAGCTCCACATAATTCCTTAACGTTTGGCAAATTGATTTGTGTATGCTGTTGGCTAGTTTATTATGCATAGATGGTATTGAGATAGGATTAGGATGGTAGACAAGATTCTCTCCGGTTGGATTCAGATTTTGTTTTGGATAATAGAGTACACAATTATTCAAACTCCAAATAAAGTTGCCACGATTTTATTTGAGATTGGATTGGAGTTGTAGAAAATTATCCATGAGAACAAGAATTTGAAACATAACTGTTTTGTGGATTTTGAAATTTGAAATTTGAATTTTGAATTTTAAAATTTGAAATTTGAAATTTGAAATTTGAAATTTGAAATTTGAATTTGAAATTTGAATTTGAAATTTGAAATTTGAATTTGAAATTTGAAATTTGAAATTTAAAATTTGAAATTTGAAATTGAAATTCGAATTTGAAATTTGAAATTCAAATTTTGAAATTGAAATTCGAATTTGAAATTTGAAATTCAAATTTTGAATCACAGTCCAAGTGGGATTCGAATTTGTTGTGGTAAATCCACAAGGAATGAAATTTGAATTTGAGTTGGATATAGAGAGGATAATCTTGTTAGAATCCTACTTGAATTTTGAATCCAAATCCTAACTAATGATGGACGAAAATTTTGAGGATTATCCTCAACGGATTTTCGGATTTTTGTGGATAAGGTTCAAGGAAAAATTCAAGTTTCAATCCCAGTTGAATTTGGATTCTCTCCTCCCAGATAATGGCCGAATTTTTGGAGTGAATCTCCTAGGAGATTTTCGGTTATTTTGGATAAGGATGAGATAAGATTCAAGCTTGAAAATCCTAGTGGAATTTTGATTCTCCCTTATCCAAAAGTGGCTGAATTTTTGTGGAGATTTTCTCCTTTGAATTTTCGGATTTTTTGGTTGAAAAGAGGAGATAAAATTCTAGTAAAAATCTTGCTTAAATTTGGATTGGATTTATCCTAAAGTGGCCGAATTTATTGTTGGGATTTTCTCCTTGGAATTAGATTTTGTGCTTGTGGATAAGGGAGAATATCTTCTCCTAATCCAATTCGAATTCAGAGAATCACCTCATGCAGGTCTATAAATAGAGATCCTGCCACTCCAGTTCTCTTAGACCACAGACTCTCAGGTGAGCAGGCTTATTGTTGCATAGCCTACCGTGATAATAAGTTCTTTAGAGATCTGGGTGGTCGAAAGAAGACTAGCAGTGCTAGCATACCGATCGAGGTTCAGAGTGCCCACACATTCAGCCATTTGGGAATTGGAGAATAGTAGAGAAGGCTAGTTGGTTGAAGCCCTCCGGTCATTCCCCTCCTGCAAGATTGGCGTCCTTGAGGTATAAGTTTTAATTGTTGTTGGTTTATTGTATATGGCATCATGAGATATTTAACGATTTAAAAATTTTTATTGTTCCGTTGTGCCACTTTGATACGTTTTTACCGATTTATTTTTCCTACACGGTTTACTATTCCTCTTAGGTTGGTTTTCCATTTTCAAATCCTAATCCACCGAGGGGTTCCGGTTTCCTTCCCGAGTCCAATATTTTACCCCTCGTTTCCCGAAATGCCCTTATGCCGTTTTGGAAATTTCGACAGCATTTCCGCTTGTATTTTAAGGTTTTTCCTGCATTAGCTACGCCTCAAAACCTTTGTACCTACCACGTACTATACCAGAGGCCTATTTTATACAAAGTTTCCAAACTTTGTATAAAAATTTTTTCCATATTAACCCGTATTCAAAAATCAATACACAACATGAATTCTTTCCAAACCTAGCCTTGGTTTATCATGTTAATCATCACCAAATGTTTTTCATCACAACATTCCAATTTCACATATTACTCTTAGGTTTTCTAATGTGTAAAACAACATCAAAACCTAACAAAATTTTCATTCCAACCCTAGCATTAGCCACGGATTTTTCATGCAAATTCACATAGAAAATCTTGTTTTATTTCCTAGGGCTTTATTAACATTATTCAACACTAAAATTTTCCATTTTCTAGTGTTTATCACCCACGGATTTTAGCATGGAAATGCATCCAATTTTCTTGTTTCTTGATTCTAATTCATGGTTAATTCAATATGTTACCAAATGAACATAAACACTAAACCAAATCACCAATTTCAAATTCATTTTTCTCACCAATAATGCCATGGATTTTTTTTTATGGAAACATGCAACATTTTTGCTTGTTTCTTAACCCTAAATCATGCTTCAAATTCTAAAACACCAACTAATCATAACACCAATAAAACATCAATTTTTATCAATGTTTCTACACCTTCATACCCATGGATTTTCACTAAGAAAATCAAGTAAAATTGCTTCAATTTGGAAGCTTACCTTATCTATTTGATTGCTTGATGCTAGAAATGCAATGGAAGCTAATTTTGATGTGAAATTTTGGACAAAATTTGGCTTGGAATGCACTAAAGGGGCACGGTTTTGGGCTGTAGAGAATTGTCAAGAGTTTGGCCAATTTTTTTTTTCATTTTTTTGAATGGATTTTGAAGCCTATTTATAGGCAAAAATCAAGGATCACTTAGCAAATTTTTTTCAACATTTTGCTAATTGTTTAAGGACTAAAGTGTAATATTTTTGGGCCAAAAGTAGAATTTTTTTCCTCCCTTTCCAAGTGGCCGAATGGCCTTTTAAAATTTTTTCTAAATTTTTTTTATATCATTTTGGCATGATCTTAACCCTTGATCAAAAAGGAAAATGATCCTAGTCATACACCTTTTTATAATACTTTCCATCCTAATAAAATTTATATTATGACATCAACATGGTGATGTCATCTTATTATATTAAAGGATTAATTCCCTAATTAATTTGTGGTCAAATTTTGACCGAAAGTCGAATCGAACGGAATTTTACTGAAATCACATAGACGGGTTTCGAGCGCCTCCAGTGTGATCGGTTTGTTTTATTTTGCTTTCGTTTGGTCAAAATTCTCTACCGTAAATTTCTAATTTTTTAGTGCATTTTAGTGCACCTCCTAGGGTTTTTGGCTTTGTTTTTGAACTGTCTCACCCGATTTTGTTTGGTAAGATTTTCCATCCCCGAACTCACACACTTTAACACTGCCTAAACATTTTACAGTATTCTCAACAGTATTAAGACATAATTTTTTCATATTTTATTTATTAAAATCGGTACATACATACAATTTTAATCTACTCCGAGAATCTAAAATTCCAGGTTATCACATTCACCCCTCCTTATAAAATTTTTGTCCCCGAAAATTTAGAATAAGTGAGGGTACAAATTCCTAATTTCGTCTTCTCGCTCCCATGTAGCCTCTTACACGTTATGATTTCTCCACAGCACTTTGACTAATGGGATTGTTTTATTCCTCAAAACCTTATTTTCTCATGCCAGAATTTGAACAGGTCTCTCTTCGTAAGTCAGATCTTCTTGAATCTAGATCAGTTCATGTTTCAATACATGGGACGGATCCGATATATACTTTCGTAGCATCAACACGTGAAACACATTATGCACTGCTGACATCTCTGGAGGTAACGCCAATCTATAAGCGACTTTACCAATGTGTTCGATAATCTCATATGGTTCAATATATCTTGGACTTAATTTCCCTTTCTTTCCGAACTGCATTATCCCTTTCATCGGTTAAACTCTTAGGAATATGAAATCCCCTTTGTTGAACTCCAGTGCTCTTCGTCTTTTGTCCGAATAGCTCTTTTGTCAACTCTGGGCTATTTTCATCTGTTGCTGTATTTTTGTAACTGCATCCACTATCTCTTATACAAAATCTGTCTTATGCAGTCGTTTTTCTTGTAAATCATACCAATGAATTGGTGATCTACATTTCCTTTCATATAGAGCTTCATAGGGTGCCATACCTATTGAAGCTTGGTAGCTGTTGTTATATGAAAACTCTACCAATGGAAGTTTCTCATTCTAGCTCCCCGGGAAATCTATTGTACATGCACGTAGCATGTCTTCTAACATTTGAATGGTTCACTCAGATTGTCCATCTGTCTGCGGATGAAATGCTGTGCTCAGACATACTTTTGTTCCTATAGCTTCTTGCACACATGTTTAGAAGTTCGAAGTGAATCGTGGATCATGATCTGACACAATGGATTTAGGAACTCCATGTAACCTGACTATGTGGTTAACATACAAGTTCGCTAACTTTTCCAATGAAAAGGTCATTTTTACAGCAATGAACCTAGCCGTCTTTGTCAATCTGTCTACAATAACCCAAATGGCATCATAATCTTCTCGGGTATTTGGTAGCCCTACCACAAAATCCATTGTGATATATTCCCATTTCCATTCAGGAATCTCCAACGGCTCTAATTTTCCACCTGGATGACGATGTTCAGCCTTAACCTTTTGGCACGTCATACATCTGCTTACAAGCTTAGCAATGTCTTTCTTTATCCCTTTCCACCAGAATTGTAGCTTCAAATCCTAGTACATCTTACTGGCTCTGGGATGTACTGAATATGACATTTCATGGGCTTCTGCCATAATTCACCTTCGTAATCTTTCATCGTCTGGAACTTGAATTCTTTCCTGATGTAGGATTAATCCATCTTTAGACACTTCTTCTTGCGAACTTGTTAGCTTCAGGTCTCATTTCTGAGCCTCTCTGATGTCCTCATATTACGTTGATTCCAGTTGCAGTGCAGCCAACTTTCCAATTATCAACTCCACTTTCAGCATATTGATTTCTCGCTGTAATGGCTTTAGAAGTTTTCCAATCGGAAGTTGTTACGAAACAGTAGATTTTCTACTTAACGCATCTGCAACACGATTAGCTTTTCTAGGATGATAGAGAATTTCACAATCGTAGTCTTTGACCAGCTCCAGCCATCTTCTTTGCTGTATATTTAGCTCCTTTTATGTAAAGAAATACTTTAAACTTTGGTAGTCAGTATAAATCTAACACTGAGCTCCATATGGATAGTGTTGCCAGATCTTCAATGCGAATACTACTGCAGCAAGTTCCAAGTCATGCGTAGGATAATTCTTCTCATGGTCCTTTAATTGACGCGAGGCATAGGCAATCACCTTGTTGCCTTGCATCAGGACAGCTCCTAATCCCATCTTTGAGGTGTCACTGTATATCACGAACATCTCCCCTTTAGTAGGAAGTGCAAGTATCGGCGCGCTAGTTAGTCGTTTCTTCAGCTCTCGAAAGCTTCTTTCGCACACCTCCGTCTACTCGTATTTCCTATCCTTATGTCTCAAAGTTGTAAGAGGTGCAGCGAGTCGTGCGAATCCCTCTACAAATTTTCTATAATAGCCGGCTAGACCTAAGAAACTCTGTATTTCTGTCACGTTCTTAGGTGCGGGCCATTTGTTGATCGCCTCTACTTTTGTAAGATCCATAGCGATTCCTTCTTTGGAAACCACATGTCCAAGAAAATGTACTCTATCCAGCCAGAATTTGCATTCGGAGAATTTGGCATAGAGTTGATGCATCCTTATCGTTTGTAGGATAGTCTTCAGATGCTCCTTATGCTCCTCATGAGTCTTTGAATATATGAGTATGTCATCGATAAATACAATGACAAACTTATCCAAATATTCCTTAAAGACTCGATTCATCAAGTCCATAAAAGCTGCTAGCACATTTGTTAACCCAAATGGCATCACAAGAAATTCGTAATGATCGTAGCGGGTCCAAAATGCGGTCTTATGGATGTCACTCTCTTTGATCCTCAGTTGATGGTGTCTTGATCGCAGATTAATCTTAGAGAATACAGCTGTGCCTTTTAGTTGATCGAACAGGTCGTTAATTCTAGGTAACGGATACCTATTCTTGACAGTAACCTTGTTCATCTCCTGGTAATCAATGCACATGCGAAACAATCCATCCTTCTTCTTGACAAACAATACGGGAGCACCCCATGGGGAATAGCTCGAGCGTATAAATCCTTTGTCAAAAAGCTCTTTCAGTTGCTCCTATAACTCTTTTAATTCTGCAGGTGCCATTCAATAGGTTACCTTTGAGATAGGTGCAATTCTTGGCATAAGCTCGATCTCAAAGGAGATTTCTCGTTCAAGTGGCAATCCTGGTAATTCCTATGGGAAGACATAGATGAATTTCTTTACAATAGGAACATCTTCAAGTTGAAGTTTCTGTTCCTTCGTCACGTCCAATATACATGCTAAGTATCTAGTATAACCGCTCGACATTAGCCTTTTTGCTTTCATCGAGTTGATTATTATCTTCTTCAGTTTGTGTGACGTATCGACGTACTCAAATCCATCTTCTTGGTCGGGTTGAAACCTCATCTTCTACTTTCGACAATCGATCGTGACTTGATACTTCCCTAGGAAATCCATTCCTAGTATTACATCGTAGTCAGCAAGCTCCATCATGATCAATTCTACGTACAACTCCCTATTTTGCCACAATTATTGGTATATGAGGTAACCAGTAATTAGACATCAAGACTTCCCTCGAGGGTAGTGCGGTTCTAAATGTCATACCCATATTGTCTTTAGGATATCCTATCCTATTCGCAAACTGGTATGAAATGAAAGAATGCATAGCTCCAGAATCAAATAAAACAGACGCCAAATTATTAGCGACAAAAAGCTGACCTGTCACTACATTTGACGTTCCGGCTTCCGCATCTTCCTTTGTATAGACCATGACTCTAGCATCCACATGAGGCAAGCGTATTGGTCTTTCCTGCCTCTCTGAATGGGATAAACCTTCAGCCTTAGCCTGTAGTGAATGTGCCTAGGAACGTTGCTGTTGTGACTGAGACGAACCTTGTACATTTTGCCTATTTTCCGGACAGTTTTTGGCAAAATGACCGTCTTTCCCACATTGGAAACAGGCATTTAGGGCAAGTTTGCATCGGCCTGCATGTCTTTTCCCGTAGACTACACAGTCTCGAACAATAGGGCTAGCATTATTATTTGTTCTCCTCTGCTGGTTCCTATTTCCAGAATTATTTCCTTTTCTCTTACCTTGGGACTGCTGATTGGAAGTACTTGCTTGTCCAGCCTTAGTGTTCTGATTCAGTTTGCTGCTTTGTCCAACCTGGGATCCAACTTGTACAGCTTTGGCCAAGACCTTTTCCTTCTTCCTAGCATCCCAAATCTTTTCCCTTTCCTTCTTCTGTCGAACCAAGTAATATTCAGCTCTCAACGCCCTGCTTACATAATCGGATATAGTAGTGGGCGGCGTCAACCCACTATCTACCAATGCTGAGATTTCAGGATGGAACATCCCAGCATCTTCTGGATTTTCTCCCTCTTAGTGGTCATAGTGTATGGGCACAGTCGAGACAACTGATCAAACTTACTACAGACTTCAATTACTGACATTTCCCCCTGCTTTAATTTTACAAACTCTCTTTGTTGTGGTCACAGTAACACGGGATTGTAATATTTCTGATTAAACTCCTTCAGAAAGTCCAACCAAGACATCGTATACATGTTTCTTCTCAACTTGACTGATTCCTACTAGAATCTTGCATCCTTTTTCAGAACAAGGGATGTACACATAATCTTTTCCTGATCGTTCAGCTCTATAAATTCCAATATCATATGGAGTGAAGACAACCACTCCTCCGTTTCTTGAGGGTTTGTGGAACCTTCAAACTCCGGTGGCTTCATTTGTTAGAATCTTTCATATAGTGGCTCATGGTTGACTCGGGGTTGTGGTTGGGGTTCTATTACTTCTTCTGGTATTACTGGCGGCACTTCTGGTTCAGGTGCGGCCATTTGTGGGTTTTGGCCCTCTTCTTGTCCTTGTCTCTGCTCTATTTGTCTCGAGTCTTTGTCTTAACTCGGCATTTTCTCTCATTTGGGCTTCTATTAGAGCTTCCAACTCGTTCACTCTTTCTGACAGGACTGGACGCCCTCTCATGTTCCTCAAGTTTCATAGATTCACCATTTTTTCTACTTCCTAAAATCGCATGAGAGTCGATCGTTAGATTTTCACAAACATACTTTTACAATATAAGTTAAAAAAAATAGTTTTAATCATCACATAATTTCAACATTTCCTCCATTGAACATGTCAAAATGTGATTGTTATTTCTTTTCATTTCAAAAATTTTCAAAAGTATATCAGTTTGAGAGCTTTTTTTTTTTTTTTTTTTTTTTTAAGAATAGGCTTTCGATATAGTCATATATACACATATACAGACATATATACATTTATACATCACATGTACTTCTATATCTAATCTTCTGGCTGAGGTTGCTCTGGAATTGTCAAAAATTCAATTGAATCCATTTCTTCCTCATCTGTTCTGTTTCCGGCCTCAGACGGCGTTGATCCTTCAGTTAGACCCGTACCCTCTGGTTGCCTTGACGGACCAGCCTCATGGTCGTTTGCCATCGGTCCAGATCCGTATAGGTGATCTAACATTGCTTCTTGTAGCAACTGTTCACACCTCTTACGGTGGTGGCGGTACTACCCTGCTCTCAGGAGGGTTTGACACCGGTGTTGAACTCCTCTGCGGAAACTGCTCCATCATGATTTGGCGAAACTCAGCCCAATCCAGTGCTAACAGCATCTCCTGATGACAGTACTCCCAATATAACCGTGCATCCTCACGGAATGTGCCAATGGCCATCAATACCCAGCAATCCTTATCTATATCGCACTGGTGCATGATCATCTCTACATCATGTAGCCAGTCCCAAGAAGAGATCCCCTGTTGACCTCCCTCGAACATAAGTGGATGACTACCTCTAAAAGTGTGTACTGCCTGCACTGATACTCTAGCTCCTATACGAGCTCGATCTCCCACCACTGGAGTATCTACTGCTACCGGTGGGTTTACAACCGATTGAAGGGGTAGTGCTTGTACCGGTGCTGGCGCAACTGTGGCGGCCCGCCCCTCGTAGAGATCATACAATACTATTACAGTTGAGCTTTATCGCTAACTGCGATAGATTGTACTCTCATGGGTCGCCGGCTTATCTCTCTCTCTCTTTTAAAATCATGTCGTTTTAGGGGAAATTTTTTTATTTTTATTTTTATTTTTTTTTCTTTAAACATCATATAAAATCTTTTTCCACTATTTACTTTGTTGACAAGTACAAAGTAATA
The DNA here is from genome assembly GCA_035233585.1 of Antiaris toxicaria. Lineage (NCBI taxonomy): Eukaryota > Viridiplantae > Streptophyta > Magnoliopsida > Rosales > Moraceae > Antiaris > Antiaris toxicaria. The sequence continues at coordinate 19,400,870 of CP141155.1, read as the reverse complement.
TAAATAATACAGTACTTTCGTAAAATTATATATAATTACAAAAGACTGTTTCCCCCTTTTTCCCTTCACTTTACGCTCAGCGGCAAGACTCTGGCAGTACCATATCCCTCGCCCAGTTATCCCATTTGACATGCGCCATCCCGTCCGCCATCCAGCCAAACAAGCTACTGAGCTGGTCGCTTACCTGCAACATTAGCAAAAATGGTGAGCTACAGGCTCAGTAAGTTCAAACATGCAAGAAATGAAATTTCAATGAATAGTACTATTCATCATGAATAGTACCGTTGACTACTATTCATCTGTGAATAGTAACTTTGACCACTATTCATACGTGAATAGTAATGTTGACCACAACACTGTATCACACTAGTACATCTACCGCGATGTTAGTGCTCTCCCTAAACTGTCTTATGCTCAATTATGGCATAGTTTCAGTTTTAGGTTATTATCTTTATTTACGTTCTGGTTTTGAGCTCAGGTTGGCAGTACCATTTAAGTGTGCATGACTGGGAGCGGTACCTTAGTGCTGACCTCCACAGCCTTAGTCTCATAGCCCCGAAGGCAAAATTTTATATGACTGGGAGCGGTACATCAGTGCTGACCTCCACAGCCTTATCTCATAGCCCCGAAGGCAAAAATAGTACCTCCCTGTACGGAAGGCTGGTACGCCAGAAAGTGGTTTCATTACCGACTTTTTAACATTCTAACCCGGTGACTTCATATTGCCCCGTGGTTAGGAATGGTTCACATTTTAATTTTAGTTGAGTGAGTTTCATTAACCTCGCTCTAGTGCCCGAAGCACAATTTACCATGTGTCCCATTCTTATAGTGCCCGTAGCACATTTCGTCTCTCTCTCTATTCTATCATAGTGCCCGTAGCACATATGTACCTAACTTATAGTTAGTACATTAAAATTAGCACAATATTGCTATATGTTGCAGACAGGTAAATGTTTGAACTTACCTTATCAGATTGTTCTCTTTCTCTCTCTTGGATCTTGAATCGCCTTCCTTGTAAGCCGATTTTGGGATCCTACAGACAAAACTATGTCTGTTAATTTCTTTCCCATTTATAGCTTTTATTTTTCATTAAAAAGCTTAAATAAAACCTATTTATAACTTTTTAGGTTTTATTTATTATTTTCACCATTTTCCCCCAACTTTTGCAAAATTACGATTTTGCCCCAACATTTTGGCAAAATTGCAGTTTTGCCCCTGACGGAATTTTATTGATCCAGACTGCATTTTTGGCTCTCAGGAACTTTTCTGATTCTTTTCTAATCATTACCGGGTTCGTTTTTACTTTATTTCCATTTTTCACTTTCCCGGCCCTCGGGAAGCACTATTCCGACCCTTACGTCGGTTTAGCGATTTTCTATCGTTTCGGAGCCTCAAATGGACGTTTCACTAGTATTTAAAACGTTCATCTAGACTTTCCCGACCTAGGTCTCCGAGGCTCGGGTTTTCCGTTCCCGACTCGGACCTTTATTTTATTTCCAAAAACACCCCACCTCGGGGTCGGTTTTTCAATTTCACACGCGTTTTTTCATTTTTAAGGGGACGGGTTACTATTCCTGACCCACCCCTTAAATTTTTTTCCTCATTCAATTTTTTTTCCGTTAGGGACTCGGGTTTCCGTTCCGGCCCTAACTTTTATTTTAAATTCCTATTTTACCCCGAATGCCGTTTTCGAAATTTCGGCAGCATTTCGGCGTAAATTTAAGGCTTCCGGCGTTAGGTACGCCTCGAACCGTATGTACCTGCCACGTACTATACCACAAGCCTATTTTATGTAAAAGTTTTCCAAACTTTTACATAAAAGCCCACAAATTTCAAATTTCACATTATCACCCACATTACAACATTTTTTTCACAAATTTACCCTTAATTTGGTTTCGGTTTTCACAACAAAACCAAACCAAATTTTGTCAAATTTTCACCACACTTTAGGTCATTCAATGTCATGTTTCCAACCCTTTTTCAAGCCCATTTTCAATGCATTTTCAACCACATTTTTAGGGTTTTTTTATGCACTTAGAACCCACGGCCTTATTAATGAAAATCATGCTCAACATATTTGTTTCATTCTTTCAATCACATTACCACCATTTACACATTAATTTGCATGATTTCAATCAACCAAACATCACCTAAAATCAAGCAAAATTTCTTCCAAACCATTAACAAAACCCACGGCCACTTTATATAATTCATGCCATAAATTTTTTTCAAGCTTTTCATAATGAAATACAAGCTTTATTCTTCACCAAATTAAGCTTAGAAAGCATATTCACCATTAACCAAAACTTTTTCTCATTGGTTACCTAAGGTAACCCACGGATTTACCTTTGAAAAACCAACCAAAATTTGGTTTTTCTTTAATGAATTTGCATGGTTTTCTTCCTTAATACATCCTTAACAAAACCCAACATCAAATCCATGAAAAACAACCAAAAATTTCCATCCTTTTTCTCACTATTCATCCACGGATTTTGTGAAGAAAAACCATGAAAATTTGAGTGAAAAAGGGAGTTACCTTGGTCTAATGCTTCCTTTGTCTTCAATGAACACTTTGCCACTCTTTTTTGTGAAGAAAAATTGAAGAAACTCTTGGTTCTCCTTGGTAGCTCACGTACATGCCATGGAAGGAACTTAGAAAGTTTTTGTTCTTTTGGTTTGGCTTGAAAATTGGCTTCGGCCACTTTATGAAAATGTTGCCGACTTAACCATGCAAGAAAGCCAATTAATTTGGCTCTAAACCAACCAAAATTTGACACCTTTCCATGCCATTTCTTTCCCCATTTTTCAAAAATTAAAATGGGTATATTTTGGCCAAATCTTGGCCTTTAGATCAAAAGCTAAATGAATCATGGCCATCCATTCTACCAACCACCAAAATTCTTTAATTTATTAACCTTGAATTATGATGTCATAAATACTAAAGTGAAAGTTGACTTTGACTTTCACTATTCACATTAATTCGACTACTTTTTGACCGATACCGGTTCGAGTCGAAATTTTCCCGAAATCGTCCCGGCGTGTTCCTGAGGTCTCCTGTGCAGTCGGATCAATTTAATCTGCTTCCGTTTGATCAAAATCAATCCCGGAAGTTTACCGTCTTTTATTGCTCCGGTTAGGGTTTTTTAATGCCGATTTTGGCACCGTTTCACCCGTTTCAACTCAGTGAATTTTTCCAGCACTGAATTCTTACTCGTCAGTATTGTTAGAACATTTTCATATATTCTGAACAATATAAATACATTTATTTCACTCTTTAAATAGTACAAATTGTTATATACATACAATTGTACATTTTCGTCCGAGAATTGCCTGAATTTCCCGGTTGTCACAGCTACAATCCTTGGCGCTAGCGGCTCAGGTACTGGTGGTCGTTGTGCTGCTTGCTGGATCATAGATGGTCTGATCACGGGTCTAGTCCATACACAGATCAGTCCTCTCGGTCGATATGGGTGAGGTCTCACGTACGGGGGTCTAGTCATCGTATGGCCTACAAGATTATATAACCTCGAATAAACAGAAAGTTAACTAACTTAAAGAAAACTAACTTACTTGGATTGACGAGCAGATCGTGCTTCATGCCAATAGGTATATGGTCAATCGCTCTGATACCAACCTGTGGCGCCTTCGAATCCAACCACGTGATACCGTCAGGATCTGACTCCATTTTCGTCCAAGACAGCCCATGCACCGAATCTGGATCGCCATTTTAAAACTCTTTTTCTTAAACTTTCATTCCTCAAGTCCCGAAAATTTCGCCCATAATTTTTTTTCTTTTTAATACATATTTTTTCAAAAAGAAAGCTAAGTATAAAAGTCATGTAAAATACAATACTAACTTTTAGGTCTTTTTGAGTACAACATAATGTATAATATACAAAATATTTATACTGCATATTTTTTTTTTCAATAACATATTCTCTTCAATTCACTAACTTTCAAAGCTTAGCAGAAGACTTATGGTAGGACCAAGTCCATGGTGAATTCCTTATCTCTTGACACATGCACATCCTGCCGCCATCCATATAGTTTACTGGACAGGTTTCTTACCTGTAACATGAACAAACTAATGAGCTAATAGGCTCAGTAAGTTTAAACATACATAGTAAGAATCTCATAGATTCAAAAATATTAAAAACTCAATTTCCTATGAATATAGTATTCATCATGAATAGTATTATTCACCATAAATAGTGATTTTAACATTTGATCGATGAATAGTAACTGTTACCTTAACAGGTTACTATTCATATTAGTCTATCTGGTTACTATTCACATTAGCCTAACCGATTACTATTCACATGTTTCTAACCAAGTTCGCTATACTTAATGTAAGCTTCGGTTATGCTCAATTATGACTTTTATCATATTATAGATTATTCCTTCTCTATTTATACTCTGATATTGAGCTCTTTTGTGGCAGTATTGATAATTTATCTTGCACGCTGACTGGGAGGGCTTAGGGAGTGACCCTAGAGTTTCGCCCTCCACAACCCTTATTATATCCCCGTAGGACCTAAAAAACCTCCATCACAATGTTGGAGGGGCGGTACGCCTTAAATGATTTTATTACCATCTTTCAATTATAGTTTTGACCAAGTGACATAAATCGTCACCTCAAGGTCATTAACCTCCATCGCCCGTAGGCCTTAGATATTCTGTTCCTTTTATTATATAGGAGCTGTTATACTAACTAATCCTCAAATGTCCATAGGACTTAATACCTAGTATACAACTAGTACATAACAGAGTAATACAGTATTTCATGTTACAGACATGAAAATGCTTGAACTTACCAATACTGCGATGATGTCCACTTCTGGAACTCCTCCGTAGTTCTATCTCTAGTTTGGGTTCCTACAGACATAATATTGTCTGTTAATATCCTTTATTAATTATCACTTTAAATATATTTATTTTGTGATAAATCTTTACAAAACATTTCAATTCTTTATATGGTACACGGTTTGCAACATGCCCATGTCCCTGACCGTGTACCTCTCGGTTTTATTTTACACGGCCGTGTTTCACTGTACACACCCATGTACTAATTAAACTCTAGATTTTCAACTCTAAAATCTTTATTTCGGGTTCTAGAATTTTATTTAAGTCATTCTAGGCCCTTTAGGGTCCTTTTCGAGCCTTTCGAAAATTTTTGGTCAAAATGACCATTTTGCCCCTAATGGGTCTCGGGACCCTAACTATTCCGTTCTATCATTTTTCTCAAATTTTCTAAACCCAAATATCTTAAAATAATATTCCCTAGACTTCTGTATCATTTTACAGCTTAATTTGCTGTAAAATCTCAATTATCATTTTCCCGGCACTAGGTTATTAGTCATCCATCACTTAGGGTCGTTTCTCGTTTTTCGAGCGTTTCGGAGCCTCAAATGGCCATTTCACTACTCTTGAAATGTTTTTCATCACGCCCCTAGCCTTCGGTCCCCTAGAGGCTTGGGTTTCCTATCCCAACCTAATTTTTTCCCTCGTTTCCCAAAATACACCTAACATGAATTTTTTTTTTCCTGTTTTAGTTGTTTTAGTCATAAAGGGTCGGTTTACTATTCCTCTAGGGTTGGTTTTTCATTTTCAAATCCTAATCCACCGAGGGGTTCCAGTTTCCTTCCCGAGTCCAATATTTTACCCCTCGTTTCCCGAAATGCCCTTATGTCATTTTGGAAAATTTGGCAGTATTTCGGCTTGTATTTTAAGGTTTTCCTAGCGTTAGGTATGCCTCAAAACCTTTGTACCTGTCATGTACTATACCAGAGGCCTATTTTATACAAAGTTTCCAAACTTTGTATAAAAAAATTTTCCACATTAATCAGTATTCAAAAATCAATACACAACATGAATTCTTTCCAAACCTAGCCTTGTTTTATCATGTTAGTCATCACCAAATGTTTTTCATCACAACATTCCAATTTCACATATTACTCTTAGGTTTTCTAATGTGTAAAACAACATCAAAACCTAACAAAATTTTCATTCCAACCCTGGCATTAGCCACAGATTTTTCATACAAATTCACATAGAAAATCTTGTTTTCTTTCCTAGGGTTTTATCAACATTATTCAACACTAAAATTTTTTATTTTCTAGTGTTCATCACCCACGGATTTTAGCATGGAAATGCATCTAATTTTCTTATTTCTTGATTCTAATTCATGCTTAATTCAATATGTTACCAAATGAACATAAACACTAAACTAAATCACCAATTTCAAATTCATTTTTCTCACCAATAATGCCACGGATTTTTTCATAGAAACATACAAAATTTTTGCTTGTTTCTTAACCCTAAATCATGCTTCTAAAACACCAACTAATCATAACATCAACAAAACATCAATTTTTATCAATGTTTCTACACCTTCATACCCACGGATTTTCACTAAGAAAATCAAGTAAAATTGCTTCAATTTGGAAGCTTATCTTATCTATTTGATTGCTTGATGCTAGAAATGCAATGGAAGCTAATTTTAGTGTGAAATTTTGGACAAAATTTGGCTTGGAATGCACTAAAGGGGCACGGTTTTGGGCTGTAGAGAATTGGCAAGAGTTTGGCTAATTTTTTTCATTTTTTTGAATGAATTTTGAAGCCTATTTATAGGCAAAAACCAAGGACCACTTAGCAAATTTTTTCCAACAATTTGCTAATTGTTCAAGGATTAAAGTGTAATATTTTTGGGCTAAAAGTAGAATTTTTTTTCCTCCCTTTCCAAGTGGCCAAATGGCCTTTTAAATTTTTTTCTAAAATTTTTTTTTATATCATTTTGGCATGATCTTAACCCTTGATCAAAAAGGAAAATGATCCTAGCCATACACCTTTTTATATTACTTTCCATCCTAAATAAAAATTATATTTATGACATCAAAATTGTGATGTCATCCTATTATATTAAGGGATTAACTCCCTAATTAATTTGTAGTTAAATTTTGACCGAAAGTTGAGCCAAACGGAACTTTATCGAAATTGTGTAAGTGGGTTTTGGGCGCCTCCGGTGCGATCGGTTTGTTTTATTTTGCTTCCGTTTGGTCAAAATTCTCTACCGTAAATTTCTATCTTTTTAGTGCATTTTAGTGCACTTTCTTGGGTTTTCGGCTCTGTTTTCAAACTGCGTCACCCGATTCTATTCGGTAAGATTTTCCATCTCCAAACTCACACACTTTAACACTGCCAGAACATTTTTGCAGTATTCTCAACAGTATTAAAACATAACTTTTTCATATTTTATTTATTAAAATTGATGCATACATACAATTTTAATCTACTTTGAGAATCTAAAATTCCCGGTTATCACACCTGAGCCTTGGTTCCCGAGGGGCTCAGGTTTTCCATCTCGTCTATAAATTTACCCTATCATTTCCTGAAATGCCTTTTTTGTCGTTTTCAAATATCGACAGCATTTTTGCTAAGATTTTTAATTTTTCCTGGCGTTAGATATGCCTCAGAACCTTAGTACCTATCACGTACTATACCAATGGCCTATTTTACTCAAGGTTACCAAAACCTTTACGTAAAACGTTTCCACATGATCAATCATTCAATCCACCACAAAAATTTCATTTTTTTCTCACAATTGGTCACGTTTTTCTTATGAAATTCAACACCAAAATTTTCCACCACAAAGTCATTTTATCACATTTCAATCTTATGGTTTCTAATGCATATTTTCACATCAAAAATCTTAAAATTTTTCATTCCAAACCTTGCCTTTGAGTCACGGTTTTCATGTCCAAAACCCTAAACAAAATTTTCTTATTCTAAGGGTTTTTAATCAACCTTTTTCACACAAATTCCATCAGCAATTTCATCACAAAATTTTCCATCTTTTATTCCACATAGTCCACAGATTTTGTTCCTAAAACACATCTCAAAGTTTGTGTTTCAAGCTTCCATGATACAATTCAATCATAACACTAAACCATCAACTAAACACAAAGTTTGCACCCAAATTTTCATCATCAATTTTTTTCCCAAACAAGGCACGGATTTTTGTAAGAAAAACATAAAGAAATCAAGCAAAATGAATGCTCACCTTACTAGTTTGAATCCTTGATACTTTAAGGTAGTTTTGGTGCAAGTTTAGTGAAGAGTTTTGCTAAAATTTGGCTTGGAAAGGGGTGGGAACTCATGGTTTCAAATGGGTAGAGTTTGGCCAGGTTTTGCTAATTTTTCTAAGGCCATTTTCACTTCTATTTATAGGCAAAAGAATGAGGGACTAAGTTGCAAATTTTCCATCAATTTGGCTACACTTTAGGGACCAATTGGCAACTTTTTGGTTGATTTTTTTTAGCTTCCACCGACTCCCATTCAGCCCAAAATCCACAAAATTTTGCTAAATTTTGTTTGCCATTTTGACTTGATCTTGACCCTTGATTTATGATCACAATAAATGCTAACCTTTGGATCTACCCACTACCTTAATTTCTTTTAACTTTCTCATTTATTACATCATCTTTTGATGTCATCAATGACATCATCTAATTAATTCAACATATTAATTCGTGATCAAAGTTTGACCAAGAGTCAAACTGAACGGAAATCTACTGAAATCGCGTAGGTGGGTTTCTGATGCCTCCTGTGCGATTGGTCTATCTTATTTTGCTTCCGTTTGACCAAAAAATTAGTACTGTAAATTGTTCGTCTTTTAGTGCATTCGGTGCACTTTCTAGGGCTTTTAACTCTGATTTAGGGCCGTTTCACCCGTTTCTATTTGGAAAGATTTTCCATCTCTAAACTTACACTCTTTAACACTGTTAGAATATTTTATTGCATTCTAAACAGTATTAAAACACAAAATTTTCACACTTTAAACGTTAAAATGGTCATATATATACAATTTTCAATTCTCTCGAGAATCTTAAAATTCCCGATTATCACATTTACAAGATGTTTTTAGGATTGTTTTAAGTTTCTTTTTAAGACTATGTTTTCTATCATCACAAAAATTATAAAGTTTAAATTTCAATTTGATTTTCATGGTATAAGGTAAGTTCTATGTTTAATAAAAAAAATTTTTATTGTATTTTTCTACTTAATGATGTCTTAAATGACTATGTATTTATTGTTAATTACTGTATCTTCTTTATTTTTTTGCTTAACAGTTATGTTTAAAGGTAGTAAACTGTACCATCCCGACAAAGGGTGTTATAGATATGGTATTAGAGATAATGTTTTAATTTTGAAATTCCACCACGTTATTGCCACGCATTCTCATTAGCATCCTCTAAGTAAGTAGTTATGGTAGATAATTTTTTTAAAAGTTAAAGTGTTTGTCTTAAATCTTGAGGATAAGAAAGACCTTAAGATAATACAAGACTTAGAACCACAACATTAATTCCTTCGGGAGAAATAATGATGTCTGCACATTGGCTACATATGATGCTAATGTGGATAATTGGGAGAGAACTACTTACTAATGTGATAGTATTAGACATACATGATTATAATTTGGTCTTAGGTATGGATATATATATATATTTTCATTTAATGAGTACATAGAGTGTTATAGATGTATAGTAGTGTTTAAACCCAAAGAAGAAGAATGGTTTGAGTATATGGGCAAGCCTCATAAGGAAGTAAAGATGTTTCTACTGGTGATGGAGGCTTGAAAGATGTTGACTTGTGGTTGTATGGGCTACTTGGCTAATTTTATGGACTAGTGGTTGTATGTGCTACTTGGCTAATTTTGTGGATGAGAGTAAGGAAGCAAAAGTTAGAGATAGACACTATACTTGTTGTAAATTCAAGGAGGTTTTTCTCGATGATCTACTAGGACTATTACCTGACCCCGAGCGAGAGTTTGCGATCGAGCTTGCATTGTGTACAACACCAAAGGTACCTCATAAGATGGTAGTGGGGGCACAAACTAAATAACAAAAGGGAAAGAAAGAGAAAAGAATACGTACATATTATATAAATTATAACGTTGAAATAAGGGACTGTGGAGTTTATATTAAAAAAAAAAGATTTAAAAATGCCAGATTTAAGTTCTAAAAAAATGAAAAAATAAAATACATATATATAAGTAATGATGTCAAAATAAGGGGCAGCGAATTTTAAGACAAAAAAAGATTAAAAAAAAGCTAGAATTAAGTTTAAAAAATGAAAAATAAAAAAATTTGTGTATTTATAGTTAGTGGTAGGGACTATATTTTTAAGAGGCTATCAAAAATTTTGGGAAAAAAATTTGAAAGTTAAAAAGGAAGGGATAATTGTTGTCATTAGTGATGCGAAATTTTAAATAAGAAAATAAAAAATCTAGTTGGCAATTAGTGGGAGCACAAACAGTTTTTTAAAGACCATAAATTTAGGAACTATAAAATTATACACTCATAATTTTTCTCTCTCTCTTCTTTTTTCCAGTGGGAGCACGTGGCCCCCACAAGGCCCCCTTTGGCTTTGTCCATAGATGGCACCTACTGAGTTGAAAGAGTCGTAGGAACAATTGCAAGGTCTACACTGATTACAAGAGTCTTAAGAAATTCTTCATGGAGAAAGAATTGAATATGAGGTAGGTGAGACAGCTAGAGTTAGTAAAAGACTATGATAGTGAGATATCGTTGCATCCCAGAAAGGCGATTTGTGTAGACGATCCTAGTCACTTGATCACTTCATAAGAGATAAAAGTATAGGAAGATTGAAGTTATAAAGAGGAAATTGTTTAAATTTGTAGTAAGTTCTACATTTCTAGAAAAATTTATTATCCTAATTTTCTGTTTAATGAAATGATGTCTTAAACAATTATGTATTTATTGTTTATTATTGTATCTTCATTATTTTCTGCTTAAAAGTTATTTTAAAAATAATAAACGGTGGCTTTCTGATAGGTTATGTAACAATTTATGTCATTTAAAACGTCGTTATTGTGTTTACATTACCCTAATTGTAGACAGGTGCCATATTTGATATTTTCAGTGATGACATATATTCATCCTTACAAGATATTTTGATTTTGAAGGAAAAACCCAAACTTTGATGGTGGTTGAATTAAATTAAACCTAATCAAGTCATCACTACAAGAAGATGCACAATGCTTGTTAGAGATTTCATGCCCATATGATTCACGCATTTTAAATGAATTACTTATCTCAATGACATTGTTGTTGCTATTTTCCACTTAATAATGTCTTAAATGATGATGTATTTTTCACTTATAATCATATTTCTGTAATTTTCTCCTTATATTAATATGTGATCCTTGACATAAATTTCTCTAAAAAGTATAACACATCCATATAGTATTATATATATAGAGTTCAGAGTTTAACACCTGAGCTGTATGCACTCACAAAAGGTGTTGAGTTAACATCTATCAGAGTCAGAGTAAGAGTTTCAGAGTTAGGTTAATGCCTATTAGAGTAAGAGTAAGAGTAAGAGTAAGAGTAAGAATAAGAGTTTTAAAGTTGCTTCAGTGGATATTGAATTTAGTTAGCTCACTTTTATTATGGTTATGTACATATTAATACATTGCCTCGGCTAGCCCAACACATAGAAAAGAATAACGAGAGATAAAAACAAATTACTTATATGCTTTCAGCTATTTTTGATTACCATTTTTTATGTTTATATTTTACGTCATGTTTTATATACTAAGATTTGTGAGTACACCAAGTGTCAAGCATGTGCCTACCCAAAAGTATATGGGGTCAAGTTTTAGTAAAATTATGAGATGGGGTTATTATCCTCAAGGATTTTTATCTAATCTTCACTAAGTAGCTTAATTGGAATAATCTTAATTTTATCTTGAAACTTAAAAGTAATAATGCAAATGTTAACCAAAGGAAAATAAAATAAAAAAAAATATTAAATGAAGGTTGATAGTTTGAATGAAAAAGAGTATTCAATAATAATATAGGCTCTAGAGGATTAACTACACCTATTACAAATTGTGCTTGTATTTGGCTTTTAATGGTTGTTAATAAATTTATTCCCAAATTATTAGTCAAGAATCAAATATATTCTCATTGCCTCTCCCGAGTACTTAGAGAGTAAATATGCTTAAAGTCAATTTATATATCCCTATTAAAAATCAAACATTTAAGCATTGAGTTCAATTTGCATATTACTACAAAGTGTTATTGATCTCTCAACTCTAATAACATTCTTAGTCGTGTTATCCATATGTAGAACTTTTCCTTTTCCAAGTACCAAATCCTACATATACATGTCAATATAATCCAAACAACCAAGTGGAATAGAAGTATTAAACATAAAAAAACACAAATGACTTGAAAATAAATTTACATAGCAACACATTAAAGCCATCAAAGCAATAAATCAAATTAGTTCATGACTAGGTTATAAAAATACACAAAACAACAACAACATCTTGAACAAGAAAATAACAAAGAAAGATGAGTTGAGAGAAATAAACTAAGAAGTTTCGATTTCTTGAAGTCTTCAAGTCTTCCTCTCCATCTTTAAGTTCATCTCCTTCTTCAAGAGTCTAAGAGCTCCATGAATGCTCTCTCTTTTCAAAATGGTGGTTGATAATTCTTGCACATAAACCTAAGATGATCCTTTAAACGCTCAAACCCTGCAAAGTTAATCTTTACACTTGAAAATAAGCAATCGACAGTTCAAAATCAACCTTTGGGAGTGCCTCGACACCATTTGGTGAGTGATGGGGCAGCCTACTTGGCCAAAAGGTCAAGCAACAGATAAGGAGAGTAATGGGATGCTCTAATTAAGTGTTGGGGTGCTTGATTATGTCTGGCAAGAGTAATGGCATGCTCAGTTCTCTATCCTAAGCTTCTTTTCTTTGTCCTATTTGTGCCAAAAACTTCTAAGACTTTTCCCAAAAGCTTACTTTTTTCTACTTTTCCCTACAAAATAAATTATAAACCACAAACATGCATAATTAAAAATATCTAAAACTAACAAAATAGCAAGCTCAAGGCAACAAATAATTAAGCATAAAATCACATTATCACTAAGTAATAGACTATATGCGTTTTTGTGAGAAAATAGATGTACTTATTAAGCATTCGCTTATTATAGTTTCTTTGCATGATACAGATAATGATAAAGAGGCTTAAGATTTGGAATAAACTTGGCATGGAGGTGTGCATAGTGGTGGAGTAGGCTATTGGAATTTTCTTGTTTCAAGAGACTACTGTACGTTTATTTAAGAGTTTATAAGTTTAAGTTGAATAGGATTGTTTTTTTTATTTATTATTTAAACATATTATTAGGATGCTTTTATGATGTTTTTAAGATGATTAAAATTGTTTTCAAGACTATGTTTTCTGCCACCTCGATATTTATAAAACTTAGTATTTTCCTATAATATATATTAGGAGTTAAGTCATAAAAAAAATTTGCTACCCTATTTTCCATTTAATGATGCCTTAAACGATCATGTTTTTTTTTGTTTGTTATCGTATTTTTGTTATTTTTCGTTTAAACATTATGTTAAAAATAATAAATTGTAGCATCTTGCTAAGAAGATGTTACAGTTCTAGTAAATATAACGATGTGGAAATAGGATTTTAATGTATTTTCCACTTGTTTGTATCTCCGTTATTTTTTGCTTAAAAGTGATGTTAAAAGTAGTAAATTATGGCATCCTACTAAAGGGATGTTATAATTTTAGTAAAATGAAATGATGTGGAAATGGCATTTTATAATTTTTTATAAAATCATTAGGATCCCAGGTTGGTATTCCTAAATATACTACCTACATCATCTTTAATCAATCACAAACTTCTTCTCAATTAACAAGTTTCTCAAGCCTTTTATCTTCCTTGCTATTGTTCACTTCTTGGATTAACAAGCGTGTGGGGAACGGTGATTTCTCTTTGATTTTCAAGAGAATTCACCGTTAAAAATTCTCAATTCTCCTTCCAATCATTCTTGGCTATGGATTGCTTAACTCTAAATGTGATAGCTTAATAAACTAGACGAGACCAAAAAGATCTATCAGTGTCAAACACCTCTAATGGTCTATTTACGACACAATAGTTCGGGGGGAATTGAGAATTTCCAGTACCCCTAGGGGAGTTGCCACATGTCAGTCACTAATTGCATCATACAATTTCTGGATCTATAATTACAACTAAGAAATTTATTTATTATACTTTGAATCAACATATACGTTAATTTAACAATTAAATTAAAATTTACAAAATAATATTTATTTTAACACTTAAATATTTTTATATCCATAAAATTAAAAAATATATATTTTACAAATATATTAGTAGTATATAGAAACACGCCACCTAGTGTTCCAGATTATAAGTTGATGCATCACTTGGTGCAGGGAATAGGCATTGAGCCATTTTGTATACTGTAAAACGTTCAAGGATTTTCCATTAATTTATTAAGAAAATCAATGGAGCTAGCAAGTGACCAAATGAACCTTCATAATTGAAGTTCTAATAAATAATATTTAATTAACTTAAGCTTTTAATCAGTTAAGTATCATTATTAATTTTGATCTGAGCCACGATTAGAGACCAATGCCACACTCTAAGAGTGTATATATATATATATAAATAAATAAATATATATACATATAAAAGATGTTAAGTATATAAATTTGTCCGTTGCTAGAATCAATTGTCATATGACGAGAACCTATACTAAAAATATTCATAATTATAGATAGGTATTCTATATGCATTTAACCTCTCAAACTAGATTTTTATTCATGTTAACATTCGAATGGGTGACCTAATTTCTGATCATAAATGAGAATTTGGGTTTTTATTTAATATTATTCAATGTCGAATTGGTTTGAGATCTCATTAACCCAAGTTCACCGTGTTAACTCTTCATCGACATATCATTAATCTTCTTAACGAATTTCATTTCTATAAAACAGTGGTTCTAGTCACACATAATATTATGTCTTCCAAATATAGAGCTTTTAATTAACAAATATAATCTCACCCATGATAGATTAAAAGATATAATAAATGAAAGTAAGTCCGATAGTCACTTAAGATTAAGTTCAATCTATAAATTGATCATCTAGCAATATAATTCACAGAATCACAGTTCTATATTGCCAATAAATATTATTAAAAATAAATATTTCTACGAGATCAAATTTAATGTCTCCCATGATAAATTGGTGTGTCTTTATATATAATCGTCATAACAATGATCCAAAGGCAATACCATAATCTTATCAAAATAAGTGTCCAACTTTGTTTAAGTATTGTGAAAATTTACATCAAGTAGTCCTTTGAAATTGTATCTTTTGTAGTATGAACATTTCATATACATAATTAAAGGATATTGATAAATAGAAACCTTATAGCAAACTAATATTTATATGAATTACGCAAATTATTAATTTCTCGTTCAAATTTTCTTTCTGATAATGTAAAATAGGGATTACAATCACTGCTTTTAAAACACCAATCCAGAAAATGTCACATATTCTATGACTATTCATTGTTCGTTGAGCCTCTCTAATATCTTATTTGCGATTTGAGCTAAGTACTAATTTAGTTAACACTCAAATGAGTAACCTATTGTTATTAAATCATAAATGAGGAGTTTTTGTGTTTTATTGAATATCCACTATTAAATAAAGGCGGGTACTCTTTCACTGATTTGAAGTCTAACTATTGACAAAAACTAATGGTTTACAAGAATTTATAATCAAAGTCACAAATATGACATATTACAAAAGTTCCTCTGAAAAAAAATTGAAAAAAAAAAGAAAAAGCTTGAAAAAGATTTTATAGACTTAATTATATATATTTTTTCAATTGTCAATTAGAAAACATAAGCATTGTATTTATAGAATTATATTCTTTAAAAATATGATTTCAAATATTAAGCTCTTGCTTGAAACAACAATAATTTTAGATGGAGATTTGACCTGTAAATTCTAAAACTCTTAAATTTACATATTACTTTCTTTTTCTTCCATTATCAAAAAACTTAAAGTTATAGTTTATAACTTTTATATTTTAAATCGAAATAAGATATTTTTTTTTCTTTAGATCACACAAAATGACAAAAAAAATTTACAAGATCTATATTGCAATTTTATTTTTAAATACATTTCAAATTTGTATCATCTAATTTTATCACGTAATAATATTAGTGCAAAGCTATGACAAACATGCTATTAACATAGTGCAGAGAGTGATTAAATTTTGCTGCTAGAAAATCTTTTACCTCTCATATCATGCTTGCCCCCACAAACAAATATGGCGTCCAACGGATAGATGCAGCCTAGCTAGCTATGAAGCTAACTAAACCTCATGGGATTGGTGACTTGGAAACCAATATAGCATGGGGATTTTATGTCACCATACATTAATATATGTCATCCATTATTATTTTTTTATGCATTTGTCAGTCACATTATTGTGACATTGCCTCAAGCTGATCCCTCTGGACTTTCCCGTCACCCCTTTATTGCCTGCACCAGAAACTGCCATTTTCAACTTCGTATCTCAAGTCAAGATGCCTCTCCATTGCTCTTCTGAAAATTCACAAATAACACAACATCTGGGAATACATATTCCCTATAATGCCTTTTTTTTTTTCAACTATTATTTTTTATTTTGGTTGGGGTAAAGGCGCTCAAGAAAGCAATATCATATCTTATCCACCTCCGTAGTTTCAAACACAGACACTTGTTTTCAAATGTTCTCGTTTAAAAACATTTTAAACAATAGTTTGCCAGCAAACATTTCAAATTGTTTGAAATATTGTAAAATATTTTCATTTATATATTTTAGATAAAAATTCCAAATGAAAATGAGTAGTTAAATTTTGGTCATTTGTTTTTTTTTTTTATAATATTAAATATATTTATTTAAAATGTTTATATTTTTAATGTTTTTATGTAAAATGTTTCTATCTAAAAATGTCTTTACCAAATGGTGGTAGAATATGATAAAATGTTTAGATTTTTTTTAAGTTGAAGTCTATGATTATCAGAAGACGTCAAGATGCGAATCCATTGCGCTGGTGGAATAGGCAAAATATATACTTTCTTCATTGTTATTATTTACTAAGAATTAAAGTTGATCATTATTTTGCTATTAAAAAGTTGATCATTGATTTTTCGAATTGCTTGAAGGAAATTACATCCTTGTTGCTCAAGATTTGTTACTAAAGCAAAAAGGCTGCAGACATTTATTGCGTTTATCATATTATGTATTACCCGCCATGATACCTGTAAATAAATTTATTTGACTGAGATCTCGTACGCCAATTTAGCGCACGCACGTAAACTAAGGTACTTGGTTAAGCTTTCTTTGAGTTTTCTATAAATAAAATGGAATGAGTTTTGGTATTCTGTAAAATCTAGATTGACAACTGCTAACACTCATCCTGTGCTAAGTATCCAGCTTGTATTATTAATAAAAGCAAAGAAAATATAAATAAAAAGCAAAAGCCACCACAAGGGAAACAAGCCAAACATACAAAAACACGCTGAGAGTTAGTAACTAAAACAGACCACATTAAAAACATTTGTTATAAAAAATAATCATTGGGAAAAATCAAAAAAAGGAAAAAAAGTGTCTATGCTTAATTTAGAACCAAGGACATCAAAATTAATAACAAACAAAGGGCCTTTTTCATCGTAGTCGTCAAAACCAGATAGGGTAAAATAACCATATTCCTTTGAACTCAAGTAGAGAGAAAATCCAGAATTATAGACTACCATATCATACGATACATTGTTACATCATGAAAAGCAAGTCTATCAATACATACGAGAGATTTTAAAACTCAATCCTTCGAATCAATATTACATACGCTTTCATCTATATATTGTGAATATTCATTTATTTAGTCAATATCTGTAATCTCCATTTATGTATCATTTGATGTTTTTCTCCCTACTTATTTAGTATTTATCTAAATCTAAATTAAATATTGAAAATGCCTTTAAATCAGATGTCAAAATTTAATAGGAGAAACAATCAATTTAAAAAAACAAAAAGAAATAGAACAACATATTTAAACGTCTCACTTTTCTTGCTATTGAATTTTACAGTAATTTGCTGCCATTATTTGAACTTCCTAAAATATCCTTACTAAATCTGTTTTCGCCATAACCAAATATCGGAAAGGGATTTAATCGCCTCTTTGATACTACTCTACTGATCTGAACTGAAGATCGAAACATAATAGTGTTTTTTAATTCACTTTTCTTTCTTGTCAATCTTCTCACGCTCACCTTCCTGTGGGTGGCTAGCTAATCATCTAGATAAAGATTTATCTTGCAAAAAAAAAAAAATATATACAATAATAATAAAATAAACAGGCGCTCCTGTGCATTCATAACAGCCAATAATGTTGCTCGAGATTCTCTTAAAGTCTTGCAGATAAATCATAAAGAATTGTCCCCTCCATTGAGAAAAGCGTGCTCAATCCCTTCTCTGCAAAATAAATTTGTCAAAACATGTACAGGTGCAGGCACAATTCAAGATGTTTAATACACATGCATGGATATGTCCATTGTTTTATATCAGGCATTTTCATAAAAAGCAACTTGTAATTTTTATTATTGTAATAACTCTAGTTTATGATAAAGTAACATTTTTCAATTATACTTATTATTTATATTAAAAGCATAAATAATATCATGTTATAAAAATTATATGTAAATCAATTAGTAATTATAAGGTTTTATATAGAATATAGAATATAGAACTGTTGCATCTAACTAATTGTCAGATTTGAGACATTTTCATACACATATATTGCTTGTTCAAAAAATATGTTACCTATGTGTGTGTAGTGTGTGTTAAATGCTTGTATATAATTACGAAAGAATAGCAGGGGTTTAATGAATAATGAAAGGAACGAAGAAAAATGAAGTATATATCTTGTATTAAATGTCATGGAATATATATATATATATGTATGTGTGCTGGGGACAAAACCCACTTTAAAATCAAACAGAGTGGCCCACATTAGTCATTTTAGTGCCTTCTGTTCGTGGCACAACTGCTGATATTTTGTTGAAAAGGTTTTGATCCAAATGATGAGCAACACGAATTATTGCAACTCCAATATCCCATAACATATACAACAAAACTATAAGTTCTTCACATAAGCTTTAAGTGTATGCTAGATAGTTATTTACAAAAAAGTGTATGCTAGCTAGTTAGTACTACTCATTCCCCATAGCAAGCCAAATTAAAAGCCATGCATATTGTTTCCTAGGTATTCTCGTAATGATCCATTATGAATTTTTTTTAGCCCCAAGAATTTTGATGTAATTAAGAAAAAAGAGCCACATGCTAAGAGACACGAGAAGAGAGTTAATAATTGATTCAGAAAATAAGAGTGTCAATAAACTTTGGGTTTGAAAAGAAAAGGATTTTAAAAATATCTTCGTTTCAATGTTGAGTCCGGACTCAAAATTTTAAGTCTAGTTTTTTTTTAAGTTAATAAAAATTATAATTAAATCAATCAACTTTAACAATAAAATATTATTTTATTCTAAACTCAACCCCTAAACTAAACTTAAATGAATCCAAGTTTAGTTTAGATTTGTTTGCCTCTATCAAGGATTGTTCTTCTTCTTCTTGGTTTTTCCATTCAGACTTGATTTTATATGTTCTATTTTTGTTTTTGTTTTCTTATATTTTTTCTTTTTCATTTTTTCTTATAGTGGAGGGTTTAGTTTCTTCTTTTACACATATATATATATATATATTTAGTAGGATAGCCCATGAAAGCAGAAGTTAAAAAAATTGTAATTTTTTTGTTTTTAATAAAATTATTTTTTTATTAATTTCAAAAAAAATGTAATTAAAAAATTGCTGCAAGAAATGTTAAAAAATTAAAAATTAAAAATTAAAAAATGACAAAGTAAAAAGTAAAAAAGACAGGGAGGAAAAAAAGGACAAAATAGAACCAAAATTTTGAATAGTGAAAAGAAGGAAACTTTTGTATAATAGTTATAGATGTGTGAGAGTGGACACATGCTTCATTTAATGAGTTCCTTCTGCGAGTAGTTATAAATTATTTTGCTAATAAGATTTTTTTCTTCCTACATTTACTTATTTGCTGGTGATTCGCTAATTTATACGTAATTACTCGAAAGTAATAAACAATTTCTAAAGTAAATGCACAGTTTTTAGTGCGTCGTGATAAATATAGAAGTATGCTTGTTAGATTATTTTTTTATGGTTGAATGTTGAATTATTTTATTTCATCACGATTCGTTTAATTTTAGGCAAATTTCCAGTATGTGTCGATGACTTGACACAATTACTTCGGACAACTTCAAAAATATCAGAAAAGATTACGTTGGGTTGTGTTTCAAGTTTCACGGTCATAACCTTTTTTTTTGGGTACCGAGGAACACACTTCGGCGAACCACGATTGCATAAGATATGAGTAGTAACTGAAGAATTGGTTAAATGCATAATTATTTGAAAACATTTTATGACATTGTACGAAAGAATTTGCTGTCAACAGTGCATAATATTTATAAACTACAGATTTGTACAAAATTATGATAAAATGGTTTACGTTCAGCGTGTTCGGATGGTATTCTAGTGTCATTTCATGTTTTGGAAATCTGGGCACAGCTAATAGCGCTCATTTGAATGCTCAATTGGCATGATATATATTCTTTTATGTTACTTTAGAACTTCCTTTCTCCCTTCCCCTCCCCCTCTCTCTCCTATACATCTATAACTACGTATAGAGTGAACAATGAATTTTGCACTTACATATTAAGTTTTGCACTTCAAACTTTCAATCTAATGTAATGGTTTAAACTTACATTTTTTTTTTATCAAACTAATCTAATTCTATTAACGGTTTACTTAAAATCCGCAAGTAAAATCCACATGACTAGATTAAGGTCTCACACTTCACATCTCACACCATTTTTTTTTTTTGGTTTTTTTACTTTTTTTTTTTTGTTATAAGTTTATCTATGCCTTGTACATTTTATATATGCGCATTCCATTTATATATGTCTATGTATTAAACTCTTTAACTAGCCATACCAACACATTCTTTTTACTGTATGTCCTCACTTAATTTTTTTTCCCTCAACTTAATTATTTATTTACTTGCTTTCTTTCATATTTAAATTCACTATATTTTTTGTCAAAAACTAAAATAGTGTAAACCCAAGTATATTTACTAAATTTTATTCCAAAAAAAAAAGTTTATCTTTATCGAATATTATTGAGATTATATTGAAGTTTTTTTATCTGAAGATAATTTTTTTTTTTACAAAACAGATTTTACTTTTTTAAAATTCATGATACTTTTGGGATTCGTGAATTTTTTTTTTTAATTCATGCGGTTATTTTAATTGATTTTTGTTTTTCAATTCTGTCTGAATGGTTATGGAGAAGGATCTTAAAAGAAGTAAGAGGTTTAGATTATATTGTTTTCATTTGTTCTCCTACTCAAATAATATCACGAAATACTAGTTAATATCACGAATCAATGTTACATCTTTTTAAGTTATAAATGCTATGCATGTTATACTTACTTCCTTTTTTACATGTTCAGTGCAGGACAAATCTAAAAAACTAGCTAACTAATTACTTAATATAATTCTAATATTATTACTTAAAAATTACTTAACAAATTACGTACTGTCTCGATGATCTTTAAATATAGATTAAAAAAAAATTCATATTTCTTGTTTCGAGATATGCATGTCATAATTGTTCACGTTCGAGGTAACAATAAATTTTAACAACATTTTTATTTATCTTCGCAATTAGAAAAAATTAAAGAAAAAATGGTTCTTCGTATAAACATGATATTGATCAAGTCAAGGATGGCTTCGTATGAAATTATTGAAAAAAAAAAAGTATGCAAATGTTTTGTTTTGTATTTTTGTTTTTTGTTTTTTTTTTTGTTTTTAACTAAGGGAACGTAGGCAGGTATAAATACATAAAGACTGAGTCTTGAAACCAGTGCGTATACATAAATAAAGACTGAGTCTTGAAAAGCTAACAATAATGCATATCGAACAATGTAATATATATTGAAGTTAAGACATTAATTGAGAAATTTTTAAAAGTGTTCTAAGATCAGTTCAGAATTTATTCTCCGAACAATAAATAAAAGGTTGGCATGCAAACGCAGTTGTAATTAAAAACTTCATCTTTAATGAAGAACATATAAAACTCTAGAAGCCATTGCGTAGAGAATGCATAATTAGAAGATGCTTCTTGTAGTAAAGATATTACACAAGTATAGGTTCTTCTAAATAACGCATTTAAGAAAACTTTTACACGAGTGACGAGAGAGTTCTGTAAACACTATAACAATTAAGGTTTTTTACGAGAATAGAATGTCATCGTAAATGGTATAAAGTCGTCACAAATAAGTATTTTACAACAGCATTGTGATAACCGAGAAATTTAACGTTCTCGAAAAATTTTATACAGGATATGTAAATGTATATTCATGATAAGACATGTTACAGAATATTGAGTACATGAAAATTTTGATTTACTGATATTAGTCAAAATTTGACAATGAATTAATGAACATAGTGTAAAAGCTAAATATTAATTCAAATTATGATGTTTTAAAAATTATTAGAAAAGTATGTGAAAAATACATATTAATGGATCAAGGGCTCACATGTAAGCCACATTAATCAATGGTCAAGATTAGCCAAGCCATTATGAATTTCTAAAAAAAGAAAAAGAAATTAAAGAAAAGAGATGAGAGAAGAGAGGGCACATGAGGGAGAGGCCTCAAGCAGCCAAGTGAATTAATTCACTTGTGTTGGCTGCAAATAAGCGGCCGAGAGAGAGAAAGAAAGAAAGAGAAAGAAAGAAAGAGAGAGAGAGAGAGAGAGAGAAAGAGTAGAAGAGGAAACCAAAAATCATCCTCTATGTTTTCTAAGTACAGTTTTGGATTTCTCTCTTCAAGCAAGGAAATCGTTCAAGTTTTCAGCCAAGAAGTCCACAAGTTTCAAGTAAGGCAAACCCTCGTTTTTCTCACGTTTTTGGGGTGAAATATCTGGGTTATTTTGAGGAAGAAAAGAGAATGTGAGTTTGCATGTTGAGATTTTCAGTTAAATCGAAACATGGTTCAAGTCTAGTTGTTTTTAAGCACGAATTCATGAGTTGATAGTTTAGAAAACCAAGTTTCAATGAGTTTTCTTCAAGAAAGTTTTGACTTTTAAAAAAATGTTGAGTCAAGATTTTGGTGGAAGCAAAATATGAAATTTTACTTATGAAATCATGGATAGATGATGGTAGAAATGCGGTTTATAACTTGAAACGATCTTATTGAAATTAATTTTGAGTGCAAGAAGTAGAACAAAGGCCATAAAAACCTTAGAAAAATAGAAGACAGGATTTCGGACTCAGAATCAGGTTTTTGGGATGAACACGGGCATGTACACGAGCGTGTACAAGGGCATGTTTAGAACACGGCCCTGAATATGCCCACATGCACGACCGTGTTTTAAGAGAATTGTGACCCGAACGTCACATGGCTAAGAACACGGTCGTGTATCGGGCCGTGTCGAAGGGCACACGGCCATGGGAAAGGCGTGTAACAGACCATGTTTGACAGTAGGAAAACACGGTCATAAACACGGTCGTGTAGTCACTCGTGTAAGCATGCATGAGTTACACGGCCATGTACGTAAGTCCAGAGGAGTACACGGCCAGGAACACGCCCGTGTAGGAGGGCATGTTCGAAGCAAAAAAAAAAAACGAGAGTCTGGAAATATGAATTTTCAAGTTTTGTCATGTTTCAAGTATAAGATAAATATTGGAAATAATCAAAGATTATTTCTTTTATAAGAATTCAAGCCAGACACCCTGAGATAGCAGTTCCAAATCAGCAGAGGCTTACATTAGCTGATTTTCTGTAAGTTCAAGTATTGTCCTGACTGCAATGTGGACAATCATGTTATGTTTATGATGTTATGTTTTGTTGTATGACGTGTATGTTAGACATTGATTGTCTACATCACGATACTCATGTTAAGTTCATGTCATGCATGTAGAAGTTTATGTTTCAGTAGATGATTCAAGTACACATGTCAGACAAATATCAAGTACATGAAAACATGTAGGTGCACAAGGTACATTAGTGAGATTAGTAAAACTCACACTCCAAGTAAAGCATGTAATAAGTTTCTACTGTGGGGCAATCAGTATGCTACCCAGTTGGAACTTCAGAAAGATGGTAATTAAACTAGTCATTAGCGTACCGGCCTCTCGACCCACGGGGAGGTTTTCATGTTCAGCTTCAGTTAAGGCTAAGGAGGTCAGCACTAAAGTACCATTCTCAGTTATGCTAACATTTCGATACGACTAATCAGGGACCCAAAAGTAGAACCTAATTTTAGATAATGTCCAAAGACTTAATTTATAGCCATGAGCATGTTTTTCAGAGTCAAGTTTCATACATGAGCACAGCATTACATGTTATGAACTCATGTTTTTATGTTTGAACTTACTGAGCTCATAGCTCACTAGTTTGTTCACATGGTGCAGGTAAGAGACCTGTTCACCAGTAGTACACGGTGGACGATGGATAGGGTATGTACATGCTAGGGGGAACTGGGCGAGGGATTGTAGTCCTACCATGAGTATTCCGCTGTACAGTTTTGAAAGATTTAAACATGTAATTTTAAGACATGATTTTAAGCCAAGATTATGTGATAAGGGAATCATGAATTCATGTACATGTTATTTTGTTAACATAATTTCCTGATCACATTCTCGAACAAGTTATTATATTAAGAAAAAAAAATTTATTCCGTAAAATTTACAAGTAGTTTTCAAGTCATGTATGATGCCGGCGACCCTAGAGGCCTACATGCTATTATAGTTAGCTACAAAATTGACTGTAATAGTATTGTAGAATCTCTATAGCAAGGGCGGGCCGCCACAGCTGGTATCAGAGCAGTTTTACGATGAGTCTAGTTTAGAATACCAACCGTTGTCACAGTTGGTATCAGAGCCCATGTTTAAAATGGATCTAGTTTAGAATACCAACTGTTGCCACAGTTGGTATTATCAGAGCAGTTGGTAGACCATATCCTGCCTGACTTCGTGTATGTCCTGTTCACCGATCCAAATAAGTTTAGTTTATGTTAAGATTAGTAGCTAGTTATACATGAAAGTAAAGGTCTGTAGAGACCTATACTTTGTAGTAAGTATATGTTGATATATTAATACAAGAAAAGATCTTGGCTAAGGCCTCTCAACCTGGACAACATAGTAGAGGCAGTCAGAGTTCAAGACTAGATCAATCCAATAATCCAGGCCCTCAGTCCCAACAGAAAAGAAAGGGCAACTTTCAGGGAACTCAGAATCAAGACAACAGTAGTTAGTCAAGGAGGACTAACCCCACTGCAGTACCAAGTAACCCTACCTGTCCTACTTGTGGGAAGAAACATGTGGGTCAGTGTAGAGCTGGCACAATTACATGTTTTCAGTGCGGAAAAGAGGGCCATTTCATCAAGAATTGCCTCATGAACCGTCAGTCTGTGTCAGGAGCAAATTTCTCACATCCACAGCAGTCACAAGTTCATGCACTCAGATTAAGCTATGAAAGCCCTTCAAAAGTGCCTCCAGTAGTACAAGAAAGACAAGAAAGAGCTCCTCAAATAGATGCTAGGGTAATGGCCTACACCAGAGAAGAGGCAGAGGTAGGACGTCCAACGTGGTGATAGGTTAGATTTCTGTCACGAACCACTTGGCATCTGTTCTTTTTGACTCTGAGGCCACCCATTCTTTCATATCATATGCATTTGCTGATAAGTTAGAATACCCTAGAGATCATATGGGAAGAACTTTTAGAACTGCTCTCTCATCAGGAGAAATCATGTTGTTCGAGTATTGGTTACCTCATGTGCCAGTAATCGTGGAAAATAGGGAGCTTTATGCAGAGTTGATCATGATGAAGATAGTAGACTATGATGTAATTCTAGGAATGGGTTTCCTAGGAAAATACCAAGTCACGATAGGTTGCAGAAACAGAAGAATAGTGTTCAAGACAGAAGAAGAAGAAAGTTTTGAATATGTTGATTCTTCAAGAAGATCAAGCAAGATGATGATCAGTTCATTGAAAGCCAAAAAGCTAATAGCCAGTGGTTGTACTGGATATTTAGCTTATGTGACAGATACAGCAGAAGAGAAGAAGCTACAACCGGAAGATGTTCCGATTGTAAGAGAATTTCTCGAAGTCTTTCCCGAGGGACTACCAATATACCTCCAAAATGGGAAATCTCATTTGAGATAGAGCTTCTACCTGGAACAGCACTGATCTCTAAGGCGCCGTATAGCATGGCACCAGTGGAGTTAAAAGAATTACAAGTGCATTTGAAAGATTTGCTTGACAAGGGATTTATCAGACCAAGCTATGCCCCATGGGATGCTCCCATACTATTTGTCAAAAAGAAAGACGGGACGTTCCGCATGTGTATAGATTATAAAGAATTAAATAAGGTTACAGTCAAGAATAGGTATCCATTACCTAGGATTGATGACCTATTCGATTGTAGGGAAATAAATCGGTAAAAACGTATCAGAGTGGCGCAGCGGAACAATAAAAAATTTTTAGATCGTTAAATATCTCATGATGCCATATACAATAAATCAACAATTAAAACTCATACCTCAAGGACGCCAATCTGCAGGAGGAGAATGACCGGAGGCTTCAATCAACTAGCCTTCTCTACTATTCTCCAATTCCCGAATGGCTGAGTGTGTGGGCACTCTGAACCTCGATCGGTATGCTAGCACTGCTAGTCTTCTTCCGACCACCCAGATCTCTAAAGAACTTATTGTCACGATGAGCTGTGCAACAATAAGTCTGCTCACCTGAGAGTCTGTGGTCTTAGAGAACTGGAGTGGCAGGACCTCTATTTATAGACCTGTATGAGGTGATTCTTTGAATTTGAATTGGATTAGGAAAACATATTCTCCCTTATCCATAACCATAAAATCCGAATTTTCTATGGGAGAATCTCAACAATAAAATTCGGCCATTATTGATAAAATCCAATCCAAATCTAAACAAGATTTTAACTAGAATTTTATCTCCCCTTTTTCAACCAAAAAATCTGAAATTCCTAGGAGAAAATCTCCCCCACAAATTCGGCCACTTTTAGGATAAGGAAGAATCAAAATTCCACTAGGATTTTCAAGCTTGAATCTTATCTCATCCTTATCCAAAATAACCGAATTTTCCCAGGAGATAGACTCCAAAATTTTAGCCATTTTTCAGGGAGGAGAGAATCCAAATTCAACTGGGATTGAAACTTGAATTTTTCCCTTGAACCTTATCCACAAAAACCGAAATTCTATTGAGAATTATCCTCAAAATTTCGTCCACCTTTTGCTAGGATTTGGATTCAAAATTCAAGTAGGATTCTAACAAGATTATCCTCTCCAAATCCAACTCAAATTCGAATTTCAAACCTTGTGGATTTTCCACAACAAATTCGAATCCCACTCGAACTGTGATTCAAAATTTGAATTTCAAATTTCAAATTCGAATTTCAAATTCGAATTTCAAATTTCAAATTTCAAATTTCAAATTCAAATTTCAAATTCGAATTTCAAATTCAAATTTCAAATTCAAATTTCAAATTCAAAATTCAAAATTCAAATTTCAAAATTCAAATTTCAAAATCCACAAAGCAGTTGTGTTTTAAATTCTTGTTCTCATGGATAATTTTCTACAACTCCAATCCAATCTCAAATAAAATCATAGCAACTTTATTTGGAGTTCGAATAACTGTGTGCTCTATTATCCAAAACAAAATCTGAATCCAACTGGAGAGAATCTTGTCTACCATCCTAATCCTGTGTCATCACCATCCATGCATAATAAACCAGCCAAGAGCATACACAAATCAATTTGCCAAACGTTAAGGAATTATGTGGAGCTAGTAGAGGGACTGATTGGACATATATAATCGGGCTCCCGTAAATCCATATGATCATCATTCTTTACCGAACAACTCAATCATATGATCACTAGTTTCAGAGTCACACCACTATAAACCTGAAACTGAACTCCCAATTATATACCGTATTACGTAAGCTTGTGAGAAGCTATCGTCCAATGACCTTGTCATGTATGCAGAACCCTCATATGATATTCATGATCAGCCTTAGGTCAAAGTCCGTTTAATCCTACTGATCAGGCTATCTTAAAGTTCCATTATACTACCGAATAAAGAAAATGATTATTCACCATATGTGAATAAGAAGTCATCCGCCCAGCAGACGACCCAAGGCCTTATCCATTTTCACATTTAGTATAATGCCTTTAAGAGGATACCCTTAACTCCTCATTAGAGCTATGATTTCAATATCTGTAAACGAACCCTACATCATATACAAGTCATGCACCCAATGAACCGATCTATAAGCTTACTACCTCTGAGACGCTTTAGCCATTGGAACATCAAAGTACACAAGTCATATACATGAAGCTGTCCTTTTACTCAGGATTAAGGTTACTGCATAATGAACGTCAAAAGCAGATCGATCCACTCAAAGCGGACTTCGTAGATCAATCACGCTTTAGTCCCGGTCTAATATGTCACCACCAAGCAACATATCTATGTCTCTACTTAGGAGTCCAGCTCCAGACAGTCAAGACAAACCGTCCCCTCTAAGGCTTTAGACAACATAATAGTCTTAACATGAGTTAGATGCTCGGTCTAACCCCATAGACTACAGACCATAGTTTAGACCGCTAACTTTAGAACATTGTCTTCTCGCATATAAAAGTCCATTGCATGCAATGTTCTAATAGTTTAACACAAGCAGTCAGGGAGTCATATTTGCTTACATTTACTTTAACATGTAAATAAGACGAGGACAGATAGCAATGTAATGAATAACCTCTATATATAATTTTATTATCCAGTTCAAAATAAATACATCAAAATGTCTCTAATGCTTAGGGCATTTCCTAACATCGATCAACTCAAGGGTGCAGCAGTATTCTCAAAGATTGATTTGAGATCAGGATACTATCAGTTGAGAATCAAGGAAGGTGATGTTTCCAAGATAGCTTTCAGATATCGTTATGGGCATCAAGAAATTCCTAGTAATGTTGTTTGGGTTAACGAATGCTCCAGCGGCTTTCATGGACCCGATGAACAGAGTTTTCAAGGAGTATCTTGATAAGTTTGTCATTGTGTTCATCGATGACATTCTTGTATATTCAAAGACTCACGCAGAGTATGAAGCATAGTTGAGAATTGTTTTTTAGAAGTTGAGAAAGCATCAACTCTATGCCAAATTCTCAAAATGTGAGTTTTGCCTAGACAGAGTATATTTCCTCAGATATGTAGTGTCCAAGGAGGGAATTGTAGTAGATCCAATCAAGGTGGAAGCGATAAACAAATGGCCTGCACCTAAGAACATGACAAAGATACGTAGTTTCTTAGGGTTAGCTGGCTATTACAGGAGATTTGTGAAAGGGTTTGCATGATTGGCAGCACCTCTCATAACCCTCACGCGCAAGGAAAGGAAGTATGTATGGACAGATGAATGTGAAAGAAGCTTCCAAGAGTTGAAGAGATGGCTGAAAAGCGCACCGATCCTCACACTCCTTAATGAAGGGGAGAAGTATGAAATCTGCAGTGATGCATCAAGAGTGGGTTTGGGAGCAGTATTGATGAAAGATGGCAGAGTGATTGCCTATGCTTCATGCCAATTGAAAGAGCATGAAAAGAATTATCCCACTCATGACCTAGAACTTGCTGTAGTAATGTTCGTACTCAAAATTTGGCGACACTATCTGTATGGAGCACAGTGCCAGATTTACACAGATCATTAGAGCCTAAAATACTTCTTCACATAGAAGGAGTTAAACATGGGGCAAAGAAGATGGTTGGAGTTGGTGAAGGACTATGACTATGAGATCCTTTATCATCCAGGAAAAACCAATCGAGTGGTAGATGCATTGAGCAGAAAAGCTACAGTTCCGCAGCAGTTGCCCATTGATAGGCTATCAAGACCATTACAGCAAGAGATTCATTCGCTTGAGCTGGAGCTGATATCAGGAAAATTGTCAGCACTGCAGCTGAAGTCATCATTGTTTGATGATATCAAGGGAACTCAGAAGCAAGATTCAAGTAGGAAGAGATGTCTAAGGATGGATTAGTCATATATTAAGGGAGAATTCATGTTCCAGCAGATGAAGAACTTCGAAGGGGAATCATGTCAGAAGCTCATGAAACACCATACTCAGTTCATCCTGGAGCCACCAAGATGTACCAAGACTTGAAGTTGCATTTTGGTGGAAAGGGATAAAAGGGGACATTGCAAGATTTGTGAGTAAGTGCCTTACTTGTCAGAAAGTCAAGGCTGAGCATCAGCATCCTAGAGGAAAGTTAGAACCTCTGGAGATTCCAGAATGGAAATGGGAGAATGTTACCATGGATTTTGTGGTAGGGCTACCCAAAACGAGATGAGGACACGATGCCATTTGGGTAATCATGGACAGGTTGACGAAGACAGCCAGATTCATACCAATGAAGATCACTTACTTATTGGAGAAGCTGGCACACCTTTATATAGATCATATTGTCAGGTTACATGGAGTTCCAAAGTCCATTGTATCTGACAGAGATGCACGGTTCACTTCAAATTTTTGGGAGTGTGTGCAAGGAGCCATGGGCACAGAATTGAGGTTCAGTACAGCCTTCCATCCTCAGATAGATGGACAATCAGAACTGACTATCCAGACCTTAGAGGATATGCTCCAAGCATGTGTCATGGATTTTCCAGGAGCTTGGAATGAGAAGCTGCCACTAATGGAATTCTCATATAACAACAGTTACCAAGCTTTTATCAAGATGGCACCGTATGAGGCCCTGTATGGAAGAAAGTGCAGATCACCCATTCACTGGTATGATCTGAAGGAAAAACAACTGCATAAGACAAATTTCATGCAGGAAACTTACGATGCAGTTGCCAAGATCCAGCAAAGGATGAAAAGTGCTCAGAGTAGACAGAAGACGGAGATCCCTAGAATTCAAGGAAGGAGACTTCGTATTTCTGAAAGTGTCACCCATGAAGGGGATTATGCGATTTGGTAAGAAGGGAAAACTGAGTCCAAGGTATATTGGACCTTATGAGATTATCAAACGCATTGGGAAGGTTGCCTACAAGTTGGCATTACCTCCTGAGCTGTCAGCAGTGCACAGTGTATTCCATGTCTCCATGCTCAAAAAGTACATGTCAGATCCATCTCATGTACTACAACATGAACCAGTCCAAGTCTAAGAGGATTTGACCTATGAAGAGTAGCCAGTTCAGATACTAGCTAGAGAAGAAAAGGTACTGAGAAACAAGACCATCCCACTAGTCAAGGTATTGTAAAGGAATCACAACATTGAAGAAGTTACGTGGGAAAGTATGATAACCGAGAAACTTATCACTCTCGAAAAATTTTGTACAAGATATATAAATAAATGTACATTTATAGTGAGACATGCTACAGAATACAGAGCAGAGGAAAATTTTGATTAATTGAGTTTTAATCAAAATTTAATAATGAATTAATGAAAATAGTTAAAAGCTAAACATTAATTCAAATTATAATGTTTTAAAATTAATAGAAAAGTATATAGAAAATGCATATTAAGAGATCAATGGCACACAAGTAAGCCACATTGATCAATGACCAAGAATAGCCAAACAAGCCCTTATAATTTTCTTAAAGAAAATTAAGAAAATAAAAGAAAATGAGAAAGGGAGTGAGGTCACGTGAGGGACCTCAAACCCAAGTAAACCAAGTGAATTAATTCACTTGGTTTAAGCTGCCAAAAATAAGCAGCCGGCAGAGAGAGAAAGAAAGAAAAAGAAAGAAAGAGAAAGATAAAGAGAAAGAGAAGAAAGAAAGAGAGAAACCGAGAAAAAGAGAGAGAAGAAAGGGAAATCCAAAGAAAGTTCAGATTTTCTCTTCATCTGCAGCAGATCGATCAAGCAATCAGCCAAGAATCAGTAGTAAGAAAATCTCAAGCTTTAAAGTAAGGTAAACCCTCGTTTTCTCACGTTTTCTTGGGGGAAAATCTGGGGTTTTGAGAGGAAAAAGAGAATGTGAGTAAATTGTGTTGAGATTTTCGGTTAAAATCAAAACATGGTTCGAGTCTAGATGTTTTAAAACACAAATCCATGAGTTCATGGCTTAGAAAACCAAGTTTAGTGAGTTTTCTTCAAGAAAGTACAGATTTTTCAAAAGTTGATTCAAGAGATGTTCATAAACAAAATGTAAGGTTTTGCTTATGAAATCATGGATTTGTGATAGTAGAAATGTAGTCTATACCTTGAACCGATCTTATTAAGATCGATTTTGAGTGTAAGAAGTAGAACAAAGGCCATAAAAGCCTTAGAAAATCAGAGCAGAGCAGTTCAGACCCAGAATCTTGATTCTGGTATGAACACGGGCGTGTACAAGGACGTGTTCAGAACACGGCCCCAAACATGCCCGCATGCACGATCGTGTTGCAAGAAAATTTAGACCCGAGAGGTACACGGCCAAGAACACGGCCGTGTATCTAGCCGTGTCAAGGGGCACACGGTCAAAGGAAAGGCGTGTAGCAGACAATGTTAGACAGCAGGAAAACACAGCCAGAAACACGGCCGTGTAAGTAATCGTGTAAGCATACACGTAAGTCCAGAGGAGTACACGGCTAGTAACACGGCCGTGTATCCACCCGTGTAAGTATACACGGCCATGTTTCATGAAGTACACGGCCAGGCACATAAGTCCAGAGGAGTACACAGCCAGAGCACGCCCGTGTAGGAGGGCGTGTTTGAAGCCAAAGAGTAAAAAAAAAAAAAAAAAAGAGTCTGGAAATAGAAATTTCATGTTTTGCCATGTTTCCAGTATAAAATGAACATTGGAAATAATCAATGATTATTTCTTTTATAGGAGTTCAAGCCAGAAACCCCAATACAGCAGTCTCAGAGCAGTAGAGGCTCACGCTAGCCGATTTCTTATAAGTTCAAGCATTGTCCTGACTGCAACGTGGACAATCTTGTTATGTTTAAGATATTATGTATATTGACGTGTATGTTAGACATTGATTATCTACATCACGATATTCATGTCAGTTTCATGTCAGTTCATGTCATGCATGCAGAATTTCATGTTTCAGTACACATGTAAGTCAGGTAACCAGTACACGAAAACAGGTAGGTGCACAAGGTACCTTAGTGTGTTTATAATAACTCACACCCCAGTAAATCATGTAACAGGTTCCGACTGTATGGACAATCAGTATACTACCCAGTTGGAACACCAACAAGATGGTAATTAAACTAGTTATTGGCGTATCGGCCTCTCGACCCACGGGGAGGTTTTCATGTTTAGCTTCAGTTAAGACTGAGGAGGACAGCATTAAAATACCACTCCCAGTTGTGCTAACATGTCGGTACGACCAATCAGGGGCCCAAAACCAGAACTAAAATATCGGATAATGTCCTAAGACTAATCTTTCAGTCACGAGCATGTTTATAGAGTCCAGTTTCATGCATGACCACAGCAGTATAGCATGTCATGTTTCATGTTTTTATGTTGGAACTTACTGAGCCCATAGCTCATCAGTTTGTTCACATGTTGCAGGCAAGAGACCTGTTCACCAGTAGTTTACGGTGGACGACGGACAGGGTACATGCATGCCAAGGAGGATTGGGCGAGGGATTGTGGTCACCTTTAACTTTCCGCTGTACAGTTTTGAAATGTAATTTCAAAAGAATAAGTTTTCAAGATAAGATTATGTGATAGGGGAATCATGATCCATATGCATGTTATTTTGTTAACATGATTTCTTTATCACATTTTCGAGCAGTTCATGATATTAAGAAAAAAAATTTATTCCACAAATTAGCAAGCAGTTTTCAAGTTCAGCATGATTGCCGGCGACCTTAGAGGCCTGCATACTATTGCGGTTAACTACAGAGTTAACTATAATAGCACTGTAGAGCCTCGACAGCAGGGCGGGCTGCTACAGAAAGAGAAGATGAGATGAGACTTTCACACCCTCACTTGTTTTAATTTTCGAGGATGAAAATCTTATAAGGAGGGGTGAATGTGATAACTGAGAAATTTAATGTTCTCGAAAAATTTTATACAGGATATGTAAATATATATTCATGATGTGACATGTTACAGAATACAGAGCAGATGAAAATTTTGATTTACTGATTTTAGTCAAAATTTGACCATGAATTAATGAACATAGTGTAAAAGCTAAACATTAATTCAAATTATGATGTTTTAAAAATTATTAGAAAAGTATGTGGAAAATACATATTAATAGATCCAGGGCTCACATGTAAGCCACATTGATCAATGGCCAAGATTAGCCAAGCCATTATGGATTTCTAAAAAAAAAAAAGAAATTAAAGAAATGAGATGATAGAAGAGAGGGCACGTGAGGGAGAGGCCTCAAGAGAGGCCTCAAGTAGCCAAGTGAATTAATTCACTTGTGTTGGCTGCAAATAAGCGGCCGAGAGAGAGAAAGAAAGAAAGAAAAAGAAAAAAAGAGAGAAAGAGAAAAAAAGCAGAAGAGGAAACCAAAAATCATCCTCTGTGTTTTCTAAGTACAGTTTCGGATTTCTCTCTTCAAGCAAGGAAATCGTTCAAGTTTTCAGCCAAGAAGTCCACAAGTTTCAAGCTAGGTAAACCCTCGTTGTTCTCACATTTTTGGGGTGAAAAATCTGGGTTATTTTAAGGAAGAAAATAGAATGTGAGTTTGCATGTTGAGATTTTTAGTTAAATCGAAACATGGTTCAAGTCTAGTTGTTTTTAAGCACGAATTTGTGAGTTGATGGTTTAGAAAACCAAGTTTCAGTGAGTTTTCTTCAAGAAAGTTTTGACTTTTAAAAAAATGTTGAGTTAAGATTTTGGTGGAAGCAAAATATGAAATTTTGCTTATGAAACCATGGATAGATGATGGTAGAAATGCAGTTTATAACTTGAAATGATTTTATTGAGATCGATTTTGAGTGCAAGAAGTAGAACAAAGGCCATAAAAGCCTTAGAAAAACAGAAGACAGGATTTCGGAATCAGAATCAGGTTTTTGGGATGAATACGGGCATGTAGAAGGGCGTGTTCAGAACACGGCCCCGAACATGCCCACATGTACGACCGTGTTTCAAGAGAATTGAGACCCAAGCATTACACGACCAAGAACACGGCCGTGTCAAAGGGCACATGGCCATGGGAAAGGTGTGTAGCAGACCATGTTCGACAGCAGGAAAACATGGCCATAAACACGGCCGTGTAGTTACCCGTGTAAGCATGCATGAGTTACATGGCCATGTTCCATAATTACATGGCCGTGCACATAAGTCCAGAGGAGTACACAGCTAGGAACACGCCCGTGTAGGAGGCCGTGTTCGAAGCAAAAAC
Source organism: Antiaris toxicaria (assembly GCA_035233585.1). Taxonomy (NCBI): domain Eukaryota; kingdom Viridiplantae; phylum Streptophyta; class Magnoliopsida; order Rosales; family Moraceae; genus Antiaris; species Antiaris toxicaria. The sequence continues at coordinate 19,365,505 of CP141155.1, read as the reverse complement.
AAAAAAAAAAAAACGGAGTCTGGAAATATAAATTTTCATGTTTTATCATGTTTCAAGTATAAGATAAATATTGGAAATAATCAAAGATTATTTCTTTATAAGAGTTCAGGCCAGACACCCTGAGACAGCAGTTCCAGATCAGCAGAGGCTCACGTTAGCTGATTTTTTGTAAGTTTAAGCATTGTCCTGACTGCAATGTGGACAATCATGTTATGTTTATGATGTTATGTTTTGTTTTATGACGTGTATGTTAGACATTGATTGTCCACATCACGATACTCATGTCAAGTTCATGTTATGCATGTAGAAGTTCATGTTTCAGTAGATGATTCAAGTACACATGTCAGACAAGTATCAAGTACACGAAAACATGTAGGTACATAAGGCACCTTAGTGAGATTAGTAAAACTCACACCCCAAGTAAAGCATGTAATAAGTTTCTACTATAGGCCAATCAGTATGCTACCTAGTTGCAACTTTAGAAAGATAGTAATTAAACCAGTCATTGGCGTACCGACCTCTCGATCCATGGGGAGGTTTTCATGTTCAGCTTCTGTTAAGACTGAGGAGGTCAGCACTAAAGTACCACTCCCAGTTATGCTAACATTTCGGTACGACCAATTAGGGGCCCAAAACCAGAACCTAATTTCAGATAATGTCCAAAGACTTAATTTATAGCCATGAGCATGTTTATCAGAGTCAAGTTTCATGCATGAGCACAGCATTACATGTTATGAACTCATGTTTTTATGTTTGAACTTACTGAGCCCATAGCTCACTAGTTTGTTCATATGTTGCAGGTAAGAGACCTGTTCACCAGTAGTACATGGTGGACAATGGACAGGGTATGTACATGCCAGGGGGAACTAGGTGAGGGATTGTGGTCCTACCATGAGTATTCCGTTGTACAGTTTTGAAAGATTTAAACATGTAATTTTAAGACATGATTTCAAGTCAAGATTATGTGATAGGGGAATCATGAATTTATGTACATGTTATTTTGTTAACATAATTTTCTGATCACATTCTCGAACAAGTTATTATATTAAGAAAAAAAATTTATTCCAAAAAATTTACAAGTAGTTTTCAAGTCATGTATGATGCCGGCGACCCTAGAGGCCTACATGCTATTGCAGTTAGCTATAGAATTGACTGTAATAGTACTGTAGAACCTCTATAGTAAGGGCGGGCTGCCATAAGCATGTCGTTGCAAGTAAGTCGACGCTAATATCCTATCACAAATGAATTTTTGGTGACAACAAGGTGATATCATAATTACAATAGCGATGACAATCATCTTTAAAAGTATCAATGCAAATACATCGTTGAAAGATTAATTGAACTGACATGGCAGCCATTTTTTTGTGAGGATAAAAATGAAACATGTCGTCACAAAAAATGTGTGAATTGGTTGACATTACACTAATTATTTGCGACAACAATTTTTTATATGTCGTTGCTAATAGTGATAATTGAATTGGTATTTGCGACGACAAAATGTCGTCGTAAATAAATTTTATTTTATTTTGTATTTTTTATTAAATTATTTTTTTAATATTTTTTTAATTATAATTTTATTTATATTTTTTTATTATATATTTAAATTTAAAATTAAATAGAAATATGTGAATTATAATAATAAAAATAAATCGTAATATTAAAAAAATTAAATCATAATCATACATTTATTAAAAAAACCCAATAAATAAAATGTAATATATTTTATTATAAAAAATTTACATAAATAATAACTAGTGATTCAATCTTCTAAGTTAGTAGCAGCATCACTAGCATCATCGTTTTCATCTGTAACAGCTAAAGGAAGCGGAGAACCTGAAGGGACATATGGCTCAAGTGAGAGAACAGTTGAGACCGAATATCCAGATGTATCTTAGCCAACATCCGCTGCATAATTTTGTGGCTCTCATACAACTGTAGATTTCACTCGTATTGTCATCGCAAGTACTGTTCCATGTGTGGGTCAACACGAACTGAAAATCTACCATCGGACTGTGAACTTGAAGATGAAGAAGTGCTAGAGCCAGAGACAATTCTGCACGGGAGTGTAGGACCTACGCCAATCTTTTGATCTCTGCGTGTACTTAAGACATGCTCCATAATGCTTTCCCCATCTACGGATGTTGGCGTAGATGATCCAGAAGCACACTGTGTCCTTTGGGTTTCCCTCTTCCCCTCTAATGTATGCTACACATTAAAAAATAAACACATATTGTAAGTACAGGGTTTTAATTTGAATAAGAAATTATAATGTTAAAAAAACCTTACAAATGTCTGCTCAGCTTAGGGGTTAACCTAAGTATCCTGATGACGATGCATGTCGCCCTAATTATCTATGGCAAACATTGGCTGCTGGGTCCCTGTATTGGCCTATCCAACATTTTAAATGTGTTAGTATATTATTATTTTATTACCAAAAAAAGGTTTACATACAACAGGAAATTAACAAAATCTTACTAACTTTCTTTTGATGTTGCTGGGCAATCGATATACGACCATATAAGTTGGACCACTTATGGTTGCTGTGATTGTCTTTGTTTGTCTCTAACTTTTTCTGTTTATGATTAATGTCAGTGTTAGTAAATATAAAATGATTATATATAATCAACCACTAACTTAGTTGATCTAGAATTATATAAAACTTGTCATACATGAACTGTCATAGCAGGGACCCCAATGATCTTGATTCCTTAGGTTAGTTGGGGGGAGGGGTGTGGCACTAACTGCCTTCATTTACTGCACCACCAAGAGATTTGAAATGGTTATGGAGATTGCTCTTCTAATCTTTGTAGCATTTGGAAGCATCCCTATCAAGTACAGAACGGAGGATACCATCCTTGTATGTGTAATCAAAATCAAACCAATCCTGCAATACAATAAATATGTTAATTGATTTTTTTATAAATATCTTTTGGAAAAAAGTTAATAACAGTAAAGTTGAGTAATACCAGCATGCGCTCTTGAATTTCTCTCTTGTGATGGGGGTCAACATCTTTCCAAGTATTGTGATATAACTCATATATATCCCTAGTGTGAATACTGACCACACTATCAAACCAAATACCATACTCACCAAGTGCCTTCTAAGTACCTTTATCCTAGTTAAACTTAAGGATGATCTTTCCGTCTCTTGCCACTTTTGCTGTGATATCATGACCTTTTACCTTCCCTTGACCTCTACATCGTCGAGGTGCGACATCTGCAGTTGTGAACACAAATTAAAGGTAATTTAGTATAATGATTACTGATTATACAATAATAACTTAATAATTTTAATAAAATTATAATTAAAGTAATTATAGCATACCTGTCTTGCAATGGGATGGCAATCTAGAAGGGTCAGGTGGAGACTGCGCTCTCCTTTAAGAGCCAGCTGACATCACGACTGGACCAGACATATCGACCTATTAACAAATTAATATAGTTAAATAACATATTTGAATCTATACATTTTATATATTAATGTTTATTTGTGAGATTAAAATTATATCATCAAAAAAGCAACAATCAAAAATCGCAATACATATTTTAGTTTTATACTTTTTTTATCCTAATTAAATTTTTAGTTTTGTACTTTTTTTTCTTCTAACATAATTCATTATTTATAATGATTTTTTTATTATCAAAATTTTTAAATACTTATTAATCATTTATCTAAATTTTTATTAACTAATTTTTTTATAGTATTTATTTCATAATTTCATAGACTTACTTTTTTAGATTACATCAATTTATTTATTTATTTTTAATAAATCATATTTATTATTTTTAATTCAATTAAATAATAGTATACTTTAGTATTTCACTGTAATTGTTCATATGTTTATTTTTTAAATATTTACATGATTAATTCTATAACATGGTATATATATAATTTTTTCAAAACTAATTATTATACTTTCTACATAAATATCATTTTATTTACAATTTTAATAATTGTTTATACTTATTAATTCTTTTAATATTTTTAACTTATTACCAATTTTTATCATTTATTCATAAATTTAATTTTTTATTTTTAATTTTGCTAATAAATTTTATTTTATTTTTTGCTTAACCAATCGTAATTTTTATCCATTTTATTTAACGAAATTTAATTATTGATTTAACATATTAATTTCTCAATACATATTTTATATAAACAATAATCAACAACAAAACCAAAACTTTTTCCAATAAAACACCACAACAAAAATACCATTACAATCTACATATCAATGTCAACATATCCATACACAACAAATAATCTAACATCAGCATACATACATACATACACATAATTTCATTAAATAAAACCAAAAAATAAGTTACAAAAATCCAAACCCACAAAAATAGGGGTTGAAAAGTGGTAGTGAACGGAGGTGGAGGACATGGGACTAGTGGCAACACTTCTTGGGATAGAGGAGGTGGTGGCAGCGGCTGTAGGGTGGCAAAATTAAAGGGGAGCGATGGTAGTAGGGGGGGGGGGGGGGGGGGGGGGGCGGGGTGGTTGTATGGGTAGTGTTTTGAAGGGGGCAATTTTTGGTCAGGGAGAGAGAGAGAATAAATGTCAAAATGGCTAGAGAACAAAGAGAGGATGACGAGAGTGAGAGAGGATGGCAAGAAGAAGAGAGAACAGCAAAAATGGCAAAGAAAAATACTAGAGAAAAAGAGGAAGAAGGCTTGGGCTCGATGTTTATACACAGTTTTTTTAGCGTCATTGTAAAAGAGTAAATTGTCGTCGTAAATATTTACCAAAACGGCATCGTTTTATCATAGTTGTTAAATGTAATGTGTGAATATTCTATGAATGTTCTGGAACAATACCAATTTTTTTTGTGATGACTTTTTTGACATGTCGTCGCAAATACTTTAGAAAAACCGCCAATTAATCCGCTATTTTTTTTGTCAAACTTTCAATTTTAAATTTATTTGCAACAATATATTATCGTAAATAATAGCTGCAACCGTTTAGTATTTGCGACGATTTGTCGTTGCACATAAGCCTATATTGTTTCGTCAAATTTTAAATTTCAAATTTATTTGCAACGACATGTCGTCATAAATAATAGCTACGATCATTTAGTATTTGTGATGACATGTTGTCGCAAATAAACCTATTCGTCAAATTTTAAATTCCAAATTTTCATTTGCAATGACATGTCATCGCTAAAAAATACATTTATAAATGTCATTTTTTATTCGATGTCAGCTGTAATCAACCAACATTTTTGCAATGATATGTCGTCGCAAATAAATGATATTGGCAGGTAAAACTTATGCGCTATTATTTTATGGTGGCAAACTTTATTTGTAATAACATGTCATCGCAACTTATGTCCTTACATGTCGTCGCAAATTGTTGTTTTTTGTAATTAGATTTTTATTTACGATGATATGTCGTCGCAACAAATTTATTATTAACAACGATAATTGTTGTCGCTAATAATGTCATCATAAAAAACACTAATTGTTATAGTGAAATATGTATAGTAATAATGGTTGTGGAATCCACATTCATAAAAAGTAAAAAAGATTCCATGATTTTTTTTAAATGGTCATGATATCTTAATTTTCCATAACCATTTCTTAAAAGAACAGTGGTAGAATCTATACATAACATGACTATTTTTTGAAAAAATGGTGTTGGAATCCATACACACCACGACCCTTTTTGGCAAAAACGATCATTGAATGTACGGTTTAAAAAAAATAAAAAAGGTACTCATTTTCCATTATTTCTCACAAGTAATAAATGTTTTGTGCTATCTATTATCCAACTCATATTAGAATACAAATTTAATACATAATATTATAATTTTGTCTATTATTGTGATAACCGAGAAACTAATCATTCTCGAAAAATTTTGTACAAGATATGTAAATATATGTACATTCAAGATGAGACATGTTACAGAATATATAGCAGATGAAAATTTTGATTAACTGAGTTTTAGTCAAAAATTTTACAATGAATTAATGAATATAGTTTAAAAGCTAAGCATTAATTCAAATTAAGATGTTTTAAAATTAATAGAAAAGTATGTGAAAAATGCATATTAAGAGATCAACGGCACACAAGTAAGCCACATTGATCAATGGCCAAGATTAGCCAAACAAGCCATTGTAATTTTCTTAAAGAAAATTTAAGAAATGAATGAAGAGAGAGAGGGGAGGTCACGTGAAGGAGAGGCCTCCCACAGCCCCAAAGTGAATTAATTCACTTATGCTGGCTGCAAAGAAGCAGCCGAGAGAGAGAGAAAGAAAGAAAAAGAAAGAGAAAGAGAAAGAGAGAGAAACCGAGAAAGAGAGAGAGCAGAAGGGTAAATCCATTCAAGTTCGGATTTTTCTCTTCCAACCAGGAAATCGTTCAAGTTTCAGTCAAGAATTCATAGCAAGAAGCTCTCAAGCTTCAAGCAAGGTAAACCCTTGTTTTCTCACATTTTTTCGGGTGGAAAAATCTGGGGTTTTGAGAGGAAAAAGAGAATGAGAGTAAATCATGTTGAGATTTTCGGTTAAATCGAAACATGGTTCGACTCTAGTTGTTTTTAAACATGAATCCATGAGTTGATGGTTTAGAAAACCAAATTTAGTGAGTTTTCTGTAAGGAAGTTCAGATTTTTAAAAAATGTTGAGTCAAGAGATGTAAATAAGCAAAATGTGAAATTTTGCTTAAGAAACCATGGATTTGTGATAGTAGAAATGTAGTTAATACCTTGAAACGATCTTATTGAGATTGATTTTGAGTATAAGAAGTAGAACAAAGGCCATAAAAACCTTAGAAAATCAGAGCAGAGCATTTTGGACCCAGAATCTTGATTCTGGTATGAACACGGGCGTGTTCAAAACACGGCCCCGAACATGCCCACAGGCACGACCGTGTTTCAAGAAAAATTAAGACCCGAGAGGTACACAACCAAGAACACGACCGTGTATCGAGCCGTGTCAAGGGACACACGGTCATGGAAAGGGCGTGTAGCAGACCATGTTAGACAGTAGGAAAACACAGCTAGAAACACGGCCGTGTAAGTAATCGTGTAAGCATGCACGTATAGTCCAGAAGAGTACACGGCCAGAAACACAGCAGTGTATCCACCCGTGTAAGTATACACGGATTACACGGCCATGCTCCATGAACCACACAGCCATGCACGTAAGTCCAGAGGAGTACACGGCCAGAGACACGTCCGTGTAGGAGGGCGTGTTCGAAGTCAAAGTAAAAAAAAAAAAAAAGAGTCTAGAAATGTGAATTTACATATTTTGCCATGTTTCCAGTATAAGATAAGTATTGAAAATAATCAGTGATTATTTCTTTTATAGGAGTTCAAGCCAGAGACCCCGATACAGCAGTCCCAGAGCAGTAGAGGTTCACGCTAGCAGATTTTCAGTAAGTTCAAGCATTGTCCTGACTGCAACATGGACAATCTTGTTATGTTATGATGTCATGTTTTATTGTATGGCGTGTATGTTAGACATTGATTGTCTGCATCATGATACTCAGGTCAGTTCATGTCATGCATGTAGAATTTCTTGTTTCAGTATACATGTCAGACAGGTACCAGATACACGAAAACAGGTAGGTATACAAGGCACCTTAGTGTGTTAATAAAACTCACACTCCAAGTAAATCATGTAACAGGTCCTATTATGGGGGCAATCAGTATGCTACCCAGTTGGAACTCCAGCAAAGATGGTAATTAAACCAGTTATTGGCATACCGACCTCTCGACCCACGGGGAGGTTTTCATGTTCAGCTTCAGTTAAGACTGAGGAGGTCAGTACTAAAGTACCATTCCCAGTTATGCTAACATGTCGGTATGACCAATCAGGGGCCTAAAACCAGAACTTAATAATAGATAATGTCCTAAGACTAATCTTTTAGTCACGAGCATGTTTTACAGAGTCAAGTTTCATGCATAAGCACAGTACAGCATGTTATGATTCATGTTTTTATGTTCGAACTTACTGAGCCCATAGCTCACCAGTTTGTTCACATATTACAGGTAAGAGACCTGTTCATCAGTAGTATACGGTGGACGACGGACAGGGTATGTAAATGTCAGGGAGATTGGGCGAGGGATTTGGTCACCATTAGTCTTCCGCTGTACAGTTTTGAAAAGTTAAACTTGTAATTTCAAGAACACATTTTCAAGTCAAGATTATGTGAATGTGATAATTGAGAAACTTGTAATTTCAAGAACTATGTATCTCTGTCACGCTCTTAGGTGCAGGCCATTTGTTGATTGCATCCATTTTGATTGGATCCACTGCAATTCCCTCCTTGGACACTACATGTCCGAGGAAATGTACTCTGTCTAGCCAAAACTCACATTTTGAGAATTTGGCATAGAGTTGATGCTCTTTCAACATCTAAAAAACAACTTTTAACTGTGCTTCATGCTCTGCGTAAGTCTTTGAATATACAAGAATGTAATCGATGAACATAATGACAAACTTGTCAAGATACTCCTTGAAGACTCTGTTCATCAGGTCCATGAAAGCGGCTGGCGCATTCGTTAACCCAAACGGCATTACTAGGAATTCATAATGCCCATAACGGGTTCTGAAAGCTGTCTTGGAAACATCATCTTCCTTGATTCTCAGCTGATGGTATCCTGATCTCAAATCAATCTTTGAGAATACTGTTACACCCTTGAGTTGATCAAACAGGTCATCAATCCTAGGTAATAGGTACCTATTCTTGACTGTAACCTTGTTCAATTCTCGGTAATCTATGCACATGCGGAATGTCCCATCCTTCTTCTTGACAAACAGTATGGGAGCACCCTATGGGGCATAGCTCGGTCTGATGAATCTCTTGTCAAGCAGATCTTTCAACTGCACTTGTAACTCTTTTAACTCCACTGATGCCATGTTGTACGGCGCCTTGGAGATCGGTGCTATTCCAGGTAGGAGCTCTATCTCAAATGAGATTCCCCGCTTTGGAGGTATTCCTGGTAGTTCCTCGGGAAAGTCTTCGAGAAATTCTCTGACAATCGGAACATCTTCCGGTTGTAACTTCTTCTCTTCTACTGTATCTGTCACATAAGATAAATATCCAGTACAACTACTGGCTATTAGCTTCTTGGCTTTCAATGAACTGATCACCATCTTGCTTGATCTTCTCGAAGAATCGATATATTTAAAACATTCTTCATCTTCTGGCTTGAACACTATTCTTCTGTTTCTGCAATCTATCGTGACTTGATATTTTCCTAGGAAATCTATTCCCAAGATTACATCATAGTCTACTATCTTCATCATGATCAATTCTGCATACAGCTCTCTATTTGCCACGATTACTGGTACATGAGGTAACCAGTACTCGAACAACATGATTTCTCCTAATGGAAGAGTAGTTCTAAAAGTTCTTCCCATGTGATCTCTAGGGTATTCTAACTTATCAGCAAATAAATATGATATGAAAGAATGGGTGGCCCCAGAGTCAAAAAGAACAGATGCCAAGTGGTTAGCGACAGAAATCTGACCTGTCACCACGTTGGACGTCCCTGCCTCTGCCTCTTCTCTGGTGTAGGCCATCACCCTAGCATCTACCTATGGAGCTCTTTCTTGTCTTTCTTGCACTGCTGGAGGCACTTCTGATGGGCTTTCATAACTTAATCTAAGTGCATGAACTTGTGACTATTGTGGACATGAAGAGTTTGCTCTTGATACTGACGGCGGTTCATAGGGCAATTCTTGATGAAATGGCCTTTTTTTCTGCACTAAAAACATGCAGTCGTGCTAACTCTGCACTGATCCACATGTTTCCTCCCACAATTTGGACAGGTAGGATTACTTGGAACTGTAGTGGTGTTAGTCCTCCATGACTGACTTCTATTGTCTTGACCTTGGTTTCCCTAGAAATTGCCCTTTCTCTTCTGTTGGAACTGAGGGCCTGGATTACTGGACTATTCTGGTCTTGTACTCTGACTAACCTTACTGTGTTGTCCAGGTTGAGAGGCCTTAGCCAAGATCTTTTCTTTCTTCCTGGCTTCGCAGACCTTTTCCTTTTCTTCTTTCTATCGGGCTAGATGGTACTCTGCCCTCAAAGCACGACTAACACAGTCGGCTATTGAGATTGGCAGGATTGGGCCAATATCAATCAAAGTAGAAATCTCAGACCTGAACATGCTTATCATCTTGTGTATCTTCTCCCTCTCCGTTGGCACTACATACAGACATAAGCGGGAGAGCTGATCAAATCTCCTATAAACCTCACTGACTGACATGTTATCTTGCTGTAACTCTGAAAACTCTTTCTGCTGGGGTCGGAGTGATGCATAATCATAGTATTTCTGGTTGAACTCCTCCAAGAACTCCGCCCATGACATTATGGTCACGTCTCTCCTCATACGGACTGTGTCTCACCAAAATCTTACGTCCTTCCTTAGAACAAAGGATGCACACAAGACTTTCTCTTCATCTATGAGTCTCATAAACTCCATAATCATCTAGATCGAAGAAAGCCAATCTTCTGCTTCCAGAGGATTTGTTGAACCCTCAAATTCTGGAGGCCTCATCTTCCGAAATCTCTCATATAGTGGCTCTGGGTTCACCCTAACCGGTGGTTCCTGAACCACTTTTGGTGCCACTGGTGGCACTACTTGTTCTACTTCAGCGGCTGGTTGTGCAGGAGTCCCTACTGATCCCTGCCCCTGTTCTAGTTATTCTAGTTTCTGTCTTAATTTTGCATTTTCTCGCATCTGGTTTTCTAGAAGAGCTTGCATCTCTTCTAATCTCTGAGTCAGAGATGGGCGTCCCCTTCTCCTTTTTTGGCTTTGGCCCTGGTTTTCCATCGTGCTACCTTGTATCCTAACATCACACGATGAACTTGTATTAGATCCTGTATAAAATGATCCACATCATTTCTTGTATTAACATATCATCACATACTTACTATAAAGTATAGGTCTCTATAGACCTTTACTTTCATGCATAACTAGCTACTTCTCTTAACATAAACTTAACTTACTTGGATCGGCAAACAGGACATGCACGGAGTCAGGCAGGTTGTGGTCAACCAACTTTTCTGATAATACCAACTGTGACTACGTTTGGTATTCTAAACTGAACTCATTTTAAAAACTTGGGCTCTGATACCAAATGAGGCAACTGTTGGTATTCTAAACTGGACCCATTTTAAAACTTAGTCTCTGATACCAAATGTGGCTTACTTGGGCCGTTGATCTCTTAATATGCATTTTCCACATACTTTTCTATTAATTTTAAAACATCTTAATTTGAATTAATGCTTAGTTTTTAAACTATATTCATTAATTCATTGTAAAATTTTGACTAAGGGGGCGTTTGGTAAACGCATTGCATTTTGATTGTATTTGAATGAAATTTGTTTTTTGAATGTTGTATTTGGTTGAAAAGTATTTGTTTTGTATTTGAATGAAATGTGTGTTTGGATGAAAAGTATTTTAGAATTGAAAAGTTGATGTGATTGGTAAAAGTAGAGATAAATAGTGGATTTAAAAAGTTGATGTAATTGTTTTAAAAATATTTTGAATAGTAATTATTTTCATAGCACTGTTGTAAAATTTGTATTTGGTATAAAATTATATTGTATTTGAGTAAAATTAAAATTAAATACTTTCTCCAAATGCCCCCTAAAACTCAGTTAATCAAAATTTTCATCTGCTATATATTCTGTAACATGTCTCATCTTTAATGTACGTATATTTACATATCTTGTACAAAATTTTCCGATAGTGATTAGTTTCTCGGTTATCACAATTATATGCTAACTAACATTGAATGTGCTTCGTTGCAAAATTTACCGATTCTTTCCTAACTACACTCATTTCAACTTCAATATAATATTCCTTAGTTTAGAATGAGGATAATCCGTCAATGGTTAAAGCTATTTCCCACATAAAAGGTAAAGCAAAATAACCACATTCAACATTACTCTCTTGACGTAGATATTGAAGAGCCTTGATTAGTGTTTCCATATTTCTCCTCCTCCTTACTCCTCCCACTAGAATATTCCAATCATTAAGTGCCCTAACAATTTAGTAAAGTTCAAAAAAATTAAGGAAAAATTATTTAACGTCAAATAAAAAATTTAAAACATGAAACTATACTAACAAATTAATTAAACATTTATTTTGACCGGGTTTGTTTTGAAGATCAAATTACAATACGTATTCACAAACATATACTCACAATGTAACAACTAAAATTCCAAATTCTTAATACACATCTACATTCAAGTATTATTTCAAACACTTAGTATACAAATCAAAGATTCACATATTTTACTCACATTCACCAAGTCATATATCATACCCATTTTAAACTTTCAAACAAATCTCAAATAAAACCAAATCAAGCATGAAACATTCAACTCATAATCAATTACCACTCATAAACTTAAACTAAATCTTAAGCAAAATACCTAAATAATGACATATTTGTAACTCATTTCAATCACATTTCACTAAGTGACAATACACACCCTTTTGTTTTTGTTTTTGTTTTTTTTTCAAAAATCACAGTCACCCAAATACAAACTCATAATGTATCAATTGAAATTCCAAATTCTAAACACATACACATATTCAAGCATTTATTCAAACACATTGTATGCAATATTAAAGATTCACATATTCTACCTATATTCATCAAGTAACATATTATATCTATATCAAAAACTACAATAAAAATAACATCACAAATCAATTGTAATCCATATCAAAAATGACAAAACACACTCAAAATAATTTTCCAATACATTTATCACTACTACAAATATTGGAATAAATGATAGAGATTACATAATGGCTTTAAGAAAATCGTTGTCTATAATAGCTCAAAAATGTGACGCAAAGTTTTATTTCTAGAAACCATCATATAAATTGAAGATTAACGATTGTAGAAATTGAATAGAAAACAACAGTTTTGGTTAAACTGTCATGAAATCATAAGATAACAAGGCGATTTTTTGACACTGTCGTGTTATATTCAATTTCCATGACAGTTTTCCCAAAACCATTATGAAAAGTTTAAAATTTCTATTTTAGTTTTTCTTAAAACCCTCGAATCCCTCTTACTCCCTTTCATTTCAATTTTTCTTAAGTTTTTCTTTCCCTTCCAACCACGCTAACCTTCCTCTTTCGTCGCAAACCTTCCTTTCTTGTCGCCATCGCCGCTACCTAATGCCATTGTCACAGTTCTTCTCTCTTCTTCACTTCACTACCGCTCACCTCCCATGCACACACACACACACACACTCTCTCTTTCTCTCACACTGAAGTACCAACACAACCCATCCCCTGTCACTTCCTCCCAACACCACCACTATTGTCTTTTCCTCCCAACGTTTTTGCCAAAGTCTCTTCCTCCCAATGTCACCGCCAACCTACTTGACGTAGCAAAAACATATGTTAGAAAAATAAAAACAATAAAAATAAAAGAGATAAATTAGTCAATCTGTTGATTCACATAAAATATTAGGAAAATCATTCAAAATCTATTGATTTAAATAGAATGTAGAAAATTGGAAAGAGAAATAAAAAGTAAAAGCTCAAAATTTTCATTCAACAATCAACTGATATATTTTACATATGAATGGATTAACATATATATAGGCCAAAATATCCTAAACTAAAATGGAAAACTAAAAATAAATTAGGAAAATAAGTAATTCTGAAAATAAAAAAAATAAAATCTGAAACTAACTTAATGTTTTTTTTACCCAATACTAAGCCAAACTTAAACCTAACTTTCCTAATTGTGAAATTATTGGTCAAATTTTCATCTATAATAATTGTCTTCGAGTCAAAAATCTGCTTTTCAATTTCAACACGAATTGTTTCCCAATATGGCTTTAGCATTCTCCCTAGGTTAGAGACAATTCATCCTCGAATTTGAATTAGCTTCAAATGGTAGGCTTGGAGAATAATATGCTTCATGAATTTTGGATGAGCTATCTTTGGAACAAAAAAAAATGTTGAACAATCTAAAACGATCATTTTCCAAAATAGGAAAAATGAAGTCAAATTTATCAAATTCAAAGATTAACCTTTTAGGAATCACCACCTCCAAAGTCTTGTGATAAAGTGTGCATGAAACAAGAGAAGCATATCAACCACCAATGAAAGATTCTCGTTAAAAGTGACTTCATTAGAATTGGAAATTAGATCTTCTTTGTCAGCAAGACTTTCATCAAAGAGTAGCCTAAGATAAAAATCTTCATCAATTTCTTATCCATCTATGTTTGATTCTCCATTGTCCAAAATTTGTGGAATGCTGATATCTTTTACTTCCTTCGTGCTCGTCGCTGAAGTCCTTAGTTTTTACAATCAGAGCAACTTTTCTTTCAAGATTTTTACAATATCGCTCCATATGAACTAGCTCTATAAATATGACTTTAGCCTTAGGTTGTTTAGATGGTGTCATTGAAGCAAGAAGGTTATTGACATTGATGCGGTTGATGTTGTTACCACCACAAATTCCTTTAATATATCATGACATTTGTGGTAGATTCTCTAACCTTTGGTACATTAGTTGTATGCAATTGTGGGATAAAAACGCTGCATGCATGTGTTTCTTCATTTTCTCCCATGTTTTAATTTTTGACTTCCTAATTTGTTGTGGCTGATATTTATCTACTACCACTAGGTGCTAGCTCGTCCTCTAAGCTTGTTAAACACCATCTTGACTTTTTAGTCTTCTAGGACTCCTTTAAACTACACAAATTCTTCAACATTGGCAATCTACTCTAGGAACTCTTTTGATTGGAGATCACCATGGAATTTAGGAATATAAACATGAATTCCTATCTCCCATCTCCTTTGATCAAATTATGCCTTTGGTCTCCTTTGTGGCCACCATTGACACTTAGCTTTAGGTTTCTCCTCCTTCTCCACACATTGTGGATTCGAGTTCCAATGTAGATTCAAATTTCCTAGCTGTGTAGTAAGCATTCCAAATTGATCTTGCATCTGTTGAAACTGTTGCACTTGTTCTTTGTATATAGTTAACTGATCTCGATCATAAACCTCCTCTAAGGTAGTGTCTCTTTAAGGAGGCATCTTGTAGGAGCATGAGCCTATACTATGATACCAAATGATGCATCAAAAACGTGTGTTAGGATAATAAAAATAATAAAAACAAATGAGATAGCTGGTTAACTTGTTGATTCACATAGAATAGCTAAGTAAACCCTTCAAAATCTGTTGATTCACATAGAATACTGGAAAATGGGAAGAAAAGAGTAAGCATTTAAAAATTTCATTCAAATCAACTGATTTACATATGAGTGCACTAACATATTTATAGGCTAATTTGTCCCAAATGAAAACAGAAACTAGAACTATAAAATTAGAAAAACAAATAATTCTGAAATTAAAATATAATAAAAGATAAACTATCATTTTTTTAACCTAAGAATTAAGCCAAAATTAAAAC
This sequence comes from Antiaris toxicaria, assembly GCA_035233585.1. Lineage (NCBI taxonomy): Eukaryota > Viridiplantae > Streptophyta > Magnoliopsida > Rosales > Moraceae > Antiaris > Antiaris toxicaria. Next base: position 19,350,085 of record CP141155.1, on the reverse strand, counting down.
TAACTTTCCTAATTATGAAATTGCTAGAAGACTTTTTTTTCTATAATAATTGTCTTCAAGCCAAAAATATGTTTTCCAATTTTGATATGAATTGTTTTCCAATATGACTTCATCATTACCACTTTCTCCCTCTTCCTCCCAATGCCGCACTGACCTCCCACTTTCTCTCTCTTCCTCCCCGCGCCACTGATGTCAAGGTAAGACGTGCTTTGAGATGCAGACGCCGAATTTTATTTGACTTCCATATTTTGAAAACTCAATATGGTGCTTTGAGATATAATAATGCAATTTCATGTTAGATGTGCTTATTGCTTTGAGATATAATAATGTGATAACTCTATGAAATAGAGTTATTACAGCCATTTGAGAATGTAAAAAGATATTTGGTCCATTGAGTTCTTGACTTTTTAATAGTTAACTAAATCATTTTTTGGTTTTTAATGCAGTCTTTTATTTTAGAATGTTAAATTTAATTTTTCAAGTTAGTTTATATTGCTTTTAAGTGTTTTGCAGAGTTGAAGTAGTAGAAGGGTGCCTAGATCAGGAGGTCAAGCTGCAGCTAGGAGGGAATTGTAAAAATTGGAGAAAAATGACAAGGAAGACTGATTCCAGGCGTTGCTACAGCAATGCTGTAGCTTTATTGTAGCAAACTGGGCAGAAAATTGTTCAGATAATTTTGACAAGTCAACGTACAGCTGGCAGCCAATTTTATTAGTGAGCATGACAGAAAGGACAAGCTTATGAGCTGTCTTAATCCAAGGACACCAAATAAAAGCTCAGCCATTAGATTATGTACACATGTACATCATCCATTTTCCCTAGCACTTAAAAGGGAACATGATGCATTCAGAAAAGAGGCAGACAAGGAGCACAGAGAAAATACGGAAAAGAGCAGGACAGAAAGAGAAAACCAAGGAAGAGGAAGGAATCGTACAGGGATTGGAGGAGATTTCAGCATATTCTGGACGGAGAAATTAGAAAGTAGCTGTGTACCTTGTGCACGCCTATTTTGTCAATCTTTCCTCCATTTTCGGTTGTACTCTTGTTTCTATTTTTCCCGTACAATGTTTTCTTTTTCTGGTGGGTTTGAACAGTCAAGTATGAACTAATTTCCTTTAAGACTGGGAGGATAAAGTACCCATTTCTGTGACTAACTTTGTATGTTGAGCTTGCTACTTTAATGTTATTTGGTTTATTCAACATCGTCTTGTTGGTTTATTTGTGTTCTTTGACTGGCCATCTTGAGCATAATACTGTGATTTCAGTGGTTGGAAAACTAATTGGAATTAGATAGGTGTTGGATAATGTGTGATTGGTTGGGTTTGTGTAGTAACCTAATTAATTTTGCAAGTTAAGCAGGAATGCATGCTTGTCTCATATAACCTTTTGGAACCTAAGCTTAATTTGGCTTCATACTCCATTTAGCATAGGAATATGTTGAAATGAAGCAAGAAGTTATTAACATAAGTATTTCGGAAGAAACTTGTGAAATTTTGAGTTCTATGTTAACTAAGTAACATTGCGGTAGTAATGCTATAGCACTGCTGTAGCATACTGAGTCAAGTTACAGAAAAAGGGGAAATTGAATCTCAGTCACTCTTTTACCAATTGTTATTAAGTCTGTTTTATTCAACTTGCAATTGCTTTGTGCATTTTTATGTCATACCAGTATAGTGGGTTTAAGACAATTTTAACTCTCCATCAATTATCGCATATCCTTAATTTCGTTTTTAATTTAGATGAAATAGTGATAACATTCTCTGTGGGACGATATCCATACTCTTGTACACTGTATTACTTGTATGCGACACGTGCGCTTGCGTAGCATTTTAAGGAAGCAACAAGTTTTTGGTGCCGTTGCCGGGGAATTGTTATCATTAGTAGTCTTTGTAAATATATATTTTGATTTATGCAGTTTTTCTATTTTATCTTGATATTTCTGTTTGTATCCTTGTAGGTACTGGAATTTCTTTATGAATAGGCCATGAGACCAGGAATTGCTACCTATAGATCCAGAAATTGAAAGGACATTCAGGGCAAGAAGAAGAGAACAACAAGGTCTTGCAGTTGTTGAAGAAATGGCCGAAGAAGAAGTTGGCAACCATGGCAATAATGCTGCAGCAATGGCAGATGATAGGGATCGAGCTATTAGAGAATATGCTGTGCCAATGCTACATGGTCTGAATTCTGGCATTGTTAGGCCAGAAATTCAGGCACCACAGTTTGAGTTAAAACCGGTCATGTTTCAAATGCTCCAAACAGTCGGGCAGTTTAGTGGGATGTCAACAGAAGATCCTCATCTCCATCTTAGACTTTTTATGGAAGTGAGTGATTCTTTCAAGCTGCCAGGAGTGTTAGAGGATGCTTTGAGACTCAAGTTGTTTCCCTATTCTCTGAGGGACTGAGCAAGAGCATGGTTGAATTTGTTGCCATCAAATTCAGTCATTACTTGGAATGATTTGGCAGAGAAATTCCTGATGAAGTACTTTCCTCCAACTAAGAATGCCAAGCTCAGGAATGACATTACTGGTTTTCAGCAGATGGATGGTAAATCTTTGTATGAGGCATGGGAAAGATATAAGGAGCTATTGCGCAAGTGTCCTCACCACGGGATTCCTCACTGGATTCAGATGGAAACCTTCTACAATGGTCTCAATGGGCAGACTCGGACTATAGTAGATGCCTCAGCCAACGGAGCTATTTTGGCCAAATCTTATAATGAAGCTTATGAAATATTGGAGAGGATGGCCAATAACAATTATCAATGGCCAGCCGAGAGAGCAGCTTCCACAAGAAGAGTAGCAGGGGTTCATGAATTGGATGTAATTACTGCTTTAACAGCTCAGGTATCTTCCCTTACTAGTGTTTTGAAGTCAATGAACGTGAATTCAGGGATGAAGCCTCAACAACCAACAGCAGCCTCTTGTACTTATTGTGGTAAAGAGCACCTTTTTGATCAATGCCCATCCAACCCAGCATCAGCATGTTATGTTGGGAATTTCAACAGGAATCATAATCCATATTCCAACACATATAATCCTGGTTGGAGACAACATCCGAATTTCTCTTGGAAATCTCAAGGGCAGAATGCAGGGTCCTCTTCTACACCAACTCAGCCGCAACATCCTCCAGGATTTCCACCCCAAGGAAGAACTCAGCCAGTGGAACAATCTTCATCAATGGAGAGTTTATTGAAAGAGTATATGGCCAAGAATGACGCCATCATTCAAAATCAGGCATCCATGATTTAAAGTCAAGCAGCATCCTTAGGGAATTTGGAGAACCAGCTGGGGCAGTTAGCTAATGCCTTGAATACTCGACCTCAAGGTTCATTGCCAAGTGACACAGAGAATCCTAGGCGAGAGGGTAAGGAGCAATGCAAGGCAATTTCATTAAGAAGTGGTAGAAAGCTAGAGCTGCCCGAAGTAAAGCCTAGACAGCAAAGGGAGCCCTCTTCAATCCAAGAGAAAAAGGAGAAGGAAGAAGAAGCGGAGGAACTAAAGAAACAAAATAATGCCACAGACCGCAATGCTACAACATCGCTACAGCAGAGCTGTACAGAACAGCAAAAGTCTAGACCACTGCCACCTTTTCCTCAATGACTCCATAAGCAGCAGCAAGATAAGCAGTTCAAGCGATTTTTGGAGGTCTTGAAACAGCTCCACATCAATGTTCCACTTGTGGAAGCACTTGAACAAATGCCAAGCTATGCTAAGTTTATGAAGGACATTCTTTCTAAGAAGAGAAGGCTTGGGGAGTTTGAAACCGTGGCTATGACAGAAGAATGCAGTGCTATTTTACAGAATAAACTTCCCCCAAAGTTGAAGGATCCAGGAAGTTTTACAATTCCATGTGCTATTGGCAATAAGTACATTGGCAAGGCTCTTTATGACCTTGGAGCAAGCATAAACCTTATGCCAATGTCAGTCTTCAGAAAGTTAGGAATTGGGGAAGCAAGGCCAACTACAGTGACTCTACAATTAGCAGACCGATCAATTACCCATCCAGAAGGGAAGATTGAAGATGTATTGGTAAGGGTGGATAAATTCATTTTCCCTGCATACTTCATTGTTCTAGATTTTGAAGCGGATAGAGAAGTGCCTATCATACTGGGAAGACCATTTCTAGTAACAGGGAGAACACTGATTGATGTGCAAAAAGAAGAGCTTACAATGAGAGTCAACGACGAGAAGGTGACCTTTAATGTGCTCAAAGCAATGAGGTTTCCTGATGAGGTAGAGAAGTGTTCCATGGTGAATATGCTTGAATATGTGGTGTCAGAAGAATTTGAGAAGGGATGCCACGAAGATCATGAGGAACCTATTATGCCAAAAGAAGATGTGAAGATGACTGAAGAGATAAGTGCCTCGGTAGCTTGGGTTGATAAAGCATCAGCCAATGTATTTAGAGAAAGGAGGTTTGAGCCGCTGGGATTGGCAGATTGTGAGATCAAGAAGCCTCGGCCATCTATTAAAGAGCCACCGATTTTGGAATTGAAATCTCTTCCATCACACCTCCGATACGCTTACTTGGGAGAGTCAGAAACACTTCCAGTGATAATCTCAGCTTTGTTGACTAAGGATCAGGAGCAGGAGCTACTTGCAGTCTTAAAAAAATTTAAGAAAGCGCTTGGGTGGACAATTACAGACATTAAGGGAATTAGCCCTGCTATCTATATGCATAAGATTCTCCTTGAAGAATGCTACAACAATTCTGTGGAGCAGCAACGAAGACTAAACCCGATCATGAAGGAAGTGGTGAAGAAGGAGATAATTAAATGGCTGGATGTAGGCATAATCTACCCCATTTCAGACAACTCATGGGTCAGCCCTGTGCAGTGCGTACCTAAGAAGGGAGGAATGACTGTTGTGACTAATGATAACAACGAGTTGATCCCTACCCGTACAGTCACAGGCTGGAGAGTTTGTATGGATTATCGGAAGCTGAACAAGGCCACTAGGAAGGATCATTTCCCATTGCCCTTTATCGATCAGATGCTGGATAGATTAGCTGGGAAAGAGTATTACTGCTTTTTGGATGGCTACTCAGGTTACAATCAAATTGCTATAGCACCTGAGGATCAAGAAAAGACCACCTTTACTTGCCCATACGGAACATTTGCTTTTCGGAGGATGCCATTTGGGTTGTGCAATGCTCCAGCAACTTTTCAATGCTGTATGATGGCTATCTTCTCTGATATGGTGGAACGATGTTTAGAGGTCTTCATGGATGATTTCTTAGTTATGGGAGAATCTTTCGAAGGATGCTTGGCAAATTTGGAGCAGATTCTAAAAAGGTGTGAAGAAACTAGCTTAGTCTTAAATTGGGAGAAATGCCATTTTATGGTGACTGAGGGAATTGTTTTAGGACACAAGGTATCAAGGAAAGGCATTGAGGTGGACAAGGCTAAGATAGAGATCATCGACAAGATGCCACCACCATCATCAGTCAAGGGAATCAGAAGCTTTTTAAGACATGTGGGTTTCTATAGAAGATTTATCAAGGATTTCTCAAAAATCTCAAAACCCCTGTGTTCTTTGCTTGAGCAGAACAAACCATTTAGATTTGATGCGGAGTGCCAACATGCATTTACAGAATTGAAGAAGAAACTTGTGTCAGCACCTACCATTGTGGCACCTGATTGGTCTAAATCATTTGAGTTGATGTGTGATGCTAGTGACTATGCCATAGGAGCGGTATTGGGACAAAGAAAAGATAAAGTGTTCCACTCCATTTATTATGCTAGCAAAACTCTGACCGACGCTCAGCTCAACTACACCACCACTGAAAAAGAACTCTTGGCAGTGGTATTTGCCTTTGACAAGTTCCGGGCATATTTGGTGGGCACAAAAGTAGTAGTCTATACGGATCATTCGGCTATAAAGTACCTCATTGCCAAAAAGGATGCCAAACCGAGGTTGATTAGATGGGTTCTATTGCTACAGGAATTTGATCTGGAAATCAGAGATAAAAAAGGGACTGAGAATCAGGTGGCTGATCATTTGTCAAGATTAGAGAGTGGAAAGATAGAGAGAGATGAAGAGCCAATAAAGGAAACCTTTCCTGATGAGCAGCTTTTTGTAGTTAAACAAGGGAACACACCTTGGTATGCAGACATAGTGAATTATTTGGTAAGTGGTTTACTCCCACCTGATCTGACTAGTCAACAAAGGCGGAGATTCCTTCATGACGTCAAGTTTTATTACTGGGATGAGCCGTACTTGTTCAAGCAAGGTGCAGACCAGATTATAAGAAGATGTGTGCCTGAAGAGGAAGTGGTTGGTATACTTCAGCATTGCCATTCATCTCCCTATGGTGGTCACTATGGAGGATTCAGAATAGCCGCGAAAGTGCTACAATCTGGTTTCTTTTGGCCTTCTCTCTTTAAAGACGCTCACGAGTTCGCCAGGATGTGTGACAGATGTCAGCGGGTAGGGAACATATCACAACGACATGAAATGCCCTTAAACAATATTCTGGAAGTTGAGATATTTGATGTTTGGGGCATAGACTTCATGGGACCGTTTCCTTCGTCCTTCAACAATCAATACATCCTAGTAGCTGTGGACTATGTCTCCAAATGGGTGGAAGCAGCAGCATTCCCTACAAATGACTCCAAAGTGGTTGTAAGGTTCTTACATAAGAACATTTTTACACGTTTTGGGACTCCTAGATCCATCATAAGTGATGAGGGAACTCACTTTAGCAGTAAACAATTTGAAAGCCTTTTGGCCAAGTATGGAGTGAAACACAAGGTTGCTACAGCATACCATCCCCAAACCAATGGGCAGGCTGAGGTGTCTAACAGGAAAATAAAGAGGATTCTTGAAAAAGTTGTCAATCCCACAAGGAAAGATTGGTCAGCCAGGTTGGATGACACATTGTGGGCATATCAGATAGCTTACAAGACTCCCTTAGGAGCATCACCGTACAGATTAGTATTTGATAAAGCCTGCCACTTACTGGTAGAGTTGGAACACAAGGCGTATTGGGCAATCTCAAAGCTTAATCTTGATGAACAAGCGGCGGGAGAAAGAAGGATGCTGCAACTTAATGAGATGGAAGAATTTCGCATGATGGCCTATGAAAATGCAAAGATATACAAGGACAAGGTCAAAAGATGGCATTACAGCAGGATTCGTCCATGGAAATTTGAAGAGGGGCAGTCTGTTCTTCTTTTCAACTCACGGCTAAAGTTGTTCCCTGGAAAACTAAGGTCAAGGTGGTCTGGTCCCTTCCAAATTTTAGAAGTATTTCCTCATGGTGCAGTGGAACTCATGGAAGAAAAATCAGGCAGAAAGTTTAAGGTGAATGGGCAGCGTATCAAGCATCATTGGGGAGGTTCATTTGCTAAGGAAAAGACTTCCATCTCCTTGAGAGATCCAGATCAGTAAAGGGAAGTAGTCGGGCTGTCGACTTTAAAACAAGCGCTTATGGGAGGCAACCCAATGTTTTATTTGTTTCTTGTTTAATTTTCTGTTTTTGTGTTCTTTTTTTATTATTGTTATTTTCTTCCATGGAGTTTCTTTAGTGTGATTTATGTGTATGTGTCGTTTTGATGTTTAATATAGGTTGTCTGGGGTGAATTTGCAAGGAAAAAGGAAGTAAAGGCTTCTGGAGTAGCAGATTGGAAACTGAACAGGAGTGCTACAGCAATGCTGCAGCATTGATGCAACATTTGGAATGCAGAAAAGCACTGTGCAGAGCCAGAGCCGAGGCTACAGCGCCGCAGCGCTGCCTCTGAGAGCTGCAGCGCGCCGAAAAAAAAAAAAAAAACAAAAACTATGCTACAAGCAACGCTACAGCATAGCTATAGCAAACTGGACTACATTTGTAGTGAGTAGTTCCAGCCGAAAAAAAAAAAAAAAAAAGGGGGCAAAAGCCACATGGCATCACCCTATAAAACCCTACATATTGGCCCACACCCCATCCTTTTCTCCCATTCTATTTTCGGTGCCCCCTCACTCTCTCTCTAAACTCCATAATCAAGCCTCCTCACTCTTTCTCTAAACTCCATAACCGATTCTCCCACAAATCTCTCTAATCATTTCTTCTTCAAAATCTCAAAATCTTAAACTTCCACCATTTTCTTTGCAAAACCGTCACCCACCGTCACCATCACCCATGTTCTCTTTCTTTTCCCTCTTTTTCTCACTTAAACTATTGGCCACAACCCATATATACATTTCTTTCTTTCGATTTTCCTCTAAAAAAAAAAAAAAGAGAGAAAACAACCCTCACCATTCTCGTTTCTCGCCCAAGCCATCAGATTCGGTATCTATCCCCCACTAGCCGGTGACAAGGAAACACGAGGGCCAAGTGTAGAAGAAAGAAAAAGGCCAAAGTTAAAAGGGTCATCGTGCACACAACTCGAACTAAGTGTAAGAAGTCTCATTTTCTTTCTTTTGGTTGTTTTGTGAAAGTGTGGTAGATGTTGATATTTGTGTGGACAGCTTTTTGGAATTGTGACGTTGGGATTTGAGATTTTGGGTAAAAGCTGGCTTTTTTTTTTTTTATTGTGGGCCCAAAATATAGTTTTGTGGGATGGATTTGGTGTTTTGAGAGGGTAAGAAATTTTATTGTGGTGAAGTAGGAATTGATTATTGGAACTGTTTGGGGTATACGGTGGATTTTGGTTTTATTTTGAGAAACAGTACTTAAAGGAAAAGTAAAAGTTGATTAAATGGGGAAGAAAAGCGTGGCCCGCAGAACACCAGCTACCACTAAGTTTGTGTCAGATGAAGCAGCAGAAAAATACGAGAAGGTGGTGTCAAAAAGACCTCTACATTTGGAAAAGGGGTTTGTACTACAAGAAACGACTACTATGGGGTACACCAAGCCAGTTTATTCAGTCATCACCACACACAACTGGAGGTATTTCTGCAGGCAACCCGAGGAAGCAATTGTACCCTTAGTTCGGGAATTTTATGCAAATTTTCCGGAGGACCAGCATGAAGCGTGGAGGTGAGAGGAGTGTCAGTGGAATTCAGACCATCTGACATCAACTACATTTACGGGCTAGAAGAGGGAAAGGATAACTATGCAAATTTGATTGACAATATCACTGAAGAATTACTGTAGCAAGTAATATCTACCCTGTGTGTCGAGGGAACAAGGTGGAATATAACAGCTCAAAGAACCTACACCTTCCCCCGAAACAGCCTGCTGCCTGGACTGAAGGTGTGGTATCATTTCCTGAAGTCAAGATTGATACCATCTACCCACCTTCAAACAGTGTCAAGAGACAAGGCCATATTCCTCTATTGCATTATTATAGGACTGAAGTTCAATGTAGGTCGAATTATTTATGAGGAGATATGCAGCTGTGCTCAGAAGTCATCAGGTCACCTTTGGTTTCCCTCATTGGTTTCAGAAATGTGCGAACGGAGTGGAGTAAGCTTCAATGACAATGAGGAGAAACTAAAGGTGACAGGGATCATCACCCCAGCTGTAGTAGCCCGCATTGCACAGGATAACTTGAAGCAACCAAAAGAGGCTGCAGCAGAAGATGACACTGAAGAAGCTGGTCCTTCTACCCGTCCCTCTTGCAGTAGTGAGCCTGCAGCATTTGGTAGTACCATGCAATTTCCTACAGCAATTTCGCAAAGTCTGCGAATGCTAGAGCAGAGAGTGAGTCTGCAGGAAATTCAGCAGTATGAAACAATGCAGATGCTACAGCAGATGTAGAAGTAGCAGCAACAGTATTGGACATATGCAAGACAGAGGGATGCTATGCTGCAGTAGTCATTACAGCAAAGGTTAGAGCGGTCAACATATCAATTCCCTGAGTTCCCCAGTAGTATACTACAAGAGGAGGACACCCATGACTCCGAGGAAGAATGACCGCCTAGGCAACCTGCCTATGGCCCCCAGGGAGTATTATCTTTCTACTGCTTACTTTAAAATTCAGACTTTCATGAGCAGTGAGGACACTGCTTATTTCTAAGTTTGGGGGTGGTGGCATGTTTGTTTTTGTTGGTGTGATTGTTTGTTTCTAAAATGTTTTGTTTTATTTAGCTTTGTTTTTATTCTGCTTTATGTTTATTTTGTCAGTTTTAGGATTAGCTTAGGTTCTTTTATTATGATATCTGTTTATTTTGTCAGTTTTAGGATTAGCTTAGGTTCTTTTATTATGATATCTGTTCATTTTACAGCAATGCTGCATACCCAAAAAAAAAATTTAGTTGAGTTGTTTACTTATGTCTAGTTACTGTGTTGCTTGTCCACATTTTCTGGTTTTGCTACAGCATTGTTGAATGAAACAGAGTTCAATGAAGATCATGAATTGCTTGGAAATTTTCATTTTGTAGGATGGATTGACAGGAGTTGGAAATTTGTGATATTCATCATTAGCTGGCTCTAAATACAAATTTTTCAGTTTTACACAGTAGGCTATGGTTAGATTTCTTTTGGGAGAATTTAAGAAAAGTTGAACCTTTGTGAGAACCTAAGGATTTAGAACTGGTTTTGTGAGTCCCTCGAGACGAATTTTAGGAAACTGAGCATAAGAGGGAAGTTTAGGTAACTGGTAAAAAGGGAACTAAAGTGGATTAAAGTTTGGGGGATTCAAAAAAAAAAAAACTTTGGGATTGACTCCGCTATTTGGAACCACCTAGTAACCAGGAGTAGCATGTGCCCCATGTGTACTTTTACGTCAAACAGTGGTTTGAAATATAAGTATAATAATGTCTTTAATGGTGACACTGTTGAGTAACCGGGTATCTTCATCACAAATATTGGCATTCGCGTAAAAAGGCAGTGATGACATTGGAGAATGTCCTATATATATATATGAAATAATAAATAAATGGATAACCCCATTGCCATTAGAAAAAAAAATTAAAGAGAAGTTCCTGTTTCATGGTTTAGAAGCCTATCCTACCTTAAGTGCTTGGTTGACATATATATTAGTGGAGAGGGATTTAAGAAACCAGCTTATGAAGCCATCAATTAGGTTTGATGATCAAAGTTTAACTGGACTTGGGTGAACCAAGGATGCTAACCATAGTTTTCACACACGCACTTGGGAAAATTTGAATGAGGAGAAAGCTTGTGATGATTTGAGCAAATCTTTGACAAATGTTAATCTAGAGAACGAGTGGGATATTGAAAATGCAATTCAGAAAAAGTTGGCTTCAACAATGCATTGTAGTGGAATCAGAATGCATTTTTTTTTTTTTAGTGTTTTCTGCGTCCATTGTTTTTGTGTTTGTTCTTTGTGTTTTTGTGTCTTTATTTCATTACTCGAGGATGAGCAATGGATTAAGTTTGGGGGTGTGATAACTCTATGAAATAGAGTTATTACAGCCATTTGAGGATGTAAAAAGATGTTTGGCCATTAAGTTCTTGACTTTTTAATAGTTAACTAAAGCATTTTTTGGTTTTTAATGCAGTCTTTTATTTTAGAATGTTAAATTTAATTTTTCAAGTTAGTTTATATTGCTTTTAAGTGTTTTGCGGAGTTGAAGTAGTAGAAGTGTGCCTGGATCAGGAGGTCAAGCTGCAACTAGGAGGGAATTGTAAAAATTAGAGAAAAATGACAAGGAAGACTGATTCCAGGCGTTGCTACAGCAATGCTGTAGCTTTATTGTAGCAAACTGGGCAGAAAATTGTTCAGATAATTTTGACAAGTCAACGTACAGCTGGCAGCCAATTTTATTAGTGAGCATGACAGAAAGGACAAGCTTATGAGCTGTCTTAATCCAAGGACACCAAATAAAAGCTCAGCCATTAGATTATGTACACATGTACATCATCCATTTGCCCTAGCACTTAAAAGGGAACATGATGCATTCAAAAAAGAGGCAGACAAGGAGCAGAGAGAAAATACGGAAAAGAGCAGGACAGAAAGAGAAAACCAAGGAAGAGGAAGGAATCGTACAGGGATTGGAGGAGATTTAAGCATATTCTGGAAGGAGAAATTAGAAAGTAGCTGTGTACCTTGTGCACGCCTATTTTGTCAATCTTTCCTCCATTTTCGGTTGTACTCTTGTTTCTATTTTTCCCGTACAATGTTTTCTTTTTCCGGTGGGTTTGAACAGTCAAGTATGAACTAATTTCCTTTAAGACTGGGAGGATAAAGTACCCATTTCTGTGACTAACTTTGTATGTTGAGCTTGCTACTTTAATGTTATTTGGTTTATTCAACATCGTCTTGTTGGTTTATTTGTGTTCTTTGACTGGCCATCTTGAGCATAATACTGTGATTTCAGTGGTTGGAAAACTAATTGGAATTAGACAGGTGTTGGATAATGTGTGATTGGTTGGGTTTGTGTAGTAACCTAATTAATTTTGCAAGTTAAGCAGGAATGCATGCTTGTCTCATATAACCTTTTGGAACCTAAGCTTAATTTGGCTTCGTACTCCATTTAGCATAGGAATATGTTGAAATGAAGCAAGAAGTTATTAACATAAGTATTTCGGAAGAAACTTGTGAAATTTTGAGTTCTAGGTTAACTAAGTAACATTGCGGTAGCAATGCTGTAGCACTGCTGTAGCATACTGAGTCAAGTTGCAGAAAAAGGGGAAATTGAATCTCAGTCACTCTTTTACCAATTGTTATTAAGTCTATTTTATTCAACTTGCAATTGCTTTGTGCATTTTTATGTCATACCAGTATAGTGGGTTTAAGACAAATTTTAACTCTCCATCAATTCTCACATATCCTTAATTTCGTTTTTAATTTAGATGAAATAGTGATAACATTCTCTGTGGGACGATATCCGTACTCTTGTACACTATATTACTTGTATGCGACACATGCGCTTGCGTAGCATTTTAAGGAAGCAACATAATGCAATTTCAATATGGTGCTTATTGCTTATAACATGTTTGATTAATATCCCGAGTGATGTAGATTCGGGCTTTGTATTGTGACAAATAACTATATGTACCGTTTATATGGTAGTCATTCTTATGTATGAAAAATAGCAATTGTACCAATTGAAAAATAGCAATATATTGTTATTATTGTTATATAGATATTTTTCCCTTGAAGATTCAAATAAAAGGTGTTGATTTGTTTTAAGATGATATTGATTTATGAAATCTCCAACTTCCATGGCCGTTTTTGAAAATCTATGTTCGTGCTATGTTTTGCCATAATTTCCATGATTATATTTAAAAAAATGGTCGTGGAATCTTGGTGGTGTAATTTAACATTTATAGTAGTGATATATACATAGTACTAGAAATAAGCTATACAACGACGACATATTTATCAATATGTTGTCATTGTAAAGAAGTTGAAGCAACACACTACATGACAATAGTAATTATTTTTAATTACAAAGGTGGAAGACGTGTCACTCTTTAAATGGTTGATGGCAAGGTTGACATGTCTAGAGGCGTTGCTGAACAGAGGATGAAATGGTACTCCAGCAGGGCTTCCAACATCGAAAATGGGGCCTACTAGATGCAAAGAGATCCAAAGGAAGGAAATTCCTAGGGACTTCTCAACTTTTGCGAACCACCAAGGTGCCCTTTTGGACCTGTAAAAATGGTGAAAATCACAATAGAAAGGAGACCACAAGGTGACATATGAGGTAGGATGAGAAGATAGTAGTGGCAGAATAATGGATAAGTAAAGGTACCTTCAACCATAACCCAAGCTATTCTCTAGCAGTGCCCAAATAGGGTTATGGAATGAGTACGATGAAGAGGATGAATTTTTGGGATTTCTATGAATATTTTGGCAAAGGAAAGAAAGGATTGATCTCTTTGGCAATAAGAAGGATAACCTTTGGCACTGTTTTTATAAGTACATGTGAAAGATGAACCATAGTTGGTAAGGATGAAGAAGAAGAAGATGATGATGATGATGAATTTCTTGGTTCTAGAATGATTTTTGTAAGGTTTAAGTAAGGGAGGAGAATATAAGTGATTTTGAGTGAAAATGAGGGGAATTTATAAAGTGTGAAAGTGCTTTGAGTTGACTGAGTTAGAGGGAAATGGAATTTGGAGGAAAGGCATGTATGAGGTGAATAGCATCTACAAGGACAATGCTGAAGCATGCCGCCTCATGCTCCAGTGAGGGCTACTATTATAATTTATGCCATTTTTGGTTAAAGATGAGATTAGTAACCTATTTTGGTGTCTAAATGGCACTAAAATGATGGGGCAAGACAAGTACCTAGTCTTTTTAGTTAGTTGGAGCAAGCTCCACATGAGCATGGATGGTATTTCCAATCAATGTGCTTAGTCCTCTTGTGGTGCCTAGATTCCCTTGTAGTGCCTAGATTCCTTTGTGTTGGTAATAGCCATACTGTTATCACAGTAGAGTATGATGGGGTTGTCAACATCTGGAATGACCTCAAGGTATCTAAAGAACTTGTAGAGCTAAACTGCTTCTTTAAGTGCCTTAGCCACAGCCTAATATATAGCGTCCATCATAGGGTTAGCTGTGCAACCCTATTTCACGCTCCTCCACATAATGGCGCCTCTTCCAAGTATGAAAAATGATCCTAAACTCGACTTCCTTGAATCCTTACAAGTTTGGAAATTTAAATCCATGTATTCTATAAGTTTTAGGTCACCTTTAAAATATACTAGTATATAATCCCTCGTTCTCTTAAGATACTTGAATATATGTTTCACGACTTGCCAATGTCTGATTCCAAGATTCACTTGATATCGACTTACTATACCTATTGCAAAACAAATATCAGGGTGAGTGCAAAGCATAGTGTGCATAAGGCTACCCATAGCAGATACATAAGGGACCTTACTCATATACTTTCTTTCTTATGATGTCTTGGGATAGTCATCCAATGAAAGAGTTAGACTAGTAATGGAGGGTTATGAACCTTTCTTTGCCTTTCGTATTACATACTGTTCAATTATCTTATCTATGTATGAAGCTTAGGATAATGCTATCATTTTGTTCTTTAGATCTCTGAAGAGACGAATGCTTAGAATATAATTAGCTTCTTCTAAGTCCTTCATATCAAACTGTTGGGATAACTAAAGTTTGACCGATGTTAAGTTCCTTACATTAGTCCCAATGAGTAGTATATCATTGACATAGAGTACTAGAAAGACCACTTTTCCATCTTTTATATGTTTATAAATAAAAGGTTTATCAACATTATACTCAAAACTGAATGATTTCATTTCTTCATCAAATCTTTGGTTCCATGAGCGGATGCTTACTTTAATCTATATATGGATGTAAGCAACTTGTAAACTTTTCTCTTTTGTTATAGCAAAATATGAGTATATTCCTATATGAAACGTGAAAAAACATGTAGTATTGTAATGGGAATTCTCAGCACCTATTGCCCCAAGCTACCGAGGGGTGGTTATGACATAAATACCCAAAACATAAACCCCATCTAATTAATATATGTTACCTTAAATCCTCCAAGATTAAGACATATATTAATAACCACTTATTTTGGCTATCAGTTTAGCTAACGAGCTTTTAAGGAAGGTTAATAGCTAAACGAGTCTTGATTGTGTAACCATTATTTACATAATTCGATCTACGTCTTACCAAGCCACCGAGGGATGGTCATGAATAGGATCATACCCAAACACATTTTTCACATAGGAGATCCAACCTAGTATACTGACAGTAATAAACACCTATAGAGGGGTGTGGTCAGGGTAGAACTAACGTGAGTTGTTATCATACTTTTATATATGGGTCAACAATGGAGGCCATGGGTTTTGTTTAAAACCCTCTCCCACTCAATATTTTGAAAAACATGCAATTTTTTGAAAATATATATGATCAATATAGTCTGAACGGCATTCTTCTAATTTATATGACATGTTATAAAATATGCATACAATTCATCTATCAATACATATTCATCCATTCATGACAAATCATAGGAAAAAATAAATGATGGAAATTTTAAACAACCAAGCCATGTTCCCAACCTAGAAAAAAGAAAAATAATGATTAAAAAATTCTATCCAAAGTACTTTTTAGGTCTTGAATTTTGTTTCATCTTCGTGCATCCATCTTCATGTAGCTTCTCTATTTATTTCTCATTTTGAAAATTATCTAAAATTCAAATTTTAAATAATTTCAAATTTCATGCATAACAACATGTAATTTCAAAATTTAAATTTATAATTACATATTTTTATACACAATTTAAAATTGAATCTCAAATTTAAAAAATTAAAAATTTCTAAACCCCAGCCCATCAGGCCATGAGCTCGAAGGCCCGTAGTCCCGTAGGCTACCCTAGCCACTAGGGGGTTGGCAACCTATGGTAGGGCTTGCTACAACCTAGCCGGGTAACAACCCCTATAGACTGCTACAGCCCATCAAGCTGCAGGTATGGCCTGCGGCTGGCCTTGGTTACAAGTAGAGCCTACAATAATGGGGCTACAGTCCTAGATAAAGGCTGCTGTAGCCCCTTCCTACTTGAGGGCAAGGGCTATAACGCTACCAAGACCAGTGGCTATCCCAAGGGGTCAGTTCTCGATTTTCATGTCATATTCCAATTTATCCATTAGGATCTCCAAAATTTTTTTTTTTGAATCTTAATTAAATTGGAACTTTCCACACAAAAAAAATTTCCAATCTTTAATTTAAATTTAATTTTCAAGAAAAAAAATAAATAATGGTCTTCAATCTTTAATCTCCTCCAAGAATAATTACATGAAATTTTCTATATCATTTTCAGTGCATAAAAAAATTCTAACCAAGAATTTGAAGAGATAAAAAATTAAAATCCATGAGAAAATTATGATGATGATAAACCGATCTAATCATTACATGAAAAATCCAAGATAAAATTTTTCTAAATTCTAAGAAATCATGACTGGTAAAATTAAGCATGCTTATAATAATTTTAAAAATTAAAATAACCATATACATCATACATAATCCATGATCACAACATAAAATAATCCTAGAATGCCATTATCTAAATATCAAATCCATACATAAAGGAGACTAAA
Organism: Antiaris toxicaria; assembly: GCA_035233585.1. Classification (NCBI taxonomy): domain Eukaryota; kingdom Viridiplantae; phylum Streptophyta; class Magnoliopsida; order Rosales; family Moraceae; genus Antiaris; species Antiaris toxicaria. The sequence goes on along the minus strand of CP141155.1, from coordinate 19,333,165 downwards.
AAATTATCGTTTAATTTATTTATATGACATAATCACTAGTTGGCTTTGATACCACTTATTGGAAAAAAATGTTATAGTGCGCAACTAAATTTTAAAAAAAATTTTAAGGATCGTTAAAAAGACTTATGTTATCATATATAATAAATTATCAACAATCAAATACCTCAGAGGAAAACATAAGGAATGCCAGAGGAAGTGACCGAAGGGCTTCAACCAATTAGCCTTCTTTACTATTCTCCAATTCCCAGATGGTAGAATGCGTGAGCACTTAGTTCCTTGATCGATATTCTAGTATGGATTGTCTCCTTCCAACTTGCTAGGAAATGCCCTAAGCATGAAACACATTTTGATTTATTTTATTTATTTTGAACTGGATAATAAAATTATATTTACGGGTTATTCATTATATTGTGTTAAACTGTTAAAATATTGCATATAATGGACTTTTGTATATGAGAAGACAATGTTCTAAAGTAAGCAGTTTAAATTATGGTCTGTAGTCTATGCAATTAGACTGAGCATCTAACTCATGTTAAGACTATTATGTTGTCTAAAGCCATAGTGGGGATGGTTTGTCTTGACTGTCTGGAGCATAAACTCCTGAGTAGAGACATAGATACGTTACTTGGTGGTGACATATTGGACCAGGACTAAAGCATGATTGATCTACATAGTCCACTATGAATGGATCAATCCGCTTTTGATGTTCATTATGCAATAACCTTAATCCTAAGTCGATGAACTACTTCATGTATATGACTTGTGTACTTTGATGTTTCAATGGTTAAAGCGTCTCAGAGATAGTGAGCTTATAGACTGGTTCGTTGGGTACATGACTTATATATGATGGAGGGTTGGTATACATATATTGGAATCATAGCTCTAATAAGGAGTTAAGGGTATCCTCTTAAAGGCATTATACTAAATATGAAAATGGACAAGGCCGTGGGTCGTCTACTAGGCGGATGACTTCTTATTCACATATGGTGAATAATCATTTTCTTATTCTGTAGTATAATGGAACTTTAAGATAGCTTGATCAGTAGGTTGAACAGACTTTGACCTAATGCTGATCATGGATATCATATGAGGGTTTTGTATACATGACAAGGTCATTGGACAATAGCTTGTCATAGGCTTTTGTAATACAGTATATAATTGGGAGTTCAGTTTCAGGTTTATAGTGGTGTGATTCTAAAATTAGTGATCGTATGATTGAGTTGTTTGATACAGAATGATGATCATATGGATTCATGAGAGTCAGATTATATATGTCCAAGTGGTCCCTCTACTAACTCCACATAATTCCTTTACGGATGGCAAATTGACTAAGGTCTACTTGTTGGTTAGTTGTCTTGCATGGAAATATGGATGGTGTCCACATAAGATAAGGATTGGAGACAAGGTTCTCTATTATTGAATTCAAATTTTGTTTTAGATAAAAGATTACACAATTATCCGAATTCTAGCTAAAGTTGCCATGATTTTATTTGAGTTTAAATTGGAGTTGTGGAAAATTATCTGTGAGGACAAAATATGAAATACAAGTTTTTGTGGAGTTTGAAATTTGAAATTTGAAATTTAAATTTTGAATTTGAAATTTAAATTCGAAATTTGAATTCAAAATTTGAATTTGGAATTTTAATTTGAAATTTTAATTCCAAATTTAAATTTGAAATTTGTATTTGAAGTTTGAATTTTTGATATTTGAACTTTGAAATTTGAGTTCAAATTTTGAATCACAAATCCAATTGTAGCTGAATATGTTGTGAATAAATCCACATGATAAAATTCGAATTTATTGTGGATAAAGGAGAGGAAGATCTTGTTTGAATCCTAATTGAATTTTGAATCCTAAATCTATCTAAAAGTGGCCGAATTTTTTAAGGGAAAGCTACCCTAGGAGGATTTGGTTTTTATGGATAAGGATGAAGGGAAATTCAAGTTAGAAAATCCTATTTGAATTTTGAATCTCTCTTTCATAATGTGTGGTCAAATTTTCTATGGATAAGCCTAGGGAGCATCAGTTTTTTGTGGATAAGGGTGAGATGAAATCTAAGCTAGAAAATCCTATTTGAATTTTGATTCTCCTCGCACCTGGATGGCCGAATCTAGCCATGTTTATTGGCCTAGGGGAAATTCAGTTTTAGTGGATAAATGAGGAGATAAAATTCAAGTTAAAATCCTATTTGAATTTTGATTTCAAAATCTATCTAGGGTGGTTGAATCTTCCCATGACTTTGGCCTATGGTAAATTCGGACTTTGTGTGGAAGGAAGGGGAGAAAATCTTCTCTTAGTCCAATTCAAATTCAAGGGATCACCTCATGCAAGTAATAGGAGTCCTACCTCTCCAGTTCTCTTAGACCACCGAGTTTTAGGTTAGTAGGCTTATTATTGTACAACTCATCGTGACAATATGTTCTTTAGAGATCTAGGTGGTCGGAAGGAGACTAGCAGTGGTAGCATAATAATCGAGAATCTGAGTGCCCACACACTCTACCATCCAGGAATTGGAGAATAGTAGAAAAAACTAATTAGTTGAAACCCTCCAGTCATTCTCCTCTTGTAACTTTGGCATCCTCTGAAGGTATAAAGTTATTATTATTGATTTATTGTATATGACATCACGAGATATTTAACGTTATTGAAAAATTTTTGTAATTTCGCTGCACATTTTTATCAAATTTTTCCTATAATTGGTATCAAAGACATCTCGTGATTATGTCATGTATATAAATTAGACAATAGTTTAGTCCTTCTAATGTATGAATTTGATATTTAAAGAGTGGCATTCTAGGATTCCTTTATATTGTTATCATGAATTATGTATGTAGTATGTAGTTATTTTATTTTTTTGAATTTTTATAAGCATGCTTGATTTTGCCGGTTATGGTTTCTTAGAATTTAGAAAAATTGTATCTAGAAATTTTTATATAACCATGGGAGCAATTTATTATCACCATAATTTTCCCATGGATTTTATTTTTTAGTCTATTAGAATTATTATGATTAGAATTTTATACACCAGAAACGGTATAGGAAATTTTTATATGATTATTCTTGGAGGAGATTAAAGTTTGAAGACTATAATTTATTTTTCCCAAAAGTTAAATTTAATTTGAAGATTAAAATTTTGTTTGTGTGGAAAATTCCAATTTAATTAGGATTCAAATTAATTTTTGGCTTACAGCCAGGGGTGGCCTTGGGCACACACCCCCCCCCCCCCTCCCCCCCCGGGGGTGCCGAGGCCCCAAGGGTTGTAGGAAATAAATCTGTAAAAATGTATCGGAGTGGTGTAGCAGAACAATAAAAATTTTTCAAGATTGTTAAATATCTCATGATGCCATATACAATAAACCAACAACAATTTAAACTCATACCTTAAAGGACGTTAATCTGCAGGAGGAGAATGATCGAAGGGCTTCAACCAACTAGTTTTCTCTACTATTCTCTAATTCCTGAATGGTTGAGTGTGGGCACTCTGAACCTCGATCGGTATGCTTGCACTGCTAGTCTTCTTTCGACCACCCAGATCTCTAAAGAACTTATTGTCACGGTGAGTTGTGCAATAATAAGCCTGCTTACTTGAGAGTCTGTGGTCTGAGAGAACTGGAGTGGTAGGACCTCTATTTATAGACTTGCATGAGGTGATCCTCTAAATTTGAATTGGATTAGGAGAAGATTTTCTCCCTTATCCACACATAAAATCTGAAAATCTAAGGCCAATATCCACCAAAAGATTTCGACCACTTTTAAGGATTTTCTTTCAAAATTCAAGCAGGATTTTAAATTGAATTTTATCTCCCCATTTATCCACAAAATCTGAATTTCCTTAAGGCCATAAACCTGTCCAGATTCGTCCATTAAAGTGTGAGGAGAATCAAAATCCAAATAGGATTTTCTAGATTGAACTTTATCTCATCCTTATCCATAAATAACCGAAAATCCCCTTGAGATTCACTCAACAATTTTCGGCCACAAATAGGGAGGACAGAATCCAAATACAACTGGGATTGAAACTTGAATTTTTCCCTGAATCTTATTCACAAAAAATCTGAAAATTCTAGGAGGATATTCCTCAAAATTTTCGACCAAGTTAGTTAGGATTGGGATTCAAAATTCAAGTAGGATTCAAACAAGATTTTCCTCCTCATAATCCAACTCAAATTCAAATTCTAGCCTTGTGGAATTATCCACAAAGAATTTGAATTCCACTTGGACTGTGATTCAAAATTTGAATTTCAAATTTCAAAATTCAAAATTCAAATTTATTTGAAATTCGAATTTGAAATTCGAATTTCAAATTTAAATTTCAAATTCAAATTTTAAATTCAAAAATTAAATTTTAAATTTCAAAATTCAAATTTCAAAATCCACAAACAGTTATATTTCAAATTTTTGTTCTCATGGATAATTTTCTACAACTCCAATCCAATCTCAAATAAAATGCCTTTAAGAAGATACCCATAACCCGAGGCCTTATTCATTTTCACATTCAGTATAATGCCTTTAAGAAGATACCCATAACTCCTTATTAGAGCTATGATTCTGATATTTATAAACAAATCCTTCATCGTATACAAGTGATGTACCCAACGAACCGGTCTATAAGCTTACTACCTCTGAGACGCTTTAGCCATTGGAACTTCAAAGTTCACAAGTCATATACATGAAGTAGTTCATTCACTCAGAATTAAGGTTACTGCACAATGAACGTCAAAAGCAGACTGATCCACTCATAGCGGACTACGTAGATCAATTACGGTCTAGTCCCGGTCTAATATGTCACCACCAAGCAATATATCTATGTCTCTACTTAGGAGTCTATGCTCCAGACAGTCAAGACAAACCATCCTCACCATGGCTTTACACAACATAATAGTCTTAACATGAGTTAGATGCTTGGTCTAACCCCATAGACTACAGATCTTAGTTTAGACTACTTACTTTAGAACATTGTCTTCTCGCATACAAAAGTATATTACATGCAACGTTCTAATAGTTTTAACACAAGCAGTCAGTGAGCCATATTTACTTACATTTACTTTAACATGTAAATAGAATGAGGACAAACAGCAATGTAATGAATAACCTCTATATATAATTTTATTATCCAGTTCAAAATAAATACATCAAAATGTCTCTAATGGTTAGGGCATTTCTTAACAAGGGCTACACACCATGGCTGCAGGCTAAGCCTACAGCCTGGCGGGCTGCTGTGGCCTTCCCTGGGTGTGCAAGCCATGGCTGTAAGTGCTACCTTTAGCCTGGCCGGTTAGTGCAACACCCCGGGTTTGCAGCCTAATGCCTGCAACCTGGTGGGCTGCTACAACTCCTTAGGGGTGCAGCTCGTAGTTGCCGACTACGCCTACAGCCCGGTAAGGTTGCATCTGGCTTGGGCGTGGGCTGCCAGCCCCCTGGGTGTTTGGGCCTCGGGGTTGCCCACGGCAGCTGTGGGCCTCTGGGCTTGTGGGCTGACAAGCTAAAAAAAATCAAAATTTTCAATTTTTGAATTTTAGATTTAATTTTAAATCATATTTAAAAATACATAATTAAAAATTTGAAATTTTTTTGAAATTACATATTATTACACATGAAATTTAAATTGTTTTAAAATTTGAATTTGAAATTTAAATTTTGAATTTTGAATTTTAAATAATTCTTAGGATGAGAAATAAATAGGGAGACTACACGAAAATGGATACTAGAAGATGGAGCAAAAATTCAAGACCCAAAGAATGCTTTGGATGGAATTTTGTAATCTTTAATTTTTTTCTTTATTTTAGGATGGGACCATAGCTTAGCTATTTAATATTTTTCGTCATTTATCTTTTCTGTGATATGTCATGGATGGATGAGAATATGTTGATGGATAATTTAGATGCATATTTGATAACATGTCATATAGGATAGGTGAATGCCGCTTAAACTATATTGATCATACATTTTTCACAACTTGCATGTTTTTCAAAATATTAAGTGGGAAAGGGTTTCAAACAAAACCCATAACCTCCATTGTTGATCCATATGTGAAAGCATGGTAATACTTCGCTTTAGTTCTGCCCTGATCACACCCCTCAGCAGGTTTTTACTGCTACCGGTATACTAGGTTGGATCTCCTATGTGGAAAACGTATTCGGACATGATTCTATTCATGGCCACCCCTCGGTGGCTTGGTAGGACATGGATCAAACTACGTAAATAATGGTTATATACTCAAGACTTGTTTAGTTATTAACCTTCCCTAGAAGCTCTGTTAACTAAACCGATGGCCAAAATAAGCAGTTATTAATATATATCTTAACCTTGGAGGATTTAAGGCAACATATACTAATTGGATGGGGTCTATATTCTGACTATTTGTCCCATGACAACCCTTCGGTGGCTTGGGGCAATAGGTGCTGATAATTATCGTTGCAACACTACATGTTTTTTCAAGTTTCATGTAAGAACATACTTGTATGTTTTATTTGCTAAATTCTCTCTATATTTGCTTAGGATTTGTAATGATATTCTTGCATAATTTTATTTCAGTTCAAAATATCACCAACACCCCTTATTTTAATACTTACTAAAAATAAACTAAATGGCGATAATTATAAAGACTGGAAAAGGAATCTGCTTATAGTTCTCAACTACGAGAGACACAAGTTCATACTAGATGAACCATGCCCACCTGGGCCCAAACCTGACACATCACTTGAGGAGGTCTGATTACCTATACTCTTTGGAGAGAATCCAATGAGATAGCTCAATGCTACATTCTACTAGCATGACGAGTGCTTTACAAAAGCAGCATGAGGCTTATCAAGTTACTAGGGAGATATAGAGAACTTGGAAGACATGTTTGGAGGCCAAGAAAACTTGGCTCGACAGTCTGCCATTACTAATATCATGAACTCTAAACAGAAGGCAGGTACTCTAGTGAAGGACCATAAGATCACTCTTATGGGATTCTTTGCTGAGGCTACCGAAAACGGTGCTAAGCTGGACTACAACACCCAGATCAAGATGGTGTTTAAAACTCTGTCAAAGGATTTTGTGAGGTTTAAGGCTGCATACAATCTGGCGACAAGGGAGTTAGGACTCACCGAGCTCATTAAGCAACTCTAAGCTTATGAGCAGATGATCAAGGACGGGGATGTAGTCTAACCTAAGGGAGAGACCAACTTGGCAGAATTTTCCAAACCCTCTCTTAAAAGGGAGAAGCCAAATAAGAAGCAAACGGCTTCCAATTCTTCTATTTCTCCTGTCTCAGATGGAAAGAAGAAGAAGAAGAACAAGAAGCCCAAGGACCTAAAAAGTCTAAGTGCTTCCACTGTAGGAAGGTAGGTCACTTCAAGAAGGCTTACCAAAAATTCCTAGCTGTCAAGGGCAAGGAAGGTAAAGTGTGTTTGGTGGAAGAATCGAAAGACACTTGGGTCATTGATTCGGACGCCACTAATCATTTTTATGTTTCTTTGCAGGGGTTCGTGGAAACAAGAAGTCTACGTGATAGGAGCCTCTCGTTACGGACTGGAGATGGTAACTTGGTGGTGGCTGAAGCAGTGGTAGATATTTATCTTTATTTTGATGAATTTATGTTTATATTATTAAAATACTATTTTTGTGTTCCTAATTTTAGGAGGAACCTTATATCGGTAGCTTATTGAATAAGAGATTTGTATTCAGTTTCTTTTACTAAAAGAGTTGATATTCGTAAAAATAAGTCTTTTATCTGTTCTGGATGGATGGATGGAAACCTATATTTGATCAAACTAAAGATATACTCACTGCTTGACACCAAATTAACTAATAACTCTAAAAGGTTGAATGTTTCTCACTTTAACAAGACGCATCTTTGGCATTTAAGACTTGGTCATATTAATCAAGATAGGATTCAAAGGTTGGTAAAGGACAGTCTTTTGGAATCTTTGAAGGAGGTACGTCTTCCTCAATGTGAATCTTGTCTTGAGGGTAAGACAACTAAGAGGCTTTTAGGAGCTAAGGGTACTAGGGCTCCAGAACTCTTAGAAATAGTGCACACCGACGTATATGGCCCCATGAACGTCATAGCATGAGGAGGGTTTGAGTATTATATCTCCTTTATAGATGATTACTCGAGGTATGGATATATGTACCTAATGCATCGCAAGAGCAAAACCTTTGATAAGTTCAAAGAGTATCATGCAGAAGTGGAAAAGCAATTGGGTAAATCCATAAAGACATTTCGATCTGATCGAGATGGCTAATACCTCTCCGATGAATTTCTAGGACACCTTGTAGAGAATGGAAAATTATCCCAATTGACTATACCTGGTACTCTACAATAGAATGGTGTAGCCAAAAGAAGAAACATGACTTTATTGGATATGGTATGGTCCATAATGAGTTATTCAACACTGCAATTATCATTTTAGGAATATGTATTACAAACGACGTGCTATATTTTAAACCAAGTTCCAAGTAGGTTAATTCCTAGGATTCTGTATGAATTGTAGCATGGTAGGAAGCCTTCCCTTAGATATATGAGAATATAGGGTTGCCCGGCACATGTACTGGATGAGGATGTGAAGAAGTTGGGACTAAAATCGGAATTGTACATGTTTATAGGATATCTTAAGCGAACTAAGGGAGGTCTGTTTTATAATCTGAAGGAACAAAAGGTCATTATATCAACCCATACGACATTCTTGGAAGAAAGTCACATGAATGACTTTAAGTTTCGAATCAAAGTGGTGCTAGAGGAGTTATCAGGTGATAGAATTGCTCCATAGATTTTGGTCTTGGATGAAAGTCTGAGTTCTAGTGAATGACTGTAGATAATCAACAGTTTAGGGTGCTTCATTATAGTGGGAGGGCTTCAAGGAAACCTAATTTCTTCATGTATGATGCTGAGGTATACCAAGTCGAGGCTTATGAGCATGAGGATGATCCGGTCACTTATGATGAAGCTATAATAAATCTTGGAAATAGGCCATAAACAATAAGATGGATTCTATGAAATCCAACTCTATTTGGGAACTTGTGGATCGACTAGATGGGATAAAACCCATTGGATGTAAGTGGGTTTACAAACAAAAGAAGGATGCGGAAGGGAGAGTTGAAACTTTCAAGGCTAGACTTATGGTAAAGGAGTACACGTAAAAGGCTGGAATCGATTACCATGAAACCTTTTTACCTGTTGCTATGCTGAAGTTTATCCGTATTCTTCTGTCCATTGTTACAGCTCTCGATTACAAGATCAGGCAAATGGACGTCAAGACGGCATTCTTAAATAGCCATCTTTGGGAAAGTATCTATATGATATAGCCCGAAGTGTTCGTGATAAAAGGTCAAGAAAGAAAAGTCTGCAAGTTGCTTAGATCAATTTATGGATTAAAGCAAGCATCCTGCTCATGGAACCAAAGGTTTGATCAAGCGATCAAAACATTCAGTTTTGAGCAGAATGTTGGTGAACCTTGTGTTTATAAATGTATTAAGGATGGAAAAGTGGCCTTTTTGATACCCTGTATCGATGATATATTGCTCATTAGGAATGATGTAGGGAATTTATCATCAGTTAAACTTTGGTTGCACCAGTAGTCTGACATGAAGAACTTGGTAGAAACTAATTATGTTCTAGGTATTTGTCTCTTTATAGATTGAAAGAACAAAATGATAGCATTATCCCAGGCTTCACACACAGACAAAATAATTGATAAGTATGCAATATAAGAGGCAAAGAAAGATTCATAACCTTTCATTACCGATCTAACTCTTTCATTGGATGACTGTCCCAAGACATCAGAAGAAAGAGAGTATATAAGGAAGGTCCCTTATACATCCATTGTAGGTAGACTTATGTACGCTATGCTTTGCACTCACCTAGATATAAGTTTTGCAGTAGGTATGGTGAGTCAATATCAAGCAAATCTTGGAATCAAGCACTGGCAAGCAGTAAAGCATATACTCAAGTATCTTAAGAGAACGAGGAATCATATGCTGGTGTATTCTGAGAGGGACCTAACACCCATAGGATACACTGACTCAGAATTCTAAACTTGTAAAGATTCGAGGAAGTCAACATCAGGATTAGTGTTCTTGCTCGGAGTAGGCGCTATTGTGTGGAGGAGCATGAAACAGGGTTGTACAGCTAACTCTACGATGAAGGCTGAATATGTGGCTGCGGCTGAGGTATCTAAAGAAGCAGTTTGGTTCTGTAAGTTTTTTGGAGATCTTGAGGTCATTCCGGTATTGACAAGCCTATCACACTCTATTATGATAATAGTACGGCTATTGCCAATACAAGGGAATCTAGGCACCATATGAGGACAAAGCACATAGATCGAAGGTACCACATAATTAGAAGGCACGTGGAGACATGACAAATGGATGTATGTAAGGTTGCATCCGAGGATAACATTATCGACCTCTTTACTAAGACTTTGATGGCTAGAAGCATTGAAAGGCATGTTGAGGCGCTGGGGATGCGGAACATGGCACATCTACTAGCTTAGGGCAAGTGGGAGATTGTTAGGAAATACCCTAAGCATAAAACATATTTTGATGTATTTCATTTATTTTGAACTAGATAATAAAATTATATTTAGAGGTTATTCGTTACATAACTATTTGTCCTTATTTTATTTATATGTTAAAGTAAATGTAAACAAATATGGCTCACTGACTACTTATGTTAAACTGTTAGAATATTGCATACAATAGACTTTTGTATGTGAGAAGACAATGTTCTAAAGTAAGAAGTCTAAATTATAGTCCGTAGTCTATGGGGTTAGATCGAGCATCTAACTCATGTTAGGACTATTATGTTGTCTAAAGTTATGATGGGGATGGTTTGTCTTGACTGTCTGGAGCATAGACTCCTGAGTAGAGATATAGATATATTGCTTGGTGGTGACATATTCGACCAAGACTAAAGCATGATTGATCTACATAGTCCGCTATGAGTGGATCAATCTATTTTTGATGTTCATTACACAATAACCTTAATCCTGAGTAGATGAACTATTTCATGTGTATGACTTGTGTACTTTGATGTTCCAATGACTAAAGCATCTCAGAGGTAATAGGCTTATAGATCAGCTCGTTAGGTGCATGACTTGTATGCGATGGAGGGTTAGTTATAGATATTAGAATCATAGCTCTAGTAAGGAGTTAAGGGTATCGTCTTAAAGGCATTATACTGGATGTGCAAATGGACAAGGCCTTGGGTTGTCCGCTAGGCAGATGACTTCTTATTCACATATGGTGAATAATCATTTTCTTATTCGTTAGTACAATAGAACTTTAAGATAGCTTGATCAGTAGATTGAATGGACTTTGACTTAATACTGATCATGGATATCATATGAGAGTTTTGCATACAAGGTCATTGGACAATAGCTTGTCACAGGCTTTCGTAATACAGTATATAATTAGGAGTTCAGCTTTAGGTTTCTAGTGGTGTAACTCTAAAATTAGTGATTATATGATTGAGTTGTTCGACACAGAATTATAACCATATGGATTCACGAGAGCCTGATTATATATGTCCAAGTGGTCCCTCTACTAACTTCACATAATTCCTTAACAGATGGCAAATTGATCGGGGTATACTTATTGGCTGGTTCTCTTGCATGGAAATATGGATGGTGTCTACATAGGATAAGGATGGAAGATAAGGTTCTCTCCTGTTGAATTCAAATTTTGTTTTGGATAAGAGATTACACAATAATTCGAATTCCAAATAAAGTTGCCATGATTTTATTTGAGTTTGAATTGGAGCTATGGAAAATTATCCATGAGGATAAAATTTGAAATACAAGTTTTTGTGGAGTTTGAAATTTGAAATTTGAAATTTAAATTTGAAATTTGAATTCGAAATTTAAATTTGAAATTGTATTTGAATTTTGAATTTTTGAAATTTGAACTTTGAAATTTGAATTCAAATTTTGAATCACAAATCCAAGTGTAACCAAATTTGTTGTAGATAAATCCACATAATAAAATTTGAATTTATTGTGAATAAGAGAGAGGAAGATCTTGTTTGAATCCTACTTGAATTTTGAATCCTAAATCTATCTAAAGGTGGCCGAATTTGTTAAGAAGATTTGGTTTTATGGATAAGAATGAAGGGAAATTCAAGTTAGAAAATCCTATTTGAATTTTGAATCTCTCCCTCACAATGTATGGCCAATTTTTTTATGGATAAACCTAGGGAGAATTGGTTTTTTGTGGAAAAGGGTGAGATGAAATTCAAGCTAGAAAATTCTATTTGAATTTTGATTTTCCTCACACTTGGATGGCCGAATCTAGCCATGTTTATTGGCCTAAGGGAAATTCGGTTTTAGTGGATAAATGAGGAGATAAAATTCAAGTTAAAATCCTATTTGAACTTTGAATACAATATCTAGCTAGGGTGGCCGAATCTTCCCATGATTTTGGCCTATGATGAATTCGGATTTTCTATGGAAGGAATTGGAGAAAATCTTCTCTTGGTCCAATTTAAATTCAAGGGATCACCTCATATAAGTCTATAAATTAGGGTCTTACTACTCTAATTCTCTCAGATCACAGACTCTCAGGTGAGCAAGGTTATTATTGCATAACTCACTATGAAAATAAGTTCTTTAGAGATTTGGGTGGTCGGAAGGAGACTAGTAGTGCTATCACACCTATTGAGGATCTAAGTGCCCACGCACTTTGTCATCCGAGAATTGGAGAATAGTAGAGAAGCCTAGTTGGTTGAAACCCTCCAGTCATTCTCCTTCTGCAGCTTTGGCATCTTCTAAAGGTATAAAGTTATTATTGTTGACTTATTGTATATGACATCACGAGATAGTTAACGTTCTTGAAAAATTTTTGTAATTTCGCTGTGCATTTTTATCGATTTTTTCCTAGACAACCACCCAGATCTTTAAGAATTTACTATCATGTGATTTATACAATAATAAGCTTGCTCACCTAAGAGTTTGTGGTCTAAAGAAAATAGGAGTAGGATGACCCCTATTTATAATATTGCATGAGGTGACCTTTTTAAAATTTAAATTGGACTAAGAAAAGATGTTTCTCTTCCATTCAACCCCCAAAACCGATTCTCCCTTAGGCTAAAAGCTTGGGAAAATTCGGCCACACTAGGGAGAGGAGGATTCAAAATTCAAACAAGATCTATTATAGTCTCAAATAAGAAAATGATTTTTAATCATATGTAAATAAGAAATAATTTGCTCAGTAGACAACCTAAGGCATTGTCTATTTTCACATCCAGTATAATGCCTTTAAGAGGATAACCTTTACTCCTCGTTAGAGCTATGATCCCAATACTGCAAACAAACCTTCCATTGTATACAAGTCATGTACCCAATAAAGTGGTTTATAAGCTTATTACCTATGAGATGTTTTAGCCATTAGAATATCAAAGTATGCAAGTCATATACATGAAGTGATTCATCAACTCAAGATTAAGGTTATTACATAATTAACATCAAAAGTAACATGATCCACTCAAGCGGATTACACAGATCAATTATACTTTGGCCCCGGTCCAATATGTCACTATCAAGCAAAATATCTATGTCTCTACTTGAGAGTCAAAGCTTCGGACAGTCAAGACAAACCGTCTCTCCAATTAGCTTTAAACAACATAATATTCTTAACATGAGTTAGATGTTCGGTCTAACCCCATAGACTACAAACCATATTTTAGACTGCTTACTTTAAATGTTGTCTTCTCGTATACAAAAGTCTATTGTATGCAACATTCTAACAGTTTAACATAAGCAGTCAGTGAGTCATAGTTGCTTACATTATTTCAACATGTAAATAGAATGAGGATATATAGTAATGTAATGAATAACCTTTAAATATAATTTTATTATCCAGTAAAAATAAATGAAATACATATAAAATATCTTTCCTGCTTAGAGCATTCTTAATAGGATGATAGTATACCCGCTCTGATACCAACTATAATAGCCCGACCTGAGTGCAGTTGTTAACCTACTTACTTGAGCATAATTACTTATTTTTATTTGAAATTATATTTCAAAATTTTAGAAAATTTTTTTTCTTTTAACTTGAAACATACTCAAAATCTAAGTATATATAAGACTTACTCAATATTCATAACTTAGATAGAATTCATTAAAACTTGTAACATTTATAAAATGATTATAAAAAGCACAACTTAGAAAATTATTAAAACTGTTTGTATGCATGAAATCATCAATAAATATGTTTTTAGCTCAGGTCATAACTTATGCGAATTCTATCATCATTCTAACTCTTGTAGATTTAAAATAAAATATATTATTCATACTGTAACGACCCTCTTTATGTGGTCGTCTTATAACTCTTACTTGAACTTATCTTAAAATGTCATAAAACTTAAAAACAGGTATATATATTTTATACTTACTAAAAATTTATAAGATAATTTAAACTATATTTGAAATTCAATCAAAAACTTAGAAACATACACGTATAGATACTTATCAACAAGAATATGAGTTTATACAGTATGCAAAAATAAGCTTCGTGGCAATATCCTTTCCTTTTCCTTCACATAAATTTCATTACTTACATAATCCATTAAGAAAGCTCATCGAGCTCATACCTCCAGTATGAACAAATATGAGTGAGCTAATGCTCAGTAGGTACAAATATATAATCCTACAAAAACATCATCAAACATACTTAATAACACATGCATGATCAATTTATGCTTCATCTATAGTCTTATTATCTTGCTTAATATGTGGACCTTTAGTGTACGTACTGGGTGCGCACGATCGTTAGGAAATTAGGGTTTACAAGACCCCAATGTTACCAAGATCAAGTCTTTCTTAACTTGGAGTATAAACATGAATCCTCCCCTTAGGTTTGGAGGGCAGTACGACACCTTTTTAACTTATCTCATCTTAATCATGTTCCTTAAGTGAGTACATAATATGTCATACTTCAATATAAGTCATAAATCATATATCATAACATGGTATTGTAAAATCATGCAATTAAACTTGTTCATAAAAAATACTTGCTTGTAATACACTGTTTTAAAATATTATTGATCATATAAAAACATCATTTTGAAAACCATAGTTTTCATACTATAGGCGTCATTTGCACTTATCTAGATTCTATGTTTAGCTTTTCCATTTGCTAAGCTAATATGCGATCTAATTATTATTACCTAAAAACATATTCTTAACAAGTACTAACTTAATACTTTATCAAGATAAAACCTTATTTGCATTTCATAACGAAAATTCTAAGCTTAACTTATTAGTTTATTTATTACTTAAACTTTTTATCATATGGTCTCAATAGAAAATTTAATTAACGTATGTTAATAAATTCTCTTTTGATTACCTCCATAATACACTTATTTATACCAAATAACATCAAGTTGAAAAACAGCATTTGAAAGTTTTTTTTGAACATTAGGATGTTAGATCCCTTTTTTTCTTAAAAGTTTTGAAACCATTATAAACCATTTTGGTCATTTACATAAATGATAAAATCTTTATTTGAAAAACTATAGCTTAAAATCTATTGAGAATTTGACAAAACTTTCTCAACATAAAACGTTAATTTTTTTTTCATTTTTTTAAGATCTAAAATTTTTATGTTTTGTTCAAAAGCCAATTTGGCTTGCAAAACTACTTATAAATCGATCATCAATTATGTTTAGATTTCATAAAAAAAATCCAATAGCATAATGGCTTATTTTTCTTAACATTTGCTTTATTGCATAACTAGATTCTAGTTTCTTTAAAAAGTTCTAAACTCACACTTTTATAAGAAATCGGACAAAGTCTCCTCTATTTTTATCTGATTCACACAGTTCAAAGCTGCTTAAAATCTATGTTTTGAGCTGTACAAAAATGGATAGAATTTTTCCTATTTTTCTATGTTTCTCTGCAGTCTAAAACTGCTTAAAACTCGTGTTTTGAGCTATAGAAAAATGGGTAGAATTTCTCTTGTTTTGCCACGTTTCTCTATAGTTCAAAACTACTTAAAAGTGCCTACAAGAAAATAATTTATAAAAGATTTTGGCACACCATAACTGCAAGATGTGCCACCCAAAATAATTTTATCGTATGCTTTTCATTTAAATCTAACTTCACTTTGTCAAATTGAGTATCAAATATTGTAAACTTTTAAGTATTGATAATCAATCAAAACATATATATACTTATCTATATATTTGTTTATCTTTCATTTAATCTAACATCATTTTATCTAATCAAATATCAAATACTATAAAATATTCTATTTTACAAATCCGATGCTGTGAATGTGTCCAGAATGTCAAAAATAGGCTAGATGGCCATCCTTCAAAACTTGTCGATCAAGTCAAACTTTGACCGGCACTGACCGGCACTGACCTAGCGATAATTGGCATTGACGGGTGATGGAGATGGCAGTGTAGGTGGAGATGGACACCATCTTGTAGAGCTCAAAGAGAGAAACCCATTTTTGGTGTTAATTTACCGAATTGGGGTTCCAATCACCAAAAATCGGCCTTTCTACAGTGGATGATGGTGGCAAGGTTTAATTTCTACCATCTTATTATTATTTCATGAAATTGATTTGGGCTTTTGTTTCCCACATGGATTTGAGTCTTTTGAGCCAAATGATGTCAATCACCTCCGTCAGAAAACAGTGACTTCCATGATGGCGAAGTAATGATGTGTAGGAATAAAATCAGTAAAAACGCATCAGAACAGCGCAGCAGAATAATAAAATTTTTTCAAGATTATTAAATATCTCATGATGCCATACACAATAAACTAACAACAATTTAAACTCATACCTCAGAAGATTCCAATCTACTGGAAGAGAATGACCGGAGAGCTTCAACCAACTAGCTTTCTCTACTATTCTCCAATTCCTGAATGACTGAGTGTGTGGGCACTCTGAACCTCGATTGGTACGCTAGCACTACTAGTCTTCTTCTATCCACTCATATCTCTAAAGAACTTATTGTCACGATGAGTTATGCAACAATAAGCCTACTCACTTGAGAGTTTATAGTCTAAGAGAACTGGAGTGGCAAGACCTCTATTTATAGACTTGCATGAGGTGATCCCTTGAATTCGAATTGGATTAGGAGAAGATTTTCTTCCTTATCCATTAACAAAATTCGAAAATCCCATAGGCCATAATCATGGGAAGATTTGGCCAACCTTGGGATTTTTGCAATCCAAATTCAAACAGGATTTTAACTTGAATTTAATCTCCTCATTTATCCATAATAACCGAATTTCCTTAGGCCATAAACAAGGCTAAATTTGGCCACTTTGATGTGAAGAGAATCAAAATTCAAATAGGATTTTCTTGCTTAAATTTTATCTCACCCTTATCCACTAGAAAACCGAAAATCTCCCTTAGGATTATCCTTGAATTTTCGACCACTTTTGTAAGGGGAAGAATCAAAATTTAAACAGGATTTTCTAGCTTGAATTTAATCTCACCCTTATCCACAAAAACCAAAAAATCTCCTTGGATTTATCCACAAATTTTCATGCACTTTAAGGAGGGAGAGAATCTAAATTCAACTGAGATTGAAACTTGAATTTTCCCTACATCCTTATCCATTAAGAATCCAAATTCTCCTAGGAGTCATCCTCCCTAACAAACTGGGTTTTTCTAGATAGATTAGGACTCAAAATTCAAGTAGGATTCAAACAAGGTTTTCCTCTCCATAATCCAACTCAAATTCGAATTCTAACTCTGTGGAATTATCCACAAAGAATTCGAATTCCACTAGGACTATGATTCAAAATTTGAATTTCAAAATTCAAAATTCAAAATTCAAATTTAAATTTCAAATTCAAATTTTAAATTCGAATTTCAAATTCAAATTTTAAATTTCAAATTTCAAATTTCAAATTTCAAATTTCAAAATCCACGAAAAAGTTGTATTTCAAATTTTTGTTCTCATGGATAATTTTCTACAACTCCAATTTAATTTCAAATAAAATCATGGCAACCTTATTTGGAGTTCGAATAATTGTGTACTCTATTATCCAAAACAAAATATGAATTCAACCGGAGAGAATCCTATCCACTATCCTAATCCTATGTCAACACCATCCATGCATAATCAACTAGCCAATAAGCATACACTGATCAATTTGCCAACCATTAAGGAATTATGTGGAGCTAGTAGAGGGACCAATTGGACATATATAATTGGGCTCCCGTGAATCCATATGATTATCATTCTGTACCGAACAACTCAATCATATGATCACTAATTTCAGAGTCACACCACTATAAACCTGAAACTGAACTCCTAATTATACACCGTATTACGTAAGCCTGTGATGACCTACTATCCAATGACCTTGTATATATGCAAAACCCTCATATGATGTCCATGATCAGCCTTAGGTCAAAGTCTATTTAATCCTACTGATCAGGCTATCTTAAAGTTCCATTATACTACCGAATAAGAAAATTATTATTTACCATATGTGAATAAGAAGTCATCTACCCAGCTGACGACCCAAGGCCTTGTCCATTTTCACATCCAGTATAATGCCTTTAAGAGGATACCTTTAACTCCTTGGAGCTGTGATTCGAATATCTATAAACAAACCCTTCATCGTATACAAGTCATGCACCTAATGAACCGGTCTATAAGCTTACTTCCTCTGAGATGCTTTAGCCATTGGAACATCAAAGTATACAAGTCATGTATATGAAGTAGTTCATTTATTCAGGATAAAGGTTATTGCATAATGAACGTCAAAAGTAGATTAATCCACTCATAGCGGACTACATAGATCAATCACGCTTTAGTCCCGGTCTAATATGTCACCACCAAGCAACATATCTATACCTCTACCTGAGAGTCTATGCTCCGAACAGCCAAGACAAACCGTCTCCACCATGGCTTTAGATAACATAATAGTCTTAACATGAGTTAGATGCTCGGTCTAACCCCATAGACTATAGACCTTAGTTTAGACCACTTACTTTAGAACATTGTCTTCTTGCATACAAAAGTTCATTGCATACAACGTTCTGACAGTTTTAACACAAGCAGTCAGTGAGTCATATTTACTTATATTTACTTTAACATGTAAATAGAATAAGGACAAACAACAATATAATGAATAACCTCTACATATAATTTTATTATCCAATTCAAAATAAATATATCAATATGTCTCTCATGCTTAGGGCATTTCCTAACATGATGATGTGGTGGCCTTAGGCGATGCAATCTAGTAGCTGTCGAGGTAAAATAAGGTATAGATTTTGTTTTCCTTATCACCATAAAGCTATAGGGACTGGAATCATCTCAATCAAAGGTCAAATAGCAAAGTTATGGCGTAAAAAAAAATAGGTTTCTCGGTGCCTTTTTCTAGCGAGTACGGCTTCCTTTGGTGGAGTTAGCATTGACTTAACACATAATTGGACTCAGCTCATTGAGAACCTTTCAACGAGTTAGGTGGTATTGAAAATAGACATCGTTCTAGTGGCCGAAAGCCTTGAAATGGATGGTTGTATGAGGAATAGAGAGAGAATGTTGATGTGGATGATGGTGATCATGAAGATGAAGGGGGAAACGTGAGGCTCACATGATAACTTATTCTAGCTACTTCTAAAAGCCTATTATTACTATTAATAGAATTATTATTATTTTTTTAGAATCTGTGTACTGCAATCGTGATGTAAATATTCTGGCTGTATTTGTAATAGTTATAGGCTCCATTTACTGCCTAAATGGGCTCCCTCTGCATCTGCCTACTTCCTTTTTCCAGTCCTATGGTTTTGCCCATATACTATGCTATCACAGCACATGAATAGTACACTTATTATATGCGAAAAAATTTAAACTGTACTAAATTAGCTAATTTAGGTGTGCTGAACCCAAGTATGACAATTTTATGACAATTTAGTTTCTCAATACTGCATGTTTTCTATTTAAATTTCATTTTTTATGCTCAATTGACTAATTTGAGCATATTGATTCTAAATATATCAGTTTTATGTTAAGAGAAGGTCATCTTAACTAATTTCTTGATACTGTGTATGACATACAAACACACACATATAAAATAATACATTACTCAATATATACATGTATATCTTACTCTAGAGTAAACATGGTGAATCAAATTCATCTCGTTTATTCCTTTTATTCTATTGATGGAAATTAAACGCTTGTTTATTTTGTTTAATCCATCCAAATTAGTAATTACATGATATTAGTGGGCTAAATTACTTATTACAGAGTAATTATATCCTATGATCATCACAGACATTACACCATAGAAACCTTCCTACGATGTCAAAGCACTCCAAATTGTTGACCATTTGTAGGTCTTTTACTAAAACTTGGACTTGTGTCCAAGACCAAAACCTATGGAACAATTCTATTATTAGGAAATGCCCTAAGCATGAAAGAATTTTGATGTATTTCATTTATTTTATACTGGATAAAATAATTAATAATAGAGATTATTTATTACATTACTGTTTATCCTCATTCTATTTACATGTTAAAGTAAATGTAAACAAATATGGCTCACTGACTACTTGTGTTAAAACTGTTAGAACATTGCATGCAATGGATTTTGTATGCGAGAAGGCGATGTTCTAAAGTAAGCGGTCTAAACTAAGGTCTGTAGTCTATGGGGTTAGATCGAGTATCTAACTCATGTTAAGACTATTATGTTGCCTAAAGCCATGGTAGGGACGGTTTATCTTGACTGTCCGGAGTATAGACTCTCGAGTATAGACATAGATATATTACTTGGTGGTGACATATTGGACCGGGACTAAAGCGTGATTGATCTACGTAGTCCGCTATGAGTAGATCAATCAGCTTTGGACATTCATTATGCAATAATCTTAATTCTGAGTAAATGAACTACTTCATGTATATGACTTGTGTACTTTGATGTTCCAATGGCTAAAGCGTCTCAGAGGTAGTAAGCTTATAAACTGGTTCGTTGGATACATGACTTGTATACGATGAAGGGCTTGTTTACAGATATTGGATTCATAGCTCTAATAAGGAGTTAAGAGTATCTCTTAAAAGCATTATACTGGATGTGAAAACGGACAAGGCCTTGGGTGTCTGCTAGGCGGACGACTTCTTATTCATATATGGTGAATAATCATTTTCTTATTCGGTAGTATAATGGAACTTTAAGATTGCCTAATCAGTAGGATTAAACGAACTTTGGCCTAAGGCTGATCATGGATATCATATGAGGGTTCTGTATACATGACAAGATCATTGGACGATAGCTTGTCACAGGCTTACGTAATACGGTATATTATTGGGAGTTCAGTTTCAGGTTTATAGTGGTGTGACTATGAAATTAGTGATCATATGATTAAGTTGTTCGGTACAGAATGATGATCATATGGAATCATGGGAGCCTGATTATATATGCCTAATTAGTCCCTTTACTAGCTCCATATAATTCCTTAATGAATGGCAAATTGATCTGTGTATGCTTATTGGCTAGTTGACTTTGCACGGATGGTGTTGACAAACGATCAGGATGGTGGACAAGATTCTCTCCGGTTGAATTCAAATTTTGTTTTAGATAATAGAGTACACAATTATTCAAACTCCAAATAAAGTTGCCATGATTTTATTTGAAATTGAATTAGAGTTGTAGAAAATTATCTATGAGAACAAAATTTCAAATACAACTTTTTGTGGAGTTTGAATTTTGAATTTTGAATTTTGAATTTTGAAATTTGAATTTTGAATTTTGAATTTTGAATTTTGAATTTTGAATTTTGAATTTTGAAATTTAAATTTTGGATTTGAAATTTGAATTTGAAATTTAAATTTGAAAGTTGAATTTGACATTTGAATTTGAAATTTGAATTCAAAATTTAAATTTGAATTTTGAAATTTAAACTTTGAAATTTGAATTTAAATTTTGAATCACAGTCCAAGTGAAATTCGAATTCTTTATGGATATATCCACATGGTGAATTTCGAATTTGATATGGATAAAGGAGAGGAAAATCTTGTTTGAATCCTGCTTGAATTTTGAATCCTAATCCTAACCTAAAGTAGCCAAAATTTGTTGAGGAAAATCCTCCTAAATATTTTTAGTTTTTATGGATAATGTTCAAGGGAAATTCAAGCAGGAAAATCCTAGTTGAATTTTGATTCTCTGTCTCCCTAAAGTGGATGAAAATTATTAGATAAATCCAAGGGAGATTTTTGGTTTTTATGGATAAGGGTGAGATAAAATTTAAGCTTGAAAATCCTATTTGGATTTTGATTCTCCTCATACTTTAATGGCCGAATCTAGTCATGTTTTTGGCACTAGGGGAAACCAGTTTTTTATGGATGGATGAGGATATCAAATTCAAGTTAAAATCCTGTTTAAATTTAGATTAAAAAAATCCCTAGAGTAGGCCAAATCTACCATTGTTTTTGGCCTATGTAAATTTCAGATTTTGTGAGTGGATAAGGGAGAAAATCTTCTCCTAGTCCAATTGGAATTCAAGGGATCACCTCATGCCAGTCTATAAATAGGGGTCCTACCACTCCAGTTCTCTCAGACCACAGACTCTCAGGTGAGAGGCTTATTGTTATATAACTCACCGTGACAATAAGTTCTTTAGAGATCTGGGTGGTCGGAAGAAGACTAGCAGTACTAGCATACCAGTTGAGGAACCGAGTGCCTAAACACTCTGCTATCCGAGAATTGGAGAATAGTAAATAAGGCTAGTTGGTTGAAGCCTTTTAGTCATTCTCCTCCTATAGTTGGCATCCTTTGAGGTATGAATTTATGTTGTTGTTAGTTTATTGTATATGACATCACGAGATATTTAACGATCTTGAAAAATTTTTGTAATTCCGCTACGCCGCTCTGATGCGTTTTTTACCGATTTTTTTTCCTACAATTGGTATCAGTGCCATCTCGTGACTATGCCATCTACATAAATTAGACAATTAGTTAGTCTTTTATTTATGTATGGATTTGATATTTAGAGAGTGGCATTCTAGGTTTCCTTTATGTTGTTATCATGAATTATGTATGTAGTATGTAGTTATTTTAATTTTTCAAATTATTATAAGCATGCTTGTTTATGCCGGTTATGGTTCCTTAGAATTTAGAAAATTGTAACTAGGAATTTTTATGTAACCATGGGAACGTTTTATAATCACCGTAATTTTCTGATGGATTTTAATTTATGTCTCTTAGAATTATTATGATTAGAATTTTATACATCGGATACGGTTTAGGAAATTTTATGTAATTATTTTTGGAGGAGATTGGAGTTTGAAGACTATAATTTATTTTTCCCAAAAGTTAAATTTAATTTAAAGATTGAAATTTAGTTTGTGTGGAAAATTCCAATTTAATTAGAATTCAAATTAATTTTTGGAGATCCTAACGAGAAAATTGGAATATAGCACAAAAATCAAGGACCACCCCCTCGTGATGGGCCACCGGCCTTAGTGGGGTTGTAGCCCCTGGCCTCGGGCATGATGGGGCTACGGTAGCCCCTGTCCAGGCCAACAGCACCCACAGCCACAGGGTTTGCCTACAGTCAGGGGTGGTCGTGGGTGCTAAATTTCAATATTTAAATTAAATTTAACTTTTGAAAAAAATAAATTGGAATATGGGACGAAAATCAAGGGCCACCCACTCGGGATGGGCCACCGGCCTTGGTGGGGTTACAGCCCCTAGCCTAGGGCAGGATGGGGTTGCGGTAGCCCCTGTCCAGGCCAACACCACCCATAACCGTAGGGTTTGCCTACAGCCAGTGGTGGCTGGGCCCCCCCCCCCCCCTAAGGGCTACCCAGGTCCCGAGCTACAACCCAAGGCTGCAGGCGCTACCTGTAGCTTGGTGGTTGTTGCACCCACCTAGGCATGCAGCCTGTGGCTGCAGGCCCTGCTTGCAGCCCGACAGGGCTGCACCCGGCCTGTGGCCATGGGCTGCCAGCCCCCCCGGGGGCTGGGGGTTGCCCACGGTGGCTACGGGCCTCCAGACCCCATGGGCTGATGGGCCGAAAAATGAAAAAAATTTTGATTTTTAAATTTAAGATTTAATTTAAATCATGATTAATAATATTTAATTGAAAATTTTAAATTTTCAAAATTACATATTATTACACATGAAATTTAAATTGTTTAAAATTTTGAATTTGAAATTTAAATTTGAAATTTGAATTTTTGAAATTTAAAATTTTAAATGATTCATGGTACGAGAAATAAATGAAGAGCCAACATAAAGATGGATACAAGAAGACGAAAAAAAATTCAAGACCCAAAGAATGCTTTGGATGGAATTTTGTAATCTTTATTTTCTTTGTTCTAGGATGGAACCATGGCTTGGTTAATTTTCCATCAATTATTTTTTCTATGATGTATCATGGATGGATGAATATGTATTGATGGATGAATTGTATGCATATTTGATAACATGTCATATAGGATAGGTGAACATCGTTCAGACTATATTGATCATACATATTTGTCAAAACTTGCTTGTTTTTTCAAAATATTGAGTGGGAGAGGATTTCAAACAAAACCCACGACCTCTATTGTTGATCCATATGTGAAAGCATGCTAACGCCTCATGTCAGTTCTGCCCTGACCATACCCCTCGGTAAGTGTTTACCACCGCCAATTGGATCTCTTATGTGGAAAACATGTTCGGGCATGATTCTATTCATGACCACCCCTCGGTGGCTTGGTAGGACATAGATCGGACTACATAAATAATGGTTATACACTCAAGACTAGTTTACTTATTAACCTTCCCTAGAAGCTCTGTTAACTAAACTGCTGGCCAAAATAAGTAGTTATTAATATATGTCTTAACCTTGAAGGATTTAAGGCAACATATATTAATTGGACGGGGTCTATGTTCTAGCTATTTGTCTCATGACTGCCCCTCGGTGGCTTAGGGCAATAGGTACTAAGAATCACCATTGCAATGCTACATGTTTTTCAAGTTTCATGTAGGAACATACTTGTATGTTTTATTTACTAAATTATCTTTATATTTGCTTGGGCTTTGTAATGATATCTAGTATAATCTTATTTCAGTTCAAAATGTCACTAACGCCCCTCATTTCAATACTTACTGAGAATAAACTTAATGGCGATAATTATAAAGACTGGAAGAGAAATCTACTAATAGTTCTCAGCTGTAAGAGACACAAGTTTGTACTGGACGAACCATGCCCACCTGGGCCTAAACCTGACACACCACTTGAAGAGATCCTGGTTGCCTATACTTGTTGGAGAGAATCCAATGAGATAGCTCGGCGTTACATTCTTGCTAGCATGACGAGTGCTTTACAAAAGCAACATGAGACTTATCAAGTTGCTAGGGAGATCATAGAAAATTTGGAGGACATGTTCGGAGGCCAAGAAAAATTAGCTCGATAGTTTGCTATCACCAATATTATGAACTCTAAGCAAAAGGCAGGTACTACAGGGAAGGACGATATGATCACTTTTATGGCATTCTTTGTTGAGGCTACCGAAACTGGTGCTAAACTGGACTACAACACCCAGATCGAGATGGTGTTCAAAACTCTATCAAAAGATTTTGTGGGGTTTAAAGCCGCATATAATCTGGCGACAAGAGAGTTAGGACTCATCAAGCTCATGAAGCAACTACAAGCTTATAAGTGGATGAACAAGGATAGGGATGCAGTCCAACCAAAAGGAGAGGCCAATTTGGCGGAATCTTCCAAAACTTCACGAAAGAGGATGAGGCCAAATACGAAGCAAGTGGCTTACAGTTCTTCTAATCCTCCTGTCTCAGATGGGAAGAAGAAGAAAAAGAACAAAAAGCCCAAGGACCCTAAAAAATCCAAGTGCTTCTATTGTGGGAAGGTAGGTCACTCCAAGAAGGCTTGCCGGGAATTCCTAGCCGCCAAGGAAAAGGAAGGTAAGGAACTTCTATATTTAGAAGCGTGTTCGATGGAAGAATCAAAAGACACTTAGGTCATTGATTTGGGTGCCACTAATCATGCGTGTGTTTCTATGCAGGGGTTCATAGAAACGAGAAGTCTACGTGATAGGAGCCTCTTGTTGCGGACCAAAGACGATAGCTTGGTAGTGGCTGAGGCAGTGAGAGACGTACATCTTTATTTTGATAAATTTAGGTTTATATTATTAAAAGATTATTTTTATGTTCCTAATTTTAGGAGGAACCTTATATCGGTAGCTTGTTTAATAAAAGATTCTTGTTTAGTTTCTTTTGATAAAAGAGTTGATATTCATAAAAATAAGTCTTTTATCTGTTCTGGATGGATAGATGGAAACCTGTATTTAATCAAACCAAAGATGTATTAACTGCTTGACACTGAATTAATTGATAACTCTAAAAGGTTGAAAGTTTCTCACTCTGACAAGGCATATCTTTGGCATTTAAGACTTAGTCATATTAATCAAGATAGAATTCAAAGGTTGGTAAAGGACAGTCCTCTAGAATCCCTGGAGGAGGTACGTCTTCCTCAATATGAGTCTTGTCTTAAGGGTAAGATGATTAAGAGGTCTTTTAGAGCTAAGGGTATTAGGGCTCAGGAACTCTTAGAAATTATACACACCAACATTTGTGGTCCCATGAACGTTATAGCACGAGGAAGGTACAAGTATTATGTCTCCTTTATAGATGATTACTCTTGGTATGGATATATGTACCTAAGGCATTGCAAGAGTGAAACCTTTGACAAGTTCAAAGAGTATCGTGCGAGAGTGGAAAAGCAATTGGGTAAATCCATAAAGACACTTTGATCGGATCGAGGTGGCGAATACCTCTCCGATGAATTTCTAGTGCATCTTGTAGAGAATGGAATATTATCCCAATTGACTGCACCTGGTACTCCACAACAGAATGGTGTAGCCGAAAGGAGAAACATGACCTTAATGGATATGGTATGATCCATGATGAGTTATTCAACGCTGCTGTTATCATTCTAGGGATATGCACTACAAACAGCGTGCTATATTCTAAACCAGATTCCAAGTAATTCAATTCTCAAGACGCCGTATGAATTGTGGCGTGACAGGAAGCCCTTCCTTGGACATATGAGAATATGGGGATGCGAAGAAGTTGGAGCCAAGATCGGAATTATGCATGTTTGTAGGGTATCCTAAGGGAACTAAGGGGGGTCTGTTCTATAACTCGAAAGAATAAAAAGTCATTGTATTAACCCATGCGAAATTCTTGGAGGAAAGTTCCATGAATGACTTTAAGCCTCGAAGCAAAGTAGTGCTAGAAGAGTTATCAGGTTATAGAACAGCTCCACAGGTTTCGATCTTAGACACAAGTCTAAGTTCCAGTAAAAGACCTGCAGATGATCAACAAATTAGGGTGCTTCATCATAGTGAGAGGGTTTCAAAGAAGCCTGATTTCTTCATGTATGATGCTGAGGTATACCAGGCCGAGGCTCATGAACATGAGGATGATCCGGTCACTTATGATGAAGCTATAAATGATGTTGCTTCTAAATCTTGGAAACAGGCCATGAACAATGAGATGGATTCTATGAAATCCAACTCTATTTGGGAACTTATATATCTACCAAATGGGATAAAACCCAATGGATGCAAGTGGGTCTACAAAAGAAATAAGGATACAGAAGGGAGACTGAAAACTTTCAAGGCTAGACTGGTTGCAAAGAGGTACACACAAAAGGCTGGAATCGATTATGATGAAACCTTTTCACCTGTTGCTATGCTGAAGTCTATCCGTATTCTTCTATCTGTTGCTGCGGCTCTCGATTACGAGATCTGGCAAATAGACGTCAAGACAGCATTCTTAAATGGCCATCTTAAGGAAAGTATCTACATGATACAGCCTGAAGGGTTCATAGTAAAAGGCCAAGAAAGAAAAGTCTGTAAGTTGCTTAGATCCATATATGGATTAAAGTAAGCATCTCGCTCATGGAACCAAAGGTTTGATCAAGCAATGAAAACATTTGGTTTTGAGCAGAATATTGATGAACCTTGTGTTTATAAATGTATTAAGGATGGTAAAGTGGTCTTTCTAGTACTTTATGTTGATGATATACTACTCATTGGGAGTGATGTAGGGAATTTATCATCGGTTAAGTTTTAGCTGAACCAACAGTTTCACATGAAGGACTTGGGAGAAGCTAATTATGTTCTAGGCATTCGTCTCTTTAGAGATCGAAAGAACAAAATGATAGCATTATCCTAGGCTTCATACATAGATAAAATAATTAACAAATATGCAATGCAAGAGGCAAAGAAAGGTTCGCAACCTTCCATTGCCGGTCTAACTCTTTCATTAGATGACTGTCCCAAGACATCAGAAGAAAGAGAGCGTATGAGTAAGGTCCCTTATGCATCTGCTATGGGTAGCCTTATGTACGCTATGCTTTGTACTCGCCCAGATATATATTTTACAGTAGGTATGGTGAGTCGATATCAAACAAATCCTGGAATCAATCACTGGCAAGCAGTAAAGCATATACTCAAGTATCTTAAGAGAATGAGGGATTATATGCTAGTGTATAGTGAGTTGATATCAAACAAATCCTGGAATCAAGCACTGGCAAGCAGTAAAGCATATACTCAAGTATCTTAAGAGAATGAGGGATTATATGTTAGTGTATTCTGGAGGGGACCTAACATCCGTAAGATACACAGACTCAGATTTCCAGACTTGTAAGGATTTAAGGAAATTGACATCAGGATCAATGTTCTTGCTTAAAGGAGGTGCCATTGTGTGGAGAAGCATGAAACAGGGTTGCACGGCTGACTCTACGATGGAGGCTGAGTATGTGGCTGTAACTGAGGCATCTAAAGAAGCAGTTTGGCTCCGCAAGTTCTTTAGTGACCTTGAGGTCATTCCGGGTGTTGACAAGCCTATCACACTCTACTGTGATAACACCAGGGTTATTGCCAACACAAAGGAATCTCAGCACCATAAGAGGACCAAGCACATACATCGGAGGTACCACATCATTAGAGGGCACGTGGAGACTGGACAAGTAGATGTATGTAAAATCATGTTCGAAGACAACATTGCCGATCCCATTACTAAAACTTTGCCCGTCAGAAGCTTTGAGAGGTATGTTGAGGCAATGAGGATGCGTAACATGGCACATCTACTAGCTTAAGGCAAGTAGGAGATTGTTTGGGAAATGCCCTAAGCATGAAAGACATTTTGATATATTTCATTTATTTTAAACTAGATAATAAAATTAATAATAGAGGTTATTCATTACATTACTGTTTATCCTCATTCTATTTACATGTTAAAGTAAATATAAGCAAATATGGCTCACTAACTGCTTGTGTAAAAACTGTTAGAACATTGTATGCAATGGATTTTTGTATGTGAGAAGACGATATTCTAAAGTAAGTGGTCTAAACTAAGGTCCATAGTCTATGGGATTAGACCGAGCATCTGACTCATGTTAAGACTATTATGTTGTCCAAAGCCATGGTGGGGACGGTTTGTCTTGACTGTCCAGAGCATAGACTCCCGATTAGAGATAGACATATTGCTTGGTGGTGACATATTGGACCGGGACTAAAGCGTGATTGATATATGTAGTCCACTATGAGTAGATCAATCTGCTTTTGATGTTCATTATGCAATAACCTTAATCCTGAGTAAATAAACTACTTCATGTATATGACTTGTGTACTTAGATGTTCTAATGGCTAAAGCGTCTCAGAGGTAGTAAGCTTATAGATCGGTTCGTTAGGTGCATGACTTGTATACGATGAAGGGTTTGTTTATAGATATCAGAATCATAGCTCTACTAAGGAGTTAAGGGTATCCTCTTAAAGGCATTATACTGGATGTGAAAATAGATAAGGTCTTGGGTTGTCTGCTAGGCGGATAACTTCTTATTCACATATGGTGAATAATCATTTTCTTATTCGGTAGTATAATTGAACTTTAAGATAGCCTGATCAGTAGGTTGAATGGACTTTGACCTAAGACTGATCATTGATATCATATAAGGGTTATGCATACATGACAAGGTCATTGGACATTAGCTTGTCACAGGCTTTCGTAATACGGTATATAATTGGGAGTTCAGTTTCAGGTTTATAGTGGTGTGACTCTGAAATTAGTGATCATATGATTGAGTTATTCGGTACAGAATGATGATCATATGGAATCACAGGAGCCTGATTATATATGTCCAATTAGTCCCTCTACTAGCTCCATATAATTCCTTAATGAATGGCAAATTGATCTGTGTATACTTATTAGCTAGTTGACTTTGCATGGATAGTGTTGACATAAGATCAGGATGGTGGATAAGATTCTCTCCAGTTGGATTCAAATTTTATTTTGGATAATAGAGTACACAATTATTCGAACTTCAAATAAAGTTACCATGATTTTATTTGAGATTGAATTGGAGTTGTAGAAAATTATCCATGAGAACAAAATTTGAAATACAACTTTTTGTGGAGTTTGAAATTTGAATTTTGAATTTTGAATTTTGAATTTTGAATTTTGAAATTTGAAATTTGAAATTTAAAATTTGAATTTGAAATTTAAATTTGAAATTTAAATACGAAATTTGAATTTGACATTTGAATTTGAAATTTAAATTTGAAATTTGAATTCAAAATTTAAATTTGAATTTTAAATTTGAAGTTTGAATTTTGAAATTTAAACTTTGAAATTTGAATTCAAATTTTGAATCATAGTCCAAGTGAAATTCAAATTCTTTGTGGATAAATCCACATGGTGTATTTCGAATTTGATATGGATAAAGGAGAGGAAAATCTTGTTTGAATCTTACTTGAATATTGAATCCTAATCCTAACCTAAGGTAGCCAAAATTTATTGAGGAAAATCCTCCTAGATATTTTTGGTTTTTGTGGATAAGGTTCAAGGGAAATTCAAGCAAGAAAATCCTAGTTGAATTTTGATTCTCTCCCTCTCTAAAGTGAATGAAAATTATTGGATAAATCCAAGGGAGATTTTTAGTTTTTATGGATAAGGGTGAGATAAAATTCAAGCTAGAAAATCCTATTTGGATTTTAATTCTCCTCACACTTTAATGCCCGAATCTAGTTATGATTTTGGCACTAAGGGAAATTGGTTTTTTATAGATAGATCAGGAGATAAAATTCAAATTAAAATCCTATTTGAACTTGGATTACAAAATCCCTAGAGTAAGCCGAATCTACTCTTATTTTTGGCCTATGTAAATTTCAGATTTTGTGAGTGGATAAGGTAGAAAATCTTCTCCTAGTCCAATTTGAATTCAAGGGATCACCTCATACCAGTCTATAAATAGGGGTTTCGCCATTCTAGTTCTCTCAGACCACAGACTCTCAGGTGAGCAGGCTTATTGTTACATAACTCACCGTGTCAGGAATTAGAGAATAGTAGAGAAGGCTAGTTGGTTGAAGCCCTTCAGTCATTCTCTTCCTACAGTTGGCATCTTTTGAGGTATTAATTTATATTGTTGTTAATTTATTATGTATGGCATCTCGAGATATTTAACGATCTTGAAAAATCTTTGTAATTCCGCTTTGCCGCTTTGATGCGCTTTTTACCAATTTTTTCTTACATCTATCACCCAATAACTCCACAACCACCAATTTACTTCAAGGCTTAAAGTCATTAATGTAACTTTCCTCCAGAAATGTCATATGGGTTGAGACAATGACCTTTTGTTTATTTGAATTATAATAGACCTCCTTTAATTCCTTCAAAATACCTTACAAACATGCACAATTCAAAACGCAGTTCTGATTTCTTCGCATCCCCATCCAATACATGTGCTAAGTAGCCCTCTATTTTCATATACCTAAGGGAAGGCTTATTGCCACACCACAATTCGTTTGGAGTTCTAGGAATTGATTTACTCAAAACTTAGTTTAAAATATAGCATACCGTTTGTAGTGCATATCCCTAAAATAATAATGGTAGAGTTGAATAGCTTAGCATAGAACATACCATATCCAACAAGGTCTTGTTTCTCTTTTCATCTACACCATTTTGTTATGGAGTACAAAGTATAATTAATTGGGATAAAATCCTTTTCTCTATAAGATGTTCTAGAAATTCATCAGAGAGGTATTTGCCCTGTCAATCAAATCGAATTACCTCTATAAAATTTATCTAATCGCTTTTCCACTTCTGTATGATACTCTTTGAACTTGTCAAAGGTTTCACTCTTACGGTGCATTAAGTATATATATCTATACCTTGAGTAATGATCTATAAAAGAGATGGCACCTTTACGTTCATAATGCCAGATATGTTGGTGTACACAATTTCTAAGAGTTCATTAGTCCTAGTACTCTTAGCTCAAAAAAACCTCTTAATCATCTTACCCTCAAGGTAAGACTCATATTGAGAAAGATGTACCTTATTCAGAGTATCCAAAGGACCATCTTTTACCAATCTTTGAATCCTATCTTGATTAATATGACTAAGTCTTAAATGTCAAAGATACGCCTTGTCAAAGTGATGAACTTTTAACCTTTTAAAGTTATCAACAAATTTTGTATCAAGCAATGAGTGCATTTCTCTATTGCTTTAGCCAACACTAAGCTATCATCACCAGTTTACAACAAAAGGCTCTTATCATATAGACTTCATATTTCCTTGAACCCTGGTAGAGAAACACAAAATATAGTTAGGGGCTCCTGAATCAATGACCCAAGTGTATTTTGACTCTTCCACCGAGTAAGCTTCTAAGTAAAGATGATCTTTACATTCGTTGGCCTTAACGATTAGGAATTCCTTGTAAGACTTCTTAAAGTGACCTACTTTCTCATAGTAGAAGCACTTGGACTTTTTAAGATCCTTAGTCTTCTTGTTCTTCTTCTTTTTCTTTCTATCTGAGATAGGAGGAATAAAAGAACTAGAAGCCCCTTACTTTTTCTTTGGGTTTTTCTTATTCCCATAGGGTTTAGAAGATTCTGCCAAATTAGCTTCTCACATAGTCTGGACTGGAACCCCATCATTGTTCATTAGCTTACAAGCCTGTAATTTCTTATTGCCAGATTTTATGTGGTTTTGAACAACACAAAATCCTTAGATAGTGTCTTGAACACTGTCTCAATTTTGGTGTTATAGTCTATCTCAGCATCATTATCAGTAGCTTTAGTAAAGACTACCATAAGCATAAGCATACAATCTTTCTCTGCCTTCTCCCTAAAGTTCATTATACTTGTGATAATGGATTGTCGAGCCAACTTTTGTTGGCCTCTGAACATATCCTCCAAGTTATCCATGATCTCTCTTGCAACTTGATAGGTTTTATAATGCTTTTGTAAAGTACTCATCATGCTAGAGAGGATGTAGCATGAGCTATCTCGTTTGGATTCTATCCAACGAGTATACATGACAAGGACCTCTTCATGTTATGCATTAGGTCATGGCCCTAGTAGGTATTGTTTGTTTAATACAAACTTGTGTGTCTCGCAGTTAAGAACTATTAGCATATTCCTTTTCCAATCTTTATAATTATCATCATTTAATTTGGTTTTAGTGAAAATTGAAATTAAAGGTGCTGGTGACATTACTGATAATAAATATAAAAGAATATCACTACAAAGCCCAAGCAAATATAAAAAATATTTAACAAATAAAACATACAAGTAAGTTCTTACATGAAACTTAAAAAAACATATAGCATGGCAACGGTAATTCTTAGTATCTATTACCTCAAGCCACCAAGGGGTGGTCATGAGATAAATCGTAGGAGCATGGACCCCATCCAATTAATATATATTGCCTGAAATCCTCTAAGGTTAAGACCTATATTAATAACCACTTATTTTGGCCACCAGTTTAACTAACAAAGCTTGTGGGGAAGGTTAATGGCTAAACGAGTCTTAAATGTGTAACTATTATTTACGTAGTCTGATCTATGCCCTATTCAAGCCATCAAGGGATGGTCATGAATAAAACATGCTTAAACACGTTTTCCATATAGGAGATCTAACCTAGTATGTAGGTGGCTATAAACATCTAATGAAAAGTGTAGTCAAGGCGGAACTGATGCGAGGTATTACTATACTTTCATATATGGATTAACAAAGGAGGCTGTGGGTTTTGTTTGAAACACTTTCCCACTTAATATTTTAAAAACACGCAAATTTTTTTAAAGAAAATGTATGATCAATATAGTTTGAGCAGTATTCTTCCATCATTTATAACATGTTATCCAATATGCACCCATAACATCTATTAATACATATTCATTCATCCATGACAAAATATAAAAAAAATAATGACGGAAAATTAAATAACCTAACCATGGTTCTATCCTAGAAAAGAGAAAAATTCAAGATTACAAAATTACATCCAAAATATTCTTTAGGTCTTGAATTTTGTTCCATCTTCGCGTATCCATCGTCATGTAGCTCCTCCATTTATTTCTTATCCCAAAAATTATTTAAAATTCAAATTTTAAACAATTTCAAATTTCATGTATAATAATATGTAATTTCAAAATTTAAATTTACAATTACATGATGTGTGTTAGGTGTGCCATAAGCAGTAATGTATTTTTCATTGAACTTTGAACTGATTAATGGAATAATTTAGAGGTTATTCAAAACATTGCTATTAGTCCTC
Organism: Antiaris toxicaria; assembly: GCA_035233585.1. Classification (NCBI taxonomy): domain Eukaryota; kingdom Viridiplantae; phylum Streptophyta; class Magnoliopsida; order Rosales; family Moraceae; genus Antiaris; species Antiaris toxicaria. The sequence continues at coordinate 19,298,637 of CP141155.1, read as the reverse complement.
AAAAGATTTACATGTTAAAGTAAATATAAGCAAATATGGCTCATTGACTGCTTGTGTTAAACTACTAGAAAGTTGCATACAATGATCTTTTATATGCAAGAAGACAACTTTCTAGAGTAAGCAGTCTAAATCTATGGTCTGTTGTCTATGGGGTTAAAGTGAGCAACTAACTCATGGTAAGACTATTATGTTATCTAAATCCAATTGGGTGACGATTTGTCTTGACTGTTTGGAGCTTTGACTCCCGAGTAGAGATATAGATATGTTGTTTGGTGGTGAAATATTGGACCAGGACAAAAGCGTGATTGATTTGTGTAGTCCGCTATGAGTATATCAATATGCTTTTGATGTTTGTTATGCAATAACCTTAATCCTGAGTAAGTGAACAGCTCTATGTATGTGACTAGTATGCTTTGATATTCCAAAGATCAAGGCGTCTTAGAGGTAGTAAGCTAATGGATCGATTCATTGGGTATATTGTACACATATGATGGAGGGATTGCTTACAGATAAGGAATCATAGATCTTATGTAGAGTTAAGGTTATCCTCTTAAAGGCATTATACTAAATTGGTGAGAATGGACAAGGCTTTAGGTTGCTTGCTAGTCAAACGACTTATTATCTACATATAGTGGATAATCATTCTCTTATTGGGTACATAATGGATCTTTGAGATGGCATGATCAAAAGGTTAAATAGACTTTAACCTAAGTTAATCATGGATATCATATGAGGATTTTGCATTAATGACAAGGTCATTGGATGATGTCTTTTCTAAGGCTTGCCTAATTTGCAATATAATTGAGAGTACAGTTTTAGGTTTATAGTAGAATGATCCTTAAACTAGTGATCATGTGATTGAGTAGTTTGGTATAGTACAATGATTACATAGATTCGTGGCAGCTCTATTATATGTGTTTAATCAGTCCCTCTGCTAGCTCCTATAGTTCCTTATAATGTAGAAAAAAATCGATAAAAATGCATCAGAGTGGCACAGCGGAACTACAAAAATTTTTCAAGATTGTTGAATATCTTGTGATGTCATATACAATAAATCAACAACAATAACTTTATACCTTTAAAGGACTCCAAAGCTGTAGGAGGAGAATGATCGAAGGGCTTCAATCAATTAGTTTTCTCTACTATGCTTCAATTCTTAAATGGCAGAGTTTGTGGGCACTCAGATCCTCAATCGGTATGTTAACACTGCTAATCTCCTTTCGACCACCCAGATCTCTAAAGAACTTATTATCACGCTGAGTTATGCAACAATGAGCCTGCTTACTTGAGATTCTATGGTCTGAGAGAACTAAAGTGGTAGAACCCCTATTTATAGACTTGCATGATGTAATCTCTTGAATTTGAATTGGACTAAGAAAAGATTTTCTCCCTTCCTTTCACACAAAATCCAAATTCACCATAGGCCAAAATCAAGGGAAGATTTGGCCACCCTAGGAGAATTTGCATTCAAAATTCAAATAAGATTTTAACTTGAATTTTATCTCCTCCTTTATCCACTAAAACCGATTCTCCCTTGTGCTAAAAGGCATGTCTAGATTTGGCCATCCAAGTGTGAAGAGAATCAAAATTCAAATAGGATTTTCTAGCTTGAATTCCATCTCACATTTATCCACAAATAAACCAATTCTCCCTAGGCTTATCCATAGAAAATTCGGCCACATTTTATGAGGGAGAGATTCAAAATTCAAATAGGTTTTTCTAGCTTGAATTTCCCTTCATCCTTATCCATAAAAACGAAATCCTCCTAGGGTAGATTTCCCTTAACAAATTCAGCCACCTTAGATAGATTTAGGATTCAAAATTCAAGTGGGATTCAAACAAGATCTTCCTCTTCCTTATCCACAAGAAAACCGATTCTCTTTATGCCACTATGCACAAAAATTCAGTTATCATAAGATTTTGTGATTCAAAATTTGAATTCAAATTTCAAAGTTCAAATTTCAAAATTCAAACTTCAAATTCAAATTTTAAATTTAAATTTCAAATTCAAATTTCAAATTTCAAATTTCAAAATTCAAACTTCAAATTCAAATTTCAAATTCAAACTTCAAATTTCAAATTTCATATTTAAATTTCAAATTCAAAATTCAAAATTTAAATTTCAAATTTCAAACTCCATAAAAAATTTATATTTCAAATTTTGTCCTCATGGATAATTTTTCACAACTCCAATTCAAACTCAAATAAAATCATGGCAACTTTATTTGAAATTCAAATAATTGTATGATCTCTTATCCAAAACAAAATTTGAGTTCAAAATGAGAGAATATTGTCTTCCATCCTTATCCTATGTGTACACCATCCTTATTTCCATGTAAGACAACTAGTAAACAAATATACCCTGATCAATTTGCCATCCATTAAGGAATTATATAGAGTTAGTAGAGGGACCACTTAGACATATATAATCGGGCTCCTGTGAATCCATATAATCATTATTCTGTACTGAATAACTTAATCATATGATCACTAATTTCATAGTCACACTACTATAAACCTGAAACTAAACTTTCAATTATATACCATATTACGAAAGCCTACGACAAGCTATTGTCCAATGAACTTGTCATATATGCAAAACCCTCATATGATATTCATGTTCAGCCTTAGGTCAAAGTTCGTTTAACCTACTGATCAAGCTATCTTAAAGTTCTATTATACTACCGAATAAGAAAATGATTATCCACTATATATGAATAAAAAGTTATCCGCCTAGTAGATGACTCAAGGCCTTGTCCATTTTCACATCCAGTATAATGCCTTTAAAAAGATACCCTTAATTCCTTATTAGAGCTATGATTCCAACATCTGTAAACAAACCCTCCATCGTATACAAGTCATGCACCCAACGAACCAGTCTATAAGCTTACTACCTCTAAGACGCTTTAGCCATTAGAACATCAAAGTACACAAGTCATATACATGAAGTAGTTCATCTACTCAGGATTAAGGTTATTGCATAATGAACATCAAAAGTAGATTGATCTACTCATAGTGGACTACGTATCAATCACGCTTTAGTCTCGATCCAATATGTCATCACCAAGCAACATATATATGTCTCTACTCGGGAGTCTGTGCTCCGGACAGTCAAGACAAACTTTCCCTACCATGGCTTTAGAAATATAGTAGTCTTAACATGAGTTAGATGCTCAGTCTAACCCCATAGACTATGGACCATAATTTAGACTGCTTTCTTTAGAATATTATCTTCTCGCATACAAAAGTCCATTGCATGCAACGCTCTAATAGTTTAACACGAGCAGTCAGGGAGCCATATTTGCTTACATTTACTTTAACATGTAAATAGAATAAGGACAAATAGCAATGTAATGAATAACCTCTAAATATAATTTTATTATCTAATTCAAAATAAATGAAAAACATCAAAATGTCTTTCATGCTTAGGGTATTTCCTAACAATTTCTCACTTAGCCTAAGCTAGTAGATGTGCTATGTTACGCATCGTCATCGCCTTAGCATTCTTTTAAAGCTTCTAGCCACCAAAGTCTTAGTAAAGGGGTCAGCAATGTTATCCTCGAATGCGACCTTACATACATCCAATTGACCAATCTCCATGTGCCCTTTAATTATGTGGTACCTTCGATCTATGTGCTTAATCCTCTTATGGTGCTGAGATTCCTTCATGTTGGCAATAGCCCCACTATTATCACAATAGAGTGTGATAGGCTTGTCAACACCCAGAATGACCTCAAGGTATCTGAAGAACTTGCGGAGTCAAACCACTTCTTTAGATGCCTTAGCCATAGCCACATATTCAACCTCCATCATAGAGTCAGTCGTGTAACCCTATTACACATTCCTCTACACAATGGTGCCTCCTCTGAGTAAGAATACTAATCCTGATGTCGATTTCCTCGACATCTGAGTCTATGTATCCTATGGGTGTTAGGTCCCCTCCGGAATACACCAGCATATAATCCCTCGTTCTCTTAAGATACTTAAATACATGCTTTACTATTTGCCAGTGCTTGATTCTAGGATTCGCTTGATATCGACTCACCATACCTACTACAAAACATATATCTGGGCGAGTGCAAAGCATAGTGTACATAAGACTAACCACAATGGATGTATAAGGGACCTTACTCATATGTTATCTTTCTTCTGATATCTTGGGATAGTCATCGAATGAAAGAGTCAGACCAATAATGGAAGGTTGCGAACCTTTCTTTCCCTCTTACATTGTATATTTGTCAATTATCTTATCATGCATGAAGCCTGGGGTAATGCTATTTTTTGTTCTTCTGATCTCTAAAGAGACGAATGCCTAGAACATAATTAGCTTCTCCCAAGTCCTTCATGTCAAACTGTTTGTGTGGCCAAAGTTTGACCGATAATAAATTCCCTATATCATTCCTAATGAGTAGTATATCATCGATATAGAATATCAGAAAGACCGCTTTTCCATCCGTAATATGTTTATAAATGCAAGGTTCATCAACGTTCTGCTCAAAACTGAATGTTTTGATCGCTTGATCAAACCTTTGGTTCCATGAGTGGGATGCTTGCTTTAATCCATAACGAATCTAAGCAACTTGTAGACTTTTCTTTCTTGGCCTTTTACGACAAACCTTTCAAGTTGTATCATATAAATACTTTCCTCAAAATGACTATTTAAGAATACCGTCTTGACATCTATTTGCTAGATCTCGTAATCGAGAGCCGCGGCAATGGACAGAAGAATACGGATAAACTTCAGCATAGCAACAGGTGAAAAGGTTTCACCATAATCGATTCTAGCCTTTTGTGTGTATCCCTTTGCCACAAGTCTAACCTTGAAAGTTTCAACTCTCCTTTCCATATCTTTCTTTCTTTTGTAGACTCACTTATATCCAATGGGTTTTATCTCATCTGGTAGATTCACAAGTTCCTAAATAGAGTTGGATTTCATAGAATCCATCTCATTATTCATGGCATGTTTCTAAGGTTTAAAGTTAATATCATTTATAGCTTCATCATAAGTGACCAGATCATCTTCATGCTTATGAGCCTCGACCTGGTATATCTCAGCATCATACATAAAGAAATTAGGTTTCCTTAAAACCCTCCTACTATGACGAAGCACCCTAAACTGTTGATCATCTGTAGGTCTTTCACTAGAACTCGGGCTTTCATCCAAGATCGAAATCTGTAGAGTAATTTTATCACCCAATAACTCCTCTAGCACCACTTTGCTTTGAGACTTAAAGTCATTCATGTGAATTTCCTCTAAGAATGTTGCATAGGTTGATACAATGACCGTTTGTTCCTTCGATTGTAGAACATACCTCCTTTAGTTCCCTTTGTTCCCTTAGGATACCCTACAAACATGCACAATTCTGATCATGGTTCCAACTTCTTCGCATCCATATCCAGTACATGTGTGGGGCAGCCCCATATTCTCATATGTCTATGGGAGGGCTTCCTGCCACGCCACAATTCATACAGAGTCTTGGGAATTGACTTACTCGAAACTTGGTTTAGAATATAGCACGTCGTTTGTAATGCATATCCCAAGAATGTTAATGGCAGTGTTGAATAATTCATCATGGATCGTATCATATTCAATAAGGTCTTATTTCTCCTTTCAGCTACATCAATCTGTTGTGGAGTACCAGGTGCAGTCAATTGGGATAATATCCCATTCTCTACAAGATGTCCTAGAAACTCATCAGATAGGTATTCACCACCTCGATCAGATCAAAGTACCTTTATGGACTTACACAATTGCTTTTCTACTTTCGGACGATACTCTTTGAATTTATTAAAGGTTTCACTCTTGCAGTGCATCAAGTACATATATCTATACCTCAAGTAATCATCTATAAACGAGACATAATACTCGAACCCTCCTCGTGCTACGATGTTCGTGGGGCCACATATATCAGTGTGCACAATTTCTAAAAGCTCCTAGGCCCTAGTACCCTTTGCTCTGAAAGACATCTTAGTCATCTTATCCTCAAGATAAGATTCACATATAGGAAGACGTACCTCTTTCAGAGATTCTAAAGAACCGTCCTTCACCAACCTTTGAATCCTATGCTAATTAATATTACAAAGTCTTAAATGCCAAAAGCCTTGTTAGAGTGAGAAACATTCAACCTTTTAGATTTATTAGTTAATTTAGTATCAAGTAGTGAGTACATCTTTGGTTTGATCAAATACAGGTTTCCATCCATACATCTAGAATAGATAAAAGACTTATTTTTACGAATATCAACTCTTTTAGTAAAAGAAACTAAATAAGAATCTCTTATTAAATAAGCTACCAATATAAGGTTCCTTCTAAAATTAGGAACATAAAAACAGTCTTTCAATAAAAATAAATATCTCCCACTGCTTCAGCCACCACCAAGCTACCATCTCCAGTCCGTAACAAGAGGCTCCTATCATGTAGACTTCTCGTTTTTATGAACCCTTGCAAAGAAACACAAACATGATTAGTGGCACCCGAATCAATGACCAAGTGTCTTTCAATTCTTCCACTAAACACGCTTATAAATAATCAAGTTCCTTACCTTCCTTGCCCTTGGTGGCTAGGAATTCCCGGCAAGAATTCTTAAAGTGACATACCTTCTCACAGTGGAAGCACTTGGACTTTTTAGGGTCCTTGGGCTTCTTATTCTTCTTCTTTTTCTTCCCATCTGAGACAGAAGGAATAGAAGAATTGGAAGTCGCTTGCTTCTTATTTGGCTTCTTCTTTTTCTGAGAGGGTTTGGAAGATTCCACCAAGTTGACCTCTCCCTTAAGTTAGATCGCATCCCCATCCTTGATTATCCACTCATAAGCTTGGAGTTGCTTCATGAGCTCGGTAAGTCCTAACTCCCTTGTTGTCAAATTATATACAGCCTTAAACCCCACAAAATCCTTTAACAAGAGTTTTAAACACCATCTCTATCTGGGTGTTGTAGTCTAGCTCAGTACCATTTTCAGCAGTCTTAGTAAAGAATCTTATAAGAGTGATCATATGGTCCTTTACTGGAGTACCTGCCTTCTACTTAGAGTTCATGATACTGGTAATGGTAGACTATTGAGCTAATTTTTCTTGGCCTCTAAACATGTCCTCTAAGTTCTCTATGATCTCCCTAGTAACTTAATAAGTTTCATGCTGCTTTTGTAAATCACTCATCATGCTAGCAAGAATGTAGCACCGAGCTATCTCATTGGATTCTCTTCAATGAGTATAGGCAACCGAGACCTCCTCAAGTAGTGTGTCAGGTTTGAGCCCAGGTGGACCTAGTTCATCCAATACGAACTTGTGTCTCTCGTAGTTAAGAACTATAAGTAGATTTCTTCTTCAGTCTTTATAATTATTGCCATTTAGTTTATTTTCAGTAAGTATTGAAATGAGGGGTGTCAGTGACATTTTGAATTGAAATAAAATTATACAAGAATATCATTACAAAGTCCAAGCAAATATAGAGAAGATTTAGCAAATAAAACATACAAGTATGTTCCTACATGAAACTTGAAAAAACATATAGCATTGTAATAGTAATTCTCAGCACCTATTGCCCTAAGTCACCGAGGGGTGGTCGTGGGAAAAATAGTTAGAATATGGACCCCATCCAATTAATATATGTTGCCTTAAATCCTCCAAGGTTAAAACATATATTAATAACTGCTTATTTTGACCATCAGTTTAGTTAACAGAGCTTCTAAGGAAAGTTAATAACTAAACGAGTCTTAAATGTATAACTATTATTTACGTAGTTTGATCCATGTCTTACCAAGCCACCGAGGGGTGGTCATCAATAGAATCATACCCAAACATGTTTTCCACATAGGAGATCCAACCTAGTACACTAGTGGCGGTAAACACCTACCGAAGGGTGTGGTCAGGGCAGAACTGACGCAAGGTGTTACCATGCTTTCACATATGAATCAACAATGGAGGTCGTGGGTTTTGTTTGAAACCCTCTCCCACTCAATATTTTGAAAAACATGCAAGCTTTGAGAAATATGTATGATCAATATAGTTTGAGCGGCATTCAGCTATCAAATATGCATCAAAACATCCATCAATACATATTCATCCATCCATGACATATCAAAGAAAACTAAATGACGGAAAAATTTAAATAACCAAGTCATGGTCCATCCTAGAAAAAAGAAAAAATAAAGATTACAAAATTCCATCAAAGTATTCTTTTGGGTTTTGAATTTTGCTCTATCTTCTTGTATCCATCTTCATACAGCCTCTCCATTTATTTCTTATCCCAAGAATTATTTAAAACTCAAATTTCAAAAATTTAAATTTCAAATTCAAATTTCAAATTCGAATTTCAAATTCAAATTTTAAACAATTTAAATTTCATGTGTAATAATATGTAATTTCAAAATTTTCAAATTTTTAATTATATATTTTTAAACATAATTTAAAATTAAATCTCAAATTCAAAAATTGAAAATTTCCAATTTTCTGGCCAGTCGACCCATAAGCCCAGAGGCCCGCAGCTAAAACAAAATCATGACAATTTTATTTGAAATTCAAATAATTATGTAATCTCTTATCTAAAACAAAATTAAATTAGGAAAAAATCTTGTCTTACAAATCCCACAAGGAATTTGCCCCCTACAAATATGCTAGGACAAGATTTTGTTTAATTTAAATTCAAATAGGATAACTATTTAAATTTTAAATATTTATTCAAACAAGATTTTCAAAATTTAAATCAATCTCATATTTATATGTTAAAAGACATATACAATTAATTTAAATTTCAAAATCTTATCTTCCAAAATAAATATTCACTTAAATTAAATATTTATCCAATTTATTGAATAATAAAAAATTATAATTTTGTCCTTGGCTCCCACAGAAAAATGCCTACACCCTTTAATAGGTGATTCGAATTTTTCTTTTCACTAAATGCAATTATACAAGGCAATAAAGAAAATCCCGATCAATTATCATCTGTTAAGGAATTATACGGAGTTAATAAAGGGACTGATTATATAATGTGGGTTCCAATAATCCGTATCCATTATATAATTATTAGTTTTAGAGTTACACCACTATAAACCTGAAATTGCACTACAAATTATATACTTTATTACACAAGTCAATGATAAGCTATTGTCTAATGACCTTTTCATTTATGCAACACCCTTATATGATATCTATGATCAACCTTAAGTTAAAATCTATTCGACCTATTGATCAAACTATCTAAAAGATCTATTATGCACCTTATTAAGAAAATGATTATTAACCATATGTGAATAAGAAGTCATCTAATTATTCATTTTCACATCTAGTATAATGCCTTCAAGAGGATAATCTTTACTCCTCATTAGAGCTATGATTCTAATATCTATAAATAAACCCTCCATCGTATATAAGTCATTTACCCAATGAATCGATCTATAAGCTTACTTCCTCTAAGATGCTTTAGCCATTGAAACATCTAAGTACATAAGTCATACACATAGAGTGATTTACCTACTCAGGGTTAAGGTAATTGCATAATAAACATCAAAAGTGAATTAATCCACTCAAGCGGACTGCTTAGATCAATTGCACCTTGGTCCTAGTCTGATACATCACCACCAAGTCACATATCTATCTCTCTACTTAAGAGTCAAAACTCCAAACAAACAAGATAAACTATCTACTTGATTGGCTTTAGATAGTATAAAAGTATTAATATGAGTTAGATGCTCACTCTAACCTCATAGACTATGGACTATAGATTTAGACTACTTAGTTTAGAACATTGTATTCTTGCATATAAAATTCTATTCTATGCAATATTCTAACAGTTTAACAACAAGCAGTCAATAAGCTATAGTTGCTTACATATACTTCAATATGTAAATAGGATGAGGACACATAGTAATATAATAAATAACCTCTAATATATTATTAATCAATTTAAAATAAATGAAATATATTAAAATGTTTTTCCTGCTTATGTCATTCCTAACATAGACACCATTGGAGTGCTGGCTGAGTTTCGTGGAGAGCTTGAAGTCTATAAAATAGAAAGGCATGCACACAATTGGTATAAGTAGACCTATCGCATGTATGCTAGTGAGGGAATTAATGAAGAATTTTAATGCTTTGGATAAAGTCTGAGCACTACTTCTACCATTGATTATTTCCTCAGAGCCATTAGTCCAGAATGCCACTGATTTTCTGGCCTTACAACAAGGAGATGTAATAGTGATCAAGTGTAAGGCACAGTTTAGTGAGATATCCTATTTCACTCTATCAATTGTTGATTCTGAGCCTTTGGAAGTTCCTAAACAAACTCAAAGGCAATATTAGAAAGTCACTTGTAGCATTGAGGATCTACAACTATAACAATCTGGTAGCATTAGTGATATATGTCAAGAAAGATATCCAAAACTATTAGTAAAGCCATGAGACACAACAGATCTAGTAGGCCACAATGACATAATAGAAGGAATCAGAGTAAAGGACAGAACAGTGATGGTGCCACAAATGGTAGTAATTGTAATATTGGAAGGAACGGACCTTATAACCCTACCTTTCACCTATGTAAGCAACCATGCCACATTACGAGAAACTATCTTAGCAGAACTTAGTAACCCTAGTAGCCTAGCAGTAGTCTTATAGGCCTAGTTAGCTATGAATTCCTCAATTCCATCTAATATCATTCTAGATTCCACCATAAATACCATTTCTATTGGCATATAGCTTTAAGCTATTAACTTTTTAGTAGTTCCACCTGCAAGCTTTAGAAACTATGTAATCTCTTACATAGCAATAGTATCATTGAGTAGACAAAAAGGAAAGGGAAGGCACATGGATAGGTGTTCACAAGCAATAGGGAGCAACACTAGACCCCAAGCCAATAACACCATAGTAGATGGTATGATTCTTGCTTCTCAGTCTTTAGCACGAGGAATATTTGATACCAATGCCACATATTCTCTCATATTTGTATCGTTCATAAGTGCATTGGGATTGAAGCCAAACTAGCTTAATCAGCCTATATATCGATACTCGGCTATAGGTCACATGCAAGTGGTGTATGTGTGTAGATCTTGTTGGATCATGGTTGGGGGTGAATAATTAAAGGTTGATTTAGCTATTCTACCCATGACCTTATATGATGGGATATTTGGTATGGACTTGCTTACGAAGCACCAACCAGTTATTAATTGTTATCTTAGGACTATTACGCTGGTTAGTCGGTTAGGATTTGTGATAACCTATCAGAGGAGACCTATAATGTGACAATTTAATGTGATATAGCATAAGGACCTCCCCAATTGTAAGAACCACCAAGGCACTCTCTTGAATCTAAAAAAAGGGTAAGAATCATAATAGAAAAGAGAACATAAGTTGACGTGACAGGTAGGAGGAAAAAATAGATAATGGTAGAGAAATAGAGAAGTAAAGGCTGCTATTATCCGTAATTTAGAATATGATCTAATGGCACCCTAATGAGGATGTATAGGATGAGTATGATGAAAAGGATGAATTTTTGGGTTTTCTATAAAGATTTTGGCAAAGCTTTGGCAAAGGAGAGAAAGAATTGATCTGTTTAGCTATAAGAATGATGACTTTTGACAATGTATTTATATGTAAGTATGTATAAATGGTGTAGATGAAGAAGATGAAGATGATGATGAATTTCTAGGTTCTAGGATGTTTTCTGCAGGGTTTTGCTAAGGGAGGAGAACATTGGTGCTTTAAAAAGAAAATGAAGGGTATTTATAAAGGGTGGAGGTGCTTTGGGTTGACTAAGCTGGAGGAAAATGGCATCCAAAGTAAAGACATGCATGAATAAAAAAGCATCTACAAAGATAGTGCTGAAGTACACATTCTCATGCTTTAGCAAGGGCTGCTGCTACAATTCATACCATTTTTTTTGTTAAAGATGGGATTCACATCCTGTTTTGGTGTCTAAGTGGCACCTAAAATGATGGGATAAGGTAAGTATCCAGTCTTTTTAGTCAGCTAGAGAAAGTTCCCTATAAACATGGATGGTTCCAGAAAGTGCTCATCTTGCCATGTTTCCAATTAAGGGTATAAAGCCTCTTCAGATAGTGATAATGGCACACTATTTTTGGATAGAGGTATGACATGTGTCGGAGAAAGCTTTAGAGATGCTCTAAGAAGGAGAAGAATATTCTTTTGTCTAGAGGACAAAAGTATTGTACTTCGGTCATTTGAAGTTTCCTTTAGACATGAGAAATACACAAAGATCTGAGGGAATCTTGAGTTCTATCTTGTGAGACACAATACTTTTAGAGGGAATGGGCTCCTATTTGGGCTTTTTGGAATAATAATATGAATTTGGCATATTGGGTGCCTAAGGTATGTGAATGGTCCATTTCTATAACATTTGGGTTTTAAGGTAAAAATTTTGGGTTTTTAAAAATTCAAGGTAAGAAAGCCTATTTTAGGGTTATTTTTCCACCACCCATTTATTTACAACCAAATTACTTTTAGGGCCCTCAAGTGAGACTAATGATAATTTTGGGCTAACAAATAAATGGTTCTATTTATTTTAACATAACCCACTTATCCATAGCCCACGAAGGTTCTTAGAGTATGACTTGGGTCCACAGAGGGGGTCCACTTTAGGAACAGGACCTGGACCTCATGAGAATGAACCTCATACAAAAATGGGCATCAATGCTATTCATCTCCTAGATAGCAATGGCTGCTAATTTTGTCTCGTAGAAGGAAAACAATGGTAGAGTATATTTGTCATAAAATATAGGTTATTAGCGACAACATGGCAATGTGCAAACTTACATGCAAAAAGCATCACATGACGTGTGTTTTTTCACGTCATAAGTGAGATTTAGCATCGACATATATTGTCAGTAAAGAGTTGAATTCCAACCTATTGACAAGTTGGAATCTTTCGTGTCAGTGTGGATCAAAGATTTTTTTTTTTGGTACCTTCTTGTTTGAGAAACTTCTTTAATGAGTTGGTGAGACAATGTTGCTTCTTTATATATATAGTGATGACATATGTCATCTTTTAAGGGTTGTGCATAAAATAGATCGCAGAACCTTTCTTACCCTTTTTTTTTTCTAAAAATTCCATTTTCCCTCCTCCTATTTCCTCCCTTTCTCTAACCACATTACTCTCCCCAAACCTAAAAATTGTCAGTCAAATTAAACCCTTTATTTCCCCTTATCAAAGTTTCAGAGGAATTTTTGTGACTAATTTTTGTTAAAAAACTCAAAAACCCAAACACCCCAAGCTCCTTCTCTTTTGCTGCCATGGGCCATCTTTGCCATCTTCCTCACTATTGTTCAATGTTCTACCTCCTTATGCAAAAACCCATTTTGTGAGTATGCAATTATAAGTGATTTTTTTTTATTAACTTTTTTTAAATAATTTTAATAATATAATGTGGAAATATCATTGTAAAGTCATATAAACTAGTTTAAATGTGATAACTGGGAATTTTAAGATTCTTAGGAGAATTGAAAAATAGTATTTATATGACAATTTTAATGTATAAAATATGAGAAATTTGCGTTTTAATACTATTTAGAATATGATAAATTATTCTAATAATATTAAAGAATGTAAGTTCGGAGATGGAAAATCTTCCTGAACCAAAACGGGTGAAACGGCTCTAAATCGGAGCCAAAAGCTCTAGAAAGTGCACCGGATGCACTAAAAGATGTACAACTTATGGTACTAGTTTTTGGTTAAGTGAAAGCAAAATAAGGCAAACCGATCGCATAGGAGCCATTAGAAACCCGCCTACGCAATTTCGGTAGATTTCCATTCGGTTTGACTTTTGGTCAAGCTTTGACCATAAATTAATATGTTGAATTAATTGGATGATATCATTGATAACATCAATTAATGAGGTAATAAATGATAAAGTTATGGATAATTAAGGAGGTAGGTAGATCCAAAGGTTAGCATTTATTGTGATCTTCGATCAAGGGCTAAGATAAAGCCAAAATGGCAAATAAAAATTTGGTAAAAATTTGAAAATTATAGGCTGTAAAGGAGTCGGTGGAGGCTGGAAATAATCAGCCAAAAATTGCCAAAAATTCCTTAGAAAGTTACCAAATTGTTTTGGAAAAATTGTCATCTTGTCCTCCCTTTGTTTGCCTATAAATACGAGTGAAAATGGACTTAGAAAAATTAGAAAACCTAGCCAAATTCTGTCAAATTGAAACTGTGAACTTCCACCCCTTTCCAAGCCAAAATTTTAGCAAAATACTTCACCAAAATTGCACCAAAACCACCTCCAAGTAGCAAGAATTTAAGCTAGTAAGGTAAGCATTCATTTTGCTTGATTTCCTTGTATTTTCATTGAAAAATCCATGTCTTGTATGGGTGGAAAATGATGAAAATTTTGGGTGCAAACTTTGTATTTTAGTTTGATCATTAGTGTTATGATTAAAGTATATGTTGGAAGCTTGAAACAAGCAAATTATACACACATTTTCATGAAATAAATACGTGGCCTTTGTGGAATGAATATGTGGAAAACTATGTGATGAAATTTGATGAGGATATGTTTGATAAAGGACCCTAAGAATAAGAAAATTTTGTTTAGCGTGTTGGACATAAACCATGGCCTTAGTATAAGGTTTGAAATGAAAATTTTAAGATTTTGATGTGGAAATATACATTAGAAACCATAAGATTGAAATGTGATAAATGAACTTTATGGTAAAAAATCTTAGTATGGATTCACTTACGAAATCGTGGCCTATGTTGAAGAAAAATAATGAAATTTTGGTGATTATTTGAATGATTAATCATGTGGAAAAATTTTACGTAAAGGTTTTGGTAATCTTGCTTAAAATAGACCTTTGGTATAGACGTGGCAGGTACTAAGATTCTGAGGTGTACCTAACGCCAGGAAAACTTAAAAATCTAAGAGGAAATACTACCAAAATTTGAAAACAACAAAAAGAGCAAGTCAGGAAACGATGGGGTAAATTTATGGATGGGATGGAAAACCTGAGCCTCTTAGGAACCAAAGCTTAGGAATAGACTAATTAATGTTTCTAGAGTAGTGAAATACACAATTGAGACTCTGAAACATTAGAAAAACAAAAAACAATCCTAGGTGTTGGAATAGTACCATCTGAGGGTCAGGCGAGGAGTAGCCACCGATTTTGCAGCAAATAATGCTGTAAAAATATATCGAAGTCGAAGAAATATTATTTTATAATATTTAAACTTAGAAAATCCTAGAAAAATCGTATAAAGGAATTTTTACGGTCCCGAGACCTGCCAGGAGTAAAATAGTCATTTTGATCAAAAATGTCTGAAAGGCCCAAAAAGGACCGTTCAGGACTTAGAATGAATTAAATAAGATTTTGGAAGACATAAATAAGATTTTTGAAGCTAAAATCTAAGTTTTAGGGGGTACACGGGCGCGTACTTTGAATACACGACTGTGTATTGAAGAAATTAAGCAACCTGAGAGGTACACGGCCTTGGATACGGGCGTGTACCAAGCCGTGTACAGTTACACAAGTAAATAGGGGTTACACGGCCATGTGGAAACAAAACCCGAGAGGTACATGCCCTTGGACACGGGCATGTACCAAACCATGTACTGTTACATAGGCAGAAAAAAAAAAGGTTACACGACTGTGTAGGAAAGACCTGAGGGTTACACGGCCTTAGACACAGGCATGTACTAGGCCATGTATCACAAAGAAAAATGAAAAACATTGTGATGCTTAGAACAAAATGAATATATGCAAAGAAATAAATAATGATAGGAAGTAATAGGCAATATTTTGTCTGTACGAACCCAATGTAGACGAGACGCAAGTATGTCCATGGATATTGGAAAAACAAAGCTAGCTAAATACTAGTAAGTTCAGACGTTTAAATTGTCTGTAACATGAAATACTGTGATATTTAATTATGTACTATTTGTACATTACATGCAAAGTCCTATGGGCACTAGGATGTAACTAACATACCTAATGACTGATAAGTTGAGATGTGTACTGTGAGTACACTATGGAAGGAGTATGATTATATTTAAGACACACTTACAAATGAAAGAATGTGAAAAAACGTACGGGCACTAAGGTTCCTAACTTTGAAGTGATGATTAATGCTACCCGGTCGGAACTATAAGAAAAATGATAATAAAACCAATGCTGGCGTACTGGCCTCCAGTAAAGTGGGGGTTAATAAATCCTTCGGGGACATGATAACCGCTTCGGGCGATAATAGACTGTGGAGGATTGGCCTGAAAGGGTAGCGTGTTAGGTCACTCACAGTCAGCGCGCACCATCGGTACGGCTACTATGAGCCCAAAACCAGAACATAATAAAGATAATGACCAAAGATAAATGAAAGCCATAAATGAGCATAACCGACACTAATTTTACGTATAGTGTATCTGGTCAAAGTTGATGTGAATAGTACCCAATCAAAGTCAAGGTTACTATTTACTAGTTAAAGTCAAATTACTATTCATAGATGAATAGTATTTTTCATAGGAAAATTTATTATTGATGCTTTTGAATCTATACAATTCATAAGATGTATGCTTGAACTTACTGAGCCTGTTAGCTCACTAGTTTGCTTATGTTGTGGGTAAGAAACATGTCCAGCAGATTTCACTAGATGGCAGTAGGATATGCGGTGCCATTAGGATAGGGAATCCCACTGTGAATTATGGTCCTGCTACCAGTCCTCTACTGAGCTTTGAAAGAGAAGATTTGAAGAAAAAGTATTTTGAGATATAGAGTTGAACAATGTAATTTTGCAAATTATGCTGTTAAACAAAGAACAACTAAAGTATAGTTTTAAAGTTTTATATGGCTTTCACATTTAAAAAGTATTTAAAAAAAATGAGCTCCAAAATACAAAGGGTTAAAAATGAAATAAAGTTTTGGCAACCCAATGAGGTGCACGGGCTGTTTCAGTTGGCTATAGAGTTAAATTATAAAGGTTTTGTGTGACCAAAATTGGGGGTATCATAGGTTGTTATCAGAGCAATTGACCATATCCATACTGGCACAAAGCGTAGCCTGCTCGTTAATCCAAGTAAGTTAGTTTTCTTTAAGTTAGTTAGCTATTTGTTTACACAAGGTTATATATTTTATAAGATATACGATGACTAGACCACCGTATGTGTGACCTCAGCCATATAGACCGAGAGGACCGATTAGGGCATGGACCAGGCCCATGATTAGGCTATCCATATCCTAACGACCAGTACATAGACCGCTGACACCTAAGCTGCCAGCGCCACGGGCTAGGGCACCGTCTCCAATTCGAGCGCCACCTCCTCGACCAGTACTTAATCCACCAGTTGAGATAGACATCCCAGTTGTTGGAGGATGACCACACATAGGAGCTAGGGTATCAGCTCACGTTGTACACGCGTTTCGAGGCAGTCACCCACCCACCTTTGAAGGAGGTTAACAGGGGATTGCTACTAGAGTTTGGCTGTATGATGTAGAGATGATCATGCATCAATGTGACATTGATGAGGATTGCTGGGTTATGTTAGCAGTCGACACTTTCCATGCAGAAGCCCGAATGTACTGGGAGTACTGTGACCAGGACATGCTATTAGGGCTTGACTGGGCTGAGTTTAGGCACATTATGATACAGCACTTTCCGCCTAAGAGCTCGACACTGGCTCCAGACCTTCCCAAGAGTAGGGCAGTGACACCATTTCCTGCCTTACCCAGATACACGGACATTAGGGAGTTTGTTCTTTGTACAGAAAGACACCAGATGCTGTTGAGTGACATAGTCTTCACTTATGCAGTACGATTTGAGGAGAATATTGTGAGGAAATGTCCCTTATTCAACCTCACTGATTATGATTTTTATGACATATTTTGGAAGGGGCTTACGATAGACTTACGACAGAGGGTAACCCCGCTATATCCACTAACTCTACGAGAGTTTATAATCACAGTAGCTAAAGTAGAGGAAGAGCTACTGTTGGAGTACATGGTGTGTAATAGGTCTGAACAATTATTGCAAGAGGCAATGTTAGATCATTTTTATGGAGTGCAACTTATGGATAATGACCATGAGGCGGGCCCATCTAGGAGATGTGAGGGGACAAGCCCCATTAGAGAAACACCATCCGGGACTGGAAATGGTTCGGATGAGGAAGAGGAAGATCTAGAAGAATTTCTGATAGTTTTGGATCAACCAGAGGATTAGATGTAAAAACATATAAAGATGTATAAATGTATATATCTGTATATGTACATGTATGACTATAATGAAAGGCTATTTTGAGAAAAGCCTTAAAGTTGATATGTATATAAATATTGTCTAATGATATGTTATGAAATTATGAAATGTTGAAAGTGTATGATGTTTAAAATCTATTTTTACTTATGTTGTAAAAATATGTTTGTTGAAAATCTAATGATTGATTTTCATGCGAATGTAGGAAATAGAAAAGATGGTGAATGCATGAAACCCAAGAAATATGAGAGGGCGTCCTATCCTTTAGAAAGCGTTAATGAATTACAAGCCCTTATAGAAGCTCAAATGAAGGAAAATACTGAGCTAAGACAACGACTAGAGCAAATGAAACAGAGGCAAGTCCAAAAAGAAGGCCAACCCTCACAAAGGGCTGCAACAGAATAAGCAGTGCCGCCAGTTATGCCCGAAGTAGTATTAGAACCCCAACCTCAACCCCGAGTAAATCAGGAACTGTTGTACGAGCGATTCTGATGGATGAAGCCACCAAAATTTGAAGGCTCCACTAACCCGTTAGAAGTAGAGGAGTGGCTTTCCTCGATCCAAATGATCCTTGAATTCATGGATCTGGCGGATCAAGAGAAGGTCATGTATGCATCCTTTGTGTTAAGGAAGGATGCAAGGTTTAGGTGGGACACCATCAAACTAAGAAGAAATGTGGCCATGATGTCATGGATAGATTTCTTAGAAGAATTTAATTAGAAATACTATGACCCTGTACTGCTGCGACCTCAACAGAGGGAAATTACAGAGTTGAAGTAAGGAAACATGACAGTAAGTGAAGTCTATCAAAAGTTTGACCAACTGTCCTGACTATGTCTGTATGTCGTCCTTACTAAGAGGGAGAAATACAAAAGATGCTCGGGATGTTTCGACCTGACATCTTGGCATTGGTGGATAGTGGATTACTGCCACCCACTACTATAGATGATTGTGTTAGTCGAGCTCTAAGAGCTGAGTACCATCTAGCTCGACAAAGGGAAGAAAAGGAGAAAATCTAAGATGCCAAGAAAAAGGAAAAAGTCTTGGCTAAGGCTGCTCAGGCAGGAACCCAGACTAGATAAGGGAGCAAGCAGAATCCGAACGTTAAGGCTAGACAGTCAAACACTTCTGGTCAATAGTCGTAAGGAAAAAAGAAAGGGAACAGTTCTAGAAATAGGAACTAGCAATGGAAGCTAAACAATAATGCCCTATCTATAGTTCGCGACTGTGTTATGTGCGGTAAGAGGCACACATGCCGTTGTAGATATGTTCCAAACACCTATTTTCAATGCAAAAGAGAGGGCCATTTTTCCAGAAACTAACCCAAAAATCGACAAAATATGCAGGGTACATTTTAGCTGTAAAAATAACGTTCCCAAGCCCACGTACTACAGGCTAAAATCGAAGGACCTTTGGAAATACAAGCAAGACCGAAATACATGCCTCGCACAGATGCTCGGGTCATGGTCTATATAAAGGAGGATGCGGAAGCTAGGATGTCTAATATAGTGACAAGTTAGCTTTCTGTCGCTAATCATTTGGCGTCTATTTTATTCGATTCTGGAGCCATACATTCATTTATTTCATATGAATTTGCAAATAGGATAAGATATCCTATGGATAGCATGAGTAAAACATTTAGAACAGCCCTACGCTTAGGCAAAACTTTGATGTCCAATTACTAGTTACCTTACGTACCAACAATTGTGACAAATAGGGAGTTAAACACGGAATTGGTCATGATGAAGTTAGCTGATTACGACATAATCCTAGGAATGGATTTTCTAGGGAAGTATTAAGCCATGATCGATTGCCAGAAATTAAAAATAGCATTCCGACCTGATCTGGAAGATAGTTTCAAGTACATAGACTCGTCGCATAGATTGAGGAAGATGATGATCAACTCGATGAGAGCAAGAAGGCTAATATCTAGTGGTTGTACTGGATACTTAGCTTATATAGTAGACGTGACTGAGGAGCAGAAATTTCAGCCTAAAGACATTCCGATTGTCAAATATTTTCTCGATGTTTTTCCCAACGAATTACCCGGGTTGTCGCCAGAGTGAGAGATCTCCTTTGAGATCGAATTGATGCCAAGAATTGCACCTATTCAAAGGCACCATATCAAATGGCACCAGCGGAGCTGAAGGAACTACAAGTACAATTAAAAGAGCTTCTTGACAAAGGATTCATACGTCCGAGCTATTCCTTATGGGGTACTCCAGTGCTATTGTCAAGAAGAAGGATGAAACATTCCGTATATGTATCAATTACCGGGAGTTGAACAAGGTCACTGTCAAGAATAGGTATACATTACCTAGAATTGACGACTTATTTGACCAATTCAAAGGTGTAGCAATATTCTCCAAGATCGATCTACAATCAGGATATCACCAGCTACGGATCAAGGAGAGCGATATCTCAAAGACTACGTTTAGGACCCGTTACAGTCCTTATGAATTTCTTATGATACTATTTGGGTTGACAAATGCTCCAGTAGTATTCATAGACTTGATGAATAGAGTCTTCAAGGAATTTTTAGAAAATTTTGTCATTGTATTTATCGATGACATACTTATATATTTGATGACTCATGAGGAGTATGAGGAATACCTGAGGATTGTTCTTCAAACAATAAGGAAGCATCAACTTTATGTGAAATTCTCCAAATGTGAGTTTTAGCTAGATAAAGTGCATTTCCTAGGACACGTAGTCTCCAAGGAAGGTATCACTGTGGATCCTGTCAAAGTGGAGGCAATCAATGAATGGCCTGCACCTAGGAACATGACTAAAATATGAAGTTTCTTAGGTTTAGTCGGCTGTTATAGGAGATCCGTAGAGGGATTCACACGACTCACTGCACTTCTCACGGCTCTTACGTGCAAAGAAAAGAAGTATGAGTGGACAGAAGTGTGCGAAAAGAGCTTTCAAGAGCTAAAGAAGCGACTAACAAGCGTGCCAATCTTACGCTTCCTACTGAAGGGGAAATATTCGTGATATATAATGACGGATCAATAATGGGACTAGGAGCCATCCTGATGCAAGGTGATAAAGTGATAGCATATGCCTCGCATAAACTAAAGGAGCACGAGAAAAACTATCCCACGCATGACTTAGAACTTGTCGCAGTAGTGTTCGCTCTTAAAATTTGATGACACTATTTATATGGAGCTAAGTGTTAGATTTACACTGACCATCAAAGCTTAAAATACTTTTTCACGCAAAAGGAGTTGAACATGTGACAACGAAGATGGTTGTAGCTAGTAAAGGATTACGATTGTGAAATCCTCTACCATCCCAGAAAGACCAATCGCGTTGCAGATGCGTTAAGTAGGAAGTCTACCGTCTTGCACCAACTGTTGATAGAGGAACTCCCAAAGCCGTTGCAGCAAGAGATCAATTCGTTAAAGTTGGAGCTGATATCTGGAAAATTGGCTACACTCCAGCTAGAATCGTCGTTATTCGAGGATATTAGGTAGGCTCAAAAATGAGATCCAAATTTAGCATGTCCTTGAGAAGGGATTCCCAAAGACGGGCTAATCCTGCATCAGGGAAGAATTTATGTTCCTAATGATGAAGGATTAAGAAAGTGAATTATGGCAGAAGCTCATGAGATGCCATATTTAGTGCATCCTAGAGCCAGTAAGATGTACCAGGACTGAAAGTTACAATTTTAGTGGAAGGGAATGAGGAAGGACATCGCAAAGTTCATGAGCCAATTGTTAGGAAATGCCCTAAGCATTAAAGACATTTTGATGTATTTATTTTGAACTGGATAATAAAATTATATATATAGAGAGGTTATTCATTACATTGCTATCTGTCCTCGTTTTATTTACATGTTAAAGTAAATGTAAGCAAATATGGCTCCCTGATTGCTTGTGTTAAACTGTTAGAACGTTGCATGCAATGGACTTTTGTATGCGAGAAGACAATGTTCTAAAGTTAGCGGTCTAAATTATGGTCTGTAGTCTATGGGGTTAGACCGAGCATCTAACTCATGTTAAGATTATTATGTTGTCTAAAGCCTTGGAGGGGACGATTTGTCTTGACTCTCTGGAGCTGGACTCCCAAGTAGAGACATAGATATGTTGCTTGGTGGTGACATGTTAGACCGGGACTAAAGCATGATTGATCTATGAAGTTCACTTTGAGTGGATCGATCTGCTTTTGACGTTCATTGTGCAGTAACCTTAACCCTGAGTAAAAGGACAGCTTCATGTATATGACTTATGTACTTTGATGTTCCAATGGGTAAAGCGTCTCAGAAGTAGTAAGCTTATAGACCAGTTCGTTGGGTGCATGACTTATATACGATAAAGGGTTCGTTTACAGATATCGGAATCATAGCTCTAATGAGGAGTTAAGGGTATCCTCATAAAGGCATTATACTGAATGTGAAAATGGACAAGGCCTTGGGTTGTCTGCTGGGCGGATGACTTCTTATTCACATATGGTGAATAATCATTTTCTTTATTCGGTAGTATAATGGAACTTTAAGATAGCCTAATTAGTAGGATTAAACGGACTTTGGCCTAAGGCTGATCATGGATATCATATGAGAGTTCTGCATACATGACAAGGTCATTGGACGATAGCTTGTCATAGGCTTACGTAATATGGTATATAATTGGGAGTTCAGTTTCAGGTTTATAGTGGTGTGACTCTGAAATTAGTGATCATATGATTGAGTTGTTCGGTAAAGAATGATGATCATATGGATTTGCGGAAACCCGATTATATATGTCCAATTAGTCCCTCTACTAGCTCTACATAATTCTTTAACATTTGGCAAAATTGATCTGTGTATGCTATTGGCTAGTTTATTACGCATGGATGGTGTTGACATAGGATTAGGATGGTAGACAAGATTCTCTCCAGTAGGATTCAGATTTTGTTTTAGATAATAGAGTACACAATTATTCGAACTCCAAATAAAGTTGCCATGATTTTATTTGAGATTGAATTGGAGTTGTAGAAAATTATCCATGAGAACAAGAATTTGAAATACAAATGTTTTGTGAATTTTGAATTTTGAATTTTGAAATTTGAATTTTGAATTTGAAATTCGAATTTGAAATTTGAAATTTAAATTTAAATTTGAAATTTGAATTTGAAATTTGAAATTCAAATTTTGAATCACAGTCCAAGTGGGATTCGAATTTGTTGTGGTAAATCCACAAGGAATGAAATTCGAATTTGAGTTGGATGTGGAGAGGAAAATCTTGTTAGAAGCCTACTTGAATTTTGAATCCAAATCTTAACCAAATATGGATGAAAATTTTGAGGATTATCCTCAATGAATTTTCAGATTTTTGTGGATAAGGTTCAAGGAAAAATTCAAGTTTCAATCCCAGTTGAATTTGGACTCTCTCCTTCATGATAATGGCCGAAATTTTGGAGCATATCTCCTAGGAAAAATTCGGTTATTTTGGATAAGGATGAGATAAGATTCAAGCTTGAAAATCCTAGTGAAATTTTGATTCTTCCTTATCCAAAAGTGGCCGAAATTATTTGGTGAATATCCTTAAGGATTTTCGGATTTTTTGGTTGAAAATAGGGAAATAAAATTCTAGTTAAAATCTTGTTTGAATTTGAATTGGAATTATCCTAAAGTGGCTAAATTTATTGTTGGGATATTCCCCTTGGAAAATTTGGATTTTATGCTTGTGGATAAGGGAGAATATCTTCTCCTAATCCAATTCAAATTCAGAGAATCACCTCATGCAAGTATATAAATAGAGGTCCTGCCACTCCAGTTCTCTTAGACCACAGACTCTCAGGTGAGTAGGCTTATTGTTGCACAACTCACCGTGACAATAAGTTCTTTAAAGATTTGGGTGGTCGGAAGAAGACTAGCAGTGCTAGCATACCGATCGAGGTTTAGAGTGCCTACACACTCAGCCATTCGGGAATTGGAGAATAGTAGAGAAGGCTAGTTGGTTGAAGCCCTCCGGTCATTCTCCTCCTGCAAGATTGGCGTCCTTGAGGTATGAGTTTTAATCGTTGTTAGTTTATTGTATATGGCATCATGAGATATTTAACGATCTAAAAATTTTTATTATTCCACTACGCCACTCTGATACGTTTTTACCGATTTATTATCTTACACCAATGTATGACATGCCAAAGAGTTAAGGCCGAACACCGATATCCAAATGGAAAATTAAAGCCGTTAGAAGTTCCGAAATGAAAATGGGAACATATTACAATGGACTTCGTAGTAGGATTACCGAATACCTGAGAGGGCCACAATACTATTTGGGTTTTTGTAGATAGACTAACTAAGACGGCAAGATTCATAGTAGTGAAAATGAATTTTTCACTGGAAAAGTTAGCAAACCTTTATGTAGCCTATATCGTTAGGTTACATGGTGTTCCTAAGTCCATTGTGTTGGATCGTGATGTATGATTTACTTCGAATTTCTGGAAATGCATGCAGGAAGCCATGGGAACACAACTGTGTACGGCTTTCCATCCGTAGACAGACGAACAATTCGAACGGACGATCCAGACATTAGAAGACATGCTTCAAGCATGTATAATGGATTTTCCAGGAAGTTGGAATGAAAAACTTCCATTGGTAGAATTTTCATACAATAATAACTACTAAGTCTTTATAGGAATGGCATCCTATGAAGCTTTGTATGGAAGGAAATATAGATCACCAATCCACTGGTATGATCTACAAGAAAAGCAACTGTACAAGATGGATTTTGTGCAAGAAACAACTAATGCAGTTGTAAAAATATAGCGATGAATAAAGACTGCACAAAGTCAACAGAAGAGTTATGTGAATAAAAGACGAAGATCCTTAAAGTTTAATGAAGGGGATTTCATATTCCTAAAGGTTTCGCCAATGAAAGGAATAGTGCATTTCAGTAAAAAAGGGAAGTTGAGTCCAAGATATATTGGATCATTTGAAATTATCGAACGCATTGGAAAGGTTGCCTATAAGTTGGCATTACCTCCAGAGATGTCGGCAGTGCATAACGTATTCCACGTATCCATGTTATGGAAATACGTATCGGATCCATCCCACATTTTGAAACATGAACCAATTTAGATCCAGGAAGATCTGACGTATGAAGAACGGCCGATTCAAATTTTGGCACGAGAAGAAAAAGTGTTAAGGAACAAGACGATCCCATTAGTCAAAGTTTTGTAGAAGAATCATAACATCGAAAAGGCTACATGGGAGCGCGAAGAATAAATTAGGAAATTGTACCCCCACTTGTTCTAAATTTTCGACGACGAAAACTTTATAAGAAAGGGTGAATGTGATAACCTAGAATTTTAAGATTCTCAGGATAATTGAAAAATAGTATGTATATGACAATTTTAATGTATAAAATATGAGAAAGTTGTGTTTTAATACTGTTTAGAATGTGATAAAATGTTCTAACAATGTTAAAGAATGTAAGTTCGGAGATGGAAAATCTTCCCGAACCGAAACGGCCCTAAATCAGAGCCAAAAGCCCTAGAAAGTGAATATGATGCACTAAAAGATGAATAACTTACGGTACTAATTTTTGGTCATACGGAAGCAAAATAAAGCAGACTGATCACACAGGACGCATCAGAAACCCGCCTACGTGATTTCGGTTGATTTTCGTTCGGTTTGACTTTTGGTCAAACTTTGACCATGAATTAATATGCTGAATTAATTAGATGATGTCATTGATGAAATCAATTAATGAGATAATAAATGATAAAGTTATAGATAATTAAGGTGGTAAGTAGATCTAAAGGTTAGCATTTATTGTGATCTTTGATCAAGGGCTAAGATCAAGCCAAAATGGCAAATAAAAGTTTTGGCAGAAATTTGGAAATTATGGGCTGTAAAGGAGTCGGTAGAGGCTGGAAATAATCAGCTAAAAGTTGCCAAAAAGTCCTTAGAAAGTTGCCAAATTGTTCGGGAAAAATTACCACTTAGTCCTCCCTTTGGTTGTCTATAAATACAAGTGAAAATGGCCTTAGAAAAATTAGAAAACCTAGCCAAATTCTGTAAAATTGAAACTGTGAACTCCCACCCCTTTCCAAGCCAAAATTTTAGCAAAATCCTTTACCAAAATTGCACTAAAACCACCTGTAAGTAGCAAGGATTCAAGCTAGTAAAGTGAGCATTCATTTTGCTTGATTTCCTTGTATTTTCATTGAAAAATCCGTGCCTTGTATGGGTGGAAAATGATGAAAATTTTGGGTCCAAACTTTGTGTTTTAGTTTGATCATTAATGTTATGATTGAAATATATGTTGGAAGCTTGAAACAAGCAAATTATGTACATGTTTTCATGAAAAAAAATCCATGGCCTTTGTGGAATAAATATGTGGAAAAGTTTGTGATGAAATTTGATGAGGATATATTTGATAAAGGACCCTAAGAACAAGAAAATTTTATTTAGGGTGTTGGACATGAAAACCGTGGCCTTAGTATAAGGTTTGAAATGAAAATTTTAAGGTTTTGATGTGAAAATATACATTAGAAACCATAAGATTGAGATAAATGAACTTTATTGTGAAAAATCTTAGTATGGATTCACTTATGAAATTGTGGCCTATGTTGAAGAAAAATAATGAAATTTTGGTGATTGTTTGAATGATTAATCATGTGGAAAAATTTTACGTAAAGGTTTTAGTAACCTTGCATAAAATAGGCCTTTGGTATAGTACATGGCAAGTACTAAGGTTCTGAGACGTACCTAACGCCAGGGAAACTTAAAAATCTAAGAGGAAATGTTGTCGAAATTTGAAAATGACAAAAAGAGCGAGTCAGGAAATAATGGGGTAAATTTATGGACGGGATGGAAAACCCGAGCCCCTTGGGTATCAAGGCTCAGGAATAGACTACTAAACGTTTTTGGAGTAGTGAAACACCTAATTGAGACTTTGAAACATTAGAAAAACGAAAAACGACCCTAGGTGTTGGAATAGTACCATCCAAGGGTCAGGCGAGGAGTAGCCATCGATTTTGTAGCAAATAATGCTATAAAAATATATCAAAGTCCAAGAAATATTATTTTATGATATTTAGGCTTAGAAAATCCTAGAAAAACGGTATAAAGGAATTTTTACAGTCCCAAGACCCGCAGGAGTAAAATGATCATTTTGATCAAAAATGTCCGAAAGGCCCAAAAAGGACCGTTCAGGACTTAGAATGAATTAAATAAGATTTTGGAGGCCATAAATAAGATTTTTGAAGCTAAAATCTAAGTTTTAGGGGGTACACGGGCGTGTACTTTGAATACACGGTTGTGTATTGAAGAAATTAAGCAACCCGACAGGTACACGGCCTTGGACACGGGCGTGTACCAAGCTGTGTATAGTTACACGGGCAAATAAGGGTCACACGACCATGTACAAACAAAACCTGAGAGGTATATGGCATTGGACATGGGTGTGCACCAAGTCGTGTACTGTTACATGGGCAGAAAAAAAAAGGTTACATGACCATGTAGGAGAGACCCGAGGGTTACACGGCCTTGGACACGGGGGTGTACCAGGCCGTTTATCACAAAGAAAATTGAAAAACATTATGATTCTTAGAACAAAATGAAAATATGCAAAGAAATAAATAATTATGGGAAGTAACAGGTAATGTTTTGTCTGTAGGAACCCAATCTAGACGGGACGTGAGTACGTCCGTGGATATTGGAAAAACAAAACTAGCTGAATATTGGTTTAGAGGAGTTTTCAAGTCGTCGTCGCGATGAGCTCACAAGCTTCTGATTAAACAAACCCTAGCTCGGTAGGTGATCTCTGAGAATGTCGACGGTGACAATGGTGTCTCTGAGAAAGACGGCGCCTCCAAGAATGATAGTGACGATGAAGTATGGCGGTGGTTTTTTTAGTAAATTTGGGGTGGCTTGGAGTTTTGGACAATTTTGGGGGCTAAATTTAGGATTCATACAATTTTTTAATTATTTTGCAAAATTTATAAATAATGATTTACCAAAATTAATAAATTAATTATTTACATGGTAAATTAATGATTTTAGGGTAAAGTGATAAGGTTTGGGTCAATTTAAGATCTAGGGTTAAAATTGTTCAGTTTGAGAATTTTTTACAAATCAATAAATTAAGATTTGCATGGTAAATCAATGACTTACATGAATAATCAATCAAATAGGAAATTATGATCTATAAAATTAAAAATTTATGCCAGTAAATCAATAATTTATACTTAATTATATCGATAAATTAATGATTTATAAAATCAAGAGTTCTTTATCGAAGTTGTAAATTGATGCTTTATAGAATGATTTGCCAAATAAAATTTATCAAAATCGATAAATAAATGATTTACCAAATTAAAAAGTAATTTAGCAAATAAATTTAACAAAATTTATATACAAAGGGGTATGTTCAGAATTTTAGATTGTGGTAAATTATGAATTACTAAAAATATGCTTTTTACTAATAGTTTAAATTTTTTCTGCTATTTATTCTTATTAAGGTTTAATTTTAACCTATTTACTTGAGGCGTAATTTTAACATATTTACTTCCTTCTCTCTATTGTTAAATACTCTAGTTAATAAATATTTCTTAATGGATACATAATAAATCTATCCGTTTATAGATTTTTTTTAATGTAATACGATATTTAACCTCTTATACACCCACTTCCATTTTAGTTTTAATTTTAATTTGTTTTATTAAAAATAAATGAATAAATCTAAATAAGAAAAAAAAATGATGCTTTTTCATTCTCAAAAAGTAAAAATAAAATATCTCTAAAAAAGAGGAAGCAATAAAATTTTTGTTCTTTTTTGTGGCAACATCACTTCCACTAAAAGGTTACGAAATTTTAAAACTTTTACCTTCTTGGTGTTAAATATATTAGTGTGATCTAATGGCATGATTAGCTTTATTCTTGCTATCCCACGTTAAATATATATATATATATATATGCACGTATATAATCACACAAACAAACCTGGTAATAAAAATAAAATAAAAAGAAGAATTGTATTTAAAAAAAAAAAAAACAAAGAATCATTTTCAAATGCTAAAAGCAAAGAAAAAGAACATATAGTATTAATGAATTTAAAAACTAAGAATACATTCTACATACTTAAATAGTTGTTGGCTTTTCAAGAGACATGCTTTCGTTTGTTTTTGTTTCACATGAATTTTCCTTTGAAATTTTTCATGCAATTGTAAACATTTTTTAAGAAAAAATTTGATGAAGTACTGTTTAGGTTTATAAAAATGAAATCAATGTTAATTAAATTTGTAGGCAATTTTTTTATTTTTTTTAATACTGTTTCCAACTATAGTTAACGTAGTGTATTTTTTTAATTGTTTTATAGAAAATAATATTTCTATTTATAGGTTTGTGGGGGTATGAAAATGAGTTTTAAGGTAATTTTATTATAAGGTAAAAGTATAAAAAATATTTAATTATTTTATGGGGTATTTAATAATATTCAGGGTGCAAGTAGAAGCACCCTTTTAATAATTTGTTTCTTTTGTACTGAGCTCCTTTTGACCTTCTTCCTTTATGCTTGAATCTTTTAATTGGAGATTTTGCATATCTGGCTAATTTCAATTTAAGGCGTGATATTTCGAAATAGGAGTGTATGAGCATGTGGAAATCCGCTTCTTCCTCTTATATTCTGTTTTAGTAAACTCAGCTACTCAAGGAGTCGAATTTATTTCTAGGGGAGTCAGACAAAGTCACTGGAATCTATCTTCTATCTTGCAAGGGAGTCCTCTTGACACGTTTTTGGATATTTGATCATGTAATTATAACACATATATAGTAATAGATAAGTTACAAAATCTAAGCTTATTTATAGTGTTATCCTTTTTTTATATACTTTTCACGACTTTCCTGATGATGCTGCCTTTTGTTTGGTAGGAGTTGTGCATGTTGCAAAAATAAAATCCAACCTAATCATTTAATTTTGTTTTTTGAAAAAGAAAAGATTGCTGGTATGCATCAGCAAAATTTTTTAATTGATTTAATTTTTAATTAGAATGGATTAGTATGTAAAATGACAAGTTAACTTAAAGATGAAGATTATATAATTGTTCCAGTTCCGCTTTAAAGCTACATGATCCATTGACAAAAAAGTCAGATCATACAATGGCATCTATGCATCAATCTCTCTCGATCAATCTTATTTAAGAGACCAATAACATATGGCTGATTCCCATCTGATATATCATATTCACATATACAATGAGATCAAGCTTAAAGTCCAGAAGGCAAATAGAGCTCGATGCTGGGGTAGTAGTACTCCTAATTAATATTTCATGTGACAACTCCCAAATTGTACTTAAAAAAGATTAATTTCTAGGGACATTTCAAATTCTATATATGTAAAGTTAAAGCAACTTGGAAAAAAGGTGACCATTCGTTCCGGGAAAGGTCGCTTTTATTGAAAGATATGTGAAAGCTGTCTCTTTTTGTGATCATGTATAAAAGTATTGTCCTATAAAAAGATTATCTATATCGACTAAACGGATAAGTGTTTTTTTAACGTGTACAAACAGACGGACAATTTGGCTTTATTTGGTATTAATGTAGGAGTACATACTACTTCCGAGTTTAAAGAGCATCAAATGACTCCAAGCCCCAATTTTTAATATTGATATAATTTGTTGGCTCCCTTATATATATATATATATTTGCTAAATTGGTGGCTCCCTTTTATGAGTTCATCATAATTGGTTGGTACAATTCTATATCTGAAGTTCACGTTTGAGTCTATTTATAATATGATTCTTCACTCTCAAATCCACACATTATATGGAGTGTGGTGTTTATAATTAATCTTTAAGGACTTTTACGTACGGTCGTGTTTTATAAAGCACTAAATGATGATTTACTCAATATAAATCTGTCATACTCCTTTCTCAAAGGAGGTTTTGTGATGTGAGATATAGGCCAATGTATCGATAGTTAATTTGGACGAATATGAGATATTCAGGAATCGCAAACCGATCGGGAAGGTCTCGGCATGGTAAGGAAAGTTGCGATTGATGAAAAAGAATTAGGGCTTGCATGAATTTTTGTCCTTTTTTTTCCCCCTCAAATAGATAAATGAGAAAGAATAGATATATTGTGCGTTTAGAAAAATTCGTCTTTGTTGTTGAACTAACTTGCTTATGCCCTAAAAGTGGTAGTCTAGTAACCTTGACTTTGATATATAGCCAAGTGGTTTGATAGGTGATGGGTCCTTCAAGCCACATAATAAGAAATATTTTAAGCTATTTTCAGACTTCGTTTCTGAGGCATATATCTACATCTTAAATGCAGGTATTTCTCAATACTATGGCATTCGACTCTCTCATACTTTTGATTATTTAAAAAATTAAAACAAAGCTTATCTTCATGCCGGATAATTGCTTCTCTAATTAATTGATGTTATAATTATTATAAAGCACACGCTATCTTTCATTTTGTAAGGCATCATAGCACAACAATTAATTTATTAATTTGTTCTATCATGAGTAGAATATTTCAGAAAAGAACATGTACCACGAATTCACGAAATAAAGAAGAAATATATTGAGGACCGCACCTGGACTTTGCTTCCAAACAAATCATTAATGAAAGAATGGTAGAAAAAGAGAACAAAAGCGCCAAAAATGTAATGGTCCATCCATAACCCAAACTTTGGATATCCTCATTTATTCTCTGATATCATATCAATATATATATATATTTATGTATATGTTGACAATAATTTTATGAAAGGACCTAAAAGAATATAATCTACGCACGCACTTGTATGGGAGAAGTAAATTGCTTTTTGAAGTTAGTGGGGAGGTGCCTAGCTTAGTACGTAGCTAGAGCTAGATGCCGAGGGAGAGAGATTGAAAGAAACATTATGCAGAACAAAGCACTAAATTTTGCAAAAGAAAAGGCCAGCAACGTCAGTCTTGTCTTTATCAAGATGGCTCCAAATACATATACATACATATGTATATATATATATAGAGAGAGAGAGAGAGAGAGGTGGCCTTTAAAACCCTTTTGTGGCTAACGTTTTGATTGTCTCCCACTAACTTGTGTTGGGTCGGCCGTTCCCAAGACAATGCTTGTTGGGTGTGTCATGTCTGTATTAGGGTTTCCCTGCAATATCAACCCCTCTATTTCTTTATTTCTCTCTTTCTTTTTTTTTTTTTCTTTTTTTTTTAAATTAAGCACACTACTTGGGGTACGTGGGGACACTAAAAAAAAGATAGAGATTATTTTTTGTGTGTTTATACTGAATAGCATATTTTAGTATGTTGATTAAAAATTGTAGCATAATTTAAAAGTTAAGTAACAAAATAGCTTATTTTTTTTATTCTTTAAATTCCAAATCTACCCTTACCACCTTAAATACCCTGGTTTTTTGCTTCATCAAAGCTGGGTAGTCTTTTCCGACGACATTCGTGATCTCCAGTGACTAAGGGTTGCAACCTTCAAGCTTCGTGAGCTATCTTCTCCAGTGATGACTACTCTAGAGATGCTGATGATATCCCCAACGAACAGATTGATGTGATCTCGTGGTGATCACTTATGGCAACTGGAGGCGGATTTACTCAGTTAGTGGAGAGCCATGATCTTGAGCGATCTATTAGGCACTTGCATCGTGATCTCCCTAGCAACAAAGGCAAGTCATGAGTATACGATGAGAGCTTTCTTCGCACTGAACTCCGAGATCTCGACACGATTCTCTGATATCACTGCATCGAGCTTTGATGGTAGACATTGCGATTTGGATCATGACATTCAAGTTTGATTTTGCGATTCTCTGCGTGATGCACAGAAAACTGGTTTTGGAAGGGACAGCGATCCCTTGAAACAATGCGGATGACTTTTTTGGTGAAAGAGCTGTGAACGGGTTGGTGGTGGGAAAAAGAAGTAAACATGTGGTGGCCCACCCTTGCTGTAGAGGTTCTACAATGCTATTACAGTTAACTCTGTAGTTAACCGCAATAGTATGTAGGCCTCTAGGGTTGCCGGCATCATGCTTAACTTGAAAACTACTTGTAAATTTTGCGGAATAATTTTTTTTTTTCAACATAACAACTTGTAAACACATATACATGTCTTGTTCAAGAATGTGATAAGGAAATCATATTAACAAAATAACATATACATGAATCATGATTCCCTTATCACATAGTCTTGGCTTAAAATCATGTTCTTGAAATTACATAGTTAGATTTTCAAAACTGTACAGCGGAAAACTCATGGTAGGACCACCATCCCTCGCCCAGTCCCCCTGGCATGTACATACCCTACCCGTCGTCCACTGTGTACTACTAGTGAACAGGTCTGTTACCTGCAACATTTGAATAAATTAGTGAGCTATGAGCTCAGTAAGTTCAAATATAAAAATATGAAATCATAACATGTAATACTATGCTTATGCATTAAACTTGACTCTGAAAAACATGTTCATGGCTATATGTAAGTCTTAGGACATTATCTGAAATTAGGTTCTGGTTTTGGGCCCCTAATTGGTCGTACCGAAAGACGTGCATAATTGGGAGCGGTACTTTAATACTGACCTTCGTACCCTGAACTGAAACTGAACATGAAAACCTCCCCGTAGGTCGAAAGGCCGGTACGCCAATAATTGGTTTAATTACCATCTTTTCTGAAGTTCCAACTGAGTAGCATACTGATTGCCCCACAATAAGAACTTATTACATGTTTTACTTGGGGTATGAGTTTTATTAACCTCGCTGTAGTGCCTTGTGCACCTACATGTTTTTGTGGGCTTGATACTTGTCTATCATGTGTACATGAATCATCTACTTGAAAGATGAAATTCTACATGTATGACATGAACTTGACATGTGTATCGTAATACAGACGGTCAATGTCTGACATACATGTCAAACAACATACATATATCATAAAACATAACATGATTGTCTACGTTGCAGTCAGGACAATGCTTGAACTTACAAAAAATCTGCTAACGTGAGCCTCTGCTGATCGGGACTGCTATCTCGGGGTGTCTAGCTTGAACTCCTATAAAAGAAATAATCATTGATTATTTCCAACATTTATCTTATACTTGAAACATAGTAAAATATGAAAATCATATTTCCAGAGTTTTTTTTTTTTTAGCTTCGAACACGTCCTCCTACACGGGCGTGTTTGTGGCCGTGTAATCCTCTGAACTTACGTGCATGGCCATGTGATTCATGCAACATGGCCGTGTAATTCATGCAACATGGCCGTGTAATTCATGCATGCGTACACATGGCCGTGTTTTCCTGCTCTCGAACATGGTCTGTTACATGCCCTTCCCACTACCTGTGCCATTTTACACAACTCGATACACGGTCGTGTTCTTGGCCGTGTACCTCTTGAGTCTCAAATTCTCTCGAAACATGGTCGTGTATGTGGGTATGTTCGGGGCCGTGTTCTGAACACGCCCTTGTACACGCCGTGTACATTCCCGTGTTTATCCCAGAATTCTGATTTTGAGTCCGAAATCCACACCTCTATTTTTCTAATGCTTTCATAGCCTTTGTTCTACTTTTTACACCTAAAATCGATCTCTATAAGACCGTTTCAAAGTATAAACTGCATTTCTACTATCATAAATCCATGGTTTCATAAGCAAAATTTCAAATTTTGCGTCCACCACATCTTTTGACTCAAAACCTAAAAATCAAAACTTTCTTGAAGATAACTCACTGAAACTTGGTTTTCTAAACCATCAACTCACGAATTTATGTTTAAAAACAACTAGACTTGAACTATGTTTCGATTTAACCAAAAATCTCAACATGCAAAACTCATCTTCTCTTTTTCTTTTCAAATAACCCAGATTTTTCACCCGAAAATGTGAGAGAAAAAGGGGTTACCTTGCTTGAAACTTGAAAACGTCTTGCTGTGGACTCTTAGACTGAAAACTTGAACGATGTGCTTGCTTGAAGAGAGAATTCGAACTGGTTGAAAGAAAAAACTCAGAGGATGATTTTCTTCCTTTTCTGCTCTTTCTCTCTCTCTTTTTCTTTCTTTTTCTTTCTTTCTTTCTCTCTCGGCCGCTTCTTTGTAGCCAAAACAAGTGAATTAATTCACTTGGGCTGTTTGAGGCTCTTCCCTCACGTGCTCCCCATCATCTCTCTCATTCTTTTTTTAATTTCTTTTAAAGAAATTGGAATTTGCTTAGCTAATTTTAGCCATTGATCATGGTGGCTTATATGTGAGCCCTTGATCTCTTAATATGTATTTTTCACATACTTTTCTAATAACTTTAAAACATCATAATTTGAATTAATGTTTAGCTTTTACACTATGTTCATTAATTCATTGTCAAATTTTGACTAAAATCCAACAAATCAGAATTTTCATCTGCTCTATATAGTGTAATATGTCTCATCATGAATATACATTTACATATCTTGTATAAAATTTTTCGAGAACGATAAATTTCTCGGTTATCACATTCACCCCTCCTTATAAGATTTTCGTCCTCGAAAATTAAAACAAGTGAGGGTATGAAAGTCTCATCTCATCTTCTCTTTCCCACGTAGCTTCTTCAATGTTGTGATTCCTCCACAATACCTTGACTAGTGAGATGGTCTTGTTTCTCAGCACCTTTTCTTCTCTAGCTAGTATCTGTACAGGCTGTTCTTCATAGGTTAAATCCTCTTGGACTTGGATTGGTTCATGTTGTAACACATGAGATGGATCTGACATGTACTTCCTTAGCATTGAGACGTGAAATACATTGTCCACTGTTGACAGCTCAGGAGGTAATGCCAACTTGTAGGCAACCTTCCCAATGCGTTTGATAATCTCATAAGATCCAATATACCTTGGACTCAGTTTTCCCTTCTTACCAAACGCATAATCCCCTTCATGGGAGATACTTTCAGAAATAGGAAGTCTCCTTCCTTGAATTCTAGGGATCTCCGTCTTCTATCTGCATAGCTCTTCTGTCTGCTCTGAGCACTCTTCATCCTTTGCTGAATCTTGGCAACTGTATCGGAGGTTTCCTGTATGAAATCTATTTTATGCAGTTGTTTTTCCTTCAGATCATACCAGTGGATGGGTGATCTGTACTTTCGTCCATATAGGGCCTTATACAGTGCCATCTTGATGGAAGCTTGATAACTATTATTATATGAGAATTCTACTAGTGGTAGCTTCTCGTTCTAAGCTCCTGAAAAATCCATTACACATGCTCGGAGCATATCCTCTAAAGTTTGGTAGTTCGTTCTGATTGTCCATCTGTCTAAGGATGGAAAGCTGTACTGAACTTTAGTTATGTGCCGCTCTTTGCACACACTCCCAAAAGTTTAAAGTGAACCGTGCATCTTTGTCAGATACGATGGACTTTAGAACTCCATGTAACCTGATAATATGAGCTACATAAAGGTATGCTAACTTCTCTAATGAGTAAGTGATCTTCATTGCTATGAACCTAGCTGTCTTCGTTAACCTGTCCATGATTACCTAGATAGTATCGTGTCCTTCTCTTGTTTTGGGTAGCCCTACCACAAAATCCACAGTAACATGCTCCTATTTCCATTCTGGAATCTCTAGAGTTTCTAACTTTCCTCCAGGATGCTGATGTTCAGCCTTGACTTTCTAGCAAGTCAGGCATTTACTCACAAACCTAGCAATATCTCCTTTCATCCCTTTCCACCAAAACTACAGTTTTAAATCTTGGTACATCTTAGTGGCTCCAAGATAAACTGAGTATGGAGTTTCATGAGCTTCTGACATGATTCACCTTCGAAGTTCTTCATCTACTGGAATATGAATTCTCTCCTGATACATGATTAATCCATCTTTGGAAATCTCTTCCTAGGAGTCTGTTAGACTCGAATCTTACTTCTGAGCTTCCTTGATATCATCAAATAAGGATGACTTCAGCTGTAGTGCTGACAATTTTCCTGATACCAGCTCCAGTTGA
This sequence comes from Antiaris toxicaria, assembly GCA_035233585.1. NCBI lineage: Eukaryota > Viridiplantae > Streptophyta > Magnoliopsida > Rosales > Moraceae > Antiaris > Antiaris toxicaria. The sequence continues at coordinate 19,261,565 of CP141155.1, read as the reverse complement.
AGCGAATGAATTTCTTACTGCAATGGTCTTGATAACCTGTCGATGGGCAACTGTTGCAGAACTGTAGCTTTTCTACTTAAAGCATCTGCCACATGGTTGGCTTTTCCTCGATGATAAAGGATCTCACAGTCGTAGTCCTTCACCAACTCCAACCATCTTTTTTGCCTCATGTTTAACTCCTTCTGTGTGAAGAAGTGTTTTAGACTCGATGATCCGTGTAAATCTGGCACTATGCTCCATACAGATAGTGTCGTCAAATTTTGAGTGCGAACACTACTACAGCAAGTTCTACGTCATGGGTGGGATAATTCTTCTCGTGCTCTTTTAATTGGTGCGAAGCATAGGCAATCACTCTGCCATCTTGCATCAATACTGCTCCCGAACCCACTCTTGAAGCGTCACTGTAGATTTCATACTTCTCCCCTTCAGTAGGGAGTATGAGAATCAGCGCGCTCGTCAGCCGTCTCTTTAACTCTTGGAAGCTTTTTTCACATTCATCTGTCCAAACATACTTCCTTTCCTTGCACGTAAGGGTTGTGAGAGGTGCTGCCAATCGTGCAAACCCTTTCACAAATCTCCTGTAATAGCCAGCTAACCCTAAGAAACTGCGTATCTCTATCATGCTCTTAGGTGCAGGCCATTTGTTTATCGCTTCAACCTTGACTAGATCTACTGTAATTCCCTCCTTAGATACTATATGTCTGAGAAAATGTACCCTGTCTAGCCAAAACTCACATTTTGAGAATTTGGCATATATTCGATGCTCTCTCAGCTTCTGAAAAACAATTCTTAACTGTGCTTCATGCTCTGCATGAGGCTTTGAATATACAAGAATGTCATTGATGAACACAATGAAAAACTTGTCAAGATACTCCTTGAAGACTCTGTTCATCAGGTCCATGAAAGCCGCTGGAGCGTTCGTCAACCCAAACAGCATTACTAGGAATTCATAATGCCCATAACAGGTTCTAAAAGCTATCTTAGAAACATCATCTTCCTTGATTCTCAGCTGATGGTATCCTGATCTCAAATCAATCTTTGAGAACACTACTGCCCCTTTGAGTTGATCGAACAGGTCATCAATCCTAGGTAATGGATACCTATTCTTGACTGTAACCTTATTCAACTCTCGATAGTCTATGCACATACGGAACGTCCCGTCTTTCTTCTTGACAAACAGTACGGGAGTGCCCCATGGGGAATAGCTTGGTCTGATGAATCCCTTGTCAAGCAGATCTTTCAACTGCACTTGTAATTCTTTTAACTCCACTAATGCCATGCGAAACGGTGCCTTGGAGATCGTTGTTGTTCCTGGTAGAAGCTCTATCTCAAATGAGATTTCCCGTTCTGGAGGTACTCCTGGTAGTTCCTCGGGAAAGACTTCGAGAAATTCTCTGACAATCGGAACATCTTCTGGTTGTAACTTCTTCTCTTCTGCTGTATCTGTCATATAAGCTAAATATCTAGTACAACCATTGGCTATTAGCTTCTTGGCTTTCAATGAACTGATCATTATCTTGCTTGACCTTCTTGAGGAATCAACATATTCAAAAATTTCTTCATCTTCTGGCTTGAACAATATTCTTTTGTTTCTGCAATCTATCGTGACTTGGTATTTTCCTAGGAAATCCATTCCTAGAATTACATCGTAGTCTACTATCTTCATCATGATTAACTCTGTATAAAGCTCCCTATTTGCCACGATTACTGGCACATAAGGTAACCAGTACTCGAACAACATGATTTCTCCTTAAGGGAGAGCAGTTCTAAAAGTTCTTTCTATGTGATCTCTAAGGTATTCTAACTTATTAGAAAATGCATATGATATGAAAGAATGAGTGGCCCCAGAGTCAAAAAGAATAGATACCAAGTGGTTAGCAATAGAAATCTAACCTGTCATCACGTTGGACGTCCCTGCCTCTGCCTCTTCTCTGGTGTAGGCCATTACTCTAGCATCTGCCTGAGGAGCTCTTTCCTATCTTTCTTGTACTACTGGAGGCACTTCTGAAGGGCTTTCATAACTTAATCTGAGTGCATGAACCTGTGACTGCTATGGACGTGAAAAATTTACTCCTGACACAAACTGGCGGTTCATGGGACAATTCTTAATGAAATGACCTTATTTTTTGCACTAAAAACATGCAGTTGTACTAGCTCTATACTGACCCACATGTTTCTTCCCACAAGTAGGACAGGTGGGGTTACTTAGTACTGTAGTGGAGTTAATCCTCCTTGACTTACTTCTGTTGTCTTCATTTTGAGTTCCCTGAAAGTTGTCATTTCTCTTCTGTTGGGACTGAGGGCCTAGATTACTGGACTGATCTAGTCTTGTACTCTGATTGCCCTTAATGTATTGTCCAGGTTGAGAGCCCTTGGCCAAGATCTTTTCTTTCTTCTTGGCTTCCCAGACCTTTTCCCTCTCTTCTTTCTATCGAGCAAGATGGTACTCTACTCTCAAGGCACAACTAACGCAGTTGGCTACTGAGATTGACAGGATTGGGCCAATGTCAATTAAGGCTGAAATCTCAGGTCTAAACATACCTATCATCTTCTGTATCTTCTCCCTTTCCGTTAGCACTACATACGGACACAAACGGGAGAGCTAATCAAATCTCTTACAAACCTTACTGACGGACATGTCACCCTACTGTAATTCTGAAAACTCTTTCTGTTGTGGTCGGAGTGATGCTGGATCATAATATTTCTGATTGAACTCCTCTAAAAACTCCACCCATGACATCGTGGTCATGTCCCTCCTCATACGGACTGCGTCCTTCCAAAATCTTGCGTCCTTCCTAAGAACAAAGGATGCATACAAGACTTTCTCTTCCTCAGTTAGTCTCATGAAATCCATAATCATCTGGATCGAAGAAAGCTAATCTTCTGCTTCCAGGGGATTGGTTGAACCCTCAAATTTTGGAGGCCTCATTTTCCAGAATCTCTCATATAGTGGCTCTTGGTTCACCTTAACCGGTGGTTCCTGAACCACTTCTGGTGCAGCTGGTGGCACTATTTGTTCTGCCTCAGCTGCATGTTGCGTAGGAGTCCCCACTGATCCCTACCTCTGTTCTAGCTGTTCTATCTTCTGTCTTAGTTCTGCGTTTTCTTTCATCTGATTTTCTAGAAGAGCTTGCAACTCTTCTATTCTCTGAGGCAGAGTTGGGTGTCCCCTTCTTCGTCTTTGGCCTTGGCCCTGATTTTCCATCATGCTACTTTATACCCTAAAATCACATAATGAATTTGTATTAGATCCTCTATAAGAGGATTCACATCATTTCTTATATTAATATAACATCACATACTTACTACAAAGTATAGGTCTCTACAGACCTTTACTTTCATGCATAACTAGCTACTGATCTTAATATAAACTTAACTTACTTGGATCGGTGAACAGGACATGCACGGAGTCAGGCAGGATATGGTCTACCAACTGCTCTGATACCAACTGTGGCAACAGTTGGTACTCTAAACTAGATCCATTTTAAACTTGAGTTCTAATACCAACTGTGGTGGCCTGCTCTTGCTGTCGAGATTCTACAGTGTTATTACAGTCAACTTTATAGTTAACCGTAATAGTATGTAGGCCTCTAGGGTCGCCGACATCATGCTTAACTTTAAAACTATTTGTAAATTTTGTGGAATAAATTTTTTTTTTCAATATAATAACTTGTACACACATATACATGTCTTGTTCGAGAATGTGATAAGGAAATCATGTTAACAAAATAACATATACATGAATCATGATTCCCTTATCACATAGTCTTAGCTTAAAATCATGTTCTTGAAATTACATGGTTAGATTTTCAAAACTGCACAGCGGAAAATTCATGGTAGGACCACCATCCCTCGCCCAGTCCCCCTGGCATGTACATACCCTGCCCGTCATCCACCGTGTACTATTGGTGAATAGGTCTCTTACCTGTAATATGTGAACAAACTAGTGAGCTATGGGCTCAGTAAGTTCAAACATAAAAACATGAAATCATAACATGTAATACTGTGCTTATGCATGAAACTTGACTTTAAAAAACATGTTCATGGCTGTATGTAAGTCTTAGGACATTATCTGAAATTATGTTCTGGTTTTGGGCTCCTAATTGGTCATACCGTAAGGCGTGCATAACCAGGAGCAGTACTTTAGTGCTAACCTCCGCAGCCTAAACTGAAACTGAACATGAAAACCTCCCCGTGAGTCGAGAGGCCGGTACGCCAATAACTGGTTTAATTACCATCTTTTCTGAAGTTCCAACTAGGTAGCATACTGATTGCCCTACAGTAGGAACTTATTACATGTTTTACTTAGGGTGTGAGTTTTATTAACCTTACTATAGTGTCTTGTGCACCTACATGTTTTCGTGGGCTTGATACTTGTCTATCATGTGTACATGAATCATCTACTTGAAACATGAAATTTTACATGCATGACATGAACTTGACATGTGTATCGTGATTCATACAGTCAACATCTGACATATATGTCAAACAACATACATACATTATAAAACATAACATGATTGTCCACATTGCAGTCAGGACAATGCTTGAACTTACAGAAAATCTGCTAATGTGAGCCTCTGCTAATCTAGGACTGCTGTCTCGGGGTGTCTAGCTTGAACTCCTATAAAAGAAATAATCGTTGATTATTTCCAACATTTATCTTATACTTGAAATATAGTAAAATATGAAAATCATATTTCCAGACTTTTTTTTTTTAGCTTCGAACACGTCCTCCTACACGGGCGTGTTCGTGACCGTGTAATCCTCTGGACGTACGTGCATGGCCGTGTAATTCATGCATGCGTACACGGTTACCTACACGGTCGTGTTTCTGACTGTGTTTTCCTGCTCTCAAACATGGTCTGTTGCACACCCTTCCCACTACCGTGTGCCATTTTACACGGCTCGATACACGGTCATGTTCTTGGCCGTGTTCTTCTTAGGTCTCAAATTCTCTCGAAACACAGTCGTGTATGTGGGCATGTTCAGGGCCGTGTTCTGAACACGCCCTTGTACACGCCCGTGTACACTCCCGTGTTCATCCCAGAATTTTGATTCTGAGTCTGAAATCCACACCTCTGTTTTTCTAAGGCTTTCATAGCCTTTGTTCTACTTTTTGCACTCAAAATCGATCTTTATAAGACCGTTTCAAGGTATAAACTGCATTTCTACTATCATAAATCCATGGTTTCATAAGCAAAATTTCACTTTTTGCTTCCACCACATCTCTTGACTCAAAACCTAAAAATCAAAACTTTCTTGAAGAAAACTCACTGAAACTTGGTTTTCTAAACCATCAACTCACGAATTCGTGTTTAAAAACAACTAGACTTGAACTATGTTTCAATTTTACTGAAAATCTCAACTTACAAAACTCATCTTCTCTTTTTCTTTTCAAATAACCCAGATTTTCACCCGAAAACATGAGAGAAAAAGGGGTTACCTTGCTTGAAACTTAAGAACGTCTTGCTTTGGACTCTTGGGTTGAAAACTTGATTGATCTGCTTGCTTGAAGAGAGAATTTGAACTGGTTGAAAGGAAAAACTTAGAGGATGATTTTCTTCCTCTTCTGCTCTTTCTCTCTCTCTCTCTTTCTTTCTCTTTCTTTCTCTCTCTTTCGGCCGCTTCTTTGCAACCAAAACAAGTGAATTAATTCACTTGGGCTGTTTGAGGCTCCTCCCTCATGGGCTCCCCATCATCTCTCTCATTCTTTCTTTATTTTTTTTTTAAAGAAATTGGAATTTGCTTGGCTAATCTTGGCCATTGATCATGGTGGCTTACATGTGAGCTCTTGATCTCTTAATATGTATTTTCCACATACTTTTCTAATAACTTTAAAACATCATAATTTAAATTAATGTTTAGCTTTTACATTATGTTTATTAATTCATTGTCAAATTTTGACTAAAATCCAACAAATCAAAATTTTCATCTGCTCTATATTCTATAACATGTCTTATCATGAATATACATTTACATATCTTGTATAAAATTTTCTGAGAACGATAAATTTCTCGATTATCACAAAACATAGGTGATTCCATTTTTTTTTTTGGTGAATAGAAATATAGGAAATACTAAAAATACTGTAAATATATATAGTGAAATATAAGAAATATAATGGAAATATAGGTTTTTTTTTATATTTTTATGGAAATCCAATATTTTTATCGCAATTTGATCGGTTCACTACTCACCATCATTACTATCGTCGATGTGATCTAGTCTCGCTATCGCCATCGTGATGTCCCTCTAGTGCGATACCATTAGGAACAAGAGGGAGGTTGAGAGAGAATGAGATAGAGAAGAGAGAAAAATAGGAGGTAAAGGAGAGGAAGGGAATAGAGAGAGAAAAAAATGAGAAGTAAATTTGATATTTTAATATATAATTAATTTAAATTATGCTATTTGGTTATATTAGTTTTATTCCTACTATTATTTTAAAACATCATAGTCAAATATGCTATTTGATTAATTCACCCTTATTATGTATATAAATAAAAATGCAATTGTATAATTTCTATTAATAATTAGATACATAATCTATTAATAATTTTACATTTAATTTTACAGCAAAAACTAAAAACATAGTGAAATATATTTTTTTTATCGAAACTAAGAGCATAATCATTTTTTTTTATTAAAATTCTAAAATCTAAGTGGTCGTGTATGTCCACATTTAATAACATGTGGCTCTATTGATTACCGTTACAAATTAGCATATTTTTATTAATATTTTGTATTGCTGAACGTATTTTAATTATATTAAAATTAAATTTGTTGACATGATGTACGTACAAATTTTTTTTTTGAATTCGACGTAATAAAATATTGTTATATAATATATATATATATACACACATATATGTTAATGGCACTATGCGATATTTATAATAAGCAAAAGATTATCAATCATTATGATAGTAAACAATTATTTGACCAATCGGAATTTTATAGAATTCTTTCATTTGTGTGGTACCATTTAATTTTTACGCAGTTTGAATATAAAAAGTTAAATTTAAGATGAAATATAAATATTTTCTTATTTGTAAAACTCCACGGGTGCTAGCTCATCGATTCATGGAAGGAGAAACTCGACTCTTGTGTTCTTTCATTATATCATTTTATGTTCCTTTAACAATATCTTCACATATTAATTGAAAATTTCATTTTAACACAATAATTAAAAAGCCAATGATGTGTAGGAATATTTTAAAGGAATAATAAAAAAAAATACAAATAAGAGTACATACAAGCAAATTAAGGAAGGGAGCAGTTAGGGTAGAAATCAAATATTCAAAACCTTAAAGTGCTTTCATTTTTTTTAATAAATAAGAAAAATACCAGGAAAAATAAAATTACCTTATCACGTTACTGAAACAAAATAGGTTTTTAATAATGACATATGTTGTCGTTAAAAAGTGCAAAGTCATTGCTAAAAGTTTTTTAATGATGACATGTCATTATTAAAAGTTGTCACAATAACTCTATCGCTCAAAGCTTATTAGTACATGTTGTCACTAATGTTGCACTCTTTAACAAGGACATGTCGTCCTTAAAATGTAAAAGAAACTATCACTATAAAATCATTACATAACAATTAGTTGATGCCAATAGATAGTTTTAGCAACAATATTTTTTGAAAATGTCATCGCTAAAAGTTGTTTATAATTTAAAAAAATATTTGATGTTTGAATTAAACAATGAGCAATAACATTTTTTAAAAATCTTGTCACTAAAAGTCAATTTTTTGTTAAAAAAATTTCTAAAAATGGACAATTACTAAAGAAGAAGAACGGGGTAGTGGTAGTGGAGGAGATCGTTGGAAAAAGAATAAGAAGGAAAATGAGTGGGTGGTTTCGGTGGAAGGAGGAGGTGGAGGAGAAGGAGGAGAAAAAGTGAGGATGGCGGTGGTAGTAGAAGGTGGAGTTCCGATGGTGGTAGAGATTGAAGGTCTAGTGATGGTGGCGGGCAAAGACGATGGATTGTGGGAGAATGGAGAAGATGAGAAAGAAAAAGAAGAACGAGGGGAAAATGAAGAAAGAAAAAAAAAAAAAAAAGAAGGAAAATGAGGAGTCATGGGGGATGGAGAGGGTGGACGGTGGGAGAATGGAGAAGGGGAGAAACAAGAAGAAGAAGAAAAAGAATGAAGTGTAAAAAAGAGGTTGCAAGTAAATGGCGCACTTTTATAGCGATGATTGAACCAATAGCAACAATAATTTTTGTCGTTAAAAGCAGTTTCAAAAAAACCCATTGAAAAGAAAAAAAAAAAGGCACAATTTTTCCCACCTAAATTTTCTAGCGTTTTTAGTGATGACACATGTCACCTTTAACAACAACAATGTTGTTGCAAAAAAGTTTCAAAAAACTTAATAAAAAGGCACGATTTTTCCAGCTTCTAAATTTTTTAGGCATTTTTAGTGACGACAATAGTCATCTTTACTAATAGATCTATAATATTCTCCATGAAAAAAGGTGCAATTTTTCCCACTTAAATTTTTTGGACACTTTTAGCTAATAGGTCTATAATATTCTACATGAAAAAAGGAGCAATTTTCCACCTAAAAATTTTGGAGGACTTTTAGCGATGATATGTCATCACTAAAATTTTGGCATGCAAAAATAAAGTACTGAGTGATTATTTCACTCTAAATTTTACTACAAATACTTTTAGTGATGATATTGAACAATTAGCGATGAAATATCATCGCTAAAACCTTTAGTAATGACTAACTGTTATGCCAAAAATATATATATTATAGGAAAACAGAACAACTTTAACGACAATATGTTGTCGCTAAAGTATATGTTTTGGCAATGATTTTTATCATTGTTAAAATATCGTCACAAAAAACCTGTTTTGTTGCCATACGTAACCCTTTTTATTATATATGTTCATGTGAGAGCTATACAAAAGAGATCGATGCCTCTAAAAATAAATAAAGGAGATAAGTGTCATCTATTTGTTTTTTTCCTAGTTTATAAAGATTCCATCTATTAATATATAAATATAACATCTTTTCTAGTCTCAAAACAAAGAGAAAGTCCCAATTGTGTACATGGATGAATGTAGTCTTTTCATTAATATTTTAAATTATTTTGTGTGCTGATGTTTAGAGTCTAGTGTTTTGATCTCTAACCCTTCACCTACCACCCCATGGTCTCTCAAGATATCTATCTGATCTCAAAGATGGCATGTCAGTGCGCAGTCTATTGCACGTGAAAAGTGTATCGTATTGATTAATAGAATCAATAATTGTTTGTCTTCTTGTGTTCGTTATTGGATTATCTGTGAAGCAATTTATGAACGTACTATTGTAATTAATTCCATGTTTCTTTAACATACTCTTCCAATTAGAAAGATCCACTTAAAATGACACTAGTGAATTATGAAATTGTAACGCAATTTAATTAAACAATGGGACCTAGAAGATATTTATCTGAATTATAAATATACATGGAATTGGAAATTTGTACCCAAATTAATCCATCTTAATCAAGGACGGAACTATACTTAGTGTACTGATCAATTTGTGATAGAGATTAACACTGATATGATGGATTATTTCTAACTGTATACTCCTAAAATGTTTAATTTTTAATTGGGTAGCAAAAGAAATCAAGGGACAAATTTATATCTCTAATTAATTTATACAAAAAAAAAAAAAGAAAGTTAGGGTTACCTTTTTTTTTAACTTTGAATTAATCAAGCTTTAATAAAATATATTTTCATGTATTTTAAATGTTCTCAATATTTTTTTCCTTGAATTTTTCTACCAAATTTTTCACCTTCTTTCGGTCGGATGTTTATTATGACCATTTAATTAAACGACGACCCTACTAGATATATACACACACATATATATATATATATTATGCAGAGTGAACAAGATGATTAACAAGTACATGATGATATTTAAAGAGTAAAGTCATTGTTTAAGTGCTAAAACTAGTATGGTTACTTTCAAAAAAAAAAAATAGTACGGTTGTCCAAAATAAGGTTTAGATTTGATCATATGACACAAAATTTAGTAATATTGACAGTTGAGACCATAAAATGTAAAATAAGAATATTTTAATATACTTAAAATGTTGCTTTAAAATAGTAAATGGCTCTAAAATTTATGTGATGCTAGTTAGAATATGCAAACGGTTGTGGGGTCAATTTTCTAAAGAAAATATGAGCGACATTTTTCGTCTTGTTAAGTTTAGACCAAGCCATGCCATTGAGTCAGCCCATACTTTGCTAGGGTTTGATCACATCGAATAGCATTGTCAACCTTCATAGTATACTGCACCGAGGACTTCTCCGAGACAGACTTTCTTAAGTTGACTTCGATCATGCCATCTCTGATCTAGTCTATACTGAACACATGCAAATATCTCTCCCAGATTAGTTTCCAAGGTTGTGCGCTGCTACAAGGGTGCATCTCTCATGTCGTTGCACCGGTTGGACTTGGTTCACACATCTCACGACAAGGAAAAGTAGGATTGCCAGCGTGTTGTCAATAATATCCCATCCTTATATCTTTGTTGTTAAAAATATTTTTGCAACAACTTACGTGTTATCGTTCTATTTTAGCGATGACTATCATATTGCTACAGATAAAAAAGACAATGTCATTGAATTTGTTGTCGTTGATTTCCCTTCCCCACCCACCCCCCACACTTTTTTCTTTGCAAAATATCTAATGTGCCTACTGTTTCTAGAGTGAATTATTTGAGTATGTCGTCGTTGATTCTTTCCCAATTTTTCAATTACCGGACATTATAAAAAGGAATAAAAGTTACATGTTAAGTTACGCTGGTCTTGCAAGTCATCTCTAGGCCACAACTCAGACTGTATATTTCACATGCCACTGGGCACTAAATGTCCCCCATGGTTGCCAATGGGCTTCCGAACCCAATGCCATGCTCCCCTAGATCGCCACACACACCCGGGGCCACCGTCGTTCCTCAAATCTCATTTTCCAATCGGTTCCTAACCTAGCATGGCTATTCTCACCAAATAAATAAATAAATAAGTAAATAAACCTTCTTTGTGGAACTCAATGTTGCTACACCTGGAGACATAAATTCACATCAGTAAGCTCCCAAACAGTCGTATACAGGAATCCTTTCACGTAAAAAGATTCTAAATCTAGATACTTCTAATTATGCGTTATACGAAGCAAGTGGCTTTGTGCAACAATCCTTAATTGGTAGTGCCGAAAGGTTATCATCCTCTTGGATTTTCGTCAAAAAGAACGATATTTGGAAAATAAACGGCAATTGGAGAACAATTTGAAACGGGATTTTTTAAAATTCCCTTTCCATCCATGGAAGAAAAATTCACACCTATCAAATATACTCATTAACATTTTTGTTTATGCTATGCCTTCCTCAATATGGATATTTTATTAAATTCAGATTTCCCCCTATGTCAAGTAGAGCATTAGAAAAATAAAACAAAGCAATAATTACAAAAATGTTATCCCTATTTTAATTTAAACAGAATAAAATCGAGTCTTCTCTAGTGAGATCCACCACGTTTGGTTTTTGTGGGTCTCATCAGAGTGCCATAAGGGTCGCCTACACCGCAATCCTCGCATCTATGTCCCATGTCCAAACCCATGAGGACGACGTTGCGAATCCGTGTCACGGCAGCGAGCCCACCATGTGGGTGGTTGAGGTGAGCATCCAGCCGTACGCTTGCTCGGTAGTCAGTTACCAGCTTTTAATTTCTTTTACATTTTTTATTATTAAAAATATTTCTTGAAAAAACAATTATATTACTAGCTATAATTAGTTAATGTCACAGGGGAGATTTCATGTGATTTTCAAAATAGAGGGATATTTTGTCTTTTTAAAAAAATCACGGGTTGGAAACTCACATTTTGCTAAAATATAGGGGATATTTTTTTATCTTTCTCTTATACAACCTTCGCTTGTTACATATTTTTTTTAGATTAAAAAAAATAAGCGTGTGAAAATTATTAAAAGAAAAATTACATTATTAACCAACGATTTAACTGTAAAACAGTTGATTTTTTTTTTCTTTTTTCTTTTTAATTACAGAGTGCAAATTCACATTTCACAAACAAAAGTCAATATTTTTATAATTTCCCTGGAAGCAAAAAAAAAAAAAAAAAATAGAGAGAATTCAAACCTATAGCTACTTTCAAGTTTTTCTCTTTCTTTTTCCTTTTCTTTAATTCTTACCCCATTAACCCTATGGGCACACAAACACGTCACCCATGCGTGCACTTGTTGCAATAAAGTTGCAGCTAGAGTTGCTTTGAAAATATTAAAGAATTGTTTTTCTATTTTTTTTTCCCCCTGCTAGCTTTTCGAAGGGTCATTACATGTGAGATTTGCATTTGCACACGCTTAATAATTTAATAATCGTATCCAAGGTTTGGTAGAAATATTTGACCAATTGGATATGATCAAGATCTGACTAAGATATTGTGTGTTCTTGTCCATTTGAAATAATTAATTACAGGCAAAGAACTTGTTTACTCTCATGCTATAAATAACATATAACTAAAAGTTAATCAATGCAAACAGGGTTTTACCTGTTTATTATTATTAGGCATGCTTAAAGGGGTTGAATGTTTATTACGTAGAGACAAACAAGAAGGTGCCAAAAGAGATTTGCTTAATGATGTGAAAAACAAATTGATACCCACCAAGGAAGCAAAGTTTCTCCGCCATATATCCATATCCATCTGCAGTAAAAAGCCCATATCATTAAGTTATATACACTGCTCTCTATCAAAAAATGTAACTAATAATAATATAAAGTTGTATATACTGGTTAAATCCTAATTTAATAAACATCTGGTGAAATACATCTTTAGTTTCTTTTTTAACAAATTGAGAGGTAACAACTAATATTAAAAAAAAAAAAAGAATATCACAGTTAGATTCACACTTTTTAAGGGCTCATGCTTTACCAAACATCCCACAATAATTAATGTTGGTATTGGAAATTTGCCAACAAGAAAGAACTTGATAACGTCCCACCATTCAATGTAAGATCACTCATATAGAACAGTAGATAAAATTGCAAGTAGAGAACATTAAGGGCGTCAGAAGGAGCATTTTGTAAATGATTTTGTATTGAATACGAAGTAACAATGTAATGTTTTGTGAGCCTATTGAGATATTTTTTGTAACTGTACTTGATTGTGTTCCTAGAGAGATTGGTTTGAGTATCCAAAAAAAAAAAAAAATTGGTATGTATAAAAAAAATATTTATCGAGTGTAAAAGCCTCTGAAAATGTAAACGGAAATGTGAAAACAAATTTATTTCGGTTTCTAATTTCTTAACAAAACAAGAAAATGACTTTTTTGGTTCTAGTCTAACATGGTACAAAATAAATACTATATTGAAAGTGTTTGGAAAAACAACTTTATTGAAAAACTGAAAAATGTTTAAAATGATACCAAATTTAACAGGGCATAAGCACACGCTTAAGGGAAGTTTTGGAGACGGAGTTTTGAAGGTTTGAGATGAGTTTAGTTTTGGAAATGTATGTTTGATGAAAATGAATTATTTAGAGTTAAAAAGTATAAAAACATGAATTAAGTTAAGGAAAAAAATATCAATATAGATCTTGTTTCGTTCCTCATGAAATTATATGCAATTTAAAAAAAAATTATCTTATTTCGACTTAAAACAATAAAGTTATGAACTTTTAAAGTTTCAGTTTTTTTTTTTTTAAAAGAGATTTGGAAAGGTAAACAATGAAATTGGAGGAAAACGAACCAAAAAAAGAAAAGAAAAGAAAAGAAAAGAAAAACACTTCTGCAAAAGGGCCCAAAATACCCCCTATAATTTTGGACTATTTTCACAAATGACCTTTGAATTATACTCATAATCTCAAGTAGTTTTTTGACCTTTAATTTTACATGTCACATTACCTTGAACTTTTCTACTATTATGAAAATGATCCCTATAGTAGTACTCCATCAAAAAGTAAATGAAAATTAAATCAGCCTAGATCATATGAATTTTAATTAAGGCTAAAATCGTAATTAAATATTTTTGACAGAAAAACTATACACCCAAAATTATGACATCTTGTTGAAACCTCAAACCGAGAAAATAACTAGCTATTTTACGAAGTATAGATATGTAAATATAGACCGGGTTAAGCAAACTAACTCATCGCCCATTTCTTTGACCATGGGTTGGCCCACATATTTTTCAGGTTGGATTGGGTCGAGGTTCTAGGCCCACTAATAGGTCAGTCCTAGCCTACATATGACCTTTTAAAAGTACTTTTTCAAATTATACATATTAAAATACTAAAGTTTTTTTATATAAATTTACAGATTGGCTTAGCCTAACCTTAAATCACTGGTGATATGGCCAACTTAAGCCATCTTTTTTATCATTAGGGCCAAGTCAATTGGGCCCCTTTAAGTGTAATGACCGAGAAAATTAACCATTCTTGGAGATATGTACATTGTATGCAATACGATAATTTTTATGTTTAAAAATGTAAAATGAATGATTTGATATTGTTTAGAATGCAACAAAATGTTCTAACAGTATTAAAGGTTAGGAATTTGGAGATAGAAATTCTTATCGATTCAAAATATGAGAAATGGTCCTAAATCGGCATTGAAAACCCTAAGAGGTGCAAATGGTGTACTAAAAGATGAAAATGTTTGACCGAGATTTTTGGCCAAATAGAAGAAGAATAAAGCAAACCGACTGCACCAGAGGTCTCAAGAACCCGCCGGTGTGATTCCGGTGAAATTTCTTTGGTTTGACTTTTTGATCAAAAAGTGACCCAAATTAATATGAATAGTAAGTAAACAAAAATAACATGTGATTAAACTTTAGTGATGTCACATTTATGACATCATAATTTATTATTAAAAAAGCAAGAGAAAGTATTAGGTAGATCTTAAGGCTAAGATTTGATTTTATCTTGATCTAATGGCTAGAATTAAGCCAAAATTACCTTAATTTTATTTTAGAAAAAATTTGGAAAGAATTAAAAGTGTTAGGTGTCAAAATCGTATTGGATGGAAGGTGAATTAATTTGTTTTCCTTAGTTGATAAGGATGGATCAAATTTGGGCAAGAAAGAACCCAAAACATTTAGTCACCTATTGCAACATTCATCCCTTCTGCAGCCAAGGAGAAATCGTGAGTGTCCCTCCCCATAACCAAGCTTTTTCTACACAATTTTCATACCAAATTTCAATCACAACCTTCTAGGAACAAGAGGACATCTTTGGTAACAAGGTAATCAAAAATCTCTCCATTTTTTAGTGAGTTTTGGAGTTAAAATTTGTGGCCCTTAAGTGTAAAAAGGATGATGAAATTTTAATTTGAAACTTGGTGATTTTGGTGGATAAATTAGTTAGAAAGTTTAGTTGTGAAAATTAGTGTGTTTAGTGTTCTAAAACAAAAACTTTGAAGCATGTTTTTAAGCAAAATCAAGGGCTGCATGTGTAGTATGATGAGTTGAATTGTGTTGGTTAATGGCTCAAGAAAAAGGATTTGACATGAGAAATTATTAAAAAGATTCATATAAGAAGAGATGTGAGAACAACCATGAGAATAACATGTGATAATATAAGTTTTGTGATGGAAAATGATGGTTTGAATAATGTTGCTTAGATGAATATTTTATGTAAAATGTTTAGAACGTTTTACGTAAAATTAAGCCTTTGGTATAGTATGTGATAGATAAACTAGGATAGATGGTTTCGAGGCGTTTCCTAAATGCCGGGAGCCTAAAAATTAAGCGGAAATGCTGCCGAAAATTTTAAGAACGACACAAATATGTATTTTGGAAAAGGAGGAGTAAACTAGGGTTGAGGTTAAAAACTCGAGCCCTTAGTAACTTAAGATGGAGAATAGAAATACAGACGTTTTAAATATTAGCGAAACATGCATTTGGGATTTCGAAATGTGAGAAAAAAGGGATTAACGATTGAGTGACTATTAAATTAGTGCCACTCGAGTAACAGGATAGGGTAAATCAGGAAAATTTTCGAAAATACATGGAAAGGGCTAAGGGTGTCATAGAAAAGTTTAAATAAACTTTTAAAGCCATAACTAAGGTTTAAAAGGCAAAAATTTAAATTTTGTATAGTACACGAGTGTGTATTGAAGTACATGGGCGTGTAACAAGAAGAAATTTTGAACATGCCCAGGTTACACAGCCATGTAATGAAAATATCAATCACCTGAGAGTTACATGACCAAGAACACGGCCGTGTATCAGGCCGTGTATATATGCAGAATTGTATAGGCTACACGGGCAAGCTGCACGGCTAGAGACATGACTATGTAGTGAAAATACTAACCACCCGAGAGTTATACGGCCAGGGACATGGCCCTGTATCAGGCTGTGTATATATGCAGAATTGTATAGGTTACACAGGCAGGCTACACGGCCATGTAGCCAGCCAATTAATCACCCGAGAGTTACACGGCCATGAACACGGTCGTGTATTAGACCATGTACAGGTTACACGGCCATGTTTGGAAGGACTCTAGTGGTCAGAGAGGTACACGGTCATAGATACGACTGTGTACCAGATTGTGTACTGTTTATAAGTAAAAGAAATATCTCATAATAATGAAAAAAATGTGTATAGATGAAAATAAAATAAAATAAAAATAATAAAATGTTCATAAATTAAATAACAGACAATATTTGGTTTGTTGGAAGCCGAATAGGAAGCAATAAAGGAACGTCAAAGGAACCAAAGAAGTTGAGTTTAACACAGTTATTGTGAGTACAGACATTTAATTGTCTACCCACGAACTAACTTGTTTGATTGACTGACTTCTTTGAGGTAATGTTATGTTAAGAATTTAGACGATCATATAAGAAAGAAGGAAATGTTCATAAAATGAATTTAAGAAATAAGAAGTAAAAGAAAGAAAAAATAATAAAACTAAAAATTTAAGTGTTGGTGTACCAGCCTCCCAAAGTGAGGTTTTATGTTATGACTTCCGCCACAGTGGAATGCTACCTCTTGTAGGTAAGGTTAAAGACAAAAAATTAAAGATTGACCGTGAGGTAGGTTAGTGGGTCGCTCCACCTGTAGGAAATAAATCGGTAAAAACGTATCAGAGTGGCACAGCGGAACAATAAAAATTTTTCAAGATAGTTAAATATCTCATGATGCCATATATAATAAACCAACAACAATTAAAACTCATACCTCAAGGACGCCAATCTGTAGGAGGAGAATGACCGGAGGGCTTCAACCAACTAGCCTTCTCTACTATTCTCCAATTCCCGAATGGCTGAGTATGTGGGCACTCTGAACCTCGATCAGTATGCTAGCACTGCTAGTCTTCTTTCGACCACCTAGATCTCTAAAGAACTTATTATCACCGTGAGTTGTGCAACAATAAGCCTGCTCACCTGAGAGTCTGTGGTCTAAGAGAACTGGAGTGGCAGGACCTCTATTTATAGACTTGCAAGAGGTGATTCTCTGAATTCGAATTAGATTAGGAGAAGATATTCTCCCTTATTCACAAGCATAAAATCTGAATTTTCCAAGGGGAAAATCCCAACAATAAATTCGGCCACTTTAGGATAATTCCAATCCAAATTCAAACAAGATTTTACCTAGAACTTTATCTGCCTTTTTTCAACCAAAAAATCCGAAAATCCTTAAGGATATTCACCAAATAATTTCGGCCACTTTTGGATAAGGAAGAATCAAAATTCCACTAGGATTTTCAAGCTTGAATCTTATCTCATCCTTATCCAAAATAACCGAAAATCTCCTAGGAGATCTTCCTCAAATTTTTGGCCATAATCAGGGAAGAGAGAATCCAAATTCAACTGGGATTGAAACTTGAATTTTTCCTTAAACCTTAACTACAAAAAATCCAAAAATTCCATGAGGATAATCCTCCAAATTTTTGTCCATTATTGTTAGGATTTGGATTCAAAATTCAAGCAGGATTCTAACAAGATTTTCCTCTCCATATCCAACTCAAATTTGAATTTCATTCCTTGTGGATTTACCACAAGAAATTTGAATCCCACTTGGATTGTGATTCAAAATTTGAATTTCAAATATCAAATTCAAATTTCAAATTTCAAATTTCAAATTTCAAAATTCAAAATTCAAATTTCAAATTTCAAAATTCAAATTTCAAAATCTACAAAACAGTTGTATTTCAAATTCTTGTTCTCATGGATAATTTTCTACAACTCCAATCCAATCTCAAATAAAATCATGGTAACTTTATTTGGAGTTCGAATAATTGTGTACTCTATTATCCAAAACAAAATCCTAATCCTATGTTAACACCATCCATGCATAATAAACTAGCCAATAGCATATACAAATTAATTTTGCCAAACGTTAAGGAATTATGTGGAGCTAGTAGAGGGACCAAATTGCGCTCCTGCAAATCCATATGATCATCATTCTTTACCGAACAACTCAATCATATGATCACTAATTTCAGAGTCACACCACTACAAACCTGAAACTGAACTCTCAATTATATATCGTATTACGTAAGCCTGTGACAAGCTATCGTCCAATGACCTTGTCATGTATGCAGAACCCTCATATGATATCCATGATCAGCCTTAGGTCAAAGTTCGTTTAATCCTACTGATCAGGCTATCTTAAAGTTCCATTATACTATCGAATAAAGAAAATGATTATTCACCATATGTGAATAAGAAGTCATTCGCCCAGCAGATGACCCAAGACCTTGTCCATTTTCACATTCAGTATAATACCTTTAAGAGGATACCCTTAACTCCTCATTAGAGCTATGATTCCGATATCTGTAAACGAACCCTTCATCATATACAAGTCATGCACCCAACGAACCGATGTATAAGCTTACTACCTCTAAGATACTTTAGCCATTGTAACATCAAAGTACACAAGTCATATACATGAAGCTGTCCATCTACTCAGGATTAAGGTTACTGCACAATGAACGTCAAAAGCAGATCGATCCACTCAAAGCGGACTTCGTATATCAACCATGCTTTAGTCCCAGTCTAATATGTCACCACCAAGCAACATATCTATATCTCTACTTGGGAGTCTATGCTCCAAACAGTTAAGACAAACTGTCCCCTCCAAGGCTTTAGACAACATAATAGTCTTAACATGAGTTAGATGCTCGGTCTAACCCCATAGACTACAGACCATAGTTTAGACCACTTACTTTAGAACATTGTCTTCTCACATACAAAAGTCCATTGCATGCAATGTTCTAACAGTTTAACACAAGCAGTTAGGGAGTCATATTTGCTTATATTTACTTTAACATGTAAATAAAACGAGGACAGATAACAATGTAATGAATAACCTCTATATATATATAATTTTATTATCCAGTTCAAAATAAATACATCAAAATGTCTCTAATGCTTAGGGCATTTCCTAACAATCTCCCACTTGCCCTAAGCCAGTAGATGTGCCATGTTACGCATCCCCATCGCCTCTACGTGCCTCTCAAAGCTTCTAGCCACCAAATTCTTAGTAAAGGGATCGGTAATGTTGTCCTCGGACGCGATCTTACATACATCTACTTGGCCTGTCTCCACGTGCCCTCTAATAATATGATATCTCCGATCTATGTGCTTGGTCCTCTTGTGGTGCCGAGATTCCCTTGTGTTTGCAATAGCCCCAGTGTTATCACAGTAAAGTGTGATAGGCTTGTCAACACCCGTAATAACCTCAAGGTCTCTAAAGAACTTGCGAAGCCAAACCACTTCTTTAGATGCCTCAGCCGCAGCCACATACTCAGCCTCCGTAGTAGAGTCAGCTGTGTAGCCCTGCTTCACGCTCCTCCACACAATGGTGCCTCCTCCAAGCAAAAACACTGATCCAGATGTCGATTTCCTCAAATCCTTGCAAGTTTGGAAGTCTGAGTCTGTGTATCCTACGGGTGTTAGGTCTCCTCCAGAATACACCAGCATATAATCCCTCGTTCTCTTAAGATACTTGAGTATATGCTTTACTGCCTGCCAGTGCTTGGTTCTAGGATTCGCTTGATATTGACTCACCATACCTACTGCAAAACATATGTCCGGGCGAGTGCAAAGCATAGCATACATAAGACTACCCACAGCAGATGTATAAGGGATCTTACTCATACGCTCTCTTTCTTCCGATGTCTTGGGACAGTTATCCAATGAAAGAGTTAGACCAGCAATAGAAGGTTGTGTACCTTTCTTTGCCTCTTGCATTGTATATTTGTCAATTATTTTATCTATGTATGAAGCTTGAGATAATGCTATCATTTTGTTCTTTTGATCTCTGAAGAGACGAATGCTTAGAACATAATTAGCTTCTCCCAAGTCCTTCATGTCAAACTGTTAGTGTAACCAAAGCTTAACTGATGATAAGTTCCCTACATCATTCCCAATGAGTAGTATATCATCGACATAGAGTATCAGAAAGACACTTTTCCATCCTTAATACGTTTATAAACACAGGGTTCATCAATGTTCTACTCAAAAACCGAAAGTCTTGATCGCTTGATCAAATCTCTGGTTCCATGAGTGGGATGCTTGCTTTACTCCATAAATGAATCTAAGCAACTTACAGACTTTCCTTTCTTGGCCTTTCGCTACGAACCCTTTGGGCTGTATCATATAGATACACTCCTCAAGATGGCCATTCAAGAATGCTGTCTTGACATTCATTTGCCAGATCTCGTAATTGAGAGCCGCAGCAATGGACAGAAGAATACGAATAGACTTTAGCATAGCAATAGGCAAAAAGGTTTTATCGTAATCGATTCCAGCCTTTTGCGTGTACTCCTTTGCAACCAGTCTAACTTTGAAAGTTTCCACTTTCCCTTCCGTATCCTTCTTTCTTTTGTAGACCTATTTGCATCTAATGGGTTTTATCCCATCCGGCAAATCTACAAGTTCGCAAACAGAGTTGGATTTTATAGAATCCATCTCATTGTTTATAGCCTGTTTCCAAGATTTAGAATCAACATCATTTATAGCTTCATCATAAGTGACCGGATCATCTTCATGCTCGTGAGCCTCAGCCTGGTATACCTCAGCATCATACTAAAGAAATTAGGTTTCTTTGAAACCCTCCCACTATGACAAGGCACCCTAAATTGTTGATCATCTGCAGGTCTTTCACCGGAGCTCGGACTTACGTCCAAGACCGAAATCTGTGGAGCAGTTCTTTCACCTGATAACTCCTCTAGCGCCACTTTGCTTCGAGGCTTAAAGTCATTCATGTGACTTTCCTCCAAGAATGTCGCATGGGTTGAAACAATGAATTTTTGTTCCTTCGAGTTATAGAACAGACCTCCTTTTGTTCCCTTTGGATACTCTATAAATATGCACAGTTCTGATCTTGGTTCCAACTTCTTTGCATCCCCATCCAGTACATGCGCCGGGTAGCCCCATATTCTCATATGTCCAAGGGAGGGCTTCCTGCCATGCCACAATTCATACGGAGTTCTGAGAATTGATTTGCTTGGAACCTGGTTCAGAATATAGCACGCCGTTTATAAAGCATATCCCCAAAATGATAATGGCAGCATTGAATAACTCATCATGGACCGTACCATATCCAACAAGGTCCTGATTCTCCTTTCGGCTATACCATTCTGTTGTGGAGTACCAGGTGCAGTCAATTGGGATAATATCCCATTCTCTACAAGATGTCCTAGATATTCATCGGAGAGGTATTCGCCACCTCGATCAGATCGAAGTGTCTTTATGGATTTATCGAATTGCTTTTCCACTTCCGCACGATACTCTTTGAACTTGTCAAAGGTTTCGCTCTTGCAGTGCATCAGATACACATATCCATACCTCGAGTAATCATCTATAAAGGAGACATAATACTCTAACCCTCCTCGCGCTGTGATGTTTATGGGGCCACATACCTCAGTGTGCACAATTTCTAAGAGCTCCTGAGCCCTAGTACCCTTAGCTCCAAAAGACCTCTTAGTCATCTTTCCCTCTAGACAAGATTCACATTGAGGAAGACGTACCTCTTTCAGAGATTCTAGAGAACCGTCTTTCACCAACCTTTGAATTCTATCCTGATTAATATGACCAAGTCTTAAATGCCAAAGATACGCCTTATTAGAGTGAGAAACTTTCAACCTTTTAGAGTTATCTGTTAATTCGATGTCAAGCAGTGAGTACATCTTTGGTTTGATCAAATATAGGTTTCCATCCATCCATCCATCTAGAACAGATAAAAGACTTATTTCTATGAATATCAACTCTTTTACTAAAAGAAACTAAATAAGAATCCTTTATTAAACAAGCTACCGATATAAGGTTCCTCCTAAAATTAGGAACATAAAAACAGTCTTTCAATAAAATAAACCTAAATTCATCAAAGTAAAGATAAATATCTCTCACTGCCTTAGCCACCACCAAGCTGCCGTCTCCAGTTCGCAACAAAAGACTCCTATCATGTAGACTTCTCGTTTCCACGAACCCCTGCATAGAAACACAAACATGATCAGTGGCGCCCGAATCAATGACCCAAGTGTCTTCCGATTCTTCCACCAAACATGCTTCCAAATAGTGAAGTTCCTTTGGCGGCTAGGAATTCCTAGCCCTTGGCGGCTAGGAATTCCCAGCAAGCCTTCTTAAAGTGACCTACCTTCCGACAGTGGAAGCACTTGGACTTTTTAGGGTCCTTGGGCATCTTGTTCTTCTTATTCTTCTTCCCATCCGAGACAGCAGGATTAGAAGAACTGGAAGCTGCTTGCTTCTGATTTGGCCTCTTCCTCTTCCGTGAAGGTTTGGAAGATTCTGCCAAATTGACCTGTCCTTTGGGTTGGACCACATCCCCATCCCTGATCATCCGCTCATAAGCTCGGAGTTGCTTCATGAGCTCGGTAAGTCCTAACTCCCTTGTCAACAGATTGTATGCTGCCTTAAACCACACAAAATCTTTAGATAGAGTTTTGAACACATCTCGATCTGGGTGTTGTAGTCCAACTCAGCACCGTTCTCGATAGCCTCAGCAAAGAATCCCATTAGAGTGATCATATGGTCCTCCACCGGAGTACCCACCTTTTGCTTAGAGTTCATAATGCTGGTTATAGCGGACTGTCGAGCTAACTTTTCTTGGCCTCCGAACATGTCCTCTAGATTTTCCATGATCTCCCCAGCAACTTGATAAGTCTCATGCTGCTTTTGTAAAGCACTCATCATGCTAGCCAATATGTAGAACGAGTATAGGCAACCGGGACCTCCTCAAGCGGTGTGTTAGGTTTGGGCCCTGGCGGGCATGGTTCGTCCAGTACTAACTTGTGTCTCTCGCAGCTGAGAACTATCAACAGATTTCTTTTCCGATCCTTATAATTATCGCCATTTAGTTTATTCTCAGTAAATATTGAAATGAGGGGTGTCAGTGATATTTTGAACTGAAATAAAATTATACTAGACATCATTATAAAGCCCAAGCAAATATACAGATAATTTAGCAAATAAAACATACAAGTATGTTCCTACATGAAACTTGAAAAACATGTAGCATTGCAATGGTAATTCTTAGCACCTATTGCCCCAAGTCACTGAGGGGTGGTCATGAAAACAAATAGCCGGAACATGGACCCCGTCCAATTAATATATGTTGCCTTAAATCCTCCAAGGTTAAGACATATATTAATAACCGCTTATTTGGCCACCAGTTTAGTTAACAGAACTTCTAGGGAAGGTTAATAACTAAACGAGTCTTGAGTGTATAACCATTGTTTATATAGCTCGATTCACGTCCTACCAAGCCACCGAGGGGTGGTCATGAATAGGATCGTACCCGAACACGTTTTCCACATAGGAAATCCAATCTAGTATACCGGTGGCGGTAAACACCTACCGAGGGGTGTGGTCAGGGCAGAACTAACGCAAGGCATTACCATGCTTTCACATATGGATCAACAATGGAGGCCATGGGTTTTGTTTGAAACCCTCTCCCACTCAATATTTTGAAAAACATGCAAGTTTTAACAAATATGTATGATCAATATAGTATGAGCGGCCCTCACCCATCCTATATGACATGTTATCAAATATGCATATAAAACATCCATCAATACATATTTATATATCCATGACATATCACAGAAAAAATAATTGACAGAATAACCAAGTCATGGTTCTATCCTAGAACAAAGAAAATAAAGATTAAAAAATTCCATCCAAAGCATTCTTTGGGTCTTGAATTTTGTTCCGTCTTCTTGTATCAATCTTTATGTAGCCTCTCCATTTATTTCTCATCCCAAGAATCATTTAAAATTTAAATCTTCAAAAATTTAAATGTCAAATTCAAATTCCAAATTCGAATTTCAAATTTAAATTTCAAATTGAAATTTTTAAACAATTTTAAACATTATGTGTAATAATATGTAATTTCAAAATTTTCAAATTTTCAATTACATATTTTTTAAACATGATTTAAAATTAAATCTCAAATTTAAAAATCAAAATTTTTGATTTTTGAATCGTCGCCCTACCGCCCCGGAAGCCGGCAGTCGCCGTGGGCAGCCCCCAGCCCCCAGCCCCCGGGGGGCTGGCAGCCCACGGCCACCCCTTGTGCAGCCCTACCGAGCTACAGGCGAAGCCTGCAGCGCCAGGCTGCATGCCCAGGCTACGGCCAGCCTTGGGAGTGCCACGACCACCCTCGGCTACAGGCCAAGCCTGCGACCGTGGGTGGTCATGGCTTGTCAAGGGGCTGCCGCAGCCCCATCCTGCTCGAGGGCAGGGGCTGGAGCCCCACCAAGGCCCGACGGCCTATCCCGAGGGGTCATGTCTCGATTTCCGTGTCATATTCCAATTTACCCATTAGGATCTCCAAAAATTAATTTGAATCCCAATTAAATTGAAATTTTCCATACAATCAAAATTTCAACCTTTAAATTAAATTTAATTTTTGGGAAAAATAAATTACGGTCTTCAATCTTCAATCTCCTCTAAGAATAATTACATAAAAAATCCTAAACCGTTTCCAGTGTACAAAAATTCTAATCATAATAATTTTAAGAGACAAAATTAAAATCCATGGGAAAATTACAGTGTTAATAAACTGCTCCCATGGTTACATAAAAAATTCCTAAATACAATTTTTCTAAATTCTAAGGAACCATAACCGGCATAAAACAAGCATGCTTATAATAATTCAGAAAATTAAAATAACCACATACTTTATACATAATCCATGATAACAACATAAAGGAATCCTAGAATGTCACTCTCTAAATATCAAATCTATACATAAATAAAAAGACTAAGTAATTGTCTAATTTATGTACATGGCATAGTCATGAGATGGCTCTGATACCAATTGTAGGAAATAAGTCGGTAAAAACACATCAGAGTGGCGCAGCGGAACAATAAAAATTTTTTAAGATCATTAAATATCTCATGATGCCATATACAATAAACCAACAACAATTAAAACTCATACCTCAAGGATGCCAATCTGCAGGAGGAGAATGACTGGAGGGCTTCAACCAACTAGCCTTCTCTACTATTCTCCAATTCCCGAATGGCTGAGTGTGTGGGCACTCTGAACCTCAATCGATATGCTAGCACTGCTAGTCTTCTTCCGACCACCCAGATCTCTAAAGAACTTATTGTCACGGTGAGTTGTGCAACAATAAGCCTACTCACCTGAGAGTCTATGGTCTAAGAAAACTGGAGTGGCAGGACCTCTATTTATAGACTTGCATGAGGTGATACTTTGAATTTGAATTGGATTAGGAGAAGATATTCTCCCTTATCCACAAGCATAAAATCCAAATTTTCCAAGGGGAATATCCCAACAATAAATTCAGCCACTTTAGGATAATTCCAATCCAAATTCAATCAAGATTTTAACTAGAATTTTATTTCCGTATTTTCAACCAAAAAATCCGAAAATCCTTAAGGATATTCACCAAATAATTTCGGCCACTTTTGGATAAGGAAGAATCAAAATTCCACTAGGATTTTCAAGCTTGAATCTTATCTCATCCTTATCCAAAATAACCAAAAATCTCCTAGGAGATCTTCCTCAAATTTTCGGCCATAATCAGGGAGGAAAGAATCTAAATTCAACTGGGATTGAAACTTGAATTTTTCCTTGAACCTTATCCACAAAAAATCCAAAAATTCCATGAGGATAATCCTCAAAATTTTCATCCATTATTGTTAGGATTTGGATTCAAAATTCAAGCAGGATTCTAACAAGATTTTCCTCTCCATATCCAACTCAAATTCGAATTTCATTCCTTGTGGATTTACCACAAGAAATTCGAATCCTACTTGGACTGTGATTCAAAATTTGAATTTCAAATATCAAATTCAAATTTCAAATGCAAATTTCAAATTTCAAATTTAAATTTCAAATTCAAATTTCAAATTCAAATTTCAATTTTCAAATTTGAAATTCAAAATTCAAATTTCAAAATTCAAATTTCAAAATCCACAAAACAATTATATTTCAATTCTTGTTCTCATGGATAATTTTCTACAACTCCAATCCGATCTCAAATAAAATCATTACAACTTTATTTGGAGTTCGAATAATTGTGTACTCTATATCCAAAACAAAATCTGAATCCAACCAGAAAGAATCTTGTCGACCATCCTAATCCTATGTCAACACCATCCATGCATAATAAACTAGCCAAT
Organism: Antiaris toxicaria; assembly: GCA_035233585.1. Classification (NCBI taxonomy): domain Eukaryota; kingdom Viridiplantae; phylum Streptophyta; class Magnoliopsida; order Rosales; family Moraceae; genus Antiaris; species Antiaris toxicaria. The sequence goes on along the minus strand of CP141155.1, from coordinate 19,234,939 downwards.
AGCATACACAAATCAATTTTGTCAAACGTTAAGGAATTATATGGAGTTAGTAGAGGGACCAATTGGACATATATAATCGGGTTTCACAAATCCATATGATCATCATTCTTTACCGAACAACTCAATCATATGATCACTAATTTCAGAGTCACACCACTATAAACTTGAAACTGAACTCCCAATTATATACCGTATTACGTAAGCTTGTGACAAGCTATCGTCCAATGACCTTGTCATGTATGCAGAACCCTCATATGATATTCATGATCAGCCTTAGGCCAAAGTTCGTTTAATCCTACTGATCAGGCTATCTTAAAGTTCCATTATACTACCGAATAAAGAAAATGATTATTCACCATATGTGAATAAGAAGTTATCCGCCCAGCAGACGACCCAAGGCCTTGTTCATTTTCACATTCAGTATAAAGCCTTTAAGAGGATACCCTTAACTCCTCATTAGAGCTATGATTCCGAAATCTGTAAACGAACCCTTCATCGTATACAAGTCATGCACCCAACGAACTGGTCTATAAGCTTACTACCTCTGAGATGCTTTAGCCATTGGAACATTAAAGTACACAAGTCATATACATGAAGCTATCCATCTACTCAGGATTAAGGTTACTGCACAATGAACGTCAAAAGCAGATCGATCCACTCAAAGCGGACTTCATAGATCAACCACGCTTTAGTCCTGGTCTAATATGTCACCACCAAGCAACATATCTATGTTTCTACTTGGGAGTCTATGCTCCAGACAGTCAAGACAAACCGTCCCCTCCAAGGCTTTAGACAACATAATAGTCTTAACATGAGTTAGATGCTCGGTCGAACCCCATAGACTGCAGACCATAGTTTAGACCGCTTACTTTAGAACATTGTCTTCTCGCATACAAAAGTCCATTGCATGCAATGTTCTAACAGTTTAACACAAGCAGTAAGGGAGCCATATTTGCTTACATTTACTTTACCATGTAAATAAAATAAGGACAGATAGCAATGTAATGAATAACCTCTATATATATAATTTTGTTATCTAGTTCAAAATAAATACATCAAAATGTCTTTAATGCTTAGGGCATTTCCTAACACCATCTTTCTCCCACTGGTCTGTGCACATTTGGTACGTCCAACAATGGGCCTACAAGTGAAAGTAAAAAGAAAAAGAAAAGAAAAGAAGAGAAGACAAGAGTCAAAGAAAAGACAGTGATTCAAATCAAGATTTACCCGGTAGTATATATCAAATTATAAAACTAAAGACAAAAAATACCAAAATAATAGAAAAAGAACGGCAGAATAAGATGTGATCTATAGAACAATGAAAATGATTCAAGGAAGAATAAGAAGCATGATGAGACTAACCCTAGTTACCTTACACCTAAGCTGGTTTGCATGTATATTTGTACTTACTGAGCTTTAGCTCACTAGTTTATTTGTGGTGTAGGTGATAAAGGTAAGCAACCTGTGAGATGAGAAGAAAGTATATGATGGGCTGGTGGGCAGATTCTCGAGACGTCATGGATAGGGAAATGGACTCGTTATGTTTCCGACTATCAGAAGATTTTATCAAATGTAAAGAAATAGAATAATATGAATGAAAAGTGTATGCACAAAGTAGTACAAGGATCAAGAACAGAACAGATGTATTATTTTTAAATTATATATATGTATAAAAAAAATCAGCAGTTTTCTAAACAAATTATTAAATTAAAAAGTAAGTTTTCAAATTCATTTATGCAATTTACAAAAATGAGATCACGATAAGTAAGGATAAGAAGAAAAGAAAATAGCCGATGGCCTGGGTGAGCCAAGTCTCCAACAAGAGTTGATATCAGAGCGTAAGGCAGTTCTTCTATTGACCTTCCATGACATTTCAAGTATCTGCTCCTGCACAGTCCAAGTAAGATAGTATTTAATTTAAATTATTATTTCTTTTTATAAGCACTAAACCATGTCATTATTGTTTTTATATGTTGAACACAGTAACATGGTTTGTACATGCACTTCAAATGTTAGAGCAGACTGAGAGGCCGAGATTGCCACCTTACTCGCTAACATTCAAGCCCGATTGGATGCCCAAGAACAAGAAAATCAGAGGTTAAGGGAATTGTTAGAGCAATGAAATATAGGGCAGGTTTCTAGAGGTGGAACTCCTCTACTTCACATGCCTCCACCCCAAACACCAACACCTGAACCCCAACCATTTGTAGAACCAATTACACCACTAGTGCCAACTACACCTAAAATGTTTATAGGCACCTAAGCCCAACTGATGGTTAATTAGGAGCCATTATACGAGCGGTTTAGAAGGATGAAACCACAAGAGTTTGAGGGTTCAATAGACCCACTAGAAGCTGAAGAATGGTTGGCTTTAATTCAAATGATCTTCGAATTTATGAATCTTTCAGATCAAGAAATGGTTCTCTGTGCTTCCTACATGCTAAAAAGGGATACACGGTATTGGTGGGAAATAGTAAGGATGAGGAAAGATTTTAAGAAGAAGACATGGAATGATTTCCTGGAAGAATTTAAACAAAAGTTCTTCAACCAGGACACCCTACGAGCGCAATAGAGAGAGTTTGATGATTTGAGGCAAGGAGAAATGACAGTAGCTGAAGCTTATTGTAAGTTTGATCGATTAGCTTGGTTATGCCCACACTTAGTGCCAATAGAGAGAGAACGGGTGCAGAGTATGAAATATATGTTTTGACCTGATATTGCCACATTAGTAGAGAGTAGTTAGAACCCACCCAACACAGTAGCAGACTGTGTGAGTCGAGCAATGCGAGCTGAATATCGATTGGCCAAAGCAAAAAAGAGCGAACCAAGGCTTGGGAGAACAGGGAAAAGGAAAAGGAGCTGGCCATGCAGACTCAGAAAAATAGTCAGGCAAGCCAAAGCAGCAAGCCTAACCAGGGTCCTAAACTTAGTCTGGGTGGTAATCAAAACCAGCCAAACTCGAACAAGTAGAAGGGAAAACCGAATGAAAACCAGAACCAAAACATCCAGAATGTCTAACAAAGATAGGATTAGAATGTCGACCAGAGTCGACTGGCATGCCCTAAATGTGGGAAAATGCATTAGGGAGAATGTAAGTTTGGCATGAATGTTTGCTATACATGTAGCAAAGAGGGCCACTTTGCTCGAAACTACATGTCTAATGGGCAGTATCAACCTGGATCCTTTCATCCCAGGTAAGGGACCTATCAAGTCCATACTATATAATCCAAGTTAAAAGGACCCTAGATTCAGACAGGTCAACTGGAGGATACACCCAGGATCAACGCTCACCATTTGGCTTACACTAAAGAGGATGTCGAGGCAGGCACCTCAAACGTCGTGACAGGTTAGTTTCCTATTGCAAAAACCTTTGCATATATGCTATTTGATTCGGGTGCATCACATTCATTTACCTCGTATACTTTTGCTAAAAGAATTAGCCATGCTAAGGACAGAATCAGTTAAGTGTTTAAAACCACTTTGCCATATGGTGAAGTATTATTGTCCGATTACTGCTTATGTAATGTATCAGTAATTGTTGCTGACCGAGAGCAGTACATTGATTTGATCATATTAGAGCTCATTGACTATGATGTTATCGTTGGAATAGACTTCCTTTGAAAGTATCAAGCAACGATTGATTGCCAATGGCAAAAAGTAGTGTTCTAGTCTGATGGTGAGGATCAGTTTGAGTACGTGGACCATACTCCGAGGCTATCCGACATGATGATAAGCTCCATGAGGGCGAGGAAGCTGATATCTAGTGGATGCACTGGATATTTAGCTTACATCATCGACATAAATCTAGAGCTAGAGCTACAACCAAATGGTGTACCTATGGTTAACAAATTCCTAGAAGTGTTTCCGAAAGAATTACCAGGACTTCCTCCTGATTGAGAGATCACTTTTGAGATCGACCTGCTACCTAGTATGTCTTCGATATCGAAAGCTTTATACAGGATGGTCCCTGCAGAGCTTAAAGAGCTACAGGTCCAACTAAAAGAATTACTAGAAAAAGGATTTATTCGGCCAAGTTTTTCGCCATGGGGAGCTCCAGTTCTCTTCGTGAAAAAGAAGGATGGAACACTCCGGATGTGCATTGACTATCAGAAGCTCAATAAAGTTATAGTTAAGAACAAGTATCCCTTACCGAGGATCGATGATTTATTTGACTAACTTAAGGGAGCCAAAATCTTCTCTAAGATAAACCTTTGATCCGGTTACTATCAGTTAAAGATCAAAGAAAGGGATGTTCCAAAGACCGCATTTTGAACACGATATGGACATTAAGAATTTCTTGTCATGCCTTTCAGATTAACGAACGCACCAACCGCTTTTATGGATCTGATGAATCGAGTATTTAAGAAATATTTAGATATATTTGTCATTAGTTCATCGACGACATAATTATTTACTCGAAGAATCGAATGGAACACGAGGAGCATTTCAGGATTGCGTTACGCATTCTGAAGGAGCATCAACTGTACGCCAAATTTTTGAAATGCAAATTCGGGCTGGACAAAGTCCATTTCTTAGGATATGTTATCTCCAAAGATGGGATTTCGGTAGACCCTGCCAAGGTAGAGGCAATCAGTAAATAGTCTACTTCGAAGAATGTCACTAAGATACGGAGTTTCTTGGTATTAGCAGGACACTACCATTGGTTTGTTAAAGGATTTGTAAGGTTAGCTACCCCTCTCACTGCCCTCACATTCAAGGAGAAGAAGTTTGAATGGATAAGCAAATATAAGGAAAGTTTTCAAGAATTGAAGAGGTAGTTAACAAGTGCTCCAATTCTTACAATCCCTAAGGATAAGGGAAAGTTCGACATCTACAGTGATGCCTCTAGAATGGGATTGGAAGCTGTCTTAATTTAAGATGGAAAGGTAACAGTATATGCTTTTAGACAGCTCAAGGAACATGAGAAAAACTATTCGGCTCATGATCTAGAGTTAGCAGCCATTGTATTTGCTCTCAATATATGGTGGCACTATTTATATGGAGTTTGGTGTAAAATTTTCACTAACTATCAAAGCTTAAAGTATTTCTTCACTCAGAAGGAACTTAACGTGAGACAAAAAAGATAGCTCGAGTTAGTTAAAGATTATGACTACGAAATCTTGTATCATCCCAGCAAAGCAAATAGAGTGGCAGATGTGTTAAGTCATAAGTCTATAATGCCAGAGTAGATAGCCATCGATAAACTGCCCAAACAGCTTCAACATACGATTTCCTCACTAGGGATGGAATTGATTTCAGGAAAATTGGCTGCTATGCAACTTAAGCCAATGCTTTTTAAGGAAATTAAGAAGGCCTAGGAGTGAGATGTTATTCTTGGAAAGCTTAAGAATAAAGCCTCCTAAAACAAAAAGTTTGAGCTCTACCTCGCTGAAGATGGGGTATTACTATTCTAAGGAAGGATTTATGTACCTGACAATGAGGAATTACAAAAAAGAATCCTGACAGAGGCTCACAATACCCTTTATTCAGTACATCCTGGTAACACTAAGATGTATCAAGATCTGAAGTAACAATTCTGGTGGAGAAACATGAAAAATGACATAGTCAAATATGTTAGTCATTGTTTTACATGTCAAAAGGTCAAGGCAGAGTATCAAAGACCAACAGGCGAGCTACAGTCACTAGAAATCCCAGAATGGGAATGGGAAAAAGTGACCATAGACTTTGTGATTGGACTACGTAAGACTAGTGAAGGGTACAATGCAATATGGATAGTGGTGGACAGATTGACGAAATTAGTCCATTTTATACCTGTAAAGATGACATACACATTGGAAAAGCTGGCAGAGTTGTACATCTCTAACATCGTGAGGTTGCATACGGTGTTGACAATAATAGTATCAGATCGTGATAGTCGGTTCACATCAAATTTTTGGAAGAGTGTACAGGAAGCTATGGGCTTAGAACTGAGGTTCAGTACAGCATTTCATCCTCAGACTGATGGACAATCAGAGCTCACCATTCAAACATTAGAAGATATGCTCCATGCATGTGCATTGGATTTTAAGGGAGCATAGAATAAAAAGCTGCTGCTGATAGAGTTCTCCTATAATAACAGCTTCCAAACTTCCATTGGAATGGTTGCATATGAAGTGCTATATGGACGGAAGTGCAGATCTCCCATTCATTGGTATAATCTAAGGGAAAAGGAGCTAACCAAGACTGAGTTAATCCAAAAGACAATTGATGCAATTAAGAAGATATAACAAAGGATGAAAATGGCACAAAGTTGCCAAAAGGGTTATGCAGACAAGCGACGAAGACCCATGGAATTTATGGAGGGAGACTTCGTATTTCTAAAAGTTCACCGATGAAAGGAGTTATGAGCTCCAGAAAGAAAGGGAAGTTAAGTTCATGATATATTGGACCTTTTCCAATCATCAGTCGAGTAAGAAAAGTAGCCTATAAGTTAGCACTACCACCTGAATTGTCCTCAGTGCATAATGTTTTCCACGTATCGATGCTAAGGAAGTACATATCGGATCCTTCACATATTCTTGAGTATTAGCCGATCCAAGTTTGAGAAGACTTGTCCTATAAAGAGCAACCAGTCCAGATACTTGCTCAAGAAGAGAAGATGTTAAGAAACAGAAGTATCCCACTAGTCAAAGTTTTGTGGGGAAACCATAATGTAGAAGAAGCTATGTGGGAACACAAGGAAGAGATGAAAACTAAATACCCCCATTTGTTCTAAATTTTCGAGGATGAAAATTCTATAAGAAGGGGTGAATGTAATGACCAAGAAAATTAACCATTCTCAGAGATATGGACATTGTATGCAATACGATAATTTTTATGTTTAAAAATGTAAAATGAATGATTTGATACTGTTTAGAATACAACAAAATGTTCTAACAGTATTGAAGGTCAGGAATTTAGAGATAGAAATTCTTATCGAATCAAAATGTGAGGAACGGTGTTAAATCGGTATCGAAAACCCTAACAAGTACAAATGGTGCACTAAAAGACGAAAATATTTGATCAAAATTTTTGGCCAAACAGAAGAAGATTAAGGTAAACCGACTACACTGGAGGTCTCATGAACCGCCGAGGTGATTCCAGTGAAGTTTCTTCGATTTAACTTTTTGGTCAAAAAGTGACCCGAATTAATGTGAATAGTAAGTAAACAAAAAAAACATGTGATTAAACTTTAGTGATGTCACATTTATGACATCATAATTAATTATTCAAAAAGCAAGAGAAAGTATTAGGTAGATCTTAAGGCTAAGATTTGATCTTACCTTGATCCTGTTAGGAAATGCCCTAAGCATTAGAGACATTTTGATGTATTTATTTTGAACTGGATAATAAAATTATATATAGAGGTTATTCATTACATTGCTATCTGTTCTCGTTTTATTTACATGTTAAAGTAAATGTAAGCAAATATGGCTCCCTGACTGCTTGTGTTAAACTATTAGAACGTTGCATGCAATGGACTTTTGTATGCGAGAAGACAATGTTCTAAAGTTAGCAGTCTAAACTATGGTTTGTAGTCTATGGGGTTAGACCGAGCATCTAACTCATGTTAAGACTATTATGTTGCCTAAAGCCTTGGAGGGAACGGTTTGTCTTGACTGTCTGGAGCTGGACTCCCAAGTAGAGACATAGATATGTTGCTTGGTGGTGACATATTAGACCGGGACTAAAGTATGATTGATCTACGAAGTCCGCTTTGAGTGGATCGATCTGCTTTTGACGTTCATTGTGTAGTAACCTTAATCCTGAGTAAAAGGACAGCTTCATGTATATGACTTGTGTACTTTGATGTTCCAATGGCTAAAGCGTCTCAAAGGTAGTAAGCTTATAGACCGGTTCGTTGGGTGCATGACTTGTATACGATGAAGGGTTCATTTACAGATATAGGAATCATAGCTCTAATGAGGAGTTAAGGGTATCCTCTTAAAGGCATTATACTGAATTTGAAAATGGACAAGGCCTTGGGTCGTCTGTTGGGTGGATGACTTCTTATTCACATGTGGTGAATAATCATTTTCTTTATTCGGTAGTATAATGGAACTTTAAGATAGCATAATTAGTAGGATTAAACGGACATTGGCCTAAGGCTGATCATGGATATCATATGAGGGTTCTGCATACATGACAAGGTCATTGGACGATAGCTTATCACAGGAGTATGTAATACGGTATATAATTGGGAGTTCAGTTTCAGGTTTATAGTGGTGTGACTCTGAAATTAGTGATCATATGATTGAGTTGTTCGGTAAAGAACGATGATCATATGGATTTATGGGAGCCTGATTATATATGTCCAATTAGTCCCTCTACTAGCTCCATATAATTCCTTAACGTTTGGCAAAATTGATCTGTGTATGCTATTGGCTAGTTTATTATGCATGGATGGTGTTGACATAGGATTAGGATGGTCGAAAGATTCTCTCCGGTTGAATTCTGATTTTGTTTTGGATAATAGAGTACATAATTATTCGAACTCCAAATAAAGTTGCCATGATTTTATTTGAGATTGGATTGGAGTTGTAGAAAATTATCCATGAGAACAAGAATTAGAAATACAACTGTTTTGTGGATTTTGAATTTTGAATTTTGAAATTTGAATTTTGAATTTTGAATTTGAAATTCGAATTTGAAATTTGAATTTGAAATTTAAATTTGAAATTTGAAATTTTAATTTGAAATTTGAATTTGAAATTTGAATTTCAAATTTTGAATCACAGTCCAAGTGGGATTCGAATTTGTTGTGGTAAATCCACAAGGAATGAAATTCGAATTTGAGTTGGCTATAGAGAGGAAAATCTTGTTAGAATCCTACTTAAATTTTGAATCCAAATCCTAACCAAATATGGACAAAATTTTTGAGGATTATCCTCAATGAATTTTCAGATTTTTGTGGATAAGGTTCAAGAAAAAATTCAAGTTTCAATCCCAGTTGAATTTGGATTCTCTCCTCCCTGATAATGGCCGAATTTTTGGAGTAAATCTCCTAGGAGATTTTCGGTTATTTTGGATAAGGATGAGATAAGATTCAAGCTTGAAAATCCTAATGGAATTTTGATTCTTCCTTATCCAAAAGTGGCCGAAATTTTGGTGGGGATTTTCCCTTGGATTTTCAGATTTTTTGGTTGAAAAAGGGAGATAAAATTCTTGTTAAAATCTTGTTTAGATTTGGATTGGAATTATCCTAAAGTGGCCGAATTTATTGTTGGGATTTTCCCCTTGGAAAATTCAGATTTTGTGCTTGTGGATAAGAGAGAATATCTTCTCCTAACCCAATTCGAATTCAGAGAATCACCTCATGCAGGTCTATAAATAGAGGTCCTGCCACTCCGGTTCTCTTAGACCACAGACTCTCAGGCAAGCAGGCTTATTGTTGCACAGCCCACCGTGATAATAAGTTCTTTTGATATCTGGGTGGTCGAAAGAAGACTAGCAGTGCTAGCATACCAATCGATGTTCAGAGTGCCCACACACTCAGCCATTCGGGAATTGGAGAATAGTAGAGAAGGCTAGTTGGTTGAAGCCCTCCGGTCATTCTCCTCCTACAGATTGCCATCCTTGAGGTATGAGTTTTAATTGTTGTTGGTTTATTGTATATGGCATCATGAGATATTTAAAGATCTGAAAATTTTTTATTGTTCTGCTGCGCCACACTAATACATTTTCCTCAATTATTTTTCCTACAATTAGTATCAGAGACATCTCATGACTATGCCATATACATAAATTAGACAATTACTTAGTTTTTTTATTTATGTATGGATTTGATATTTAGAGAGTGGCATTCTAGGATTCCTCTATGTTGTTATCATGTATTATGTATAAAGTATGTGGTTATTTTAATTTTTTGAATTATTATAAGCATGCTTGTTTATGTCGGTTATGGTTCCTTAGAATTTAGAAAAATTGTATCTAGGATTTTTTATGTAACCATGGGAGCAGTTTTTTAATACTGTAATTTTCCCATGGATTTTAATTTTTGTCTCTTAGAATTATTATGGTTAGAATTTTTGTACACCGGAAACGATTTAGGAAATTTTATGTAATTATTCTTGGAGGAGATTGAAGATTGAAGACCGTAATTTATTTTTCCCAAAAAGTTAAATTTAATTTAAAGGTTGAAATTTTTATTGTGTGGAAAATTTCAATTTAATTGGGATTCAAATTAATTTTTGGAGATCCTAATGGATAAATTGGAATATGACATGAAAATCGAGACACGACCCCTCGGGATAAGCCGTCGGGCCTTGGTGGGGTTGCAGCCCCTGCCCTCGGGCAGGACGGGGCTGCGACAACTGCTATGCAGGCCATAACCACCCACGGCCGCAGGCTTGGCCTGCAGTCGAGGGTGGCTATGGCCTCCCCAAGGCTGGCCACAGCCTGGGCATGCATCCTGTGGCTGCACGCGCTGCCTGCAGCCTGCTGGCTATTGTGCCCAGCCTGGGCGTTCAGCCTGGTGCTGCAGGCTTGGCCTGCAGCCCGGTAGGGCTGCATATGGGCGACCATGGGCTACCAGCCCCCCCGGGGGCGGGGGGCTGCCCACGACGACTGCCGCCTCAGGGAGCGGTGGTACGACGGTTCAAAAAGCGAAAAATTTTGATTTTTAAATTTGAGATTTAATTTTTTAAATCATGTTTAAAAATATGTAATTGAAAATTTGAAATTTTTGAAATTACATATTATTATACATAATGTTTAAAATTGTTTAAAAATTTGAATTTGAAATTTAAATTTGAAATTCGAATTTGGAATTTGAATTTGAAATTTAAATTTTTGGAATTTAAATTTTAAATGATTAATGGAATTAGAAATAAATGGAGAGGCTACATAAAGATGGATATAAGAAGACGGAACAAAATTTAAGACCCAAAGAATGCTTTGGATGGAATTTTATAATCTTTATTTTCTTTGTTCTAGGATGGAACCATAGCTTGGTTATTCTGTCAATTATTTTTTTTGTGATATGTCATGGATGTATAAATATGTATTGATGGATGTTTTATATGCATATTTGATAACATGTCATATAGGATAGGTGAGTGCCTGTGACGGCCTGCCCTTCGTAGAGATCATACAATACTATTACAGTTAAGCTTCATAGCTAACTGCGATAGATTGTACTCTCATGGGTCATCGGCTAATCTATCTCTCTTGTAAAACATGACATTTTTGGGGAAATTTTTTTTTTTTTTACATAGCGCATCATGTAAAACATTATCCATAATCACTTTGTTTACAAGTACAAAGTAATTTACACAATACAGTACTTTCGCAAATATATACTATTACAAAAGAACTGTTTCTCTTTCCTTTCTCTATTATCGCTCAGCGGAAGGACTTTGACAGGACCATATCTCTTAGCCACCTATCCCATTTGACACTCGCTATCCCGTCCGCCATCCAGCCATATAAAGCTAGTGAGCTGGTTGCTTACCTGCAATATAAGCAAAAATGGTGAGCTACAGACTCAGTAAGTTCAAACATACAAGAAATAGAATTTCTATGAATAGTACTATTCATCATGAATAGTACTAAATAGTACTAAATAGTACTATTCATGATGAATAGTAATATTGACGACTATTCATCATGAATAGTAACTTTGACTACAACACAATATATCAACAGTACATCAACCACGATGTTAGTACCCTCACGAACTGTCTTATGTTCAATTATGGCATAGTTTCAGTTTTAGGTAATTATCTTTAATTATGTTCTGGTTTTGAGCTCAGGTTGGCAGTACCATTTTAGTATGCATGAGTGGGAGCGGTGCATTAGTGCTGACCTCCACAGCCTTAATCTCATTATCATAGCTCCGAAGGCAAAGTTTACCTACCTATACAGAAGGCTGATGCGCCAAAAGTGGTTTCATTACCGACTTTTTAAAGTTCTAACCCGGTAACTTCATATTACCCCGTGGTTAGGAATGGTTCACATTTTAATTTCACGTGAGTGAGTTTCATTAACCTCGCTCTAGTGCTCGGAGCACAATTTATTATGTGTCCCATTTCAATAGTGCCCGTAGCACATTTTGTCTCTCTCTCTTATTCTATAATAGTGCCCGTAGCACATATGTACCTAATTTATAGTTAGTACATCAAAGTTAGCAATAATAATGCTACATGTTGTAGACAGGTAAATGTCTGAACTTACCTTATCTGTTTCTTCTCTTTTTTTTCCTTCCTGGATCTTTAATCGCTCTCCTTGTGGGTCGATTTTGGGATCCTACAGACAAAAACTTGTCTGTTAATTTCATTTCATTTATAGCTTTTTTTTTAATTAAAAATCTTAAATAAAACCTATTTATAACTTTTTAGGCTTTATTTATCATTTTCCCTATTTTCCTCAACTTTTGAAAAATTACGATTTTACCCCTGTATTTTGGTAAAATTACAATTATGTTCCTGACGGGATTTTCTCGATCTAGACTGTACTTTTGGCTCTCAGGAACTTTTCCGACTCTTTTCTATTTATTACCGGGTTTGTTTCTATTTTATTTCCATTTTTCACCTTCCCGACCCTCGGGAAGTACTATTCTAACATTTACGTCGGTTTAGTGATTTTCTATCGTTTTGGAGCCTCAAATAGATGTTTTACTAGTATTTAAAACGTTCATCGAGACTTTTCCGATCTAGGTCTCCGAGACTCGGATTTTCCGTACCCGACTCGGACCTTTACTTCGTTTCTCAAAAACGCCCCACCCTCGGGGTCGGTTTTTTAGTTTCACTCACGTTTTACACTTTTAAGGGGACGAGTTACTATTCACAAACCACCCCTTAGGTTTCCTTTATTCGATTTTCCTTTAGGGACTCGGGTTTCTGACCCAACCCTAAACTTTTACTCTCGATTCCCTTTTTACCCCAAATGCCGTTTTTCAAAATTTTGGCTGCATTTCGGCGTAAATTTAAGGCTACCGGCGTTAGGTACGCCTTGAATCATATGTACTTGCCACGTTCTATACCAAAGTCCTATTTTATGTAAAAGTTTCGCAAACTTTTACATAAAAGCTCACACATTTAACAATTCACATTTTGAACCACAATTAACAAAATTCTTTCAATTTTGCCCACAGGTTTTAGCCACGGTTTTCCTATCCAAAACCTAGCCAAAACTTTTCAATCTTTCAACCAAATTTTAGGCTATTCAAAGGCTATTACCTAGCACATTTTCAAGCCATTTTCCATGCATTTTACAACACAATTCTTAAGGTTTTTAACCATTCATACCCCACGGCCATTTTAGGTAAAACATGCACCAAATTTTGGTTTCATGCTTTCAACCACATAACCATCATTTTCATAATTAAATGCATGATTTAAACTATCTAAACATCAAGTTAATCATGCAAAAATGTTCACCAAACCCTAATTACACCACACGGCCATTTTAGGGTTATTAGATATCAAAATTTTTCCAAACTTTATAACCATGCAAATCATGCTTTCCTTTTAACCAAAACATGTTTTAAAGCATTACAACACTTAACCAACAACAATCCATCATAAAACACACAAGGTAACCCACGGTTTTACCATTGAAAAACCAACCAAAACTTTGTTTTTCTTTAAACAAAATGCATGGTTTTTCTTCTAATCAAACCATTAACAAAGCCCAAGCACCAAATCAATCAAAACAAACCACAAAATTTCTCATCCTTCACACTATTTAACCCATGGATTTTTCAATGAAAAAGCAAGAAAAATTGCAAACCAAAGATAGTTACCTTGATTTCTTGCTTCCCTTGACTTCAATGAAGAGTTTGCTACCACTTTTGTGAAGAAAACTTGGATATTTGGCTTGGTTCTCCTTGGTTGCTCACGGGTTGCTCTATGGAATCACTTAGAAAAAAAATTTTCTTTGTTTTGGCTTTGGAAAGGCTACGGGTGCCTTTGTATTCATTTTGCCGACTTAAGTAACAAAGAAACCAATTAATTTGGCTTCCAACCAATGAGATTTCAACACCTTTCATGCCATTTCTTTCCATTTTTTTCAAAAAATAAATTTGGCTAATTTTTGCCAAATCTAAGCCTTTAGATCAAAAGCATCTTTAATCTTGGCCATTAATGCTACCAACCACCAAATTTAAATCATTTAATAAATGGCTTTATGATATCATAAATGCAAAGTAAAAACTTTGACTTTGACTTTACTATCATATTAATTCGACTACTTTTTGACCGATGTCGGTTCGAGTCGAAATTTTCCTGAAATCGTCCCGGCAGGTTCCTGAGGTCTCCTGTGTAGTCGGATCAATTTATACTGCTTCCGTTTGATCAAAATCAATCCTAGAGGTTTTTCATCTTTTAGTGCACCATAATGCACCAGTTAGGGTTTTCAATGCCGTTTTTGGCATCGTTCCACCCGTTTCAATTCAGTGAATTTTATCAACACTGAATTCTTACTCGTCAGTATTGTTAGAACATTTTAATACATTCTGAATAATATAAATTTATTTATTTCACTCTTTAAATAGTACAAATTGTTATATACATACATTTGTACATTTTCTTCTGAGAATGTCAGAATTTCCCGGTTGTCACATTCACCTCTCCTTATAAAATTTTCGTCCTCGAAAATTAGAATAAGTGGGGGTATAAACTCCTCATCTCTGTTTCTCGTTCCCACGTAGCTTCTTCAATGTTGTGATTTTTCCACAAAATCTTTACTAGTGGGATTGTCTTATTCCTCAGTACTTTCTCTTCATGAGCCAGTACTCGAATAGGTTATTCTTCATATGTCAAATCCTCGTGGATCTGAATAGGTTCATGCTTCAATGCATGGGGCGGATCTGGTATATACTTTCTCAGCATCGACACATGAAATACATTATGCACTGCCGACAATTCAGGAGGTAACGCTAATATGTAAGCGACCCTTCTAATGCGTTCGATAATTTCATAAGGTCCGATATATCTTGGACTCAGTTTCCCCTTCTTACCGAAACACATAATCCCGTTCATAGGCTATACCTTAAGAAACACGAAGTCTCCTTCATTAAACTCCAAGGATCTCCATCTCTTATCCGTATAACTCTTTTGTCGACTTTGCGCAACTTTTATTTGACGTTGAATTCTTACAACGGCATCGGAAGTTTCTCGTATAAAATCCGTCTTATGCAAATGTTTCTCTCGCAGGTCATACCAGTGTATCGGTGATCTGCACTTCCGTCCATAAAGGGCCTCATAAGGTGCCATTCCTATAGAAGCTTGGTAACTATTATTGTACGAGAATTCAATTAATGGTAACTTCTCGTTCCAATTTCCCGTAAAATCCATTACACAAGCTCGAAGCATGTCCTCTAATGTTTGAATGGTCCGCTCTAACTGTCCGTCTGTTTACGGATGAAATGTCGTACTGAGTCTCAATTTAGTACCCATGGCTTCTTGCACACAGTTCCAGAAATTCGAAGTGAATCGTGCATCTCGATCTGAGACAATGGATTTTGGTACTCCATGTAATCTGACGACATGAGTTATATATAACTGAGCAAACTTTTCCAACGAAAAAGTCATCTTGACAGCTATAAACCATGCTGTCTTGATCAGTCTGTCCACAATAACCCAGATGGCATCATAACCTTCTCGGGTTTTTGGTAGTCCCATTACAAAATCCATCGTAATGTGTTCTCATTTCCATTCAGGAATCTCCAAAGGTTCCAATTTTCCTGCTGGATGTTTATGTTCAGCTTTGATTCTCTGACAGGTCATGCATTTGCTCACGAATTTCACTATATCATTCTTCATCCCTTTCCACTAGAACTGTAACTTCAAGTCCTGATACATCTTACTAGCTCCGGGATGAACCGAATATGGTGTCTCATGGGCTTTTGACATGATCCGTCTTCTAAGTTCCTCATCAGCTGGAACATTAATTCTTCCCTGATAAAGGATCATTCCATCCTTAGAAATTCCTTCTTGAGAACTTGTCATTCTTGGATCTCGTCTTTGAGCTTCCTTGATATCCTCAAACAATGATGATTCCACTTGGAGTGCAGCCAATCTTCCAGATATCAGCTCCAAGTTCAAAGAATTTATCTCTTGCTACAATGGTTTCGGAAGCCTTGTTATCGATAGCTAGTGCGATATGGTAGACTTTCTACTTAAAGCATCTGCTACACGGTTGGCCTTCCCTAGATGATATAGGATTTCACAATCATAATCCTTTACCAGTTCCAACCATCGTCTTTGTCGCATATTGAGCTCCTTTTGCATGAAGAAATACTTCAGGCTTTGGTGATTAGTAAAAATCTGACACTGAGCTCCATAGAGATAGTGTTGCCAAATTTTAATTGTGAACACTACTGCAGCAAGTTCAAGGTCATGTGTAGGATAATTTTTTTCATGATCCTTTAATTGACGTGAAGCGTAGGCAATCATCTTGCTGCCTTGCATCAGTACTACTCCCAATCCTATTTTAGATGCATCATTGTGGATCACAAACTTCTCCCCTTCAGTGGGAAGTGTAAGGATTGGTGCGCTTTTCAGCCGTCTCTTTAACTCCTGGAAGCTTCTTTCGCATTCCATAGTTCACTCATACTTTCTTTCTTTACGTGTAAGAGCAGTAAGAGGTGCAGCTAAACGTGCGAATCCCTCTACAAACCTCCGATAATAACCAGCTAACCCCAAGAAACTGCGTATTTCCGTCACACTCTTGGGTACAGGCCATTGGTTAATTGCATATACCTTCGTTGGATCTATAGCAATACCTTCCTGGGATACAACCTATCCGAGGAAATTTACTCTATCCAGCCAAAACTCACATTTTGAGAATTTGGCATATAGTTGATGCTTCCTTATCGTATGCAACACGATCCTCAAATGCTCTTTGTGCTCCTCATGAGTCTTTGAGTATATAAGAATGTCATCAATGAATACAATGACAAACTTATCCAAATACTCTTTAAAAATTCTGTTCATCAAGTCCATGAACGCTGCTGGCAAATTTATTAATCCGAATGGCATCACAAGGAACTCATAATGATCATAACGAGTCCTAAACGCCGTCTTAGAAATATCACTTTCTTTAATTCTCAGCTGGTGATATCCTGATCGTAAGTCGATTTTGGAAAATACCGCTGCACCTTTTAACTGGTCGAATAAGTCATCAATTCTAGGTAACGGATACCTATTTTTGATCGTAACCTTATTCAACTCCTGGTAATCAATGCACAAACGGAACATTCCATCCTTTTTCTTGATGAACAACACAGGTGCACCCCACGGAGAATAACTCGGTCTGATGAATCCCTTATCCAAAAGCTCCTTTAATTGTTCCTACAGCTCCTTTAACTCCACTGGAGCCATGCGGTATGGTGCTTTGGAAATAAGTGCCGTTCCAGGCATCAACTCAATTTCGAACGAGATTTCTCTCTCTGGAGGTATCCCTGGTAACTCTTCTGGAAATACGTCAAGAAATTCATTAGCAACAGGAACATCTTCAGGTTGAAGCTTCCACTCCTCTGTAGTATCCATCACATATGCCAAATATCCCATACAACCACTGGCCATCAGCTTACTTGCTTTCAGTGAACTGATCATCATCTTCCAGGGTTTTCGAGAAATATCAATGTATTCGAAACTCTTTTCCTCCTCGGGTTAGAATACTATTTTTCGATTTTGACAGTCGATCGTAGCTTTATATTTCCCTAGGAAATCCATACCTAGAATCACATCATAATCCACGATCTTCATTACGATCAACTCAGCATATAGCTCCCTATTTGCCACATATACTAGTACATGAGGTAGCCAGTAATTGGACAACAATACTTCCCTAGAGGGTAAAGCTATCTTAAATATTTTTCCCATATAGTCCTTAGGAAGTCCTATCTTGTCAGCAAATTCGTAGGAAACAAAAGAATGCGTAGCATCGGAATCAAATAGTACAGAGGCTACATGACTAGCGACAGGAAGCTGACCTGTCACCACATTCGATGTTCCTGCCTTTGCATCCTCCTTGGTGTAGGCCATCATACGAGCATCAGCACGTGGCACACGCTCTTGGCGTTGCAGCCTTACTGGAGACTCTTTAACCCTAGCCTGAAGGGAATGAGCTTGTGGGCATGTATGTTGCAGTTGGGAAGTGCCTTGTACACCCTGCCTATTGCTTGGATAGTTCCTAGCATAATGACCTTCCTTTCCACATTCATAACAAACAAGTGGCCCAAATCTGCATTGCCCAGAATGTCTCTTCCCGTATGCAGGACAATTTGGTACATTGGATTCCGCATTACCAGCTGTTCTTCACTGCTAGTTTCGATTATTTGGCTAGCGATTTCCAGTAAAATTGCCTTTCCTCTTGTTTTGTTGGGATCCTTGATTATTGCCCTGGCCTGGGTTAGCATTCTGATTAGGCTTGCTAGATTGACCAGCTTGTGTAGACTTAGCCAAAGCCCTCTCCTTCTTTTTGGCCTCCTAGTGCTTCTCTCTTTCCTCTTTCTGTCGGGCTACGTGAAACTGAGCTCTTATGGCCCGACTAACACAATCTGCTATAGAAATAGGCAGTACCTGTCTAGTATCTACCAATGCAGCAATTTCTAGCATGAACATCCCGATCATTTTCTATATTTTCTCCCTCTCAATAGGGACTACATAGGGACATAAGCGGGATAATTGATTGAACTTTTGGCAAACTTCACTCACCGACATATTTCCTTACTTCAATTCTGAGAACTCTTTCTGCTGTAGTCTCAGAGATGCAGGATCATAGTATTTCTGGTTAAATTCTTCCAGAAATTCTGCACAACTCATAGTAGACATATTTCTTCTCAGGCGCACAGTGTCCCACCAAAAATGAGCATCTTTCCTCAACACAAAAGACGCACATGCGACTTTTTCCTGGTCAGTTAAATTCATGAATTCCAGGATCACTTGCAAAGATGACAACCAGTCTTCAGCCTCTAGAGGATTAGTGGAACCTTCAAATTCTGGCGGCCTCATACGCCTGAATCTTTCATAAAGGGGTTCCAGATGTACTACCGGTGGCGGTTCAGGAACTCTCTCATGTACAGTAGCTGGAGGGATGACCAGATCTACCTCAGCTTCTTGTTCCACTTGGGTGCCTTCAGAACCTTGCCTCTGTTCTAAGTCCTCTACTCACTGTCTCAAATTAGCATTTTCTTGCATCTGAGCTTCTAGTAAAGCTTGTATTTATTCTATTCTCTCCATGAGATTAGGACGTCGTTCTCGTCTTTCTGGTCGATTTCACAAATCCACCATCTTGTCTATTATCCTATTATGGCACAATAATTTACCGTTAGCTTTTCCATGACCACATTCGTAAAATCATATAAATTTACGAAATGCAGGGTAATGTAAAGCCACATCATCGTACAACATATAATCATTTTGATATTTCATTCATAGCAAAACGTTTATATATCATACATAACCATCACCAGTCATATATACATCGACCATCATATACATTCTGACCACAAGTTTATATAAAAGAGCTTTTCTCTATAAGCTACTTATGTACATGAATACATCTACTGGTCACACATCTCCTGTGCCTGGGACTAGAGGATATTCTTCTGGATCCTCATCGTCATCTGGATCATCTGAGTCATCACCACACTTAGGCAATGCTCCCTATCCTGAGTCATCACCTCCTTATGGTCTAGACGGTCCGGCCTCATGATCGTTCATCATCCTTTTCGGCCCAAAGATGCGTGCCATCATCTCATCTTGACACAGTGTCTCTCGTCGACTCTGCGACAGATGCTCAATCAAAACCTCCCTCTCGATCGTCCTAATGGTCACTACAAACTCTTGGAGCATAGGAGGATATAGCTTAATCACCCTCTGTCTCAACTCTATGGGTAAACCTCTCCAGAAAAGCTCATAACAGTTCGCTTTAGTGAGGTTGGGTAACGGACATCTCCTCCTAATAGTCTCCTCAAATCGTGCTGCGTAAGATATAACTGTCTCACCAGACAACATGACCATCCTCTCTGTCTGGAGAATATAGTCCCTAACCTCATCAAATCCAGGATACGTGGGTGTAACTACCTTTCGTCTCTCTGGAGGTGCTGGAGCAGGTGTCGGATCCTTAGGCGGAAACTAATCAGTCAATCGTTGACAGAACTCAGCCCAACTGAATCCCAACAGAATCTTCTGGTCACAATAAACCCAGAATACTCGAGCATCTCCCTGAAACATACTTATGGCCAACTGGATCTACATTTCTTGGTCAATATTAAACATAGGGGGACTACTAGCTATGAATGCCTGTATTACCCAAGCTGAAACTTTCACCCCAATATGTTGGCGTCCATCAACAACTAGAATGTCAACTACTACAGATGGATGAAGTACCGGTCGAGGCTGTACTACATCTACAGGAGCTGGTGCTGGTGCTGCAGGTCTCTCTAGCACCGGGGGTCTAAGAACCGGACATTGGGAAATAGACGGCCTCACAATAGGTCTCGTCCATACCCATAACACCCCTCTCGGTCGTGGTAGCGGCGGTATCCCATAAGGAGGTCTGGTCATTTTGCTACCTATAAGATAATTATTTTCATATAAGAAAATAATTAACTAAACTTAAATAAACTACTTACTTGGATTGCGGTGCAAGATTCGTGAAGTGTCAAATTAGGATATGGTCAACACTGCTCTGACATACCAACTATGGCGATAGTCGGTAATCTAAACTAGACCAATCGTAAATTCGCTCTGATACCAACTGTGACGGCCCACCCTTCATAGAGATCATACAATACTATTACAGTTAAGCTTCATAGCTAACTGTGATAGATTGTACTCTCATGGGTCACCGGCTAATCTATCTCTCTTGTAAAACATGACATTTTTGGGGAAATTTTTTTTTTTTTTACATAGCGCATCATGTAAAACATTATCCACTAATCACTTTGTTTACAAGTACAAAGTAATTTACACAATATAGTACTTTCGCAAATATATACTATTACAAAAGAACTGTTTCTCTTTCCTTTCTCTATTATCGCTCAGTGGAAAGACTCTGGCAGGACTATATCCTTTAGCCTCCTATCCCATTTGACAGTCGCTATCCCGTCTGCCATCCAGCCATACAAAGCTAGTGAGCTAGTTGCTTACCTGCAACATACGCAAAAATAGTAAGCTATAGGCTCAGTAAGTTCAAACATACAAGAAATAGAATTTCTATAAATAGTACTATTCATCATGAATAGTAATGTTGACCACTATACACTGTGGCGGCCCGCCCTTCGTAGAGATCATACAATACTATTATAGTTAAGTTTCATAGCTAACTGCGATAAATTGTACTCTCATGGGTCGTCGGCTAATCTATCTCTCTTTAGAACATGACGTTTTTGGGGAATTTTTTTTAAAACATCATGTAAAACATTATCCACTAATCACTTTGTTTACAAGTACAAAGTAATTTACATAATACAGTACTTTCGTAAAATATATATTATTACAAAAGAACTGTTTCTCTTTCCTTTCTCTATTATCACTCAGCGGAAAGACTCTAGCAGGATCATATCCCTTGGCCTCCTATCCCATTTGACACTCGCTATTCTGTCCGCCATCCAGCTATACAAAGCTAGTGAGCTGGTTGCTTACCTGCAACATAAGCAAAAATGGTGAGTTACAGGCTCAGTAAGTTCAAACATGCAAGAAATAGAATTTCTATGAATAATACTATTCATCATGAATAGTAACATTGACCACTATTCATCATGAATAGTAACTTTGACTACAATACAGTATATCAACAATACATCAACCACAATGTTAGTACCCTCACGAACTATCTTATGCTCAATTATGGCATAGTTTCAGTTTTAGGTAATTATCTTTAATTATGTTCTGGTTTTGAGTTCAGGTTGGCAATACCATTTTAGTGTGCATGACTGGGAGCGGTACATTAGTGCTAACCTCCACAGCCTTAATCTCATCATCATAGCCCCGAAGGCAAAGTTTACCTACCTATACGGAAGGCTGGTACGCCAAAAGTGATTTCATTACCGACTTTTTAAAGTTCTAACCCGGTAACTTCATATTATCCCGTGGTTAGGAATGGTTCACATTTTAATTTCACGTGAGTGAGTTTCATTAACCTCGCTCTAGTGCCCGAAGTACAATTTATTATGTGTCCCATTTCAATAGTGCCCGTAGCATATTTTGTCTCTCTCTCTTATTCTATAATAGTGCCTATAGCACATATGTACCTAATTTATAGTTAGTACATCAAAGTTAGCAATAATAATGCTACATGTTGCAGACAGGTAAATGTCTGAGCTTACCTTATCTGTTTCTTCTCTTTTTTTTCCTTCCTGGATCTTTAATCGCTCTCCTTGTGGGTCGATTTTAGGATCCTATAGACAAAACCTTGTCTGTTAATTTCATTTCCATTTATAACTTTTATTTTTTTTATTAAAAAGCTTAAATAAAACCTATTTATACCTTTTTAGGCTTTATTTATCATTTTCTCCATTTTCCTCAACTTTTGAAAAATTACGATTTTGCCCCTGTATTTTGGCAAAATTACAATTATGTCCCTGACGGGATTTTCTCAATCTAGACTGCACTTTTGGCTCTCAGGAACTTTTTTGACTCTTTTCTATTCATTACCAGGTTCGTTTCTATTTTATTTCCATTTTCACCTTCCCAACCCTCGGGAAGTACTATTCCGACCCTTATGTCGGTTCAGTGATTTTCTATCGTTTCGGAGTCTCAAATGGACGTTTTACTAGTATTTAAAATGTTCATCTAGACTTTCCCGATCTAGGTCTCTGAGACTCGGATTTTCCGTACCCGACTCGGACCTTTACTTCGTTTCTCAAAAACACCCCCCCCTCGGGGTCGGTTTTTCAGTTTCACTCACGTTTTACACTTTTAAAGGGACAGGTTACTATTCACAAACCACCCCTTAGGTTTCCCTTATTCGATTTTCCTTTAGGGACTCGGGTTTCCGACTCGACCCTAAACTTTTACTCTCGATTCCCTTTTTACTCCAAATGTCGTTTTTTTAAAATTTTGGCAGCATTTCGGCGTAAATTTAAGACTACCGGCGTTAAGTACGCCTCGAACCATATGTACCTGCCACGTACTATACCAAATTCCTATTTTATGTAAAAGTTTCCCAAACTTTTACATAAAAGCTCACACATTTAACAATTCATATTTTGAACCACAATTAACAAAATTCTTTCAATTTTGCCCATAGGTTTTAGCCACGGATTTCCTATCCAAAACCTAGCCAAAAGTTTTCAATCTTTCAACCAAATATTAGGCTATTCAAAGGCTATTACCTAGCACATTTTCAAGCTATTTTCCATGCATTTTACAACACAATTCTTAAGGTTTTTAACCATTCATACCCCACGGCCATTTTAGGTAAAACATGCACCAAATTTTGGTTTCATGCTTTCAACCACATAACCATCATTTTCATAATTAAATACATGATTTAAACTATCCAAACATCAAGTTAATCATGAAAAAATGTTCACCAAACCCTAATTACACCACACGGCCATTTTAGGGTTATTAGATATCAAAATTTTTCCAAGCTTTATAACCATGCAAATCATGCTTTCCGTTTAACCAAAACATGATTTAAAGCATTACAACACTTAACCAACAACAATCCATCATCAAACACACAAGGTAACCCACGGTTTTACCATTGAAAAACCAACCAAAAATTTGTTTTTCTTCTAATCAAACCATTAACAAAACCCAAGCACCAAATCAACCAAAACCAACCATAAAATTTCTCATCCTTCACACTATTTAACCCACGGATTTTTTAATAAAAAAGCAAGAAAAATTGCGAACCAAAGATAGTCACCTTGATTTCTTGCTTCCCTTGACTTTAATGAAGAGTTTGCTACCACTTTTGTGAAGAAAACTTGGATATTTGGCTTGGTTCTCCTTGGTTGCTCAAGGGTTGCTCTATGGAATCACTTAGAAAAAACATTTTCTTTGTTTTGGTTTTGGAAAGGCTACGGGTGCCTTTGTATTCATTTTGCCGACTTAAGTAACAAAGAAACTAATTAATTTGGCTTCCAACTAATGAGATTTCAACACCTTTCATGCCATTTCTTTCTATTTTTTTCAAAAAATAAATTTGGCTAATTTTTGCCAAATCTAAGCCTTTAGATCAAAAGCGTCTTTAATCTTGGCTATTAATGCCACCAACCACCAAATTTAAATCATTTAATTAATGGATTTATGATGTCATAAATGCAAAGTAAAAACTTGGACTTGGACTTTACTATTCATATTAATTTGACTACTTTTTGACTGATGTTGGTTTGAGTCGAAATTTTCCTGAAATCGTCCCGGTGGGTTCCTGAGGTCTCCTGTGCAGTCGAATCAATTTATACTGCTTTCGTTTGATCAAAATCAATCCCGGAAGTTTTTCATCTTTTAGTGCTCCATAATGCACCGGTTAGGGTTTTCAATGCCGTTTTTGGCACCGTTCCACCCGTTTCAATTCGGTGAATTTTATCAACATTGAATTCTTACTCGTCAGTATTGTTAAAACATTTTAATACATTCTAAACAATATAAATTTATTTATTTCACTCTTTAAATAGTACAAATTGTTATATACATACATTTGTACATTTTCTTCCGAGAATGCCAGAATTTCCTGGTTGTCACAGTGCCGCTCATACTATATTGATCATACATAATTTTTTAAAACTTGCATGTTTTTCAAAATATTGAGTGGGAGAGGGTTTCAAACAAAACCCACGGCCTCCATTGTTGTTCCATATATGAAAACATGGTAACGCCTCGCGTCAGTTCTGCCCTGACCACACCCCTTGGTAGGTGTTTACTGTTGTCGGTATACTAGATTGGATCTCCTATGTGGAAAACATGTTCAGGTACGATCTTATTCATGATCACCCCTCGGTGGCTTGGTAAGACGTGGATCGAGCTACGTAAACAATGGTTATACACTCAAGACTCGTTTAGTTATTAACCTTCCCTAGAAGCTCTGTTAGCTAAACTGGTGGCCAAATAAGTGGTTATTAATATATGTCTTAACCTTGGAGGATTTAAGGCGACATATATTAATTGGACGGGGTCCATGTTCCGGTTATTTGTTTTCATGACCACCCCTCGGTGGCTTGGGGTAATAGGTACTGAGAATTACCGTTGCAATGCTACATGTTTTTCAAGTTTCATGTAGGAACATACTTGTATGTTTTATTTACTAAATTATCTATATATTTGCTTGGGTTTTGTAATGATGTCTAGTATAATTTTATTTCAGTTCAAAATGTCACCGACAGCCCTCATTTCAATACTTACTGAGAATAAACTGAATGGTGATAATTATAAAGATTGGAAAAGAAATCTGTTGATAGTTCTCAGCTACGAGAGACACAAGTTCGTACTGGACGAACCATGCCCACCAGGGTCAAAACCTGACACACCGCTTGAGGAGGTCCCGGTTGCCTATACTCGTTGGAGAGAATCCAATGATATAGCTCGATGCTACATGCTTGCTAGCATGACGAGTGCTTTACAAAAGCAGCATAAGACTTATCATGTTACTAGGGAGATCATGGACAATCTAGAGGACATGTTCGGAGGCCAAGAAAAATTAGCTCGACAGTCCGCTATCACCAGCATTATGAACTCTAAGCAAAAGGTGGGTACTCCGGTGAAGGACCATATGATCACTCTAATGGGATTCTTCACTGAGGCTGCTGAGAACGGTGCTGAGTTGGACTACAACACCCAGATCGAGATGGTGTTCAAAACTCTATCTAAAGATTTTGTGGGGTTTAAGGCCGCATACAATCTGGCGACAAGGGAGTTAGGACTAACTGAGCTCATGAAGTAACTCCAAGCTTATGAGCGGATGATCAGGGATGGGGATGCGTTCCAACCCAAAGGAGAGGCCAATTTGACGGAATCTTCCAAACCCTCACGGAAGAGGAAGAAGCCAAACCAAAAGCAAGCGGCTTCCAGTTCTTCTAATCCTCCTGTCTCGGATGGGAAGAAGAAGAAGAACAACAAGAAGCTCAAGGGCCCTAAAAAGTCCAAATGCTTCCGTTGTGGGAAGGTAGGTCACTTCAAGAAGTCTTGCCGGGAAATCCTAGCCACCAAGGGCAAGGAAGGTAAGGAACTTCACTACTTGGAAGCGTGTTTAGTGGAAGAATCGAAAGACACTTGGGTCATTGATTCAGGCGCCACTAATCATGTTTGTGTTTCTATGCAGGGGTTCGTGGAAACGAGAAGTCTACATGATAGGAGCCTCTCGTTGCAGACTGGAGACGGCAGCTTGGTAATGGCTGAGGTAGTGGGAGATATTTATCTTTACTTTGATGAATTTAGGTTTATTTTATTGAAAGACTGTTTTTATGTTCCTAATTTTAGGAGGAACCTTATATCGGTAGCTTGTTTAATAAAGGATTCTTATTCAGTTTCTTTTAGTAAAAGAGTTGATATTCGTAGAAATAAGTCTTTTATCTGTTCTGGATGGATGGATGGAAACCTATATTTGATCAAACTAAAGATGTACTCACTGCTTGACACCGAATTAATAGATAACTCTAAAAAGTTGAAAGTTTCTCACTCTAACAAGGCGTATCTTTGGCATTTAAAACTTGGTCATATTAATCAGGATAGGATTCAAAGATTGGTGAAAGATGGTCCTCTAGAATCTCTGGAGGAGGTACGTCTTCCTCAATGTAAGTCTTGTCTAGAGGGTAAGATGACTAAAAAGTCTTTTGGAGTTAAGGGTACAAGGGTTCAGGAGCTCTTAGAAATTGTGCACACTGACGTATGTGGCCCCATGAACGTCACAGCACGAGGAGGGTTTGAGTATTATGTCCCCTTTGTAGATAATTACTCGAGGTATGGATATGTGTATCTGATGCACCGCAAGAGGGAAACCTTTAACAAGTTCAAAGAGTATCGTGCGGAAGTGAAAAAGCAATTAGATAAATCCATAAAGACACTTCGATCTGATCGAGGTGGCGAATACCTCTCCAATGAATTTTTAGGACATCTTGTAGAGAATGGGATATTATCCCAATTGACTACACCTGGTACTCTATAACAGAATGGTGTAGCCGAAAGGAGAAATAGGACCTTATTGGATATGGTACGATCCATGATGAGTTATTCAACGCTGCCATTATCATTTTGGGGATATGCTTTACAAATGGTATGCTATATTCTGAACTAGGTTCCAAGCAAATTAATTCCCAGAACTCTGTATGAATTGTGGTGTGGTAGGAAGCCCTCCCTTGGACATATGAGAATATGGGGCTGCCCGACGTATGTACAGGATGAGGATGCGAAGAAGTTGGAACCAAGATCAGAATTGTGCATGTTTGTAGGGCATCCAAAGGGAACTAAAGGAGGTCTGTTCTATAACTCGAAGAAACAAAAAGTCATTGTCTCAACCCATGCAACATTCTTGGAGGAAAGTCACATGAATGACTTTAAGCCTCGAAGCAAAGTGGTGCTAGAGGAGTCATCAGGTGAAAGAACTGCTCCACAGATTTCGGTCTTGGACGTAAGTCCGAGTTCCGGTGAAAGACCTGCAGATGATCAATAATTTAGGGTGCCTCGTCGTAGTGGGAGGGTTTCGAAGAAACCTAATTTCTTCATGTATGATGCTGAGGTATACCAGGTTGAGGCTCATGAACATGAGGATGATCCGGTCACCTATGATGAAGTTATAAATGATGTTGATTCTAAATCTTGGAAACAAGCTATGAATAATGAGATGGATTCTATGAAATCCAACTCTGTTTGGGAACTTGTAGATTTGCCGGATGGGATAAAACCCATTGGATGCAAATGGGTCTACAAAATAAAAAAGGATGTGGAAGGGAGAGTGGAAACTTTTAAAGCTAGACTGGTTGCAAAAGGGTACACATAAAAGGCTGGAATCGATTACGATGAAACCTTTTTGCCTGTTGCTATGCTGAAGTCTATCCGTATTCTTTTGTCTGTTGCTGTGGCTCTCGATTATGAGATCTGGCAAATGGATGTCAAGACGGCATTCTTGAATGGCCATCTTGAAGAGTGTATCTATATGATACAGCCCAAAGGGTTCGTAGCGAAAGGTCAAGAAACGAAAGTCTGCAAGTTGCTTAGATCCATTTATGGATTAAAGCAAGCATCCCGCTCATGGAACCAGAGGTTTGATCAAGAGATTAAGACATTTGGTTTTGAGTAGAACATTGATGAACCCTGTGTTTATAAACGTATTAAGGATGGAAAAGTGGTTTTTTTGATACTCTATGTCGATGATATACTACTCATTGGGAATGATGTAGGGAATTTATCATCAGTCAAGCTTTGGTTACACCAACAGTTTGACATGAAGGACTTGGGAGAAGCTAATTATGTTCTAGGCATTCGTCTCTTTAGAGATCGAAAGAACAAAATGATAGCGTTATCCCAAGCTTCATACATAGATAAAATAATTGATAAATATGCAATGCAAGAGGCAAAGAAAGATACACAACCTTCTATTGCTGTTCTAACTCTTTCATTGGATGACTGTCCCAAGACATCGGAAGAAAGAGAGCGTATGAGTAAGGTCCCTTATGCATCCGCTATGGGTAGTCTTATGTACGCTATGCTTTGCACTCGCCCGGATATATGTTTTGCAGTAGGTATGGTGAGTCTATATCAAGTGAATCCTGAAACCAAGCACTGGCAAGCAGTAAAGCATATACTCAAGTATCTTAAGAGAACGAGGGATTATATGCTGATGTATTCTGGAGGGGACCTAACACCCGTAGAATACACGGACTCAGACTTCCAGACTTGTAAGGATTTGAGGAAATCGACATCTGGATCAGTGTTTTGCTCGGAGGAGGTGCCATTGTGTGGAGGAGCGTGAAGCAGGGCTGTACAGTTGACTCTACTATAGAGGCTGAATATGTGGCTGCAGCTGAGGCATCTAAAGAAGCGGTTTGGCTCCGCAAGTTCTTTAGAGACCTTGAGGTCATTCCGGGTGTTGACAAGCCTATCACACTTTACTGTGATAACACTGGGGCTATTGCCAACACAAGGGAATCTCGACACCACAAGAGAACCAAGCACATAGATCGGAGATATCATATTATTAGAGGGCATGTATGTAGGAAAATAAATCGGTATAAATGTATCAGAGTGGCGCAGCGGAACAATAAAAATTTTTAGATCGTTAAATATCTCATGATGCCATATACAATAAACCAACAACAATTAAAACTCATACCTCAAGGACGCCAATCTTGCAGGAGGAGAATGACCGGAGGCTTCAACCAACTAGCCTTCTCTACTATTCTCCAATTCCTGAATGGCTGAGTGTGTGGGCACTCTGAACCTCGATCAGTATGCTAGCACTGCTAGTCTTCTTCCGACCACCCAGATCTCTAAAGAACTTTATTGTCACGATGAGCTGTGCAACAATAAGCCTGCTCACCTGAGAGTCTGTGGTCTAAGAGAACTGGAGTGGCAGGACCTCTATTTATAGATCTGCATGAGGTGAATCTCTAAATTTGAATTGGATTAGGAAAAGATATTTTCCCTTATCCAAACCCATAAAATCCGAATTTTTCCAAGGGAGAATCTCCACAAAAAATTCGGTTTTTCTTAGGATAAATCCAATCCAAATCTCAATAAGATTTTAACTAGAATTTTATCTCCCTTTTTCAACCCAAAAAATCCGAAAATTTCAAGGTGAATCTTCCCTAAAGATTTCGGCCATTATGGATAAGGGAGAATCAAAAATTCCACTAGGATTTTCAAGCTTGAATCTCATCTCAACCTTATCCAAAATAACCGAATTTCCTAGGAGAGATACTCCCTAATTTCGGCCACTTTTCAGGGAAGGAGAGAATCCAAATTCAACTAGGATTGAAGCTTGAATTTACCCTTGAATCTCATCCACAAAATCTGAAATTTCCTTGAGGATTATCCTCAAAATTTCGTCCCTTATTTGTTGGGATTTGGATTCAAAATTCAAGTAGGATTCTAACAAGATTATCCTCTCCAAATCCAACTCAAATTCGAATTTCAAACCTTGTGGATTTTCCACAACAAATTCGAATCCTACTTGGACTGTGATTCAAAATTTGAATTTCAAATTTCAAATTCAAATTTCAAATTCAAATTTCAAATTTCAAATTTCAAATTTCAAATTTCAAATTTCAAATTTAAATTTCAAATTCAAATTTCAAATTCGAATTTCAAATTCAAATTTCAAATTCAAATTTCAAATTCAAATTTCAAATTTCAAATTTCAAAATTCAAATTTCAAATTCCACAAAACGGTTGTGTTTCATATTCTTGTTCTCATGGATAATTTTCTACAACTCCAATCCAATCTCAAATAAAATCATGGCAACTTTATTTGGAGTTCGAATAATTGTGTACTCTATTATCCAAAACAAAATCTGAATCCAACCGGAGAGAATCTTGTCTACCATCCTAATCCTGTGTTATCACCATCCATGCATAATAAACTAGCCAATAGCATACACAAATCAATTTGCCAAACGTTAAGGAATTATATGGAGCTAGTAGAGGAACTGATTGGACATATATAATCGGGCTCCCGTGATTCCATATGATCATCATTCTGTACCGAACAACTCAATCATATGATCACTAATTTCAGAGTCACACCACTATAAACCTGAAACTGAACTCCCAATTATATACCGTATTACGTAAGCCTGTGACGAGCTACCATCCAATGACCTTGTCATATATGCAAAACCCTCATATGATATCCATGATCAGCCTTAGGTCAAAGTCTGTTTAATCCTACTGATCAGGCTATCTTAAAGTTCCATTATACTACCGAATCAAGAAAATGTTTATTCACCATATGTGAATAAGAAGTCATCCGCCCAGCAGACGACCCAAGGCCTTGTCCATTTTCACATTCAGTATAATGCCTTTAAGAGGATACCTTTAACTCCTCAGAGCTATGATTCCGATATCTGCAAACAAACCCTTCATCGTATACAAGTCATGCACCCAACGAACCGGTCTATAAGCTTACTACCTCTGAGACGCTTTAGCAATTGGAACATCAAAGTACACAAGTCATATACATGAAGTAGTTCATTTACTCAGGATTAAGGTTATTGCACAATGAACGTCAAAAGCAGATTGATCCACTCATAGCGGACTACGTAGATCAATCACATTTTAGTCCCGGTCTGATATGTCACCACCAAGTAACATATCTATGTCTCTACTTGGGAGTCCTGCTCCAGACAGTTAAGACAAACCGTCCCCTCCAAGGCTTTAGACAACATAATAGTCTTTATCATGAGTTAGATGCTCGGTCTAACCCCATAGACTACAGACCATAGTTTAGACCGCTAACTTTAGAACATTGTCTTCTCGCATACAAAAGTCCATTGCATGCAACGTTCTAACAGTTTTAACACAAGCAGTCAGTGAGCCATATTTGCTTACATTTACTTTAACGTGTAAATAAGACGAGGACAAATAGCAATGTAATGAATAACCTCTATGTATATATAATTTTATTATCCAGTTCAAAATGAATACATCAAAATGTCTCAAATGCTTAGGGCATTTCCTAACAACGTAGAGATAGGACAAGTAGATGTATATAAGATCGCGTCGAGGACAACATTACCGATCCCTTTACTAAGACTTTGGTGGCTAGAAGTTTTGAGAGGCACGTAAAGGTGATGGGGATGCGTAACATGGCACATCTGCTGGCTTAGGGCAAGTAGGAGATTGTTAGGAAATGCCCTAAGCATTAGAGACATTTTGATGTATTTATTTTGAACTGGATAATAAAATTATATATAGAAGTTATTCATTACATTACTATCTATCCTCATTTTATTTACATGTTAAAGTAAATATAAGCAAATATGGCTCCCTGACTGCTTGTGTTAAACTGTTAGAATGTTGCATGCAATGGACTTTTGTATGCGAAAAGACAATGTTCTAAAGTTAGCGTTCTAAACTATGGTCTGTAGTCTATGGGGTTAGACCGAGCATCTAACTCATGTTAAGACTATTATGTTGTCTAAAGCCTTGGAGGGGACAATTTGTCTTGACTGTCTGGAGCTAGACTCCCAAGTAGAGACATAGATATGTTGCTTGGTGGTGACATATTAGACTGGGACTAAAACGTGATTGATCTACGAAGTCCACTTTGAGTGGATCGATCTGCTTTTTATGTTCATTGTGCAGTAACCTTAATCCTGAGTAAAAGGACAACTTTATGTATATGACTTGTGTACTTTGATGTTCTAATGGCTAAAGCATCTCAGAGGTAGTAAGCTTATAGACTGGTTCATTGGGTGCATGACTTGTATACGATGAAGGGTTCGTTTACAGATATCGGAATCATAACTCTAATGAGGAGTTAAGGGTATCCTCTTAAAGGCATTATACTGAATGTGAAAATGGACAAAGCCTTGGGTCGTCTACTGGGCGGATGACTTCTTATTCACATATGGTGAATAATCATTTTCTTTATTCGGTAGTATAATGGAACTTTAAGATAGCTTGATCAGTAAGATTAAACGGACTTTGGCCTAAGGCTGATCATGGATATCATGTAAGGGTTCTGCATACATGACAAGGTCATTGGACGATAGCTTGTCATAGGCTTACGTAATACGGTATATAATTAGGAGTTCAGTTTCAGGTTTATAGTGGTGTGACTCTGAAATTAGTGATCATATAATTAAGTTGTTCGGTAAAGAATGATGATCATATGGATTTGCGGGAGTCCGATTATATATGTCCAATTAGTCCCTCTACTAGCTCCACATAATTCCTTAACGTTTGGCAAAATTGATCTGTGTATGCTATTGGCTAGTTTATTATGCATGGATGGTGTTGACATAGGATTAGGATGGCCAACACGATTCTCTCTGTTGAATTCTGATTTTGTTTTAGATAATAGAGTACACAATTATTCGAACTCTAAATAAAGTTGCCATGATTTTATTTGAGATTGGATTGGAGTTGTAGAAAATTATCTATGAGAATAAGAATTAGAAATATAACTGTTTTGTGTATTTTGATATTTGAATTTTGAAATTTGAAATTTGAAATTTGAATTTGAAATTTGAATTTGAAATTTGAAATTTGAAATTTGAAATTTGAATTTGAAATTTGAAATTTGAAACTTGAATTTGAAATTTGAAATTCAAATTTTGAATCACAGTCCAAGTGGGATTCAAATTTGTTGTGGTAAATCCACAAGGAATGAAATTCGAATTTAAGTCGGATATGGAGAGGAAAATCTTGTAGAATTCTACTTGAATTTTGAATCCAAATCCTAACCAAATATGGACAAAATTTTTGAGGATTATCCTCAATGAATTTTCAGATTTTTGTGGATAAGGTTCAAGAAAAAATTTAAGTTTCAATCCTAGTTGAATTTAGATTCTCTCCTCCCTGATAATGGCCGAATTTTTGGAGTAAATCTCCTAGGAGATTTTCGGTTATTTTGGATAAGGATGAGATAAAATTCAAGCTTGAAAATCCTAGTGGAATTTTGATTCTTCCTTATCCAAAAGTGGCCGAAATTTTGGTGGGGATTTTCCCTTGGATTTTCTGATTTTTTGGTTGAAAAAGGGAGATAAAATTCTAGTTAAAATCTTGCTTAGATTTGGATTGGAATTATCCTAAAGTGGTCGAATTTATTGTCAGGATTTTCCCCTTGGAAAATTTGGATTTTGTGCTTGTGGATAAGGGAGAATATCTTGTCCTAATCCAATTCGAATTCAGAGAATCACCTCATGCAGGTCTATAAATAGAGGTCCTGCCACTCCAGTTCTCTTAGACCACAGACTCTCAGGTGAGCAGGCTTATTGTTGCACGTCCCACCATAACAATAAGTTCTTTAAAGATTTGGGTGGTCGGAAGAAGACTAGCAGTGCTAGCATACCGATCGAGGTTCAGAGTGCCCACACACTCAGCCATTCGAGAATTGGAGAATAGTAGAGAAGGCTAGTTGATTGAAGCCCTCCGGTCATTCTCCTCCTGCAGATTGGCATCCTTGAGGTATGAGTTTTAATTATTGTTGGTTTATTGTATATGGCATAATGAGATATTTAACGATCTGAAAAATTTTTATTGTTCCGCCGCGCCACTCTGATACATTTTCCTCGATTATTTTTCCTACAGATCCAATGGCTAGAATTAAGCCAAAATTACCTTAATTTTATTTTAGAAAAAATTTGGAAAGAATTAAAAGTGCTAGGTGTCAAAATCCCATTGGATGGAAGGTGAATTAATTTGTTTGGATGGAAGGTGAATTAATATGTTTTCCTTAGTTGATAAGGATGGATCAGATTTGGGCAAGAAAGAACCCAAAACATTTAGTCATTTGTTGCAACATTCGTCCCTTGTGTAGCCAAGGAGAAACCGTCAGTGTCCTTCCCCATAACCAAGCTTTTTCTTCACAATTTTTACACCAAATTTCAATCACATCCTTCTAGGAGCAAGAGGACATCTTTGGTAACAAGATAATCAAAAATCTCTCCATTTTCTGGTAAGTTTTAGAGTTAAAATTTGTGGCCCCTAAGTGTAAAAAGGATGATGAAATTTTAATTTGAAACTTAGTAATTTTGGTGGATAAATTAGTTAGAAAGATTGGTTGTGAAAATTAGTGTGTTTGGTGTTCTAAAACAAAAACTTTGAAGCATATTTTTAAGCAAAATCAAGGGCTACATGCGTAGTATGACGAGTTGAATTGTGTTGGTTAATAGCTCAAGAA
This sequence comes from Antiaris toxicaria, assembly GCA_035233585.1. NCBI lineage: Eukaryota > Viridiplantae > Streptophyta > Magnoliopsida > Rosales > Moraceae > Antiaris > Antiaris toxicaria. The sequence goes on along the minus strand of CP141155.1, from coordinate 19,200,220 downwards.
AAAGGATTTGGCATAAGAAATTATTAGAAAGATTCATGTAAGAAGAGATGTGAGAACAACCATAAGAAGAACATGTGATAATATAAGTTTTGTGATGGAAAATGATGGTTTGAATAATGTTGCTTAGATGAACATTTTATATAAAATGTTTAGAACGTTTTATGTAAAATTAAGCCTCTGATATAGTATATGGTAGATGAACTAGGATAGATGGTTTCGAGGCATTTCCTAAACGTCGGGAGCCTAAAAATTAAGCGGAAATGCAGTCGAAAATTTTAAGAATGACACAAATAGGTATTTTGGAAAAGGGGGAGTAAACTAGGGTTGAGGTTAAAAACCTAAGCCCTTACTAACTTAAGATGGAGAATAGGAATACGGACATTTTAAAGATTAGCGAAACGTCTATTTGGGATTTCGAAATGTGAGAAAAAGGGGATTAACGACTGAGTGACTGTTAAAATAGTGCCACTCGAGTAACAAGATAGGGTAAATCAAGAAAATTTCTAAAAATGCACAGAAAGGGCTAAGAGTGTTATAGAAAAGTTTAAATAAACTTTTAAAGGCCATAACTAAGGTTTATAAGGAAAAAATTTTAATTTTGTATAGTACACGGGCATGTACTAGAGTACACGGACGTGTAGCAAGAAGAAATTTTGAACACACCCAGGTTACACGGCCATGTAGTGAAAATATCAACTACACGAAAGTTACATGGCCAAGAACACGACCGTGTACCAGGCGGTGTACATATGCAGAATTGTACAGGCTACACGGACAAGCTACATGGCTAGAGACACGGCTATGTAGTGAAAATATTAACCACCCGAGAGTTACACGGCCATGTATCAGGCCGTGTACATATGCAGAATTGTATAGGTTACATAGGTAGGTTACACGATCATGTAGCCAGCCAATTAATCACCTGAGAGTTACACGACCATGGACACGACCGTGTATTAGACTGTATACAGGTTACACGGTCATGTTACACGGCCATGTTTGGAAGAACTTTAGTGGTCAGAGAGGTACACGATCATGGACATGGTCATGTACTAGACTGTGTACTGTTTATAAGTAAAAGAAATATTTCATAATAATGAAAAAAAAGGTGAATAAATGAAAAATAAATAAAATAATAATAATAAAATGTTCATAAATTAATTGACGGATAATATTTGGTTTGTAGGAAGCCGAACAGGAAGCAATAAAGGAACGTCAGAGAAACAAAAAAAGTTGAGTTTAGCACAGTTATTGTAAGTACAGACATTTAATTGTCTGCCCACAAACTAACTTGTTTGATTGACTGACTTCTTTGAGATAATGTTGTGTTAAGAATTTAGATGATCATATAAGAAAGAAGGAAATGTTCATAAAATGAATTTAAGAAATATGAAGTAAAAGAAAGAAAGATAATAAAGCTGAAAATTTAAGTGTTAGCGTATCGGCCTCCCGTAGGTGAGGTTTTATGTTATGACTTCTACCATAGTAGAATGTTACCTCCCGTAGGTGAGGTTAAAAGCAAAAAGTTAAAGATTAACCGTGAGGTAGGTTGGTAGGTCACTCTACTTTCCTCCCACTAGTCTGCCTGCATTAGATACACCCAACAATTGGCCAATAAGTGAAAGTAAAAAAGAAAAAGAAAAGAAAAGAAGTGTGACAGACTAGAAAATCCAACAGTGCTACTTAGGATTAAGCTAGGTTTTTCTAGGAATTTCTGTGAATAAGAATGTATGAGAACACTATATTTGTAAATAAACAAATAATAGTATTAATAGAAATAAATAAATATTTTGGAGGATTTAAAATCTCTAAAAATAATCAAAGAATAAAGTTCATGACTGAGAAAGTGATTTCGGACCAAAATGCTCAAAATGGAGTGGTTTTGGTATCCGAAAAAGATAAGATATAAGAAGTAGCAAATCAAAGCAAAGATAAGACAAGATAAGTGTTTTAGAGTTTTAAAGAGTTTTGAGATTTAATTAGATCAAACCGATAGCATGGATGGCTAAGTAAGTCCTCCGGCTTGCTTCCCTAGAAATTTCATTATTTTTGGAAAAACGAAGATGCTATTTAGAAACCAAAAACCCCAAGAGATTACCTTAGGTAAACCAAGAATAGGGAAAAAGACAAAAATTTATGGTTTTAATTTTTAGTCAAACGATAGTAGAATAAGGCAAACCGATCACATAAAAGGCGCCAAAAACCCGCTTACGCGATTTTAGGAAAGTTCCATTCAGTTTGACTTTTGGTCAAACTTTGACCCTAGGTTAATAAAATGAGGACAAAATAGATGAAGTCATAATTGATTTATTTCTTTTAAAGAAATGTGGCAGTTGGATCCAATGATTATGGTTTAAAGTGATTTTGATCATATGACTAAGATTTTACCAAAAAGATAAGAATTTTTATTTTTGAAAAATTTGAGAATTTGGGAATTATTTCCACATTGAACCAGATATGTATGGCAAATAATATGTGGACAAGTGTTAGGTAGATCCAATAGATAAGAATTAAAGAAGTCTTGATCTTAAGGCCAAAAGCTTACCAAAATTTCAAGCAAAATTTTAAGAAAAAATTGGGAAATTTCCCAATATGGGGTCCGGATGTGGATGGCTAGGAATGAATTAATTGGGGTTGATTTAGAAGCTAAGTTGTTGGCCATTGATCGGTCTAAAAATACAAAGATTTTAGTAAAGAAAAATCAAGAAAAAAAAATGGCAGAATTGTTGGCTTGTTTAATTGAAGTTTTTAGACTGATTTTCAGTTCTTCACATATGGCAATAAAGCTCCAAAAATTTGCAGAAAAATTGGCCCTCCCAAGCAGCCATGTAACCGTGGCTTTCCTCCCCCACCAAGTAAGGAATTTTTTAAGTTTTTGGCACCAAACTTAGAGTAAATCTTTTCCTAAGTACAAGGTAAACTTCATAATGAGCTAAGCTTGAAAACTCAAGTTTTTTCTTTGAATTTTGATGAATAAAATTTGTGGGATTTAGCTTTACAAATGTGTTTTGGCATATGAGTAAGCTAGAAAATGGATTAGAAGCTTAGAAGCAGAAATTTTGATACATGGACAATGAGAAATCTATGGAATATCATGGAAATAATAGTGAGATTTTTAGGCTTGAGTTTTGTGGACTTAATAATTAAAAAGTATGTATTAGTATGTGATATGAGTAGAAATATGTTTAGAAACTTGAAAACAAAGTCTTGTGCATGTTTTTCAAGCTTAAATATGTAGTTTTCAATGATAAGAGGAATGAAGTTTTTATGGAAAATAGTTAGTGTTTGAATAGTGTAAATGAATCAAGTTGATGTGGAAATGAATGAAATGTGATTGAAAACGTTAAAGTTGTATGAGAATTTTTACGTAAAACATTTAGAATTTTTACATAAAAATTAGGCTCCTGGTATAATAAGTGGCAAGTACCATGGTTTGAGGTGTTACCTAAACGCCGGGAATCCCAAAAAATCAAGAGGAAATGTTGTCAAAATTTTTAGAATAGTAGTAAGAGTATTTTGGGAACGAGAGGAAAAATAGGGTTGAAAGTTAAAAACCCGAGCCCTCAATGACCTAAGTTGAGGAAAAGACGATAGATGTTTTGAGGATTAATGAAACGTCTATTTGGAACCCTGAAATGTAAGAAAAAGAGAAGAAACAATTCCAAGGGGATTAGAATAGTATCACCCAAGGATCGGGTAAATAACAAACCGAAAATGTCCAAAATGTAGAAAAGACCAAGAGAGCACCTTAGAATGACTTAAATAAGATTCTAAATGTCATAAGGGTGGTTTTTAAGGTTAAATTTAGGATTTTAAATAGTACACGGGCATGTACTTAACGACCACAGGCGTGTACTTCAAGAAACGGGCGTGTGCTTGAAGAACATGGCCATGTAGTAAGAACAGGAATCACCCGAGAGTTACACAGCCATGGAAACAGCCGTGTAGTAAGCCGTGTACATGTGTAGATATGAACAGGTTACACAGCCATGTTACAGGGCATGTGTGGGAGACTTTAGTGGCCATAGAGATTCACGGCCATGAACACGGCTGTGTATTGGACCGTGTACAAGGATGAATGGTTACATGACCATGTTACACGAGCATGTGTAGGAGACTTTAGTGGCTAGAGAGATACACGGCCATGAACATGGCCGTGTATTGGACCGTGTACAAGGATGAATGGTTACACGGCCATGTAAGGGAGGACTTTAGTAGACAAAGAGGTACACGGTCATAGACACGGCCTTATACCAAACCGTGTAGCGTTTACAAGTAATGAAAAAAAAATTGAAAGAGAAAAGAGAGAGAAAAAGGTTCTAGAAAGGTCTAAATAGAACCATTAAAGTTTTAAATGCTATCATAAGGCTTTAATTAAAATCTTAAAAGCCAAAATTCAGATTTTAAGTAAAATAAAGGTAGTTTAATGAAAGTGTATTAACCGACGACGTTGTTGTCTATAGGAAACCTGGTCCTATAGGAAACCTGGTCCAAACACGACAAAGGAACGTCTGCGGATCCAGAAGCGAAGAAGAAGATACAAGTGATGTGTTTGTAAGTACAGACATTCAAATGTCTACTCACGAACTGACTTGTCATAGAATTATGTTTTACATATCTAAGTTGTACACTTGTGACATGCAAACCTAACATATTCATGAAGTTAGAAAAGTACGAAAGCCTAAAGAAAAGAAAGATGAAGATAAGTAAGATAATAAGACTAAAAATTTAAGGTTGAGGTACCGACCTCCACAGAAGTAAGGTTTAAGAATAGCCTCCACCTAAGTTATGTAGTGCTACCACAAGAATATGGTAGTTAATGGCTCAATGTGCTACCCCCAAGTTTGGTAGTTCAAAGTTTGACCTTGGGTTGATTGATGGGTCGCTCTCCCTTTCCCCCATTGGTCCGCATGCATTACGTACGTCCAACCATGGGCCCACAAGATAGTGAAAGATAGACAAAAGAAAAGAAAAGCAAAGAAAAGCAAAGAAAAGTTAAGAAAAGTTAAGAAAAGAAAGAACAAAAGAATATGAAAGAATAGAAAAAACAATGAGAAGGAAAAAAATAATAAGTAAGCATAATCTGACTAACCTTCATTATTAGTTGATGTGTTTAAGGAAAGTTTTAAATGTATGTTATGTCTACATAAAGTTTTAGCATGCATATATGTATATGTAATGTTTTTATATGTATGTTTATACTTACTGAGTTCTAGCTTACTAGCTTATTCGTGATGTAGGTAATAAAGCCAAGTTACCTACATTATGAGAGAAGAAACAGATGGGCTAGTAGACAAATTCCTAGAGTATCATGGAGTGGGTTATAGTTTCACTGTGATTTTCCACTACAATAAAAAGAAAATATATATGTAATATAAAGAAAAGAGACAAGATTTAATGGAAGTTAAGTTTATTAAGTATTTCAATATGCTTTTTGAAAACTCATATGTTTAAATCAAGTTAAAGAAAGAATAAAAAAAAAAAAGTTTAAGAAAAAAAAATTTTTTTATCAATAATTTTTCAAGCATCACTTCTGCAAGTAAGTTTAAATGCCAAGTATAATATAGCAAAGTTCAGTGGTATAAGAAATGAGTATGCTAAAGAAAGTACTTCTTAAAGTACTTAAAAAGGATGAAATTAAGGTAAAAGTTTAAACAAAGTAAGAAAAGTATAAGAAATAAAGTAAGTATTCTAAGTTAAGAAAAATATAATTAAAAAGAGTAAAGTTTTAAGTGGACGGCCCGAGCAAGTCGGGTCACCCACAAGAGGTGATATCAGAGAGCAAGTTTAAAAGTAAGTTTAAAGTTAAGGTAGCTAGGGTAGCTACAAGAAGAGAATAAGGAAAGGAAAAAAATGAAAGAAAAAGAATGGTAGAATAAGATATGATCTATAGAACAATGAAAACGATTCAATAAAGAATAAGAAGCATAATGAGACTAACTCTAGTTACCTTATACATAAGTTAGTTTACATGTATGTTTATACTTACTGAGTTCTAGCTCACTAGTTTGTTTGTGGTGTAGGTGATATAAATAAGCAACCAGTGAGATGAGAAGAAAGTATATGATGGGTTGGCTGGCAGATTCCTGAGATGTCATGGATAGGGAAGTGGACTCGTTATGTTTCTGACTGCCAAAAAACTTTATGAAATGTAAAGAAATAGAATAGTATGAATGTAAAGTGTATATACAAAGTAGTACAAGGATCAATAACAGAACAGATGTATAATTTTTAAATTATATATGTATAAAAAAATTTGCAGTTTTCTAAAAAAATTATTAAATTAAAAAGTAATTTTTCAAACTCGTTTCCGCAATTTACAAAAATGAGATCACGATAAGTAAGGATAAGAAGAAAAGAAAGTAGCTGACGGCCTAGGCAAGCCGGGTCACGGACATTAAGGACGTGTGACACATATTTACAGCACTAATCTAACTTAATTATTTACTTTGCTGTGGTGGCACAACACTAATTATATTAAAAGAAAAGATATTTTCAAAGTTAATAAATTATCAGAGGGAATTTGGCCAAAAACCAACTTGAGTAACAATAAATAGCATAAAAGTTTTGTGCTTTTGATAAGCAACATATTTTTGGTAAATTAAATATTATATAAAATAAATTCCAAAAATATCTCTCATGTAAAAATATTTGATTTATCAATAAATCCTTTATTTTTACTAGTAAATCTTTGATTTACTTGTAAATATTTTATTATTACTCTTGTAAATCAAATATTTACTAAGTAAATGTAATATTTACTATTATAAAAAATTACTAATCTTAGTAAATTATGATAAATAATATGTAAATTTAGATAGTAAATTATTTGTATAATGATTTTGGTAAATCATTTATTTAACATGTAAAAATAAAAACTACTTCCATTTGGGTAAATTCTTGATTTTATAAATCATTAATTTACTAATATATTTAGTTGTAAAATTTTAATTTTACTAGTATAAATTCTTGATTTTGTAAATCATTAGTAAATTATTTATTTATTGATTTTGCAAAATAATTCCAAATTGACCCTAACTCCAACCCTAGCCCCCTAAACTAACCCAAAACCTAGTAATTCACCCTAAATTGAGCCCCAAGATCCAACCAAATACCAAAAATACCTTAACAACTCACAACCACCGGATTGACTAGTCATTGGAAAACCCACAATGAGCACCATCGCTACAACAACTCACTGGAAAATCATGTACAAGAAGCAACTGTAGAAGCATGCCTCATGAAGTTGCAATCCGTCTTATTGCAATCGTCATCCTCAACCTCTAGTGATGGCAAGGATCGTGGCAAAACTTGTGATTAAGTTCACGATGGTCACTTGAAAGATCATGATGCCAGAAAGTCACTAGAGAGATCTTGCGATTCTATTGTCATCGCTCGATCGTTACAATCTCTTAATCAGATGCTGAAAAGGAGAATCACAACGAGAATCCCAATAATCGCAAGTCCCCTTGATGAAGCCATATTAGGAAATAATTCATGTCAAAATTAGAAAGCATATTTTTTGCTCGAAGACAATTGTTATAAAAGAAAAGTTAATTAACAATTTCACAATTAGGAAACTTAAGTTTAATTTTGACTTATTTCTTAGGTTAAAAAAAAAGTTAGTTTCTCATTTTATTTTTTATTTTTGAAATTATTTGTTGCCTTAATTTTATTTTTAGTTTTCCATTTTCGTCTAGGACAGTTTAGCCTACAAATAGCTAGTCCATTCATATGTAAAATAATATTAGTGAATGAAATTTTTGAGTTTTTACTCCTTGCTTTTCTTTTCAATTTTCAGTATTCTATGTGAATTAATAGATTTTGAAATGTTTTCCTAGTATTTGGTGTGAATCAATAGGTTAACAAGACTATCCCTTGATTTTTATTGTTTTATTTTTCCTAACATCCACTCCACCTACATCACCCCTGCAAATGCTCGCCATCAGTAGATCAGCGCAACCTTTTTTCCTTGTGCAGTGGAATCACAAGAATGACATGAGAGCTACCTTATCTGATGATGTTCGCTATTAGATCTGCGACAGTGATGTGTAGATAGTAGAGGGAATGTCTTTTGCCAAAGAAGACGATTGATGTTGTGGGTCGTGTTCGTCGGAGAGAAACTGTGATGGAGAGATAGATTAAGAGAGAGAGAAAGAGATGAGGCGAGATAGAGATCCGTGACGTTTTGTGGAGAGAGAAAGAGATGAGAAGAAAGAAACAGATGTGGGGATAAGGGGAGAAAATGAGAAAATGCATATAGAAAATGGGAAATGAATAGGAAAATTGGACTAAAAATCAACCCAGGATAAAATGGAAACTAAAATTAACTTATGATATTGATTTTTAAGGTTTTAAAATTATGTTATTTACCATAAATCAAGAAACAAAATGACCTATATTGTGCAATAAAAGAGGAATGAACCAAAATATATATATATATATATAAAATAATAATAAGAGAACAACACAAGCAAAAAAGACTAGTGAAAGGTAAATGCCAGAAGCTTCTCTCATGAGAATAAACCCCATTTGGCATAAAGCTTTGCCACCATTTGGGCCATTCCATTTATACGGTCCATCCGAACACGGATTTAGTCGGCAAAATTGGAAATTGAGCAATCAAATATCATTCGGATTTTTATTCTTAATTGGCAAAAGATACTCCCTCCCCAAACCTTTAGGAAAAAAAAAAAATTCACCTTTATTCAAATTATATTCTAGGATGATTTAAAAAAATTGAAAATCAGTTTAAATGTCATTTTAGATAGCTACTTTCAAATATATATTTAAATGTTTATGTTTAAATGTTATGTTTGGAATGTGAACATCTAAATGCGTATTTAGATGATAGTTTAAAATATTTCTATTCAATTTTTTCTATTCAAATATTTACATCCAAAATATTTCTGTTCATAGGTTTCTCGCAAACGGGCCACAAGTTGAAACACACGCTTTAAATCGTTGACAAAGTCAAACATTTTTGTTAGGGGTCTAATAACTAAAAAAAGGTGTAAATATAAACTTCTTTTTTTTTTTTTTTAGAGTGGGGAGGTAGGAATTTGGAGTATAAGCTTATATATTTTAAAATATTTGAAATAAGTAATGTACTTATTAATGAATAGTTTAATTACCCTTATAAATAAATTGTTTATTTAATAAAAATTTTAATAATTAAATTATTTATTAGCATACAAACTATTTTTTTAATATTTGAAACTTGTTCCAAAATTTTAAAATAGAAGCCGGAGAAAGACAATTCTTAATGTCTATTTTAAAAAAATTATTTGCTAAACTCTTTTGGTTAAGAATCAAATGATTAACTTTTCAAAAATTTTATTTTACAAAATGACTTTGATGAGTCATGATTTTACCCTATGCATCATATCTAGGAACTCTATATAAAAATTTTAAAAAAAAAGTCATTTTACTAATTTTACCTTTTAGAATTATCATCATAGCAAATTCTTTAAAACGAGATAGACGTGTTTAAACAGATACTTTGTAAAAATAATTAGTTACTGTTCTCTACAAGTTATTTTTCATGTTGGGCCAAAATATTCATGGAAAACACTGAATAGCATATTTAGTGAAGAAATTTAAAGTTAGTAGCAGTTTTTTAAGCATGTGTTTGATTCAACGTTTTACCTTAATTTAGCTTGCAAGTTAACCTAAATTGGTCATTTCATTCTAACTTAGTTTAACTTGACTTATATTGAAAATTGTAAAAATAGAGTTAACTTGTATTGCAAATTGTAATAAAATAGTGAAAGTAAAGATACAAAATAATGAAAGTAAGTCCTATTAAATTAAATTAAATTAGAACAAATTCACCAACTTAACTTAACTTGTAAGCTATATCAAATTAGAACGTGAAAACAAATGAACTATCTGATTTGGTAAATAATAGCATATTTAGGGATAAAATTTTCAAAATTCCAACTTTACCCTCAACTTTTTCCCTTTAAGCTTTCGTTTCCAGTAAAGGATTGCCATTGCCAGCCCATATCAGCCATCATCACTACTGTTGAGATGTTTTTCAGTCGTTGTCGTAGAGCTCTTTCTGGCAATGATGATAACTTAAGTTGACAGATGGTTGTGATTTATCGCATTGCCACTAATCCCAATCGTGATAGGATATGAGATTGCACGGGCAAGCTGCGTGATTTCTTCCGTAGGAATCAGTGATATCTTTCACCTTTTTTCTCCAATGATGACTACAATGATAATATTGGTGACAATTCTCTAGCACCATGGGTGTGGCAATGGCAATGGCTATGGCTCTTTGATCTACATTACTTGCAAAAATACCGAAGTTGCTACACTAAGAAAGGATGGCATCTTTATTACTGGCAATGTAAGTGAAAATCAAGGAAAAAGAAGGAGAAGCAGGGGTATTTTTAAGACATTTGAAAAATGAAACAAAAAATATGTTATTATTCTCACTCCCTAAAAAGTATGCTATTATTATTCATTCTACATCTAAAATATGTTATTTCCCTCCTTATCCCAATATTCAGGAAAACAAATTAGGTTTTTTATTAGAATTACCCCAAAAAGAATACAGCTCCAGAATTTTGCTATATATATAATGACTTCATGATATTTATCATCTTATAAGATAAATCAAATGTCAATATAATTTGTTTTTTCAAAAATTCTTCTAACCAAACAAAAAGGTATTCTAGTATTAGAGTAGTCTCTGATGATCAGAGTCAATATGGATCATTAACAATCTCCAATGCATACCAGAACACCTTCTGTTATTTTGGTAGTTTTAGCATTTCACAGATTATTTTTTATATTCTATCAGATTATTTACAATATTTTATTGAGTTAATTATCGTAAACTACTTGATTCTTTTTTTTTTAAAGAGAGATTGTTTAGTCATTATGTAACACCCTAGTTTTTTACTTAATAGGTTGATAAGTATAGATCTCTAAATGATTTTATAGAATGATATAATATTGCTAATATGCAGTTAAGTTATATTACAAGTAATGGTAGTAAGAACTTTGATATGCTTAAAAGAATTCATGTTTATAGAGGTTAAGTGTTAGGATTATTCATAAAAGAATGTGATTTTATATTCAATTGCAATTTTAATTAAAAATATGTTCAAATTAGACAAAAAGTACTACATCAAAGTTATAGATCTTTACGTTATCTTTTCCAATACCTCTTGAATTGTCCAATCCCAATATAGGAGTAAAATGTTATAGTCAAAATACTATGAGATATTAGGCAGCCTATGTTTTCTTTACTCAACAAAAAAAAAAAAAAAAAAAAAATTTTGAAATGAGGTCAGCTTAGTGAGTTTCTAGGCCTTACCTAACCTTTAGATCACCATCTATTTTTTTATTCTAGCCCCTAAATATTTGGGATAAATAATGAATTAGTGAGTTTCTAGGCCTATTTTAATCCTTAGATCACCATTCCATTTTTTTATCCTAGCCCTTAGATATTTGGGATTTTTTTATTTAAGTTTAAATCTCTCAATTAGGTTTTACTATATGTATTTTATCTCAAAAATTTCTCTCATTCTTTCAAACCACCTTTTTCTTCTTCTTCCCCCTTGAAAATTGTTTTCATTCAAATTCCACCACTAAAACCTTGAGGATTTGCTTCTCTTGAAGGCTTCTATATTTGTGTTCATTAGATATTTAATTGCATTTTATTTGTTGATTTTGGGGTTTTGACATTTATGGTATTGATGAAATTTGAGAGATCGATTAATCATTGAATTAAGTGATGAAATTGAGGATATAGAGTGATGATTTAAAGGATTGGAAGATAGACTTTTAATTTGTTAATACCATTTTTAAGAAATTAGAATTCTAAGATTTATGGAGAATTGGAAATTTAGAGTTTTTAGGATTTCATGATTTTTTTCAATTATAGATTATTAATTCTATGGTTTTATAACATTAATTCATTGAAGAGTAAGCGTATTAAGGTCCCAGGACACTGCGTCATTTAGCTAGAAGTTTTAGTAGGTTTACCAATCGAGGTAAATACATCTCTCACCTACTCATTCAAAATTAAAATAATTTATAAGTAGTGTAATATTTTAATAGCATATGTTATTTCTTTTATGACAGTTTTTATATGTGATTTTATTAAGATAATTATTGTTTATACTATAGTATATCTATCGTTGGTCATGTTATTTTCTTGGATGTTATATGTTACTTTTCTTGAAAAAAAATATTTTTATAAAAAGTTATGTTTTATTTATAACGAGTTATGCTTTCTTATAAATAGTTATGTTTTTTTTTAAAGATTTATGTTTTGTAAAAGTTATGATTTTTATTATAGTGTCAAAGTTATGGTTTTTATTTATATATAGTTATGATTTTTATTCTTGAAAGGTTAAGTTAGAAGTTATCAAAGATAAAAGGTAATTATGAGGCATGTACAGGGGATTCGTCTCAATTTAAAGTCAGAGGTTAACACCTAACCTGCATGCACTCATAAGAGGTGTTAAGTTATACAACAACAAACAAGGTTTGTTTGCACCAATAAATAGTCGTTGTAAAAAAAAATTGTAGGAAAAAATTGGTAAAAAAAATCAGAGTGATGTAGCAAAATTACAAATATTTTTCAAGATCATTAAATATCTCATGATGCCATATACAATAAACTAACAACAATATAAATTCATACCTTAGAGGATGCCAATTGCAGGTGGAGAATGACTGGAGGGCTTTAACCAACTAGCTTTCCCTATTATTCTCCAATTCATGAATGGTAGAGTATGTGGGCACTCAGTTCCTCGACCGGTATGCTAGCACTGCTAGTCTTCTTCCGACCACCCAGATCTCTAAAGAACTTATTGTCACGGTGAGTTATGCAACAATAAGCCTGCTCACCTGAGAGTCTGTGGTCTGAGAAAACTGGAGTGGTAGGACCCTTATTTATAGACTGGCATGAGGTGATCCCTTGAATTCGAATTGGATTAGGAGAAGATTTTCTCCCTTATCCACACATAAAAATCTGAAAATCCTAGGCCAAATCCAAGGGATAATTTTCACCCACTTTTAGGATTTTTTGCATTCAAATTCAAACAGGATTTTAACTTGAATTTTATCTCCTCACTCATCCAATAAAATCGAATTTCCCTAAGGCTATAAACATGTCCAGATTCGGCCACTTTAGTGTAAAGAGAATCAAAATTCAAATAGGATTTTCTAACTTGAATTTTATCTCACCCTTATCCACATAACAACCGAAAATCTCCCTTGGATTTATCCAATAATTTTGGACCACTTTTGAAGGGAGAGAATCAAAATTCAACTAGGATTGAAACTTGAATTTTCCTTGCATCCTTATTCATTAAAAGCTGATTCCTTTCAAGGGAGGATTCCCTTAACAAATTCGGTTTTTCCTTGATGAATTTGGGATTAAAAATTCAAGTAGGATTCAAACAAGATTTTCCTCTCTATTATCCATATCAAAACCGAATTCCCCATGTGGATTTATCCATAAAGAATTCAAATTTCACTTGGATTGTGATTCAAAATTTGAATTTGAATTTCAAAGTTCAAAATTCAAAATTTAAAATTCAAATTCAAATTTCAAATTTAAATTTCAAGTTCAAATGTCAAATTCGAATTTCAAATTTAAATTTCAAATTCAAAATTTAAATTTCAAAATTCAAATTTCAAACTCCACGGAAAAGTTGTATTTCAAATTTTATTCTCATGGATAATTTTCTACAACTCCAATTCAATCTTAAATAAAATCATGACAACTTTATTTGGAGTTTGAATAATTATGTACTCTATTATCCAAAACAAAATCTAAATACAACCAGAGAAAATCTTGTCCACCATCCTAATCCTATGTCAACACCATCTATGCAAAGTCTATTAGTCAATAAGCATACATAGATCAATTTGTCATTTGCTAAGGAATTATGTGGAGCTAGTAGAGGGACCAATTGGACATATATAATCAGGCTCACATGAATCCATATGATCATCATTTTGTACCAAACAACTCAATCATATGATCATTAATTTCAGAGTCACACCACTATAAACCTGAAACTGAACTCCCAATTATATACCATATTACGAAAGCCTGTGACAAGCTAATGTCCAATGACCTTGTCATGTATGCAAAACCCTCATATGATATCCATGATCAATCTTAGGTCAAAGTCCATTTAACCTACTGATCAGGTTATCTTAAAGTTCCATTATACTACCGAATAAGAAAATGATTATTCACCATATGTGAATAAGAAGTCATCCGCCTAGCAGACGACCTAAGGCCTTGTCCATTTTCACATCCAGTATAATGCCTTTAAAAGGATACCCTTAACTCCTTATTAGTGCTATGATTCCAATATCTGTAAACAAACCCTTTATCGTATACAAGTTATGCACCCAATGAACCGGTCTAGAAGCTTACTACCTCTGAGACGCTTTAGCCATTGGAACATCAGAGTACATAAGTCATTTACATGAAGTAGTTCATTTACTCAGGATTGCATAATGAACGTCAAAAGCAGATTGACCTACTCATAATGGACTACGTAGATCAATCATGCTTTAGTCCCGGTCCTATATGTCACCACCAAGCAACATATCTATGCCTGTACTCGGGAGTCTATGCTCCGACAGTCAAGGCAAACCGTCCCCATCATGGCTTTAAACAACGTAATAGTCTTAATATGAGTTAGATACTCGGTCTAACCCCATAAACTACGGACTTTAGTTTAGACTACTTACTTTAGAACATTGTTTTCTCGCATACAAAAATCCATTGCATGCAACGTTCTAACAGTTTTAACACAAGCAGTCAGTGAGCCATATTTGCTTACATTTACTTTAACATGTAAATAGAATGAGGACAAAGAGCAATGTAATGAATAATCTCTATTATTAATTTTATTATTCAGTTCAAAATAAATGAAATATATTAAAATGTCTTTCATGCTTAGGGCATTTCCTAACAATCTCCCACTTGCCCTAAGCCAGTAGATGTGCCATGTTATGCATCCCCATTGCCTCAACATGCCTCTCAAAGCTTTTGGCCGCCAAAGTCTTAGTAAAGGGATTGACAATGTTGTCTTTGGATGCGATTTTACATACATCCACTTGTCCTGTCTCCACGTGCCCTCTAATAATGTGGTACCTCCGATCTATGTGTTTGGTCCTCTTATGGTGTCAAGATTCCTTTGTGTTGGCAATAGCCTTGCTGTTATCACAATAAAGCGTGATAGGCTTGTCAACACCCGGAATGACCTCAAGGTCTCTAAAGAACTTACGGAGTCAAACCGCTTCTTTAGATGCCTCAACCGCAGCCACATACTTAGCCTCTATTGTAGAGTTAACTGTGCAACCTTGTTTCACGCTCCTCCATAAAATGGTGCCTCCTTTGAGCAAGAACACTGATCCTGATGTCAATTTCCTTGAATCCTTGCAAGTTTGGAAGTCTGAGTCTGTGTATCCTACAGGTGTTAGGGTCCTCCAGAATACACTAGCATATAATCCCTCGTTCTCCTAAGATACTTGAGTATATGTTTTACTGCTTGCCAGTACTTGATTCGAAGATTTGCTTGATATCGACTTACCATACCTACTGTAAAACATATATCCGGGCAAGTGTAAAGCATAGCGTACATAAGGCTACCCATAGCGGATGCATAGGGGACCTTACTCATACGCTCTCTTTCTTTCGATGTCTTGGGACAGTCATCTAATGAAAAAGTTAGACCGGTGATGGAAGGTTATGAACCTTTTTTTGCCTCTTGCATTGCACACTTGTCAAATATTTTATCTATGTATGAGGCCTGGGATAATGCTATCATTTTGTTCTTTCAATCTCTAAAGAGATGAATGCCTAGAACATAATTAGCTTCTCCTGAGTCCTTCATGTCAAACTGTTGGTTCAGCCAAAGCTTGACCGATGATAAATTCCCTATATTCCTAATGAGCAGTATATCATCGATATAAAGTACTAGAAAGACCACTTTACCATCCTTAATACGTTTATAAATACAAGGTTCATCAACGTTCTACTCAAAACCGAATGTTTTCATCGCTTAATCAAACCTTTAGTTTCATGAGTGGGATGCTTACTTTAATCCATAAATGAATCTAAGCAACTTGCAGACTTTTTTTTCTTGGCCTTTTACCACGAACCCTTTGGGTTGTATCATGTAGATACTTTCCTGAAGATGGCCATTCAAGAATGCCGTCTTGATGTCCATTTGCCAGATCTCATAATCGAGAGCCATAGCAATGGATAGAAGAATACGGATAGACTTCAGCATAGTAACAGGCGAAAAGGTTTCATCATAATCGATTCCAACCTTTTACGTATACCCCTTTGCAACCAGTCTAGCCTTAATAGTTTCTACTCTCCCTTCCACATCTTTCTTTCTTTTTGTAGATCCACTTACATCCAATGGGTTTTATCTCATTTGGTAGATCCATAAGTTCCCAAACAGAGTTGGATTTCATAGAATCCATCTCATTGTTCATGGCCTGTTTTTATGATTTAGAATCAACATCATTTATAGCTTCATCATAAGTGATTGAATCATCCTCATGCTCATGAGCCTCGGCCTAATATACCTCAGTAGCATACATGAAGAAATCAGGCTTCCTTATGAAGCACCCTAATTTGTTGATCATCTACAAGTCTTTCACTGAAAATCGGACTTGGGTCCAAGACTGAAACCTGTGGAGCAGTCCTTTCACCTGATAACTCCTCTAGTACCACTTTGCTTTGAGGCTTAAAGTCATTCATATGACTTTCCTCCAACAATGTCGTATGTGTTAATACAATGACCTTTTGTTCCTTTAGGATATAGAACAGACCTCCCTTAGTTCCCTTAGGATACCCTACAGACATGTACAATTCTGATCTTGGCTCCAACTTATTCACATCCCCATCCAGTACATGTGCCAGGCAGCCCCATATTCTCATATGTCCAAGGGAAGGCTTCTTGCCACGCCACAATTCATACAGAGTCTTGGAAATTGACTTACTTGGAGTCTGGTTTAGAATATAACACGCCGTTTGTAATGCATATCCCTAGAATAATAACGGCAGTATAGAGTAACTTATCATGGACCGTACCATATCCATTAAGATCCTGTTTCTCTTTTCGGGTACACCATTCGATTGTAGTTTACCAGGTGCAGTCAATTGGGATAATATCTCATTCTCTACAAGATATCTTAGAAATTCATCTGAGAGGTATTCGCCACCTCAATCAAATCGAAGTGTTTTTATGGATTTACCCAATTACTTTTTCACTTCCGCACGATACTCTTTGAACTTGTCAAAGGTTTCGCTCTTGCGGTGCATCAGGTACACATATCCATACCTCAAGTAATCATCCATAAAGGAGACATAATCCTCGTACCCTCCTCGTGCTGTGATATTCATAGGGCTATATACGTCGGTGTGCACAATTTCTAAGAGTTCCTAAGCCCTAGTACCCTTAACTCCAAAAGACCTATTAGTCTATCCTCAAGATAAGACTCACATTGAGGAAGACATATCTCCTCCAGAGATTCTAGAGGACTGTTGTTCACCAACCTTTGAATCCTATCCTGATTAGTATGACCAAGTCTTAAATGCCAAAGATACACCTTGTTAGAGTGAGAAACTTTCAACCTTTTAGAGTTATCTATTAATTTGGTGTCAAGCAGTGAGTACATCTTTGGTTTGATTAAATATAGGTTTCCATCCATCCATCCAGAACAGATAAAAGACTTATTTTTATGAATATCAACTCTTTTACTAAAAGAAACTAAATAAGAATCTTTTATTAAACAAGCTATTGATATAAGGTTCCTCCTAAAATTAGGAACATAAAAACAGTCTTTCAATAATATAAACCTAAATTTATCAAAATAAAGATAAATGTCTCCCACTGCTTCAGCCACCACCAAGCTACTGTCTTCGGTCCGTAATAAGAGGCTTCTATCACGTAGACTTCTCATTTCCATGAACCCCTGCATAGAAACATACACATGATTAGTGGCACCCGAATCAATGATCCAAGTGTCTTTAGATTCTTCCACCAAACACGCTTCTAGATATAGAAGTTCCTTACTTTCCTTGCCCTTGACGGCTAGGAATTCCTGGCAAGCCTTCTTAAAGTGACCTACCTTCCCACAGTAGAAGCACTTGGACTTTTTAGGATCCTTAGGCTTCTTGTTCTTCTTCTTCTTCTTCCCATCCTAGATAGGAGGATTAGAAGAACTAGAAGCCTCTTGCTTCTTATTTGGCCTCTTCCTCTTCCGTGAGGGTTTGGAAGATTCCATCAAATTGACCTCTCCTTTTGGTTGGACCGCATCCCTATCCTTGATCATCTACTCATAAGCTTGGAGTTGCTTTATGAGCTTGGTGAGACCTAACTCCCTTGTTGCTAGATTGTATGTAGCTTTAAACCCTACAAAATCTTTTGACAGAGTTTTGAACACCATCTCGATCTGGGTGTTGTAATCCAGTTCAACACCATTTTCAGCAGCCTCAGCAAAGAACCCCATAAGAGTGATCATATGGTCCTTCACCGGAGTATTTGCCTTCTACTTAGAGTTCATAATGTTGGTGATGGTAGACTGTCGAGCCAATTTTTCTTGGCCTCCGAACATGTCTTTCAGATTTTTCATGATCTCCCCAGCAACTTGAAAAGTCTCATGCTACTTTTGTAAAGCACTCATCATGCTAGCAAGAATGTAGCACCGAGCTATCTCATTGGATTCTTTCCAACGAGTATAGGCAATCGGGATCTCTTCAAGCGGTGTGTCAAGTTTGGGCCCAGGTGGGCATGGTTCGTCCAGTACGAACTTATATCTCTCGCAGCTAAGAACTATTAGTAGATTTCTCTTCCTGTCTTTGTAATTATCGTCATTAAATTTATTCTCAGTAAGTATTAAAATGAGGGGTATTTGTGACATTTTGAACTGAAATAAAATTATACTAGACATCATTACAAAGCCCAAGTAAATATAGAGATAATTTAGCATATAGAACATACAAGTATGTTCCTACATGAAGCTTGAAAAACATATAGCATTGCAATGGTAATTCTCAGCACCTATTGCCCCAAGCCACTAAGGGGTGGTCATGAGACAAATAGCCAGAACATAGACCCCGTCAAATTAATATATGTTACCTTAAATCCTCCAAGGTTAAGACATAAATTAATAACCACTTATTTTGGCCACCAGTTTAGTTAACAGAGCTTCTAGGGGAGGTTAATAACTAAACGAGTCTTGAGTGTATAACTATTGTTTAGATAGTCCGATCCATGTCCTACCAAGCCACCGAGGGGTGGTCATGAATAGAATCATGTCTGAGCACGTTTTCCACATAGGAGATCCAACCTAGTATACCAGGGGCAGTAAACACCTACTGAGGGGTGTGGTCAAGGCAGAACTGATGTGAGGCGTTACCATGCTTTCACATATTGATCAATAATAGAGGCCATGGGTTTTGTTTGAAACCCTCTCCCACTCAATATTTTGAAAAAACATGCAAGTTTGGACAAATATGTATGATCAATATAGTCTGAGCGGCATTCACCTATCCTATATGACATGTTATCAAATATGCATACAATTCATCCATCAATACATATTCATCCATCCATAACATATCACAAAAAAAATAATTGATAGAAAAATAACCAAGCCATGGTCTTATCCTAGAATAAAGAAAATAAAGATTACAAAATTCCATTCAAAGCATTCTTTGGGTCTTAAATTTTGTTCCGTCTTTTTGCATCCATCTTCATGTAGCCTCTCCATTTATTTCTCATCCCAAGAATCATTTAAAATTTAAAATTTCAAAAATTTAAATTTTAAATTCAAATTTCAAATTCGAATTTCAAATTTAAATTTCATGTGTAATAATATATAATCTCAAAAAATTTCAAATTTTCAATTGCATATTATTAATGATGATTTAAAATTAAATTTCAAATTTAAAAATCAAAATTTTTAGTTTTTAGACCCGTCGGCCCACAAGGCCCGGAGGCTCGTAGCCACCGTGGGTATCCCCCATTCCCCGGGGGGCTGACAGCCCACGACCACAGCCCAGGTGCAGCCATGCTGGGCTGCAGGCAGAACCTGTAGCCTCAGGTTGCACACCCGGGTGCTGCAGCAACCCACCAGGCTTCAGGTAGTGCCTACAGCCATGGGCTGTACACCCCGAGTATGTGCAGTAGCCCAGGGCTTCGGGAGCCCCTGGGGGGGCCACGACCACCCTTGGCTATAGTCAAAACCTACGGTCGTGGATGGTCTAGCCTTGGACAGGGGCTGCTGTAGCCCCATCCTACCTGAGGGCAGGGGCTGTAGCCTCATCCTACCAGAAGGTAGGGGTTGCAACCCCACCAAGGTCGGTGGCCCGTCGTAAGGGGTTCGATCCTCGATTTCCATGCCATATTCCAATTTATCCACTAGGATATCCAAAAATTAATTTGAATCCTAATTAAATTAGAATTTTCCACACAAACAAAATTTTAATCTTTAAATTAAATTTAACTTTTGGGAAAAATAAATTACGGTCTTCAAATTTCAATCTCCTCCAAGAATAATTACATAAAATTTCCTAAACCGTTTCCAGTGTACAAAATTCTAATCATAATAATTCTAAGAGACATAAATTAAAATCCATGAGAAAATTACAGTGATGATAAACCGCTCCCATGATTACATAAAAATTCTTAGATACAATTTTCTAAATTCTAAGGAACCATAATCGGCATAAAACAAGCATGCTTATAATAATTTAAAAAATTAAAATAACTGCATACTACATACATAATTCATGATAACAACATAAAGGAATCCTAGAATACCACTCTCTAAATATCAAATCCATACATAAATAAAAGACTAACTAATTGTCTAATTTATGTATATGGCACAGTCACGAGATGGCTCTGATACCAATTGTAGGAAAAAATCGGTAAAAACGCATCAGAGTGGCACAATAAAATTACAAATATTTTTCAAGATCGTTAAATATTTTGTGATGCCATATACAATAAACTAATAACAATATAAATTCATACCTCAGAGGACGCCAACTGCAGGAGGAGAATGACTGGAGGGCTTCAACCAACTAGCCTTCTCGACTATTCTCTAATTCACGGATGGCAGAGTGTGTGGCCACTCGGTTCCTCGACCAATATGCTAGAACTGCTAATCTTCTTCCAACCACCTAGATCTCTAAAGAACATATTGTCATGGTAAGTTATGCAACAATAAGCCTACTCACCTAAGAGTCTGTGTTCTGAAAGAACTAGAGTGGTTGGACCCCTATTTATAGACTGGCATGAGGTGGTCCCTTGAATTTAAATTGGATTAGGAGAAGATTTTCTCCCTTATCCATACATAAAAATCTAAAAATCCTAGGCCAAATCCAAGGGATAATTTTCGCCCACTTTTAGGATTTTTTGCATTAAAATTCAAATAAGATTTTAACTTGAATTTTATCTCCTCACTTATCTAATAAAACAGAATTTCCCTAAGGCCATAAACATGTCCAGATCCGATCAGTTTTGTGTGAGGAGAATCAAATTTCAAATAGGATTTTCTAACTTGAATTTTATCTCACCCTTATCCACATAAAAACTAAAAATCTCCCTTGGATTTATCCAATAATTTTTGGCCAGTTTTGAAGGGAGAGAATCAAAATTCAACTAGGATTGAAATATGAATTTTCCTTGCATCCATATCCATTAAAAACCGATTCCTCTCAAGGGAGGATTCCCTTAACAAATTCGGTTTTTCCTTGGTAGATTTGGGATTCAAAATTCAAGTAAGATTCAAACAAGATTTTCTTCTCCATTATCCATATCAAAACCGAATTCCCCATGTGGATTTATCCACAAAGAATTCGAATTTCACTTGAATTGTGATTCAAAATTTGAATTTGAATTTCAATGTTCAAATTTCAAAATTCAAACTTCAAATTCAAATTTCAAATTTAAATTTCAAATTCAAATTTCAAATTCAAAATTTAAATTTCAAATTTCAAATTTCAAACTCCACGGAAAAGTTGTATTTCAAAATTTGTTTCCATGGATGATTTTCTACAATTCCAATTCAATCTCAAATAAAATCACGGTAACTTTATTTGGAATTCGAATAATTATGTACTATATTATCCAAAACAAAATCTAAATTCAACCAGAGAGAATTTTGTCCACCATCCTAATCCTATGTCAACACCATCTATGTAAAGTCAACTAGCCAATAAGCATACACAGATCAATTTCCCATTCATTAAGGAATTATGTGGAGCTAGTAGAGGGACCAATTGGTGTGATAACCGAGAAATCTACGTTCTCAGAAATATTTGTACAAATATGTAAATAAACGTACATTATAGTGAGACATGTTACAGAATAAAGAGCAGAGGAAAATTTTGATTAATTGAGTTTTAATCAAAATTTGATGATGAACTAATGAAAATAGTTAAAAGCTAAGTTTTAAAATTTATAGAAAAGTATGTGGAAAGCACATATTAAGAGATCAATGGCACACAAGTGAGCCACATTGATCAAGGGCCAAAAGAACAAGCCGAACAAGCCCTTGCATTTAAAAAAAAAAGAAAGAAAGTAAGGGAGAGAGGGAGAGGCACGTGAGAAAGAGCACACCCCCCCTAATTGAATTAATTCACTTGGTTTGTACTGAAAAGAGAAGCAGCAGAAAGAGAAAGAGAAAGAAAGAAAGAGAAAGAGAAAGAAAGAAGAAAAGAAAGAGAGAAAGGAAACCGAGAAAGAAAGGGGAGAAGAAAAGAGAAATCCATTCAAGTTCGGATTTCTAGTTCAAGCAGCAGATCAATTGAGATTCGATCAAGGATTAGCAGCAAGAAGCTCGCAAGATTCAAAGCAAGGTAAACCCTAGTTCTCACGTTTTTCTTTGGGGAAAAATCTGGGGTTTTGAGAGGAAAAAAGCGAATGTGAGTGAATCACGTTTAGGTTTTCGGTTAAAATCGAAACGTGGTTCGAGTCTAGATGTTTTCAAACACGAATCCATGAACAGATGGTTTAGAAAACCAAGTTTAGTGAAATTTATTCACAAAAATACAGATTTTTCAAAAGTTAAGTCAAGAGAGGTTCATGAGCAAAATGTGGGATTTTTACTTATGAAATCATGGATTTGTGATAGTAGGAATGTAGTAGATACCTTGAAACGATCTTGTGAAGATCAATTTCAAGTGTAAGAAGTAGAACAAAGGCCATAAAAGCCTTAGAAAATCAGAGCAGAGCAGTTTAGACCCAGAATCTTGATTCTGGTATGAACACGGGCGTGTACAAGGGCGTGTTCAGTATACGGACCCGAACATGCCCATACGCACGATCGTGTTGCAAGAAAAATCAGACCCGAGAGGTACACGGCCAAGAACACGACCGTGTATCGGGCTGTGTCAAGGGGCACACGGTCAAGAGGAAGGCGTGTAGCAGGCCATGTTAGGCAGTAAGAAAACACGGCCAGTAACACGGCCGTGTAAGTAACCATGTAAGAGTACAGAGGAGTACACGGCCAGTAACACGACCGTGTATCTACCCGTGTAAGCATACACGGTCATGTTCCACGAATTACACGGCCAGGCTTAAAAGTCTAGAGAGGTACACGGGCAGAGACACGCCCGTGTAGGAGGGCGTGTTCGAAGCCAGAGAGTAAAAAAAAAAAAAAAGAGTCTGGAAAGGAAAATTTTCATGTTTTGCTATATTTCCAGTATAAGATAAATATGGTAAATAACCAGTATTTATTTCTTTTATAGGAGTTCAAGCCAGAGACCCCAAATCAGCAGTCCCAGAGCAATAGAAGCTTACACTAGAGGATTATCTGTAAGTTCAAGCATTGTCCTGACTGCAACGTGGACAAGCTTGTTAGTTATGATGTTATGTATGTTGTATGACGTGTATGTCAGACATTGATTGTCTACATCACGATGTTTATGTCAGTGCATGTCAGTCTCATGTCAGCACAGGTCAGTTCATGTCATGCATATAGAGTTGCATGTCTCAGTACACAGACCAGACAGTACCAGAACAAGAAAACAGTTAGGTGCACAAGGCACCCTAGTGTGTTAATTAATTCACACCCCAGTAATTTGACTAACAGGTTTCGACTGTGGGGGCAATCAGTATGCTACCCAGTTGGAACACCAGCAAGACGGTAATTAACCAGTTATTGGCGTATCGGCCTCTCGACCCACGAGGAGGTTATCATATTTAGCATCAGTTAAGACTGAGGAGGTCAGCACTAAAGTACCGCTCCCGGTTGCGCTAACATGTTGGTACGTCCAATCAGGGGCCTAAAACCAGAACTAAAATATCAGATTAATGTCCTAAGACTAAACCTTCAGCCAGAAGCATGTACATAGAGTCCAGTTCATGCATGAGCATAGCATTACAGCATGTCATGTTTATGTTTTTATGTTTGAACTTACTGAGCCCATAGCTCATCAGTTTGTTCACATGTTGCAGGTAAGAGACCTGTTCACTAGTAGAATATACGGTGGACGACGAACAGGGAAGAAGCATGCCTGGGAGGATTAGGCGAGGGATATTGGTCACCATTTAAATTCTTCCGCTGCATAGTTTTGAAATTTAATTTCAAAAAGAACAAGTTTCAAGTTAAGACTATGTGATAAGGGAATCATGATCATGTGCATGTTATTTTGTTAACATGATTTCCTTATCACATTCTCAAACAGTTTATGATTTTAAAGAAAAAAAAAATTTGTTCCGCAAAATTAGCAAGTAGTTTACAGTTCAGCATGATTGCCGGCGACCCTAGAGGCCTGCGGACTATTGCGGTTAACTTCAAAGTTGACTAAAATAGCACTGTAGAGCCTCTACAATAGGGCGGGCCACCACAATTGGACATATACAATTAGGCTCCCGTGAATTCATATGATCATCATTCTGTACCGAACAACTCAATCATATGATCACTAATTTCAGAGTCACACCACTACAAACCTGAAACTGAACTCCCAATTATATACAGTATTATAAAAGCCTGTGATGAGCTACTGTCCAATGACCTTGTCATATATGCAAAACCCTCATATGATATCTATGATCAGCCTTAGGTCGAAGTCCATTCAACCTACTGATCAGGCTATCTTAAAGTTCCATTATACTACCAAATAAGAAAATGATTATTCACCATATGTGAATAAGAAGTCATCCACCTAGCAGAGGACCCAAGGCCTTTCCCATTTTCACATCTAATATAATGCCTTTAAGAGGATACCCTTAACTCCTTATTAGAGTTATGATTCCGATATCTGCAAACAAACCCTTTATCATATACAAGTCATGCACCCAACGAACAGGTCTAGAAGCTTACTACCTCTCAAATGCTTTAGCCATTGGAACATCAAAGTACATAAGTCATATACATGAAGTAGTTCATTTACTCAGGATTAAGGTTATTGCATAATGAACGTCAAAAGCAGATTGATCCACTCATAGCGGCCTACGTAGATCAATCACGCTTTATTCTTGGTCCTATATGTCACCACCAAGTAACATATCTATGTCTCTACTCCGGAGTCTATGCTCCGGACAGTCGAGATAAACCATCCCCACCATGGCTTTAGACAACATAATAGTCTTAACATGAGTTAGATGCTCGGTCTAACCTCATAGACTACGGACTTTAGTTTAGACTACTTACTTTAGACTATTGTCTTCTCGTATACAAAAATCCATTATATGCAATGTTCTAACAGTTTTAACACAATCAGTCAGTGAGCCATATTTGCTTACATTTACTTTAACATGTAAATAGAATGAGGATAAAACGCAATGTAATGAATAATCTCTATTATTAATTTTATTATCTAGTTCAAAATAAATGAAATGCATTAAAATGTCTTTCATGGTTAGGGCATTTCCTAACAAGAATGTTATCACAAGTAACTTTTGTGTGATCATATGTCGTCATAAATAAGTCGTCGTTAATAACTGGTCACAAATAAGTTATTTGTAATGACACGTCATGGTCGTAATTCCAATAGCAATGATATTCATCATTAAAGAGTTGTTCCAATTATGTCATCAAGAGCTCCGTCGAACTAACATGACATCGATATTTAGCGATGAAAAATTCAAAAAATGTCATCATAAATAGGTTACTTGATAATGACTTGGCAACAAGTTTTTGCAATGACTTTTAAAAATGCCATTGTTGATAGATCTGGTTCTTGTTGTTATCTATGACAACATTAACTTTCGCAAAAGTGTTTTTTATTTGTATTAATTTTTTAATATTATAATAAAATTAATTTTAATAATAATTATTATTAATTAATCTGTTATTTTTATTAATAGATTTTATTATTATATTTTTAAATCCAAAATTAAATATAAATAATCAAATTATAATAATGAAAATAAATTTATATTAAAAAAGACAAACGATAAGAAATTATCTCATTAATAAAATAAAACCAAATATTATAATGTAAGTATAATATATAAAAATATAAAAAAAATTGTAGATAAATAATAAAAACTGGCAATCTAATCTATTAAATTGGCAACATCACTAGCATTGTCATCGGTAGTATTTAAAGGAGGCAGAGGATCTAGAGGGACAAAAGGCTTAAGGCGAATAATGGGTCGGAACTGGATGTTTGGGTGCAATTGGGCCGTCAACTCCTGCATCATCTTATGGCTCTAGTATGTTTGTGATAACCAGCAATTTTAAGATTCTCAGGAGAATTGAAAATAATATGTATATGACAATTTTAATGTATAAAATATGAAAAAGTTGTATTTTAATACTGTTTAGAATGCGATAAAATATTCTAACAGTGTTAAAGAGTGTAAGTTCGGAGATGTAAAATCTTCCCAAACTGAAACAGGTGAAAAGGCCTTAAATCGGAGCCAAAAGCCCTAGAAAGTGCACTGAAGACATTAAAAGACGAACAACTTACGGTATTGATTTTTGGTCAAACGGAAGCAAAATAAGGCAGACCAATTACACAGGAGCCATCAGAAACTTGCCTACGCGATTTTGATAGATTCCTGTTTGGTTTGACTTATGGTCAAACTTTGACCACTAATTAATATGTTGAATTAATTGGATGATGTCATTTCTGACATCAATTAATGAGATAATAAATGATAAAGTTAAGGATAACTAAGGTGGTAGGTAGATCCAAAAGTTAGTATTTATTGTGATCTTTGATGAAGGGCTAAGATCAAGCTAAAATGGCAAATAAAAATTTGGCAAAAAATTTGGAAATTAAGGGCTATAAAGGAGTCGGTGGAGGCTGGAAATAATCAGCCAAAAGTTGCCAAAAAGTCCCTAGAAAGTTGCCAAATTGTTTGGAAAAAAATTACCACTTAGTCCTCCCTTTGGTTGTCTATAAATACAAGTGAAAATGGCCTTAGAAAAAATTAGAAAACCTGGCCAAATTCAGTCAAATTAAAACTGTGAACTCCCACCCCTTTCCAAGCCAAAATTTTTGCAAAATCATTCATCAAAATTGTACTAAAACCACCTCCAAGTAGCAAGGATTCAAGCTAGTAAGCTAAGCATTCATTTTGCTTGATTTCCTTGTATTTTCATTGAAAAAAATCCATGCCTTGTATAGGGGGAAAATGATGAAAATTTTGGGTGCAAACTTTGTTTTTAGTTTGATCATTAGTGTTATAATTGAAGTATATGTTGGAAGCTTGAAAAAAATCCATGGCTTTATGGAATGAATATGTGGAAAACTTTATGATGAAATTTGATGAGGAAATGTTTGATATAGGACCCTAAGAACAAGAAAATTTTGTTTAGGGTGTTGGACATGAAAATCGCGGCCTTAGTATAAGGTTTGAAATGAAAATTTTAAGGTTTTGATGTGGAAATATACATTAGAAACTATAAGATTGAAATGTGATAAATGAACTTTACGGTGAAAAATCTATATGTTGATTCACTTATGAAATCGTGGCCTATGTTGAAGAAAAATAATGAAATTTTGGTGATTGTCTGAATGATTAATTATGTGGAAAAATTTTACGTAAAGGTTTTGGTAACCTTGCGTAAAATAGGCCTTTGGTATAGTATGTGGCAGGTACTAAGGTTCTGAGGCGTACCTAACGTCGGGGAAACTTAAAAATCTAAGAGGAAATGCTGCTAAAATTTGAAAACGACAAAAAGAGCAAGTCAGGAAATGATGGGATAAATTTATGGATGGGATGGAAAACCTGAGATCCTCAGGAACCAAGGCTCGAGAATAGACTAATAAACATTTCTGTAGTAGTGAAATACCCAATTGAGACTTCAAAACATTAGAAAAATGAAAAACGACCCTAGGTGTTGGAATAATACCATCCGAGGGTCAAGCAAGGAGTAGCCACCGATTTTGCAGAAAATAATACTGTAAAAATATATCGAAGCCTAAGAAATATTATTTTATGATATTTAGGATTAGAAAATGTGATAATCGGGAATTTTTAGATTCTTGGAGTAAATTAAAATTGTATGTATGTATCAATTTTAATAAATAAAATGTGAAAAAATTGTGTTTTAATACAGTTGAGAATACTGTGAAAATGTTTCGGTAGTGCTAAAGTGAGTGAGTTCGGAGATGCAAAATCTTATCGAACAGAAATGGGTGAGATGGCTCGAAAATGAAGCCAAAAACCTTGAAAAGTGCACCGTAGTGCACTAAAAGACAAAAATTTACGATAGTGAATTCTAGCCAAACGGAAGCAAAATAAAATAGACCGATCGCACCAGAGGCGGCCGGAACCGGCCTACGCGATTTTGGTAAAGTTTCGTTCGGTTTGACTTTCGGTTAAAATTTGACCGCGAATTGATTCACATATTAATTAGATGATATCAAGATGACATTATAATTCAGATTTAGTTAATTAGGTTTTTAAGCTTAATTAATGGTGGTAGGTAGTTTTAAGGGCCATGATTTAATGCTTTTTGAATCAAGGGCCATGATCAAGCCAAAATGGCTTTGAAAAAAAATTTGGAAAAATTGGAAAATGGGAGGATCGGCCACATGGAAAGAAGCAGCCCATAAATTTTATTTTTGACCCTAAAAATTTTGCATTTAAGTCCCTAAACAATTGGGAAATTGTTGGGAAAATTGCAAAAAGATCTCCATCCATTTGCCTATAAACAGGCATGAAAGTTCATTTGAAAATTTTGGAAAATTTGGCCAAACTTTTGCTCTCCCAAAACTGCAAATCTCCCTTCCTTTATAATCAAAATTTTGTCAAAATTTTATACCAAAATTAGCTTCCAAGCCTTCACTAAATTGCAAGGATCAACTTGATAAGGTGAGCTTCTTAATTTTTAGTGTTGTTTTCATCAAAAATCCGTGGCACTATTGGTGTAAAATTTTGATGTTTTGTTGATGTTTTTGATTAGTTTGATACTAGGATGAATGAAGCATGTTTTGGAAATTAGAAATAAGCAAAATGTTGATGCTTGATTTCATGAAAACCGTGGCTTGTTAAAGGGGAAAATGTTGAGAAATTTTGGTGATTTGTTTTAAGGATTTTGTTGGTTTGTTACTAGGTTTATTAAAGCATGAATTGGAATAAAGAAAACAAGCAAAATAGTACTTGATTTCTTGTGAAATCCATGGCTTATGTAGGATAGAAATGTTGATAAAAGAACCTAAGAACATGAGGAAATTTTCTATGGTTCTAGTGCATGAAAATCTGTGGCTTGAGACTAAGAATGGAATGAAAAATTCTTAGGGTTTTGATGATTGATATATGCATTATAAACCTTAAGAATGGAATGTGGAAATTGAATATGGTGATGAAAAAATATTTGTTATTGTTTACCATGAGAAACCAAGGCTATAATTGGAAAATTTTGATGAATTTTATGTTATGTTTGAATGATGATAATATGGAAAATTTTTATACAAAGCTTGGTAATTTTGTATAAAATAGGTCTCTGATACCAAATGTGGTGGCCCACCCTGCTGTCAAGGTTCTACTGTGCTATTACTGTCAACTCTGTAGTCAACCGCAATAGTATGTAGACCTCTAGGGTCACCGGCATCATGCTTAACTTGAAAACTGCTTGTAAATTTTGTGGAATAAATTTTTTTTTCTTAATATCATAAACTGTTTGAGAATGTGATAAGGAAATCATGTTAACAAAATAACATATACATGAATTCATGATTCCCCTATCACATAATCTTGACTTGAAATCATGTTCTTGAAATTACATGTTCCAAATCTTTCAAAACTATACAGCAGAAGACTCATGGTAACCCTAATCCCCCTGGCATGTATCTACCCTGTCCGTCATCCATCGTGTACTACTGGTGAACAAGTCTCTTACCTGCAATATGGGAACAAACTAGTGAGCTACAAGCTCAGTAAGTTCAAACATAAAAACATGAATCTTAATATGTAATGTTGTGCTCATGCATGAAACTTGACTCTGAAAAACATGCTCGTGGCTGAAAGTTTAGTCTTAGCACATTATCTTAAAATTAAGTTCTGGTTTTGGACCCCTGATTGGTTGTACCATAATCTTAGTGTAACTGGGAGTGGTACTTTAGTGCTGACTTCCTCAGTCTTAACTGAAGCTGAACCTGAAAACCTCCCCTTGGGTCGAGAGGCCAGTACGCCAATGACTGATTTAATTACCACTTGCTGGAGTTCCAACTGGGTAGCATACTGATTGCCCTCATAGTAGGAACCTGTTACATGTTTTACTTAGGGTGTGAGTTTTATTGAACACACTAAGGTGCCTTGTGCACCTACATGTTTTTGTGCACCTGATACAGATCTGACATGTGTACTTAAAACATGAAATTCTACATGCATGACATGAAACTGACATGAATATCATGATGTAAACAATCAATGTCTAACATGCACGTCATACAACAAAACATAACATCATAACATAACATGATTGTCCATGTTGCAGTCAGGACAATACTTGAACTTACAGAAAGTCAGCTAGTGTAAGCCTCTGCTTGTCTAGAACTGCTGCATCAGGGTGTCTGACTTGAACTCCTATAAAAGAAATAATCGCTGATATTTCCAATATTCATCTTATACTTGAAACATGGCAAAACATGTAATTCACATTTCCAGACTCTTTTTTTTTTTTTACTTCGAACACGCCCTCCTACACGGGCGTGTTCCTGGCCGTGTACTCCTCTGGACTTAAACATGCATGGCCGTGTACTTCATGGAACATGGCCGTGTGATTTGTGCATGCTTGCACGGGTGGATACACGGTCGTGTTTCTGCCCGTGTTTTCCTGCTATCGAACATGGCCTATTACACGCCCTTCCAATGACCGCGTACCCTTTGACACGGCCCGATACACGGCCGTGTTCTTGGCCATATACCTCTTGAGTCTAAATTTTCTTGCAACACGATCGTGCATGTGGGCATGTTCGGGGCCGTGTTCTGAACACGCCCTTGTACACGCCCGTGTTCATATTAGAATCAGGATTCTGGGTTTGAAATGCTCTACTCTGATTTTCTAAGGCTTTTATGGCCTTTGTTCTACTTTTTACACTCAAAATCGATCTCAATAAGATCGTTTCAAGGTGTCAACTACATTTCTACTATCATCAATCTATAGTTTCATAAGCAAAATTTCACATTTTGCTTATTCACATCTCTTGACTCAACATTTTGAAAAATCAGAACTTTCTTAAAGAAAACTCACTGAACTTGGTTTTCTAAACCATCACCTCACGAGTTTATGTTTACAAACAACTAGACTCGAATCATGTTTCGATTTAACCAAAAATCTCAACATGCTAAACCCACATTCTCTTTTTCCACTTAAAACCCTAGATTTTTCACCCAAGAAAACGTGAGAAAAATGAGAGTTTACCATGGTTGAAGCTTGAGAACTTCTTCCTGTGGATTCTTGGCTGAAAACTTGATCGATCTGTTGCTTGAAGAGAAAATCCGAACTTGAAAGGATTTCCTCTTCTGCTCTCTCTCTTTCTCGGTCTCTCTCTCTCTTTCTCTTTTGCTTTCTTTCTTTCTCCTTCTCTTTCTTTCTCTTTCTTTCTTTCTCTCTTTCGGCCGCTTCTCTTTACAGCTCAACCAAGTGAATTAATTCACTTGGCTGCTTGGGTTTAAGGTCCCTCACGTGCCTTACTCTCTCTCTCTCACTTTCTTAAATTTCTTTTAAAGAAAATTGGCTATTTTCTTGGCTTATCTTGGCCATTGATCAAGGTGGCTTACATGTGAGCCACTGATCTCTTAATAAGCATTTTCACATATTTTTATGTTAAATTTAAAACATCATAATTTGAATTAATGTTTAGCTTTTACATTATTTTCATTAATTCATTGTCAAATTTTGATTAAAATTCAGTTAATCAAAATTTTCCTCTACTCTGTATTCTGTAGCATGTCTCATCATGAATGTATATTTATTTACATATCTTGTATGAAATTTTCCGAGAACAATAGATTTCTCGGTTATCACAAGTACGCGGCAGGTACAAAGGTTCTGAGGCGTACCTAACACCGGGGAAACCTAAAAATACAAGCAGAAATGCTGCCGAAATTTTTAAAACTAAAGGCATTTCAGGTATTAGGCTGGGAAAAGAAAACCGAGACCCCTCGGTGGGTTAGGGTTAGTAATGAAAAACCAACCCAAGAGGAATAGTAAACCGACCCTTAATAACTAAATGCCTAGAACGGGAAAAAAATTCACATTAGGGGTATTTTAGAAAATGAAGGGGAAAAATTAGATCGGGATAGGAAACCCGAGCCCCTCGAAAATTGAGGCTGGGGGAT
This sequence comes from Antiaris toxicaria, assembly GCA_035233585.1. NCBI lineage: Eukaryota > Viridiplantae > Streptophyta > Magnoliopsida > Rosales > Moraceae > Antiaris > Antiaris toxicaria. Next base: position 19,167,449 of record CP141155.1, on the reverse strand, counting down.
GGGATGAAAAACATTTCAGGAGTAGTGAAATACCCATTTGAGGCTCCGAAACACTAAAAAAAAGAGAAACGACCCTAAGTGTTGGATGAATACTAATTGAGGGTTGGAAAATAAACAATTGTGATTTTATAGCAAATGAAGCTGTAAAACTATACCGAAGCCTAGGGAATATTATTTTATGATATTTGGGCTCAGAACATTTGGAAAAAAATGATAGAACAGAATAGTTACGGTCTCGAGACCCGTCAGGGGCAAAATTGTTATTTTGGCCAAAAATTTTCGAAAGGCTCGGAAAGGACCATAAAGGATCTTGAATGTCTTAAATAAAATTCTAGAACCCAAAATAAAGATTTTAGAGTTAAAATCTAGAGTTTAAATAGTACACGGGCGTGTACTTTGAAACACGACCATATAAGGTGAACTTGAAAGGTACACGGGCAGGAACACGGGCGTAGTGCAGACCGTGTACCACATAAAAAGTTGAAATATCTTATAAAATTTATCATAAAATGAATATATCCAAAGTGATAATTAATGATGGGTATTAACAGACAATACTATGTCTATAGTTACCCAAACTACTGATAAAACTGTAGAGGAGTTCCAGAAGTGGACATTATCATAGTGGTAGTAAGTACAAGCATTTTCATGTCTGCAATATGAAATACTGTATTATTTCGTTATGTACTAGTTGTACATTAGATATTAAGTCCTATGGAAACTGGGGGATGAGTTAGTATAACATATCCCATATAATAAGAGAAAGAGAATATGTAAGGCCTATGGGCGATGGAGGTTAATGATCTTGAGGTGACGATTAATGTCACTTAGTCAAAACTATAATTGAAAGATGGTAATAAAACCATTTAAGGTGTACTGCCCCTCCAATGTTGTGGTGGAGGTTTTACAGGTCCTTCAGGGATATAATAATCACTGCAAGCGATGAGGGCTGGAGAAGAAGAAGCTCTAAGGTCTCTCCCTAGGCCCTCCCAGTCAGCGTGCAAATAAACTATCGGTACTGTCATAATGAGCTCAAAACCAAAATACAAATAGAGAGAATAGTTAATAATGTAATGAAAGCCATAATAGAACATAATTAAACATAACCGACACTAACACTAAGTGTAGTGGATTCAGTTAGGATAATATGAATAGTAACCGACTAGGGTAACAGTTGCTATTCATCAATCAAAGGTCAAAGTCACTATTCGTGGCTCATCAGTTTATTCATGTAACAAGTAAGAAACCTGTTCAATAGACCATCTGGATGGCGGCAGGATACATGTGTGCCAATGGAATATGGAATCCACTGTGGACTTAGTCCTGCCATAAGTTTTCCACCGAGTATCGAGAGAAAGTGAATTGAAGAAAATGTATTTTTGAAAAACAAAGTACATATTTTGTATATTTTTAAATCATGTTGTACTTCAAAAAAGACAACTGAAAGTTAGTATTATATTTTATATGGCTTTAATACTTGGCTTTCGTCAAAGAAAAGTATTTTGAAAAGGAAAAAAAAAATTTTGGGCAAAATTTTAAGCCCTGAAACATGAGAATGGTAAGAAAAAGAGTTTTAAATGGTGACCCAGACTTAATGCACGGGTTGTCTTGGTTAACTATAGGGTCGGACCTTGGCAGTTTCGCGTGGCTAGATTCGGGGGTGCCACAGGTTGGTATCAGAGCAGTTGACCATACCCCTATTGGCACAGAACGCGATTTGCTCATCAATCCAAGTTAGCTTTCTTAAAGTTAGTTAACTTTTTGTTTATTCGAGGTTATATATTTTTGTAGGACATACGATGACTAGACGACCTTATATGAGACCTTACCCATACCAACCGCGAGGACCGATCCGAGTATGGACTAGGCCCGTGATCAGACCGTCCATGATCCATCGAGCAGTGCCTCGACCGTCGATACCTGAGCCGTCAGCACCAAGGGTAGTAGCACCGGCACCGGTATAAGCACCACTTCCTCGACCAGTTGTTAATCCACCAGTCACTATAGATATTCCAGTGGTGGGAGGACGGGCTCACATAGGAGCTAGGGTATTAGTACGAGTAGTACACGCTTTCAGAGGTAGTCATCCACCTACCTTTGAGGAAGGTCAAAAGGGGATCTCTACATGAGATTGGCTGCATGATATGGAGACGATCATACGTCAGTACGATATAGATGAGGATTGCTGGGTGTTGTTAGCAGTCGGCACATTCCGTGAAGATGCACGGATGTACTGGGAGTACTGGACCAGGAGATGTTGTTGGGATTAGACTGGGCTGAGTTCCGACACATTATGATATTGCAGTTCCCGGAAAAAAGTCCAGCGTCACCGGTTCTAAACCCTCCAGAGAGTAGGGTAGTGACTCCGCCACCAGCTATGCCTAGATATACCGATGTAAGGAAGTTCGTTCTCTGAGCTGAGAGACTACAGATGCTGCTGAGTAATACGGTTTTCACTTATGTAGTATGGTTTGAGGAGAACGTAGTGAGGCAATGTCCTATGTCTAACCTCACCGAGGAGGATTTTTGCAACATTTTCTGGAAGGGCTCACTATAGATCTACGACAGAGGGTAACCCCTTTATACCCTACTACTTTACACGAGTTTATAGTTACGGTAGCTAAAGTAGAGGAAGATTTAATGATGGAGCGCATGGTGCGCAAGAAACATGAGCAATTATTACAAGATGCAATTGTTGGACCATCTGTATGGGGCACGGCCTATGGCAAATGATCATGAGGCTAGCACATCAAGACGACGAGAGGGTACGAGTCCCACTAGGGGGTCGACACCATCCGAGGCTGGAAATGGCTCGGATAAGGATGAAGAAGATCCAGAGGAGGTTCCGTATCTACCTCAAACACGAGATTAGATATAAACCATATAAGATATATAAATGTATATATATCTGTATATGTGTATATATGACTGTATGGAAAGGCCATTTTGAAAAAGAAGCCTTCGACCTGATGTGTATATGGAAAATTTTGAAATGAAATGAAATGATATTTTGACATGTTCAAATGATGAAATGTTGAAATTATATGATGATTAAAACTATTTTTATTTATATTATAAAAATAGGTTTGTGGAAAATCTAACAAACGATTTTCATGCGATTATAGGAATTAGAAAAGATGGTGAATCTGCGTAACCTATGAAACATGAGAGGGCGTCCAGTCCTTTCTGAAAGGGTATATGAATTACAAGCCATGTTAGAGGCTCAGATGAAGGCAAATGCTGAGCTAAGACAAAGAATAGAACAGATGGAGCAAAGGCAAGGCCAAGAAGAAGGCCAAAACCCACACATGGCCGCATCTAAACAAGAAGTGCTACCAATTGAACCTAAGATTGAAATAGTAGAACCACAACCCTAACCTAGAGTCAATCAAGAATCACTTTATGAATGATTTTGACGAATGAAGCCACCGAAGTTCAAGGGTTCCACAAACCCTTTGGAAACAGAAGAGTGGGTATCTTCACTCCATATGATATTGGAATTTATGGAGTTGAATGATCAAGAAAAGATTATGTGTGCGTCCTTTGTTCTGAAGAAGGACGCAAGATTTTGGTGGGATTTAGTCAAGTTAAGAAGGAACGTGTTCACAATGTCATGGATAGACTTTTTAGAAGAATTTAATCAGAAGTACTACAATCCCGCACTGCTGCGACCCTAACAAAGGGAGTTTACAGAGTTGAAGCAGGGGGACATGTCAATGATAGAAGTCTGTAGCAAGTTCGACCACTTGTCCTGATTGTGTCCATACGTTATCTCCACTGAGAGGGAGAAAATACAGAAGATGCTGGGAATGTTTCGTCCTAAAATCTCAGCATTGGTGGACAGTGGGTTGACGCCGCCCACTACTGTGTCTGATTGTGTGAGTAAAGCTTTGAGGGCAAAGTATCACCTGGTTAGACAGAAGGAAGAAAAGGAAAAGGTATGGGATGCTAAAAAAAAGGAGAAGGTTTTGGCAAAAGCTGCACAAGTTAGATCCCAAGCTGGGCAAAGCAGTAAACCGAGTTCGAATGCTAAGGCCGGGTAAGCAAGTACTTCTGGCTAACATTCACAAGGCAAGAGAAAGGGGAATAATTTTGGAAATAGGAACTAGCAGCAGAGGTTGAATAATAATGCTGGACCTATTATTTGTGACTGTGTTGTCTGTGGAAAAAGACATTCAGGTAGATGCAGACTTGCCCCAAACACCTGTTTCCAATGTGGAAAAGATGGCCATTTTGCTAGAAACTGTCCTGAAAATAGGCAAAATGACCAGGGTTCATTCCAGACACAGCAACAACGTCCCCAAGCATATGCAATCCAGGCAAAGGTTGAAGGTTCTTCAACTTCATAGAGGCAAGAAAGACCACAAGGTTTACCTCATGCGGATGCTAAAGTAATGGTGTATACTAAAGAGGATGCAGAAGTAGAGACGTCCAATGTAGTGATAGGTCAATTTTCTGTCACTAATCATTTGGCATCTGTTTTATTTGATTCTGGTGCTAGCATTCATTTATTTCATATCAATTTGCGAACAAAATAGGATATCCTAAAGATAACATGGGTATGACCTTTAGAATGGCTCTACCCTCAGGAGAAATATTGATATCCAATTATTGGTTGCCTCATGTGCTAATAATTATGGTAAATAGGGAGTTGTATGCAGAATTGATCGTGATAGAGCTTGTTGATTATGATATAATACTAGGAATTGATTTCCTAAGGAAGTATCAAGCCACGATCGACTATTGGAAGTGGAAGGTAATGTTCTAACCCGACCAAGAAGATGGATTTAAATATGTCGATTCATCATGTAAATCGAGGAAGATAATGATCAACTCGATGAAAGCAAGAAGGCTAATGTCTAACGGCTGTACTAGATATTTAGCATATATAGTGGATGTAAAAGAGGAACGGAAGCTTCAACCTAAAGACGTTCCTATTGTGAATCAGCTTATTGATGTCTTTCCATGAGAATTACCCGGATTGCCGCTAGAGCGAGAAATCTCTTTTGAGATTTAACTGATGCCAGGAACCGCACCCATCTTAAAGGCACCGTACCGGATGGCACTGACAGAGTTGAAAGAATTACAAGAGCAGCTGGAAGAGCTTCTTGACAAGGGATTCATACGTCCAAGCTATTCCCCATAGGGTGCTCCCATACTGTTTGTCAAGAAGAAGGATAGATTATTTCGAATGTGCATCGACTACCGGGAGTTGAACAAGGTCACTGTCAAGAATAGGTATCTGTTGCCTACAATTGACGACTTATTTGACCAACTCAAAGGCGTAGTGGTATTCTCCAAGATCGATTTACGATCAGGATACCATCAACTATAGATCAAGGAGAGCGACATCTCTAAGACTGCATTTTGGACCCGTTACGGTCATTACGAATTCTTGGTGAAGCCGTTTAGGTTAACAAATGTGCCAGCTGCATTTATGGACTTGATAAATCGAGCCTTCAAAGAATATCTGGATAAGTTTATCATTGTGTTTATCGATGACATACTTATATATTCAAAGGCTCAATAAGAGCATGAAGAACATCTGAGGATCATTTTACAGATGATAAGGAAGCATTAACTCTATGCCAAATTTTCTAAGTATGAATTTTGGCTAGATAGAGTACATTTCCTTGGACATATGGTTTCCAATGAAGGAATTGTCGTGGACCCAGAAAAAGTAGAGGCGATCAATGAATGGCCTGCACCTAAGAATGTGACTGAAATACGGAGTTTTTTAGGTTTAGCCGGCTATTACAGAAGATTTGTCGAGAGATTCGCATGACTCGCTGCACCTCTCACGGCTTTAACACGCAAGGAGAGGAGGTACGAGTGGACTGAGGTGTGCAAAAGAAGTTTCCAAGAGTTGAAAAGGCAATTAACAAGTGCACCAATTCTTATACTTCCTACTAAAGGGGAGATGATATGATTTACAGTGATGCATCGAAGATGGGATTAGGAGCTGTCCTGATGCAAGGTGATAAGGTGATTGCCTATACCTCAAGTCAATTAAAGGACCATGAAAGAAATTATCCCACGCATGATCTGGAACTTGTCACAGTAGTGTTCACATTGGAGATCTGGCGACACTATCTGTATAGAGCTCAGTGTCAGATTTATACTGACCATCAGAGTCTAAAGTATTTCTTCACATAGAAGGAGCTGAATATGCGGCAAAGGAGATGGTTGGAGCTGGTAAAGGATTATGATTGCAAAATCCTCTACCATCCCTGTAAAGCCAATTATGTTGCTGATGCAGTAAGTAGAAAATCTACTATTCACAGCAACTACTGATTAGAAAACTTCCAAGGCCATTGCAGCAGGAGATTAATGCGTTGAAGATGGAGTTGATAACAGGAAGATTGGCTACACTACAATTGGAATCATCGTTATATGAGGATATTAGAGAAGCTCAAAAGCGAGATCCAAATCTAGCAAGTCCTCAAGAAGGAGTGTCCAAAGAAGGATTGATCCTACATCAAGAAAGAATTTATGTTCCTAATGACGAGGGATTAAGAAGGTGAATAATGACAGAAGCCCATGAAATGCCATATTCAATGCATCCTGGAGCTAGTAAAATGTACCAGGATTTGAAACTGCAATTTTGGTGGAAAGCGATGAAAAAGGACATTGTCGAATTTGTGAGTAAATGCATGACGTGTTAAAAAGGTTAAGGCTGAACATTGACATCCAAGTGGAAAACTAGAGCCTTTGGAGATTCCCGAAAAGAAATGGGAACATAATTATGATAGACTTTGTGGTAGGATTGCCGAAAACCCGAGAAGGCTATGATGCTATCTGGGTTATTGTCGACAGGTTGACAAAGACGGTAAGGTTCATAGCAGTGAAAATGACTTTTCCACTAGAAAAGTTAGCAAACTTATATGTTAACCACATCGTCAGGTTACATAAAGTTCCTAAGTCCATTGTATCGGATCGTGATGCACAATTCACTTCAAATTTCTTGACATATGTGCAAGAAGCTATGGGAACGGAAGTGCGCCTGAGTGCAGCATTTCATCCACAAATGGATAGCCAATCTGAGTGGATAATTCAAATGCTAGAGGATATGCTTCACGTGTGTACAATAGATTTCCCGGGGAGCTGGAACGAGAAACTTCCATTGGTAGAGTTTTTGTACAATAATAGCTACCAAGTTTCAATAGGTATGGCACCCTAGGAAGCTCTATATGGAAGGAAGTGTGGATCACCTGTCCATTGGTATGATTTACGAGAAAAATGACTGCACAAGATAGATTTTGTACAAGAAACAGTAGATGCAGTTGCAAAAATACAGCAATGGATGAAAATAGCATAGAGTCGACAGAAGAGCTATGCGGATAAAAGATGAAGATCTCTGGAGTTTAATGAAGGGGATTTCATATTTTTGAGAGCCGATGAAAGGAATAATGCGTTTCGGTAAGAAAGGAAAATTGAGTCCAAGATATATTGGGCCATATGAAGTCATCAAACACATTGAAAAGGTTGCCTATAGATTGGCATTACCTCCAGAAATGTCGGCAGTACATAATGTATTTCACGTGTCAATGTTGTGAAAGTACATATCGGATATGTCCCATATGCTGAAACATGAACTAATCCAAATTCAGGAAGATCTAACATACGAAGAGAAGCCTGTTCGAATCTTGGCACGAGAAGATAAAGTCTTCAGGAATAAAACGATCCCATTAGTCAAAGTGTTGTGGAAAAATCACAACATTGAAGAGGCTACGTGGGAACGAGAAGGTGAAATTAGAAAATTATACCCCCACTTGTTCTAAATTTTCAAGGACGAAAATTTTATAAGGAGGGGTAAATGTGATAACCGGGAATTTTTAGATTCTCGGAGTAAATTAAAATTTTATGTATGTATCAACTTTAATAAATAAAATGTGACAAAGTTGTGTTTAAATACTGTTGAGAATACTATGAAAATGTTTCGGTAGTGTTAAAGTGAGTGAATTCGGAGATGAAAAATCTTACCAAACAGAAACGGGTGAGACGACTCGAAAACAAAGCCAAAAACTTGAAAAGTGCACCGGAGTGCACTAAAAGACAAAAATTTATGGTAGTGAATTCTAGCCAAACGGAAGCAAAATAAGATAGACCGATCGCATCGGAGGCGGCCGGAACCTGCCTACGCGATTTCGGTAAAGTTCCGTTCGGTTTGACTTTCAGTCAAAATTTGACCACGAATTAATTCACATATTAATTAGATGATGTCAAGATGACATCATAATTTAGATTTAGTTAATTAGATTTTTAAGCTTAATTAATAATGGTAGGTAGCATTAAAGGCCATGATTTAATGCTTTTTGAATCAAGGGCCGTGATTAAGCCAAAATGACTTTGAAAAAAATTTGGAAAAATTGGACTATGGGAGGATCGGCAACATGGAAAGAGGCAGCCCAAAAATTTTATTTTTGACCCCAACAAGTTTGCATTTAAGTCCCTAAACAATTGGGAAATTGTTGGGAAAAATTGCAAAAAGGTTCCCATACATTTGCCTATAAATAAGCATGAAAATTCATTTGAAAAATTTGGAAAATTTGCCCAAACTTTTGCTCTCCCAAAACAAGAAATCTCCCTTCCTTTATAAGCAAAATTTTGTCAAAACTTTATACCAAAATTAGCTTCCAAGCCTTCACTAAATTGTAAGGATCAACTTGATAAGGTGAGCTTCTAAATTGAAGCAATTTTTAGTGTTGTTTTCACCAAAAATCCGTGGCACTATTGGTGTAGAAAACATTAAAAAATTTGATGTTTTGTTGATGTTTATGATTAGTTTGATACTAGGATGAATGAAGCATGTTTTGGAAATTAGAAACAAGCAAAATTTTGATGCTTGATTTCATGAAAACCATGGCTTGGTAAAGGGGAAAATGTTGAGAAATTTTGGTGATTTATTTTAATTATTTTGTTGGTTTAATACTATGTTTATTAAAGCATGAATTGGAATAAAGAAAACAAGCAAAATGGTACTTGATTTCTTGTGAAATCCGTGGCTTATGTAGGATAGCAATGTTGATAAAAGAACCTAAGAACATGAGGAAATTTTCTATAGTTCTAGTGCATGAAAATCCGTGGCTTGAGACTAAAAAGGGAATGAAAAATTCTTAGGGTTTTGATGATCGATATGTGTATTATAAACCTTAAGAATGGAATGTGGAAATTGAATATGGTGATGAAAAAATATTAGTTGTTGTTTACCATGAGAAACCAAGGCTATAATTGGAAAATTTTGATGAATTTTATGTTATGTTTGAATGATGATAATGTGGAAAATTTTTATACAAAGCTTGGTCTCTGGTATAGTATGTGATAGGTACAAAGGTTCTGAAGCATACCTAACACCGGGGAAACCTAAAAATACAAGTAGAAATGCTGTCGAAATTTTTAAAATGGCATAAGGGCATTTTGAGAAACGAGGGGTAAAAACATTAGGCTCGGAAAAGGAAACCGAGACCCCTCGATGGGTTAGAGTTAGTAATGGAAAACCAACTCAAGGGGAATAGTAAACCGACCCTTAATGACTAAAATGCCTAGAATGGGAAAAAAAATTCATATTAGGGGTATTTTGGAAAACGTGAGGGAAAAATTAGATTAGGATAGGAAACCTGAGCCCCTCAGGAACTGAGGCTCGGGAACAGGATAAAAAACATTTCAAGAGTAGTGAAATACCCATTTGAGGCTCCGAAACACTAGAAAAATGAGAAACGACCCTAGGTGTCAGATGAATAGTAACCAAGGGTCGGAAAATGAACAATTGTGATTTTATAGCAAATGAAGCTGTAGCATAGGGAATATTATTTTATGATATTTGGGCTTAGAAAATTCAGAAAAAATGATAAAATGGAATAGTTATGGTCTCAAGACCCGTCAGGGGCAAAATGATCATTTTGGCCAAAATTTTCTGAAAGGACCGTAAAGGATCTGGAATATCTTAAATAAAATTCTAGAATCCAATATAAAGATTTTAGAGTTAAAATCTAGAGTTTAAATAGTACACGGGCTTGTACTTCGAAACATGACCGTGTAGGGTGAACCCGAGAGGTACACGGGCAGGAACACAGGTGTGTTGCAGACCGTATACCACATAAAAAATTGAAATGTATTATAAAATTTATAACAAAATGAATATATTCAAAGTAATAATTAATGATGGGTATTAACAGACAATACTATGTCTGTAGGGACCCAAACTAGAGATAAAACTGTAGAGGAGTTCTGGAAGTAGACATTATCGTAGTAGTGGTAAGTTCAAGCATTTTCATGTCTGCAACATGAAATACTGTATTATTTTGTTATGTACTCATTGTACATTAGATATTAAGTCCTATGGATACTAGGGGATTAATTAGTATAACACATCCCACATAATAAGAGAAAGAGAATATGTAAGGCCTACGGGCGATGGAGGTTAATGATCTTAAGGTGACGATTAATGTCACTTGGTTAGAACTATAATTCAAAGATGGTAATAAAACCATTTAAGGTGTACCACTCCTCCAACATTGTGGTGGAGTTTTTACAGGCCTTTCGGGGATATAATAATCGCTACGAGCGATGAGGGCTGGAGAGGAAGAAACTCTAGGGCGGCTCCTTAGGCCCTCACAGTCAGCGTGCAAATAAGCTATCGGCACTGCCACAATGAACTCAAAACCAAAATACAATTAGAGAGAATAATCAATAATGTGATGAAAGTCATAACAGAGCATAATTAAACATAACCGACACTAGCACTAAGTGTTGTGGATTCGGTTAGGGTAATAGTTAGTATTCATCGGTCAAATGTCAAAGTTACTATTTATGATGAATAGTACTATTTATCATGAATAGTAAATAATACTATTCATAGATGAATACTACTATTCATCAGTTTGATGTTTTTGAATCTATGTGATTCTTACTAAGTATGTTTGAACTTACTGAGCCTGTTAGCTCATCAGTTTGTTCATGTTGTAAGTAAGAAACCTATTCAATAGACTATCTGGATGGCGGCAGGATACACTTGTGCCGATGGGATAGGGAACCCACTGTGAACTTGATCCTGCCATAAGTTTTTCGTTGAGCATCCAGAGAAAGTGAATTGAAGAGAATGTATTTTTGAAAAACAAAGTACATATTTTGTATATTTGTAAATTATGTTGTACTTAAAAAAGGATAACTAAAAGTTAGTATTATTTTTTATATGACTTTCATACTTGGCTTTCGTCAGAGAAAAGTATTTTGAAAAGAAAAAAAAATTTTGGGTGAAATTTTAGGCCCTGAAACATGAGAGTGGTAAAAAAAAAAAGAGTTTTAAATGGTGACCTGGATTCAGTGTGCGGGCTATCTTGGTCGACTACGGGGTCGGACCTCTACAGTTTCACGTAGCTGGATTTCGGGGCACCACAGAAAATCCCAAAAAAACGGTATAAAGGAATTTTACTGTCCCGAGACCCACCAGGAGTAAAATGATCATTTTGACTAAAATGTTTGAAAGGCCCAAAAAGGGCCGTTTAGGACTTAGAATGAATTAAATCAAATTTTAGAGGCCATAAATAAGATTTTTGAAGCTAAAATCTAAGTTTTAGGGGGTACACGGGCGTGTACTTTGAATGCACAGCCGTGTATTGAAGAAATTAAGTAACCCGAGAGGTACACGCCTTGGACACGGGCGTGTACCAAGCCGTGTACAGTTACATGGGCAAATAGGGGTTACACGACCATGTAGAAACAAAACTTGAGACATACATGACCTTGGACACGGGTGTGTACCAAGCCGTATACTGTTACATGGGAATTAACAGGCAATATTTTGTCTATAAGAACCCAATCTAGACGGGACGCGAGTACGTCCGTGGATATTGGAAAAACAAAGCTAGCTGAATACTGGTAAGTTCAGAAATTTAAATTGTTTGCAATATGAAATACTGTGAGATTAATTATGTACTATGTATACATTAGATGCAAAGTCCTAAGGGCACTAGGGTGTTATTAGATTAAAACATCTAATGAACTAATAAGTTTGTAATGTGTACTGAGGGTACACCATGGAAAGAGGTGCTACAGTACTAGAGTATGACTAATTTAAGACACACCTAAATGAAAGATAGTGAAAAGACCTACAGGCACTAAAGGTTCCTGGCTTTGAGGTGATGATTAATGCCACCCGAATCGGAACTATAAGAAAGATGGTAATGAACCCATGATTAATGCCACTCGGTCAGAACTATAAGAAAGATGGTAATGAACCCACTTCTGGCGTACCGGCCTCCAGTAAGGTGGGGGTTTACAAGTCCTTCGGGGACATAAGAACAGCTTCGGGCGATGATAGACTATGAAGGATTAGCCAGAAGGTCGCTCCCCAGGCCCATCACAGTCAACACGCAATATCGGTACAGTCACTATAAGTTCAAAACCAAAACATAATGAAGATAATGACCGAAAATTAAATGAAAGTCATAAATGAGCATAATCGAGCATAACCGACACTGACTGTACGTATAGTGTATTCAGTCAAAGTTGATGTGGATAGTACCCGATCAAAGTCAGAGTTACTATTCATTAGTCAAAGTCAAAGTTACTATTCATATATGAATAGTATTATTCATAGGAGGTTTGATTATTAATGCTTTTGAATCTATATGATTCATAGTATGTATATTTGAACTTACTAAGTCTGTTTAGCTCAGCAGTTTGTTCATGTTATAGGTAAGAAAGCTGTCCAGTAGATTTCACTAGATGACGACAGGATATGTGGTGCCATTGGAATAAGGATTTTTACTGTGGATTATAGTCCTACTACTAGTCTTCTACTGAGTGTTGAAAGAGAAAATTTTGAAGAAAACGTATTTTGAAATACGGAGTTGAACAATGTAATTTTGTAAATTATTGTACAAATAACAACTAAAGTATAGTTTTAAAGTTTTTTTATGGCTTTCACATTTGAAAAGTATTTAAAAAAAAAAAAAGAGCTCCAAAATACGAAGGGTTAAAACAAAATAAAGTTTTGGCCACCCAGTGAGGTGCATTGCCTGTTTCAATCAGCTACAGAGTTCAATTGTAACGGTTTTGCATGACCAAAATTAGGGGTATCGCAAGTTGGTATTAAAGCAGTTGACCATATCCCTACTGGCACAAAGTGCAGCCTGCTCAACAATCTGAGTAAGTTAGCTTTCTTCAAGTTAGTTAGCTATTTGTTTACACAAGGTTATATATTTTGTAGGATATATGATAACTAAGCCACCTTTTGTGCAACCTCAGCTGTATAGATCGAGAGGACCCATTAGGGTATAGACTAGGCTCGTGATTAGGCCATCCATGTCCCAGTGACTAGTACATAGACCACCGACACCTGAGCCGCTAGCGCCACAGGCTAGGACACCGTCTTTGATTCGAGCGCCACCTTCTCGACCAGTACTTAATCCACCAGTCGAGATAGACATCCCAATTGTTAGAGGATGACCACACACAGGAGCTAGAGTATCAGCTCGCACTATACACGCGTTTTAAGACAGTCAGTCACTTACCCACCTTTGAAGAAGGTCAACAAGGGATTGCTACTAGAGATTGGCTGCATGATGTGGAGATGATTATGCATCAATGCAACATTGACAAGGACTGTTGGGTTATGTTGGTACTCATCACATTTTATGGAGACGCTCGGATGTACTGGGAGTACTGTGACTAGGACATGCTGTTAGAGCTTAACTGGGCTGAGTTTAGGCACATTATGATACAGTAGTTTCCGCCTAAGAGCCCAATACTGGTTCCATACCCTCTGGAGAGTAGGGCAGCGACACCACTACCTGCCTTACCTAGATACACAGACATTAGGGAGTTTGTTCTCCATACAAAGAGACTCCAGATGCTGCTGAGTGACACAGTCTTTACTTATGCAGTATGTACGATTTGAGGAGAATATTGTGAGAAGATGTCCCCTATCCAACCTCATTGATGAGGATTTTTGTGACATATTTTGGAAGGGGCTTACAATAAACTTACGACAGACGGTAACCCCATTATATCCACTAACTTTACGAGAGTTTATAGTCACGGTAGCTAAAGTAGAGGAAGAATTACTGTTGGAGCGCATGGTGCGCAATAGGCGTGAACAATTATTATAAGAAGCAATGTTAGATCATCTCTATGGAGCGCGACCTATGGCTAATGACCATGAGGCTGGTCCATATAGGCAACGTGAAGGGACAAGCCCCAATAGAGGAACACCATCTGGAAGCAGGAATGGTTCGGATTAGGAAGAGGAAGATCCGGAAGAATTTCTTGTAGTTTCAGATCAACTAGAGGATTAGATATAAAAACATATAAAGATGTATAAATGTATATATCTGTATATGTACATGTATGACTATAATGAAAGGCTATTTTGAGAAAAACTTTAAAGTTGATATGTATATAAATATTGTGCAATGATATGTTATGAAACTATGAAATGTTGAAAGTATATGATGTTTAAAATCTATTTTTACTTATATTGTAAAAACATGTTTGTTGAAAATCTAACGATTGATTTTCATATGACTATAAGACATAAAAAAAGATGGTGAATGTGCGAAATCAAATAAATATGAGAAGGCGTCCTGTCCTTTCAGAAAGAGTTAATGAATTACAAGCCCTTATAGAAGCTCAGATGAAGGAGAATGCTGAGCTAAGACAACGCCTAGAGTAAATGAAACAGAAGCAAGGCCAAGAAGAAGGCCAACCCTCACAAAGGGCTACAATTAAACAAGTAGTGTCGCCAGTTATGCCCGAAGTAGTATTAGAACCTCAACCTCAACCCCGAGTAAATCAGGAACCGTTGTACGAGAGATTCTGATGGATGAAGCCATCAGAATTTGAGGGCTCTACTAACCCGTTAGAAGCAGAGGAGTGGCTTTCCTCGATCCAAATGATCCTAGAATTCATGAATCTGACGGAACAAGAAAAGGTCATGTGTGCATCCTTTATGTTAGGAAGGATGCAAGGTTTTGGTGGGACACCATCAAACTGAGAAGAAACGTGGCCATGACGACATGGATAGATTTCTTAGAGGAATTTAATCAGAAATACTATGACCATGCGTTGCTGCAACCTCAACAGAAGGAGTTTCTAGAGCTGAAGCAAGGAAACATGACAGTAAGTAAAGTCTGTCAAAAGTTTGACCAACTGTCCTGACTATGTCTGTGATGGCCCACCCTTTGTAGAGACCAGACGCACCATCACGGTCGAGCTCTGAGGCCGACTGTTATAGACCGTCAAGGTCGCTGGTAACTTACTTTTAACATACTTTTTTTATTCAACATACTCATTTTAACTTTTCCATTTGAACGTGAAAATGGGGAATAAATTATTTTTTCTTATAACTTTAAACTTTAAAACTGTATCATTGTAAAACGTTTACTATAGACACTAACAGTATGTTTAGTAGTCTCAATTATAGTTGATGCAAACAGTACCCAGTTAAAGTTAAAGTTACTGTTCACTGGTTAAAGTTAAAGTTACTATTTATGATTAAATAGTACTATTCATGAAAAATTTTATTATTTATGTTTTTAAATCTATATGATTTCTAGTATATATGTTTGAACTTACTAAGCTTATTAGCTCACCAGTATGTTCATGTTGTAGGTAAGAAACCTGTCCAGTAGATATTCTGGATGACGGCAGGATATGCGGTGTCATTAGAATAGGGGATTTCACTGTGGATTATGGTCCTGCTACCAGTCTTCTGCTGAACTTTGAAAGAGAGGATTTGAAGAAAATATATTTTGAGATATAAAGTTGAGAAAATGTATTTATGTAAACTATGTTGTATTACAACAAGATAGCTAAAGTATAGTTTTAAATTTTGCATGGCTTTCACACAAGAAAAGTACTGTGACGGCCTGCCCTTCCTGGCGACCAGACGACAACATCACAGTCGAGCTCTGAAGCTGACTATGATAAACCGTCACCTCATAGGTCACCGGTAACTTACTTTTAACATACTTTCTTTATTCAACATACTCATTTTAACTTTTCCGTTTGAACATGAAAATAGGGAATAAATTTTTTTTTCTTATAACTTTAAACTTGAAAACTGTATCATCGTAAAACGTTTACTATAGTAAGTAAAACGTTAACTATAGTAAACATTTTACATTGTCATAACTTAATTTGCATCATAAAATATCATTTCAATATTTATTTTAATACTTCTTTTAAACAACTCAGCGTAAGACTCATAGCAGTACCATAACCCTCGCCCAGTCCCTTGGCACATGCAGATCTCATTCGTCATCAATCACTTGTCTTATCATCGTGCAGGTTGCTTACTTGCAACATGAACACACTTGTGAGCTACAGGCTCAGTAAGTTCAAACATACATACATGGAATCACACAGATTCACAAACATAAATAATAAAATTTTCTATGAATAAATTATTCATCTATGAATAAACTATTCATCTATGAATAGTAACTTTGACTTTGATTAGTGAATAGTAATTTTGATTGGATACTATTCATGTAATCTTTGACCGAGTACACTATACGTAAGGTTAGTGTCGATTATGCTCGGTTATGCTCATTTATGGCTTTCATTTCAATTTTTGTTCGTTATCTTCATTATGTTCTAGTTTTGGGCTCATAGTGACCGTACTGATGATGCGCGCTACAGTGAAGGACCTGGGGAGCGACCCTTTCAGGCCAATCCTCCACAGTCTCTTAAGCCCTTTTTGTCTTGTCCCCGTAGGATCTGCAAATAACTCTATCTGTTGTTAGAGGCCAGTATGCAAGATGTGATTTCATTACCATCTTTCAATTATAGTTCCGACCGGGTGGCATTAATCATCACCTCAAGGTCAGGAACCTTAATGCACATAGGTCTTTTCACATTCTCTCATGTATGTGTGTCTCTTAAATTTAATCACACTTTAGTGCCATAGTACCTCTTTCAATAGGGTACTCACAGTATACCTCTTAAGCTTATCAATTTATTATGGGTGTTAGTTTAACTACACCCTAGTACCCATAGGACTTTGCATCTAATGTACAAATAGTACATAATTTAACATCACAGTATTTCATGTTGCAGACAAAACAATGCTTGAACTTACTGCATATTACATATGGACATAAATATGTCAAGTCAAATAATATTTGACTTAAACATAACACATAGTTCATAACATGGATTTCGTAACATTCATATCATATTATCTTGACATTAAACGAGACATATGGCAGTCAGTTCAGGTTGCCGACAATGCAATGTTTGAACTTACCACATATATCAAATAGGATAGAATTCAATTCATGTCACAGACAAGAAAATGTTTAAACTTACCGATACTCTTGCTCGTATCTCCTTTCTTGCTTTCTTGATCCGCAGACATCCCTTTATCGCGTCTAGAACAGATCCCTATAATCGAAATAATAATGGTTATTTTAAATTCTCATTTCATACATAAAGCTTAGTAAAATGTAAAAAGTCTACGTTTCAATTCCCAATCATGAACTTAGGGGTATTATATCCCATTTATAATTTTTCCGTCAACTTTTGTCAAAATTACCATTTCGCCCCTAACTTTTGACAAAATGATAATTTCATCCCTTGCAGACTTTTCTTAATTTTCTTCTTCTTAAGTCTTGATTTTGGCCTTAAAAATCTTAATTAACCTCATTTGTCACTTTTCTGCTAACTCCTGAAAAAATGATTGTTATATCCCAAACTTTTGGTAAAATTAACATTTTGCTCATAGCGGAATTTTTCTCACTTAAACTTTACTTTTGGCCTTTAAAATCCTCATTAGAGTCTTTGAATCATGTTTGAAACTCTAACGGTTCATTTTGACTATTCCCCAAAATCTTTGACAAAAATTACCGTTTTACCCTTAACGGGGTTTTCTTACTTTTCTTCGTCTTAAAACTTGATTCTAGCCTTAAGAATTCTATTTAAGCTATTCTAAAGCTCTAACTTTCCTTTTCGAGCATTTCGAAAATTTTGGTCAAAATGATGAATAGTGACATTGACCATGAATAGTACTATTTATCATGAATAGTAACTTTAACTTTGACCGCGAACATTTTATTTTACTGCTTAAACTGGCTTTTCTAAGTCCAAAAATCATAAAATGACCATCTGGGGGGTTCAGCGTTCCTCTTTTGACCTTTCTAAAATTTTTGATTGAAATGACCATTTTGTCCTTGATGGGACTTCAGGTCGTATTAATTTCATCTTAATGTTTTGGCTTAATTTTCTAAGCCTAAAAAGCTTGAATTCATTTTTCTTAGGCCTTAATAAATTTTCGCAGTATTAATCACTGCAACTTCACTATATATTTTTTACCCAACCATCGGGTGGCACTATTCTAACCCCTCAGGTTGTTTCTCGTTTTTTTAACGTTTCGAGGCCTCAAATGAACGTTTCACTACTCTTGAAAATGTCTATCATCCTTTCTTAGACCTTAGTCATCGAGGGGGCTTGGGTTTTTACCCCGACCCTCAATTTCACCTCTCGGTTCCTAAAATGCCCTTAATACCGCTTTAAAATTTTCGAGAGTATTTCGTCTTAAATTCTAGGTTTCCATCTTAAATTCTAGGTCATCGAGGGAGCTCAGATTTTTACCTTGACCCTCAATTTCACCTCTCGTTTCTTAAAATGCTCTTAACGTCGCTTTAAAAATTTTGGCAGCATTTCGGCTTAAATTCTAAGTTTCCGGCGTTTAGGGAACTCCTCAAAACCATCTAACCCCTCTAACCTACCACATACTATACCAAAGGCCTAATTTTTACACAAAAGTCTAAACTTTTTATGTAAAAGTTCTCATAAAAACTTATTCATTTCTATCGACATTTTTCATTCATTCTTTCCTTTTTTAACCCTCGATACTTTCATTCACGTTCACTCTCAAACTTTTCTTTACAAAAACTTAATCAATCTCCTTGTAGGCCACAGTTTTTCTCTTAGAAAAACTAAGCCAAAAATTCGGTTTTCAACCTTCCAATTACTCACGATTTTCTTATGAAAACCTAAGCTAAGATTTTCTCAAATTTTGACTCATTCATCTCACGGTTTTTCCCTTAGAAAACCTAGCCAAGATTTCGATTTTCCTCTAGGGTTTCTCCTTCCATTTTCATTTCAATCTTTTTACATAAAAATTTATTCCTTTGAATCATTAAATGACACAACTTCAACTTAAAATCCTCACTTATACATACATGGTTTTCCCCATTGAAAAACATAAACAAACTTTATGTTTTTGCTTCCAATATCACAAGTTCTCACACTAATTCTTTCCTAGCTCATTTGTTCATCAAACAAATAAATTTCAACTTACAAATTTCACAATCCTTCCACCCAACAAACTCACAGTTTTCTTCATCAAAAACCAAGAAAAAGGTTGCAAAAACAATGCTTACCTTACTAACAACTCAACCTCATGCTCGGTAAACAATTTGCCACGCAAAACTTGCAAAAACACAAGCTTGGAGGGGGAGGAAAGTCATGGCAGCCATGGGTAGCCATAGGGCCTGATTTTGGATAGTTTTGCTTTCATTTTTCAGCCCCTAAAAAATGCTTAAAACAGTCCACAAGGAAGGGGCTGATTTGCAAGGCTTTGGAGGAAAGACTTTGAAGAAATTGGCTTGGTTGGTGGGAGGAAGACACACGGCTGCAAGGGCTGCTTGGAACCAGATTTTTAGCTGAATTTTTGGTGCTAAGGAACGTGTATAAGGGGCTGCTATTCAGTCAAGAAGATCCGGTGGCTTTTATGCCACTTTTGCACCAATTTTTCTTTATTTTTCACATGCCATTTTGGCCATCTTTTGGCCGTTAGATCAAGGCTTCTTTAATTCTCATCCATTGGATCTACCTAACCTTATTTCACATAATATATACCATCCACATCCGGTTCCAATGTGGGAGAAAATTCCCAAATTCTCAAATTTTCCAAAAATAAAATTTCTTATCTTTTTGGCAAAATCTTAGCTATAAGATCAAAATCACATTAAACCATAACCATTGGATCCAACTACCACCTTTCTTTAAAAGAAATAAATCAATTATGACATCATGCATTTGACATCATGCATGACTTCACTTAATTAATCCTAAAGTCAAAGTTTGATCAAAAGTCAAACCGAACGGAACTTTCCCGAAATCACATAGGCGAGTTTTTAGAGCCTTCCGCACGATCGGTTTACCTTATTTTACTGTCGTTTAGCTAAAAATCAAAACTATAAATTTTCATCTTTTTCCTCATTCTTGGTTTACCTAAGGTAATCTCTTGGGGTTTTCAGTTTCTAAATGGCATTTTCATTTTTCCAAAAATACGAAGTTTCTGGGGAAGCACACCGGAGGACTTACTTAGCCATTCGTGCTATCGGTTTGATCTTATTAAATCTCAAAATTCTTAAAAACTCTAAAACATTTTTCTTGCCTTATCTTTACTTTGACTTGCCATTTCTTATATCTTATTTTTTTCGAATACTGAAACCACACCATTTGAGCGTTTTGGTTCGAAATCACTTTCTCAATAATGAACTTATTCTTTGATCATTTTTGGAGATTTCAAATCCTTTAAATCATTTATTTATTTCTATTAATACTATTATTTGTCTATTTACAAACATAGTGTTCTTATACATTCTTATTCACAGAAATTCCCAGAAAAACCTAGCCTAATCCTAGGTAGCACTGTTAGGATTTTTTGGTCTATCACAATGTCCATACGTCGTCCCTACTGAGAGGAAGAAAATACAAAAGATGCTCAGGATGTTTCGACATGACATCTCAGCATTGTTGGACAGTGGGTTAACGCCACCCACTATTATAGCTGATTGTGTTAGTTGAGCTTTAAGAGCTGAGTACCATCTAGCTCGACAAAAGGAAGAGAAGGAAAAAATCTGGGATGCCAAGAAAAAGGAAAAAAGCCTTGGCTAAAGCTGCTCAGGCAGGAACCCAGACTGGACAAGGGAGTAAGCAGAATTCGAACGTTAAGGCTAGACAATCAAACACTTTTGGTCAATAGTCGCAAGGGAAAAAGAAAGGGAACAGTTCCAGAAATAGGAATCAGCAACGGAAGCTGAACAATAATGCCCTATCCATAGTTTGCGATTACATTATGTGTGGGAAGAGGCACACAAGTCGATGCAGATATGCTCCAAATGCCTGTTTTCAATGTGAAAGAAAGGGCTATTTTGCCAGAAACTGCCCTGAAAATCGATAAAATGTGCAGGATACATTTCAACCACAATAACAACATCTCTAAGCCCATGCACTATAGGCTAAAATCGAAGGGCCTTCAGAGACGCAAGAAAGACCGGAATGAATGCCTCGTGCAGATGCTCGGGTCATGGTTTACACAAAGGAGGATGCGGAAGCTGGGACGTCTAATGTAGTGACAGGTCAGCTTTCTATCACTAATCATTTGGCGTCCGTTTTATTCGATTCTAGAGCCACGCATTTATTTATTTCATACGAATTTGCGAATAGGATAGGATACCTTAAGGATAGCATGAGTAAGACGTTTAGAATGGCCCTACCCTTAGGCGAAACTTTGATGTCTAATTACTGGTTACCTTATATACCAATAATTGTGGCAAATAGAGAGCTATACGCGGAATTGATCATGATGAAGTTAGCTGATTATGACGTAATCCTAGGAAAGTATCAAGCCACGATCGATTGCCAGAGATGGAAAATAGTATTCCAACCTAATCCGGAAGATAGTTTCAAGTACATAGACTCGTCGCGTAGATTGAGGAAGATGATGATCAACTCAATGAGAGTAAGAAGGCTATTATCTAGCGGCTGTGCTGAATACTTAGCATATATAGTGGACGTGACTGAGGAGCAGAAATTTCAGCTTGAAGACGTTCCAATCATTAAGAATTTTCTCGACGTTTTCCCCGACGAATTACTCGGGTTGCCGCCAAAGCGAGAGATCTCCTTTGAGATCGTATGAATTGAGTCTTTAAGGAATTTCTAGATAAGTTTTTCATTGTGTTTATCGATGACATACTTATATATTCGATGACTCGTGATGAGCATAAGGAACACTTGAGGATCGTTCTTCAAACGATAAAGAGGCACCAACTTTACGCGAAATTCTCCAAATGCGAGTTCTGGCTAGATAAAGTGCATTTCCTAGGACATGTAGTCTCCAAGGAAGAAATTGCCCTAGATCCTGCCAAAGTGGAGGCGATCAACGAATGGCCTGCACTTAGGAACGTGACCGAAATACGAAGTTTCTTAAGTTTAGCTGGCTAGTATAGGAGATTCGTAGAGGGATTCGCACGACTTGCTGCACCTTTCAAGGCCCTTACGCCCAAGGAACGGAAGTGTGAATGGATTGAGGAGTGCGAAAGGAGCTTTCAAGAGCTAAAGAAGCGACTAACGAGCATGCCAATCCTTACACTTCCTACTGAAGTAGAGACGTTCATGATTGTTAGGAAATGCCCTAAGCATGAAAGATATTTTGATGTATTTCATTTATTTTAAACTGGATAATAAAATTAATAATAGAGGTTATTCATTACATTGCTGTTTGTCCTCCTTCTATTTACATGTTAAAGTAAATGTAAGCAAATATGACTCACTGACTGTTTGTGTTAAAATTGTAAGAACGTTGCATGCAATGGATTTTTGTATGCAAGAAGACAATGTTCTAAAGTAAGCGGTCTAAACTAAGGTCCATAGTCTATGGGGTTAGATCGAGCATCTAACTCATGTTAAGACTATTATATTGTCTAAAGCCATGGTGGGGACGATTTGTGTTGACTGTCCAGAGCATAGACTCTCGAGTAGAGACATAGATATGTTGTTTGGTGGTGACATATTAGACCAAGACTAAAGCGTGATTGATCTACGTAATCCGCTATGAGTAGATTAATCTGCTTTTGACGTTCATTATGCAATAACCTTAATCCTGAGTAAATAAACTACTTCATGTATATGACTTGTGTACTTTGATGTTCCAATGGCTAAAGCATCTCAGAAGTAGTAAGCTTATAGACCGATTTATTGGGTGCATGATTTGTATACAATGAAGGGTTTATTTATAGATATCAAAATCATAGCTCTAATAAGGAGTTAAGGGTATCCTCTTAAAGGCATTATACTAGATGTGAAAATGGACAAGGTCTTGGGTTGTCTGCTAGGCAGATGACTTCTTATTCACATATGGTGAATAATCATTTTCTTATTCGGTAGTATAATAGAACTTTAAGATAGCCTGATCAGTAAGTTGAAGGGACTTTGACATAAGACTGATCATGGATATCATATGAGGGTTTTGCATACATGACAAGGTCATTGGACATTAGCTTGTCACAGGCTTTTGTAATACGGTATATAATTACGAGTTCAGTTTCAAGTTTATAGTGGTGTGACTCTGAAATTAGTGATCATATGATTGAGTTATTTGGTACAAAATGATGATCATACGAAATCATGGGAGCCCGATTATATATGTCCAATTAGTCCCTCTACTAGCTCCACATAATTTCTTAATGAATGACAAATTGATCTATGTATACTTATTAGCTAGTTGACTTTACATGGATAGTGTTGATATAAGATCAGGATGGTGGACAAGATTCTCTCCGGTCGAATTCAGATTTTATTTTGGATAATAGAGTACACAATTATTCGAACTCTAAATAAAGTTGCCATGATTTTATTTGAGATTGAATTGGAGTTGTAGAAAATTATCCATGAGAACAAAATTTGAAATACAACTTTTTGTGGAGTTTGAAATTTTAATTTGAAATTTGAAATTTAAATTTGAATTTGAATTTGAAATTTGAATTCAAAATTTAAATTTGAATTTTGAATTTGAAGTTTGAATTTTAAAATTTGAACTTTGAAATTTGTATTCAAATTTTGAATCACAATCTAAGTAAGGTTCGAATTAGTTGTGGATAAATCTACATGGTGAATTTCGAATTTGATATGGATAATGGAGAGGAAAATCTTGTTTGAATCCTACTTGAATTTTGAATCCTAATCCTAACCTAAAGTGGCCAAATTTGTTAGGGAAGATTCTCCCTAGGTGAATTCAGTTTTTGTGGATAAGATTCAAGGGAAATTGAAGCAAAAAAATTCTAGTTGAATTTTGATTCTCACCCTCCCAAAAGTGGTCGAAAATTTATAGATAAATCCAAGGGGATTTTCGGTTTTCATACGGATAAGTGTGAGATAAAATTCAAGTTAGAAAATCCTATTTGGATTTTGATTCTCCTCACACTAGGGTGGCCCAATCTAGTCTTGTTTTTGAGCTAGGGAAAATTTGGTTATTATGGATAAATGAGGAGATAAAATTCAAGTTAATATCCTATTTGAATTTGGATTGCAAAATCCCTAAAATAGCCGAATGTACCCTTGATTTTGGCCTAATGAATTTTGGATTTTTGTGAGTGGATAAGGAAGAAAATCTTCTCCTAATCCAATTCGAATTCAAAGGATTACCTCATGTCAGTCTATAAATAGGGGTCCTACCACTCCAATTCTCCCAAACCTTAGACTCTCAGGTGAGAGGGCTTATTATTGCATAACTCACCGTGTCAATAAGTTCTTTAGAGATCTGGGTGGTCGGAAGAAGACTAGTAGTGCTAGCATACCGGTCGAGGAATCGAGTGCCACACACTCTGCCATCTGGGAATTGGAGAATAGTAGAGAAAACTAGTTGGTTAAAGCCCTCCAGTCATTTTTCTCCTACAGTTGGTGTCCTCTTAGGTATGAAATTATATTGTTGTTAGTTTATTGTATATGACATTACGAGATATTTAGCGATCTTCAAAAATTTTGTAATTCTGCTACGTCACTCTGATGCATTTTACCGATTTTTTTCCTACAGTGATATACAGCGATGCATCGAAAATGAGACCAGGAGTCGTCCTAATGCAAGGTGATAAAGTGATAGCATATGCCTCGTGTCAACTAAAGGATCATGAGAAAAACTATCCCACGCACGACTTAGAACTTGCTGCAATAGTGTTCGCACTTAAAATTTGGTGACACTATTTATATGGAGCTCAGTTTCATATTTACACTGACCATCAGAGCTTAAAATACTTCTTCATGCAAAAGGAGTTGAACATGTGGTAAAGAAGATGGTCAGAACTAGTAAAGGATTACGATTGTGAAATCCTTTACCATCCAAGAAAGGCCAATCGAGTTGCGGATGCGTTAATTAGTAAGTCTACGGTCTCGCACCAACTGTTGATAGAGGAACTCCCGAAGCTGTTGCAGTAGGAGATCAATTCGTTGAAGTTGGAGCTGATATCTGGAAAATTGGCTGCACTCCAACTAGAATCATCGTTATTTGAGGATATTAGGGAGGCCAAAAAATGAGATCCAAATTTAACAAGTCCTCGAGAAGGGATTCTTAAAGACAGACTAACCCTGCATCAGGGAAGAATTCATATTTCTCGATGATGAAGGATTAAGAAAGTGAATTATGAGCCAGTAAGATATACCAGGATTTAAAGTTACAATTCTGGTGGAAGGGGATGAAGAAGGACATCACAAAGTTTGTGAGCCAATGTACGACGTGCCAATGAGTTAAGGCCGAACATCGACATCCAAGCAAAAAACTAAAGCCGTTAGAAGTTCCCGAATGGAAATAGGAATATATTACAATGGACTTCGTAGTAGGATTACCAAAAACCCAAGAAGGCTACGACACCATTTGGGTTATTGTTGATAGACTAACTAAGACGGCGAGATTTATAGCAGTGATAATGACTTTTTCACAGAAAAAGTTAGCAAACCTTTATGTAGCCCATATCGTTAGGTTACATGGTGTTCCTAAGTCTATTGTGTCGGATCGCGATGCATGATTCACTTCGAATTTCTATAAGTGCGTGCAGAAAGCCATGGGAACGGAATTGTATTTTAGTACAGCTTTCCATCCGCAGATGGATGAACAATCCAAACGGACGATCCAAACATTAGAAGACATGCTTCATGCATGTATAATGGATTTTCTAGGAAATTCGAATGAAAAACTTCCATTAGTAGAATATTCATACAATAATAGTTGCCAAGCTTCTATAGGAATGGCACCCTATGAAGCTTTATATGCAAGGAAATATAGATCACCAATCTACTGGTATGATCTACAAGAAATGCAACTGCACAAGATGGATTTTGTACAAGAAACAACTGATGCAGTTGTAAAAATATAGTGACGAATGAAGATTGCACAAAGTCGACAAAAGAGCTATGCGGATAAAAGACGAAGATCCTTGGAATTTAACGAATGGATTTCGTATTCCTAAAGGTTTAGCCAATGAAAGGAATAGTGCATTTTGGTAAAAAAGGGAAATTGAGTCCAAGATATATTGGACCATTTGAAATTATTGAACACATTGGGAAGGTTGCCTATAAGTTGGCATTACCTCCAGAGATGTCGGCAGTGCATAACCTATTCCACATATCCATGTTGCAGAAATACATACCGGATCCATCCCACGTTTTGAAACATGAACCAATTCATATTAGGAAGATCTGACGTATGAAGAACAGCCTATTCAAGTTTTGGCATGAGAAGAAAAAGTGTTAAGGAACAAGACGACCCCATTAGTCAATTTTTGTGGAAGAATCACAACATCGAAGAGGCTACATGGGAGCACGAAGAAAAAATTAGGAAATTGTACCCCCACTTGTTCTAAATTTTCGAGGACGAAAATTTTATAAAGAAGGGTAAATGTGATAACCGCGAATTTTAAGATTCTTGGGAAAATTGAAAATAGTATGTATATGACAATTTTAATATATAAAATATGAAAAAATTGTGTTTTAATACTGTTTAGAATGCGATAAAATGTTCTAATAATGTTAAAGAGTGTAAGTTTAGAGATAGAAAATTTTCTCAAACCGAAACGAGTGAAACGGCCTTAAATCAGAGTCAAAAGCCCTAGAAAGTGCACCAAAGGCCCTAAAAAATGAACAACTTACAGTACTGATTTTTGGTCAAACAGAAGCAAAATAAGGTAGACCGATTGCACAGAAGGCGTCAGAAACCCACCTACGTGATTTTGATAGATTCCCATTCAGTTTGACTTTTGGTCAAATTATGACCACGAATTAATATGTTGAATTAATTGAATGATGTGATTGATGACATCAATTAATGAGGTAATAAATGATAAAGTTAAGGATAATTAGGGTGGTAGGTAGATCCAAAAGTTAGCATTTATTATGATCTTTGATCAAGGGCTAAGATCAAGCTAAAATGGTAAATAAAAATTTGGCAAAAAAAATTGGAAATTAAGGGCTGTAAAGGAGTTGGTGGAGGCTGGAAATAATCAGCCAAAAGTTGCCAAAAAGTCCCTAGAAAGTTGCCAAATTGTTTGAAAAAAAAAATTGCTACTTAGTCCTCCCTTTGATTGCTTATAAATACAAGTGAAAATGGCCTTAGAAAAAATTAGAAAACCTAACAAAATTCTATCAAATTGAAACTGTGAACTCCCACTCCTTTCCAAACCAAAGTTTTAGTAAAATCCTTCATCAAAATTGTACCAAAACCACCTCCAAGTAGCAAGGATTCAAGCTAGTAAGGTAAGCATTCATTTTGCTTGATTTCCTTGTATTTTCATTGAAAAAAATCCATGCCTTGTATGGGGGGAAAATGATGAAAATCTTGGGTACAAACTTTGTGTTTTAGTTTGATCATTAGTGTTATAATTAAAGTATATGTTGGAAGCTTGAAAAAAATCTGTGGCCTTTGTGGAATTAATACGTGGAAAACTTTGTGATAAAATTTGATGATAAAATGTTTGATAAAGGACGCTAAGAACAAGAAAATTTTGTTTAGGGTGTTGGACATGAAAACCACAGCCTTAGTATAAGGTTTAAAATGAAAATTTTAAGGTTTTGATGTGGAAATATACATTAAAAACCATAAGATTGAAATGTAATAAATGAACTTTATGGTGAAAAGTATTTTAAAAAAAATGAGCTCCAAAATATGAAGGGTTAAAAACGAAATAAAGTCTTGGCTTCATATGGTGAAAACCATATGAAGGGTCAATGAGGTACACAGGCCGTTTCAGTCGGCTACAGAATTCGATTGTAACGGTTTTGCGTGACCAAAATTGGGGGTATCACAATATCTGTAGGTTTTGCTCATAATATCTTTGCAAATATTCTTCCACGTGTTAGTCAGCACGAGCCAAAGATGTTCCTTCTGACTGGGAGCTAAGAATGAAGCGGTGCCATGGTGAATCCTTTGTGGGAGTATAGGGCATACTGCATACAAATGAATTGGAAGTAGACTACAACCTTTGGGTTTCTCTCTCTCTCTCCGTCAAATGCTACACAAATAAAAATAAACACATATTATAAATACATAATCTAATTTGAATAAGGAAAGATATATAATAAAAATACTTTTAAAAGTTGCTTAGCTTGGAGTTAACCCAAGTATCCCCATGATGATACTTGTCGCCCCAATAGTGCGAGCAAAATTGAACGACAAACATGTAAATTACAATACCAAATTATCCAAATGAGACAATTTAACCATTAATTACTACGTAATGATTCTCAAGTGAGTTTAAGGTTAATTCATACATATATATATATATATACAAAATGCAAATCTAAAAGTCTTACCTGCATATATATATATATTTTGTGACTATTCAATCACATATCATAACAAAAGATCAAAAAAATTATATCATACATTTTATATAAAATTGTGAAGTTTTATCAAATTTTATCCAAATTATTATGCTTCTACATAAATTATTAATTTGTATACATTTAATTTTTAGCATATTCTTTAATTTACTGTATATAATGATTTTTTAATTTATTATTAATTTTTTGAACAATTCTAATTATACATATTTTTATTTTTGTTAAAATATTTATTTAATAATATCATATACTATTTTTTTAATTTATTAAAAAATTTTTTTCTAATTCTTTATATTTTTATTTTTAATTATTTAAATAATATTATAATATTATTACTTGCAACTTTTATTAAATTAATTTTTTTAACTTTCCTTTCTAATTTATAATTTTCACTAACCTTTTGTTTATAAATTTTTTAAAATTTCAATATATTTTTAACTAAATATATCATTCTTTTTTAAAAGTTTACCGACTATTAAACTTTCAATCTAAATACAAATTTATTTATAATTTCAATATTTTTTATAGTTAATGATTATTTTAAATTTTTTTTTTTTCTATTTTGCCAATTCAATAATCAATTTCCATGCACAAATTTTCCAATAACCAAATTCAGTAATAAATTTCCATAAAAATTTTTTCCAATCAATTTCTATAAACAAATTTTCAAATTAACAAATTCAATAATAAAAAACAAGCCATAAACAAATTTTCAACCAAAAATTACAAAAAAAAAAATCACCTAGATCAAAATCATAACAACATAATTACAATCCAAATACAACCGTATAACACAAAATTTTCAACCTTTTTCCATCAAAACAAACCACATTTTCATTAACAGTAATACTAATGTTTCAAATTAACAAAAATAAAAAAAATTATAAAAAACTTACAAAAATCCAATACCCACTAAAACCAGGGGTTGGAAACTGAGCATTAGAAACGAGCATCGGAGATGATCGATAGCAACGAGCAGCAATGACTTGCAAAAACAACTGGCGGTGATTTCGTGGGGAGAGAGATAAAGGGAGAGACAAGATTTTACCTTACTAGAATCAGAAAAGGCAGGCGGCAGTGACAGAAAGCGGTAACCAGAATGGGTTTTTTGGGGCAGAGGGAGATTTTTAGGGTGGATTTTTCAAGGATTTAGGGGTGGATTTTTTGAGAATGGGTTTAAGAAAGGGAGATATGGAGTTTTTTGAGGGTTTGAGAGGGACTTTGGGTAAGGAGTAGGAGAGAATCTGAGAGAGGCCAGGAGAAAAAGGGGGAAAAATGTGGGAGAAAAAGACTCTGTGCTCAGTTATACCCAAATCTATTTGTTGCCGTTGAAAAAATAAGTCATCATAAATAATACCCAAAATGATGCCCTCCATTTACTCATCAATAAAATTATTCTGAGAATATTCTTAAAATAATTTAGAAATAATATTTACAGTGATATTTTTTTAATGTTGTTGCTAAAAAATTATAAAAAAATTAATTAAATGACAATTATTTATTGGGAAGTTTCTAGAATAACCTTGTGCAATGACATTTATTAAATATTGTTACAAATAATTTTTAGGAAACCGTCAAAAATTCCATCATTTTTTGTGAATAATTAAATTTCTCAAGCATTTGCGATGACTTGTTATCGCAAATACTCTCACAAATAAATAGTTTTGACTCGTCAATGCCAATTGTGATCAACTCATCCATCGTCGCAAATGATTATCAATTGGCACGAACCATGTTTCTTTTGGCGGAAAAACAATATTTAAGATGATATGTTGTCACGAATAAATAAGGCAAATTTAATTAATTTTTACAACAACATATCACCACTAATAGTCAAACGCATGCGACGACAAATCTAATCTAAACAAATGAAAATTATTTGTGATGAAAAGTTGTTGCAAATAACCTATAATTAGCAAAGACAGTTGTCATTGCTAATGGCCATGTTTGCAATAGTGTAACGCCCATCAGAGTCAAAATCAGAGTTTAAGAGTTATTTTGATAGGTTTGAAACTTGCAATCTCACTCTCACCATAGTTATGCGCATTGGTACATCACCTAGGGTCCAAATACAGTAGAATAGGATGGAGAAAGTTAAATAGAATTGCTTATATGTTTCAAAATAGGGAAGTTATCAAGTGTTTATATTATGTTATGTATTTTCATGTTTTAGATATTATGATTCATTTTTACATTAACTTTATAAACTAAGTATTTTGTGAGATTTCAGATGTACTTATTAAGTAATCACTTGTTAGGATTAGAGAAAGGCTTGGCGTAAAATCATGCGTGATGGCAAGATGGGTTATCAAAACTTTCCTATTTTAAAAGGATTTACGTTTTATTTTAAAAGTTTTATAAGTTTAAAAATTGGATCGAAAATTTGATTTTTTTAAAATGTTTTTGTAGGTTAATTTTAAGATAATTTAAGTTCTTTTTTAAGACTTCATTTATGTCATCATGATTTTTTACAAAGTTTATTTTTCCTATTTTTTCTACTTTAATATTATATAAAAATAGTAAACTATGTTATCCCGCTAAAGTGGTGTTACATATAATGCAACAAATTAGATTAAATAAAAAAAAATTTGGATTATATTATTTTTTAAAAAAAATTAGCCTAACCTCCAAAATTGTAAATCGCCACCCTAATATAACCCAAAAGAAAAATGTTGATCAACACTATTACAATTGAGATATTAAAGTTGTACACAATTTCAGTTGGTCTTCTCTCTTGAAGATTGAGGAGTTGAGTCGCTTTAGAGAAATCATTGATGGTGGATCAGTCCTTAAGCAGGAGATTGTTAAGTTGTATACCTTAATTAATATCTTATGAAGAAATGCCTATTGTAAACTGAGCATGTGTATTTATCTTAAGGGTATTTTAGAGATTTTATATATAATTTCAGTTTATTATCAGAAAGATTAGTGAAAAATACAGAGAGTGTGAGGGTTTAAATTTTTCTAATAAACTTCTTGATTATTATAATGAATTATTATATTTATTAAAATAGGATGCAGTCTCGCAATTGCATGTTGTATGATTTTTTTTTTTCCTTCTATGATTTTATTGCCTTAGGAGATATAAAATTAAGATGCTTATTCTTAACATAAACCTCTAGACTAGAATTCTCATTTAAATTAGTTAGTTACTGGATTGTTTAGAGACAAAAGTTATAACAATTATTGTGGATTGTTGTATGTTTTCTTAAGAAACATGTATACTATTTCATAAAATACACATGTATGTACTTTCTTATATAAAGATATCATTGGCTTACGTTGGGGTCAGACTTTGTCTCACCTAAATGGCCCAAAGTGGGGACATCGAACGTCTAACTATCAACGTTCAATAGCGATTGGGACAAACGAAGGATGTCTTCTCTAGCGGAATCCGAAGCTTGTTCAAGTTCTGATACCTAATGGTTCGACGTCCAACACAGGAATAGTCGGTTTCACTTGACAAGGCTGGGGTTGTTAAATCTGGACTCCAGCCACGTCAATAAGAACGGATCCATAATCATGGCCACGTACCCGTAATATCACGGAGTGGCAACAAAATCACTAATATCCTAGAAGGTGGAACCACTGTTTTGATCCTCTAAAAATAGAGGATAGTTCATTAGAAGAAGGCAACAAAATCCTAATACCAAAGCTCCGCCAAAATCACTTCTGAATGTTTTACTTTTGAACCTTTTCGATTATAACCAATTGTTTCTAAATATAGCGAAAAAACCTCAAATACAGAAGACATAGTCACTTTCTGGTGAATCTTTATGGTAGCGTTTGGTATTATTTTTGAAATCTGTTATGTTTTCAAAAAAACTGAAAATGAAATCGTTTTGAAAACTGTTCTGAGATTGTTTCTGAAACTGTGTTTGGTTATATTTTTTGAGTGTATGTTTTCAAAAAACAAAAATGAAACTGTGTTTGGTTATATTTTTGAAAACTAAACATTTTATAAGTACTTTATGAAAATATATTTATATTTAATTTGATATACTATTAATATAATCATCAAGTGATAGCCAATGGATTTCTTTATATATCTAGTCGAACTCCCATTAGAACTTAATTCAGCTGAACTATAATGCAATACCAAACTATTATTATAATTATTGTCCTCGTTATGATAATTATCAATTTCATCGTTGTTGTTGTAGTAATCTCATTTTGCTGTTACCAGATGGCTTCCACCAATAAAATGTTGATAGGATCCTAACTTTTCAGCAATGGGATCTCTGATATACCCCAACTAATGAACTCAATTACCAACTAATAAAATAAAGTCAGATACATAATTAGTATCTCTTTGCATACTGCACATGCAGTTAGATCCCATGCCAGAAGGGCACAGAAAACAATTAAAGCAAATGATGAAAAGATTATTATTCAACACAATCATCAGCAGATAACATATACAAAAATTTGCTTGTAATGTTCTCATGTAAATATGCCTCGTCTGTACAGCTGATCACTACCTTCCTGTGGAGAATAACTTAAACTCAGATACTTTGTTGTGCGGACTGCGCCGTCTGATACCATAACAGCCTTGGCGTTTAAGTACCAAGGTTTGAGGTATGGCAAAGAAGTCAATGAAGAATATGAAAAAGGGTGTAGTACTACTGAACCCCAGTCCCTACTTCCAAGTTTAGCTTCTTTCAATCTTCTTCTGATCAACAAATTTCCCATGTCTTCCTTTTTCATGTCCGATACACTTATTAGTATGGACGTGCAGAGAAGGAGCACAAACACTGCATCTTCTTCGGGCATGAATTCTACTACCAATAGCTTCCAATTCAGGAGAGCCGTTGCTCTTCCATTAGGGTCGTCCTCCATGAACCGAACAAGGGTCAAGAAGCCCTCCTCTTCCTTGTCTTCCTCTTTCTCTTCTTTCCCGTTTCAACACTGTCCATGGGCACCCTCTGGATCGGCTTTCTTCACTTGATATTGCATTTTCCGTCCTTTCAACAGTTTCACCTGAAATTTAGCAATAGTCACTCTTGTTTTATGTGATTGCTTTCTATTTTGAATAACAATGTAATTCTTCACCCTACCGTTGATTCTGCAGCCTGGCTTCTCAAACCAAAACTCAGGCCTGATATCGATGTTGATGCTTCCCACCAAACCATCAACTTATCTCTGGTCGAAAACTACCATGTAGCGTTCCATTGTTCTGGTGGTTCTTTTGGTGTTGCCGTGCCTACCACCTTCTCTATACTAGATGGCAACAAGCAGCGAAGTTTAAAACTTCAACTTGGAAAGGTGAGGTGAAAAACTGCTGTTAACTATAAATAAATTTTTGGGAAAACCTTGATTGCTCTAAGAAAAACCACACTTCATATACTATAAGAACTAGTACATTTAATTTTTAAAAAGGAAACAAATTTTAAAGAACAATAGATGAATATGACATACCAGGGGCTCTACCAATAAAGCCAGCAACATACGACCAAGAACCTTCTCGAATTTCTATAATTCTGTCCTCCCATTTTACCGTTGATGGCTTTTCACCTCCTTTTCTCCAAAATCCTGCTCCCACCCTAAAAATTTAATTTATTTAGCTCAGATGTCCAGAAATTGGAGTTTTATTAGAAAAGCAACAAAAAGGGATTGGATGATAATTACCTTATTCGGATCACAAAACACTCTCTTCCTACATGATCAAGAACTGAGCGAGACAACCACCGCCCTTCTTGGGGACGATACTGATTCATTTGAAGGATCACATCTTACACCATAGCACCAGAATCATCCGTAACACTGTCAGGAACACATTTTAACAAGTACGGTGCTTAAACTGGTGGAGTTATTGAAGTAAAGTCATCAAACTTATACTCAACCAATTCCAAGTTGGAGACACTATTTTCGACGATCATATATATCTGCCAAAGTCATTCCTTATCATATATTATAAAAATATCCTATCAACAGGGCATAATTTTAACCGTCATATCCTAACAAATTCTTTTCACAATTTAAAATATGCAATTTTAAAAATAGTTGCCTATTGGTAACCTGTCACCGAATTCTCCTATTAGAAGCAGGAAAATACATACATACTTATATATATTTATATATATATATATACATTTACATTTACATAAACTACAAAGAAAGAAAAGAAAGAAGAAGGAACAAACTTGATGGATGAGCCACATAAGGAGAATGTCCAAGGCAGGAACCAAACGACAACAAACTTCACTAGACGACCTCTACAGCGTAAACAGGAACCCCTTGTACCGTTGCCTAGCAGCTATCAGATACACAACCTCAGACCTATACGGCTCTGAAAATTTCAAGTACAAACATCTCGTTTGCTCACATCCTCAAAAAGCTCTTTAATGGCGAAAACTAAGTCGGCCAAACCCGGACCCGAATCTAATGAGAAGCTTACCTCTTGTGCAAAAGACGACCAAAACAGGGGAGATATTGTTGGTGACCGCGATGGAGGAGATTGATTACACAACAACCACCACCGACTGAAAGGCGACCGAGCATGGGCGAGGCCGATGACGAGTGGTGAGACAGAGCTGAATCTAGCCTAACAGAGGAGAGAGGATCTTCAGGCGACGGCAATGAACGAGAAAGAATCGCGAGTGAAAACGGGGGTCGAGACCTTTGTTGACAAGATTTGGAGGAGAGGCGTAGTCGAGTGTATACGGGGGTTGAGGAAGAATGGTGAAAACGAGTAAAAATGACTGAATAACATTTTCAAGTTTAAGTTAAAAACGATTGAAATTGAACCCCTATTTTCGGGTTTTGTTTTCAAAACCAGACAAAAACAAACAAGGTTGCAAATGATTTTCAAAAACGATTCTCTAGGGAATCATGAAAACCATCCGTAAACCAAAAACAAACACTCGTCCTATATATTCCGATATTGTTTATTTTTTAGTTATTTTGGGTTTCTGCTCTGCTTAATTAGTTTATCATTTGAATTTCATTGACTATGATCAAGGATCCTAATTTTGTTTTCTTACGTTAATTTGCTAATTAAATTGGAAGATGATATAAAACACTACCTTATGCATTCTCAACGGTACGTTTCCTGGATTTAAAAAGATTTATGTTCCTTCATTTATTTTTTAAGGTTTTTCTAATAAAAAAAAAAAAGCATGTTTTTTGCCAAGAGTAAAGCTAAGAGACATAGCTAATGCCCGCTTCCTTTGACGCGGCGTTCCACTTGACATGTCACTCAGCAGAGCACAAAAGTTTTGTGGGTCCCATTTATTTTAAATAAGACGACGTTTGGTAAACGCATTGTATTTTGATTGTATTTGAATGAAATTTATTTTTTGAATATTGTATTTAGTTAAAAAGTATTTTAGAGTTGAAAAGTTGATATGATTGGTAAAAATAGAGATAAATAGTGAAGTTGATAAGTTGATGTGATTGTTTTAAAAATATTTTGAATAATAATTGTTTTCGTAGTACTGTTACAAAATTTATATTTGATGTAAAATTATATTGTATTTAAGTGAAATTAAAATGAAATTTTTTCTCCAAACACCCCTTAAATAAATATGTTTTTTCCAGCCTCCCGCCATCCCAGGCTTCCCATTAACCAAACCAAAACTCAGAGCCGGTATCTATCAGAGCTCTGACTCCAGCTTCCTCCAACAAAAGTAATTATCACCATCTCCACCATCGCAAATATCTCTTTTCTACCTCCAAACTCATCTTCCTTTCTTCTTCCTCCTCCTCTCTCTGTTTGTTTGGATTTTCTTCTTCCTTCCTCATCCTCATTTTGGATCAATCATATTTCTTGATCTAGATATGACAAGTGACCACCTCCGCCACCATTTTTTTTTCCATGTCGATAAGATTGTTGCATTCTCTTCAGATCTGAAATTTTCTCTTTCTTCTCAAAGAGAAAATATTTTCCTAAGTTATTATTTTTTTTCCTGAAATAAATTTCCACAGCTGTTAAACAACAAAAATGTGTTATTCTCAAATGAGAGAAACAGTAATGATGATAGTGGAGGCAAAAAAAAAAAAATCTACAGAAATTTTTGGAGCTCAGGCGTGAGGCTTGACGTCCATGACGCTCTTGATCTTGGTGGAGTAAAGGTGGTAGACGACAGCCTACCGGCGGGCAACCTTGAGCTGCGACTTTCTGTCGGAGAAGACGGTGGCGATGGGGTCGGAGAGGCTCCGGTTGCTAAACTCCCGCACCGACCGGAGAGAAAGGACCTCCAGCTTTGCAGGTGCGCTCGTCGACGCCATTTTTAGAAAGAGAAAGAAAGGAGGAGAGAGAGAGAGCGGGGCGGAGATGTTAAAAAAAATGTAGGGAGATTGAGAATGAAAATTTTGTTGATATTAAGGGGTGTTTGAGGTATTTTGGATGTTCATTTTGGATTTTTTTTGCTTTTTTTTTACCTTATAATAATTTTTTATTATTCATATTTTTTAAATTCTATATCAAATTTAAATTTTAAAACTCTATAACTTTACATATATAAATCTAAATAAAATGATTTTTTTTAAATCATACAGAATTTTAACAAAAACGAAATAAGATTTATATTAATAATTTTTTTTCTAAATAAATTTTTAAAATTTTACACTTATTAATTCTTAACTGTTTTTTTCTTTAAACATATTTTTCGATCTTCAAAATGCATATTCAAAATCTCTTTCAAATATGTTCTAAAAAAATTGAAGAATAGAGGAAAAAAAAAAGTTTCTATTATATCTCATGATATACCAAAAAAAAAAAAAAAACTAAAACATCGTCATCCCTCTAGATCTGATTTCAGCAGATTTATTTTCAATATGAAGCTCGGAAGAAATTGTGAATATGAAGTCGGATTCCAAAGCTTAAAAGATGGAAGGAACAAATGGTGAGCCCACAAGTTTCAAAATAACAGAGATAAAGAAAGCAATATTAGGACTCACAAAACTTGTATATTTTGCCAAGTGGGATGCCACGTCAACGATGAGATAGATGCAATTTGTATAGTACTCATCAGTGATGCCCTTAGCTTTACTCTTTTGCTTAACGGCTAGTGACGAATGCTTATCCATCCCAGTACTCAAGTTGGAAATCCCAACCAAACCAAAAGGTTTAGTGGACTAGCATGAAAACATATCTCGAGTAAATGATGTTGGAGTTTTTAATTTATCATTTGTTGTTGAACTTTAATCCAATATACGGGTAATATATTAATGATTGTATATTAAAGGTTATTATATTAAGATTGAACTTAACTTGAATGATTAAATAAGGTTTAAGAAATTTGAATCTTAATGTATTTAATTAAAATATGGGATCTTATATATAGAGACCAATTCATTATTTCTAATTTTAGGATAGGTCAAAATAAAAATAATAAAAGTTAATGGGTAATTAACTTATATATAGTTATAGTCTCTAAATCATACATACTTTGCATTCACTATGACATCCCATCACCAAAGTGAATTGAAAGATTCCTAAAGAAACTCAAGAGATAACATAAAGATTTAAAAAACTAACTGCAAGACTTTGATTCGCTTCTATCATGGATTATTCAAGTACGCTTCCGCATCTAATATTGGATTCTTGGTGATGTAACATGAATGATCCTAGGGATTTGATGACGGTTTTCACCATTAAAAGTAATTTCAATAAGTGGTATCAGAGTGGATTCATGTTTAATAATTGGGAATTAGAATTTCATTTGATTATATGATTTTAAATTCACATATTGGTTTTATTGATATATAAATTAAGGTTTTGATATGAATTTTAGGGTTTGTTTATAGAAAGTCATGAAAGCACATAATTTTCTAGAAATTTGGTTGTTTTGGTATAAATTGATGTATATTCATAATGTTATTATATTAGAATAGGGTTTGTTGAAGCATGTTTAAAGATTAAGAATATTAAGAAAGAATTTTATAGTTAAAATTCGCATATTAGGTTTTCAAATGCGAATTTTTGATCCCAAAATTCGAAATTAGAAATATTGTATGGACTTGTACAGAATAGCGCAGTCACCCAAAATCATACGACATCGTATGGACTGCACGGTATTGTACGGAGTGTACGAAGTAGTGCAACCCCTTGAAATCGTGCAGCATCATATGGAACTATACTGTATTGTATGGACTGTACGGATTCATACGGTAAATTTATTTTTGGGTAATTCGGTTGTAATTTAACTTAAAATATTAGTAAATTTATCTCTTTTGTGATATATAGTGTTTGAAAGCGAGATTAACTGAAGCAAAATGCCATGAAAGTGATCTCTCTTATGGAGGTTAACTTGACTTAGAACATTAACAAGTTTTGTGTGTATGTAATTCATGTGGGATATCGGCTAGCCCAAAGGAAGGTTAATGCTGGGCCGAATTTCATACTGACCTGTGATAATAAGCATGTGGCAATTATTCGGTATACTTGTGAGCAATAAATTGGCTCAAAGAAAGGTTTACTACTTAACATACCTTATCATCAATGTTTGATTATTACACCAAGAGTACTGCTTATAAGTTAATAATTCTGTCTAAAGACTAAGTAGATGTTTGGTGAAAGCTTTTTTTTGACATTGCATTTAAATGCAATGTAATTTTCCCCTAAATATAAAAGCATTTCATTCAAATATCAATCACATCACATTTTGAATATAACACAATCACTATTTATTATTTCACTTTTTCTATTACTTTTATTAATTACATCATATATTCCCTTTCCCTCCTTTTTTTTCTCTCTACTTTTACCCAGCACATCACATATTTATTATTAAAATACAATTCAAATACTTTTCCCCCAAACACATATTGCATTCAAATGCAATGCTAATGCTTTTCCTCCAAATACAAATTGCATTCAATGCATTGCATTAAAACGCAATGCAAATGCAATGCGTTCACCAAACGAACCCTAAATGTTAATGTTGTGCTCGGTATCTTGTGATGGCCATACCTTTATTTGAAAATTTTATTTACATACTCTGGTCCTTATGCAAGTCTGTTTGCTTTGTTTGTTTTATTCTCTATTCTGCTTCTGCTATCAATATCACTGCTAGTCTCAACTCCATTCCTATGTTGGATGGCACCAACTTTAAGGCATGGTAAGAGAGTGTCTTGATCGCTCTTAGAGTCATAGACCTAGATATTGTATTAAGAGTTGCTAAACTCGTTGATCTCATTGATAAGAGTACCTCAGATGAAAAGAGGGAGATGGAAAAGTGGAAGAAATTTAATCGCATAAGTCTTATGGTCATTAAGCGTGCCATTCCAAAGGCTTTTAGGGGCACTATGTCTAATAAGGTGGATACGGCTAAGGCTTTCCTTGAGGACCATGAGACGAGTTATGCTAAGAATGAAAAGGCTAAAACTAGTATAATCTTAGCAAAATTATCTTTATGAGATACAAAGGTAAAGGAAATATAAAGGAGTACATTATGAAATGTCTCATCTTGCTTCAAAACTAAAGGCACTCAAACTGGATTTGTCTGAAGACTTATAAGTACATTTGGTTTCGATTTCCCTTTTGGTACAATTCAATTAGTACAAGGTGAACTATAACCACTAAAAGGACTCATGGTCCCTTAATAAGCTCATCTTACATTGTGTTCAAAAGGAGGAGAGATTGAAGTAAGAAAAGGTAGAGAGTACTCACTTAACAACTACCCCAAAGGACAAGGAAAAAAAACAAGAAGGGAAAGAAGAATAAGAAAGTTATGGATATGGCATTATAGAAAAAACAACATAAGGAACCAACTTCGGATGGTTGTTTCTTCTGTGGAGCTATAGGTCATAAGAAGAAGTAGTATCCCAACTATCACATATGGTGTGCTAAGAAAGGTATGCTTCTTAATTTTGTTGGCTCAGAGCTTAATTTGACTTCGGTACCTAGACACATGTGGTGGATAGATTCTGATACTACAACTAACATTAGTATATCTATGCATGGTTGCTTGAATTGCAAAAAGCATAATGATAGTGAAAGATACATCTACGTTGGCGATGGCAAGTTGGTGGAGGTCGTAACGATTAGAACCTTTAGATTATTGTTAAGAATTAGTTTCTATTTGAATTTGATTAAGACTTTCATTATACCATCTTTTAGATGAAATTTAATTTCTATTTCAGCATTGGACATTTTGGTTATTATTGTTTACTTGGAAATGGAAAATTTAGTCTTTTTCAAAATACAAATTTGATTAGTTCCAGTTCTTTATCAGGTAATGAGAATCTATATTTGCTTGACATGATCACTACATTTAATGAATCCTTGGATATTAATACAATATAGAATTCAGCTTTGTTATAGTACAAGAGATTAGGTCATATCTCCAAAAGGAGAATTAAGATACTTATGTACGATGGTATTCTCGATCTCTTTGATTTTTTGAATTTTGATATGTGTGAATTGTATTAAGGGGAAACAAACAAATGTCAAGAGATTTGGTGTCAACATAAAATTAGATGTTTTAGAACTAATACACACAAATATTTATGTGCCATTCCCTACGACTTCTTGGAATGGTTAACAATATTTCATAACAATCCACAATCACTGAATGTGTTTAAAAGCTATAAGGTTGAAGTCGAGAACTAACTTAATAAAAGAATTAAAAGCATTAGATCTGACTGTGATAGTGAGTACTACAGCAGATATGACAGATTAGGTGAATAATGTTCAGGATCATTTGTGAAATTCCTAGAAGAATGTTGTATTATTATAGAAAAAAAAATAAAAGAGTACGTAGCAGAATTTTAAAAATTTTTTCAAAGATCATTAATAACTCGTGATGCCATATATAATAAATTATCAACAATCATTATACCTTCAAAGGAATACACCAGGAAAACTGGGAGAAGTGACCGAGGTGTTTCAACTAACTAGCCTTATCTACTATTCTCTAATTCCCAAACAATAGAGTGTGTGAGCACTTGATTCCTCAATCAGTATTCTAACACGGCTTATCTTTTTTCAACAACCCAAATCTCTGAGAATTTATTATTATTAGTGAAATATACAACAATAAATTCTATCACCTAAGAGTCTGTAGTCTAAAGAAAATAGGAGTGTCAAAATCCTAATTTATAAAATTGTATTAAGTGACTTTTTGAATTTTGAATTAGACCAAAAAAAGATTTTTCTCTCTCCATAACTTACCAAGGCCGAATTTCCTCTAGGGAAAGCCTAACAAAATTTTGGCCACTTTAGGGAAGAAGAGATTCAAAATTCAAACAGAATTCAAACAAGATTTTTCTCTCCCTTATCCACACAATAGCCAATTTCTTCCACAGGAATAAACCCCACAAAAAATTCAGCCTCAATGGATAATTGTGATTCAAAATTTGATTCAAATTTCAAAATTCACAAAATTTGGGATTTTGTCTACCTGAATAATTTTTCACAACTCCAATTCAAATTCAAATAAAGTCACGACAACTTTATTTGAAATTCAAATAATTGTGCAATCTCTTATCTAAAACAAAGTTTAAATTCAAATTAGGAGAAAATCTTGTGTTCTATCCTTATCCATAAAGGATGCCACATTCTTAGTGCCAGGATAAGAATTTGTTCAATTCAAATTCAAATAGGATAATATTTTAAATTTCAAATATTGATTTAAGACAAAATTTTTAAAATTCAAATTAATCTCATATTTATCTTTTGAAAGATGAATATAATTAATTTAAATTTTAAATCTTATGTCTCAAAATAAATATTAATTAAATATCTATCATATTTATTGAATAATATAAAATTATAATTTTGCCTTTCGGCACCTAGAGAAAAATGCCTACTCGCTGTTGGAGGGTGATCCGAATTTTTCTCTTCACTAAATACAAGACAACATGCAATAAAAAATATCCCGATTAATTATCATCCATTAAGAAATTATGCTAAGCTAGTAGAGAGACTAATAAGACATATATAATATGGGTTCTAATATTCCATATAACTATTATTCTATACTGAATAAACTCGTTACAACTATTAGTTTTAGAGTCATACTACTATAAATCTAAAATTACACTCCCAATTATATACTATATTATATTAATCAGTAGTAAGCTATCGTCCAATGACCTTGTCTTAGATGGAAAATCCTCATATGATATCCATGATCAGTCTTAGATTAAAGTACATTCGACCTACTGATCAAACTATCTAAAATATCCATTATACTCCTAAACAAGTTGTTGGAAAAAACGTTATAATGTGCAACGGGATTTTAAAAATTTTTTCTAAAGATCGTTAAATGACTCATGCTACCATATATAATAAATTAACAATAATCATATACCTTTAGAAGAAAATACCAGGAACACTGAAGGAAGTGACCAAGGTTTTTTAACCAACTAGTTTTATCTATTATTCTCCAATTCTTGGATGGTGGAGTGTGTGGGTACTCAGTTTCTTGATCGGTATTCTAATGCAGCTTGTCTCTTTCCAACCACCTTGATCTCTAATAATTTATTAGTGCTAGTTAGATGTGTTATAATAAATTTCCTCACCTGAGAATCTATGGTCTAAAGAGCACAGAAGTGGAAAAACTCTATTTATAAAATTGCATTAGGTGACTTTTGAATTTTGAATTGGACCAAAAAAAGTTTTTTCTTTCTCCCAAAACCCTTCAAGGCTGATTTCACCTAGAAAAAAGCCACTAAAAAATTCGGCCATTCCAAGGAAAAAGTGGATTCAAAATTCAAACAGAATTTAAGTGAGATTTTCCTTTTCACTTATCCACTAAAAACTGATTTCTCCTTGTGGAATTATCCATTATGAAATTCGGCCATAGCAAGGATTTGTGATTCAAAATTTGATTTAAATTTCAAACTCTACAAATTTTTTAAATTTTATTCACATGGATAATTTTTCATAATTTCAATTTAAAATAAATCATGGTAACTTTATTTGAAATTCAAATAATTGTGAAATCTCTTATCTAAAACAAAATTCAAAATTCAAATTAGGAGAAAATCTTGTCTTCCAACCTCATTCATTATGGTCACCACTCCTATTTGTGTTAGGACAAGATTTTGTTCAATTCAAATTCAAATATGAAAATCTTTTAAATTTCAAATATTTATTTTAAGACAAGATTTTCAAAATTCAAATTAATCACATATTTGAATTTCAAATTCAAATATAATTAATTTAAATTTCAAATCTTATCTTCTAAAACAAATATTAATTATATATTTATCTCATCTATTGAATAATACAAAATTATAATTTTGCCCCTCCAACACCTAGAGAAAAATGCGTATACCATATGGGAGAGTGATCCAGATTTTTTGTCTTCACTAAATGCAAAACAGTAGTCTATTAAAAATATCCCGATCAATTACCATCTGTTAAGGAATTATACGGAGCTGGTATAGGAACCTATTAGATATATATAATGTGAGTTCCAATAA
Source organism: Antiaris toxicaria (assembly GCA_035233585.1). Taxonomy (NCBI): domain Eukaryota; kingdom Viridiplantae; phylum Streptophyta; class Magnoliopsida; order Rosales; family Moraceae; genus Antiaris; species Antiaris toxicaria. The sequence goes on along the minus strand of CP141155.1, from coordinate 19,123,454 downwards.
TCCATATAACTATTATTCTATATCAAATAAACCCATTACAATTATTAGTTTTAAAGTCACACTACTATAAACTTGAAACTGCACTCCCAATTATATACCGTATTACGTAAGCCAATGATAAGCTATCGTCTATTGACTTTGTCATATATACAAAACCCTCATATGATATCCATGATCAGCCTTAGGTCAAAGTTCATTCGACCTACTGATTAAGCTATCTTAAATATCCATTATACTCTTGAATAAGAAAATAATTATTCACCATATAGAGTCATCTACCCAGCAGATGACCCAAGGTCTTGTCTATTTTCACATCCAATATAATGCCTTTAAGAGGATAACTTTTACTCTTTATTAGAGTTATGATTCCAAAATCTGTAAATAAACCCTTCATTGTATACAAGTCATGTACCTAATGAACCGGTCTATAAGCTTACTAGCTATGAGACGCTTTAGCCACTGGAATATTAAAGTATACAAGTCATATATATGAAGTAATTCATCTACTCAGGATTAAGGTTATTGCATAATAAATGTCAAAAATGATATGATCCACTCAAGCGGACTACGCAGATCAATTACACTTTGGTCTCAGTCTAATATGTCACCACCAAGCAATATATCTATGTCTCTACTCGAAAGTCAAAGCTCCAGACAGTCAAGACAAACCGTTTCCCAGTTGGCTTTAGACAATATAACAGCTTGATATGAGTTAGATACTCAATCTAACCCTGTAGACAACAGACCATAGTTTAGACTGCTTACTTTAAAATGTTGTCTTCTCACATACAAAAATCCATTGTATATAACATTCTAACAATTTAACATAAGCAGTCAGTGAGTCATATTTGCCTATATTTACTTTATGTAAATAAAATAAGGACATACAGTAATGTAATGAATAACCTCTAAATATAATTTTATCATCCAGTTTAAAATAAAATACATATAAAATATCTTTTCCGCTTAGGACATTCCTAACATAAGAAAATGATAATTCACTATATGTGAATAAGAAGTCATTTGCCGAATAGACCACTCAAGGCCTTGTCTATTTTCGCATCCAGTATAACACCTTTAAGAGGAAAGCATTTACTTTTCATTAGAGCTATGATTCCAATATCTGTAAACAAATCCTTCATTGTATATAAGTCATGTACCTTACGAACCAGTCTATAAGCTGACTATCTCTGAGACGCTTTAGTTATTGGAACATCAAAGTACACAAGTCAAACACATAAAGCAATTTATCTACTCAGAATTAAGGTTATTGCATAATGAACATCAAAAGTGCATTGATCAACTTAAGTAAACTAAGCAGATCAATTACACTTCGGTCTCGGTCTGATATGTCATTACCAGGCAACATATCTATGTCTCTACTTAAGAGTCGAAGTTCTAGACAGTTAAGACAAACTGTCCCCTTAATTGGCTCTAGACAACATAATAATCTTAATACGAGTTAGATGTTTGGTCTAACCCTATAAACTGTGGACCATAGTTTAGTCTGCTTATTTTAGAACGATGTCTTCTCGTATACAAAAGTCCAATGTATGCAACGTTCTAAAAGTTTAACACAAGTAGTCAGTGAGCCATATTTGCTTATATTTACTTTAATATGTAAATAGGATGAGGTCATATAGCAATATAATGAATAACCTCTAATATAATTTTATCATCGAGTTTAAAATAAATGAAATACATATAAAATGTGTTCCCCACTTAAGACATTCCTAACAATCTCTCACTTGCCCTAAGCTAGTAGATGTGCCATGTTACGCATCTTCATTGCCTCAATATGCATTTCAAAGCTTCTAGTCACCAAAACCTTAATAAAGGGATCGGCAAAGTTGTCCTTAGATGTGACCTTACATACATTTTTTAGTCATGCCTCCACGTGCCCTTTAATTATATGTTATCTTGGATTGATTTGCTTTGTCTTTTTATTATGCCTAAATTCCTTTGTGTTGGCAATCATCGCGCTATTATCACAGTAGAGTGTGATAGGCTTGTTAATATCTGAAATGACCTCAAGATCTCTAAAGAACTTCTTCAGCCAAACCATTTCTTTAGATGCCTCAACCACAACCACATATTTAGCTTCCATCGTTGCAATACTGTTTCATGTTCCTCCACATTATGATGCCTCCTCCAAGCAAAAACACTAATCTCGAAGTTAACTTCCTCGAATCCCTACAAGTTTGGAAGTCTGAATCCGTGTATCCTACAGGTGTTAAGTACCCCCCAGAATATACTAACACATAATCCCTTGTCCTCTTAAGATACTTAAGTATATGCTTCATGGCTTGTCAATGCTTGATTCTAGGATTCGCTTGATATTGACTCACCATACCTACCGAAAAACAAATATCGGGCATGTGTAAAGCATAGCGTACATAAGGTTACCCATAGTAGATGCATAAGAGACCTTCCTCATACGTTTTCTTTCTTCCGATGTCTTAAGAAAATCATCTAATGAAAGAGTTAGATCGGCAATGGAAGGTTGTAAACCTTTCTTTACCTCTTATATTGCATACTTCTCAATTATCTTGGTCTATGTATAAATCCTAGGATAACATTATCATTTTGTTCTTTCGATCTCTAAAGAGACAAATGCTTAGAACAAAATTAGCTTCTCCTAAATCTCTCATATCAAACATTGGGATAACCAAAGTTTAACTGATGATAAGTTCCCAACATCATTCCCAATGAGCAATATATCAATGACATAGAGCACCAGAAAGACAACTTTTCCATCCTTAATACATTTATAAACATAAGGTTCATCAACGTTTTGCTCAAAAACCAAATGTTTTGATCACTTGATCAAACCTTTGGTTCCATGAGCTGGATACTTGTTTTAATACATAAATGGATCTAAGTAACTTGTAAACTTTTTTCTCTAGGTCTTTTGTCATGAATCCTTCAGGATATATCATATAGATACTTTCCTTAAAATGGCTATTTAAGAATGCTATTTTGATATCCATTTATAGATTTCGTAATCAAGAGTCACAACAACGGATAAAAGAATACAAATAAACTCCAGCATCGTAACAAGTGAAAAGGTTTCATTGTAATCAACTCTAGTCTTCTACATGTACCCCTTTACCATAAATCTAACCTTGAAAGTTTTAACTCTTCCTTCCCTATCTGTCTTTCTTTTATAGATCTACCTACACCGAATGGGTTTGATCCCATTTGGTAGGTCCACAAGTTCTTAAACAAAGTTGGATTTCATAAAATCCATCTTATTGTTCATAGCCCGTTTCCAATATTTAGAATCAACTCATTTATAGCTTTATCATAAGTGACTAGATGATCATCATCCTTATGAGCTTCAGCTTAGTATATCTTAGCATCATACATGAAGAAATTAGGTTTCCTAGAAACCCTCCCACTACATCGAAGCATCCTAAACTGTTGAACGTTTGTATATCTTTCTTTAGAACTCGGACTTACATCCAAGACCAAAACCTATAAAGCAATTCTATTACTCGATAACTCTTCTAGCACCACTTTAGTTCAAGATTTAAAGTCATTCATATAACTTTCCTCCAAGAATGTCACATGGGTTGAACTAATGACTTTTTGTTCCTTTGAGTTATAGAACAGACCTCCTTTAGTTTGCTTAGGATACTTTACAAATATGCACAATTCTAATCGTGGTTCTAACTTCTTCACGTACCCATCCAATAAATGCGTTAGGCAGCCTCATATATTCATATGTCTAAAGGAAGGCTTCTTACTATGCTACAATTCGTATGGAGTCCTAGGAATTAATTTACTTAGAACTTAATTCAAAAACATGCCGTTTGTAGTGGATATCCTTAGAATGATAATAGTAGTGTTGAATAATTCAACATCGACCATGTTATATCCAACGAGGTCCTGTTTCTCCTTACGGCTATACTATTCTGTAATGGAGTACTAGGTGAAGTCAATTGGGATAGAATCCCACTCTTTACAAGATGTCCTAGAAATTCATTAAAGAGATATTCGCGACTTCTACAATTGCTTTGAACTTGTCAAAGGTTTCACTCTTGTAGTGCATTAGGTGTATATACGTCGAGTAATTATCTATAAAGGAGATATAATACTCATACCCTCCATGCACCTTGACGTTCATGAGGCCACATATGTCGATGTGCATAATTTCTGAGATTTCTTGAACCCTAGTACCCTAAGCTTCAATAAACCTCTTAGTCATCTTACCCTCATGATAAGACTCATATTAAAGAAGACGTACCTCCTTCAAAGTTTCTAAAGGACTGTAATATCCACCATGATCATGGATATAATTTACTTTGAGACAAGTAATTAAGTCTGTGAATACTGTTTAAATTACCTAATTGAATAAATTAAATGGGATAAGAAACGTTTAATTTCAATTCATACAATGAAAGGGACAATCGAAAATAATCGATACACCCCATTTACTATTAAGCAATATATATGTATATATGCCTATATATATGTATTGAGTGGTATGATGCTATATGTCCATGTGTGTATCTGTGTAGGTGACATGCATATCAAGAAAACTGAATATATATATTCGCGCTTACATATATATAGACTGAGAGATATAATAGTACATGTGAGTGCGTGTGTGTGATACATAGTATCAAGATATTGGTTAAAACGACCCTTTCTTGACATGAAACTACTGTACTTATAATCAGTACGCTCAAATTATTTGTTTGAGCACAAAACGTGAAATTATGAATGAGATATATGCATTATCGGGAAAGAGGTGAAGATGACATCTTCTTAATCGGAAACTTATATATTTAGAGTCAGTACGCTCAAACTAGTCGATTGAGTACAAAAAGTGATTTTTGGGTAGGGATTATATAGTATCCAAAAACTAGTCAAGATGACCTTAGATGGGCATAAAAATGATAAATTCATAATCAGCACGCCCAAATTAGCTAAGATAGCCTATCTCGAAATTTTCAATACAGAAAGTATACTATGCATACTCAGTGTTAGCATAATTTAGAACACAGCCATAGAACTGAAGGGGAATAGTAAACGAACATAGGGTAAGCTCATTAGCACTTACAATCCATTAGAAATGATTAGAATAAGAATTGGATCAAGAAAATCTATTTTTCGATAGAATTTTGGAATACAGTCGGACAATTACCAAACACCATTTTGGGAAATTAGACTGATAAGAGAAGTTTTTACAGATAAATTTTCCACCTCAAAATTCAGCCCTAGCAGCCAAGAGACAAGCTGAAAAGTTTCCCTTGAAACAAGGAAACATGTTTGGATTTGTTGAATAAAATAAAAGGGTTTGTAGGAGACAAGCACTATTGTTTTTGCAACTCATTAATGCCATGTTGGTCTTGAAATTCCCTATGTGTACACCGGTTCTACAAGCGGCAGTAGTTGAAAAAAATTTATTCCCCAAGCTTAGCCAAATCTAGCTTAATTAAGATGCTTATGATTAGTTAACTATGCTTAAGAGTTGCCTATATATATGTGTGCTTACCCATTAAGACCACTTTTCTTTCTTTCTTTCCAAAAACCACCCAAAAAGCTCTATTTTCTCTCTTTCTTTTAGCACACACCGACACCCTTCTTAGCCAAAAACACACAAATTTTAACCACAAAACTTTGCTTGGATTGAGCCATTCTTTGGGTCACACAAAGGAAATCACTCGAACCCTTTTCTTTGTGGCTATTATCTTTATTTAAGCTTTGATCTCAAAGAAATTTATTATGTATTTGAGCATAAAGGTTGTAATAAGTTTATTTTGAGCTTTAAGCATGTGATCAAGTGATTATGTGGTTATGGTTTTCATTTTTGTAGCTTGTGGCATGCATGAATGTTTAGGATTAGTATGATAAGCCAAACTACCCTTATTTTTCAGCCACAAATTTTGATAGTTTCGAGCATGATATGGATGGACTTTGAGAATATGTAAAACACAAAATTTTAGGAAATTTCGTAACAGACATTTTTGAAACAGATGCTAAAAACGATATTAAGATAGGCTTTTGGATGGTTTTCTGACCGGAGGTCAAAACTGGGACTGTAATCCTAAAGGTAGGGACAGTTTCGGATTTTTGTAAAAACAGATAACCTTAAGTTTGAATTAGTTTCCAGGCTCACAAAAAATGTAGGCCACGTCAAAAACTTAAAAATGGGTCGTGTTAGTATCAAAAATTCAGCCATTTTAGGGCCTAAACAAAACGGTTTTCCTAAACCTAAAAACTGGGAAATTTTCTAAAACTAGGCCAAAGCAAAGTCACGGGTTTGAGATGTTTAAGAGAGGCTAGAGTCCAAACCAAGCTCCGAGATGAACATAAAAGTTGTCCGTCTTGTCGAGGCCTTAAAATATCATGTTTGCCAATTTTACAAATTTGATTTTTTTAAGTAAGTTGTGATCGGTTCTCCAAAAGAGCTTCAAAAACCATATTTTTGACTTAACACCAAAAAGTATTCTTTTAAAATGAGACAAAGGATTTAAGACAATGACCACACCTTCCAATGGGGTGTTAAAAGGATTGTTTTTAAAGAGTATGTATTTCTCAAAATAAAAATATGCTTGCGAACAGTTTTCAAAATCGGTAGGATAATAAAGGTACCTCGATTACCTTAAATGGCTAATTAGTTAACTAGCCAATTAGCTAGTATTACCAAGAGAGAGAGAGAGAGACGTTAATTGATTTATTAAGCAAATAAATCAATTAACTACGTTTAGATAATAGTTCAAGGAACTTTCCAAAAAAAGAGCAGTTTAGTACTGATGGTAATCGGTAACATAGGTCGATAAATGCTTTAGTCACTAATAATGTTAGTGACTCAAAAATAAGTGTTAATGGAATGTATTATGATAACAGGTAGATACCTATATTATGACAAGGCGAAGTACAAATTGGTTGCAGATCAGGTAAGTACAACTTCATCTACAGTATAAATGAAAATGATTTTAAACAGTTATTTTTACGATGAGAATGTTTTTATTCCTTAATCATGTACGATTGATGAATAATATGAAAAAGTTGTTTCAGTCAGCTGTTACGATAAGCATGCTTTATTCTTTAATCGCATATGATTATTGAATAACAAGATAGAGTTCATGACATGATAATAGTAATTTATGATCTCAACAATTAGGTAATTAAGAAGTAAGTCAAGACTCGTTAAGCGTGTCATACCGGCTTCTCAAGCTAGAAGAGATTTTTTCAGTTTAAGTATAACGAGCGCAAGGCTCTTAAAGAAAGTTTGTGGTCTCAGTGAATCCATAGATCCACGCATTTGATACTAATACACGGACCCTCGGACAAGTAAAGAAAGATAAAGCATAATGAAGCATAATCATTTCATGCATGATATACGATATGCTTTAGACTTTTATGATACATGTTATGCTTCTAAGTTATGATATATGTTTCTAAGTATGATATGTGTTTTTAAGTTATGATATATGCTTTGAGATATGATATATGCTGTTAGGTTAGTGGATGTGCCTTCAAGTTATGGCATATGTTTTTAAATGATAGTTTTGTGGGTTAAGTATTGTACTTGTTGAGTGTAAAGTTCATCATGTGTGTTCATGCTATACGTAAGAAGCCTACGGGCTAGACTCCGATAGACAATGATAGTGGCAGGGCTGAAGTGAGGGTTAGATATAAATATCATCACAAGTTCTACTTCCGCATAAAGTTAAGTAACCCTTTTCATTTTGAGAGCCAAACTTATATTAAGTAATAACCAGTTTAGTATTTCCTGAGTATGTATGTATGTTTGACCTCAAGTTGTATTAAGACCTATATGTGTTCATAAAGTATATTTAAGTAGGTATGGCTATAGAAAAGCCTATGAAAAAAAAAATCCTGTGGAAATTATGATGTTGAAGTACGATTGTTTAAGCACGTGTTCAAGTAAGTTTAAGTAAAGTAAGTTAAGTGAGTAGCGATGATCGCGCCACTAGGACGGGCCAAAGTCAAGGTCACCATAGTTGGTATCAGAGCGGTATCCTGCCAACCGACCTCACATCGCCGCATGCCCGCTTCATCTGTTCAAGTAAGTTAGTTTATATTTTATGTTGTTAGTATTTAGGTTAACATTTAAGTTATAATATGCAGCCATGGCTACACTAGTAGAACCTGCACCGGTAAACCCCCGCCGGAGAGAAGAAGATCGCAAGGTGAGTGCTGCTTTCACTAACATGCATCCTGATAGGTACGACGGACGCCGCTCTCATGAGCTCGTAGGATGGATATGCCGCATTGAGGTCATATTTCGTACCTACCATATCCCACCCTACTTACAGGTAAATCTGGCAAATAGCTATATAGATGGACCAGCGATGGCCTGGTGGGATAGACAACATAGGAACGGAGACCCTATGGTTCACTAGGCTGATTTCTATCAAAACCTCTGTGATACCGTCGGACCACCTTCCTTTGAGAAAGTCTACAAGCCAGGTAGAGACATGGCTATCTGGAGAGACATGCATGAGAGACGATACGATATCCTCTCTGGCATATGGGACATGTACGAAGGGGAGACTATAGTCCACTACTGTTAGAGATTTTAGGATGCTATGTGGCCTCACATACCCTTAGAGGTATCCTTTAGCGAGATAGTAGAGCTTCTATGGAAATGAGTCCCATGGGATGTAAGGGAGCTCGTCCACTACCCTCCACATCACGAAGACTTGAGGTGATTCATACAAGAGATAATGGACACTGAGTTGGAGCCAATCAAGGCCAGAAACTATGAATAAACTCACGACGTTGCAGATGTTGCCAACATTGAGGGCAACCCGGTGGATCCAGTCCACCAATCGATAGAGGAGGACCCCATAGTTGAGTACCACCCCGAGGCACCTGTGGACGACGACGAAGCCATGGGAGACCTTGTACCAACCCCACCATTTCCAGAACCCTATCCTGAGGCAGATGACAATGACGATGATGACATCCCCTATTTTATCAGTAATGATGAGTGGATGGAGTTGTATGAGCCCGAACCTCAAGTCATTATAGCTAGTGATGATGAGGTTAGTTTGGACATGGAAGATGAGGAGGATCCAGAGGAATTTCCCCTCTATAAAGATGACGATGAGGACATCTCTGATACAGAATCAGGACTTTCCTCAGAGTATAGCAATTTACTCTAGTATAGCAGTTACTTAGACCATGTATGTAGGTGCTGTGAGAAGTAGTAGCTTACTTCCATTAAACCCAGCTATCTATTTTCTTTTAAGTTTTGTACTAGAAAAGAGTTTATTACTCCTGACATACCAGAGTTCTGTACTTACTTTTTGTAAATGTTATATGAAAAGTGATACGCTATTGCTTAGATGGCATTTGTATGTATACCAGCACATGATCTATAGCACGACAGAAGGTACAGGATGACTTCTGGCACTATAACGACAATTGATACGATACGATACGATATGATATGATGTGATTCGTATCGAACGTCATGATAAGCAAAGCATGATTAAAGGAAAGATACAATATATATATACGTATGATAATAAAGTAATTAAATGAGTGCTAGGGATTTATAAGTTTTCCCTTTCCTATTATATATTAGGACTTCAAAAAACAACTTGGTTTAAACCTACTCACAAAAGACTCAAGCATCTCGAGAGGATGAGTTAGTAGCTCAACTCGCAGCTATACAAGAGATAATGAAGAATCAGCAGGGTGACCTAAACCAACTTAGGGACCAGCTAAGCCAACAGAACCAAGCACCACAGGCAGCAAAGATGCCAGTTTATGAGGCTTCATCAGCCCTGGAGATTCACAGGAGGTTCCCCCAGTCCAGAGGGCTCCGTAATGAGGTGAATTTCCTGAACCACCACAAGCACCTCCAACAATGGCTACTCCTACAGTAACAAATGTTCCTCAGCTGATCTTTAGGGAGGATTAATTATATGAGAGATTTCGGTGTATAAAAGTGCCAGAATTCAAAGGAACCTCCAACCCCATAGAGACTTGGATAGGATGAACCAGACTTTTAGGATCGCTCTTCCTTCAGGGGAAGTTTTGTTGTCTAATTACTAGGTGCGTTACGTACCAGTAATTATGTGTAGTAGAGAGTTGAGCATTGATTTGATCATTATTAACATGTTCGATTACGATGTAATCTTAGGAATGGACTTCTTCGTGAAGTATAATGCCATCATAGACTGTCGAAAGCGGAAGGTTGCTTTTGGACCTATTGGATGTGAGAAGTTCGTCTACTCGAGTATGCCCTTGAAGTGACCAAAGGTGATAATTTCAGCAATAAAGGCTCGCAAGATGTTATTCGACGGATGCACGAGTTTTCCAACACATGTGGTAGATAAGACTCAAGAAACGAAAATAGGAACTGAGAATGTGCCGATAGTCAAAGAGTTTGTGGAAGTATTTCTAGAGGACCTTCCAAGAATTTTGCCAGAACGTGAAATCTCATTTGAGATTGAGCTTCTACAAGGATCAGCCCCCATCTCTAAGGCTCCATACCGAATAGCCCCTGCAAAGCTTAAGGAGCTCCAAGCCTAATTGAAGGACCTGATGGGAAAGGGATTTATTCAACAAAGTTTTTCACCCTAGGGAGCACCCGTACTATTCGTAAAGAAGAAAGATGGAACACTAAGGATGTGCTCAAGATAGCTTTTCAAACACGATATGGACAATATGAATTCCTTGTTATGTCATTCGGACTAATAAATGCTCCAGCCACCTTTATTGATTTAATGAACCTATATTTAAGGACTATCTGGAAAAGTTTGTCATTGTATTCATCGACGACATATTTATATACTCTAAGACAAAGGAGGAACATAAAGAGCATTTGAGAATCGTCTTACACGTGTCGAAGAATCATCTACTGTATGCCAAATTCTCCAAGTATGAGTTTTGACTGGAGAAGGTTCATTTCTTAGGTCACATAGTCCCCAAAGGAGTATCTGTAGACCCCACAAAAATTGAGGTAGTTAGTGCATGGCTAGCTCCGAAGAACGTGATAGAAATATGTAGTTTTCTTGGCTTAGCAGGATATTACTGACGCTTTGTCAAAGGTTTTTTCTTTTAAGTTAGCCGCGCCACTCACAGCTCTTATCAGAAAGGAAAAGAAGTTCGAGTGGACAGACAAGTGTGAGGAAGGTTTTTAAGAGCTTAAACAGTGACTCACAAGTGCTCCAGTACTAACCATTCTGGACACTAATCAAGGAAGCTTTGTAATTTTTAACGACGCATCTAAGACGGGATTAGGAGCTGTTTTGATGCAAAAAGGTAGAGTAGTTGCATAAGCCTCACGACAACTTAAGGATCACGAGAAAAACTACCCAATGCATGATTTGGAACTCGCAGCAGTAGTTTTTGCACTGAAGATTTGGAGGCACTACTTCTATGGAGTTAAGTGTGAGATCTACATTGACCACCAGAGCCTTAAGTATATCTTTATGTAGAAAGAGCTTAACATGAGGCAACGAAGATGACTAGAGTTGGTCAAGGATTACGATTGTGAAATCCTTTATCATCCGAGAAAAGCCAATAAGGTGGTCGATGCATTAAGTCAAGAGTATTCTACTTCGCTTATGGCTATCAGCGCCCTGTTAAGAGCTATACAGAAGGAGCTATACAGCAACGAGATTGAGATTCTGACGGGAATATTGTCTGACCTGACTCTATAATTGACACTTTTGGATGAGATCAAGGCCGGCCAATAATTTGATTCATCCTTGATCAAGTCAAGAAAGGAAGCTATGGAGGAAACAGGTTCAGAATTTAGAGTCTCTAAAGACGACATACTCTATTACAAAGATAAAGTATGTGTTCTAAAAGAGTAAGAATTCAAGAAGCGAATCCTTTCAGAGGCTCATGAGGTGCCATATTCCATGCATCTGAGAGCGAACAAGATGTATAAAGACCTAAAAGGAAACTTTTGGTGGCCTGGAATGAAGAATGACATCACCGAGTTTGTAGACAAATGTCTTGTCAGAAGGTTAAGGTGGAACACCAACACCCAACAGGGGAATTGCAAAAAATCGAGCTACCAGAATGGAAATGGGACCAGATCACCATGGATTTTGCAATCGGATTACCAAGAACCTCCGATAGTAATGATGCAATCTGGATAATCATAGATAGATTGACGAAATCAGCCCGATTCTTAGCCATAAAGGTTAGCTATTCGATAGAATGACTAACAAAGATCTATGTGGCCCAGATAGTAAGGCTGCATGGAGTGCCAAAGTCAATCATTTTAGATCATGACGATCGTTTCATATCTAGGTTTTGGTAAAACGTTCAGGCTGCATCAGGATCCAAGTTGAAGTTTAGCACAACCTTCCACTCTCAAACCGATAGGTAGTCTAAAAGGACCATACAGACATTGGAGGACATGTTGAGAGCTTGTGTCTAGACTTTAAGGGGAACTGGGACAAGAAGCTACCTTTGATTGAGTTTTCATATAACAACAGCTATCACTCCTTAATAGGAATGGCATCGTACGAGACACTTTATGGAAGGAAATGCAAGTATCTAGTTCATGGGTACGAGACCGGAGAGAAACAACTAATTAGCACGGACTTCATCAAGAATACCATGGCAGACGTGAAGCTAATACGAGAAAGGTTAGATATAGTGCACAGTCGTCAGAAGAGTTTTGCCAATAAGCACCGTAGACCCTTAAAGTTTCAAGTAGAAGACTCAGTCTTTCTCAAGGTAGTACCTATGAAAGGGGTGATGCGCTTTGGAAAGAAAGGGAAGCTCAACCCTAGGTATATAGGACCTTTCGAGATAATCGAGAGAGTCAGGAACATAGCATATAGATTAGCGCTTCCTCCCGAGTTAGCTTCAGTACATAATGTCTTTCACATTTCTACACTGAAGAAGTATGTGCCAGATAGCTCTCATATTCTGAGTCAAGAACCTGTTGAGGTGCATGCTGATCTGACCTACGAGGAGAAACCTATACAGATCCTGGCCAGAGAAGAAAAAGTGCTAAGGAATAAAGTCATACCCCTAGTGAAAGTCTTGTGGCAAAATTATAACATCGAGGAAGCCATATGGGAACACGAAGAGGACATGAAAAGAGAATTCCCAGAGTTATTCTAATTTTTGAAGATGAAAATTTTTAAGGAGGGTAGATTATAATATCCGCCATGATCATGGACATAATTTACTTTGAGATAAGCAATTAAGTCTGTGAATACTATTTAAATTACCCAATTAAATAAATTAAATGGGGTAAGAAATGTTTAATTTCAATTCATACAATGAAAGGGACAACTGAAAATAAATCGGTACACCTCATTTACTATTGAGCAATATATATGCCTATATATATGTATTGAGTGATATGATACTATATGCGTATGTGTGTATCCGTGTAGGTAGCATGCATATTAAGAAAACTAAATATATACATATTCACGCTTATATATATAGACTAAGAGATATAATAGTACATGTGAGTGCATGTGTGTGACACGTAATATCAAGAAATTGGTGAAGACGACTTTTTCTTGATACGAAACTGATATACTTATAATCAGTGTGCTCAAATTAGTTATTATTTGAGCACAAAACATGAAATTATGAACGAGATATACGCAGTATCAGGAAAAGGGTCAAGATGACATCTTATCAACCTGAAACTGATATATTTAGAGTCAATACGCTCAAACTAGTCGATTGAGCACAAAAAGTGATTTCCAAGTAGGGATCATGCAGTATCTAGAAATTGGTCAAGATGACATCAGATGGGCATAAAACTGATAAATTCATAATCAGCACGCCCAAATTAGCTAAGATAGCCTATGTCAAAATTTTCAGTACAGAAAGTGTACTATACATGCGCAGTGTCAGCACAGTTTAGAACACAGTCACAGAACCGAAGAGAATTAGTAAAGGACACAGAGTAAGCTCATAAGCACTTACAACCCATTAGAAATGATTAGAATAAGAATCGGATTAAGAAAATCCATTTTTTGGTAGAGGTTTGAAATACAACCGAACAATTACCTACCACCATTATGGGAAATTAGACTAATAAGAGAAGCTTTTACAGATAAATTTTCTACCTCAAAATCCAGCCCTAGCAACCAAGAGACAAGTTGAAAAGTTTCCTTTGAAACAAGGAAACATGTTTGGATTTATTGAATAAAATAAAGGGGTTTGTAAGAGACAAGCACTATTGTTTTTGCAACTCATTAATGCCATGTTGGTCTTGAAATTCCCCATGTTTCCACCGGTTCTACAAGAGGCAGCAGCCAAAAAATATTTGTCCACCAAGCTTAGCCAAATCTAGCTTAATTAAGATGTTTAGGATTAGTTAACTATGCTTAAGAGTTGCCTATATATGTGTGCTTGCCCATTAAGACCACTTTTCTTTCTTTCTTTCCGAAAGCTACCCAAAAAGCTCTATATTCTCTCTTCCTTTTAGCACATAGCCGATCACCCTCTTAGCCAAAAACACACAAATTTAAACCTCAAAACCTTGCTTGAATTGAACCATTCTTCTGGTCACACAAAGGTAATCGTTAGGACCCTTTTCTTTGTGGCTATTATCTTTAGTTAAGCTTTAATCTCAAAGAAATTTATAATGTATTTAAGCACATGGGTTGTAATAAGTTTATTTTGAGTTTTAAGCATGTGATAATGTGATTATGTGGTTATAGTTTTCATTTTTGTGGCTTATGGCATGCATGAATGTTTAGGGTTAGTATGGTTAGCCAAACTACCCTTATTTTTTAGCCACGAATTTTGATAGTTTCAAGCATGATATGGATGGATTTTGAGAATATATGAAACACAAAAGTTTTAGGAAATTTCGTAACGGACGTTTTTGTGTGAAACAGACCTAGGCTAAAAACAATGTTAAGATAGGCTTTTGGATGGCTGACCGGAGGTCAAAACTGGTATTGTAATCTTGGAGGCAGGGACAGTTTCAGATTTTTGTAAAAACAGACAACCACGAGTCCGAATCGATTTCTGAGCTCAACACGAAAAATGTAGATCATATCGAAAACTTAAAAATAGGTCCTATTAGTATCAAAAATTCGGCCATTTTAGGGCTTAAACAGAGTGGTTTTCCTAAAACTAAAAAATGGGAAATTTTCTAAAGCTGAGCCAAAGCAAAGCCATAGGTTTTGAGATGTTTAGGAGAGGCTAAAGTCCGAACCAAGCCCCAATATGAACATGAAAGTTGTCCTCTCGTTGCGGCCTTAAAATATCATATTCGCCAATTTTACAAATTTTATTTTTTTAAGTAAGTTGTGATTAGTTTTTCAAAAGAGGTTCAAAAACCACATTTTTAACTTAACACCAAAGAGTGTTCTTTCAAAATGAGACAAAGAATTTAAGACAATGACCACACCTTCTAACAGTATGTTACGAGGATTGTTTTTAAAGAGTATGTGTTTCTCAAAATAAGAATATGCTTACGAATAGTTTTCAAAATCGTTAGGATAGTAAATGTACCTTGATTACCTTAAATGGCTGATTAGTTAACTAGCCAATTAGCTAGTATTACCAAGAGAGAGAGAGAGAGACGTTAATTGATTTATTAAGCAAATAAATCAATTAACTACAATTAGAAGATAGTTAAAGGAACTCTAAAAAAAAAAAGCAGTTTAGTACCGATGGTAATCGATAACATAGGTCAATAGATGCTTTAGTCACTAACGATATTAGGGACTCAAAAATAAGTGTTAATGGAATCCATTATTGTGGGCCACCCTACTAGCTCGAGTCGTGCACTCTCTTTCTTTCTTTCTTTACTCTTTATTTCCTCTTACTTAACTTGCTTTTCTCTTTGTCGTTTTAAAGATTGGTATTTGAAAAACTATGGATTTTTTTTAACTTATTGAAAATATAAGTTCTTGGAATCACTTATATACATATATTACTCTATTTCATTTTTCATAAAGTACTTACGATCTTGTTTTCTTTAAAATATTTAGTAATATAAATATACTTTATTACATAAGTATACTTTTAAATTTACTTCACTTCTATACATAATATACTTGTCTTGTCTTTATACATTTATACATACACTTTTATACTATACTCTTTTCACAGCGGATAAATTGGCAAAGCGAATCCACAACTCGTCCATGACATTGTGAGAATCTGCTTGCCAGCCCTTCAACTCTCTTTTCATAATGTAGGTTGCTTACCTTGAACCTATATCATGAACAGACTCGTGAGCTAA
This sequence comes from Antiaris toxicaria, assembly GCA_035233585.1. Taxonomy (NCBI): domain Eukaryota; kingdom Viridiplantae; phylum Streptophyta; class Magnoliopsida; order Rosales; family Moraceae; genus Antiaris; species Antiaris toxicaria. The sequence continues at coordinate 19,107,268 of CP141155.1, read as the reverse complement.
AGCTCAGTAAGTACAAACATGCAGATAAAACATGATTTATGCATAACACTTAAGGTTAGTCTCTTATGTATGTCTATTTCCCGCTCTTAAGATTTCTTTGTTCTTTCTATTCTATCTTTTTCTTTTCTTTCTTTTCTTTTTTTTTCTTTTCTTTCTTTATCTTTCACTTTTAGGCCCGTGGTTAAACATACCTAATGTGCACAGACCAATGGGGGAAGGGGGAACGACCCATCAATCAACCCCAAGGTCAATTTTTAACTACCACACTTGGGATAGCACATTAAGCCATTAACTACCTTATTCTTGCGGTATCATTACACTTCTAGGGTGGAGGTTATTCTTAAATCTCACTTCTGGGGAGGCTGGTACGCCAACTTTATATTTTCAGTCTTATTATCTTGCTTATATTTATCTTTCTTTACTTTAGCTTTTCATGCTTTTCTAACTTCGTGAACATGTTAGATTATCATGCCACAAAATATGTAACTTATATATAAACACAATTCCATGGTAAGTCAGTTCGTGAGTAGACATTTAAATATCTATACTTACAGTGTTTATGCTAAAATAAGCTTTCTCGAGTCTTTTGATTTCCTTTGCCCGTCTCTGGTCAGGTTTTCTATAGATAACAATGTTATCGGTTAATTATATTTTTATTAAATTACTTTTGTTCTACTAAAATTTGAACTTTAGCTTTTAAAAACTTAATTAAAGTCTTATGATAGCATTTAAAGCCTGAACGATCTTATTTAGACCTTTCTGGAATCTTCTTGCAAAATGACTATTTTGCCCCTAACTTTTTGACAAAATGACCATTTTGCCTCTAGTGAGATTTTTCTCCGTTTCTTAGACTTAAATTTTGATTTTGACCTTTAAAATCCTGTTTAGGCTCTTCTGGGGCTCTAACGATCTTTTCCGAGCATTTCAGAAATTTTGATCAAAATGATAAATAGTAACTTTGACTTTGGCTATGAACATTTTATTTTACTGCTTAGACTGGCCTTTCTAAGCCCAAAAGTCATAAAATGACCATCTGAGAGGTTCAACGCTGCTCTTTTGACCTTTCTAAAATTTTTGGTTGAAATGACCATTTTACCCCTGACGAGTCTTGGGACCGTAATGTTTTTATTTTAATACTTTGGTGGGGTTTTCTATCCAAAAATTATGAAATAATATTTTCTAGGCCTTAACAAATTTTTATAGCTTTAATTGCTAGGATTTCACTATTTATTTTCATTCGACCCTCAAGTGGCACTATTCCGACCCCTAGGGTCGTTTCTTATATTTCTTATGTTTTTGGGCTCCAAATTGACGTTTCACTAATCTTGAAAATGTCTATCGTCTTTTCTTAGACCTAAGTCACTGAAGGGGCTCGAGTTTTCATCCCGACCCTAAATTTGCCATTCGTTTTCCAAAATGCCCTTAGAGTCGTTTTTCTTCTTTTTTGTCGTTTAAAATTCTTGAAGGGACGGTTTGTTACCCCTTAACACATCCTTCCTTCTTTTTCGATCCTAACTCATCGAAGGGTCTCGGTTTTTTTTTTTTAATTTTTGAGCACCTTTTTAGCCCTCGTTTCTCGAAATGCCCTTAGTGTCGTTTTAAAAATTTTGGTAGCATTTCCGCTTAATTTTTTTAGGTTTCTGGCTTTTAGGAAACGCTTCAAAACCATCTATCCTATTCTAACTTGCCACGTACTATACTAGAGGCCTATTTTACGTAAAAAGTTCCAAACTTTTTATGTAAAAACCTAATCATTTCTAACTAAACTTTCATCCATTTCTTTCTCACTTTACCTTTGGTTCTTATACACAATTCCCATCACATTATGCTACATATTATTCTTTTACAAAAACATAATTTCCACACCACCTCACACTCAGTTTTTCTTTGAAAAACCTAATCAAACTTTGTTCAAAGTTTCTAAATTTACAAACTTTCTTTCCACATAAATACTCACGGTTTTTATAATGAAAAACCTATTCAAAATTTGTTTCAAGCTTTTAATTTTATTTTCTAACTTCCAGTTCATTACTAACTCAATCACATACTAGCACTTGTTTTTGAATCATTAGACCAACAACATTCAAGCTAAATTTCATTCTTTACTTCACAAAAATCCCACGGTTTTCATTGAACAAAGGCCCAAAAAAATCTGTTTTTGTGCTTCTAATTCATTGTGTATCTCAAACATAGGTCAACTAATTTTCTAGAACATAAACTAACCAAATTTCAACTTAAAATTCTCAACCCCAAATCCACATGTTCTCACACGGTTTTCCTCTTTAAAACATCCATAAAATTTTGTTTTTCACACCTCTAATTCATCCTTTGCTTCAATCACTCATTAACCTAAGCTTTTAAAGCATAATTTAATAAGATGGAAGCTTAAAATTCACCATCAAATCTCCCAAGCAAGCCCACGGTTTGTCTTTAATAAAACTCAAGAAAATACTTGAAAATGGAAGCTTACCTTACTAAGAAAATTAGTTGCTGCTTAGGATGAGTTTTGAACAAGTTTTGGTATGAAAAACGTGAAAATAAACTTAAGCTTGTGTGGTGTGGAAGCTCATGGCTATGAAAGGCAGCAAGAAGATTAATTATGGCTGCTGTTTTTACTGTTTTCCCAGCACAAACAGTGCCTTTTATCAGCCAAAAGCCACCGACTCTAACTTGCCCATATTTCCCACAAATTTCTTCAAAATTTCGGTGTAATTTTGGCACCATTCTAACCTTTAGATCAAAGCCTCTTTAATTCGACACCCTTGGATCATCTTATTACTTCTCACTAAATATCTTTTCTTGATTTATTACATCATGCATGACATAAGGCATGACATCACTTAATTAATCCAAAAGTCAAAGTTTGACCAAAAGTCAAACCGAACGAAATTTCACCGAAATCGCGTAGGTGAGTTTCTGGGGCCTTCCGCGCGATTGGTTTGCCTTATTTTACTGTGGTTTGGCTAAAAATCAAAACCGTAATTTTTTGTATTTTAGTGAACTTAGTTTACCTAAGGTAATCTCTTGGGGAAAGCATCACCATTTTTCCGAAAATAATAGAATTTCTCAGGAAACGCACCGGAGGACTTTTCTAGCCATCCGTGCTATCAATTCGATTTAACTCAATCTTGAAACTCTTAAAAACCCTAAAACACTTATCTTATCTTACTTTTGCTTTGACTTGGAATTTTTTTATATCTATACTTTTCGGATACCGAAACCACTCCATTTTGAGCGTTTTGGTCTGAAATCACTTTCTCAATCATGAACTTTATTCTTTGATAATTTTTTTGGAGATTTTAAATCCTCCAAAACATTTATTTATTTCTATTAATACTATTATTTGTTTATTTACAAATACAGTGTTCTCATACATTATTATTCATAAAAATTCTTAGAAAACCCTTAGTTTAACCTAGGTAACACTATTAAGATTTGTTGGTCCATCACAGTTATGATGACAGGTAGATACCTGTATTACGATAAGACAAAGTACAAATTGCCTGTAGATCAGATAAGTACAACTCTGCCTATAGCATGAATGAAAATGATTTTAAACAATTATTTTTACGATGAGAATATTTTTATTCCTTAATCACATAGGATTGATGAATAACAGGATAAAGATGTTTCAGTCAGCTATTACGATAAGCATGCTTTATTCTTTAATCACGTATGATTATTGAATAACAAGATAGAGTTCATAACATGATGATAGTAATTCATGATCTCAACAATTGGGTAATTAAGAAACAAGTCAAGACTCGTTAAGCGTGTAGTACCAGCCTCTCAAGCTAGGAGAGGTTTTTTTAGTTTAAGTGTGATGAGCGTAGGGCTCTTAAAGAAAGTTTATGGTCTCAGTGAATCCGTAGATCCACACGCATTCGGTACTGACACATGGGCCCTCAGATAAGTACAGAAAGATAAAGCATAATGATGCATAATTGAGCATAATCGGTTTGTGCATGATACATGATATGCTTTAGAGTTGTATGATACATGTTATGCTTCTAAGTTATGATATATGTTTATAAGTATGATATGCGTTTTTAAGTTATGATATATGCTTTGAGATATGGTATATGGTGTCAGGTTAGTAGATGTGCCTTTAAGTTACAGTATATGTTTTTAAATGATAGTTTTGCGGGTTAAGTGTTGTACTTGTTGAGCATAAAGCTCATCACGTGTGTTTATGCTGTACGTAAGAAACCTACGGGCTAGACTCCGATGGACGATGATGATGGCAGGGCTGAAGTGAGGGTTGGGTATGGATATCACCACAAGTTCTACTTCCTTAGGATGTTAAGTAACCCTTTTTATTCTGAGAACCAAACTTATATTAAGTAATAACCAGTTTAGTATTTCTTGAGTATGTATGTATGTTTGACCTCAAATTATATTAAGACCCATATGTGTTCGTAAAGTATATTTAAATAGGTATGGCTATAGTAAAGCCTATGAAAAAAAAAATCTCGTGAAAATTATGATGTTGAGTACAATTGTTTTAAGCATATGTTCAAGTAAGTTTAAGTAAAGTAAGTTAAGTGAGTGGCGACAATCGCGCTACTAGGGTGGGTCAAAGTCAGGGTCGCCACAAGGACCTTCTTTCACTAACCTTTAAATTTATATTGATTAATATGACCATATCTTAAATGCCAAATGTATGTCTTGTTAGAGTGAGAAACATTCAACCTTTTAGATTTATCTATTAATTAGGTGTTTGGTAGTGAGTACATCTTAGATTTGACCAAATAAAGGTTCCCGTCCGTCTATCCAGAATAGATAAAAGACCTTTTTTTTTTTTATGAATGTCAACTCTTTTATTGAAAGAAACTGAATAAGAATCTCTTATTAAATAAGCTACCGATATAAGGTTCATCTTAAAATCAAGAACATAAAAATAGTCTTTCAATAGAATAAACCTAAATTCGTCAAAATAAAGATATATATCTCCCACTGCTTTAGCCACTACCAAGCTACCATCTCCAGTCCACAATGAGCGGCTCCTATCATGTCAACTTTTTATTTCCATGAACCCCTGTAAAGAAACACAAACATGATTAGTGACGCCCAAATCAATGATCTAAGTGTCATTCGATTCTTTCACTAAACATGCTTCCAAATAAAGAAGATCCTTACCTTCGTTGCCCTTGGTGGCTAGGAATTCCTTGCAAGACTTCTTAAAATGGCCTACCTTCCCACAATGGAAGCACTTGGACATTTTAGGATCTTTAGGCTTTTTGTTCTTCTTCTTTTTCTTCCCATCCGAGATAAGAAGAATAGATGAACTAGAAGTCCTTTGCTTCTTCTTTGGCTTCTTTTTGTTCTTTGAGGGTTTAAAAGATTCCGTTAAGTTGACCTCTCCTTTGGATTAGATCGAAACCCCATCATTGATCATCTGCTCATCAGCATGGAGTTGCTTCATGAGCTCGGTATGTCCTAACTCCTTTATCGACATATTATATGCAACTTTAAACCCTATAAATCCTTAGACAGAGTATTAAACACTATCTTAATCTAGGTGTTGTAGTCCAACTCCACACCATTTTCAACAACCCCAACAAAGAATCCCATAAGCATGAGCATATAATCTTTTACTAAAATACCTATCTTCTGCCTAGAGTTCATTAAACTTGTAATAACACATAGTCGAGCCAATTTTTCTTAGCCTTCAAACATGTCCTCCAAGTTATCCATGATCTTCCTAGCAACTCGATAGGTTTCATGTTACTTTTATAAAGCGCTCGTCATGCTAGCAAGGATGTAGCATCGAGCTCTCTCATTGAATTCTTTCCAATGAGTAAACATAATAGGGACCTCTTCAAGTGGTGCATTAGGTCGGGGCCCTAGTCGACATGGTTAGTCTAATACAAACTTATGTCTCTCACAACTGAGAACTATTAGTAAGTTTCTTTTCCAGTCTTTATAATTATCAACATTTAATTTATTTTCAATGAGTATTGATATAAGAGGTGTAGGTGGCATTTTGAAATGAAATAAAATTATATAAGAATATCATTATAAAGCCCAAGCAAATATAAAGAAAGTTTAGTAAATAAAATATACGAGTATGTTTCTACATGAAACTTGGAAAAACATATAGCATTACAACAGTAAGTCTCAGCATCTATTGCCTCAAACTAAAGAAGGGTGGTCATGAGTTCAATTAATATATGTTGCTTAAAATCCTCCAAGGTAAAGATATATATTAATAATCGATTATTTTAGCCATCAGTTAAGCTAACATAGTTTCTAAGGAAGGTTAATAGCTAAACGAGTCTTGAGTGTGTGACCACTGTTAACATAATTCGATCCATGTGCTACCAAACCATCGAAGGATAGTCATGAATAAGACAATGCCCAAACAGGTTTTCTACATAAGAGATCCAATCTAGTATACTGATAATGGTAGACACCTATCAAGAGGTATGGTCAGGGCGGAATTGACCAGAGACATTACCATGCTTTCACATATAGATCAACAATAGAGGTGGTGGGTTTAATTTGAAACCCTCTCCTACTCAATATTTTGAAAACATGCAAGTATTTGAAAAATATGTATAATCAATATAGTTTGAGTGGCACTCTTTTATCCTATATGATATGTTATTAAATATGCATACATAATTATCTATCAATACATATTCATCCATACACGACAAAACAGAGAAAAAATAAATGTGAGAAAATTTAGACAACTGAGCCATGGTCCCATTCTAGAAAAAAGAAAAATTAATTATTACAAAATTATATCCAAAGCATTCTTTGGGTCTTGAATTTTGTATTTGTCTTCATGTATCTCTTCTATTTATCTTTCATCCCAAAAATTATTTAAACTTTAAATTTCCAAAATTCAAATTTTAAATAATTTTAAATTTCATATATAACAATCTGTAATTTCAAAATTTAAATTTACAATTGTATATTTTTATACACAATTTAAGATTAAATCTTAAATTTAAAAATTAAAAATTTCCAAACCTTGGCCCATCAAACCATGAACCCAAAGGCCCGCAACCCCTTAGGCAGCCCCAAACTTTAGCAGGGCTGGTTGCCCACAGCAGAGGCAGCTACAACCTTGCTGGGCTGTAGGCGGGTTGTAGCCATAGGGGGGACTACTACTGCCACCATGGCCTATAGCCCTAAGGGGGACTATCGTAGCCCATCCGGCTACAGGTAGCGCCTGTAGTCGTGGACTGTAGCCCTGGCAGGGGCTGTCGTAGCCTCACTTGCCTAAAGGCAGAGGGCTACAGCCCTAACAAGGTAGCGGCTGCCCCCTGACAAGCACCTCAAGGTATGTGCCAGATGGGGTACAACCCCCCTAAGGACGGTTCTTGTATTTTGTGTCATATTCCAATTTTTCTCTTGAATCTCCAAAAAAATTTTGAATCCTAATTAAATTAGAATTTTTCACACAAAAAATTTTTAATCATAAAATTAAATTTAATCTTCGAGAAAAAATAAATTACAGTCTTCAATCTCCTTCATAAATAATTACATAAAATTTTCTATATCATTTCTGGTATACAAAAATTCTAAAAATAAAAATTAAACCGCTATCATGGTTAAATGAAAAGTCATAAATACAATTTTTCTAAATTTCTAAGAAACTATAACTGGTAAAATTGAGCATGCTTATAATAATTTTGAAAATTAAAATAACTACATACATTGTACATAACACATTATGACAACATAAAAGAATCCTAGAATGCTACTCTCTAAATATCAAATCCATACATCAAGGAAAAAAAATGATCGTTTAATTTATGTATATAACATAATCACGAGTTGGCTCTGATACTAATTGTAGGAAAAATAGTAAAAGGACGCAACGAAATTTTAAAATTTTTTTTAAAGATCATTAATAACTCATGATGCCATATTCAATAAATTATCAACAATCATTATACCTTCAGAGGAATACACCAGGAAGACCAGAGAAAGTGACTGAAGGGCCTCAACTAACTAGTCTTCTCTACTATTCTCTAACTCCCGGACGGTAGAGTATGTGGGCACTCAGTTCCTCGATTAGTATTTTAGCTCAGCTTGTCTCTTTCCAACCACCTAGATCTCGGAGAATTTATTATTGCTAGTGAGATTGTGATAACCGAGAAATCTATATTCTCGGGAATATTTTATACAAATATGTAAATAAATGTACACTTACAGTGATAAAGATTACAGGATACAGAGCAGAAGAAAATTTTGATTAATTGAGTTTTAATCAAAATTTTATGATGAATTAATGAATATAGTTTAAAAGTTAAACATTAATTCAATTATGATGTTTTAAAATTTGATAGAAAAGTATGTGGAAAATACATACTAAGAGATCAATGGCATACAAGTGAGCCACATTGATCAATGGCCAAAAGAGTAGCCAAACAAGCCCTTACACTTTTAAAAAAATAAAATAAAAGAAAGTAAGGGAGAGTGTGAGTGGCACGTGAGCTTAGAGGGGATTAATTCCCTTAGCTGCTGATGCAGTCGGCAGGAAGACAAAAGAAAGAAAGAAAGAAGAAAAGAAAGAAGAAAAAGAAAGAGAAAGGGGAAGAGAAAAAAGGGAAACCGAGAGAAAGAAAAGGGGAAATCCAAGCAAAGTTCGGATTTTCTAGTGCAAGCAACAGATCGATCAAGATTCGGTCAAGGATTAGCAGCAAGAAAAGCTCACGATCAAAGCAAGGTAAACCCTAGTTTTCACGTTTTCTTTGGGGGAAGAAAATCTGGGTTTTTGAGAGAAAACAGAGAATGTGAGTGAATCACATTTAGGTTTTCGGTTAAAAATCGAAATGTGATTCGATTCTAGACGTTTTCAAACATGAATACATGAACAGATGGTTTAGAAAACCGAGTTTAGTGAAATTTCTTCACAAAAACACAGATTTTTCAAAAGTTAAGTCAAGAGAGATTCATAAGCAAAATGTGGAATTTTGCTTATGGAATCATGGATTTGTGATAGTAGGAATGTAGTAGATACCTTGAAATGATCTTATAAAGATCGATTTCAAGTGTAAGAAGCAGAACAAAGGCCATAAAAGCCTTAGCAAAGCAGAGCAGAGCAGTTCGGACCCAGAATCTTGATTCTGGTATGAACACGGGCGTGTACAAGGGCGTGTTCAGAACACGACCCCGAACATGCCCATACGCACGACCGTGTTGCAAGAAAAATCAGACCCGAGAGGTACACGGCCCAGAACACGGCCGTGTATCGGGCCGTGTCAAGGGGCACACGGTCAAAGGGAGGCGTGTAAGCAACCGTGTAATAGTCTAGAGGAGTACACGGCCAGAGACACGGCTGTGTACCCACCCGTGTAAGCATACACGGGCATGTTCCAGAAATTACACGGCTAGGCTTAAAAGTCCAGAGGGGTACACGGGCACGGACACGGCCGTGTAGGAGGGCGTGTTCGAGTCCAGAGAGTAAAAAAAAAAAAAAAAAAAGTCTGGAAAGGAAAAATTTCATGTTTTGCCATATTTCCAGTATAAGATAAATATGGTAAATAATCAGCGATTTTTCCATTTATAGGAGTCCAAGCCAGAGACCCCAAATCAGCAGTCCCAGAGCAGCAGCAGCTTACGCTAGAAGATTTTCTGTAAGTTCAAGCATTGTCCTGACTGCAACGTGGACAAGCTTGCTTTATTACAATGTTGTGTATATTGTATGACGTGTTGTTAGACATTGATTGTCTGCATCACGATGTTATGTCAGTTAATGTCAGTCACAGCACAGGTCAGTTCATATCAATTCATGTCATGCATATAGAGTTACATGTCCAAGCACACAGACCAGACAGTACCAGTACAAGAAAACAGTAGGTGCACAAGGCACCCTAGTGTGTTGATTAATTCACACCCCAATAATTTGATTAACAGGTTCCGACTGTGGGGGCAATCAGTATGCTACCCAGTTGGAACACCAGCAAGATGGTAATTAACCAGTTATTGACGTATCAGCCTCTCGACCCACGGGGAGGTTATCATGTTTAGCATCAGTTAAGACTGAGGAGGTCAGCACTAAAGTACCGCTCCCGGTTGCGCTAACATGTCGGTACGTCCAATCAGGGGCCCAAAACCAGAACTAAAATAACAGATTAATATTCTAAGACTAAATCTTTAGTCAGTACAGCATGTTTACAGAGTCCAGTCAGCATGAGCACAGCAGTACAGCACAGCATGAGTATAGCAGTCAGCATGAGTACAGCAGTACAGCATGAGCACAGCAGTATAGCATGTTAGTTACATGTTTTTATGTTTGAACTTACTGAGCCCATAGCTCATTAGTTTGTTCACATGTTGTAGGTAAGAGACCTGTTCACCAGTAGTATTGGTGGACGACGAATAGGGTAGACGCATGCCGGGCAGGATTGGGCGAGGGATATTGGTCACAGTTAAATCTTCCGCTGTATAGTTTTGGAAATGTAATTTCAAAGAGATAAGTTTTCGAGCCAGGAGTATGTGATAGGGGAATCATGATCAGTTGTTAGCATGATTTCTTTATCACATTCTCAAACAGTTTATGTATTTAAAGAAAAAAAAATTTATTCCGCAAAAATTAGCAGTCAGTTTACAGTTTAGCATGATTGCCGGCGACCCTAGAGGCCTGTAGACTATTGCGGTTGACTACAGAGTTGGCCGTAGTAGCACTGTAGAGCCTCTACAGTAGGGCGGGCCGCTACAGAGATGTACAATAATAATTTGCTCACCTGAGAGTCTGTGGTCTAAAGAAAATAAGAGTACTCTACAAAATTTTAGCCACTTCAAAGAAGAAGAGATTCAAAATTCAAATAGGATTCAAACAAGATTTTTCTCTCACTTATCTATTCAAAAACTGATTTCTTCCACAATGATAAACCCCACCAAAAATTTGGCCTCAATGGATAATTATGTTTCAAAATTTGATTCAAATTTCAAACTCTATAAAATTTTAGATTTTGATTGCGTAGATAATTTTCACAACTCCAATTCAAATTCAAATAAAATCATGGTAACTTTATTTGAAATTCAAATAATTATGTAATCCCTTATCCAAAACAATATTCAAATTCAAATTAAGAGAAAATCTTGTCTTCCATCCTTATCCATAAAGGACGCCACCTTCCTAGTGCCAGGATAAGATTTGTTCAATTCAAATTCAAATGGGATAATCTTTTAATTTTCAAATATTTATTTAAAACAAGATTTTCAAAATTCAAATTAATCTCATATTTATTTTTTGAAAGATAAATGCAATTAATTTAAACTTCAAATCTTATCTTTCAAAATAAATATTAATTAAACATTTATCCTATTTATTGAATAATACAAAATTATAATTTTACCCTCCGACACCTCGAGAAATACGCCTACATCCTATGGGAGGGTGATCCGGATTTTTCTCTTCACTAAATGCAAGACAACAAGTAATAAAAAATATTCCAATCAATTACCATCTCTTAAGGAATTATGCAGGTTAGTAGAAGGATCAATTGGATATATATAATGTGGGCTCCAATAATCCATATGACTATTATTCTATACCAAATGAACCTATTACAATTATTAATTTCAAAATCACACCACTATAAACCTGAAACTGCACTTTTAATTATATACCGTATTATGTAAGTCAGTGATAAGCTATAGTCTAATGACCTTTTCATTTATGCAAAATCCTCATATGATATACATGTTTAGTCTTAGGTCAAAGTCCATTCGACCTACTGATTAAGCTATCTTAGAGAACCATTACACTCTCGAATAAGAAAATGATTATTCACCATATGTGAATAAGAAATCATTTGCCTAGCAGACAACCCAAGGCCTTGTTAATTTTCACATCCGGTATAATGCCTTTGAGAGAATAACCTTTACTCCTCATTAAAGCTATAATTCCAATATCTATAAATAAACCATCCATTGTATACAAGTCATGTATCTAATGAACTGGTCTATAAGCTTACTACTTCTGAGATGCTTTAGTCATTAGAACATCATAGTACACAAGTCATACACATAAAATGATTCATCTACTCAGGATTTATGTTATAGTATAACGAACATCAAAAGTGAATTAATCCACTCAAGGGACTACGCAGATCAATTACATGTTGGTCATGATCCGATACGTCACCACCGAGCAACATATCTATGTCTCTGCACGAGAGTCGTAGCTCCAGACAATCAAGATAAACCATCCCTTTAATTGGCTTTAGACAATATAATAGTTTTAACATGAGTTAGATGTTCGATCTAACCCCATAGACTACAAGTAATAGTTTATACTATTTACTTTAAAACGATGTCTTCTCGCATATAAAAGTCCATTGTATGTAGCATTCTAATAGTTTAACACAAGCAGTCAGCGAGTCATATTAGCTTACATTTACTTTAACATATAAATAGGATGAGGACATATAACAATGTAATGAATAACATCTAATATAATTTTATTATCTAGTTCAAAATAAATGAAATACATACAAAATGTTTTCCTGCTTAAGACATTCCTAACCATTTTCTCACGGTATACCATGCTTGGTTCTCCTATCATGAATGCTGTTACTAAAAGATGAAATAGAATACATTAGGACATGGTGAGGAGTATGATTTGTCCTTCTACACTACCTAAATCACTTTGGGAAGAGGCATTAAAGACCGCAACATATACATTCAATAGAGTTCCAACTAAGGCGATTGAAAAGAGCCCGTATGAGCTTTGGACAGGCAAGAAGCCTAGTTTAAAGCATTTTCACATTTGGAGATGTCTAGCTGAGGTAAGGCTTTATAGGCTAAATGAAAAAGAACTGGACTTAAGGATTGTCAGTTGCTATTTCATTGGATAATCTAAAAGGTCCAAGGTTTACAAATTATATGATCTCATGACTAAATCTATTTTTAAGAAGGGTAATGCTAGATTCTTTAAGGATATTGAGTTTATGAGAGAAGAAAAAGTTAGAGACTTTGTTTTTGAAGAAGAGTATGTCAATATTCCTCCAATTGCTATTGACAATTATCAGGATCAGCCTCCTATGCCTGACATCATTCAAGAAGCAACTCTAGATCAAGATAATGTCATTGAACCTCCCGTTCAAGTTTAAGAAGTTGTTCCGGAAGAATAAACTCTACAACCTCAAGAACCAATTCCATTAAAGAGATCTACTTGAGAAAGGAAAAATACAATTTTGGACGATTACATTGTGTTTCTCCAAGAGCATGATGTTAAGATTGGAATGTTGGAAGATGATCCAATCTACTTCTTTCAAGCCATGGAAATTTTTAACTCTTAAAAGTGGATTGATGCCATGAATGAAGAGATTATGTCCATAAAGGACAATGGCGTATGGGATCTTGTCCCATTGCCTGAAAGTGCAAAGCCTATTAGTTGCAAATAGATATTTAAGACCATAAGAGATTCGATGGGCGGTGATGCGGAGAGGTGCAAGGCACATCTTGATGCTAAGGACTTCACACAGAAAGAAGGCATCAATTATAAAGAGACTTTCTCTTCTGTTTCATCAAAAGACTCTTTCAAGACTATAATGGCTTTAGTGATACATTTTGATATTAAATTACATCAGACGAATGTCAAGATTGTGTTTCTCAATGGCAACATTGATGAGACAGTATATATGCTACAACTAGAAAACTTTGTATTAGGTGATGTAAAATCAATAGTTTGTAAATTTAAGAAATCCATCTATGGACTTAAGTAGGTTTCTCATCAATGGTATTACAAATTTCACTAAGTCATTGTCTCATTCGATTTTGAGATGAATGTGGTGGATGATTGTATATACCATAAATTCAATAGGAGTAAGTACATTTTTCTAGTTTTGTATGTTGATGACATATTGCTTGCCACCAATGATATAGGGATGTTGCACAAAACCAAGAGATTTCTAGCAAGAAATTTCTAGATGAAAGATCTTTGTGATGTCACAAAAGAGCTATATTGAGAAAGTTCTTAAGAGATTTGGCATGCATGATTTTAAACCAAGTGACACCCCAGTAGCTAAGGGAGAAAAGTTTAGTTTAAGTCAATGTCCTAAGAATGACTTTTAGATTAAAGAAAGATAGAAGATTCCTTGTGCTTCAGCTGTAAGGAGTCTAATGTATGCTTAAGTTTGTACATGTCTGGATATTGCATATATTGTTGGGATGCTAGGGAGACATTTAAGTAACCCGGGAATAAATCATTAGAAAGCAACCAAATAGGTTATACGGTATTTATAGAAAACAAAAGATTACATGCTCACATACGGGAAATCAAATTAGTTGGAGATCGTAGGCTATTCTGAATCTGATTTCGCTAGATGCCAAGATAGTCGAAGATCCATGTTAGGTTATATCTACCTGCTTGCTGAATGAGTTATTTCCTAGAAGAGTGCTAAGTAGAGACTCATATGTTTTGCCATGGCAGCGAAGTTTATAACATGTTATAAGACATCTAACCATATAAAATATGGCTGTAGAATTTTATCACTGGGCTATGCATTATGGATTGCATAGATAGACCACTCAAGTTATTTTGTGATAATAAGTTTTTAGTGCTATATTTCAACAACAATGGGAGCTTGACGAAGTCAAAATTTATAGATATCAAGTTCATAGTTATGAAAGAAAGAGTTTAAAGTGGACCTATGTCTATAGAGCACATTGGTACAAACTCCAAAGTTGTGAATCCGCTCACTAAGGGATTACCACCCAAGGTCTTTTATGAACACACCACTCATATAGGTTTTATATCTCTTAAGGATATCTAGGTTTAGTCAGAGTTTGTGTCTTTTCTTGCTTTTGACTTAGATGCTTGTTGTGGTTATTTTGGTTATGGTTTATGGATGTTTCAACTATTTTTAATAAAAAATATTCAATTTATATTCATATCTAAACTCACTTAAAATGATCTCACTAAGGCTTAAGGTTGGACCAGTTGGAAATAGGCATGCTAAAATCACATTGCATGTAATTTCCACGCTACAAACCCATGCTTGATCCATGTCATTCACTTATATCAAAGTAGATGACTATTGATGGGTTTAGTTACGAATGAATAAAACAAAAGCCGCTTTGATTATGTTAGTATAAATGATGGACCGGATTGTTTAGGAATGCATTCGATAACAATAGCAAAATTCTTAGTACTCATAAGATTATTTAATATACAATTATAAGGTGACACATATAGCCCAAGTGGAAGATTATTGGATTTTTTTTAATTTAGCATATATTGTTAAATTTTAATCTAACGTAGGGGCAATATGTTAATGGTCATATATAAAAGGTTATCATATTAAGGTTGAGCCCAATTTAAGTAATCATATAAGATTTAAGTGATTTAGATCTAAAAAAAAAAATTAAAATATGGGTTCTTATGTGTAGAGACTAATCTATTATTTCAAATTTTATGATAGGCCGTTCACTTTGATATCCCATCATCAGAGAAAATTGAGAGACTCCTAAGAAACACAAGAGACAACGTAAAGATTTGAAAGACTCACCACAAGACTTTGATTAACTTCTATCATGGGTGATTCAAATATGTTTCTGCATCTAGTATTAGACTCTTGATAATGCAACATGAATGATCCTAAGGATTTGGAAACGGTTTTCACCATTGAATGCAATTTCAACAAATGGGCCTAAAGACACATTTGATTGTCCAACCATTGTACGCAAAAAGCCTGTTTCTTAAGAGTTGAAAGCCTATAATTAAACCAAAAATAAAAAATAAAAAGAGGAAACAATATTTACAACAACCAACCTCTGCTTGAGTGAGAATGTTATATAGGATGTGAGAAGTTATTAAAAAAAAATTAGGTGACATATCAAGAAATTGCATAAGATAAAATTTTGTGTTAGAATTTATTTGTTCTTCAGATTTTTCCTATTGGATTAATTTATATTTTTTTTTCTTTTTTTACAAGAATTTAATATTATGTACTTAGACCACCTAATATAATGGCCAATTTACCTTCATTTCCAACATTCTTTTCCCCAACCCATATCCTAATCCTAGCCCATCCCCCTAGGAATGGCGTTTGGAGGTGGCCTAAATTCTCAGCCCCAGAAAATGGAGGAAGTTGCTTCATGACAAATACTCTATGGCAAATGCGACCTCATGGGCAGAAGAATTAAGCATGGGCGAGGCGAAGGGAAAGCCATCTCGCATATTTACAGTCACAAGGGCAATAAGGACGCTCGCGACAGATTTATTGAGAAGGCCAACCCACTGCCTCACAACTGCCTAAGCCTGTGGGTGTTTCTGTCATGAGTGGCCCATACTGTGGGACTATTTTTCTATGTTTTTGTTTTATTATAATTTGTTATGCTACAAATTCTTAGAATTAATAAAGGCGATGTTTTCGCCTAATAGGACCTACATTTTTGCATGTTATTTTTGTTTCAAGCTTCTTATAATGCAAGCAGTTTCTCCATTTTTTGGGTTTTCTTGTTGTCTACCAAATCAATACTTGGGCCATTTATTTGTTTGGTTTCCACCATATTTGATTCTTTATGGAGTTAATGGTGGCTCTAGTGTTACAAGGTTATGCCAATTAAGTGATAGAAAGCTTGCATCAATTGTAGATATTATCAAAAAGAGTCTTATATGTGCTCAGTATTAATGTGTCAAGATATTTTCCCTTTATCGGACCTCACTCATGTATTTTTTTCCTTAAATGTCATCAACATTTGTTGATAGAATAGATTTCAATAGAGGATTATATCTTATGTATTACGGCCTATTTTGTACTCTTTATTGTGTTTGTACTCCTTTTGAGTTGAATAGATTTTCTCCTTTCAAAAAATAAAAATAAAAATAATGATTCGTACAATTTATTAATGACTCATGCTCACGTCACATGTTAATTTCGTTAATAAATTAACATTGTTATTAATAAGGGTGATTTGCTACATATTTATAAAAATTATATGTAAAATGCTAAAGTCAAATGCTCAGGAGACAAATTGAATGACATGATAAATTCATGCGATAATGACATAAAAGAAGTATAAGATTTGTATTTATATAACCCAAACAGTACCAGTCCTGCACACGGTGTCAAGCAACCTTGTCCAAGGCGACAGGTTTGAATCGGACCTCCGACTATAAGGCAATCAGACTACCCCGTCCCGTTACATAACATTTTTCTATGGGGTCAATTTACAGCGGTTGTTAAAGCGTAACTGACTACGGACATTTGAGATCATAAGTAAAAACAACCTTTCAAAAGCAGGAGAAACCAGTGACGTGAAAGTACCAATTGCAGCTACGAGTGCAGAAACTGCATCTCAGGACTAAAATTTCAAGTTTGAATTAAGTACGCGGTTAGTAAGTGGACCTATACTCGGAAAATGCTGGAAGAAAACGACTTAGAAGCATGCACTTGCTAGCTGAGAGATGCACAGGAATATAAAAAGAAAGCCTAGACATGGTATTATGGTTTTAAGACAGGCAAGATACAAGTACATACACGGTCAGTTCGGTATATATCTCCAAACTCTCCATTTCCAATTTAATGGTGAAAACCTTGAAACACTAAACCATAAGTAGTGCAGGACAGAACACATATAGGGGAGTCATAGACTTTATAAACCCTTACTACCGGGGAGGTCGATCCACTGCAATTGGACTTCTACTTCGCCGCATTCAACGTTTCTCAGCCTGAGGCAGAGATCTTGGATGACCTTGCCTTCGTTCCACATGATGTTGCTTTCTTCAACCAGACAGTTTTGCCTGCTTGGTTGTATTCTTGTTATTATAGTTCCACTCGGAAGGCCTTCCAAGTTCATCTTCAGTGCTTCTATATACGCTTTTATGTCAAATTCTGCATCTCCCATTTTGTCATCCATGCTAAACGTGTCATGATCGTACACGGTCTATAAGCGCATGAAAACAAAAACAATTCCCATCATTAACCACATAAAATTTACCTTAGTCTAAGAAAGAAGTCAATAACATAACTCGAATAGATGTTTTAACTGCAGTACAATTCTATAAGTCCTTCTTTGGCTCCCTATTCAACTAATATCTTGAGACAGCAGATATCTTAGTCTGACAAGGCAAATTCACACCTTCTTAATTCAGAAAGTATAGGTTGACAATTTAACCAAATTCTTTCTTTGTAAAACCGGACCTTGATGTGAAATAGATGGTAAAGAGAGATTAGTAAAATGGAAACCAAACAACATAAGGGCTACAATCTTTTGGCTCTAACTTAATACCATTTAATGTGATCCAGTAGAGATACAAGGAAAAGACAGAAACAACATAAAACAAAGAAAAACTTGAGGGTGCAAATAGAGCACTAAATTTTATGTAAATATCTCTTCATGTGATTACCAAAAGTACATTTTTTTATTTAAGTATTATGTTGAGAGTAAGAGAAGAGCTTACCAGTTTGACTGGAAGTTTGGGGTCTGTGACAGAAAGAGTTAGATCTTCATTCCACTCAGGGTTGACATCCTTTTTTATCACACGCGTCTTCAGTTTCTGCATCAACAGGTTGTTTACATTCACTTAGCAAGTACTTTATATAAATTTGTATTGATTATTAGAAAAATAATTAATTAATTAAAATGAAGAACTAAAAAGCTACAATGCCGTCCCTATTTTGCAATAGATGAGAAATATCTTCGACACAAACTGATATATGCAAAATGCGTAGCCACTTCTACCACAATTTTTCGGACACAAAGATTGCAAAAAAGTGGAAATGGTGAAGACCACATGCCCGTTGAGGAATTTTATGTTTTGTCCAAAAATAACAGACATTAAGAAATATACATAAACATGATTTCAGACATAATCTCCAGTAATTTCACTCATGACTTCATATCGTAAGATAAAAAATTTGAATCCCGCCCCAAGTCCAATATATACAAGCATATTAGACTTACACGTAAACTATATTTATTCGGCATTTTAAAATGAATCAATTGTGCACATGAAGAAAAATTTTGAGGAAAATTAATTAATTAAATCACAAGTTTGAAAAACCACAACGAAAACAAAACAGTCCAAGAAGAAGAGAGAGGCATTATCATTATGTATCAATGGAAAACAGTTGAGATCACCTGTTTGCCCATCTTGACGACGACGTAAGGATCGCTGCTACGGACGTCGCGAACGGCGAGATTGATGCCGCGCTTGACACGGATTCTGAGAAGACCCAACAGGCTATCCATCAGTGACGACGATGCCCTTCCGCTGCTGTTTGGTGTCGTCGGTGAATCCGTCATCTCTCTCTCTCTCTCTCTCCCCCTGCCCCTTTTTATACTCTCTTCCCTTTCTCTTGTTTTTTCTTCACCCTCTTATATTTTGTTTTATTTTATTTTAGCCAAACGACACTAGTAATAATAACAATAAGAAGAAAAAACCGATCACCGCCCCCAGACTGCACTTCACGTCATCAAATCCAAAACAACGTTATTATTAAAATGACAGCAGACAACAAAAATGGTACAATCAAATTTAACAGATAATTATTCATAACACATAAAAATACTACAATATTGTTTTTATTAGAAAAAAAGAATGAATTTTTATTTAATAACTTTTTTTTTTGAAAATTAGAATGCAGAATTTAAATTCTATATTTTATAATAGAATTAAATTTAATATGAGTTAGAATACATCTCCAATCATCATAACAATTTTTTTTTTTGGTAGAAAGTTATTACCCTGGTGTTTTTTTTTTTTTTTTATTTTAACTCCTGCAAGGATTCATCAAATTCTAATGGAAAGACACGAAAACAGAGATTGGCCCACGACGCCTTCAATGTAGAGAAAAACTTACCAAAGTTTTTGTAAGTTTGTGAGTGGTCGTTTCTATGTAATTTGTTTTTTGATGTAGGGGGAAGGCGAAAGAGAGCGTTGGGACGAGAGGGTGGGTTTTGTGGGAAAGAGAATGAGTAAATTTTGTAGTAAAGCGGGAAAAGGTTACAGAAATGTGCGGTTGGGGAAATAAATGTAAGGGATTTGTTTTAAGGATGTTTTGTGTGTACCTCCTCACGTTGTTTAGCCGCGAATGACGCGTTAAACGTGGACCCCATTTTCTTCCCTCGAATCGAAATCAGGAATGAGACGGACATATCACAATCGCATCTTTTTTTTTTTTCAAATATTATATTATACATGTGTATCTATCTATTTTAAACCTTTTTATTTTAACTCTTTTTAATTCAAGATAAAGTGGTTTGAATTTAATATTTTTAAATAGAATTAGATATAATATTATTATTATTTATTCCAACTTAAATTACATATATCTTTTCAAAATTATATTTATATAAGCTTTTTTTTTTTTTAATTTGGACGAGAGTACGTGAAATTTTTGATAATTATTGATAAGGCCATAACAAAAAAGTATGGTTATGTTAACTAATACTTTTATTTTCCCTTTTTTTTTTCTAAGAGAACTTGAAAAAAAAAAAAAAAAAAAAAACACACACACACACACACAACTCCAAATATGGTTTTGCTTGTCTATGGTTTTATGGTTATGGTGATGTTTGTGATCGAAGTCCGCAAGTTATGTGCGTTGTGCATATGTGTTATATACCTATAAATACATATACACTCTCATATTTAATACCAAATAATATCCGATACTATCATAAATATGATTTTTTTTTTTTTAAGAAAACACCGAAAATATAAATTTCAATTACTAAAAATATAAATTCAAACAGAAACAAATATAAATATGAAAATATTGAAAAAAAAAACCTATGAATCAGAATTCCACATATTTGTATTTTCTTATATATTAATTAATTTACATTTTCTGTAACTGAAATTCATATTCACCTTAATATATTGGATATCGTTCAATACCGAATATGAGACTTTATATGTACGTGTCTACATATATAAAACTAACCGTGGTTCACCATACAATTTTACCTAAATTGAACAACGTGTATAGTATTCCTAAGTCCATAAATACATTAAGAATCTAGTTAAAAGCAAAAATTAAAAATTAAAACTGCCTAGTTACAACCTAAATGAATTAGTAATTGGATCTAGCATAGAGTTAAATAAATAATGCCAATTTTGCTGACTAGATTAATTATGCATGTCCATGCTGACAGAATATGGATGTCGTTGGCTAAAGCCCATACTCTAGTAGGTTGAAAACATAGGATTTCCTCCTTTCCTTAGACATAGAAAAAAACACTCTCAACAAATCATGTTTTGTAGCTAAGATGTTCGTTGCTCGAAACACTTGCAATTCAGTTAGGCCTTCTATTTTCGTCAACTCATTATCAAGTTTAGCTTGCATATTAGCCACCTCTTTATCATTTGGCCAAACGTTAATCAAACCATCAAATCTTTGTGCCATTGTTGCTATAGAAGCTGCCATACTCCCAAAACTCTTATTCATCTCCTCCATGACCTTATTTCTAACTTTACGATCCCGATTTGAAACACTAGGGCTATTCTCTCTCGATTTACGCCGCCTGCTACTTTGTTGTTGAGTAAATGATACCTCATAATCTCTTGAACCATCAGCTTGGGTTTCCACATTCACATCAGCATCAGGATTTGAGTGCAAATCCACGTCAATGTCCAAATCTTCATGGTCTGCATCCTCCCTTTGTATTTCGTCTTTCTCGTTGGAACTACGAACATTGCCACCACTTGCACGCTCCTTCCCATAGATCTCCTTCAATGTATTAAAGTGCAAAAATGGTTTACCATACAGTCCATTTGCGTCCTTGTGGCTCTACAAAACCAACACATCATAAAACCTTCCTCAGAAAAATTGATAAACACATTTATAGAATACATGAACAAGATAGCCGTAGCCATACCTTCACCCATTCGTTGTACAGACGTTTATCGCATTTTAACATCATCTGTTTATCATTCCAATCAAAGCCGCTGTGAGATAACATCTCAGATAAGGCAAAATATTTCGACTTCAACGTTTTGATCCGTGATTCAATATGTGGAGAGGCCTTCAATCCGCAACCAGGTAACTTTCTTTCCACCATGGTCTCCAATTGAGATGCGTACCCGTTCTTGAAGCCAGAATCACCTCGCCATTTGGTGCTTTGATATAGTTCATGCAATGATTCAAGTAATGCAGCATCCTCATCCATTGTCCAAAAATGTTTATTCTTACCTCTTCCTCTTTCTACAGTATCTGTATGAGTTTTCATCCTACACCCACACAACAAAAGAGACATTAACAAATATTCTGAGCCTGATATTTTATTATACAAACATCAATACAAAAAACAATATCTTTGTATTATCCCATCTAAAAAGAAAAAGATTGAAACTCGAAAACAAAATCCGAAATACTAAGCTTAGGGTAAATATTGTGGAAAATGAATTACACAGATGAAACTTTGGTGCACAAATAGATTTCAACTGCAAATGAAAAAACCAAAAACCTCATGAGCTTTAAAAATCACTAAAATCATGTTTATCAAATCATAATGGAATGTAAGTGAGAAAAAGTAATGAGATTGGAAAAGAAAGGAATAAGAATGAGAATCTTTGATTCCCTTTCTAGTATTTCCTTACCTATTAGAAGGTGGAATGGGAAACAACCCGATTCCCTTTCTAGTATTTACTAAACTTAAGAATACAGAGTGGTTGCAAGCATAGCCTAGCGATAACACTACACCTGACTTCACTAGAAACTGCAGAGTTCGAATCCCCCTCACCCCCCATTATAAAAAAGCTCTTAAAATATGAATCTGACTAACATATTTACTACAACATCCTTTACAAAATTAAAAACAATAATTGGCTTGTTAAATGTGAACTCACTAACGACATACAAGTTGACATTCATTGCCTTTTACCATGAATCAATGGGAGTGCAAAGATTGGCATTCCCTCTCAATTTACTAAATTGCGTGGGGCACTAAACAATTACTAAAAATGACTATATTCCCTAGGACAGGGAATCATAAACTGCATGACCATAGGGCCCCGTATGGCAAAAATAATAATAATAATAATAATAATAAAATGTAAACACTCTCTATTCCCTTTCCCTTTCATGTGAAACAAAGCAGAAAGGAATGAAAAAGAAAAGTAACCATTACCAAGTTTAGTCAAACTTAACACATGGTAATGACCATTGCAAAGGAATGACTTTTCTCCCATTTTGGTGGAATTATCATTACCACTTGAGATGAGAAAAATGGTCATTCTCTTGGTTCATCAAAATATTTTCCACAAATGACCTTCCCCTTTTTCACATCAGTTTTGTCCATCAGAGTTAGCTCCCTGCCCATCCCCTGACACTGAGCTCGTCCTTGTCAACAAGATGATCCCACCATCTTTCTCCACCCACTACAATCAAAGTGTCATTGATGCTCCTGCAAGCCCTCCTCACCAGATCCTCAGCCACCACTCCTTCCTCTGTCCTCATTGCCACCGTCTGAAAACCAATCAACCTCCTCTACCCCAACAACCGTCCTCCGCCAACATCAGGATAGATCCGCCATCTCCTTTCAGATTATCACCCATCCTAGCCACCTTCGTGGTTCTACTCCTTGCCCTATCTGCCAGGCTCTTCCTAGATCCATTGATCCTTTTCCTCCATTTTTGTCAGTCCTCGCCTCATACACTGCTTGATCCACCATAGCCTAGCATCTCCATCATCTTCCTTGATCATGAGTTGTTCCATGTCCAATGGGAACAAGATATTTTCGATTGATTTTTTCCCCCCCTTTTTCAATTATTTAATTTAGTTGAGAATGTTGCCTTAGTAAAATCTTGAATTACATTATTAATATTTTTTTCTATAAGGTTATTGTTGAAAGGAATCGATAGGTGCATCAGGATATCCCAACTAGAAGGGCATTGATTTTTTTCCCCCTTTTTCAATTATTTAATTTAGTTGAGAATGTTGCCTTAGTAAAATCTTGAATTACATTATTAATATTTTTTTCTATAAGGTTATTGTTGAAAGGAATCGATAGGTGCATTAGGATATCCCAACTAGAAGGGCATTTCCCTAGCACCCCTATCATTTTCCGATCCCAACATATAATTGATTAAAAAAAAAAACAATAATAATCCAAAAGGGACTAACCACCCAAGGGAAAATATCGAACAGAACAACTACGCTTAAAATAACTATTTTATTTCGTTGTTTAATTATTCTTTTTTTTTATTATAATGTTTCAACAGAAAAGTTCTAATAAACTAGTATAAAACACACACACACACATAAAATAAGAACGCGAGTAATTGTGTCCAGAAAAAAAAAAAAACGACCAAGCTATAAGTGTATTAGTAAAAATCAAACAAATTTATCAACTGTAATTTCCATTCTATTCCATTAACATTACCGTTCCTATACCCATTATCATTCCACCACTGTAACTAAATGCACCCTAAATGTCAAAAGTAATACTGCCCAAGATCAAGACGTAGTTAACAAATAATAATAGAACAGATTTTTTTAACTTGGTCAAAAACTTGCTATAGAAACTTTTATTTATTTATTTTTCAATAAACTTACTATAGAAATCTTTTTTTTTTTTTTTGCTTATATATGTAACAAACCAAAATTTACAATGAGCAAGTTAATTTGAACAATGATCTCTTCCAACCAAATACTCCTACACAGACCAATTCAGTAATCTAAATCAACTACTTGTAAACTATGCACTAACAAACCAACCAAAGAATATATAACAAACAAGTATCACCCCTACAAAATAGAGAAGAATTGAATTTGGGTCACTCCAGAAAATCACTCTGTCTTCACTAAACACAAATTCAATTCTCTTTTTTTTTTTTTTGGGCAATGCCTACAAGTCAACCAATCAGCAACTTGCAAGTAAACTTCCTGAGATGCAAAAATGGCCAAATGTAAACTGAAGTGAAACTGGTCACTAGGAAACGCAATTTGAATGGAGTAAATTGAAAAAGACGAAAGACCAGAAGCCGGCAATGAAAACAGGGCTCTGAAGAATGGATTTTCCTATTGTCATGCAAAAACAAGACTTGTCAGACATTATGGATTTACAGCATACCTGTGATCTCGATAATCGTTTGGCTAATTGGAGAACACCACGATTGTGCCGACCAAAACGAATTGGGTTTTCGGCTAATTTGGTCTGATCTGGGTTTGGGGTGGGTTTTTATTTTTATTTTTTGATAATAAAAGAATAATTTGAGGGAGAAGGAACATTGGTTGAGGAAGGAATTGCGTTCTCATTCCGATTCCACACGGTTAGTGGCCCTGGCCCTACAAGCTCCACACTCACATGAAATGTTACTTGCACTGGCTAATGATGGAATGAGACGGAAGGAATCCCTTTCCCAAAGAATAAAAAAGAAAAAAAAAAAAAACGATGGCAAGTATTTTCCCCAAAATTTTTTATTATTCACTTTTTCAAAATTAAAAAAAAAAACTAATAATTTTTTTATTTTAAATTAAAATAAGATACATTTCTTAAATTATATAGAATTTAAAGAATTTAAAATATGATCAAGTTATTTTTTCTTTAATTAAATTATTATATCTTTTTATGTGACGCCCCCCACGTACGTTACCATACCAACCAGTCGAGTTCTGACGCAGACCGCGATGGCTGGCAACCCCGTGGGTCGTCATCCTCTTACTTAACATACTTAACTTTCCTTTCTTAACGTTCTCATTTAAAGCGGAAGCAATTTTTATAGCAAAATTTTTTTTTTCTTTTTTTTTTTACTTACATACTATACTTATCTCTATCATACTCTTATAATACATATAATTCATAAATTTCTTTCTTTCATCTTCCTTTATGAACGCTCAGCGAAAGACTCATGATAGTACCATACCCTCGCCCAGTCCCTTGGCACGTGCAGATCCGTCCGTTGTCCATCATACTACTTTAAACTAACAGGTTGCTTACCTGCAACATATAAACAACTAATGAGCTAGCTGCTCAATAAGTTCAAACATACATTCATTAACTTATAAATACTAGTAATATATGTTATTACTAGAATATATGACATCACATATATACACATCATACACATCATTTATACATATCCTCAAAACATAACATAGAATATGAGCTTCATCATGCTCGTTTATCTCTTCGTTCATCGTTCTTATTATTCTATCGATCAACTCTTATCATTCTAATCTAATCTCTTTATTTCTTTGCTTTTCATTCCTATCATTTCTTAACTTTCTGTTCTAAACCTTTATAACTTCTCTATCGCTTTGTCATCATCTCTTAACATTTCATATCTTAAAAGCTAGTAACATACACACTAGCATAACATCACGTAAAACGTGTCATTCACATCACATCACATTTATGATTATATTATGTTTCATATCATTTGTTTCTTTTTATGTCGTTCTTTATTTTTCTTTTCTTTTCGTATAATTTCTTTTCTTTTCTTTTCTCTCTGCTTTCCTTTCTTTTCTTTTCACGCTCTTTTCTTTTCTGCTCTTTTCTTTTCATGCTCTTTTCCTTTCTTTTCTTCTCTTTTCCTTTCTTTTCTTTTCTTTTCACTCTTCTTTCGTTTGTTTTCTTTCCACTTTCCTTTGGTTGGGCCCGTTGTTGGACGTACCTAGTTGCGCGCGGACAGTGGGAGGAGGGGGAGTGACCCACCAACCTACCTCACAGTCACATAAAAACCGCACATTCGGGGTTGGTCCATCCTATAATCTACCGCACCTTCGGGGTAGCGCCACATCTACGCTGAGGATATAGACCGGAAGTCTCGACCTTGTAGGGAGACCGGTACGCCAACAACTTAAGTTTTCAGTCTTATTATCTTGTAGGCTTTTATTTTTCTTATATTGATTTTTCGTTGAACATCTTTTTCTTTCATGACATTCATAATCTTTCACTTCTCATTTTTTTCATAAAACGTTTCATAGAACATTTGTTCTTTCGTTGTTTTTCTTTTCTTAATTCTTTACTTCACTTATGTGAATTATGTTAATCACACTTTAGCATAGCACATATAGCACATATTACTTATATAACATCACATCACATCACATCACATCATAACAAACAAAAACATGTTTTGTTACGTGTAGACAATTATTCTGTTTATCTTGTCATTTACATCCTTCTATCTATCGTGTCTTATCATCGTATTCCTATTGATCATAGCCTATCGTTCTATTCTATCAATCACATCTTATCGTCATGTTCTAATCCTTTCATCATACCTTTTATCATAACCTATCATTGTTTTTCTTTCTTGTCTAACTCTTTGCTTTCATATCATTTTTCATAAAACATTCATCATACCTTTTATCATAACCTATCATTGTTTTTCTTTCTTGTCTAACTCTTTACTTTCATATCATTTTTCATAAAACATCTATCCTTTCGTCCTCATAAAACATCCATTTCTTAATTCCTTTCATCACCGATCATCGTTGCTCTATCAATCATAACTTAACTCCATAAAACTTTTCATAAAACATCTATTCTTTCCTTTCATACCTCATCTCTTTCTTATTGCATTCTATTATAACACTCTTATTCTTACTCTTTCCATTCTTCTATCACTCTTTATCACCTCTTCACTCTCGTAAAACTTTTATAATACCTTTTCTTCGTAATTCAATATATACATATATATTTATAAATTATTTATTAAAACACATCTTTTAACATCATCATAACATTGCTATAGCATTTACTATAGCATCATCATAATTCACAGCATGACATTTGCATACAAAACATATAAACACGATAACCTTGTTCATAGTTGCAGACGGGTAAATGTCTGAACTTACTCATAGCGTGCTTATCCCCTTCTTGGAATCCATCGATGTCCTTTGTCGCGTTTGGATCGGGTTCCTACAGACAAACTTTGTCCGTTAATCACATTTTCATTCATAGCTTTTATTTTATTAAAAAGCTAAATTCTGATCTTATAACCCTTAATTATAGCCTTAGGATAGCTTTTTAAACCTTAATGGTCATTTTCGAATTTTTCTCCAACTTTTTGAAAAATTACGATTTTACCCCTAACTTTTGACAAAATTACAATTTTGCTCTTGACATGATTTTTCATAATTTAAACCTCAATTTTGGCTTTTACAAACTTCATTAACCTATTCCGGGGTCATTGGGACTCTTTTCCCATAATTTTAGAATCTGTGGGCAAAATGACCATTTTGCCCCTAAGGGGTCGTTTAATCATAACATTTTCATTTTCATACTTAGGTTGGATTTTCTAAACCCAAAATCATTTAATTAACTTTCTAAATCTTATCAGACCTTTTCCGGATCAATTCTTATCATTTTAACAATTTTCACATTCCCGGCCCTCGGGAAATACTATTCCGACCTAAGAATCGGTTTCATGTTTTTCTTGCGTTCTAGGGTTTTCGAAGGGTCGGTTTACTAATCATAACTTTCCCATTCCTTTTTCCATGCCCTAATTCCTCGAGGGGGCTCGGGTTCCCTTCCCGATCATATTTTTACCCCTCGTTTCCCATATTACCCCTAGTGCCATTTTTATAAATTTCGGCAGCATTTCCGCTTAATTTTTGAGGTTCCAGCGTTTAGGAAACGCCTGAAAACCATCTATCCTGATCTAATTCTATCACGTACTATACCAGAGGCCTAGATTTTACGTAAAACTCACACTGTTTACGTAAAATTGTTATATCATCACATATTTTTCTTTTTCTCCATTACAGTCATTTTCTTCTTTTTACATACATTCTTTTCTATATTTTTCATACCAATAATCATAATATCATATAACAGTCCCAAACAATTAAATTGCGGAACGTAAAGGGGTCGGGATTTATACCGAATTGCAGTCCGATCTCAACGGCATAAACCCTAATTCTTCGTTCATCATCTCTGAGGTCCCGTCTTGCAAATCCGACTCCGCGGATGCGTCCGGAACGTCGAAAATAGGCTAACGGGCCAAACTTCCATTTTCGGTCAACGGTCGCCGTTGACCGACGTTGACCAGCCGTTGACCGGCGTTGACAGGCGGCGACGGCGGCGACGGTGGCAAGTGGGTAGTCCATTTTGAAGATCTCGACGAGAGGAATCCATTGGTAGCCTCAATTTCACATTTGGAGGCCCCAATCGCCGGAAAATCCCCCCCGAAAGTCACGGTCACGGCGGCGATGGTGGAGCTCCGCCGTGCCGAACTTTTTCCCCGAAATTGATTGAGGCTTTTGCTCCCCTCTTCACGGCGACCATTTCTGCACCGGTGGTGCAGCTCAACATCGCCGGAAACAGCGGTTTCGACGGCGACTCCACGGCGGCGATGTCGCGACTTCGGGCGGCGCGATTCTGCCGGTGTTGAGGCGATCCACCACCTGGGTTTTGTAGTACTCTTCACCACGAACATTTTGGGACCGGTTTCGTAGCAAATGGTGGCCGGACGGCGGAGAAATCTCACCGGGAAGATTTCGGCTCCGGCAACCTTCAGGTGGCGCGTGCGGCTTGCTCCGGCGGCTGCTCCGTCGCGTCGACCCACCATCGGACTCAGCTCGGCGAGAGCTTTCTGATGACACCGGCGGTGTCGAAAACGGACACCGTTTCCGATGGTCGGTTACTGTACACATTCGGTTAGAGAGAGAGAGAAATGAGGAGAGAGAGAATTTGTGGACAAATGAGTAAATTCCACCTTTTTCCCGTTTTTTATATACTTTTTCACCCAAAATTTCAACATGGGCTATGCTGACTAATTTGGGCGTCCTGAATCCAAATATATCAATTTTATTTTCATCTGATGTCGTTTCGACCAGTTTCCGATATTGCGAATTTTTTGATCAAAAATTACCCTTGTGCTCAATTATCAAATTTGAGCGTACTGATAGGCTATCCTGACTAATTTGGGTGTGCTGAACCCAGATTTATCAGTTTTATGTCAAGATAATATCATCTTGACCTACTTCCTGATACTGTGAGTGGCACACACGTGCACACACATAATATCACTATTACTCATTTTTCATCCTTTAACATTGTTAGAACATTTTATTTTAGTTCTAAACAATATTAAATCACTTAATTTCACATTTTAATGCTTAAATTCATTGTGTATTTATTCTCCGAAAAATGTGAATTTTCCTGGTTGTTACATTTTAATTTAAACAATTTATTTTTATTAAACATACATTTTAAAAAATCAATCATATTCAGGGGCGTTTGATAAACGCATTATGTTTTAATTGCGTTTGAATACAATTCTTTTTTGAGTATTGTATTTGGTTGAAAAGTATTTATTTTGTATTTGAATAAAATGTGTGTTTGGATGAAAAATATTTTAAAATTGAAAAGTTGATGTGGTTGGTAAAAGTAGAGATAAATAGTTAGGGTTAAAAAGTTGATGTGATTGTTTTAAAAAGCTTTTGAATAGTAATTGTTTTCTTGATATTGTTGAAAATGATTGTATTTGAATGTAAAACTTTACGTTTGGTGTAAAATTGGTTTTCATAGTACCAAAAAATATTTACCAACATTACCTCAACCTCTAAAACAAAAAATATCAATTATCCCTGACATAAGAAGGTAGGGACGCAAGGGCATATGCCCCTTGAACTTTTGAAAAATTATTTTTAAACCCTAATTATTTTTATAATATTTTCCCTATGACAAAATATTTCACAACTCTATCCCTTATTATTCCTCCTTGAAATTTTTTAATCATTACAATTATATGATTTTTCAAGAGAACTTTAAATTTCAACTAAACATTTTTATTTTTAAGTACTTAAATTTAAAATTTATTGACTCAAATTAATCAAAATCAGTTATATTACTAAATAAAATTCATGATTTTTGGAATTCTAAACTTTAAAATAAAGTTAAGCTCTATTATAAGCTTTATTCATTAGGGGAAAATCCAAAGATACAAATCAATAAAAAATAACAAAATATTTTAACATTGTAATTTTAGTTCAAATTTTTTGTTTAAATCACGCGACCCCTAAAAAAATCTACAGGCTCCCCCATGGCCCCCAAACAAGCTAAATTGATGCATCATATTAAATTTTAACATTTAGATGAAACAAAATACTCTCTAATAGAGTGTTATTTTTAATGTTAAATTTACTATATATCAAATTTGGTGGTAAATATGTCACTAGGTATAGTTATTGTCAAATTTAATAATTGATTTTTATTGATTAGTGTATTGACTTTAAATTTCATGCAACTATTACAATACTATTTTTAAATTATTTAAATATTAAAAGTTGATTTTTATGAGTTTCAATACATAATAAAGATGATATAAACTAGATATAGCATACGCTTTTATTTTCCGGGTCAATGATTATGATTTTTTGCAAGTTGTTGAGTTACTCCAATTTATCTCAAGATTTTTGAACTATATTCTCCAATTCTTTATCAGTAAGTTATAATTATCAAGATGCTCTCCTAACTTGTCTTTCATGGCGTTTAAAACCTCTTTAGCATCTCTGACTATATTTAATCATAATGCAAAGTTACTTTGGTGTTTGTTGTTAAGTTGTTATATTGATTTGATTGGCGTGAACACTCCTGCCTTCTTAGCCTGATCCGCCTAGAAAGTCTGGCCATTACATTGACTTCCTTCATAGTTTGATCAATATTGAAAGTTCCCAACAGAATAATTGGGTTATTTAAAGATTTTAAAACAACCAATAATTAAAAATAAGGGTTAATAATCCCACAGGTCCTAACCTATCACTTTTATGGCATTTTATTCCTCATTCTTTTTTTTTTTCTTTATAATTGAAATAACATGCTCTTAAAAAGATTTCAACAGAATCTGTTTGTCTTAATTGTTCAATTGGTTCCTAAACTATTAAGTGTAGGAAAAACAAGTATTTACGTAACAAAATTTTAAAAATTTTATTTAGATTGTATTAACTCGAGTTATTATATATAAAAAATTATTCCATAATCTACGTACCTTGAGAGAGAATAACAGGAATGCTGGAAAAGGTAACTGAGAGCTAACTAATATTCTTTATTATTCTACAATCCCCGGATGATGAAGTATATGGGCATTTGGTCTCTCAATTGGTATTCGATACAAGCTTTCTCCTTCTAACCATCCAGAGCTCTTGAAACTTATTATTCCTATTAATAGGAGAATAATAATAAGCTCACTTAACTTAGAATTTATGGTCTACTAAAACAAAAGCCTCTAGGGTGCTATTTATAATAAATCGATTGCGTGGAATTTGAATTCAAATATGACATTTGAAAAAGATATTTTTATTTCCTTTATCCAATATGTGCAATTTTTCCTAACCCCGAGATGACAAAATATGCACCCACTTCGGGTGTAAGAGATTCAAAATTTGATTCAAATTTCAGTCTCTATTTATCTTGTGATTTTATTTGCATAAATAATATTCTATAAATCTAATTTAAATTCAAATAAAATCATAACAACTTTATTGGAATTAAATAATCATGTAATAATTATCCAAATAAAATCAATAAGGAGAAAATCTTTTTCTTTGCCTTATCCTAATAGAAAACACCTACCATATATAGCCTAAGATTATATTTTGATTCAATTCAAATTGAAATAGGATAATAATCATATCTAGTTTTAAATTATTTATTCAAATAAGATTATGTAGATTTTTAAATTAATTATTCAAATAATTAATTTATTTATATCTCTTAATTTAAATTAATTTTATATTTATCACAAAATATAAATACAATTAATTTAAATTATAAATCTTATCCTTCAAATAAATATTTATCTAAATTAAATATATATCTAATTAATTAAATAAAACAAAATTCTCATTTTACTCTTAGTGTAAAAAAACGCCTACACATGTAATGTTAGGATTGCCCTAAGAGGGGATATTCATTTATTTTTAAACTGATTAATAATATATTAGAGGTTATTCATTACATTGCTATATATTTCCATCTTATTTATATGTTAAAGTAAATGTAAGTAAATATGGCTTATTGATTACTTAATGTTAAACTGTTAAAATATTACATACAATGGTCTTTTGTATGCGAGAAGACAACACTATAAAATAAGTAGTATAAATCGGTAGCCTGTTGTCTATGGGGTTAGAGTACGTATTTAATTCATGTTAAGACTATTATATTGTATAAAACTAATTAAGGATATGGTTTGTTTTGACCGCTTGGAGCGAGTTGACTCTTGAGTAAATACACTGATATGTCGCTCGATGGTGACATATTGACTTAAATGAAAGTGCAATTAATCTATGCAGTTTGCTTGAGTGGATTAATTCACTTTTGACGTTCATTATGCAATAACCTTAATCTTAAGTAAATAAATAACTTTATGTGTATAACTTGCGTATTTTGATATTCCAAAGGCTAAGGTGTTCTCGAAGTGGTAAGCTACTAGACTGATTCGTTAGGTACATAACTTATATACGATCAAGGGTTTACTCATAGCTATGGAGTTATAACTCTAATAAGGAGTAAAAATTATCCTTTGAATAGCATTATACTGAATATAAAAATGGATAAGACCTTTAGTCTTTTGCTTAGCAAATGATTTATTATTAACATACAGTGAATAATTATTTTCCTATTTGATGCATAATAGATCTTTATGATAACGTGATCAAAAAGTTGAATGGACTTTGACTTTAGGTTAATCATGGATATCATTTGAGGGTATTGTATATATAATAACGTTATTGGACTGCGGCTAATCACTGGCTTACATAATACGATATATAATTGGAAGTGAAGTTTCAGATTTATATTGGTGTAACTTAGAAACTAATAATTATTTAATTGATTTATTTGGTATAGAATACTTAGTTATATAGATTACTGAAACCCATATTAAATATGTCCAATTGGTCCTTTCACCGACTCTACATAACCTTAACAGATGGTAATTGATTAGGTATTTTTTTTATAGCTTTAATTCTTGAATTTAGTGAAGAGAAAATCCGGATCACCTTTTTACTAGGTGTAGGTGTTTTATAGGCTAAGGGTAGAATGAGAATTTTATTATATTCAATTAACAGGATAAATATTTATTTAGAAGATAAGATTTGAAATTTAAATTGATTGTATTTATCTTTTGAGATAAATATGATATTAATTTGAATTTTGAAAGATATGGATAAATTAAATATTTATTTGAATAATTAATTTAAATATATAGATAATCTTATGTAAATAAAATTTTTAAATTAAATATAAAAATTATCATATTTGAATTTAAATTGTAACAAAATCTTATCCTATTATGCTTATGGTTGGTGCAAATTTAAGGATAAGGCAAGGAAAAGAATTTCTCCTTATTTGATTTTTTTTTGGATGATTATAGCATAATTGTTTAATTCAAATAAAACTATCGTGATCTTATTTTGAATTTAAACTGGATTTATAGAATATTATTAATATAAATAAAATCATAAGCGTTATGGATATTGAAATTTAAAACAAAACTTGAGTCTCCCTGGTCCTAAAGTTGGTGTGATTTTGTTCCAACCTAGGGATGGAAAAAACACCACTCTATAAGGAAGGAGAGCGAAAATCTTTTCAAGTGTCCTATTCAAATTTGAAAACCACCTAGTGCATTCACTAAAAATAAGACCCTTGGAGCTCTTATTTTTCTCAGACCACAAACTTTTAGGTGAGTGAATTTATTATAATAACTCTCACCTATAATAACAAATTCATATAGATAAGGGTAATTAGAAGGAGACAAACTGCGTGAATACCAACTAAGAAAATGAGTGCTCACACATTCTACATCTGGGAATTAGAAAATATTAAAGAAGGGTAGTTGATTGAAACTTTTTCAGTTATATCCTCTAATGTTCTTAGTGTTTTCCTCATAAGGTATATAGATTATTATATAATTTATTTTATATAGAAACATGAGTTAGTACAATTTTTTGCAAAATTTTTGAAATTCCACTAAGTACATTTCCCTATTTTTCTATTAGTGGTATCATAGCCAATTCACGATTATGCCATATAGGATAGAATGATGATGCCATAATATATTAATCATATATGTGTTAGAAAAAACTTGTATTGTTTTTAGAATATTAAGTGGGAAAGGATTTCAAACAAAACTCACGGCCTCCATTGTTGATCCATATGTGAAAGCGTGGTAACGTCTCGTGTTAATTCTGCCCTGACCATACCCTTGGTAGGTGTTTATCGCCGTCAGTATACTAGGTTGGATCTCTTATATGGAAAACGTGTTTAGGCATATTCTATTTAGGATCATCCCTCGATGGCTTAAATAGCACATGGACCGAACTTTATAAACAATGGTTACAAATTCAAGACTGATTTAATTATAAACCTTCCCTATAAACTTTGTTAGTTAAAATGGTGGCTAAATAAGCAGTTACTAATATATATTTTAACCTTGGAGGATTTAAGGTAACATATATTAATTGGATGGGTTCCATGATTTCTGATATTTGTTTTATGATCACCCCTCAGTGACTTGGTGCAATAGATGCTAAAAATTACTATTGCAATGCTACATGTTTTTTCTAATTTTTCATGTAAGAACATACTTGTATGTTTTATTTGCTAAAAATCTTTAATATTTACTTGGGTTTTATTGTGCTATTCTTTTATATTTATTTTCAATTCAAAATGTCACTGATACTTTTAATTTTAATACAAACTGAAAACAAATTAATGGCAATAATTATAAAGACTGAAAAAAAAACTTACTAATAGTTATAAGTTGCAAAAGACACAAGTTCGTACCAGACGAATTTTGCCCACCTGGGGCATGCCCCGATACACCATTTGAAGGTGTCCCTATCATGTATACTCATTAGAAAGAATCAAACAAGATAGTTGGAAACTACATTCATGCTAGCATGACGAGCGCTTTACAAAAGCAATATAAAACCTATCAAATTGTTAGGGAGATCATGGATAACTTTAATAATATGTTCGGAGGCCAACAAAATTTGGCTCGATAATCAGCTATTACAAGTATCATGAACTCCAGGCAAAAAGCCGGTACTCGTATCGAAAATCATATGTTTATGCTTATAACATTCTTTACTGAGACTGTTGATAATGGTGCTAAAATAGACTATGACACCCAGATTTAAATGGTATTCAAAACTCTATCAAAGGATTTTATGAGGTTTAAAGCCACATATAATTTTGTGACAAGAGAGTTAGGACTTACCGAGCTTATGAAGTAATTAAGGCTTATGAATTGATGATCAGTGATAGAGTACTAGTCCATGCTAAGGGAGAGGCCAACTTTGTTGAATTATCTAAACCCTCGGCGAACAAGAAGTAAAAGCCAAAGTAAAAGAAGCAAAGGGCTTCATTACTCCTATCTCAGATGGGAAGAAAAAGAAGAAGAATAAGGAGTCTAAGGACCCTAAAAAGTCCAAGTGCTTCCACTATAGCAAGGTTGGACAATTTAAGAAGTCTTGTAAGGAATTCCTAGCCACAAATGGCAAGTAAGATAAAGATATTCTCTACTTATAACCTTGTTTGGCAAAAGAATCAAAACACACTTTGGTCGGTGATTCGGGAACCACTAATCATATTTGTGTTTCTCTATAAGAGTTCATGGAAATGAGAAGTTTACATGATAAAAGCCTCTCGTTGCGAATCGGAGATGGTAGCTTAGTGTTAGCTGAAGCAGTGGGAGAAGTACAACTTTATTTTTAATGAATTTAGGTTTATTTTATCGAAAAATTATTTTATGTTCTTAATTTTAAGAAGAATCTTATTTAGGTAGCTTGTTTAATTGAATATTCTTATTCAGTTTAATTTAATAAAACAATTATTATTCACAAAAGCAAGTCTTTTATCTATTTAAAATTGAATTGATGGTAACCTTTGTTTTATCAAACTTAAGATGCACTCACTGTTGGATACTGAATTAATAGATAACTTTAAAAGGTTAAAAATTTGTTACTCTAACAAGGCATATCTTTGGCATTTAATACTTAATCATATTAATTAAGATAAGATTTAAAGATTGGTGAAAGATGGTCTTTTGAATACTCTAAAGGAGTTACAACTTCCACAATACGAATCTTGCTTTGAAAGTAAAATGACAAAGAGGTCTTCTAAAGCTAAGGATGCTAGGGCTAAGGAACTGTTAGAAATTATGCACACCGACAAATGTGGCAGCATGAACATTAAGGTGCGAGATTGAATATCATATCTCTTTTACAAATGATTTTAGGTATAGATATATGTACCTAATACGTTGTAAGAGCGAAATCTTTGGTAAGTTCAAAGAGTATTGCACAAAAGTAGAAAAACAATTGGGCAAATTCATAAAAATACTTCGATATGATTGAAATGGTGAACACCTCTCAGATAAATTTCTAAGATATCTTATAGAGAAGAGATTTTGTTCCAATTGATTGCACTAGGTGCTCTATAACAGAATGGTATAGTCGAAAGAAGAAATAGGATATTGTTGGATATGTGACGATCCATGTTGAGTTATTCAATGTTGCCATTATCATTTTAGCGATATGCACTTTAAATGGCTTATTGTATTCTGAACTAAGTTCCAACTAAATTGACTCATGGTACTCCATAAGAATTATAGCATGACAAGAAGCCTTCCCTTAAACATATGAAAATTTGAGGCTACCCGATACGTGTATTGGATAAGGATGCAAAGAATTTGAAACCGCATTCTGAATTGTGCATGTTTGTAGGGTATCTTAAGGGAACTAAGGGAGGTTTGTTCTCTAACTCAAAGGAATAAAAAGTCATTGTTTCAACCCATGCGACATTCTTTGAAGAGAGTTATATGAATGACTTTAAGCCTCGAAGTAAGTTGTCAGGTTATAGAATTGCTCTACAAGTTTCAATCTTAGACCTAAGTCCAAATTCTAGTGAAAGACCTACAAACAATCAACAAATTAGGGAGCTTCGATGTAGTAAGAGAGTTTCAAGAAAATCAAGTTTCTTTGGTAGCGTTTGGTATTGTTTTTGAAATCTGTTATGTTTTCAAATTCTCTGAATTTGAGATCGTTTTGAAAACAATTCTGAGAACGTTTCTGAAATTGTGTTTGGTTTTATTTTCTGAGTGTATGTTTTGAGAAATAAAAAAGTGAAACTGTGTTTGGTTATATTTTTGAAAACCAGTCATTTTATAAGTATTCTATAAAAACATATTTATGTTTGATTTAAAAAAAATTTATTATGAATACCAAAAATTAAAAATTAATAAAATTTTTTAATTGAAAAATGAATTAAAAATTAATAACCATAATATTTAAATAATTACTATATCAATTAAATCTTAGTTAACCATAATAATTAAATCAGAGAAATGGGAGAAATGGGAAAAATGAAATTAGAGAAAACGACTTTTAATCGTTTTCAATTTTACATTGGGAGCAAAGGCGATTTTGGATTCATTTTGAAATCTGTTTTCAAAAACAATACAAACCAAACACAATTTCACACCGATTTTGAAATCGATTTCCTAGGAAATTGTGAAATCAGTTTTGGAAACAAAACCAAACACCCTCTTTATGTTTGATACTGAAGTGTAATAAGCTAAAGCTCATTAACATGATGATGACCCTATTTCCTACAATGAGGCTATAAACAATTTTAATGTTGAAAAAAAATGTTATAGTGTCTAGTGGAATTTTAAAATTTTATTCAAGAACCATTAAAAACTCGTAATGCTATATACAATAAATTATCGACAATCAAATACCTTCAGAGGAAAACACGAGGAATGCTGGAGGAAGTGACCTAGTGACTTCAACCAACTAGCCTTCTTTACTATTCTCCAATTCCTGAGTGGTAAAGTATAGGCACTCGGTTCTTTGATCGGTATTATAGTGCGGCTTGTCTCCTACCGACTACTCAGATCTCTTAAGAACTTATTACTATGATGATTTGTGTAATAATAAGCCTATTCACCTAAGAGTTTGTACTCTAAAGAAAATAGGAATGGAATGACCATTATTTGTAATATTACATAAGATGATCTTTTGAATTTTGAATTAGACTAAGAAAAGATTTTTCTCTCCCACTTAAACCCTATGGCCGATTCTCTACAAGGAGAAATCCTTTCAAAATTTTTAGCTACCATAGAGATCAAGGGATTCAAAATTTAAATAGGATTCAAACTTGAATTTTCTCTCCTTTACCATCCTAAAAAATCTGAATTTCTCAAGAGGTAAAGCCTACAAAATTCAATTTTTCCACAGGAAAAGAGGATTCAAAATTCAAATAGGATTTAAATAAGATTTTTCCTCATCCTTTATCCACTAAAAACCAATTCTACCTTGTGAAATTGCCCACAAATAAATTCGGCCATAGCTAGGATTTGTGATTCAAAATTTAATTCAAATTTCAAACTCGACAGATATTTGAGTTTTATCCACATGGATAATTTTGCACAACTCCAATACAAATTCAAATAAAATTATGATAACTTTGTTTGAAATTCAAATAATTGTTTAGTCTCTTATCCCAAAAAAATTCAAATTTTAATTAGGAGAAAATTTTATCTTCCATCCTTATCCATAGTGGACGCCATCCCTAGTTGTGCTAGGACAAGATTTTGTTCAATTCAAATTAAAATAGGATAATCTTTTAAATTTTAGTCTTTTGAATTTCAAATATTTATTTTAAGACAAAATATTCAAAATTCAAATTAATCACATATTTGAATTTAAAATTCAAATATAATTAATTTTAATTTCAAATCTTATCTTTCAAAATAAATGTTAATTAAATATTTATCCCATTTATTGAATTATACAAAATTATAATTTTGCCCCTCCAACACCTAAAGAAAAATGCCTACACTCTGTGGGAGGGTGATCCGGATTTTTCTCTCCAATAAAGGCAAAACAAGAAACTAATAAGAATATCCTGACCAATTACACCCATTAAAGAATTATGCAGAGCTAACAGAGGGACTAATTGGACATATATAATATGGGCTCCGATAATCCATGTAACTATTATTCTATACTGAATAAACCCACTATAATTATTAGTTTTAGAGTTACACCACTATAAACCTGAAACTGCACTCCCAATTTTATACGATGTTATGTAAGCTAATGATATGCTATCGTCTAATGACTTTGTCATATATTTGAAACCCTCATATGATATCTATGATTAGCCTTAGGTCAAAGTCTGTTCAACCTACTAATTAAGCTATCTTAAAGTTCCATTATAATACCGAATAAGAAAATGATTATTCACTATGTGTGAAAAAGAAGTCATGTGTCCTATAGATGACTCAAGACCTTATCTATTTTCACATCCTGTATAATGTCTTTAAGAGGATAACCTTTACTCCTCATTAGACTTATGATTCAAATATTTGTAAACAAACCTTCTATTGTATATAAGTCATATACCCAATGAATCGATCTATAAGCTTACTACCTATGAGACGTTTTAGCCATTAGAACTTCAAAGTACACAAGTCATATACACGAAGCAATTCATCTATCTAGTATTAAGGTTATTGTATAATGAACGTCAAAAGTGACATGATCCACTCAAGAGGACTACGCAGATTAATTACACTTTGATTCTGGTCCAATATGTCACTACTAAGTAGCACATCTATGTCTCTACTCGGGAGTCAAAGCTTCGAATAGTCATGACAAACCATCCCCCAAATTGGCTTTACACAACATAATAGTCTTAACATGAGTTAGATACTCGGTCTAACCCCATAAACTACGGACCATAGTTTAGATTACTTATTTTAGAACGTTGTCTTCTCATAAACAAAAGTCCATTATATGCAACATTCTAACAGTTTAACACAAGCAGTCATTGAGTCATATTTGCTTACATTTACGTTAACATGTAAATAGAATGAGGACATATAGTAATGTAATGAATAACTACTAATTATAAATTTATTATCCAGTTTAAAATAAGTAAAATACATATAAAATATCTTTCCTGCTTAGGGCATTCCTAACAATTAATGCTAAGCTTTGGAAATAGGCCATGAATAATGAGATGGATTCTATGAAATTCAACTCTATATGGGAAATTATAAACCTTCCTGATGGGATCAAGGCCATTAGGTGTAAGTGGGTATATAAGAGATAGAGGGATGTCAAAGAGAAAGTTGAAACTTTCATGGCTAGATTTGTGGTAAAGGGATACACACAAAAGGCTGAAGTTGACTATGACGAAACCTTTTCACCTGTTACGATGTTAAAGTTTATTTGCATTCTTCCATTTTATTGCCGTGGCTCTCGATTATGAGATCTAGCAAATGGATATTAAGATGACATTCTTAAATGATAATTTTGATGAAAGTATCTGTATGATACAAACCAATGAATTCGTGGAAAAAGGCTGAAAACGCAAGGTTTGCAAGCTATTTAGATCCATTTATGGATTAAAATAAGCATCTCGCTTATGGAACTAGAGATTTGATTGGGTGATCAAAACATTAAATTTTGAGTAGAACATTGATGAAACTTGTATTTATAAAGTTATAAAAGATAGTAAAATAGTCTTTCTGATCCTCTATGTTGATGATATACTACTAATTGGGAATGATATAGAAAACTCATCATCAGTCAAATTTTGGTTGTCTTAACAGTTTTATATGAAGGACTTGGGATAAGCTAATTATGTTCTAGGCATTCTTCTATTTAAAGATCAAAATAACAAAATGATAACATTATCCTAATCTTCATATATAGATAAAATAATTGAGAAGTTTATAATGCAAGAGGCAAAAAAAAGGTTCTCAACCTTTCATTATCGGTCTAACTCTTTCATTGAATGACTATCCTAAAATATCAGAAGAAAGAGAGTAAATAAGTAAGGTCCCTTACACATCTGCTGTAGGTAATCTTATGTATGCTATACTTTGCATTTGCTCCGACATTTGTTTTGTAGTACGTTTGGTGAGCCGATTTCAAGTAAATCCTAGAACCAAGCACTGGCAACTTATGAATTATATACTCAAGTATCTTAAGAGAACGAGGGACTATATGCTGGTATATTCTGTTAGAAGTGCCCCAAGAGAGAAAGACATTTTTAATGTATTTCGTTTATTTTTAAACTAATTAATAATATATTAGAGGTTATTTATTACATTGCTATATGTCTTCATCCTATTTACATGTTAAAGTAAAAGGTAAGCAAATATGACTCATTAACTACTTGATGCTAAATTGTTAGAATATTACATATAATGACCTTTTATATGCAAGAAGACAACATTTTAAAGTAAGTAGTCTAAGTCTATAATCCATAGTCTATGGGGTTAATGAGCATCTAACTCATGTTAAAACTATTATATTGTCTAAAGCCAATTGGGGAGACGATTTGTCTTGATTGTCTGGAGCAATTTTGACTCCCGAGTAGAGACATAGATTTATTGTTTGGTGGTGATGTATTAGACTGGGACCAAAATGTAATTAATCCATATAGACCGCTTGAGTGGATTAATTTACTTTTGAAATTCATTATGTAATAACTTTAATCATGCGTAAGTGATTGGCTTCATGTATATGACTTGTGTGCTTTAATGTTTTAAAGGCTAAAGCATCCTCGAAGTAGTAAGCTTATAAACCAGTTTGTTAGGTACATGACTAATATATGATGGAGGGTTTGCTTATAAATATGAAATCATAACTCTAATAAGGAGTAAAAGTTATTCTCTTAACAATATTATACTAAATGTGAAAATGGATAAAGTCTTGGGTCATTTGCTTAGCAAATAAATTATTTATCACATATAGTGAATAATCATTTCTTAATCATGTGTAAATCGATTTTTAAGATAGCATAATCAAAAGGTTAAACAGATTTTAACCTAAGGTTGATCATGAATATCATATAAGGATGTTATATATATGACAAGGTCATTAGATGATGA
Organism: Antiaris toxicaria; assembly: GCA_035233585.1. Classification (NCBI taxonomy): domain Eukaryota; kingdom Viridiplantae; phylum Streptophyta; class Magnoliopsida; order Rosales; family Moraceae; genus Antiaris; species Antiaris toxicaria. The sequence continues at coordinate 19,064,475 of CP141155.1, read as the reverse complement.
CTACTGGCTTGCATAAGTTAGTATAAAATTAAGAGTGTAGTTTTACGTTTATAATGGCATGATTCTGAAACTAATAATTATGTAATAGGTTTATTCAGTATAGAATAAATACATAGATTATTAGAGTCCACATTCTATATGTCTAATCGATTTCTTTACTAGTTCTGCATAATTCTTTAATAGACAGTAATTGATCGGGGTATTCCTTATAGCTTGTGTTCTTACACATAGTGAAAAGAAAGAATTCGAGTCACCTAAACTAGGTGTAGTTTTTTTTTTCAAGCAAGGGTAGAATGGGAATTTTATTTTATATAATTAATGGGTAAATATTTATTTGGATGATAAGATTTGAAATTTAAATCAATTGTATTTATCTTATATAACTATGATATTGATTTAAATTTTAAATAGATATGGATATATTAATTATTTGAATAATTAATTTAAATATCTAGAGAATCTTATTTAAATAAATATTTAAATTAATATATTATCCTGTTTAAATTTAAATTGAACAAAATCTTGTCATTTTGTGCACCAAAGTTGGTGTCTATAATGTGGATAAGGGAAAACAAAGATTTTCTCCTAATTTGATTTTATTTTAGATGATTATTACATAATCGTTTAATTCAAATAAAGTTGATATGATTTTATTTTGAATTTAAACTAGAGTTGTGGAGCATTATTGATACAGAATAAATCATAAGATTTGTGGAGATGAAAACTTGAATCAAATTTTAAATCTCCATAGCTTATGGTAGACGAATTTTTTGGGAGATTTCTCAGGGTAAAATTCAGCTACATCAAAGGGAAGACATAGAAAAATCTTTTCTGGTGTCCTATTCAAATTTTGAAAACCACCCAATGCATTCACTATAAATAAGACCATTGGGGTTCTTATTTTTCTTAGACCACAAACTCCTAGGTGAGCGAATTTATAATTATAACACTCACTCATAATAATAAATTCTCAGAGATTTATGTGATTGGAAAGAGATGAACCACTCAGAATACTGATCAAGGAATTGAGTATCTACACTCTACCACTTGGGAATCAGAGAATAGTAAAAAAAGTTAATTGGTTGAAGCATTTTTTGTCACATCTTCTGGCATTCTTGGTATTTTCCTCCAAAGGTATATAGATTGTAGTGTAATTTATTGTGTATGACAACATGAGTTATTATAATTTTTAGAAAATTTTTAAAATTCCACTGTGCACATTTTCAGATTTTCCTATAATTGTTATCAGAGCCAACTTGTGATTATGTCATGTACATAGATTAAATAACCTAGATTCTCCTTAATGTATGGATTTGATATTTAGAGAGTTACATTCTAGGTTTCCTTTTATGTTACTATTATGGATTATGTATGATGTATGTGGTTATTTTAATTTTATTATTATTATATGCATGCTTTATTTTGCCGATCATGGTTCCTTAGAATTTAGAAAAATTGTATATAGGAATTTTCATGTAACCATGAGAGCGATTTATCGTCAATGTTATTTCCTATGGATTTAATTTTTTGTTTCTTTGAATATTTATATTTTATACACTAGAAACAGTATAGGAATTTTATGTAATTATAAACAGAGGAGATGAAGATTGAATGCCTTATTTACTTTTCCCAAAATTAAATTTAATTTTGATAATTGAAAATTATGTATGGAAAATCCTAATTTAATTAGGATTCCAATTTTTTGGAATCCTAATGGGTAAATTTGGGACATGGCACAAATGCAATGGCTCTTGAACATTGCCCTAGCACTGGCCCCCTAGAGACTCACAAGTATATGCCTGTGGGTTGGTAAGGCGTCGGCCACAAGGCATGGTAGGGACCCGTAGGCTTGTGCTTGTGGATTGGTGCCTACCATGCTTGACCCATAACCTTGACTATGGGTTGTCCTGGGACAGGGCCCAGCATGCACCTAGGCGCATATAAGGGATGGCTGTGGGCATGATCCCACAGCCTGTCGCATTGGCACCCTAAAGACATAGGCCTACAGGGTGGTGTGGTGGAATCCTGACCCTAGATTCTTTGGTGATTCTTGATTTTTGAAATTTAAGATTTAAGTTTAAATTGTGTATAAAGATATGTAATTTTAATTAATTTGAAATTATATATAGTTATGCAGCAAATTTAAAATTGTTTAAAATTTAAATTTTTTGAAGTTTAAATTTTCAAGAATTTATTAGATGAGAAATAAATAGAGGAGATATATGAATATAGATATGCAAAGATGGAACAAAATTTAAGACCTAAAGAATGCTTTGGATATAATTTTCTAATTGTTTATTATTATTATTTTTTGTGATAGGATCATAGTTAAGTTATTTAATTTTTCGTTATTTTTTTATTCTATGTTTTGTCATAGATAGATGAATATATATTGATTGATGTTTTGAATGCATATTTAATAATATGTCATATAGGACAGAAGGATACCACTCATACTATATTAATCATACAAGTTCATTAAAAAACTTGCATGTTTTTAAAATATTGAGTAGGAAAGGGTTTCAAACAATACCAACGACCTCTATTATTGATCTATATATGAAAGCATGGTGGCGTCTCACATTAGTTTCGCCCTGACCACACCCCTTGATAGGTGTTTACCATTGCTGGTATACTAGGTTGGATCTACTGCATGGAAAACGTGCTTAAGCATGTTCTATTTGAGACCATCTCTTAATGGCTTGAATAGCACATGGATTGGACTACGTAAAGAATGGTTATACACTCAAGACTAGTTTAGTTATAAACCTTCCCTAAAGCTTTGTTAGTTAAACTTGTGGCCAAAACAAGGGATTATTAATATATATCTTAACCTTGAAAGATTTAAGGCAACATATATTAATTGGACGGAGCCCATATCTCAGCTATTTGTTTCATAGTCACCCTCAATGGCTTGAGGCAATAGATATTGAAAATTACTGTTACAATACTATATGTTTTTATAAGTTTCATATAGGAACATATTGGTATCTTTTATTTGCTAAAAATCTTTTATATATACTTGAGCTTTATTGTGATGTTCTTTTATATTTTTATTTCAGATTGAATGTCATCGACACCTTTAATTTTGGTACTCACTAAAAACAAATTAAATAGCGATAATTATAAAGTCTAGAAAAGAAACTTACCAGCAGTTCTCAACTGCGAAAGACACAAGTTCATACTGAAGAAAATAAATCAGTAAAAACGTATCAGAGTGGCGCAGCGGAACAATAAAAATTTTTCAAGATCGTTAAATATCTCATGATACCATATACAATAAACCAATAACAATTTAAACTCATACCTCAAGGATGCCAATCTTATAGGAGGGGAATGATTGGAGGGCTTCAACCAACTGCCCTTCTTTATTATTCTCCAATTCCTGAATGGCTGAGTGTGTGGGCACTCTGAACCTCGATTGGTATGCTAGCACTACTAGTCTTCTTCTGACCACCTAGATCTCTAAAGAACTTATTGTCACGGTAAGTTGTGCAACAATACGGCTGCTCACCTGAGAGTCTGTGGTTTAAGAGAACTGGAGCGGCAGGACCTCTATTTATAGACTTGCATGAGGGGATCCTCTGAATTTGAATTGGATTAGGAGAAAATTTTCTCCCTTATCCACAATAAAAAATCTGAATTTTTAAGCCTTATCCAACCAAAAATGATTCGGCCACTTTATGGATTTTTCATTCAAAATTCAAACAGGATTTTAACTAGAATTTTATCTCTTCATTCCCTCATAAAAATCGATTCCCCTTTGTGCCAAAAAATATGACTAGATTCGATCATTAAAGTGTGAAGAAAATCAAAATCCAAACAGGATTTTCTAACTTGAATTTTATCTCATCTTTATCCAAATAAAACCGAAAATCTCATTGAGATTTGCCTTCAAAATTTCGGCCACTTTTAAGGAGGAGAGAATCCAAATTCAACTAGGATTGAAACTTGAATTTTTCGCTGCATCCTTATCCACAAAAACCGAAAATATCTTGGAGGATTTTCCTCAACAAAATTGGACCAAGTTAGTTAGGATTGGGATTCAAAATTCAAATAGGATTCAAACAAGATTTTCCTCTTTATAATCCAACTCAAATTCGAATTCTAGCCTTGTGAAATTATCCACAAAGAATTCGAATTCCACTTGGACTATGATTCAAAATTTGAATTTCAAATTTCAAAATTCAAAATTCAAATTCAAATTTTGAATTTGAAATTTAAATTTCAAATTCAAATTTCAAATTCGAATTTCAAATTGAAATTTCAAATTCGAATTTCAAATTCAAATTTCAAATTCAAATTTCAAATTTCAAAATTCAAATTTCAAAATCCACAAACAGTTGTATTTCAAATTCTTGTTCTCATAGATAATTTTCTACAACTCCAATCCAATCTCAAATAAAATCATGGCAACTGTATTTGGAGTTCGAATAATTGTGTACTCTATTATCTAAAATAAAATCTGAATTCACCGGAGAGAATCTTGTCCACCATCCTAATCCTATGTCAACACCATCCATGCATAATCAACTAGCCAATAGCATACTCAAAATCAATTTACCAATCGTTAAGGAATTATGTGGAGCTAGTAGAGGGACCAATTGGACATATATAATCGGGTCTTGTGAATCCATATGATCATCATTCTTTACCGAACGACTCAAAATTATGATCACTAATTTCAAAGTCACACCACTATAAACCTGAAACTGAACTCCTAATTATATATCGTATTATGTAAACCAGTGACAAGCTATTGTCTAATGACCTTGTCGTGTATGCAGAACCCTCATATGATATTCATGATCAGCCTTAGGTCAAATTCCGTTGAATCCTACTGATCAGGCTATCTTAAAGTTCCATTATACTACCGAATAAGAAAATGATTATTCACCATATGTGAATAAGAAGTCATCCGTCTAGCAGATGACCTAAGGTCTTGTCCATTTTCACATCCAGTATAACGCCTTTAAGAGGATACCCTTAACTCCTTATTAGAGCTATGATTCCGATATCTGTAAACAAACCTTTCATCGTATACAAGTCATGCACCCAACGAACCGGTCTATAAGCTTACTACCTCTGAGACGCTTTAGCCATTGGAACATCAAAGTACACAAGTCATATACATGAAGTAATTCATTCACTCAGGATTAAGGTTATTACACAATGAATGTCGAAAGCAGATTGATGCACTCATAATGGACTACGTAGATCAATCACGCTTTAGTCCCGGTCTAATATGTCACCACCAAGCAACATATCTATGTCTCTACTTAGGAGTCTATGCTCCAGACAGTCAAGACAAACCATCCTTACCATAGCTTTAGACAACATAATAGTCTTAACATGAGTTAGATGCTCGGTCTAACCCCATGACTACAGACCTTAGTTTAGACCGCTTACTTTAGAACATTGTCTTCTCGCATACAAAAGATCCACTGCATGCAACGTTCTAACAGTTTTAACACAAGCAGTCAGGAAGCCATATTTACTTACATTTACTTTAACATGTAAATAGAATGAGGATAAACAGCAATGTAATGAATAACCTCTATGTATAATTTTATTATCCAGTTCAGAATAAATACATCAAAATGTCTCTAATGCTTAGGGCATTTCCTAATAATCTCCCACTTGCCCTAAGCCAGTAGATGTGCCATGTTACGCATCCCCATCACCTCTACATGCCTCTCAAAGCTTCTAGCCACCAAAGTCTTATTAAAGGGATCGGCAATGTTGTCCTCAGACGCGATCTTACATACATCTACTTGTCCTGTCTCTACATGCCCTCTAATAATGTGATATCTCCGATCTATGTGCTTGATCCTCTTATGGTGCCGAGATTCCCTTGTGTTGGCAATAACCCCGGTGTTATCATAGTAAAGTGTGATAGGCTTGTCAACACCCGGAATGATATCAAGGTCTCTAAAGAACTTGCGGAGCCAAACTGCTTCTTTAGATGCCTCAGCTGCAGCCATATACTCAGCCTCCATAGTAGAGTCAACTGTGCAACCCTGCTTCACGCTCCTCCACACAATGGTGCCTCCTCCGAGCAAGAACACTGATCCAGATGTCGATTTCCTCAAATCCTTGCAAGTCTGGAAGTCTGAGTCCGTGTATCCTATTGGTGTTAGGTCCCCTCCAGAATACACCAGCATATAATCCCTCATTCTCTTAAAATACTTGAGTATATGCTTTACTGCTTGCCAGTGCTTGGTTCCAGGGTTCGCTTGATATCGACTCACCATACCTACTGCAAAACATATGTCCAGGTGAGTGCAAAGCCTAGCGTACATAAGACTACCCACAGTGGATGCATAAGGGACCTTACTCATACGCTCTCTTTCTTCTAATGTCTTTAGACAGTCATCCAATGAAAGAGTTAGACGAGCAATAGAAGGTTGTGAACCTTTCTTTGCCTCTTGCATTGCATATTTGTCAATTATTTTATCTATGTATGAACCTTAGGGTAATGCTATCATTTTGTTCTTTCGATCTCTAAAGAGACGAATGCCTAGAACATAATTAGCTTCTCTCAAGTCTTCATGTTAAACTGTTGGTGTAGTCAAAGCTTGATTGATGATAAGTTCCCTACATCATTCCTAATGAGTAGTATATCATCGACATAGAGTACCAGAAAGACCACTTTTCCATCTTTAATATGTTTATAAACACAGGGCTCATTAATGTTCTGCTCAAAACCCGATGTCTTGATCGCTTGATCAAATCTCTGGTTCCATGAGCGGGATGCTTGCTTTAATCCATAAATGGATCTAAGCAACTTGCAGACTTTTCTTTCTTGGTCTTTGGCCACGAACCCTTCGGGCTGTATCATGTAGATACATTCCTCAAGATGGCCATTCAAGAATGCCGTCTTGACGTCCATTTGCTAGATCTCGTAATCAAGAGCCATAGCAACGGACAGAAGAATACGGATAGACTTCAGCATAGCAACAGGTGAAAACTTTTCATCGTAATCGACTTCAGCCTTTTGCGTGTACCCCTTTACAACCAGTCTAGTTTCGAAAGTTTCCACTCTCCCTTTTGCATCCTTCTTTCTTTTATAGACCCACTTGCATCCAGTGGGTTTTATCCCATCTGGTAGATCTACAAGTTCCCAAACAGAGTTAGATTTCATAGAATCCATCTCATTGTTCATAGCCTATTTCCAAGATTTAGAATCAACATCATTTATAACTTTATCATAGGTGACCGGATCATCCTCATGCTCATGAGCCTCGACTTGGTATACCTCAGCATCATACATGAAGAAATTAGGCTTCTTCGAAACCCTCCCACTATGACGAGACACCCTAAATTGTTGATCGTCTGTAGGTCTTCCACCGAAACTCAGACTTGCATCCAAAACCGAAACCTGTGGAGCAGTTCTTTCACCCGATAACTCCTTTAGAATCACTTTGCTTCGAGACTTAAAGTCATTCATGTGACTTTCCTCCAAGAATGTCGTATGGGTTGAAACAATGACTTTTTGTTCCTTCAGGTTATAGAACAGACTTCCCTTAGTTCCCTTAGGATACCCTACAAATATGCACAATTCAAATCTTGGTTCCAACTTCTTCGCATCCCTATCTAGTACATGTGCTGGGCAGCCCCATATTCTTATATGTCCAAGGGAGGGCTTCCTGCCACGCCACAATTCATACGGAGTCCTGGTAATTGATTTGCTTGGAACCTGATTCAGAATTTAGCACGCCGTTTGTAAAGCATATCCCTAGAATGATAATGGCAGTGTTGAATAACTCATCATAGACTGCACCATATCCAACAAGGTCCTTTTTCTCCTTTCAACTACACCAATCTGTTGTGAAGTACCAAGTGCAGTCAATTGGGACAATATTCCATTCTCTACAAGATGTCCTAGAAAGTCGTCGGAGAGGTATTCGCCACCTTGATCAGATCGAAGTGTCTTTACGGATTTATCCAATTACTTTTCCACTTCCGCACGATACTCTTTTAACTTGTCAAAAGTTTCGCTCTTACGGTGCATCAGATATACATATCCATACCTCGAGTAATCGTCTATAAAGGAGACATAATACTCGAACCCTCCTCGCGCTGTGATGTTCATGGGGCCACATACGTCAGTGTGCACAATTTTTAAGAGTTCCTGAGCCCTAGTACCCTTAGCTCTAAAAGACCGCTTAGTCATCTTACCCTCAAGACAAGACTCACATTGAAGAAGACGTACCTCCTCCAGATATTCTAGAGGACCGTCTTTCACCAACCTTTGAATCCTATCCTGATTAATATGACTAAGTCTTAAATGCCAAATATACGCCTTGTTAGAGTGAGAAACTTTCAACCTTTTAGAGTTATCTATTAATTTGGTGTCAAGCAGTGAGTACATCTTTGGTTTGATCAAATATAGGTTTCCATCCATCCATCCAGAACGGATAAAAGACTTATTTCTACGAATATCAACTCTTTTACTAAAAAAAACTAAATAAGAATCCTTTATTAAACAAGCTACCGATAAGATTCCTCTTAAAATTAGGAACATAAAAACAGTCTTTTAATAAAATAAACCTAAATTCATCGAAGTAAAGATAAACATCTCTCACTGCCTCAGCCACCATCAAGCTACCGTCTTCAGTCCGCAATGAGAGGCTCCTATCATGTAGACTTTTCATTTCCACAAACCCCCGCATAGAAATACAAACATGATTAGTGGCGCCTAAATCAATGACCCAAGTGTCTTTCGATTCTTCCATCAAACACGCTTCTAAATAGTGAAGTTCCTTACCTTCCTTGCCCTTGGCAGCTAGGAATTCCTGGCAAACCTTCTTGAAGTGACCTACCTTCCCACAGTAGAAGCACTTGGACTTTTTAGAGTCCCTGGGCTTCTTGTTCTTGTTCTTCTTCTTCTCGTCTGAGACAGGAGGATTAGAAGAACTCGAAGTGCTTACTTCTGATTTGGCATTTTCCTCTTCCGTGAGGGTTTGGAAGATTCCGTCAAATTGGCCTCTCGTTTGGGTTGGACCACATCCCTGTCCCTGATTATCCGCTCATAAGCTTGGAGTTGCTTCATGAGCTCAGTTAGTCTTAACCCCTTGTCGCCAGATTGTATGCAGCCTTAAACCCCACAAAATCTTTTGACAGAGTTTTGAACACCATCTCTATTTGGGTGTTGTAGTATAACTCAGCACTATTCTCGGCAGTTTCAGCAAAGAATCCCATTAGAGTGATCATATGATCCTTTACCGGAGTACCTGCCTTCTGCTTGGAGTTCATAATACTGTTAATAGCAGACTGTCGAGCCAATTTTTCTTGGCCTTCGAACATGTCCTCCAGATTTTCTATGATCTCCCCAGCAACTTGATAAGTCTCATGCTGCTTTTGTAAAGCACTCGTCATGCTAGCCAGAATGTAGCATCGAGCTATCTCATTGGATTCTCTCCAATGAGTATAGGTAACCGGGACCTCCTCAAGTGGTGTGTCAGGTTTGGGCCCAAGTGGGCATGGTTCATCCAGCACGAACTTGTGTCTCTCGCAGCTAAGAACTATCAGTAGATTTCTTTCCCAGTCTTTATAATTATCGCCATTCAGTTTATTTTCAGTAAGTATTGAAATGAGGAGTGTCAGTGACATTTTGAACTAAAATAAAATTATACTAGACATCATTACAAAGTACAAGCAAATATACAAATAATTTAACAAATAAAACATACAAGTATGTTCCTACATGAAACTTGAAAAACATTTAGCATTACAACGGTAATTCTCAGCACCTATTGCCCCAAGCCATCGAGGGGTGGTCATGAGACAAATAGCCGGAACATGGACCCCGTCCAATTAATATATGTTGCCTTAAATCCTCCAAGGTTAAGACATATATTAATAACCGCTTATTCTGGCCACCAGTTTAGTTAACATAGCTTCTAGGGAAGGTTAATAACTAAACGAGTCTTGAGTGTATAACTATTATTTACGTAACCCGATCCACGTCTTACCAAGCCACCGAGGGGTGGTCATGAATAGCATCATGCCCAAACACGTTTTCCACATAGGAGATCCAACCTAGTATACCGACGGTGGTAAACACCTACTGAGGGGTGTGGTCAGGGCAAAACTGACGCGAGGCGTTACCATGCTTTCACATATGGATCAACAATGGAGGCCGTGAGTTTTGTTTGAAACCCTCTCCCACTCAATATTTTGAAAAACATGCAAGTTTTGACAAATATGTATGATCAATATAGTATGAGCGGCACTCAGCTATCCTATATGACATGTTATCAAATATGCAAATAAAACATTCATCAATACATATTTATATATCCATGACATATCACAGAAAAAATAATTGACAAATAAATAACCAAGCTATGGTTCCATCCTAGAATAAAGAAAATAACGACTACAAAATTCCATCCAAAGCATTCTTTGGGTCTTGAATTTTGTTTCGTCTTCTTGTATCCATCTTTATGTAGCCTCTCCATTTATTTCTCATCCTAAGAATCATTTAAATTTAAATTCCAAAAATTTAAATTTCAAATTCAAATTCCAAATTCGAATTTCAAATTTAAATTTCAAATTCAAATTTTTAAACAATTTTAAATATCATATGTAATAATATGTAATTTCAAAATTTTCAAATTTTCAATTACATATTTTTAAACATGATTTAAAAATTAAATCTCAAATTTAAAAATTAAAATTTTTCGATTTTTAAACCATCGACCCATGGCCCCTGGAGGCCGGCAGCCGTCGTGGGTAGCCCCAGCCCCCGAGGGGGTTGGTAGCCCACGGCCGTAGGCCATGTGCCGCCTTGCCAGGCTGCAGGCCAAGCCTGTAGCCATAGGCTGTACGCCTGGGCTAGGCGTTGTAGCCGCCAGGCTGCAAGCCCAAGTCTGTGGCCAGCCCTTGGGGGGGCCACGGCCACCCTCGGCTGCAGGCAGTGCTTGCGGCCGTAGGTGATGTAGCCGTGGGCAGGGGCTGCCGCAGCCCTATCCTGCCCGAGGGTAGGGGCTGTAGCCCCATCACAGCTGGTGGTCCGTCCCGAGGGGGTCAGTCTTCGATTTTCATGTCATATTCCAATTTACCCATTAGGATCTCCAAAAATTAATTTGAATTCTAATTAAATTGAAATTTTCCACACAATCAAAATTTCAATCTTTAAATTAAATTTAACTTTTGGGAAAAATAAATTACGGTCTTTAAACTTTAATCTCCTCCAAGAATAATTACATAAAATTTCCTAAACCGTTTCCGGTGTACAAAAAAAATTCTAATCATAATAATTCTAAGAGACAAAAATTAAAATCCATGGGAAAATTACAGTGATAATAAACTGCTCCCATGTTTACATAAAAATTCCTAGATACAATTTTCTAAATTCTAAGGAACCATAACCGGCATAAAACAAGCATGCTTATAATAATTAAAAAAAATAATCACATACTACATATATAATACATGATAACAACATAAAGGAATCCTAGAATGCCACTCTCTAAATATAAAATCTGTACATAAATAAAAAGACTAATTAATTGTCTAATTTATGTACATGGCATAGTCATGAGATGGCTCTGATACCAATTGTAGGAAATAAATCGGTAAAAACGTATCAGAGTGGCGCAGCAGAACAATAAAAATTTTTCAAGATCGTTAAATATCTCATGATGCCATATACAATAAACCAACACCAATTTAAACTCATACATCAAGGACACCAACCTTGCAGGAGGAGAATGACTGGATGGCTTTAACCAACTAGCCTTCTCTACGATTCTCCAATTCTCGAATGGCTGAGTGTGTGGACACTCTGAACCTCAATCGGTATGCTAGCACTGCTAGTCTTCTTCCGACCACCCAGATCTCTAAAGAACTCATTGTCACGGTGAGTTGTGCAACAATAAGCCTGCTTACCTGAGAGTCTGTGGTCTAAGAGAACTGGAGTGGCGGGACCTCTATTTATAGACTTGCATGAGGTGATCCTCTGAATTTGCATTGGATTAGGAGAAGATTTTCTCCCTTATCCACAATAAAAAATTCTGAATTTTTAATCCTTATCCAACCAAAAAGATTCGGCCACTTTATGGATTTTTCATTCAAAATTCAAACAGGATTTTAACTAGAATTTTATCTCTTCATTCCCTTATAAAAATCGATTCCCATTTGTGCCAAAAAACATGACTAGATTCGGCCATTAAAGTGTGAAGAGAATCAAAATCCAAGTAGGATTTTCTAGCTTGTATTTTATCTTATCCTTATCCAAATAAAACTGAAAATCTCCTTGAGATTTGCTCTCAAAATTTCGGCCACTTTTAAGGAGGAGAGAATCCATATTCAACTGGGATTGAAACTTGAATTTTTCCCTGCATCATTATCCATAAAAACCGAAAATATATTGGAGGATTTTCCTCAACAAAATTCGACCAAGTTAGTTAGGATTGGGATTCAAAATTCAAGTAGGATTCAAACAAGATTTTCCTCTTCATAATCTAACTCAAATTCGAATTCTAGCCTTGTGGAATTATCCACAAAGAATTCGAATTCCACTTGGACTGTGATTCAAAATTTGAATTTCAAATTTCAAAATTCAAAATTCAAATTTCAAATTTCAAATTTCAAATTCAAATTTCAAATTCAAATTCCAAATTTCAAATTTCAAAATTCAAATTTCAAAATCCACAAATAGTTGTATTTCAAATTCTTATTCTCATGGATAATTTTCTACAATTCCAATCCAATCTCAAATAAAATCATGGCAACTTTATTTGGAGTTCAAATAATTGTGTACTCTATTATCCAAAACAAAATCTGAATTCAACCGGAGAGAATCTTGTCCACCATCCTAATCCTATGTCAACACCATCCATGCATAATCAACTAGCCAATAGTATACTCAAAATCAATTTGCCAATCATTAAGTAATTATGTGGAGCTAGTAGAGAGACCAATTAAACATATATAATCGAGTCCCGTGAATCCATATGATCATCATTCTTCACCGAACAACTCAATCATATGATCACTAATTTCAAAGTCACACCACTATAAACCTGAAACTGAACTCCTAATTATATACAGTATTACGTAAGCTTGTAACAAGCTATTGTCTAATGACCTTGTCATGTATGCAGAACCCTCATATGATATCCATGATCAGCCTTAGGTCAAAGTCTGTTCAATCCTACTGATCAGGCTATTTTAAAGTTTCATTATACTACCGAATAAGAAAATGATTATTCACCATATGTGAATAAGAAGTCATCCGTCAAGCAGACAACCCAAGGCCTTGTCCATTTTCACATCCAGTATAATGCCTTTAAGAGGATATCCTTAACTCCTTATTAGAGCTATGATTCTGATATCTGTAAATAAACCATTCATCGTACACAAGTCATGCACCCAACGAACCGGTCTATAAGCTTACTATCTCTGAGATGCTTTAGCCATTGGAACATCAAAGTACACGAGTCATATACATGAAGTAGTTCATTCACTCAGGATTAAGGTTACTGCACAATGAACGTCAAAAGCAGATTGATCCACTCATAGCGGACTACGTAGATCAATCATGCTTTAGTCCCAGTCTAATATGTCACCACTAAGCAACAGATCTATGTCTCTACTTGGGAGTTTATGCTCTAGAAAGTCAAGACAAACCATCCCCACCATGGCTTTAGACAACATAATAGTCTTAGCATGAGTTAAATGCTCGGTCTAACCCCATAGACTGCAGACCTTAGTTTACACTGCTTACTTTAGAACATTGTCTTCTCGCATACAAAAAATCCATTGCATGCAACGTTCTAACAGTTTTAACACAAGCAGTTAGGGAGCCATATTTGCTTACATTTACTTTAACATGTAAATAGAATGAGGACAAACAACAATATAATGAATAACCTCTATGTATAATTTTATTATCCAGTTCAAAATAAATACATCAAAATGTCTCTAATATTTAGGGCATTTCCTAACACATACTAGAATAACCATGCCCATAAAGGTCATGCCCTGGTGCACCATTTGAAGAGGTCCCTATCATGTATAGGAACTAGAAAAAGCCAAAGTAGAAGAAACAAGTGTCTTTAAGTTCTTTTATTTCTCCTACCTCGAATGGGAAGAAAAAGAAGAAGAAGAACAAGATGCGTAACAATCCCAAAAAGTCTAAGTGCTTCCACTTTGGGAAGGTAGGACACTTTAAGAAGTTTTTCAAAGAATTCCTAGCTACCAATGACAAGAAAGGTAAGGATCTTCTTTAGTTAGAAGCTTGTTTGGTGGAAGAATCAAAAAACACTTTGGTCATTGATTTGGAAGCCACTAATCATGTTTATGTTTCTCTATAGGGATTCATGGAAATTAGAAGTCTACATGATAGGAGCCTTTCATTATAGACTGAAGATGGTAGCTTGCTATTGGCCAAAGCAGTAGGATAAGTGCATCTTTATTTTGATGAATTTAGGTTTATTTTATAAAAGACTGTTTTTATCTTCCTAATTTTAGGTGGAACCTTCTATCGGTAGCTTGTTTAATTAAAGACTCTTATTTAGTTTCTTTAATAAAATAGTTGTTATTCGTAAAAACAAGTCTTTTATTTATTCTAAGTGGGTGGGTGGAAAGTTTTATTTGACCAAACCTAAGATATACTCACTATTAGACATCAAATTAATTGATAACTCTAAAAGGTTTAAATTTTCTTATTCTAACAAGATGTATCTTTAGCATTTAAGAAGTAGTCATATTAATCAAGTTAAGGTTCAAAGATTGGTGAAAGACAGTCCTTTATAAACTCTAAATAAGGTACATCTTTCTTGATGTGAATCTGGCCTTGAGGGTAAGATGACTAAGAGGTCTTTTGGAGCTAAGAGTACTAAGGATAAGGAACTCTTAGAAATTGTGCATACTGATATATGTGGCCCCATTGAGTATCATATCTTTTTTATGGATGATTACTCAAGGTATGGATATGTGTACCTAATGTACTAGAAGAGCAAAACATTTGATAAGTTCAGAGAGTATCGTGCGAAAATAGAAAAGCAATTGGATAAATTCATAAAGGCACATTGATCAAATCAAGATGGTGAATACCTCTATGATAATTTCTAGGATATCTTATAGAAAATCGGATTTTATCCCAATTGACTACTCCTAGTACTCCACAACAAAATAGTGTAACTGAAAGGAGAAATAGAACCTTGTTGGACATAATACAGTACATGTTGAGTTATTCAACTTTGCCATTATATTTTTAGGGATATGCACTACAAACGGCATGCTAGATTTTAAACCAAGTTCTTAGTAAATCAATTCCTAGGACTCTGTATGAATTATGACATGGCAAAAAGTCGTCAATTCCTTGGACATATGAGAATATAGGGTAGCCCAACACATGTATTAGATAGAGATGTGAAGAAATTGGGACCATGTGTTGAATTGTGCAAGTTTGTAGGGTATCTTAAGGGAACTAAAGTAGGTCCATTCTATAACCCGAAGGATTAAAAAAGTCATTGTTTCAATCTATGCGACATTCCTAGAAGAATATTATATAAATGACATTAAGCCTCGAAGGGCTTATCAAGTAATAGAATTGCTCCATATGTTTTAGTCTTAGATGCAAGTCCAAGTTTTAATGAAAGACATGCAAATGATCAACAGTTTAGGGTACTTCGATATAATAGGAGAGTTTTTAGTAAATCAAGTTTCTTCATGTATGATGCTAAAGCACACCAAGCTAAAGCTCATGAGCATTATGATGACCGTATAACTTAAGATGAGGCTATAAACGATGTTAATGCTAAACTTTAGAAATAAGCCACGAATAATAAGATAGACTTTACGAAATCCAACTCCGTATGGGAGCTTATGGACCTATCAAATAGGATTAAACCCATTGGGTGTAAGTGGGTCTAAAAGAGAAAAAGGGATATGAAAGGGAAAGTTGAAAATTTCAAGGCTACACTTGTGGCAAAGTGGTACACGCAAAAGGCTAGAGTCAACTATGAGCAAAAGGCTAGAGTCAACTATGATGAAACCTTTTCGCTTGTTACAATAATAATGTGACGCCCATGCCCTCAGTGGCCCGGACCGTCACTTAAAACTACTACTGACACCTAACTTGCTTGAAAACCTATTCTTATTTACTTAAAGAACAGTTAACTTATTTGGCTTGAAAACTGATACTTAAATTTACTTAATTCAATACCCTAATTTTAAGGGATTTTTTTTTCTTTCTTACGTCGTACGTATTCACTATTCATGTACGTATACTTTAATTATTTACTATTCCAAAAATACTGCTTAACGGTTACTATTTAGAAATACTACTTAACAATTACTATTCATAAATATTGTGTAACGATTACTATTCAAGAATACCTTATAATAGTTACTATTTAAAAATACTATTTAACGGTTACTATTCAAAACATACTATTCAATGGTTACTATTCAAAATATATTATTCAACAGTTACTATTCATTAATGCTGTTCAACTGTTACTTAAATTGTGCGGAAGATTACTCGCGGTGTATTCATAATCTCGCCCTTACATCCACCTCTGCCGCCGCCATCGCCTATTATGGTTTAAACTATAGGACGCTTACCTACAGCAGAAACATACTCCATGAGCTTTACGCCCAATAAATACAACATGTTAAATCGTAAGCCATACTTAAGGCATATATAAAACTGGCACTCATGTCACATATTCATACAGAACATGAAAATATATTATCTGGCATATGAGAATGTCCTATCGTGCAACTAAGAAGTTGACTCTAACTGTATCTAGGGTAAAACGTGTACACTACATGAACCATTTATGCTCAAATTATGCTTCATCATTCCTTATTGTTACGTGTCAAAAAGGGCATAGTGAACCTTGCGCTCGAGGACTATGCGCCCATTTTATTTATGAACGAAATGTGGACCTTACGCCCGGTAATAGTTATAGGCCTTACGCTCGACATATTTATTGTGGAGCTTGTGCCCGTTATTTTTATTGTGGACCTTGCACCTGTTATACCAACTCCTTAATTTACTTACCCAATTCTTTATCTGATCTTACCAAATACTTTGCTAAGTTATCCCTCATCTTACGCGATAGGGACGTATGGTATCTAACTTGGGTTTTCATCAATCTACGCGATTATGAAACTATGTGCTCTTATACATACTGTGCATCAACGTGTGCATGCTATGTATACTTAACATACAGTAAAAACCATCATTTCAACTCATTTTATTCATGCTGTAAGCAGAGTTGTACTTACCTAGTTTGTACACAAACTCATATTCTTGCCTCTGTCAATTTACAGGTTACTACCTGTCATCAATAACATACCTTATCAGCACCTTCGCGGAGTCACTAATACTATTAGTGACTAAAGCTGATAAATCGCTTTGTACCGATTGCTGTCGTAACTAACTCACTGTTTAGATGTGGTTACTTATTTTATTATCTAATAAATTAATCACTGTCGTTCTTTAGGTCACTATTTTCGTTAGTGACTATAACTTCTGGTCTTATGTGATAACGAGGCCCTTCGGTACCCTATTGGCCTACTTTGGGGATTTGGCATCTAATTTCTATCGTTGTTTGATTAACTATCTTCTTGACAGATTAATCACTGTTCCTCACAGTGTCATTTGAAACACTATCCTTGACTGGTTGCCGACCAGTCATCCGACCGGTTACCTCGCATATTGCTAATTAGATAGCCTACCGGGTTACTATGCATAAACTTGGTATAGTAACCTACTGGGTTACTTTGCCTGTTTGGGTGTGGTAGCCTACCGGGCTACTATTCCTTGTTTGGTGTAGTGGCCCACCGAGCCACTATGGCTTGTTTGGTGTAGTAGCCTACGGGACTACTAAGGCTTGTTTGGTATGATAGCCTACCGGGCTACACACATTGTTTTGTTCATTTAAGAAAATTGTTTTGGTTAACTTATAAAATTCTTAGGAAATTACGTGTTTGGAACCCGTCCCCTTATCACCCCGTTGGAAGGTGGGGGACGTTTTTGTGAAAACCATGTTTATATTTTAAAGTGTTAAAACACATTTTTGAGGTTGTATTTTAAAGGTGGTTTTTGAACCACTTTTGAAAATTGTTTTTGAAACTTGACCGAAACGACTTTGTTTGTAAATTCGGCGAACATAAAAGTTTTCATCCGCAACGATGAACAAATCTTGTGTTCACCTCAGAGCTTAATTCTAACTTTAACCGGCCTTAATCTTACTAAACCCGTGGCCTATGTGCCCAGTTTTTACAAAAAACCCAGTTTTGCGTTGTTTTGAAAACGGCTCTATTTAAGGCCTGAAACGGCCAAATTTTTATGTGCAAGTTATTCTCAAGGTCTCGACCAGATCTACAACTTTCATGTCAAGCTCAAAGTCTGGTTCGGACTATAAGTGGTCCATTTTTAATAAAACCCGAGACTAATTTCTGGGTTCTGATTTTGTTCCTAGTTTTAGGCACCGAGTGAATACCACTCGAAAAACCTATCGTAGTGTCGTTTTTGGCTAAAGGCTATTTGATGTAAAAATAACCGTAACAAAATTTTGTTAAAACATCATGTTACCAAATCCCATAATCAGACCATAAGGGGGTCAAAATAGCCAAAATCTATGGCCTTTCCTTGAGGACAGATTGTGTCCAATCACTAAAAACATTTATGCTCTCATTTGCACACAACCATTCGTAAAAATAATGTAAACACAGCCACAACCACAACCACATAAACTTAAAAATGGAAACTTAAGGGTTCAAAATAAATTTATTACAAACCATTTGCATAAACAAATACACATAAATGGCCTTGATCAAAATCTATAAATCACTAAATCATCAAAAGTAGGATTTTTGGTTATTACCTTTGTACTTGGAACCAAAAATAATATCTCTTAGTATCAAACCAAATCAACATCTACAAACCACAAAGATTGATTCGAAATCTTACCCTTGAAAGACTTAGAATGACTTGGATTTGAAGTCACCTACCACAAGCTTGAAGAGATTGGCTTTTGGTAAATTTTTGGTATGATTTTGGACTTGAAAAATGGTGGCTTGGGGGTGTGGAATACTTGGCAGTAGCAAAAGAAAAAGAGAGAGGAAATGAGTTGTGTTTTGGAGTGTGAAAGAAAGAAAACACAAGCTAAGTTATGCCCACCCTTTTTATAGACAAACCTAAGCTCACTTAACCAAACCTAAGCTTGATTAATCAAGCCATCTTTAGGCTAATTTGGGGACAAAATTCTGCCCTTCTCAGCCCATTCCCACCGAATTTGTTGTAGCCATAATGGAAGGGAAGAATAAAAAAAATAGCATAGTGTAAGGTGATGGAAAGTGATGTAAAATTTAGCATTGTTTATACAATGTGTCATAAACTAACCCAATATTTTATTTGCCACTTTTTGGGGTTTTTAGTACTTGAAAACCAGCTGGTTTTCCAGCTAGAGAACATGGTTTTGGGCCAAAAAAATTTCATCTGTGTTGCTCTCTTCGCAGTCCAGTTTTCTACTGCGGCTTTCGGTCCTTTCTCGGCAGTGTTCGAATTTGCATTCGGAAATCAGATTTTCTGAATCTGATTTTTACACTGATAATTTCTAGTTAGTTTATACTGTCTAAGAGCCCATTCTACACCAATTTACTATTTATTTCCTATACTGTGGTTGTGTTTACACTGTGTTGTCCTTTCGCATGCAAACTGAGGCGTTCCCGGGTAAAATTTCAAACACAGTCTCTCTTGACTAATTCGGACGTGTTGATTTCAATTTTATCAGTCTTATGTCCGTCCGGGGTCGTCTGGACTAGTTTTCAGGATCTGTGTGATCCCACCTTAAAAAACATGTCAGGTGCCCGATTGACTAATTTGGGTATCCTGAGTCTAAATATATTAGTTTCGGGGTGAGAGAAAGTCGTCTTGACCCTTTTCTCGATACTGCGTATCTCTCAGAAAAAAATTCACAGTTTGTGCCCAATTGAATATATCAGTTTTAAGTCAAATTAAGGCCGTCTTGGCCAATAATTTGACATTGCATTTTTCACTATTTACTATTCACTGCTTTTTATTCTAACTGACTAGTCTGAATATTCTGACTCTGATTTTGTCAGTTTCTATACGAGAAGAGGTGATCTGGACCATTTTCTCGGTCTTGTACCCTACTAGGGTTTCTATCGCTATTGTGCTTAGAGGTTCGGTTCGAGCATTCTGGTGATTTATTCACCAGTCTTATGTTAGGAAATGATCAGCTGAACCAGTTTCTTGATACTGCGTATTTCATACACTTATACACATAATAAGGTGGACTGAGTTCATTGTCAGTCACCTCCTTTCGCTACATAAATAGTACCTAAACAGTATCGTATCTGTTTAGTCTATTCAATTGGAATTTGTACTGTATTTTTCAACTTAATTACTTATTACATAGTAATTAAGCTTCATAAATCGTGAGAGTCATTTTAGTGGCTCTCTACTCTATACACGGCCTCCTACATAAGCGTGTACAAGGCTGCACGGGTGTGTACTAGTTGAGCTTGCTCAACACAACTGTGTCCTGGAAAAAATTCATTTTATCGAATGGTACACGGCCTTTTACATGGGCGTGTACCTGGCCGTGTTCACTTACATGGCTATGTTCATTTACACGGCTTCACGCACGTGCACAATACCAATGATATACAGCCACGTACAGTTGCATGGCCTCTTATACATACATAGACCAGATAGTACACGGTGACTTAAACGGCCGTGTATATGCCCATGTTCTTCAATTTTGCACTAAAATGCATCAAATTATTCCTCAATTTCACATTAAATGAAAATTAATTTACAGGAATGGGGCGGTCCTTATAACTTACCCCCCTTACAAAATTTTCGTCCTTGAAAATTAGAATAAATCTGGGAAGTCTCTTCTCATATCCTCTTCCCATTCCCATGTAGTTTCTTCGAGGTTATGATTCCGCCATAATACTTTTACAAGCAAAATCACTTTATTCCTAAGGACTTTATCTTCCTTGGCTAGAATTCGCACGGGTTTTTCTCCATAGGTTAGATCGACGTGTACTTCAACCGGCTCTTCGCTTAGTATGTGAGAACTATCTGGCACATACTTCTTTAACATCAAGACGTGGAAGACGTTGTGCACTGATGCTAGTTCGGAAGGGAGCGCTAATCTGTAGGCTACCTTCCTGACTCTCTCGAGAATCTCGAAGGGTCTTATATATCTAGGACTGAGCTTTCCTTTCTTCTCAAAGCGCATCACCCTTTCATGGGTGCCACCTTGAGAAAAACTGAATCCCCTTCTTGAAATTCGAGAGGCCTCCGTCATTTATCTGCTTAGCTTTTTTGGCGACTATGAGCTGTATCCAATCTCTCTCATATAAGCTTCACATCTTCTGTTGTGCTCTTGACAAAGTCCGTGCTGGTGAGCTGTTTCTCTCTAGTTTCATGCCAATGCACTGGAATTCTACATTTCCTTCCATAGAGTGCCTCATATGATGCCATTCTGATCGAGGAATGGTAGCTATTATTGTATGAGAACTCTATCAATGGTAGCTTCTGATCCCACTTCCCTTTGAAATCTAGGGCACACATTCTCAGCATATCCTCCAACATCTGAATGTTTCTCTCGGACTGGCCACCAGTTTGAGGATGGAAGGTTTGTGCTGAAATTCAACTTGGTTCCCATTGAAGCTTAAATGCTCTGCCAAAATCTTAAAGTGAAGCGTCAATCGCGATTTGAGATGATCGATTTCGGTACACCGTGCAGCTTTATTATTTGAGCCACGTACATTTCTACCAGTTTCTCTACTAAATAGCTCAGCTTCTGTAAGGACCACCCCGATCATATACTTTAATTTTCAATTTAATGAGAAATTGAAGAATAATTTGATGCATTTTAGTGCAATTTTTAAAGTACACAGTCAGGTACACGACCGTGTAAGTGGCCGTGTACCACTCAGACTGTATACGTGTATGTAGCCGTGTAAGTGTACATGGCTGTGTAGTAGAACACGGTCAGGTACACGGCCGTGTAAGAGGCCGTGTACCACTCGGGTTGTGAACATGTAAAAGGCCGTATTTTGAAACAGGGTCGTGTTGAAAAACTTCAACTAGTACACGCCCGTGTCCGGTGTATACACACCCGTGTTACCTTATACACGCCTGTGTTAGAGGCCATGTTGAAGGCAGTGTAATAAGCAGAAAGCCGTTACACAGATCCTCAAATTGCATAAAACCTAATTACTATACAATGAGTAATTAAGTTGGAAAATATAGTATATTTCCCATTGAATAGACTAAACAGATACGGTACTGTTTAAGTACTATTCATGCAGTGAAAAGGGTGACCGACAGTGAACCCGGTCCACCTTATTATGTGTATAAATAAATGAGACATACAGTGTTGGCAGACGACCATTTCTTGACACAAGACTGGTGAATAGATCACCAGAACGCTCGGACCAAACATCTGAGCACAATAGTGAAAGATAGCCTTAGCAAGGATATGATATCGAGAAATGGTCCAGATGACCTCTGCTCACCTAGAGTCTGACAAAATCAAAGTCAGAGCACTAAGACTAGTCAGTTAAGTAGAACACGGTAAGTAATGAATAGAGAGAAACGCAGTGTCAAGTTATTGGCCAAGACGGCCTTAATTTGACCTAAAATTGATACATGAATGGTTAGTAGACTCAATCTAGTTGATTGAGTACAAAACAAGATATTTTTAGTTTGAGAGATATGCAGTATCAGGGGTGAGGTCAAAACGACCTTTACTCGCCCCGAAACTGATATATTTGGGCTTAGAACGCCCAAATTAGTCAATTGGGCACCTAATACGTTTTTCGAGGTGGGGTCACACGGATCCTGAAAACTAGTCTAGATG
Organism: Antiaris toxicaria; assembly: GCA_035233585.1. Classification (NCBI taxonomy): domain Eukaryota; kingdom Viridiplantae; phylum Streptophyta; class Magnoliopsida; order Rosales; family Moraceae; genus Antiaris; species Antiaris toxicaria. Next base: position 19,041,601 of record CP141155.1, on the reverse strand, counting down.
ACCTCTGATGGACGTAAAACTGATAAAAATGGAATCAACACGTCCAAATTATTCAAGAGAAACTGTGTCCGAAATTTTACCCGGGAACGCCTCGATTTACGTGTGAAAGGACAACACAGTGTAGACACAACCACAGTATAGGACATGAATAGTAATTTAGACTGATAATGGGCTCTTAGACAGTAGAAAACAACCAAGAATTTACAGTACAAAAATCAGATTCAGAAAACTAATTTTCGGATGAAAATTGGAATACTGCCGAGAAAGGACCGAACATCACACTATAAAATTAGACTGCGATGAGAAGCCAACACAGATAAAATTTGGCCGCAAAAGCAGCTGTAATCTGCTGCACACATAGCCTAAAAAGTGGCCATTAAAATAATTCCCTAGCCATGATACACTTGAATATTTTATTCAAGGGTTTTTAAAAAGCTAGTCAACAATAATTGTTTATTCCTCCCTCCTTCCAATGAGCAGCCCACGCCCCCTTGGTCTGAAATTAGGTACCAAATTTGTCCCAAGATTTGGCTAATTTGGTAGACAATTAAGTAGGATTAAGTCTAAGTGAGTTGATCAATTTTACCTATAAAAGGTACCATTTACACAAGTGATTTGTTTCCTTTCTTTTTTGCTTCCAAAACACTTTTCATTTCCCCCTTCTTCTCCTAGCTGCAGCCGAACCCCTTGAGCCGTCAAACCCTCACTTTTTCAAGCTTTAAATCATACCATAAACTTACCAAAAATCAAACCTCACAAGCTTGTGCTAGGAGGATTCGAATCCAAGTTGTTCTAAGGCACCAAGGGTAAGTCTTCCAAAAACCGATCCTTGTAGTTTTAGTTTCTGTTTTGATTTGGTTTTTAAGAAAAATTTTTGGTATTTGTAAACAGACTTCATTCTCTTGGATTCCAATGACCATTTTTGGTTCCTCAAGCCTAGTTGAAACCGTGCTTGGTACAAGGCACGAAGGTAAACCGAAAAACCTTATCTTGTGTTAGTTGATTTTAAGTTTTGATCAAGGCCATTTATGTGTATTTATTTATGCAAATGGTTTGTAATAAGTTTATGTTGAGCCCTTAGATTATCATTTTTAAGTTTATGTGGTTGTGATTCTGTTTACATTATTTTTTTGAATGGTTATGTGTGAATGAGAGCATGAACGTTTTAGTGGCTGGACACAAATCTATCCTTAGGGAAAGGCCACGGATTTTGGCCATTTCGACCTACTTAGGTTCCGAATTTGAGATTTGGTAAAACATGATGTTTTAAGGAAATTTCGATGCAGTCGTTTTTGCATCAAATAGCCCTCGGCCAAAAAACGAACCTAAGATAGGTTTTTGGAGTGTTTTTCACTCGGTGTCCAAAACTGGGAACAAAATCTGAACCCAGTGTTTAGTCTCGGCTTTTGCTAGAAATGGACAACTTAGAGTCCGAACCGGTTCTCAAACTCAACATAAAAGTTGTAGATCTCGTCGAGACCTTGAGAACCACCAGCATGTGTCAAAAATTTGGCCGTTTCGGGCCTCAAACCGAGCCGTTTTTACAGACAGGTAAAACTGGGATTTTTACAAAAAAACTGGACACTAAGCCCATGGGTTTAATGAAATTAGGAGCCATTAGAGTTAGATTTAGGCTCCGAGATGAACACAAGATTTGTTCATCTTGTCGAGGATGAAAACTTTCATGTTGACAAAATCACAAACGAAGTCATTTAGACCAAGTTTCAAAATAGTTTTCAAAAGTGGTTCAAAACCACCTTTAAAATGCAAACTTTAAAAATATAATTTATACACTTCAAAATAAAAATGTATTTTTAACACTTTAAAATATGAATAAGGTTTTCATAAAAACGTCCCCCACCTTCCAACGGGGTGATAAGGGGACGGTTTCAAAATAAGGAATTTTTTCAAGATTTTTACAAGCCAACCCAAATATTTTTCAAAATAACATAGTGTGTGTAGCCCGGTAGGCTACCACACCAAACAAGCCTTAATAGCCCGGTAGGCTACTACCCCAAACAAGGCATAGTAGCTCGGTGGGCCATTACACCAAACAAGCCTTAGTAGTCTGGTAGGCTACCACACCCCAACAAGTAAAGTAACCCGGTCGGTTACTACACTAAGTTCACGTATAGTAACTCGATAGACTACTTAGTTACCAACACGCGAGTTAATCGATCAGTTGATTGAGTGGTAAACCAGTCAAGGACCGCGTTTTGAATAACGCAGTGAGGAACAGTGATTGATCTGTCAAGTAGATGGTTAATCAAACACGATATGAGTTAGACACCAAATCTCCATAATAGGCCAATAGGGTGCCGACGAGTCTCGGTACCCCATAGAGACGCAAGTTATAATCACTAACGATAATAGTAACTCAACGAGAGTATTAATGAGAAACGTTATTGATAACAGGTGGTAACCTGTGAATTGATAAAGGCGTGATTTCAAGTTGCTTACAATTAGGTAAGTACAACTCCGCCTATGGCATGAACGAAAATGCTTTTAAATGATATTTTACAGTACGTTAAAAATATGTATGCCATGCACACGATGTTGCACCGCATGTTTAAAAGTAAGTAGTTTTCACAATCAAGTAGATTGACGAAAAAGTAAGATAGATGCCATACGTCCCTACCATGTAGGATTTGGGACAGCTTAGAGAAGCATATGGCTAGAAAAGATAAACAAGATGGAAATTAGTAAGCGTGTCATACCGGCCTTTTCAAATGAAGAGGTTCTAAGTTAAAGCAGAAAGTTGAGCATCCGTTGATGGCTCTCCGGCTATTTTTACCACGGGCGTTACCGATGGTCTGTGCACGCACGGTACTACACATGGGTCCTAAATAGACAAGAAAAGAAAAGAGAAGTTGAAGCATAAATGAACATAACCGGATCATGCATTAGTTATAATTCACCATGATTTTAGATGCAGTCAATACACGATGTTTCTGTGATGCACATGTTCTGTGAAGTTTTATAATCAGTGATATGATATGTGATATGTTAAAGTGGTATATGTGATATATGACTACTTATATGTTTTAAGTATGTATTATGTTTAAACATGTTTTGCGGTAAACATGTTGTATTTACTGGGCGTAAAGCTCATGTAGTGTGTTCATGCTGTAGGTAAGCGTCCTACGGCTTAAATCCCAATGGGCGATGGTGGCAACGGAGGTAAATGTGAGGGTGAGGTTCTGAAAACACCGCGAGTTTATCTTCCGCAAATTTGAGTATCAATATTTTGAATAGTAATGGTTAAATAGTACTTTGAATAGTAATTGTCAGACAGTATTTTTGAATAGTAAACGTTAAATAGTATGCTTGAATAGTAACCGTTAAATGATATTTTTGAATAGTACCGTAAACCGTATTTTTGAATAGTAAACGTTAAATAGTATTTTTAAATAGTAATCAGTATACGTACATTACAGTAAATACGTACATGTAAAAAAAAATCCCTAATTTTATGATATCTAGTTAAGTATAAGAAAAGCAAGCAAGTCAGTAGCAGTTCAGTTTTCAGTGACGATCCGAGCCATTGAGGGCACAGGGCATCACAGCTTCATGGCTAAGAATCAAGCCGATTTCGTCAGTCGGTCCATGATTACCCATATTACATCGTTTCTACTTGATGTCCTGGGCAATCCTACCATGAAATCCATTGTGATCTACTCCCATTTCCACTTAGGTAGCTCGATTTTTTGCTATTATCCTGCTAGGCGTTGGTATTCTGCCTTAACCTTTTGGCATGTAAGGTATCTGGTAATGAACTTGGTAGCATCATTCTTCATTCCAGGCCACCAAAAACTCTTTTTTAAGTCCTTATACATCTTATTTGCCCCTAAATGTATTGAGTATGGCGTGTCATGAGCCTCTAAAAGGATCTTTTTCCTGAGTTCTTCATCCTTCGGAACACACACTCTATCTCTGAACTAGAGTATGCCGTCCTTAGAGACTTGAAATTCTGAACTTTGATCCTTTGTTACCTCCCTTTTGAGCTTATTCAAGGATGAATCAAGGTCTTAGCAGGCCTTAATCTCTTTTAAGAGTATCGGTTAGAGGGTCATTTTAGACAACCTCTCTGTCAAAATCTTGATCTCGCTACCGTGTAGCTCCTTTTTGTAGTGCTTCTGGTAAAGCATAGACAGCCATAAGCGATGAAGAGTGCTTTTTACTCAGTGCATCAGCTACCTTGTCAACTTTTCCAGGATGATATAGGATTTCACAGACGTAATCCTTTCCAATTTTCGTAGTCGATACACATTCTCAGTGTTTCATCTCTCTCCTTCACGAATAGTACGGGTACTCCCCAAGGTGGACGGCTCGATCGAATGAATCCCTTGTCCATCAATCCTTCAGCTGACTTGGAACTCCTTTAACTTTATAGGGTCGTTTCGATATGAGGCCTTAGAGATGGGGGCTGATCCAGGTAGACGTTCAATCTCGAACGAGATCTCGCGCTCTGGCGAGAGTCCTAATAGATCTTCTGGAATTCTTCCATGAATTCTCTGACTATCAACACGTTCTCGAGTGCTATCTCTATTCCTCGAGTCTTATCTACTATGTGTGTTATAGAAGTCCATATCAGTTTTCTCGTAGCGCACAGCGTATATTAGAATTGTGTCACCGGACATCGGCTACAGTCTCTCAGTCTGATGAATAGGTTCTTGTATATCCTAAACTCTTAGGGAACTTAGGCGGTTTCGCTTTGTTGGACTCCTCTCGGTGATTTGCTCGATCATGGTATGGCGAAAATTGACCCAGTTAAGAGCTCCTTCTGGTCACAAGAACCCAATACACACGGGAGTATCTTCTTGAAAGATATCAACAGCCAATAGGACTCAGTTATCCTGATCAATGGAGTATAATCAGGGAGCCACTTTGATAGCGTGAAACCAGTCCTGACATTCTCATAGAGTGCAGGAGTAGTGCTTATCACTCGAAACTTAGTAGACAACTAACCCTAAAGATCGGTGTAACTCGGACAGCAATCCACGTTCTTACTCTGAGCCGTTCCTTCAGTCGCACTCTAGACACATTTGGAAAATGTTATTTCTAAGCCCTTGGGCAAAACTGCTCTACTTTTTATATCATTAAAAAGGTACATTACTTTAGTCTGCTTGGGAGTGATAAACACATCCTGGTACATAGTCTCAAAAAGGACATACTAGGATAGGTCTAGTAGGAGTAAGCTACTACTTCCCATCATGCCTATATACAAAGCCTACGAAAAGATTCCGCTTTAATCGTCTAGGGCTTCCAATCTACCTTGTGCAATCGAAGGGGCTTCGATCATGGTTTGGATAGCGTGGAGTTGATTATTTGTGGGACGAGCTGGGTTTTGTTGATTCGACGGGTTGGAATAACAGTCCCTTGCGTAGTGGCCTTCCTTGCCATAAATGAAACAGCCACTTGCACCCCATCTGCACTCTCTTGGATGCCTCTTTCTGCATTTCGGGCACATTGGGTGTTTGTTGTCATCTCCTCCCTGGTCGTTTTTCTTCTAGGGGAAGTCCTTCTGTGAATCTTGGTTGCCTGGATTACCCTTCCTCTTGTTGCTACTGTGGGATTGCGTGCTACTCTGGCTGGTTCCCACGTTCTACCCTTTATGCTGCGAGTCAGGATTCCGTCTTCCTTTAGTCTGCTTAGCCTGCGTCTCCTCCTCTTTTCAAGCCGTGAAGATCTGAGCTCGTCTCTGTTTGTCCTGAGCCAACCAATACTCCGCTTGGATGGCTCGGCTGACACATTCAGCCACTGTTGCGGGCCCATGGCTACCACTATAAACTTGGACAGCAATGCCAGTCCTAAACATCTTCAGCATCCTTTTAACCTTCTCCTTCTCCGTCAGCACTAAGTCTAGGTAGAGTCGAGCCAGCTGCTCGAACTTTCTCACTACCTCTATTACAATCATGCTTCCCTAGTGTAGATTATTGAACTCGTCTTGTTGTGCTGCCAGGGCCTCATCATTAAAGTACATCTCTTTGAATTCGTTGGCGAAGTCTGCCCAGTTCATTTTATTAATGTTTCTTCTAATGGTCGTGGTCTTCCACCATTGCTATGCTCCCTTATGCAGGGCTAGGGATGTACACAACACTTTCTCTCTCTCTGTCAGTCCTACAAGGTCCAAGATGACTTGGATGTCTTCATGCGCCTGAATTATTCGTATAGGTCGCCCTTTCTATGGGCTGGCACAAGAACGTTGGCTGCTGCGGGAGCAGCCACAGCCGATGGTGCTAGTGTTGTCTAGACTGGTGGGGCCGCTTGTTCTCTAGGGGTACGGGGGGCTACTGGTGCCGCTGAGACTGGCACCTCTACTGGTTGTGGTGCCTGAGGTTGTCAGTCTAACCGTTCCCTGAGTTGAGCAAGCTCTTGTTGTTGATTCAGCACCATTTTTTGCATGGTTGCGAGCCGTGTCATCAGTTCGTCTTTTCAGACGGCTTGATTTGACTGAGCTCTCATTCTTGCCATATTGTCCTCTAAAACCCTCGTCTTCCGGTGGGGCTCTACTGGCATAATCTCTACTGGTACAGCCATGGTACACATAATAACTTACGTTAACTTACATACCAATACTGTCAAATAAACCATAACTTACTTGGACAAATAAGACAGGCGTACGACGATGTGAGGTAGGGTGGCAGGAAACTGCTCTGATACTAACTGTGACGCCCCTTGCCCTCAGTGGCCCGGAACGTCACTTAAAACTACTACTGACACCTAACTTGCTTGAAAACCTATTCTTATTTACTTAAAGAACAGTTAACTTATTTGGCTTGAAACCTGATACTTAAATTTACTTAATTCAATACCCTAATTTTAAGGGATTTTTTTTCTTTCGTACGTCGTACGTATTCACTATTCATATACGTATACTTTAATTATTTACTATTCCAAAAATACTGCTTAACGGTTACTATTTAGAAATACTACTTAACAATTACTATTCATAAATATTGTGTAACGATTACTATTCAAGAATACCTTATAATAATTACTATTTAAAAATACTATTTAACGGTTACTATTCAAAATATATTATTCAACAGTTACTATTCATAAATGCTGTTCAACTGTTACTTAAATTGTGCGGAAGATTACTCACGGTGTATCCATAATCTCGCCCTTACATCCACTCCTGCCGCCACCATCGCCTATTGTGGTTTAAGCCATAGGACACTTACCTACAGCAGAAACATACTCTATGAGCTTTACGCCTAATAAGTACAACATGTTAACTGTAAAGCATGTTAAATCGTAAGCCATACTTAAGGCATATATAAAACTGGCAATCATGTTACATATTCATACAGAACATGAAAATATATTATCTGGCATATGAGAATGTCCTATCGTGCAACTAAGAAGTTGATTCTAACTGTATCTAGGGTAAAACGTGTACACTACATGAACCGTTTATGCTCAAATTATGCTTCATTATTCCTTATTGTTACGTGTCAAAAAGGGCATAGTGAACCTTGCGCTCGAGGACTATGTGCCCATTTTATTTACGAATGAAATGTGGACCTTACGCTCGGTAACAGTTATAGACCTTGCGCTCTACATATTTATTGTGGACCTTGCGCCTGTTATACCGACTCCTTAATTTACTTACCCAATTCTTTATATGATCTTGCCAAATACTTTGCTAAGTTATCCCTCACCTTATGCGATAGGGACGTATGATATCTAACTTGTGTTTTCATCAATCTACGCGATTATGAAACTATGTGCTCTTATACATACTGTGCATCAATGTGTGCATGCTATGTATACTTAACATACAGTAAAAACCATCATTTCAACTCATTTTATTCATGCTGTAAGCAGAGTTGTACTTATCTAGTTTGTACGCAAACTCATACTCTTGCCTCTGTCAATTTACAAGTTACTACCTGTCATCAATAACATACCTTATCAGCACCTTGGCTGAGTCACTAATACTGTTAGTGACTAAAGCTGATAAATCACTTTGTACCGATTGCTGTCGGTACTAACTCACTGTTTAGATGTGGTTACTTATTTTATTACCTAATAAATTAATCACTGTCATTCTTTAGGTCACTATTTTCGTTAGTGACTATAACTTCTGGTTTTATGTGATACCGAGGCCCTTCGGTACCCTATTGGCCTATTTTAGGGATTTGACATCTAACTTCTAACATTGCTTGATTAACTGTCTTCTTGACAGATTAATTATCATTCCTTGTAGTGTCGTTCAAAACACAGTCCTTGACTGGTTGCTGACCATTTGTCTAACTGGTTACCTCGCATTATTGCTAACTAGGTAGCCTGTCGGGTTAGTATGCGTAAACTTGGTGTAGTAACCGGCCGGGTTACTTTGCCTGTTTGGGTGTGGTAGCCTATCGGGCTACTATTCCTTGTTTGGTGTAGTGGTCCACCGGGCCACTATGGCCTATTTGGTGTAGTAGCCTACATGGCTACTAAGGCTTGTTTGGTGTGGTAGCTTACTGGGCTACACACACTATTTTGTTTATTTAAGAAAATCGTTTTGGTTAACTTATAAAATTCTTAGGAAATTATGTGTTTGGAACCTGTCTCCTTATCACCCCGTTGGAAAGTGGGAGATGTTTTTGTGAAAACCACGTTTATATTTTAAAGTGTTAAAATACATTTTTGAGGTTGCATTTTAAAGGTGGTTTTTGAACCACTTTTGAAAATTGTTTTTGAAACTTGACCAAAACGACTTTGTTTGTAAATTCAGCAAACATAAAAGTTTTCATCTTTGATAAGATAAACAAATCTCATGTTCACCTCGGAGCTTAATTCTAATTGTAACTGGCCCTAATCTTACCAAACCCGTGACCTATGTGTCCAATTTTTACAAAAAAACCCAGTTTTGCGTTGTTTTGAAAACGGCTCTGTTTAAGGCCCGAAACGGCCAAATTTTTAAAATATGCATAGGTCGTTCTCAAGATCTCGACGAGTTCTAGAACTTTCATGTTGAGCCCGAAGTCCGGTTCGGACTCTAAATAGTCCATTTTTAATAAAACCCAAGACTAATTTCCGGGTTCGGATTTTGTTTCCAGTTTTGGGCACCGAGGGAAAACCACTCGAAAAACCTAATGTAGTGTCGTTTTTGGCCAAAGGCTATTTAATACAAAAACAATCGTAACGAAATTTCCTTAAAACATTATGTTTTACCAAATCCCAAAATCATAACTTAAGGGGGTCAAAATAGCTAAAATCCGTGGCCTTTCTTTGAGAATAGATTGTGTCCAATCACTAAAAACGTTTATTCTCTCATTTGCACACAACCATTTGTAAAAATTATATAAACACAGCCACAACCACATAAACTTAAAAATGGAAACTTAAGGACTCAAAATAAACTTATTACAAACCATTTACATAAACAAATACACATAAATGGCGTTGATCAAAATCTTAAAATCACTAAATCACCAAGAGTAGGGTTTTCGATTATTAACTTTGTACTTGGAACAAAGCACGATTTTGAATTAAGGCTTGACGACCAAAATGGTCATGGAAAACTAAGGGAATAAGGGTCGGTTTTATGCTATTAAAACACCAAAATAATATCTCTTAGTATCAAACCAAATCAACATCTATAAACCACAAAGATTGATTCGAAATCTTGCCCTTGAAAGACTTAGAATGACTTGGATTTGAAGTCACCTAGCACAAGCTTAAAGAGGTTAGCTTTTAGTAAATTTTTGGTATGATTTTGGACTTGAAAAATGGTGGCTTGGGGTATGGAATACTCGGCAGCAGCAAGAGAAAAAGAGAGAGGAAATGAGTTGTGTTTTGAGGTGTGAAAGAAAGAAAACACAAGCTAAGTTATGCCCACCCTTTTTATAGACAAACCTAAGCTCACTTAACTAAACCTAAGCTTGATTAATCAAGCCATCTTTAGGCTAATTTGGGGACAAAATTCTGCCCTTCTCAGCCTATTCCCACCGAATTTGTTGCAACCATAATGGAGGGGAAGAATAAAAAAATAGCATAGTGTAAGGTGATGGAAAGTGATGTAAAATTTAGCATTGTTTATACAATATGTCATAAACTAACCCAATATTTTATTTACACTTTTTGGGGTTTTTAGCAGTTGAAAACCAGCTGGTTTTCCAGCTAGAGAACATGGTTTTGGGCCAGAAAAATTTCATCTGTGTTGCTCTCTTCACAGTCCAGTTTTCTACTGCGGCTTTCGGTCCTTTCTCGGCAGTGTTCGAATTTGCATCCGGAAATCAGATTTTCTGAATCTGATTTTTACACTGATAATTTCTAGTTAGGTTATACTGTCTAAGAGCCCATTCTACACCAATTTACTATTTATTTCCTATACTGTGGTTGTGTTTACACTGTGTTGTCCTTTCGCATGCAAACTGAGGCATTCCCGGGTAAAATTTCAAACACAGTCTCTCTTGACTAATTCGGACGTGCTGATTTCAATTTTATCAGTCTTATGTCCGTTCGGGATCGTTTGGACTAGTTTTCAGGATCTGTGTGATCTCGCCTTAAAAAACGTGTCAGGTGCCCGATTGACTAATTTGAGCATCTTGAGTCTAAATATATTAGTTTCGGGGTGAGAGAAAGTCGTCTTGACCCTCTTCCCGATACTACGTATCTCTCAGAAAAAAATTCACAGTTTGTGCCCAATTGAATATATCAGTTTTAAGTCAAATTAAGGCCGTCTTGGCCAATAATTTGACATTGCGTTTTTCACTATGTACTATTCACTGTTTTCTATTCTAATTGACTAGTCTGAATGTTCTGACTCTGATTTAGCATGGTTTTTCACTATTTACTATTCACTACTTTCTATTCTAACCAGCTGGTTTTCTAGCTAGAGAACATGGTTTTGGGCCAGAAAAATTTCATTTGTGTTGCTCTCTTCGCAGTCCAGTTTTCTACTGCGGTTTTTGGTCTTTTCTCGGCAGTGTTCGAATTTGCATCCGAAATCAGATTTTCTGAATCTGATTTTTACACTGATAATTTCTAGTTAGTTTATACTGTCTAAGAGCCCATTTTACACTAATTTACTATTCATTTCCTATATTGTGGTTGTGTTTACACTGTATTGTCCTTTCGCATGCAAACCGAGGTATTCTAGGGTAAAATTTCAGACACAGTCTCTCTTGACTAATTCGGACGTGCTGATTTCAATTTTATCAGTCTTATGTCCGTCCGGGATCGTCTGGACCAGTTTTTGGGATCTGTGTGATCCCGCCTTAAAAAACATGTCAGGTGCCCGATTGACTAATTTAGGCGTCCTGAGTCTAAATATATTAGTTTCGGGGCGAGATAAAGTCGTCTTGACCCTCTTCCCAATACTGCTTATCTCTCAGACAAAAATTCACAGTTTGTGCCCAATTGAATATATCAGTTTTAAGTCAAATTAAGGTCATCTTAGCCAGTAACTTGACACTGCATTTTTTACTATTCACTACTTTCTGTTCTAACTGACTAATCTGAGTGTTCTGACTCCGATTTTGTCAGTTTCTAGATGATAAGAGGTTATCTGAACTATTTTCTCAGTATTGTACCTTGCTAGGATTTCTATCGCTATTGTGCTCAAAGGTTCAGTCTGAGCGTTCTTGTAATCTGTTCACCAGTCTTGTGTCAAGAAATGGTCAGCTAAACCAGTTTCCTGATGCCGCGTATTTTATACACTTATACACATAATAGGGTAGACTGAGTTTACTGTCATTCACCTCCTTTCACTGCATGAATAGTACATAAACAGTACCGTATCTGTTTAGTCAATTCAACTGGAATTTATACTATAATTTTCAACTTAATTACTTATTACATAGTAATTAAGCTTCATGAATCGCGAGAGTCATTTCAGTGACTCTCTACTCTATACACGGCCTCCTACACGAGCGTGTACAAGGCTACATGGGTGTGTACCAGTTGAGCTTGCTCAACACGGCTGTGTCCTGGAATAAGTTCATTTTACCGAGTGGTACACAGGCGTGTACCTGGCCGTGTTCACTTACACAGCCATATTCATTTACATGGCTTCATGTACGTGCACAGCACCAATGATACACGGCCACTTACACGGTCATGTACCCGACCGTGTTCACTTACACGGCTACATACAATTGCACGGCCTCTCACACACACATAGACCGGACAGTACACAGCCACTTACACGGCCATGTATATGCTCGTGTTCTTCAATTTTACACTAAAATGCATCAAATTATTTCTCAATTTCTCATTAAATGAAAATTAATTTACAGGAATAGGACGGTCCTTACAGATGAAGTCTATCCGTATTCTTCTATCAATTGCTACAACTCTCAATTTTGAGATCTAGCAAATACATGCCAAGACGACATTCTTGAATGACCATTTTGATGAAAGTATTTATATGGTACCACCTGACGGGTGCATGGCAAAAGGCCAAAACAGAAAGTTTGCTAGTTGATTAGATCTATTTATGGATTAAAGCAAGCATCCCACTCATAGAACCAAAGATTTGATCAAGCGATCAAAACATTTAGTTTTAATTAGAACGTTGATGAACTATGTGTTTATAAACATGTAAAGAATGGAAATGAGGTCTTTCTGGTACTATATGTCGATGATATATTACTTATTAGGAATGATGTAGGGAACATATCTTCGGTTAAACTTTGGTTATCCCAACAATTTGATATGAAGAATTTGGGAGAAGCTAATTATGTTCTAGGCATTCATATCTTTAAAGATAAAAAGAACAAAATGATACTATTATCCCAAGCTTCATACATTGATAAAATAATTGAGAAGTTTGCAATGTAAGAGGCAAAGAAAAGTTCTCAACCTTCCATTACTGGTCTAACTCTTTTATTGGATGACTGTCCCAAGACATCGGAAGAAAGAAAGCATCTGAGTAAGGTTCCTTGTGCATTTGCTGTAGGTAGTCTTATATACGCTATGTTTTGTACTTGCCCGAACATTTGTTTTGCGATAGGTTTGGTTAGTCGATTTTAAGTAAATCCTAGAATCAAGCATTGGCAAGCGGTGAAGCATATACTTAATTATCTTAAGAGAACGAGAAATTATATGTTAGTATATACATAGGAGGGGACCTAACACCTGTAGGATACATGGATTTTGACTTCCAAACTTGTAGGAATTTGAGAAAATCGACTTTTGAATCAGTGTTCATACATTGAGGAGGCGCCATAGTATAAATGAATGTAAAATAGGGTTGCACTACTGACTCTACAATAGAGGCTAAATATGTGGCTACGACTGAGGCATCTATAGAAACAATTTAGCTCTGTAAGTTCTTTAGAGACCTTGATGTCATCTTGGGTGTTAACAAGGCTATCACACTCTATTGATATAACAGCATGGCTATTACCAATGCAAGAGAATCAAGGCATCACAAGAGAATCAAGCACATCATTACTTATTGTTAAACTATTATTATGCTGCATATAATCACCTTTTGTGTATGAGAAGATAACATTCTAAAATAAGCGGTCTAAATCTATAGTCCATAGTCTATAGGGTTAGAGTGAGCAACTAACTCATATTAAGACTATTGTTGTCTAAAGCCAATTAGGGAGACGGCTTGTCTTGACTGTCTGGACCATTTTGATTCTTGAGTAGAAACATAAATATATTATTTGGTGGTAACATATTGGACTGTGATTAAAGTATAATTAATCTATATAGTCTACTTGAGTAAATTAATTCACTTTTAATGTTCATTATATAATAATCTTAATTTTAAGTAAGTAAATGGATTCATATGTATAACTTGTATATTTTCATGTTCCAAAGGCTAAGCCATTCTCAAAATAGTAAGCTACTAAACCAGTTCGTATGATACATGACTTATATACGATTAAAGGTTTGTTTATAAATATGGAATCATAACTCTAATAAGGAGTAAATGTTATCTTCTTAACGATATTATATAGGATGTGAAAATGGACAGAGGTTTAGGTCGTTTGCTTAGCAATTGATTTATTTTCATATATGATGAATGGATTTTAACCTTAAGTTGATCATAGATATTATATGAGAGTGTTACATGTATGATAAAGTCATTAGACTATGACTATTCACTAACTTACATAATATGGTATGTAATTGGGAGTACAGTTTCAGATTTATAGTGGTATAATTCTGAAACTAATAATTTGTTATTAATTTATTTAGTATAGAATAATTGATTACATAGATTATTGGAGCTCACATTATATATGTCCAATCGGTCCCTTTACTAGCTTTACATGATTCCTTAATAGATATTAATTGATCAAGGTATTCTTTATTGCTTGTATTCTTTCATTTAGTAAAGAGAAAAATTCATATCACATATTTAAGGTGTAGGCGTTTTTATTTGGGAGCCAAAGGCAAAATTGTAATTTTGTATTCTTTAATAAATGGGATAAATATTTAATTTGTATGAATATTTATTTTAGAATATAAGATTTGAAATTTAAATTAATTGTATTTGTCTTTTAAAAGATAAATATGAGACTAATTTAATTTTTGAAAATATTATTTAAATAAATATTTTGAAATTTGAAAGATTATTTTATTTGAATTTGAATTGAACAAAATCTTATCCTAGCATACTTGTAGGTGATGGCCATAATGGGATTTGGAAGACAAGATTATCTCTTAATTTGATTTTATTTTAGATAAAAGATTACATAATTGTTTGAATTCGAATAAAGTTGCCATAATTTTATTTTGAATTGAAACTAGAGTTGTAGAAAATTATCCATGTAGATAAACTCAAAAAATTGCGGAATTTGAAATTTGAATTAAATTTTGAATTCCCCAAATATAGGCAAATGAAACTTTTAGGTAAAATCCCAAGGAGAAATTTTGGCCATACTTGTGAGAAGAGAAAGAAAATCTTTTCTAGAATTCTATTCGAATTTTGAATACTCCTAACCTTGTAGTGGCCAAATTTTGCAGGATTTTCCTAAGGGAAAATTCAACCTTTGGGGTGAAGAGGAGAGAGAAAACCTTTTCTTGAGTCATTTTCAAATTTTGAAAGCCACCTAATGCAATTTTATAAATAGGACTCTCGAGTCTCTTATTTTCTTTAGACTATAGACTCTCAGATGAGTAAATTTATTATTATACCTCTCACTCATAATGACAAATTCTCAGAATTCTAGGTGGTTAGAAGGAGATAAGCTGCACTAGAATACTAATAAGAAACTGAGTGCCCACACACTTTACTATTCGAGAATTATATAATAGTAAGAAAGACTAGTTGGTTTAAGCCTCTTGGTCACACCCTCCAGTGTTCCAAGTGTTTTCCTCTAAAGGTTTAATGATTATTGAATAATTTATGTATATGACAATATGAGTTTTTTTTTTTAATGATCTTGAAAATTTTTAAAATTCTACTGTGCATGTCTCAGAGAACATAGTTAGCCTCTCTCAAATATTTCATGTCAAACTATTGAGACAACTAAAATTTGGCTAATGATAAGTTCCATATATCATTCTCAATAAGTAGTATATCATCAACATAGAAAACCCAAAAGACTACTTTTTCATCCTTTATATGTTTATAAACACAAAGTTCATTAACATTCTGCTCAAAACTAAAAGTCTTAATCGCTTGATTAAATCTTTGGTTCTATGAGCAGGATGATTACTTTAATCCATTAATGAATCTAAGTAACTTGCAAACTTTCCACTCTTGGCCTTTTTATATGAATCTATCGGGTTGTACCATATAGATACAATCATCAAAATGGCCATTCAAGAATGTTGTCCTGATATCCATTTGTTAGATCTCATAGTCAAGAGATGCAACAATAGAGAGAAGAATGCGAATAAACTTTAGCATCACAACAAGCGAAAAGGTTTTGTCATAATCAACACTGGCCTTTTGCGTGTATCCCTTTACTACAAGTCTAGCCTTGAAAGTTTTAACTTTCCCTTTAGCATTCCTCTATCTCTTATAAACCCATTTCCACCTAATAGGCTTTACAGCTTAAGGAAGGTCTATAAGTTCCAATACGGAGTTGGATTTCATTGAATCTATCTAATTGTTCATGGCCTATTTCTAAAGCTTACCATCAACATCATCTACAACTTCATTGTAGGTTATAAGGTCATCATCATGCTCATGAGCCCTAACTTGATAAACCTCAACATTATATCTCACTACATCAAAGCTCTTTAATCCATTGATTGTTTATGGGTCTTCCACTAGAACTTGGACTAAAGACTAAGTCTGAAACCTATGGAGCAATTTTATCACTCAAAAACTCCTTGAGCACCACTTTATATCAAGGTTTAAAGTTATTCATGTAACTTTCCTTAAGGAAAGTCACATACATTAAAACAATAATCTTCTGTTCCTTCGTGTTACTAAATAGACCTCCTTTATTTCCCTTAGAATATCCTATGAACATGCATAATTCCAAACATGGTTCCAACTTCTACACATCCCCATTCAATATATATTTCAGGCAATCCCATATTCTCATATGACCATGGGAGGGCTTCCTACCATGCCACAGTTCATATGGAGTCTTAGGAGTTGATTTAAAATGTCGCATGCAGTTTTGTTGGAAAAAAAATGTTAGTGTATAGCAGAATTTTAAAAATTTTTTTTAAGGATCTTTAAATGACTCATGTTGCTATATATAATAAATTATCAACAATCAAATACCTTTAGAGGAAAACACCAGAAACGCTAGAGGAAATGAGCTTGGGGCTTTAACCAACTAGTCTTTTATACTATTCTTCAATTCTCAGCACTGGGTTCCTTGATCGGTATTCTAGTGTGGCTTGTCTCCTTCCAACCACTCAAATATCTAAGAATTCATTATTACTAGTGAGACATGTAATTATAAATTCACTCACCTGAGCATCTATGATATAAAGAAATTAGGGGTGGAAAAACCTCTATTTATAATACTGCCTAAGTTGACTTTTTGAATTTTAAATTAGACCAAGAAAAGATTTTTCTCTCTCCATCAAACCTCAAAACTAATTCTCCCTTAGGCCAAAAGCTTGGAAAAATTCGACAACACTAGGGAGAGGACGATTCAAAATTCAAACAGCATTCAAATAAGATTGTTCTCTTCCTTATCCACCTAGCAAAAACTGACTCTACCTAAAGGAATTATCCTCATAAAATTCGGCCATAGCTTATAGCAAGGAGGTTCAAAAATCAAATAGGATTTAAACAAGATTTTTCCTTATCCCTTATCCACTAAAACTGAATTCTCCATGTGGTATATCCATAAACAAAATTCGGCCAAGCTTGGATTATGATTCAAAACTTGATTCAAATTTCAAACTCTACAAATCTTTGAACTTTATCCATGTGGATAATTTTCCACGACTTTAATTCAAATTTAAATAAAATCATGGCAACTTTGTTTGAAATTCAAGTAATTATGTAATCTCTTATCAAAAACAAAATTCAAATTCAAATTAGAAGAAAATCTTGTCTTTCATCCTTATCCATTGTGGAGGCCACCCCTAGTTGTGCTAGGACAAGATTTTGTTCAATTCAAATCCAAATAGGATAATCTTTTAAATTTTAAATATTTATTTTAAGATAAGATTTTCAATATTCAAATTAATTACATATTTGAATTTCAAATTCAAATACAATTAATTTAAATTTCAAATCTTATCTTCTAAAATATATATTAATTAAATATTTATCTCATTAATTGAATAATATAAAATTATAATGTTACCCCTCCGGCACTTAAAGAAAAACGCCTACACCCTATGAGAAGGTGACCCGAATTTTTCCCTTCATCAAATGCAAGACAACAAGCAAATAAAAATATTCTAATCAATTACCATCTGTTAAGAAATTATACGGACCTAATAGAGAGATCAATTGTACATATATAATGTAAGCTCTAATAATCTATGTAACTATTATTCTATGCCAAATATACCCATTACAATTATTAGTTTCAAAGCCACACCACTATAATGAGATTGATATTCAAATATTTCTTAGAACATATCAATTTGACCCCATAAATGGGACCGCTACCCTATAGCATGTTGTCACAAGAAGCAAAACCTCGTATTTCTTTTAGAGAATCTCCATATTGTTCTCGAAAAACTACAAAGAAATTCTTTAATTAGAAAGAATTCAATTCAGATGTAGGATACCTATCCAGAAGTTTTCACAACTCAATCATGTATGATGGAATTATCAAAGATTTGACCCTTTTGAACTTTGTCTATAACTCGCTATGGGTTCGAAAAACAAAAAGAAGATGTATACGAACTAGATATCCAGCAAAAAAAAAAAAGGATTGAATAGAGGAACCCCTAAACATTTAGCAATCTCATATTTGTCAATATCAATGGTGACTCATTATTTCGGTGAATCATTTCTTTGGATAGAAGAAGATTACATAAACACTTACTCGAAATCTCACTTATCAGATTCCATCATAGAAGACACAATCTTTTCTGAAGAATTCACCATAATATATCTAATCCATGCATAATATCATGAAAAATGAATACAAATTTTTGGCTGCTACTTAGTATCAATAAGAGCTCTGACTAAAGATATCAAATTTAGATAGTTGTATCCTACTGAAATAAGGAATCAGGGCATATATGTTTGGAATATATTCCATTTTGAAAGAGTTGAAAAAAAATACTTTCTTGTTAAAGAGTTCTATACATTTGCCCTTTCTCAAGACATTTCTTTAGACATAGACGTCATTTTTTTCCTCTTTTCAGATGGTAAATATTTCTCAGAACATGAAGTGTAAATCAAACCCATGTCTGAATTGAAATTGAGATACTGACGCAAGTTTTTCCTCGTAAATCAGCCAGATTCATATCTAAAAAAGGTTGGCAATAAGTTCTTTAAAAATTGACTATTGTCCCTCTATCAGAGGTGTTCTAGAAAAATCTGCAATCAAGTAAATAGCTATATAAACGAATAAATTGGATTGAATTGGAAAATGGAAAGATTTGTAAAAATTATACCTTTCATCACCATTTTGTGGAAAATTGTTAGGTATGAATATGTTATAAACATGTAACTTGATTGGTGAAATAGCACCTCTATCCAAAAAAGCATATTTTTTTTACCATCAAGCAAATAAAATGTCTTGTTGTGAATTAACAAGATATTGAGGAATTTCCCATTCATAAATCATAATTATTGATATGGAGCTTGTCCACATAAAAAGGGAATCCTTTGTTACAATAGAAATAGAAGTGACGTGGATTATTCAAGAATTGAAGTCGATTTGCTTTATAAAAAGAGGATATCAATTAGCTTCTATGAATGGTTTAACATGATTCAACCAATTGTCTTAATCATGGGATATCACTAAGAAATAAAGATTATGTGTTATCAAAAAATTTCCTGTGGTTATTTCTAGTATGGAATGAGTTAATTATGTACTTTGGTATCTTATTTAACAAAAATGGTGATATTGTTCCTCCATTGATTAAGAATTTCTACTTTTGCTAAGTATCATGGTCATCCAATAAGAAAGGTTTCAATTTTTTCAAATAAATGATTTGAAGGCCTATTGATTCTAACAACTGATTGTAAAGTTGATCTTTCTGACCTTTCGATTCATGGATGTGGATTTTGGACTTATGAATGGGGATATTCTCAAAACTGACAAAGAAAAAAAGAAGTGAGTTAGACAAAAAAAAGAAGAAACTTAGACAAAAAAAGAACTTGCACAAAAAGAAAGGAAGTGACTAAGACAAATCTTTTTTGTTGATAACCTCAGTCCAATCAATCAAATGTTGATTAATAAGTAATCAGTCAAATACTACTTCCAAATAAATGTTTTAAAGATTCAATCCTTTGTTCAGTTTAATTACCAATAAGCCAACCCCCAGACCTTTTGAATAAGCTACCGCTGCAAGTGCTATAGACTCAATGGACTTGGATATGGAGGCAACTACTTCCTTCTATCTTCTCATTAGTAGGTACTTCCCCTCATGACGGTGACTTTAAGTGCTATTCCAACTCCAGTGGAGATTGCTTTCTTTCTCAATCGGAATTGCTAATACTTGGTCTTGGTCTTATTCACGTAAAAAGCAAACTGCATTAGTTGTGCCATATTCTCTAGCAAAAGAAAGCATTGACCTAGACTAGACCTTTTTTACTGCATCAACAATTGAAGTTCAAGCAAGAAATCCTAGACATCCATCAAACTCATTTAAATAAATTACAGGAGTAGTCCATTTTTAGAGTATGACATTCTAATGTAAAGCATTTGGTAGTCATCAATCCATCCTTTAGCTTTTAACTGAGTGGCAGACCCAACACGACTAACATATAAGCTGACGTTAATAGCAAGTTTAATTCTACAACAAAAGAGCTCTATTTCCAAACAAATTTGTCCATCAGTAATGGAGGGGGATGGCGCATACTTAAACGAGTGGCTTTCCCACACTGGTTTACCTACCTCCAAGGCTTATATCCCTTCTTCCCAACCTGTTGTTTTCTAACTCTTCCTTGGAAATGGCTACGAAATATTCAACACTAAATAAGTCCAAACTAATTGAATACTGGTTCCAGAAATTCCCAAAATCAATTTGTACAATAATAGTGTATTTGGCGAATCAAATACCACGGTCTAATAATGAACCATTTAATCAGTTGATAAATTAGTTGATAACTTTGCGAAAGATTCCTGTTAAAGGTTTGATTAACTTATAATTCATGTCAAGTAGACCTTGTTATCATGAGAATTCTTAAGTCATGAGTTGTGGGGAGGGACTTATGTCACTACAAATAGAGACTAAAGCAAGTGTTAGATTTAAAGTTGGTGTTAAAGAATGTATAAAATAAAACCTTGTATAATCCAGCAAGAACCCTTTGAATCAAATCTAAAGGAATTTTTGTTGGATAACAAACCTAGTTATGATAAAATACTAATTTATTTTGACCAAACTTAGAATCAGAAAAAAAGACTTATTTTTAATTGTCGAACAAACAATTTTTAAATCATATGACTGTTGGAGAACCAGAAGTAGCAAAATTGTTTCAAGCACCAACAAAACTAGTAGTGCTCCTTGTTTCAAGTAGAAGAGGATGGGTTAGCATTGATGTTTGTAGTGATCAAGACTGGTAAGCCCGTTAGTCCATACAGTTGTCCATGTTCTGATAAAAGATTCAGCAACAACCATAGCCCCAGCTTCTTCAAGAAGAACTCTAGGTTGAGGAGTTACTCGAAATGTTTCCAAAGTATTAGTGTCTTTGACTTCATATTTAGGAGTGTAATAAGTCAATTTATAATCTTTAACATCAGCTTTGCATTCAACACTTGCATTAGTCTTTGATTGTGGTGACATAAATCCCTCCCTACAACTCATGAGATAAGAATTCTTGCAATAACAAGGTTTACTTGACATGAATTAGGAGTTAATCAAACCTTTAGTGAGAATCTTTCACAAAATTATCAACTAATATTATCTGCTGATCGGAAAGGTTCGTTATTAGGCCATGGTATTTGATTCGCCAAAATTGGTTCATAACGACAATCAAAGATGGTAAGATTGAGATCAAATAAATGGGAAAAATTGAAAAGAAATAAAGAAATGAGAATTAGGGGTTATAAAAAATAAAAAACAATCTAAAGCACAAAATAAATTAAAAAAGGAAAAAAGAAAAACTCATGCAAGACATAGGCATAAGGAGAGATTATATTCTAATTATTTGTTTAGAAAACACATTCATTATGTATTCTATTCGAATGCAATGAATGGAATAAAATATGCGTTTGCACTTCGTAATGTGCGTTTAGGTCATTTACATTTGAATAATCATTTTAATGTGTATTGATAAGATAGTGAGAGTATGTGATATAATTGATAAAGTAAATAGAAAAAGTCATTTAAAAATATTTGAAATAAATAACAAATTTACTAGGGCAAACAACAAATTTACATAAATAGAGATTACGTTTTGAAATTCATGGGGTAATGTTACATGAGCCATAATTTAGGAGAATTTTTATCATTAATCCAAAATAAATAAGAACAACATTTAGGGGTGCTTTATTAGTTCAGTCGGATCAAATATTTTCAAAAGTTTTGGTCTATCTCTTCAAAAGTAAAAACAATTTCACTATTTGCATTTTCAAATTGAAATGAGTTTATTATTTTTGATTGTATAAAATTTCAAAAATAATATAATAAAATCCTTTTTTTCAACACATTTTAAATATTATACTTTTTAATTTTATATAGTTTATTTTCAACACATATTTTCAAAACTTAATTCAATTCTATTAAAAATATTTTTAAAACCACAATTCAAATAAACCAACCAAATGATCAATGGTTTTGCTGATGTCTCTTAGGGTTCGTTTGGTGAACGCATTACATTTGCATTGCGTTTGAATGTAATGTATTGAATGTAATTTGTATTTGGAGGAAAAGCATTAGCATTGCATTTGAATGCAATGTGTGTTTGGGAGAAAAGTATTTGAATTGTATTTTAATAATAAATATGTGATGTGATGGGTAAAAGTAGAGAGAAAAAAAAGAAGGAGAGAGAATATATGATGTAATTAATAAAAGTAATAGAAAAAGTGAAATAATAAATAGTGATTGTGTTAGATTTAAAATATGATGTGATTGGTATTTGAATGAAATGTTTTTGTATTTGGGGGAAAATTGCATTGCATTTAAATGTAATGCAAAAAAAATTTGTGTCTCAAACGTCCACTTAACCCGTCATGTGTGTGCAAAACACGTGGCAACCTTTTTAGCCAAGTGGCGTACTTGGCAAGCAAGCGCTGGAGTCAAACACTCTCACTTTCCCTCTCGAATTCAAACACACTTCTACAGTTCCACTTCTTTGCTTTATCGGTACCTATTCTTTTCTTTGCTTTATGGGCGCCTATTATTTTCTTTTCTTTATCAGTTCCTATTCTGCACTATTCTTTTCTTTGCTTTATAAGTGCCCATTATTTTCTTTGCTTTATCAGTGCCTATTCCTTTCCCTTTTCCAACCTGAGCTTTCTCACGGCGATGGCAGCCTCGGAGCTGCTAACGGAAGGGGCAATAACCAAGATGTGCAGCGACAATATTTGGAAGGAAGACGGGTGGAAGCCGGTGGTGCAGGTGACGGACGTGAGGTTGCCGCCAGGCCTGCCCTCACAGGATGATTCACCGCACAAGGAGAGGTTCATAGTTCGCCTCTCCGACGGCTGCCTTCATCAGCAAGGCATACTCGGCGCTCAGCTTAACTCTTTTGTCAATCAGGGAAAGCTCCGGAAGGGCTCTGTCGTACAATTGACTGAATTCTTCTGCTCTTCCATCAAAGGCCGATTGTACGCATTGCTTTTTCTCTTCCTCTCTATGTTTGCATCTGATCATATGTTTATTATCCTTGTCCTACTGACTTTTTTTTTTTTTTTTCCAAATCTTTGTCTTGCATATGTCCTTTTTTTTTTCCAGATTATATTTAATCATTAATAGAGTTAACTTTCGTTTTTTTTTCTTGGTCGTGTATTTTTTTTTGCGGGGGGCCTTCAAGAAGGTTCGGGAGGGATACCAGTGTACTGTGAAAATTAGATGTTTATAATCACTTGAGATTTTAAATTTTCTCATCAAATACGAAGTTTTTACTTGGTCTTTTTTTTTTTTTTTTTGGGTTCTTTTTCTTCTTTGGCTCAGCTAGATATAGTAAAATAGTGAAATCCAAGTAAGTGGTGAAAGGAGATCTTTGATCATGACATCTTTGAGCTGGGTCAGCATGCGGTTTAAGTGTAGCTAACAAACGTAAGTTTTGTTTCTTCTTTTGTGAGATATGCTGAATTAATTTGCTGCTAACAGGGTAGTTTTTATTCTTGATTTGGAGTTGATACTTGAAACGTGTGACATCATTGGGGAGCCTGAAATAGCACCAACATTTGCGAGTTCACCACCTTTGGGAGGTAGTACACACTCCGTCGATGCAGCCAATGAAGCTGCAGCCGTGGTGTATGTAGGACATGAATCAGCACAGCTAGAGGCTCGTGGCAGGGGGTCATATCAACAGCCCCCTCCAATCTATACTAATGGAGGACCGGTAGGGGAAAACGATTCTCCTGCAAGGATAATACCTATTACTGCACTTGATCCCCACAAGGGCGGATGGACAATCAAAGCCAGAGTGATAGCAAAGGGAGAGCTTAGGCACTTCGTCAATCATCGTGGCAAAGGCAAGGTATTCTCTTTTGATCTTATCGATTCTGAGGGTGGAGAGGTACGTGCAACGTGCTTTAATACTGCAGTCGATCAGTTTTACAACCAGATCGAATTTGGTAAGATTTATTTTATCTCCGGAGGGAGTTTGAAAGCAGCTCATAAGACTTTCAACCATCTCCGTAACGATCACGAGATTATTCTGGTGAGCACATCGGTAGTACAACCATGTTTTGAGGAAGATAAATCGATTCCACACCAGCAATTTCATTTCTGTCCTTTAAGTGCTGTTGAGGGCATGTCGAACAATGACGTGATTGATTTATTCGGCGTTGTCTCATCTGTTAGTCCGGCAGGTTCCGTAATGACAAAAAAAAGTACTGAAATTCAGAAGCGGACACTCCAGTTGAAAGACATGTCTGGCCAAAGTGTAGAACTAACTCTTTGGGGGAATTTTTGCAATGAAGAAGGGCAAAGGCTGCAAAAAATGTGCGACTCGGGAGTATTCCCAGTTCTGGCTGTGAAATCTGGTAGAATCAATGATTTTAATGGCAAATCAGTGGGAACAATTTCTTCAAGTCAGCTACTCATGGAGCCGGATTTCCCAGAGGCTCGCAGGCTGAAAGAATGGTTTAACAAGGAAGGGAGAAACACCCCGTTGGTCTCTATTTCTAGGGAAACAGGAAGTGTTGGCAGAGCATATCCCCGAAAGACCATATCACAAATTAAGGAAGAGAAGCTAGGTACTTCCGAGAAACCAGATTGGATAACAGTTTGTGCAACAGTTTCTTTCATTAAGACTGATAAATTCTGGTATACGGCTTGCCCCATCAAGATTGGCGATCGGCCAGGCCATAAGGTCGTAGATATCGGAGGTGGGAAATGGCGATGTGATAGATGTGATAAAGTGGTTGAAGAATGTGACTACAGCTATGTACTCCAGACACAGATACAGGACCACACTGGCTTAACATGGGTTACCGCATTTCAGGACGGTGGTGAGCAAATAATGGGCGTTTCTGCTAAAAGCTTGTATGACTTGAAACATAAAGAACATGATGAAGAGAAATTTGCTGAAATATTTCACAAGGCTCTATACACAAAATTCATGTTCAAGTTGAAAGTAAAGCAGGAGACGTATAATGAAAAGCACCGAGTGAAATCGACTGTGGTCAAAGCAAACAAGGTGAATTACTCATCTGAGACCAGATTTTTTCTGGATTTGATGGAAAGGATGAAAGGAGAAGATTCGGGTGCTGCTCTGAAGGTCGAAAGAATCGAAGACAACATGTTGGTGGCTAGTGAAGTTAGTGGAAAAGAAGCCTGTTGACAAGGATACATGTTTGATATTTCCCCAGCATCAGTGTTAGATACTTAAGTCGCTCTTTTGAAATCTTGGTTGCTGAGTTTCCCTTGTTGGGAATCATGACTTTTTTATTTTTCCTTCGTGAGTTCTGCCTTGTGACTAAATTAATGTTCTTGGAAGTATGGAATGGGAAAGTATTGTGACTATGTTTTGTTAACCATGTAATGTAATATATATTTTACGGATTTGTTTGTACTTAAGTTTGTGGTTTAAGTTTAAAGCGGAGGCTAACTTGGTTGGAATGAAGGGCCTAATTAAAATCAAATGTCCCGGATTTGAGCGTTAGAAGTTAGAGTGAAATCCAATAATTCCTTCAAAAAAAAAAGTTTGTGGTTTAAGTTAAAATCTTTCATTCTTGTCTGTTGCCGGTAAACCCTGATTTCATGCTTTTAAATGGGGTTTTTTTTTTTTCATCCCTTTACTTTATCGCCTTTTCTTACTTCTTAACAAAATTTGAAAACAACTTTTTGTAGTGTTTCCGTTTTTAAGGAATATTTCCAAATATGTTCACTGTAAACAGCGAAATTTCTTTTTCTATCCATTTCCAAGTCAATACAAACACAATCATTCTTTTCTTATAATGCTTGGGAGCATTTTGTAAATGGTTTTCTTTCGAATACTCTATGAAAGTGAGAATTTTTAATGAAGGTGTTGAGATAATTTTAGAAATTATATTCGATTGTGTAAGAGAAATTGACTTGAGTATAATAAAAAGTTAAATTTAGTTTGGGTATGTTTTTTATGAAAATATTTGTTGGATGTGTAAATTGTATTAAAAAAAGAGAACGGCTGTGGTAGAAACTACCCACAGTAGGTTTTTTTTTTTAAACCAATAAGATATAATTGAGTTACTGAGATTTGCTTGTCTGTGATAATTAAAATACATATTTACTCATTGTATGATAAATTAAGAGATTAAAAAAAGAAAACTAAAAAATTGAAAAAAAAAAAAAAACCCATTGGCAAGCCCTCCATGCTCCCTCTTCACTGTCGATGACAACCCCCCCCCCCCCCCAACCCCAATCGATGACACCCCAACCGACAATGACTCCTAGCCCACCACTCGACCTTCTCCTTTCTCTATCTAGAGAGCTTCCCAATCCTCATCCATGTCAAACCTAGAGGCTCAACCAGAGCAAACTCTGATAAGGGAGCTACTGGCAGTGCTCATGCCTGACAAATTGCCTCTTTAACCTATCCATCGACACGACGAAGCTAGTGGGGGGAGGGGTGTTAGGTGTGCCCTAATCGGCAATGTATTTTTTATGAATTTTTGAACTGATTAATAAAATAATTTAGAGGTTATTTGTTACATTGCTATTAGTCCTCAAAGTATTTACATGTTAAAATAAATATAAGCAAATATGGCTCATTGATTGCTTGTGTGAAACTGTTAGAAAGTTGCATGCATTGATATTTTGTATGCGAGAAGACAACTTTCTAGAGTAAGCGTCTAAATTGATAGTCCATAGTCCATAGGGTTAGAGTGAGCAACTAATTTATATTAAGACTATTATGTTACCTAAAGTTAATTGGGGACTATTTGTCTTGATTGTCCCAAGCTTTGACTCCCGAGTATAGACATAGATATATTGCTTGGTGGTGACATATTGGACCGAGACTAAAACGTGATTGATCTGCATAGTCTGCCATGAGTGGATCATTCTACTTTTGATGTTCGTTATACAATAACCTTAATCCTCAGTAAGTGAATAGCACCATGTATATGGCTAGTGTGCTTTGATATTCCAAAGGCCAAGGCGTCTCAGAGGTACTAAGCTAATGAACTGGTTCATTGGGTACACAGTATATAGATGATGGAGGGATTTCTTACAGATAAGGAATCATAGCTCTTATATAGAGTTAAGGTTATCCTCTTTAAGGCATTATAAGGTCTTCGGTCGTTTGCTTGACAAATGACTTATTATCTACACATGGTGGATAATCATTCTCTTATCATGTGTATAATGGGTCTTTGAGATAGCGTGATCAAAAGGTTGAATAGACTTTGACCTAAGTTGATCATGGATATCAAATGAGGGTTATGCATTAATGATAAGGTCATTTAGGTGGTGTCTTTTCTGAGACTTGTGTAATTTGCAATAAAATTGGGAGTTCAATTTCAGGTCTATAATGGAATGATCCTGAAATTAGTGATCATGTGATTGAGTTGTTTGGTATGAAACAATGATTACATGGATTCGTAAGAACCCAATTATATATGTACAATCAGTCCCTCTACTACCTTTATAGTTTCTTAAAGATGGTAGTGAATCAGGGTATTCTTAGATGATTTGTTATCTTGCATTTAGTGATGAGAAAAATTCGGATCACCCTTCACAAGGGTGTAGGCGTTTTCTCTGTGTGCTAGAGGGACAAAATTATAATTGTGTATTATTCAATAAATGGGATAAATATTTAATTAATATTTATTTTTAGACGATAAGATTTAAAATTCAAATTAATTGTATTTGAATTTGAAATTCAAATATGTGATAAATTTGAATTTTGAAAATTTTATTTTAAAATAAATATCTGAAATTTAAATCTTATTTGAATTTGAATTAAACAAAATCTTGTCTTTGCACAACCCAAAGGTGGCGTCCATATTGGATAAGGGTGGAAGATAAGATTTTCTCCTATTTGAATTTAAATTTTATTTTGGATAAAAGATTACACAATTATTTGAATTTTAAATAAAGTTATCATGATTTTATTTGAATTTGAATTAGAGTTGTGGAAAATTATCCATTTGGTTAAATTTAAAAGGTTTGTGGAGTTTGAAATTTGAATCAAATTTTGAATCACAAAACCTACTATAGCCAAAATTCATTGTGGATAATTCCACAAGAGGAATCAGTTTTTGTGGATAAGAGAGAAGGGGAAAATCTTGTTTAAATTCTGCTTGAATTTTGAATCTTACTCTCTCTTGGTGTGGTCGAATCTAGTCATAGAATTGGCCTAAGGGGAGTTAGTTTTTTAGGTCCTTAGAGGAGACAAAATTCAAGTTTGAATCCTGTTTGAATTTTTGAATCTTCCTTTCCTCATGGTGGCTGAATTCTTTAAGGGTTATTCACCCCTTGGTGGAGTCAGATTTTTGAAGGAAATTGGTGAGAGAAAAATCTTTTCTTGGTTCAATTCAAAATTCAAAAGGTCACCTCATGTAATATTATAAATAAGGGTAGTTTCACTTTTATTCTCTTTAGACTACAGACTCTTAGATAAATAGGCTTATTGTTGTACAAATCACCATAGTAATAAGTTCTTAAAGAGTTCTGTATGGTTAAAAGGAGACAAGCTGTGCTCAATACTGATCGAGGAAAATGGTGCCCACACACTGGGCTATTTAGGAATTAGAGAATAGCAGAAAAGGTTAGTTGGTTGAAGCCCTTCCTAGTGTTGTTCTCCTGAGTTTCTGGCGTTCACTTTGACATCCTGGTGTTTTCTCTGAAAGGTATATTTGATTGTTGATAATTTATTGTATATGATAACATGAGTTTTAACAATCTTTGAAAAATTTTTAAAATTCCAATGTACATGTTTTTCGATTTTTCTAACAAGTGGTATTAGAGCCAACTCATGGATATGTTATATATATAAATTAAACAATCGATTATGTCTCCAATATGTATGGAGTTAATATTTAGAGCGTGGCATTCTAGGAATCTTATATGTTGTTATCATGGTTTATGTGATACATTGCATGTGATTATTTTAATTTTGTGATTATTATAAGCATACTCAATTTTACCAGTCATAGTTCCTTAGAATTTTAGAAAAATTGTATCTTGGAATTTTATTCATGTAGGAATCTTATATGTTGTTATATGTTGTTATCATGCTTATAATGATCATATAAGATTCCTAGAATGATTATGTTGTTATACATTGTATCTAGGAATCTTATATGTGTAGGAATTTTATTCATATAAGATTCGTAGAACTTTATTCTAGGAATCTTATATGTTGTTATCATGGATTATGTGATACATTGCATGTGATTATTTTAATTTTGTGATTATTATAAGCATGCTCAATTTTATCTGTTATAGTTCCTTAGAATTTTAGAAAAATTATATCTAGGAATTTTAATCATGTAACTATAGGAGCGGTCTATTATCAACGTAATTTTCTCATGAATTTTCATCTTTTTGAATATTTAGAATTTTTGTATACCAGAAATAGTATAAGAAATTTTATGTAATTATTCATGGAGGAGATCAAGATTGAAGACTTTAGATTTATTTTTTTCATAATTAGAATTTAATTTTGATGATTCAAAAAATTATTTTTGTGGCGGCCCGCCCTGCTGTCAGGACTCTACAGTGCTATTACAGTCAACTCTATAGTTAACCGTAATAGTATGCAGGCCTCTAGGGTCGCCAGTAATCATGCTTAACTGAAAACTGCTTGTAAATTTTGCGGAATAAAAATTTTTTTTTCTTAATATCATAAGCTGTTCAAGAATGTGATAAGGAAATCATGTTAACAAAATAACATGTACATGGATCATGATTCCCCTATCACATAATCTTGACTTGAAAACGTGTTCTTGAAATTACATGTTTAATTCTTTCAAAACTGTACAGCGGAAGACTAAAGGTGACCACAATCCCTCGCCCAATCCCCCTGGCACGTATCTACCATGTCCGTCGTCCACCGTATACTACTGGTGAACAGGTCTCTTACTTGCAACATGTGAACAAACTGGTGAGTTATGAGCTCAGTACGTTCAAACATAAAAACATGAATCATAACATGCTGTACTGCTATGCTCATGCATGAAACTTGACTCTGAAAATATGCTCTTGGCTGAAAGTTTAGTCTTAGGATATTATCTGATATTTAGTTCTGGTTTTGGGTCCCTGATTGGTCGTACCGACATGTTAGCATAACTGGGAGCGGTACTTTAGTGTTGACCTCCTCAGTCTTAACTGAAGCTAAACATAAAAACCTCCCCGTGGGTCGAGAGGCCGGTATGCCAATAACTGGTTTAATTACCATCTTATCTGGAGTTCCAACTGGGTAACTTACTGATTGCCCCCACAGTAGGAACCTGTTACATAATTTACTTGGGGTGTGAGTTTTATTAATATACTAAGGTGCCTTGTGCACCTACATGTTTTTGTGTACTTGGTACCTGTCTGACATGTGTACTGAAACATGAAATTCTGCATGCATGACATGAAACTGACATGAGTATTGTGATGTAGACAATCAATGTCTGACATGCACGTCATACAACATACATAACATCATAAACATAACAAGATTGTCCACGTTACAATCAGGACAATGCTTGAACTTACAGGAAGTCTGCTAGCGTGAGCCTCTGCTGCTCTGGGACTACTGTATTGGGGTCTCTGGCTTGAACTCCTATAAAGAAATAATTGCTGATTAATTCCAATATTCATCTTATACTGGAAACATAGCAAAATATGGAAATTCACATTTCCAGACTCTTTTTTTTTTTTTTTTACTTTGACTTCGAACACGCCCTCCTACACGGGCGTGTTCATGGCCGTGTACTCCTCTGGACCTTACGTGCATGGCCGTGTAATTCATACAACATGGCCGTGTAATTCATGCTGGCTTACACAGGTGTCTACACGACCATGTTTCTGGTCGTGTACTCCTCTAGACTTACGTGCATGGCCGTGTACTTCATGGAATATGACCGTGTAATTCATGCATGCTTACATGGTCACTTACACGGCCGTGTTTCTGGCCGTGTTTTCCTACTGTCGAACATGGTCTGCTACACGCCCTTCCCATGACCGTGTGCCCCTTGACACGGCCCACTACACGGCCGTGTTCTTGGCAGTGTACCTCTCGGGTCTAAATTTTTCTTGAAACATGGTCATGCATGTGGGCATGTTCGGGGCCGTGTTCTGAACAACCCCGTGTACACGCCCGTGTTCACGCCCATGTACACGCCCGTATTCATACCAGAATCAGGATTCTGGGTCCGAAATACTCTGCTCTGATTTTTCTAAGGCTTTTATGGCTTTTGTTTTACTTCTTACACTCAAAATCGATCTCAATAAGATCGTTTTAAGGTATCAACTACATTTCTACTATCACAAATCCATGGTTTCTTAAGCAAAATTTCACATTTTGCTTATTTACATCTCTTGACTCAACATTTTTTAAAAATCTGAACTTTCTTGAAGAAAACTCACTAAACTTAGTTTTCTAAACCATCAACCCATGGATTCGTGTTTAAAAACAACTAGACTCGAACTATGTTTCGATTTAACCGAAAATCTCAACATGATTAACTCACATTCTCTTTTTCTACTTAAAACCCCAGATTTTTCCACCCGAAAATGTGAGAAAAACGAGGGTTTACCATGCTTGAAGCTTGAGAACTTCTTGCTGTGGATTCTTGGCTATAAACTTGAACGATCTGCTGCTGGAAGAGAAAAATCCGAACTTGTTTAAGGGTTTCCTCTTCTGCTCTCTCTCTCTTTCTCGGTCTCTTTTTCTTTCTTTTTTTCTCTTTCTTTCTTTCTCTCTCTCAGCCGCTTATTTGCAGCCAACTCAAGTGAATTAATTTACTTGGGTTACTGTGCTTAAGGCCCTCCACGTGCCTCACTCTCATTTCCCTTATTTCTTAAATTTCCTTTTAAAAAAATTTTAACTATTTTCTAAGCTAATCTTGACCATTGATCAATGTGGCTTACATGTGAGCCATTGATCTCTTAATATTCATTTTCCACATACTTTTCTGTTAAATTTAAAATATCATAAATTGAATTAATGTTTAGCTTTTAAACTATATTCATTAATTCATTGTAAAATTTTGACTAAAACTCAATTAATCAAAATTTTCATCTGCTATATATTCTGTAACATGTCTCATCATGAATGTATATTTATTTACATATCTTGTACAAAATTTTCCGAGGGTGATTAGTTTCTCGGTTATCACAATTTTTGTGTGGAAATTTTCAATTTTTTATTAGGACATCCTAAGGGGTAAAATTGGAATTTAACATAAAAAAAAAAGAAAAAGAAAAAGAGCCGTGAGTGTCAGGTAGGAGCCACGGGCACAAGCCCGTGGCAAACTAGGTAGCCCATGGCTGCACAAAGCAACCATGGGCTGCTAACAGCCCTCAGGCTGCTAGTGGCGGCCCAGGGCTGCCCAGCAGCAACTGGGCTGCTAAGCAGCAACTGGGCTGCTAGCAGCTCTTGTGGTTGCTAACAGCCACGGTTGCCTAGGGGCAGCCAAGGCGGCCCCGGGAGGCGTTTTATCGTGCCCCAACCCTTTGAGGGTCGAGAAAGAAATTTTGGAGATCATCGATGATTTTAATTTCAATTTTAAATTGTGTATAATTATATGTAATTTTTTTGAAATTTGAAAATTACATATGCTTATGTATGAGATTTAGAAATTGCTTAAAATTTGAATTTTTCGAAATTTGAATTTTAAAGGAATTTATAGAATGAGAAATAAATGGTGGAATTACATGAAAATGGATACATGAAGATGGAGCGAAAAATTTAAAACCCAAAGACTACATTGGATGAAATTTTGTAATTTTTTTAGGATAGAACCATGGCTCGGTTATTTAAATTTTTTTTTGCCATTTATTTTTCTTATGTTTTCTCATGTATGGATTAATATGTATTAATAGAATCGTATGTTGCATATTTGATAAAGTGTCATGTAGGATAGAAGAATGTCGCTCAGACTATGTTAATTATGCATATTTCAAATAAAACTTATTGTTTTAAAATATCAAGTGGAAGAGTGTTTCAAACAAAACCCACGACCTCCATTATTGATTTATATGTGAAAGCACAATAGCTCATCGTATCAGTTTTGCCTTGACCACACTTTCGATAGGTATTTACCACTGTTGGTACACTAGGTTGGATATCTTATGTGGAAAACATGTTTGGGCATGTTCTATTCGGGACCATCTTGAGATGGCTTGAATAAGGCATGGATCATATGTTGTAAACAATGGTTACACATTCAAGACTGGTTTAGCTATTAACCTCCCTGAGGAGTTTTGTTAGTCAAATTGGTGGCCGAAACAAACG
Source organism: Antiaris toxicaria (assembly GCA_035233585.1). Taxonomy (NCBI): domain Eukaryota; kingdom Viridiplantae; phylum Streptophyta; class Magnoliopsida; order Rosales; family Moraceae; genus Antiaris; species Antiaris toxicaria. The sequence goes on along the minus strand of CP141155.1, from coordinate 19,008,048 downwards.
GTTTTCACTATTCATTTCATGTACACCCCAAGGTGACATAGAATGATAAGTGCTAAAAATTACTATTGCAAGGCTACATGTTTTTTATTAAGTTTTTCACGTGGGATCATATTCATATGTTTTATTTACTAAACATTCTTTATATTTGTCTAGACTTTATAATGATGTCCTTTTTGTTTTATTATGAGTTTAAAATGTCACTGACGCCTCTAATCACTATACTTATTGAAAACAAACTGAATGAGGATAATTATAAAGAAAGAAAAAGAAACTTGTTAATAGTCTTCAACTGCGAGAGACATAAGTTCGTATTGGATGAACCATGCCTACCAGAGCCCTGACCTAATGTGCCACTTAAGGAGGTCCTGACTGCGTATACTCATTAGAGAGAATCCAATGAGATTGCTCAGTGCTACATCTTAGCTAACATGACGAGTGCTCTTCAAAAGCAGCACGAGACTTATCAAGTTGCCAAAAAGATCATGGATAACTTGAAGGACGTTTTCGGAGGCCAAGAAAAATTAGCTCGACAGTCTGATATAACAAGTATAATGAACTATAGGCAAAAGGTAGGCACTCCAGTGAAGAATCGTATGCTTACCCTTATGGGGTTCTTCGTTAAGGTTGTTGAAAATTGTGCAAAGCTGGACTACAATACCCAGATCGAGATGGTGTTCAAGACTCCATCTAAAGATTTTGTGGGGTTTAAAGCCGCATATAATCTGGCAACAAAGGAGTTAGGACTAACCGAGCTCATGAAGCAACTCCAAGCTTATGAGCGAATGGTCAAGGATGAGGATATTGTCCAATTTAAGGGAGAGGCCAACTTGGCGGAATCTTCTAAACCCCCCGAGAATAAGAAGAAGCTAAAGAAGAAGAATGTGGCTTATACTTCATCTGTTCCTCCTATCAATAATGGGAAAAAGAAGAAAAACAACAAGAAGCTGAAGGACCTTAAAAAGTCCAAATGCTTCTACTGTGGGAAGGTAGGTCATTTCAAGAAAGCTTGCTGAGAATTCCTAGCCAATGCCAAGGAAGGTAAGGAACTTCTGTACTTAGAAGCTTGTTTGGTGGAAGAATCAAAAGATAATTGGGTCGTTGATTCAGATGCCACTAATCATGTTTGTGTTTTTTTTATAGGAGTATATGTGATATGAGCTTTTTGTTGCGAATTAGAGATGATAGTTTGGTGGTGGCTAAAGCAGTGGGAGAAGTTCATCTTTATTTTGATAATTTTAGGTTTATTTTATTAAAGGATTGTTTTATGTTCCTAATTTTAAGAGGAACCTTATATCGGTAACTTGTTTAATTAAGGATTGTTATTCAGTTTGGTTTAATAAAATGGCTATTATTCACAAAAATAGTTCTTTTATCTGTTCTAGAAGAATGGATGGGAACTTTTATTTTATCAAACCAAAGACATACTCACTGCTAGATACTAAATGAATAGATAACTCTAAAAGGCCTAAAATTTCTCATTCTAACCAGGCATACCTTTGGCATTTAAGACTAGGTCATATTAATCAAGATAGGATTCTGAAAATAGTAAAAGATGGTCCTTTGGATATTCTGAAAAAGGTACGTCTTTCCCAATGTGAATCTTGTCTTGAGGGTAAGATGACCAAACGATCTTTTGGAGTTGAGGGTACTTAGGCTAAGGAACTCTTAAAAATCATACACACCGATGTATGTGGTCCCATGAACATCGAGGCGTATGGAGGGTATGAGTATTATGTCTCTTTTATAGATGATTACTCGAGGTATGGATATGTGTACCTGATGCACCATAAAAGCAAAATCTTTGACAAGTTCAAAGAGTATCGTGTAGAAGGGAAAAAGCAATTGAGTAAATCCATAAACATTTCAATCTGATCGAGGTGGAAAATACCTCTTCGATGATTTTCTAGGACATCTTGTAGAGAACGGAATTCTATCTTAATTGACTACACCTGGTATTCTACAATAGAATGTTATAGCCGAAAGGAGGAATAGGACCTTATTGGATATGATACGGTCTATGATGAGTTATTCAGAGCTGCCAACTTCATTTTAGGAATATGCACTACAAACAGTGTGCTATATTCTAAACCATATTCTACTTAAATCAAATCCTCAAACTCCATTCGAATTATGGAAGGGCAAGAAGCCTTCTCTTAAACATATGAGAATATGTGGCTACCCGGCATACGTGCTAAATGAGGATGCGAAGAAATTGGAACCGAAGTCGGAACTATGCTTGTTTGTAGGATATCTTAAGAAGACTAAAGGAGGTCTGTTCTACAACCTGAATGAATAAAAAGTCATTGTTTTAACCCATGCAACTTTCTTGAAGGAGAGTTACATGAATAACTTTAAGCCTCGAAGCCAAGTATTGCTAGAGGAGTTATTGGGTGATAGAGCTACTCCATAAGTTTCAATCTTGGATGCAAGTCCGAATTCCACTGAAAGACAAGCAAACGATTAACAGTTTAGGGTGCTTTGACGTAGTGGGAGGGTTTTAAGGAAACCCAATTTCTTTATGTATGATGATGAAGTTTACCAAGCTAAGGCGCATGAACATGAAGATGACCCTGTAACTTATGAAGAAGTTATAAATGATGTTGATTCTAAACTTTGGAAATAGGCCATGAAGAATGAAATAGACTTAATGAAGTCCAACTCCGTATAGGAACTTGTGGATTTACCAGATAAGATAAAACCCATTGGGGCAAGTAGGTCTATAAGAGAAAGAAAGATGTGGAAGGGAAAGTTAAAACTTTCAAAGCTAGACTTGTGGCAAAGGGGTACACGCAGAAGGCTGAAATTGATTGCGAGGAAATGTTATCACCTGTTGCGATGCTCAAGTCTATCCATATTTTTCTGTCTATTGTTGTAGCTCTCAATTACGAGATCTGGCAAATAGACATCAAGATTACATTCTTGAATAGTCATCTTGACGAAAGTATCTATATGGTATAACCTGACATATTCGTGGTAAAGGGCCAAAGTCAAAAGGTTTAGTAGTTGCTTAGATCCATCTATGGATTAAAGCAGACATCTTGCTTATGGAATCAGAAGTTCAATCAAGCGATTAAAACTTTTGGTTTTAAGTAGAACGTTGATGAACAATGTATTTATAAATATATAAATGATAGTAAGGTGGTCTTTCTAGTACTTTATGTCGATGATACATTACTCATTGAGAATAATGTGGGGAACTTATCATCAGTCAAACAGTGGTTATCTCAATAATTTGATATGAAGGACGTAGAAGAAGCTAGTTATGTTCTAGGCATTCATCTCTTTAGAGATCAAAGAATAAAATGATAGTGTTATCCAAGCTTCATATATAGATAAAATAATCGAGAAATATGCAATGCAAGAAGCTAAGAAAGGTTCACAACCTACTCTTTTAAGCTTCACTCTTTCACTAGATGACTGTCCTAAGATATCGGAAGAAAGAGAGTGGATAAGCAAAGTCCCTTATGTATCTACTGTGGGCAGTCTCATGTACACTATGCTTTGCACCCATCTTGACATTTATTTTGCTGTAAGTATGGTAAGTTGATATCAGACGAATCTCAGAATCAAGCATTGGCAAGCCGTGAAGCATATACACAAGTATATAAAGAGAATGAGGGATTATATGCTGGTATATTCAGGAGGGGACCTAACACCCATAGGATATATGGATTCAGACTTCCAAATTCATAAGGATTCTAAGAAATTGACTTTAGGATTAGTGTTTTTGCTCAGAGGAGGCTCCATTGTGTGGAATAGTATAAAATAAAGCTACACTATAGACTCCACGATGGAGGCTGAATACGTGGTTATGGCCGAGGCATCTAAAGAAGTGGTTTGACTTTGAAAGTTCCTAGGAGACCTTGAGGTCATTTTGGATGTTGACAAGCTTATCACACTTTACTGTGATAATAGTGGGAAGATTGCCAACACAAAGGAATCCAGATACATATGATTAGAGAGTATGTGAAAGCAAAACTAGTAGATATATGTAAGATCGTGTCTGAGGATAACATTACCGATCCTTTTACTAAGACTCTAGTGGCTAGGAGTTTTGAAAGGCATGTCAAGGTAATGGGGATGCGTAACATGGCACATTTACTAGCTTAGGGTAAGTGGGAGATTGTTAGGTGTGCCCTAAGTGGCAATGTATATTTCATTGAATTTTTGAACTAATTAATAAAATAATTTACAGGTTATTCATTATATTGCTATTAGTCCTCAAAGTATTTACATGTTAAAGTAAATGTGAGCAAATATGGCTCATTAATTGCTTGTGTTAAACTGCTAGAAGGTTGTATACAATGATCTTTTGTATGCGAGATGACAACTTTCTAGAGTAAGTGGTCTAAATCTATAGTCCATAGTCCATGGGGTTAGAGTGAGCAACTAACTCATGTTAAGACTATTATATTGTCTAAAGCTAATTAGGGGACAGTTTATCTTAACTGTCTGGAGCTTTGATTCCCGAGTAGAGATATAGATATGTTGCTTAGTAGTGACATGTGATGGACCAAAGAATCTCAATAGTGTTACCTAGGTTAAACTAGGGTTTTTCTAAGAGTTTATATGAATAAGAATGTGTAAGGACACTGTATTTGTAAATAGACAAATAATAGTATTAACAGAAATAAATAAATATTTTGAAAGATTCAAAATCTCCAAAAATGATTAAAGAATAAAGTTTATGATTGAGAAAGTGATTTCGGATCAAAACATTCAAATGAAGTGGTTTCGGTATCCGAAAAAAATAGGTATAAGAAATGGTAAGTCAAAGTAAAGATAAGACAAGATAAGCGTTTTAGAGCTTTTAAGAGTCTCGAGATAGAGTTAGATCAAACTGATAGTTCGGATGGCTAGATTAGCCCTCCAGTGCGTTTCCTGAAAAATTCCATCATTTTTGGAAAAATAATTATGCTTTTCAGAACTAAAAACCCCCAAGAGATTACCCTAGGTAAACCAAGTCCACTAAAAGACGAAAAATTACGGTTTTAATTTTAAGCCAAACGACAGTAAAATAAGTCAAACCGATCATGTGAAAAGGCTCCAGAAACTCGCCTAATCAATTTCGGTAAAATTCATTGGATTTAACTTTTGGTCAAACTTTGACTTTTGGATTAATTAAGTAAAGTAATGCATGATGTTATAATTAAAAACAAAAATAATGTGGAGAAGTGGTATGTACATCAAATAGTTGAAGTAATTCTTAAGCTTGATCTAAGGGCTTAAAATGTGCCAAAAATGCAAGCAAATTTTAAAAGAAAAAAAATGAAAAAGGGGGCTAGTGAGTCGGTGGTTTTTGGCTGATTATGCATATGTTTTTGGGCTGAAAAACTAAAGCAAACATAGCAGAAAAATTTCAATTTCAAGCACTCATTTCCACAGAGACAACAGTTTACTTCCCAGTCTTCGCAGTCACAGTACCCTCAGCTTCTGGTTCCCTATCAGCCCCAGTGCACGAGCCAGTACACTGCGCCTTACGCTCCACATGCTACACCGCTACAGCAGTTCCCAGTGCCGAGTTATCAGAGACCGCCACCATAGGGTCAGAGTATGGGCTATCAGCGAGGGAATACAGCTCAAAATCGTGGTAAGGCACCACAGGTACACGCTCTTGGAGCTGACAGCATGGAGATAGATCATACACCGACTACATTAGATGGTATAATTCCTATCTTTGGTACATATGCACATGTTTTGTTTGACACCGGAGCTACACACTCTTTTATAGCCCAACATTATGCTCGTTCACTTGGTTTAAAACTGCAAAATCTTGACTCTCCCTTATGTGTGAAATCCCCGTTGGGCACGACTATTGTTAGTGATGGGTGTCAAGCCTATGTTTATGTTGGGGATGTTTATTTGGAGGCATCACTTGTAGTAATGCCTATGTTTGCTTATGATGTTATTCTGGGATATGACTGGCTTTCCCGATATGGGATTATGCTTGATTGTCGTAATCGTCGCGTTATCTTTACAACTGATTTCGGACATGTAGTGTCCTATCAGTTAAGCTTAGTTTCAGATGTTGATAGATCTGCTCTGAGGTTAGTGTCGAAGAGTAGATAGGGTATTCTTTGCTTCTTATCCTTGTGTGCGTAGAAGGATCCAGTTCTGAAAAGAGTACCCAACCTATACCTGTTGTCGATAGTTTTCCAGATGTTTTTCCAAAAGCTCTTCCAAGTTTATCGCCTCATCGAGAAATAGAGTTTCGTATCGACTTAGTTCCTGGAACAGCTCCTTTTGCTTATGCTCCTTATCGTATGGCACCTCTAGAGATGAAAGAGTTGCGCAAGCAGCTGGATGAGTTGAAATCGCTGGGCTTTATCCGAGACAGTAACTCACCTTGGGGTTCATCAGTCCTTTTTGTGAAGAAAGCCGACGGTTCGCTTCGTCTCTGTGTGGACTACAGAAAGCTCAACAGTGTGACCATCAAAAATAAGTATCCGTTACCACGTATAGATGACTTGTTCGACCAGTTGGGTGGAGCTTGTTTCTTCTCCAAGATTGATTTGAGATCCGGTTATCATCAACTTCGGGTTAGAGAGGAGGATATCTCGAAGACGGCATTCCGAACGAGGTATGGCAGTTACGAGTTCTTAGTAATGCCTTTCGGTTTGACAAACGCGCCAGCAGCCTTCATGGATATGATGAATAGAGTCTTCAGACCTTTTCTTGATAAGTTCGTCATCGTATTCATTGACGACATCCTCATCTATTCCCGAACTCATGAAGATCATGCACAGCATCTCAATATAGTTTTACAGACTCTTCGTGAACATCAGTTGTACGCCAAGAAAGAAAAATGTGAGTTTTGGATGACAGAGGTTAAGTTTCTCGGGCATATAATCTCAAGAGACGGTATATCAGTGGATCCATCCAAGGTTGAAGCGATTCTTAAGTGGGAACGACCGAAGAATGTTCCAGAGATCCGAAGCTTCTTGGGCTTGGCGGGATATTATCGATGTTTTGTACAGGACTTCAGCAAGCTCGCCGCTCCCCTCACCAATCTGACAAAGAAGGATGTACCTTTCGTTTGGGACAACAGCTGTGAGTCAGTCTTCCAAGAGTTAAAGAGTCGTTTGACGTCTGCACCTATCCTTATCATTCCGGATCAGGATCAAGTATATGACGTCTACACCGATGCTTCTCATCAAGGTCTTGGAGCAGTTTTAATGCAACAGAACCGAGTTGTCGCTTATGCCTCACGACAACTGAAACAACATGAACGAAACTACCCTACACACGATCTAGAGTTAGTTGCAGTAGTGTTCGCACTTAAGATTTGGCGTTGTTATCTGTATGGTGCTAGTTTTAGACTGTTTTGAGATCACAAGAGTTTGAAATACCTAGCTACACAGAAAGATCTAAACCTGCGTCAGAGAAGATGGGTAGAATACATGCAAGACTACGACTTCCAAGTCAAGTATCATCCGGGTAAAGCAAACGTGGTTACAGATGCACTAAGTAGGAAAAGAGATGGCAGTTCCCAATCCTGATCATGACGCTTCTATAATGGCTATACAGATAGATGAGTGGGAAAAGGACAGAGTTCTTACAGCTTATCAGGTTCGTTTTGGCGAAGTTCAGGGTCACCCAGTGTTGTACAACTTAGTGATGGAACCAGACTATGTGCAGAGGATCAAGGAGAATCAGTTGGCAGATACACGTTTCGTTGACATCCGAGAGAGATTGTTAAAGGGCAAGCATGTTGCAGAGTGGTCGATGGACGCCATTGGAATTCTTTACAACGAGGGTCGCTTAGCAGTGCCACACATCCCAGAGCTTATACAGGAGATCTAGTCAGAGTTTCATCAGTCGAGGTTCGCCATGCACCCAGGTGGGAACAAGATGTATCAAAATTTAAGACGGCAGCTTTGGTGGAGAGGTATGAAGTTAGATGTGAGGAACTTCGTGGCTAACTGTTTGACGTGTCAGAAAGTAAAGGCAGTACGGGAGAGACCCGCAGGTCTGCTCCAACCACTTCCAATACCTCGGTGGAAGTGGGATAGTATAGGAATGGACTTCTTAACCGGCTTACCGAGAACACAGGATGGATCTGATGGAGTCTGGGTAGTTGTATATCGTCTCACGAAGACTGCGCACTTCATCCCGTTCAAGACGACTTGCACCAGGAACCAGCTAGCCGAGCTTTACATGAGGAACGTAGTCAGATTACATGGAGTCCCTTCGGTGATCGTTTCTGATCGTGATACGCACTTCAACGCTCGCTTTTGACAAAGTCTACAGGAAGCTCTAAGCACAGAACTGAACTTCAGCACCGCTTTTCATTCACAAACAGATGGTCAGTCGGAGCGTCTTATACAGATCCTCGAGGATATGCTACGTGCCTGCATTCTTGATCTTGGAGATGGATAGAGCAAACACCTCTACATGGCAGAGTTCGCATACAACAACAGTTATCAAGCGAGTATCGGAATGGCACCCTTTGAAGCGTTGTACAGAAAGCCTTGTCGATCACCCATCTATTGGGTTGACAACCAGGAAGCACCAGTGGGTGGACCCGAGATGATCCTAGACCAGTACGAGAAGATTGCCATCATCAAACAACGACTTCTAATAGCACAGAGTCGACAGAAGAGCTATGCAGATCAACGCAGAAAGCCGTTAGAGTTCGAGGTTGGAGAGTTTGTGTTGCTAAAGGTTTCACCGAAGAAAGGTATCTCTCGTTTTGGAGTTAAAGGGAAGCTAGCACCGCATTACATTGGACCTTTCGAGATCGTACGCAGAGTTGGTAAGGTTGCATATGAGCTGAAATTACCCGACACCTTGGGAGTGCACAACGTTTCCCATGCATCGATGCTGAGGAAGAGTACATGAACAGAGTCCGAAGTCATTTCAACAGATGATGTAGAAATCCAACCAGATGTCTCTTACGTCGAGATTCTGGTGAAGATTTTGGATCGTAAGGTCAAGCAGCTGAGAACGAAAACAATACCCATGGTAAAGGTTCTTTGGAGTAACCATGGTAAAGAGGAAGCCACATGGGAAACCGAGAAAGATATGTGCGAGAACCATGCCGAATGGTTCGCTAAGCAGTAGAGTACATGTAATGTAGTCGACCTAAGTTTGTTTTGTAACCCTACTCTGTTCATAGTGGTAGATATACCACTATATGTTTTGAAAGGTGCATTTAAATTGCTTAATGAAATGAGAAGTTATTCATATTCTTATTCTCTTCTTTAGTGTGGAGTAATTCTTAAAGTTTCGAGGACGAAACTATTTTTAGTGGTAGATATTTGTGACGCCTTAAATTTTATTTAAGGGTCAATATATAATTTAAATAAAATTAGTGTGCCAAAAAAATTAATTAAAAATCTTTTGGAAACCCTAGGTTGGTTTCTTAGTCAAATTCCACTCAAAAAGTTAACAATTTGAACTTCAAAAACCCTAAAATATTCGGCCATTACTTGGGATTTTAATTAAAATTTAAATCCCACAAATCCAAGGAGGATTCAAACTCAAATTTCATCTCTTAAATATAAAGAAGAAATTCGGCCATAAAGTGTAGGAAATAAAGGAGATTTTATTTGAATTAAAAGCTAGGTCAAAACTCAATCAAAATTCAAATTATTTTTTTTCCTAAAAACTAATGGATAATTTTCGGCCACTTAAGGGGAAATAAGAGAGAAAACCCTAGCCTCAAACAGCACAAAAACTTTCTCTTTTGCCCCTTAAAATTTTCAGCCAAACAAGGAAGAGAAAGGGAAAGAAAAACCTAGTATAAAAACCCTCTTTTAACTCTCATTTACCCTTCCTTTCACTCTCGAAAATTCGCCCAGCCTCTCCTTGTTTCCTCTCTGAATTTTCTCTCCCAAAACACACCCCAAACAGCAAACAAAACTTACCAAAAGGCAGCTCAAAAATTCAACAACCTTTGAGACAAAAACAAGGTGAGAAATCAAAATTTTTTTCTTTCCTTTTCCTTTTGATTTCAAATCCGAAATTTTATATGGTTTTCTCCATTGTTTCCCTACTGTTTTGAAGACTCCAACACTCACACAAATTCAGCCAAAAGGGAGACCAAACATCAAAAATAGTGCAGCACAAACAAGGTGTGATTTCTCTCTCAAACCCTAAAATTTTACCTCATTGATCCCCTTTTCAAAAACCCTATTATCATATGCGAAAGATTTTATGATTTTGTCAATTTGATTCTTGGGTTGTGTTAATGACATATAAATATGGTTTTACACAAAATTTCGTGACCATTGGATGAAAATTGAATTGGTTTGAGGCTAATCGAAATTCAGACACAAAAAAACAGAAATCTGGAAAATTACTATATGAACAGTAAATTTGTGTCAGCCATAACTTGAGTTTTAAAAACGATTTTTGAGTTATTCTTGAGCCTAAAATTAAATTCAAGATGTCCCCTAAATGCCTGCAAAATTTGAGAACCAAACTCATCCGTTTGCCTAGTCAAAATATTTTTCTAAGATAGGCGGACAGAACTGCCAGGTTTTGAACCGAAACTGAAACCCAGATTTTTATGCCTGAAAACAACCCTCGGTTTTTGGCTTAGTTGAATGACCAAATGATGTCTAAAAATTATAAAAATTATATGGAATTAAAGCTACGGATTTCTAGTTTAACATATTAAAAATTTAGAATTTTTGGGATTAAAAATAAATTAATACTGATTTTACAATCAGCCTAGGTCAGTCTACCCATGTCCAGTAATATCCTAACTTAGAGTTTTTCACAAATTTTAAATCCCAAATGTTTATTAAACGTTTTAAAATCTTTTGAGGCACACTAAAATGATTGGATGATTATGTCTAGACCTAGACTGATCATATGTTTTGATTATAGGATTTATTTGACGTTCTTGCTTGATTGGTGGATCACGTTATCGCAACACTTGTGCGAAAATTGAGGTAGGACGTTCTAGCCTTTTCTGGGAGTAGTCAAGTGTTTTAAATTTCCATGTTTTATCGATGGCATGCTGTTTTCAGTTTATGAAATTATTATATTGTTTTTGATGAAATGAACGCATGCAACGTATTTGGTAATAAATGTGTATTTTAAAACGTGTTTTGATTAATGGCATAATATAACTTGGTAAATACCATCTTTTGAATAATCCGGTGAACATAATTGAGCTCTAGTTCACGATCATTGTAAATGATGCGTGCGTCCCAAAGTTGACGCCATGGGGGAAGGTCCCTAAACCTGTGCAGGGCCGTTCGGCCTATTTAGACCGTAACGAGATGATCTAGGGTAATTCAAATTCGAGGCACGTATATTATAACTACGACAAGTCCTCACTCATAATATGATGGTTTGATGATTTATTATTTTAATATTGGGGCACGTATATTGCAGCTACGCTAAGTCCTCAGCAGAATAAAACTTGCATTAAAAATGTTTTTCACGAAATTGTTGATTATTTTTTTTGTTATGATTATTATGTCATGTATTTTTTTTTAATTGTTGATTATTTTTGGAAACGAATATTATGCTATATTTTTAAATGCTATCTGTTAACCCACTTTTGTTTCTGTCCTACTGAGCCAGCGCTCACGTCCCTTTTCTTTGTGATTTCGAAATGACTACTTCCAGGTACGGGAGGTAGCAGTTCCGAAATTCGTTGAGATATCCGTTACTACCGAAGATGATGCTATCCGTTTTCTCCATCTTCTTCTTTATGTTTCTCGTTCTGATGTAATGAGACTTTAAGTTTGTACTTTATTTCACGTTATTTAAATTTTATACTTGGGAATATTTTATGGTTGGTATTTTTTTTTTGAAAACCGATTTTGTGTTTGATTTCCGCATTAAAAAGCATTTATTTTCTCCTTTATTTTATTATGTGGTTATGATGCTACTTTATAAATAATTAGGCTTAGCTAAATTATAATGTTGACCCGCTTCTCGTAATAAATGTTTTTCCTTAAATCTCGGGTTGATATTATGATTTGACTGCCGTGTCACGTGTCTAACTTTTAGGCCGTGACAAAGCAAGAGTTGAGTTTGGTGGTGAGGTAAGCTTCAAAACTCAAGCTTTTCTTGAGTTTTATCAAGGCAAAACAGTGGCATGTATTGAAAGATAGAGGAAAATTTTAAGCTAGGTTTTGTTAGTTTAGTGCTTCCAAGAATGATTTGTATACAGGTTAGCTAGGAAAGGGAATTGAAAACTTAAGACTTCAATTCTCATGCATTTTATTTAAAGAAATCTGTGGGGAATTGATGGTAGGTTAGAAGCGAATTTTAGTTTAAGATTCTATAGTTTGTTGTTTTAATAAACTAGTTTAGCATGTGGTAAGATTAAGAAAGAGTTAGAAGGTTGAACACAAAATTTCTATATATTTTATTCATGAAAAATCTGTGGTCTCTTGGTGAGATGAAATGAAGTTTTAAATTAAAAACTAAGTTGTATTTGATTGAAGAATATGAAGCATATTGATATAGAGTGCAAACTTGTGCATTTGGAAGCATTGAAACAAAATTTAATTAGGTTTTATTTAAGAAAAACCAAGGGTGAAGTTGTGAGGAAAATTGTGTTTGTATAAAAGAATAAGGTGAGAGAATTAAGAACGAGAATCAAAAGTTTGAATGAATTGGAATTAGTTAGAAATAATCAAGGTTTCATGAAAAATTTTACGTAAGAAGTTTGTGATTTTTGCATAAAATTAGGCCTTTAGGATAGTACGTGACAGGTATCATGGTTTTGAGGGATTACCTAAATGCCAGGAACCAAAAATTTAAGCAGAAATACTGCTGAAAATTTTAGAATGGCATAAAGGGTATTTTGGAAACAAAGGGGTAAAATAGGGTTAGAAATGGAAAACCAAGCCTCCTTGGTGACCTAACCTGGAAAAAAGGATGACGGACATTTCAAAGATTAGTGAAATGTCCATTTGGAGCTTCTAAATGTGAGAAAAAAGAGGACTAATGACTAAGTATCGAAATAGTGTCCACGAGAGACAGTAAAGAGTAAACCAAGAAATAATATTATAAAGATTTTCTAAAGTCTAAGAAAAAAGTTTTCATGTTATGATTTTTGGGCTAGAAAGGCCATAATTAAGATTTTTAAGGAAAAAATTTAAGTTTTGTACAGTACATGGACATGTGGGAACAAAAAAAATTAGGAACATGCCCAAGCTACACGGCTATGTAGTGAGAAAATCAATTTCCTAAGAGTTACACAGTCAGGAACACGGCTGTGTACCAGACCGTGTACATGCAGTATACAGGAACATGGGTAGGTTACACGGCCATGTAGTGATTATCTAAATCACAGAGAGTTACAAGGCCAGGACACGGCTGTGTATTAGGCCGTGTAACAGTATACATGCCCAAATCACACTGCCATGTTGCACGGTCATATATGGGAAGAATCTAATAACCCAAGAGGTACATGCCCATGGGTACGGCCGTGTACCAAGCCGTGTAAGGATGCATAGTAATAAAAAAAAATTCTAGAAAAGCCTAAATAGGACCATTAAGGCTTTAAATGCTATCATAAGGCTTTGATTATAATCTTAAAAGCCAAAGTTCAGATTTTAAGTAAAATAAAGGTAGTTTAATCAAAGTTTATTAACTGACGACATTGTTGTTTATAGGAAACCGGACCAGAGACAGACAAGGAAAATCAAATAACACACAAAAGCTCACTTTAGCACAAATACTATAAATACAGACATTTAAATGTCTACTCATGAATTGACTTACCATAAAACTATATTTATATATAAGTTATATATGTTGTGGCATGATAATATAACATGTTCACGAGGTTAGAAAAGCATTAAAAGCTAAAGTAAGGAAAGATAAATATAAGCAAGATAGTAAGACTGAAAATGTAAGGTTGGCGTACCGACCTCCCCAGAAGTGAGGTTTAAGAATAGCCTCCACCCCAGAAGTGTGGTGCTACCACAAGAATAAGGTAGTTAATAGCTTAATGTGCTACCCTAAGTTTGGTAATTCAAAGATTGACCTTGGGGTTGATTGGTGGGTCACTCCCCCTTCCCCCATTGGTCTGCGTGCATTAGGTATGTCTAACCATGGGCTCACAAGTGAAAGATAAAGAAAGAAAGGAAAGAAAAGAAAAGAAAAGAAAGTGATAGATTAGAAAGAATAAAGAAATCATAAAAGCAAGAAATAGTTACACAAAAAGGACTAACCCTAAGTGTTATGCATGAAGCAAGTTTTATTTGTATGTTTGGTCTAACTGAATTTTAACTCATGAGTCTGTTCGTGATATAGGTAACAAGGGTAAACATCCTACATTATAAAAAGAGAGCTGCAGGACTGGCAGGCAGATCCCCACAGTGTCATGAACGGGTTATGAATCCGCTTTGCAAAGTTTTTTGCTGTGAAAGAAGTATAATAGAGAAGTATATGTATAAATATATAAAGACAAGAAAAGTGTATTATGTATAGAAGTGGAGCTAGTTTAAAAGTATACTTATGTAATAAAGTATGTTTATATTACTAAGTATTTTAAAGAAAACTAGATCACAAGTATTTTACAAAGAATAAAAATAGAATAATACATATATATGATTTCAATAAAATTATATTTTGAAAAAAAAAATCGATGGTTTTTCAGACACAAGTCCTATAAAAGAAATATAGAAAAGCATATTAAGTAAGAAGAAACAATGAAAAAGAAAGTGGATGACTCGAGCTAGTCGAGTAGCCCATATGACATATTAGATCGAGACTAAAGAGTAATTGATCTGTGTAGTCTGCTATGAGTGGATCAATCTACTTTTGACATTCATTATGTAACAACCTTAATCTTGTGTAAGTGAACAGCTCCATATATACGACTAGTGTGCTTTAATGTTCCAAAGGCCAGGGTGTCTTAAAGGTAATAAGCTAATGAACCGGTTCGTTGGGTACACAGTACACATAAGATGGAAGAATTACTTACAGATAAGGAATCATAGCTCTTAAGTAGAGTTTAGGTTATCCTCTTAAAGGCATTATGTTAGATTGGTGAGAATAGACAAAGCCTTAGGTCGTTTGCTTGACAAATGACTTATTATCTACTTATGGTGGATAATCATTCTCTTATCATGTGTATAATGGATCTTTGAGATAGTGTAATCAAAAGGTTGAATAAACTTTAACCTAGGTTGATCACGGATATCATATGAGGGTTATGCATAATGACAAGGTCATTGGACGGTGTCTTTTCTGAGGCTTGTGTAATTTGTAATAGAATTGGGAGTTCAGTTTCAGGTCTATAGTGGAATGATTCTGAAATTAGTGATCATGTGATTGAGTTGTTTGGTATGAAATAATGATTACATAGATTTACGAGAGCTTGATTATATATGTCCAATTAGTCCCTCTGTTATCTCCTATAGTTTCTTAAAGATGGCAGTTGATCAAGATATTCTTACATGGTTTGTTATCTTGCATTTAATGATGAGAAAAATTCGGATCACCCTTCATAAGAGTGTAGGCATTTTCTCTGTGTACTAGAGGGGTAAAATTATAATTTTGTATTATTCAATAAATGGAATAAATATTTAATTAATATTTATTTTTTGATGATAAGATTTGAAATTTAAATTAATTGTATTTAAATTTAAAATTCAAATATGTGATAAATTTTAATTTTGAAAATCTTGTCTTAAAATAAATAATTGAAATTCAAATCCTATTTGAATTTGAATTAAACAAAATCTTGTCCTTGCATAACCTAAAGATGGCGTCCATATTGAATAAGGGTTGAAGACAAGATTCTCTCCTATTTGAATTTGAATTTTGTTTTGAATAAAAGATTACACAATTATTTGAATTTCAAATAAAGTTGTCATGATTTTATTTGAATTTGAATTAGAGTTGTGAAAAATTATCCATGTGGATGAAATTCAAAAGTTATGGAGTTTGAAATTTTAATCATAAACCCTACTATAGCCGAAATTCATTGTAGATAATTCCACAAGAGGAATCAGGTGGATAAGGGAGAAGGGAAAAATCTTATTTGAATCCTACTTGAATTTTGAATTCTCTTCTTCCTTGGTATGGCTGAATTTAACCATAGAATTTGCCTAAGGGGAGTCGGTTTTTTAGGTCGTTAGAGGAGACAAAATTTAAATTTGAATCCTGTTTGAATTTTTGAATCTTCCTCTCCTCATGGTGGTCGAATTCTTCAGGGGTTATTCACCCCATGGTGGAGTCGGATTTTTGAGGGAAATTAGTGAGAGAAAAATCTTTTCTTGGTCCAATTTAAAATTCAAAAGGTCATCTCATGCAATATAATAAATAGGGTTTATTCCACTCCTGTTCTCTTTAGACCATAGACTCTTAGGTAAGCAGGCTTATTATTGCATAAATCATCGTAGCAATAAGTTCTTAAAGAGTTCTAGGTGGTTGAAAAGAGGCAAGCCGTGCTTAATACTGATTGAGGAAAATGGTGCCCACACACTCAGCAGTCTAGGAATTGGAGAATAGTGGAGAATATTAGTTAATTAAAGCCCTTCTTGGTGTTGTCTTTTCGAGTTTCTTATGTTCACTCTGGCATCCTGGTATTTTCTCCAAAAGGTATATTTGGATTGTTAATAATTTATTGTATATGACAACATGAGTTCTAACGATCCTTGAAAAATTTTTAAAATTCCACTGTGCATATTTTTCGATTTTTCCAACAAAGGGGGAGGTGGCAATCTTGGCTTCGACTCAAGACAAAGAGAGAGAAGGGGCGGATGGTTGTTAGTTTTGGGAGGCGATCTTGCTGGTAGAGAAAGAGATCGATGTGTTGGAGTTGGTAGGGGAAGGAGGGGTCACAGCTTTAGCTCAAGAGAGAGAGAAGGGCTGATAATTGCTCAGTTTGGGGGGTAATCTCGTTGATTGGGGGGGAGGGGGCGATTTTGCTAGTGGAGTGGCGATTCTGGCGTGGGGGCGGAGGGTGGAAGGTCAAGGTGGCAATTCCAGTGGATAAGGGGCGATTTTGCCAGTAAAGGTCTTGGGAGAGGAGGGCGATTTTGGCATGGGTGGAAGGTGATAGGTTGAAGGAAGATTCTGGGTGGTGGGGCTGCAAAGAGAGGTTGCCAATGGAAGGGTTAGGTTTTTTTTTTTTATTTTGTTTATTAATATATAATTCTATGGGTTAAAGTACACTATAATTACCATGTACATACTATTTTGGAGTTTCTATCTTAAACACTTCCTTTAAAAAAAAAGGGAAGAAATGAACAAATAACTTTGCTTTATTTTTTTCATTTCTTAACAAAATATGAGAACAATTTTTTGTTTTTATTTTTTCTTTTTAGTTTGGTTGAAAACAATGCTATTTCTGAATAATTTTAAAAACAATTTTTTTTATTAGAGAGCCATGAGATTCTATGTGAAATCATTGTCAGATTAATACCAAGTGTAGTTATTAAACATTAAGGGTTAGTTTGGATAGAGTTTTGGAGATGTATTTTTGAAGATATTGATTTTGGAAACCATATTTGATTTTGGAGATTGTGTTTTGGGTAAATGTTTTAGAAAAAAATTGATATAAAAGTAAGATGATTTGAATTTTAAATTATGTGATAAAACATTAATGTCTAGGAATGTGTGCAAATACTATTGGAGGTTTGGAGAAATGTTAGAGGCAAACAAAATTTAGCTTGGAGACACCAAAATTATGTCTCCAAACCCTTGATCCAAACACCCCCTAAAAGTTGTAAAAGTTAATTTTTAAATATAAAAAAATTACAAATTACAATATTGAAATAAGTAGGTGAAAAAATTAATGTTTGTTCAATAGTAACCAAATGTCAAATTTAACAGTTATTATATTTTTTTAAGGATATATTTACTATATTTTGTTGCAAATTTTTTATAAAGAATAGAATTGTCAAATTTAGCATTAGAAATTATATTGCTTTGGAGATTGGTGTTTTTATTTTAATACAAAAATTTGACTTTGTATATGAATAAGTATAGAATTGTCAAATTTAGCATTAGAAATTATATTTGATTGGATATTATTATTTTTATTCGATTACAAAAATTTGACTTTGCACATGACTTTGACATTTAAAAGAATTAGATTGGATTAGATACTTGCCTATAAGTTGAATTGAAATAGACCCTTTTTATTTAATCAGTGGGTCTAAAGATTTCTTCCATAGATAATAGAGGTAGAAGATGAGGTGCAAAATGATATCAATGATTATTTTTTATTTTTCAGCAAAAAAAAATCAAGTTTTCACCAAAAAAAAAAAAAAGAGAGAGAAAGAAGTAAATATCCTTTTCATAATAAATAAATGAAGTAAATATTATGGTTTAAAAATATTTGAAGCAACTAATAGGCATATTTTCTAAATGCATAATTTATTCACTAAAAAAATTTATGTGTTACCTAATATATATTTTTTATTTACTGCTATTAATCTCAAATATTTTGAAAATTTTTTATTTAACTCAGGGGGCGTTTGGTAAACGCATTGCATTTTGATTGTATTTGAATGAAATTTGTTTTTTTAATGTTGTATTTGGTTGAAAAGTGTTTGTTTTGTATTTGAATAAAATGTGTATTTGGATGAAAAGTATTTTAGAATTGAAAAGTTGATGTGATTGGTAAAAGTAGAGATAAATAGTGGAGTTGAAAAGTTGATGTGATTGTTTTAAAAATGTTTTAAATAGTAATTATTTTCATAGTACTGTTGCAAAATTTGTGTTTGGTGTAAAATTATATTGTATTTGAGTAAAATTAAAATGAAATTTTTCTCCAAATGCCCCCTTAATTTTCCAAATAAAAAATTAGAGAACGTGTGAGGAGATTTAGGGATGTAATTTTTGCAATATAGTATTGGAAATCATATATGTTTCAAGGACTTGTATTTGGAGTAAAAAGTTTTGGGAAAAAGAAATTATTTGGGTTAAAGTAATATCTCCAAATGCTCATTCAAACGCGATCTTAATTATTTTAATAATTCAACAAAAAATAGAAAATCTTAACTGCAGCCTACGAAACCATATGAAATGTCCAAACAGCCCTTACTTGTAAAAAATCTCTCAATTTTCCTTCCTCCACTTTCTCAATTTCCCGTGTTTGTAGACATAGCTTTGACCATCTCTAATGCATTTATATATGCTAATGTTTTATTTATTACAAAATAGTGTGAAAAATGATATTTTTTTACTTTATACTCCAATGTTTTTTTTTTTCTAATACTAATTCTGCTTATTATAAAAGTGAACTTTTAGTATTTAAATAAATGAAAAATAAAATTATTATACATATTATATGAGACAACAATAAATAAGAATTAAAAATAAAATTTGACATTATCAATATTTTGTGATAAATTTATTAGAAAATTTAACATATAATAAATTTGATATGAAAAATAACATTATATTAAAGTATATTTTTTTATCTAAATATTAAAATTTACTATTAATACGTTAATTTGATGTTACATTAAAATACCACTTTTGAATAAAGACGTAGGGTCAAAATTCTCAAAATTTTATTAACAAAATGATCTCAAACAACCTCGATTAAAATAAAAAAAAAAAAAAGTTATTTTACCATTATGAATTTTTGAAGTTGCCGTTTTAACAAATATTTCAACAGAATCCGCACCCCAAGTTAAAAAATAAAAATAAAAATTAAACTAAAAAGTTTTCCAGTTTCCCGCGCTATTTTAGAGCACCAAAGTGACAGTCACGAGAACAACAGTGACAAATTTCTGCCTTCCAAGCCAAATGGAAGAAGATGATCACGAAGCTGAACCCTGGGAAGCCCTAGACATCGACAACTCTGACATTCCCTTTCTCCGATCTTGCAAACGCCATTTCCAATCCCAATCCCAACCCCAAAATTCTCAAAATCCTCAGTCTCAGCAGCCCCCAAATCCTCCCCCTCCCTCGCCGCGGCTCATTCCCGGCCCCGCCGGCGCCGTTCAGGCCGCCATGCGCCGGAGAGCCCGCATTGATCGCTCCTCCTCCTTCGCCGGCGCTTTCGACGAAGAAGATTCCATCCCTACTCAAGAGTACATAAGGAAGGTTCTTGAAAATGGCGACCTCCGTCACGACGATGATTTTTCCGCTAACCCTTGGCTTTCTGCGTTGGAGTTTGTTCGACGACAAGGTCTGCCGATTCTCCGATTTTCCTTTATTCGGTCGTGAATTGGTGGTTTTTGTATTTCTAATTTTGGTTTTTTGCTCTTTGTTTTGTTTTATTCGAGTTAGGTAACTCTGCGATTCCTGAAACGCCTTTGAATTCGATCAAGAATGGGATTCACACTGACAGAATTGCTCGGGTATTGTACATTCTTAATTTCTGAATTATTAGAGAAATCACTCGCTTCGAGAATTTCCAGAAACAGGGAAAAAAAAAGTGATTACAATGCAGAAACTAGGGATAACAACAAAAACTGCGGGTGATTTATAGAAATGCTGTGTTCCATACTTAACAAGATTTATGGGGGAGATTTCCAACACTATCCGTCAAACTTAGGGGATAGTTTTAATTTGGAACGCAACGTGTAACATTCCTCAAAATATAGGGTGAAATATATCGTTTTGAAAAAGCGTATGAGAGGATTTTGTTATTTTCCCAACTAAAATATGCTAATCAAACGTGATCCACAAAACATAGGGAATAGTTTAATATGGAAAATGATGTGTAACATTCCTAAACACATAGGGTGATATATATGGCTTTTCGAAAAAAAGAAAAAAAAAGAGAGGATTTTGTCATTTTTCCAACTGAAATTATCTAACCTACATGGTTGCAATTTACTTGATCAGTGCTGTTCTTTGGTTTTCTTGATCTTAATTGATAATTCCTTTGGTCTTTTTGCCTTTGATCTTATATATTTGTATAATAATATGGCTTTTGGTAATAGGTCATTGCTATTATCAAGTCATGTTCCCCAAATGGTCTTGGTGATTTGATGGTAACTTTGAAGGTATGGCTGGATCTGAAAATTAGTGATTTTTTTTTTTTCGCGTTGTTTGACGTTTAGTTTTTAGCATTCAAATGGATTATTGCCTCATGGCTGTGGCTGAAGATTTAATTTCAGGATCCTTCAGGTACAATGGGTGCCAGCATCCACCGCAAAGTTCTTTCTGATGAAGAGTTTGGGAAGATCATATCTGTTGGTGCTGTTTTGGTTCTCCAGAAGGTTTCTTTTCACTGTATATTTATATTAATGATTTATATCATGAGTAAATGAAACTAAACATGGTAAACTAACTAAGCACTCCCACACCCCCCCCTTCAGGTTGCTGTGTTTTCCCCTTCACGCTCTGCATGTTATCTCAATATTACTTTAGGCAACGTGGTCAAGGTATTTTCTTTTTCATTATTGTGACTTAGCTGATTATTGGCAGGCTGCAAGCACATTAACTACCAAACCAGTTGCTTCAAGCATTTAGGAAATGGTGTATAAAGTCCATTATTTTCTTTTTTAATCTTGTTTGACCTAGAAAATGTAATGCGTCGTGGGTTTAACATAGAAAAGTTAACAAATAAAAATAAATATGGAACAGAGTGGTAATTACTCTAAGAAATTTGGTGAGTAAAGGGTTTACAACATTCCGTTTTTGGCATTGATGGTTAAATGATGGTTGCTGGAGGAGATAAGGATAGTCACAGGTTTTTCGTAACCAACTTACTAGTTGAAACTACATGCAAAACTGCTATGGAATTCCGAAGAGAAATCAAGCAGTAGTTTGAAAGCTGGTTGAATAATGGTAATTTAGGAAAGCTGTAGTAGTTTACTTCTATCTTCTTGTGTTCCTTGGGATGACAGGCTTTCCTGCTACACGTGTACTATTCTTATTTTCTTCCAGTTATTGCATGAAACTTCCCTGCTTTATCAGATACGTATATTCAACTCGCAGTTTGGTAGGATTTATTCTTCTCAGTACCTCTACAGGAAAAACAAAATAAAAAAAAAAAGGAAACTTCCACGTGTCATTTTAATCGCGTCAATTGTTTTAATATCCACTTCTTTTGGAAAAATCCATTTACCATTCTTTGACAAATTTGTTTTCCGTGTGAACAATTAACGTGGTAAACAATATTCTCACTGGGCTTATGCTACATCCTAACGAAAAGATGTTTTTGAAATCCACGCGGGACAATTATTGTACCAAGTTAGAAGTTAATCATTCTCTCGGCATAAATTATTGATCAAAACGGAACCTTACACCTTTAGTTATGATTTTGAGTGGGAAGAGACAACAGTGTGAAGATCTACATATGCAAAGATGTGATGAAGCATTCACAAGTACACTGTCATTTACTTACGTTTGTGTGGATTCACTTTTATTTTTCTTTGCCATCTTATATTTTTCAGGTCATGTCAAAGGACAGTGGCCCTCCCTTGAAGACAAACCGTACATCTACACTTGTCAGATATGCTGCTGAACCTTCTGGTAATTAGTGGTGTTTTATAATACTTACGGCATCGGTGATGAGATTCTTTTATCAACTCGATGTCTCTCTCTCTATCTTGCCTTCTTTTTGTCCCAATCAATTGTCGTCTATTAGTTTCTCTAATTTTCTTTCTTATTACAGAAAGCAGCAAAGTGCCATCTATGCCCCAAATAATAATATCACAGGAGAGAACCGAAGGAATCTTGAGTAATCTGAGAAAAAGATCTGAGCCAAAGCGAAGTGTGCTTTTTAACAGTGTAATGAAAGACAACACAATACCAGAGAGAGGCTGCTTTGGTGATGGTTGCATTAACCCAATTTCTAGTTCTGAGAAAGAATTTCCATTCATAAAACAGGTTTTGGCCAATGGAACCAGAAAAATTGCAGTTAGAGAGAACACTACTTGTAATGACCAAGTAACTGTGACAGATGAGCAACCAAACCTTTGGATCCCGGCTGAAAGAGATAATTCTTCACACAGCACGCAAACAATAAATGCGGCAGAAAAGCTGGTTGAAGCCCCTGCTGACCAGGGAACCGAGATTGCGAGTGGAACTAAAACACAAACACAGCTGCTAGTTTCAAGAATCTCGCCCCCAGAGTGGACAGATGAGCAACTGGATGAACTTTTTGCTATTGACAACTGAGTAATGCTAGAATTTATTTTGAGAGTATGTTCCGTTGGTCTGAATTGTATGAAGGCTAGGTTTATAGTCCATGGTAAACGAGTTATTTCATCAGTAACAATGGTACTGCATATGTTCATAGGATCAAGAAATGCTGACTTTTGCATGGAGAATTGTCTTGGATAGTTTTTTGTTCTATCATTGATAACAATACCACAGAAATTTTGCTCTACGTAACTATCTTCATTTTTTTTAGTCATTAGCATCTCGTGTGGCATTGACAGGTACATAGGAAAATACTAGACTCTGCTGTTAACTCTTCTTGTTGTTGTTGTCGGGCCAAATGTGCCTATTGAATTTATAACTTAGAGCTATTGAAAAAAAAAAATAAAATCATCTCATTTTGACTCGAAATAAAAAAGTTACAAACTTTTAAAGTCTGAATTATATGAAAATAGAAGAGAGAGAGATGTGGATTTAGGAGTTTTGGAAACCAACCTAGAAAATTTATGCTGGAAACAATGGTTCAAAACAGGCACTTAAACCTCAATAAAATTTCTCGTCCACTTTACCCCAATTTAGCCCCCCTGATATTTTGGGTCGTTTAAGAAATTGCCTATTCTAAGGTTTCTGGCAAAATTTTCTAGAATCTTTAATTGATAGGATACAATAAAAGTGATAAAGTACTCATAATCTCCTTGCCCCTTTATGTTTAGTGGACCGCAAACATCCAAGTGTAGAAGCTCATGTTAGTTATCTTACTCCATAATTTTTTGATGCAAAGGGTTTTTTGGTCATTTAACCTTTCGGACAAGATTTATTGAATTAGTAGTTTTATCTTTAATTTTCTTAAAAGTCCATCGTCCATACAAGAAACAAGGTATCAGAATCCGCCTCCATACGAACCCTTATAGATAACACTTACAGTGACGACTAGTGTCATAACGAAAACCTAACATATAGTTAAGACATGTCATTGCTAATAAGCCTTTCTTAGCATAATGTCCCCTGTTGTTGCTACAAGTAATATTTTAATCCTTGAGGTTATCTTTTAATATGTGTGAAGAATTTTGATGAGCGACATTTTTATTCTACATGACATGTTATCAAACATATTTAAAGACATATCCAAAAAATAATCAAGCATAGCAACAAATACTTATGATAAACAATTATAATATTATGTCCCGATCATAGACAAAGTAGTATAAAGATCACAAGATAATCAACTAACACGTATTGGTCTTGTCTTGTAACTCCTTGAGGCTATGTTCTTCCTGGCCTTCAACAAGTGGATAACATTAACTTTTCCTTCTATAGAATCTTTGTACAGGAAGCATTTAGACAATCAGGTTGCGTAATAGTAATTCGTATAAAGTATATAGTACTGGAGATGTGTAGGAGGAAATAGTTGAATTTCATATCCGTTTTTGATCGCTCGCTTTCAGCAAGAGTTGGTATATGAGACCACAAGATTATCATCTGCACATAATGAAAATAGATATATAAATAACTTCACTCTCAATGTGCCCGCTGTATCACTAAGACTACGTAAAGCGGAAAGAGTAACGAGTATTCTCTAGTAATGAACCCATGATCATTTTGTAGAAGTCATAATAGAGAAATCACCTTGCTATTCTTGCATACATGGGGAAATACGCATCGCATGTCATGTCAAGACACATAAGTTACATATCGGTCTCAAAATTATTATCCAACATCGATAGTGGTAATTTCACATAACTTTTGGGGAAGACTAATAATAAAATTAATCTCTAGCTTATTGTTATTGTTTGTGCAACTTGATCTGTGGTTTATAATTGTCATACAGGGGTGTAAAATTATAAAGCATATTCAAGCTTATTATCCTATGAAAATCCAACGTAGTATATACACGGCAATAAATATCTAATTGAGAGAGTGCTGCCTAAGGCAGAAACCAAGTTAAGATATCATCATACTTAAATAAATGTGGAGGCGTTAGATTTATAAAACCTTCTTTCACTCAATATTTTAAAAACACGAAGATTTAGCTTAACTTGCATGAGTAATTTTAATGAGTGGCATTCATTTTTTCTAGATAACATGTTATCAGAATGTATGGCAAAGCAAATCATCAAGCAATTATGAATAACAACAAAGCAAAGCAACAGGCAAAATAATGATAACCAACATTAATATCATGGATCCACCCTACAAAAAATAAATCAAATATTACAAAATAATTAATTGAAACACATATCGTTGCTGTCTTGTATCTTATCGTGTATCATTTTTCATGCTCTCCTCCTTTTTCAATCAATCTTTTACTATAAAATATCCAGGCAGATTTTCTTAAGTATTTTTTGCAATTTTAAATTTATTTTCAGAATTTCGTTTTGTTTAAGAAAAAACGTAAACATTGTTCACTATATCATTTGGTTGACCGAATAATTCCCTCTGGTTGACTGAATAGTGCCATTCGGTCAACCAATCAAGACCTGAGAGCAGTTCCAAAAATTGAGATTGCTCCATCGACCTGACCCAGCACACTGATTAACCGGACCCAAAAGATTCATTTTTTAGACTGACTTAACACCACTTTTTGGTTAAAACTGATTTACCAAACTGCAAATCATTATCCTTATAGTTTATGATATCAATGGTTGTTCAAAACCATCGTCCATTAACTATATATCATCGAAATCACAAAATATCCAAATCATTAAATAATCATGCAATCTGCAATGCATTGAATAAATTGCAATGTCATAAGAATCACGCAATTTGCAATGCATTAAAAATTAATGTGCAATGTCGTCGTCATCATATATTTATCATCATAATTTAGTTTTGTCAAGAAATTACAAATAATTTCTATATTCTTTCCGACTTACAAAGATTTCTAAGAAGATGAAATAAATCTATATGGTGACATTAAACCGCTTCCTAGTCGTGAAAAAATAAAATCATTCTAACCTTTAAGCAACTATGATTGGCAAAATTAAAAATCAAACAAAACAGTTAATAATAAATCTTTCACTATATATGCATGTTAATAATATAATAGAAAGCCTAAAATGTCATCTTTTTAAAATCTCCATTCAATACATAAATTGAAAAATTAGATCAAACAATCTATGTGCAGAGTATATCATGAGTTGCCTTACATACCAATTGTAGGAAAATAACACCTAATTGACGCAGGAGGAGACAAAAATATCTAGATAATTTTAGGAATCAAACTCATGTTGTTATATAAAATGAATCTATTTGTAACAACCGGGAAAATTCATATTTCTCGGAAAATAAATACACAATGAATTTAAGTGATAAAATGTGAAATTTAGTGATTTAATATTGTTTAGAACTAAATAAAATGTTCTAACAATGTTAAAGAATGAAAAATGAGTAATAGTGATATTATGTGTGTGCACGTGTGTGCCACTCACAGTATCAAGAAGTAGGTCAAGATGATATTATCTTGACATAAAACTGATAATCTAGGTTCAGCACACCCAAATTAGTCAGGATAGCCTATCAGCACGCTCAAATTTGATAATTGAGTACAAGGGTAATTTTTGACCGAAAATTCGCAGTATCGGAAACTGGTTGAAATGACCTCAGATGAAAATAAAACTGATATATTTGGATTCAGGACGCCCAAATTAGTCAGGAAAGCCCATGTTGAAATTTTGGGCGAAAAAGTATATAAAGAGCGGAAAAAAGTGGAATTTTCTCGTTTGTCTACATGCTCTCTCTCTCCTCACTTCTCTTTCTCTCTCTACCCGAATATGTACAGTAACCAACTTTCACGTACGGCCTCCGTTCACGACACCGCCGGCACCGTTGGAAAGCTCTCGCCGAGCTGAGTTCAACGGTGGGCTGAGTCGACGGAACAGCCGCCGCACGCGCCGCCCGAAGTCGCCGGCCACCGGAGATTTCGCGACGCCGTATCTCCGCCGTCCGACGTCCGATCAAGGTGATTCCGTTCCAAAAGACTCGTGGTGAAGAGTAAAACAAAACCCAGGTGGTGTTTCAGCCCAACAGCCGCCGGATCGCGCCGCCCAAAATTGCGACGTCGCCGCCATTGAAACCGCCGTTTCCGGCGATGTTGAGCTACACCACCGGTACAGAAATGTTCGCCGTGAAGAGGGGAGTAAAATCCCTCAACCAATTTCGGGGAAAAAGTCCGGCACGGCGGAGCTCTACCGTCGCCGCCGTGGTCGTGACTTTCGAGGGGATTTTCCGGTGATTGGGGCCTCCAAACATGAAATTGAGGCTATCAATGGATTTCTCTCGTCGAGATCTTCAAGATGGACTACCCACTTTCCACCGTCGCCACCGGACAAAGCCGGTCAACGGACGGTCAACGCCGATCAACGGCGACCGTTGACCAAATTTTGGAAGTTTGGCCCGTTGGCCTATTTTCGACGTTCCGAACGCATCCGCAGAGTCGGAATTTCAAGACGAGACCTCAAATATGAAGAACGAGGAATTAGGGTTTATACCGTCGAGATCGGACTGCAATTCGGTATAAATCCCGACCCCTTTACGTTCCGCAATTTAATTGTTTGGGACTATTGTATGATTTTATGATTATTGGTATGAAAATTATGGAAAAGAATGTATGTAAAAAGAAGAAAATGGCTGTAATGGAGAAAAAGAAAAATATGTGATAATGTAATGATTTTACGTAAACAGTATGAGTTTTACGTAAAATCTAGGCCTCTGGTATAGTACGTGAAAGAATTAGATCAGGATAGATGGTTTTCAGGCGTTTCCTAAACGTTGGAACCTCAAAAATAAGGGGAAACTCTGCCGAAATTTCTAAAAATGGCACCAGGGGTAATATGGGAAACGAGGGGTAAAAATATGATCGGGAAGGGAACCCGAGCCCCCTCGAGGAATTGGGGCAAGGAAAAAGGAATGGGTAAAGTACGATTAGTAAACCGACCCTTCGAAACCCTAGAACGCAAGAAAAACATGAAACCGATTCTTAGGTTCGAATAGTACTTCCCGAGGGCCGAGAATGTGAAAAATTGGTAAAATGATAAGAATTGATCCGGAAAAAGTTCGATAAGATTTAGAAAGTTAATTAAATGATTTTGAGTTTAAAAAATCCAGCCTAAGTATGAAAATGAAAATGTTATGATTAAACGACCCATTAGGGGCAAAATGGTCATTTTGCCCATAGATTCTAAAATTATGGGAAAAGAGCCCCAATGACCCTGGAATAGGTGAATGAAGTTTGTAAAAGCCAAAATTGAGGTTTAAGTCATGAAAAATCACGTCAAGGGCAAACTTGTAATTTTGTCAAAAGTTAGGGGTAAAATCGTAATTTTTCAAAAAGTTGGAGAAAAATTCAAAAAGGGCCATTAAGGTTTAAAAAGCTGTCCTAAGGCTATAATTAAGGGTTATAAGATCAGAATTAAACTTTTTAATAAAATAAAAGCTATAAATGAAAATGTGATTAACGGACAAAATTTATCTGTAGGAACCTAATCCAGAAGCGACAAAGGACGTCTATGGATTCCAAGAAGAGGATAAGCATGCTATGAGTAAGTTCAGACATTTACCCGTCTACAACTATGAACAAGTTTATCGTGTTTATATGTTTTGTATGCAAATGTCATAATGTGAATTATGATGATGCTATAGTAATACTATAGCAATACTATGATGATGCTAAAAGTTATGTTTTAATAAATAATTTATAAAAATATATATATGTATATATTGAATTACGAAGGAAAGGTATAATAAAAGTTTTATGAGAGTAAAGATGTGATAAAGAGTGATAGAATAATGGAAAGAGTAAGAATGAGAATGTCATGATAGAATGCATAAGAAAGAGATGAGATATGAAAGGAAAGAATAGATGTTTATGAAAAGTTTTATGGAAGTTACGTTATGATTGATAGAGCAACGATGATCGGTGATGAAAGGAATTAAGAAATTGATGTTTTATGAGATCGAAGAGATAGATGTTTTATGAAAAATAATATGAAAGCAAAAAGTTAGACAAGAAAGAGAAATAATGATAGGTTATGATAAAATGTATGATGAAAGGATTAGAATATAACGATAAGATGTGATTGATAGAATAGAACGATAGGCTATGATCGATAGGAGTATGATGATAAGATACGGTAGATAGGAGGATGCAAATGATAAGATAAACAGAGAATAATTGTCTACATTTAACTAAATGTGCTTTTGTTTGTTATGATGTGATATGATGATATGTAAGTAATATGTGCTATATATGCTATGCTAAAGTGTGATTAACATAATTCACACAAGTAAAGTAAAGAATTAAGAAAAGAAAAACAACGAAAGAACAAATGTTCCATGAAATGTTTTATGAAAAATGAGAAAGGAAAGATAATGAATGTCATGAAAAAGATGCACAACGAAAAATCAATATAAGAAAAGCTAAAAGAATGCAAGATAATAAAACTGAAAACTTAATGTTGGCGTACCGGTCTCCCTATATGGTTGAGACTTCCGGTCTATATCTTCCGCGCAAATGTGGTGCTACCCCGAAGTGTGGTAGATTATAGGATGGACCAACCCCGCAGGTGAGGTTTTATGTGACTGTGAGGTAGGTTGGTGGGTAGCTCCCCCTCCTTTCACTGTCAGCGCGCGACTAGGTATGTTCAACGACGGGGCCCACCAGTGAAAGATAAGAAAAGAAAAGAAAGTGAAAAAGAAAGGAAAAGAGCGTGAAAAGAAAAGAAAGGAAAGGAGAGTGAAAAGAAAAGAAAAGAAAAGAAATGCTACGAAAAGAAAAGAAAAGTAAAGAACGATAAAGAAAAAAAAAAGACAAACGATACGAAAGAATGACGTAATGAAATCGATGAAAAGTAAATAAATAATAAAACGAAGCTAAAGGAACATAATAGAATTAATATATATGATGTGATGTATTTGATGTTATATGTATGGAATGACACGTTTTCACGTGATGTTATGCTAGTGTATATGTTATTAGCTTTTAAGATATGGAATGTTAAGAAATGATGATAAAGCGATAGAAAAGTTATAAATGATTAGAACAGAAAGTTAAGAAATGATAGGAATGAAAAGCAAAGAAATGAAAAGATTAGATTAGAATGATAAGAGATGATCGATAGAATGATAAGAACGATGAACGAAGAGATAAATGAGCATGAAGAGGCTAACATAATATGTTATGTTTCGAGAATATGTATAAACGATGTATATGGTGTGTATATACATGATGTCATATATTCTAGTAATAATATATATTACTAGTATTTATAAGTTAATGAATGTATGTTTGAACTTACTGAGCATCTAGCTCATTAGTTGTTTATATGTTACAGGTAAACAACCTGTTAGTTTAAAGTAGTATGATGGACAACGGACGGATCTGCACGTGCCAAGGGACTGGGCGAGGGTATGGTACTACTATGAGTCTTTCGCTGAGCGTTCAAAAAGGAAGATGAAAGAAAGAAATTTATGAATTATATGTTATAAGAGTATGATAGAGTTATAGGCATAGTATGTAAGTTAAAAAAAAAATTTGCTATAGAAATTGCTTCCGCTTCAAAATGAGAACGTTAAGAATGGAAAGTTAAGTAAGTTAAGTAAGAGGATGACGACCCACGAGGTTGCCAGCCATCGCGGTCGGTGTCAGAGTTCGGCTGGTTGGTATAGTAACGTACGTGGGGGGGGGGCGTCACACTGTTAATGATCCCTATACACCTTGAAGGTTGAAACCACACTTCTGACGGGACTTTCTTTAAAAATAGCACCAATGAATTAGTCTTCTTTGTTATTCTCCTTTCACTAAACTAATGGATGTGTGGATACACCTTCAATGTTTCTTCGATTAAATTGGCAGTTATCTTTCTCCTTCCAGCAACAAGAGCACTAAGAATAATTAATTGCTTAAGATGAGTAATCAATTATTCTCTTAAATCTTCAAAAGCTTGTAGTTATGCCTCTTGTGATCTAAGTGAAAATAGAAATCTAAGGTGTCTATTTATACCAGTGGTTTTCATTAATCTTATAACCTAGTTACTTGTGTTATAAATGATAAAACTGGATCATTACTTATTTAAAACATTTTTCTATTATTCAAATATATTTTTTAGAATTAATTCTCCTTTATCAAATATTTAATTTGGTAAAAAATATCACGAGTGTTTGCGTCCGTACAGACGTGCTACAGTACAATCTAGTTGACTTGTCATATACATCCAGTTGATCAGACATGCACCTCTGATTGACCAGACTCGTACCATTAGTTGACTAGACAAGGCCTGATATCACCATTTTGTGCCATCGTTCAACATAATAGAAGTAGTTCAATTCTAAGGAGTTTATGAGCTAACAAACGGATGGTAGATGTATATAATCAAGCTCCAATAATTTATAGCCAATCAATTCCACCTCTATTTTCTATTTATTAACTTTAGTGTTATTATATTAAAAACTGAAATTATCCTCTTAATTATATATTATCATTTATGAAAGATCTATTACATGATATATCATTTGTGTAATTTTTAATAGATTAAATGTTAAATTCTATTTTACCTTACCAATCATTTTATCTTAAAGTTTAATTGTTTTACTATTAGAATAACCTCTTTATCCATATAAATAGAAAAATTACTCTGTCAACAAATGAAGAAATGATCGACAACTCTTATGATTTCCAACACCCCAATGATACCTTTAAAATAACAACATTAACTCTTCTTAGAAAAGTTATGAATTCCATGTCTATTAACCATGCTTTATCGTTTACAAGTTATGCTTCCAACATACAGATATGCTAATCGGTAACCATTGTTCTTTCACTCACGGTTTATTAAAAGACACTTTAAATTTAGAGGACTGGTCCCACGGAGTTGCCTTATCACGTGGCACAGATGAGGATAACCGGATGTTATCCATGAAGGTGCATCACGTGTACAAGTTTGTGGGGTACAGGCTGGTTGTTTTTGTAATTATGGCCCTATTAAAATATAGATTTATGGTTCTGTTACATTTTTTATAATAGGTGGAGTACATTTAGGGGAGGACCAGAATGAAATTACAAGAAATAAAAATATTAATAGGATGTTTTAAATATAATGTATTATATTTATATTGTACATTAAATATAATATGTATTTAGATAAAAAGTATTTGTATTATATTTAAATGTAATGTTTGTTTAATGAAAAGTATTTAAATTATATTATATATGATATGATGGATAAAAGTAGAGAGAAAAAAAAAGAGAGAAAGAGATTATGTGATGTAATAAGTAAAAATAATAGAAAAAATAGAATAATAAATAGTAATTCTATTGAATTTAAAATGTAATATAATTAATATTTAAATATAATATTTTTATGTTTATATAAAAATTACATTGCGTTTAATCAAACGAAGCATAATTTAAGACAATGGTGGGAGAGTAACAACGTAACTAAAAGTGAAAAGTAGTGCTATAAGCAGTCAAGTGGATTTTTTTCATTTTTCTTTTTTTTTTCAAAGGAACCAAGTAGATATTGTTTGGTTGTTAAAAAATTGTTGTTTATGAAAGAGAACGAAAATAGGAAAGAATGACATTAATTCATATGATGTCGTTTTTGTCAAGAGTTTTTTTTTTAAAATAAATTATCATGGTGTTGATTGGTGGTATGTAACAATATACCTTACTATATAAAAGAGTGGATCCATATCACTGTTGAGTTTTTATCCTAAAAAACGCACCGTTTTAGTGCCTTTTTCTTTTTCTTTTTCTTTTTCCTTTCTGTCCTTTCTTCCAATGCACAGCCACATTTTTTTGCCTCCCCACGTATTGTAAGTGCAGCTCTTGCAAAGCCTTTTCTTTTTTCTATTTCCCACCCCCCCCCCCCCCCCCCCCCCCCCCCCCCTTTTTTTCTTTCTGTCCTTTCTTCCAATGCACAGCCACATTTTTTTGCCTCCCCACGTATTGTAAGTGCAGCTCTTGCAAAGCCTTTTCTTTTTTCTATTTCCCACACCCCCCCCCCCCCCCCTTTTTTTCTAGGGGTGAACAAAAAATCCGAAAACCCAAATAACCCACCCAACCCACTCAAGGAAAACCCGACGGGTTGGGTCCACGTTAGACCCAAAAAAAAGTCGGGTTGACCCACCCAACCCAATGTCAAATTGGGTGGGTTCGAGTTGGAATTCTAAAACCCGATCAAAACCCAACCCACCCAATGAATGTGTTTTTTTTTTATTTAGAAAAAATATAATGATTAAGCTAAGCTAATTTTGTTGATCCGACTGTCATTTCCCATTTATGCTTCCCCCCAAGCCAAAGTTCGTGCCTTGCCCTTACCAAACCCGATATCCCACCAGCTTCCTCCAATCGTCCCTTTCTTTGATCATCGGCCGTCACCCCTCGACGTATTCATTTTTGTCTCCCCAAGCCCGTGTTCGTCTCGTGCCTTACCCTTGCCCAACCCTAGCCGCCACTTGCCACTAGCCTCCCCTGATCCTCCCTTCTGTTAGGATTTAGGAACAAAATTTCAAGTTTATTTCAATTTGCCTGACTTTAGTTTTTGTTACTATACACATTGGAGTTAGAGATTATTCTTGTGACATAGATTTGATTGTTTGTGGTTGATGTTTCTTAGTATTCATTAAAAGCATGTTTTAATTAGTTCTTATTGTCTTTATATGACTTCTTTATTTGAATATTTGAGTTTGTATTTTGATTTGTGATTAAATTTTTAAGTCATATTTTATTATTTTGTTTTTATAAATTACCGAACCCGACGAACCCGAAAAACCCGCCAAACCCACCCAAACTTTAATTGGGTGGGTCGATTTTGTATATTGGGTTAATTGGGTGGGTGAAAAAATTTTTCAACCCACCCAATCTTCATTGGGTGGATTGAAAAATACCAAAAATCCACCCAACCCACCCGACGAACACCCCTACTTTTTTCCTTTCTGCTAACATTTTTTATAGCCACATTTGTTTTGCCTTCCACGTGTTACAAGTGCAACTCTTGAAAGAATTTTGTTTTAAGAAACCAACATTTTAATACAATTTACAGAATTGTCATCTATAATTTAAAATCTTGTTTTTAAAGTGTGAAATGTTTACGAAGAAAAGGGTTCAGTGTTTTTTTTTTTCCTTATTTTTTTAAATACATATACAAAAGGATAAGTCTAATTAAAACTCACTGCTTAAAAAGAAATTTTAATTTAAAATAAATACATATTCACTTTTTATATTGTCTAAATTCGTATTATATTATCTTTATTTTTTTCTAAACATCAATTTATTTTAAATTAATCAATTCAAAATAATTTTATTTTTGTTTTAAAATGGTGTGACAAAAAAGCTCAAGAGTAAAAAATATATATTGTGAAGGAGCAGCTTTTTTTTCCTTTTATTTTAGAAAAGTGAGATAAATTTTAATTTTTTTATTTCATCATGATATTTCATATATTATTTTGATACTTTTTTTATTTTCTCTAAAAATTATCTTTTATTATAAAATCATTTCACTATTAATTATTTTATTTTATTTTACTTTTATTTTCTTGTCAATTTTCCTTTTCTTTTAATCCCTTTCTTTTTTTGTTTCATTTTTTTAATATTTTCTTCAAATATTTTCTTCTTTTCCCCCCTAATTTTTAACTTGTTCTTTTGCATGTAATTTTTTTCGTTTTCTTTTTATCAAAAACTCAATATCCATCATCTTTTATTGAGATATTTAATCTTAACTTTCTCATCAAAAGCTATAATTTTTTTAATTGTTCTTGAGTCTAAAAGTGGGATGAGGTTTTTTTCCCATCCTTTTTTTATGCTACTATATATAAAAAAGTAGAAAAAGTTTCATTGTTCCTTTTTTGTAGTAAAAAATGCACCATTTGAGTGCTTTATTATTATTATTATTATTATTATTATCATTTTAGAGCTTTACCTTTTGAACTCCGTAGGAGCTCAGTTTTTGTATAAAGTACTGCAAATGATTTGGTTTTGTAATATTAGAGGAGTTGACAGACTTGAGCCTGCATGTTTTTTTTTTTTTTTCCTTATATAAAGAATAAGGTTATTCATGTGATATTTACGAGTTTTTTAAAAGCTCAAAAAGCTTATGTGCTATGTTATTTACCTTTACATACTAGAATTAGTTATACATTTAACTATAATTATTAGTTATAAAAGAACATTCTTGATTAAAAATAAATTATTAAATGAAATAAACTTATAACACAAATTATAATAAAACTTTGAAACTAAATAGTTAACACTAAAATTCTTGTGAAAATTTATCTAAAAAAATCTCATAAAAACATTCAAAAAATTTACACAATCTCATTTTTTTAATTTATTTTTAGTCATTGACTCGTTTATTTATTTATTTTTGAGAAAAAATGGGTGTCTATTTATTAAAAAAAGCCAATACAATCTACTAAGGAACAAAGGTAATATAACAAGAGATAACCTCAAATTTATAATCTTGGTAAGATGTAAAAAGATAATTTGTCAAAATTATGAATAAGTTAATATTTTGATACTTCATATCTTTACATGTTCTATTGATTTTATAATTTTTTTTATTTTATTATGGTTTTATAATATTTAATGTTTGCTAAATGATTATGTTTGATTTTCAGGTAAAAAAAAAAAAAAGATCAGAGAATAAAAGCTCTCTATCTAGCAAAAATCTCTTACTAATCATATTTCTCTGTCTTTTCTTTCTCTCTTTTTTTTTTAATCTTTTTGTTCCACATTCATTATCTCTCCATTAGAAGCTCAAATTTAATAAATCCCTCACTGAAATTTCTTTATGGATCTTTAATTTCAAGATTGATTTTTAATATTTATGGTGAGTTTTCTTTCATTGTTTTCAAGATTAAATTTGTATGTTCTCTGTGTGTGTGTGCACGTGTATGTGTGTGTGTGTGTGTGTTTGTGTTTTTTTTTTTTAATTTGGACTACTATTAACATATAATCTTTTTTAGAGCTGGTAATTTGGGTCACGACACGATAACACGACACGAAACCCGCACGAAGTTAAAGAGTTTAGATTTTTCTTAAATGGATTTGGGTCAAAAATGGTCACACCCGCCAAACACGATTAAATAAAGTATTGAACTTGCATGAACCCCCAACCTACAATTGATACAAAATAGCCCATTTGATAAATACGTCAATATGGGTTAACATAAACACGACCCATAAATTACCCATTTATAATTTTTAATATATATTATATAAAGTTTTAAGGTTTAAAAATTTTAAATTTAAATATAAAATATATATTTTAGTTTTTATATGTATATTTTAAAAACTTTTTATGAAACCCTAATTTTGCTTCCCTTGCATTTCATCGATTTTTCATTTTCTCAGATTGCCATTCTCTGCCTCCCTCCCTTGAGTCCCGTTCGGTCGCCCCTCGTCTTAGCCCATCGCCGCCACATCGCCCTCCCTCTCCCCTCCCCTCACACTCACAGACTCATCCCATCGTCGATGCATTCCCCCTCACTTTCATTCACCGCGTCGACCTCCCTTCCCTTGAGTCTCGTCTGGTCATCCCTCATCTCAACCCATCGCCACCACATCACCCTCCCTCTCCCATCCCTTCACACTCACAGACTCACCCCATCATTGATGCATTCCCCCTCCCTTTTGTTCACCACGTTGATCTCCCCTCCCCTCACCTTAATGTCGTCGCCATCACCTTACCCTTCTGCTCCTTTCACCATTGTCATCGCCCTCCCCTTGTCTCGCGGCTCGAAGAAATAAGGTATTCTCTCTATTTTCCATTTTTACGAAACTCTAGTGTAAGTCTTTTTTTGCTTACCTTGCATTTCATTTTAAAACTTTGCATTTCATTTTCTTGGCTTGCAGATTGCTGATTCTCTACCTCCCTTCCTTGAGTCCCATCTGGTCGTCCCTTCGTCTCAGCCCATCACTGCCATATCACCCTCCCTCTCCTTTCCCCTTACACTTACAGACTCACCCCATCGTCGTTTCATTCCCCTTCCCTTTCGTTCACTGCATCGACCTCCCCTCCCCTCCCCTCACGCTAACGTCGTCGCCATCACCCTACCCCTCCTCTTGTCTCGTGGATTGAAAAAAATTAGCTATTCTTTATATTTTTTGGTGTTTTTCTATTTTTTTGGTGCTTTCCTTTTCGTGATATGGGTTCATGATTGTCCCTGTATTTTGTGTTTGCAAGGAACATTTGTGATGTGGGTTCACAATTTTATTCTTAAAATTAGTCTCATCCCAAAGAAAATGGTCCTTGCAAATGGAGTTGGGTTTATACTTATCTAAAAAATGTGAGTATTAGCTATTGTTGAATCTTGAAATTTAGACCAATAATAGAAACTACATACCGAACTGCTTTGAGTGCCTCAACGTTTTAATTTGAAAACTTGAAGCCAACAACAATCGACAAATATGCCTGATACAAAATGAAAATCATTGTAAGAATATGATGATTTACCGGAAGCCTGGCAACATCCCACAAAAATTTCAAATCATAAAAAAGAGTAGTTTATTACTTTAAACATGTTTCATGTTTTGAGCATTAACAAATCTTTACCCTTTTTTCTTATTTTAGTTATTTATCAACCCATCATAATTATAAGCTTTCTTCCTCCATTAATATTGAGTATTGACAAGGTCAAAAAGCTATGAAAAAAAAAAGGACATTTTTACAAAAATGCATCATAAAAGTGTGCAAGAAACTCCAACTACAATAATTAAAGTGGCTAATTATTAATGGGAAAAGGCAAGAGAAGGGTTAGGCTTAGGGCCATTGATATTGCGTACAAAATGGATTTAGGTGAAATTCTTTTTGGAAAATGTCTAAAAATAACAATGATTGTCTTCATATGTAACGCCCAATTTTGTTTGTTATATATTGACCGAAAACTACAAGTCCTTGATTTGTAATATTTAAAGTCTTCCTCTTCATAATATCAGTACCTATTTACTTCTAAAAATGTTTGAATTTCCCTTACTTATACATTTATATCATATACATACAGTAAGATTTACAAGTACATGTACTGTATTGCTTGCTATATGTTATATTGATTGTATTTGAATTTGTGTAAATGAAGTTTAATGTGATGGAACAAAGTGTTTATGTCAAAGTTGAGGAAGTCGATGGCTCTAGTTTCACTAACCAAGGCACCGATAAAGCCTTAAAATGGAAAATGAAGCTGACTTCATTTGTTTAGAGACACTTTAAATTGCTCCCCATGGGTGACGACAATAAACAGAGGGCCAAATGCGTAAAATGTGGTTTGGAGTATCTTGTGGAGAGTAAATATGGAGTAAGAAATTTGAAGCACCACCTTGATAGTTGTTTGAAAAAACCCTACCAAGATATGGGGCAAATGTTTATTACTCAAGAAAAAGGTGGTGGTGCAACTTCAAGGAGGTAAATTTAGTCAAGAAAGGTTTCATGAGCTGATTATTTCTGCTATGATCATGCATGATTTGCCTTTTAACTTTGTTGAATATGCAGAAATTAGATCTTTATTTCAATATTTGCATCCATAATTGTAGTTGGTTTCTAGAAATATGGCAAAGGTTGATGCTTTGAAATTGCACAAAAAAGAAAAGTTAATGTTAGGAACAAGTCCCTAACACTTTGTACTTAAAACTTAAATCTTACTTTTGCTTTGATACCACCCTGTTAGGACCTGCCCTAACTGCCTTAACTTTAAACTTTAAACTTACTTGTACACTTTAAACATACTTGGTTATACTTCTCTGAACTTTATTCTTCTTAAACTTGCTTTTTTTAACTTACTTTTAAACTTGCTCTAGTACCAATGTAGGTACCTTAACTTGGGCTCTGATGCCACATCTTGTGAGCGACTCGACTCACTCGAGCCATCCACTTAAAACGTTAACTCTTCTTAACTTTGCTCTTCTTTATCTTACTTTAGGAAAAACTTACTTTAACTTACTTACTTCTTATATCTTTAAACTTACTAGTTTTAACTTTGTCATTTTAACTTACTTGCGGAAGCGGTATTTGAAAAATTACTGATAATTTTTTTTACTTCTTTTAAAACTTAAACTTAATTTAAACATATGAGCTTTCAAAAACATATTGAAATACTTCATAAACTTAACTTACATTAAACCTTGTCTCTTTTTCATCACATTACATATACATTTTCTTTAAATTGCAACGAAAACCCAAAAATTAAGCGGAAATGCTGTCGAAATTTCAAAAATGGCATAAAGGGATATTTTAGAAACCGAAGGGTAAACATGTGGTCAGGATGGAAACCCGAGACCTCTTGGTGACCTAGGCCCGAAAAATAAAGGATTAACGACCGAGGGTTGGAATAGTGCCACCCGAGGGTAGGTGAATAGTGATCCGAGCATTTCGACAATTAATGCTGAAAAAGCTCGAAAAGGCTTAAGAAAGATGATTTTATGATTTTTGAGTTTAGAAAATCCAGTTTAAGCAATAAAATGAAAATGATACGGCCTAAATACCTGTTAGGGACAAAACAGTCGTTTAGACCAAAAATTTCAAGAATGATAGAAAAGGGCCCTAATGGACTTAGAATGGCTTAATTAAGATTCTAAGGACCAGAAATAAGTTGTAAATCAAAGAAAAGTAAAGTTATGATGAGAAAATCCCGCTCGGGGCAAAATGGTAATTTTGTCAAAAGGTAACAGAAAAGTTATAAATAAGATATTAGACCCTAAGTTTAAGATTGGGAAATTAAATGTAGAATTTTTACGTTTTACTAAGTTTTAAATAAGAATAAAGATTTAAATAACCGTTGTTATTGTTTTGATTATAGAAACCCGATCCAGACGCAACAAAGGAACGTCTACGGATCCAGAAGCGAAAAAGGAGATACAAGTAATGTATTTGTAAGTACAGACATTTAATTATCTACTCACGAACTGACTTGCCATAGGATTATATGATGATATGATGTTATGAATAGCGTGTTAGTAAAAGAAATGTTTTATAAAACGATAAGAAAAGTTTTTGGACCATGCAAATATTAAGAAACATGCATGGTGACATGAAAATCTAACATGTTCATAAAGTCGAAAAGAATGAAAAGTTAAAATAAAGAAAAATGAAAATAAGTAAGATAATAAGATTGAAAATTTAAGTGCTGGGCGTATCGGCCTCCCCAAGATAAGGTTTTAAGTTCTAATTTTCCACTATCGTAAAATGCTACCTCCCCAAAAGTGTGAGGTTAATGGCTTGTAGTGGAACGCTATCTCCCAAAAGTTTGAGCTTAATGGCAACGCTACCTCCCAAAAGTGTGAGGTTAATGGCTTGTAGTGGAACGCTACCTGCCAAAAGTTTGAGGTTAATGACAACGCTATCTCCCAAAAGTGTGAGGTTAATGGCATAAAGTTTAATGATCGGTTGTGTGGTTGATTGGTGGGTCGCTCTCCCATTCCCCCATTCATCTGCACGCATTAGGTACGTTCAATCACGGGCCCACAAGTGAAAAATAAAGAAAGATAAAGAAAGAAAAGAAAAGAAAAGAAAAGGAAGTAAAGTCAAGAAAAGTTAAGAGTTGGTTAAAAGTTTAAGTTTTAAGTCAAGCATGTTAACTATGAAAGTATACTCACGAAGTGAAAAATATTAAGTACAGTTATGATGAAAAGTATGTACCAGTATATTTTAATGTTATATACATTAAGTATGAAATTTAAAGTAATATATGATATATGCTGCATTAATGTTCTGATGCCACAGTTGGTATCAGATATGTTTTATCCAGTATAGTATGAATGATGATAAATACGCTTAAGTATGAGCGTTAAGTAAGCATAATGTTATAAAGTTACTATTCATAGTAAATAGTACTATTCATGGTAATAAGTAAGCATAACGTGATTAACATTCATGTTATGCATAAGATATGTCGTAACTATTATGCATATCAATTATTACGCATAAGTTGATATGCATAAGTATGCTCTATATGAAGTTAAATATGTATGTTATGTTTAACTACAGATGCTTAAGTAATGAATGATATATGTATACAATGTTATTTAAGTATGAAAATATGTTATAAGGTTAAGAATATTTTAAGTATACGTAAGTATGTATTGTTTACGATGCTTAGTATAATAAGTATCTTTATTATGTTAAATATGAAAGTAATTTCACGATATTAAGTATGATAAATATGTACGATGTGTAAACATACGTTTAAGTATGTAATGTTTCCAATATGTTACGTTTACAAAGTTTAGCATGAGTTAAGTATGCTATGTTTACGAAGTTCAAGTATACATAAGTATGACTATAATGTTTCAAGTATACTAAGTATAAAAGCATGTTCATAATACCAAGTACGTTAAGTATGTTCACGATATTATAGTAAGTTCACGAGATTCAAGTATGAAAGCATGTTCAGGAGATTAAAGCATGATAAGTACAAAAGTATGTTCATGATGTTAAGTATGCATGAAATACATTAAGTATGTTTACGATGCTAAGTATGGAAGTGGGATTATGAAGTAAAGTATGTTTAGATATGTATAAGTATGTTGACCAAATTATGTACGATAAGTATGATTGCTAAGTAATGTATGATATGTACTATGATATATTCCAAGGCTATAGTCAGTATCAGAATTACCCAGTATTATATAGTGTGAATCATTATATGTCATGAATGTATGTTTGAACTTACAGAGCCTGTTGCTCATAAGTTTATTCATGTTGCAGGTAAGCCCCTGTATGAAGATAAGACAAGTGATGGATGACGAACAAGATCTGCATGTGCCAAGGGCCTGGGCGAGGGTTATGGTACTACTATGAGTCTTCCATTGAGCTGTAAAAAAAAAGTATTGAAATGATATTTTATAATGTATATCAAGTTATAAGGAAGTAAAATGTTTACTATAGTATATGGTTTACGATGATATAATTTCCAAGTAAAGTTTAAGAAAAAAAATTTTTTCCTAATTTTCACTTTCAAATGGGAAGTTAAAATAAGCATGTTAAAGGAAATAGGTTAAAAGTAAGATACCAGCCATCACAGATGGTATCAGAATAAGTTAAAAGTAAGTTAAAAGTAAGTTGCTAACGTCCCAAGTGGTTACAGTCTATCGCAGTTGGCAATAGTAGCTGACTGTAATAGTACTGTTTAACCCTACGTAAAGTGGGATGTTATAGTTAAAGATTAAAAGCATGTTAGACGATGCACCCGGTAGAATTAGTTTTACCTCTAATGCATGGATTTCTCTAACTAGTGATGGATATGTTTGTCTCACAGCCCATTTCATAGATAAGAATTGGAGTTTGCAAAAGAAAGTGTTGAACTTTAGTTTTATGCCACCTCCACATAATGGTGTTACTTTGTCTAAAAAACTTTATGGTTTATTTTGTGAGTGGGGAGTAGAGAACAAAGTTTTTAGTGTGACTTTGGATAATGCTACAGCAAATGCTGTTTTTGTTGACATGTTAAGAGAACAATTAAACTTGAAATGAGTTCTTCTTTCCAATGGCGATCTTTGTCACATGCATTGTTGTGCACATGTTCTTAACTTGATTATGCAAGATGGTCTAAAGCATATTGATGATTCTATTACCAAGATTCGTGATAGATTCAAATATGTTACGGGATCCCAAGTTAGAAAGAAAAAATTTTTGGAGTGTGTGAAGTTGGTTTCAATGGGCGACAAGAAGGGATTGTGTCATGATGTGCCAACAAGATGAAATTCTACTTACTTTATACTTGAGAGTGCTGTTCACTATCGTCGTGCATTTCAGCATTTAGAGTTAAGTGATTCAAATTTAAGTATTGTCTTTCTAGTGTAGAATGGGAACAAATTGAAAAAATCAAAGCTTTTTTGAAGTTGTTCTATGATGTGACTCTTTCATTCTCTGTAACTAAGTATCTCACTGCTAACTTGTTCTTCCCTTCTATTTGGCAATGTTGCTTTCATTTGAAGAAACTTAGAGAGTCTACTGGTGATTCTAATGATGATTACTTATGGGATATGGCCGATCAAATATGGACCAAGTTTCAAAAATATTGGTCTGAGTTCCATCTTACCTTGGCTATAGCTTGTGTGCTTGATCCCCAATACAAGCTTTAATTTATTGACTTTAGTTACAAAAAGCTTTATAGACCTAACTGTTTGGAGTGCATTCGCTTGAAAAACAAGTTGTTCGGTTTGTTCGAAGAATACATGGTAAGGAAAAAGTCTGAGGATGAAAAGACAGCTAGTAAAAAACTTAGCAACTCTGATGCTCATGCCAAAGAAAGTAAAATGGTGGACACTGTTGCAGATGCATTATTCAAGGTAATATCTAAATTTTTTTTATGTTCGTTTTTAGCATTTCATGAGTCATTATATTTTATAATAAGTTTTTGCTTTTTCTTAACTTTATGTTCTTATTCTTGATTCAAATATTCATATAAGGATTTGATGAGATGTCTACTTATGAGTTTGGTAGCTTTGGCCAAAAAACACAATTAGAGCTTTATTTGGATGAGCCAAGGATGAACAAGAACATGAAACTAGATGTGGTTAACTTTTGGAACTCAAATCAGTTTCGGCATCCTAAACTTGCTGCTATGGCTCATGATTTGTTGGCTATCCCTATTTCCTCTGTTGCTTCAAAAGCTTGTTTTAGTGTTGGTAGTAGAGTTCTTGATGTATTTTGTAGCTCACTTAAACCCAACACGGTTGAGACAATAGTTTGTACTAGAGATTGGTTATCTAGTGAAAGAGGTAATATCAAATTATCAATTATATTAACTTTATGCAATATTTTTCTAACTTGATTTGAACCAATATTAAATTTTTAATGTAGGTTTCGAAGATGAGGTGGAAGACCTCACACAAGACATTTTCAATTTTAGCATGAAGGATGAGGAGCCCCCCTCTCAAGGTTCAACCTCTACCATAGCTAAGGGAGATAGACAATCTGCTTATGCTGCAACCACTGCTAAATAGACTTTCAGATATGGATATTATTGTACTTTAAATTTATATTTTGGTTTTTGTCTTTTAATTATATGCATAGCACTTGAATTTAGATTTATTTACTTGTTTTAGCATACTTATGACTTGTGTTGTGAACTTAATTTGGTTATAGACTTTAATTTGGTTTTGTGTTTTTCTTTTGTGATTTGAATATAGGTGTATCTTGATTATGAACTTAATTCAGTTGTTATAACTTGATTATTGTTTACGCGTTTATTAAGTTTTTTTAATGTTAAAATTGATGATAGATTAGTTAAATTGGTCAATAATAAGTTAGTAAAATTGATCTATAACAAGTTAATTAAATGGGTTAATAATGGGTTGAATGACCCGTTTATAACCCTTTAAATAAGTGGGTTTAGTAGACACAACACGCCACGTTTATGACACATTTGATAAATGGATTATAAACATGTCATGTCGTGTCAACCCGTTTATAAACGTGTCGTGTTTAGGTTTTGTTTTTTGACACGATTATTAAACAGGTCGTGTTTGTGTCGAGTGTATTCGTATCAACAGACGGGTTAAATACGATACGAATATGACTCATTAACACGATTTGCCACCCCTAATCTTTTTGATTCTTTAAGTAAAAATTTCCTTTTATTTTTTTTCATGCTATTATTTGTATTATACCTTATAAAAATTTTAATTACAACTCAATACGTGTATCGCATGTATATCTAGTAGTAAAAGTAAAAAGAGTCTCTATGATTTTAAAAAAAATGTGAGACAATATGTGGCACTGCTTAAAGAGAGTCA
This sequence comes from Antiaris toxicaria, assembly GCA_035233585.1. Taxonomy (NCBI): domain Eukaryota; kingdom Viridiplantae; phylum Streptophyta; class Magnoliopsida; order Rosales; family Moraceae; genus Antiaris; species Antiaris toxicaria. The sequence goes on along the minus strand of CP141155.1, from coordinate 18,963,326 downwards.
ACCAGATTTTTGGGCATTTTGTCAATTTTTAAGGTTTTTTAATTTATAAATGGCTCTCAAACTATATATCATGTCTTATACTGGTCTCTGATTTCTAGTCTTTCATATCAAGCTATTTTGAACTTTTTAACAATCATACAAACTGTCTGTCTATCTGTGATTTGTAAAAAAATTAGACAGATATTAAGCACATTATAACAACATGAGGTTTAGATAAAGTAAAAAATTGTAAATTGGCATGTCTTTTTAGAGGGAAGTTAATCCATATTAGAGAAATTTTAGAAGTAAATTATACCTTACTTAAAGATTAATGCTATTGATCAATTTGTTTTGGTAGTGGCAGTTAATCGTCGTGTGACTTGTTGATATTTTGCCGTATTATAACATTTTTGAATTTATATTATAATACTATCTAGTTTTGGGTAGAAAGACCTTTGGACTTGATAACTCTATAAAATAGAGTTATTTTACTACTTTTTCATGTATAAAAATTAGCTTATTCTTAAGAATTTTCGTTATTTTTGATTTATTTTGTTTTGTATACTTTAATTTAGATTTTCATAAATTTTATAAAGTTTTTATTTAATTTTCACCTTTTTCTAATAGTAATTAAATAAGCTTAAAATTAAATATTTCCAATGAGTTTACTTATAGCAATTTATTTTGGAAATATCTAATTTTAGCATTTTATTTTTCTATAACGTCAAAAAGAGCATCACTATTCATGTCAGGAAACTGTGAAATCAAGTTTATTACGCATTCTATCACACTGGATCCTTCCTAATGTGCTCCTGTAGTAGCACTGTAGCAAGCATGTGTCAACACTGAAGTAAGCATGGACCGTCACTATAGCAGTACTATAGCAAGCATGTGCCGACACTGTAATAAGCATGCGTCGAACACTGTAGCACATGTGCACAGATCACTGTAGCACTGTAGTAAGTTTGAAAATTTGTGTTGTGTAGCACCGAATACTATAGCATTTTTGAAAATTTGTGTTGTGTGGGCACCGAATACTGTAGCAGGTTTGAAAAGTTGTGTAAAAGCTAGGTGAAATAGTGTAAATTTATGCTTATAAAATGGGGTATTCTTAGAGAGTTTTAGGAAGGGATACACTTGGTCTCTCTCATTTTTGTCTTGCTTTCATTTTCATGTTTTCTCTCTAGAATATTGTCAGAATGTTTTGCAAGTTAGGCTACAGTTCTTAGATGAAGTTAGAGATGATCCTATATGTGTAGTGAGCTTATTTGGGTTTTGATTCTATATGGTTTGTAATGTTTATACATTTGAGTAAATAATTTTCTTTCATCTCATTTATTTCTCACATCAATATATTTTGTTGACAATTTTTATATAAATTCAGCCAAGTTTTTTTTATGTGATTGTTGTATGGTACAATATATTGATAAACATAGTTTTATAAGTAGTCTTTTACTGTATTATCGCCAGTGGCATATTGTCGATTTTAGATTTCTTATAAGACAATATTTTCTAACACTTAACGTAAGAATTTTATTTACTCGAATACATTTAAGTCACAAGTTCTTCAAATCTTATCTTTTGATTGATTGTTTGGAATGTGAAACTTTCAATTATGTTAATTTGTGAATCAAAATTCAAATAGGTGAATGAAGCATATAGGGGATTCTCGATGTCTTATCATTTTTAACTATTGAATTTTCTCTACTTTAAATTACATTATCTTTCAATCAAATTGCTCTAAAATCACAAAAACGCTTTTTTTCTTTTTTTGTTTAATTGTGTATCTCTCTAATACTTGTGTTATACTAATATCTTTTGTTTGTTTTTATTAACTCCTCGTGGGATTGACCATCCTAATTGTACTATAACTGACTGCTTTGTTTTGTCACAATTTGAGCATAATCAAATTTTGACGCCATTGCTGGAGAGGTGCTTCAAGTAAGATTGATTGGTAGGTTTTAAGCTAAAAGAGGTACGTTCAACTTTCTTTTATTTTCTTGTTCTTACCAAAAAAAATTTAACAACTAATTGTAATTTTTAGATTAGTTTTTAGGTTATCAATTTTAATTAGGTCTCATAATTGTATAACTATAGGTTTTAGAGTAGTGTTAACTTAGGGTACTAACATCTAACATTTAACATGTCATAAAATATATCATAAAATTTAATAAAATTTTCAAGCAATTATGTGGAATCGTTGAAAAGTACAAATTAAGGGAGTTCTGTCTAGGAGGCTAGGTTTTGTTAGCGTTCCACACCATCAGTCTTTCCTAGGAACATTGCTCTGTCTAGGAGGTTGGTTTTTAAGGAGGCCTCGCCCCACCAATCTTTCCTGGAAGCACTCTTAGAGGTTACGATTCGCGGTTTTATATTATTGCTGTATTTGTAAAAAAAAAAAAAAATTTCTTCGTTTTTAAAAATAAAAAATAAAAAAAATAAAAATAAAAATATAAGAGGTTGATTGGAACATGGGAAGAAGATGACAACTGCGTTTTTCAACAAATCTTTCCCACAATATAAAACCAACGTTTTGAAACGACAAATCTTGAGCTTTACCTAAAAGGAAAATGAAACTTTCTATCTAGCTTGGGAACGATTCAAGGATTTGTTAAATCAATATCCTCACCATGATTACGAGAGTTGGCATCTCATCAACTATTTCTATGAAGGACTCACAATCCGAGAGAGCCAGTTTGTAGAGATGATGTGCAATGGAGAGTTTTTCCAAAAAGACCTCGAAGATGTTTTTGAGTATTTCAACGAGCTAGCTGAGAAATCCTACACATGGACTAGACAAAGGGCTACTAACTGCAATAGTAGATCTCAACATGTTGGAATCTACCAACTAAGGGAAGAGGACAACCTCAAGGCCCAAATCGAGTCTTTGACCTAACAACTTGAGGCCCTCAAAATCAAAGAAAGTAGAGGAATCCACATGATTGTAAGGGCGGAATCACAAGAGCCATGCTTTGTTTATGGAGGGGTGGAACATTTAACTAAGGATTGCCCTGCCTACGGTGAAATGAGAAGAGTTTACAAGGAGCAACGTAACAACTTAGAGGCGTACAATAACCTTTTCTCTAACATGTATAGTGCTGGCTGGAGGAACCATCCGAATTTCAATTAGAGAGATTCCAATGGAGGACTATGGAGAACTGAGCAACAACCACAACCACCAAAGGCGTATTCTGCACCTTAGTACCATGTACAACCATCAAGGAGTTCTTTTGAGAATACTGTGCAGGCTTTTATGGAGATGCAGAATAAGACGAACTAAGTGTTTAAATCTCTTTTTACACAAATTATGGAAGAAAGAAAAGAGATAAAGAACCAGATCTCAAAGCTTACTGAAGTTATAACTGTTTTTGTTAAAGAACTTGACAAGTTCTCTTCACAAGCTTAATCTTACCAAAAGGAACAACAAATGGCACAAACCTCTAACGCTGAAGATCATAACATCAAAGAGAACAATGCCATCATCACTCGTAGAGACAAGATTTTGGATGATCCATCAACAACTGCAGTCACTTCAATTGGTAAAGAAGTTGCCTCCAAGAAAAAGCCAACCAATCTTTCGGTTAAAGTGCCTTTTCACCAAGATCTTCAACCTGTTGGGAAAGTTCTGGAATATCAAGATTCCATGTGGCCAACTCCTCCAAAACCATCAATAGCATTAATCTTTGGGGTCTACAAAGAAAAATATTCAAAACCAATTTTTGTTAGACACACATGCCGAATTGCTCTACATTCAGCCAAGCTTGAGGGCATCATTAACAAAGACCTGTATGTGGTGTTGCATGACACCTATTATTAGCGGAAGCCACTTTTTGATAAAATGTGTTTTGAAGTCAAGCCGATGACTATAAATCAAGCCCCTCAAGCTGTCTTTTCTTTATTTTTCTTAATTTTATTTTCTTTTTGTGTTTGTTCTCTATTTTATTTTCACATATATTTTTAACTTTCTTAGTTTTAGATATGGAAGGAACTCTATTAAAACTCCAGAATAGGTTTCCTTCTCTTCCTTAAAATGCATTACTGAAGATATATAGATGCATATTGGAAACGATGAAGCTGCTCATGCATTTTGGCATACCAGAAAATCTACGTTGGATTATTGAGGCTAAGGTACGCTTATCAGGTGAATTTCCTAATTCATTTGACAAACATATGCCAAGAATAGGAAAAAGTACTTTTGCTAAGAAAAGAAGAGCAAAGAGAATGTGAGTCTATTTTAGATGTGCGAGATGGAACTATAATAAACGATGTAAAAACATAGGAATGACCTTCATAAATCGAGATGACAAAATTTAGTTCATAAAGGATGGTTTGAGTAAAGAGTCATTGGATGATATCCTTTTGTCTCTTGATGCACATCCGAGTGGACAAGTTCAAGGTATCATTCTTGACCTATGGAGTTTATTTGTGGATGAACAGAAGCGCTACAGTCTAGGGAATCTGACGTAAAACGACCTTGTTTGCCAGTTTATAAGAAAACTGGATGGGAAGCTCATCCTCGACTCATTGAAGGCGTTTAAGCCGTTACTGGACGTAAAACCAGAGGAAGATGTAACTCATAATCACAACTACTGTATAAATCTTGCTTATTTTTTCTCATATTTCACTCTAATCATTATTATTATTATTTTGCATTGAGTTTGCATTTTAAACTTTTTCTTTGCATCAAGTCTATATTTTTGTCTTTTTTTTTTATCGAGTGTGTATTTTTTGACTTTTGCTTTTTGCATCGAATGTGCATTTTTAACCTTTTCTTTGCATTAAGTGTGTATTTTTATCTTTTTCTTCTTTTTCCATCGAGTGTGTATTTTTGAATTTTTCTTTTCACATCGAGTGTATATTTTTGACTTTTTCTTTTCGCATCGAGTATGTATTTTTGACTTTCTCTTTTTATTTTTCAAAGTTTACTAACAAACAACCGATCTACCCCCTGATAGACTTAACTTAGCATCGTCTTTCCTCACCTCATAAATATGCATGCATTTTCACCATTTTCATCACACATATATCCATTTGTAAGGTTAGAAAGAAGTGAGTTGAGATGGAAGGTCCTTCAGTTCGTAAATTTAAAACTATTTGTGCTTTCGGTGGGACTAGTCTGGGAAATGATAGAGAGTTTTTGAAAGTAACAAACAACCTTGGTAGGGTGTTAGCCGCTAGACAAATTAATCTAATATATGGGGGAGGAAGTCTTGGGTTGATGGGTTGTGTGTCATCCGGTGCATATGTGGGGGGCAACAAAGTCTTAGGTATCATTCCTAGTGCTTTAGTTGACAAAAAAATCACCGGTTATACTCTGGGTAATGAGTTAAAGGTCTCATCCATGCATAAGAGAATGGATAATATGATGTGTAATGCAGATGCCTTTATTGCTTTACTTGGTGGTTTAGGAATCCTGAAAGAGATTTTCAACACTGCCTCTTGGGCCCAACTTAATCTTCATCAAAAACTATTAGGATTATTAAATGTGAATGGTTTTTATGATGGTTTGTTGTCTTCTAGATCATGCTGTGGAACAGGAATTCATTACACCATCGGCTCAGAAAATCCTAGTCTCAGCTCTAACTGCTGATTAGCTAATTGATCAACTACAGATCTTTGTGTCTGAACCTAACCCATTAATGTCACAAGTAGTATGGTCAACTACGGACAACAAAAGCAACAAGAAGCTAGGGTTGGATCTGACACTACGGTTGTAACATTCCTTAACTTGTTGGTTTTTCTCGTGACATTTGATTTTTTTTTTTAAATTTCAGTTTGTCAGTTTTTGCCTTTAATAACACCAAATCAGATGAGACCGTTCATTCTCTACTTATCTATATTAGACATTGGGAATAATGTCTCAATTAGGTTGTGGGGAGGGAATAGTTTAGTCTTTTTTATTTTTTATTTTTTTTTGTTTTGTTTAGTTTCTTTGTTTTCACTAAAATTTTTTTTTTTTTTAAATAACTAGATTCATTATTTATAAGATGGTTGAGTAAAGAGTTACTTTTAGTACTCTTGATGTGCATCTTATAGAAATGATTGTTTTGTCTTTATTTAAAAAAAAAAGCAAAAAAAAAAATGGGTGATTTCCCACAGATCCGATGATAAAAATTTTGGTTACTTTATTTTATATAGTCTTTCAGAAAAGTATAAATTTTGGACAAAATTCGATTTAAATTTTTGAGTTAGTCTAACTCAGTTGTGATATATTTGAACACTAATTCTTGATCTATAAGTTGTGTGTTTGTTTAGAGAAAGTTTTGTGAATATTAAATATTTCTGGTCTCACAAGTCCTAGAATTTGTTTGATTTTCTCTTGAGGCGAAATCTCAGACAATATCAAAAATTAAGAAAATGATTTAGGCATTTTTTGGAACGTTTGAGCTTTTCAAGCTAATCCTGTAATATTTTTATCCTTAGTTTTTCCTTTTTGAGCCTTGTTTTATACAATATTTTCCTTGTCACCCACATTTTTAGCCTAGCCTTTTAAATAAAGTATCTAACCTTTAGCCCTTAAGCATGTTGATCCTTTTAGAAATTATTTTGAACTGTGCTGAAATCTGGGAGGAAAGTTGGGATTACAAAATACTAAAAAAAAAGAAGTAAAAAAAAAAAGAATACTATATCCTTTGTTTATCATAATAAGTTTAGGGATGTAGTTGTTCTTAAAAAAAACAAAAAAAAGTTTTATTTTTGATGAGGGAAAGTTGTGAATAAGTTTGGAGGTGTTACTTGGGTGTAAACAAAAAGCTCTACAATAAGTTCTAAAATGATTAATGTGTTGAAGGGTAATTTAAGCCATATTATTCTATATCTTACCTTCACCTCAGCCACACATTACAGGCCTATAAAAGTCCTAATGATCGTTCGTTTTGTATTTGTCGACATCAGTGGAGAGAGAAATGAAAAATGAACCTATGAGTTTTGAAAATTATCCTAGATCGATTGTTTTATTTCTCAGAAACTCATCTAAATAGCATATAATTTAATGAAAAAGAAATTTTGCACACACACACGGAATATCTAACTATAAGTAGATATACTCTTAAATTAAACTCAAAATTTTCATTAAAATTTATGTTTTTTTTCTGTAGACTATATCTTTGATAACAACCTATGAGGAAATTTCTGAAAATCACTATTACTAATAAAATATTTTCTTTCTTTCTTTCTTTCTTTTGCTCGAAGACAAGCAAAATCTTAAGTTTAGGAGTATGATAACTCTATAAAATATAGTTATTTTATCACTTTTTCATGCATAAAAATTAGCTTGTTCTTGAGAATTTTAGTTGTTTTTGATTTATTTTGTTTTGAGTACTTTAATTTAGATTTTCATAAATTTTGTAAAGTTTTTATTTAATTTTCATCTTTTTCTAATAGTAATTAAATAATTTTAAAATTAAATATTTCTAATGAGTTTACTTATAGCAATTTATTTTGGAAATATCTAACTTTAGTACTTTGTTTTTCTGTAGTGTCAAAGAGGGCATCACTATTCATGTCAGGAAACTGTAAAAACCAAGCTTATCACATATTCTATCATACTGGATCCTTCCTAATGTGCTACTGTAGTAGCACTGTAGCAAGCATGTACCGAACACTGTAGCACTGTAGCAAGTTTGAAAATTTGTATTGTGTAGCACCGAATACTATAGTATGTTTGAAAATTTGTATTGTGTGGGCATCGAATACTGTAGTAGGTTTGAAAAGTTGTGTGAAAGTTAGGTGGAATAGTTCAAATTTATGCTTATAAAAAATGACATTCTTGTAGAGTTTAGGAGGGAATACACTTGGTCTATCTCATTTTTGCCTTACTTTCATTCTCATGTTTTCTCTTTAGAATATTGTGAGAATGTTTTGCAAGTTAGGCTAGAGTTCTTAGGTGAGACTAGAGATGATCCTATATATGTAATGAGCTTATTTGGGTTTTGATTCTATATAGTTTGTAATGTTTATACATTTAAGTAAATAATTTTATTTCATCTCATTTATTTCTCACATCAATATATTTTGTTGACAACTTTTATATAAATTCAATCAAGTTTTTTTTTTATGTGATTGTTGTATGATACAATATATTGATAAACATAGTTTTATAAGTAGTCATTTACTGCATTATCACCGGTGGCATATTGTCGATTTTAGATTTCTTATAAGACAATATTTTCTAGCACTTAACGTAAGAATTTTATTTACTCGAATACATTTAAGTCACAAGTTCTTCAAATCTTATCTTTCGATTGATTGTTTGGAATGTGAAACTTTCAATTGTGTCAATTTGTGAATCAAAATTCAAATAAGTGAACGAAACATATAGGAGATTCTCGATGTCTTACCATTTTTTACTATTGATTTTTCTGTACTTTAAATTGCATTATCTTTCAATCAAATTGCTTTAAAATTATAAAAACGCTTTCTTTCTTTTCTTGTTTAATTGTGTATCTTTCTATTAATCTCTTTTATTTGTTTTTATCACCTTCTCATGGGATCGACCGTCCTAATTATACTATAACTGACCACTTTGTTTTGTCACAATTTAGACGTAATTAGGACTAATTATATTTCATTCTAAACTTAGTTTAAAATTAAATAAGAAGATAAAGGTAGATTATATTTAAAATATCAATATTAGATTTTAAATTGTTTCAATTTTAAGATGCATTATATATAAAGATCAAAACAAAAGAGAAAAAAGAAAAAGAAAAACTATAGAAAAAAAATCTAATGACAAATGAATTAGGAACGTTATAAAGAAAATATCAAATAACAATTGAATTAGTGTTAAAATTAAGAAGGACAAAGAATAAAGAGTTGATGGAAAAAGAGAAGCCATTAAAAAAATAAAAAAATATAAAAACAAAAAACAAGGAAAGAACGTCAATAGAACGGAAAAAAAGAATGTAAGAGAGAAAGGAGGAATGGGAGGAGAATAGTTAATAGGAACGGTATTAGTGTGCTAAGGTAACGACGGTTGTGTGTTAAGATTTCAAGTAACATTAAAAACAGAATTTAAGGGGACAAGCTGATCAAATTTGCAGTATTTTTCAGAAGCTCAAAAGCCTCTAAAGGTTGCTTTCTCATGCTTAGTACTTGTCCTTCCATCTCTGGAGTAGGTGGCTTATCAAGAACTAGTCCAAATCATGCATTTTAAGGCAAATATGGAGAAACATCCTGTCTGTCTTTGGAGATAGACCATGGAGCACTTTAGAGATTGGTTTAAAGAAGCATAAAAAGGTGCTAAAATTAAGAAGCAAAAGATAATGAAGAGAAGCCATTAGAAAAAAAACAAACAAAGAGAAAAAAAATACTATGGTTAAACTCATAGTATTTTTCAAAAGCCTAGAAGCCTCTGAAGGTTGCTTTCCTATGCTCTGTACTTGTCTTTTCATCTTTGGAGTGGGTGGCTTGTTAAGGATTGGTTCAAATCAAGCATTCTAAGGCAAATATGGAGAAACATCTTGTCTTTGTGTTAGACCATGGAGCACTTTGGAGATTGGTTTAAAAAAACATATGAAGGTGCTAAAATTAAGAAGCAATAAATAATAAAGGGTTGATGAAAAGTAGAGAAACCATTAAAAAAATAAAAAATGATAATGGAGGGGGGGAAATGAACGTTAAGAGGGAAAGGGGGAGGGTAAGAGAATAGTTAATAGGAACAATATAGTGTACTAAGGCGATGATGGTTGTGTGCTAAGTTTTAAGTAACATTAAAAATGAGAGATAAAATTGATAAAATGGTCAAATTTGCAGTGTTTTTCAAAAGCCTAAAAGCCTCCGAAGTTTGCTTTCCCATGTTCAATACTTGTCCTTTCATCTCTAAAGTGGTTGGCTTGTCAAGGATTGGTCCAAATTAAGCATTCTAGGGCAAATATGGAGAAATATCCTATCTCCAAAATCAGACCATAGAGTACTTTGAAGATTGGTCTACATAGACATAAAAAGCACTATCTTAGTCTCTAAAGGAGCTGATAAAGCTGTAGGAAGTTTCTAGAGCCAATATTTTTGGGCCTTTTAACCTACTATAAAGAAAAGATGGGCTTTTAGATTATCACTCATGGTGGATATACATTCACCCATCTAAGGTAAGAAATTGGAGTTACTGGTAATTTTTTAATCATCTATTTATCTTGGTAAAACCAATTTAAAACCCCAAAGTGGAATCAAAATCAATTTTGACCAAGGATAATTGGGCTTATCCAATTACTCATGGCCTATTAAACCACAACCCGCGTAATTCTTTGAGCGTGTCTTGGGTCTACAAAACAAGCCACTTTATCACGAGATAGAAGCATTGAGTTTGGACCTTAATAGAAGGCGTCGTAGAAAAACAAGTATCAAAATGTTGCTTAAATGTCTTTTTTCAAATAAAACAAGCATTTGTAGCAACTACTTTTTGCCGTATACTATGTTTAACATAATTTCCCCCTTTTTTCTGATTCATTTTTTTTATAATTAAATTCATGTTATTTTCACATACTGATCACCACCATTTTTTTCCCTAAAAAAACTTTCATTATCATAAAATTCTGATCTTTATAACCACAAATGTATTTTATTTCTAGTGTATGTTTATTATATTCCCACTATTTTCATCTCATAATCTCGTCATTATGACAATTAAGCTATATTTAAAATAAAGATTAGTCAAATAAAAAAATTGTCTATGCAGGAAATGCGAATCATATTCTCCATTTAATTTTTAAATCATAATTATCCTATTCATTTGTCACTGGTGTGTTCATTTTTGTTTTTCAATTTATTATTTCAGATGTTTAACATTTCTAGGACGTTTGTTTTCCATATTGCATTCGTATTTCGTTTAAATGCAAAGCAATTTTCATTTAAACGCAAAAGTTTTGCGTTCAAATGCGATACTTTTTTGCATTGTTTCAAATACATTTACTATTTTAGAAATACATTTACTATTTTAGAATATTTTAAAAATATTTTTTTTCATTCACGTCATTTTCTCTCTTTAGCTTACCTTTTCTATTTACTTTTACTAATCATATCAACTTTTCAATTCTAAAATATAATTTAAATACTTTTCATCTAAACACACATTACATTTAAATGCAAAGTAAATATTTTTCATCCAAATACAAAATTTATCAATGTATTACGTTCAAATACAATACGTTTATTACACGCCCTATTTGTTTCTTTTTCTTTTTTATTAATTTATAATGATATATATTTCATTGCGTCTCTATAATAAAAACAATATATGAGCCATAATTTTCAATTATGCTTAATGGGATTAGTTATTTTATACATTCCTATAGAAAAAGGAAAAAAATGATATTTTAAAACTATGGACTTCTAAAAAAACACACATTAATTTCTCCCATTTTTAATCAACAACAAACAATAAATCTTTAAGATTAATACAACTGCATTAATATTTTTTTATATATGGTTTAATATATATAGTAAATAACAATCTATAGCAAATATTAAATATTTAATTTATAATAAATAATTTACCTAATTTATGTACCTAAAAGAAAATATTCTGTAATTTATTATCTTTAAAACCTATGATTCAGTCAAATTATTAAACGTAAATATACTCTTAATTAAACTTTTTATCAAAGAAAAAAAATCAATAATATTTATAATTTTGACCTGTTTAAAACTAGGACGTAATGATGCAATTCATCCCACCTTATGAATCTGTGCTTAATCATTCTTTAAATTTATTTGTGGAATAATAATAATACTTTAATTTAGATCTTGGAACAGTCCACTGATGGCAATTGTGGTTGAAACTCCCCGCCATGAGCTATACCTCATTATAAAACTGGAGTAAAAATATTGTATAAGTTTTGCATTATAATCTATCTTAATCAATAGTAATCAGAGGAATATTGGCTTCCAACAAAACCATGTTTTTTTATAATCAAACTCAATCATTGCGTTTGAGAACAAGTATATTTTTCTTTTGTTAATTTTTATGCAATTAGTTAGTTACGCTGTAACAATCGAGAAATTTTAATGTTCTTGAAAATTATGTATAATGTATGTATATAATGATTTTTATATGTATAACTATAAAATATATGATTTGATACTATTTAGAATGCAACGAAATGTTCTAACCATGTTAAAGTGAGTGTGATTAAGAATGAAAAATTTTACCGTATCGAAATCAGACACATGATGCCTTTTCAGTTTCAAAAACCCTAGAAATATACTATATGGCACTAAAAGATGAAATACTTACGGCATGGATTTTTAGTCAAACCGGAGTGAATTAAGGAAAACCGATCTCACGGACAGTCTCAGAAATTCATCTATGCAATTTCAGTGTAAAACCGTTCGGTTTGACTTTTGATCAAAAAGTTTGACTGAAATAATTATGTGGAGTCATAGATTGGATGTAAGATTACATCAAGATCCAAGGACTAGGGTTCAATGTCAATTTGATCCAATGGCCATGATTCAAAGTCAACACAAAAAAGTCAAAAATTTATCTTACACAAATTCAAGAATTCTCTAGGGTTCATGGTGGCGCATTTTGATTGGAAAATGAAAGAAAAATCAGCAAAAATTTTTATAATTGCAAACTAGCCCTTAAAAAGTTGCTAAAAAGCCCTTCAATTGTTGCTCAATTGTCCAAGACCCTTTGCAAATTGGTCCCTCCTTTTTGGGCTGATATATACACGGTTTCAGCCATGAATGTGTTTTCTGCCTTCCATGCAGCCGTGAGCTTCCCTTCACCAAAATAGAAAAATTTCTTCAAGTTTTCTTCACCAAAAGTGTGCCAAATTCATCCCTAACTTCAAGAAAACAAGATAACAAGATGAGTTTTCATTTTTACAAGTTTTCTTTGTGTTTTGCCATGGAAAAACTGTGTAAATATGGGGCTGTTTTGAAGTGAAAAATCTCAGTTTTGTTTTGTTGGTTTTGTCTTGGAAAAACAATGCTAGCAAGTAATGAAATAAAGCCATGAACTGGGTTTAAAAACTAGAAGTTTTTATGTTGGTTTCTGACAAAAATCTGTGGGAATACTAACCTGTTTTCGTGTTGGTTTAAGTGTTAAGTTTGGTTGGTTTTTGGTGTTGAAAATCATGTAGAAATGTAATGAAAGAAATGGATGAAATGGAATTGAAAAACATTAATTCTTGTGCTTGTTTTCTTATGAAAAATCCGTGGGATACAATAAGTAAAATGGGAATTTTTGTGTTGATGAATTTGGATTATAAATGTGGTATTGATTATGTATTGAAATCAAGAAATGGAAATGGAAATGGAAATGAAAACAAAATTTTGAGTTTGATTTTCTAAGGAAAATCCATGAGACATGAAAGGACTTGAATGAAAAATTTTCAATTGGCTAGGGTAATGTTTTGAATTCATAAACTATGCTGGTATGTGAGGAAATTATAGACAAAGTTAGGAGCAAAAAATAAAAATTTTGGTGCTTGTTTAATAGTAAAACCATGGCTAGGGTTTGGTAAAAATGAGGAATTTTGTGAGGAATAGGTGAATATGTAATGTGAATAAAATCGAAAGTAAGAATAGGTAAAAACGGACCGAAACGTTGTTGAAAACGACGAGGGCTGTAAATGTATTTTTATGTAAAAAGTTTGGTTTTTATGTAAAAATTAGATCTCTAATTTAGTAATTGGCAGATACTAAGAGTTTTGAGGCGTTATCTAAACGCCGGGATTTTAAAAATTAAGCAAAAATACTACCGAAATTTTTAGGCGCCCAAGGGGGATTTTAGGAAACAAGGGGTAAAATAAAGGTCGGGATTTGGAAATTCGAGCCCCCTCGGGGACCTAGGCTCGAGGAAAGGCAATGGACAATTTCAGAAGTAGTGGAATGTCCGTTTAAGATCCCGAACGGTTAGAAAAATGAGAAACGACCCCAAGAGTCGAAATAGTACCACCCGAGGGTGGATGAATAGTAACCTGAGTGTTTCAGTAAGAAATATCATAAAAACTTGGTAAGGCCTAAGAAAAGTTATTTTATGATTTTTAGGACTAGAAAACCCGATTAAAAAGCTAAAACAAAAATTTTACGTTCTAAGTTCCCATCAAGGGCAAAATGGTCATTTTGATCAACATTTTCTAAAATACCAGAAAAAGACCGTAAAAACCTCAGAATGATTAAATTGAATTTCTAAATGCCAAAATAAAGCTGTAAGTTGAAAAAACGAAGAAAAATCCCACTAAGGACAAAATGGTCATTTTATCAAAAGTTAGGGGCAAAATGGTCATTTTGTCAAAAAGTTAGGAAAAGTGATATTAAAACCCGGAATAGTATCTTAGGCCGTGTAATAAATACAGAAACAAATATAAATCCCAAAACGTATAATTAGGGATCTAGAATAAAAAATTTTACATTTTCATAATATTTTAAATATGAAATGAATAGTAAAAATAACCGTAATTTATTTCATTTATAGGCATTCAATGAAAAGGCGATAAAAGGACGCCAGTTGACCTTGGCAAAGAAACGCTAGCAAAATATCTATAAGTTCAGACATTTATTTGTCTGCAATATGAATTTACTTAATATATTTATATGTTATGCATGACATGTAAATAAGTATCAAGGTGCTATATGCACACTAATGTGGAAAATAAAATAACCACAAATAAAGAATGTAATGTAAAGAGTTCCAGACCAGAAGGCAGTTATAATGCCATCGGTTAGGAACTATATGAAAGTCGGTAACGAAACCAATATTGGCGTACCGACTTCCCACACAGGTGGAGGTTTCTTATGTTATATTATATTATATCAAGTTCATGTAGACTGTAGAGGATTGGCCAGTGGGTCGCTCTCCAGAGCCCCTCTCAATCATGTGCGCACTATGGTACGACCAATCACGGGGTCCAAAACCAGAACCTAATGCAAGATAAGACCTAAAACTCAAGATTTACCATAATTGAGCATAATATGTACTAATTTTATGTGTAGCATCATAGGTCAAAGTCAATGTGAATAGTACCGATCAAAGTCAACTTTACTATTCATGATCAAAAGTCAAAATTATCATTGATGATGAATAGTACTTTTTATGATTTTAAATTTTATGTTCCGGTATTTATGTTTGAACTTACTGAGCATGTTGCTCATAAGTTTATTTATATTGCAAGTAAGAAGCCTGTATACCAGTAGATAGTGGATGGATGAAGAGCGGGATCTGCATTTGCCGTCAGGGCTAGGCGAAGGGAATGGTCCTGCTGATATTTTCCGCAAAGCAATTTTAAAAGCTGTTTTGAAATGTTGCAACATGATGTAAATTAAGTACGACAAAGTATGATATATATTTTAGTATATGCTTTGTAATGTTTTATGTTTTGTAATGCTTTACATTTTCCTGTTTCAAGATCGATTTAAAAAAAAATCCCCAATTTTTACGATAAAATTTAAGGTTAAAATACGAATGGTAAATAATAAAAACAAGTTACAAGTAAGTTGTCGGTGATCCATTGAGGTGGTAATCTATCATAGTAGGCTCAAAGCTCTACTATGCTAGTATTTTTAGCCCTCATGAAGGGCGGGCCACCACATACCCAATATTGCTTCTTCTTAATTTTTGTTTGTTTATTTGTTTGTTTATATATACATATATAATATAATTTGGCCAAGTTTTGAGATATATGTTCGTGCTTTTATAATATTTTGATTTTGATTTGCAAAGACTCAGGCTTCCATAGTCATTGACCGTAGTAAAGGAAAATAATAATAATAATAATAATAAAAAAAAAAGAGCTTCTCTAATGATAGATTTCAATATATTAAATATATATTATTATAATATTATTTTAACTTTTTTTTAATTTTTATTTTTAATTTTTAATTTTCTAATATTTTTTAATTTATTAAATATGAATCTCAATTTATTTTTTAAATTTATCTTTTTTTTTTCAAATAATGCGCATGAGTTAAATGAAAAAGAAAATTTCTCTGATGGGTAAACTAGAGAACTTGAAGATGACCCTGGCCACTTATAACACGTACGGATGCCATACGTATGGATGGTAACCCGTGAGAATATCATGAGAAAATAAGGCATCATTTCGACCACCAATTATATTTATGATACATTAAAATGTAGTTAGATGTGTTTTCAGTACATCAAATATTATATTCAAACATGCGTATGTTTACTTTAATTACTATTTATTATTCTTATTTTTTATATATTTTTAACATATTTTTTTCTTTTTTTTTATATATTTTTATCAATCACATTACATATTTTATCTCTCTTTCACTAATAATCAAAATACATATTACATATAAATACAATATAAATATAAAATATTTAAACATATATTACCTTTAGTGTATAGCACTCTGATACAATATAAAATTGCAAATACAATACTATATCTAAGCACCTCTTCAAGGTTCATATGTAAATGGACATGGATTGTAGTAGTATTTTTTTTTCTATTTTTATTACTAATATTTACCATTTTAATCATATCTAATTTTTTAAGTAAAAATTTTAGTCCTTTTTTTACATGCCCTTGATGCCAAATAACACTCATTTAATAATATTTAGAGAAATTAAGGGTTAGAGGAGTTTTAGAGACTTTTTTTTTATTGAAAATAAATAAGTTTTAGAAAATATGTAAAAAAAACTGTTTAGAAAAAAAAATAAAAAATTTATTTAAAAAAATTATTAACATAAATCTTATTTTATTATTATTAAAATTTTATATAATTAAAAAAATCATTTCATTTATATTAATATACATAAAAATATAAACTTTAAAAATTTAAAATTTAATAAAAATTTTAAAAATATAAATAATAAAAAAATAAAAAATAAAAAAATAAAAAGTTTGATTCCCAAGCCCCGAATGCGATAAAGTTGCCTTCAAATTTATACAACACCATCAATTGTATTTTTGATTTTCTCCATGCATAAGAAATTACGGTAATGTTTGGTATTATTTTTGAAATATTTTCTGTTTTCAAAAAAAATAAAAATGAGAATATTTTGAAAACTGTTTTGAAATCATTTTTGAAACTATATTTGGTTATGTTTTCTGAGTGTATATTCTGAAAAATATAAAAATGAAATTTTGTTTAATTATATTTTAAAAACCCGTTTCATAAGTAAGTATTTTATAAAAATATATTTATATTTAATTTTTTTAAAAAATAAAAAAATAATTTATTAGTCATAATTAAACAAAAAAAAAACCCATGAATGGTAAGTTTTGCAACGAGGGACAAAGTGTGGAAGACATTCGGATCACAAGTTGATGGTTGTTGCTATGAATCAGTAGTCGTCGTAGCGAGGGGACTGTCACCGTCGTTGTCAGTCCATGATCATCGCTCTTCATCAGAGATAGAGGCTATTATTGGACATGATCGTCATCACCGACGATACACAGACAAAGATAAAAAAAATTTTTTTTCATTTTTAAAAAACAAAAAAAAAACAATATAATTGAAAATATTATTTTCAATATAATATTAAAAATGTTAAATAAACAAATATTATCTTAAAACTATTTTCATTTTCAATATTTTTAAAAATAAGATATTATTTTTAAAAATAAAAATAAACATCTCCTACGTATACTTTTCAAAGTCCAAATTTGACAAAGACACCCCTAAGCTGAAGGAAAGCCCATCAAGAAAACCCAAATAAAGTAAGGGCTTTTGTGTTTGCGGAAATAAAAATAATAATTTTTTCCACTACCTTACTTACCCACAATCCATCTCAGCCCTACTTTATTTTATTCATACCACATAAATTATTTGGACGGTGGAGATTTAGCTGGGGCCAGTCCCCCAATTTAATGTGGGGAACTACAAAAAGATAATGGTGTTGTTTAATGACGTTATTCTCCTGTTAAATATCATCGACACTTGGGCTCCGGGGCGGTTGGGCTCCCTCTCCCATGGCTTTTGGTTCCCCCAACCTTGGAGCTCTCTCTAAAAGTCTCCTATCACCCACTCCATTTTCTCCCAGAATTTCCTCTCTCTCCCCACAACCTCAACCACAACAACAACCACGGCGACTGCAAGGTGTCGTGAGATCGGCTCTTCGGGAATGGAAAGAGTACGAGGAAGCCGTCAAGCGCAAGGACCTTGCTGGCGCTCTCAGCTTCCTTAAATCCGTCGAACACGATCTCCGTCTCGAGCCCGCAAATGGGTCTTCTCCGCTCAGCCATGAATTGGGGCTTTCTGGGTTTCAGAGGGATTGGGAGGTTTTGGACACCTGCTTGAATGCTGATGATATGAGACTCGTTGGATATGCTTATAAGTTTCTCAAGGACAGAGGCTTCTTGCCCAACTTTGGCAAATTCAGGAACATTGGTAAATCCATTTTCACATTTTGTGTAATGAATAAGGGTCCATTTTGGCTTTTGATCAACAGAAGCAAAGGAGTAAAAACTGCAGTTTTAAAAGAGTTTTTGAAGTTAAAATATAATAAATGATAAAAATATTAAAGTAAAGTTTATTATATCTAACTTAAATTATAATATAAGTTTTAAAGTGTATTAAAATCGTTTTTTGAAAGTCATACTGTTTAGAAGTTCTTTATCTAAGCACATTCAGAAGTAAGTTTTGAATTCGGGAAACCAAAATTAACTTTTAGCAAACTTTAGCAAACAGGCCCTAAATCTGATATCATCTTCGGTATAGTAAAAATGAGGCTAAAAGAACATGTTCTTTCTGGCTTTAGTTTTTTGTTTAGGGTTTTTCGGGAAAACTCTTGTGGATGAAACAATTTTTAACATAGGCACCCAGGTCCAACATATTGAATATACTCTGCAGGATTTCAAGTCAGTGACTTTTGTAAGAAAACAATTTCTGTTGTATATATTGTATTTTCGTCAATTCAATATTTATTTTGGAGTTCAATTCTGGAAATTGTAGTACATGATCTAATTCATGCAATTGATTCATGTTGTCTTTTGCCCCTTATCTATTAGTGTTTCATTTCATCCGTTTCAGTTTTGGAGGGAACAAGAAATGTTACACCAACAGTTCTGAAGGATTCCACTGGTTTAGAAGGTGATTCTAAAATAATCTTTTCCTTTATGATCATTCAATTAAACTCCTCGTTGTGGATTCCTTTCCTAATGTTTGTTTGGCGTTATGTGTTGTTATCATAATTTTTACTCACTTTCTTCATCAGTTCTATTCCTTTCAGAAACTTCGTAAGACCAATGCACCCATGTTATTCAATTTAAGTTCTTTGCTTGAAGCTGTTAAATTTGTGTTTTTCGATCTATGATAAAGAGCATGGTCCTTTGGTCCTCAAGTTTATTTACTTAGTTTTGTACATCATTTTCCTAGAGCATAAACTGGCAATGTCTTCATTTTGAATGCCCCTGTTCCACCCACCAAAGTTCAGGTTGTTGTTTTCCACCACCACCCACCACCCCCCCCCCCCTTATTTATTGGTGTGTGGTGAGGTTGCTAAATCTAGGGTTTTGCAGAAAAGGAAACAGTTATGAATATTTTCCATTCTTCACGTCACAGGAAAGAAGATATGGAGAGTCCTGATCATTTGGTTTTGTACTGTTAGGTAGCATTTAAGTTGTGGTATATGTACTTGTGTTGTTGTATGGGCAACTCTAATCAGACTTCTTTGTGGTGAAGCTGATATCTAATAAGCAAGGAAAAAGAGAATGCTGAATTTTTTATTTGTTGCTAGTTTGGGCTCCAAAGGATTTTGAGGATTGTTAAGAAGTTCAAAGAGAATGAGGAATTACGCCACTAGCCTAGTTGATGAGGATGGGGTGAGTTAAAGGAGAGATCCGTAGCTCAAATCTTTCGAACAGCTAGCAATGTATCAAAAAGAAAAAAAAAGAAAAATAGCATGAGGAATATATGGCATTTCTCTTTCTCTGGTTGTTAGGAATTGAGGGGTATTTACATGAAAGTGTTACTATTATTTTGGTTTTATTTGGTTTCTTACTACAAACTTTTAGAAGAGAGCTTCTTCCCTGGTCTTGTATCATATTTTTTATTTGATTCTCCATGATATATCTTTTTTTGTTTCTTACCACAAAATAAATAAATAGTGTGTTTGTGCATAGTGCCCTACTAATTCCAAATCTACAATTTATACTTTGGATGTAAGGATTCCTTAAACCATGTTGATCTTTGTCCTTCTTATGTCCTTTTATGCAGTGTCAAAATTTGCTCCCAAAAAATGGGGTTTATCTGGAAGTTCCAATCTTGCTATGATCGCATTCCTTGGTGGGACATCGTTTCTTCTCTCCCATGGCATTGATATTAGGCCTAACCTTGCAGCAATATTGGGCCTAGCATTTGTTGATTCTACTTTCCTTGGTGGTTGCTGTTTAGCTCAATTATCGATTTATTGGCCTCCAAACAGACGTAGGATTCTGGTTCATGAAGCGGGGCATCTCCTAACAGGTAAGTGTCAAATCAAGTTTTGGATGTTTGATTATATACCTAACGTAATCCAAGAGTTTTACTTGGAATGTTAGTTAGGAACTAAGGGCATGTTTACATTGCATCAAAGAGAAAGTGAAAGTGAGTAATCTGTCCCTTTCCCCATTAATCATGTGTTTACTTTCAAAATGAGGAATGAGAATTTAGTGGGGACCACACAATATAGGGAATGAAGAAGGGGAATGCTAATTCTTACAACCCCCTTGGTGTTGATTTTTTGTCAAAGGGAATAAATACCAAATTTACTTATACCCTTGATAAGTTACATTGTGCTGATGATTTTTAGATTGTATAAAAGGATATTTTAGAAATTATATTAATATAATTAGCATTACAAAGGTTGGTAAATACAAGAAAAAGAATGGGACTGTTTCCCTTTACACTATTCAATAAGCAAGTAAACATTAGAAAGTGAATCAAAGATTCTCTTTCTTGTTCCTTTCCTTTACCTTCCAATCCCATTACCTTCCTTTATAGGTTAGCAAACATGCCCTAATACTTATGTTTGTAAATACTTTTCCGATCTACATTCTTTTCCTCAACAACCATTCTAGTCCAAACACATGATCCTAAGGTACCCAAACCTATTCTAACAATTTGTATTACTAACATGGCAGCATACTTGATGGGCTGTCCAATTCGGGGAGTTATTTTAGACCCAATTGTTGCTGTGCAAATGGGCATTCAAGGGCAGGTAATTATGTTGTGCATCCCCAAACTTAGTTACTTAAAGAGTTGCGTTATAGCAAGAAACAACTAGGTGAAACTCATGAAACACACGTATGCTAGTATGTATGTCTATTTCATGCCACTATGCATCGGTAAATTTTCTGTTTAGATCTGTTGTAGAGAACAAATTAAATATATCCTGTGACTCCCATTGCTTTTATTCTGATAATATTTTAAACTAGTTAGAATGGGAATGAAAACTCGGTTATTGTTTTAGGCAGGAACTCAATTTTGGGATGAGAAAATGGCTAATGACCTTGCTGAAGGAAGACTAGATGGTATCGCCTTTGACAGGTGTGTATTACTCTGCATAATTGTGTTTTTTATTATTATTTTTTTTATGCCAATTGTTTCTGGTTTTATGGGGTAATATATGCGTGGCTTTAGTAAACATTTCTCATTGTCATAATTATTAAGCATGTTAGTAATTGTTTATCCTGTGCAAAACAAATTAGATATTGTATGGTGCTTTTTGCCGGTATTGCTGCTGAAGCTCTAATTTATGGTGAAGCCGAGGGTGGAGAAAATGATGAAAATCTCTTCAGGAGAACTTGTGCTCTTCTGCAACCCCCATTATCTTTAGCTGAGGTATATCTTCAACTGATATGCATTTTTTTTTTTTAATATAACACAAAATTTTCCTCCTATAATTGTAAAATTTGCCAAACTTTTTTTTTTTGGTTTTTTTTTTTTTGCAAAGATGTCAAATCAAGCAAGATGGTCTCTTCTACAATCGTACAATCTTCTCAAATGGCATAAAAAAGCGTACCGAGCTGCTGTTAAAGCTCTGGAAAGTCGTTGCAATCTAAGCATTGTAATCAGGAGAATTGAGGATGCCATGTCTACTGAAAGATAACAATAGAAAATTATATTATATTTATTGCCTGCCTTTTTGGTAAGGAGCATATCTTTTCCTCCCTTTCTTTTTTTCATTTACATTGCCGCTATATATACATTTGTGCATACCTGTCCAAGAATTGCACCTGGGAATCAGTGTAACTATTATTTCTCTGCAGCTGGTTACTTGAATGGAATGAGAAAAAGAGGTTGAGTAATGGTGAAAATAGTGACTTCTTAATGATGCTATTATCTCCTCACAACTATGGACAAGGGAGTTCACTGTTAACATGAAGAATAACCAGCTCTTGGAAAAGGTGTAGGATGTATTGGAAAGGAAGTGCTGAAACTGCTTCATACTTAAAAGGTTGAAATAAAGCAATTTGGAGGATTCCTGAGCAACAGACTTTTTGT
The DNA here is from genome assembly GCA_035233585.1 of Antiaris toxicaria. Taxonomy (NCBI): domain Eukaryota; kingdom Viridiplantae; phylum Streptophyta; class Magnoliopsida; order Rosales; family Moraceae; genus Antiaris; species Antiaris toxicaria. Next base: position 18,940,946 of record CP141155.1, on the reverse strand, counting down.
CAAATGAATGTTGCTCTTACAGAGAGAAAGGGCCTGAGCGTCTTACATTTTGAACAGAAGGTCATGGTGAGGCTTTCTTCTCTTTTAACCCATTAGGTCCTGTTTTATTATTATGATCTTATATGTTTATGCACATATATTGGCAGGGTTAGATTCAGATAACCAAACTTAGGGGATGTTTGGATCAAGGGTTTGGAGACATGGTTTTGGTGTCTCCAAGCTAAATTTTGTTTGCCTCCAACATTTCTCTAAACCTCCAATAGTAATTGCACGCATTCCTAGACATTAATTTTTTACTACATAATTTAAAATTCACATCCTCTTATTTCTATAACAACTTTTTTCTAAAACATTTACCCCAAACACAATCTCCAAAATCAAATTTGGTTTCCAAAACCAATATCTCCAGAAATAAATCTCCAAAACTCTATCCAATCTAACCCTTAATATGCATATATATTTTCAAAGTTGTTTTGGGTTAGAAAAACACTATTAATTCTTTGTTTCATTTGCCAAAATGAAATGCATTACACTTGATACCACATCAGAATGATAGAATGATATGCTTCGTTGTGGCTGCAAAATCTTTTCCCTGTCTTTTGTGTTTTGTCGTTGGGAAGTAGATGTTGCAAGTCAATAGGTACACAAACACATAAATATAGGCTAAGGATATTGTACCTTACAATAAATCGACAAATAAATTTATCTGTGGAGGGTGGATTGAAATGGTGATGGGAGGGAAAATGGAAGCAGTATTATAGTTTCCCATAAGGCGGCTCAACAGTTACTTATATTGCAGTTGCTTGCTATTCGTGACACAACTATACTTGATGCCATACATTGGTAGTATGATGTGTCTCAACGTATGTTCCACACCGCAATTATTAATCCAACCTAGAATGAAGAGCTAACCCATTTAACGTGGTGCTGGTCAAGCTCATGGAGATAACCAGGTTTGGTTCTTTGACGTTCGATTTCAACAAACTACCATACTTTGCGACATAGGTGGACTTCTACTTGGAGGTCGAAACTGAGCTCGTGCAATGAATTTTGCTAAATTTTGATCCATGTTTAGAAGTTCGTATACCAACTAGCTCATTAGCTGCTCCAGCTGAAAATCAGTAATCTACTCTTACCTTTTCACTACTAAGGCTGTCCCCAATTGAAAAATTGGTGTTGATGCAAAAAAGGAGCTCAAACTCAATGGCATTCCCCCACTCTAAGGCCATCTCCAACACATAGTGCAACTTTAACTCTATTTTACAGTCACTCTCAAACCCATCAACTTCAAAAGTTACTCTTTTTTTTTTTTTTTTAAAAATTCTAAATCATTAATATATTTCACTAATTAAATATTAGTCTTTAAACATTTTTTAAATAATTTAATGCTTGGTTAGATTAATAACTTAATAAATTGTCTTTAATTAACTGAAATCTTTTACTTACTAATCATTATATTAATTAAAAATTACATTACATTAATTCAAATAAGAGAAAAACATTACATTTAACAAAAAACATAAACATAAAAGTACAAATACATGTTGATGCTTCTATAATTCTCTCGAATTACTATTTTTATCCGACAAATGATCAATTAATGCATTCTTGAGGGCAACGTGAGCGTCTTTATCCCTAATCTGTCTATGCCGAGCAAGAAATTGTTGAAAACAGGTCTTTTCATCTATCGTCATTTGAACTTGTGTGGTTGGCACTTCCATCGCTTCTTGAATTGGTGCATCAACATCATACTCATTCTCAATTATCATTTTGTGCATAATAATACACACTATCATTATATCATGTAAAACATCTTTTATCCAAAATCGTGTAGGCTATGTTGCAATGGCAAACTATGATTGGAGAACTGCAAATGCATGTTCCACGTCTTTTCTACACGCTTCTTGTTTTCTTGCAAAATATTTCTTTTTGGGAATTTGTAGATCATGAATATTTTGCACAAGTGTGGATCATTTTGGGTTTATACTATTAGCTAAGTAATAAGCTTTGTTGTACTCTTTTCCCTTAATAACATACTGAGTGGGAAGAGCAATACCTTGAGTGAGGTTGGAAAAAAGATGGGATGCCTCTAACACATTAATGTCATTATTAGAGCTCAACATACCAAAGTAATGAAATAGTGTTGTCACTTACATCTTTGATTATGTTGTTCGACGATTTAGGAGAATCTACAAGTTAGGTGCTATGTTTCCTTTTTAAGCTAAGATTGGTTGAACCAATATATATATATATATATGTACTCAGTTTCATGTTTAATTTTATAAGAAGAAAATAAAAAAAAAATTTTTTTCCTCAAAAAATTGCATGGTGTTAGAGCTAGGGCTCTTGATCCAGACTAGTCCCGGTGAAAATGGCGATGACCGGAGCTAATCGAACCCTTGCATCCTTGGAGGCCTCATTAGAGAATACCCAAGTTGGGTCCTTGATGTCAAGCAATAGTACAGACCTTTATTCCCAGAATTCCAATCTCCACCTTACCAGTCATATATTAAATGGTAAAAATTATTTTGGAATAGGCTTAGTCCATGAAGCTATGATCGTTGGTAAAGGAAAGCTAAGTTATCTTACTGGTGAGATAAAAAAACCAGCGACGGATGATCTAGATTTGAAGGTATGGAGTTCAGAGAACTCGCTTGTAAGTGCCTGGTTTATAAACACTATGGAGCTTGCAATTAGAAAGCCACACATGCTTCTGCCAACTACTAAAGATGTCTAGGATGCAGTTCGAGAATTTTATTTAGATCTTGAGAACTCCTCTTAGACCTTTGAAATTAAAACAAAACTTTGGCAGTCTAAGCAAAGAGATTGTGAAGTCACCATCTATTACAATGAGATGGTAACTTTATGGTAGGAATTAGACCAGTACTATGAGGATGAATGGGAGAGTCCCAACAATTGTGCAAGATACATGAGACAAGAGGAGAATGATCAGGGTGTACATGTTTTTGGCGGGTCTCAATCGTAACCCGAATGAAGTGAAAGGTAGGATTCTTGGTTGGAAACCCTTGCCATCCATCCGGGAAGTTTTCTTGGAAGTCAGGTGAGAAGAATCTTGAAGGAAGATCATGTTAAGCAGACCAAAACCTAATATAAATTCTGAACCAGAAAATTCAGCCCTTGTTTCACGAGGTTTTGACAATGAAGGTGAAATGAGGAAGAAAGTATGGTGCAAGCATTGCAATAAACCATGGCATACTAAGGAAACTTTTATGAAAATCCCTGGGAAACCACAAAATTGGGAGAAGAAATCTGGTGGAGGTGGATGAGCATTCCAAACCACATAGGAGGAGTCATAGGAGCAGCAAATTAACTCAGAAACAGTCCCTTTCACAAAGGAACTGTTGGAGCATTTGTACAAACTCTTTCAATCTTCAAAACTCTCTGTAAATCCAACCTGTTCTTTGGCTCAAAAGGGTTTTACCTTTCAGCTACCCTTAGGATCAGTCCAAATCATGTCGGCCCTTGGATCATTGATTTATGGGCAATAGATCATATGACAGGTTGCTCAAAACTTTTCTCATCTTATATTCCGTGTTTAGGAAATAAAAAGGTCAAAATTACAGATGGTTCTTTGTCGGCTATAGCTGGGACTAGATCAATCAAACTCTCACCTTTGTTAACACTCCACAATGTTCTTCATGTTCCAAATTTAAATTATGATTTGTTTTCCATAAGCAAGATAACCAATGATCAAAAATGTCGAGCTAATTTCTATCCTCATTGTGAGTTTCAGGGATCGATCATAGGGAAGACGATTGGCAATGCTAGAGAGAGCGAACGACTTTACTTATTTGAAGATGGAACAAAATCAAGTAGACAAGTTTAGAATACCTATTTAGAATCAATTTCTGTTTCTAGGATTAATGAAATAATGTTATGGCATTATAGGTTAGGTCATCCAAATTTTCATTATTTAAATTACTTATTTCCTAGTTTATTCATGAATAAAAACGCACATCTTTTCAATGTGAAATTTGTGAATTGGCAAAACACCATCGAACCTCGTTTTCTTCACAACCTTACAAGCCATCTATACCTTTTTTATTAATCCATAGTGAAGTTTGGGGACCATCTACGGTTTCTATGCCTACCAAAAAAAAAAAAAGGTTTGTCACCTTAATTAATGATCACACAAGTGTAAGTTAGGTGTATTTACTTGGAGAAAAATCAGACGTGAAGTCGGTTTTCAAAAATTTTTATACTATGGTGCAAACACAATTTCAAGAAAAAAATCCAAATATTTAGGAGTGACAATGGGAAATAATATTTTAACAAAATTTTGGGACACTTTTTCTTAGAAAAAGGCATTGTGCATCAAAGCTCTTTTAATGATACGCCTCAACAAGATGGAGTCGACGAGTGGAAAAACAAAAATCTCTTAGAAGTGGATAGGGCATTATTTTTTTACAAATATGGTTCCTGAATATCTTTGGGATGAGGCTATTCTTAATGTTATTTACCTCATTAATTACCTCATTAATAGATTGCCTATTAAAATTTTAAACTTTGAAACACCTTTGGATGTTGTCGTTAGTTTTATCCCATATCTAGGCTTCTATCAAATTTGCCTCTAAAATTGTTTGGTTGCACAGCATTTGTTCACATTCATCACCAATATCGTGGTAAGCTTGATCCACGGACAAGGAAGTGTGTTTTTGTAGGATATGCTCCCGTTAAAAAGGGTATAAATGTTATGACCCTTTTTCGAAACGAATGTTTATCACCATGGACATAACATTTTTGAGTTAAAAATTGTTTTTTGACTCTCACCTTCAGGGGGGAAAGGGGGTGAAGATTTGGAGTATTTTCAACTGGAAGACCCTCATAACATTCAATCCCCTGCTTTAAATCAAGATGTTAACTTATCCATGGAACTGGTTGAACTAGGTTCTTTAAATAAAGAAAATTCAGACTTGCCTTTAATGCCCTTACGTGATTCTAATCCTCTCATAAATAAAGTAGGTACCAAGACCACTGCAGGTGTAGTCCCTTGCCCGATAGTCTACTCAATGAAGAACAAATCTAAAAGAAACATGTCTGATGCTTTCTTACATTGCCATGAATATTGACCTAGACATGACCAAAACTCCAATATTCTAGGTATCATCCCAACCAAGTCTATTCAACTTGTCATCGAGTCTATACGACCTATCCAATTGAGTTTAAGTAAAATCTATGAGTCTTCTAATGATTTCAATATTCCCATTGCAATTAGAAAGGGTGTTAGGACTTGTAACAAGCTCCCCTTGTCTCATTATGTGTCATACAAAAATCTCTCATCTAATTTTTGTGCCTTTACTTCACACTTGTCTTATTTGGAGATTCTAAAAAACATGCAGGATGATCTAAAGGTTCCCGAGTGGATGGAGGCTATTCTTTAGGAGATAGAGCACTTGAAAAGAACAACACATGGGAAATGATGAATCTACCAAAAAGAAAAAGGTATCGGGGGTTGTAACTGAGTGTTTACAGTCAAGTACAACTTAAATGGATCACTCGAGTGGTATAAATCAGGATTGGTTGCCAAAGAGTTTACATAGACCTATGGCATTGACTATCACGAGACGTTTGCATTAGTGGCTAAGCTGAATATTGTGAGAGCACTCCTGTCTCTAGCGACCAATCTTGACTGATCTTTATAACAACTGGATGTGAAGAATGCATTTCTAAATGGAGATTTAGAGGAGGAAGTGTATATGGATCCAACCTGAGGCTCTGAGAAAGAGTTTGGATCAAAGGTGTGTAAGCTCATAAAGTCCTTGTATGGACAAAAATAGTTACCAAGGTCCTAGTTTGAGAAGTTTACTCAATTTGTGAAGAGTCAAGGACACGTTCAAGGACAAGTCAACCACACTATGTTCGTCAAGCATTCCAGTGATGGGAAGATAGCTATGTTGATAGTCTATGTTGATGACATTATTCTTACTATGGATGACATGATGGAGATTAATAGACTTAAGCAGAGTCTTTCAGTTGAGTTTGAGATTAAAGATTTAGGCACTCTGAGATATTTTCTTGGTATGGAGATCGTTAGTTCTTGGAAGGGAATTGTGATTTCATAGTGAAAATATATCCTTGATCTCCACAAAGAGGCTAGAATGAGTGGTTGCAGACCAGCTGATACTCTAATAGACCCTAATTAGAAACTTGGCAATGACAAGGAGGGAGATCTTGTGGATACATCTCGGTATTAAAGATTAGTGGGAAGGTTGATCTATATGTCACACCCATGGCATGATATTGCATCGTTAGTGTGATAAGCCAGTTTATGCATTTTCCTTATGAGAAACAACTTGAGGCTATGTACCAAATCCTAAGGTACCTAAAAAGCATGCTAGGCAAAGGATTACTCTTCTAGAAGACTATGCAAAGTATAAAAGCTTAGACAGATGCAAACTAGATAGGTTCAATTAGTGATGGAAGGTCCACTTCCGGGTACTGTACTTATGTGTGGGGCAACTTGGTGGTTTGGAGGAGCAAGAAATAGAATGTGGTAGCATGGAGCAGAGTTGAGGCTGTATATAGGGCTATGGCTCATGGTGTGTGTGAGATGTTATGGTTGAAGAGAGTACTGGAAGAACTCGAAACCAATTGACAAGCCTATGAAACTATACTGTGGCAACAAAGTTGCAATTAGTATTGCCTATAATTCAGTGCAGCATGATTGAACCAAGCACGTTGAGATCGATAGACATTTCATAAAAGAGAAGGTTGAATCTAGAGCTATTTGTATGCCATTTGTTCCAACAATGCAACAAGTATTTTTACCAAGGGATTGTTTCGACCAAACTTCGAGTTTCTCATTAGCAAGTTAGGCATGATGGGCATTTATGCACCAACTTAAGGGGGGTATTCAATGGTATAGGAGAATCTAGGAGTGAGGTGCTAGGTTTTATGTTTTTTGAATTTATGTTTTTGAATTTTATCTGATTTAATTAGGAGAATCTGGTGTATTATTTAAATTTTGAGTAGGCCGGTTAAGAGTGTTTCCTTTTTTAGTTAAGATTGGTTGAACCAATATATATATATATGTACTTGGTTTCACGTTTAATTTTATTAGGAGAAAAAATTAAAAATAAAAAATAAAAAATTGCATATGTCATAGTGACAACTTCGAGAATAATAGTGAATTTTCAATTACAACTTGAGGATTGTCCTCCCAATGTTGATGGACATTTTTTGCTACCTCCATTGCATATAATTCAGACTACCCAACATTCCTGTTAAATCACGACTTTTTCCAATATGGAGTACCCTGGGAATGTCAATAGCAGTAGGCAACCTGAGATACTGCTTTATAAAAACCTCCATAATAGCACGACAAAATCTCTTTTAAGTTTTCAATTGTAGTTGGCTCTCCTATTTTACAATACTCATCAATAGCATTTACCAGTAGTCCATATGCTAACATCTAGAACACAACATTTGCTTTTTGTAAGGTAGACAATCTAGTCCAGCAAGCCTGTCTCTTTGTTGCAGAAAGTACTCGTCGTGACCTTTCATTGCATCAATGATACGGAGGAATAAACTTCTTGACATTTGATATTGTTGGGAAACATCACATCGTTATATCATGGGTTCGTGGCAAAATAATTATTGTTGAATAGTTTATAATCAGCACTTTCTCAATCCTTATCTAATATAATATGCTTGTTTGTTAAGATAGTGGTTAGGTAAAATATTATTAGTGGCAATTTAACCACCCATCACTTGATGGGATGTTTCCATTACTTCAAGATCTCTGTGTAACTTTTTATCAACCTTATTTTCAGCAGAAGAAGATGCGGACGAAGTGGAAGATGGAAGGTAACATGGACCTTTAAATATGAAATTCATATTTGAATATGGAGGAACAAAATAAGGTTTATTTGTTTATTTTTTTGGTTTGAAATGAAAGTGAATGAGTTGTGTTTTTATTCACATTCAGATTACCCATTTTAAATTGGTTAAAGGTAAATATTATATTAGATAAGGAATGTGATGGACCTTTAAATATGAAATTCATATTTGAATATGGAGGAACAAAATAAGATTTATTTGTTTATTTTTTTGGTTTGAAATGAAAGTGAATGAGTTGTGTTTTTATTCACATTCAGATTACCCGTTTTAAATTGGTTAAAGGTCAATATTATATTAGATAAGGAATGTGTACCAGATTAATCATGATCATTCGATTTCATCGTCTTCTCAATACTTGAATTATATTTTCTTATCTGATTTATCTTCCTCGTTTCCAATGTATACAGATAATGAATCTATACTAGATTGATCATGACTATTCATTGGATTTCATCGTTATCTCAATCATCAGATTAGATTTATTTATCTGATCTTATCTTCATCTTTTCCTATATGTACAGAGAGGGAATTTGCATTATATTGATCATGACCGTTGATTAGATTTTATTACCATCTCAATTGTTATATTAGATTTCCTTATCTGATTTTATCTCTATTGATTATATAAACACCATAACATACTATCAATAAAAATATACCACTGAAGTCTTATTTTAAATCTGATCTTCTCAAATTCATTTTCTTTGTAACATCCATTTCCTTTTTCTGTTTTCTAGTCAGTCATCTATGAAAACTCCATGACTTTATCATTATGAATAGAAAATTACACTCATAAGGAAGATATAAACTTGAAATTTACACTCATAAGTCATGTATATCTTGAAATTTCGTAGGATCCAATAATAGGGAAATACCAATCTAGAGATTAATTTTGTTCCCACGTGGAGGAAAGTTATAAAAACACTATGTTTGGAGTTGTGACGTAGATTTGATCCAAAAGGTCCCTGCAGTAACAAATATAGATTATCCTGCAACAAATCAACACATTCTAAGGATGCAGCTTACAAATTGAGCTAAACGAATCCAAATGGTGCTTCAAAAAAAATATATTATAAGTATATGTTTGAATAAATAAAAGAAAATACTTTTTTAGCAAATATTTTATTTTTATTTACTTACGATATGATCGATAACGACATTACTCAGATAAAATAGTAATTGCTTTAAAGGATTCAAATTTGATCATGTATGATTCATCCTTAAAAGACACTAAAAAAATTGATGACAGCACCAACACTTTTGCACATCTTTTAATAGGGAAACTAATAATTTCAGCTTTTCAGTGTTAGAAAAAAGCAAAATGAGGGTTTTTTTGCAATTGTTGAAACAATAATAAAAGAAAATTGACAACTTTAATAAACTTTACAACAGGGTTACTTAGATGGAAAATAAAATTTAGAGCTTCAAGCGCTGAGACCTTAAAATGAGGGGAAAAGATTGGCCTTAGAGGAACTGAAAGAAGAAGATGAATACATATTTAGGGATGTGAATTCGGTTATCGATATGAGCATACATGAGTATGGTATACGATATTCAAGAAGAACAACACTTAAGATCTGATAATATTTTTGACTCTATTAGTCATTATTTTAATGATATTGAAAATTTAGAACTAAACTATTGGGTTATTAACTCATTGTTGTTGTATTATTTTAATTGTAATTTGTATTAAAAATACTGTTATCTTCTTAGTTTAATTTGCATTAAAATATTATGTGCTTTAGAGAATGTATATGCTTTTTATGGGTTTAAATGTTTGAATTTTAAATTTATGAACCATAATAGTTTATTTTAATGTTTTGTATCATACTCATTCTAATGTATTTCATTAAATCTTAATTTAAGTCATATTAAAGTTGAAGATTAGTTATAAATCAATAAAATCATTAAAAAACAAAAATTACAAAAAATAAAGAAAATTTGTTAAATAACATTCATTTATGGTAAAAATCGTATTTATAAAATTTTAAATAGTATGTTTTCTTAATTTTAAAACAAAAAAAAAAAAAAAAATTAGCACTGGGAAGCACCAACGCTACAATGCAGCATTACGTTGCGTTGTTCCTCACTTTATTTTAGCGTGGGGGAATGCCATAGGGAGCCCTTTTATTGCCCCAGTTTAATGTAAACGCCAATTTGCTGTCTAGTGGGAGAAAGCCTAAAATAGAGTGGGGAATAGTGCTGCGCTGGCATTGCGCTATAGCATTGGTATTAGCCAATGCATTTTTTTTTTCTTTGCATATTTTTTGTTTTAAAATTAAGAAAATATATCGTAAAAAATTTTATGAATCCTATTTTTACAATTTTCTTTATTTTTTTGTAATTTTTTTTTATTTTGAGATGATTACATTAATGTATAATAAATCTTCAATTCTAATATTGTTTATGTTAAGATTCAATAAAATGCATGAGAATAAATGTGATACAAAATATTAAGAAAACCATTACAATTCACAAATTTAAACATTTAAATCCATTAAAAAGAACATTCAAGTTCTCAAAAGCACATAATATTTAAATATTTTTGTGCTAAGAGGATAACAATACTCTTAATGCAAATTACAACTAAAATTATTACAACAACAATGAGTTAGTAGTTCAGTACTAAGTTCTTGATTCTCCAATATCATTGAAATAATGGCCAATAAGGTCAGTAGTATTGTTAGATCTTTTGTATTATTCTTCTTAAGTGCTTTTTGGCAAAATCCTTACTCGTTTGGGCGTAACATACTCACATACACATTGTTGATTGAATTCACATTCATGAATATGTATTTTTTTTCTTTTAATTCCTTTAAGTTCATTCTTTTTGCTTCATTTTGATCTCTTGACACTTATTGCTCTAATTATTTTTGTCACTCTAAGCTACCTTATTGTAAAATTTCTCGAAATTGTCGGTTTTCTTCTATTATTGTTTTGACATTATCAAAAAGACCCTCAGCTGGCTTTTTCTTTAATTTTGCTTTCTTCATCCTAATAGATTATTCAGATGAATTGCCTTCCACATCGTCGTCGTTTAAGTTTAGAGAAAATGAAGATAATCTAGGAGATGCTAAATCGGGAGACTCTTGAACAAGAGTGTTTGATTGTGAAGAGCTAAAGGTATTAATTTCCCTCTTAAATGATGGTGTGAAGGTGTTGGCATTGTCGCCAAATTTTTTGGTGTCTTTAAGGATGGACCAGACATGATCAAGTTTGAATCCTTTGGAGATGTATAAGTATAAGATTATTTGAGGAGAAAGTATTTTCAAATACTTAACAATGTCTTGTTCAGAAGTACCATTTGGATGCATGTGTTCAATTTGCAGGATGCATCATCCGAACTTGCCGATTTAGTGGAGGATAATCTGCATTCATGAGACCTTTTGGATCGGCTCTGAGTTACTGCTCTCAGCATAGTGTTGTAACTTTATTCCATGCTGGCACAAAATTAATCTTTAGATTGGTATAGCCCGGGTCTTGTGGAATATCAAGGTCTACACAACTTAAGTGTATATTTACTTCATGAGTGTAATTTCCTATTTGTGATGATGAAGACATGGAGTTTTGCACAGGTGGTTGATTTGAAAACAGAGAAGGAGAGTGGATGTTAAAAGGAAAATAGTTTTGAAAAGATCAGATTTAAAGTAAGACTTCAAGGGTGTATTTTCATTGATGGTATGCTATAACATTTATATAATCAATAAATGTTTCTTTTCGCTTCTTCCCTTTTCTATTTTAGGACCTAGAGGATATTGTCGCTTGCAATAGAGTCTGTAATCACTGCTCAAATTCTAGCTCAAGGTTTTGCTGTGACCTGAGCTTTCAGTTCTCTGTGACCATGGATAGAGCGTAATATGTGGGTTCTCTGTGACTCAGGCAATACCTCCTCTAATAAAACTGAATTTGTTCATGCCATTAATTAATTCAGTTATGCAATCTCTATCTGTTTTGATGGCATGACATTAAACTATGCAAATAATGAAGCATATCAATAATATTCATTAACTTAGACCGAACATACATAATAACAGACACTTTAAACTGAATCACATTGAAACTTACTATACTTGTGTTGTAGGTGAGTCTCTAGTTACCCGAATTCTTTGCTTTAACTGCATATTCTGCCTGTGTCATATATATTTATATCAAATTCAGTTTCTTCTTTAATAACTTAATTTCCAACTTCCATCTACATAATGAAAACAGAGGCTCAACAATCTCAACTATTTCTTTCTACAAAAATACATACGCCTCTTCTTGGATTTTCACAACTCTTTATTAAGCTTTTGATCTTTAGAAGCACAGAAGCTTCCATTTCTTTCTCTTTTTCTTTCGCTTTCTCTTCCCTTCCCTGTGTTTTTCCCCATGTTTCCTCTTAACTTTCTAATTTTCACTAAAATTTTAGAAAGAGCTATGAAGCATCCTATTCATAAGCAAGTATCCGTCATGGACATTAAAGTGTTAAGAGGCATCCCATCTTTTTGCCAATCTTGCTCAAATTCTTGCTCAAAGTATTGCTCATCCAACTCAGTATGTTATTAAGGGAAAAGAGTATAACATGAGTTATTACATGGCTGAGAGTATATACCCTTGTGCAAACTATTCACGATTTAAGGGCTCTTAAAAGGCAATATTTTGCAAGAGAGCAAGAAGCATATATAAAAGGCGTGGAATGTGTGTTTGGAGTTCTATAGTCATAATTTGCCATTGTAGTGGACCTACGCGATTTTGGAGAAAATATGTTTTATATGATATAATGACAATGTGTATTATTATACACAACATAATAATCATGGATGAGCATGATAATGCCCAAATTCAAGAAGCGATGGAAGGCCAACCCTGCAAGTTCAAATGGCTGCAGATGAAAATGCATGTTTTCAACAATTTCGTCCTCGGCATAGACAAATCAGAGATAAAAATCCTCATCTTGCCCTCAGAAATGAATTGATTGTTCATTTTATGGATGAATATAGTTACTTGAGAGAATAATAGAAGCATTAACATGTATTTATATTTTTAATGTTTATGTTTTCGATTAAATATAAAGTTTTTCTCTTATTTGAGTTAATGTAATGTAATTTTTAATAATTAGAGTTTAATCCCTTTCTCTCACTCAATAGATTTTTTTTGGTCTGATTAATATGGTAAGAGCTCATTTGGATACATGTAGTCTAATGTAGTTAAAAATTAAGTTAAATTAGACGTTTTATGATTTAACTTAACTTAGAACGGATCTTTTGTGATTTAACTTAACTTAAAAGTTAAGCTAAATTTTCTATTTTGTGTATAGTTTAGCTTGAAATATTTTTAACTTCGTCTTAGAAAGTATGCTTAATCAGGGAAATGAAAATTTTTAACAAGTAGTTAAATTGAATTTCTACCTATCTAAATTTTATAATATTAATAAAAAAAAAAACTAACTTCACAGCATATCTTTTTTCCTTCTATCTAGTAGGATGTATGCAAAAATAAAAAAATAAATAATATTAATATTAATAATCGTCAATATTGTTATTGTCATGGTTGTTAAATATCAATATAAGAGACCATAGAAAAGTGAGACAAATTTTATTTTTTTCCAGTTAGCTAACATGTTAGATTTAAAAATACATTAAACAAAAAAAGGCAAAAAAAAAAAAAAATTTGTTTTAAGCTATAAGGTACTGTGTAGCTTTAGAAAAAAAGTTTGTTTTAAGTTAGATCAATACCGTTTTTAACTTAAAAAAAAAGGGTTTGTTTCAAGTTAGACTAAGTTAAGTTAGATTGTCTCAAAATAAATAATGTAACGTAATTAAAAAATTAGATTAAGCAAGATTTCTTTTACCAAACACACTATAAGTAATAGACTTTAGTTAATTAAGAATAATTTATTAAGTTATTATTAATTTAACCGAGCGTAAAATTTTTTTAAAAATGTTTAAGGATTAATATGTTACTAATATTAATTGTTTGGAATTAAAAAAAAAAAAAGGAATGTATGGAGAGTATTCTTTTTAGGGTAATTTTTGAAGTTATTGGGTTGAAAACAACTTTAGAGTTAAAAGTTGCAATATTTTAGTGTTAATGTAACCATTCAATAGAGTAATAAACTGGAGATGGCATAAGGGAGTCGGTTGTTATTGAGATTAAAAGTATTGCAAACCGACCAACTTAAGACAACTACATGGAGAAACATGCCATTTTAGAAATGTCAAGGGAAACTCAAGCTTCACGATCCGATACCAACAAAAGAACCATCGTAACAACCTTAATTCGGTACCTCTTCCATCACTGACCATGATTCAAAAACTCTCTTCGTCATGCCCTTGATCTTAGTGCTGACTCTACAAACTACCTTGGACGCATGTTTTTTGATAACGATGTTGTCTTTACCCCAAACCAAAAAAAAAAAAAAGCCTTCCCGCATTATCAATGTTAAATTGCATAGCATATTTTCTGTTGCGTGGCTACTACGACTTCTCGATAATTGATTTACTTTAAAGACCACCTACTAGGTTTTCTCTTCTACGGTTATTGAATGGACAACAGGGATACTATATTCGTAAAATTTTCATGCTTCCAAAATCATGAAACAAAGTCCCTCAAAATTATCTGAATTTTAAAACTGCCTTAAGATATCATATTATTTTACACTATAGTCCAACTACTTGGTTCTCACAAAAAGACCGACCGATTAATCCACCATGAGCTTACACTACTTGTAGACATAACCAATTTGGTTAAACAATAGTCCACATAGAAATTTCTTACTAGTTTACTTGTCAAACTACGATACCAACAATAACAACACAAAATTACATCCATATTGAGACGCGTTACCTTGTCTTTTTCTCCTTGACCAAATCATCACAATTTTTCATAAAAATATTAATGTTAACACATTTACAACTCTCCCCTTCCACCTTTCCTAGATGGTAAAGAGTTGTCATAAATGCCTGACAATAATTGCAAACACCTTGTCACGTTGTTCAACTTTAAACCACAAAGCTCGATGTGGATGCTACACGACGAACATCTCCATTTTCAGTGCATTTACCTATGTAAATATTATATTTATTATAAAATAATATAAAAAATAACATTATTCTTTTTTTTATGCTCTAATGTGTAATATTATTTTTAATATTGTATCTATTTTTCTTCTTTCATAATTATTATGTTTTAAAACTCATACAAGTGAGTTTTTACTAATTAAATAATTCAAAAATAAAAATATTATAATGATTACATGACAAAAGGTGAAGATAAATTTTTTGCTAAATCTTATAGTAAATTTATTGCGAAGGCTAGCATTTTCCCCCTATTATTTGATTTCATTTTTTTTCGTTTACTTTCTTCTCAATGCTTTTATAGAAAAATGTTGATTACTTGTATAGATTCATTAGCTTCAATAAATAATACAATTATAACCTAACGCCATTGTGACTCCAATTTCTTAGGATCAGTTTTAATTTTGATTTTGATTTTAATTAGGTTTTCATAATACAATTAGTATTATATTATATGAAATATTTTTTTAAAGTTTAATTTGTAATTATCATGAAAAATATTTAGGGAAATTATACCGTATATCATATTTGATAAGCACTCATGAAATATATAGCATATTTTTAAAGGTTAGTAAAATTATAGTATATTTTATTTGTTCTTTTAAAAATAATTTATTTATTTCTAAATCTATCTATGTTTCTCTCTCCTTCTTTCCCTTCCGTCTCTCTCCCCACCCCTTAATACCTTCAAATTGGTGGAAAAAAACCACAAAATCCTAGATCTAACCCACGTCGCCGTTGAAGAAGGCAAGCCTATTGCTGGAGAAGAATGAACTCAGTGACCTATCATCGTTTCCTACACATCATCACCATTGTTGTCAAAATCACTGCTGTGCTGGTCTTGTGAGGAAATCGCTCGTTGTCATGGAGCTTAGATCGTGATCTGCTAAAGATCTGATTCGCAATTTGCGTTGGGTCACCAGCGAGGCAAGTCACAACTGTGGGTCGCCACGGTGGTGTCGTGGTGGATTGCAAGATCTCCTCATTGAGATCCATTGTGATCTCTATAGCGTTGTTCTTTATTGCAAGATATTGTTTGTTTTTGTTTTGTTTTGTTTTGTTTTATTTTTTGTTTTTTTGTTTTTTTTTTGCATGTTCTTCACTAGTGGTGGGTGGCTCCGTCGTAAGTGTTGTTTCATTAGCTGACGAGGGTGGGTGATAAGGTGGCGAAGGTAGACAGTGGGATTGTGGGTTAAGGTTTTGTTGATTTGGGATTTTGGGTCTTTTTCAATAACAAATTGTTTGTGTAGGAGTTCGTAAATGTATTGTCCCTAAAAAAAATAAAATAATTAGAATTACTAGAAAATATTTATTTTATCTTATAACTCAAAAAGCTGAAATGCAGTAAATATTTGATGAATACTAGTAAATCCAATGATTTTCTAGTAAATCCAAGTACTTATCAGTAGGTCTAATAATTATCTAGTAAATCCAAGTAATTACTAATAAATCCTATTAAATGAATTAAGTTTTACTAGTAAATCTTTGGACACCTTTGTCAATATATATTTACTAGTAAATATTGAGATATACTTGATAACTTTTAAAACAACGTAAATATTAGTATATACTAAGAAAATCTTAGTATGTACGAGTAAATATTTAATTTTCATATTTGATTTGGGTTTTATTTTTGAATTTTGAGGCTTATTTATGATTTTGATAAATATGAATTAAAAATGATGAATAAAAATAATATTTGGTAATCATTTGTAATATCTGGATTTATTTAGTAAAATCCTACTTCAAATTGTAAACTTACATTAAAAAAAATTGATAATCATGTAGGAAATGTTAGTAAATATTTACTACTAAATATCCTGATTTATTAGTAAATACTTAGGTTTATTGTATTTTTGCAATATTTCCATCCACAAAAAAAAAAAAAAAAAATGAAAATCCAATATTTTCCATATTTTCATCTACAACAATAAATCTAGTATTAGAATTATGTAATATAGTAAGTCCATGTATTTACTAGTAAATTTGGCATTAGTGAATATATTATTTACTAGTAGATCCAATTTTTATTTTATTTTCATTTTTTTGTTATAATAGTGTATATGACATATAAATTCATATTAGTAAATATTAGTATTTACTTATAAATAATTAGATTTACTTACTTTTTTGTTTATATGAATGATATTTGTTGTTTTTGTTAGGAGACAATCTATGTATTTTTTTTAAGATGAAGGATATCTATGTTTTTCCTTATTGAAAGAAGGAAAAAAAAAATATTTACTCTCTTTGTATTATTTAGTGTAATTAAAAAAAATAAATTTTTATAAAATGCTAAATATAGCCTTGCCTAATTGTTGATTTGAAAATCAGATCTTAATAGCCACCACTACCTCCAGTGATTTGTTGTTAGAGAAGGAGTTGTAGTCTATGGCCAAAGATTTATGCTTTTGTAGGTCATCATTCGAACTCGTGAGGAAGATGAGCTTCTTGCTGCAACTCTCTCTCTCTCTTTAAAATCATTAAGCTTTCTTCATCTTTCCTCACTGCAGTTTGTTGTTGATAGCAAGAGTAATTGTGCTGGAAAGCGATGGTGTTGCTTCTCCGATGGGGGTCGCTTGAGCTAATCTCGTTGGTGATGGATATCGCGAGCTAGTAATTCATAATTTTCACTAGACATGGTGTGGTGACCTTGACTTTGACCCTCCCTAGTGGCGCAATCATCACTATTCACTTCACTTACTTTACTTAAATTTACTTGAAAACATGCTTAAAACAATCACACTTATAAACATCATAATTTCCACGAAATTTTTTTTATAGGCTTAACCAAAGCCCTACCTACTTAAATATAGTTTACGAACACATATGAGCCTTAAAAAAACTTGAGGTCAAACAAGCATACATACTCAAGAAATACTAAACTGGTCATTACTTAATATAAGTTTGATTATCAGAATAAAAGACTACTTAACATATGCGTTACTGAATCTCGTGCTAGAATCCATACCCAACGCTCACTTCAGCCCTGTCGTTATCATCGTCCATCGGAGTCTATCCCATAGGTTTCTTATCTATAGCATGAACACACGTGATGAGCTTTACGCTTAGCAAGTACAACACTTTAACCGCAAAACCATAACTTAAAAGCATAGCATAGCTTATAAGCATAATCCATAACTTGAAAGCATATTAAAACTTCAA
The DNA here is from genome assembly GCA_035233585.1 of Antiaris toxicaria. Lineage (NCBI taxonomy): Eukaryota > Viridiplantae > Streptophyta > Magnoliopsida > Rosales > Moraceae > Antiaris > Antiaris toxicaria. The sequence goes on along the minus strand of CP141155.1, from coordinate 18,922,866 downwards.
AACAATATCATAACATATCATGTATCATGCATGAACCGATTATGCTCAATTATGTTTCATTATGCATTATCTTTTCTTTATGTGTCATGACGGCCCTTGTGTATGTACGGTTATGTGCGTGATCTTTGGATTCATCGAGATCAAAACTTTCATTAAGAGCCTTGCGTTCGTCATACTTAACATGAAAAGCTCCCCGTTAGTGGAGAGGCTGATACGACACACTTAACTATTACCTAATTGTGGAGATCATGAATGGCTATGATCATGTCATAATCTTTATCATGTTATTCATTAATCATATGCAATTAAATAATTAAGACATCTTAATCATGTTATTCATTAATCATATGTGATTAAAGAATAAATAACATACTTATCATAAAAATAACTATATAAAAAAATTTTCATTCATACTGTAGGCAGAGTTGTACTTACCTGTCTACAGGCAGTTTGTACTTCACCTTGTCATAATACAGGTATCTACCTGTCATCATAACGTATTCTATTAATACTCGTTTTTAAGTTACTAATATCATTAGTGACTAAAACATCTATTGACATATGTTACCAATCCCCTTCGGTACTAAACTATTCTCTTTTAGAGAGTTTGTTTAACTATCTTCTAATCATGGTTAATTGATTTATTTGCTTAATAAATCAATTAACGTCTCTCTCTCGCTCCTGGTCATGCTAGCTAATCGGCTAGTTAACTAATTGACCATTTAAGGTAATCGAGGTACCTTTATTATCCTACTGATTTTAAAAACTATTTGCAAGCGTATTTTCATTTTGAGAAGCACATTCCCTTTAAAAACAATCCTCTTAATACCCCGTTAGAAGATGTGGTCATTATCTTAAATCCTTGTCTCATTTTGAGAGAACACTCTTGGTGTTAAGTCAAGAATATGGTTTTTGAACCTCTTTTGAAAGTCCAATCACAACTTGCTTAAAAAGATCAAATTTGTAAAATTGGCAGACACAATATTTTAAAGTCTCGATGAGACGGACAACTTTCGTGTTCATCTCGGAGCTTGGTTCGGATTCTAGCCTCTCCTAATGATCATAAACCTGTGGCTTAGTTTGGTTCACTTTAGAAAAATTTTTCGGTTTTTAGATCAAGGAAAAACCGCTCTGTTTAGGCCCTAAAATGGCTGAATTTTTTATACTTTCACATCCTATTTTTAAGTTTTTGACGTGGTCTACATTTTTCATGTTGAGCCGGGAAATCGGTTCAGACTTGAGGTTGCCTGTTTTTACAAAACTGGGACTATAATCGAAACTATCCCTGCCTCCAGGATTACAGTCCCCGTTTTGACCTCTGGTCAGAAAATAGCCTAATAGTCTATCTTAGCGTCATTTTTAGCCTAGGCCTATTTCACATAAAAACGTCCATTACAAAATTTCCTAAAACTTTTGTATTTACTTATCCTCAAAATCCGTGGCTGAAAATAATGGCAGTTTTGCTTACCATACTAACCCTAAATGTTCATGCATTCCACAAGCCACAAAAACGAAAATCATAACCACACAGCCACATAATTACTTGATAACATGCTTAAAACCTAAAATAAACTTATTACAATCGATGTGCTCAAATACATGATAAATTTCTTTGAGATCAAAGCTTAAATAAAGAAACTATCCACAAAGAAAAGGGTTCTAGTGGTTACCTTAGCGTAACTTGAAGAATAAGCACAATCTAAGCAAGTGTTATGGTTAAATTTTTGAGTGTTTAAGGGTGAGATAGGGATCGGCTGGGTGCTAAAAGGAAGAGAGAAAAATGGAGCTTTTGGATGGCTTTTGGAAAGAAAGAAAAAAAGTGGTCTTAATGGGCAAGCACACATATATATAGGCAACTCTTAAGCATGTTTAGCTAATCCTAACTTAATTAAGCTAAACTTGGCTAAGTTAAGAGGGACAAAATTTTCTCAGCTGCTACCCATGTAGATCTGGTGGGTGACTTAAAAAAAGGCAGCCTACATTGCATTTAATGCTTGCAAAAGCATTTGTAAAATTGTCTTCCAAAACCCCATTTTTAATCCTAAATTCCCAAACATGTTTCCTTGTTTCAAGGGAAACTTTTTCACCTTGTCTTTTGGCTACTAGGGGACGGTTTTTAAGGTGAAAATTTATTTGCAAAAGCTTATTTTATTAGTCTAATTTCCCACAACGGTGTTCGTGTAAAGTACATTAGTTTTGTGTTAAGAAAAGTCGTCTTGACCAATTTCTTGATACTGCGTGTCACACATATGCACTCACATGTGATAAGGTGAATTGATTTATTTTCAGTTGTCCCTTTAATTGTATGAATATAAACTAAACATTTCTTTACTTTGTTTAATTTATTCAAATTACTAATTTAAACAGTATTCATAGATTTAATTACTTTTTACAGAATAATTATGTCTATGATCATAGCGGATATTACAATCTACTCCCCTTAAAAATTTTCATCCTCAAAAATCAAAATAACTCCGGGAAATCTCTTCTCATGTCCTCTTCACGTTCCCATGTGGTTTCTTCAATGTTGTGATTTCGCCATAAGACTTTCACTAGGGGTATGACTTTATTCCTTAGCACTTTTTCTTCTCTGACCAGGATCTGCATAGGTTTCTCCTCGTAGTCGATCAGCATCACCCCTTTCATGGGTGCTACCTTGAGAAAGAATGAGTCTCCTACTTGAAACTCTAAGGGTCTATGATGCCTATCGGCAAAACTCTTCTAGCGACTGTGTGCTGTATCTAATATTTCTCGTATGAGCTTCACGTTTGCCATGGTATTCTTAATAAAGTCCGTGCTAACTAGTTATTTCTCTGCAGTCTCGTACCAATGAATCGGAGACCAACATTTCCTTTTATAAAATGCCTCATACGGTGCCATTCCTATTGAGAAGTGATAGTTGTTATTGTACGAGAACTCGATTAAGGGTAACTTTTTGTCCCAGTTTCCTTTAAAATCTAGGACGCAAGCTCTCAACATATATTCCAATGTTTGTATAGTTCTTTTAGACTGCCCATCAGTCTGAGGGTGAAAGGTTGTGCTGAACTTTAACTTAGATCCTAATATAGCCTGAATGTTTTGCTAAAACCTAAATGTGAAACGACTGTTACGATTTGAAATGATTGACTTTGGCACTCCATGCAGTCTTACTATCTAGGCCACATAGATCTCTACTAATCGTTCTACTGAATAGCTAACCTTTATGGCTAAGAATTAGGCCAACTTCATCAATCTGTCCATAATTACCCAGATTGCATCATTGTCGTCGGAGGTTCTTGGTAATCTGACTACAAAATCCATGGAGATCTGGTCTCATTTTCATTCTGCTAGCTTGATTTTCTAGCAATTCCCCTACCGAGCGTTAGTGCTTCGCCTTAACCTTATGACAAGTAAGGCATTTGACTACAAATTCAACAATGTCGTTTTTCATTCCAAGCTAACAAAAGTTTCCTTTCAGGTCTTTATAAATCTTGTTGGCTCCCAGATGCATGGAATATGGCACCTCATGAGCCTCTGAGAGGATTCACTTCTTAAGATCTTCATCTTTTGGAACACATACTCTGTCCATGTAATAGAGTATGTCGCCTTTAGAGACTCTAAATTATGAACCTTTATCCTCCATAGCTTCCTTTCTTAACTTGCTCAAGGATGAATCAAGTTCTTGGTCGGCCTTGATCTCGTTGAAAAGTGTCGGTTGGAAAGTCAGGTCAGACAATCTTCCCGTCAGAATCTCGATCTCGTTGCTGTATAGCTCCCTTTATAGAGCTCTTAGCAGGGTACTGATAGCTATAAGCGAAGTAGAATACTTTTGACTTAATGTATCAGCCACCTTATTGGCTTTTCTCATGGTGGTAAAGGATTTTACAATCGTAATCTTTGACTAGCTTTAGCCATTTTCATTGTCTCATGTTGAGCTCTTTCTGTGTAAAGATGTACTTGAGACTCTGGTGGTCAGTGAAAATTTCATACTTGACTCCGTAGATGTAGTGCCTCCAAATCTTCAATGCAAAAACTACCGCTATGAGTTCCAGATCATGCGTTGGGTAATTTTTCTGATGGTCCTTAAGCTGTCATAAGGCGTATGTAACTACTTTGCCATTCTGTATCAAGACGGCTCTTAATCTAGTCTTGGATGTATCACTATAAATTATGAAGCTTCCTTGACTAGCATCTGGAATAGTTAGTACTGGAGCACTTATGAGTGGTCGTTTCAGCTCTTAAAAAGCTTTCTCACACTTATTTGTCCATTCGAACTTCCTTTCCTTTCTGGTAAGTGTTGTAAGTGGAGCGGCTAACTTTAAAAAACCTTCGACAAAACGTCGACAATATCCTACTAAGCCAAGAAAACTATGTATTTTTGTCACGTTTTTTGGAGCTGACCACGCACTAGCCACCTTAATCTTCGTGAGGTCTATAGATACTCCTTCTTTGGAGACTACGTGATCTAAGAAATGAACCTTCTCCAGCCAGAACTCACACTTGGAGAATTTAACATACAGTTGGTGATCTTTCAACACGCGTAAGACAATTTTCAAATGCTCTTTATGTTCCTCCTTTGTCTTGGAGTATATAAGTATGTTATCGATGAATATAATGATAAACTTATCTAGATAGTCATCAAATACATGGTTCATTAAATCCATGAAGGCAGCTGGGGCATTTGTTAGCCCGAATGCCATGACAAGAAATTCGTAATGACCGTTTCGCGTTTAAAAAGCTGTCTTGGGCACATCCTCCTCTCTGATTCGTAGTTGATGGTACCCTGAATGCAGATCAATTTTCATGAATACTGCCGCGTCTCGAAGTTGATCAAACAAGTCATCAATTCGTGGCAATGGATACTTATTTTTAATCTTGATCTTATTCAGCTCTCTGTAATCGATGCACATCCTCAGTGTTCTATCTTTCTTCTTTACGAACAGTACGGGTGCTCCCCAGGGTGAAAAACTCTATTAAATAAATCCCTTACCCATCAGGTCCTTCAGTTGGGCTTGGAGCTCTTTGAGCTCTACAGGGGCCATTCAGTACGGAGCCTTAGAGATGGGGGCTGATCTTGGTAAAAGCTCAATCTTAAATGAGATTTCGCGCTCTAGCGGAAGTCTTGGAAAGTCTTATGGAAATACGTCCATGAACTCTTTGACTATCGGCACATTCTTGAGTCTTATTTCTGTTTCTTGGGTCTTATCTATTACATGTACTAGAAATCCCGTGCATCCATTGGATAACATCTTGTGAGCCTTCATTGCTAAAATTTTCGCCTTTGGTTACTTTAGTGACATACCAGAGTAAACAAACTTTTCGCATCTAATAGGTCCAAAAGCAACCTTTCACCTCTGGCAGTCTATAATGGTGTTGTACTTCGCGAGGAAGTCTATTCCTAAGGTCACATTGTAATCAAATATGTCGATGATGATCACATCTGCGCTCAGCTCTCTACTTCACTTACTTTACTTAAACTTACTTGGAAACATGCTTAAAACAATCACACTAATAAACATCATAATTTCCACGAATTTTTTTTATAGGCTTTACCATAGCCCTACCTACTTAAATATACTTTATGAACACATATGAGTCTTAAAACAACTTGAGGTCAAACAAGCATACATACTCAGGAAATACTAAACTGGTCATTATTTAATATAAGTTTGGTTCTCAAAATAAAAGATTACTTAATATATGCCGAAGTGAATCTCGTGCTAGTATCCATACCCAACTCTCACTTCAGCCCTGCCGCCATCACCGTCCATCGAAGTCTATCCTGTAGGTTTCTTACCTACAACATGAACACATATGATGAGCTTTACACTCAATAAGTACAACACTTTATCCACAAAACGATAACTTAGAGCGTAGCATAGCTTATAAGCATAATCCATAACTTGAAAGCATATTAAAGCTTTAAAAGCATATCATAACATATCATGTATTATGCATGAATCGATTATATTCAATTATGTTTCATTATGCATTATCTTTTCTTTACTTGTCATGAGGGCCTTTGTGTCAGTACCATTATGCATGCGATCTTTGGATTCATCGAGATTAAAACTTTCATTAAGAGCCTTGCGCTCGTCATACTTAACATGAAAACCTCCTCGTAGGTCGAGAGGCCGGTACGACACACTTAACTATGACCCAATTGTGGAGATCATGAATAGCTATCATCATGTCATAATCTTTATCATGTTATTCATTAATCATACATAATTAAATAATTAAGACATCTTAATCATGTTATTTATTAATCATACGCAATTAAAAAATAAATAGCACACTTATCATAAAAATAACTGTATAAAAAATTTTCATTCATGCTGTAGACAAAGTTGTACTTACCTGTCTATAAGCAGTTTGTACTTCACCTTGTCGTAATACAGGTACCTACCTGTCATCATAATGTATTTCATTAATACTTGTTCTTAAGTTACTAATATCATTAGTGACTAAAACATCTGTTGACATATGTTACCAATCCCCTTTGGTACTAAACTGCTCTCTTTTGAAGAGTTCGTTTAACTATTTTCTAATGTAGTTAATTGATTTATTTGCTTAATAAATCAATTAACGTCTCTCTCTCTCACTCCTGTTTATGCTAGCTAATCGGCTAGTTAACTAATCGGCCATTTAAGGTAATCAAGGTACCTTTACTATCCTATCGATTTTGAAAACTATTTGCAAGTGTATTTTCATTTTGAGAAGCACATTACCTTTATAAACAATCCTCTTAACACCCCGTTGGAAGGTATGGTCATTATCTTAAATCCTTGTCTCATTTTGAGAGAACACTCTTGGTGTTAAGTCAAGAATATGGTTTTTGAACCTCTTTTGAAAAACTGATCACAACTTGCTCAAAAAGATCAAATTTGTAAAATTAGTGGACATGATATTTTAAGGTTTTGATGAACGGACAAATTTCTGTTCATCTCGAAGCTTGGTTCGGACTCTAGCCTCTCCTAATGATCATAAACCCGTGGCTTAGTTTGGTTGACTTTAGAAAAATTTTCCAATTTTTAGATCAAGGTAATACTGCTCTGTTTGGGCCCTAAAATGGCCAAATTTCTGATACTCACATGGCCCATTTTTAAGTTTTTGATATGGCATGTTAAGTACGGAAATCGGTTCGTAATCGAGGTTACCTGTTTTTACAAAAATCCGAAACTATCCCTGCCTCCAGGATTATAGTCCCAATTTTGACTTCTGGTCAGAAAATAGCCTAAAAGTCTATCTTAGCATCGTTTTTAGCCTAGGCCTATTTCACGCAAAAACATCTACTGCAAAATTTTCTAATACTTTTTTGTTTCACATATCCTCAAAATCCATCCATATCATGCTCAAAACCATCAAAACATGTGGCTGAAAATAAGGGCAGTTTTGCTTACCATACTAACCCTAAACGTTCATGCATTCCACAAGCCACAAAAACGAAAATCATAACCACACAACCACATAATCACTTGATAACATGCTTAAAGTTTAAAATAAACTTATTACAACCCATGTGCTCAAATACATAGTAAATTTCTTTGAGATCAAAACTTAACTAAAGAAACTATCCACAAAGAAAAGGGTTGTAATGGTTACCTTAGTGTGACTTGAAGAATAAGCACAATCCAAGCAAGTTTTATGGTTAAATTTTGAGTGTTTAAGGCTGAGAGAGGGGTTAGTTGGGTGCTGAAACGAAGAGAGAAAAATGGAGCTTTTGGGTGGCTTTTAGAAAGAAAGAAAGAAAGTGGTCTTAATGGGCAAGCACACATATATATAGGCAACTCTTAAGCATATTTAGCTAATCCTAAGTAACTTAATTAAGCTAAACTTGGCTAAGTTAAGAGGGATAAAATTTTATCAGCTCTGCCCATGTAGATCCAGTGGGTGACTCAAAAAAAGACAGCCCACATTGCATTTAATGCTTGTAAAAGCATTTGGAAAATTGTCTTCCAAAACCCTATTTTTTAATCCAAAATTCCCAAACATGTTTCCTTGTATCAAGGGAAACATTTTCACCTTGTCTCTTGGCTGCTAGGGGATGGTTTTTGAGGCAGAAATTTATCTGTAAAAGCTTCTCTTATTAGTCTAATTTTCCACAACGGTGTTCGGTAATTGTCCGGTTGTGTTCAAACCCTTACCGAAAAAATGGATTTTCTTGACTCAATTCTTATTTTAATCGTTTCTAATGGGTTATAAGTGCTTATGAGCTCATTCTGTGTCTATTTACTTTTCCTTTTTGGTTCTGTGGTTATGTCCTAAACTGTATAACACAGTATACGTATAGTACACTTTCTGTACTAAAATTTTTGACACAGGCTATCTTAGCTAATTTGGGCATGCTGATCATGAATTTATCAGTTATACGCCCATCTGAGGTCTTCTTGACTAGTTTTTGGATCTGTGTAACTCCTACCCGGAAATCACCTTTTGTGCCCAACTAACTCGTTTGAGCGTTCTAACTCTAAATATATTAATTTCGGCTTGAGAAAATGTCTTCTTGATCCCTTTCCTGATACTGCGTATACCTCATTCAGAACTTCACGTTTTGTCCAGTTGACTAATTTGAGTATACTAATCATAAATACATCAGTTTAGTGTCAAGAAAATGTCATCTTGACCATTTTCTCGATACTACATATTTATCATTCAAAATCCACTTCTTGTGCTCAGATAACTAATCCGAGTGTATTAATTATAAGTACATTAGTTTCATATCAAGAAAAAGTCATCTTGACTAATTTCTTAATACTGCGTGTCACACACACGCACTCACATGTGATAAGGTGAATCGATTTATTTTCGGTTGTCCTTTTTATTATATGAATAGAAATTAAACGTTTCTTTACTTCGTTTAATTTATTCAAATTGCTAATTTAAACAATATTCATAGACTTAAATACTTTTTACAGAATAATTATGTCCATGATCATAGCAGATATTACACGTGGAGTTGTTAACCTTCATCTAGAAGTCCCGACACCCAATGAAAGAGAGATTCAGTGATGATAGGGATCTTTGCTGTTTGGACACGAGTCTCGAACAATGATGTTTGCTAGTGCCAGTGAAGACGTTGATTGTGACTGCGACTGCGACCGAAACTACTAGCAATAGTGGCTGAGGAGAGAGGGAGATTCAAGGGTACTTTTGGAATTATATCTTTCTATTTACCCTAATTATCCTATTTGGTAATAATAATTTTAAATATGCTACTATTTTAATTTCATATATTAAATTATGCTATTTTATGCTTTTTCCCAAGTATTAAGAGAAAAGTTCATTAGCAATTATAAAAAAAAATAAAGATGATGAGAAACATAAATAATGTTTCTAGTAATATAATCATTGAACTAAAATTCTGATTCCATCCCTAATTAGAGTTAGAGATTTGGGTTTGCTTGGATTGCATACTTATTTCCAAAAAGGAAAATTTTAATTTTGAGAATTAGCTAGCATTTAGATGTGTTTTGGAAATGAAAAAGATTCTAAAATGATGTGTAAAAGTCATTTCCAATATTAGAAGGTTTTGTTTGTTCATTTTTTTCAAGAATAGAGAAGTGCACAAATTAGTGTCCAAACACTTTTTCAGTCCATTTTCAAAATGCTTATTTGTTCCGTTAATTTTTTAAATTTCACAATTTACTCTTTAAACATTTTTGTTAACAATTAATCCCTGAACTTAGTATTTTTGATAATTCTGTTCTTTTTGCTTAAATCAATTAAAATTAGGACAATTTTTAATCATAAAACTTACATGTTAAAATTTAGGTTTAAATTTAAGTATAATTTAATTAAGTTAAAGATGGAAATTGTATAAAATAAGCAAAAATGTTCAATAACATTCTTCTTGGACTATAATATGCAAGTTATGTGTAAAAAAACCTTCTAAATTTTAGTAGTTTAAAAAAAAAGTTGACTAAATTGTAAAATATTATAAGTTCATGGGTAAATTATCAAGAAAAAAGTTTAAAACCTAAATTTTCAAATTTAAAAAAGTTCAAAATACATTTTAAAAAGTTGAAGATCCATTCATATAAATAAGTCTTTTCAAAATAGACATGCGAGGCAAATACTTTGAGTGAAGGCCTTTAGAAACCAGTTCTCTTTTCAAGCGATTCATGTGAAGATTGAAAAATGTTTGAATATACTTGGAACTAGAGTTGGTAATTTGGATTACAATAAGACAACATGACACAAAACCCACACAAAATTAAAGAATTTGGGTTTTCCTTAAATGGGTTTGGGTCAAAAAAGGTGGAACCTGTCAAACATGATTAAATAAAAAGGTCGAACCTACCTATCAACCCGCATTTGACATGAAATAACCCGTTTAATAAATTGGTCATGTATGAGTTGATACGAATATGATCCAAAAATTACCTATTTATAATCTCTAATATATTTATATTGTTATATATATTATAATGTTTTACCATTTTTATTTTTGAGTTTTCAAAATTCAAAATTCAAATGTAAAATATTTTTGTATAAATACATTTTTAAAAATTTTTTAACATAAAAAAGAAAATCTACGTTTTACTTTTATTTCTTCAATCTTTTAATTATATGTATGGTATAACTTAGATTTAGACTTTTTTGCTTGTTTTAATTTGGTTGTGACTTATGTTGTGAATGTAAACTTTAATTAGATTTTATGTTTATCTTTTATGAACTGAGTTTAGGTGTAACTTGATTGTAATTGAGTTAATTTGATTGTTATAACTTGGTTGTTGTTTATGTATTTAATAAGTTTTTTTAATGTTAAAATTGATAACAGATTAGTTAAATGAGTCAAAACATGTTGAATGACACTTTTACGATCCTTTTAGTAAATGAGTTTGACAAGTTGGCACGATACATTTATTATCTATTTATAAGTTTATGACCAGTTTGATAAACAGATTATAAAAATATTGTATTGTGTCAACTTTTTTATCAAAGAATCGTATCTGAGTTTTATTTTTTAATATAATTATTAAATAGATCGTGTTTATCTAAAGAATTATTATATCAATAGATAAATTAAATATAATACGAATAGGATTGACAAATATAAATTGTCACCCTACTTGAACGATGCACACTTTTTCCGGGGGTAAAGGTATTAGTCAATGCCGTTATTTTTGTCAAACTACCTATGTGCTACTCTATTGCAAAGCGTGGATGGACTTGATTATTATTATTATTATTGTTTTTCCTTTTTTGAAGGGAATTATGTTGCAAAGACTGCACATGTATTCTACAAAAGTTAAACAGAGTTGTGTCAAATCACGTTCTTATTAAAACTAAATAAAATATAATAATCATACAAAACTACAATGAAAATCTAATAGTAATTGTTTACCCATGATTTAAGTGACTCAATTTTATTGTTGTATCCCAGAACTTTTTCAAATTGTTTCCTGTAGTTTGGCCCCTTAAATTTTTCAATTAAATTTTCTCTGTAATTTTTTAAAAAGTTTTTATTATCTCCCATATTTTAAGTACGCTCGTTTTTCTTAATTTTTTTTTAGATACTACTCTAAATATGATTTTTATGTATATTCACATTTTAAAAATAAAATCTCAAATAGAGCAAAAACCAAGTCTACTATTTTACAAGTTTCTAATTTTTTGGACTTCAGCTTTAAAAGTTGAACTAAACTAAAGCTTTGCTTTATTTGGAAGAAGCATGGAAAGGTACAAATAGATATCAAAGAGAACTTTTAGGAGGGAAAAAAGAGAAACAAATAGTTGGAAAACATTATTGTGTAGTTCTAAAATTTTAGTCTATGTCATACCCCTTCTGAATTTTTTTCTCAAACTCCACTATTAATAATTCAAAACCATGCCCTACTGTTATAATATTTTTTTCATATTCTATGGAAAACTTTATTTTAGAAATAAGTTTACAATGTATTATGTATTTATATAAACATGGAATAATATAAAAAAATGTTAAACATAAAATATATGCATCAATAATCATAATAAATTCTTTTTAAGTTTGGAAAATATATGAAAAGTAGTTGTAGGCATAGTCTAGTAATAATTTTATACCTAATTCTATCAAAAGTATGCAATTAGATGTGACAGTCCGCCCTTCGTGTAAGCTAATGTACTATCACAATCGAGTTCTGAAGCCAACTATGATAGCCTGCCACTTCATGGGTTGCCGGCCATTTATTTTAAACTTTCTTTCTTTTATTTAACATACTTACTTTAATTTTAACGTACTTTAAAATCTTATCATTTTAACTTTCTCATTTTTACGTGTACATAAAAAAAAATTTTTTTCTTTAAAATTATTTTAAAACTTGAAACTTGTATCACCATAAAACATTTATTATAATAAATATCTTACATTATCATAACTTAATTTACATCATAAAACATTATTTCAACATCTCTTTAAATACTACTTAGTGAAAGACTCGTAATAGAACCATAACCCTCACCTAGTCCCTTGGCACATGCAGATCCCGCTCATCATTCATTAACTCGTCTATTGGCGTGCAGGTTGCTTACCTACAACATGAACAAACTCATGAGCTAATTGCTCAGTAAGTTCAAATATTCATACATGACTTATAAATACTCATACTCTATAGCACAGAGTATTAATATAGCATATAACATACAATACTTATGCATGACAACTTATGTTAGTCGTATTATGCTCGCTTATCTTTCGTTCTTTTATTTCCATTGTTTTTTCTTTCTTTCATATCATTCTTTTCTTTTCTTTTTCTTTTTCTTATTTTTACTTTAGTTTCACTTACGCGCTCCATTGATGGTCGTACCTTAATGCATGTAGACCAATGAGGAAAGGGGGAGCTACCCACCTAACTTACCTCATGGCCAAACTTGAACTTTAAACTTCCGCACCTGGGACGTTCCCCGTCTGATTGCAAGCCATAAACATGAAACCTCACCTTTGGAGGCCGGTACGCTAATGTTTAAAGTTTCAGTTTTATTATCTTGCTTATTCTTATCTTTCCTTACTTTAACTTGTCATTCTTTCTGACTCTGTGAACATGCTAAAATATCATGTCGTAATTGCATAATTTTTATGACGTGCAAAGCCAGAAACTTTTCTTGTCATTTCATAAAACATTTCTTTCATAACATAGTTTTCATAATATTCATTTCATGGCATCTTATCATTAAACTGTCATACGATAGTCGTGACTAGACAGGTAACTGTCTGTACTTACAACATAGAACATATAGACATAAGAGTCAATTCATGGTGTAGATAGGAAAATGTCTGAACTTACAACATATAATATATAGACATAGACATGTCAAGTAAATTTATGTTGCAGACAATGTAATGTTTGAACTTATAAATACTTCACTAGTATCTCCATTTTCGCTTTCTGAGTCCGCAGACGTTCATTCGTCGCATTAGCATTGGGTTCCTATTACCAAAATAATCAACGGTTATTTCCAAAAATTCATTTCATACTTAAAATATTACAAAAACATAAAAATTCTAGGTCCGAGTCCCTAATGTTGACTTTAGGGGTCTAACATTTTATTTTCAACCTTTTTATCAACTTTTACCAAATGATTATTTTATCCCCAACTTTTGACAAAAACGATCATTTTGTCCCTAGTGGACTTTTCTCACTTTTCTTATACTTAAATCTTGATTCTGGCCTTTAAAACCTTAATTAACCTCATTTTTCATTTTTCCGCTAACTCTTGGAAAAATGAGCATTGTGTCCCGAACTTTTAGTAAAATTACCATTTTTCCTTTAACGAAATTTTTTTCCACTTAAACCTTGTTTTTAGCCTTTAAAATCCTAATTAAAGCCTTTGAATTACATTTAAAGCCCTAACGGTTCATTTTGATTATTTTCTAAATTTTTGGCCCAAAATGACCAATTTGTCCTTAACAAGATTTTCTTACTTTTCTTCAACTTAAAACTTGATTCTAGTCTTTAAAACCTTAATTAAGGCCTTAGGTTGCTATTCTAAGCTTTAACGTCCCTTTTTCTAACTTTTGAAAAAATGACCATTTCGTCCCCAACTTTTTGACAAAATGACCATTTTGACCTTAATATGATTCCTTTTTTTAAAATCTATTTTTCCTTGATTTAATACTTAATTTTGGCCTTAAGAATCTTAATTAAGCTATTTTAAGGCCCTAACAGTCTTTTTCTAACATTCTTGAAATTTTTGATCAAAATGACCGTTTTGCCCCTGACAGGTCTTTAGGCCATAACATTTTCACTTTAATGTTCTGTTGGGATTTTCTAAACTCAAAAATCATAAAATAATTTTTCTTAGACTTTACCAAGCTTTTACAATATTAATTACTGAAATTCTTGATTTACTATTCACTTGACCATTGGGTGGTACTATTCCGATCTTAGGTCGTTCCTCCACTTTTTCTTACGTTTCAGGGCTCCGGATAGACGTTTTACTAATCCTTAAAATGTTTGTCATCCTTTCCCTGGTCTACGTCACCGAGGGGGCTCGGGTTTTCAAACCTTGACCACATTTTACCTCTTGTTTCCCAAAATGTCCTTCATGCTGTTTTAAAAATTTCGACAACATTTTGGCTTAATTTTTGGGTTCCCAGCATTTAGGTAACACCTTAAAACCATATAACCTGTCATATACTGTGGCGGCCCGCCCTGCTATGGAGGCTCTACAGTGCTATTACAGTCAACTCTATAGTTAACCGTAATAGTATGCAGAACTCTAGGTCGCCGGCAGTCATGCTGAACTTGAAAATTGCTTGCTAAATGCGGAATAAATTTTTTTTTTCTTTATATCATGAACTGCTCGAAAATGTGATAAGGAAATCATGTTAACAAAATAACATGCACATGAATCATGATTCTCCTATCACATAATCTTAACTTGAAATCTTGTTCTTTTTGAAATTACATATTTAAAGTTTTCAAAACTATACAGCGAAAGATTTAAGGTGACCACAACCCCTCGCCCAATCCTCCTGACACACATCTACCCTGTTCGTCGTCCACTATATACTACTGGTGAACAGGTCTCTTACCTGCAACATGTGAACAAACTGATGAGCTATGAGCTCAGTAAGTTCAAACATAAAAACATGAAACATGATATGCTATACTGCTGTGCTCATGCATGAACTGGACTCTGTAAACGTGCTCGTGGCTGAAAGATTAGTCTTAGGACATTATTTGATATTTTAGTTCTGGTTTTGGGCCCCTGATTGGTCGTACCGACATGTTAGCACAACTGGGAGCGGTACTTTAATGCTGACCTCCTCAGTCTTAACTGAAGCTAAACATGAAAACCTCCCCGTGGGTTGAGAGGCTGATACGCCAATAACTGGTTTAATTACTATCTTGCTGGAGTTCCAACTGGGTAGCATATTGATTGCCCCCACAGTAGGAACCTGTTACATGATTTACTTGGGGTGTGAGTTATATCAACACACTAAGGTGCCTCGTGCACTTACCTGTTTTCGTGTTCTGGTACCTGTCTGACATGTGTACTGAAACATGAAACTCTACATGCATGACATGAACTGACCTGAGTATCATGATGCAGACAATCAATGTCTAACATACACGTCATACAACATACATAACATCATAATATAACAAGATTGTCCACGTTGCAGTCAGGACGATGCTTGAACTTATAGAAAATCGGCTAGCTGAGCCTCTGCTGCTCTGGAACTGCTGTATCGGGGTCTCTGGCTTGAACTCCTATAAAAGAAATAATCACTGATTATTTCCAATATTCATCTTCTACTGGAAACAAGGCAAAACATGAAATTTTACATTTCCAGACTCTTTTTTTTTTTTTTTTTACTCTTTAGCTTCGAACACACCCTCCTACACGGGCGTGTCTCTGGCCGTGTACCTCTCTGGACTTACGTACCTAGCCGTATACTTCGTGGAACATGGCCATGTATATTTACAAGGGTGGATACATGGCCGTGTTATTGGCCGTGTACTCCTCTGGACTATATGTGCATGCTTACACGGTTTCTTACACGGCCGTGTTTCTGACCGTGTACTCCTCTGGACTATACGT
Organism: Antiaris toxicaria; assembly: GCA_035233585.1. NCBI lineage: Eukaryota > Viridiplantae > Streptophyta > Magnoliopsida > Rosales > Moraceae > Antiaris > Antiaris toxicaria. Next base: position 18,906,858 of record CP141155.1, on the reverse strand, counting down.
GCATGCTTACACGGTTTCTTACACGGCCGTGTTTCTGGTCGTGTTTTCCTGCTGTCTAACCTAGTCTGCTACACGCCCTTTCCTTGACCGTGTGTCCCTTGACACGACCGTGTACCTCTCGGGTCTGAATTTTCTTGCAACACGGTCGTGCATGTGGGCATATTTGGGGCCGTGTTTTGAACATGCCCTTGTACACGCCCGTGTTCATACCAGAATCAAGATTCTGGGTCCGAACTGCTCTGCTCTGATTTTCTAAGGCTTTTATGGCTTTTGTTCTACTTTTTACACTCAAAATCGATCTTAATAAGATCGTTTCAAGGTATTGACTACATTTCTAGTATCACAAATCCATGGTTTCATAAGCAAAATCTCACATTTTGCTTATGAATATCTCTTGACTCAACTTTTGAAAAATTTGAACTTTCTTGAAGAAAACTCACTAAACTTGGTTTTCTACACCATCAACTCATGGATTTGTGTTTGAAAACATCTAGACTCGAACCATGTTTCGATTTTAACCAAAAATCTCAACACGATTTACTCACATTCCCTTTTTCCTCTCGAAACCCCAGATTTTTCACCCGAAAAAGCAAGAGAAAAATGAGGGTTTACCTTGCTTGACACTTGAGAACTTCTTGCTGTTGATTCTTGGCTGAATCTCGAACAATCTGCTGCTGGAAGAAGAGAAAAATCTGAACTTTCTTTAGATTTTCCTTTCTTCTCTCTTTCTTTCTCGGCTCCTTTCTTTCTCTTTCTCTTTCTCTTTCTTTCTTTCTTTCTCTCTCTTTCTTTCTCTCTCTGCCGGCTGCTTATTTTTGGCACCTTAAACCAAGTGAAATAATATCACTTGGGCTGCTTGCTTATGGCCCCTCACGTGCTCCCTCCCTCATTTTCTTTTATTTTCTTAATTTTCTTTAAGAAAATTGTAAGGGCTTGTTTGGCTATTCTTAGCCATAGATCAATGTGACTCACTTGTGTGCTATTGATCCCTTAATATGTATTTTCCACATACTTTTCTATTAAATTTAAAACATCATAATTTGAATTAATGTTTAGCTTTTAAACTATATTCATTAATTCATTATCAAATTTTGATTAAAAATCAATTAATCAAAATTCCTCTACTCTGTATTCTGTAACATGTCTCATCATGAATGTACGATTATTTATATATCTTGTATAAAATTTTTCCGAGACTATAGATTTCTCGGTTATCACATATACTATACTAGAGACCTAATTTTTACATAAACACAAAATTTTTACATAAAAATTTGCTTAAAAACCTAGTCATTTCTAACGACATTTCAATTCATTTTCTTTCAATCTCACCCTCGGTTTTTATCCACATTTCACATACAAACTTTTTCTCACCAAAAATTCATTCCATCACACTTGAAAACCCACGGTTTTTCTTTTAATTCTATGCATAAAAATTGAGATTTTGAGCTTCCAATTTCTTCCTAACTAAATCTCATATCACATACCAATTTTTGAATCAAGAAACTATCCACATTCAAGCTTAATTCTCATTCGTCATCCATATAGAAGCCCATAGTTTTCATGAACCAAATTCATGAAAAATTGAAGTTTTAAACTTCCAAATTCTTTCCTAACTAATCACATACTAATACATTGTTTTTGAATCAACATACCATCGAAATCAAACTTAAACTTTCATTCCTCATTCCATATTAAAGCCCATGGCTTTTCATTCAAACCAATGCACCAAATTTTTGTTTTTAAACTCTAGTTCATTCCTTGGTTAATTCACATGCTAACCTTACTTCCTAAAGCCTAAACTAGTAAAGTAAAAGCTTAGAATTCATCACACTTAAACCACATGCTTCCCATAGTTTCTTCATAAAAAAATTCAAGAAAAAGCTTAAAAATTTGAAGCTTACCTCATAAAGATGATAAACTTGAGCTTGGGAAGACTTTTGAACTAGTTTTGGTGGGAAAGAAGAAAACTCAAGCTTGGAGGTGGTGGAGGTGCAGGGCCATGAAGGATAGCAAGGGGGTTGAATTTTCCCCTTCATCACCAACTCCACTTCGTGCTATTTTCCCAGATTTTTTTTCTAAAATTTGCATGTAATTTTGGCAAGCTCTAAACCCTTAGATCAAACTTACTTTAATTTCTAGCCCTTGAATCATCTAATTTTTTCCACACTATTTTCATTTTCATTTATTGCATCATCTTGTGACATCATTCATAACATCATATCTATGCTTTTCAGTCAAAGTTTGACCAAAGGTCAAATCGAACGAAATTTCACCGAAATCGCGTTGGTGGGTTTCTGAGGCTGTCCGTGCTATCGGTTTGCCTTAAATAACTTTCGTTTGGCTAAAAATCATTACCGTAAGTATTTCATTTTTTAGTGCACTCTGATGATCGTCTAGGGTTTTTGATACCGAATTGGCATCATTTTACCCGTTTCGATTCGGTAAAATTTTCATCACCGAATTCCTAACCTTTAACATTGTTAGAACATTTTATTGCATTCTAAACAATGTTAAATCATACATTTTATATTTTAAACATAAAAATTATTGTGTACATACAATGTACAAATTTTCCGAGAACGATAAAATTTCTCGGTTGTGACATTCAGCCTTCTTTATAAAATTTTCGTCTTAGAAAATTGGGACAAGTAGGGGTACAATGATTTCATTTTATCTTTATAGTCGTTACGTCTCTCCTCATTCGGATCTGGCATCCTTTACTTGAGCGAATCCAATATTAGGTGTAGTGAAGAAAGTCATTCTTCTGCTTCAAGGGGGTCGATTGTACCCTCACATTCCGACAGTTTCATCTGGCAGAGACGTTCGTAGAGTGGTTCTTGGTTGATCATCGACTTTCGAAGTAAAGCAATGTCATATCATCATATGATATCAACACGAATTATGAACAAAAATCATTTCATAACTGTTCATTACATGTACATGTCATTTCATAACATTTACATGTCATTTCAGACATTTCAACATAACATGAAGGCCATATATATATATCATAGCCTTGTACATCAAATTTTCCTAGTCTACTAGAAACTCCTCTAAGTTTTCTTCTTCCTTGTTTGAATCATTTCTAACATCAGAGGAGGTTCCCTGATCAAGGTCTGTATCTGCTCTATGTCATAGCTCTGCAATCAGTCCTCTCAAAAAGATGTCGCAAAAGTCCTCATCGGTTTCTCGAAGCCTACAGCATACTTTAGGACTATGTCATCGGACGTCATATGCAGTCTCTTGGTCCGAGGAATAAACTCCCTTGCCTCCGCGACTCTAGGGAATATAGGCGGTGTCACTTCCTCACTTGCCCATGAGGAACTGGAGTTGATGCTGGACTCCTTCGAGAGAATCGCTCGATCGTGGTATGGCGAAACTCAGTCTAGTTAAGCACTTATCCTGGTTACAAGAATCCCAATACACAAGAGCATTTTCCTGAAGGGTGCTAACAGCCAACAAGACCCAGTTATCCTGATCAATGGAGCACAGTCGGAGAATCATCTTGATGGCATGAAACCAGTCCTGCATTCCCATGGAGTGCTAGAGTGTTGTTTGCCCTCGAAACTTGGTGGACGACTGGCCCTGAAAGTCTGTATAGTTCGAGCAGAAATCCTCGTCTCTACATACTGTCGTCTGCCCCTGATTGAAAAATTAATTGTAACTAGTGGAGGGGGTGCCAATTAAGGAGATGATGCTCAAATCGTTATTGAAACAATGACACGTGGAGCAGAGATGCCTGCTGGCACTGAAGAACGTGATGTCAGGTGTCGGGACAAAGATAGCCTAACCTGACCTTATTCATATTCGTAACTCGTTATCTTATCCCTACAAAATGTTTATTTTCAACAAATAAACATTTACTAACTTAAAATAAAACTAACTTACTTGAATTGACAAATAGGATGCGCATCGTACCAGGAGAGATATGGTCAACCTGCTCTGATACCAAACTATAGCAGCTAATACCAACCTGCTCTGATATCAAATTTGGCGACCCGCCCTTCTACGTGGAGGCTGAACAACACTATCGTGGTTGGCTTCAGAGCTCGACTATGATAGTGCTATTCAGCCTCCACGTAGAAGGGCAGGCAGCCACATTTGATATCAGAGCAGGTTGGTATCAGCTGTTACATTTGAATTCTCTCATTCACAATAAAAAAAATGACAATATTATAGTGATTTTTTTCCCTATATAGTAGAAGAGGTATTTGGTTGTAACATATTCAATATTTTGGGTTTGTAATAAATTTGGATATATAATAGTGTGTACTTCCTTAAAACAAAAATATAGTGAATTAAAAGAAAATCAATATTAAGATAAAATAGCTCAAATGTTGTTTCAATATAATCGAGAATCAAGAAATTGATTTGGATTGAAGTTTTGAGGATTGAAACCTTGAAATATTTTTATTTATCTTTAAAAGTATAAGGAAAGGAAAAGCAAAAAAAATTGTAAAATTGGATGAATACCCTCCATAAAATGCATAGATTTAGCAGGAAAATCATCCCCTAATCCTTGGCTGCGCCAAATCGCTACCTTTTGTTGACTTTGAAGCTGGAAATGGGCAAATGGTCTAGTTCCCCATTGAGAAATTGCCAGGATATTACGCCGCCTTATTCTGGAAATTCGCCTATTCAAACAGAATCATTGAAAGTTCAAGACATTGGTCTCTATAATCAATTACAGTCTAAGAGCATAATGCAATTTTAAATTATTGTATTTTAACATTTAAATAAAAAATAACTATATAATAAAGTGTTATATTTGATATTAAATTCATCATATACCGTATTTTTTGATAAACTTATCAAAATGTATAATCAATATTAAATTCAATATTTTTTATTTTTATTAATTGTTGTTGTCTTGATTTTTTCACGTTATTTTTTTATTTTCAATTTATTTAAATATCAAAAACTTACTTTTATAAATTTCAAAAAAAAAAAATAAATAAACGATTAAAAAAATAATTATAACATTATATATTCAAGTATAAAAATAAAGTAACGCTATTTTAAAAATTTTTTTAAACAAATATCGCATTGATATGGATAGATACTATGGGATGGACTAATAGTTTCTTTCCACATCATATTTACGTTGTTTTTGTTGTTACATCATATAGACAACAAATATTAACTATAAAATAAAACACCCAATAAGTTAAAAGGGTCCGATTCATTGACTCCTTCTTGCATAAAAGGACTGGCTCAGCAAGTAAATAAAATAAAATAAAATAAAACAAAAAAAGGCTCAAAGCTTTTTGTGAGAAAATTTTCAACTCAGAACAGAAGAAAAAAATGAGTTACCAATATGCAGATCATCAGTTTCATGGAAGTCCGTCGACCAACTCAATCGACACAACTCTTGAGAGGCTTTCTTCTCTATCCGAACCTGTCAGCTTATGCCATAGTCCCTCTTCCTCAAATAGCCCCTATTCTTTCAACACAAGTGAGTGCCTTACACACACCCACACACACACATAAATAAGTAAATAGAATAATGGGGTCTATTTTCTTGGATATTGAGCAGATGAAGAAGATCCAAAAAAGGGTCACAAGAATGGGAGGAAGAGTGGCAGTTTCACATACAGGATTAGAGAGCATGGTAAGGATACATATACATGCATACATATATATATATATGTATATATTCAACAGGAAAACATGAAACTCTTGCTAGAAATAAATCGAATACTTTTTAAAATTGTAAACAATATTGCAGTGAAACTTGGGACAAGGTTTTCAGAGACAGTGAAGGGGAAGCTGAGCTTGGGGGCAAAAGTGATAAAGGAAGGAGGGAGAGGCAACATATTCAAGCATATATTTGGAGTGATGGAAGGTGAAGAGCTCTTGAAGGCCTCTCAGTGCTACTTGTCTACAACAGGAGGTCCAATAGCTGGTCTCCTTTTCATTTCAACACAAAAGATTGCCTTCTGCAGTGAAAGAGCCATTACTTTCACTTCTGCAAGTGGACAGTTGATCAGAACTCCATATAGGGTAAGCTTCAAAGTTTTCTTGTTTTACTTAATTTTTCATTTCAGAAATCGTATAATTTTTTGCTTATAATTAGTTGATTTTTTTTTTTTAGGTTTCAGAATTTGCTAATTAAATTGTGAACTTACACTTAAAAGCTATAGAATCAAATTTTTCTTTAGAGTTACGTTGGGTCATTAAGCTTAAATCAGATACCAATAACATATTTCTAGTTGCCCTGGTAGGATTGAAAAAAAAAAAAAGTTAGAAATTTTTAAGAGGAGATCTAGTAGTTCAAAACCGTGTACATCGATATCATAGAATTATCCGCTAATTTACCCCCAAAAAAAAGTCATAGAATTTTCCGAAGGAAAAAGGAAGGAAATGACGAGGAAGAGCATGTGTAACTTGACTTTTTAAGCTTCCGGCAAAAAATACAAAAAAACTTGACTTTCCAAGCCGTATTAGAAGTATTTTTATAATAATAATTGAAAAAAAAAAAAAAAAAAAAGAGTTTGTGGAGTTGTTCATGTGGGATCCACAACTTTGACCAAGTTGCCGCGTAGTAGTTAAGTTCAATAACGGCCACTAAAAAAAAAAAAGGGCGGAGTTTAATTAGGAGCCAAAGTATTTTCTAAATACGTCCCTTTCTCAGACTTTTTTCTTCGGGTTTTTTCTGGCACAAGGTTTTAATGAGGTGCCGAATCTGTTTTAAACAGATGCTATAAGATGTTAGTGTAGCAATTGTTTTTATATTTTCTCTCCTTAGAGTGGTTTTTATTTTATTTTTTATCAACTTGGTTGTATTTTCCTTTTATTATTAGTTTCATATAAGATGAGTGGATAATGAAGATGTCGAAGAAGCGTCCAATTAATCCGAATAACTTGGTGCACCTATTAATTTTTATCACCACCATCTATATATATATAAAAAAAAAGCCAAAATATTTTAAATTTTAATAGTAGGTTTTTAATATTCTTGTATCATGTATTTTGTTTTTATTAAAAAAAATTCTAGCTTGAATTTTGTAGTTTTGCAATTTTTTGATTTCTTTTGTTTATTAAATTAATTGTATAAGATTGAAAATTCAGTTATTTTTGGTGTTTCAATTTCACAGGTGGTTGTACCAATAAAGAAAATAAAGAGAGCCAACCAAAGTGAGAATGTGAACAAGCCAGCACAGAAGTACATCGAAATAGTCACCGAAGATGATTTTGAATTTTGGTTTATGGGATTCTTGCGGTACGAGAAAGCTTACAAAAACCTTGAAAAGGCCCTTACGATGGCCAACCAAATGTGAAACTTCTTCAAGTTCTATATTAGTCAAAATATATTTGTCAAGAGAAAATTCTCCTTTATTTGTAGCACAAACATTTTTGTGATCTTCAGTTTTTGATATTCTTGTAATTAATCAGAAACATATCGTCTATAACTATACTTTTAGATGAGTACAAGGAAGTTTCTCTCATTTTTCACGCTTAAATAATATAGGGCCTAACTAATTATAGTCCTCATCTCATGCATAGATAAGGTAACTAGCTGAAAGACAATGTCAAAAAATGGAGACATAAAATATTTTAATATTTTTTTAACTTAAAAAGAATTCTAGAAGTCCATCTTAAATTGTCTTCCTGCTAATCATCCATTTTATTAAACACAGACTGAAAGAAAACAAAGCTAGAGCACCCAAAATTTATATAAAAAAAAAATTAAAAAAAAGGGAAAGAAAAGAGAAGAAAACCACTTGCCCATGCATGCCTTTTCTGACTATTATCTTGTACGTAATATTTATTAGGGTAAATTGCTCATTTGTTCTTCAAATTATATACCAAGCAGCGTTTTGATTTCTAATCTTTTTTTCGCTTAACCAAATGCTTCCTAAAATCTTCAAAATGGTGTGATTTGGTTTTTTCCTCTAACTTCTACATAAATTTTTAACACAAATATGTACATGATATCCCATGTCAATAACTTAATATAATAAAAAGTTAACTAAATGATTAAATTGCACTCTTTTTGAGGGGTTCATGGAGCATTTTAATGAAGAAAAAATTTTAGGGATTGGGACCAAATCACGACTTTGTATACTGTTTGGGGATGAAATAAGCAATTTAGCCTATTTTATTGAATGGAAGTTTAAAGGATAAAAGGGGCATGCTCCTCTCTGTTTTGACCTTGATCTTTAAACTGGGATACAATTAACAGCTCAAATCCAAAATCAGTTGGTCAATGCCTTATTACTTATATTAATCTTAAATAATTTTATTCCCAGGCTAGGTTAATGCACTACTCTTATCAGCAAAGAAGATTGACCAAAAAAAAAAACAGTCATATAAAATGATTACTTTATTTTTAATAGCGCAAGATTTATAGCCAAATGAGAAATCAATTAAAATCTTGGCACAAAATGTTCATTATGGAATTAAAAACTCCCCAATATTCATCTCCATTGCCGCAAGCATACGGATCTCTTATTCTTCATTTGACATGTAAATATAACACTATAACATGTTGATAATATTACATTACATGAAACAAAACGTGAGATCCTTTTTTTCTGTTTGTGATCTAAAAATCTCACGAGGCTCTCCTGAACATGACAATAAACGGCTGATCACTCAGAGCGAGACGCCTTGTCCCGTCCTTGATAAAGATACCGACATCCCGGCACATCACTTTGCAGATATTACAAACTGTTGGGCAGAAAACAAGCTTGTAATCATCATTATACTTCTCAATCTTGAACCAATTGCTTACTGTTTGAGGGCCAGGGTTGCCTTCAACTCCACCTGAGGTTACAAACCACTGGCCCAACGAGTCGTCGTAGGTATCCAATTTCCAGACCGTCGACTGGTGGGCGCCGGTGGTCATAGCGGAGAACTTGATGTTGTGATCAGTGGTGACGCGAATAAAACGTTCCTTTGGATTCACAGGCGAAAACGTTAGGGGAAAACCACTCGAGACTTCGAATTGGTCCTGAACAACGTCGAGCGGGCAGGTTTTGTTACGAGCATTGGCGAGTTTTAGGCCTCCGCCTCCGCCTCTTATGACTGGCAAGATGTAATACTTAACACCCTTTTGGAGTCTCGTCCCGGCGATGTCAAGCACCGTCGCCGCAGACGAACCGGCTAAGCCAGGCACCGGTTTTGAAGCGAAGGATAAAAGAAGGAATGACAAGGTTAGTAATGAAGTACCTTTCATTGTTGTTTGCCTATGTGCGTTTGTCTAAAAATCTATGAAAAGGAGAGTATGTATTTATAGAAATAAAAGTTGTGTGATGTTCATTTGTGAACGCCTGAAAGCTGCAGAGTAGTGGAGGACAAGGAAACATTAATACTATCTTACCAATTTGCAAGGTCAACCACAATTAACTTATTTCCAAGACCTTAGGCAATGACTACGGGATGAGCTTCTATCCAACATCCTCACTAAAACGGCGCTTACAATTTTTTTTTTTATAAAATATTGTAACAACCACGTGATTTTAATATAATACTTTTCGTATTTATAAACAAAATATAATAATAAAATTACATCTAATTTTACTTAAAGATATAAAACTCAAATCATTTAATCCTATATTTAAAAATATATAATTTTTAATAATATTTATCCTTTATATTAATATTTAAATAAAAAAACGTGATAAGATTCTAAATAAAATATCATATATAAATCAACTAATTATAATGAATTTCTAAATATAAAGTAATAACTTTCATATGTATCCATCAATTAAAAACATGACCTCTTTTGGTGACTTTATAAAAAAAAAAGTTTAGAGCATAATAATGCATGTTTTGTTTGAACTAACCGTGTTTTATCCATTTGGTTGAATCATGAATGGTTGAATTGAAGATTTTAATGAGTCAAAAAGTCAAACGTTTTCTTACTTTTAGTTAAAAGAGTTCACCACGTGGCAGTACTTATCCTCTGACTTGAAACATTTCAGTAAACCATTTCACTTCTATAGTCTCTCATATGGCATTGTCGGCTGGAGCATCTTTAATAGAATGTAGTATAGACATTATTTTGGATATGGTGTTATTTTTATGAAAAATTTAATTTAATGGCAAATTTATGACTAAGTACAATAAATATTAAATTACATATTTGATTATCATTGATTAATGTCTCAAATTTTTAACCTAATCATTATAATTTTGTTAAAATTTCTAAATTATTTAAATGCCAATTGGCCAATAACAATTACTTTATGTTAGCCTAGTTTTATTTATTTATTTATTTATTTTGGCTAAAAGTAAAGCATATCATTAATAAAACACTTTTAAAATACCAGAGTTACATACGAGCAAAACTGACATCAAATAATTGAACTAAACTGCAAAATGAAAGTCACTATCGGACAAACCGACTGGATACCATCAAACAGTGAGAGAAACAAGTGGAACTAGTTTAAACATCTATTAATTCCTCCTCATAAATGCGTCGTTCCTTCAACTTGCCGTTTAATCCATCATTTACAAGCAAATTTTTTTTTTTTGGTTGAATTTTTAATGGTCAAGTTTTCTGGAGATTAGTCACTTCGTTTTTAATCAGACAATAATTTTTTTACATTAATATCAAAAATTCTTTTTACTTAAATAAAACTTGTATATCCTTAAAAACTAAAATAAAATAAAGACAACCATAATATATAGTTCAGATAGTGAATCAAATACCAGTCTTGCATCGACAAAAACACTCCAAAATCAATCGGATCTCTGTCATTACGTCAGATTTTGTCCTGCAGTTTTCAAAGGCCATTAATCAACCTAGCAATGCAGCGTCGTGAATGCTTTCACTAGGTCTTCCTCAAAGTTCATTATCATGGATCCTCACATCCTAGTTTTGATATTGGAACGACAATCTTAAGTTATAATTTTAGTGGGAAAAAAACACACACTCAAACACGCAGAGACAAGCTGTTCATCTCGCAATAATAGAGACATCATGTCTTAAATCCGTGTATGGTAACAATAACAATTAAGAACTAAAATTTCAAATTAAAAAAAAAAAAAAAAACTAAGAACTAGAAGGAAAAAAAAGGCTAAAAATCTTGGGAAATTAATTTTGGGCCAACAGGATTTGTTGACGTTGAAAATACTAGCTCATGAAATTGTTTGGCTTATTAATTTCTAAATACAACGAAAAACCTATATTTGTGTCACTTTTAAAGTTTTTTTTGATTCATATTGTTTATTCTCTATTTTAATAATTTAGATTATCTCCAATTTATAACTCTATTTTAGAATAGTTTATGTATCAAAATGTTACAACTTTTGCACCAAACTTAAATTTCATCTCCAACTAATCTATTTCAAAATTTACTCTTAAAAATAATATTATCTATATATTCCTCTTTATTCTATTTACAACAATTATTTTATTCCACTTTTTTTATTATAAAAAATTAAACAAAAAAAAAGGCCATTAATTGTGCAACACTGTTCACATGCGGGAAAATAGCACAGGATTTGGCGCTGGATTGGTGGGAGATTTCATCTCCAAACTGACATTATGCGCCAAATTAGTATCCGGTCGGAGATGCCCTAAGCAAGTTTCCATGTCATTATTACTTACAGGCACTTGCACCTGCAGTTGCATTCAGTCACTAGCTGACTACAAGTCATCCACCAGAGTAGGTCCCTGAAATCGACGGGGGACAATTAATTGTTGGTGGTGCTGGTTTCCGGATTCATTTACTGGCTGACCGTTGGTCACCTGCCAGAGTCGCAGGCCGAAAACGACGAATGACCATTGGATGGCCTTTAAGAATCCAATTGCCTGAATAATTAACAAATATAAATATCCAACGAAGATCAAACTTTAAAAATTTGAGTTTCCGGAGGTGAAACTCTTACACTACGCATAGCATATGCTCGTTCCCAATTTTTAATGTAACAAGATTTCGAACTACATTTAGAGTTGTTGAAGATTGAAATTCAAAATGGGCATGATCTGGCCTGAGGTGCCATTATAACAAGGATTAGTACTCTTGACTATCACTTGAGCTGAATCACAAAGAAATTTAAAGCACTTGAAGGCTTTTTCAGTTCTCAACTTCGTGTCGCAAAGCGTGATCTGGAATACACATGCAGGGCCAAAAAGTGGGTCATTAGCTTGGAGTAGGTCCAAGGAACCGAAAGCAGGCAAGCTCGGAGTAAGTTTGTGGGGTTAAAGACAAGCAAAAGGCTCCTGGTTTCCGAGGTGAGCCAAGGAAAGCAGGAGCTTTAGACATTACATTGAAGCTTCATGAGTTGGTTGTGGAGTTCTGAGGAAAAACTCATTCCTTTAGTTGGGTAATATGTGATTAGAAGTTTGGAAATTTCTAGATTCTGCGAGTGTTCAACACCTGTGATCTTTTTCTTATCCGAGTTTTGGTAACGTTAAATAACCAAGGACGCAAGTTACATTGGAAGTTAGATTTGCTTTTATTTAACTTATTTGTCAGACTTTTCGGTTTTTAGATACGTCTAGAATTATGCATAAGACCATAGACCAAGTTCGTAAAAGTACCAACATGAGTGAAACAAGTTAGCAGAAAATAAAGTAAAAAAAAAAAAAAGAAACAAATATTTCTTGAATTGCAAATGTATCGACATATAATTTTCATTAACAAACAGCTGTAAACAATGAACTTTATAGTCTACTTGGATTCTGGTTCTTCATTTAATCGCATATTACTTTCTGAATATAGAGAAAAAAGAAAAAATCTTCCACTATCTATATGAATCTCAAATTTCCTATACTAATTACATGGACTATTACCGCAGCAAACCCGAATCTGAAGTTGCAGCCCTGACAACAAGGGGGCTAACGACCCGTGATCTTTGACTCCTCCATGACAAGAACCCAAATGAATAGCCCTTTGTTGGAGCAGCCACCTTGAAAGTCACTGTGAACTTCATTTTCTGCTGGAAGCTGGAAAAGACTAAACGATCTGGGACAACGGTGACATTGATTCCTCTAGGCGAAGACACTCTAGCTTTATAGACACTCCTTGGTTTCCCAACATTTGTCACAGTTCGGGTTACTGACATTTCATCTTTAAGATTCGGAACCGCTATAGACGGATAGTTTAGGTTAGATGCTGTTACCAGCAACTGATGATCACAAGTAGTGTTGTACCCTGTTATCTGCCGCAGAGCCTTGTCGTCGTAACCAATTGAGCATAGAAAACCTATGTAGTCGGATGGTTGTGTATCATAGACTAAACCCGGATCAAGTACTTTTGTTGGGTTCATGAAGCCTGAGCCATAGTCAAACGCATTACCCCTTTTGCCATCAGGATCCACAAGGATGGGCCTGCGTTTTTTATCCAAAGCAGTAGCTGTGCAATGCATTCATGAAATTTGGTTAAGTTCAGACCCAAATTTTGCTCGAGTTCAAAACTGTCATATAAAAATAGTTGACTGTAAAATTTTACCCGTCGTCATGATTGCAGATTTGATAGCAGACGGCGACCATGATGGATGAACTGCTTTGACCAATGTTGCGATTCCGGCTACATGCGGGCAAGCCATGGAAGTACCTGAATTAATGTTAAACTCCAGTTTTGCTGCTGCGGGAGACCAAGCTGCGAGTATGTTCAATCCCGGAGCCGCAACATCAGGCTACAAGGTAGAACAACCAGAATGGTACTAGTTATTACAAAGATCTATGCGATGGTCACTAAAAATTACTGTTCTACAAGAAAAATTTACCTTCAAAATTTCTGGTGTCAAGGCATTGGGACCTTTTGATGAGAATGTTGCAACACGAGGTGCCGGTTGAGATCCCAATACAGTCTTTGCAGGCATAATCCTAGACATTAGTGTGCTGTGTAATAATGAGCAAAATCAGGAAACTTATAAAAACTCAAACAAAATGTAAGAAGTTAATGTAAAAATTAATCATTTAGTAAAACCAACCGTGTGCGATTAATATAAGATAGTAGGCGAGCCCCTGTCCTCCTACCAACAATAGCTGAAGGGATGGTGAAGGGAATAGCAATATTCTTGTCTTCTTCATCAATAAGAATCATCCCAACACCACCGGCTTCTTTCACAACCACACTCTTTTCCAGCTTTGACTCCATTGAACTCTCAGCATGTCGACAAACCAGAACCTTCCCTCTGGCCTTGGTGCTATTCAAGGAACTCTCTAAGCAGTAACTATTGGCACAAAAGAAACAAAAAGGGGAAAAAAAAAAAAAAGGGTAGCTTGTAAGATTTCCCTATGTATTGATATGGCAATTGCACTCAACTTCCAAGTACCTTTTGCTTCACCTGGATTGATAAGGTGTGAAATACCCTGCATTCACTTTCGATGCCGAAATGATCCTTGCCGGGTCTTTCATTCCCACAAGGCTCAGACTTTCACCCTGAAATCAATCATCAACAACCAATGAGGCTCACAATTATCAATGTTTCTTGAAACATTCAAAATATTACCATTGTTGTTTTATTTACGTATTGAAATTTACATGTTCGATGCTGGATGTAGATTATGTAACTCCCTGAAATGTTGAACCAAATTAAAACAAAAAACCAAGACAAGGACATTATTATTACCGTCAAGTTAAGACCGTATTCCAGTATGATATCAGAAGTGAAGTCTCTATCTGTCGAACTAGCAGCGACAGTGAGCATCCAAGGGGCTAAATTTGTAGCGGAAGCCGGCCTCCCTTGATTTCCAGCAGAAGCAACCACCAAAATCCCGTGGCTAGCAGCATGGAACGACCCCACAGAGATGGCATCACTAAAATAGTCTCCCTGGGGAGCATCCGGACCCAATGACAGAGAAAGGATGTTAACCCCATCTCTGATTGCATCATCAAAGGCAGCTAGCAAGTCCACATCATAGCATCCCGAGTCCCAACATGTCTTGTACACAGCGATCCTCGCCATTGATGCGCCACCTCTAGCTCCCCCAGCAGCCAGGCCCTTGTAGTTCATGTTTGCCACGTAGCGCCCCGCAGCTATTGAAGATGTGTGGCTGCCATGGCCAGAGCTGTCCCTTGCTGATCTGAATGATACGATGTTTGTGTTCCCCAAATCTTCTTCTTCTTCTTTTTCTTCTTCAGCTCTGTATCCACTCATATAGTATCTGGCTCCAATCACTTTCCTGTCACATAATCTATCACCAATTAAAATCTGCTAATAAAAGATCTACGCAAGGATCGGAAAAAGAAATATACAAATGTAATAAATGTGACTAAAAGGAAAACCTATTGCAAGTTGAAGAATTGAATGCTTCTCCGGGTTGGCACCGCCCTTTCCAACTAGCTGGCACGGGAGGCATGCCCACATCACTAAAACTTGGAGATTCTGGCCAAATTCCTGTTTTAGTTGGTCACTAATCTATTAAGCCAAGTGAAATTATTCTTAAAAAAAAGTAAAAAAAAAAAAAAAAAAAAAGAAAACGGAACCAATAATTTGTTTGCCATGTTGGGGAAAATATTAGAGATTATCAGGCATATTTTTGTTGCTACTGTTTCTACCTAAGTGGTCCTCCATCGAATTAGAATAAATGGCCTAGAATCTGAATACAGCAAGAATTTTATCATAGTGACAAATAAAGAAAATTTAAGGGTTACTTCCTGACTCTGTTGACTTCAAATAATAAATGCACACCAACTAATAATTCATTCCAACTAAAAACTGATGACTAACTCCTAAAACATTAATCAGAATTAAGAGGAGATATAATAAAAAGGACATGTGTGTGCGTGTGCGTGTGTACGAGTTGGCCGTTTTTACAAACAAGTAAACGACGATAAAGAAATGAGTCTTTTATCTTTCTTGCCTGTATCAATGAAACCAACGACGACATTAACTTGGTTTTTAGTGTCGTATCCGAGGACCTCCATGGTTTCATCATCCAAGAGCCCCATGAAATCCCACGAATGAGTAGTGTGCAAACTTCTCTTGCCACTTGGAAACACCGACACCACCCCTGGAATTTCTGTAAAACACAACCCCATTTTTATCTTTTTTTCCTCAACAAAAAATTCTATGCCAAAAAAAAAAAAAAAAAAAACCACACACAATAACAAATGTGTTTGTGAAAACTTACTCGAGATTTGAGAAGCCTGCTCGTCGGTTAACCTGGCGGCGAAGCCTCGAAAACCGTGTCTGTAACTGTAAACATGGGCTGCCTGTGCCTGCTCTACACTGTTCATGTAATGACAACAACAATAATTACCAAAATGAATCACAAATGATTAAAAAAATGTTGAAAAATAATTTATTTATGTTTATTATACTAAACTGACCTGCCTCCATGAACAGAAGCAAGAATCTGATGATTACTCCTCAGAATCTCATCTGGGCCTTCTTCAGTTTTGCTTCCCATATATACCACATAAACCTGAAAAAAAAAATCTATAATTAAAAAAAAAAACAGTAAAAGTTAGGCCAAATAATTCACATATAGCTAGTGATTTTCACCTTGGAATTGAGAGAAAATCCAATTTGCGCCAAAACAAGAACGCAAAGCAGACACAGATAACGAAAAGAAGCCATTGATGAGAAGAGTCTGAAGAAGGAAGGTTTGGGTGACTTAGATGTAAGGAAAGGATGAAAAAAAAGAGAAAACGACCATGGATAAGAAGATAATGTTTGACAGTGGTTTCACAGTGGCCGCATTAGTACTATCCTGTTTCTGAAAATGCCCTTTCCTCTTTCTCTTTCTCCCTTCTTCACAAAATACAATGCGAAAAAGGAAAAAAAGGACTGTTCGTGAGATTACAACGTTATAGTCAGCAAATTTATTTTTTCCATTGTTGAATCTGAGAGGAAAAGATGGCAAAGGGGCTTTTGTTAGAAAAACCGTTCATCTTTTGCGTCTGACAATTATCAATCATGATGGAAGTGACTGGGGAATGTATAAATATATATATATATGTATATGTATGTGTATATGTAAGAGATGAGAACGAAATGAAAGGAAATAGGAAAATTTTAAGCCGCACTGACGAGACTTTAGTTACATTGAATGAGATGAAGGATGATACAAGATTGATAAAATGATGAGGCAAAGGGATTGGAATATTATTGTATTATGCCATTTTGTATGTACTTGGTAGCATAAATATAGTAAAAATGGGGTGTTTTGCCTTTGCGTTACCTTGTGAATGTGATGACCGACCCGTGACATATGGGGTATGGAGTAAATTGAAAGGGAATTAAAAGCCTAGCTGGATGGATAGAAGCCGGTACATTTTTCATTTTTCTTTTAATGGAATTTATTTATCTTGTATGAGTTTTTAAATCATATAAGCTTTAAATTAAGGTTAAAATAATAATTAAATATTTTTTTTTCAAATTGTACCTTTTAAAAATGTTATATATCTTTGATGAAAATACAGTTACAATTGATGTACAACTTCTCATAATAAAAATGTTTAATTATGACTTTACCTATAAATAAAGCTCATATAATCAAAGCGTGTTCAATTTTGGTCTCATATTTTTAACAAAATGTTAACATAGGGATTGTTTGCATAACAGTAGATAAATTCAGGAAAGTGTGGTGTAAAATCAAATGTCACGAGTACTATGAGACAAAGTATATAATTCAAAGGTCATTTATAAAAATAACAAAAAATTAAAAATTAAAAATATCATTAGTACGATCTCCCCATCCCAAGGCCTATCAACAATGCAGAATCAAATTTTACTTAAAATATTAACCTGGTTTTACTCACATCATTATAGGTTTGATGTCATACGACCTTTTAGCCAAGTAAAACTCTAATGGGGACTACAATTATCAAACCTAAAAACATCACAAATTTGATTTTATACAGATTAGACTTTAATACGTAGTCCAAACCATGGCATTGGAATTGGGAAAATCCCAATCTATCACCAATTCATGAGACTTATAATCCAATCTATGAAAATTGGATTACACGGATTGGATTAATGGATTCAATCCGTTTATTTTAAAAACTAAAATAAAATATTTAAATATAAAATAGTTCAACAAAATTACAATACAGTTAACTTCAACTCTTTGATCATAAACTAAATTATAGTATAATAATACAATTTATAGCATAATAATATATCACAACAAACAAACAAACATCAACTACACTCAAATAAAATGTTCTTACCAATCAACTCTCTCAACACTACATTAAAATAAGTTAACATCTGCACATTCAAGTTAGTGGATCACATTTTAACATATAAATATACGATTTATTTAGTATAAAGAAAAACAAAATACATATTTATAAATATAAATTTATGTATATGTATATGTATATAGGGTTCAAATTAATTCACAGATTATACAGGTTGAAAAATCTATAATTCGTAACCCAATCCGTAGCCTTCAATTTGGTAAAATCACAATTCGTAACCAATTTGTTAGTCTTGAAATCCAATTCAATCTAATGAATTGGACTTGATTGAATGAATTATGTAGATTAATGTGGAACCCTAATAATAATAATAATATGCTACCAAAACAACAACAAAAATAATAATAATAAATGGTTATAGACATAGTCTATCGATAATTTTACATTCGACTCCACTTAAAAATATAAAGTGTGTATTTCTCACCTTTAAATTCAAAATAATAATAATAATAATAATAATAATAATAATAATATATTCTTACCGTTACAAGGCCGATTGTCAGTGCATTTCATGATTTACAAAGTTCAAATATAATTGCAAAGTTTTGGAAAAAATTTGCTGTCACTTATTGGAATTTGGGTCATACTTTTGTTTCCCTTTCTATGCCTGTCATTTTAATTGGGTTTACGTAAGGTTTTAGCTCGAGAAACACTTTTGAAATACTCTTATTGATGAAGAAGTTTAAGAATTTTGTTTCATACTCCATTGATTGGACATAATTGTTAATCATTGGATCATTAATTAACAAATTATGTTAAACTATCGTATTTGTTTCAATTTTATAAAAATTTTGATGCAAAACTTAATGGTTTAGAAATTTATCTTACCCGATAAAGTCTCTTAAGCAATAAATTTGAGAGTCCTATCCTGATTCTGAAAGGATTAATTAGACCTCTATTATAATGGGCATTTTCCTTGGATATCAAGGATGCACAACATATACATTCTTACGTGACGTGTTTGAACAACGACAATAACGTTGCAAGTGTGTGATTGGTTGTTGTTGAAGCAAAAAAAGTAGGATTGGTTGCTTTGCTTATAATTATAATGTGACTTTTTGTTAGTTAATTGTAACGTTATGAGATGACCTATACATGTTCCTAAACGTGAAGTTTGAGGATGAAGAAGCGGTAGAACCGTTGAAAAAATGTGCTACATGCTTTACTATTTGGGAGAGGATGATACATGAGAGACAAATAGACAGCAATAGAGAGAGAGAGAGACTGAGAGAGACAGGGCGAGAAATACATGGGGAGTCACTTCGCTTTTGGAGCAACCAACCAACCAGCTATGCACTGGCTCCACTCCCTTTCTTTTTTTCCATTTTTTTATTTTTACTTTGGTTTTTTAAATTACACATTTGATTTCTAATCTTTTAATTCTCAACTTTTTTTTTAGTTAAAAGGTCTCTAATCTAATCTCTTTAACATGAAGAAATTTTGTCCTTTCTACTAAAAAAATAAAAAATTTAATGGAAAAATATCGTATGAATCGCAAATGATTTCCTATTTAAGGATATTTAAGAAAAATATATAGATGATTTAATTTACATGTGTAATATAAATGATATGTACTGTCTAATTTTTAACCTCTTTTGATAGAAAATCAAATTACATCCTTTTTAAAGATGTTATGGACCTTTTTGATTGAAAAAAGATTGAAGACCAAATTATAATTTGTAAAAAGAATGGGGACCAATAAGCAATTTGCCGTTGTTTTTGTTTTTGTTTGTTTATTTTATTTTATTTTATTTTATTTTGTGAAAGGTTTGCAGCTTGAATTGCGGTGACCGTTAAAAAGCATCATTTTAATACACAAACTCAGCTGCGTCGAATCATTACGGTTTACAGGGAACAGAGGGAAAAAAATAATATTATAAAAAAAAATAGAAAAGTTAAAATTTTCATAGTGGGAGACAGCAAGCGGAGGTGGAGCATCCCACCATCAGCCTTTTTAGGCTGAAAAACGAACTTTCATGCTGCGATTTTTTATCTTCAAAAGTTTGCACGCCGATTCTTTTAGGTTATTTGTCAATTTTAATCCTATTAAGTTTACATTAACTTTTATACCAGTTTTAATGTACTAATAAATTTAGGGAACCCTATATGGTATAAAAGAAATGTCTTAAGTTTAGCGCTTGGAATTGTCCAACACTAGAACATTATATTTAGAATTTTATAACTACTACATTATATAGATGTAATTTTTTATTTAAAATATTATAATGATACTATTTAAAATTATAAATGTAAAAAATAAATAAAATCACTGAAAAATATTTATTAAAATTGACTGATTATTATAATAACAACATCTATATATGTTTGGTTTATTTACGATATTCTGTTAAGAAATAATTTTAACCTAACAGAAAATCCTTGTGACAAACATTGAATAGTAAAATTGACAATAATTAAAAAGTTTATAAGAAAAGAACAATAATTCAAGAAAAACATAGCGTAGAATTGAATTGAAAAATCTGTTTTTTCGTGTTAATACATTAAAAATATGATTTTCTTTAATAATTCAGCTCTTTTTAAATTTTTATTAATTATTGTTATGTTTTACTTATTTTATCTTATGTTAAATACATCCTCTACTACTATTAAAAAAAAAAAAATCCTAAATTACCTTAAAGTGATCTCCACGGAATACCCTAACAAAACCCTATTTAGATAAAACATTATGAAGCTCCATTTTTTGGTGCATCAATTCTCTCTAGATTATATTTAAGTTATTAAGTTGTCCATCAATTAATTTAAACATTGTCTTTATATTTTAATAGTCAATTAATTAGTGGAAACTGACAAATACTTTCACTTTATCATGATCCTTTTAAGCTTTCTTTTAAGGGAATTTTATGCTTTAGTTTATGTCCTTGGCATATCGAATAAAAAGTGAAAAATCAAAGAACATGTTTGAATAGTTAGTATTTCATAATATATAGAAGCAATTATTGATGTAATAGTTGATTATTATATTGGATAACGAATAATAAGTCGTTTGTCTTGTTTAATCATTGATGATCTAATTCAATAAATTCGACAGTCTGAGATAGTCACCTAACAGAGGGAATAAAATCCAACATTTCCATCAGTATTAATTAACAACTAAGAAGAACATTAATAAGATAAATTCAATCTATACCGGATTGAATAGAATATAGTTATTATTTTAATAACATAAAGTTCAATAATAAAACAGATATTATATCATTATTTCCTCGCTGTTCAAAATGGTATTTATTTGGTTTAATAATTAGTTTAAAATTGTGATTTTTTTTATGGTTTGATATAAGTTTTCTTAACTAATTGCACAGTTATTAATGAGGGAAAACAAGTAATATCCAATCCAACTTTGTTCAAATTCTTTTAGATTGGATTCATGAGTTGCGTTTTACGCATAAATATAATAAAAATTAAAAATTAGACGTAATCCTTATTAAATCGGATTCCAATTCCACTGCACTTAACTCCCAAACTACTTGTAGGTTACCACACGCCATAATAACTTGAAGTTCAGGCAAAACCAATTTTTCCAGAAAAGACTCAACACTTTTCGGTGGAAAAAAAAAAAAAAGAAAAAAACTTTAGCACTTGGCTTTCTGTGTATAGTTGGCAGTGATAGGTGATTAATTATGATGATTATCGTAATGATGAATATGAATTAATGATGATGATGGTATGAAGAGCTAAAGAAGATAATTCCCAAATGATACTCTCATGTACTCAAAAGCAATGGCAATCGATTTTGGTTTCCGCGGCCTACACTCATTAATTACTCTAGTCCATATAATTCTGAGGGCATTTTTTTTTTTTATAAGACCATATAATTCTGAGGACTTGTTAATAATATAAAACCCTTTCAAAGCATCTTATATTGCAATCGGGGACCCATCATTTTAATGATATAATTTGACTATTAGGGTACACAATCATGCCTTTTTTATCCAAATCTTCTTTAATTTTAATTGCAAGGAAAACAAAAATTGGTCCGAATACCTAAACTCCGAAGAAAATATAAATGAGGAAGGGGACAAAAAATACTTGGGATTGTGTAATTAGAATAGGGATTTGTATGTAAATAGTCTATTTTTTAAAAAGTTTTTAAATAAATAATCGAAGTTTTTAAGAAACAGTTAAAAATGTCATTTTTCCTAAATTGGTCAATTAATTTTGCTGAATGATTAATTAATAATTGATTATATAATATAGTTAATTTGATCAATCAGTTATTGATTGTGGTCAATTAATAACATAATCAATTATTAATTAATCATAATATTAATTACTAATTTTTCAATCAATCAATTATGAACAAGAGAAATCACCAAAAAAAAAAAACCTCGAAAAAATACATCATATCTCCTCATCTCTCTAACTCTAACCCTAACCTCTAGCCCTAAATCAAGCAACTTCATTACTAGTGAGTGGTTGTCGATACTTAAGACTACAAGGACAGAGGTACTCATTCGTCACATATATCCTCTGTGGTAGTTCTTCCTTGCACTAGTTCTCATTGGTTGGGGATTTCAATGGAGCTCAATTAAGCGACCGGCCATTGAAGCACGGGTTTGATGAGAAAATGACAATCCATAGGAGATTACATTCGCATCAAAATTATTTGAAAATGAAAAACATGTGCAGCCAAATTTTAAAATTTTTCTAAAATATCATATTAACTTGTATTACCATATATAATAAATTACACAACAATCTATATATCTCGTGAGGAAAACACCAAGAATGCCCGAGGATATGATCGAGAAAGTTTCAACCAACTAGCCCTTCTTACTAGTCTTTAATTCTTAGATGGTGTAATGTGTGGGCACTCAGTTCCACAATCGTTATTTGTATGGCTTATCTCCTTCAATCCACCCAGAACTCTAAGAATTTATTATTATTAAAGAGAATTATAATAATAAATTCATCCACTTGAGAATTGTGATCTGAGAAAAAAAAAAAAGGAGCTCCTGGTGTCCTATTTATAGTGAATGCACTGAGTGGTTTTTAAATTTAAATTGGACACTTAGAAAAGATTCTTGTCCCTCTCCTTCCCTTCATGTTGCGTCTTCTTCCTTGAGAGTGGGCCTAAAAAAATAGGCTACTTTAGATCTAAAAATTTGATTCAAATTTTAATCTCCATAAATCTTATGATTATATTTGCATGGATAATATTTTATAAATTTAGTTTAAATTCAAAATAAAATTATAACAACTTCATTTGAATTAAACAATTATGTAATAATTATCCAAATAAAATCAAATAAGGAGAAAATCTTTTTCTCTCCTTATCCACAAGTATGCACCTACTTCAAGCACAAAAGGACAAGGTTTTGATTAAATTCAATTTCAAATAAGATAATTTTTATATTTAATTTAAAACATTTATTTAAATAAGATTATCTAGATATTTAAATTAATTATTCAAATAAATAACTGGTTTGTCTATATATTTTAAAATTCAAATCAATCTCATATTTATCTCAAAAGATAAATTCAATCAATTTAAATTTCAAATCTAATTTTATAAATAAATATTTATACAAATTAAATACTTATCCCTTATCCCATTAATTAAATAAAACAGAATTTTCGTTCTACCCTCAGCCTAGAAAAAACACCCATACCTAGTATAGATAATCCACATTTTTTTCTTTCCACAAACTCCAAGAATGTAGGAAATTAAATCGATAAAAACGTATCAGAATGGTGCAGCGGAACAATAAAAATTTTTCAAGATCGTTAAATATCTCATGATACCATATACAATAAACCAATAACAATTAAACTCATACCTCAAGGACGCCAATCTGTAGGAGGAGAATGACCGGAGGGCTTCAACTAACTAGCCTTCTCTACTATTCTCCAATTCCCGAATGGCTGAGTGTGTGGGCACTCTGAACCTCGATCGGTATGCTAGCACTACTAGTCTTCTTCCGACCACCCAGATCTCTAAAGAACTTATTGTCACGGTAAGTTATGCAACAATAAGCCTGCTCACCTGAGAGTCTGTGGTCTAAGAGAACTGGAGTGGCAGGACCTCTATTTATAGACTTGCATGAGGTGATTCTCTGAATTCGAATTGAATTAGGAGAAGATATTCTCCCTTATCCACAAGCATAAAATCCAAATTTTCCAAGGGGAAAATCCCAATAAAAAATTCGGCCACTTTAGGATAATTCCAATTCAAATCTAAACAAGATTTTAACTAGAATTTTATCTCCCTTTTCCAACCAAAAATCCGAAAATCCTAGAGGATCTTCACCAAATATTTTTGGCCACTTTTGGATAAGGAAGAATCAAAATTCCACTAGGATTTTCAAGTTTGAATCTTATATCATCCTTATCCAAAATAACCAAAAATCTCCTAGGAAATCTTCCTCAAATTTTCAGCCATAATCAGGGAGGAGAGAATCTAAATTCAACTGAGATTGAAACTTGAATTTTTCCCTGAACCTTATCCATAAAAAATCCAAAAATTCCATGAGGATAATCCTCAAATTTTTCGTCCATTATTGTTAGGATTTAGATTCAAAATTCAAGTAGGATTCTAACAAGATTTTCCTCTCCATATCCAACTCAAATTCGAATTTCATTCATTGTAGATTTACCACAAGAAATTCGAATCCCACTTGGACTGTGATTCAAAATTTGAATTTGAAATTTCAAATTCAAATTTCAAATTTCAAATTTCAAATTTCAAATTTGAATTTCAAATTCAAATTTCAAATTCAAATTTCAAATTTCAAAATTCAAATTTCAAAATTCAAATTTCAAAATTCAAATTTCAAAATCCACAAAACAGTTGTATTTCAAATTCTTGTTCTCATGGATAATTTTCTACAACTCCAATCCAATCTCAAATAAAATCATTGCAACTTTATTTGGAGTTCGAATAATTATGTACTCTATTATCCAAAACAAATCTGAATTCAACCGGAGACAATCTTGTCTACCATCCTAATCCTATGTCATCACCATCCATGCATAATAAACTAGCCAATAGCATACACAAATCAATTTTGCCAAACGTTAAGGAATTATGTGGAGCTAGTAGAGGGACCAATTGGACATATATAATTGGGCTCCCGCAAATCCATATGATCATCATTCTTTATCGAACAACTCAATCATATGATCACTAATTTCAGAGTCACACCACTATAAACCTGAAACTGAACTCTCAATTATATACCGTATTACGTAAGCCTGTGACAAGCTATCGTCCAATGACCTTGTCATGTATGCAAAACTTTCATATGATATCCATGATCAGCCTTAGACTAAAGTCCCGTTTAATTCTACTAATCAGGCTATCTTAAAGTTCCATTATACTACCGAATAAAGAAAATGATTATTCACCATATGTGAATAAGAAGTCATCCGCCCAGCAGACGACCCAAGACCTTGTCCATTTTCACATTCAGTATAATGCCTTTAAGAGGATACCCTTAACTCCTCATTAGAGTTATGATTCTGATATCTGTAAATGAACCCTTCATCGTATACAAGTCATGCACCCAACGAACCGGTCTGTAAGCTTACTACCTCTGAGACGCTTTAGCCATTGGAACATCAAAGTACATAAGTCATATACATGAAGCTGTCCATCTACTCAGGATTAAGGTTACTGCACAATGAACGTCAAAAGCAGATCGATCCACTCAAAGTGGACTTCATAGATCAATCACGTTTTAGTCCCGGTCTAATATATCACCACCAAGCAACATATCTATATCTCTACTTGAGAGTCTATGCTCCAGACAGTCAAGATAAACCGTCCCCTCCAAGGCTTTAGACAACATAATAGTCTTAACATGAGTTAGATACTCGGTCTAACCCCATAGACTACAGACTATAGTTTAGACCGCTAACTTTAGAACATTGTCTTCTCGTATACAAAAGTCCATTGCATGCAACGTTCTAACAGTTTAACATAAGCAGTCAACGAGTCATATTTGCTTACATTTACTTTAACATGTAAATAAAACGAGGACAGATAGCAATGTAATGAATAACCTCTATATATAATTTTATTATCCAGTTCAAAATAAATACATCAAAATGTCTTTAATACTTAGGGCATTTCCTAACAAAGAATTCAAGATATAAAAAATACTTGAATCAATTATTATCCATTAAGAAATTATGTGGAGTTAGTAAAGAGATTGATAAGATATATATAATACGAGTTCTAATAATTTATGTAATCAATTATTTTATTAAAAAAAAATGGCTATCTCTTAATCAAGAAAGGTCATTCAGCCCATTTAGCTAAAACAAAAAAGATTGGTTGTCTCTTAGGCGGAGAGGCCAGAAGCGATCACCCAAACTAATTTTTATTAAAATTATAATAAATGTTTACTTGTTTATTCTCTTTCTCAAATTAGGTTATTCTTAGTAGCGGGGATTTGTGTTTCTAAACAGATTTTCTCCAAAATCTCAGTTTAAAGTACTGATAGCGAATTTTGTCCATTTAGATCTCGGTTTTCTACTATATACTATTTTGGTATATATTTATTTGTTTTCATTTTATAATATGCACCTTCTAAAAATAAAATTTGGAAGTTTTTATGCGGGTAAAAATTAGCACCGACAATAGAATCATGTCAATTTGAAAACCTGACATTATTGGTGGAGAGTATTTTTAATAAAATCAAATATTTATTTCTTGTAGAGCATGACTTTATGGCACTTGTGGAGATATGTAAGGTTTGGTGTTAATTTTAATATTTTCATACGATATATTATTATTATTATTATTATTATTATTATTATAAAGGATAGATATATGACTATGTTTTAAGTTTTCTTTCATATGATCAATGTTTTTTAAAATTAGGAAATGATTGCTTTTTACACATAAATTATTTGTTGATATGATTGACTATACGATCAAATACTTATTAATCCGACTAGTCAATCATATTTAGTAATTTTGTTAAATAATAAAAGTTTGACCATTCTTCAATGTGTACAAAACTGTCTATTTACTTAAACTTTTCTTTTTATAATATTTGTTTTAAATTTGTTTTGATTGAATGAAAATTTCCTCTATAACTAAAAAGAAAAAGTTGAGATGCACCAAACCATACTACACAAATTAAAGATGGTAGATTCAAGACGTGGTCCCCCGAAATGGGCAAATCCTAAAGTTGTATAATCACCCTTGGACTTTCAAAGAACCTGAGAATAAGTGTTGCTGCTTCAAACTCGGAAAGTGTCACGACCGCTCCCAAAGGCAATCTTGATTAGCATAATCGCCAAGTCGTATAAATCATTCACCGAAGGATGTAATTGTTATTTTGGTCAGATCATCAGCATTTATAGATTCATGATGAGATTTACTAATTATGGGGATCAGGAGAAGAACACCAGCTAGTATGTGCACTAATTCAGACAGAAATTATAGGGAGAAAATGCACTAATTATAATCCGGATCCACTTATTATTACTGAACAAATCACATGGATGTCATGAATTGCACAATAATTCCGGCCTTTAACTACTAATTAAGGGTATCGGTAGTAGAAATATTAGGAAAATATCATTACGGAAATATCAAAGAAAATTATGAAAACAATGGTAATTATAGTGATATTATGACATGTTCTTGTATTGAATATAATTGCACGCATGTTACGTATATGGGTTTGTTGATCTTTTTCAATATATTTTTATGAATGAAAAATTAAGAATCATATATCTAAATTTTGCGGATACTACATATGGAGAGTTTAATATTGAAAATATTGAAGATAATTAATAATGCAATTAAAAATATAATAAAATAACAATAATAATAACAAGCAAAATCACTTCGAATTACAAAAATTTCTGAAATTTACCGATATTTCTTAAAAAGTTTCCTTTTTTTTTTTAATTTCCTTAACATTTTTCAATATTTTGTACAAATTACACTGTGAACTCCCTAAAATTGATATTCTACCTAATATATATGGATATTTTAATGGAAAAGATTGTACACAAAAAAAAAAAAAAAACATATTTCGACACCTCCCTAAACCAGAAGTTTTAAATGGAATTTTGGCGATTTTTTTTACCATGTTAGCAACAATAAGTTATTCGTCAAACAAAAATTTACAACAATAACTATTTCTAAAAACAAACCATGTTCAAATTACTATTTGTAGTCCAAGAAGTAAATATGTTCGGAAAACAACCTATATCACAATCTATTCATAAAAATTTATAACTCTTTAAAAATAGAGTTTTTTTTTTTACTATTTTTAATCATTAAATAAGCTATATTCAAGTATTTTAGTTTATTTCAAATTAAAATAATTCACTTTTATTTAATTTTAATTTATATTAGTTTATTTAGATTTATTTTATTTTATTTTATGTATTTTAATATTTGTTTTAAAATGTTGTCGTTTATTTACCTCTTTATATGTTTATTTATTTATTTATTTTTGGTTTGTGTAATTTAATCTTTTGCTGCTGCAAAATGCTTAGAAAATGGAAATTTAGGGTCTGTTTGGAGCAATAACATAGAGATATTTTTTTTGGGTTAAAAAAATTATTCTAAAAAATATGTTTGGAGAAAAAAACTATTTAAAATGAAAAAATAAAAATTTTAAAACTATTTTCAGAACCGTTTGGGGAAATAACAAGGAGATTTTTTTTTTGGTTAAAAAAAGTTGTTTTGAAAAAGATGTTTGGGGAAGAAAAACTGTTTGAGGTGAAAAAATAAAAAATTTTAAAAAAACCAATATAGATATTGTTTTGTTCATTTCGATATTCTATGTAATTTGAAAAAAATACATCTTATTTAGATATATGTATATAAAGGTATAAAGTTTTAAAATTTATGATTTATTATAATATTTTAAATATATAAATAATAAAAAATAATAATATATTAAAAAAAAAGTATTTTAAAGAATGCAAAAGTAAAGCCCAAACGTTTTAAAGGGGTGCTCTACATGCGCAAAGAACAACCGTCCGATTAAAGAGCTCAGATCTCTTGGCGCAGGCAAGCCCGACAGCCGCCCGTCAGCTCTAGTCCTGCGTCAGCGCATGTGCAGACTCGCCAGATCTTCTCTGCGCGCGCATCCCACCGTTTTCGCGTGAGATCGCTTCTGTCGTCCAGCCAAGTATAGACTCGCGTCCCAGGCCCCTGCACTCCTAACAGCCACTCGCCACTCGCCACGTGATACCATTAAAAAATAAAATAAAATTAAAAGGAGGCTGCCGCTGGGCCACGCGGAGCCTAACAAAAAGGGAAAAGAAAAAAAAAAAAAAAAAGAAAGAAGAAGAATGGGGAGGTCTGTAGCGGTTTTTGGGTAAGGGTGAAAAAAATAATACAATCACTCCGTAAATTCATTTAGGGGGCGTTTGGTAAACGCATTGTATTTTGATTGTATTTGAATAAAATTTATTTTTTAAATATTATATTTGGTTGAAAAGTATTTGTTTTGTATTTGAATAAAATATGTGTTTGGATGAAAAGTATTTTAGAGTTGAAAAGTTGATGTGATTGGTAAAAGAAGAGATAAATAGTAAAGTTAAAAAGTTGATGTGATTGTTTTAAAAATGTTTTGAATAGTAATTATTTTCGTATCACTGTTGTAAAATTTGTATTTGGTGTAAAATTGTATTGTATTTGAGTAAAGTTAAAATGAAATATTTTGCCAAATGTGCCCTTAATCAACTTAATTTGATTTTAATTAAATAAATTAATTTATTATATTTGATCAATTAGATGGATAAAAATTTTTTTCAACCGTAACAAAATTTTAAAAACATACCAAACCCACCTAATATTTACTTATATATATTTTTTACTAAATAATATTTATCTCAAAGTGTTGTTTAAATTATTTGAATATATAAAATATATTACTTGATATTCAATATAGATGTAATTTTTAATAATTTTGTGAAAAATATCATTAATTATTTTGATATCTTTATATTTTTTTGTGATTCTTATAATTTCTATTTATTTTTTATTCGACTATTAATGAGATTATATTAGATTTTTTTTGTGCAGAGCTTATGATAGAATTTATTTGAAAATTATCATGAATTTAATTCTTTTTTTCTCTTTAAATTTCATTTGTTGTTAAATTTTTAGTATCATTTATTATTATTATTTTAATAAAATATACAACCCATTAAACCCACCCAACCCAACCCAACCCGATCTTAATTGATGGGTTAATTTTTTACATTAAATTGATTAAGTGGATAAAAAATATTTTCAACCTACCCAATCTTCATTGACGGGTTGAAAAATCACAAAAACCCACTCAACCTACCAGATATTCACCCCTAGTTTTAGGAGGCTGTGGGGTCTCGTGAAGGCCAAACAAGAGAGAAAAAGAAGAAGAGAAAAATGAAGAAAAAGAAAAAAATAAAAAGGAAAAAAAATAGTTGTTTAGGACTTTTATATTTATGATTTTTTTTTAATTTTCAGACTTAGGGGTTTATATTAATAAAAGTCAAGGGAGATGACATTTGAAGATCAAGGGAGGAGATGGAATCAAAGAAAAATCTTGAAGATGGCAGCAATTTCATGGGGTTTTCATTTCTTTTTCTTATCTCTTTTATTTTTGTATTTTTGAATGGTTGAACCCTTGATGTGTTTAATATTAGTTTTAATTTCATTTATGGGGTAATTTTTGTTCAAAGGTTCCAATGGATCGTTTTAATAGAATTCGAATTTATTTTTGCTTTTGGATTATTGGTTAGTTATTCGTAATTGTTTATCTTATTTTGTGTTTAACACTCTATTGGGAGTTGGCCACTAATTAGGTGATTGTGTTGGACTTAATTGGACTTAATTGAAATTGAAAAATAGAGATTAGGTCTAGATTAACAATAGGATTTCATATACAAAATAGAAAAAGGAATATTTCTATAGTGTCATTACTGTACCAAATTTAACCTTACTATTATTAAAGTATTAACAAGTATAGTAGTAGTAAGGATCTTTTCAACGAGGATTAAGTCTAATTAATTTATTATCACCTTTAAACATAATGACTCTAAACAATTAAAAGACAAGAATATAGAAGAGCAGCTTTATGAATTAGGCTAATAGATTAAATAAAAATAACAAAACATAAATAAATTAAAGACGAGAACAATGATGAGGAAACTTGGTCAAATGATCAATCTTCCCGACCAAACAATAACAATAATAAATCAAGATATTATTCTTAGTTTTCTATTGAAGATATCAACAGTAAATAACAATAAGCTCTATCACTTCAATCTTTCATTAGTTTGTCGTTAGGTAAAACAAACTCTTCATCTAATTTCTTTCTCACTAAACAATCTAGAACAGACTCTCTAAATTTAATCCAATGGAAGTATTAAGACGAGAAAGATGAGTTGATCGAAGTAATAAACACACAAGCTCGATATATTTAACCTAGGCTATGTTGCATATGCAATCATTCAGAAATTTGACTATAATCAATGACCACAACTGCTACTAATGATAAGGAAATCAAGATAATTATTAATCAAGACTTCTAATCTAGTAATAGAAAAAAAATCGAATCCTATTTAGTTGCGCATCTAGATAAAATAAGAAAATAATCATAGACAATAATTATAGAAGAACATAAATAATCTCATTTGAAAAATAGGAAAATAATATCTCAAAATTAATTATATAGCCATGTCTAAGGTTTTGAAATCCTTTTCAACCGAAAGGAAAATCTAGCCTAACATAATTGAAAAGAATGCAAAATCATAATTTATCAACATTAGGATCTCAAGAGAAAGGAGGAGAAAAAGAAGAATAATAATGGTCTTTAAAGATCTCTAGACAAACAATCCTTTCCAAGAAAAACTTTTTGCCTCTCTCTCTCTCTCTCTCTCTCTCTCTCTCTTCTTTTTGATCTTTTAAAACTGATAAAAATCTTTATAAATTTTCCCTAGAATGATTTATTTACAATTTCCAAAAGTTAGGATCAGAAGGGGAAAGTTCAGGCTTCAAAATTGAATTTTAAAACAAAAATCTCAAAATCGTGGATGTTTCCATGGCATGGGCATTGCAGCATGGATGTACCATCGTGCTACCTTTAGGGTTTTTAGCCCTGGGGATGGCTGTAATGGATGCTGTAATGCCCAGCCTCTGGTCCCTAAGATAAATCTTCTGTTTTTCTACCTTTTTGCGTGTCTTTCAACCTTGCATTGTCTAAATCTTCTCCAAATTAATCCTTTTGCCTCCAAATCATTCATAGGACTTCAAAACACCTATAAAACACAAAACAAACAAAATTACTCTAAAATTCTTAAGAAACTAATACTTAAATATGGGAGAATTGACACAAACATTGAGAAAATATGCACTTATCAAACTCCCCTATTCTTAGCATTTGCTAGTCCTCAAGCAAAACCTAAAGAACAAAATGAAATAAAACCTAAACTAATCTTCCAACCTTTTATCTGAGAGAACAAAAAGAGGTTACAATCATGAAATCAAACAAACATTACATTGGATCCACAATCCTTTAAAAGCTAATACATCCTATGACAGTTATACTCGAGAGTGTGTGTAAAATAGCCATTTGTTACTCATAGTGAAACTACATATATTTCAAAAAAGATTAGCCCTTATAGTTCTCACAGAAACAATCGCTCAATCTTGAGTGTGTGTGTAAAATAGCCATTGTTATTGATGGTGAAACTACATATGCTTCAAAAAATATCAACCCTCATAGTCTTCGTAGAAACGATAAACCAATCTTAGTTGAAAGATTAAACATCATATACTCCCCCTTTAGTACAAATCTCCACTATGTCGAAGGTACCATCTGAAATCAAAAGGTTATCGATACAGGTTGTACTAGGCCCAAGGGGTAGTGTGTGGCTTAAGAAAGAATGGGATAAGATACAACAAAGGTTACAAAAATGTCATGGAGTAAAAGATATCGAAGAATTCATCAAGGAATATTTCTCAAAACCCCAATAACTGTAAGCTGAATATCATTGTGTTAGGCCTTTACGTTATTTTATTCAACCTTATAACATCCATAACTCATTTCTAGCTCAAAAGATGATCTGAATTTTTTTATTAAATTCATTGTTTACTTTTGATATTTTTGAGTTTTTTTTTTGAATCTCCCTTTGAGCTATCTTTTTAGCACTCTCCCTTCCTCTCTTTTAATTTGTACTCTCCCCCACACTTATATTTCATTCCCAACTCAATTTCTTGATAAACCCACCTTATTCATAAAATAAGTCTTTATAATGAAAGCTCCAATTCATCCTTAAAAACAAAGATGAGGATATAAATGTACTAGGATAGGTGAAAAGATATGGTTAACCAAAGAAAAAAGCTTAGTTAATGAAGGCTCAACTTAGCTTACTAGCGAGGATGTTCTCTTGGAACATTAATCAGGGAACTAGTTGATTTGGCCATGGTGCTTAAGGTTCTAGTGGCTTAATCATTTTCAAAGTGACACTCAAATAGTCTTTTCCAAACATTCGAGTGAGTTCTAACATTCAATCTTTGCATGTGGAAATTAAAGCAATCATCAAAATAATATTACAAGAATTTTCACTCTTCGTAACATGTTTGTCTCGATGTCAAATAATGTGGCTATGTGCAAAAAGATTTGAGCATAATCATCACAAAAACATATTAACCAAAGAATAACATTAGGATCCAAAGCAATACTCATCATCAAATAAACCCATAGCATTAAAGTTTGGTTCTCATTAAAATGACTGGATGATATCTTATGACTCAAAAACCAAGCAAAACCTAGAAAAGCAACAAAAAAACTCTTAAGATAAACAAAAAATGAAAAAAATTGAAATGAAAAATCTAAATCCCCCCTACACTTAATTCTTGTATTGTCCTCAATATAGCACTAAGGCTCTGAATGAAAGAACTATGTGTAGATGAAAGGAAGATACATAAAAACAAAAACAAATTAAAAACAAAACAAAACAAAATAAGAGGTGGAAAGAGATAAAGAAGAGTGAGAGTTAGAAAGATCAAATCTATGCAAAGCAAGCTCCCATCAACTTTTCTCCATCCAATAAATGTTTGGTTCAACATTCTCAACCTGACGTGGTCCCACTTCTACTTGTCATGTGAGTCTAAAACCAACATTGTCTAATGGAAAATGCCGCCTACTTAGATGGCCTAACCGACTCGATCTTTTCCATTTGTCCATCCCTAGGCATTCCTATGCAAATGGATTAATAAAGTTAACTACACAAATAGAATCAAGGTTAGTAGGAGACTTTATAATTTCAATATTGAAATGTATTACTTCGCCATCATACTCCATGGTTAAAATTCTTGCAAAAACATTAATTTTTGTATTAGCAATCTTCAAGATATGTCTCCGAAATAAGATTGGAGTTAGATTTAGGGATATGACATCCTTTAACTCCAACACATAGAAGTATGCTGGAAAGACTAACCCATCAACCTACACGAGAAAATCTTCCACAACACCCAAGGGGTAGATGTTAGATCTGTCAGTAAGTTGAATGCTTGTACAATTTTACTTAAGTTTGCCAAGATTTAAAGAAGTAAAAATAGAATTTGACATTATATTTTAAGATGCTCCTAAATCTAGCATAGGATGCTTAAACATGGTGTTGCCGATTATGTAAGGGATGGTGAATGTGCTAGGATCTTGACAATTCGGTGGAAGTTTCCATTATAGCATGACTGAAACATTTCCCCCCCCCCCCCCCCCCCCCCCATACTTACTTTCTCATCTCCCAACAACTTCCCCTTGTAGGTGCACAATGTTTTAAGGAATGTTGCATACCAAGTCACTTGCTTAGTAGCATCTAAGAGAGGAATGTTCACTTGGATCTTGCGTAAGATCTCTAAGATATTCTTTTCTTACTCCTCTTTTTTGGATTTTGCAAACTTGCTAGGAAAAGGTGGTGGAGTAACATAAGAAGGAATGAGAGTCTTTTTACTTACCTGTGAGAGCAACTGAATAGGGGTGGGGACATTATGGTGTCTCAATATTCTTTACTCTCATCAGCTAATGCTCTTCGAGGTGTGATGGGTGGTGTCTTTAGTTGTTTCCCACCTCTCAGATTTACAACACTCACATTCTCCTTTGAGTTCACCACCGTTTGTGACTTCAGTTTCCCCAAGCCTTGTGCTTTCAACCTATTCTCCGTGTAAGCCAATTGACACATTAGGGTCTCTAAGCATTGGATACTCACGTTTGTCTCTTGTTGAAACTACAAAGTGTTAGTAGCCAAGGATTTTGCAATGTCTTCAAAAGATGTACTTGAGCTTTATGGGGCGGGTTGAGGGTGGGCTTGGTAATAGGTGGCCTTGATTGGTTGAAACTCGATGGTTGAGTAGGATTAGTGATTAGAGCAACATGTTGATTATTCCTATAACTAAGTTTAATATGATCCCTTTATCTAGGATTGTAAGTGTTGGAGAAGAGTTCATACCTTTGATGTGATTGGCCCGAGAATCTACTTATGGCGTTGGCCTACTCCATATGGATTTCATGTAATGTTGAGCCTATGTCAGTCAGGTGGCCCACATTATAGCATGTCCCACATAACTTAGCTTGTTGCATATTTCTTGTAGCCATTTGTTGCATAAGTGAATTAAGGTGAGCTAATTGTTTTTCAATGAAGTACTTACCTCATTCATTTTCTTTGATGTTGTTAGGTTATGTTGAAAGTCGAATTGTTGGGAGTTGGTCACTACATATGTAATCAAGGCACTGGTAGCTTTCAGAGTTTTGTCCATAAGAGCTCACTCACTTGCGACATCGATCATACTCTTATCCATTGTCATTAATCCCCCATAGAAATATTGGATTAGAAGTTGCTCACTAATTTAATTATGGAGGCAACTAGCACATAGCTTCTTGAACCACTCCTAATATTCATAAATAGACTCTTTATTGTATTGTTAGAATCCACACATTTCCTTTTGAATGCTTATGATTTTAGATGTGGGGAAGTACTTCTCCAAAAAGAGTCTCTTCATCTCGTTCCATGTGGTAATGGTACCAGAAGGAAGATAATATAACCACTCCTTAGTAGAGTGTACTAGAGAGAATGGAAAGGCTCTCAACTTGATTTGCTCCTCTGAAATTCTAGTTGGTTTCATACTTAAGCAAAGCACATGAAACTCCTTAGGGTTCTTGTTTGGGTCTTCCCCTACAAAACCATGAAAAGTAAGTAATAAATGTTTCATACCTGACTTAAGCTCAAATGCTACCTGGTTATGATATCAATGTAAATTGGATGTTGGTCTAAATCTAGAGTTGCCAACTCCTTGATATTTCAGTTATTCAATGTCATTTCTTCCTGTTTGATGTCGTTTGATGAGGAGCTTGGTGAGAGTGTAGCGTGAAGGTTGAACTCAGGAGGTGAAGTGTAGATTACATGCAATGATGACAGTAGGATGGGTGCGTACAACTCTTTTTGGTTAAGGTTTGATGAGTGCAAGAAATCTTTGATGCATTGAAGTCATTGGTCTATCTCATCGTCAAATATAAGCACCTAAAATACGACCAAAAAAAAAAAATAAGTAAAACTAATTATAGAAAACTAAAGCAAAAACTAGATAATAAATTAACTAAAAACTCAATCTCCGACAATGGTGACAAAAATTTGATAGCGCGTTGTTACCGCACCAAATTTAAACCCTATTATTATTAAAATATTAACAAGTATAGCAGTAGTAAGGATTGTTCCCACAAAGATTAAGTCTAATAATTTATTATCAACACTAAACCTAATAACTCTAAACAATTAAACGACAAGAATATAAAAGGGTAGTTTTATGCATTAAGCTAATAGATTAAATAACAACAACAAAATCTAAATAAATTAAAGATGAGAACAATGAGGATAAAATTTGGTCAAAGGATCAATCTTCAGCACCAAACAATGACAAATAATTAATTAAGATATTATTCTCAATTTTCAATTGAAACTACCAACTATAGATAATAATAAGCTTTGCTATCCCAATATTTCCTTAGTTTGTTATTAGGCAAAACAAACTCTTCACCTAATTCCCTTCCACTAAACAACCTAGAACAAGCTCTCTAGATTTAATCCAATGGAAGCATTAAGATGAAAAAGATAGGTTAATCTAAGCAACCAACATACAAGTTTGATCTATTAAATCTAGGTTATGTTCCACATGAATTTATATGAAAACTTGATCATAATTAATGATCACAACTGCTACTAATGATCAGGAAATCAAGACAATTATGATCAAGATTCGTAATCTAGCAATAGAAAATTTATCAAGTCTTATTTAGTTGCATACTTAAATAATACAAGAAAATAGTCATAGACAATAATTGTGGAAGAACATAAACAATCTTAGTTGGAAAATAGGAAAATAATATCTCAAAATTAATTAAATAGTCACGTCTAAAGTTTTGAAATCCCCTTCAACCAAAAGGAAAAATCGCCTGACACAATTGAAAAGAATGCAAAATCATAATTTACCAACATTAGGATCTCAAGAGAAAGAATAATAATAATAAAATAATGGTCTTTAAAAATCTCTATGCAGATGATTTTCTCAAAGCTATACTTTTTGCCTCTCTATCTCATTTCCTTTTGTTCTCCTAGAATTGATAAAAAGTTCACTAAATTTTCTCTAGAATGATCCATTTAGAAGGTCAAAAATTTGAGATCAAAAGGGGAAGTTAAGGCTTCAAATTTGAATATTAAACAAAAATCAAGTATGAGCACAGTGGCACTCGGGACAAAATCAGGGATGTTTCTATGGTGTAGGCACCATGACGCACACCTCATGGTGCTGAGATGTTGGGATGGATCTGCTTGGGTGCTACGGCACCTACTCTTCGGGTTTTTGGCAAGTGGATGGCTGCAATGAGCACGGTGGTGCCCAACCTTTAATCCCCAAGATAAATCTTCCATTTTTTGCTTTTGTGCATGTCCTTCAACCTTATGTTTTCCAAAACTTCTTCAAATTAATGTTTGTTGCCCTCAAGTCACTCATAGGACTTCAAAACACCTATAAAACAATATAATTACTTTAAAAATCTCAAGAAACTAACACTTAAATATGGAGAATGGCTCACAAAAAATATGGGAGAATATAGGGGTGAATTTATGTTAATTAGCTCTTTATAGGAATATAAGGGTCTAAATTAGCATAAATGAACTTATTAGTTTGTCGAAAGAGGGTTTTAGGCAATTTCGTATATTTGGCAACAATTCCATTAATTAAAATCGATACATTAAAGGGTAGATTTAATTCAAATGAAATTAATTAAGTGAAATTAGACCCCTAGAGCTTCGTTTTTATTGTTTTTAGTTTCATTAAATTTTTTTTATTTATTTTCTTACATTTTGTTATTTTAGTTTTAATTTCAATCATTTAATTAATTCTTGATTTAACTAGTTTGAGTAATTAACTAAAAATTAAAAGCAATTCTCGTGTAAAAGATATATTTTCGTACTCTTTATTACTTATTTGACTCATGCACTTACGATATTTTACACATTACAGAAAGCTGGAAAACATTATGTCAAATTCAATTATCCATTTCCAGTTCATTCAACATGCTACAAACAATACTTTTTTTTTCCCCTCTTAAAAACTCTATTTTCCCCAAGCTATCCATGGAAGAGAGGAAATGAGCAAGTACAAATTACATGTAAAAGGTACGCTGCTACGAGCTATATATAAACTACCCTGTACTACAACTCACATAGGTGAATCTTTTAAGAATTGGCCATCAAATGATTTGTTTAATTTTTGTCACAGGAGCAATCATATGCCCATCTTGCTTGTGTGCCAGCTGAACCCCACACTTTTTCAAGACTGGTCAAGTTTGCGATCCTCTTGGCACTCTGTCGATTGAAAACGACGTGTCAAAGTATGTCAAAAGCATCCTATTCAACTGCCACCTCCAAGGACATAAGAGAGTGCTAATTAGCCAAACACTATCTTGGAACAATCTCCTCTCTATAATCATAGTTTCATTACTGATGATAATTTCAATTCCACATACAAACCTACCTGTCTCTACTCTGATATCCTTAAGCCAGAAAAAATGGAAATTCAATGACAACTACTTTGCATACAAGTTTGAATGGACCTCGAAAAAAGAGATCATGCTCTTTAAACTGTGATGGCTAAACCATTCCGGATATTACTTCCAGAAAAAGATATCATTGCAGCATTAGCATATCCCTGCTACATTCAATTCAATGTTACACATTTATCTAATATAGAAGGGTATATGATATAGTGGAAAGTATGTATAACTAATAATGATCTTCCAGCACTGTTTTTCGTCTCCTTTGTACTTATTATTATAATTATTATTTTGTTACAAAAGTATGATCAACTAATTTCCGCACAAAAATCACTTTTGTGAGAGAGAGAGAGAGAGAGAGAGAGATACCTCACTCGCAATTAACATATTTGCAATGTGATCAACTTGATACTTAACTAATTTCTTGCAACTAGTCAAATCCAATTTATACAAAAACCTTGTTGCTTCACGTGCATTAAACTTTGAAATGTTCTCCCATGATCCGCCATTAGATGCAGAGAGATGACAAATATTCGGGGAAGCTCTTGTATTTTTTGAATTTTTGAGCAGCCGCTCAGGCCAAGATAAAGTAGATTTTGTAGTTTGTGAATGTTGCTTGGTAAAAATTCAAGGTTTCTGCATGAGTCTAGGTACAAGAGTTAAAGACCAACAAGATTTTCAATCGATGAAGGCAGATCTTTCAACGCAGTCCCTTCTATATAAAGCTCCTTCAAGAATTCCATTTTCTCCACAATGTTTGGAAAGTTCTTTAGTTTTGAGCAACCAACAAGGAAGAAATGATGAAGTGATCTCATTCTCATGTAACGAGGAAGCCTTCTAAGATTAAATCATTGTATCAAGCTCAGAATGACAAGTTTTTAAAGAGATCCTACAAATGTATGAACCTCTTTTAAACTTGTGCAGTGATCAAGAATCAAACTCTCAAGTTTGGAATAGTTAAAATGTTAAAAAGGAGAGATTCAGTAGTAATATTACCATATATTAGGAGTTTTTGTTAGCTGTGAATAATATTTGCTGTAAATAGAATATTAGTCAATGTTAAAAAGTAGGAAATTGGTTAGGTCAACTAGCTATTGTAATCAGTTTCTTGACTACGTGTTTGTATTCTTTCCTAAAAGAAGAACCCATGGAAACCTGTGAAAAATTAGAGTCATTACAAAAAATTTTATTCCATATTTTCATCCCTTTCAAGTTTAGATGATATCAGATCCACCCCAAGAAATTAAAAAAAAAAAAAAAAAAACCCTAGTTTCTCTTCTACACAATTTCTTTGCTGATCAGCCATGTCTGACATTTCCTCCATGTCAACCCCATCTGTCGCAACCCAGCCAACCAATCCCACGACCCAATCCCCCAATACTGACTCTTACTCTGTTTAGATTACCACTGTTCACCTTAATGGTAACAATTATTTACTATAGGCCCAATCCATTCGGATATACATAAGAGGGCAGGGAAAAATTAGGCACCTGACACGAGACAAGAAGGCATTAACACTAGAGGACCCAACGTACGTGACCTGGAACACATAAAATTCAATGGTGATGACTTGGCTCATGAACTCCATGGATGAGGATATTAGTCTCCACGACCAAAGAGCTCTGGAACAACACGAATCAAATGTACTCTTATTTAGGAAATTAGTCTTAGATCTACAAATTGACTTTGACACTTGGTGAGATTCGACAGAGGAAGACTTGGTCACCAAGTATTTCAATTCATTGAAGCGCCTTTAGCAGGACTTGGATCTATTTAATGATTATGAATGGAAATCCATTGAAGATGCAAATCACAACAAACGAACCGCGGAGGCTCATCATATTTACAAATTCCTTGCTAGACTCAATGTTGAATTTGATGAAGTACGGGGACGAATTAGCAGCAAGAGTCTACTTCCTCAAATTAGTTAGGTGTTTGCTGAGGTTCGAAGAGAAGAGAGCCATAGCCATGTAATGTTAGGGAAGAAGACTACCAACAAGCCTATTGAGAGTTTTGCCATTATTTTTGCTAAGGCTATTTGGTGTTACTACTGCAATAAACCATGCCATACTCGAGAGACCTGTTGGAAAATCCACTGAAAACCAACAAATTGGAAGAGCAACAAACCTGATGATAGAAACAATAGTACGGTTCCTACTACCAATGAAGCTGAGACAAGTCCCTTCAACAAGGCGCAAATGGATCACTTTTTAAAGCTACTGAAATCTAATTCCTTATCTAGTATTCCTAGTGTTTCTCTTGCACAAATAGGTGGTACACTTAATTTCCTTTCTTTATGTTCAAATTGTATTCCACGGATCATCAATTCTGGAGCCTATGATCATATGATTAGCCTTTCCAACCTTTTGAGCACTTATTCACCATGTTCTAGCCTTGAAAAAATTAGAATTATAGATGGTAATTTCTTACCCATTGCAGGAAAAGGCTTGATAAAATTATCCAAGAATATAGATATTAAATTTATTCTCCATGTCCTTAAACTAGCCTGTAACTTTTTGTCTGTGAGTAAACAAACCAAAGAATTTAATTGTGATGTAATTTTCTGTGATTCTTACTATGAATTTTAGGACTGAAGCTTGGGCAAGAAGATTGGTAGTGCTAAGATAATAGATGGACTTTACTACTTGAATGGTGACCTCTCCAGGAATAAAAAGGCTCAAGGTTTTAGTAATGTTAGTTCTAATTATGTTTTTTAACAAATAATGCTTTGGAATTTTAGACTAGGATATCCTAGCCTTCCATTTCTTAAACATTTGTTTCGTATTTTATTTAAGGGTTTAGATAGCGTACGTTCGATTGTGAAAATTGTTGCTTATCTAAGAGTCATCGTACTACTTGTTTGCCAAAACATTATACTTCTTCAAAACCATTTTATTTAATACATAGTGATATTTGGAAACCTTCAAGTGTCACTACTATTTGTAGAAAAAAAATGGTTTGTTACATTTATAAATGATCATACCCATATATGTTAGGTCTGTTTGATGAATGAAAGTCTGAGGTTGAAAACTTTTTAAGGATTGTTACATGATGGTTGAAACCCTGTTTCAAACAAAATTGAGCATTTTTCACTCTGATAATGGAACCGAGTATTATAAAGAAATTTTGGGAAGTTTTTTGAAGGAAAGAAAATCTATCATCAGTTTTCTTGTGTGGATACCCCTCAACAAAACTAAATTGTTGAAAGATAAAAAAAATGAACATTTACTTGAAGTAGCTCGTGCTATATTGATTTCAATAAATATTCTAAAATATCTTTGAGAGGAAGTTGTTTTAATAGCCTCTTATTTGAATAACAAAACTCCTATACATGTTTTAAAATATAGCACGCCATTAGAATGTTTCCAAAAAAAACTTTTCCTTTATCAAGGATATACTTGGATTTACATCTAATGGTTTTTGACTGTATTGCTTTTGTTCATATACCCAACAATACTCAGTCCAAACTTGATCTTTGGGCTGAAAAATGTGTTTTCATAGGGTATGCGTCTAATAGAAAGGGATATAAAAGTGCTATAATCCCCAAACAAGAAAAATATATTTGAATATGGATGTCTCTTTCTTAGAAAATAAATCCTACTTTCACAAAAATTCTCTTTAGGGGGAGAATGAGGTGATGGAAGAAAATTTTTGGGATTTATCTCCTACTCCTTTACCAAATAAAATTTTGACTACTTTACCTCATTCTTCTATCATTCCCAAAATTCAAAGTTAAGAACAATGTGATAAAACCATCGAGAACAATGAAAGGAATCTTAGTCATATATTGTTGAACATTACTGTATTTGAAATAGGGGAGAATCACTACAACTGGGCATTGAAAATCCTAATATTAAGCCTCTAGTTTATACTCGGAGAAGAACTTATCAAAAGAGTCAAAGTCAGCCTATTCCTCTTGGAAATGATCAATCTCAACCTTCGGGAACTGGACTTCTAGATATCATAGGTAGCTCTATCCCTAACTCATCTTCAGTTCATGTTAAACTCTTAACTAGGAACCATCAAGCCTTGATATTCTTATAGCTATTCGAAAAGGAACCCGAACTTACACCGAATATCCCATTGCCAAATACCTTTCCTGTGAAAAATTCTCTCATACGTAAGGGCTTTTGCCTAAAAATCTCATACTTGTTTGTCTAGAGAAACATTCAAGAGGATCATTTGCTCTTAATGATTCGAATTGGAAATTAGTAGTGATGGAAGAGATGAATGCTCTTTGAAGAAGTAGTACTTGGGAGATAGTTAATTTACCTAAGAAGAAAAGAATAGTAGGTTGCATGTGGGTCTTTATTGTGAAATGTAAAGCTGATGGTAATATAGAAAGGTACAACACAAGACTAGTAGCAAAAGGGACTAGAACTATGAAATTGATCATTAAGAAATCTTTGCTCCTATATTCAAGATAAACTCAATTAAAATCTTGTTATCTTTGGTTGTGAATTTCAAGTGGCCATTACACTAATTAGACACAAAATATGTCTTTTTAAATGGAGATCTTGAAGAGAAGGTCTTTATAAATCAACCACCTAGGTTTGAGGGAAAATTGGGACTGTACAAGGTCTATAGACTAAAAAAATCTTTTTATCGTCTAAAGCAATCCCCTAGAGCTTGGTTTGAGAGGTTTGGGAGAGCTGTGAAGAGTTATGGCTATTGTCAGAGCTAAGCTAACCATACCATGTTCTACAAACACAGTGGAGAAGGCAAGGTTGTAGTCTTAAGTGTCAATGTGGATGATATAGTCTTGACAGGTGACGACAATAAAGAGTTAAAGAGACTGAAAAAAGAGACTTGTAGCTGACTTTGAGATCAAGGATTTGGGTGCATTGAAATATTTGTGAATCAACATGAATATGTTCTTGATTTACTTGGTGTGACGGGTCTATTAGGATGTAAACCATTCGAGACACCCATTGAGCCTTCTAAAGTTGAAGAAGTTCTGAATAGAGAGTATTATCCGAAACTTGTTAGAAGACTAATCTACTTGTGACACATACATCTAGATATAACATTTGTAGTCAGCATGGTTAGCCAATTCATGCATTCACTTTGATGAGAACACTTTAATGTAGTTTATAGAATTCTTACATACTTAAAGGGACCCTTGGAAGAGGTCTATTGTTCAAAAACTGTGGGCATTTGCAAGTTGAAGCCTATACTAATATGGATTGGGTTAGGAGTGCTGCGGATAGATGGTCAACTTCTAGTTACTTCATGTTTGTTGGAGGCAACCTTGTCACTTGGCTGAATAAAAAGCATAATGTGGCAGCAAGAAGCAATGCAAATGCTGAGTTTAGATTTGTTGCTTATGGAATTTATGAGGTGTCATGGATTGAGAAACTACTGGAATAATTAAACATCTCTAATTAGTTGCCTATGAAAGTGTACTGTGACATTAAAGCTACTATTTCGATCGCTCACAATCCAGTGTTTCATTACTGAACAAAGCACGTGGAGGTAGACTAATACTTTATCAAGGAAAAGCTAAAAAATAGATCGATTTGTATGACTACCAAGGAAGTTGTAGATATGCTTACAAGGGACTTTCTACAAAACAATTTGATGGACTAATTGGCAAGCTCGCTATGGAGGATATCTTCAAACCAGCTGAGAGGAAGTGTTGAAAAGGAAAGATTTGGT
This sequence comes from Antiaris toxicaria, assembly GCA_035233585.1. Classification (NCBI taxonomy): domain Eukaryota; kingdom Viridiplantae; phylum Streptophyta; class Magnoliopsida; order Rosales; family Moraceae; genus Antiaris; species Antiaris toxicaria. Next base: position 18,862,046 of record CP141155.1, on the reverse strand, counting down.
AATAATATTACCCAACATTAGGAGTTTTTGTTAGCTATGAATATTTGCTGTAAATAGAATATTAGTTAATGCTATAAATTAGGAATCTAGTTAGGAGAGCTTGCTATTGTAATTAGTTTCCTAATTTTGTGCTTTTATTTTCTCTTATAAGGAGATCCCTGTAAACTTGTGAAAAAGTAGAGTCAATACAGAAAACTTTATTTCATATTTTCATCCCTTTCAAGTTTAGTTGAAAAGTCGAGGATATCTTTTAAAAGTTCCCAGGAACTGAGATTTCACAAATTTCAAGTTTTTGTACATTTGCAAAACAAATTAACAAAAGGCTTTGGTTGAAGAAATTAGCTTCTAATTCAAACATATAACTTGTACCTTGAAACACATAATCAAGTTTGTTATACGACTATGCGACAAGTTCATTGCAACAAGTTTATTAGGACCAAAGCCAGATGGTAATGATAAAAACGGACACCCAGGCCAATCAAGTAACCTTAATTCATTAGAAAGAAAATCTAGATAACATCCCAAAATATCTGCATTACGAATTTAAAGTAGCCTAAGTTTCTTCAATTTTGTGAAGGTGTTAAGATTCAACAACACTTTTTCCGGTTTAAGAAAATCTAACTTGATGCCTTCAATAGCTTTAGTTCCCTTGTAACAAAAAACATATGACTAATTAAAATATGTTATTTACTGAGGCTATGTTTGGCAGACCACATTGTACTGTATTAAGTAAAGTGTATTGTATTAGGTTATATTAGATTGCATTATTTATATAAATACAATGTTTGGTTATGTAACGTATTAAAGATATAGATAACTTAATACAATATTTGGTGTATTGTTAAATTGTATTGTATTGCTATAATAAATTTAATTCTTTTTTCAAATGACAATTTATTTAAATTTAGTCCGAGATCAAGTTTCGGGATAGGGTTAGGTTTCAAGATGAGATCGAGTTTTGGGATAGTGATTGAGATCGAGTTTTGGGATGAGGGTCAAGCGGGTTTCAACCTCACCCTCCGCCCTCGACCCTATACCAAAAACTCGACCCCCACTCCCTTCACAAAAGCTGGCTGTAACCCCTATCTCAAAACCTAATTTGACTCCTATCTCGAAACCTAACCCTAACCCCTATCCAAAAACCAAACCCAAACCTAACCCTAACCCCCCATCTCAAAACAGGACCTTGACCCCTATCCCAAAATTCATTATCGTCTCCAATCCTTGTCTTGAAACCTGACCTTGACCTCCATCCTGAAACCTAGCCCTGACCTCTGTCACAAAATTAATCCCCAACCCCCATCCTAAAACCCAACCCTGACCCCATCTTGAAATTCAACACCGTCACGAAGCCTGACCCCAACCCCTTTCGCAAAACATGATGTTGACCTTGTCCTAAAACCCAATCCCGATCTATGTCTAGAAACCCAATCTTGAAACCCATACCAGCCGCCATCGAAAAACCCGACCTAAGTCCCAAGCCTTCTTTCTCAACCTTGGACTTAACTATTTTTTAAAATAATATAGTACAATATACTAAATATGTGTTGTATTAGATAATATAATATAAATCATATTAAGTTACAGTCTGTATTATTTAATACAATATGATAACCTTACTAAACACTGTATTAGTATAAAATAATGGAATATAATACTCTAATACCATCTATCAAACATACCCTGAATATCGTATCTTTTTTTCTCCTTTATTCCTAAAACAATAATTTTTTTTCCTTGAATCTTGATATGAAATCCTCGTATTTAAAAAAAAAAAAAAGGTTCTCTTTCTTTCACACTTTAGTGAAAATAGAGCAAAACATTAAATAAACTTACAACATGACACCATACCATATTTTCTGTTAGTACCCGCTAAACATACTCGTGAAACTAAAGTCTGCTACGCTTGATGTATTCTTGTCAAACAATTTCCCAACCCATTTCTTGAATCAAGTTATGCGTCCAGAGCTCACCAGGTTCAACAGTCACAAGAGATTTATCAATAAGAGCACTATCCACTATCCGTGAAGAAATCGTTATCAAGTATCTTTATAATGTAATCTTTGTCTTCTCCTTCTAAAAAACAAGCAATATCAAGAAAACATGCCCTCTCATGATCTTCCAGTCCGTCAAAACTTATTCTAAGAATGTTCTCCCGCTAAATTTTCTAACTGATCCAATAGTTCCACATCGTCAAGTACTAATCTGTGACGAAGTCTATTCCTCAATAGATTAACACCTTCATGGACATTGTTCACTTGGATTTTTTAGGGGCTTACATGGACATCCGAAAGGAGCCTTTCCTGTAGTCGAACGAGGCCATTATTTCTCTTTGAAATTTCTCTAACATTTGCAACAAAGCTACTTCCTTCAAATTGATCAATTATCGAGTTATAAACAACTTTAGCAAGGATTGTCTTTCCTAGTCCTCCGATTCCACAAATCCCTACCATGCGAATATCATCCAACTCAGTGCTTAAGGGTAAGAGCGCATATTACTAGGCGATCTAATCCAATTGGGTGCTTGACTAAGTTTAGGGTTCTGCTCTTCAATTTACTCGATATGTATTGGACCATTTAGTTGATAAATTTGGACTCATGCTTGCCAATAAAAAATTATATGGTAAGGATAACATAAAGACTTATTTTTTAACGGATCATCACCTAATTAGACTTCAAAAATATATTGTGAACCGCTATTTATATTACTGTAAAGAATTACAATTATTAACCGACTTTTTTCATTCTAGTCATTCTTATTATGGTTTTTTTTTTTGTCCCCCCTTCTTTCTTATTTTCCCTTGTGGCTACTTTAATTTATTTATTAATAAATTAGAGTAGGTTGGATCTCTCATATCAATTTCTCTATCTCTCCAATTAAATAATTTCAAATAAAAATAAATATTTTATGCCTTGGGGGCAAGTAACGAGACAGGAGTGTTACTATAACAAGAACTCCTACATCACATGAAACATTTTTTGTTTTTCTCTTTTCCTTATTCAGTAATATCAGTTAACAAGTGAGATTACGAAAGAGTAAAGCCACAAACATTTTGTGTGTTATATTTGGTTGTGTGTGATTTTAATATGTACCAGTTTTCACAAACACCATCCAGACAAATTAGAAGCTTCGTGTAGAGCTGCCCTCCACTTCTGCACCCTCTTTATGCCCTTATCTCTTAACTTCACTTCATGTCTGGCCATTGCCTCTCCAAAGCTTCCTTTCTCATTTCTTACTTCAGATGGATCCACACCGTAGAATATCTGTATAACCATCTGAACCTTTGATGCTACACACTCGAGGATTTACACAAGTTCGTCTAGACAACTTTTGGAGGTCATGTAGTTTCGTGAGAGTACGATGATGGAGATCTTTCACTCTTCAATTGCACGCAGTAATGAAGGAGAACAAAAGGATATTCCTCTTCTCAAAAGAAGGCACTAACAAGAAAACATTTAAAACTCAAAAGCCCACCAAAATTCAAACAAAACTAAGCGAACTCAGTTCTAGAAAAACCAAACTCCAAAAGAGCAAACTCCATCGAAATTCCAAGACCATTTCAGAGAGATAGGAAGGCAACGGCTTAAAAAAAGAAATAAGAACATACCTTGCAAAAATTGGCTTGGGTAGATCAGTGCTTTCTTATGTGGCCTCCACAGAGAAAGAGAAAGGAAAGTACTGAGAGGATAGGAACGAAATAAAAATAAGAGGACAAAGAAGATTAGGGAAAAAAAAATGAGAAAAAATTACTAGTTCTTCAACGAAGATTAGAGAAAAGAAATGAGAGAAAAGGAAAAAGAAGAAATTACCAGAAAGAAGAGGGAGAGGGAGTGTGTGTGTGAGTAAGAAGCAAAAAGTTTAGAGACAAAGAAAGAGAGATGTGTAAACACAAGCCTCCCGTCCTCAGAAGTCTAAGGTCAGAGAATGCGAGAGAAGGAAGGAAGAATTGAAGGAACAATAAGCAACAAACGACGACAGAAAGAGTGGGATATGATTCTAGTGAAAATGAAAAAAATAAGATAAAACACTTGTAAACCCTGTTGGAGTAAAATCTAATATATGGGCTTATATATTAAATAAATGTGCATTATAAGCTATCATATAAAGTTGGCCATTAAAAGTGATCAAATAAGGTTAAATAGGTTTTGGGCTTATTAATGCATCTTTAAATATGGGCCTCCTATGTGTAGAGACAAAAGTGTAATTATTAATTTATTGATGGGCTGAATTAATAATTACAAAATAACTGATATTATCAGTTATTAAAATGCAGTTGTGGTCCCCAAGATAATACATAAATTTCTTTTCTGACTCCATCTTCAGAAGAGAATACAGAGAAAACTCTCAAGGAGGACATACGTATAAATCTTGGAAGAATCACAACCTCTCGACTCCAGAATCACGTCCAAGACTATGGATTCAGGTTTGCTTCCGCATCTATTTCTTCTTCTTCTCGGTGATTTGACATGAACGATCCGGGTTTGATGATGGTTTTCATCCCTAAATTCAATTTTGGTTTGACAAGTGGTATCAGAGCGGTGTTTATGTTAAATCATTGAGAATCAATTTAGTTTCTTGATGTAATTCTCATAGGATTTCTCAAATTTAACAATCCATGGTTTTGAGTTGTTGAATTTGGGAAACAATTTTGGTATTCTTCCATCTTTATGTGTTCTTCAAATTTTCGAATTCAAAAAGTATAATTCATGTTATTTGGTTATAAATTCATGAATTTCAGGTATGGTATGAATTTAGGTTTGTTCATGACATTTGGAATGATTTTGAATTCATGATATATATATATACACACACATATATCAATTTAAGTTTGATGCATTTGGTCGTATGGATTCAATTGTTATATTTGACATGTTCTGTTAATGTTTAGGAGAAGTCCATTCAGCTTGATGTTTGAAATTCTGCATTTATTTATTTATTTTTTGGTTCGAACGTGTTACTGCATATGAAGAGATACTGTTTTCAGCCTCACTTTGAAAAAAAAAAAAAAAAAAAAGGGGTTGAGTTTAATTCGGTGTAACTGTTGCAAAACGTGATGTTTCACATTCCAATAAATGCAAACAGTTTTCAGGCCCATGTATCAAAGTCCAATAGGCTTTGTTTACATTTTTTTTATGGGCTTAAGTAATGTTGGGCTTGGGTTTGTTTGTTAAGTTTTGGGTTTGGGTTTGGGTTAATAGAAAGAATGGGTTACCCAGAGTTGACCAGATGTTAACTCGCAGTTGACCCGATCGTTGACCGCGTTGACCCTGACCATTGACCGGCGTTGACTTAGCCGTTGACCGGCGTTGACCAAGGTTGACCGGCATTGACCAAAAAAAAAAATTTTTTTTTAAGGTTTTGTTTTGGGATTTTAAATTCGGATTTTGGCATATTTCTAATTATGGTATATGGTATTTTAAAATAAGTTGATTGAAATAGCATGCTACCAAAGTAGCCTCTTTTATCTAAATCAATTTATTTTAAAATATCAAAATGGTTGTGTGTGTTTGATTTGTGCGAATATTAATCGGCCCAAAGGAAGGTTAATATTTGTTTGAATTAGATGAATACCTGTGGTAATAAACATGAGGCAATTATCCGATTTTACATGTGATTAATGAATCGGCCCAAAGGAAGATTTATTAATTGACGTACTTTATTGTCAATGTTTGATTACTACACCAAGATTATCACTTACAAATTAATATTTCTGTCCAAAGACTAGATATTAATGTTGTGTCAGGTGTCTTAAGATGGGGTTTTGCCATTATTTGAATTTATAATTGTTATATTTTCTTATGTGAGCTTGTTTATTTTGTTTGTTGTTCTCTGATTCAGCTACTAGTTCTGTATCCAACATTTCTGCTAACATCAATTCTATTCCTATGTTGAATGGTATGAACTTCAAATCATGGCAAGAGAACTTGTTGATAGTTCTCGGAGTCATGGATCTCGACCTTGCGTTAAGGGTTCCTTCTCCTGCACCTCTTACTGACAAAAGTTCTTCTGATGACAAGAAGGACTTTGAAAGGTGGGAGAAGTCAAATCGCATGAGTATGATGATCATGAAAAGGGCCATCCCAGAAGCATTCAGGGGTACTATATCTGATAAAATTACTACTGCCAAAGAGTTCCTTGAAGATATTAAGAAGAGATTTGCCAAGAATGAAAAGGTTGAAACAAGTACACTTTTGACAAGTCTCATCTCAATGCGGTATAAAGGTAAAGGGAACATCAGGGAGTACATCATGGAGATGTCTCATCTTGCTTCAAAGCTGAGAGCACTAAAGCTTGACCTCTCTGAGGACTTGCTTGTGCATTTGGTCCTCATATCTCTTCCCATACAATTCAGTCAATTCAAGGTGAGCTATAACTGCCAAAAGGAGACTTGGTCTCTTAATGAGCTCATCTCACATTGTGTGCAAGAGGAGGAAAGGCTTAAGCAAGAGAAGATAGAAAGTGCTCATTTGGCTAGTACTTCAAAAGCCAATACTTCTAAGGACAAAGGGAAGAAAAGAAACAAAGGTAAGGAAGTTGCAGAGGCTCCACCACAGAAGAAACAACACAAGGAACAGCAGACAGATGATGGTTGTTTCTTCTGTGCGGCTGCGGGACATAAGAAGAAGTATTGTACCAATTATCATACTTGGCGTGCAAAGAAAGGTACACTTCTTACTTTGGTTTGTTCTGAGGTTAATTTAACTTCGGTACCTAAACACACTTGGTGGATAGATTCTGGTGCAACCACTCACATCAGTGTGTCTATGCAGGGTTGCCTGAGTTGCCGAAAGCCAAATGATGGTGAAAGATACATCTTTGTAGGCGATGGCAAGAAGGTTGAAGTTGAAGCAATAGGGACTTTTAGGTTATTATTAAAATCCGGTTGTTATTTGGATTTGAATGAGACTTTTGTTGTACCGTCGTTTAGACGGAATTTGGTTTCTATTTCTGTATTGGACAAATTTGGTTATTCTTGTTCTTTTGGAAATAGTAAATTTAGTCTTTTTCAGAATTCAAATTTGGTTGGAACCGGTACTTTGTCTTATGGTGATAGCCTTTATATGCTTGATACAATTGCTTCATATCATGAATCCTTGCATTTGAGTACTCGAGGTGTTAAAAGAAAATTAACCAATGAAAATTCAGCTTTCCTTTGGCATAAGAGATTAGGTCACATCTCCAAAAGGAGAATTGAGAGACTTGTGTCAGATGGGATTTTGGATTCCCTTGATTTTACAGATTTTGAAACTTGCATAAACTGTATAAAGGGAAAACAAACAAACCAAAGGAGATTAGGTGCTAACAGGGCTACAGACGTCTTAGAACTGATACATACAGACATTTGTGGACCATTTCCTACACCTTCTTGGAATGGTCAACAATCATTTATCACGTTCATAGACGATTTTTCGAGTTATGGCTACCTTTATCTCATTCATGAGAAGTCCCAATCACTGGACATGTTTAAGGTATACAAAGCTGAAGTTGAGAACCAACTCAGCAAAAGGATAAAATGCATCAAATCTGACCGTGGTGGTGAGTACTACGATAGGTATGATGGTTCAGGTGAACAACGTCCAAGGCCATTTGCCAAATTCCTAGAGGAGTGCGGTATCGTCCCACAGTACACCATGCCGGGTTCACCTAGCATGAATGGTGTGGCTGAAAGGCAAAATAGAACGCTTAAGGACATGGTGAGGAGTATGATTTCTCATTCTACCTTGCCAGAATCTATCTGGGATGAGGCATTAAAGAGTGCAGCTTATATCCTTAACAGGGTACCAACTAAGGCAACTGTCAAAACCCCTTATGAGCTTTGGACGGGCAAAAAGCCTAGTCTTAAGCACTTGCACATTTAGGGATGTCCAGCTAAGGCAAGGCCTTATAAGCCAAATGAAAAGAAACTGAACTCAAGAATAGTCAGTTGCTATTTTATTGGATACTCTGAAAGGTCCAGGGGTTACAAATTTTATGATCCCGCTACTAAATCAATTTTTGAGATGGGTAATGCCCGGTTCTTTGAGGATGTTGAGTTTGCGGGGGGAGATAAGGTTAGGGACTTTGTCTTTGAAGAGGAATATATTGATATTCCCACAGCTGTCATTGACATTGATCAGGGTTCTATTCCTGGCATTGTTCAAGAGGCAGATCCACATCAAGATATTGTTCAAGAACCTTCCATTCAAGAAATTGTTCCAGAAGAACAAACTCTACCATCCCAAGAACCTGTGCCATTAAGGAGATCCACTAGAGAAAGGAGAAGTGCATTGCCAGATGATTATATTGTATTTCTCCAAGAACATGAGGATGACATTGGTATGGTGGAAGATAATCCGATCAACTTCCGTCAAGCCATGGAAAGTTCTAAATCTCAACAGTGGATTGATGCCATGAATGAAGAGATAAAGTCCATGAAGGACAATGACGTTTGGGATCTTGTCCCGTTGCCTGAAAGTGCGAAGCCCATTGGTTGCAAATGGATATTTAAGACCAAGAGGGATTCGAAAGGCGATGTGGAGAGGTATAAAGCGCGTCTTGTCGTAAAAGGCTTTACCCAGAAAGAAGGCATCGACTACACAGAGACTTTCTCTCCGGTTTCATCGAAAGACTCTTTTAGGACAATAATGGCACTTGTGGCACATTTTGATCTTGAGCTACATTAGATGGATGTTAAAATGGCGTTTCTCAATGGAGAAATTGATGAAACGATTTATATGGTGCAACCTGAAAACTTTGTATCGGGAGATGCAAAAAAGATGGTTTGCAAACTAAATAAATCCATCTATGTGCTTAAGCAAGCTTCCCGTCAATGGTATCACAAATTTCATCAAGTTATCATCTCATTCGGTTTTGAGGTGAATGTGGTTGATGATTGTGTATACCACAAGTTCAGTGGGAGTAAGCACATTTTCCTAGTTTTGTATGTTGATGACATATTGCTTGCTACAAACGATATAAACTTGTTGCATGAAACTAAGAGATTTCTAGCAAAGAATTTTGAGATGAAAGATCTTGGTGATGCCTCTTTTGTGTTGGGTATAAAGATACACCGGGATCGCTCTCGGGGTACGCTTGGATTATCACAAAAGAGTTATATCGAGAAAGTTCTTAAGAGATTTGGCATGCAAGACTGCAAACCAGGTGATACCCCTATGGCTAAAGGAGACAAATTCAGTCTCAGTCAATGCCCCAAGAATGATTTTGAGACTAAGGAAATGCAGAAAATTCCTTATGCGTCAGCAGTAGGGAGTCTGATGTATGCTCAGGTATGTATGCGTCCGGATATTGCGTACATTGTTTGGCATGTTGGGTAGATACTTGAGTAATCCTAGATTAGATCACTGGAAGGCAGCTACACGAGTCATGAGGTATTTACAAAGAACAAAGGACTACATGCTCACGTATTGGAGGTCGGATCAGTTAGAGATCATTGGGTATTCTGACTCCGATTTTGCGGGATGCCAAAACAGTATGAAATCTACTTCAAGCTATATTTACTTGCTTGCTGGAGGCGCAATCTCCTGGAAGAGTGCTAAACAGTCACTTATAGCCTCTTCCACTATGGCAGCTGAGTTTATAGCTTGTTATGAGGCGTCCAATCATGGAATATGGCTGCGAAACTTTGTCACTGGGCTACGCATTGTGGATGGTATTGAAAGGCCACTTAAGTTATTTTGTGACAATAAATCGGCAGTTCTTTATTCCAACAACAACAGGAGCTCGACGAAATCGAAATTCATAGATATCAAGTTCCTAGTTGTGAAAGAAAGAGTTCAGAGTGGACTTGTGTCTATTGAGCACATCGGGATAAACTCCATGGTTGCGGATCCGTTGACTAAGGGACTACCACCCAAGATGTTTCTCGAGCACACCGCTCATATGGGTGTTGTTTCTCTTCAGGATATTCAGTTTTAGTGAGAGTTTGTATTTTAGATGCTTTTCTTTGTAGACACATTTGTTATGGTTTTATGGATATTGTATGGTTATTTACTGCAGTATAAAGTATTCAGTTTCTATTCATTCTGATTTTGGTATGGTTGATCTCACTAAGGTTACAGGTGGACCAGTTGGAAATAGGCATGTTATGATTACATTGCATGAAATTTCTATGCTACACATCCATGCTTGATTTTGTCATTGATTGTATTGGTATATGTGACCATTAATGGGTCAAGTTACGACAATTGTAATGAAGGCCGCTTTGATCCTATATTGATATGGTTAATGGACAAGATTGTTCTGATGCATAAAGTTTTGATAGCAATACTCATGAGCTCATAAGGTATAATTCACATTTATAAAGTTACATATATAGCCCAAGTGGGAGATTGTTGGAGTAAAATCTAATATATGGGCTTATATTAAATAAATGTGCATTATAAGCTATCATATAAAGTTGGCTATTAAAAGTGATCAAATAAGGTTAAATAGGTTTTGGGCTTATTAATGCATCTTTAAGTATGGGCCTCCTATGTATAGAGACAAAAGTGTAATTATTAATTTATTGATGAGCTGAATTAATAATTACAAAATAACTGATATTATCAGTTATTAAAAGGCAGTTATGGTCCCCAAGATAATACGTACGTTTCTTTTCTGACTCCATCTTCAGAAAAGAATACAGAGAAAACTCTCAAGGAGGACATACGTATAAATCTTGGAAGAATCACAACCTCTAGACTCCAGAATCACGTCCAAGACTATGGATTCAGGTTTGCTTCCGCATCTATTTCTTCTTCCTCTCGGTAATTTGACATGAACGATCCGGGTTTGATGATGGTTTTCATCCCTAAATTCAATTTTGGTATGACAAACCCTACCCTAATCAAATTAAGACAAGTTTTTAACATCTGCCCTTGAAATGCAAATATTTATAAAGAAAAAGTTATATTAAAACAGGATTTTAACCCTTATTTTTGAAAAATAGCAAATACCTATAAAGAAAAAGATCTATCTCTTAACACCAGCCTTTGGAAAGTAGCAAATTTTTAACACCTGTCCTTATAAAATAGCAGGCACCTGTAAAGAAAAAGTTCTGTTAATACATATTTTTAACCCTTGTCCTTGGAAAGTAATAGGCACTTGTAAAAAAAAATAAAAATAAAAAGTTCCATCTCTTAACACCTACCCTTAAAAAGTAGCAAACACTTGTAAAGAAAAAAATTCTATTAAGATAGCTTTTTAACCCTTGTCCTTTGAAAAAGTTCTATTAAGACAGGCTTTTAACCCCTGTCCTTGGAAAGTAACAGAAACTTATAAAGAAAAAAATTCTATCTCTTAACACCTACCCTTGGAAAGTAGCAAACACCTATAAAGAAAAAGTTCTATTAAGATAGGTTTTTGGCCCCTGTTCTTGGAAAAAGTTCTATTAAGATAGGTTTTTAACCCCTGTCCTTGGAAAGAAGTTAACACTTGTAAAGAAAAAATTATGTCTCTTAACACTTGTCCTTGGAAAGTAGCTGACACCTATAAAGAAAAAAATTATGTTAAGACATTTAACACCTGCCCTTGGAAAGTAGTAGACAAACACCTGTAAAGAACAAGTTTTGTTAAGATAACTTTTTAATACCTACCTTTGGAAAGTAATAGACACCTATAAACAAAAAATTCTATCTCTTAACACCTACCTTTTGAAAGTAGCAGACACCTATAAAGAACAAGTTTTGTTAAGACAGTGTTAAAAAGAAAAAGTTCTGTTAAGACAAGTTTTTAACACCTGCCCTTGGAAAGTATCAGACACCTATAAAGAAAAAGTTATATTAAGACAGGTTTTTAACACCTACCCTTGGAAAGTAATAGACACCTGTAAAGAAAAAGTTATGTTAGGATAAGCTTTTAACCCTTGCCCTTGGAAAATAGCAAACACAAATAGCAGATATTTGTAAAGAAAAAGTTATGTTAAAACAAGTTTTTAACACCTACCCTTAGAAAGCAACAAATACCTATAAAGAAAAAGTTCTGTTAAGACAAGTTTTTAATTCTACCATTAGAAAGTAGTAGACACCTAAAAAGAAAAAGTTCAGTTAAGATAGGTTTTCAACCCATACCCTGTCAAAGGAGCAAACACCCGTAAAGAAAAAGTTGTGTGTGCTAAACAACCAAGCAGTGAAGTGCAAAGACCTAAAATTATTATCCATTCTTAATATGTTAATAGATTTTGGTTAATAGAAAAATTTGTTAATATGAAAGTTTGGAAATCTATAGTTGCCATGAATGAGCACCTATGAAATTTTGGCAAAATCAGATTATAGTAAATATAATAAACTCCTATCTATTAACCAAGGATTGGAATATCGAATCAAGGAAGATAATTAAAATCACAAAGTAGTCTTACCCATTGACACTGTTTAATTGTTTTTCTCTAATCATTGTTTCTTTTCTTTTTTCTTTCTTTTTTTAATTCTAGTATAGTACCAATAAAATGGTGCGAGTGGTATGTAAGAGATGCTTTCTGTTTAAGATGTAGGGAGAAATAGATGAGGAGCCTGTTCGAATGGAGAGTTTGGAAAGAAGCTTCACTGTTGTGAAATATTTATTTTTTTATTTTCATAATTTTACTTTAGACGTCATTTTTTAACTAACCGATATCTAATGTCCCACTCACAACATCACTTAAAACCCGATGTTAAAAGACTGATGTTTTAATGTCATTGGCCTGAACGTCGGTTTGTTAACTAACGTTAAAGAATTTTTATGTCACTTTTTAATCATGTTTAAAAGTCTATTTTGTACTAGTGATAATTATCGTCGCTAAAAAAACCTACTACATTATTATATATATTAAAGTGAAGGTAAAAAACACTATTTTTTCACTGTTCCTAGGACAATGGTGTGCCAATTTTACTCCTGGTTAGTTATGGGTTTTTGGTTTATCACATTTCCCCGTGTGAATTTTCTTTTTTACCCTTTATTTTACTTTCTTGAACCTTTCTTGAATGTGGCCTTTTCTTCATTTTACCTTGTCATTCTACATATGAAGAATACTTCTTTGCTTTGTTTTAGCTATCTCTCATATTTGGTTGATTTTGAGTTAATTGTTTTCCTCTCTCTCTCTCTCTCCTGTTTGTTGATTTACTTTGTTTTAGCTGCCTCTCTTGCATTTGGTAGGTTTTGAATTCTTTTGTCTTCCTCTCTTTTTCCTATGTTTGTTGCTACTATGTTTGCTGCTACTATGTTTGCTGTTAGTTGTCTTTCTTCTTTTTTTTTTTTTTTTGGTGTTTTTTTTCCTCTCTTTGTATTCTTTTGGTTTATGAACTCTGATCTTTTTGTTCTCTCTTTTCCCCAATCCATTCTAAGATCCTACGATATTTTTTACTTCTGTTTTTTTTATTTTTTTTCCTTAGTTTTTTTTTTTTCATCACCTTTGGTTTTGAGTTTTGATTTTCCCCTCATATTCTTGTTTTAAAAACTGTGGGTTTTTTTTTTTCGTTCTTTTTTTTTTCCGTCCTTCTCTCTTCCTCCAATACATTCTAAAAACTTAAGCTATTTTTTTATTTTTTTGTTTGTTTTTTCATCATTTTTTAATTTTTCGTCACTTTTCTCATTACTTTCTATCTCTTCATTACTTTCCTTATTTTTTTAACCAACCCAACCTTCCCTGTCTCCCACTCCCTTTTGTTTTCTCTTTACTTTTGACGTTATTTCTATTCCTCCTTATTTCCTAACCACTCTAACCTAACCTGTCTCTCACTTAATTTTGTTTTATTCTTCACTTTTATCTTTATTTTCATTCTTTCTTATTTTCCTAACCACCCCAACATTCCATGTCTCCCACTTACTTTTGTTTTTTTCTTTACTTTTGACTTTATATTAGTTCTTCCTTATTTTCCTAACCACCCATACTTTCCTTATCTCCCACTTACGTCTGTTTTTTCTTCACTTTTTGACTTTATTTCTATTCTTTCTTATTTTCCTAACCAGCCCACTTACTTTTATTTCCGTTCTTCTCTCTTCCTCCTAATCTATTCTAGGACCTTTTTTACTTTTTTTTTTCCTCAGTTTTTTTTGTCATCATTTTCATTACTTTTCATGTTTTTCTAATCACCCTAACCTTCCCTGTCTCCTGTCTTTTTCCTCACTTTTGACCGTTTTCTACTTTCTTATCCACAAAATATTCTCCACCAATGTTAAGAAGTATTTCCTAAAAATATTGAACACGTTAGAAAAACATTATGTAAAAAACAAAAACAATCCTAACCACCCTCACTCCATTACTTTTGTTATCTTCCTCCGATTCTTTATTTCTTACACATGCACACACATACATATTTGTTATTATATCATATTATATTATTATAATATTATTACAAAAAAAATTCTAATTACTCCTAATCATTTGTTTCTCAGTGATTTAACTTTATCTACCAACTTTGGATATCAATAATAATAAATATATCCTATAATTTTTACGCCTTCTTTATTGAAATTTGCAGGGTTGATATTTTGTTATTTGAGACAATTTTAAGTTAATTCCAGGTACTGTTTATATATTCTCTATATAATTTCATTTGTGTTTTTTTTGTGATAGAATATCGCATTAACATTTTTGTTATTTAATTATAATTTACTCTATTTTTTATTTTTAGATGATATAATAAAAGACATTTTTTTTTTACAAATAACTAGAAATAATCCTTATATATGTGTTAATCGAATAAGTGATGACAAACTTTGAAGATATTAGTTTGGACTTTAGAGATCAAGTCAACAATTATACCAATTAAACATAAATTTTAGAATTTAAAGATCCTAAATAAGGACACATTAGAACTCAGACATTTTCAAGCAAAACAGAAATTACTTTTAAAATTCCAAATTCTACACCAAATTCTGTCAAGATGCAATCTTAACTCCTAGATCAAGTCAAAAAGTATACCAATTGGACATAAATTTCAGAATTTAGAAATCCTAAATACAAACACACTAAAATTCAATTTCACCAAAATTGTAATGACTTGAAAGATTATAAAGTAATGGAAAGAAAAAATGATAGCCAAGTAGATCAAATTAATTTCTTGCCTCTTGGCCTGCCAATCTCAGTTTCCATTATTTGTTTGCATATTTAATTTTATGAAAAAATACTGTATCATTTTTGCCAGTGTCGGCAAGGTTAAACAAACCAAGAATCAAACAAAAAAAAAAAGTGCTTATAAATATAGAAATCAAAACAAGATGAGTTAAACCCAAATCTGAAGCTCAAATGCTCTTCTCTACGTTAAACTCTGATAACACCAATAAAACAAACCAAACAAAACATATCAACAAAATTAGAATCCTTAAAAACCAAAATAAAATAAATTAAAATTAAAGAGAAATAAAAAGATTCTAACTTATTATCTCTTCAATGCTAGGAGTCTCGTAGTTCTGAAGATGTCTTGGAGGTAAAAGACAAGATTCACGTGTAAACGAACTTAACTTTATTATAGTTATTATTTTTTGAGTTGATAATAAGAAAGTAAGGCATAGAATATGGGATGAAAAAGGAAAGTACCCAAAAAAAATGTAAACTGGAAATCAGAACAACTGACCAAGAAATCTAAAAATTAAGGAGATGTACTCCTTACACATCCAGTGAATGCACTAAAAGTAAAACCCATATAAAGAAAAATGAAACCTCAGAAGCTCAGGAAACAGTATAAACATACTTTAATCATTGTATGTCTGTTAACTCAATAAACCAGTTCTCTTTACATAAAGAGAAGAAAATACAAGAAAACAAAAATAAAGCAGAAAATATTGGGGATGTGGTAAAACTTGGTCCAAGACTAGGAATTTATGTTCTTAATCTTTAGAAGTAGAAGTAAAAAAACACACACACATTAAACACTTTTCATAAAAGGTTTAAGTGCTTCTATTAGGTCTGATTGAACAAGTTTGTTATTGTAGAAATCTATTACAGCTGCCATTTATTTTTAGTAAAATATCTAAAAAATCAAAAACAGAAAAGAAACAAGAAAAAGACCGTCTTGATTCTTAACAAAAAAAAAAAAAAGGTAGTATGTAAAACAAAAATCAAGAGAAAAAAAATCTAAAAAGGAGTTTTTTCAAAATATTCAACCTCTTCTCTACATCAAGATGATGAACCTTGAGGGACAAAAACTACCCTCCTAACTAGTTCAAAATCAAGGAAAAAAATTATAAAAAGACTACACAAATTTATCTAAAGAAAAAAGGAAAATCGAGAAATATTTAAAAATAAAAAATAAAAAAAGCATGAATCACAATTCTGAAAACATCTGGCCTTCGATAAATCCTTCTAAGTTTGCTTTTGTTTAAATTGACAAACAAGTCTAAGAGAAAGAGAGAAAGAGAGATAGAGTTATAGAGAGAGACAAAGAGAGAGAGAGAGGAGAGAAAAGAAAGCTACAGAGCTAGACTTATCTGCCCACCTAACCAAAGAGAGATAGAGTCATTGTCTTTTTTTTTTTTTTTTGCTTTTTTTTTTTTCTATATATCAACTAATAAGACAATCTTGAAGTCATACAAATTTTTTTACATAAAAGTTATACAGTATTACATCTTTTGCTTAAACTTCAAACATATATACATTTATACATTTTGTTCGTAAAGTATCACATTATTTAGTATCGAAAAAGGAATTCTGTAGAATTAATTAGTAAGCTAACCAATAGTTTTATCTCATTTACCAAAAAAAAAAAATAGTTTTATCTCTTCTTTATTCCAAGCAAAAAAATAACGATGATAAAAAGGTGCATGCAACATAATTAGTCAAATTTTAAGCAAAAAGAAATTATTTATTTTATTGGCAACATGACAAGAGGTCATTGGTTAATTTTCTACTGAAGCTACGTAGCTAGACTTATCCACCTACCTAACCAAAGCATCAGAGTAGCTATACTCAACAACAACAACAAAGGAAAAAGCAAAAGAGTGAGAAAAAGCAAAACTGACAAAAGAGTAGTTTACCCATACCACCACCCACCCATTTTTTCTTTCTCATTATTTTTTGTTGTTTCTTTTTTTTTCTTTTTCTTTTTTAGTATTCATTTTGTCTTACTAGATACGCTATTTAAGGGTTGCAATTAATTGCATAATTCAAAGTTCAAATCAAAAAACTATATCTTTGATGATTGGGATCAACTAAGGGTTGCAATCTGGGGTATGATCTTATAGTATAAGATCATTCTATGTAACATTTAATACGTTTTTATTGGTTTGCTAATTTGATAAAAAAGGAAATTTGTCTGAGTTATTTGTTTGAACCTTTTATTCCAGTCACATCTCTCTAGTATATTTCCCTTTTTTTTTTTTTTAATACCTAGCATTAGTAGATATTAAATTGACAAAAGGGATGTAAATTCTACTAGAGTTTTTCCACATTTAAAAATTTTATTGTAACCTAAAGAGTTATTGATCACAATTAGTTTTTCTTAAGATTGTTGTTGTAGATTAGATAATTCAGTTGGACGAAACATTGGTAGAGATCAATATTATTTAAATAGTTTAGAAATACATAAATTTCACATTTTTTATTTTTATTTTATATTTTTTTTTGGTAACTTTTCAAGGGAGGATTTACACGGCTTAAAATTTTGTCATAATGTAATGAAACTTAACACTACTATGATTTATTTATTTTTAAGTGTAGGTTAGGCATAAGAAATTGCATCTCAAAAAATAAATAATATTATTTAAAAAAAAGATAGAAAGATCACATCTCAATAATTAGCCAAATAAGCTAGCTTCCAATGGGGCCTACACTTTTTTCTTCAAATGACATGTTGACAATACATGAGGGGGTTTGTTATAGAGAGCACCCTCTCACAATTTCAAACTTCGATGACACGTATATAGGGTTAATTACAAAAATAGCACTTTTAAAGAAAGTATTCTTAATTTTAGTACCTATTGCTTATTTTCTAATATAGCATTGTCATGTTAGTAGACTCTCTTAAGGTAAGTACAAAAGGTAAATTGTGCCCTTGAGGTTAGCTAGGTCAGCTTAGAGATTTTTATATGTTTTGGCTTAATCTCTCCCGCCCTTAATTGGTCTCTCTCACATTAGTAGACAAAACCTACCTTCCTCAAATAGTAATCTTACTTCTATATTGTCGAATTTGACTCCTAAATACTACAACTCTCACTCGTGAAGATGGATGTAAAAAACTCAATCTTCTTTGCTTGCCGTTCTTTCTTCTTTGTCGTCACTGCATCCCCCTAAACAAAGAAGCTTTAAGCCGTGGTCCTGTAACATATCTGAGGTAGGTGATTTAGGTTTGTCATTTTTTTTTTAGGTTTCTGGTGGTCCGCTTGCTATTCTAATCATTGTCATCTTCATTTTAGCTGGAATAAATATCAAACTATTGTTATTTTTGTGTTTGTGTTTTGTCATTATAATGGTTTTTCATCATTATGTGATATAAAGTCAAAAAATGACTGGATTTTAATGTTATGTTGACAAAAATAGTTGTCAATTTGAGAAGTTGAAGGGATAATAGCTGAATTTTAAGAAATGGTGGTATTTTTGTGATAGATAATGTTGGAGTTATTTTATGTTGACTTGTGGTAAATTCTATAATGACCATATGGTAATGTAGAGCAAAGTCAATGTATAATTATTATATTGTAACCTTATAGTTTTTTGGAGTCATGTTATGTTGACTCTATGTATAATGACTGGATTTCAATGTTATGTTGACTAACATACTATAATTTCATTTTTGTGTTTCACAACTAATTGTTAGTAATTAGTATGACATGGATTCATTTTCTTTAACCCTTACGTGAAGTAAATATTATGTTGACTTACAAATCAGATCTATAATACTTGTTGTCATTGTTATGTTTACTAACATATGCTTCACATTGAAATTGTTCAAGAATGACTAGATTGAATGTCTTTATCACATTTAATGGACATTAGGACCATGGTTGGAGATATGTTGGTTGTGAGATGAAGGGGATACTAGTTCCCACTAATGCCACTTATGTCGGTCTTTTGGAGTTGGTTAGAAATGTTCTTAGGATTTGGAAATAGGAAAAGAGTTTAGTCTTGAGGTATATTGTTAAAGTTGAGGCGGCTCCTGTCAAGATACAATCTAACTATGATATCTCATTCTACCTCTAATTGAAGAAGAAGGATGTTTACGTGCTTAGTAAATTTCCAATATGTGTCGATATATTAGATGAGTTAGTGGCCGAAGCATTGCACCTGAAATTGGAGAAAGCATCCATATGCTGGTGCAACCAACTAGGGTTTCATAACATAGTGATGAAGTCATGCAGCATATTCATGTAAATAACCCAAAACATACACCTGAATTTGGCGATGATTTTCAACTAGACGATAGGGATGGAGTTGACGACCAAGATGAATTCCACATTCCTCCATCACCATTACTGGAACTTAATGATTGGATCGATTGTGAGGACTACAATGGGGATGAACCTGCTCCTTCTGATTTGGATGGTAGTCATGAGAAAAACAAAGGAAGAAGGAATGGAGGAAATGGGGGAGCCTAATTTATTGTCAATGGATCCAAGGTTGAAGTTAGTGGTGTACAAATTTGTGATGATTTTTGTGGTGGAGAAGTCATTGCTGATTTTACACCAAGAACTATGCATGTAAAGAATATTTATAATAACAAAAGGCTATTATAGTACTATCTCTATCATGATGCGTTGAATAAACACGATTAATTAGAGGTCTATAACTACTTTGTTGCATGTGGTATGTTTTGATGATAAGAAATGCCAATGGCAGGTCCATGCTACTAGAATGAAGGATAATGATTTGTTTGTTGTAAAGAGGTATGATGAAGTCCACACTTGCTCTATTAAAAAAGTTCAAGGGCACCATCGACAAGCTAGTAGTTGGATGATAGGGGAATGTGTGAAAGGTGAAATTTGCGGATCCATCTAATACCACATGTTGACCATGGGAAATAATACGAGACATGCATGGTGAATTTGGAGTGTCATTCAATTATCTCAGAGCCTGGAGGGGAAAAGAAGCAGCCCTTAATAGCCTATGTGGCAATGATATCAATTCATACCAAGGTAACTATAATAAGTTTGATTATTGGATGTTGAGTGTGTGTTTACTGGTATTGAAATACCTTTGCTAGGACGTGAGTCATTTCTAAAATGACCTCTAGTCATTTTATGTTGACTATGTGGATTTTGGTATTGAATTGATCATGTTAGTATATAAGTAATTTCTAAAATGACCAGTAGTCATTTCAAGTTGAGTGTTTGAATTCTACTGTTGAATTGACCATGTTTTGATAAGAGTACTTTGCAAAATGAGTAGGGCTATGTGGTATATTGGCTGTGTCTATGCTGGTGTTGAATTGATCATTGTTATGATATTAGTAATTTATAAAATTATGTTATTTATATGTTAAATTGGGCAGAGAAATTTGTATAATGACTATATCCTACCACACATGTACTTGACAGTCTTACCTTCATGGGGTGAAACGATGAAAAAGCGAAATTCTGGATTCAACATTCATATAAAGACAGACTTGGAGGATCGATTTAAATACTTTTGCATTTGCTTGGCACCTTTAAGCATGGTTGGCCTCGTTATGAGCCTGTAATTGTGGTTGATGCATCAGCATTAAAGGCTAGGTATGGTGGAACATTGCTTTTAACATGCGGCCACAATGCGAATGGCTCAATATATCCTCTTGCTTTTTGTATTGGTGACTCGGAGAATAATGATTCATGGGAATGGTTCTTCACCAAGTTAATGGAATCAATTGACACATGGGATGAACTTGCTGTTGTGGCTAATAGGCATAAGAGTATTGAATATGCAATCAATAAGGTATATCTAGAAGCTGATTTTAGGATTTGCATTCAACATTTGGCTAGAAACTTAAAAGCGAGGTACAAAAGTTTTAATGGCACTATGAAGACTTATTTTGATGGTGCGTCAAGGACATGTCTTGTAAGTGAGTTCCATTATCAGATGGGATTTATCCATATAGTAACCCGGCCATACACAAATACCTTATAGAGGCAGCTCCCGAAAAATAGTCTCAAGCATTCTTCAATGGACGAAGGTATGCGATCATGACAACCAATATTACAGAGTCATTAAACAGTATAGATCAGAAAGCCAGGTTTATGCCCATAGGATACTTGGTAGAATAGTTAAGGAAACTCTTACAAAGGTGGTTCATTGAGATACGTGAAACTGCCCTTAAACTTGAATCCAGCCTTACCTCCACAACTGAAAAATGTCTTCGTGCCCAATTTTCTATGGGTGTAGCACTAACGATAACTGTGTACTTAATTTAGTCATTTTAACAATGAGCATAAGTAATTTTTTATGTTGACCAGTTTCATCAATGGTTTTTATGACCTTTAGTAATTTAATGTGCATCTTCTGCTTCATTGTAGCCACGGGCCGTTGATCAGTTTGAGTATGCCTTGACTAACTCGACTGCTCAAACATGGATTATGGATATAAAACAACAAACATGTACATACAGGTAATTTCAGGTTGATCAATTACCTTGTCGTCATGCTTTGTCCATATGTAACCACAGACAAATGAGTCCTTAGAATTACTACTCAGAGTACTATACCAAACAGGAACTTTATGCAACTTGTGAAGTTGATTTACATCCAATTGGCAATGCTAAAGGATGGACTATTTCTGAAGAAGTTAGGAACCGAGTTGTGAATCCTTCGAAATCAAAACGTCAAACCAGAAAGCCTCCAACTACAATGACTTTATCTTAAGGTGAATAGCCAGAGACGATTAGGTGTAACAGATGCCATACTTATGGGCATAACAAGAAAACATGTACTAACACAGTTCTACTTTACTCAGGAACATCAATATCATCACATAAATCTTCCAAAAGCATGGCCAGTCAGACATGATAGCTATTTATAACTATATATATTTTATTGATACTGTTTCCGATGACGAAATAATGTTGTTTTGGTATATATTTGACCAGTAATACTACATTAAGTTAATTTATAATTTGTGAACATATATCATCAATATTGACAATCGTGTCATCATATAATGACCAAGGGTCATTATCATAATGACCGTCTAATATAATATGTTTCCGACTTATGTCTCATCATATTACAGTACATGTATACATAATTTATGAACAGAAATCATCAATGTTGACTAGCATATTATGGCTAATAATTTTTAATGGCTCGTGTATTTCTTACTAATCAAACCTGATTTTGGTTATCATACAATGACTAGTGGTCATTATCATAATTACCATCTGATATTATAATTTGTTTGTATCTTATGTCTTGTCAAATTACAGGGGCATGTATATTTTTATTTCTGTGAATGGAAATCATCAATGTTGACAATCGTGTTACAGTTTTTACCTAATATGTTATGCCATATGTATTTTTTACCAAGTGAAGCTGAGTTGGTCATAATATAATGACCAGGGGTCATTATCATGATGACCATCCGATATAATATATTTGTATGTTATGTCCCATCATATTACAATACGTCTATATATAACTTGTGAATAGAAATTATCGATGTTGACAATCATATTATGGTTGACAATTTGTTAAGCCTATCCTGTATTTCTTACTAATTAAAGCTGGTATTGGTCATCATATAATGATTAGTTATCATTATCATAATTACCAGCCAATATTATAGTATGTTTGTATCTTATGTCCAAATAAATTACCTGGGCATGTATATTATTATTTCTGTAAACAGATACTATCAATGTTGACAATCATGTTCGGTTTTATATAATTTGTTATACCAGTAATAATTTAGAAGTTGCTATTGGTCATTGTATAATGACCATGGGTCAATTGTATAATTACCATTAAAATGAAATTGTCTTTATCATATGTCCTGTCCTATTAGCCTTCTAGCTGTGTATATACATATATGTAAGGAAATATAAAAAAGACATTAAAATTAAAAATTATTCTAACTATTGTCCTTCTCGATATCGCTTTCCACATTCTCGGATTCATTCCACTAAGCGTGGTAACATAGGTGGCAAGTCAAGTACTCTCTGTAGGAAATAAATCGGTAAAAACGTATTAGAGTGGCGTAGCGGAACAATAAAAAAATTTTAAGATCGTTAAATATCTCATGATGCCATATACAATAAATCAACAACAATTTAAACTCATACCTCAAAGGAAGCCAATCTGCAGGAGGAGAATGATCGGAAGGCTTCAACCAACTAGTCTTCTCTACTATTCTCCAATTCTCAAATGACTGAGTGTGTAGGCACTCTGAATCTTGATCGATATGCTAGCACTGCTAGTCTTCTTCCGACCACCCAGATCTCTAAAGAACTTATTATCACGGTGAGTTGTGCAACAATAAGCCTGCTCACCTGAGAGTCTGTGGTCTAAGAAAACTGGAATGGTAGGACCTCTATTTATAGACTTGCACGAGGTGATCCTCTGAATTTGAATTGGATTAGGAGAAGATTTTCTCCCTTATCCAACCATAAAATCCGAAAAATCTAGGCCTTATCCAACCATAATGAATTCGGCCACTTTAAGGATTTTTCATTCAAAATTCAAACAGGATTTTAACTAGAATTTGTCTCCTCATACCCTCATAAAAACCGATTCCCCTTTGTGCCAAAAATATGACTAGATTCGGTCATTAAAGTGTGAGGAGAATTAAAATCCAAATAGGATTTTCTAGCTTGAATTCTATCTCATCCTTATCCATAAATAATCGAAAATCTTCCTTGAGATTCCCTCAAAATTTTAGCCACTTTTAGGGAGGAGAGAATCTAAATTCAACTGGGATTGAAATTTGAATTTTTCCTGCATCCTTATCCACAAAAACCGAAAATATCTTAGAGGATTTTCCTCAACAAAAATTCGGCCACTTTTGTTAAAATTATAATTCAAAATTCAAGTAGGATTCAAACAAGATTTTCCTCTTCATAATCCAAATTAAATTCGAATTCTAGCCTTGTGGAATTATCCACAGAGAATTCGGATTCCACTTGGACTGTGATTCAAAATTTGAATTTCAAATTTCAAATTTTAAATTTCAAATTTCAAAATTCAAATTCAAATTTCAAATTTCAAATTTCAAATTTAAATTTCAAATTCAAATTCAAATTTCAAATTCGAATTTGAAATTCAAATTTCAAATTCAAAATTTAAATTTCAAATTTCAAAATCCACAAACAGTTGTATTTCAAATTTTTGTTCTCATGGATAATTTTCTACAACTCCAATCCAATCTCAAATAAAATCATGCCAACTTTATTTGGAGTTTGAATAATTGTGTATTCTATTATCCAAAACAAATTATGAATTTAACCGGAGAGAATCTTATCCACCATCCTAATCCTATGTCAACACCATTCATGCATAATCAACCAGCCAATAAGCATACACTAATCAATTTTCCAATCTTGAAGGAATTATGTAGAGCTAGTAGAGGGACTAATTGGACATATATAATCGAGCTCCCGTGAATCCATATGATCATCATTCTTTACCGAATAACTCAATCATATGATCACTAATTTCAGAGTCACACTACTATAAACCTGAAACTGAACTCCCAATTATATACTGTATTACATAAGCCTGTGACAAGCTATTATCCAATGACCTTGTCATGTATGCAGAATCCTCATATGATATCCATGATCAGCCTTAGGTCAAAGTCCGTTCAATCCTACTGATCAAGCTATCTTAAAGTTCCATTATACTACTGAATAAGAAAATGATTATTCACCATATGTGAATAAGAAATCATCCGCCCAGCAGACGACCCAAGGCCTTGTCCATTTTCACATCCAGTATAATGCCTTTAAGAGGATACCCTTACCTCCTTATTAGAGCTATGATTCCGATATCTGTAAACAAACCCTTCATCGTATACAAGTCATGCACCCAACGAACCGGTCTATAAGCTTACTACATCTGAGACGCTTTAGCCATTGGAACATCAAAGTACACAAGTCATATACATGAAATAGTTCATTCACTCAGAATTAAGGTTACTGCACAATGAACGTCAAAAGCAGATTGATCCACTCATAGTGGACTACGTAGATCAATTACGCTTTAGTCTTAGTCTAATATGTTACTACCAAGCAACATATCTATGTCTCTACTTAGGAGTCTATGCTCCAGACAGTCAAGACAAACCGTCCCCACCATGGCTTTAGATAATATAATAGTCTTAACATGAGTTAGATGCTCGGTCTAACCCCATAAACTACAAACCTTAGTTTAGACTGCTTACTTTAGAACATTGCCTTCTCGCATACAAATGTCCGTTGCATGCAACGTTCTAACAGTCTTAACACAAGCAGTCAGTGAGCCATATTTGTTTACATTTACTTTAACATGTAAATAGAATGAGGATAAACAGCAATATAATGAATAACCTCTATATATAATTTTATTATCCAGTTCAAAATAAATACATCAAAATGTCTCTAATGCTTATGGCATTTCTTAACACTCTCCGAACAAGGGCATGCGCTGCTGTGTAACCTAGTACTCCACTCTTTTGCCTTTGGCCAGGCAATGTGCATTTATAATGGTAAAAACGCAGTCTCCCTTGCATTACCAAGAGTCAACTTAATCATTACCATCAGTTAACATAGAATTTACCACAACTCAACATAATATTACCAGTAGTTGAAATAAATATTATTAGGAGACAAACACCAAAATGAATATAACTAAATTTATGACTCACCCATTCGATTGACGTGGAACATCCACGATGGTCACTGGAATTGGACCTAACTTCTAGCCACATCTTGGCATACTGTTAAACAAGCTGACTTTATTGGCAATTAGTGGAAAGAAATTGGACATTGCAGCTGCTGTGAACATGAGAACGTCATTGTGGGCTCTATTGGATGCCATCAAGTCGTAAACCTGTATGTTCCACGTATTTAGGTCGAGTACTGAAAGAACCTAATGATTCAAAGTTGGTATGTTCATTGGAATGAACACCTTGTCAACATCAAACCATAACTACTTACATGTGATTTCACCACCTGCAATGTATTTTGCCAAGTTTTGCACCTTCCTCCAGTCATAATCAAATTGTTGCACTTGCATTTGGGGCCATGCTTCACAGATTGTGGAATCAAAAAAAGTTTCTGTCATGGTAAAGGGTATCCATAAATAGTCAGCATAGTGCTTACGCTTCTTCCTCAGATAGTAAAAGGCAACATTAATTACAAAATCAGTACACAATGTAAGCAATAAATACAAAACAACACCGCTACAATGTCAATACCAAAAGGAACATCAAATCACATTACGCTTACTTACATTATCCCACAACCAGATATTGGGGGTCACAAGATCGTAGAACCAGCTCTTGTTAATAACTTGCATAATCCCTATATCATAGCCGATCTCCCAATTCTCATGTTTAGTTGTATAATGTGCTGGATGGTTACTGGAAACATTAACTCACATACACGGTTAATATCATGGTAACCAATAATATATTATGTGGAACATTATCGCATACATACTCAGGCCCAACTCTTTTTGGCTAGCCCCTTTTCAGCCATTCCCTGATTATAGCCAAGGTTTCATCAGAAGGTGGATCTGATATCTCTTCAAGGAAAGTTGGAACCTTTACCTTTTTCAATGACACATCCATCTTCCGACTAATATCACCCTTGTCAAGGCTCAGGACAAATAAAGATGACTCTTTAGCTCTTGTGTAAGCTTACGAGTCCTTTTCGGCCGAATTGACTTTGAGAGTTGTTCTTGCTAGGCTATAAATTTCTTCTCCTTGCCTTTCACATCAGCCTCCTTTGGAAAAAAAAAGGTCGAATCGACATTCTTGTCTCTCGACTTCTCCTCAACAGCACCATCCTCTATTTCCTTTTTAGATTCCCAACTATATTCATGTTTTTCCTCTCCTTCCCCTCTTCCATTTAGGTCTATGAAATCAATATAACAATTAGTCATACATAAACAACAGAAAATACACAGTCAACATACAAATTCATAACAATTGCACGTTTAGTTCAACGCAGTCAAACTGAATGTGCAATGGTCATTTTAGAAATTACTTATAGTAATAATAGCCACAACTAAACAATAGAAAACTCATAACAATTACATGTTGAGTTCAACACCATAATTATAAAAATACCTCTTGTCAGGGGTATGTTTTTTCATCGTTCCTCCTATTTCCCTTTTGTCATTTCCTCCACTGCCTATAGGTAATTTTAGTGTTAACCACTAGTCAATATGATAAATAGCAATAACTACATCGCAAAATAGAAACATTCATTACCTTTGCAGTAGAAAGAAAGGCAATGGTGACTATAATACCCTCTTCTGCATCAATATCGACTTCGCCAAAATTGAAAGTATTAAAACCTAAGTCTTGCTTGCAAATGACGTTAAACCTCGTTTTCTCAGGTAATGCACTATATACCTAGACCTAGGGTGGGCTTCCATATTATCGTTTAGTTATGTAGCATTTGAAAGACTTTGTTTAACACATTTGCTAGCTTCTTCTGTCCTTTCTCTAACTACGTTAACCTTTTATGAATTGAGTTTACCTGTCCACGGAATTTAGCCTAAAAATCAATCCACGAAGGACTAGCCACTGTAGGAGTCAATGTAGATTTTGTCTTTGACTGTGTATATGGTGGCGCAATTGATACTGCCACCTTTTCCTTCTCCTATTTTAGGTATAACTCAACTATGTAAGGGATTTTCAGTTCATCATCTATTGGAAACATCACATAGCATTCAGGATGCATAAAATTATAAACAAATTACCAGTGAGTAATTTTACAGTATAAATAAAATAACCTGAGTGTAGTTGGCAGGCTTACTTGCTTATCCTCACTCCTATTTATGACCTACTTGACTTTGCCAAACATCACAGATTCTGATCAAGACCATGAAAGTATTTTTGGAATATTTGAAACTGGATGGGTGGCAAAAGAGCTTGCTATTGTAGGTATGCTCTCGAAGGCCCAAACCAACAATGTGTGAGGGAAACTAATAAGAGTGTAGTGCATTATACAACCTTTCCCCTTACCCTTTACCCTATTCATGACAGCAGACCTGATGCCATCTCTTGTCATCTCCCATGGAGGTATTCCCCAAGGATAGTTATTGAATGCATCTAAATCATTAACAAACTAAAGTTATGTCTCAAAAATGTGGACGAGCCAACCATTTGCAAGGATGGTGATATACAGGACATACAGAAGCCCCAACTTGACTACATCATTATCATCTTCGTAAGTGGCTCTAGGGCTGGTGCTGGTTAGTCTATCTTATAATGCTTGTTGTGTAACGTGAGCCACCTTTGGAAATCATTGCTGGTGCAAGCGGCTTCGTGATGTGACCGGCTTAAGGATATTTGAACCTACACATTTCAAACTGATTATGAAGGAAAACTCCTTTATGGCAAACTGACCAACATCTGCACCAACCTCAAACCACAATGCATTGCCCATTTTGGGCATGCTCGGTTTGTCATATTACTAGGTTGTGGATGACCTGCCCAAGCCAGCCCAACTTCCCCAACTTTAAGAAGTTACTGACAAGCAGCTGTTGCTTCAACTGCTCAAACTGACAACTTGAAAGATTCTCCTTTAATTTTCTTGTTATTTCTTCCAAGTTCACCCAATGGTTAATCTTACCATTAGTGATCTCATTGTCAATAATTCTTCGAGCGAACTACAATTAAAAATACACAGATAGTATTGTTAGTGTTTATAACAATGGCTTATATTCAAATTTACTCATATCATAACATTTCACATATCTTAACAACAAGAATATATACAATTAATTGGAAAATGATCAGAGGTTATTTTATAAATGACTCATGTCATAACATGGGTCAAAGCAATAGCAGTAAACATAGTCAACATATAATGACCTTTGGTCATTTTTGTAATGACTCTTGATATTAACATTCAAAAAAAAAAAACCATAATTGTAAAAGGCAACATATGCACAATACAGACACTCAACATGATTAATACCCTTGGTAAATTTACAAATTAACATATCATAACCTGATTAATACAACACCAGAATATATAGTCAACATAAAATAACTACAGGTCATTTTAGAAATGACTCACATCATACCAGGGTCATTTCAATACCATAATACACATATTCAATATAAAATGAGTAGAGGTGATTTGACAAATTACTTATAGCCTACCATGGTCATTTCAACACTAGCAAGTACACAATCAATATAAAATAACCCCTGCTCAACACCACGACCCATTACATATTCAAGAAAAAAAACCACAATTGTAAAAGGTAACATATGCACAATATAGAGACTCAACATGATTAATACCCCTGGTAAATTTACAAATTAACATATCATAACCTGATTAATACAATATCATAACACATAGTCAACATAAAATAACCACAGGTCATTTTAGAAATGACTCATGCCATACCAGGGTCATTTCAACACCATAATGCACACATTTAATATAAAATGAGTAGAGGTGATTTTACAAATTACTCATGACGTATCATGGTCATTTCAGTACTAGCAAGCACACAATCAACATAAAATGACCCCTACTCAACACCATAACCCATTACATATTCAAAAAAAAAAACCACATTTGTAAAAGACAACATATGCACAATACGAACACTCAACATGATTAATACCCCTAGTGAATTTACAAATTATCATATCATAATCTGATTAATACAACATTGGAACACATATTTAACATAAAATAAGTATAGATCATTTTAGAAATGACTCATGCCATACAAGGGTCATTTCAACACCACAATGCACACAATCAATATAAAATGAGTAGAGCTGAATTTACAAATTCTCATGTCCTACCATGGTCATTTAAACACTAACAAACACACAATAAACATAAAATGACCTACAATCATTTTAGAAATTACTCCTGACATAACATTTTCTGCTCAACAATAGAATACATATAATCAACATAGCCACAATACACACACTCAACATACAAAATACCCTGCTTAATTTATAAATTCTCATGTAATAACATGATTAATTCAACACCAGTATACACAATCAACAAAATATGACAACAGGTCATTTTAGAAAGTACTCATCTCACCATAATATATACAGTCAATATAAAATAACCACAAATAAATTTCTTAGCAACATATCATGGTCAATAGCAAAAAAATGCCAAATCAACACTGAAAACACAGACGGCTAACATAAAATTACCTCTGACATTTTTCATCAAAACTCATAGCAAACAAGTTTTTATCAAATGCTTAAACTTACCACCAGGCTCATAAATAACAAAACAAATCCTAGTTTTCTAAAAGATCTCAGTTATACATACCTTATCCACATTCCCTATATGGTTTTCTTTTTGTGCATTTTTTTTCACCACCATCTCTTTATTGGTAGGTTTTTTCCTCCTAACATCAAACATGCATGGTATGATACTTCAACATAAACAAATGTAAAAACATTAGGTTTTTACACATAAAAATGAAAACTTTTTACTTTCCTCCTCTTCAACATTTATTTCCCCTTCTTTACCAGACTTCCCCTTCTTTGCAGTGTCTTTTTCCTTATCATCCCCCGGATTCTTCTCTAACAACGGCATCAGCCATCAAGACTTATGCACCATCGGAGGTTGCTCTAGCTATTTCAAAGCCTTTCGTTTTAAGGATGGGAGTATGGCTTTCGTGGCTTACTCTATCGCTTGAATGGGTGGCTGTTCGGTGGTCAGCTAGGGCTATTCCAAATGCAAGGATGTCGACTTGCTTTGCTCCATAGGCCTATGTATTTTCCTAACTGATTTTGAACCTATTTTCTTGCTTTATAGAACTAGAATGATGGTAAAATCGAACGGTTGCTGGAGGAAGTGGACAGACGGACGGTTAACAGAGGTTGCCGATGGTTATCGCGAACGTGGATGAGTTCTTTCTCTCTTCGACTGTGTTCGGTTTCAAATTTGAAAGAAAAAAAAATAAAAAGGGTAAGGTAATGGTTTTTTGACGGGAAAAGAGAAAGGGGCAATTTAGATTTTTGCCTTAGCAAAAAAACCCTAATTGCTGGAATTCGAGAAATTTGCAGATGTGGTAATGCTAAATTGGAAAATAAGCAAAACAAGTGCTCAAATTAAGAATACTTTTTTTAGAAGTACTATTTTTGTAATTAACCTAAAATCGTTGTTCTTATGATTGCTTTTTCAAGTTCTAAACTTCATTTTTTCAAACCAGACCGAGATTATTAGCATCCTTCCTCATCATTTTTTCCAGTCCTCTTAAATTTACATACTTTCCTTGCTAGTTCTTTACCTTGCTACCACCTGCTACTGAAAAACTATGAAATCTGTTATTGGTTTTAAAAATAATAATTAAAAAAAAAAACTCTATCCTATTGATGTTGTTTTAAGTAGTCAAAAGTATTATGAACCATTTAAATCATAGGTTAGAACAAAAAGGTTTGTTTCAATCTCCATTTTTAACCTATTTATTTTCAAACTGAAATTTGAAAACAATGTGTAGAAATATATGTTTGAACAATGGATTTACAACAGTGATTCAAACAAGGACTACATTTGAATAAAAAAAATTTTAAATTTTTTAAAGAGAGAAAACAGTTTTCTTTTTTCTTTTTTTGTCAATTATAGGCTCAAATTGTACATTCAAACAAAGCTAAGTTTATTGTAAATTCAAACTGAGCCAAGTTTTATATGTTTTATTTTGTTCCTTTTTTTTTTTTTACATTTTGATGTGATTTAATCACCTATCATGCTCGTTAACATGCTAATTTGACGGGGATATGTTATCAATAAAAAATTCTAATTAAAAATTACCTTTTTTTTTCCCACACTGATTATAACTCTGTTAGTAATTCTTTTTCAAAGTTATAATCCTTGTGGAAAAGGAAATCATGAGTATAAATTAACCCCAAATTACCGTTTGAGATGATTTTAACAACAATGACTAAGCAAATTAATAAGATGATGGTTCTAGGGATCTAGCAGTTAAACAACATACTTAAGATGTAGCATTCCCGAGTTACAATTCATGAAGAAACTGCATTTAAATTCTTAATCCTCCTACAAATGTGTCCTAATATTTTTTTACTATAGATAGCTTGCTTAACAATTAAACTTTAGTTGGATTCCCTACCAGCACTTAGCTGTAGTGCCTTTCTTTGACAAAGTTTTTTATTTTTTTTATTAGAAAATGCTATCAATTAATAAGTTAGTGTTAATGTTGATGTTACTTGTGGTTGTATCAGTAGGGTAGTTTCACCGAAAACTTATACTATTCCAAATGAATTAGATTGTTTCATAGTCAAAAGGGGAATCACCCTTTGAAAACAATGGTGCCTCCGATAACAATAATGACATAGAATGTTTGCAAGCTAGATAAACTTATTTTGGCTTATTTGATAATGTAAAGCTAACTCTTTACAGATTTGAATTATTACAGTAATTTTTAAAAATACTCAAGTCACTAATAAATTTAAAATACTGATGTGATAACAATAAAATAAAATAGCAAAGCATAAATCTATCCTCAAAACTATCAATTTCATACAATATGTTTGGTTAAATAATATAAGTTTCATTTGATCTCGATAACCATACAAATCCATGCATAGCCGATCACTAGGTTTCTTCACACATTGTAACAAATTTAACTCCTAGCTAGAATGCCACAGCACTTGCCCTTTCTTCTCATTTTAATTTTTTATAATTTTTCTTAGTATTTTCCTATAGGTGTTACTAACATGTATGCTGATCTCGGAGATTGTTCTTGTATTTGTGGACAATATGGTGCTCTCTTCTGGTTCAATTAACAAACTAAAAACACGAATCCCTTTAAATTTAATTTATGCTATAAAGATGGAAAAGTTAAATTACCTGTAACTAAAAAAACTCCTCCTATATTGGATAACTTACTTAATTACTATGGAGGACCAATAAATACACATTTCTGAAAAAATATTTGAACTTTTAATTCTATATTTGCATTTATATCCTTTGGAAATAATATAAAATCAAATGTAAAAAATTCAGATGGTCCGTATATTTTTAAAATAAGTGGACAAATACATCACCTTATGGGATCTCTATTACCGATTAACAATAGTCATCCAAAATTTGCATAGCTTTATAGCTTTATATATACGACACTGTAAATGAAAATGAAATTGAAAATTGAATAGCAACATTTTCATTTGATGATACATCAAAAGATTTAACCAAATCAATAATTGACAACTTAATTGAAATGCTTAAGAAACTAATAAATTAGTAAAACTTTTTTGAATGGTGAAAGATAGATACAAAGAACATGATATCCCTTCAATGAAACTATGACTAATATGTTAGGAAATGCCCTAAGTATTAGAGACATTTTGATGTATTCATTTTGAACTAGATAATAAAATTATATATAGAGGTTATTCATTACATTGCTATTTGTCCTCGTCTTATTTACATGTTAAAGTAAATGTAAGCAAATATAGCTCACTGACTGCTTGTGTTAAAACTGTTAGAACGTTGCATGCAATGGACTTTTGTATGCGAGAAGACAATGTTCTAAAGTTAGCGGTCTAAACTATGGTCTGTAGTCTATGGGGTTAGACCGAGCATCTAACTCATGTTAAGACTATTATGTTGTCTAAAGCCTTGGAGGGGACGGTTTGTCTTGACTGTCTGGAGCTGGACTCCCAAGTAGAGACATAGATATGTTACTTGGTGGTGACATATTAGACCGGGACTAAAGCGTAATTGATCTACGTAGTCCGCTATGAGTGGATCAATCTGCTTTTGACGTTCATTGTGCAATAACCTTAATCCTGAGTAAATGAACTACTTTATGTATATGACTTGTGTACTTTGATATTCCAATGGCTAAAGCGTCTCAGAGGTACTAAGCTTATAGACCAGTTCGTTGGGTGCATGACTTGTATACGATGAAGGGTTTGTTTACAGATATCGGAATCATAGCTCTAAGGAGTTAAAGGTATCCTCTTAAAGGCATTATACTGAATGTGAAAATGGACAAGGCCTTGGGTCGTCTGCTGGGCGGATGACTTCTTATTCACATATGATAAATAATCATTTTCTTAATTCGGTAGTATAATGGAACTTTAAGATAGCCTGATCAGTAGGATTAAACGGACTTTGACCTAAGGCTGATCATGGATATCATATGAGGGTTTTGCATATATAACAAGGTCATTGGATAGTAGCTCATCACAGGCTTACGTAATACGGTATATAATTGGGAGTTCAGTTTCAGGTTTATAGTGGTGTGACTCTGAAATTAGTGATCATATGATTGAGTTGTTCGGTACAGAATGATGATCATATGGAATCACGGGAGCCCAATTATATATGTCCAATCAGTCCCTCTACTAGCTTCATATAATTCCTTAACGTTTGGCAAATTGGTTTGTCTATGCTATTGGCTAGTTTATTATGCATGGATGGTGATGACACAGGATTAGGATGGTAGACAAGATTCTCTCCGGTTGGATTCAGATTTTGTTTTGGATAATAGAGTACACAATTATTCGAACTCCAAATAAAGTTGCCATGATTTTATTTGAGATTGGATTGGAGTTGTAGAAAATTATCCATGAGAACAAGAATTTGAAACACAACCGTTTTGTGGATTTTGAATTTTGAATTTTGAATTTTGAATTTTGAATTTTGAATTTTGAATTTGAAATTTGAATTTGAAATTCGAATTTGAAATTTGAATTTGAAATTTAAATTTGAAATTTGAAATTTGAAATTTGAAATTTGAAATTTGAATTTGAAATTCGAATTTGAAATTTGAAATTCAAATTTTGAATCACAGTCCAAGTGGGATTCGAATTTGTTGTGGAAAATCCACAAGGTTTGAAATTTGAATTTGAGTTGGATTTGGAGAGGATAATCTTGTTAGAATCCTACTTGAATTTTGAATCCAAATCCTAACAAATTATGGACGAAATTTTGAGGATAATCCTCAATGGAATTTCGGTTTTTGTGGATAAGGTTCAAGGGAAAAATTCAAGTTTCAATCCTAGTTGAATTTGGATTCTCTCCTTCCCTGAAAAGTGGCCGAAATTATGGAGGAAATCTCCTAGGAAAATTCGGTTATTTTGGATAAGGTTGAGATAAGATTCAAGCTTGAAAATCCTAGTGGAATTTTGATTCTCCCTTATCCTAAATGTGGCCGAATTTTTGGAGGAAAAATCTCCTAGGAAATTTCGGATTTTTTGGTTAAAAAAGGGAGGTAAAATTCTAGTTAAAATCTTGTTTAGATTTGGATTGGATTTATCCTAAATAAACCGAATTTTATTGTTGGGATTTTCCCATGGAAAATTCGGATTTTATGGATATGGATAAGGGAGAATATCTTTTCCTAATCCAATTCGAATTCAGAGAATCACCTCATGCAGGTCTATAAATAGAGGTCCTGCCACTCCAGTTCTCTCAGACCACAGACTCTCAGGTGAGCAGGCTTATTGTTGCACAGCACATCGTGACAATAAAGTTCTTTAGAGATCTGGGTGGTCGGAAGAAGACTAGCAGTGCTAGCATACCGATCGAGGTTTAGAGTTCCCACACACTCAGCCATTCAGGAATTGGAGAATAGTAGAGAAGGCTAGTTGGTTGAAACCTCCGGTCATTCTCCTCCTGCAAGATTGGCGTCCTTGAGGTATGAGTTTTAATTATTGTTGGTTTATTGTATATGGCATCATGAGATATTTAACGATCTAAAAATTTTTATTGTTCCGCTGCGCCACTCTGATACGTTTTTACCGATTTATTATCCTACATAATAGGCCAAAGATATACAAATAGTAGTAAATATGAATTGCTAACTTCAAATGATATAGGTGGTTTAACAGTAAGAGATATTAGCGAATATAAATAAGGAAAAGATATTATAATTTAAGACAAAATAGAAAATTTACAAAGAATTACAAAATTACATCTATCTTATATGGCTTTACAATATCTTATCCCATTCCCTTGTGGAGGAGATGGTTATAAAATTAATTTAAATCAGAATATTAATCAAGGTCAAACTCAAGGCAATCCATTATTTAGAGGTAGAAAATTGTTTTAATTATATTTAATTGATGCATATGCTTATATAGAAAAAGATCAATTAGATTATTTTGAAAAAAAATCAAAATAATTTAAGATCTAAAACTTATCAAGGAATTCAAGATGCTATTACAATAGGAGATAGTAATGCACAAGTAATAGGTAAAAGAATCATTCTTCCTTCTAGTCATACTGGATATCCTAGATATATGATCTAAAATTATTAGGATGCAATGGTAATTTGTAGACATTATAAAAATCCAAATTTCTTTATAACATTGACATACAATCCTAAATAGCCTGAAATTACTAAGCCTTAGCTATAATTGCATGTCAAAAACCTAAAAATATACCAAATATAATTACTAGAATTTTCAAAATAAAATTAGATCATATTTTGTCTAT
Organism: Antiaris toxicaria; assembly: GCA_035233585.1. Lineage (NCBI taxonomy): Eukaryota > Viridiplantae > Streptophyta > Magnoliopsida > Rosales > Moraceae > Antiaris > Antiaris toxicaria. The sequence goes on along the minus strand of CP141155.1, from coordinate 18,825,575 downwards.
TATTAAATCTAAATGCTTATTTGGGACAATTATTACAAGCTGGTTTTTTTTACTTAAGCATAGTTTTATTTTATTTATAAGGAAAACAATTCGTCTTTATTTTAATATTATAACAAAACTAATATACTTTTATTATTTTTTTCTTACTTTACTTTGTAGACCTATATGTTATTGAATTCTAGAAATAAGGTTTACCACATTGTCATTTTTTATTTTGGTTGCATGCTAACAAAAAATTATATGAACTATTACAAATAGACAAATTTATTTCTGTAGAAATTCTTAATCCTTAAAAAGATCCACAAAGATATAATGTTGTAACTAAATTTATTATGCATAAACCATGTGACACTACTAAAACAGATGCTCTACATATGAAAAACTCAATGTGCTTTAAAAATTTTCCTAAACAACTTAAAAATAAAACAACAATTGAAGAAAATAGATTTGTTAATTACAAATGCAGAAATACAACTTTTTATGTGCAAAAAAAAGGTATCAAATTAGCTAATAGATTTGTAGTTCCTTATAATAAAGACTTATGCTTAAAATTTCATGCTTATATAAACATCAAAGTCTACTTTCAATCTATACTTATAAAATATTTATTTAAATATTTGGTAAAAGGCCCAGATAGAATAAGAGCAATGATAGAAGATAATATATGTATAGAACAATCTAGGCAAACTATTTTTCAAGACGTATACGAAACAAATAATTATATTAATTACCGATACATAACATTATACGAAGTTATGTGGAGATTATATGAATATTCAAATAATAAAATTATGTTAGCTGTTGCATCTTCCGAAATAGGTTCATTATTATTACCTAAAAGTATAATTGCACACTTTAAATTTCAAATACCTTTATTCATAGATAAATTTTCTGCCTATCATATCAGAAAAGGGACTCAATTGGCAAAAGTAATTAAGAAAACATCACTTATATTGTAGAATGAAGCACCTATAAACAACAAACATTATTTTGAAGCTTTAAACAAAAAACTTCAAGATCTAAGAAATAACTTTGAATAACTATTTGATGGAATGACTATTATATTAAGTAGTAATTTTCGTCAAATTTTACCCGTTATTCTTACGGGAACAAAAGAATACATAATAAATGTAAGTTTAAACAATTCTTATTTATGATCATATTTTCAAATTTTAACATTAACAGAAAATATAAGATTAAAGCACTAAAAAATTATAGAGCAAGAAAAAATAGAAATTCTCGAATTGGATATTAACTATTGAAAAAGGTAACGCTAAAGGAATAAAAGACCCAAAAAATGAAGCTACCACATGAATTAAAATACCAGAAAAATACATAATACACTGCGAATTAAATCCAATTGAAGAAATTTCAAATGTAATATACAATAACTTTGATAAAAACTTTAATAATATTGAATATCTAAGACAATAAGCAATAATAACTCTCAAAAATAAAATAGCTAATGATATCAATAAATATATATTATCTTAATACATGGTGAATTAAAATCTTATTATAGCTATTATATAATAATACCTTCATCTAAAAATATTGATGAATTTAATTTTTATATCCTTGAGAACTTTTACACACACTAAATTTCAATGGTATACCACCATATAAATTAAATCTTAAAATTGGAATTTCTATCATGTTATTAAGAAATCTGAATCAATTAATGGATTTATGTAATGGAACAAGACTCATTATTACATAGTTAACAGATAAAATTATAGAAAGATAAATTATAAATTCAAATAATACAGATAAAAAAGTATATATTACAAGAATAGAAATGATTATACAAGAATCTAAATGACCTTTTACATTAAAAAGACGATAATTTCCTATAAAAGTTTGTTATAACATGACAATAAATAAAGGTCAAGGTCATTTTTTAAATAAAGTTAGTCTTTACTTAGAAAAAGAAATCTTACACATGAACAATTATACGTTGTTTTATCAAGAGTAACAACAGCAAAAGGATTACATATATTAATACATAATTCAATTGATAAATATTCAAATCATATAAAAAAAACATTGTGTATAACGAAATTTTACATAATATTATATAAAAACCTTGACAATCATACTTCTATTTGTTATTAAAATATTACATTGTCAATAACTTACATATTTATTCAATAATATCATTAATTTAGTTACTGAAAAATTATTTACCATTCTTTGCAACTAAAACAAATGGCAACACCTATTTGCTCATCAAGACCAAATGAAGTATATGAAACTATTAGAGTAAGAATCTGTAGATTATGGAAACAACGACTTCACAACCAGACATTTAATAAGTCTTGATTGCCTTTTGGTTGATGAAGAGGTAATAACTTTTATGCACATCATATGATGCTATCTTATATTTAACATTAAATTTAACAGAACAACTAACAATTTATCTTTTTTGCTTACAGCATGAAGCAATTCAAGAATCAATACGAGTCCAAGGTTCCGACTACATTTGTCAACAAATTCAACTAAGCACAATTTATGATATCAATAACTTCTTTATCAATCAAAATAAACCCAGATACAAAGTCATTCCCTTCAATGTAATGTTGCAATTTGCACGTGCAACATCTTTTATCCCACTTTATAAATTCAACTTTTTAAAGTTCAATCAGCTGCACCAAAAAAGGTTGACATCAATGACATTTTAAGCAATAATAGTCCTTACTAATTCATAATAATTAATTATAATTGTTTTACACCAGATGTTGTTGGCATATTAACAAGTGTTCAATCTATCGAACAAACATGTATTAATAACAAAATGACTTTAAGGTGCACTCTTATAATACAAAACATAAGGTAATTAAATTCTAAATATATTTTCTTATTATTATTATCTTTAAAAACTATTTAATCAACTTCAAGCTATTTTTACATCATTTTAAATTCTTTCTTCTAAATTTTTTCATTTCATTTTTCCTACAAGAGTGAACAAGTACAAGTTACTTTGAGGGGAACTAAAGCAAAATAGTTTGATGAAAACTTTTTGAAATCAATTAATGAACCGGTTGTAGCAACTTTTGCAGCAATGTCAATAAAGCAATATCTAGGCAATTTTCAAAAATTTCGTTGCTAAAATCATATATATAAATACAATTAATATAACAAAATGCTAATCAACTTTATCTTCATGATATAAGAAACTCATATGTTTCAAATAGAATAGCAATAATTCATTATTTTGATTTAGATATCCCGAAACCAAAAGCATTAAAAAAAAAGTAATAAAAATAATAACATATAATTTAAAAATTTTATTCACTTTTTCTTTCGAAACTTTTTTGTTTCTTTTTTTACTTCATAATTTTCACTTAAATTTATATGCATAGATTTTCCCATCGAAGTCAACAAATTAAATTCTTATTACTATTAAAAAGACCAATTCAGTTAATAGAATAATAAAAAATCAGAAAACAGACAAACAATCGATAACTTAAAAACATTAGATTTGAAGGAAAAAAAAACAAGTTAGTATCACTAAAATTTTATTTATTAATTTTATTATTCGAACTAATATTTTTTTTTTTATGCAGGATTTCAAATTTATTGTAAAAGCAACAATAATTGGATTTCATCTGGATCAAAATTGGTATTACAACTCATGGCCCAGATACTATCGATAAGTTAAACAATCAAGAAGAGGATGGTGGTGCAACAACTACGGTCACATATACACAATCCCCATGGATGGTAATAAACATTATCTATTAATTTTTACTAAAATTCATCTAATCTTATTGATTATGAAAAATTAAAAGTAACATTAATTACTTATTATAATATTTAAAATAGGTACAAATTAAACATACAGATTGAGAATAATATAGGAGACATGACCATCATTGTATTTGGACGAGCTGCACAAACACTTATAAAAAAACTAGGCTCAACATTAACAATTAATAAAAGGTATACAGATTTTTTTTCAATTCCACCAATCATCGATCAATTTAAAGGACAAATAAAGATCTTTAATTTTATTTTCAGCAAAAAGGTACACTAATTGACATAATTATTTTAAAGTTCTTTGAAACGTCTACCTTCCAATGCTGCTACCTTTGCCACTGGCCAATACAACAATAGATCCAAAAACACTAGGTCCAAAAAAAGTAATTACAAAGTAAAACATATTAATTAATTAATATTAGATATATTTTAAAATTAAGATTAATCTTACTAAATATATATCTTAACAATATTTTATCATTTCATTTTCAAAACAAAAATGACAGATCCATTAAAAAAAAGCATCCGATGATAAGGTAATATAAATACTTTTTAATAATTCAATTTATAGAATATATTTTTTAAATATTATTAACTTCCTTAAATTTTTATTTTTTTTATAATTTTTTATCTTGTAGTGATGAAGAACAAAAAATATGGAAAAAGAAAGTTATAAAAGATAGTAATATAATATTCAATATAAAGTTCATTTTGATGAATTTGGCTCATCTTCCTTAGTCTTACACGAAAATACATGTTCAAAAAACAATGTATTCCTAGACTCCAATATTGTATTCTTGTATATGTCAGGGTTTTTAGACTCATGTACAAGGAACCGATATGCACTACTATTATGAGCATACCCAATGAAGATGCAATCAACCATTTTAGGACCTATCTTCATCCTTTTTAGCATTGGTGCCGCTACCTTGGCAAAACACCCCTATACTTTCAAGTCTTTGTAGGAAGGTTTTCTTCCTTTTCATATTTCATAGGGGGTTTTATCGACTTTCTTTCGTAGAACCATATTTAAAAGGTAATTAGGCGATAAAATGGCTTCCCCCTACATGTTCTGTGGTAACCCAGAACTTATTAACATTGCATTCATCATATCCTTTAAGGTAAAATTTTTACACTCAACAATGCCATTTGATAGGAAAGTTTGACGGTGTGACTTCGTAAATAATTTCATATTGTGTACAAAATGCACTAAATGGTTCAACATATTCACTGCCTCGATCACTTCTAGCCATCTTAATCCTTTTATGAAGTTGGTTTTAAACTTCTGGCTTGTAGAGTGCAAAGATGAAGTTATAGAGAAATTTGCACTCTATAACTTCATCTTTGCTTTTTAGCAAATATGCATGGCAGTACTTTGTGCTATCATCAATGAAAGTGATAAAATATTTATTATCACCCTTAGTTTGAATAAACTTTTAAGTCACAAACATAACTATGTATTAGATCAAATGGCAATAGAACAAATTTCTCTATAGCTTCATCTTTGCTTTTTAGCAAATATGCATGGCAATAATTTGTGCTATCATCAATGAAAGTGATAAAATATTTATTATTACCTCTAATTTGAACAAACTTTAGGTCACAAACGTCACTATGTATTAGATCAAGTGGTTCAGTATTCCTTTCAATCATTTGGAATTTAGTTTTGCCTCTACACAAGTTTTACACTTATGTTTTGAATCAATATGAAATGCAGGTATGTGATCCAAGTTAATGAATCTATGCAATGTATCACAATTAACATGTCTTAGTCTACCATGCATTAAGTTAGAAGACTTCAGCATATAAGCGAAACAATTTCTCTTTTTATTCACTTTATTGAGTTTTACAGCTATGGCATTCATTTTTCACATCCTATTTTTTACATAACCCTTTTCCTACATACATCCCTTGTTTAGACAAAATAATTTTATCAGCCTCAAGCACCATTTTAAAGCTGTGCATGCTCAGCATCATCCCAAAGATGTAATTCTTCTAGATATCAAGCACATACAATACATTATAAAGCTTTACTTCCTTGACCAAGGTCATCTTCAAGAATACCGTTCCTTAACCCTTGATCTCAAAAGTTATGAAGTTACTCATAAACAACTTCTCTCCAATTTTCAATGGAACTAGGTCAGCAAACTTGGCCTAGTCACAGCAGAAAAGTCTCGTAGCCCCAGTATCGAGCCACTACTCCTTTGAGTTAGAGTTGACCAAGTTTACTTCTGAGACCACAACAGACAAGCTGATGTCAGACACCTCTTTTGAAATGGCATCCACCAAGTTGGCCTCCTTCTCCTTGTTACATTTTCGCAACCTGCAATTCGTCGACTTGTGACCAACCTTGTTGCAGCTAAAGCACTTTACTTGGAATTTTTTCTTGGAAACTCCTCTCCTTGATCCTAACTTGGATCCCGACTTTCCTTTCTCTTTGGAGTTATCATGCTCCACCATATTAGCCTTAGTAGAGCTTGCAATTATATTAAGGGACTTCTTTTCAAACCATATATTGTCTTCTTCGATACAAAGTCTAACAACCAGTTGCTTAACAGTCATTTCTTTTCTTTTGTGCATCAGATAACTCTTGAACTCCTTTCAGGTAGTGGTAGCATATCAATTAGCACAGCTACCTAAAAGGATTCACTGATAGCCATTTCTTCGGCATGTGTCTCATGGATGATAAGTTGAATATCTTGAACTTGACTAATCACAGTCTTTGAGTCCACTATTTTGTAATTTAAGAATTGGCCCACTAAGAACTTCGTAACATTTACGTCTTTGGACTTATATTTCTGGTCCAAGGACTCCAACAGTTCCTTAGCCGTTTTCTTCGAGCTATACACATTATAAAGCTCATTAGATAAGCCATTAAGCATATAATTACAACACAAAAAGCCATAATGATTCCATACATCAACCACTCAAAATGCTTGTACATCTATTTCATCCTCTCTAACAATAGGAAGATCCTCCTTTAAGAATCTAACAAGATTCAATGTTATCAAGTAAAACAAAATCTTTTGTTTGTTGCCATGTCTTAAAGTTCAACCCAATGAACTTTTCAGGCTTTTTGTTATGGTTCACGAGAACTAAGACTGGCAAAGGCCGCATCAAGGTTGAGCCAGGAGTCGAGACCGAATTTGTTATCTGAACCACCGAGGATGGCTCAGGTATCACAATGTTGCTTTTGGTAGGAACAACCACATTCATGTTATTAACTATTCCTTTAACAAAAATTTTCCAAGTTAATATGGAAATTCAAATTTCCAACTAAATAAAAAAAAATTCTCCTCAGAAAATCTATCCTCTTTTATATGCTAATCTATTTGAAGATTGTTAGACAAAATATGGAAAAATACAAAGAAGAACAATATGATATATCAACTTGTTACAATAGAAAAAATGTTACAATACAAATTCAATCTTCAACCGAATTAAAACGGAATTGAAAAGGATGATGTTGAGATACGTGAAACACGTTCTCCCGAAAATGGATTTGTCCCCTCCGACGAGTGCTTAAGGATATGTAAGACGTCCGTTTTCTAAAATACAATGATAATGACAGTAGTATGAAACATTATCAGAACCGTCATAGCGAACTTGAACTAGCACCTTTCCTCTATTACCAAAACAAACTTCAAGCCTACAAAGAAACTCAAGAACTAAACAAAAGAAAAGAAAGCTAGTGTTTTGTGTGTTTGTGTTGTGTGTATGTTCATGTGGAGAACGGTCTTTATATAGGCTAACAAAATGAGATATTACATACATGGATTAATGGGATTAATCAACCATTAAACTAAAACTTAACTCTAAAGTTTATGAATTTCATTCTTTGAGTTGTACTTGGCCATTGCCAAGACTAGATTTGGATTTCCAAATGAAAACCGAAGGCTTTTTGGTTTCTTAAGATAAGAAAATCTCATATTGATGCATATTCATAGTGGTCACCATTAAGCTCCATTATTTCTCTCATTAAGCTCCTTAACCAAGTTAAATTCGATTTTTGAGAACAATGTGGATGGTTTTGAGCTTTTCTTAGGCCAAAAAATTTATAAAAAAAATATTGCAAAACAAAGTCTACACGAAGTTGGCTTTCCGATCCAACATTCATGCCCACAGGTTGCAGGCATATGCATTAGGCCCCTAATCCACTAAGTCCGAGATTTGTAGCCCCCTTACGCATAAGAAAGCCTTTTAGGTATACATGCTCACTTAGGTCTTAAAATACAATCACTTATATACACTACTATAGCTTCATTCCTAGACAATGTGATTTTTTTTTTTTTTTTTTTTTGCAATTTCCTATCATTTCAAGTAGCACATTTGAAACATCAATTTCTTATTCATCCGATTACCAGTTTAAACATGTGAATATCCAATTTTGTTCTCCTAGCAACATAAAACACAAATCTATCGAGACTTATCCCAAAATCAACACTTATAATTTTGAACCATTTCTATTAATATGCCAAATTTCTATGATAATATCACAGTTCGGTGGCTAAGAAAACTATTATCCAAATGCAATACAGTACTTAATATCAAATATGGCCAATGATGAAACTAGGATTTACTAATAGGGGATCAAAATATTTTTTTTTAAAGTAACATCTCTACACGCCACCACACCGCGACTTGCGAACACCACTCATCGCCATAATCTCTTGCATATGCCACTCCACCTCACAGTCTCTCTCCTCTCTCATCCTTTCTCCCCCTTTGTTGTTTCTCTCTCCTCCCTACTTCTCTCGCCACCATGTCCGTAGCTACCGATCACCATGATATCTGTCAGTGAATCCCCTCTCCAACCACCGTGGAAGGGTGTTACAAATCTACTCTTTTTATTTATATATTTTTTTTTTTGTAAATTTTTGTGACATAATATATTTAGCATTTTAATTATTTTTACTTTTGTGTTTGTTTTTTGAAAAATAATATTTGTACTTGTTTGTTTACAAATTGAGAAAATCATACAATAAATAATAAATGATATTCTGGTAGATTACCAAACGATATTAGGATGTCTTTTTGATTGATTGTAAGTATTTTTAAAAAAACATATTAGAGTGACCTTTGATTTTTATTTTTTTTTTAAATGACAAGCATCCTAAAGCCATTACAAGTGAGACATATTTCCAAAGGTTCTATAAGTGTGCATGTTTTAGGTATTCCAAAAGTTTCCCTTTTAATTAAATTGTTTTATTCCTTAAAATCCAAATTGTTTTCTAAATAAAAATATAGATAATTATTAAATTAAGGGGGTTAAGAGTAATTTACACATATCCGTTATATTAAAACTTAAAAAAAAAACCACAATATTAAATTAAATATAGCATTGAAAATAGTATTTACGTTAGAGATGGTCTAACTAACCAATCTTCTTATGCTAATTTTGTAGAGACAAATCCTACTTTATTGTTTGACAAATACTTAGTAGACAAACTTTCTAACTAAAAAACTTACAACAACAACACCTAGAAAGAAGAAAGAAGGAAAAATAATGAACTCAAGCAATTAATGGTTCCAGGACGACTCTTCTACATGCTTGGATCAAAAACAGGAAAGAAATCTTCATCGATTAAAAAGTACACTCTCAAGCTCAAGAACCTTTTCTGTACAGATTCAACATCTCTATTAATATACACACTGTTTTTCTCTCTCAATTAAAAAGAGCCTGTTCCCAATTAAACTATTTTGTCAATACAACTATTAATTGAGTTTGCTGAGTGTCCCACGTGACTCCTGAAAACATAATTTAATCCCCAAAAAAAATAAAAATAAAAATAATAACTTCAGGAAACTAATATGCAATTAACAACTTCTAACTAGCCCAAACAAAAACGACCTGGGACGTGGTGTTTTATGAGGTTATTTTTTAACAATAATCAATTGTTGTTTCTCTTTCTTTCATTTCGATATCCAGTTAGTTCAAATTTAACTTCTTTGATTTTGTGAATGGCAGAATGTGACAGATGGGAAATTGTGAAGTTTTGAAAACCTGTTGTGATAAGAAGACATGTACTAAAAGATGCAAGAGACCCTTTCCATTATCGACCGAGGGCATCTGCATAAAAGCTCCTAATGCTTGCTCGGGTCTATTATGCAAATGTCGTCTATCTTAGACGAGTTATGCAATAAAAGATGCAAGAGAACCTTTCCATTATCGATCGAGGCCATCTGCACAGAGCTCCGAATGCACGCTCAGGTCTATTATGCAAATGTCATCTACCTTAAACATAAGTTTGCTATGCAATACTGTATTTTATGATTTCACTAATAGATTGTATAGCAATATGGTGAATAACCATTTAATACTTATTTAACTAAGAGGGTGCAGTATGTTTATACCGTCCTACGCCATTATTAGTTGTAATTCAGTTTAGATAAAAGTAAAATGTGGTTACTGATATAAGTTGAATTTAAAATCTTCTTCTAGGTTAGCTACAAGCATGTTGACTAGTGATTAATTAAAAAGTTCACCTGACCCTAGAAAAGAATGGTTAACTTCAAAATCAGAGTGGTTAATTTTGTGAGTGGAAATAGCGTTAAATATGATGTTATCAGTATTCTAATATTAACCTATAGAGCAATCTAATGAGAGAGATTAACGTATGGGTGGGACTCTGTCTTCTAATTTTCGGTTTTCATGTGTCGAGCCAACCGGATTAACTCCATTGGATCTTGTCAATCCGACTGGTTGAGTTACCTATATAAGATCGAGGATAAGAAGAAAAAACTAATGAGTTTCCAAACCAATATACTGAAACCGGGAGTAATCTCATTGTTGTAGGATTTAACAAGGAGAATTTTATCAATAAGCTTTGGCAAAAGAGGGTTAAATTTCAAAAAACAACTCGTAAAATCGGGTATTGGTTGCAGTTTATTTCATAAAGGTTCGGCCTCATATAACAGTTCACCAAAAACTCCAACTTCACATGATTGCATTTTTAAAAGAAATACATCAACAGACTCACAGCTCACACCTCTTGACGCATGCCAACTTTATAATTAGATAAAACGGACGTCATGAAACTTCCAACGGAGGAAATATTGAACTTGAAATTTCACCATCTTAACTGTTGCCTATTCAACACCACGATTTTATCATCGTCCAAAAAAAAAAAAACAAAACAAAACAAAAACAAAAAAGCAAAACAAAAAACAAAAAGCATTTAGGCAACAAGATCACGAACAATTCCATTGTTTTATAGGATATTCAATAAATACAAGTCTTCAGTCATGTGGAAGATATCATTTATGGTTACCTAACTGGACATGGAAAATCACTTTTGTTTCCAAGATAAAACACCCGGAGGCAAAAGAAACATGCAGAAATATAAAACTTAGTCACGCAAATGATGGACATTTTATCTTCTTCTAGTGTCAGCAAAGTACCAAAAGTCATTACCTACAACTGTGTCCTCAAGCACTAATTAGCTTTACTCGAATTGACTCAAGATCTGAGACGTCCTTGATACTGCACAAGATTAAACACACATGAAATGACAATAGGTCACGATTATCTTTTTAAAAAATTAACTTTTTTTTCTTTCTAATAAGAAATTATAGGAGTTATGTCCAAATTGTCCCCTCTGGTGCAATCGGTTTCTTTTAATATTTCTTGTTTTCTTAAGAATGCTTTGTTTGATTATTATAGGCTTCAGATGATAATGAGAATTCTTGTCTAGTCTGAAGCTGGTTTTAGCAGGGTGATTCTTCAAAGTTGTGCTGCTGTTTTGGTTGAGAATCATATTGGTTTTCATTTTGGTAAAAGAGCTCTTGTGGAAAATGTGCAGTTTTTCTCCTCAAATCTCTTTATACTTTCTCCAAATGATTTTCTCTACCGACTAAAAATGCATAAATCACTGTCCGGCACCATTGAAAAAATTTTTTTCACGTTTTCCAATTCCAAAATAGCACTTGTTTTGCACCAACTCAAAAAATCCCTTTCAGATAATTAGCAATTACCAACCTAAATGCTGTTTGAAGAAAGTCGCCATGTTTAAGAAAAAATTTAAGACTGATTTGTCAAGAGTTACTTAGCCATTCTTTTTTAATATAGGGAAATATATAACACAAAGTTGAAAAAGAACTAATTGTTAATGTTCAATTTAATTCAACAAATAAAACAAGTAATGCTTAGCTTTTGAACTTCAAAAACTAAACCAATCTTTGTATCGAAGAAATATAGCAACTTGAACCTACCATGAACTACTCTATCTCACCACTAGAAACATAATAAATAAATTTTCACTTTGAACTTAACCTGATAATGAGTTACTACTGCATGAAGAGCACTGAACTCCTAATCGCTTTGTTTAATTAATTATATAATACAGTTTTATAACATAGTGTTATTTAGCCAGCTCAATCTACTTTTATGATCTCATCTAAAAATTTTTTATCAGACCAATATACGTGTACAGAAAGCTCCTCTATGTACAAGTACACGTACAATAACCCACAGAAGCACAATATTAACTCACTTGTACATAATATCTCCACTAGAAGCCAGCTTTCTGTGTATCCAATCTGGAACAAGTCTTTCAAGAACATCAATCTGTTCTTCAACTTCTCCTGCAAAGACAAGACATTTGTGCTAAATCGCGGAAATGTGAAATGCAATCATAATTTGCATTTTAGTTAACATTATACTTACTTTTGTCAACAATATCAAAACTATTCATTATTATCTTGTGCACAAGCTCTTCCTTTGTGATGGGGGAGCAGTCGACTGACTTGAATATCGAGCGAATCAAAGCAACCATGTCAACCAGAGAAGAAGGGATATGTTGGAGTTCACCCGTTTGGCTCTTGTTGCAAACCTCAGAAGGGAAACCAAGGCCTTCTTCTGACTGAAATTGAAAATGGGAATACTGTCTCAGATTATAAATATTGGAACAACACAACAGATACAAAAGGCAATAAATTCTCAGCACGAATAAATTATAATTTATACCGAAGGAAACCTTAGGCATGTTTGTGCATCTTATAGAAGAAAACTTCAAGTGCCAAAGAAACCTTACCACTTAACTTGCAAGTTATCTTGCAAAGAGGAGTGTAAATTGCAGATTGATAGAACAGTGATTCTAAATAGCATCAGAAGAACTGAAAATAATTTCTGTTTCTTTTTATGCTGTTGAAAATTGAAACCAATATTTAGAGGGCAACAAAGAAGATATCTTTCAGTAATATCACATTTTTATAAGAAAACATTCTAACATTGATGATGAATCAACTACAAAGGAAAGAGGATAAGGAATCCTTGGATAACAAAAGAAAAAACAAAAAGGAAAAAAGAAATATAATTAGTAACATTTGAATTCCAATGGTAATATGACTTTCTATGCATTCTCCTAATCTTTATTATCAAGGCCAAGGGAAACTTCTGTTTTTATTTTCGTTTTCCTTTTTCCTGATATGCCAAGTGAAATCAGAATATTTCTGTATGAATTCTGAGATGTTTTTTCCATTACCACAGACCAGTTTATATACAGCTCAAGGGAACCCTAAATAAAGAAAGAAAATCTCCTAATTACAGCCACATAAAAACTTTCATATAGTTTCCTTATTTACCTAAACTATAATCGGCTAACTATGGAAAGAATAAACAGAAAGTTTACATATATACATTTACAGCTAATAAAATAAAACATAAAATCTTCCAACACTCCTCCTCAAGCTTAGGAATAGATATTTCGCATTCCAAGCTTGCAAAGAAGATTTTCGTGACTTGATCTCATCAAACTCTTAGTAAGAACATCCGCTTCTTGCTCCTGAGTGGGGATACAGCAAAGGTTGATTCTTCCTTCATCAATCTCATTCTTGACAAAGCTCCGATCTATTCTGACATGCTTTATGCGATCATGTTGGACTGGATTATTTATTATGCTGATGGCTGACTTACTATCACTATATAGCTTAGGAAAGGATCCGGGTAGTTTCAAATCTTGTAGTAATCTTTCTAGCCAAATTAGTTCACACACCCCTTGTGCTATTGCTCTGAACTCTGCCTCAGCACTACTTCTAGCCACCACTGTTTGCTTTTTACTCCTCCAAGTAACTAAGCTTCCCCATAACTTGGTACAGTACCCGGATGTTGACTTGCAATCTTCACTTCCAGCCCAATCTGCATCAACATAACCTTTAATACTCCTGTCTTCAACTTTTAGGAACATCAACCCCTTACCAACCGTTCCCTTGAGATATCTCAAAATGTGATTCACAGCTTCTAAGTGTCTTTGAGTAGGAGAGTGCATGTATTGACTCACTACACTCACAGCATAGGCAATATCTGGTCGAGTAAGAGACAAGTAGATCAACCTTCCCACCAATCGCTGGTATCTCCCTACATCAACCGGTGTTTCTGTACTTGCAACCTTACTTTTCCATGCCTTCTCGAGTGGGGTCCCAACCGGTTTGCATCCCAATTTTCCTGTTTCTTTCAACAAATCAAGTATGTATTTCCTTTGAGAAATGAAAATACCTTCTTTGCTCCTGGAAACTTCCATCCCAAGAAAGAACCTCAATGGCCCCAAATCTTTAACCTCAAACTCCTCCTTCAACTTGCTCTTAAGCCTCAGAATCTCATCCTCATCATCACCTATGAGAATTATGTCATCAACATACACGATAAGAATAGCTCTCCTGTTCGAGTTCCCCACCTTTATAAATAAAGTATGATCGGCTTTTCCTTGCTGGTATCCTAACCGAGTAAGAGTCGAGTTGAATTTTGTGAACCACGCACTTGGAGATTGCTTTAGGCCATATAACGACTTTTTCAACTTGCAGACTTTTCCTCTTTCTTCTTGTTTCTCGAATCCTGGAGGCACCTTCATATATACTTCCTCATCAAGATTGCCATTCAAAAATGCATTCTTAATGTCAAGTTGATGCAACTTCCAATCCAGATTGGCTGCAATGGATAAGAGAACACGTATGGAATTTAACTTGGCTACAAGGGCAAAAGTCTCATCATAGTCTATCCCATGTGTCTGCGTATACCCTTGAGCAACTAGACGAGCTTTATACCTCTCTACTTCTCCGGTGGCTTTGTACTTCATAATAAACACCCATTTACTACCAACAACCTTCTTTCCTTCAGGCAAATTGACTATCTCCCAAGTCCCATTTGCCTGTAAGGCTCTCATCTCCTCCTGTACAGCATCCTTCCATCTAGGATTCTTTAAGGCCTCATAGATGTTCTTTCGAATCTCTATTTCATCAATCTTTGCTGTAAAGGCCCTGAACTCAGAGGATAACTGTTTACAGGTCACAATATTAGAAATTGGATGTTTAGTGCATGACCTTACCCCTTTCCAAACCACAATGGGTTGATCTAGATCATCTACCGTAGGAGACAACCTTCCCATCGTTATTTCTGGAACCGGTTCTTAGTTGGATGACTTGCTCTGCTTAGAGATCAATGGTCTGCGAGAATAGACTTGCAAAGGTTTCTGGATTGGTAACACTTTTCTTTGAGACGTAGGAGTAGAGACAGGTCTAGGTTCATCCCCAAATTGTTGATTGGAGACTTCTTCAACAACGGGTATAGGAAGAAGCTGACTCGCATATTCTGGCTCAGAATTTTCTATATTGGAGGTTACAGATTCGGATGGCAGGGATGACTCAAATATGGCTTGAGTTATTGGTAATGACATAGTTAAACTCCACATTGGATCCCAATGGCTTTCCCCCCCAAAACTCTCTCTTTGAGACCTATCTGTTGAGTAATAACTTGATCCTCAAAGAAGGTTACATCACACGATACGAAAAATTTCTTAAGGGTAGGTGAATAACATTTGTAGCCCTTCTTTGTTGGGGAATATCCTACAAAAACACACTTAAAGGCTTTGGGACCGAGTTTACTTCGACCAGGTAGGTTGTTGTGGACAAAAACAGTACACCCGAATACCTTTGGAGACAGGGAGTTAAACAGGTTGGTGTTTGGAAAACTGTCTTGAATGACACTTAGAGGGGTTCTAAATTTCAGGGTTTTTGAAGGTAAGCGGTTTATCAGATGTATTGCTGTAAGAATTGCTTCTCCCCAGTAATGATTAGGAAGATAACCTGAAAACATGATTAATCTAGTAACTTCCAACAAATGACGATTTTTCCTCTCTACAACCCCATTTTATTTTAGTGTATCTACATAGGAACTTTGATGATAAATACCCTTTTCTCTCAAGTACTCTCTGAACACATTTGAAAAATATTCCCATCCATTATCAGTCCTAAGAACTTTAATATTGGACTCAAACACGGTTTAAACAAATTTGTGAAACTGTTTAAACCAGAACAAAGCTTCGGATTTTTCTTTCATTAAGTATACCCAACAAGCCCTTGAATGATCATCAATAAAGGTAATAAACCACTGAGTCCTAGTTAGGTTCATTGTCCTAGAGGGACCCCAGATGTCACTATGGATTAAATAAAAAGGTTTTGAGGGTGTATATGGACGTGGTTGATAATAAGCTCTGGATTGTTTGGCAAGTACACAATGCTCACAATGAAACAAAAATTTCTCTTTATTAATGAATAAATTCGGGTACAAAGTTTTCATATAAGAGAAACTTGGATGTCCTAAACATTGATGCCATAACATAATCTCAGACTCTGAAATAACAGACAAAGACCTTTTATTTTTTATGACAGACTCTTTTTCTTTGATGAGGTAGTATAGACCATCTCTCTTTTCAGCAATGCCAATCATCCTCCCCGAAGTACGGTCCTGAAATTCACAATGGGTAGAAAAAAATGTTACTACACAATCCATATCATTAGTTAACTTACTAACTGAAAGAAGATTGTAAGTTAACTTAGGCACATGCAACACCGATTCTAGAATCATATTTGATAAGCGAACCGTCCCTCTTCCTATGGCTGGTGACATTTTTCCATCAGCAACCCAGACATTAATCATCTTATTGTTTTTGTCGTACTCATCAAAAACTTACAAAGATCCTATCATATGATCGGAAGCTCCTAAGTCAACAATCCAACAACTTTCTAGATGCTTTTTACCTGTTTGTGCCATGGCTGCTATGGGGTTTTGTGTCTCGGCTCCTCCTGGTGGAGTATTGGCAGGTTTGGCCTGATTTAGGAGTTGGCGTAACATGTCTATTTGTTCAGCCTAGAAGCTCACATTTGAGGGGTTGCCTGCATTGGATTGTACTAAATGGGCTGCCTTATTTTGACCACCTCGCTGTCCTCCTCGTTGTGACTTCGGTTTGAAGTTAGCAGGTTTTCCATGTAGATCCCAGCATTGTTCACGAGTATGGTATGGCTTGTTGCAGTAGTCACAACGCACGAACTCCTTGGATTGAGAGCCACGGCCATCTCTTTGCTCCTCTTAGCCTCCTTTTTGTTTGCTTACCACAAGTGCTGAGCTTTGAGTCTCCATAGCCGATACAGCCTCTCCTCCATTAGGATTCATCATTACATGCTTCCTGCTTTCTTCTCTTCTCACTTCAACAAATGATTCACCAAGTGTTGGAAAAGGCTTCATCCCAAGCAGTCGTCCCCGTACCTCATCAAGGCTTGGATTTAAACCTTGTAAAAAATCAAAAGTACGCTCTTTCTCTAGCATCTTAGCGAACTTTGCTGCATCATTGGTGCATCCTCAGCCTGTTTCATAAAAGAGATCCATCTCTTGCCATAATTCCAACAAGGAATTATAATAATCCGTGACAGAGAGATTTCCCTATAGAGTGTTTCAAATCTTGGACCTACTCTCAAAGCATTGAGATGTATTCTCTAGATCCGAATAGATTTCTTGAACAGCATCCCAAACCTCCTTTGCCGTCTTGTAAAACAGATAGGTTCTTCCAATGCTTGGCTCCATGGAGTTGATAAGCCAAGCCATGACGATAGAATTTTCTGCCTCCCAAGTGCTGAAATTCAGTGATGTGTTCTGTGGAACTTTGACCGATCCTGTTAAGTATCCAGCCTTTCCCCTTCCACGGATTACTAGCAAAACTGATTGGGACCATTCACGAAAATTCTGTCCATTAAGTTTATGCTGAGTAATCTGTAAGGAGTGGCTGTCAACGGTTGTTGATGAACCTGCCATTATTGCTGGAGCTGCTTGACCCACCACGGTTGAAGAGACTTCTGAGGATGAAGAGATTTGCTGTTCTCCAGACATTTTTGAAGGACGAGACTATTTCTGGATTAGGGTTACTAGGGCAGGAATGGCTCTGTTACCATGAAATCAGAATATTTCTGTATGAATTCTAAGATGTTTTTTCCATTACCATAGACCAATTTATATACAGCTCAAGGAAACCCTAAATAAAGAAAGAAAATCTCCTAATTACAGCCACATAAAAACTTTCATATAGTTTCCTTATTTACCAAAACTATAATCGGCTAACTATGGAAAGAATAAACAGAAAGTTTACATATATACATTTACAACTAATAAAATAAAACATAAAATCTTCCAACACCAAGAGAGCCAGTAAAAAATCATAAGGAACATAAAACAGCCTAAAAACACAGAGCCCATGAATTACTGATGATGACCGCATAGATGTCAAAATCCCAAAGAAGATGGCAAGTAAACCTCATAATTTTTACTTTCAAAAGAGCGTTCCCCAACTAAAGGTTGAAGAGTACAAAAATACAATGCATTAATTGATAGTATCTTGGCTCTGATCCAATAAATCTTATATCCGAAATGGTAAACTAAATCATTCATAAATATAGCAATAAAAATATCATAAGTTAAATTATTACAATTGGAAAAATAATGTCACATACCCACATCAGATTTCAGTGTCACATAATTCTTCAATTTGTTCTAGAGTCAACAAATATAATTCCCCTTTTTTTTTCTTTTTTTTTTTTTTTTTCTTTTTTTTTTTTTTTTCTGCTTAAAGAGCCAAGAAACATAACTTGCCATTAGAAAACCATAAAGTACTATGTCTAGAAAAGGACCTTTTGTACAAGAGAGACTATTAATTATCAGCATTCACAAACCATCAAAAGTTAAAATTCCTCAAGAAATTAAGGCCATTAGAAGCATATACTTCCTCCAACAGTGAGCCAAAGGTAGTATTTTTAATTGACAAACTTGACATTTTAACTTCAAATCTGAAAGAAAGCAGCTTGAAGCGAAGAAGTTGAAATATGTAGTGAAGATGTAGAGAGATACATGCCAAATATACATATACTGATAGGGTAGATGCAAGAGAAAAGGGCATACCTCTCGTGGTTGTGATGAAGAACCATGAGTGTTTCCCTCCTTGGAAATTCCTTTGGGAATTTGAGAGATGCACTCGCAAACAACTTCATCACATTCTGTCTTGTCTTCTCTACAATCCAATGCACTTCCATCATCACCTTCCAAGTGAAAAAAATCGAGAGCTCTTTTCGCAGGCTTGCAACATGGAGCAGGCCTCTGGCTGGCAATCATCTTGAGTGATACATCACAACTGGAAACTAATTTCTTTGGTACCGATTGTAAAGGTGTCTCAACCATAAAACTATCATTAGATGACATAAGCTTGACAACAGGGCTTTCAACTGTATTACCACGAGAGCTCTGATGATTTGATTGTAATTGGGGATTCGTACAGATGGACTTAGAACATGTACCAGTAGAATTCTTTTCAATCGCATTTATGGCATCTTGGCTAATGACACAATTAGGCACAGAAATTGGATCAACAAATTTTTTTTGCTGCTCATTTTTATTGTCTTGCTTGTCTACAGTATCGATAGGAGGAATAACCACAGATGCCAAAACCTGCGCTGTTTCAGCAACAACTGCATTCTGAGAGAAATGTGGGCTAAAATGTGGGTGAAATTTTTCTGAGAAAAGCTCTGTTTGAGGGGGCGCTTGCTGAGATTTTACATTACAATCCACAGGCAATTCATCTGGAATGGTGATCTCAGTTCTTCGGGTGAAAGGCTCCGGCAATATAGCCTCCGGAATATCACTAGCCTTGTCCACGACATAAACACAAATAATTTTTCTTTTCACCATATGATGTCATGTCACAGTGACTTCTAGAATAATATTTACCATACACTAACAAAACGCAATAGAAATACAAGCAAATTCCAAAAAGCCACTAAATTCTAGACAATTAGACATAAGTCTTACAAATTTTATTATCCCACAACAAGTTCGTCTTCAAATTTCAGCTGAGAATACTACTAGGTAGGCTCCTTTCATCTCATAGTTGCATAAGTTAAAGTATCCTGCCCTTTGAAGGTTGACAATTACTTATTTAAAATAACAGCCAGGCAAGCAACTAAAATAAAATAAATCATAACTTATGAAATCTGTGATAGGCCCACCAAACCACTTCATGCCTTTTTCTTTCTCATCCTAGACATATGGTTGATTATCCTACAGTCCTCAAATTAATGCAAACTTTCTTAAGTAATATTTAGATGATCGATTTACATATTTAGATCAGAAAAAGTAACAAAGCAGTCATTAAAAACAAACAATACCTCTATATGTGTGGTAAAGAATTTACACAGCCTCGATTTAAAAACTTGGCTTAGAGCTATAAAATCAGATACTTCAGAGTGACCATCCACAACGTCAAATAGCAAGGTGATCTTCATATCAGGCTTCATGCATAGGGTTCTCTTGTCATGTATGAGAATCCTTTCTACTTGCAAGGCTTCAGGAAGAATGTACTTCATCTGTGCAAGATGCTCGTATGAAAAATTTCTAGACAAGAGCAAGAGCCATACAATATGTTATTGACAAAAGATATATAAGAACAAAACTTAAAAACCTATTTTCTTTTTAATTTTATGATGTATCATTTAAACTAAGCAATTGTTGGTCGCATATCAGGATAGTAGAAGCAACCATACACGGTTCTCCCATTGAAAAGTCAAACCAATGGAGCTTACTATAATTAGGCAAAAAGGCAAACTGGTAAAGATTTTTTTTTTTTTTCCACGATAAAGATATTTGCCGACAAAAACAAACTGTGCAAAGGGAAAAGAAGAATATGAAGTTATATGGCAGACCACATGCGTTATAATGCAAGTGAAATTGGTAATTTATTATTTTCACTAGTTTTAATACATATTTTGCACGACTTAACACTGCAAGGTTGTCTCTCTTCCTAAGCTAGCATCTTTATTACTGGTTCCATCCCAAAAGACACAAGTTGACATGGCCGTACTACTAGATGCTTCAATATAGTAATGTGGCATAAATGTTACATAAGCAGAAAAGCTTGATGTCTGTATACTAATGCAGCCAAACCTGAAGATATTTTTGCTTGTCAAATTTCTAACGTGTATTTTCTAACCAAGAATATGCTTGAATCCATTTGAACAACACAAGATAATGTATTTGTTTAATAAGATGGTATGACGTCTCTCAACAAGAAAGTATAGAATTTACACTCCAAAGCAGACCTTCGCCATAATCCATACATCATAATCTAACACACTTGCATCAAGAAGATACGTTTTCTAGTGTAGCATATTAACGTCTCAAGTTTTATAACAAATCTTAATAAATACCTTGGAAAAGGTAGCAGACATAGCATATAAATTTTAAAGCAAAATTATCCTAAGACTGACCAGCACAGTATCTAAAAAATAATAGATTTTGTTACCTATGAGCTATTATCAACTTAAGACCATGTGATACACCATAAGACCATGAATCACATGTGAAGTAGCTAATTGCATAACATTACAAAAATTTAAGTTATAATTTATTATTAAAAAAAAAAAAAAAAAGGTAAGCCTTCATAATAATATTAATTAAAAAATGGCATCTTATAACTTATAAGTGGACAAAATCAACAGGTTGACAAATAATTTCATCAGCCAATTGCTAAGGTATGTCTCTGGTTGAGTAAACAAAAGAGATAAGTCTCAATAATTATTCTTGTACTTCCCGTAATTCTTGTCATCAGTCCTCAATTCCTTAAAGGGATTACACTCCTAGGCCATTTATTGTGTTCGAAGCCTTAAAACTAGAATTTTGCATGGTCACAACCATGCCTTACATTGCTAACCTATACTCTCCAAAAACAACCCATGTCAAAGAATACCACTAAAGTAAGAAACCATAAATGGATGGTTAATAAGACACCTAGCCTCTTCAAAAATAATCAATTTCTACAAAAAATTAATAAAGCAAGAAACAAGTTACCTCTGTGCCAAAACCCCCATTTGAGTAGAAATATTTCCAAAAGTAGGCAATCTTTTACATAGAGTAAGCAGCCTCAACGAACAATTCATACAATCAAAGAACTCCACTAGGGTCTCGTATCTGAAAGCAAAGAAAAATGTCAAACATCATAATCAACCAAGGATATTTTGGAAGTGAAATTATATTGCATAAAATTACCCACTTCTCAGGAAGTTTAACTTGCCCCTCATGAAACTTGTTGTGTAAAGGCTCATTTATCTTCTCCGGTGTCTGACATCCAATCATTGGCTCCAAAGATTTTCTATTAACTGCTCCAGACTCCTTTTTCAAAGAAGGTAATAGAGCAGTCGATTTCTCACCCTCGTGAAGCATCTTTTTACACTTGAAATCCAACACTCTCTGTTCCATAGCCCCCTCGCTTGTCTTTTGATCCATTATCACAGCCACTAATGGGGACAAACTGGATAGTTGTACGTATATGAATATAACCTGAAATCCAAACTGTTCCCTTGTCAAAAAAAATAATAATAATAATCACTGGTTTCTTGGATAAGTAGCACTGTACTAATGCACCCTTGAATTTTTCGCCGTCGCAGGTCAGGCCCCAAACTTTCAATTTTAACATTTAGAACCCAAAACTCTTACAATATTTGGCAATGTACGAAAAGATTCTAGTGCATTTTGTGCAAAATATCATGGGACATTCCGTAGATTAATTGAAGTATGTTTGCTATTCAACCACAATTGAAAAGTATTTTCACATTTTGGTTCTTGATGTCATATTAAAAGTCGATAAGCTCGGGGTGCACCAGAAAAATAAATAAATAAAAATCCATTTTCCTAAATATAAAATGTACAAGAAAACAATAGGTAAAATACAAGTAGAAAATTTTTTAAATGTAAAGAAAAGAAAGGCAATAAAATTGTTGGGCAATCAGATAGCAGCAAACATAAACAGTGGAGCAAGTAAGAAATAGGGATAATACTCTAAAACAAGCCAACCAAGCAAATTTCCTCGCAAATTTTTCCGCAGATTTTTCCCAATAATTCAATTATCTTCCCAAATTGTTTCCACTTCTACTCATTTCGAAACAAAAGAATGGAAAGAGAGCATTACAGGAATCGATTGTAAACAGAAACCATTGAAGAAAACTGGTTTAAAAGAAAATGGTAAGAGTAAAATCCCCTAACCTGCTTTGAAGACGAAGATTTTTGTAGAATCTGGAGAGAGAACAAGACAATGCTTGGTTTCTCTGGAGGGATTTCGCAGTTCAGAGGGTTCCTCTCGTTTTTCTTGTGTGTATCTTCTAGGGTGGAGGGAAAGCTGCACTACCTTTGAAATTCGTGATTCTTGGTTTTTGGCATGTAGAAAGACGAAATTGCCCTAGGTTTCAGAGAAAGGAACAAAGTGACCCTTTTTTTTTTTTCCTCGGTACAACCTAACCTCCGTCTGTTTGACACATTCAAATTTGAAAAATGAAAAATTTTTCATTTCAAGAAAAATAAACATTCCTAAATTTCCGTATTTGAACATCCAACATTTTTCATTTTTAAAAAATGAAAAAAGAGCTTTTTAGAAACAAAAAGTTTTTACCCACTCAAACAACTTTTCACTTTTAAAAAAAAATTCCAAACAACTTTTTATTTTTTATATCTAAAAATTTTTCATTTTCTAAAAACAAACACCTCATCCAAACGGACCATAAATTTATCAAAATTCATCCTTAAAACTTTTTAATTTTGATAATTTATATCTCTAAATTTATAAATTTATAACAATTTATACTTTATTAATAAATAATATTAATTTTTCAATAAAAATTAACACTATACTTAGATATAAATTATTAATTAGGAATATAAAATGTTCTGTTTTAATCAATGTTAATTTAAAGTACATTTATAATAAAGTTAATTTAAAATTTTATATTTTGATAAAATTTAATTAAAGATTTTAACCTAAAAAATTTTAGTTGACATAGATCAAAATGATTATTCATATCATGAATTAACAACTCATATACAAATTATGTGTTAATTTTCTTCAAAAAATTAATATTATTATTAATATGGTGTAAATTATTATATATTTACAAGTTCATAATGTAAATTACTAAAATTAAAATTTCAAGATATAAATTATAACTTTATGATAAGTTTAGAATATATCAATGTAAAAATTTCAAAAAAAAAAAACAAAAACAAAAACAAAAAATAAAAGGATTAATTTTGTTGAAATTTTTTGTTTTTACAGAAAAAAAAAAGGATCAATGATGTCTTTATGGTGGCGTTTGTTTTTGTTCTCGAGAATGATTTTCCATTTTCAAAAACACAGAAAATGAAAACGGTTCTAAAATAGCGTTTGTTTATTCAACGATTTCGAAAACATCGTTTTCAACTATGTTGTTTTTTTTTTTTTTTTTGTAAACGAAAAAAATTGTTTTCACTTTTTATTTTCATTTTCTTCCGCTATCTCCTCTCTCTCTCTCTCTTTCTGTCTGTATAGCGTCAGTGATGATCATGTCCAATGATAGCATCCATCTCCGACGAAGGTTGATGACCATGAGCTAGTGACAATGACAAAGGTCCCCTCACGACGATAACTATCTACTTATGACCTAAATCTAGCCATCACCGTCACCTAAAACTCAGACCATCAATTTCTTCCACCCCTATCGCTCATTGCAAAACCTACCACCAAAGAGTTTTTTTAATTATGACTAATATTTTATTTTTTATTATTTATTTAAAATTAAAAATAAATATGTTTTTATAAGATACTCACTTATAAAATGAGTTTTCAAAATTTATAACCAAACAAAATTTTATTTTTATATTTTTTCAGAATATACACTCAGAAAATATAACCAAACACAATTTCAGAAATAATCTCAACACAGTTTTCAAAGTATTCTCATTTTCAATTTTTTTGAAAACAGAAAACTTTTCAAAACCAATACCAAACGCCACCTATATTTCCTGATTTACATACAAATATATAATTAGATAGCCTTTAGTAGATAATTAACAAGTCAAAGGCTCAGAGTCTATCATCGAATTCATGTCAAACTTAAGGTGCGTGACACATGACTGAAATCTTTTGATAAAAACAAATGCTCTAAATAAGACTTATTTTATCACCATCCCACCGTTACAAGTGGTATAAATACCATAAACAACCTAAGGTAAAATTTTGATAAAAAATGAACATGCCTTAAATTTTTAAATCCACTTATTCACTCACTTAACTATATTAAATCATTTTCAAATAAAAAAAAAACTATATTAAATCATTCAAAACATACATTCTGTCTAGATTTATATATAATAGTAACAGAAGGTTGACATATAATAATTTTAGCAGGGGCATTGTCAGTTAAAACTAACAGTTTTGATTAATTTTGGTTGCAAACCAAACTTATCGATTTTTAACAAGTGAAAGTAGTGATCAATCAAAGAAGGACATTTTCAGTCAATTTTCCAACCAATCATGTCGATTTTGTTAGTAGGTGTGCCTCGGTTTTGGTCAGCTTTTGCTAAAGGTTAACAAGGAGATGATCAAGTTTTATACAAGGGAAACTGGGCCATTTTGCAGTCTTTAGTACCCTTTTTTTTTTTTGGCAATTTATTCAGCCCTTTTAGGACAATAATTTGATGTTGAACAACATAATATATTGTATTGGATATTTTGATTTAATAGTGCTAAAACAAAACAAAACAAAAAAGACCTAAATTTTGATTATTATACATGTAAAACTAATTAAATAAACTAAAAAGGGTTTCGGCTAGTTCGGTTTAGAACTGACCACCCTTAAATAGGAAACTGAAAACCCAGCCAAAGATAGGTTCTCGGTTTGGCTTTTCGACCTAATATCGTTAGTTTTGATTTAGTGTCTGTCTATTTTAGTTGGTCGATAAGACGTCGATTTTGGTTTTACAGTTTTTCTAAACAATCCTAAATTGTAGATTCATAAATGCCCCATTGGAAAAATCAAAAAATATGTATAGTGAAATTTTAAAAAAAATTTCAAGATCATTAGAACTCATATTACCATATATAATAAATTATCAATAATTTATTATACCTTTCAGAGAAAACACCAGGATACCAGGAAAAACGTCAGAAACTCTAGACGACAACATCAAGAAGTGCTTCAATCAACTAGCCTTCTCAGTTATTCTCTAATTCCTAGACGGCTGAGTATATGGACACCCGTTTCCTTGATCGATATTCTGCACAGCTTGTCTCCTTCCAACTACCTAAATCTCTTTAAAAACTTATTGCTACAGTGATTTGTACAACAATAAGCCTGCTCATTTGAGAGTCTGTGGTCTAAAGAAAACAAGATGTAATGAACCCTATTTATAATATTGTATGAGGTAACTTTTTGAATTTTGAATTGAATCAAGAAAAGATTTTTCTCTCACTAATTTCCTTCTCCAAATCCGATTCCACAAAGGGGAGAAACCCCTAAAAGAATT
The DNA here is from genome assembly GCA_035233585.1 of Antiaris toxicaria. Lineage (NCBI taxonomy): Eukaryota > Viridiplantae > Streptophyta > Magnoliopsida > Rosales > Moraceae > Antiaris > Antiaris toxicaria. The sequence goes on along the minus strand of CP141155.1, from coordinate 18,799,183 downwards.
CAGCTACCAAGGTGCAAGGAGGATTCAAGGTTCAAACAGGATTCAAAATTGAATTTTGTCTTCTCCATGGACCTAAAAACCAACTCCCATTAGGCCAAATTCCATTGCTAGATTCGGTCATACCAAAGGAGAAGAGGATTCAAAATTCAAGTATGATTCAAACAAGATTTTTTTCTTTTCCCTTATCCACAAAAACCAAATTCTCTAAGTGGATTTATCCACAATTAATTTTGACCTCTCTAAGATCTGTGATACAAAATTTAATTCAAATTTCAAACTCCACAAATATTTGAATTTTATTTATATAGATAATTTTTCACAACTCCAATTTAAATTTAAAGAAAATCATGGTAACTTTATTTAAAATTCAAATAATTGTATAATATCTTATTCAAAATAAAATTCAAATTTATATAGGAGAAAATCTTGTCTTCTACCCGTATCCAAAGTGGACGCCACCCTTGTTTGTGCAAGAACAAGATTTTGTTCAATTCAAATTCAATTAAAATAATCATTTAAATTTCAAATATTTTTTTTAAGACAAGATTTTCAAAATTCAAATTAATCACATATTTCAATTTCAAATTTAAATATAATTAATTTAAATTTCAAATTTTATCATCCAAAAAATAAATATTAATCAAATATTTATCCTATTTATTGAATAATATAAAATTACAATTTTGTCCTTTCAGCACACAAAGAAAATACCCATACCCTTGTAAAGGGTGATCTGGATTTTTTTCATCACTAAATGCAAGACAACAAGCCATGTAAAAGTATCCTGATCAACTACCATTTTTAAGAAACTATAAGAGCTAACAGAGGAACTGATTGGACATATATAATCGAGCTCTCATGAATCTATGCAATCATTGTTCTATACCAAACAACTCAATCACATAATCATTAATTTCAGGATCATTCTACTATAGACCTAAAACTAAACTCCTAATTATACTGCAAATTACACAAGTCTCAGAAAAGACACCATCTAATGACCTTGTCATTAATGTAAAACCCTTATATGATATCCATGATCAACCTTTTGATCACGCTATCTTAAAGATCTATTATATACCCGATAAGAGAATGATTATCTACTATATATAGATAATAATAAGTCGTTTGACAAGCAAACGACCTAAGGCCTTGTCTATTCTTACCAATCTAGCATAACACCTTTAAAAAGATAATCTTAACGCTGCATAAGAGCTATGATTCTTTATCTATAAGCAATCCCTCCATCATATCTATATTGTGTACCCAACGAACCAGTCTATTAACTTACTACCTCTGAGATACCTTGGCTTTTGAGACATCAAAGCACACTTACTACATACATAGAATTGTTCACTTACTTAAGATTAAGGTTATTGCATAATGAACGTCAAAAGTAGATTAATCTACTTATAATGGATTGTGTAGATCAATCACACTTTAGTCCCAGTCTAATATGCCACCACTAAGCAACATATCTATGTTTATACTCGGGAGTCAAAGTTTCAGACAGTCAAGACAAACTGTCCCCTAATTGGCTTTAGACAACATAATAATCTTAACGTGAGTTTGTTGCTCATTCTAACCCTATAGACTACAGACTATAGATTTGGACCGCTTACTCTAAAAAGTTATCTTCTTACATACAAAAGATCATTGTATGTAACTTTCTAGCAATTTAATAAGTTAGTCAATAAGCCATATTTTCTTTTATTTACTTTAACATGTAAATTTATTGAGGACCAATAGCAATGTAATGAATAACCCTTTAAATTATTTTATTAATCAGTTCAAAAATCAATGAAAAATACATTACCGCTTAATGTACACCTAACAATCTCCCACTTACCCTAAGCTAGTAAATGTGCCATGTAACGCATCCGTATTCCTCGACATGCCTTTTTTAAACTCCTAGCCACCAGAGTCTTAGTAAAGGGGTCAACAATGTTATCCTTGGACGCGATCTTACATACATCTACTAATTTTGCTTCCACTTACTGTGACACCCCGCCTAGCGCGGGCCCGTCACTTGACATCTATTCTTTCTTTTACTATTTGTTCTTTTCATATTGATATAAAAAGGTGCAGAATTTTTTTTTATATATACATACTTACACTTACTCTCTTTCTCTCTTTCTATTTGACAGATTAAGCATAGCGGGTCCATAACCTTTGACATGACATTCGCAACCTATTCCACTAGTCTCGTATCTCAATAAACTCAAATGGCAGGTTGTTCAACTTTGTTGCCTGCACACGAACAAACTGGTGAGCTAAACACCCAGTAAGTTCAAACATAAAAACATAAATCATAAAACAGTATATTATACTGTTATATTCTGTCATATAAACATATATACTATCTGTAGTATATAACTACTAAAAACATATCGTGCATTAACACAAATAATCACATAATTTGTGATAACTAGTAGTATTCTATAAAATTAGAATAACTATAAATATACCAACTATAATAACAGTAGTATACTCTAATGTCACTCATACCATCTCTTACACTTTACTCTGATGTCTTAACATAACATCACATATAGGGTTAGTACAAACATCACATCATGTGGTAGTGCTCATACAATATTCATTTATTTTTTTCTTCATGTTTCACATTATTTCTTTCATTACATCATTCATTGCTTTCAGTTTATGGGCCTTGCGCCCTGAGCCTCGTGCCCGTCACACTATATGGGCCTCGCGCCCGTTAAACTGTATGGGCCTCGCGCCCGTTAAACTGTATGGGCCTCATGCCCTATATATCATGGACCTCGCGCCCGTTAAACTATATGGGCCTCGTGCCCGTAGTGCTATATCTTTAATAATTAGCACAACATGTAATTTATAAACATATATATATACAAATGCACATAACATATAAGTTAGCGCAAAACATTGCAATCAAACACAACAATTATGTCTTGAGTGTTTTATGCTCAGTTTTTCGATTTATTCTGTTCATTTATTATCTTATCTGTACTTTAACTATGTATGGGCCCGTTTTGATCGTACCGAAAAGCGCGCTGTAGAGGGGCCCGGGAGCTACCCTGACTCTCCCTCATCTATGCTATGTCTTCTGCTTCGACATGAAATAACCTCCCCTCGCGAGAGGCCGGTACGCCAAAACATTTGGTTTTCATTACCCTGTTATTTAATGTTTAAGTGTACATACAATAACATCTTTACTGTGCAGTATATTAACTTTTCGTAGTTTAGTACAGTAGCTGTACTCAGACCTGTGCAGTCATAAAGACTGTATACATCATATATTTAATGCTGTAATTAATCAAGTATTAATACTGCTCTATGATCATAACGTAGTAACTGGAATCATAAAAATGGAATCCAGTAAGTTTGGAACTTCTCGTCCAAACTTGTCACATATACAGAACAGTATATAAATTATACTTAATTTATTTATTCTCATTATTTTTGTCGTTTCATTAAAACGATACCTCACACTCTTGGGAGGTTGCCTCATTAAATATAAGGCATACAAATACTCAATGCAGTCATAACAATATAAGAAATCGGATTCCCGTAAATCTGAAACAATTGTAACAATAGTATAAATTACACAGTCATACTATAAACTATACAGTCTAGTACACCACTATACCAATAATTGTGCACCCGTCATGAATCACAAATCAAACAATTATATAGTTTAGGGGAAAATATATATTTTTCCACCTAAACATAACCATATCAATTTGTTCATGCACAGACAATTAAATGTCTGAACTTACCTCAATGCTGCTAAAGTCCGTCTCTTGTAATCCATCGATGCTCCCTCGTTACTGTCTCGTTGAATTCCTATAACCGGAAAGTCAACGGTTATTTTTTTATACTTAAAATTCATGATAGCGTAAAAATTCTACGTTTTATTCATTAATAAAGAATTTAGGAGCTCGATGTTTCATTTTTAACTTTTCTGTAAACTTTTGGCAAAATTACCATTTTGCCCCTATCGGAACTTTTCTTATTTTTCATGCTTAACTCTTGATTTTGGCTTTTAAAACTTTAATTAAAGTCTTAGGATTATGTTCTAGGCTTTAAAGACTCTTTTTCTAACTTTCTGAAATTTTTGGTCAAAATAACCGTTTTGCCCTTGACGGGTCTTTGAATCTTAACCTTCTCGTTTTAAATGCTTAGACTGAATTTTCTAAGCTCAAAAATCATCAATTTGACTTTTTAAAAACTTACTGGACCTTTTCCAGATTAATTTCTTTTTTTTTTCACAATTTTTACTATTCCCAGTCCTCGGGAAGTTCTATTCCGACATAAAAGTCGATTTCTTACTTTTCTTACATTTCAGACCTCAAATGTCGTTTTATAAATTCTTAAAACATCCCTTTTTTCCCATTTTTCATTTTAAATTCATAAGGGGCTCGAGTTTACTTGCCCAATCATATTTTTAAACTCTTATTTCTAGAAATGCCCTTTATGCCATTTTAAAAATTTCGGCAGCATTTCCTCTGAATTTTTAGGCTCCCGGCGTTTAGGTAACACCTCAAAACCATCTAATCTCGTCTAATATATCACGTACTATACCAGAGGCCTAATTTTACATAAAAGTTACACACTTTTTACGTAAAATTTACACTTTTTCATACTTTTTCATATCTGCTATTTCATTTATTTTTCTTTCTTTCTTTTATAATTTCTCATATCAATACATTACATTAACATACATTCATCTCAATTAACAAATTGAGAAACAAGAGTGGTCGAGATTATATCAAAAATACCGTTCGGTCTCGATCACACAAACTTTATTCTTTCGTTCTTTGCGTCTGGAGTTCCGTTTTGCAAATCTAACTCCACAGATGCGTCCGGAACATCGAAAATAGGTCAACATGCCAATCTTCAAAATTTGGTCAACGGTCGCTGTTGACCGACATTGACCGGCGGTTGACGGCGGCGACGGTGGCAAGTGAGTAGCCCATCTTGACGAGCTCGATCCATTGGTGGCCTCAATTTCATGTTTGGAGGCCCCTATCGCCGGAAAATCCCCTCGAAAGCCACGGCCACGGCGGCGACGATGGAACTCCATCGTGCCAGAATTTTTTCCCGAAATTAGTTGAGGGCTTTTGCTCCCCACAACCCCACGACCATTTCTGCGCCAGTGGCTCTCTTCAATTTGGCCGGAATTGACGAAAATCGACGGTGGCTCACACGGCGGCGACGGTGGATTTCTCGAAACTTGGTCAGCACGATACGGTGGTTGTTGTCGTGAACCACCACATGGATTTTGTAGTATTCTTCACCACGAACCTTTTGGGACCGGTTTCGTGGCAAACGATGGCCGAACGGCGAAGAATCGGCAGTTTTAAATTCACGGCTCTAGCGAGCTTCGGGCGGCGCGTGCGGCTTGCTCCGGCGGCTGCTCCATCGCGTCGACCCACCGTTGGACTCAGCTCGGCGAGAGCTTTCCAACAGTGCGGCGGTGTCGTGAACAGAGGTCGTATGTGAAAGTTGGTCATTGTTCAAATTTGAGAGAATTTTGGGGAAGAATTTCAAATTTTTGAAATTTATGGGAAATTTTTGAATTTAACTCTCAAGATTTCCTATTTATACTCTTCTCCCCAAAACTTTTAACTTGGGCTATCCTGATTAATTTGGACATGCTGAATCCAAATTTATCAGTTTTATCTTAATCCGAGATCATCTTGACCAGTTTCTGGTACTGCGTATTTTTCGCATTCCCGGTCGAAATTTCTGTTTTGTGTTCAATTGACTAATTTGGGCATCCTGATTCCAAATATATCAGTTTCAGTTCGAGAAAATGTCGTCTTGACCCTTTTCTCGATACTATACATACAATATACACATTTCCCGAGAACAACAAAATTTTCCGGTTGTCACATCTACCCCTCTTTTTAGAATTTTCGTCCTCGAAAATCAGTACAAGTAGGGGTATAACAATTTCATTTCCTTTCTATACTCTTACGTAGTTTTCTCAATGTCATAACTTTCCCATGGCATCTTCTCTTCTTAAGTTAGTATTTAAACTAATTGTCCTTAATAACTTAGGTCATTTTGAACTTGAAAAAGTTCATATTTTAATATATTGGATGGATTGGGCACGTAATTTCTTAGCATAAACATCTGGGGTAATACCAAATTATAGGCAATCTTCCCCACGTATTCTATTCATTCAAACGATCCAATATACTTTGGATTCAGTTTTCCTTTCTTATAGAAACACTTTATCCCCTTTATGGGCGATACCTTAGAAAATACGAAGTTCCCTTCATTAACTCCAGGAATCTTCGTCGTTTATCTATCTAACTTCTCTGCTAATTTTGTGCACTCTTTATTCCTTATAAAATTATTTTTATCATTCTATTCTTTTAACTCATATCATTCTGTACTTTTCCTTTATTACTTGTCACGTCCCAAAATCCGAAACAACGACAGGTGCCACCTCTTAAAAATCCGGGATGGTGACAGGTATGAGATTTTAAATGAATAATTGAAAGGAAAGCTCAGATTCCTAAGTCTGTCAGTTTTTATATCTTACATTTTACCGACTCTTTAAATCTGTTTATAAATTATGCTTGTATATTTTAAATTAATTAATATTTGTATTTCTATTTTTATCGCAATATTAGGTGGTGAGGTACCCATATCCCACATATGCATACTTGGATTAAATAAAATAAGTAAGATTACAAAAGTAAAGTTTAGAATTTACAGTCCCGGAATGCTCATATACATACTTTGTCCTAAAGTACTGAACACTACTTCAAGTCTTTGGTCCTTATCGTCCACAGACGGTTCCACGTAACCCGTATCTTCTAATCACCTTTATCTCCTGGGGGTTTACCAGTTTTAAAACAGTGAGCGAAAGGCCCAGTAGGATATTTGTAAAAAAATATTTCAACATTTAATTTAACTATCATACTAAATATGTCAATGTAGTACCGAATTATAAACGTGGAATCGTGATTATGCAAATTGTGTCCCTATATACATCTAATTCGTGTACGGTCCGTATGAGCCTCGATCGAAGCATGATGAGTGATCCTCATGATGTAGTACCGAAGCACGATGTAGTACCGAAGCATGATGAGTGATCCTCGATCGAAGCATGATGTAGTACCGAAGCATGATGAGTGATCCTCGATCGAGATGTGCACTCTTCGCACGTGTGCGCTGGCTCCTGGTATACTTTAACACCAAATCCAACTTTCAACATTTCACATGAACACATGATTCACATAATAAAAATATATCGTATTGTTTTTAAAAAAAAATCCGTGACCGGATATTTTTCTTTAATTTCTGAAATCGTGATATTTTCTAAATCACGTAAATTTCAAAACTTTATAAACACATTTTCTTTAAATGATTTTTGGTCAAATCATTAAAAACAAAATTGACTACAAAGAAAGAGTAAGATATCCTACCTTGTTGGCAATTTAACCTACGATCAACTTCTCGCACGAATTCCAAGATAGTCTTTCTTTCTGAATTTGATCAACGAGTACCTAAAACCAAAAACACAGATAATTTAATTATCTGTCCAAGAATTCAATAATCGAATTACCGTAAACTCAACTAATTAATGTGCTGTTGATTTTTAAAAATTAAAATGATACTTTAGTTTAACACCAAAATTTTAAAACAATAATTTTAACACAAATATCCAAAATATATATATATTTTTAAAAATTTCGGCATGACCTGCCTTAAATATAAGCTTCCCCAAAAGCTCCAAAATGCTCAACCTGCAGAAAAATTTTCCAATTCTCAAAACAGTTTAAATTCCAAATTCAAATCTCAATCCTAAATAAATTTAAAATACTTATTTAAATTCTATTATTATTTTTATTTTATTATTATTATTTATTATATAACCTGTATACAAATACACATATATGTATATATATATTTTTTTTTTGTTAAGGGGGGAGTTCAGCCGGCGGAGCTCACGGCGGCAAGAGGGCGGCGGCGCTTGGGCACGACGATCGGCGGCGCAGCGAGGAGCAACCGGCTAGACGGGGGTGGACGGACAATGAGGAGGAGAGCGAGGCACGGCTAGCATGGCTGGGTCAGACGGGACGGGCTTCGGCCGAGTGAGGCAGCGTTCGGGCGATGGTCGCGGAGCTTCGGTCCCGGTCGGAGTCAGGCGGTTGGCGGTGGCTCGAGCTCGATCAACGTTCGGCTGGGCTTGGATTCGGCGTCTGGTGGCGAGGAAGGCGAGACGCGGCTGGGCGGTTCGGCGTGGGGGGTTTCGGGCGCGGCTGGTTCGGGCAACAGTCGCGAAATGGTGGCACGGCCAGTTGGCGACGGTGGCTCGCGAGCTTCGACGGTTGGCTGGGCACGGCAATCGGGTTCGGTGAGCGGCTCCGGTGGCGTTCGGCCGAAACAAAAATAAGAGGGAAAGAAAAAGAAAAGGAAGGAGAGATGGTGAGGGAGGGAGAGAGAATCGGTGAGGGGGGAGTTAAAAAAAGGAGAGAGCAGGGAAGGAGAGGGAGAGCCCGGCGAGGGAAAAAGAAAAACAAAGAGAGAGAGGGGGCGAGCAAGAGAGAGTGAGAGGGAAGGTTTTTGAAAAAATTTTGGAAGGTTTGAAAGAGGGAGGTCGGCAAGGAACAGGAAAAGAACAGAGGGAGAGAGCAGAGAGAGAGAGGCGGTGAGAGAGTGAATCTTCTTTTTTTTTTTTTTGAATGAAAATGTTGTTTAAAAAAAAGAGGGTGAGTCGGTGAAGAAAAAAAAAAACAAAGAGAGAGAAGATATTAAGAAGAGAAAGGGAAAAAAAAAACATCCGGATAATTCCGGAAAGGGAAAGAAAAGAAAAGGAAAAAAAATGGAAAATGAAGTAAAATAACATTTGATAAAATTTTATTGGGTAAAAATTGTTAAAATTTTAAAATTTGTAAAAATGTTTTAAATATCCTCAAATTAATATTTAATATTCAAAAATTTAAAATTGAATTCTCATTATAATAAAAAAAAATTTTATTGGCACACTAACAAATTGAGTTTTATACATTCACGTGTGAAATTTAAACTCAAAAATTTCACAACGTGACATTACTTTACATATCATTTCGTTTCTTTCTTTTCTATACATTACTTTACTTTCATTTACAGATTCATCGTTGATCGTACCTACCTTACGGAAAACTTTAAACATTTAAAATAGCTACCTCCTCTTTTGGAGTAATACATGACTGGGAGCGTTTCTCAACCGTCCTCCATAGTCTAACTGGGGAGCGTTTCTATTGACCGTCCTCCACCAGTTTAACATAAACATAAAACATCATATTCCTAGGCTGGTATGTCAACATTTAAATCTTTAATATAATTTTCTTACTTTACATTAACTTTTCATTTCATTCTATCTGACTTTGTGAACATATTAAATTATCATGTCACAGTTGCTCATCTTTCATAAAAAGCAAAGTCAGAAACTTTCTATATCACTTTATAAACTTTCTTTCTATAAAACATTTTATAACATTCTGTTCATAACATTTCTATAACATTTTCATAAAATGTTTTTTTCGTAAACGTTTTCATAAAACATTCATTCGTATAGTGCCTTGTATTGTGCTATTCCATCAAAGGCTTGATAACTATTGTTGTATGAGAAACTCTAATTTAATTCTCATTTCGAACTCTCAAAAAAATCTATCACTTAATTTTGAGATATATCTCCCAAGGTCTGAATAGTTCATTTTAACTGCCCATCCATCGGAGAGTGAAATGCGATACTGAGTCTCAATTCCGTATCCATGATTTCTTGCACGCACTTCTAAAAATTTGAAGTAAACTTCTAGGAAATCTATCGTTGTACGATTCATTTCGAAATGCCATGCAATTAGATAACACGGACTGCATATCAATTTGCCAACTTTTTCGATGAAAAAGTTATTTTCACTACTATAAACCGTACTGTTTTCGTTAATCTATCTATAATAACCTAGAACGTAGATCAATCTTTGAAAAGACTGAGGCTCCCTTCAGTTGATCAAGCAGAGCACAAGCACCCAGAGTGGAAGTGGGAGCATATTACCATGGATTTGGTGGTAGAGCTACCCAAGACACGAGGAGGATATGATGCCATATGGGTGATAGTAGATCGACTGACGAAAACAGCTCGATTCATAGCGGTAAAAATGACATTCACATTGGAGAAATTCGCAAGCTTATACGTTGCTAATGTGATTAGATTACGTGGAGTTCCAAGATCCATTGTATCTGATCGAGACGGTCGTTTTACCTCCAAATTCTGGAAGTGTGTACAACAAGAGATGGGCACAGAATTGAAATTTAGCACGGCTTTTCATCCTCAAACTGATGGACAATCTGAGCGAACCATTCAAACTTTAGAGGATATATTACGAGCTTGTGTCATGGATTTCAAAGAAGCATGGAATGAGAAACTGTCATTGATCGAGTTCTCCTATAATAACAGTTATCAAGCTTCGATCGGAATGGCACCCTATGAAGCTCTTTACGGCAGGAAGTGCAGATCCCCAATCCATTGGTATGATTTAAAAGAAAAGCAACTGCATAAAACTGATTTAGTTCAAGAGACTTCAGAAGCAGTTGAAAAGATACAAAAGCGAATGAAAACAGCCCAAAGTCGACAGAAGAGTTATGTCGACAAACAACGCAGATTTCTTGAATTTCAAGAAGGTGACTTTGTATTTCTTAAAGTTGCGCCTATTAAAAGAGTTATGCGTTTTAAAAAGAATGGCAAACTCAGTCCGAGATACATCGGACCATTCGAAGTTATCAAACGGATTGGGAAGGTGGCTTACAGATTAGCATTACCACCTGATTTATCCAAGGTACATGATATTTTTCATGTCTCTATGTTGCGTAAATATGTACCTGATCCATCACACATTTTGAGATATGAGCCGATACAAGTACAGAGTGACCTGTCTTATGAGGAAAAGCCTGTTCAGATATTCGCACGAGAAGACAAGGTACTCAGGAACAAGACAATCCCATTAGTCAAAGTGTTGTGGCGTAATCACCAAATAGAAGAGGCTACATGGGAAAGAGAAGATGAAATGAGAGCCCTATATCCCCACTTGTTTTAAATTCTCGAGGACGAGAATTCTTTAAGAAGGGAGGGTTGTGACAACCGAGATTTTCTAACCGTTCTCAGGATCACTGTATAGTAGAAAATTTATATATATTAGTGTGACAAAAATATATATAAATTTTACTCTAATGATGATTTATTAGAGTTGATAAATGTTTTATTGCTATAAGTGTAACGATTTTCGAATCGAAACGCCTCAAATAGTGCATTTTCGGTATCGAAAAACAGAATTCTACTGAGACTTAAAATGTGGTAAACATAGACCCCAAATGGAAAATAATGAAATATATAGGGTTTATGGAGTGTTTTAAATGATATAAATGCATCAAAAGGCTTTAATAGCATTTCGGGAGGTAAACTGCGAATTTGGCCAGTATAGCTTTTCGATCAAAATTTCGACAGATAAAAATTATACTATAATTAAAGAAAAACCTATACTGTATAAACAAATAATATTTTCTTATTAATACAAGAATCAATGGATGAGATCAAAGATACCTTTTTGATCCAAGGGTTATCAAAAATAATGGATTTTTAGTATTTTTTCTCAGAATCCCTTTCTAAGAAAGAAATGAGCATTAATTAGAGCCTTAGCTGCTCATGCACGTGGAAGAGAGGGGGAGAAACAGCTGTATTTCAGCTGAAAAAGTTCCAAAAATTTTGTAAAAATGCCCCCAAGAAATTTTTATTTTGACCCCTAAATTTTCAAAAATTACAAAAAGGCCCCTAAGGATTTGTATAAACTTTTTACTCTGATTTCTCATGTCCCCCACAATAGAAAATCACCATTTCCTTTGTTCTTCTTCTTCTCCCACGTTCCCACACTCACAAAAACTTTCAAAATTTCAAAAGTTGCAAATTTTGAAGAAAAAGTGTGAGGAAACTTCATCTTGAGGAGTCTTCACCCTAAAGCTCAAGTAAGTTCTTCAAAATCCTGTTTTAATGCTTGTTTTTAAGTGTTTTTGTGTTTATGGGAATAGTGGAACAAAATGGGATTAGATTAGTTTTGAGTGTTTTGATGAAATTCATGTGGAAAAACTTGTTTTAAGCTTGTTTTTGAAGTGTTTGTGGGGTTAGTTTTTGAAAACAAAGGTGTTGCATGGGGAGGGAAATTTGACGTGAAAGGAAGGGCTAAAAACCCTTATGGAATAGTGATGAACATGTATTGTGAATTAGAAAAGGAATTGATGTTGTATATGAGTGTTGAAAGGAAGAAAGACAAAGAGGAAATTTAGGGTTGTGAGTAAAACCCTAATTTTGGAAATATTGCTATGCCTTGTATATGAGAATGAATTATTGTTATGTACTGGGATTTTGAGCAGGTTTATAATGAAAACTGTGTTCAATAACGCGATTTAAGCTGTTTTGGCACAGTGGAAAAATAAGAATTTAAGCCATTATAATGCCGAAATTTTTGGACTTATAACCAAGGCTAAGGGTTTAAGGATGATAATATATAGAAGAAATGTTTAAATGCTCTAGTATTGACCTATAAACATTTCACTGAATGTTGAACTATTCCATTATAGGGCAACGACTGGAAACCAAGGAAAGGAAACATTAGCAGATTTCTGATAAGTTCTGGCATTTGAATGTCTGGACATGAACAACTGGAACCCTATATTGTTTTTTTGAATTTCAATTTATGTATAGCCTAATTTCTTTGGCTAGAAAAGTTATATGTTATTATGAACTAGTTAAAACACCTAAATTGGCGAGTATACGAGTGTGCATTGATGTGTTATGTGTATATGATTATGTTTTATGGATTTTGACCCTAGAATGCCTTAATCATGTCTTAGGGTTGATTGTATGTGTGAGAAATAGCTTTGGTGTCAAAATGTGTTTAAAAACCTATTTTAGCCGGAGCCAAGCGTTAAGCGCTGGCCAAAGAGCGCCTCGGCACTGAGCTCTCGACCAAAATTTAGTGTTAAAAATTCAGTAGGAGCGCCAGGCGCTAGGGTATGAGCGCTAGACGCTAGGGTATGAGCGCCAGGCGCTAGTGTAAAAATTGGTGAAAGCGCCAGGCGCTAGGGTATGAGCGCTAAGCGCTAGTGTAAAAATTGGAGGAAGCGCCAGGCTCTAGGGTATGAGCGCCAGGCGCTAAGGTAAATATCCAGTAAGAGTGCCAGGTATTAGTGTAAAAATCAGTAGGAGAGCCAGGCGCTAGGGTATGAGCACCAGGTGCTGGTGTTGTGACGCCTTAAATTTTATTTAAGGGTCAATATATAATTTAAATAAAATTAGTATGCCAAAAAAATTAATTAAAAATCTTTTGGAAACCCTAGGTTGGTTTCCTAGTCAAATTCCACTCAAAAAGTCAACAATTTGAACTTCAAAAACCCTAAAATATTCGGCCATTACTTGGGATTTTTAATTAAAATTTAAATCCCACAAATCCAAGGAGAATTTAAACTCAAATTTCATCCCTTAAATAAAAAGAAGAAATTCGGCCCTAAAGTGTAGGAAATAAAGGAGATTTGATTTGAATTAAAAGCTAGGTCAAAACTCAATCAAAATTCAAATTATTTTCCTTGGATAATTTCGGTCACTTGAGGAGAAATAAGGAGAGAAAAACCCTAGCCTCAAAACAGCACAAAAACTTTCCCTTTTGCCCCTCAAAAGATTCGGCCAAACAAGGAAGCAAAAAGGAAAGAAAAACCTAGTATAAAAACCCTCTTTCAACTCTCATTCACCTTTCCCTTTCACTCTCAAATTTCGGCCAACCTCCCCTTCTTTCCTCTCTGAATTTTTCTCTCCCAAAACACACCCAAAACAGCACGCAAAACCTACCTAAAGGAAGCTCAAAGATTCAACAATTTTTGAGACAAAAACAAGGTGAGAAATAAACTTTTTCCTTCTTTCTCCTTTTGATTTTAAATCCGAAATTTATATGGTTTTTCTCTACTGTTTTCCCTACTGTTTTGAAGACTCCAACACTCACACAAATTCAGCCAAAAAGGAGACCAAGCATCAAAAATAGTACAGCACAAATAAGGTGTGAATTTCTCTCTCTAAAACCCTAAAAATTCTGCCTCATTGATCCCCTTTCAAAAACCCTATTATCACATGTGTAAATTTTATGATTTTTGCTAATTTGATTCTTGGGTTGTGTTAATGACATATAAATAAGGTTCTCCACGAAATTTCATGATCATTGGATGAAAATTGAATTGGTTTGAGGCTAATTGAAATTCGGACAGGAAAAACGGAAATCTAGAAAATTACCATAAGAACAGTAAACTTATGTCAGCCATAACTTGAGTTTTAAAAATGATTTTCGAGTAAATCTTGAGCTTAAAATTAAATTCAAGATGTCCCCTAAATGCCTTCAAAATTTCAGAACCAAACTCATCCGTTGGCCCAGTCAAAATATTTTTCTAAGATAGGTGGACAGAACTACCAGTTTTTGAACTGAAACCGAAACCCTGATTTTATGCCTGAAAACAACCCCTCGGATTTTGGCCTAATTGAATAATCGAACGATGTCTAAAAATTATAAAAATTATATGGAATTAAAGCTACGGATGTCTAGTTTAACATATTAAAAATTTAGAATTTTTGGGATTAAAAATGAATTAATATTGATTTTACAGTCAGCCTAGGTCAGTCTGCCCATATCCAGCATTATCCTAACTTAGGGTTTTTCACAAATTTTTAAATCCCAAATGTTTATTAAATATTTTAAAATCCTTTTGTGGCACACTAAAATGATTGGGTGATTATGTCTAGACCTAGACTGATCATATGTTGTGATTATAGGATTTATTTGACATTCTTGCTTGATTGGTGGATCACGTTATCGCAACGCTTGTGCGATAATCGAGGTAGGACTTTCTAGCCTTTTCTGGGAGTAGTCAAGTGTTTTAAATTTCCCTGTTTTATCGATGGCATGCTGTTTTTAGTTTATGAAATTATTATACTGTTTTTGATGAAATAAACGCATGCAACGTGTTTTGTAATAAATGTGTATTTTAAAGCGTGTTTTGATTAATGTCATAATATAACTTGGTAAATACCATCTTTTGAATAATCCGGTGAACATAATTGAGCTCTAGTTCACGATCATTGTAAATGATGCGTGCGTCCCAAAGTTGATGCCATGGGGGAAGGTCCCTAAACCTGCGCAGGGCCGTTCGGCCTATTTAGACCGTAACGAGATGATCTAGGATAATTCAATTCGAGGCACATATATTATAGCTACGACAAGTCCTCACTCAAAATATGATGGTTTATTTTATGATTTAATTTTTTTAATATTGGGGCACGTATATTGCAGCTACGCTAAGTGCTCAGCAGAATAAAACTTGTATTAAAAATGTTTTTTTTCACGAAATCGTTGATTATTTTTGGAAATGATTATTATGCCATGTATTCTTAAATTATTGATTATCTTTGGAAACGAATATTATGTCATACTTTTAAATGTTACCTGTTTAACCCACCTTTATTTCTGTCCTACTGAGCCAGCGCTCACGTCCCTTTTCTTTGTGATTTTGAAATGACTACTTCCAGGTGCGGGAGGTAGCAATTCCGAAAATCGTTGAGCTATCCGTTTCTACCGAAGATGATGCTATTCGTTTTCTCTATCTTCTTCTTTCTGTTTCTCGTTCTGATGTAATGAGACATTAAGTTTAGACTTTATTTCACGTTATTTAAATTTCATGCTTGGGAATATTTTATGGTTGGTAATCTTTTTTGAAGACCGATTTTGTGTTTTGATTTCTGCATTAAAAAGTATTTATTTTCTACTTTATTTTATTATGTGGTTATGATGCTACTTTATAAATAATTAGGCTTAGATAAATTATAATGTTGACCAGCTTTTTGTAATAAATGTTTTTCCTTAAATCTCGGGTTGATATTATGATTTGGCTGCCGTGTCACGTGTCTAAATTTTGGGCCGTGACAAATAATGGTATCAGAGCTCAGGTTTTCAAAAGGGCTTTCATCAAAACGTTTTCAAAATACCCAAGCATGGTTTTCCTTACTCTTAGAAGCTTATAGGATTTCCTCTTCCTTCAATCTTATTCAGCAAAATGGCTCGTCCCGGCACGCGTAGTCAGAGGCAGCAGAGAGGCAACGACGAAGAGAACCCCGGGAACACGCAGCCTTAAGGGAGTCAGAATGCAGCGATTCCTACACCGAATGATCAGCTAAAGGCGATGCAGAATCTCAGGACGGCGATACAGGCTCTCCTCACCGTCTTACCTTTTGGAACACCTAACCCAGCTCCTATAGCCAATGTTGTTCCTAATGAGACCCAGAGAGCGGGGAGTTCTTCTCAGACTCCTCAGCAAACGCCTACCACCGAAAACCCTACCTCTGGAGTAGTACCTACCCAGCCTATGATACATCCTAAATAGGCAGCCCTAACTCTTTTTTTTAAGCCTCACGTACCCACTTTCGACGGCACGGGCACAGAGATGGATGCCGACTACTGGTTTGATGCCATTCGCAAGCAGCTAAAGTTGACCGCCACACCCGCAGAGTTCTGGGTTGAGTTTGCTTCCGACAAGCTTGTGGGTCTAGCCTCTACCTGGTGGGCTAGTATCGAGGATGGTTTGACAGAGGAGCAGAGGTCTTCTTGGACAGTTTTCGAGGAGCACGAGCGTTTCTTTTCAGCTCAGTTTCGCGACAGAAAAGCTAGGGAGTTCGTCCGTTTGAAGCAAGGGTCTATGTCAGTGCGGGAATATGAAACCAAGTTCACCGAGTTGGCCTGGTATGCGAAGAATCAGGTTTTGGATGAAGCAACTAAGTGTCTCCGCTTTGAGAAAGGTTTTAGCCTCTATGTGAAGAGGGGTGTACAACCGTTCCAGATCAGGGATAGCTACCAGCGGATAGTTGCTAAGGCGTTGACAGTGGAAGAGGGCGACAAGGAGTTCCTTGAAGCTCGTGACAGAAACAAGTCTGGACCAATCCGCAACAAGCCTCAGCACAAGCAGCAGACTCCTTACCAGAAGAACCAGCAGTCTCAGGGATCGGGTTCTCGTCAGCTTTCTGGACAGCGACAGGGTCGAGTGAATGTGATTACCTGCTTCGAGTGTGGGGATGAAGGCCACAAAAGAAATGTCTGCCCGAAGAGACAGTCAAGAGACAATGCTCATAGACATCATCATCAGCGGAATCAGAATGGTCTTCCACAGAGACAACAGATTACTTCCCAGTCTTCGCAGTCACAGCGCCCTCAGCTTCTGGCTCCCTATCAGCCTCAGCGCACGAGCCAATATACTGCACCTTATGCTCTACATGCTACACCGCTACAGCAGTTCCCAGTGCCGAGTTATCAGAGACCACCACCACAGGGTCAGAGTACGGGCTATCAGCGAGGGAATACAGCTCAAAATCGTGGTAAGGCACCACAGGTACACGATCTTGGAGCTGACAGCATGGAGATAGATCATACACCAACTGCATTAGATGGTATAATTCCTACCTTTGGTACATATGCACATATTTTGTTTGACACCGGGGCTACACACTCTTTTATAGCCCAACATTATGCTCGTTCACTTGGTTTAAAACCGCAAAATCTTGACTCTCCCTTATATGTGAAATCCCCGTTGGGCACGACTACCGTTAGTGATGGGTGTCAAGCCTATGTTTATGTTGGGGATGTTTGTTTGAAGGCATCACTTATGGTAATGCCTATGTTTGCTTATGATGTTATTCTGGGATATGACTGGCTTTCCCGATATGGGATTATGCTTGATTGTCGTAATCGTCGTGTTATCTTTACAACTGATTTCGGATATGTAGTGTCCTATCAGTTAAGCTTAGTTTCAGATGTTGATAGATCTGCTCTGAGGTTAGTGTCGAAGAGTAGACAGGGTATTCTTTGCTTCTTATCCTTGTGTGCAGTGGAATGATCCAGTTCTGAAAAGAGTGCCCAACCTATACCTGTTGTCGATAGTTTTTCAGATGTTTTTCCAAAAGCTCTTCCAGGTTTACCGCCTCATCGAGAAATAGAGTTTCATATCGACTTAGTTCCCGGAACAGCTCCTTTTACTTCTGCTCCGTATCGTATGGCACCTCTAGAGATGAAAAAGTTGAGCAAGCAGCTGGATGAGTTGAAATCGCTAGGCTTTATCCGAGATAGTAACTCACCTTGGGGTTCGTCAGTCCTTTGTGTGAAGAAAGTCGACGGTTCGCTACGTCTCTGTGTGGACTACAGAAAGCTCAACAGTGTGACTATCAAAAATAAGTATCTGTTACCACGTATAGATGACTTGTTCGATCAGTTGGGTGGAGCTTGTTTCTTCTCCAAGGTTGATTTGAGATCCGGTTATCATCAGCTTCGTGTTAGAGAGGAGGATATCCCGAAGATAGCGTTCCGAACAAGGTATGGCAGTTATGAGTTCTTAGCAATGCCTTTCGGTTTGACAAACGCACCAGCAGCCTTCATGGATATGATGAATAGAGTCTTCCGACCTTTTCTTGATAAGTTCGTCATCGTATTCATCGACGACATCCTCATCTACTCCCGAACTCGTGAAGATCATGTACAGCATCTCAGTATAGTTTTACAGACTCTTCGTGAACATCAGTTGTACGCCAAGAAAGAAAAATGTGAGTTTTGGATGACAGAGGTTAAGTTTCTCGGGCATATCATCTCAGGAGACGGTATATCAGTTGATCCATCCAAGGTTGAAGCGATTCTTAAGTGGGAACGACCGAAGAATGTTCCAGAGATTCGAAGCTTCTTGGGCTTAGCAGGATATTATCGACGTTTTGTACAGGACTTCAGCAAGCTCGCCGCTCCCTTCACCAATCTGATAAAGAAGGATGTACCTTTCATTTGGGACAACAGCTGTGAGTCAGTTTTCCAGGAGTTAAAAAGTCGTTTGACGTCTACACCTATCCTTATCATTCCGGATCAGGATCAAGTATATGACGTCTACACTGATGCTTCTCATCAAAGTCTTGGAGCAGTTTTGATGCAACAGAACTGAGTTGTCGCTTATGCCTCACGACAGCTGAAACAACATGAACGAAACTACCTTACACACGATCTAAAGTTAGCTGCAGTAGTGTTCGCGCTTAAGATTTGGCGTTGTTATCTGTTTGGTGTCAGTTTTAGACTGTTTTCAGATCACAAGAGTTTGAAATACCTAGCTATACAGAAAAATCTCAACCTGTGTCAGAGAAGATGGGTAGAATACATGCAAGACTACGACTTCTAAGTTGAGTACCATCCGGGTAAAGCAAACGTGGTTGCAGATGCACTAAGTAGGAAAAGAGAGGCAGTTCCCAATCCTAATCATGATGCTTCTATAATGGCTATGCAGATAGATGAGTGGGAAAAGGACAGAGTTCTTACAGCTTATCAGGTCCGTTTTGGCGAAGTTCAAGGTCACCCAGTGTTGTACAACTTAGTGATGGAACCAGACTACGTGCAGAGGATCAAGGAGAATCAGTTGGCAGATACACGTTTCGTTGACATCCGAGATAGATTGTTAAAGGGCAAGCATGTTGCAGAGTGGTCGATGAACGCCAGTGGAATTCTTTACAACGAGGGTCGCTTAGCAGTGCCACACATCCTAGAGCTTATACAGGAGATCTTGTCAGAGTTTCATCAGTCGAGGTTCGCCATGCACCCAGGTGGGAACAAGATGTATCAAAACCTAAGACGACAGCTTTGGTGGAGAGGTATGAAGTTAGATGTGAAGAACTTCGTGGCCAACTGTTTGACGTGTCAGAAGGTAACGGCAGTACGGGAAAGACCCGCAGGTTTGCTCCAACCACTTCCAATACCTCGGTGGAAGTGGGATAGTATAGGAATGGACTTCTTAACCGGCTTACCGAGAGCACAGGATGGATCTGATGGAGTCTGGGTAGTTGTAGATCGTCTCACGAAGACCGCGCACTTCATCCCGTTCAAGACGACTTGCAACAGGAACCAGCTAGCCGAGCTTTACATAAGGAACATAGTCAGATTGCATGGAGTCCCTTCAGTGATCGTTTCTGATCGTGATACGCACTTCAACGCTCACTTTTGACAAAGTCTACAGGAAGCTCTAAGCACAGAACTGAATTTCAGCACCGCTTTTCATCAGCAGACAGATGGTCAGTCGGAGTGTCTCATACAGATTCTCGAGGATATGCTACGTGCCTACGTTCTTGATCTTAGAGATGGATGGAGCAAACACCTCTACATGACAGAATTCGCATACAACAATAGTTATTAAGCGAGTATCGGAATGGCACCCTTTGAAGCGTTGTACGGAAAGCCTTGTCGATCACCCATCTATTGGGTTGACAACCAGGAAGCACCAGTGGGTGGACCCGATATGATCCTAGACCAGTACGAGAAGATTGCCATCATTAAACAATGACTTTTAACAACACAGAGTCGACAGAAGAGCTATGCAGATCAACGCAGAAAACCGTTAGAGTTCAAGGTTGGAGAGTTTGTGTTGCTAAAGATTTCACCGAAGAAAGGTATCTCTCGTTTTAGAGTTAAAGGGAAGCTAGCACCGCATTACATTGGACCTTTCGAGATCGTACGCAGAGTTGGTAAGGTTGCATATGAGCTGAAGTTACCCGACACCTTGGGAGTGCACAACGTTTTCCATGTATCGATGCTGAGGAAGAGTGCACGAATAGAGTCCGAAGTCATTTCAACAGATGATGTAGAAATCCAACCAGATGTCTCTTACGTCGAGGTTCCGGTGAAGATTTTGGATCGTAAGGTCAAACAGCTGAGAACGAAAACAATACCCATGGTAAAGGTTCTTTGGAGTAACCATGGTGAAGAGAAAGCCACATGGGAAATCGAGAAAGATATGCGCGAGAACCATGCTGAATGGTTCGCTAAGCAGTAGAGTACATGTAATGTAGTCGACCTAACTTTGTTTTGTAACCCTACTCTGTTCATAGTGGTAGATATATCACTATATGTTTTGAAAGGTGCATTTAGATTGCTTAATGAAATGAGAAATTATTCACATTCTTATTCTCTTCTTTAGTGTGGAGTAATTCTGAAAGTTTCGAGGATGAAACTATTTTTAGTGGTAGATATTTGTTACGCCTTAAATTTTATTTAAGGGTCAATATATAATTTAAATAAAATTAGTGTGCCAAAAAAATTAATTAAAAATCTTTTGGAAACCCTAGGTTGGTTTCCTAGTCAAATTCCACTCAAAAAGTCAACAATTTGAACTTCAAAAACTCTAAAATATTCGGCCATTACTTGGGATTTTTAATTAAAATTTAAATCCCACAAATCCAAGGAGGATTCAAGCTCAAATTTCATCTCTTAAATAAAAAGAAGAAATTCGGCCCTAAAGTGTAGGAAATAAAGGAGATTTGATTTGAATTAAAAGTTAGGTCAAAACTCAATCAAAATTCAAATTATTTTCCTTGGATAATTTCGGCCACTTGAGGAGAAATAAGGAGAGAAAAACCCTAGCCTCAAAACAGCACAAAAACTTTCCCTTTTACCCCTCAAAAGATTCGGCCAAACAAGGAAGCAAAAAGGAAAGAAAAACCTAGTATAAAAACCCTCTTTCAACTCTCATTCACCTTTCCTTTTCACTCTCAAAATTCGGCCAACCTCCCCTTCTTTCCTCTCTGAATTTTTCTCTCCCAAAACAGCAAGCAAAACCTACCTAAAGGCAGCTCAAAGATTCAACAATTTTTGAGACAAAAACAAGGTGAGAAATAAACTTTTTCCTTCTTTCTCCTTTTGATTTTAAATCCGAAATTTATATGGTTTTTCTCCACTGTTTTCCCTACTATTTTGAAGACTCCAACACTCACACAAATTTAGCCAAAAAGGAGACCAAGCATCAAAAATAGTGCAGCACAAATAAGGTGTGAATTTCTCTCTCTAAAACCCTAAAAATTCTGCCTCATTGATCCCCTTTCAAAAACCCTATTATCACATGTGTAAATTTTATGATTTTTGCTAATTTGATTCTTGGGTTGTGTTAATGACATATAAATAAGGTTCTCCACGAAATTTCATGATCATTGGATGAAAATTGAATTGGTTTGAGGCTAATTGAAATTCGGACAGGAAAAACGGAAATATAGAAAATTACCATATAAACAGTAAACTTGTGTCAGCCATAACTTGAGTTTTAAAAATGATTTTCGAGTAAATCTTGAGCTTAAAATTAAATTCAAGATGTCCCCTAAATGCTTGCAAAATTTCAGAACCAAACTCATTCGTTGGCCTAGTCAAAATATTTTTCTAAGATAGGTGGATAGAACTGCCAGTTTTTGAACTGAAACCGAAACCCTGATTTTATGCCTGAAAACAACCCCTCGGATTTTGGCCTTATTGAATAACCAAACGATGTCTAAAAATTATAAAAATTATATGAAATTAAAGCTATGGATGTCTAGTTTAACATATTAAAAATTTAGAATTTTTAGGATTACAAATGAATTAATATTGATTTTACAGTCAACCTAGGTCAGTCTGCCAATGTCCAGCATTATCCTAACTTAGGGTTTTTCACAAATTTTTAAATCCCAAATGTTTATTAAACATTTTAAAATCCTTTTGTGGCACACTAAAATGATTGGGTGATTATGTCTAGACCTAAACTGATCATATGTTGTGATTATAGGATTTATTTGACGGTCTTACTTGATTGGTGGATCACGTTATCGCAACGCTTGTGCGATAATCGAGGTAGGACTTTCTAGTCTTTTTTGGGAGTAGTCAAGTGTTTTAAATTTCCCTGTTTTATCGATGGCATGCTGTTTTTAGTTTATGAAATTATTATACTGTTTTTGATGAAATAAACGCATGCAACGTGTTTTGTAATAAATGTGTATTTTAAAGCGTGTTTTGATTAATGGCATAATATAACTTGGTAAATACCATCTTTTGAATAATCCGGTGAACATAATTGAGCTCTAGTTCACGATCATTGTAAATGATGCGTGCGTCCCAAAGTTGACGCCATGGGGGAAGGTCCCTAAACCTGCGCAGGGCCGTTCGGCCTATTTAGACCGTAACGAGATGATCTAGGATAATTCAATTCGAGGCACATATATTATAGCTACGACAAGTCCTCACTCAAAATATGATGGTTTATTTTAATGATTTAATTTTTTTAATATTGGGGCACGTATATTGCAGCTACGCTAAGTGCTCAGCAGAATAAAACTTGTATTAAAAATGTTTTTTTTTTCACGAAATCGTTGATTATTTTTGGAAATGATTATTATGCCATGTATTCTTAAATTGTTGATTATCTTTGGAAACGAATATTATGTCATACTTTTAAATGTTACCTGTTTAACCCACCTTTGTTTCTGTCCTACTGAGCCAGCGCTCACGTCCCTTTTCTTTGTGATTTCGAAATGACTACTTCCAGGTGCGGGAGGTAGCAGTTCCGAAAATCGTTGAGCTATCCGTTTCTACCGAAGATGATGCTATTCGTTTTCTCTATCTTCTTCTTTTGGTTTCTCGTTCTGATATAATGAGACATTAAGTTTAGACTTTATTTCACGTTAGTTAAATTTCATGCTTGGGAATATTTTATGGTTGGTAATCTTTTTTGAAGACCGATTTTGTGTTTTGATTTCCGCATTAAAAAGTATTTATTTTCTACTTTATTTTATTATGTGGTTATAATGCTACTTTATAAATAATTAGGCTTAGCTAAATTATAATGTTGACCCACTTTTCGTAATAAATGTTTTTTCTTAAATCTCGGGTTGATATTATGATTTGGCTGTCGTGTCACGTGTCTAAATTTTGGGCCATGACAAGTGTAAAGTTGGCGGAAGTGCCAGGCACTAGGGTATAAGCGCCAGGCGCTTACATCGGATTTTCAAAAGCACCAAGCGCTGCAAGGAGAGCGTCGAAGCACTGAAGTCTCTGTCCAAAGTTTTGCAGAAAAATAAGATGAAGGGCCAGGCACTCGGGGATGAGTGCCAAGCGCTCCAACTGTTCCAAAAATATATAATTAAAGTTTTGTGCCTCATTTCCAGTTCCAATCACGCCCCAATGTTTAGGTGCATGGATGATGAGTTTTAAACAGTATTTTTGGACTGAATAGGCATAACATCGAGTACATTAACTATGAATATATACACTGGAATAGTTAAGATGTCATAGTAAGTAGTATCACACAGTAAACAACAGGGTAATTAAAAACCTAATGTTTTGGTGTACCGGCCTCTCACGAGGGGAGGTTACCTTATGTTGAAACAAAAGACATACCATAGATGAAGGAGAGTCAGGGTCGCTCCCAGGCTTCTCTTATAGCACGCACAAGGTACGACCAAAACGGGCCCATAGACATAGTAAATAAACAATGCAAATGTAAATTGAGTATAATGAACTCCATGCATATTTGTCGAGTTGCATTGTGATGTTTTATTGTATTAAATGTTATGTCTGAACTTACTGGGCATGTAGCTCACCAGTTTGTTCGTGTTCAGGTAATCGAGGTAAACAACCTGTAACCTGAGCCACAGTGTATGGATTAGACTGCAGGAATAAAGTGCCAGTGTCATGATAAAAGGTTATGGACCTGCCAGGCTAATTCCGCAAGAAGAAAGAAAAGTACAATTGTATGATATTGTATAAAGTACAGTGCTATGTTTGACTTTAACTATTTCTAATATAGCATGATATTATTATATGCAAGTAATATGAAATAGTTTCCAACTATAATAATTTAGTCTTGAGAAGTTGTAGTACTATGTATATCAATGGTTTAAAAAAAAAATTCCCGCAATCTAGTATGTTATGTTTTGAAAAAGAAGAATTGAAGTAGCAGAGTTTTCAAGTGACGTCTCCCGTACGAGGCGGGGGATGTCACACTTACTATCTAATCATATAGTATTTCCGATCGATGTGTTTGGACCTCTTGTAGTGTCTGGATTCCTTTGTGTTGGCAATTGTCGCACTGTTGTCATAGTAAAGTATGATAGGCTTGTCAACTCCCAGATTGACCTCAAGGTCTCCTAGCAACTTAGGAAGCTAAACTGTTTCCTTAGATGCTTCGATCGCAGAAACATATTCAACCTCCATCGTGGAGTCAGCAGTGCAGCTTTGTTTCATGCTCCTTTGCACAATGATGCCTCCTTCGAGCAAAAACACTAATTCTGAAGTCGATTTTCTAAAATCCCAACAAGTTTGGAAGTCTGGGTCTATGTATCCTACGGGTATTAGGTCCCCTTCAAAATATACCAGCATATAATCCATAGTTCTCTTTAGATACTTGAATATATGCTTCACTGCTTGTCAATGCTTGATTATGGGATTCGCTTGATATTGACTTACCATACTTATAGCAAAACACATGTCAGGATGGATGTAAAGCATTACCCACAGCAGATGCATAAGAGACTTTGCTCATCTGCTCTCTTTCTTCCGATGTCTTAAGACAGTCATGCAATGAAAGAGTAAAACCCAAAAGAGTAGGTTGTAAACCTTTCTTCGCTTCTTGCATTGCATATTTCTTAATTAATTTATCTATGTATAAAGTTTGAAATAATGCTATCATTTTATTTTTTCGATCTCTGAAGAGACGAATGCCTAGAACATAATTAGCTTCTCCTAAATCCTTCATGTTAAACTGTTGAGATAACTATAGCTTGATTGATGATAAATTCTGTATATCATTCCCAATGAGTAGTATATCATTGACATAGAGTACCAGAAAGACTACCTTACCATCGTTTATACGTTTATATACATATAGTTTGTCAACATTCTACTCAAAATCAAAAGTTTTAATCACTTGATCGAACCTCTAATTCTTTGAGCGGGATGCGTGCTTTAATCCATAGATAGATCTAAACAACTTACAAACTTTTTCACTTTGGTCTTTTTCTAGAATCTGTCGGGTTGTACTGTATAGATACTCTCATCAAGATGATCATTCAAGAATGTAGTCTTGATGTCTATTTGCCATATCTCATAATCAAGGGCCACAGCAATAGATTGAAGAATACAGATAAACTTGACCATCACAACAAACAAGAAGGTTTCCTAGTAATCGAATCTAGCCTTCTGCGTGTACCCTTTTGCCACAAGTTTAGCTTTGAAAGTTTCAACTTTCCTTTCTGCTTCTCTTTTTCTCTTATAGAGCCACTTGCACCCAATAGGTTTTATTCTATCTGGTAGGTCCATAAGTTCCCATATGGAGTTTGACTTCATAAAGTCTATCTCATTTTTCATGGGTTGTTTCCAAAGTTTAGAATCAACATCGTTTATAACTTTTTTGTAAGTTACAAAGTCATCGTCATGCTTATGAGCCTCAACTTGGTAAACTTCGGTATCATATATAAAGAAATTGGGGTTTGTTTGCAATTTTGTGATAATTATTTGCAATTCAGTGCAAGTGCACACTATCTTAAACAAGTAATATAATAATGAGAATGAGTCGAATCCACGAGGAAAGTATTTTTAAATCGATTGTAATTTGGCAAGAAAATTAACTTTACTGATTATATTGAGACCAAATGAAGCACTAATATGAAAATAACAGTAAAATAAACAAACAACAGAAAAAATTAGAAAGACTAACAAACTACATAATTTAATTGCAAAATAAAGACTAGGAATTAAGTAAGAATATGTAAAACGGCTGAAAGCAGACAAATAATTGAGGATGAACAATCAAATTATGAAAAACAGTTGAGAAACATTTTCCTTTAGGCCAATCCGGAACTATGCTGTAACTTTGCTATAACATATATTTTTTAGTCAGGTTAAAAAGTCTTTAAACAATCTCCCAATCCGACTTCTGCATATTCCTATGTAAAATTAAATACAGAGAGTTCAAATTAAGAGCAGTAACCTTTAAGACCGTGAGATGGATGACTATTCCTAGACTGTCCACTAAATCAACCAAACAAACATCAATATTTTATTGAACTCACGCTGTTCAATTCCAATCCAATCTCTAAATATTTTCCAATATTTAGAAACCAATTGCAAGTATTTGAAAATGGCCCGTAATCAAACACAAGATGAGCAATGATGAACAAATTGAACAGTAAAAAAAAAATATACCAAGCAATTCTACATCAACGTTTAGATTTACTTCAAGTACTCATGATTCCCAACCACTAGAACAACTACTCCATAACATAAGTAAAACCATATTTAAACTATTGTTCAACATCATAAACGTCTGATTGGTCACAATAAAGTCAGATTCAAACAAAACTGAGCAAAACATAATCAACTCCCTTCTCCAAGGTTGAAGACCGTGTGTTCACAGAGAATTTCTGCTCTTGACGAACACTTCCTTACCTGCCTTTGCTGGGTTTTACCAAATCTGAACCAAGGAATTCCTTCCCAGGTCGGATTCGGCCTTCCTTTTTTGGGTAAGAAAAATGACGTGCGGCTCTTGATATATTTTTTGAAGAATTAAAAGCAGCTCTCTTTTTTACAGAGCATCCTTTTCTATTTATAACTTATGGGAATCAACCCTATTCTCCTCACGTGGATGATCTGATGGCTGGCAAAAATTGTATTAAAAATGATGGATGATGATGATGACACTTGGAAAAGGGGCTGATGTCATTAAAAAAGTCTACCAACGTGGCTAAACAGGCTACCCATTCTCGAATTTTCATGTTTGACGACTTTGCTTTAGTTTTGCTATAGCAAAGTTACGATTTCCTTTGTTTCAGCCTTCACTGGTTGCTCAGCTTCTTGAACCTGTTTCATACCACCCTAGACAACTTCGAAAGTTTCTTCCCCGTCACATTTGCATGCCCTAGACCAACAAATCTCAAAACACAAAACAAAACCTTCTAAGGGCATCAAATGGTTACAAGATAACATAACACAACAAAAACACAAATTAACCAAAAATACCTCAAAACACTTCCTTAAAACTATAAAACTCCCTAAAAATGAACTACCTAAGTGTGGAAATATGACCAAATAACTCGAGACTCTCGAGTTATCAGGTTTCCTAAAAACTCTTCTACTACGTTGAAGTACCCTAAACTATTGATCGTTTGCTTTTCTTTTAGTGAAACTTGGACTTACGTCCAAGACCAAAACCTGTGGAGTCGTTCTTAGCTCCTCTAGCAAAATTTTGCTTCGAGACTTAAAGTCATTCGTGTAAGTCCTCCAAGAAAGTCGCATAGGTTGAAACAATGAATTTCTACTCCTTTGGGTTATAAAACAGACCTCCTTTAGTTCTCTTAGGATACCCTACAAATAAGCATAATTTTGACTTCGGTTCCAATTTCTTCGTATCCCCATCAAGTACATATGTTGGGTAGCCCCATATTCTTATATGTTTAAGAGAAGGCTTCTTGCCCTTCCACATTTCGAACGGAGTTCCAAGATTCGATTTAGTTAAAACATAGTTTAGAATATAGCATGTCGTTGTAGTGTATATCCCCAAAATGATGTTGGCAGCTCTGAATAACTCATCATAGACCATACCATATCTAATAAGGTCTTATTTTTTCTTTTGGCTACACCATTCTGTAATGGAGTACCAGGTGCAGTCAATTGGGATAGAATCTCGTTCTCTGCAAAATGTCCTAGAAAATTGTCAGAGAGGTATTTGCCACCTCGATCAGATCGAAGTATCTTTATAAATTTACTAAATTGATTTTCCACTTCTGCACGATACTCTTTGAACTTGTCAAAGGTTTCACTCTTACGGTACATTAGGTACACGTATCCATATCTTGAGTAATCGTCTATAAAGGAGACATAATACTCATACCCTCCACATGCCTTGATGTTCATAGGGCCACATACGTCGGTGTACACGATTTCTAAGAGTTTTTAAGCCTTAATACCCTTATTTTCAAAAGACCGCTTGGTCATCTTACCCTGTAGGCAAGATTCATATTGGGGAAGACGTACCTTTTCTAGAGTATCCAAAGGACCATCTTTTACCAATCTCAAAATCCTATCTTGATTAATATGACCTAGTCTTAAATGCCAAAAGTATGTCTTGTTAGAGTGAGAAATTTTAAACCTTTTAGAGTTATCTGTTAATTCGGCATCCAATAGTGAGTACGTCTTTGGTTTAATAAAATAAAGGTTTCTATCCATTCTCCTAGAATAGATAAAAGAATTGTTTTTGTGAATAATAACCTTTTTATTAAACCAGACTAAAAAAAATCGTTAATTAAATAGGCTACCGATATAAGGTTTCTCTTAAAATTAAGAACGTAAAAACCATCCTTTAATAAAATAAACTTAAAATTATCAAAATAAAGATGAACTTCTCCTACTGCTTTAACTACCACCAGGCTACCATCTTCATCCGTAACGAAAAGCTCCTACTACATAGAACCCCTGTAAAGAAACACAAACATTATTAGTGGCTTCCAAATCAATGACCCAATTGTCTTTTGATTCTTTTACCAAACAAGCTTCTAAGTACAGAAGTTCCTTATTTTCCTTGGCCTTGGTTAGGAATTCCTGACAAGCCTTCTTAAAATGACCTACCTTCCCACAGTAGAAGCATTTAGACTTTTCAGGGTCCTTCAGCTTCTTGTTCTTGTTCTTCTTCTTCTTCTTCCCATCATTGATAGAAGGAACAAATGAAGTGGAAGCCACCTGCTTCTTCTTTGGATTCTTCTTATTCTCGGCGAGTTTAGAAGATTCCGCTAAGTTGGCCTTTCCTTTGGGTTAGACAACATCTCTATCTCTAATCATCCCCTCATAAGTTTGGAGTTGCATCATGAGCTCGGTTAGTCCTAACTCCTTTGTCGTCAAATTGTATACGGCTATAAACCCCACAAAATCCTTAGACAGAGTCTTGACTAGATGTTATAATCTAGCTCTACGCCATTTTTAGTAGCCTCAATGAAAAACCCTATAAGTATAAGCATATGATCCTTCATCGGAGTACCTGCTTTTTACCTAGAGTTTATTATACTTGTTATAGCGGACAGTCAAACCAATTTTTCTTAGCCTCTGAACATGTCCTCCAAGTTGTCCATCATCTCCCTAGTAACCTGATAAGTCTTGTACTGTTTTTGAAAAGCACTCGAATGCTAGCAAAGATGTAGCACTGAGCAATCTCATTAAATTCTTTCCAACGAGTATATGTAACTGGGACCTCCTCAAGTGGCCCATTAGATCGGGGCTCTGATGGGCATGTTTTGTCCAGTACAAACTTGTTTCTCTTGCAGCTGAGGACAATTAGCATGTTTCTTCTTTATAATTATCCTCATTTAGTTTATTTTCAGTAAGTATTGTGATTAGAGGTATTTGTGACATTGTGAACTGATAATAAAACATAAAAAACATCATTACAGAGACCAAACAAATATAAAGAGTGTTTAGTAAATAAAATATATGAATATATTCTTACATGAAAAACTAAAAAAAAAACATATATTATTGCAACGGTAGTTTTCAACACCTATCATTCCATGTCACATCGGGGTGTATATGAAACGAATAGGGAAAACATGAACCCTATCTAATTAATATATGTTACCTTAAATCCTCCAAGGTTAAGACATATATTAATAACCGTTTATTTTGACCACTAATTTGACCAACAGAGCTCCTCGGGGAGGTTAATAGCCAACAAGTCTTGAGTGTGTAACTATTATTTACAACGTCTGATCCATGCATTATTCAAGCCATCTCGAGATGGTTTCAAATAGAACATCCCCAAACATATTTTCTACATAGGAGATCTAACCTAGATACCAGCAGTGGTAAGCACCTACCGAAGGTGTGGTTAGGACGAAACTGACATAAGGTGCTACTGTACTTTTACATATGGATCAACAATGGAAGTCGTGAGTTTTTTGTTTAAAACCCTCTCTCACTCGATATTTTACAAATAGTAAGTTTTATTTAAAATAAGCATGATTAACATAGTATGAGCAGCATTCTTCTATCATATATGACATATTATCAAATATGTAACATACCATTTTATCAATACATATTAATCCATACATGACAAAACATAGGAAAAATAAATGACGAAAAAATTAAATAATCGAGCCATGATTCCATCCTAGAAAAATAGAAAAATAAGATTACAAAATTTTGTCCAAAGCATTCTTTGGATCTTGAATTTTGCTCCATCTTCATATATTAATCATCATATAGCTCCACCATTTATTTCTTACCCTATAAATTCCTTTAAATTTCAAATTTCAAATAATTTAAATTTTAAGCAATTTTTAAATCTCATGCATAAGCATATGTAATTTTTAAATATCAAAATTACATACAATTATATACGATTTAAAATTAAAATTAAAATCATTGATGATCTCCAGAAAAATTTCCATCCTGACCCCGGGGGGGTCGGGGTGCGAGAAAACACCCCCTAGGGCCACCTTGGGCTACCATGGGTTTGCACCCGTGGCTACCCCCACGTAGCCGTGGCTACCAGCAGCCCCTCGGGCTACCACTGGCAGCCTGCAGGCTACCAATAGCTCGGTTGCTGCTGGGCAGCCGTGGGCTGCCTTAGTCACTACGAGCCTATGCCCGTGGCTGCTACCTAGCACCCATGGCTCATTTTCTTGTTTTTTCATGCTAAATTCCAATTTTACCCTTTAGGATATCCTAATTAAAAATAGGAATTTTCCACACAAAATTAATTTTTAAATCATCAAAATTAAATTTTGATTATGGGAAAAATAAATTCAACGTCTTCAATTTTAATCTCCTCTCTGAATATTTACATATAATTTCCTATACGTTTCTGGTGTACAAAAATTCTTAATATTTAAAAAGATAAAAATCCATGAAAAAATTATAGTGATAATAAACCGTTCCCATAGTTATATAAAAAAATTCTTAGATATAATTTTTCTAAAATTCTAAGAAACTATAACAGGCAAAATTAACCATGCTTATAATAATCGTAAAATTAAAATAATCACACGCAATATGTCACATAATCCATAATAACAACATATAAGATCCCTAGAATACCACTCTCTAAATATTAAATCCATACATATTGAAGACACAATTGACTATTTAATTTATATATATGTCATATTCATGAGATGGCTCTAATATCACTCGTTGGAAAAATTTTTCAAGATCGTTAGAACTCATGTTGATAATTTTAAAAAATTATCAACAATCTATTATACCTTTCGGATAAAACACCAAGATGCCGTGAAGAACGTCAAAAACTCAGGAGGACAACACTAGGAAGGGCTTCAACTAACTAGTATTTTCATTATTCTCCAATTCCTAGACGATTGAGTGAGTGAGCACCTATTTCCTTGATTAGTATTTTGTGCGACTTGTCTCATTCCGACCACCCAGATCTCTTTAAGAACTTATTACTACGGTGATTTGTGTAATAATAAGCCTACTTATCTGAGAGTCTGTGGTCTAAAGAGAACAGGATGGAATGACCCCTATTTATAATATTGCATGAGGTGACTTTTGAATTTTGAATTGGACCAAGATGATTTTTCTCTCACCAATTTGATCCTCCAAATCCGATTCCACCAAGGGGAGAAACTCCTAAAAGAATTCGGCCACCAAGGTGTAAGGAGGATTCAAAATTCAAATAGTATTCAAAATTGAATTTTGTCTCCTCCATAAACCCAAAAAACGACTTCCCTTAGGCCAAATTCTATGGCTAGATTCGGTCATACCAAGGCAAAGGAGGATTTAAAATTCAAGTATGATTCAAATAAGATTTTTCTCTTCTCCCTTATCCACAAAAACCAAACTCTCCAAGTGGATTTATCCATAATTAATTTCGGCCTCTCTAGGATTTATGATTGAAAATTTGATTCAAATTTCAAATCATATAAATATTTGAATTTTATCCACATTGATAATTTTCCACAATTCCAATTCAAGTTTAAATAAAATCATGGCAACTTTATTTGAAATTTAAATAATTGTGTAATCTCTTATCCAAAATAAAATTCAAATTCAAATAGGAGAAAATATTGTCTTCCACCCTTATCCAAAGTAAACGCCACCCTTGTTTGTGCAAGGGCAAGATTTTGTTCAATTCAAATTCAAATTGGATAATCATTTAAATTTCAAATATTTATTTTAAGACAAGATTTTCAAAATTTAAATTAATCACATGTTTGAATTTCTAATTCAAATACAATTAATTTAAATTTCAAATTTTATCATTCAAAAAATAAATATCAATCAAATATTTATCTAATTTATTAAATAATATAAAATTACAATTTTATTCTTCCAGCACACAGAGAAAACGCCCACACCCTTATGAAGGGTGATCTGGATTTTCTCATCACTAAATGCAACACAACAAGCCATATAAGAATATCTTGATCAACTACCATCTTTAAGGAATAATAGGAGCTAGCAGAGGAATTGATTGGACATATATAATCGGGTTTCCGTGAATCCATACAATCATTATTCTATACCAAACAACTTAATCACATGATCATTAATTTCAGGATCATTCCACTATAGACCTGAAACTGAACTCTCAATTATATTGCAAATTACGCAAGTATTAGAAAAGACACAGTCCAATGACTTTGTCATTAATATAAAACCCTTATATGATATCTATGATCAACTTAGGTCAAAGTCCGTTCAACCTTTTAATTACGTTATCTTAAAAATCCATTACATACCCAATAAGAGAATGATTATCCACAATATGTAGATAATAAGTCATTTGATAAGCAAACGACTCAAGACTTTGTCCATTCTCACCAATCTAGCGTAATGCCTTTAAGAGGATAATCTTAACTCTGCATAAGAATTATGATTCCTTATTTGTAAGCAATCTCTCCATCATATGTGTACTGTGTACACAACGAACCGGTCTATTGGCTTACTACCTCTGAGACGCCTTGGCTTTTGGAATATCAAAACACACTAGCCACATACATGGAGCCGTTCATTTACTCAGGAGTAAGGTTGTTGCATAATGAACATCAAAACCAGATCAATCCACTCATAGTAAACTATGTAGATCAATCAGGCTTTAGTGCCGATCTAATATGTCACCACTAAACAACATATCTCTGTCTCTACTCGGGAGTCAAAGCTCCAGACAGTCAAGACAAATTGTCCCCCAATTGGCTTTAGACACATAATAATCTTAACATGAGTTAGTTGCTTATTCTAATCTCATAGATTACGGACCATAAATTTAGACCGTTTACTCTCAAAAATTGTCTTATCGCATACAAAAGATCATTGCATGCCACTTTCTAATAGTTTAACACAAGTAGTTATTGAGTCATATTTATT
Organism: Antiaris toxicaria; assembly: GCA_035233585.1. Lineage (NCBI taxonomy): Eukaryota > Viridiplantae > Streptophyta > Magnoliopsida > Rosales > Moraceae > Antiaris > Antiaris toxicaria. The sequence goes on along the minus strand of CP141155.1, from coordinate 18,764,942 downwards.
TTTATTTACTTTAACATGTAAATTTGTTAAGGACCAATAGCAATGTAATAAATAACCTTTAAATTATTTTATTAATCAGTTAAAAAAATCAATAAAAAATACATTACCGCTAAGAGCACACCTAACATGTCCTTCGAACTATTGATCTCATGTTAACTTATCCTGCATAATTTAAAATTAGTTATTGCTATCTCTCCCATATAAAAATATTTAAAACACTTATCCCTCACAATTAATTTACAAAACTAATGAAATGACTAAACAGTCGTGTTTAAAATGCATTAATAAATGGTGATTTTGTAAAATTAGCTTGAATGGGTTAGATTTTCTCTTTTAAACCCTACTTTAAAAAATTAGAAAAAAAAAATTGAAAAGAAAATTTGCCCTAAAAAAGCCAACCCTGCCCTCCTTTTTTTTTTTTTTTTTTTTTTCCAGTTTTAATTTGTCGGCTACTTGTTTCAAGGCTTTAATTTGAGCTGCAAATCCTACTCTCGAAACCGAAGCACCACATTAATAGCAGGGCTTAGTCCAACATTAAATAAATCCACGGATAAGAATATTTGTCTGTGTATAATGAAAATTATATTAGTAGGAATATTTTACGGATAATTAATTAGGCTTTTATAAGGGAAGTTGTGAACCTACTTATGACAATTTAAAAAAAAAATCATCCTTTTTAATCTATTTTAAACATGCCATATCAATCATTTATTGATTTAATAGATAGATTAAGATAGAATAGTGTTTTGAATAATTTTTAACGATTGAGAGGTGCAATGATCACTTTCAGTTTTTTGACGTAATTTTCCATTATCATCTAAATTGGCCATTGACTCTTAAGGGTCCGTTTGGATGGGGTGTTTGTTTTTGGAAAATGAAAAATTTTTAGATATGAAAAATAAAAAGTTGTTTGGAATTTTTTTTGAAAGTGAAAAGTTGTTTGGGTGGGTGAAAACTTTTTGTTTCTAGAAAGTTCTTTTTTCATTTTTCAAAAATGAAAAATGTTGGATGTTCAGATACGGAAATTTAGGAATGTTCATTTTTCTTGAAATGAAAAATTTTTCATTTTTCAAATTTGAACGTGTCAAACAAACGGAGGGTAAATGTTCATACGGTGTGATTCAAGTGACTAACGCAAGTTGACTAACTCTGAGGCGATGTAGGTTGAGCATGAAGAAAACAAAGATCCAATGTGCTCCGTGGCATCATTGTAACCAGGGGCGCAAGGATTGAGGCAATCATGGTTATTCAGATGCACATCTAGGTCGTTCGATCAATGTTGAGTAGTCACAAGGAGATTTCCTCGTGCTTTCTACCAAATTTCTAGATATGTATAAATAATGTATTATCAATCAAATTTTCTAACAACGCAACCCAAGTTCATCATCGCCAACACATTAGGTTGATTATTTGTGTGGCCAAAGCAATCGAAGACCAAATCCGTGCCGATCTCCTTTAACCGCCACTCTGATCTGCCTCCGTGCTCTTCGATGCAATCGAAACCAACAGTTTCGATGTTTGGATGCATTTGGTTTTTAAGAAAACGCAAGAAAATCAAAAGAAAAAAAAGTATAAAATCATATTCTTTCTTTTTTTTTTTTCAATTTTAATTTTCTAATGTTATTTTTTTCCCCCAAGATGTTGTTTATGGAAAGATTGTTTCGAGGTATATATTGTTTAGTTCTTAATGTGAATGACAAGGAAATTGATGTTTAGTGATTAGAAAATTGATATTATTTTTATCAGTATATGTTATAGACTCTCATTAGATGATTAATTTTGTTATCAACATATTTGTTTTGATTTTGTGTGTGCGTATGTGTGTGTGTGTTTTTTTTTATTAATTTTGTTGCTGCTTTTTTTTTTTTTGTAATCTTAATGTAGATAAGTAATATGGTGGATTGTTTTCATTATTCTACCATATTACTCTTTAATGGTTGAATATTCTGATAGATTAGTAAAAGTAATCTATCAAAATACTCTTTAAAAACTGTAGCCAGACATGACCAAACATTTTTTACTCCATTTGTATGAGATGTTTTTTTTTTTTGAAAAATAGAAAATTTTTAGATATAAAAAATAAAAAGTTGTTTGGAATTGTTTTTTAAAAATGAAAAGTTATTTGGGTAGGTGAAAACTTTTTTTTTTCTAGAGAGCTCTTTTTCTATTTTCTAAAAATGAAATATTTTGGATGTTCAGATACGGAGATTTATGAAGATCTATTTTCTTAAAATGAAAAATTTTTCACTTTCCAAATTTAGAGTGGTCAAACAAACATAACATTTATGTTAGTAATTAATTAAAAACTATCAGAATATTGTCTGAAGATCAGAGTTGGAGATGATCAACTATTTTGTGCTTGAAATAAAAAATAATTCCAGAAGATTACCGAAGACGGTCTGTAAATCCTTGTTGATTACCATTGTGGCTGGTTAAGGGAAATTTTGATATAATATATTATGTTAAACTTTTGACTTATTCAATTATAAGTAAAAAAAAAAAAAAAAACACACTAAACCCCTGTAACTGAGACAATAATTTAAACATATCCTCATTACATCTATGGCTAAATTAGAGTCATGGTCTTAATAAATGTTCAGAAATAAATTTATTTACAAAATTAAACAAAAATACAAAATTGGACATTTTGTGTTAACAAAAATATCCTTACATCTAATTTAAGAAACAAATTGTATTAAATTCCATCCTAAAATATAGGCAAATTAATTTCACAAACCCAAATTCAAAATTTGACCAGTAATGCAATATAATCCATTTACTAATGCAATACTCCTTCATTTACACAATATTTTTCTATTCCCTGACATATTTTTTGGTCAATATAATATTGACCTTGTTGTTATATTATTTTATACAACAATTTATTGTAAATATATTTTAGACAATTATCCATATTATATTAACCATATCTTTTGGTTAAATATCACCTATCCATTATGTTGCCTGTTATTTCGTCAATACAATAATGACCTAGTTATTTGATTACTTTATTATTTATACAATGATTTACTGTCACCATATTTTAAACTATAGTCCATGTTTAACCATGTTTTTGTTATTTATTATTGATTTTATGCATTCAATATTAATTTCATATTGACAAAGTCACTATGTTATTAAACTACATTTGGTAAATGTCTTATTTTACTCAATGACATGGTCAATTTGATATTGATTAAAAAAAATCTTTTTGTATTTATATTAATCAGTTTATTTATTATTTGTAATCAATTTTGTGTGAATACATGAGTTACAATAAAAAATTGCAATAATAAAACTCTAACACTAGTCGTGGGAAAGTCAACATGAAAGGGTAGAAGGGGTAATTCAAATTAATGAATTTAAAAAACTGTTTAATTTACAAATAAAATGCATTGTGTTTATATATTAAAAGAGAAGGCTCAAAATGATCATTTTATATAAATGCTTCAAAACTGAAGCCACTGTAACTGAGATAATAGTCCAAACGTGTTCAAATTGGAAACTCCTGCAAATCACTCTTTTGATGAGAGTATTTCCACTTTTTTGGGCCTGGGTCTGGCCCAAGCATTTGAGATCTACTTGAGTAGCTCATCTACATTCCCTTTATTGGCAGTGGGCACAAAGTAGAAAGGGTAAATTTGGGAGAATGCCCAAAAAAAGCATACCTTTATAATTTTTCCCACCTATTACAGTTTCAAGATTTTTGTTATTTTTTTAACACAAATCAAAGTCAACCTAATGCATCATTTTAAAATTACTCTCAATTAACTAAAAGGATAATACATTGAATATCGTTTGCTAATCGGTTAGAATATCATTTGGTAATCTTTTAAAATACCTATCGGTAATCCACTAAAATACCTTTAATTAATTCACATATTTTAGTAATTTGTCGTAACATCTTATCCTAATTTACAAGAATATCTTTTAGTAATTCGTGTATTTTAGTAATCCACCGTTCGAAAAACTATTTGATAATTTATCAAAATACCATTTGAAAATTTATGAGAATATCTTTTGGTAATTTGCTCGAATATTATTTAGTAATCTATTAGAATATCTTTTGAGAATCCACCCTTCAGAATACCATTTGATAATTTTCTAAAATACCACATAGAAATCCATTGGAATACCATTTAATATTCTTTCAAAATATTTTTTGGTTATTAAATTTTTTTTTATGTATCAAATTTTTTTGCATTATTTCAATTTTTAAAAAAATTTTTCAAATACATTAATCCGTTATGATATTTTAATAATCATAATATTATGATTAAAAAATTAAAAAAGTAAAAAAAATAATTAAAAAAAGTAAGAGTTCGTTTGGTTCTAGTTTTCCAGACCAAAAGTTTTTTTTTTTTTCAAAATTTTATCACTTTTTATTATTTATATCTTCAAATTGTTACAATACACTCAAAACTTTAAAAGTCCATAACTTTATGTATATAATACCAAATGAGATGATTTTTTTTAAATTACATAAAATTTCGAGAAGAACAAAACAAACTCCATATTGATATTTTTTTTCTAAAAAAATTTTTAAAATTTTTTATTTTTTCACCCCAAACAATTTTTTCCCCCATACTCATTCTCAAAAACCAACTTTTTTCCAAACTCCAAAACTACATCTCCAAAACCTCTCCCAACTCCCCATAAAACAATTTGCAATATTATTCTTCCTCTTCAGCAAGATCAACCACTGGAGTTCATCAAACCCAAACCTCGCGAGACTGATTTCCGATGCTGGATAACACACAACTTGTCGCCCAATCTCAGATCGTGACCGCCCTTAGATTCGCGACCGGCTATGGGAACCTCCGACGGCAACAAATCCAGATCACGTGACAGAAAGATCATAGCGACTTGCGACAGAGCAGATAGAATTGATTCGCCGCTAGTCTCGCAAGCGATTTGCAATGATGGCTCAGATTCAAGGGCTAAATAGCGGTGGCCATTCGTGGGCGACATCGCCGAGGCCTGATCCGAGGGTGAGATTGCGGTCATGACCAAGCTCACGAGTAAGAGGTAGAGCAGATCGGATATCGCGATCTCTGGTTTGATGCTGATCGAATTGCAAAGCCCGAGCTCATATTTGCGACTGAGCTCAGATTTGCAACTAGTGGCTTGCGATTGGATCGCAGTGGTGGCTCACAAGTTGATTGCGACTGGTGGCTCGATTGGAGGAGACGGCTACGGCAGTTGCTCAGCGGTGAGCAAATCTGAGAATGAATAGAGAGATCGTGGAAGAGAGAGGAGAGAAAGAGAGGAAAGCGAGAGAGAAAGAGACATGAGAGAGAGTGGAGAAGTGAGAGAGTGAATGGAGAGAAAAGAAAGAAGAGGATTTTTGATTTAGCGAATACTTGTCAATTTATAATAAAGTAAAAAAAAGTTAAATGAAAAAAATTAAAAAATAACCAAAATCCGAATTAATCTTTCAGTGGGGCAAAAAATTTGAAGTGCGCACATTAAAACGACTATATTCTTTAGGTTTTTCCAAATAGAAACGACATCGACCCCAGTACAAAAAAAAAAAAAGGAAGAAGTATTCGACAAACTGCACAAGTATGAACTTTTGAATGAGCTAAAAAAAAAAAGGAAAAAAGAAACAAAAAGAAATAAACAACTAGCCAGTAAGTTCACTCTTTAGCATTAATATAAAAAAACATAGATATTCATGAAAAAAAAAAAACGGAAAAGAAAAATTACACAGAAAATTATATCAAATAAACTATATATTTACAAATTTTAAATTATTTAATTATTTAATAAATCTGATATAAATAAAATATTTATTTAATAAATTTATTATTTATTATAAATATATTAAAAACCTGTTATTTATTTTAATTATTTTTTAAAATTGCTATCTACTTCTTTCTTCCTAAGCACATCCACATGTAAACAAGAAAGATTTTGAGTTTTTTTCATTCAAATATATATTGTCAAAAAATTTGAATAGAAAGTTTCAATTTTCAAGCTTTGAAGAAAAAATACTGCATATATATATAATTTTCGTGTTCGTGTTTTTGATGTATGAGTTTGAATTAGATTTTTTGGACTTGAATTAAATTAAAATATGTATTTAGTGAGTTGTTTGAATTATTGATTCATTCAGAAGAATAATTGCAGTTGTATTATATTTTAATACAATATAATTTTTATTTAAATATAAAAATATTATATTTAAATATTAAAATTATATCTAGTGTCTTTGTTTACGTTTAAATTTAAAGAGAATTTCTACAATGAGATAAGTCCACATACTCTGGTGATGAGATAAAAAATTATAGACCGTACAATTTATAGGCCTGTGATGCTGAGTCTCATAGCAATCTTTCATAAGTTGGAAGTACTGAAACATTAACATCCCTCCAACATAACAGAACAAAAAAAAAAAAAAAAAACACACACACACACACAAAACAAAGCAAAACAAAACAAACATTTTGCATTGGTGCTAGCCATAGGAGCCACGCTAAAGCTCCCAGTCCGATCTTATCCCCTCAGTTTCTTCGGTGTCTTTTGCACGGAGATGGAGGAATGAAAAGGGACGGTGGTTCGTTGGTCGGCACGGATTATTAATCAAACCCAGATTAGTAAAAAATGGATCTTATTCCTTCAGTTTCTTCCTTGTCTTTTGCACGGAGATGGAGGAATGAAAAATGGCAGTGGTTCGTTGGTCGGCACGGAGTGCTAATCAAACCCAGATTAGTAAAAAATGGATCTTATTCCTTCAGTTTCTTCGGTGTCATTTGCACGGAGATGGAGGAATGAAAAGGGGCAGTGGTTCGTTGGTCGGCACGGATTGCTAATCAAACCCAGATTAGTAAAAAATGGCATGGTGGCCGCCATTACTGTTTGCTTAGCTCTGTTAAACTTTAAACAAAGAGGACCACTTTATTTATTTCTTTTTTCCCTTGAGTCTGTAGGATTTTACAAATTTTAACCTATTTGCATAAAAGATTCTGATTGTTGATTGCACAGACTGCTTCTTATTTCTTCATTAATAAACTTCATGGGTTTGTGGTTGTAGATGGGTATTGCTCCTCTGCCACGCGGAAAGGGCCTGTTTTTTTTTTTTTAAAGCTCATTTTAAGAAATTTAATAAAGGAGATGGGTAGAATACATAATTTCATAAAATAAATGGTTTGGTTTTATAAATTGCAATTGTTCTGTTAGATCTAATCTGGTGTCTTTGGGGGCATGTGCGCTCTCGTTTGGATGTATTATTCACCTTTAGATCTTTGTCTTTTGGTGGAGACAAGCAATTGTCTCCGGCCAGAGAATTATCAAATTTATTCTAACATAATTAATATTCATCACCTTTTTTTTATAATATTTTTATTAATTATATTATATAATTTTTCTCTCCCTCTTATTTTTCTCTCCTTTTCTCTTTTCTTTATTAATTCAAATATAAAATATCCAAATAAACATTATATTTAAATACAATACAAATATAAAACATATAAATATATATTTTATTCAATATATTATATATCAATACAATATTAATATAATACTTGTCTAAATACCTAAGAATATGTGGAAAAAAATATATAAATATATAGTTTGTTTTATTCGTTTTAAAATATTATATACTTTAATAAAAAATATATATCACTTAAATTTATATATAAAATTATAAATTTTTGAAATTAAAGTTTTAAAATTAAAATTAAAATTATAAATAATAAAATTAAAGTTAATTAAAAAAAAAGGATTGAATTTTTTTGGTTTATACCTGAACCTGAAACACGTGCTTAGATTGTAGTTCAAACTCAAAAAACAAACACGTGCTTGAAAATTACAAGCGTGAATCTTTCACGCCCTTCAAGAATCTTCGTGATTTGTTGTTACCTTTCTCATCCCTCTCCACGCGCAATCGCAAAATGATGGACTCGAATTATGCAGGGTTTCTTAATAATAAAAATAAAAATAAAAATAAAACTAGTGTGATGCACGGACGTAAACGGGTACGTGTAACGTTGACATTGTGTCTAATTAAAAAAAAAAAATGGGACATTGTGTGTATTACATTTATAATTGGGTTATTTAAATATTTATATTTTGTTTTTTATCTTTATTAAAAAACATATTTTATATTTTAAAATATTACACTTATATATTATTAGATTTTATTTAATAGATAAATATATACATTTCCTCAATCATCATTCAATTTTGATTATTAAAATAACTAAAATATGCTTAAAAATTAAAAAAATAAAACAAAAAATTTGTAAAAAAAAATTCTCTCCTCCTCTTCCCTCGCCCTCTCTCCCCTCCTTTTCTCCTCTCACACTCTCTCTCACAGTCTCTCTCTCCCCTCCCCACCAATGGCGCTCGATCGTACAATACCATTTTCAGATGAGCAGTGCTAAAGGACATTGTTGGTGTGCTGCACCACGTGAGCCCCCCACATGACTGCCTATATAACCAACGATGTGGAATTGTTGAGTCTTTTATTTGGATAGGGTTCACTTAATACCCCCTTTATTTCTATATAAATTTAATACTCCTTTTAGCTTTTTGACTTTCCGTACTCTTTATCCCGTTCTCTCTTTTCAAACTTACGATCTTTAACCTCAAATCAAATTGAAGCCAACCATTTTCATGTTTTGGCCAGTGCTCTATACTCCTCCGCCTACCACTAGCTCTCCGCAGCCTACCCCACCTGTCCACGGTGGTGGGGCGTTTTGGGATGGTGGTCATTGCTGTTGAAGATGAAAGGGTGTGCAGGGTAGGAATTCGTGGTTGTGATGATGAAGGCTCATGGGTACAAGATAACTCTATAAAATAGAATAATTTTATCATTTTTCGTGCATAAAAATTAGTTTATTTTAGAGGGTTTTATTTGTTTTTGATTTACTTTAATTTATTTTAATTTAGATTTTTTTATAAATTTTATGAAATTTCTATCTAATTTTACTTTATTTTATTTTTTTCATTTAATAAAATATATTAAATAAATTTAAATTAAATATTTTCAATTAATCTACCTATAATATTTTTATCACATGATTAAATTTTTCATTTAAATTTCGCATGTGAATATAATAATTTAAGTATTAGTGTGTCAATTAATTTTTGAATTTTTAGTTATTCAATTTAAAATATTTAAGATATTAAATATCAATTTAAAAATAATTAAAATATTTTGATAAATTTTAAAAATTTTTACAATTTTACTCCAAACTTTTATTAAATGATATTTTTATCCCAAAAACTAATTATAAAAAAAATAATAAATTAATTTAACTTAAAATACCCTATTTTATCCTTAAAATTCTCTATCCCTCCTTCTCAAACTCTCTCTCCTTCTTTTTCTCTATCTCTTTCTCAATCTCACTCTTACTCTCGTTTGAATGAGAGGTTTTTTTTTTAAAAATAAAAAATTTTTAAATATAAAAAATAAAAAATTGTTTGAAATTTTTTTTAAAAATAAAAAGTTATTTAAATGGATGAAAATTCTTTTCTTCTAAAGAGCTTTTTTTTTATTTTTTAAAAATAAAAATTTTGAATGTCTAAATATAAAAATTTAAAAATATTAAAATTTTTCATCTTTTAAATTTAGATGCTTTATGCTCTCTCACCCTAGCTCCTGTCTCTCTTCCCCTCACAGCATCCCTCTCTCTCACTCTCAATCTCTCTCTCACCTATCTCTCCCTCTCTCGTTTCCCTCTCCCTCGCTGATCTCTCTCTCTCTCTCGCTCACCCTTTCTTTTCTTCACTCCCCTCCCTTTTCCGGCAACGCAAACCCCCCACCCAAGCTCTCTCTTTCTCTCTCTCACTCACATTTTCTCTTTCTTCTCTCTCCTTCCTTCTCCACCACCGACGACCCTAGTCGGCCATCTCTGAGCTCTCCCTCTTTGATCTTTCTCCCTCCCTCTCTCTTTCTTTTTCCCTATTTTCTCTTTCGTCTCTTCCTCTCAGCAGCAACGCCAGTCACCTCCTCGAGCACGCTTAGCCACGCTGCACTCAGCTACCATCGACCGAGTTGCCGCCTCCCTAAGTTTGCAACACCTCAAACCCAATAGTTGGAGTCTCGAAACAACCGCCAGTCATCGCCATCGTGACGCCACTAGAACCACGCAGCCTAGCCGTCATTCCTTGTGCTAGCCGGTCATCTCCTCTAGCCCAAAAGCTGCCACCTGCATCGCTGGAGGCCGTGGTCGTGAGCCACCAGCCGAGCCCCCTTCAAATGTGTGTGTATATATATATAACAGGTACATACGTGTGTCTGCATTTGTATATAAATTATAAATCAAAAAATATAAAATTAATGATGATAATAAAATATAAATAGAGATAAAAATAAATAAATAAATAAATATGTATATGTGTGTGTTTATATGAGAATTTTGAAAAAAAAGGATTTTTTTGAAATTATATTTGAACTGTTTTTGGGAATTGAAAATATTTTTTTATAAGTTTAGAAGCATTTTTAAAGTTTTGGATAGTCCACAATTTAGGATGGATTATACCAAAATTTTTAGAAAAATTTACTAATGTTAAAAATAAAATATCGTTTTTTTAATATAAATGAGACACTAATTAATTGAATTTACTGTAACTAATATTATCTATGATTATATTTGAACAGATAATTAAATTATCTGTGATTATATTTAGATACTCTTCAACCTGGAGCTGGAGAAAAGGACTATTTTGGAATACATACTAGAAGTTATTAGTTGATATTTGTCAAAAAGGTAAGATATCTGATCCTTTCGTTGTAGCCTGTTTTGTTTTTATGATTTGACTAAAATGTTGGTTTAATAAAAAAGAATTTATAAAGTTTTTATAAACTCTGTGATTTTGTAAAATGTCATGATTTTAGAAATTAAAAGAAAAATAATCTAAATATAGATATTTGATAAAATAAAATAATATTTTTTATTATATGATTAGTATTTTCAAATATAGATTTAGAAAAAAGATTTGGTTATTAAAAGTATATACTGGGAATCAGCACATACGTGTGAAAAGTGCACGTCTTGATCGATGATCACTCATCATACTTTTGCATGGTGAGGGGGATCATAGGATTGTACATGCCTATAAATATATCCAAGGACACAAATTGTATTACCACAATTGCATGTTTAAATTTATTTATTTCATTGCTCTATTATTATTAAGTTGGTTAAAATAAAATGTTTTGAAATGTTTTATAAATATCTTATTGGGCCTTTAGCTCATGTTTTAAATCGAACAACTCCCAAGAATGAAAGGTGATTAGAAGTTACAAGTGTCGTGAAATCACAACTTAGAGAATAAGGACTAAAAGCTAAAGTTTTGTTTTCATTGCTTTTGGAACCATGTATATAATTAAACTCTTAAGTGCTTTGAGACTATAAATTTTAAATTTTATTTTGGTATTGTTAACTTATTTTATTTTATCTAAATATGCATTTGGGGGATATGGTGACTCTACCACATGATATCGGAGTTCAATGTTAAATGCAAATGAAAATGTTTAATTAAAACTACTCAAGCATAATTTGAAAATGCAATTAAAAAGGTAGTAAATAGTTTTAAAAGTAAAACTGATAAACCTAGGGATTTAAGATTCCCTTGATTTATTTGAATATCCCCTCCACATCACGATCTCAGATTTTAGGATGTGACAAATTTTGGTATCAGAGTATGGTTTAGGATTTCCATGAGAATTATATGCAAACTTAGAGTGAAATAAAATACAAACTTATTGTTCGGGATTTTTGTTTTCAAAATACAGCCACAACGTAGAATTGAAAATGTACCGATAACCACCTTAACACCAACATCGAAATTAAGGCCGGAATAGGCAAGCAATGTCATAGAAGCCATGTATCAGGCATTTCAGAACATGGTTACTCGTGCGAGAAACAAACTGGTCGTAAATGATATGAACTGAAGTCTGCAAGACTTTTAACGATTTAGAGTTCTAGCTTTCACTAGAGAAGACGAGCCAAAAGAAGTTGACGATTGGTTCCAGACTGTGATTATGAAGATGGACACCATAAGGACACTGCCTGAGCACTGAATTGAGATCATTTCCACTTGCTTTAATGGTAGAGTTGGTATTTGGTGGAGGCAAATTATGAGAACTCATGATTTGAACTAAATGACTTGGGAGAAGTTTGAGCAACTTTTCTATGATCAGTTCTTCCCAGAAAGTTTTAGCGATCAGAATATCATTGAACTTATGGCACTACAACAAGGAAATATGACCGTCTTCCAGTACATGTCTAAGCTTAGAGAATTATCTAGATTTGCTTCTTCTATGATAATGACTGAACATACCAAATTCATCAAGTTTGATTAAGTACTAAAACTGTCTATGAGACTACTAGTGGTAGGCATGCAAATCTAGCACTACCCAACACTTGTGTCAACCACTCTACGCATGGAACAAGACAACCAAAACTTTCAAAAGGAGAAATCAGAAACTTCGAGAACATTAGGTGGGCCTATCAAAAACCAATGTGGAAATCGAACACAACTTAGTAAGGTTAACTTAGGAAGAAGTAAAGCTGATAGCACTAGTAACATCTCATTAGAAGGTCAAACCCTTATGACAAGAGTTGTTATAATTGTGGTCAAACGAAACATCTAAAGAGGAATTACCCTTATAAGTAGCTGCAAGAAATCCAACAGCCTCAATAATCCACATAGTCATCAACTGGATTCTGTTAGCCATTAGATAGTTTAGTCAGGGGCAATTAGGATTAGGTTAGTCACCTCCCCAACCATAATACAGACCACCGCAAATCCATTTCCAACAAAATTTTTGACCCCAGTCATTACGATCACAGTTGAAACCTCAAATGTTGACTAGTATATAAGCTTCCTCGCAACCGCCACAATTTAGGCCAGTTGGAGCAAATGGGTCAAGGAACAACATGAATGACAAAGGTAATGATAAAATGTATGCTATAGAATAAAGTGGCTTAACAACTCAAAACAGTTCTACAATCATGAATGGTATGATTCCGATCTCTTCTAGTTGGGCACATATATTATTTGATACTAGCGCTATTCATTCTTTTATTGCATTGATATACGCAAATACACTAGAGCTAGAAATAGATCTAGAATCACCTTTACACTTATGTACATCACTTAAGAAGACCGAATTTCTTTGATATGTTGAACTAATGTTGTTATGTAGGAAGGTGAACAATTGAGTGTCTGATTGATTATCCTATTAATGACATGTTATAATGTGATTCTCGATATGGATTAGTTAATGTAGAATAGGACAACATTAGATTATCATCATCGGAGAGTGATATTACTAATAGAGTTAGACCCAATGGTGATCAAACTAGAGGATCCAAATCAAGTGATGACTAGCAAGCCGTTAAACTAGCCATAGGTGGTTGGTGGAAGTTATTATATATTGCTTCCATTTTAGCATTTGAAGGTGATGATAACATAAGCCATGGCGATCACTATACTTTAGTGGTAGATGAATTCTCAAATGTATTTCTTGAAGATCTACCTAGTTTGCCACCTGATCGAGAGGTTGAATTCTGTATTGACCTCATCCCTAGCACAACTTCAATATTAATTTTGCCATACAAAATGGCACCTGTAGAAAAAGTTGAGTGACGAAAACAATTGACTGAATTGGAACTTAAGGGATTCATCTGGCTTAGTAAATCACCATGGGGAGCACCAGTCTTATTTGCCAAGAAACAAGATGGAAGCTTACAGCTGTGTTTCGACTATAGGTAGTTAAATAAAGTGACAATCAAAAACAAATATCTTTTGCTAAGGATCAATGAATTGACCAATTAGAAGGTTTACTTTTCCAAGATTGAATTGAGATCTAGATATCACTGGTTAAGAATTTGAGAGGTAAATATTTCAAAGGTAGCATTCAGGACTAGATATGGACCCCATGAGTACCTGGTTATTCCTTTTAATTTGACGAATGCCCTAACAACTTTCATGGATTTGATGAATCATGTTTTTCGATTGTTTGTAGATCAGTTTGTTATTGTCTTTGTTGGTGATATTCTGACCTACACTAAGACTCAAAAGGAACACAAATAGCACTTGAGATTGGTTCTACAAACTTTGTGAGAACATCAGTTGTATACTAAAAGGGAGAAATGTGACTTCTAGTTATCGAAAGTCAAATTTCTTGGGTACGTTATATTTAGCCAAGTTATAGCCATAGACCCCGCTAAAATCGAGGCAATACTAAAGTGGGAACGACCTAGGAATATAACTGAAATAAGAAATTTTTTGGGATTGCTAGGATATTACAGTAAAATTTTTCAGGATTTCTCTTGAATTTGTAGCCCCAGTGACACAAATGATAAGAAATGATGTCCGATTTGATTGGGACAATAAATGTGAGAGCGCTTTTCAAGAATTGAAGGCTCGATTGACTAGTGTTCCAGCTCTTATAATTTCCAAGTTAGAGAAATCTTATGAAGTATATACTGATATATCGAGAGAAGGACTCTGGTATGTTCTAATGCAAGGAGGACATGTTATAGCTTATGCATCATGACAATTGAATATGCATCAAAAGAATTATCCTACGCATGATTTGGAGTTAGCAGCCATTATTTTTATTTTAAAAATGTGGAGATGCTATCTCTATTGTGTCTTCTTTTAAATTTTCTTTGATCATAAAAGTTTACAATATCTCTTTACTTAGAAAGATCTAAACTTGAGACAGAAACATTGGGTGGAGTATATGGAAGATTACAACTTTACTCTTAAGTATCATCTAGGTAAGGCTAATGTCGTAGTTGATGTCCTTAATCGAAAGGGTGCAGGTGTTCTTGCCTCATTAGTACTGCTTAACTGGAAAAGGATAGCAGTAGCTAAAGATTTTGACTTTCAACTTTCTAGGGATTAGGATTCATTCACTTTGCACAACTTGGTAACTCCATTGTACCTGGTTTAGCAAGTCAAAAAGAATCAACAAATGGACAATCATCTGCAAAATGTCTGAGCAAAACTCCAAAATAGAGAGCAATTAGAATATTAGAATATCTGTAGTAATGGAACCATGTATTTTAAACATCGTGTAGCTGCTCTTCAAATACCAAAGTTAAAGAAGGTAATTATGAATGAAGCACATAAATCTCAATTTGTGATTAATCTAGGAGTTATCAACATGCACAAAGATCTAAAAAGACAATAATGGTGGTGAAGAATAAAGAACGATGTGATAACATATGTTAAAATTTGTCAACACTATCTTAAGGTCAAGGCAAAGCATTAGAAAACTGGAGGGGTGTTAAAACCATTATGCATACCAAAGTGAAAATGTCAATAAATTATAATGGATTTCCTTATGGGTCTACCAAAAACATAAAGCGGCTTTGATGCTATTTGGGTAATGGTAGATTGATTGACGAAATCAGCGCACTTCATTCCTATTAAGTTAACGTATGGTAGGAAGAACTTGGCAAAGGTATACCTCGATAAGATATTCTAGTATCATGGAGTGTCATTAAGTATTATTTCTGATCATGATCCTAGATTTACTGCTCGATATTAAAAAAGTTTCCAAGTAGCTTTAGGAAAAGATTTGAAATTTAGCACTGTTTTCTATCTGTAGACCTACGGACAATCAGAAAGGGTTATTTAGATTCTTAAAGACATGTTGCGAGCATGCACATTGGATTATGGAAACAACTGGATTGATGATCTGTCATTAGTAAAGTTTGCCTACAATAGCAGTTATCAATTTAGCATTAAGATTACACCGTTCAAAGCTCTTTATAGAGGACAGTGTAGATCTCCTATATGTTGGATTGAACCTGAAGACAAAGTTCGTACCAGTGCAACTATTGTTAAGGAAGCGACTTAAAAGATTCGAATTATTTGAGAGCATTTAAAGATAGTTCAGAGTTGAGAAAAGAGCTATACAGATGATGACAGAGACTATTAGAATTTGAAAATGGCAATTTTATGCTTCTAAAGGTCTCACATCAAAAAGGAGTTTCTTGTTTTGGTAAAAAAGGAAAAACTAGCACCACGATATGTGAGACCATATCTTATTATTTAACGTGTCAACAAAGTAACTTATTGTTTAGTAATATATACATAATGTATTTCATGTATCAATGTTAAGGAAGTGTGAACCGAGTCCTGCCACAAAACCATAACCAGTTTAGATTCTTGATAGAAAAGTCAAGAATATTCAATGTCAAGAGATTGCATTGGTTAAGGTTTTGTGGCAATATCATGATAGTAAGGATGCCACTTGGAAATTGGAAAGTGAAATACTTGAGAAATAATACCCTTAGTTATTTAACGGTTTATATCATTCGAATTTTGAGGATAAAATTCCTTTTTAAGAGGGGAAAATTGTCACATCGCGAAATTTTTAATTTGAATTTCATACGTGAGTATAATAATTTAAGTATTAGTGTGCCAATTAGTTTTTACCTTTTCAGATGTTTAATTTAAAAATTTCAATGTATTAAATATCAATTTGAAGATATTTTGAACAATTTGACAAATTTTAAAAATTTTTACAATTTTACTCTAAAATTTTACAAAATAATATTTTTACCCTCAAAAACTAATAATAAAAAAATAAATAAAATATTAATTTAACTTAAAATACTTATTTTATTATATTGAATTCTCTATTCCTTTCTCAATTTCTCTCGAACTCTCTTTCACCTTCTTTTTCTGTCTCTTTCTCAATCTCACTCTCACTCTAAATTTCATTCGCTCATCCTCGCTCCCTTCTCTCTTTCCCTCACAGTCTCCTTTTTTCTTACTCTCAATCTTTCTCTTACCAATTTTCCCTGTCTTGTCTCCCTCTCCCTCTCCGATATCTCTCTCTCGCTCACCCTCTCTTTTCTTCTCTCTTCTCCCTTTTAGGGTCACTCGAGCTCTCTCTTTCTCTTTCTCGCTCACTTTTTCTCTTTTTTTTTTTCTCTCATTTCTTCTCGCCTTTCTTCTTTGTCACCGTCTACCCCAATCGACCTTCTCGGAGCTCTCCCTCTTCAATCTTTCTTGCTCCCTTTCTCTTGCTTTTTCTCTATATTCCCTTCCCTCTGTTCCTCCTAGCAGTGATGCTAGCCACCTCCCTGAGTTTGCCTAACCACGCTGCACTTGGCTACTGTCAACCGAGCCATTACTTCCCCAAGCTCCCAACACCTTAAACCCAGTAGCTGGAGGTCCCAAAACAGCCATTGATCATCGTCATTGTAACACCACTAGACCCAGCAGCCTAGCTGTCGCTCTTCATGTTAGCCGGCTATCTTCTTTAGCTTAGAAGTTGCTGCCTGCATCGATGAAAGTTGTGGCTATGAGCCACCAACCCAACCCCCCTTCAAATGCCTGTATATATATATACACAACATATATATATGTATGTGTACATATGTATATATATTATAAATTAAAAAAATAAATATAGAGATGAAAATAAAAAAAGTATATATATGTATACCTAGGAATTTGGAGAAAAGATTATTTTGAAATTATATATGAGCTGTTTTGAGAGTTGAAAATATTTTTCTACAGGTTTAAGAAGCTTTTTTAGAGTTTTGGATAGTCAATGGCGGGTTATGTAAAAATTTTTAGAAAATTTTGTGCGTATAAAAAATAAAATATTATTTTTTAAATATAAATGGCACATTAATTAATTAAAGTTACAATAGTTAAGGCTGTAAAATTTTTAGATAGATAATGATTGTGTTTTAGATACTCTTTGACCTAGAGCTGGAGAAGATGATAGTTTTGAAATACGTAGAGAAGTTATCAATCCTTTGTTATAGCCTGTTTTATTTTTATGATATGGTTAAAATGTTGATTTAATAAAAATGAATTTATAAAGTTTTTATAAACTCTATGATTTTGGGAAATGTCATGATTTTGGAAATTAAAGGAATAATAATCTAGATACATATATTTGATAAAATAAAAATGTCTATTTTATTATGTGATTTGTATTTTCAAAAATGATTTGAAAAAGGATTTGGTTATTAAAAGTATATGTTGGAAGTCAGCACATACATGCGAAGAGTGCACATCTTGATCGATAATCACTCATCATGCTTCGGCACGATGAGAGAGCTCACACAACTATAAATGAATTTAATGACACAAATTACATTATTATGATTGTATGTAAATTTATGTATTGCATTGCTTTATTATTATTAAGTTGGTTAAAATAAAATATTTTAAAATGTTTTACAAATATCCAATTAGTCTTTTTACTCATGGTTTACATCTAGAAACCCTTACGGGTGAAAGGTGATTAAAAGTTATGAGTATCATAAAATCATAACTTGGAGACTAAGGACAAGAAACTAAAGTTTTGTTTCCATTACTTTTGGAACTACGTATGTAATTAAACTCTTGAATGCTCTGGAACTATAAATTTTAAATGTTATATTGGTGTAGTTAACTTATTTTATTTTATCTAAGTATACATTTATACGATATGGTGTCCCTATCGCATGACATCAGAGTAAGATGTTAAATGCAAATGACAATGTTTAATTAAAACCATTCAAGCATAATTTGAAAACGTAATCAAAAAAGATAGTAAATGGTTTTAAAAGTAAAATTGATAGGCCTAAAAATTTGATATTCCCTTAATTTATTTGTACATCCTTTCCATGTCAGTATCTTGGATTTTGGAATATGAAAATTTTATTTTAGAAATGTCTAATTTTAGCACTTTGTTTGTATTGTTAAATTGTGGTAAAAAAAAAATTCATACATTAAAAGTGTGTCACATTAGGTGTCACGTTGCGAAATTTTTGAGTTCAAATTTCACACGTGAATGTATAAAACTCAATTTATTAGTGTGCCAATAAAAATTTTTATTATGAGAATTCAATTTTAAATTTTCGGTGTATTAAATATTAGTTTGAGGATATTTAGAACATTTTTATAAATTTTAAAATTTTAACAATTTTTACCCAATAAAATTTTATCAAATATTATTATTTTTATTTATTTTTCTTTTCTTTTTCTTTCCTCTTTCCGGATTTTTCCAGAATCTATTTCTTTCCCTTACTCTCTCTCTCTCTTCCTTTATTTTTCACTCCCCCTCACCGACTCTCTGACCAACGCCCTCCCTCACTCCTTCATTTTTTCCTCGCCAAGCTCTCACTCTCTCTCGTTTGCTCTCTCTCACCGGTCTCTCACTCCCTCTCTCGCCCTTTGTTTTTTTCTTTTCTTTCCTCTTCTTCTTCTCGCTCTCACTCTCCCCCCTCACCGATTCTCTCTCTCCCTCCCTCACCATCTCTCCTTCCTTTTCTTTTTCTTTCCCTCTTACTTTGTTTCAGCCGAACGCCACCGGAGCCACCCACCGAACCTGATCGCCGTGCCCAGCCAACCGTCGAAGCTCGCGAAGCACCGTCGCCAGCTGGCCCTGCCACCACCTCGCGACCGTAGCCCGAGCCAGCTCCTCCCCGTTCTGTCCGAACTAGCCATGCCGAACAGCCACCCGTTTCCACCCAAGCGCCACCGGGTCTTCGCCGCACCGCCGCCAAGTCCAGACGACCGAAGACCGCCCAGTCGCGCCTCGCCCTCCCCACGACCACCACAGCCACCGCCGTTAGCTCAACACCGCCCAACTTCACTTTCTCCCTCTCTGGTCCTCTCTCCTCCGCGGGATTGCCGAACGCTGCCTCGCTCGACCTAAGCTCGTGCCCAAGCCAGACCTAGCTGCCGCCTAGCCACCCTTTCGTCGCTGACCGCCGTGCTCGACGCCACTAGCCACCGCCGGTTTCCCCGCCGCCATGAGTCCCCTTTCCGGCCGGTCGATTCCTCCAAGCAAAAAGGAAAAAAAAAAGAAAATATATGTATATATATTATATGTATATCTGTGCGTGGATATATATATGTATTATATAATAAATAATAATGATAAAAATAATAATAGAATTTAAATAAGTGTTTTAAATTTATTTGGGATTGAGATTTGAAATTGGAATTTAAACTGTTTTGGGAATTGGAAAATTTTTTTGTAGGTTGAGCATTTTGGAGCTTTTGGGGAAGCCTATATTTAAGGCAGGTCATGCCGAAATTTAAAAAAAATATATATATATTTTGGATATTTGTGTTAAAATTGTTGTTTTAAAATTACGGTGTTAAAATAAAGTATCATTTTAAATTTCAAAATTCAATGGCATACTAATTAGTTGAGTTTACCGTAATTCGATTACGGAATTCCTGGACAAATAATTAAATTATCTGTGTTTCTTATTTTAGGTACTCGTTGATCGAATTCAAGGAAAAAGACTATTTTGGAATTCGTGCTAGAAGTTGATCGTAGGTCAAATTACTAACGAGGTAGGATATCTTACCATTTCTTTGTAGCCAGTTTCGTTCTTAATGATTTGGCCAAAAGTCATTTAAAGAAAATGTGTTTATAAAGTTTTCAAAATTAAGTGATTTAGAAAATATCACGATTTCAGAAATTAAAAGAAAAATATCCGGTCACAGATTTTTTTTGAAAAACAATACGGTATATTTTTATTATGTGAATCATATGTTCGTATGAAATGTTAAAAGTTGGATTTGGTGTTAAAGTATATCGGGAGCCAGCACACACGTGCGAAGAGTGCACATCTCGATCGAGGATCACTCATCATGCTTCGGCATGGTGAGGGAGGCTCATATGGACCGTACACAAACTAGATGTATATAGGGACACAATTTGCATAATCACGATTCCACGTTTATAATTCGGTACTGCATTGACATACTTAATATGATGGCTAAATTAAATGTTGAAATATTTTTTTTAAAATATCCTACTGGGCCTTTCGCTCACTATTTTAAAACTGGTAAACCCCCAGGAGATAAAGGTGATTAGAAGATACAGGTGATGTGGAACCGTCAGTGGACGACAAGGACTAAAGACTTGAAGTAGTGTTCTGTACTTTAGGACAAAATATGTATATGAGCATTCCGGGACTGTAAATTCTAAACTTTACTTTTGTGATCTTACTTATTTTATTTATCCAAGTATGCATCTGTGGGATATGGGTACCTCACCACCTGATATTGCGATAAAAAAATAGAAATACAAATATTAATTAATTTAAAATATACAAGCATAATTTATAAACAGGTTTAAAGAATCGGTAAAATGTAAGATTTGAAAACTAATAGACTTAGGAATCTGAGCTTTCCTTTCATTTATTCTTTTGAAATCTTATACCTGTCACTATCTCGGATTTTTAGGAAGTGACACCTGTCGCTGTTCCGGGTTTTGGGACGTGACAGGAATTTTGGTATCAGAGCATGGTTTGGGGTTCCCATAGGAATTATATGCATACTTGGAGTAAAATAAAATGCTAATTTATAACCCGGAATTTTTATTTTATAGAATGCCGCCTAGACGTAGAAGGGGAACCATCCCGACAACTACTCCAACCCCGACCTCAGCACCGACGCCAGAGCCGGACCAGGCTAATGTCACGGAAGCTATGTATCGAGTATTACAAAACATAGTTACTCGTGTGAGAGATGAACCTGTCGTTCGTGACATGAACCGGAGCCTACGAAATTTTCAACGATTTCGAGTTCCAGCCTTTACTGGTGAAGGTGATCCTCAAGAAGCGGATGATTGGTTCCAAAGTGTGATAATGAAGATGGACACTATCCAGACCCCACCTGAATACCGGATTGAAAATATTTCCATCTATTTGGATGGTAAAGCTGGCATATGATGGAGACAAATTAGGAGAACGCATAATCTCCAAGAAATGACATGAGAGATGTTTGAACAGTTATTCTATGATCAATTTTTCCCTGAGAGTTTTAGGGATCAAAAGATTATAGAGTTCATGAGCCTACAACCGGGAAATATGATCGTGTTCGAGTACGTGTCAAAATTTGGAGAATTATCCAGATTTGCTTCTACGATGGTGGCGACTGAGCGCACTAAATGTATCAAGTTTGAGCAGGGACTTAAACCATCGATAAGAAGACTAGTGGTGGGTATGCAGATTCGAGACTACCCGACGCTCGTGTCAGCTGCCCTGCGTATTGAACAGGATAATCAAAATTTCCAGAAAGAGAAATTTGAAGCTCCAAGGATGTCCGGTGGACCGACTAGAAGTCAACGTGGGAATCGTACTCATGTTAGTGGGGTCAACATTGAAGGTAGAAGAACTGACAATACTAGTAACACTTCTACCGGAAGATTACACCCATATGAGAGGAGCTGTTATAACTGTGGCCAAACAGGACATTTAAAGAGGAACTATCCTTATAAGCAACAGCAGCCGGCTCAATAATTCCAGCAGTCCAGCCAATCATCAGCAGGATCTCGTCAATCTGGATCTGGACAATTTATCCAGGGACAAGTTAACCAGGGACATTTTAACCAGGGACAGTCAGGATTTGGCCAGTCACAATATAGGCCGCCACAAGCCCCTTATCAACCAAATTTTGGACCTCAATCATTTCAGTCACAGTGGAGACCTTAGATGTCCACTAGTAGGCAGGCTTCTTCGCAACCGCCACAATTCAGGCCAGCGGGACCCACTATCTTGAGGAACAGTATAAATGACAAGGGAAAAGGGAAAATGTATGCTGTGGAAGGGGAAGAACCAACAACTCAGAATAGTCCTACGGTTATGGAGGGTATGATTCTGATCTCTTCTAGTTGGGCACACGTATTGTTTGATACTGGTGTCAGTCATTCTTTTATTGCATCCACGTTTGCAAAAGCATTAGAATTAGAAATCAAACCTTTAGAGTCACCTTTGCATCTAAGTACGCCACTTGGAAAAACTGAAGCTTCATTGATATGTTGGACTAATGTTGTTACGCGAGAAGGCGAACAACTTAATGTCCAATTCATTATCCTACCAATGAGACGCTATGATGTGATTCTTGGTATGGATTGGTTAACTCAGAATAGGGCAACGTTAGATTGTCATCACTGAAAGGTGATATTATTCATAGAGCCAAACCCAACGGTGATCGAACTCGAAGATCCAGATCGAGTGATGACCAGTGAGCTGTTGAGATCAGCCATAGGTGGTCGACGAAAGTTATCTTGCGCCACTATTATTTTCGCATTGGAAGGTGACAACAACATGAAAAGAGGTGATCACTATACTCTAGTGGTAGATGAATTTCTAGATGTATTTCCTGAAGATTTACCTGGTTTGCCACCTGATCGAGAGGTAGAATTCTGCATTGATCTTATTCCCGGTATAGCCCCGATATCAATTCTGCCTTACAAAATGGCACCTGCGGAGAAAGCTGAATTGCGGAAACAATTGACTGAGCTAGAACTTAAAGGATTCATTCGGCTTAGTAAATCACCATGGGGAGCGCCAGTCCTATTTGCAAAGAAACAAGATGGAAGCTTACGACTGTGTGTTGACTATAGGCAACTGAATAGGGTGACCATCAAGAATAAATATCCTTTGCCAAGGATTGATGAGTTATTTGATCAACTTGAAGCTGCTCAGTACTTCTCAAAGATTGATTTGAGATTTGGATATCATCAATTAAAAATCCGAGAGGAAGATATCCCAAAAACTGCATTTAGGACTCGGTATGGATCTTACGAATTCTTGGTTATGCCTTTTGGTTTGACGAATGCTCCAGCAGCTTTCATGGACTTGATGAATCGTGTTTTTCAACCATTTCTAGATCAGTTTGTCATCGTTTTCATTGATGATATTCTGATTTATTCTAAGACCCGGGAAGAACACGAACAACACTTAAGGTTGGTCCTACAAACTCTGCAGGAGCATCAGTTGTACGCTAAGAGGGAGAAATGCGACTTCTGGTTATCTGAAGTCAAATTTCTTGGGCATGTTATCTCTAGTCAAGGCATAGCCGTGGACCCTACAAAAGTCGAGGCAATAATAAAATGGGAACGACCTAGAAATGTAACTGAAATAAGAAGTTTTCTGAGATTAGCTGGATATTATCGTAAATTTGTTCAGGATTTCTCGTGAATTGCAGCCCCAATGACACGATTGACAAGAAAAGATGTTCGATTTGACTGGGACAAGAAATGTGAGAACGCTTTTCAAGAATTAAAAACTCGCTTGACCAGTGCCCCAGTTCTTATAATTCCCAAGTCTGAAGAACCCTACGAAGTTTATACTGATGCATCGAAAGAAGGACTCGAGTGTGTTCTAATGCAGAGAGGACATGTTGTAGCATATGCATCTCGACAATTGAAAACACATGAGAAAAACTACCCAACGCATGATTTAGAGTTGGCAGCCATTATTTTTGCTTTAAAAATTTGGAGATGCTATCTCTATGGTGTCTCATTTCAGATTTTCTCTAATCATAAGAGTTTGCAGTATCTCTTTACTCAGAAAGATCTGAATTTGAGGCAAAGATGTTGGGTAGAGTATATAGAAGATTATGACTTTACTCTAAAATATCATCCAGGTAAGGCTAATGTCGTTGCGGATGCTTTTAGTCGAAAATGTGCTGGTGTTCTTGCTTTGTTAGCAGTGCTTGATTGGAAAAGAACAGCAGTGGTTGAGGATTATGATCTTCAGATTTATGAGGATCAAGAATCAATCACTCTGTACAATTTAGTAACTCCACCCTACTTGATTCAGCAAGTTAAGGAGAATCAACATAAAGATAGCCATATGCAAAATGTCTGGTCAAAGCTTCAGAATGGAGAACAACTGAAACATTGGAACATCCGTAATGATGTAGCTTTGTATTTCAAACATCGTCTAGCTGTTCCACAAATACCAGAATTGAAGAAGGCAATCATGAATGAAGCTCATAAATCTCGATTTGCAATACATCCAAGAGTTATCAAGATGCATAAGGATCTAAAGAGACAATATTGGTGGCGAAACATGAAAAATGATGTGACAAATTATGTAAAGACTTGTCAGAATTGTCTTAAGGTCAAAGCGGAATGTCAGAAACCTGGAGGGATGCTACAGCCGCTACCTGTTCCAGAGTGGAAGTGGGAAGAAATTACCATGGATTTTCTTATGGGGCTACCAAAAACACGGAATGGTTTCGATGCAATTTGGGTAGTGGTAGATCGATTGACGAAATCAGCGCACTTCATTCCTATCAAGTCCACATATGGTAGGCAGAACTTAGCCAAGGTATATTTAGATGAGATAGTGAAATATCATGGAATACCATTAAGTATTATTTCTGATTGAGATCCTCGATTTACCGCTCGATATTGGAAGAGTTTCCAGGCAGCTTTTGGGACAGATTTGAAATTCAGCACCGCTTTCCATCCGCAGACCGATGGACAATCCGAAAGAGTTATTCAGATTCTTGAAGACATGTTACGTGCATGCCCGTTAGATTATGGGAACAAATGGATTGATAATTTGTCGTTAGCAGAGTTTGCCTACAACAACAGTTATCAATCTAGTATCAAAATGGTACCATTCGAAGCTCTTTACGGAAGACCATGTAGATCACCTATATGTTGGATCGAACCTGAAGATCGAGTTCATACTAGAACAACTATTGTCGAGGAGACTACCTAGAAAATTTGAATTATTCGAGAACACTTAAAAACAGCTCAGAGCCGACAAAAGAGCTACGCTGACGGACGACGGAGACCATTAGAATTTGAGGTAGGAGATTTCGTGCTTCTAAGGGTTTCCTCTCAAAAAGGAGTTTCTCGTTTCGGCAAGAAAGGCAAATTAGCTCCACGATATGTGGGACCGTTCCTTATTATTCAACGAGTTGGTAAAGTTGCTTATCGTTTAGCGTTACCATCAGAGTTGTCCTATGTGCATGATGTATTTCATGTATCGATGCTTAGGAAATGTGAACCGGGTCCTACTGCAATAGTTTCACCCGAGGACATTCCAATTCGAGAAGATGTTTCCTACGAAGAGGCACCGGTACAAATTCTTGATAGAAAGGTCAAGAAAATACGATATCAAGAGATAGTGTTAGTTAAGGTTTTATGGTAACATCACGGAAGTGAAGACGTCACTTGAGAAGTAGAAGGTGAAATGTTAGAGAAATATCCCCATTTGTTTGAGAATTTAGATCATTTGAATTTTGAGGACGAAATTCTTTTGTAGGAAGGGAGAATTGTCACGTTGCGAAATTTTTGAGTTTAAATTTCGCACTTGAATGTATAAAACTCAATTTATTAGTGTGCCAATAAAAATTTTTATTATGAGAATTCAATTTTAAATTTTCGGTGTATTAAATATTAGTTTGAGGATATTTAGAACATTTTTACAAATTTTAAAATTTTAACAATTTTTACCCAATAAAATTTTATCAAATATTATTATTATTTATTTATTTTTCTTTTCTTTTTCTTTCCTCTTTCCGGATTTTTCCAGAATCTATTTCTTTCCCTTACTATCTCTCTCTTCCTTTATTTTTCACTCCCCCTCACCGACTTTCTGACCAACGCCCTCCCTCACTCCCTCATTTTTTCCTCGCCGAGCTCTCACTCTCGCTCGCCTCACTCTCTCTCGTTTGCTCTCTCTCACCGGTCTCTCACTCCCTCTCTCGCCCTTTGTTTTTTTCTTTTCTTTCCTCTTCTTTTTCTCGCTCTCACTCTCCCCCCTCACCGATTCTCTCTCTCCCTCCCTCACCATCTCTCCTTCCTTTTCTTTTTCTTTCCCTCTTATTTTTGTTTCGACCGAATGCCACTAGAGCCGCCCACCGAACCCGATCGCCGTGCCCACCCAACCGTCGAAGCTCGCGAGCCACCGTCGCCAGCTGGCCCTGCCACCACCTCGCGACCGTCGCCTAAGCCAGCTCCTCCCCGTTCCGTCCGAACCAGCCGCGTCGAACAGCCACCCGTTTCCACCCAAGCGCCACCGGGTCTTCGCCACACCGCCGCCAAGTCCAGCCGACCGAAGACCACCTAGTCGTGCCTCACCCTCCCCACGACCACCACAGCCACCGCCGTTAGCTCAACACCGCCCAACCTCACTCTTTCCCTCTCCGGTTCTCTCTCCTCCGCGGGATTGCCGAACGCTACCTCGCTTGATCGAAGCTCGTGCCCAAGCCGGACCCAGCTGCCGCCTAGCCACCCTTTCATCGCCGACTGCCGTGCTCGACGCCACCAGCCACCGCCGGTTTCCCCGTCGCCGTGAGTCCCCTTTCCGGCCATTCGATTCCTCCAAGCAAAACGGAAAAAAAAAAAAAAAAATATATGTATATATATTATATGTATATCTGTGTGTGGATATATATATGTATTATATAATAAATAATAATGACAAAAATAATAATAGAATTTAAATAAGTGTTTTAAATTTATTTGGGATTGAGATTTGAAATTGGAATTTAAACTGTTCTGGGAATTGGAAAATTTTTCTGCAAGTTGAGCATTTTGGAGCTTTTGGGGAAGCCTATATTTAAGGCAAGTCATGCCGAAATTTAAAAAATATATATATTTTGGATATTTGTGTTAAAATTGTTGTTTTAAAATTACGGTGTTAAAATAAAGTATCATTTTAAATTTTAAAATTCAATGGCATACTAATTGAGTTTACCGTAATTCGATTACGGAATTCCTGGACAGATAATTAAATTATCTGTGTTTCTTATTTTAGGTACTTGTTGATCGAATTCAAGGAAAAAGACTATCTTGGAATTCGTGTGAGAAGTTGATCGTAGGTCAAATTGCTAACGAGGTAGGATATCTTACCCTTTCTTTATAGCCAGTTTCGTTCTTAATGATTTGGCCAAAAGTCATTTAAAGAAAATGTGTTTATAAAGTTTTGAAAATTACGTGATCTAGAAAATATCACGATTTCAGAAATTAAAAGAAAAATATCCGGTCACAGATTTTTTTTGAAAAATAATACGGCATATTTTTATTATATGAATCATATGTTTGTATGAAATGTTGAAAGTTGGATTTGGTGTTAAAGTATACCGGGAGCCAGCACACACGTGCGAATAGTGCACATCTCGATCGAGGATCACTCATCATGCTTCGGCATGGTGAGGGAGGCTCATACGGACCGTACACAAACTAGATGTATATAGGGACACAATTTGCATAATCACGATTCCACGTTTATAATTCGGTACTACATTGACATACTTAGTATGATGGTTAAATTAAATGTTGAAATATTTTTTTTTTAAAATATCCTACTGGGCCTTTCGCTCACTGTTTTAAAACTGGTAAACCCCCAGGAGATAAAGGTGATTAGAAGATACAGGTGACGTGGAACCGTCAGTGGACGACAAGGACTAAAGACTTGAAGTAGTGTTCTGTATTTTAGGACAACGTATGTATATGAGCATTTCGGGACTGTAAATTCTAAACTTTACTTTTGTGATCTTACTTATTTTATTTATCGAAATATGCATCTGTGAGATATGGATACCTCACCACCTGATATTGCGATAAAAAAATAAAAATAAAAATATTAATTAATTTAAAATATACAAGCATAATTTATAAACAGGTTTAAAGAGTCGGTAAAAGGTAAGATTTAAAAATTGATAGACTTAAGAATCTGAGTTTTCCTTTCATTTATTCTTTTAAAATTTTATACCTGTCACTATCCAAGATTTTTGGGAAGTGACACATGTCGCTGTTCCGGATTTTAGGATGTGACATTAGGTGTCACTATTCATGACAAGAAAATAGTGACTTGACTGATCTTTTTTTTATTCTCTCTTCGATATGAGCATTTTAAAAAAAGAATTATTTTAATCAGAACTCGTATGAAAAAGTTATAATAATTTTAAATTTGGATCAATACGGACACAACTTAAACTTATGCATAATTATTTTTTTGTCGTTTTCTTCTTTTTCTTTTCTAGCACTGAAACCATGTGCGCCAAAATGCCAGCTCCCAACTCCTACATTGAAAAAAATTTTAAATTTGTATGTGCGACAATGTGTTTTATTACCTATAAAAGGCTACGATGTGGAGAGCAGAGACGGCAGAGAGATTTGCAGACCTATAAGGGAAATGTAAGTGTAAAATAAAGCCTTTTATGAAATTTAAAAAATATATATATATATTTTTTAAAGGAAGAGTTTTTAAAGGTTCTATTAGTACGAATATTAAGTATATATTATATACTCTTTTTTTTATCTTTATTTTTGTCATTATGATGATTTAATTATGATATAATATGATTATGATGATTTAATTAAATTAAGTATGTTATTATTATTATCATATTTGTTGAAGTATTTATTCTTAAATTTAATACTTTTAAATTTTTGATTAACTTTTGAATAATTTAAGGAACAAAATGAGACCGAAAGGAGATTTTTATAGTATGGCTCAAAAATAAATACCGTGAAATCTAGAATAAGATAAAGGTATATCTATCTGTTTTTATGTGATTATATTATTAACTACCACAGATTTTTCAACAAATACTTTTTGTAATTGAATTTAAATTCATAATTTCTCTATTCACATATATTCTACTAATCATCTGAATTTTAATTTACTAATCTTTTATGTAAATTTAATTATAAAAATGTATAATTTATGTATAACTTGAGAAATAGTACATAAAGTAAAAAGGATAATAGGTCATCAATAAATATGAATACAAAATCATAATAATATACTTAAATAAAATTTAATCTGATTAATTATGGTGAAATCATAATTCTTAGTATCCGTGTGCTTGATTGTTTATAATCAATTTATATTCATTTATTTTGAAAATTTTTTTATTTTTTCAATTGTAACACTTTTTGATTGCTTAAATAAAATTAAGATTAACTAATTTTATACTTAATAATAGTATCCTCTTAAAAACAATACTTTATTTATTATTTTATTATTTATTCAATTAGTGCACTTGCTAAAATCAACGACATTATAGACGCGTTTAGCGATGGTTTTTGTAGGTGGCATTGGCGCTTTGCAAAACCTGGAGGAGGTACGAGCAATAAAGGGGGAAATGGAGGTAAGAGTAGAGAGGGATGCAACAGAGAGGATGGCGCGTCGATGAAGCAGCACATTGATGAAGGCGGTTTTGGTGTGATCCATGTTTGGGGTGTGCGAGAGGAAGGCGCCAAGTCCTTTTTTTTTTTTTTTTGTTCTATCAACTTCCTTTAATTTTGGGTGTTTTTTTTTCTTTTAAATGTTCAGTCCGTGGTAAAAATATATATATGTATATCGGTGAATGAAGATGAGTTACAAATTATGGTTAGAACCTAACATTTGGCTTAGAGAAATTCTGATTCATAGTGAAAATGTAGATCACAAGTGCAAAAGCTTTTTTTTTTTTCATGATTTTCCTAGTCTAAAAAAAACCCCATTTTAGGATACATTTTTTTTTGGTTGAAAATATGTTAATAATTTAATATTTTAAAGGAACAATTGATTAGTAATATTAGTAGGAAAAAAAGATTAATTTTTAGTAGGTTGGAAAACGTTTAGTCTATCCATTTTCTCAAGCTTTGGAGGCTTTTTTTTTTTTTAATTTAAAGTTCTGGGTTTGAAAGGAGAATTGCAAGAAAGAGAAGAAGAAAGAGGGAATTGAAGTGGGAAAGAGGTGCATACGAGGAGAAAAGAGAGACCAAGAGTGCAAAGTTAAAACTTCGCAAAATTTTTCTCCTAGACCCCATATGTTAGCTCAGGAGCCACGTTGACTGCCACATCAAGCAGTGAGGGGCACCGCTAGTGTCACACAACTCGAAATTTTGAGTCTAAATTTTACATGTATTTGAAGAAATTTAAATATCAGTGTGTCAACAAAATTTTTAATTTTCAAATATTCAATTTAACATTTTTGATGTATTTAAAATCAATTTGAATATATTTTAGGCATTTTGATAATTTTTGAAAACTTTACAATTTTACTCAAAACTTTTATAAAATGATATTTGTTATGAATTTTTACAAATGTACAAATCGAAAAAGTAATAAAGTAATAAATAAAGTATCGTTCCCATATGAATAGTATTATTAAGTACCGAAATTAGATATTTTAATTTTATTTGAACGATCGAAAAATGTTATAATTGAAAAATTAAATAAATAAAATAAAATTACAAAAATAAATGAACATAAATTTATAATACATAAGCAAACACACAAATGTTAGAAATTATAATTTCATTGTAATTAATCAGATTTAATTTAATTTTAGTATATTATTATGATTTCTATGTTCATAATCATTGATGGTCAACTACCATTTTTACTTTATTTACTCTTTCTCAAGTTATACATAAATTCTATATTTTATAATTAAATTGATGTAAGGATTAATAAATTTAAATTCACAATAAATAGTACTATATATGTGAACAGTCGTATATGTAAATGGTACCGTATATGTGAATAGTTGTACATGTGAACAGAAAAATATGAATCTATATTTAATTATATAAAATATTCATTGAGAAATTTGTGGTAATTAATAATATGATCACACAAAAATGGATTGATACATGTCTATTCTATTTCAGATTTTATGATATTTATTCTAGACCCATGTAACAAAAATCTCCTCTCAGTCTCATTTTGTTCCTCAAATCATTTAAAAATTAGCCAAAAATTTGAAAGCATTAAGTTTGAAAATAAATACGCCAACAAATACAACTATCATAATAACATGCTTGATTTAATTAAACTATCATAAATAGGTTATGTCATTATTCTTAACAAAAATTTATTTAATTCATAAGGAGAAATAAAATAACAAAACAAGATAAATTAAACATAATGACAAAATAAAAGAAAAAAATCTAAAATAGTTATTGATATTTGTATTAGCAGAACTTCCAAAAAATCCTTCTTTTGTTGATATGAAAATTATAACTTAAACAAAAAAGAAAAATTTTATAAGTAACCTATGTTCCAAATGGAGCTCTACACTAGAGGACTAAACTCCAAATCTAGTTTTTTCCCCCCCTTGCTTTTCTTGTTTGCTACTTGCTTCCTTCGTGCCTTTTATAAGGCAGAAATTGACACTATTCCTCATAGTATGCATAAGAAAGACTACGCATCACAGGCATTCGGCTGCGCGTGCATGCATATGGATAGGGCCCAAACTTTCAACGCTCAGAAGAGAAAAGAGAAAAAGAAAAAAGGAAAAGGAATGACAAAAAAATAACAAATAAAAATAAAAATAAAAAAAAAATAAAAAAAAAACTATGCATGAGTCCCAGTTATTTTTTTATTGATCCGAAATTAGAATCTATTATAATTTTTTTATACGAGTTCTGATTTGAGAGATTCTTTTTGTAAAATACTCATATCAGTGAGAGAATTAAAACAATACCAGTCAAGAGGATAGATTGTCGATATGAATAGTAATGTCCGGTAGGATTTAGTTTCAACACATGATTTTTTATCACTATTTGATACTGTTGAAAACAAAGTGTTAAAATTAAACATTTCCAAAATAAAGGCTATAAGTAAACTTATTGGAAATATTTAATTTTAAACTTATTTAATATACTATTACTAAAATAAAGCAAAATTAAATTAAACTCACAAAATTTATAAAAAAATCTAAATAAAAATAAACAAAACAAAAATAAATAAAAAAAATTAAAACTCACAAGGATAAGCTAATTTTTGTATGAAAAAGTGGTAAAATAACTTTATATTATAAAGTTATCATACTCTTGAGCTTAAGATTTTACTTGTCCTAGAGTAAAAAAAAAAAAAAAAAAAAGAAAAGAAAAGAAAAATATTATATTAGCAATAATGATTTCTACAAATTTCCTCAGAGGTCGTTGTAAAAAATATAGTTTGTAGAAAAACATAAATTTTGACAAAAAATTTAAATTTAATTTAAAAGCATGTCTACATATAATTAGAGATTCCATATATGTGTGCAGAGTTCCTTTTCCATTTAATGCTGTGTAATTTAGATGAGCTTATGAGGACATTAAACAATCAATCTCCGGTTATTATCAAATCTCATAAGTTCATTTTTCATTTCTCTCTCTACTAATATCGACAAATATAAAACCAAGGGTTATTAGGGCTCTATTAGGCTTGTAATATATGGCTGAAGTGAATGTAAGATATATGATAATAATATAGTTCAGATCACCCTTCAACATATAAATCATTTTAGAATCTATTGTAGAGCTTTGATTCATACCCAAGTAACACCCCTGAACTTACTTATAATTTTCTTTTATCAAAAATAAAACTTATTATTTTTTTTGAAGAGCTACTACATATCTAAACTTATTAAGATAAATAAAATGTGTAGTACTCTTTTTATTGTGTATTTCATGATTCTAACATTCTTTTTGGATTTTAGCATGGTTTAAAATAATTTTTAAAATGATTAACATGCTTAAGGGTTAAAGATTAGATATTTTATTTAAAAGACTAGGATAAAAATGTGGATAACAAAGAAAAAAGTTGTATAAAATAAAACTCAAAAGAGGTAAACTATAGATGAAGATATTTCAGGATTGGCTTGAAAAACTCAAACGTTCCAAAAAAAAAAAAATTGCCTAAAATATTTTCTTGGTATTTGTATTGTTTGGGATTTCGCCTTGAGAGAAATTATACAAATTTTAGGATTTGTGAGATCATAAATATTTCATATTCATAAAATTCTCTCGAAACAAATATACAACTCATAGATTAAGAATTAGTATTCAAATGTTGAATATCACAATTAAGTTAGACTAACTCAAAAATTTAAAGGCAAATTTGGTAAGATTCTTATTTATAAAAAAATATATAAAATAAAACAATTAAAATTTTCATCATTGAATTTGTGGCAAATCACCTCCTTTTTATTTTTTTTTACCTGTAGTTTATTTTTCTTAATATTTTAAAACAAAGACAATGACATAAGAAAACAATCATTACTATAAGATGCACATCAAAAGTACTAAAAGTAGCTCTTTACTCAACCATCTTATAAATAATAAATCTGGTGATTTCACTAATATAAAAGGACCAATTTTTTTTTTTTTTTAACAAACATAAGAAACTAAACAAGTATTTAAAAAATTAAAAACAAAATAAGCTAATCTCTTCTCACAACTTATTTGAGACATTGTCCCCAATGTCTAATGTAGATAAATAAAGTGTGAATGATCTCACCTGATGTGGTGTTATTGAAAGCAAAAACTCACAAACTTAAATTAAAACAAAAAATCATGTGTCATAAGTAAAACCAAAGAGCACTTCTTGTTGCTTTTGCTGTCCATAGTTAACTATACTACTTGAAACATTAATGAGTCAGGTCCATGCACAAAAATCTATAGCTGATCAATCAATTTTTGGAACTGAGATTAGGATTTTCTAAAACCAATGATGTAATGAATTCCTATTTCATAGCATGATCTAGAAAAAATAACTAACCATCATAAAAACCATTAATATTTAATAATCCTAATTGCTTTTGATGAAAATTAAACTAGACTCAAAAGGCAGTGTTGAAAAATTTTTCCAAGATTCCTAAACCACCAAGTAAAGCAATAAAGGTATTTGTATTATACATCATGATAGCCATTCTTTCAAGCATGGTCGAGACCTTTAACTTATTACTTAAGGTGTAACTAGTAATGTTTTTGTCAACTAAAGTACTAAGAATGATACCTAAGACTTTGCTACCCCCATATATGCATTGGATGACACATGACCTATTAACTCAAGACTTCCTCTCTCATATATTAGATTAATTTGTCTAGCAGTCAACACCATGCTAAGATTGTTTGCTACTTTAAAAAACTCTCTATCTTTTTCTAGATTAGTCCCACCAAAAAGTCAACTAGTTTTAAACTTATGAACTGAAAGACCTTCTATCTTAACTTACTTCTTTCAAACCTTATAAATGAAGATGTAAACCTTATAACTTACTTCTCAAAAGGCAGTGTTGAAAAATTTTTCCAAGATTCCTAAACCACCAAGCAAAGCGATAAAGGTATATGTATTATACATCATGATAGCCATTCTTTCAAGCAGGGTCGAGACCTTTAACTTATTACTTAAGGTGTAACTAGTAATGTTTTTGTCAGCTAAAGTACTAAGAATGATACCTAAGACTTTGCTACCCCCATATATGCATTGGATGACACACGACCTATTAACTCAAGACTTCCCCTCTCATATATTAGATTAATTTGTCTGGCAGTTGACACCATGCCAAGATTGTTTGCTACTTTAAAAAACTCTCTATCTTTTCCTAGACTAGTCCCACCAAAAAGTCAACTAGTTTTAAACTTACGAACTGAAGGACCTTCCATCTTAACTTACTTCTTTCAAACCTTATAAATGAAGATGTGTGTGATGAAAATATGAAAAATGAATGTGTATTTATAAGATGAGAAAGGAGAATGTTAAGTTAAGTGTATCAGGGGGTAGATCGACTATTGTCAGAAAAAATTGAAAAATAAAAAGAAAAAGTAAAAAAAACAATGCAAAAAGAAAAAATAAAAAATGCACACTCAATGTAAAAAGGAAAAAGTCAAAAATACATACTCGATGCAAAAGCAAAAAGTAAAAAATGATAACAGTGAAACATGAAGAAAAATAAGAAAGAAATCTACAAAAAATAGAAAATAAGATTTTATATAATAGTTGGGATTATAGCTCACATCTTCTTCTAGTTTTATGTCTAGTAATAGCTTAAATGATATCTATGAGTCGAGGATGAACTTCTCATTCAGTTTTCTTATAAATTGGCAAACAGGGTCTTTTAACGTTAGATCTCTAAGACTGTAGTGCTCCCATTTATCTATAGATAAA
The DNA here is from genome assembly GCA_035233585.1 of Antiaris toxicaria. Classification (NCBI taxonomy): domain Eukaryota; kingdom Viridiplantae; phylum Streptophyta; class Magnoliopsida; order Rosales; family Moraceae; genus Antiaris; species Antiaris toxicaria. The sequence continues at coordinate 18,729,318 of CP141155.1, read as the reverse complement.
CTTCAAATCTCGAGTTTTGATATAACGTCTTCCATATTTATAGCTGAGAAGTGAAAAAAAATATGAAAATAAAACAAAAAATAAACGCATAAAGAAAATAGAAGAAAGATGAAAGGGGAAAAAAAAAAACTTGGGTTGTCTCCTAAGAAACGTTTGATTTATAGTCATCGACTTAACTTTAAAGACGTGTTTTATCAAAAAGCAGCTTCTACTTGTAATAGGTGTCATATGACATCACCTATAGATGTTCATTAATAATGCCCTCAAGCTTGGCTGGATGTGGAGTGATTCAGCACGTGTGTCCAATAAAATTTGGTTTGAATAATTGGCTTGGTGAACTCCAAGAATGCTATTGATAGCTTCGGAGGAGTTGGCCACATAAGATCTTAAAAGATTAATACTGGTATAAGTTGGGTTTTAAAGACTTTGCTTGTGAATTTTCTTCAATGATCAAGTCTTTGATCCCTTCCTCACTTAGAGAGTCATCATCATAAAACAATTATAAGTGCTCCTCTTATGGTGTAGGCTCCTTTTCTAGTATAGGCTTCTCAAGGTGACAATAATGCATGATTTCTGTTGGGGCATCTGTTGTAGAAATAGATACTCCTAATGTTTTGAAATCTTTCACGACTGTCTATGTACACCTTACAGTATCGAATGGTTCTTCTAGAATGTCATCCACCCTATCAATAAGTTGATTCATCCTCTCCATGTATTGAGCAACTAGGCTTTTGACATTCAAAGGACACCTTCGTCTCTTGAATTTGGGTGTGAATTTATAGCTCCTCAATATTGAAACTATTCTCCCAAATTTGATTGTTTATTAAAGAATTCCAATGATCGAATTGTGCCATATCTTCCGATATGTAATAGGTTTCATCTAAGAATTATTGGTAGAAAGAGATAGTTCCATCTCCCTTCTCAACCCATTGCCTAGTTGTTTAACAAAGCCCACTAAGGAAGATTTTTAATTGACATTTTTTAGAAAATCTATAATATGGAAACTTAATTAGCAATTCTTAAATCTTCAGTTGGCACTATGAAATGACTCTGAATCTTGTTAGGTAAAATTTATAAAGATTAGTTGATGAGGCATTTTTACAAAAGCCTTATCAAAAAAAATCTTTTTTGTTTAACTTTTTGATTTTTTTAAACCAAAAGCTTAAAGGAAAACAATTAAAAATAAAGCTTAAATTAAAATTAAAATTAATTGGTATCGATATTAATAACTAATTATCCCTGACAACAGCACTAAAAACTTGTTATGGATTTTCGTAATTACACGAATCAAATAAGTTTTAAAGTGATGAATAAAGTATTGTTCCTATACGAATAGTTTTATTAAGTACCAAAATTAGTTAATTTTAATTTTATTTGAGCGATAAAAAAATATTATAATTGAAAAATTAAATAAATAAAATAAAAGTGATCAAAAAATGTTATAATTGGTAAATTAAATAAATAAAATAAAATTACAAAAATAAATAAATATAAATTGATAACACATAAATGCCAGGAATTATAGATTCACTGTAATTATATTATTTGATTTTTGTGTTCATATTCATTGATTGTTAACTATCTTTTTTACTTTATGTATTATTTCTCAAATTATAGATAAAATCTATATTTTTATAATTAAATTATCGTAAGGATTAATAAATTAAAATTCATGATGAATAGTATCGTACATGTGAACAGCAAAATATGAATCTGAATATAATTATCAAAAGTGTTCGTTGAGAGGTAGTTAATAATATGACAAAAAAAAGATAAATATATTTATATTTTATCCCAGATTTTATGGTGTTTATTCTAGAATTATATCACAAAAATCTCTTCTTAGTCTCATTTTGTTCCTTAAATCACTCAAAAGTTGGCCAGAAATTTGAAAGCATTAAGTTTGAGAATGAATTCACTAACAAATATAACAATCATAATAACATGCTTAATTTAATTAAAGCATCATAATCAGGCTACGTCATAGTTCCTAATAAAAATTTATTTAATTCGTAAAGAGAAATAAAATAACACAACAAGACAAACTAAACATAATGACAACATAAAAGAAAAGAGTCTAAAAAAATTACTGATATCTTTGTTGGTAAAACCTCTAGAAACTTCTCCTTTTATTAATATGAAAATTACAGCTTAAATTAAAAAGAAAAATTTTATAAGTAACCTATACTCTAAACGGAGCTCTATACCAGAGGGTTAAGCCTCGAATCTGGTTTTTTTTTTTTTTTTTGCCCCTTGCTTTTCTTGTTTACTGCTTGCTTCCCTTCCTATCTTTTATAGGCCAAAAATTGACAATATTTCTTCACATTCATAGTACACATAAGAAAGGCTGTACATCACGGCATTCGGCAATACGCGTGCATGCGTATGCGGGGGTGGGGGGGGGCTAGACTTTTGATGCGCAGAAGAGAGAAGAGAAAAAGAAAAATAAAAGGAAAAGGAAGGAAAGAAAAAAAATAAATAATAAATAAATAATAAAAATAAAAATGTAACTGTGTATAGGTCTTAACTGTCTCCTTATTGATTCGAAATTAGAATCAGCCATAACTTCTTTATACGAGTTCCGATTTAAGAGATTCTTTTCTTAAAATACTCGTATCGATGAGAGGATTAAAATAAGACCTGTCAAGGGGAAGGATTGCCAATATGAATATTGACATTTGGTGGAAACTATTTCTAACATATGAATTTTTTTATCACTATTTGATATTACTGTAGGAAAAAATCGATAAAAATGCATCAGAGCAGTGTAGTGGAATTACAAAAAAATTTTTAAGATCGTTAAATATCTCGTGATACCATATACAATAAACTAACAACAATATAAACTTATACCTCAGAGGACGCCAAACAGCAGGAGGAGAATTACAGGAGGACTTCAACTAACTAGCCTTCTTTACTATTCTCCAATTCCCGGATGGCAGAGTGTGTGGGCACTCGGTCCCTTGACCGGTATGCTAGCACTGCTAGTCTTCTTCAGACTACCTAGATCTCTAAAGAATTTATTGTCATGGTGAGTTATGCAACAATAAGCCTGCTCACCTGAGAGTCTGTGGTCTGAGAGAACTGGAGTGGTAGGACCCCTATTTATAGACTAGTATGAGGTGATCCCTTGAATTCAAATTGGACTAGGAGAAGATTTTCTCCCTACATTTCCTCATAAAATCCAAATTCCCTATAGGCCATAATTAAGGGAAGATTCGGCCACCTTAGGGGATTTTGCATTCCAAATTCAAACAGGATTTTAACTTGAATCTTATCTCATCATTATCCACTATAACCAAATTTTCCCCTAGCCCAAGAAGAAGGCTAGATTCGGCCATCCAAGTGTGAGAAGAATCAAAATACAAATAGGATTTTCTAACTTGAATTTTATCTTACCCTTATCCACAATAAATCCAAAAATCACCTTGGGTTTATCCACTAAAATTCGACCACTTTGTAAGGGAAAGAATCAAAATTCAAATAGGATTGAAACTTGAATTTTCCTTCATCCTTATCCTTTATAAAATCTGAATTCTCCTAGGAAAGATCTCCCTTAACAAATTCAGCCATTCTAGTTAGGTTTAGGATTCAAACAAGATTTTCCTCTCCATTATGCATATCAACACCGATCCTTACCATGTGGAATTATCTACAAAAAATTTGAATTTCACTTGGATTGTGATTCAAAATTTGAATTCAAGTTTCAAAGTTCAAATTTCAAAATTCAAACTTCAAATTTAAATTTCAAATTTAAATTTTGAATTCAAATTTCAAATTCAAATGTCAAATTCAAATTTCAAATTTAAATTTCAAATTTAAAATTTAAATTTTAAATTTCAAATTTAAAAATTCAAATTTCAAACTCTATAAAAAGTTGAATTTCAAATTTTGTCCTTATGGATAATTTTCTACAACTCCAATTCAAACTCAAACAAAATCATGGCAACTTTATTTGGAATTCAAATAATTGTGTACTGTCACGTCCCAAAACCCGGGACAGCGACAGGTGTCATTTCCCAAAAATCCGGGATAGTGACGAATATAAAATTTTTAAAGAATAAATGAAAGGAAAGTTCAGATTCCTAAGTCTGTCAGTTTTTACATCTTACCCTTTACCGACTCTTTAAACGTGTTTATAAATTATGCTAATATATTTTAAATTAATTAATATTTGTCTTTCTGTTTTTATCGCAATATCAGGTGGTGAGGTACTCATATCCCACAGATGCATACTTGGATAAAATAAAATAACTGAAATTGCAAAAGTAAAGTTTAGAATTTACAGTCCCGGAATGCTCTTATACATACGTTGTCCTAATGTACAGACCCCTACTTCAAGTCTTAGATCTTGTCGTCCACGAACGGTTCCACGTCACCTGTATCTTCTAATCAACTTTCTTTCCTGGGGGTTTACCAGTTTTAAAACAGTGAGCGAAAGGCCCAGTAGGATATTCTTTTAAAAAAAAAAATATTTCAACATTTTAATTTAACCATCATACTAAGTATGTCAATGCAATACCGAATCATAAACGTGGAATCGTGATTATGCAAATTGTGTCCCTATATACATCTAGTTCGTGTACGGTCCGTATGAGCCTCCCTCACCATGCCCAAGCATAATGAGTGATCCTAGATCGAGATGTGAACTCTTTGCACGTGTGTGCTGGCTCCCGGTATACTTTAACACCAAATCCAACTTTCAACATTTCACGTGAACATATGATTCACATACTAAAAATATACCGCATTGTTTTTCAAATAAATCCGTAACCGGATATTTTTCCTTTAATTTCCGAAATTGTGATATTTTCTAAATCACGTAAATTTCAAAGCTTTATAAACACATTTTCTTCAAATGATATTTGGCCAAATCATTAAAACAAAATTGGCTGCCAAGAAAGGGTAAGATATCCTACCTCGTTGGCAATTTAACCTACGATCAACTTCTCGCACGAATTCCTAGATAGTGTTTTCCTTGAATTCGATCAACGAGTACCTAAAATAAGAAACACAGATAATTTAATTATCTGTCCAAGAATTCCGTAATCGAATTACGGTAAACTCAACTAATTAGTATGCCATTGAAATTTAAAATTTAAAATGTTACTTTATTTTAACACCGAAATTTTAAAATAGAAATTTTAACACAAATATCCAAAATATATATGTATATTTTTAAAAATTTGGGCATGACCTGCCTTAAAAATAGGCTTCCCCAAAAGCTCCAAAATGCTCAACCTGCAGAAAATTTCTCCAATTCCCAGAACAGTTCAAATACCAATTTCAAATCAATTTAAATTTAAAATCTAAAAATCATTATTATTATTATTATTATTATTATTATTATTTATTATTTATTATTATGATTATTATTATTATTATATATATGTTTTTATACTATTACACACACACACAGATATACATTTAATATATATATACATATACAGTTCTTTTTTTTTTTTTTCTTTTTGCTGATGGAGAACGACCGGCCGGAAAGGAACTCACGGCGGCAGGGGGCGGCGGCGGTTGGCGTCGGGCACGGCGGTCGGCAGTGCGGTGAGGAGCAACCGGCGAGGCACGGGGATGAGGAAGGCGGCGAAGGCCCGGGACTGCTTGGGTCCGGCGTTGGCGGTGGCTGGCCGTGGTGTTTGGCGTGACTTCGGTTGGTGAACGGCGGCGAGGGCGTGGGCTAGTGGTTGGCTTCGATTGGCGATCGGCGGGTGGGGAGTTCTGCTGGGCTAGATCGGCGTCGGGTGGTGGCGAGGAAGGCGGGGCGCGACTGGTTCGGGTTCGGCGGTTTGGCGGCGACGGTCGATCAACTGTGGCGTCGTGAGTAGCTCGGGTTGGGCAGCGTTCGGCTAGCTCGGTAGTGGCTAGGTCCCGTGGAGGAGGGAGGACCGGCGTGGGAGAAGTGAGGTGGGTGGCCTCCGGTGGCTATCGGCCGAAAGAAAAAAAAAGGAAAAGAAGAGAAAGAAAAAAAAAGAGATGGGGAGGGAGTGAGAGTGAATCGGCGAGGGGAAGAAGAGGAAGAGAAAGGAAAAAAAAGAATTAAAGAGCGTGAGAGTGAGAGAGGCGAGAAAGAGAGTGAAGCGAGGGAGAGTAAAAGGGAAGTTTTGTTGTTTGTTTTTTTTTTTTTTTCTTTTTGAAAAATTTTTATTTTTGGAAGAGTGAAGGAGGGAGGTCGGCGAAGAGCAAAGAAAAAAAAAAGTGGGAGAGGTTCGGTGAGAGGCGGTGAGGAAGAGGAGTGAAAAATAAAGGAAAAGAGAGAGAGGGAAGTCGGTGAAAAAAAACAGAGAGAGAGAATAGAGATTCCGGAATAATCCGGAAAGAGAAAAGAAAACAAATAAATAAATAAAAAATAATATTTGTTAAATTTTGTTGGGTAAAAATTGTTAAAATTTATAAAAATGTTTTAAATATCCTCAAATTAATATTTAATACACCAAAAATTTAAAATTGAATTTCCATGAGAATAAGAAAAATTTTATTGACACACTTATAAATTGAGTTTATACATTCACGCGCGAAGTTTTAATTTCAAAAATTTCGCAACGTGACAATTCTACAAAAGAATTTCGTCCTCGAAATTCGAATGATCTAGATTTTCAAACAAATGGGGGTATTTCTCTAACATTTCGCTTTCTACTTCCCAAGTAGTATCTTCACTTCCGTGATGTTGCCATAAAACCTTAACTAACGCTATCTCTTGATGTCGTATTCTCTTGACCTTTTTATCAAGAATTCGTACCGGTGCCTCTTCGTAGGAAACATCTTCTCGAATTGGAATGTCCTCGGGTGAAACTATCGCAGTAGGACCCGGTTCGCATTTCCTAAGCATCGATATATGAAATACATCATGCACATGAGACAACTCTGATGGCAACGCTTAGGGGTGTTCGTCGGGTGGGTTGGGTAGATTTTTTACATTTTTCAACCCACCCAATGAAGATTGGGTGGGTTGAAAATTTTTTTCACCCACCCAATTAACCCAATATATAAAATCGACCCACCCAATTAAAGTTTGGGTGGGTTTTGCGGGTTTTTTGGGTTCGTCGGGTTCGGCAATTTATAAAAACAAAATAATAAAACATAACTTAAAAATTTAATCACAAATCAAAATACAAGCTCAAATATTCAAATAAAGAAGTCATATAAAGACAATAAAAAATAATTAAAACATGCTTTTAATGAATACTAAGAAACATCAACAACAAACAATCAAATCTATTTCACAAGAATAATCTCTAACTCCAATATGTGTAGTAACAAGAACTAAAGTCAGGCAAATTGAAATAAACTTGAAATCTTGTTCCTAAATCCTAACAGAAGGGAGGATCAGGGGAGGCTAGTGACAAGTGGCGGCTAGGGTTGGGCAAGGGCGAGGCACGAGACGAACACGGGCTTGGGGAGACAAAAATGAATACGTCGAGGGGTGACGGCTGATGGTCGAAGAAAGGGACGATTGGAGGAGGTTGGTGGGACATCGGGTTTGGTAAGGGTAAGGCACGAACTTTGGCTTTGGGGGAGGCATAAATGGGAAATGACAGTCGGATCAACAAAATTGGTTTAGGTTAATCATTATATTTTTTCTAAATATAAAAAAAAAAAAAACACATTCATTGGGTGGGTTGGGTTTTGATCGGGTTTTAAAATTCCAACCCGAACCCACCCAATTTGACATTGGGTTGGGTGGGTCAACCCAACTTTTTTTTGAGTCTGACGTGGACCCAACCCGTCGGGTTTTCCTTGGGTGGGTTGGGTGGGTTATTTGGGTTTTCGGATTTTTTGTTCACCCCTAGCAACGCTAAACGATAAACAACTTTACCAACTCGTTGAATAATAAGGAACGGTCCCACATATCGTGGAGCTAATTTCCCTTTCTTGCCGAAACGCGAAACTCCTTTTCGAGGAGAAACCTTTAGGAGCACGAAATCTCCTACCTCAAATTCTAATGGTCTCCGTTGTCTGTCAGCGTAACTCTTTTGTCGGCTCTGAGCTGTTTTTAAGTGTTCTCGAATAATTCGAATTTTCTCGGTAGTCTCCTCGACAATAGTTGCTCCAGTATAAACTCGATCTTCAGGTTTAATCCAACATATGGGTGATCTACATGGTCTTCCGTAAAGAGCTTCGAATGGTGCCATTTTGATGCTAGATTGATAACTGTTGTTGTAGGCAAACTCTGCTAACGACAAATTATCAATCCATTTGTTCCCATAATTTAACGGGCATGCACGTAACATGTCTTCGAGGATCTGAATAACTCTTTCGGATTGTCCGTCGGTCTGCGGATGGAAAGCGGTGCTGAATTTCAAATCTGTCCCAAAAGCTGCCTGGAAACTCTTCCAATATCGAGCGGTAAATCGAGGATCTCGATCAGAAATAATACTTAATGGAATTCAATGATATTTCACTATCTCGTCCAAATATACTTTGGCTAAGTTCTGCCTACCATATGTGGACTTGATAGGAATGAAGTGCGCTGATTTCGTCAATCGATCTACCACTACCCAAATTGCATCGAAACCATTCCGTGTTTTTGGTAGCCCCATAAGGAAATCCAGGGTAATTTCTTCCCACTTCCACTCTGGAACAGGTAGCGGCTGTAGCGTCCCTCCTGGTTTCTGACGTTCCGCTTTGACCTTAAGACAATTCTGACAAGTCTTCACATAATTTGTCACGTCATTTTTCATGTTTCGCCACCAGTATTGCCTCTTTAAGTCCTTATGCATCTTGATGACTCCTGGATGTATTGCAAATCGAGATTTGTGAGCTTCATCCATGATTACCTTCTTCAATTCTGGTATTTGTGGAACAGCTAGACGATGTTTGAAATACAAAGTTCCATCACCACGGATGTTCCAGTTGTTCTCCATTCTGAAGCTTGGACCAGACGTTTTGCAAATGACTATCTTTATGTTGATTTTCCTTGACTTGCTGAATCAAGTAAGGTGGAGTTACCAAATTGTACAGAGTGATTGAATTTTGATCCTCAGAGATCTGAAGATCATAATCCTCAACCACTGCTGTTCTCTTCCAATCAAGCACGACTAACAAAGCAAGAACACCTGCACCTTTTCGACTAAGAGCATCCGCTACGACGTTAGTCTTACCTGGATGATATTTCAGAGTAAAGTCATAATCTTCCTTATGCTCTACCCAACGTCTTTGCCTCAAATTCAGATCTTTCTGAGTAAAGAGATACTGCAAACTCTTATGATCAGAGAAAATCCGAAATGAGACCCCATAGAGGTAGCATCTCCAAATTTTTAAAGCAAAAATAATGGCTGCCAACTCTAAATCATGTGTTGGGTAGTTTTTCTCATGTGTCTTCAATTGTCGAGATGCGTATGCTACGACATGTCCTCTTTGCATTAGAACACACCCGAGTCCTTTTTTCGATGCATCAGTATAAACTTCGTAAGGTTCTTCAGGCTTGGGAATGATAAGAATTGGAGCACTGGTCAAGCGAGTTTTCAATTCTTGAAATGCGTTCTCACATTGCTATCCCAATCAAATCGAACATCTTTTCTTGTCAGTCGTGTCATTGGGGCTGCAATTCGTGAGAAATCCTGAACGAATTTACACTAATATCCTGCTAATCCCAGAAAACTTCGGATTTCGGTTACATTTCTAGGTCGTTCCCACTTTAATATTGCCTCGACTTTTGTAGGGTCCACGGCTATGCCTTGACTAGAGATAACATGGCCGAGAAATTTGACTTCAGATAACCAGAAGTCGCATTTCTCCCTCTTAGCGTACAACTGATGCTCCCGCAGAGTTTGTAGGACCAGCCTTAAGTGTTGTTAGTGTTCCTCCCAGGTTTTAGAATAAATCAGAATATCATCAATGAAGACGATGACAAACTGATCTAGAAAGGGTCGGAAAACACGATTCATCAAGTCCATAAAGCTGTTGGAGCATTCGTTAAACCAAAAGGCATAACCAGAAATTCGTAAGATCCATACCGAGTCCTAAATGCAGTTTTTGGGATATCTTCCTCTCGGATTTTCAATTGATGATATCCAGATCTCAAATCAATCTTTGAGAAGTACTGAGCACCTTCAAGTTGATCAAATAACTCGTCGACCCTTGGTAAGGGATATTTATTCTTGATGGTCACCCTGTTCAGTTGCTTATAGTTAATACACAGTCGCAAGCTTCCATCTTGTTTCTTTACGAATAGGACTGGCGCTCCCCATGGTGATTTACTAAGCCGAATGAATCCTTTAAGTTCTAGCTCAGTCAATTGCTTCCGCAATTCAGCTTTCTCCGTAGGTGCCATTTTGTAAGGCGGAATTGATACTGGGGCTGTGCCGGGAATAAGATTAATGCAGAATTCTACCTCTCGGTCAGGTGGCAAACCAGGTAAATCTTCAGGAAATACATCCGGAAATTCATCTACCACTGGAGTGTAGTGATCACCTCTTTTCACGTTGTTGTCACCTTCCAATGCGAAAATAATAGCGGCGCAAGATAACTTTCGTCGACCACCTATGGCTGATCTCAATAGCTCACTGGTCATCACTCGATCTGGATCTTCAAGTTCGATCACCATTGGGTTTGGCTCTATGAATAATATCACCTTTCGGTGATGACAATCTAACGTTGCCCTATTCTGAGTTAACCAATCCATACCAAGAATCACATCATAGCGTCTCATTGGTAGGATAATGAATTGGACATTAAGTTGTTCGCCTTCTCGCGTAACAACATTAGTCCAACATATCATTGAAGTTTCGGTTTTTCCAAGTGACGTACTTAGGTGCAAAGGTGACTCTAAAGGTTTGATTTCTAATTCTAATGCTTTTACAAACGTGGATGCAATAAAAGAATGATTGGCACCAGTATCAAACAATACGTGTGCCTAACTAGAAGAGATCAGAATCATACCCTCCATGACCGTAGGACTATTTTGAGTTGTTGGTTCTTCCCCTTCCACAGCATACATTTTCCCTTTCCCCTTGTCATTCATACTGTTCCTCGAGGTAGTGGGTCCCGCTGGCCTGAATTGTGGCGGTTGCGAAGAAGCCTGCCTACTAGTGGACATTTGAGGTCTCCAATGTGACTTAAATGACTGAGGTCCAAAATTTGGCTGATAAGGGGCTTGTGGTGGCCTATATTGTGGCTGGCCAAATCCTGACTGTCCCTGGTTAACCGGTCCCTGGGTAAACTGTCCAGATCCAAATTGACGAGATCCTGCTGATGATTGGCTGGACTATTGGAATTGTTGAGCCGGCTGCTGTTGCCTGTAAGGACAGTTCCTCTTTAGATGTCCTGTTTGGCTACAATTATAACAGCTTCTCTCATATGGGTGTACTCTTCCGGTAAAGGTGTTGCTAGTACTGTCAGTTCTTCTACCTTCAACGTTGACCCCACTAATATGAGTACGATTCCCACGTTGACTTCTGGTCAGTCCACCGGACGTCCTTGGAGCTTCAGATTTCTCCTTCTGAAAATTTTGATTGTCCTGCTTAATACGCAGGGTAGCTGACACGAGCGTCGGGTAGTCCTGAATCTGTATACCACCCACCAGTCTTCTTATCGATGGTTTAAGTCCCTGCTCAAACTTGATACATTTGGTGCGCTCAATCGCCACCATCGTAGAAGCAAATCTGGATAATTCTCCAAATTTTGACACGTACTCAAATACGATCATATTTCCTTGTTGTAGGCTCATGAATTCTATAATCTTTTGATCCCTAAAATTCTCAGGGAAAAATTGATCATAGAATAACTGTTCAAACATCTCCCAGGTCACCTCTTGGAGATTGTGCGTTCTCCTAATTTGTCTCCACCATATACCAGCTTTACCATCCAAATAGGTAGAAAGAATTTCAATCCGGTATTCAGGTGGGGTCTGGATAGTGTCCATCTTCATCACCTCACTTTGGAACCAATCGTCCGCTTCTTGAGGATCGCCTTCACCAGTAAAGACTGGAACTCGAAATCATTGGAAATCGCGCAGGCTCCGGTTCATGTCACGAACAACCGGTTCATCTCTTGCACGAGCGGCCATGTTTTGTAATACTCGATACATCGCTTCCGTGACGTTAGCCTGGTTCGGCTCTGGCGTCGGTGCTGAAGTCGGGGTTGGAGTAGTTGTCGGGACGGTTCTCCCTCTACGTCTAGGTGGCATTCTATAAAATAAAATTCCGGGTTGTAAATTAGCATTTTATTTTACTCTAAGTATGCATATAATTCCTATGGGAACCCCAAACCATACTCTGATACCAAAAATCCTGTCACGTCCCAAAACCCGGGACAGCGACAGGTGTCACTTCCCAAAAATCCGGGATAGTGACGAATATAAAATTTTTAAAGAATAAATGAAAGGAAAGCTCAGATTCCTAAGTCTGTCAGTTTTTACATCTTACCCTTTACTGACTCTTTAAACGTGTTTATAAATTATGCTCATTTATTTTAAATTAATTAATATTTGTTTTTCTGTTTTTATCGCAATATCAGGTGGTGAGGTACCCATATCCCACAGATGCATACTTGGATAAAATAAAATAACTGAAATTGCAAAAGTAAAGTTTAGAATTTACAGTCCCGGAATGCTCTTATACATACGTTGTCCTAATGTACAGATCCCTACTTCAAGTCTTAGATCTTGTCATCCACGAACGGTTCCACGTCACCTGTATCTTCTAATCAGCTTTCTTTCCTGGGGGTTTACCAGTTTTAAAACAGTGAGCGAAAGGCCCAGTAGGATATTCTTTTTAAAAAAAAAATATTTTAACATTTTAATTTAACCATCATACTAAGTATGTCAATGCAATACCGAATCATAAACGTGGAATCGTGATTATGCAAATTGTGTCCCTATATACATCTAGTTCGTATACGGTCCGTATGAGCCTCCCTCGCCATGCCGAAGCATAATGAGTGATCCTCGATCGAGATGTGCACTCTTCGCACGTGTGTGCTGGCTCCCGGTATACTTTAACACCAAATCCAACTTTCAACATTTCACGTGAACATATGATTCACATATTAAAAATATACCGCATTGTTTTTCAAATAAATCCGTAACCGGATATTTTTCCTTTAATTTCCGAAATTGTGATATTTTCTAAATCACGTAAATTTCAAAGCTTTATAAACACATTTTCTTCAAATGATATTTGGCCAAATCATTAAAACAAAATTGACTGCCAAGAAAGGGTAAGATATCCTACCTCGTTGGCAATTTAACCTACGATCAACTTCTCGCACGAATTCCTAGATAGTGTTTTCCTTGAATTCGATAAACGAGTACCTAAAACAAGAAACACAGATAATTTAATTATCTGTCCAAGAATTCCGTAATCGAATTATGGTAAACTCAACTAATTAGTATGCCATTGAAATTTAAAATTTAAAATGTTACTTTATTTTAACACCGAAATTTTAAAATAGAAATTTTAACACAAATATCCAAAATATATATGTATATTTTTAAAAATTTCGGCATGACCTACCCTAAAAATAGGCCTCCTCAAAAGCTCCAAAATGCTCAACCTGCAAAAAATTTTTCCAATTCCCAGAACAGTTCAAATACCAATTTCAAATCAATTTAAATTTAAAATCTAAAAATCATTATTATTATTATTATTATTATTATTATTATTATTTATTATTATGATTATTATTATTATTGTATATATGTTTTTATACTATTACACACACACACAGATATACATTTAATATATATATACATATACAGTTCTTTTTTTTTCTTTTTGCTGATGGAGAACGACCGGCCGGAAAGGAACTCACGGCGGCAGGGGGCGGCGGCGACTGGCGTCGGGCACGGCGGTCGGCAGCGCGGCGAGGAGCAACCAGCGAGGCACGGGGATGAGGAAGGCGGCGAAGGCCCGGGACTGCTTGGGTCCGGCGTTGGCGGCGGCTGGCCGTGGTGTTTGGCGTGACTTCGGTTGGTGAACGGCGGCGAGGGCGTGGGCTAGTGGTTGGCTTTGATTGGCGATCGGCGGGTGGGGAGTTCTGCTGGGCTCGATCGGCGTCGGGTGGTGGCGAGGAAGGCGGGGCGCGGCTGGTTCGGGTTCGGCGGTTTGGCGGCGACGGTCGATCAACTGTGGCGTCGCGAGGAGCTCGGGTTGGGCAGCGTTCGGCTAGCTCGGTGGTGGCTAGGTCTCGTGGAGGAGGGAGGACCGGCGTGGGAGAAGTGAGGTGGGTGGCCTCCGGTGGCTATCGGCCGAAAGAAAAAAAAAGGAAAAGAAGAGAAAAAAAAAAAAAGAGATGGGGAGGGAGTGAGAGTGAATCGGCGAGGGGAAGAAGAGGAAGAGAAAGGAAAAAAAAAGAATTAAAGAGCGTGAGAGTGAGAGAGGCGAGAAAGAGAGTGAAGCGAGGGAGAGTAAAAGGGAAGTTTTGTTGTTTGTTTTTTTTTTTTCTTTTTGAAAAATTTTTTTTTTTGGAAGAGTGAAGGAGGGAGGTTGGCGAAGAGCAAAGAAAAAAAAAAAAGAGGGAGAGGTTCGGTGAGAGGCGGTGAGGAAGAGGAGTGAAAAATAAAGGAAAAGAGAGAGAGGGAAGTCGGTGAAAAAAAACAGAGAGAGAGAATAGAGATTCCGGAATAATCCGGAAAGAGAAAAGAAAACAAATAAATAAATAAAAAATAATATTTGTTAAATTTTGTTGGGTAAAAATTGTTAAAATTTTTAAAATTTATAAAAATGTTTTAAATATCCTTAAATTAATATTTAATACACCAAAAATTTAAAATTGAATTTCCATGAGAATAAGAAAATTTTTATTGACACACTAATAAATTGAGTTTATACATTCACGCGCGAAGTTTTAATTTCAAAAATTTCGCAACTTGACATGTACTCTATTATCTAAAACAAAATTCGAATTCAACCGGAGAGAATCTTGTCTTTTAACCTTTATCCTATGTCTACACCTTCCATGCATAGTCAACTAGCTAATAAGCATACACTGATCAATTTGCCATTCGTTAAGGAATTTTGTAGAGCTAGTAGGGGGACTAATTGGACATATATAATCGGGCTCCCGTGATTCCATATGATCACCATTCTGTACCAAACAACTCAATCATATGATCACTAATTTCAAAGTCACACCACTATAAACCTGAAATTGAACTCCCAATTATATACCGTATTACGAAAGCCTGTGACAAGCTAATGTCCAATGACCTTATCATGTATGCAAAACCCTCATATGATATCCATGATCAGCCTTAGGTCAAAGTCCATTCAACCTACTAATCAGGCTATCTTAAAGTTCCATTATACTACCGAATAAGAAAATGATTATTCACCATATGTGAATAAGAAGTCATCTGCCTAGCAGACGACCCAAGGCCTTGTCCATTTTCACATCTAATATAATGCCTTTAACTCCTTATTAGAGTTATGATTCCGATATCTGCAACTAAACCCTCCATCGTATACAATTCATGCACCTAATGAATCGGTCTATAAGTTTACTACCTCTGAGACACTTTAGCCATTGGAACATCAAAGTACACAAGTCATATACATGAAGTAGTTCATTTACTCAGAATTAAGGTTATTGCATAATTAATATCAAAAGCAAATTGATCTACTCACAGCGGACTACGTAGATCAATCACATTTTAGTCCCGGTCCTATATGTCACCACCAAGCAACATATCTATGTCTCTACTCGGGAGTCTATGTTCTGGACAGTCAAGACAAACCGTTCCCACTATGGCTTTAGACAACATAATAGTCTTAACATGAATTAGATGCTAGATCTAACCCCATAGACTACGAACCTTAGTTTAGACTGCTTACTTTAGAACATTGTTTTCTCGCATACAAAAATCCGTTGTATGCAACGTTCTAACAGTTTTAACATAAGCAGTCAGGGAGCCATATTTGCTTACATTTACTTTAACATGTAAATAGAATAAGGACAAATAACAATATAATGAATAACCTTTATATATAATTTTATTATCCAGTTCAAAATAAATAAAATACATCAAAATGTCTTTCATACTTGGGGCATTTCCTAACAATCTCCCACTTGCCCTAAGCCAGTAGATGTGCCATGTTACGCATCCTTATCACCTCAAGATGCCTTTCAAAGTTTCTAGCCACCAAAGTCTTAGTAAAGGGATCGGCAATGTTGTCCTCAGATGCGACCTTACGTACATCCACTTGTCCTGTCTCCACGTACCCTCTTATTATGTGGTACCTCTGATCTATGTGTTTAGTCCTCTTGTGGTACTGAGATTCCTTTGTGTTGGCAATAGCCCCGCTGTTATCACAATAGAGTGTGATAGTCTTGTCAACACTCGGAATGACCTCAAGGTCTCTAAAAACCTTGCAGAGTCAAATCACTTCTTTAGATGCCTCAGCCGCAGCCATATACTCAGCCTTTATCGTAGAGTCAGTCGTGTAAACCTGTTTCACGCTCCTCCATATAATGGCACATCCTCTAAGTAAGAACACTGATCCTGATGTCGATTTTCTTGAATCCTTACAAGTCTGGAAGTCTGAGTCCATGTATCTTACGGGTGTTAGGTCCCCTCCAGAATACACCAGTATATAATCCCTCATTCTCTTAAGATACTTAAGTATATGCTTTACTGCTTGCGAGTGCTTGATTCCAGGATTCGCTTGATATCGACTCACCATACCTACTACAAAACATATATCCGGGTGAGTGCAAAGCATAACATACATAAGGTTGCCCATAGAGAATGCATAAGGGACCTTACTCATACGCTCTCTTTCTTCTGATGTCTTAGGACAGTCATCCAATGAAAGAGTTAGACCAGCAGTGGAAGGTTGTGAACCTTTCTTTTCCTTTTGCATTGCATACTTGTCAATTATTTTATCTATATATGAAGCCTGGGATAATTCTATCATTTTGTTCTTTCGATCTCTAAAGAGACGAATACCTAGAACATAATTAGCTTCTTTCAAGTCCTTCATGTCAAACTATTGGTGCAACCAAAGTTTGACCGATGATTAATTCCCTATATCATTCCCAATGAGCTATATATCAGCGACATAGAGTACCAAAAAGACCACTTTTCCATCCTTAATACGTTTATAAACACAGGGTTCATCAAAGTTCTGCTCAAAACTGAATGTTTTGATCGCTTGATCAAACCTTTGGTTCCATGAGCAGGATGCTTACTTTAATCCATATATGGATTTAAGCAACTTGCAGACTTTCCTTTCTTGGCTTGTTACCACAAACCCTTCGAGTTGTATCATATAGATACTTTCCTCAAGATGACCATTCAAGAATGCTGTCTTGACGTCTATTTGCCAGATCTCGTAGTCGAGAGCCACAGCACTGGACAGAATGTGGCGACCCCGAATCCAACTATGCGAAACTATCATGAATCGACTCTGTTGCTGACCAGGATAGCCCATGTGCCAAATCCAGATCGCTAATTAAAATTCTTTTTCTCTCAACTCTTATTTTTCAGGGCCCAAAATTTTACCCAAATTTTTTTTCTTTCTTTTTAATGCATACTTTCCTTAAAAGAAAGCTAAGTATGAAAGCCATGTAAAGTATAATACTAACTTTTAGTTGTCTTATTAAGTACAACAGAATGTATAACATACAATATATATATACTTGTGTTTTTCAAAATACATTATCTTCAATTCACTAATTTATCGCTTAGCGGAAGACTGGTAGCAGGACCGAAATCCACAGTGGATTTCCTATCCCATTAACACGCGCACATCCTGCCACCATCCATTTAGTCTACTAGACAGGTTTCTTACTTGCAACATAAACAAACTAATGAGCTAACAGGCTCAGTAAGTTCAAACATACTTAATAAGAATCACATAAATTCAAAAACATTAAAATCTAATTTCCTATGAATAGTACTATTCATATATAAATAGTACTATTTACTATGAATAGTGACTTGACCTTTGACCGGTGAATAGTAACTGTTACCCTAACAGATTACTATTCATGTTACCCTAACCGAATCCACTACACTTAGTGCTAGAGTCGGTTATACTCAACTATGCTCTGTTATGACTTTCGTCATATTATTGTCTATTATCTCTATTTATCTTCTGGTTTCAAGCACTTAATGGCTGTACCGATAATTTATAGCGCATCAACTAGGAGGCCCTAGGGAGCGACCCTAAAGCTTCTTCCTCACCAGCCCTCATCGCTCGTGGCGATTATTATATCCCTGAAGGACCTATGAACCTCCATCATAATGTTGGAGGGGCGGTACGCCTTAAATGGTTTTATTACTATCTTTCAATTTTAGTACTGACCAAGTGACATTAATCGTCACCTCAAGGTCATTAACCTCTACTGCCCATAGGTCTTACTTATTCTCTTTTTTCATTATATGGGGTATGTTATACTAACTAATCCCCCAGTGTCCATAGGACTTAACATCTAGTATACAACTAGTACTAAATACAATATTACAGTATTTCATGTTGCAGACATGAAAATGCTTGAACTTACTACCATTGCGATAATGTCCACTTCTGGAACTCCTCCGCAGTTTTATCTCTAGTTTGGAATCCTATAGACATAGTATTGTCTGTTAATACCCTTTATTAATTATCACTTTGAATACATTTATTTTGTGATAAATTTTACAAAACATTTCAACTTTTTATGTGGTATACGGTCTACAACATGCCCGTGTCCCTGTCTGTGTACCTCTCGGTTTCACTCTACACAGCCGTGTTTCACTGTACACGCCCGTGTACTTTTTAAACTCTAGATTTTTAACTCTAAAATCTTTATTTTGGATTCTAGAATTTTATTTAAGTCACTCTAGATCCTTTACGGTCCTTTCTGGGCCTTTCGGAAATCTTTGATCAAAATGACCATTTTACCCCTGTCGGGTCTCGGGACCGTAACTATTCCGTTCTATCATTTTTTTCGAATTTTCTAAACCCAAATATCATAAAATATTATTCCCTAGACTGCTGTATCATTTTACAGCTTTAATAGTTACAAAATCTCAATTATTCATTTTTCAACCCTCGGTTACTATTCATCCAACACCTAGGGTCGTTTCTCGTTTTTCTAGCATTTCGAAGTCTCAAATGGGTATTTCACTACTCTTGAAATGTTTTTCATCCCGTTCCCTAGTCTCGATTCCCGACGGGCTTGGGTTTCCTATTCTGACCTAATTTTTTTTCCCTCGTTTCCTAAAATACCCCTAATGTGAAATTTTCCCGTTCTCGGCATTTTAGTCATTAGAGGTCGGTTTACTATTCCTCTTGGGTTGGTTTTCCATTACTAGCCCTAATCCATCAAGTGGTCCCAGTTTCCTTTCAGAGTCTAATACCTTTACCCCTCATTTCCTGAAATGCCCTTATGCCGTTTTAGAAATTTCGGCAGCATTTCCGCTTGTATTTTAAGGTTTTTCCGGCGTTAGGTACACCTCAAAACCATTGTGTCTGCCGCATACTATACCAGAGGCCTATTTTATACAAAGTTACCAAACTTTGTATAAAAATTTTCCACATTAACTAGTAT
Organism: Antiaris toxicaria; assembly: GCA_035233585.1. Classification (NCBI taxonomy): domain Eukaryota; kingdom Viridiplantae; phylum Streptophyta; class Magnoliopsida; order Rosales; family Moraceae; genus Antiaris; species Antiaris toxicaria. Next base: position 18,709,830 of record CP141155.1, on the reverse strand, counting down.
TCAAGTTCAACACACATCATCAAAATTTTCCCCAATCATAGCCTCGGTTTATCCTGATAAACAACATCAAAGATTTTTCATTACATTGAACAATTATCACATATCACTTTTAGGTTTTCAAATGTACACATCAACATTAAAACCTAATAAAATTTCATTCCAACCCTAACATCAAGCCACGGATTTTTTTATGCTTATTCACCATAGAAAATTTTGTTCTTATTACTAGAGTTTTATCAACACTTCTCATCATTATTCAACACTAAAATTTTTTCATTTTCTAGTGTTTATTAGCCACGGTTTCTAGCATAAAGCCTGCACCAAAATTGCTAGTTTCATTATTCCAATTCATGCTTTAATAAACGTAGTATCAAACTCACATAACTATCAAAACAAATCACCAAACTTTCATCATTTTCTCCACACTTACTAGCCATGGATTTCATAGAAATCAAGCATCAAATTTTGCTTGTTTCTTAATCCTAATTCATGCTTCAAATTCTAGAACACCAAACCAATCATAAATATCAACAAAACATCAAATTTTCCAATGTTTTTCACACCAGATAAGCCACATATTTTCTAAGGAAAATTCAAAGAAAATTGCTTCAAATTGTTGGATTACCTTCTTAATTGATCTCTTGATGCCTAAACTTGGATTGGAAGCTAGTTTTGGTTTGAAATTTTGAAAATTTTTGGCTTGGAATCCACTAAGGGGGCACTGATTTTTGGCTGCAGAAATGGCAAGAGTTTGGCCAAGTATTCTTATTTTTTTCAAGTGAATTTTGAAGCCTATTTATAGGCAAAAACAAGACACCTTTTAGCAATTTTTTTCCAACAATTTCTTAATTGTCAAGGGACTTTAATGCAAACTTTTTGGGCCAAAATTTTAAATTTTTGGCTGATTTTTTTCCTATTTTTTGCTGCCTCCCTTTTTCCCATTTTCTAAAAAAAAATTCAAGCCATTTTGATTAATCATGGCCTTTGATCCAAAAGGCAACTAATCCTAGCCATACACCTTATCAACCTTACTTTATAAGCTTTATTTTTCTATTTATGACATCATAAATGTGATGTCATCCCATGACATCAATGAATTAATTCGTATATTAATTCGTGGTCAAATTTTGATCGAAAGTCAAACCAAACGAAATTTTACTGAAATCACGTAGGCGAGTTCCGGGAGCCTCCAGTGCGATCAGTTTGTTTTATTTTGCTTCCGTTTGGCCAGAATTCCCTACTGTAAATTTTTGTCTTTTAGTGCACTCCGGTGCACTCTTCACGGTTTTTGGCTTCGTTTTCAAGCCGTCTCACCGATTTCTGTTTGGTAAGATTTTCCATCTCCAAACTCACTTATTTTAATACTACCAGAACATTTTTACAGTATTCACAATAGTATTAAAACACAACTTTTTTAATATTATATTCATTAAAATTGATACTTTCATACAATTTTAATCTACTCCGTATGGGTATATAAATCGGTAAAAACGTATCAGAGTAGCGCAGCGGAACAATAAAATTTTTTTAAGATCGTTAAATATCTCATGATGCCATATACAATAAACCAACAACAATTAAAACTCATACCTCAAGGACGCCAATCTTGCAGGAGGAGAATGACCAGAGGCTTCAACCAACTAGCCTTCTCTACTATTCTCCAATTCCCGAATGGCTGAGTGTGTGGGCACTCTGAACCTCGATCGGTATGCTAGCACTGCTAGTCTTCTTCCGACCACCCAGATCTCTAAAGAACTTATTGTCACGATGAGCTGTGCAACAATAAGCTTGCTCAACTGAGAGTCTGTGGTCTAAGAGAACTGGAGTGGCAGGACCTCTATTTATAGACCTGCATGAGGTGATTCTCTGAATTCGAATTGGATTAGGAAAAGATATTCTCCCTTATCCATATCCATAAAATCTGAATTTTCCATGGGAAAATCCCAACAATAAAATTCGGTTTATTTAGGATAAATCCAATCCAAATCTAAACAAGATTTTAACTAGAATTTTATCTCCCTTTTTCAACCAAAAAATCTGAAATTTCCTAGGAGATTTTCCCTCCAAAAATTCGGCCACATTTAGGATAAGGGAGAATCAAAATTCCACTAGGATTTTCAAGCTTGAATCTTATCTCAACCTTATCCAAAATAACCGAATTTTCCTAGGAGATTTCTTCCATAATTTCGGCCACTTTTCAGGGAAGGAGAGAATCCAAATTCAACTAGGATTGAAACTTGAATTTTTCCCTTGAACCTTATCCACAAAAACCAAAATTCCATTGAGGATTATCCTCAAAATTTCGTCCATAATTTGTTAGGATTTGGATTCAAAATTCAAGTAGGATTCTAACAAGATTATCCTCTCCAAATCTAACTCAAATTCGAATTTCAAACCTTGTGGATTTTCCACAGCAAATTCGAATCCCACTTGGACTGTGATTCAAAATTTGAATTTCAAATTTCAAATTCAAATTTCAAATTCAAATTTCAAATTTCAAATTTAAATTTCAATTTCAAATTTCAAATTCGAATTTCAAATTCAAATTTCAAATTCAAATTTCAAATTCAAAGTTCAAATTTCAAATTTCAAAATTCAAATTTCAAATTTCAAAATTCAAATTTCAAAATCCACAAAACGGTTGTGTTTCAAATTCTTGTTCTCATGGATAATTTTCTACAACTCCAATCCAATCTCAAATAAAATCATGGCAACTTTATTTGAAGTTCGAATAATTGTGTACTCTATTATCCAAAACAAAATCTGAATCCAACCAGAGAGAATCTTGTCTACCATCCTAATCTTGTGTCATCACCATCCATGCATAATAAACTAGCCAATAGCATACACAAATCAATTTGCCAAACATTAAGGAATTATGTGGAGCTAGTAGAGGGACTGATTGGACATATATAATTGGGCTCCCGCAAGTCCATATGATCATCATTCTTTACCGAACAACTCAATCATATGATCACTAGTTTCAGAGTCACACCACTATAAACCTGAAACTGAATTCCCAATTATATACCGTATTACGTAAGCCTGTGACGAGCTACTATCCAATGACCTTGTCATATATGTAAAACTCTCATATGATATCCATGATCAGCCTTAGGTCAAAGTCCGTTTAATCCTACTGATCAGGCTATCTTAAAGTTCCATTATACTACCGAATTAAGAAAATGATTATTCACTATATGTGAATAAGAAGTCATCCGCCCAGCAGACGACCCAAGGCCTTGTCCATTTTCACATTCAGTATAATGCCTTTAAGAGGATACCTTTAACTCCTTAGAGCTATGATTCCGATATCTGCAAACAAACCCTTAATCGTATACAAGTCATACACCCAACGAACCGGCTATAAGCTTACTACCTCTGAGACGCTTTAGCCATTGGAACATCAAAGTACACAAGTCATATACATGAAGTAATTCATTTACTCAGGATTAAGATTATTGCACAATGAACGTCAAAAGCAGATTGATCCACTCATAGCAGACTACGTAGATCAATCATGCTTTAGTCCCGGTCTAATATGTCACCACCAAGCAACATATCCATGTCTCTACTTGGGAGTCTATGCTCCAGACAGTCAAGACAAACTGTCCCCTCCAAGGCTTTAGACAACATAATAGTCTTAAAATGAGTTAGATACTCGGTCTAACCCCATAGACTACAGACCATAGTTTAGACTGCTAACTTTAGAACATTGTCTTCTCGCATACAAAAGTCCATTACTTGCAACGTTCTAACAGTTTAAACACAAGCAGTCAGTGAGCCATATTTGCTTACATTTACTTTAACATGTAAATAAAATGAGAACAGATAGCAATGTAATGAATAATCTCTATATATATATAATTTTATTATCCAGTTCAAAATAAATACATCAAAATGTCTCTAATGCTTAGGGCATTTCCTAACACTCCGAGAATCTAAATTCCCGATTATCACATAGAAGAATACGGATAGATTTTAGTATAGCAACAAGCAAAAAGGTTTCATCGTAATCGATTCTAGACTTTTGCATGTACCCCTTTGCCATAAGTCTAGCCTTGAAAGTTTCAACTCTCCCTTCTGTATCCTTCTTTCTTTTGTAGACCTACTTACATTCAATGGGTTTTATCCTATCTAGTAGATCCACAAGTTCCTAAATAGAGTTAGATTTCATAGAATTCATCTCATTATTCATGGCCTGTTTCCAAGATTTAGAATCAACATCATTTATAACTTCATCATAAGTGACCGGATCATCCTCATGTTCATGAGCCTTGGCCTGGTATACCTCAACATCATACATGAAGAAACTAGGTTTCTTTAAAACCCTCCTACTATGATGAAGCAACTTAAATTATTGATCGTCTACAGGTCTTTCACTGGAACTCAGACTTGCATCCAAGGCCAAAACCTGTGGAGAAGTTTTATCACCTGATAGCTCCTCTAGTATTACTTTGCTTCAAGACTTTAAGTCATTCATGTGACTTTCCTCCAAGAATATCGCATGAGTTGATACAATCACTTTTTATCCTTTCGAGTTATAGAACAGACCTCCTTTAGTTCCCTAAGGATACCCTACAAACATGCATAATTCTGATCTTGGTTCCAACTTCTTCGCATCCCTATCCAGTACATATATTGGGCAATCCCATATTCTTATATGTCCAAGGGAGAGCTTCCTGCCACGCCACAATTCATACGGAGTCCTAGGAATTGACTTACTTAGAACCTGATTCAGAATATAGCATATCGTTTGTAATGCATATCCCCAGAATGATAACAGCAGTGTTGAATAACTCATCATGGACTGTACCATATCCATTAAGGTCCTATTTCTCCTTTCAGCTACACCATTCTGTTGTGGAGTACCAAGTGTAGTCAATTGTGATAATATCCCATTCTCTGCAAGATGTTCTAGAAATTCATCCGAGAGATATTCGCGACCTCGATCCGATCGAAATTGTTTTTATGGATTTACCTAATTGCTTTTCCACTTCCGCATGATACTCTTTGAACTTATCAAATGTTTCACTCTTGCAGTGCATTAGGTACACATATCCATGCCTTGAGTAATCATCTATAAAGGAGACACAATACTCATACTCTCCTCGTGCTGCAATGTTCATAGGGCCACATACGTTGGTATGCATAATTTCTAAGAGTTCCTGAGCCCTAGTACCCTTAACTCTAAAAGACCTCTTAGTCATCTTTCCCTCAAGACAAGATTCACATTGAGGAAGACGTACCTCCTCCAAAGATTCTAAAGGACCGTCTTTCACCAACCTTTGAATCTTATCCTGATTAATATGACCAAGTCTTAAATGCCAAAGATACGCCTTATTAGAGTAAGAAACTTTTAAGCTTTTAGAGTTATCAGTTAATTCGGTATTAAGCAGTGAGTACATCCTTGGTTTGATTAAATACAGGTTTCCATCCATCCATCCAGAACAGATAAAAGACTTACTTTTACAAATATCAACTCTTTTAGTAAAAGAAACTGAATAAGAATCTTTTATTAAACAAGCTACCGATATAAGATTTCTCGTAAAATTAGAAACATAAAAACAGTTTTTTAATAATATAAACCTAAATTCATCAAAGTAAAGATATACGTCTCCCACTGCCTGAGCCACCACTAAGCTACAGTCTCTAGTCCGCAACGAGAGGCTCCTGTCATATAGACTTCTCATTTCCAAGAATGCCTACATAGAAATACAAACATAATTAGTGGCTCTCGAATCAATGACCCAAGTGTCTTTCGATTCTTCCACCAAACACACTTTTAGATAAAGAAGTTCCTTACCTTCCTTGCCCTTGGCGGCTAGGAATTCCCAGCAAGCCTTCTTGAAGTGACCTGCCTTCTTATAGTGTAAGCACTTGGACTTCTTAGGGTCCTTAGGTTTTTTATTGTTGTTCTTCTTTTTCCCATCCGAGACAGGAGAAATAGAAGAACTGTAAGCCAGTTGCTTTTTATTTGGTCTCTTCTTCTTGGTTGAACCGCATACCCATCCCTGATCATCCACTTATAAGCTTAGAGTTACTTCATGAGCTCAGTGAGTCCTAACTCCCTTGTCACTAGATTATATGCAGCCTTAAATACTACAAAATCCTTAGACAGAGTTTTAAACATCATTTCGATTTGGGTGTTGTAATCCAGCTCAGCACCGTTTTCGGCAGCCTCAGTAAAGAATCCCATAAGTGTAATCATATGGTCCTTCACCGGAGTACCTACCTTCTACTTAAAGTTCATGATACTGGTGGTTGCAAACTGTCGAGCCAATTTTTCTTAGCCTCCGAACATTTCTTCCAAGTTTTCCATGATCTCTCTAGCAACTTGATAAGTCTCATGCTACTTTTGCAAAGCACTCGTCATGCTAGCAAGAATGTAGCACCAAGCTATCTTATTGGATTCCCTCTAACGAGTATAGGCAACCGGGACCTCCTCAAGCGGTGTGTCAGGTTTGGGTCCAGTGGACATGGTTCGTCCAGTACGAACTAGTGTCTCTCGCAACTGAGAACTATTAGCAGGTTTCTTTTCCAGTCTTATAATTATCATCATTAAGTTTATTCTCAGTAAGTATTGAAATGAGGGGTATCAATGGCATTTTGAACTGAAATAAAGTTATACTAGATATCATTACAAAGCCTAAACAAATATAGAGATAATTTAGCAAATAAAACATACAAGTATGTTCCTGCATGAAACTTGAAAAACATGTAGCATTGCAAAGGTAATTCTCAGCACCTATTGCCCCAAGCCACCGAGGCGTGGTCATGAGACAAATAGCCAGAACATGGACCCCGTCCAATTAATATATGTCGCCTTAAATCCTCCAAGGTTAAGACATATATTAATAACTGCTTATTTTGACCACCAGTTTAGTTAACAAAGCTTCTAGGGAAGGTTAATAACTAAACGAGTCTTGAGTGTATAACCATTGTTTACATAGTCTGATCCATATCCTACCAAAGGATGGTCATGAATAGAATCATGCCCGAACATGTTTTCCACATAGGAGATCCAACTTAGTATACTGACAGCGGTAAGCACCTACCGAGGGGTGTGGTCAGGGCAGAACTGACATGAGACGTTACCATGCTTTCATATATGGATCAACAATGGAGGCCGTGGGTTTGTTTAAAACCCTCTCCCACTCAATATTTTAAAAAACATGCAAGTTTTGAAAAAAATATATGATCAATATAGTCTGAGCGGCATTCACCTATCCTATATGACCTGTTATCAAATATGCATCATATTCATCCATCAATACATATTTATTCATCCATGACATATCACAAAAAAAATAATTAATGGAAAAATAATAAAGTCATGGTCCCATCTTGAATTTTGTTCCGTCTTCTTGTATCCATCTTCATGTTGCCTCTCCATTTATTTCTCATTCCAAGAATCATTTAACATTTAAATTTCAAAAAAATTTGAAATTTAAATTTCAAATTTGAATTTAAAATTTAAATTTCATGTGTAATAATATGTAATTTCAAAAATTTTAAATTTTAAATTATATATTTTTAAACATGATTTAAAATTAAACCTCAAATTTAAAAATTAAAATTTTTCATTTTTTGGCCCGTCGGTCCACGGGCCCCAGAGGCCCACAGCCGCCGTGGGCAGCCCCCAGCCCCCAGGGGGTTGGCAATCCACTCCAGGCTGAATGCAGCTTTGCTGGGCTGTAGATAGGGCCTGCAGCCTAAGGCTGCACGCCCGGATGGGTATAACAGCCCGTCAGGGTGCAGGCAGCACCTGCAACTATGGGCTACACACCCTGGGTGGGTGCTGTAGCCTGCCATGCTGTAGGCAGTGCCTGGAGCCATAGGCTGCAGCCCAGGGCCTCGGCAGCCCCTAGAGGGGCCACGGCCACCCTTGGCTGCAGGCACAGCTTGCGACCATGGGTGGTCCAGCCTTGGACAGGGGCTGCCGCAGCCCTATCCGATCCAAGGGCAGGGGTTGTATCCCCACCAAGGCCGATGGCCTATCCCGAGGGGTCAGTCTTCAATTTCTGTGTCATATTCTAATTTACCCATTAAGATCTCCAAAAATTAATTTGAATCCTAATTAAATTGGAATTTTCTACAGAAACAAAATTTAAATTTTCAAATTAAATTTAACTTTTAGAGAAAAATAAATTACAATCTTTAAATTTTAATATCCTCCAAGAATAATTACAAAATCATTGCTGGTGTATAAAATTCTAATCATAAAAATTCTAAGAGACTAAAAAATTAAAATCCATGAGAAAATTACGGTGATTATAAACCGCTCCCATGGTTACATAAAAATTCCTAGATACAATTTTTTTAAATTGTAAAGAACCAAAACCGGCATAAACAAGCATGTTTATAATAATTTAAAAAATTAAAATAACCACATTCTACACACATAATTCATGATAAGAATATAAAGGAATCTTCGAATGACACTCTCTAAACATCAAATCATACATAAATAAAAAGACTAACTAATTATCTAATTTATATACATGGCATAATCACGAGATGGCTCTGATACCAATTATAGGAAAAAATCAGTAAAAACGCATCAGAGCGGCGCAGCGGAATTACAAAAACTTTTTTAAGATTGTTAAATATCTCGTTATGCTATATACAATAAACTAACAACAATATAAACTCATACCTCAGAGGATGCCAAACAGCAGAAGGAGAATTACCAGAGGGCTTCAACCAATTAGCATTCTCTACTATTCTCCAATTCCCGGATGGTAGAGTGCGTGGGCACTCGGTTCTTCGATCGGTATGCTAACACTGCTAGTCTTCTTCCGACCACCCAGATCTCTAAAGAACTTATTGTCACGGTGAGTTATGCAATAATAAGCCTGCTCACCTGAGAGTCTGTGGTCTGAAAGAACTAGAGTGGTAGGACCCCTATTTATAGACTGGCATGAGGTGATTCCTTGAATTTGAATTGGACTAGGAGAAGATTTTCTCCCTACTTTTCCTTATAAAATCTGAATTCCTTATAGGCCATAATCAAGGGAAGATTCGGCCACCCTAAGGGATTTTGCATTCCAAATTCAAATAGGATTTTAACTTGAATCTTATCTCATCATTATCCACTATAACTGAATTTTTTCTTAGCCTAAGAACAAGGCTAGATTCAGCCATCCAAGTGTGAGGAGAATCAAAATTTAAATAAGATTTTCTAGCTTGAATTTTATCTCACCCTTATCCACAAAAAATCTGAAAATCACCTTGGGTTTATCCACTAAAATTCAGCTACTTTGTGAGGGAGAGAATCAAAATTCAAATAGGATTGAAACTTGAATTTTCCTTCATCCCTATCCTCTACAAAATCTGAATTCTCCTAGGGAAGATCTCCCTTAACAAATTTGGCCATTCTAGTTAAGTTTAGGATTCAAAATTGAAGTAGAATTTAAACAAGATTTTCCTCTCCATTATCCATATCAAAACGGATTTTTACCATTTGGAATTATCCACAAAAAATTTAAATTTCACTTGGATTGTGATTCATAATTTGAATTCAGATTTCAAAGTTCAAATTTCAAAATTTAAACTTCAAATTCAAATTTCAAATTTAAATTTCGAATTCAAATATCAAATTCGAATTTTAAAATTTAAATTTCAAATTCAAATTTCAAATTCAAAATTTAAATTTCAAATTTCAAATTTAAAAATTCAAATTTCAAACTCCATAAAAAGTTGAATTTCAAATTTTGTCCTCATGGATAATTTTCTACAACTCCAATTCAAACTCAAACGAAATCATGGCAACTTTATTTGGAGTTTGAGTAATTGTGTACTCTATTATCCAAAATAAAATCCGAATTCAACCGGAGAGAATCTTGTCTTCCAACCTTTATCCTATGTCTACATTTTCCATGCATAGTCAACTAGCCAATAAACATACACTGATCAATTTGCCATTCATTAAGGAATTTTATGGAGCTAATAGAGGGACTAATCAGATATATATAATCGGGCTCTTGTGATTCCATATGATCATCATTCTATACCAAACAACTCAATCATATGATCACTAATTTCAAAGTCACACTACTACAAACCTGAAATTGAACTCCCAATTATATACCGTATTACGAAAGCATGTGACAAACTAATGTCCAATGACCTTGTCATGTGTGCAAAACCCTCATATGATATCCATGATCAGCCTTAGGTCAAAGTTCATTTAACTTACTGATCAGGCTATCTTAAAGTTCTATTATACTATCGAAAAATAATTATTCACCATATGTGAATAAGAAGTCATCTGCCTAGCAGACGACCCAAGACCTTGTCTATTTTCACATCTAGTATAATACCTTTAAGAGGATACTCTTAACTCCTTATTAGAGTTATGATTCCGATATCTACAACCAAACCCTCCATCATAAACAAGTCATGCACCCAATGAACCGGTTTATAAGCTTACTACTTCTGAGACGCTTTAGCCATTAGAACATCAAAGTACATAAGTCATATACATGAAGTAGTTCATTTGCTCAGGATTAAGGTTGTTGCATAATGAACATCAAAAGTAGATTGATCCACTCATAGCGGACTATTTAGATCAATCACGCTTTAGTCCTGATCCAATATGTCACCACCAAACAATATATCTATGTCTCTATTCGGGAGTCTATACTCCGGACAGTTAAGACAAACCGTCTCCACTATGACTTTAAACAACATAATAGTCTTAACATTAGTTAGATGTTCGATCTAACCCCATAGACTACGGACTTTAATTTAGACTGCTTATTTTAGAACATTGTCTTCTTGCATACAAAAGTCCATTGCATGCAACGTTCTAACAGTTTTTAACACAAACAGTCAGTGAGCCATATTTGATTACATTTACTTTAACATGTAAATAGAATAAGGACAAACCGCAATATAATGAATAACCTTTATATATAATTTTATTATCTGGTTCAAAATAAATGAAATACATCAAAATGTCTTTCATGCTTAGGGAATCTCCTAACAATTACAGACAAAGAAAGTGTTAAAATTAGATATTTTCGAAATAAAAAGCTATAAGTAAACTCATTGAAAATCTTAAATTTTAAGCTTATTTAATATACTATTACTAAAATAAAGCAAAATTAAATAAAAATCACACAAAATTTATTAAAAAATCTAACTTAAAGTAAACAAAACAAAAATAAATAAAAAACAAATAAAACTCTCAAGGATAAGCCAATTTTGTGTAATTAAAAATGGTAAAATGACTATTTTATAGAGTTATTAATATTTTTACCCTAAAAACAAAAAAAATAAAAAGCTAAAAAATATATATTAATTTAACCTATATATCTAAGTTCTAGATCAAATCCCAAACTTATCATTCTCTTTCACAGTTCTTTCTCCCCCGCTCATTCTATCTTTCTCAACCCTCTCTTTCTCATTGTTTCTTCCACATCCTTTATCTTTCTCTTTTCCTCAGCTCAACCCTTCTCTTTCTTCCTTACTACTGAGCTTTCTCTCTTTCTTTCTCTCTCTCTCTCTCTCTCTTTCTCTCTCTCACTCTCTCATTCACCTTGTCTCTTTCCTTTCTCTCCTCCCTTCTCGCCCTCCTCTTCATCATTGTCGATCCCAATTTGGTCCTCCCTGAGTTTGCCAAGCCCCTCACACTGCCTTGGCCATCTTACCCTACCAACGGATCACATCAGATCTATTGTTTCTACTAGCGCTGTCGCCACTCGACTTTACCAGCCACCACGGCACTACAAACTCATGCACTTAACTAAATCCCCACTCAACGTTGCACCGCTTGAGCTAGCTAACCATCGTCCCCTGCCATTACCCTCATGCCATTGTCGTTCTCTTGCAACCATCGCCTCCGTCACATCTCTGCCCCTCCACTGTGAAATAACTGCCATGGCCGTGAGCCTCCAATCCAAGCTTGAGAGAAAAAAAAAAAGTATGCATATATATGTATAAAAAAAATAGAAGAGAGGAAAATTATAAAGCCTAGTAATTTTGAAACTTGTATTTAAATTACTTTGAGATTTGAAATTTGAATTAATATTACATTTTAAACTGTTCTAGGATTTGGAATTTGATTTACTACAGGTTTGTATGTTTTTGAAGATTTGGGTGGATGATATTTTAAGACAGGGCATGCCAAAAATTTCAGAAAAATTTACATATTTTAAAATAAAAATTCATTTTCAAATTAAATAAAATGACACACTAATTAATTGAAGTTACCACGACCAAGATTATGGAATTTTTGAACAAATAATTAAAATATTTGTGATTGTGTTTTAAGTACTCTATGTTCAGGAGATGGTGAAGAGAATTTGTGCCAGAATTCAAGCTAGAAGTTATTTGTAGATTAATTTTGCCAAAGAAGTGGGATATTTGATCCCTTATTTATAACATGTTTTGTTTTTAAATGATTTGGCCAAAATTTTTTTGATTTAAAGAAAATGATTTTATAAAGTTTTATAAATTTAGTTATTTTTAGAAAATGTCACGGTTTCAAAAATTAAAGGAAAAATAATCTAGATGTAGATATTTAATAAAATAAAATAGTATGTTTTATTATGTGTTGTTTTTTTCAAGAGATTTAGAAAAGAGTTTTATATGTTTAAAACTTATATTTGAGAACCAGTACACATGTGCGAAGAGTGTACATCTCAATCGAGGATCACTCACCATACTATCGTGTGGTGAGGGGACTTATAGGAGACTGTACACGATTGTAAATATATCTAAGGACACAAATTGCATTACGACGATTGTATGTTTAAATTTATATGCCGCCTTGGTATTATTATTATTATTATTATTATTATTATTATTATTACATTGGTTAAAGTAAAATGTTACCAAATGTTTTACAAGTGTCTGTAGGAATAAAATCGATAAAAACGCATCAGAGCAGTACAACGGAACAATAAAAATTTTTCAAGATCGTTAAATATATCGTGATGCCATATATAATAAATTAACAACAATAAAACTCATATCTCAAGAGGACACCAACTGTAGGAGGAGAATGACTGGAAGGCTTCAACCAACTAGCCTTCTCTACTATTCTCTAATTCCTGGATAACAGAGTGTGTGGGCACTCGGTTCCTCGACCGGTATGCTAGCACTGTTAGTCTTCTTCCGACCACCCAGATCTCTAAAGAACTTATTGTTATGGTGAGTTGTGCAACAATAAGCCTGCTCACCTGAGAGTCTGTGGTCTGAGAGAACTGGAGTTGCAGGACCTCTATTTATAGACTTGTATGAGGTGATCCTCTGAATTTGAATTGGATTAGGAGAAGATTTTCTCCCTTATCCACGTACAAGATTTGAATTTTTCAAGGTCTTATCCACTAAAAAGAATTCAGCCACCTTTAGGATCTTGCATTCAAAATTCAAACAGGATTTTAACTTGAATTTTATCTCACCATTATCCACAAGAAAAATCCGAAAATTCATTAGGATTTATCTACAAAATTTTCAGCCATAATGTGATGGAAAGAACCAAAATTCAAATAGGTTTTTCTAGCTTGAATTTTATCTCAACCTTATCCATAAAAAAATCGAAAATCCCCTTGAGATTATCCTCAAAATTTCGGCCAATCTAGGGAGGAGAGAATCCAAATTCAACCGGGATTGGAACTTGAATTTTTCCCTGAACCTTATCCACAAAAACCGAATTATCTAGGAGGATTTTCCTCAACTAATTTTCGGCCACTTTTGTTAGAATTATGATTCAAAATTCAAGTAAGATTCAAACAAGATTTTCCTCTCCTTTATCCAAATCAAAACCGAATTTTCTCTTGTGGATAATCCACAAAAAATTCGAATCCTATATGGATTGTGATTCAAAATTTGAATTTAAATTTCAAATTTCAAATTTCAAAATTCAAACTTCAAATTTAAAATTCAAATTTAAATTTCGAATTCAAATTTCAAATTCAAATTTCAAATTCAAATGTCAAATTCAAATGTCAAATTTCAATTTCAAATTCAAATTCAAATTTCAAATTTCAAATTTCAAATTTCAAAAAACACAAAAAGTTGTATTTCAAATTTTTGTTCTCATGGATAATTTTCTAAAACTCCAATCCAAACTCAAATAAAATCATAGCAACTTTATTTGGAGTTCGAATAATTGTGTACTCTATTATTCAAAACAAAATCTGAATTCAACCGAAAAGAATCTTGTTTACCATCCTAATCCTATGTCAACACTATCCATGCATAATCAACTAGCCAATAAGCATACACAAATCAATTTGCCAACCGTTAAGGAATTATGTGGAGCTAATAGAGGGACCAATTAGATATATATAATCGGGCTCCCATGAATCCATGTGATCATCATTTTGTACCGAACAACTCATCATATGATTACTAATTTCAGAGTCACACCACTATAAACCTGAAACTGAACTCCCAATTATATACCATATTACGAAAGCCTATGACAAGCTAATGTCCAATGACCTTGTCATATATGCAGAACCCTCGTATGATATCTATGATCAGCCTTAGGTCAAAGTCCGTTTAATCCTACTGATTAGGCTATCTTAAAGTTCCATTATACTACCGAATAAGAAAATGATTATTCACCATATGTGAATAAGAAGTCATCTACCCAGCAGACGACCCAAGGCCTTGTCTATTTTCACATTCAGTATAATGCCTTTAAAAGGATACCTTTAACTCCTTAGAGCTATGATTCCGATATCTGTAAATAAACCCTTCATCGTATACAAGTCATGCACCCAACGAACCGATCTATAAGCTTACTACCTCTGATACGCTTTAGCCATTGGAACATCAAAGTACACAAGTCATATACATGAAGTAGTTTATTTACTCAGGATTAAGGTTATTGCATAATGAACGTCAAAAGCAGATTGATCCACTCATAGTAGACTACGTAGATCAATCACGCTTTAGTCCTGGTCTAATATGTCACCACTAAGCAACATATCTATGTCTCTACTTGGGAGTCTATGCTCCGGACAGTCAAGACAAACCGTCCCCACCATGACTTTAGACAACATAATAGTCTTAATATGAGTTAGATACTCGGTCTAATCTCATAGACTACAGACCTTAATTTAGACCGCTTACTTTAGAACATTGTCTTCTTGCATACAAAAGTCTATTGTACGCAACGTTCTAACAGTTTTAATACAAGCAGTCAGTGAGCCATATTTGCTGACATTTACTTTAATATGTAAATAGAATAAGGACAAACAGTAATGTAATGAATAACCTCTATATTATAATTTTATTATCCAGTTCAAAATAAATACATAAAATGTCTCTTATGCTTAAGGCATTTCCTAACAGTGTCCTATTTGGCCTTTCGCTTATGTTTTTAAATCTAGTAACGTCCAAAAGTGGAAGGTAATTAGAAGTTATGATTATTATGAAATCGCAGCTTGGGAACTAAGGACTAGAAGTTGGAGTTTTGTTTCCTTTATTTTTGGAACCACATATGTAGTTAAACATTTGAATGCTCCAGATTGTAAATTATAAATTATATTTTCGCATTGTTTACTTATTTTATTTTATCCAACTATGCATTTGTAGGATATATGACCCTATCACGAGTTTATAGAGTTAGATTTTAACTCCAATAATAATGTTTAATTAAAACTACTTGAGCATAATTTGAGCACGTGATTAAAAAAAATGGTAAACATTTTCAAAAGTAAAACTGATAGATCTAAAGATTTAAGATCCCCTCGATTTATTCAAATCTCGCCTCCATGTCACATTTCTAGATTTTTGGAACATGATAAATTGTGGTATCAAATTGTAGTTTAGAATTGCCATGGTAATTATATGCATACTTAGAGTAAAATAAAACGTAAACTTACAGTCTAAAATTTTTGTTTTCTAGAATGGTATCACAATGTAGAATTGAAAACGTTGTCCTGACAACAAACCCAACACCAACACTGATGTTAGGGCTGGAACAAGTGAACAACGTCACCAAAGCCATGTATTTAGAACATGGCCGTCATGCAAGAAACGAACCAATCGTAAATGACATGAACATAATCTTGCTAGATATCCAGTGATTTAAAGTTCTAGCTTTCACTAAAGAAGGCGAGCCATAAGAAGCTGACAATTGATTTCAAAGTGTGATTATGAAGATGGATCCCATAAGGACACCACTTGAGCACCGAATTGAGATCATTTCCACTTACTTTGATGGAAGAGCTGGTATTTGGTGGAGACAAATTAGAAGAACTCATGATTCAAATTAGATGACTTAGGAGACATTTGAATAGCTACTCTACAATTATTTCTGCTTGAAAAGGTTTAAGAACTAGAAGATCATTATTTATGGTGCATCAGCAAGGAAATGAAGTTTTCTAGTATATATCGAAGTTTGGGGAATTATCTAGATTTTCTTCTTCTATGGTTAGTGACTAAACGTTCCAAATGCGTCAAGTTTGAACAAGGACTCAAATCATTTATAAGAAGATTGGTGGCAGGCAGGCAAATTTGGGACTACCTAACACTTGTGTCTATTGTTCTATGCATCTAACAAGACAATCAAAACTTTCAAAAGAAGAAATTAAAAACTCAGAGAACATCAGGTGGGCCAATCAAAAACCAACATGGAAATCGGACACAATCCAGTGGTATTTGTAGGGAAAAATAGTAAGATATGCACAGCAGAATTTTAAAAATTTTTAAGATCATTAAAAACTAGTATTGCCATATATAATAAATTATTCAACAATCATTATATCATCGAAGGAAAACACTGGGAGGGCCAGAGGATGTGATTGAAAGGCTTCAACCAACTGACTATTTTTACTATTCTCTAACTCCCGAACAGTGAAATATGTGGGCACTTAGTTCCTCAGTCGATGTTCTAACACGGTTTGTCTCCTTCCAACCACCCAAATCTTTAAGAATTTATTATTATTAGTGAGAGATATAATAATAAATTCGCTCACTTGAGAGTCTGTGGTCTAAAGAAAATAAAAGCTCAGTGGTCCTATTTATAAATTTGAATTAGGTGGCTAGTAGAATTTGAATAGGATTCAAGAAAAATTTTCTCTCTCCTCCTAACCCTAAAAGCTGATTCTCCCTACTTAGGTTAGGTGCATTCAAAATTTAAACAAGATTTTAGAAAAGATTTTTCTCTCTCTTTCCCTTTAGAATGGCTAAATCTTCCCTGGGGTAGAGGACCTAAAAAATTCAGCTTCTATAGAATATAGGATTTAAAATTTTATTTAAATTTAAATTCTACAAATCTTGTGATTTTGTTTGCATATATAATTTTTCATAACCCCAATTTAAATTAAAATAAAATGATGTCAACTTTATTTGAGTTCAAATAATTGTATAATCTCTTATCCAAAACAAAATCAAATTTAGAGAAAATTTTTTCTTCCAAATCCAATAAAATCCACCCCTATTAATGTACTGGGATAAGATTTTGTTTAATTCAAATTCAAATCAAATAACCTTTCAAATTTCAAAATATTTATTTAAACAATAGTTTCAAAATTTAAATCAATATCATATTTATCTCTTAAAAGATAAAAACGATTAATTTAAATTTCAAATCTTATCTTTCAAAATAAATATTCACACAAATTAAATATTTCTCCAATTTATTGAATAATATAAAATTATAATTTTACCCTTGCCTTTCAAAGAAAAATGCTTACACCTTAAAGTAGGTGATCCAGATTTTGTTTTTTTAATAAATGCAAGAATACAAGCAATAAATAATATCCCGATCAATCACCATCCATTAAGGAATTATATGGAGTTAGTAAAAGAACCGATTAGACATATATAATGTGGACTCTAATAATCTATATAACTATTATTCTAAACTAAATAAACCTATTATATAATTATTAATTTTAGAGTCATACTACTATAAATTTGAAATTGTACTTCCAATTATATACTGTATTATGCAAGTCAGTGATTAGCTATCGTCCAATGACCTTATTATGTATGCAACACGATAATATGATATCCATGATCAATCTTAGATCAAAGTCTATTCGACTTGTTGATCAAGCTATCTTAAAGATCCATTATACACCTTATTAAAAAAATGATTATTCACCATATGTGAATAAAAAGTCATCTGCCAAGCAATCGACCCAAGACTTTGTCCATTTTAACATCCAATATTATGCCTTTAAGAGAAAAACCTTTATTGTTCATTAGAGTTATGATTCTAATGTATGTAAACAAACCCTCCATCGTATACAAGTCATGTACCTAATGAATCAATTTATAAGCTTACTACCTCTGAGATGCTTTAGTTTTTGGAATATCAAAATACACAAGTCGTACAAATAAAGCAATTTACCTATTCAAGATTAAGGTTGTTGCATAATGAATGTTAAAAGTGAATTAATCTACTCATACAGACTACGCAGAGTAATTGCACTTTGGTCTAAGTCTGATATATCATCACCAAGTAACATATCCATATCTCTACTCGGAAGTCATATGATCTAAATAGTCAAGATAAACAGTCTCTCCAATTGGATTTAGACAACATAATATTCTTAATATGAGTTAGATACTCACTCTAACTCTATCGACTACAGACTATAGTTTTAGATTGCTTACTTTAAAATGTTATCATCTCACTTATAAAAGTCCATTATATACAATATTATAACTGTTTAATAATAAGCAGTCAATGAGCTATATTTGCTTACATTTACTTTAATATATAAATAAGATGAGGACGTATAGCAATATAATGAATAACTTTTAATATATTATTAAATAGTTCAAAATAAATGAAATACATAAAAATTTCTTTCCCACTTAGGGCATTCCTAACAATCTCCCACTTGCTTTAAGCTAGTAAATGTGCTATGTTATGCATCTCTATCGCCTCTATGTGCCTTTTAAAGTTTCTAATCACCAAAGTCTTAGTAAATGGATCGGCAATGTTGTTCTCAAACGCAATCTTACATACATCTACTAGACCTGCCTCCACATGCCCTCTAATTACATGGTATCTCTTATCGATGTACTTGGTCCTTTTGTGATGCCTATATTCCCTTATGTTGGCAATAGTTATACTGTTATCATAGTAAGGTGTGATAGGCTTGCCAATACTTGAAATAACCTTAAGGTCTTTAAAGAACTAGCAAAGTCAAATCACTTCTATAGATGCCTCAGCCATAGCCACAACCACATATTCAGCCTCCATTGTAGAGTCAGTAGTGCAACCTTTTTTCATGCTCCTTCATATAATAGTACCTCTTCTAAGTATGAATACCGATCCTGAAGTTGACTTCTTTGAATCTTTACAAGTTTAGAAGTCTAAGTTCATGTATACTATGGGTGTTAGGTCTCCTACAGAATATACTGGCATATAATCTCTCGTTCGCTTAAGATACTTGAGTATATGCTTCACAACTTGTCAATGCTTGATTCCAGGATTCATAACATATCGATTAATCATACCTAACGCAAAACAAATATCCGGGTGAGTGCAAAGTATAGCACATATAAGGCTACCCATAGCAGATGTATAAGGGACCTTATTTATATGTTTTTTTTTTCTTTCGATGTCTTGGGACAATCATCCAATGAAAGAGTTAGACCAACAATAAAAGATTGTAAACCTTTCTTTGCCTTTTGCATTGCATACTTTTCAATTATCTTAATGTATAAAGATTGGGATAATGCTATTATTTTATTTTTTTTCAATCTCTAATGAGATGAATACCTAGAACATAATTAACTTTTCCTAAGTCCTTCATATCAAACTTTTGAGATAACCAAAGTTTGATTGATAACAAGTTCTCTATATCATTCTCAATGAGTATTATATCATCGATATAGAATACTAGAAAGACCATTTTACCATCCTTTATACATTTATAAACACAAGGCTTATCAACGTTTTGCTTAAAACCTAATGTTTTGATTGCTTGATCAAATCTTTGGTTCCATGAGTGGAATGCTTGCTTTAATCCATAAATGGATCTAAGCAACTTGTAAACTTTCTTCTCTTAGCCTTTTGTCATGAACCCTTTGAACTATACCATATAGAACTTTTATCAAAATGGCCATTTAAGAATGCCATCTTAACGTCTATTTGCCAGATCTTAAAATCGAGAGTAGCAGCAATAAATAGAAGAATACGAATAGACTTTTACATCACAACAGGCAAAAATGTTTCTTTGTAATCAACTTCAGCCTTTTATGTGTACCCTTTTGCCATAAGTCTAGCCTTGAAAATTTCAACTTTCCCTTCTGCATCCCTCTTTCTCTTATAAACCTACTTGCACCAGATAGGTTTTATTCCATTTGGCAGGTCCACAAGTTCCGAAAATAGAGTTAGGTTTCATAGGATCCATCTTATTGTTCATTGACTATTTCCAAGATTTAGAATTAACATCATTTATGCTTTATCATAGCCTGGTATACCTCAGCATCATATATGAAGGAATTAGGTTTTCTAGAAACTCTCCCACTATGTCAAAGCACCCTAAACTGTTGATCGTTTGTAAGTCTTTCATTAAAACTCAGACTTGCATCCAACACCAAACTGGTGGAGTAATTTTATTACCCAATAACTCTTCTAACACCAATTTACTTTGAGGTTCAAAGTCATTCATATAACTTTCCTCTAGAAATATTGCATGGGTTGAAACAATGATCTTTTGTTCCTTCAGGTTATAGAACAAACCTCTTTTATTTCCCTTAGGATACCCTATAAACATGCATAATTTGGAATGTGATTCCAACATCTTAGCATCCTCATCGAATACATACGTTGGTAGCCCTATATTTTCATACATCCAAGAGACGATTTCTTATCACACCACAATTTGTGGAGTCCTAAGAATTGATTTACTCAAAACTTGATTCAAAATATAGCATGTCATTTTTAGTGCATATCTCCAGAATGATAATGGTAGAGTTAAATAACTCAGCATGAAACGTACCATATTCAACAAGGTCTTGTTTTTGCTTTCGGCTATACTTTTTTGTTGTGGAGTACCAAGTGCTATCAATTGGGATAGTATCCCATTCTCTATAAGATGTCTTATAAATTCATCGGAGAGGTATTCACTACCTCAATCAGGTCGAAGTATCTTTATAGATTTACCTAATTATTTTTCACTTCTGCACGATCTTCTTTGAACTTGTCAAAGGTTTCACTCTTACAGTGTATCAAGTACATATTACCATACCTCGAGTAATTGTCTATAAAAGAGACATAATACTTATACCTTCCTTGCGTCTTCATGCTCATAGGGCCACATAGATTGGTGTACATAATTTCTAAAAGTTCATTAGTCCTAGTACTATTAGCTCCAAAACACCTCTTAATCATTTTACCCCTAAGGCAATACTCACATTGAGAAAGATGTAGCTCCTTCCAAGTATCCAAAAGACCATCTTTTACCAATTTTTGAATACTATCTTGATTAATATGACCAAGTCTAAAATGCCAAAGATATGCCTTGTTAAAGTGAGAAACTTTTGATCTTTAGAGTTATCAACTAATTCAATGTCTAACAGTGAGTACATCTTAGGTTTGACCAAATAAAGGTTTCCATCCATTCACTCAGAACAAATAAAAGATTTGTTTTTAAAAATAACATCTGTTTTATTAAAAGAAACTGAATAAAAATCCTTAATTGAACAAGCTATCAATATAAGGTTCCTTTTAAAATTAGGAACATTAAAACAGTCTTTCTATAAAATAAATCTAAATTCATCAAAGTAAAGATATACGTTTACTACTGCTTTAGCCATCACCAAGCTACCATATCCAATTTACTACGAGAGACTCCTATCATATAGACATCTCATTTCCATAAACTTCTGCATTGAAACACAAACATAATTAGTAGCTCCCGAATCAATGAGCCAAGTGTCTTTTGATTCTTCTACCAAACAAGTTCTAAGTAAAGAAGATCCTTACTTTCCTTTCCTTTGGCAACTAGGAATTCTTTACAAGACTTCTTAAAGTGACATTCCTTCCCATAGTGGAAGTACTTGGTTTTTTTAGGGTCTTTAGGTTTCTTCTTCTTCTTCTTCTTCTTTTTCTTCCCATCCGAGATAAGAAGAATAGAAAAACTAGAAGCCCCTTTCTTTTTCTTTGGCTTCTTCTTGTTCTCAGGGGAATTATAAGATTTTGTTAAATTGGTTTCTCTCTTAGTCTAGACCAAAACCTTATCATTAAATATTAGCTTATAAGCCTGTAATTTTTTTATGAGTTTGATAAATCCTAACTTCTTTGTCATCAGATTTTATGCGGCTTTCAACTCTATAAAATCCTTTGACAAAATCTTAAACACCATCTCAATTTAGGTATTATAATCTATCTCAGCACCGTCAACAGCCTCAACAAAGAATGCCATAGGTATAAGCATGTGATCTTTACCCGAGTACTCGCCTTTTGCCTAGAGTTTATTATACTTGTGATAACAAATTGTTGAGCCAACTTTTGTTGATCTCTAAATATATCCTCCAAGTTATCCATAATCTCTCTCGCAACCTGATAGATTTCATGTTGCTTTTGTAAAGCACTCATCACGCTAGTGAGGATGTAGCATCGAGCTATCTCGTTGGATTCTCTCCGACGAGTATACATGATTGTGAACTCTTCAAGTGGTGCATCAGGTCATGGCCCTGGTAAGCATGGTTCGTCCAGTACAAACTTATGTCTTTCGTAATTTAGAACAATTAGCAAGTTTCTTTTCTAGCCTTTATAATTATCGTTGTTTAGTTTGTTTTTAGTGAGTATCTAAATTAGAGGTGTCAGTGACATTTTGAATTGAAATAAGAATATAAAAGAACATTACTACAAAGCTCAAGAAAATATAAAAGATATTTAGCAAATAAAATGTATAAGTATGTTCATACATGAAACTTAGAAGAAAAACATATAGCATTGCAATGGTAATTCTCAGCATCTATTACCCCGAGCTATCGAAGGGTGATATGAGACAATAGCCTAAACATGGACCCCATCTAATTAATATATGTTACCTTAAATCCTTCAAGATCAAGACATATATTAATAACCACTTATTTTAGTCACTAATTTAACTAACAGAGCTTCTATGAAAGGTTAATAGCTAAATGAGTTTTTAGCGTATAATCATTATTTGCGTAGTTTGATCCATGCCCTATTCAAGTCATGAAGGGGATGGTCTCAAATAAAACATGCCCAAACACATTTTTTACATAAGAGCTTCAACCTAGTATACCGACGGCGGTAAACACCTATTGAAGGGTGTAGTTAAGGTGGAATTGACGCAAAGCGTTACTATATATTTATACATGGATCAACAATGAAGGCCGTAGGTTTTGTTGGAAACCCTCTCTCACTCAATATTTTAAAAAACATACAAGTTTTTTAATGAACATATATGATCAATATAGTTTGAGTGGCATGCTTCTATCCAATATGACATGTTATCAAATATGCATACTTTACATCTATCAATACATCTTCATCCATCCATAACAAAATATAAAATAAATAAATGATAGAAAATTAAATAACCTAACCATGTTCCTATACTTAAAAAAAGGAAAATTAAAGATTATATAATTACATCCAAAGCATCCTTTGTGTCTTGAATTTTGTTCCATCTTCACGTATTCATCTTCATATAGCTCTTTCATTTATTTCTCATTCTAAAAATTACTCAAAATTCAAATTTTCAAAAATTCAAATCTTAAACAATTTTAAATTTCATGTATTACAATATGTAATTTCAAAATTTAAATTTACAATTACATATTTTTATATATAATTTAGAATTAAATCTTAAATAAAAAAAATTGAAATTTAAAGAATCTCAACCTGTTGGACCATGGGCCTGAAGGCCCACAACCCCCACGGGTAGCCTAACGCTTGGCAAGGCTGGCGGCACTTTGTAGGGGCTGCTTGCAACCATGCTGGGCTATAGCCCCGCCAGGTTATAGGCAGAGCCAGTAGCCGTGGGCTGCAGCCCCGGCAAGGGCTGCCTGCAACCCCTTTTCCAACAGGTAAGGGTAACGTGCAGCCTCAACACCTGCAACCAAGGGCTATAGCCTACTAAGGCTCACAACTCATTTCACTGGCATGCACCTTAATGTGTGTACTAGTTGGTGTACCTTCCCACGGGAATTGGTTCTCTCGTATTTTGTGTCATATTCCAAATTTTGGAATCCTAATTAAATTAGGATTTCCACACAAAAAAATTTCTATCTTTGGAAAATAAATTATGGCCTTCATTCTTCATATAGGTCATAAATAACTACATAAAATTCATATATCATTTTCGGTGTACAAAAATTCCAAAATTCAAAGAGACAAAAAATTAAAATTCAAAGGAAAATTACAGTGATGATAAACCACTCCCATGGCTATATAAAAAATCCTAGATACAATTTTCTAAGTTTTAAGGAATCATGACCGGTAAAATTGAACATGCTTATAATAATTTTAAAAATTAAAATAACAACATAATAACAACATAAAGAAAACTTAGAATGCCACTATCTAAATAACAAATCAATATTAGAAAGTAGAAAATCGATCGTTTAATTTATGTAGATAACATAATCACGAGTTGACTATGATATCAATTGTAAGGAAAAATGGTAAGACATGCATAACAGAATTTTTAAAAATTTTTAAGATCGTTAAAAGCTTATGTTTCCATATACAATAAATTATTCAACATTCATTATACCTTAAGAGGAAAACACCAAGAACACCGAAGGATGTGATTAAAAGGTTTCAATCAACTAGTCTTCTTTATTATTCTTTAATTCTCAGATAGTAGAGTGTTTAGGCACTCAACTCCTCGATCGGTATTCTAGCGCAGCTTATCTCCTATCAACCACCTAAATCTCTGAGAATTTATTAATATTAGTGAAAAATATAATAATAAATTCGCTCACTTAAGAGTCTGTGGTTTAAAGAAAATAAGAGCCTAAGGGTCTTAGTTATAAATTTGCACTAGGTTGCTTTTAGAATTTAAATAAGATTCAAGGAAATATTTTCTCTCTCCTCTTAACCCTAAAAGCTGATTCTCCCCTTAGGAAAAAACCTTGAAAATTTTGACCTCATTTAGGTTAGGTGCATTCAAAATTCAAATAGGATTTCAGAAAAGATTTTTCTCTCTTCTCCCCTATGTAATGGTTGAATCTTCCCTGGGGCAAAGGACATTAAAAATTCGGCTTCCATAGGTTATGGGATTCAAAATTTGATTCAAATTTCAAACTCCACAAATCTTGTGATTTTGTTTGAATAAATAATTATCCACAACTCTAGTATAAATTCAAAATAAAATTATGACATCTTAATTTGAATTTAAATAATTGTGTAATCTCTTATCCAAAACAAAATCAAATTAGGAGAAAATCTTGTCTTCTAAATCCAATAAAATCCGCCCCCTATTAGTGTGTTAAAACTAGATTTTGTTCAGTTTAAATTCAAATAGAATAGCCTTTTAAATTTCAATGTATTTATTTAAACAAGATTTTCAAAATTTAAATCAATTTCATATTTATCTTTTAAAAGACAAATACAATTAATTCAAATTTTAAATCTTATCTTCCATAATAAATATTCACAAAAATTAAATATTTATCAAATTTATTGAATAATACAAAATTACAATTTTACCCTTGACTTCTAGATAAAAACACCTACACCTTAAAGTAGGTGATTTGGGTTTTTTTTCTCTTCACTAAACGCAAGAATACAAATAGTAAAGAATACGCCTATCAATTACCATCTATTAAGAAATTATACGTTGCTAATAAAGGGACCAATTGGATATATATAATATGGGTTCTAATAATCCATGTAACTATTATTCTAAACCGAATTAACTCATTACACAATTATTAGTTTCAGAGTCACATTACTGTAAACTTGAAACTGCACTTTTAATTATGTACTACATTACACAAGCTAGTGATTAGCTATTGTCCAATGACGTTGTCATGTATACAACACCCTCATATGATATCCATGATCAATCTTAGATCAAAATCTATTCAACCTATTGATCAAGCTATCTTAAAGATCTGTTATACACCCGATTAAGAAAATGATTATTTACCATATGTAAATAAAAAGTCATCTGCTAAGCAATTGACCCAAGGCCTTATCCATTTTCACATCCAGTATAATGCCTTTAAGAAGATAACCTTTACTCCTTATTAGAGTTATGATTCCAATATCTGTAAATAAACCCTCCATCGTATACAAGTCATGAACCCAATAAACCGGTCTTTAAACTTACTACTTTTGAGATGTTTTAGCCTTTAGAACATCAAAGTACGCAAGTCCTACACATGAAGCGATACACTTACTTAGGATTAAGGTTATTGCATAATAAATATCAAAAGTGAACTAATCCACTCAAGCAAACTACTTAGATTAACTGCACTTTGATTCAAGTCCAATATGTCACCACCAAGCAACATATTTATGTCTCTACTTAGGAGTTAAATGCTCTAAACAGTCAAAACAAACAATCTCCATAATTGGCTTCAGACAATATAATAGTTTTAACTTGAGTTAGATGCTCACTCTAACCCCATAGATTACAGAGTATAGTTTTAGACTGCTTACTTTAAAATGTTGTCTTCTGGCATACAAAAGTCTATTGTATGCAATATTCTAACAGTTTAACAATAAGCAGTCAATGAATTATATTTGCTTACATTTACTTTAACATGTAAATAGGATAATGACATATAGCAATGTAATGAATAACCTTTAATGTATTATTAATTAGTTCAAAATAAATGAAATACATAAAAATATCTTTCCTACTTAGGGCATTCCTAACAGGGTTAGCTCAAGAGAAGGGAAAGCTTATGGTACCAGTAACATCTCATCTGGAAGATCAAACCCTTATGACCGAACTTGTTATAACTATGGTCAGGCGAGCCATCTAAAGAGGAATTGTCTTACAAGCAATCGCAACAAACTCAACAGCCTCAACAATCCATACAATCTTTAGTTAGATTTCGTCCACCAAGATTTGGACAATTCAATCAAGGACAGTAAGGATTTGGTTAGCCATATCCCAGCCACAATATATGCCACTACAAATCCTTTTCCAGCAAAATTTCAGACTCTAGTTATTTCAACAACAACCAAGACCTCAGATGTCAACTAGTTGTAAGCTTCCTCGCAAACGCCACAATTTAGGTCAGCTAGGCCAAGTAGGTCAAGGAAAAACATGAACGATAAAGGCAAAGGGAAAATGAACACTGTAGAAGAAGGTGACTCAACAGATCAAAATAGTCCTGTAGCCATGGATGGTATGATCCTAATCTCTTTTAGTTGGGCACACGTATTGATTAATACTAGTGCTATTCATTTTTTTATTGCATCGGCTTTTGCAAATACATTAGAGCTAGAAATAGAACCTCTAGAGTCACTGTTACACTTATGTACACCACTTGAAAAAATTGAAGCTTCTTTGAGGTGTCGAACTGATGTTGTTATGCAGGAAGGTGAACAACTGAGTGTCCAGTTGATTCTTCCATCTATTTTAATTTTAGTTTTTAATACAAACAAATTAACATGTCTAATTAAGAAAAAAATATATATTTTTTCATTCTCAAATGTTAAAAGCAAAGAAAAGAAAACATAATCTAATGTACTAAAAGTTTAGAACATACGTCAATAGTTATTGGCTTTTCTAAGAGACATATTTTCTGTTATCTCCGTTTCACTTGAATTCTCCATTAAAATTTTCATATAATTATAAAGATTGCTTAAAAAAGAATTTGATGGGAACAATTTAGTGTTTATAAAATAAGATTAACGTTAATCAAATTAGTGGAGAATCTTTTTTATTTCTAAAAAATTACTATTTCCACTTAGAGTCAGTATGGTGTATTTTTTTTAATTATTTTACAAAAAAAATTAATTATATATATTTATAGTTATGTCGCGGTATGAGCATTCTTAATGATTTTAAGGTAATTTTATTGCAGGAAAAAAAACGCAGTAAGAATATTATACGATTTAGTGGAGGTATTCATCAGTATTGTGAGTGCAAATTAATAGAATCACCATTTTTTTTTCTCTCTCTCCATCAAGTAACTCTCTTGACGTATAACAATTAATATTAAAATTTTAAGTAAAAAAAAAAATCAAGACTTAATGTATAAAATCAGTATTGTATTATAAATTCAAATAGAACCACTCTATTCTTTTCTCTCTATCAAGTAACTCTCGTAACGTATAACAATTAACACTAACATTGTCAGGGGAAAAAAAAAAAAAGGGGAGCAGAACAAAAAAAAAAAAAAGAGAGAACCAAACGAGCAAACGTTCAAGACTTAAACGTATAACATACATCAGTATTGTGAGTTCAAATAGAACCATTTGCAAGCAAATAGAGAGCCCCCGCCTGTTTGAGTCGATGGGAGCCGGAAAGCTTACTGGCAGTTTGAGTTCTCCAAAAGGTTCCGCATTAGAGTAGAGATGGCCGGGTTGATGTAACACCTATATTGGCTAAGGCTCTTATTTTTAAAAGGGAAAATAAATAAATAAATTACTCTAGTGGTCTCTAAACTTTTAATGAGGGTGTCGAGTGATCCTCAAACTTTTTTATTTCTTAATTAATTGGTTCCTAAATTCTTAAAAAATGTGCAAAATAGGGTAAACCCTAACATAGATTAAAATTGAAACAACTAGTATCATGTGAGCAGCATATGAACATAGTTATAAGGGTAATTTAGTAAAACAATAAGTGAAATTGAAATTAAAGAAAAAATAAAAACTAAAAATAAAAAAATTAGTAACTAAAACTGAAAACTAATCCTAAAAAAAAAACTGACGATAAAACATTAATATCTCATTTGTTTACTACATTGCATTCACTTTACGTTTAAATATAATATAATTTTCATTCAAATATAAAAGTATTACAATCAAATATCAATCACATCATATTTTAAATTTAATATAATTACTATTCATTATTTCATTTTTTATGTTACCTTTACTAACCACATCACATGCTTTTTTTCTTCCTTCCTTTTTTTTTTTCCTCTACTTTTTCCTATTACATCACATATTCACTATTTAAATATAATTCAAATACTTTTCATCCAAACACATATTGCATTCAAATGCAATATAAATACTTTTCATCCAAATGTAAATTACATTTAAACATAATGCTAACACAACCTGTTTACCAAACATCCCCTTAAGTACACATTCTCTCTCTTTTTCCTTCTCTATCTCTCTCTGTGTAGATCGTGTGTGTCGCTAGTGTTAAAGGTTACGCTGGGGTGGTGGTGGCTCAGGCCATTAAGTATGGTCGGTCAATGATGGTTTTTGGAGATTTGGGTTGTTGTTCATGGTGGTTGTGTGTGATGTGTCAATTGTGATTTAGGGAGATTTGGGCATATTGGCCGGCCTCGTTGCCTACCTCAAAGCCAAGGTCGCCTTTCTCCACTTCTGGTCCCCTCCCAATTCCCTTCTTCACGACCCTTGCTTCCTTCTTCGACATTGTTTTGGTCATCTCTAGTGACTCCTCCTCCTCTGACCACTCGGCCTATTCAGTCCCTTTTTTTTTTCCATTCAAAAGATCTATTTTTATATTATTTACCAGATTAAATTAATTAATCTAATTAATTAATTACCGAAAGCAAGTAAATAAAGAAAATAAGCAACTTTAATGAGGTTCGGTTTCTCTACTCTTTGAGGCCACGCCTAGACGTTGAATTCTTTACTAACTATAAAAACGAATACAAGCTCTAATAGTCTTATGCAATATAAAAACTTCCTTTTTGTTATTGCCGCTGGTCGTCTTGAAATCCAATTAATGAACTCGTTCAGCAATATCCATTTACTAGCATATGTTGAACTCTCTTCAACTATTTTTATCTTCTCCCAAAGATGTCAAATATCTCTCTCAAAACACGAAATACGAAACAGCTTCAATAGTATCAAAATATGCTCTAATGAATTTGTGCTCTGTATCTCTACCATTCACAGTATTGAGACTTAAATAGGCAACCCTAAAAAATCCAAGTCAATCTTGAACTTGTAAGGTATTCAAATTTCAAATTGTTTCTGGGCCTGTTGCAATACACTTTGAAACATCTGAATTTCAAATCTTCCAGATTTAAGCTCAAAAATGCTGCTTTAAATCCACGCATTTATCCTCGCCAAATTTTTAGTAAATATACTTAAATATTCAGAAATTTATTACCTTTAATTAGGAATAGTAATCCTAATTCAAATAGGACTTAAAATCCTATTTAAGCTAAGATTTCTTTTTTATTTCAAATCCTAAAATTATCTCTGAATTATTTAGCCTCAAATCTCTCAAATAAATCCACCAATTCGTTTTTCAAATCTCAAAATCTGAATCTTCAAGATTTAAACCAAATGTTGCAAGATTATCTCCAAATGCCTTCAAACTTTTGAAATAAGTCGAAATCTTCTTCCTTATGCATATCCACGTCAGTAATCCCAATCATCATTTGCCATGCTAGCTAGACCTTAATTCAAAATACAACCTGTCAAAACAAACTTATATTGTGACACACTGTGTTACACAGAACTGAAAAACAGTCTAAAAATTTATCTAGCTAATAGATTATTTTTTTTTCCTAAACACAATTGCCATAAATCCTAACACCGAAAAACCTAACACCATTGATTTGGGATTTCTCTCGTTCTCAATTTGGTTTGATTAAGTTTTTGTGCTTATGTTTGATGGGTGGGTGTTGATTTTTTATTTTTATTATTAGTATGTTGATTTAACGATTGGATCTGATCTATATTGCTTTATGAGTGGCAAAATTGTTTTTGTTTATTAAGAATTCAAGAGCCTAGTTTTCATTTTTTTGGCCTATACCAATAACTGAAGATACAGTTGTCTTACCATCGAGGTGGTGATTATGAGGAGTTCGGGTTGAAGAATTGGTGGGGTTTGAGACACAGGTGGTTCATGCAGGTATGGTGGAGAGTGGCGGTGGTGGTGATGTTAATAAATGGAAAGTGAGGTCGAAGAAGAGATTGAGTCATCATAAAGTGGATGAGAATTTTGACGTTGTTGCTGCTACAACGGAATTGTTTCGGGGTACCGTTGAAATTATTATTTGAGGAAGAAGACGATGAACAGTGTCTAAAATTGGGTGGTTTGTTTTGTTTTGTTTTGTTTGAACATTTTACTTAGAGTTATTTTAGTAAATTCGATAAAAATTGATACATCGGGTTAGTAACATGCACTTTTCCGTTTGAAATTTTAATATCTGTTAAGGTTTTACCCATTTTACACATTTTTTCGAGAGCTCAGAGATCAATCAATTAAAAAAAAAAAGTTTAAAGATCAACCGTGTTAAAAATTCAGGACCATGAAAGCAATTTACCAAAAAAAAAAAAAATTCAAGACTTAACATGTAACATTCATCAATATTGGAATCATCCAATTCTTTTTTCTCTATCAAGAAACTTAACATTAAAATTTCCAGAAAAAAAAAAACTAGAGACTCAACATGATTCAATACCAAAATGAGAGCATTATATCAAAAGGTTAAAACTACTAAAGATGAAATACTAATTTTCTCAAAATAAAAAATATATATACACTAACAAGTTAAAAAAGCTCAACAACACAAACAAAAAATAACAATAAAACTGTAAAATATACTGTATTAGATATTTTATATTTATCTTTTTTTTCTTTTACAAAAAATATATATTTTTCTTTTATTTTTTTAATTTTTCATCCCACTTACCAAAACATATCATTCAATTAGAGGTGGGTCTATTTTTTTTTTTTATTGAGTTAAAATATCAATATGATATTAATTTAAATTATGAAGTGCATCAGATAATAAGCAAGGAGGAATTTCCCCTAGTCATACAAATTCATCATCTTCATCACCTAGTCCATGAGCATGGCGAGCAAGGCCAAGTGCTGCTTTATTGAAAATTCTACCAACATGACTGACTACTGCTCCCTCCCGAAAATAAAGACAGTGAACTGAAGGGGTGTTTGATTCTAGATCTATACCGAATTTTTAATGTCTCATTTATTTACTGTATTATATTTATATTGTGTTTAAATATAATGTAATTTTTATTTAAATACAAAAGTATTATATTCAAATAATAATCACAATGCATTTTAAATCCAATGTAATTACTATTTATAATTCTAGTTTTCTATTATTTTTACTAATCATATCATATACTTTCTTTTTCTCTTCTTTTTTTTTTCTCTTTACTTTTATCAATCACATCACATATAATACAATTCAAATACTTTCATCTAAACATACATTACATGTGAATGCAATGTAAATATTTTTCATTCAAATACATATTACATTCAATGCATTATATTCAAATATAATACAAACGTAATACATTATCCAAATATCTCATAAATTTCTTTTTATTTTCTTTAAAAAAAAATCATAAAAATTATAATTAATTTTTAAAAAATCATTCAATTCAAATACTAAAATTTCATTCTAATGGTGCATTTGGTATACACATTTAAATTGCATTGCATTTAATTGATTTTCCTCCAAATATAAAAATATTTCATTTAAATACCAATCACATCACATTTTAAATCTAATATAATCACTATTTATTATTTCACTTTTTCTATTATTTTCATTAATTATATCATATATTCTTTTTCTCTCTTTTTTTTTCTTCTCTACTTTTACCCATCATTTCACATATTTATTATTAAAATACAATTTAAATACTTTTTATCTAAATACATATTAAATTTAAATATAATACTAATATTCTTTTTTAAACATAAATTATATTTAATATATTATATTTAAACATAATATAAATGCAATTCTAACGCCAAACAAATAGTAAATCTTTACTCTATACGCCTAAAAGGTTCTTCCACGAATTAATAAAGAAAATAGTGTCTAGAACTTTGACAACAAATAAAACGTCCGGCTCAATGGCCAGTGAAGGGGATAAGAAAGGAGCCTTTGACCCACGAAGAACATGATTACATCGCACAAAACAGAGAAAATGATAGGGGAGATACGTGTCAACAAATCCAGCCTCTCGACGTCGTGGACAGCCGAACCAGTCTGTGACTATGATCCCTCTCTACAATTACAATCACCTTTTTAAGCTTGTTGATGTTGTAGGCGTTACTAACGTCATGTTGGCCGCGACGTTACCAACACGTGTCACATACTCATGAACAGTCCAAAAATATTTCTTATTAAGTTATACCATTGACCTGACCGAACGGACAGGTGTCGCGAGAACGAGAACGGTCACAAAATTGGCCTCCGCCTTGTGGTCTTGTTCCTCTCTTTACACCCCCCACAAAACGTCAGCATCACGTGCCCGGCAGGAATTACCGCCAGAATCTGGCCACGTGTCTTAACAAAAAAGAATCATTCACAAGTGATTAGAAAACTATGTCAGATATTTATGTCGTTTAACTATGAGTTTATCACCGGCCTGGACAAATGAGGAGCTGGATTTAGATTGCGTGATGACGTCATACTCACGTGTATGGACGCGTGGAAGGCGAGAGGCCATGGACGGTGTGCTTACGTTTCTATGGGGCCTCTTTTTTTTTCTTTCAGCCGTCCAGCACTGTAGATTGGACCTGCTACTGGAATTGCCCAACCTAGAGGGAAAAAATGTTTATTAAAAGATTGTCAAAATTCGGGAGAGAGAGAGAGAGAGACTTCAGAAGAGAGAGAAGAATAAAAATGTTTTGAGGGTTTTTAGAGGACGTTTGAAAAAATATTTCATTTTAATTTTATTTAAATATAATATAATTTTATATTAGATATAAATTTTATAACAGTGTTATAAAAATAATTACTATTTAAAATATTTTTAAAATAATCACATTAATTTTTCAACTTTACTATTTATCTCTACTTTTATTAATCACATCAACTTTTCAACTCTAAAATATTTTTCATCCAAATACACATTTCATTCAAATACAAAACAAATACTTTTCAACCAAATACAACATTCAAAAAAAAAAATTTCATTTAAATACAATCAAAATACAATGTGTTTACCAAACGTCCCCTTAGGTTTATTTATTTAGACAACGTGGGCAGTTTTCTAAATGTAAAATTTAATTCATAGAAATATGGACTCCATTTAATAAATATATTATATTTTCATTACGTTTAAATAAAATATATGAAATATTATTTATATTTAGAGAAAAAATATTTGTATTGTATTTAAATGTAATATATGTTTAGATAAAAAGTATTTGAATTGTATTTAAACAATGAATATGTGATGTGATGAGTAAAAACAGAGGGAAAAAAAAAGAAAAGAGAAAGAAAATATGTGGTGTGATTAGTAAAAATAATAGAAAAAGTCAAATAATAAATAGTGATTCTATTAGATTTAAAAAATAATGTGATTGGTATTTGAATGAAATGTTTTTGTATTTAAATGAAAATTATATTACATTTGAATGTAATATTGTCACCAAACGGAGGATAAATTTATATAAAATAAAATGTGAATATAAGAAATTCATTTAGTTATTAGAAATATGAATTAATGTATAAAGAAATGTAAATATGAGAAAGTTTTATAAATATTAAATTTAGTTATTAGAAATGAAGATTTGTGTAGAATGACTTAGGGTTTAGGTTTACCACAAAATTCATATAAATGTTAAATTCAATTATTAAAAATGAAAATTTATGTAAAAGTATTTAGACTTAAGATTAGGGTTTAGGGGTTTAGGATTAGAGTTCACAAAAAATTCAGATAAATGTTAGATTCAGTCGCTAAAAATGTGAATTTTTTTTTACTAGATTAGAAATGTGAATTAATATATAAGGAAATGTAATTATGAAATATTCATATGAATGTTAAATTTTGTTATTGGAAATGAGAATTTATGTAAAAAGATTTAGAGTTTAGGGTTTAAGGTTCAAGGGTTTAGGGGGAAATTCACATGAATTTTAATTCAGTTATTAGAAACGAGAATTTATGTGAAAGAATTTAGGGTTAGGGTTAGGGTTTAGGGTTTATAGTTTAGGGGTTCATGGAAAATTATATACATGAGATTTTTTTTTTTTTTTTGCTAGGACTAGAAATGAGAATTTATGTAAAACGATTTAGGGTTTAGGGTTTAAGATTTAAGGGTTTAGGGGGAAATACACATGAATTTTAATTCAGTTATTAGAAGCAAGAATTTATGTAAAAGAATTTAGGGTTAAGGTTAGGGTTTAGGGTTTATAGTTTAGGGGTTCATGGAAAAATATATACATGTGAATTTTTTTTTTTTTTTTTTTTGCTAGGACTAGAAATGTGAATTTATATAAATGGATTTAGGGTTAGGGGTGTAGGATTTAAGGGTTAGGGGTTAGCGTTGTTGAAAAAACACTATGTGAGTGCAAACTTTTCTCATATTTACATTTTATTCTATATAAATTCATATTTATAGTAACTAAATTTGAATAAGAATTTCTCAGATTTACATTTACTTCTACATAAATTCACATATTTATTAACTAAATTTCACAAATAAAAAGTGCCAGATACCATAAGGTACCAGAACAAGACAATTCCTATTTATTTATAATAATGTTCTATCAACTTCTTTCTGTCGTCCATACGAAAGGGAGTATACATGTGTAATTTGTGTCGCAATGAGTCTCTGTATTGAAGATTTTTATGTTGTCAATGTCAATAAAAATCTAAAAATTGACCTTCCACTATTCATTTCTTTATGTTACTTACTATATAGAACGACAGTCTCTCCTTCTCCTTTTAAATTGGACACTTGTGTGACTATGCATATCTATCTATATAATTTGTGTAGTGTGTTTGTTGTTTCATGCTTCTCTTTGTCCGGAGATATTTATTATAACATGATGAATCTTAGTAAATAACATTATTTATTTTTTTCAATTTTTTTGTTGTCTTGTTCATCTTAAAAATATAGATATATATATATATATCAGTGTTTCAAGTTTGTGGCTTCATGTTCGTCGCTCAGTAATCGACAGCCTAATTATAAAATGTATACAAGGAGAGATTAATGTACTGACAGCCAAATCTGTGATCTATTATAGTCATTTTAATTTTTTCCCAACTCTAGATCTTGTTATTTGGAACTTGGAACCAAATATTCTGTAATTTTGATTTTGGTGCTTTCAAAACTTATTATAATTCTGGCGTATGACAATAACTTACCTACTATATAGTCCTGATCACCATTTTGTACGATATGTTCTAGAGTCCACAAGTGAATATGTTGAAAGAAGCCTTTGCAATCTTCTTTCAATTTATCAACTTTAATTACAGATTTTGCATCCTTTTTTTTTTTTTTTTTTGGGTCAACGTCTTGAAAATGAAAGAGGAAGCTCCCCTTTGCGTCCACCTAGCAAACAATATCATATGAAATATCAGGGGGAGTTCCATATCAGAGAGGAAACTGAAAAAGGGCGCTATTGTTTTGAACAAGTATATATATATACATATATGTGTGTGTGTGTGTGTGTGTGTGTGTCTCTCTCTCTCTCTCTCTCTATATATATATATATACATGTATACTTCAAACGCATTTCAGTGCTGATGACAATCGGAGACACCTTGGTTTGGGTTGTGCCGTTCATGAAATGTCTCCTGCTAGGAAATTGGGACC
The DNA here is from genome assembly GCA_035233585.1 of Antiaris toxicaria. Taxonomy (NCBI): domain Eukaryota; kingdom Viridiplantae; phylum Streptophyta; class Magnoliopsida; order Rosales; family Moraceae; genus Antiaris; species Antiaris toxicaria. Next base: position 18,673,201 of record CP141155.1, on the reverse strand, counting down.
CACTGGTAGCCCAATAATGATAATAATAATGCATTTGTCGTAGTCAACAAGAATAAACATTTATGGTCCATTTAGCACTCTGTCGGTAAACACTATTTTAAATGTTATTAAAAAAATTTAAATTGTATTTTCTGAAATTTAAATTTATTTTTCAAGTCTATTATTCAAATAAACTATTAATAGCTGTTCATAAATAGTTCTTAATAGTTATTTCTTAATTTTTATTTGGCACATCATTTTAAAAATATTTGATTTCAAAATGTGAATATTTTTTAATTGGTGTTTGGATGAGAGAAAAATAAATATGTTGTGATAAGTTAATCTTGTTAACATTTTTTGAAAAGTTAGATTTAAAATAATATGTCAAACAAAAGCTTTTCATTGTTGGAGAAGACACCATGGGAATATTTACATGTGTGGTAGTGTTTATATTGTGTTTATGCGTGTAGAACTAGAATGTGCAACGAGCAAGTATGATGACTTGTTTGTATGGATGTCTTATGAATTTTTTGAATTTGATAATTTAGTTTTTAACCTTTTTTTGGTCATTAATCATCTAAATTTATAATTTTTAATAGTTCAATCCTTGTTTACTAAATCAATTAAAATTAGAACTTTTTTTTTTGTATAAAACTTACATATTATTGTCCAAGATGGATATTGTTGATATTTTTGCTTAATTTAAATGCAAAATTTCTTTTAAAGTTTAAGTTTAAATTTGAATATAATTTAATTAAGTTAAATATTTGAAAGGAAATTATATTAAAAATAAGTAAAAAGTGATCAACAACACTTTTTTTAAATTATAATGTACAAGTTAGAGTAAAAAATAATCAAATTTTAACAATTTGAGCAAAAAAAAAAATAAATTGTCAGAAATTATAAACTTAGAGGTTGATTGTCAAGAAAAACATAATTTAAGAACTAATTTACTAAATTTAAAAAATTTAGAGGATTATCTAGTTGAACTCTGAATTTGACTTTCTAACAAAATAAATTCTGACGTGGACTTAAACATACATGTCAACTTTCTATTGGCAATATCTACATAGGAATTTTACACCAATGGGACAATTATAACTCATAAATTGTCTTTTCATCATTGAAGAGGACTTTTGGAGAAATACCGAACTTGCTGCCAATGTCAAAAATACCCCTGATAGTACCATACCAGGCTAATAGCAGAATCAAAACGACGACCTTACGACTAGCGGTAGTCTGCCCTATTTTACCAAATGTATTGTGTCGTGATACAAGTAATTCTGATTGCTACCATATCATCGCAGATAATCTACCGAGCTACTGATAGTTTATTTCCAAAATACTAAAAGAAAAAATCTAAAATAATAGATTATGCAGAAAAATTTATCATTGAATCTCATTAAATCTGACAAATCAACACTATAATAGATCATATTCTTTCTTGTGAAAAAACCACACATAAAATATTAGAGTATCAAAGAGAGTTACATCGTGATTACGATGTTAATTGAGGTAGCAATGTCATAGCTCTATATCACAGCATTGGGAAGAATCTATGGTCGCCCCAATGTTGTGTTGGATGGGGGGAGGTTATGGAATTGTGAGGTGGCACTGGTTGTGAGGTCTTGACATTGCGAGGCCCCATAATTGATTAGTTACACTGCTGGCCGGAGGGAGGCAGTGTCATTGTGAGACCGCAGTGGTTGCACGGTGAGGTTGAGACGATGGGTGATAAGGTCACAAATTGGTCATCCGCAGCATGGATCATGTTGGGGCAATGCCTCAAAATCGCGTAAGGGTATAATGGTATGCACACCCCTACTAATTCGAGGAAACGAGGTATTTTATTGCAAGGATCTGTTTTTCGGTAAAAAAAAAAAAAAAATCAATCTAAGTTAAAAATTTGACGTATTTCCTAATTTTCTCAATGATAGGCATTTCCTAAAAAAAAAAGATCATAATATTTAGTGATGTGATGGATCTTTACCTATTCTACTAAATATATTTCTCATTTAATTAATATTGCCAAATAGTACAAAATTGCCAACATGTCTGCAAATCTTTAACCATTAACTGTAATCTACTTCTGGCATATATAAAATATTCCGTATGTACTAGTACATTAGTTTATATTAGTCCCCATGCGTGCCTTTTTTTTAATTTTTATTTTTTTATAAATCGATTTGCATGATGTGACAATTGTTTCACTAATGGATTAAAAGAATAAATATTATATAAATGGATTCCACGATCTTGTGGCAAAAATAATTAGTTATATATACATGTAATGCATCAGATGAAATTAATGAGGATAAAAGAATTCGAAAAATTAAAATATAAATGCAACACGTACATGCATATCAATACACATATGTAAAACATATTAATAGTTGAATTTATGATAGTGCGGTCACAGCATTTTTTTTTTTTTTTGGGGTCACCACTAGCTTTTAGTGTATCCCACATATCATCCAAAAGCATAAAAACTGTGCGTCATGAAGAGTATGTGACCCCACTTTATAAAGAAAAGACAAGAAATTTCCATTATTTAATTATAATTGAATTAAATCCTTTTAACTATTTTGAGAAGCGTTATTCTATAGGCGAACAGATAGGGACGAGGTGAATCATCTTTTTTTATTTTTATTTTTTAAGAACACAAGTGGTCGAAAATAGGAACACAAGTGGCTAGCTCTTGTCTAGGACATGGTCGAAAATGGGCCGCGGGTTGTCTTCAATTTTTTTTTTTTTTTTGGGTGTCTTTTGAGAAAAGAGATTAGTGGATTCTCATTTTCATCCCTGCTTTTGGAATGGTAATTTTTATTCGAGTGGTTAGTCTAGCGCCAAGTCAGATTTCAAGCATTAATTTTTGACGGTCCAAGGACACAACAGCCAGAACTCACTAGGAACGCACTCGGATAAAAAGGGAAAACACAAAAGAGAAATTCAACCTGCTTTCTATTTCGAGAAAGATTTTTCTCTAATTACAGAAATAATAAAAAGAGACGTAACACAATCAGAAACACATGCACATGGATTTTACACGTGTCGTTCATGGACATGTGCACAAGATTCTAGTCCAAAAAAAAAAAAAACCGTGATATATGACGCACTAGAGAACCAATATTTCTGCGAATATATATATATTTTTTCTGCCAATTATTGATTAAATTATTATTCATTTAGTGACTACGAGTCTGAAAGTTCAATTATTTATGGAATATTTTAGAGATTGCTACGTCCTTACTCTTCTGAATGTTCTTTTTAGTACTTTTTTTTTTAAAGGGTCTTTTTAGTGTTTTTCTCACCGCAAGTTTGTCTGGTTGTTCCTAGAAAATATGTTTTTTCAGAAAAGAGAGAGATTTGCCCCATGTGTCCAACTTCAAAATGAATTGTTTTTTACTTTCATTAAGTCGAACATAAGACAAGGAAGACATCAACATGTTTCAGTATTAAAATATTGTTTTAACATCTATCTTTAAGCTTCAATATCTATCGACAAATATTAACACATTTACATGGCATCTCAAAACTGCATCATAAACGGTAACGGATTAAAGATCTTGCGTGTGTGTGTGTGTGTATATATATATATATTATATATTTTAGCATAATAATCTTTTATTTTCCAGGAAAAAAAACATAATAATCTTTTATATATTTGTATGTAACATAAGATTAAAGACACATGAATCATGTATGCACGTACAGATTTCAAATCCTTAAGTAAATCGAACAGTAATAATAATAAACGATTTAAGATAGACACAGACGACACTATGAGCTTTATAAGCTTGTTTGTAAAGAGAGAAAAGTGGGAGGGGGAGGGTGAGTGGAATAATGTAAGGATTTGATACCCATGATGATTAGGCAGAAGAGAAAAGAGAGTTAATAAATGGGGTGAAGGATTTAAGTACTCCAAATTTAACCTATTTCAAATGTGGAGGGATTAGGACACAGAATTCATACGAAATATAATAAGAGGAAGCTTATCTTTCTATTTTCAAGAAAGCTCCTCTCTTTATTTCCTTTACTAAGTTATATGCTTTTCTTTCTCACTACAACAATAAAAAAATTTTGCGACCACAAAAAATTGTCATAAAAGACCAAATATCATCGTATACATCTTTTTTGCGACTACATGTTATCCCAAATGTGTTAACGCTGATAACCGGTCGCAAATAAGTTTTTTGTGATAATAATCCGTTGTAACAATTATAATTGTAACAACAATCATTACTAAAGAGTCATTGTAATTATGTTATTAAAAATTCTGTCATTAAAAATTCTGTCTAGTTGTCGTTAATGAAAAATAAAAAAATCCCAACGACAGTCAATGTGTTAATACTAGTCAAAATATTTATTAATATAAATTAAAAAAAATCTTTTGCAATGATATTTGTAGTTGCCAATGACTGGCATTGAGAAGGCAAATTTAAAAAATGTTGTTGCAAATAAATATATTGTTAATGATGTGGTAACAAGTTTTTGCAATGACATTTGAAAAATGTTGTTGCTAATATCTTTGGTTTTGTTGATATTGGCAATGTCAAATATCATTGCAAAATTTTTTTTTAATTTATAATAATAAATATTTTCATTAATTTATAATTACTTATTAATATGTTATTTTTATTAATAGATTTTATTATTGTATATTTAAATTTAAAATTAAACATAAGTGTGTGAATTATAATAATAAAAATGAATTATAATATTAAAAAAGATAAATAATAATAAAATATCTCATTAATAAAAAAAACCAAACATTATAAATGTATAAAAATATAAAAAAAGTCTAGATTAATAATAACAATTAGTGATCTAATCCCCTAAATTGACAGTATTACTAGTGTCATCATTGTCATTATCGGTAGCATCTAGAGGAGGTGGAGGACCTAGAGGGATAAAAGACTCAGGGTGAGTAATGAATGAGAACTAGATATTTAGATGCATATGGGCCATCAACTCTAACATCATCTAATGGCTCTCATATAACTACAGGTTTTGCTTGTATTGTCTTTGTAAATATTATTTCATGTATAGGTCAACATGGACCGAAGATGTTCTATTCGACTAGGAATTAGAGGATGAAAAAGCACCAGAGAGAATGATACATAGGAGTGTGTGGCCTACTCCTATCTTATGTACTCTACATGTACCTAACACCTACTCCACAATTCTCTCCTCATTTATCCAAGGTTACACAAATGAACCAAATGCATTCAAACTATGTTCTCTGAGTTTTTCTCTTCCCCTTTATTGCATTCTACAAAAAAAAAAAAAAAAGTAAACACATGTTATAAATACATAGAGTAATTTGAACAAGAAAAGAAAATATTAACAAATAAAAATACTTACAAAAGTCTGATTAGCTTGGGAGTTAACCCAAGTATTCCCATGACGATGTGTGTCACCCCAGTTGTTTATTATAGGCATCGGCTACTAGGTCCATATATTAGCTTGTCTAACAATTTAAATGTGTTAGTATGGTATATTAAATTACCAAAGTTAACCTTAACATCGAATAGAAATAAAAAAAACTTACCAACCTTCTTTAAATGATGCTGGGTAATTGATATTCAACTATGTAAGCTTGATCACTTCTAATTGCTACAATTACTTTTGTTTGCCTCCGATGTTTTCTATTTATGATTATATTCAATATTAGTAATATTGAGATGGTTATGTATAATAAATCATCAACTTAATAGATCTATAATTACTTAAAACTTATTGGACATAAAACTATCATATTAAGGATCTAATGATCTTCATTCCTAAGGTTAGTTGGGGGGCTTGGCTCTAACCATCTTTGCATTTGCTGTCCCACTAAGAACTTTAAAGTGTTCATGTAGGTCATTCTTTCAGTCCTTGTAGTATTTTGCAGTCTCCCTATCAACTATAGTGCAGAGGATACTGTTGTTCTCATTGTAATCAAGATTAAACTAATCTTGCTACACACATTCAACATGTTAATTAATCTTATTATGTTTAAATTTAGCAAATATTTATAATGATGAAGTTAAACATATACTAGCATACATTCCCAAATCTTTCTCTTATTCTAGGGATCTACATCTTTCTAGGCATCACAAAGTGGCTCATATATATCCCTGATGTGAATGCCGAATGTACTATTAAACCAAGGATTATAGTCACTAAGTGCCTTCCAAGTACCTTCGTCCTTGTCAAATCTTAGGGTGATTTTTCTATCCTTGCCACCTTTGTTGCAATTTCATGACCCTTCACCTTCCCTTGACCTCAACATCATCGAGGTACAGCATTTGGTGTTGTAAAGACAAATTAAAATTAATTTACTATCATGTATACTGGTTACACAATATCGACTTAAAAAAATGTAATAAATGTGTAATTAAGTAATTGTAGCATACCCAACTTGTAGTATAATGGCAATTTAGAAGGACCAAATGAAAGCTATGCTTCCTTTGTAAAGCTAGCACAAGTAGCAATTGGACCAGACATGAATGCCTATTAACAAATTAAATTAGTTTAATATCATATTTGCATATATAATTGCTAGACATTCGTGTTTTATGATATTAAAAAGAAATAATAAGAAAAACGATAATGATAATACATTTCATTGTCATTGCTAATGTATTGAAGGTCACTACCATCATTTATGTCGTCATCATCTTCAAGCTCAACTAATTTCTGTTCAACGTACTCTTTTAAAGTTTCATCCTCCTCTCTCAATATATCTTAGTCATCATCTTCAGAGGGGGACTTGTCTTTCAAGTTACATCAACATCAGATGTGATAACATTAGATGATACATTATGTCGATTCCATGTCAATGTGTCAAAATTTAATTATTCCACTACTAAGTCAACAATTATAGAGTTGGTATGTCGATGTCCAAAGTATTCAACAACTTTTCAGTTTGGACTGTTAAACTAATCATCTACATAAAAAAATCTATTTTGCTTGATATGCAACTATAAATTATTCATTCTTGTACACAAGTTCTTAACAAATATGCTTATTTTATTCTTGTATTGTTGAACTCTCTTTTATCCTAGATGAGTATTGACCATTTGCACTTAAAAAGGATAAAAGAATTGTCATTTATATAGGATAATTTGTAAATCTCCTCTAAGACTATATAATATGTTTGGTTATCTGGTCAACAAACACAAATACCACTATTTTGAGTACTTTAATTGATATCTCAATTGTATGTTAAAAACTTGACTTCGTTAACCACACAATTAGAATAGCTTCCAATAAGGAAGCTTGAATCGGACAAAAGCGAAACCAACAAATTGATCACCTTTAATGCATTCCGCTTTCGAAGAATAAACATCTGTCAACAATAAAAAAATTATTAGAAATTAAGAATAACTGGATAATTTGGATCCAATTTATAATGAGAATAATTTAAATTAAGGATATACCTTATTTTGAAACAACGGGTCACATACTGTATGAGAGAGTCATATTTCCAAATAAGTTAAACCTATTAGTTGCTAACCTTACACACATATTTCTTGATTCACATGCAAAGTCAGGATGCTTTTCATCTAGTTCTTTCCATTCTTTTATCTTCAACTGAACGACGCATTAGGTCTTCATTCTTAGATCGCCCATGTATATGCTATGTCATTTTCTTGGTAGTGTGACGAGAAGCATACAGACGCTTCAACCGATCCTTTAAAGGGAAATAATTGAGTACTTTCTATGAAACTTTCTTTCCTTTTTTTACTCTTCCAACAACTTATATAACAGACTATACATGATTGTAGATCAAATTCTCCTTCAAAAACAAAACATAATTGTATTTACATACATAAATTATTTTGTAGCTCAAGCAAAGTTTACTCAATAGCTTCTTTGACTCGTAATTATAAGTAGGTAACTTGTTCCCATATGGGAATGCATCTTTCAATAGATTTAACATGCATCCATGCACTCATTAGGTCACTTATAGAGCACCTTTAAATCATTAGTTTCACTAAGAAATTCAACGATTAATACTTTATACAGTTCGAATACAATCCCACTTGGAGCTCGTATAAAGGATCCTTGAAGTTATCATACTGCATATCTTCTATACCTACTTCCATCTCACCCAATATATCATAATCATAATTAATCTCAAGAATATCATTTAACACTGCAAATATCTCATCAACAGGTTCACTCATAATTGGATCAGTATTTAAAACTGATTATACTTTACCATGGTGAATCTATTTAGTGTACGTTGTATCAAAACCAAATTGATGTAAGTAACCAAATTGATGTATGTGTGATCTCACTGTTTTTACTAGCAGCATCTCATGGTTTCTACACTTGATACAGGGACAACTGATATGCCCAACAAAATCTGTACAATTCTTTGAACCTCAATAAAAGCAGACAAACTATCCCAATACACATCACAATACTAGCTCTTCATATATATCAAACTCTTATCCATTAGTATTTCAACTATAAACAATAACATACACAAGCATTAAAGTCAATCATATAATGTATGTATGCATGCAATTCTACACATCACTTTTACTTCAAATCTATAGGATTAGGCCCTATCCCATTCAGTGTTGTAATTTACACATTTTGTCCCTCATTTCAGAATGCCCCTTTTTCTATAGAAATTTTAATAGTATTTTCCTTTAATTCTCCTAAGTGTATTATCATACGCATACCCAGAGAACAAAGGAACACGTATCAAAACTTTTACCAAAGGCACGAGTGAAATTAAATGAGAAACACCAAAATACAATACCAAACTCTACAAACGGAACAATTCAAGCATCGCTTACTATGAATCGTTCCTCAAACAGGTTTAAGGTTAACTCATACATGCTCATGCCAAAGGCAAATTAAAAAGTCTTACTCGCGTACTTTTTTTTTCTTTATGACTATCTAGTCATATATCACAACATGATAATCAAAAAGTTATATGGTACATTTTATATAAATTTGTGAAGTTTTATCAAATTTTATCAAAATTAGTATGCTTATATATAAATTAATTGTTTTAATACATTTTTCTTTTAACATATTTCTTTATTTTCAAGCACATAATAATTTTTTTGATTTATTATTATTTTTTTTTGTATAATTCTAATTATACATAATTTTTTGTTAAAATATTTATTTAATAATATTGTATACTTATTTTTTAATTTATTACAATTTTTTATTTACTTCTAATTTGTCATATTTTTTTATTTTAATTATTTAAATAATATTATAATTTACTAAATAAATCATTCTTTTTCCATATAAATATAAATTTATTTATAATTTCAATATTTTTTTTATAGTTATTAATTATTTTAATAATATTATTATTTTTAATTTACCAATTAACTAATTACTTATTTTAGAAAAATTTATTAATTATTAAACCTTCCATTTAACTAAAATTTAATTATCAATTTCCATACACAAATTTTCCAATAACCAAATTCAATAATTAATTTTCATAAACAATTTTCAATCAATTTCCACAAACAAATATTCCAATTAACAAATTTAACAATAAAAACAAGCCTAAAATAAATTTTCAACTAAAAATTAAAACAAAATTACCTTCATAAACATAATCATCACCTATATCGACGTTATCAAAACCAAATAAAAAAAACACAATTTAATTAACTTAAAAAAAACACATTACTTACAACAACCAAACACATTAATAATGGGTTTTGAAAATCGATGGTAAAGGGACGCAGCAACAAGCAGAGGAAATGACCAGCGGTGGCAAAGGGCAGTAATCGGATTGCAAAAATGGCAGTGAATGGTGAGATGGTGATTTCGGGAAGAGAGAGAGAAATGATATTTCACCTTGTGTTAAGGGAGAAAGCGGTAAACAATGGTGAATGGTGGTGGAAGAGGGTGAAAATGGAAAAAATAGGATATTTTGGGGTAGTTTTTTTTTTTTTTTGACATCTTTGGATAGGGTGGTTTGAGACTACAACGAAATAGGAAAATGGGAGAAATTTGGTGAGTTTTTGTGGGTTTTGGAGTGAGTTAGTGTAGAGAAAGGAGAGAGGCCGAAAGGAATAGTGGAGAGAAAAAAAAATAAAGAAAAAGTCTTGGTATTTGGTTTATACCCAGTTTTTTTTTTTTTTTTTTTGGTGATGACATCTAATACAAAAGTCATCGCAGATACTTATAAGTTGATGTCGTTTGATTCCACCTCATTAATATTACTTTGGGAATATTTGAAAAATAGTCTAGAACTATACTTAGTAATGACATGACGTCACTAATAATTTCAACCAAAATATTAAAAATTGGAAAAAAAAATACCATAAGGCTGTGAAATAGCCTTTTGCAATGACATTTTCTAAATGTCATCACAGATATTTTTTGGGAACCCGCCAAATATTTTGCCTTTTTTTTTGTAAAAAATTAAATTTCGTATGTAATTGCGACTACTTGTAGTCACAAATACTCCTAAAACTAATTAAGTTTCACTTGTCAACGCCAACTATGATCAACCTACATTTGCAAGACATTATTGTCTTAAATGACTATAAATTGGCATGAACCATATTCATTGTGGCGTTTAAACAATATTTGTGATAGTATATCATTGCAAATATGTACAGTCAAATTAATCATTATTTGCGATGACATGTTATCATAAATAGTCAATGTCATGCGACGATGATAATTTTATAAAGTAGAGTTATTTTATTAATTTTTATACATAAAAATTAGCTTATCATCGAAGATTTTATTTGTTTTGATTTATTTATTTTAATTTAGACTTGTTATAAATTTCATTTTATTTAATTTTGTTTTATTTTATCTAATATTTTTCTTTTCGTCATAGGATGTTAAATAAGTTTAAAATTAAATATTTTTAATGAGTTTACTTATAGTATTTTATTTTGAAATATCTAATTTTAGCACTTTATTTGTCTATAATATCAAATTATGATAAAAAAATTCATGTGTTTGATGTGGGTCCCACCAGGAGTCATTATTTGTGGTGGGAAAACTATAACTTGATTAGTCTTATTTTAATCTTCTCATTGGTTCGAGCATTTTAAAAAAGAATCACTTAAATCGGAGCTCATATGAAAAAATTATGGCATATTCTAACTTCAGATCAATAAAGAGATAGATGAGATCCATACATAGTTACTTTTTTAATTTTTTCCTTTTTTTTCCCCTTTTCTTTCTCTTCATGCTTTTTTTTTTTTTGGCGCTGAACACCTGTGATTCACAGCATGATCCTACGCGTAATGTGACAGGGTTAATTTTTGGCCTATAAAAAGTGAGAAGGGAAGGAAGGAGAGTGCAGGGAGGAAGAGAAGTAGAGCGAGCAAAGAGGTAAGGAGAAAAGAAAGAGATAGAGAGACGTAATATAGAATAATAAAGCTTCTTATGATTTAAATATTTATTTTATTATTATGTTTAATTTGTCTTGTTGTGTTTTTTATTACATTTTATAAATTAAATAAATTTTTGTTAAAAACTATAACGTAACTTGATTATGATGGCTTAATTAAGTTAAGTATATTGTTATGATTATTGTATTTGTTTGTATATTTATTCTCAAATTTAATGCTTTCAAATTTCTGATCAATTTTTAAATGATTTGAGGAACGAAATCAAACCGAGAGGAGAGTTTTGTGACGTGACCCTAGAATAAATAACATAAAATCTGGGATAGAGTACAAATATATCTATATGTTTTTATATAGTCATATTATTAACTACTATGGACTACGGATTTATCAAAGAACACTTTTAATAATCGAATTCAAAATTATTTTTACTATTCATATATATAATAGTGTTTATATATATAGTACTATTTATATGTATGGTACTATTTATATATATGATATGACTATTTACACATATGATACTATTCACATATTTATGATTATTTACATATTCAATACTATTCACATATATAATACTATTTATATATATGACTATTCACATATACTATATTATTCATATATATGATACTATTAATGTGAATTATAATTTACTAATTTAATTATATAAATGTAGAATTTATGTATGAATTGAGAAAGAGTATATAAAGTAAAATGATAGTTGACCATCAACAAATATGAATACAAAATCATAATAATATACTTAAATAAAATTAAATTTTATTAATTATAGTGAAATCATAATTTCTTGCATCTGTATGTTTATTTATGTGTTATTAATTTATTTTTATTTATTTTTATAATTTAATTTTATTTATTTAATTTTTCACTTGTAATAATATTTTTTATTTGCTCAAATAAAATTAAAATCAATTAATTTTGATATTTAATAAAATTATTTTTGTAAAATGATATTTTACTTAATATTTGGTTATTTATGTAATATGTGCATTTGTGAAAATCAACAAAGGACCTCACACACATTTATTATGATAATATATTTGAAATTTACAAACGTAAACTTTTTGGGATGACTTTTTGCCACAAAGTCGGTAATTTTCAGCGCTAAAGACCATATTAGTAATGTCCTTTTTACTTTCTCTCTCGCAAAAGAATATATAAATAAATAAATAAAAAGGCCAAAATGAGCACTAGAAAGAGCAAAGCATTCTTTTTCCCCTTTTCTTTTCTTTTCTTTTCCTTTGTTAACAATTCCTGCTTCTTTTCATAATTGGGTTAATCTCTTTTTAGTCCCTGAATTATAGGCAAAAAAACCCATAATTTTGATAAATAACGTCTAAATAGTTGTGGAATGATTTCTCAATTTATAAAATTATCTCAAATTAGTGCTCGCGTCCAGTTGGTAGTTAAATTATCTATTTAAAAACAAAAAAACCCATGTGACGACCATATTCAACTAGTGAACTGGTTGTAATCTTGTAATTTTATTTGTTAGGTATGACTGCTAAGAAAGAAGTTATGATAAAGTCAGTTGGATAGGATGGCTAACTGGAACAATACATGGGATGATGGGAGGGTCAAAGAGAAAGATCACAATCCATAAGCCAGCACAAACCGCCCGTCTTATTAATTAGTGTCCTAATACCTCCTAGAAGCGCACCTAGAAATATGCTTGCATTATTATTATTATTATTATTATTATTATTTATTTATATATTTTTCTGAGGGAATGTTTGCATTAATTTTAATGTTTCTAGTTGCTGTTATTTTAGTGAAGTTCTATACTAGTTGGCATATCTAAGCTCTGAAGATCATTGATGACAACAGATAATTGAAAAATTTTCACTTTCACGAGAATTTCGAAGATTAACCAACATTTTAACAACTGGCTAGTATTTTTTTTTTTTTTTTTTCTGATTTAGCTAGTAAAATTTCTTTTCCATCTTTTGGTGATTGGTATATGAGATGCTTTCTTTATTTATTGTCAAGATTTAGCACATTTAACACTGATGTCTTCTTATTTGTCTCCTAAATTTGTAATTTTGATAATTGGTCTTCTAAATCTTTAATTATTACAATGTATCCGTATGATTTATCTTTTTGTTGAATTGATCATGTAAAACTGATGTATATCTCATGTAAACCCAAAAAAAAAAAAACTCCATTTCTAATAGAAAAAAACTTCAAATCTAATACAAACCTCAATGTAAATTTTCTAAATTCAAATATTCAATTTATTGTAAAATGAACTAAATAAAAAATATTCTAATAATTTAAAAAATTCAAAGGATAAATCATTAATCATTTGAAAATTGATTATAGATTCAAAATTTTGAATCTAATTTTGTTTTATTTTTATTTTTTCCGAAAAACTAACCAAAATTATAATTAAATTAACAAACTTCAATAATAAAATATCATTTTATTTTAAATTCAACTCATAAATCAAATAAATATTCATTATAACTGAAAATTAGTACCTTTGTTTTTTTTTAAGTATATCCCAAGTAGTACCTTCTTAAAAATTTTTTTTTTTTATTTCACTCATATCCTTAATTATTTTTCTTAGTTCAACATAAAAAAGTGCCGATATTCCAACCATGTTCTGAATTTAAAATGCAGACAGCTATAAATCCATCTTTCTTTTGGGTTTTCTAAAACGCGCAAATTCTGAATTGAAAAACCCAAAATACTTCTTAAAAAAAAAAAAAATGGGAAAACCCACAAATAAACGACCAGAGTCTTTTTGGGCCGCGCGATGGCGGAATGGGGAACGAACTATCGTGACCGTTACTTACGTACCATTCAAATATTTTAAATAGAGAGTATGCAAGTGAGAATATTCCTTTCAGCTACAAGTATACTGATTATATTCTTTCCCTCCATATGATAATGTTTTCTTTCAAGAATTTTAGTAAAAATGTATTAAATCGATTAGTATGATACAATTTTAAATCGATATAATTTATAAAATTTAATAAATTATCATTTTTAATTAAATATTATCAAATTATCATATTTCAATTAAATATGATTCTATATTTTTGGTATGAGACTATGAATATATGATTATGTTTTTTTGAAGATTTATAAGAAACCACCATTTGAATTGTGGATTTAAAAAGTAAATTTGAACAATAGATTCAATATTTTTTGAGAGAAATACATAAAAAAAAATTAAATATTATGTAAAAGCATAATTCGACAGAATGCTAAATAAACTGGTATTTTCTATTTTTTTATAAGAAAGAATACGGAGTAAAAAAAAAAAACTATTCAAACAAGCTACAAGAAATATTTTTACAAAGGAACGCTTTTCTTTCTGTCATACTTGTTATATCATACATAAATTATGGGCAATTCTATAATGAGACCCTTTTTGTCTTTTTTACCTCATCAATGGGGGGTAAAAATTTTTGAACCTTGAATTCAATTTAAATTGTTTAGATGTTTTATGCAAACAAAAACTTATTGTGCATCCAACTACATGGAATTATTGCAAAACACTTGAGAACCAAAAAGGAAAAAAAAAAAAAAAAACGGTTACTTTTGCAGTCATATACCAATTCACTTATTGGCAAAGGGGGTAAAGTAGGTTGCTTGAGAAGGGGAAGCTCTCCTACGCTGGCGACTTGATGGTTGGATTTCAGGCCACCCAACCCACATCGTCGTGCTGCCCTTCCACATTATTTTTGGCCATGCCACCATTGATCCACAGTTGCCCAGATTGTGATTTCAAATCCGTAGCTAAATAGATTTCAGATCATCCAAGCCCTCTTTACCGCGAGTAGGCGAGCCCTAATTAGTACTCGTGCTCCCATCACTCACTAGCATTCTTCCTTGTAGGATCAACATATCTGATGGAGGCAAGGTGCTGGCAAGTCGTAGTGGCCTCCATGACTGTGAATGTGCTAGAGAAGATTACGAGGGTGAGGAGGTCAACAAAGGGTGTCGAGGGTACAGTGGAAGGTCATGTGGATGACACTAGTGACGAAGATGGCTAAGAATTGGGCCAGATTGCGATCTTCCAAATCCATTGGTCATGGGGATATATTTTAATTAGATGGTCTTTAGCCTTTTTTAGCTCTTAAATTTAATCAGATAATTAGAAAATTTTACCTTATTGATGGGGTAAAGTGTAGGGATGACATTTTTAACTAGGATGTGGGTACTTGGGGATGGTATATGGGTATAAAGACAAGTATAGGAGGTTAAGATTAATTCCCCACATAGGGATGGGATAGGAGTGGGGGAAGCTCCCCCATACTTACACCAGCGCCGCATATATGTACTTTCATAAAAAAAAAAATATTTATATGTGAATTTTTTTTAAAATAAAAAAAACGTTTATAAAGAAAAAAAAAAAAGGAAACTATATACTATCTTCAAATTTGACAATTTTTTTAACTACATACTGTTAACTTTTAACCTAATCTTATAAAAAGAATAATAAAATTTTTAATTTTAATGTTTTGTTTGTTTTATGGATTTAGTTTATAGATTTTAGAGTTATAGAAGTTACTAAATTTTATAGAAGTTATAATAGAAATTATTTCAAGTGTTTTTTTATTTTATTTTTAATTCTTAATAGATATATAGATATATTATGAATTCAACACCTTCAGTGGGAGATTGTTTGTCCTCACATCTGTTTTAAATTAGACAAATATATGAATATGTATGAAAAAAAAAAAAAAAAAGGAGGCGGAGGCGAGCATGGGGTGGGGGAAGCAGGCTCATCCCCACCTAGCTCTATTGCCATCTTTAAGATAGTAGAGAGGCGTCATTGTAGAACACCTTTTTAATAAATTTTTGTTTATAAGGTTTGGCACCAAAGCGACTTGGGTGAGGTAATTTAAATAACTGAATTAAAAACTATAAAATAAAAAAAGTAAAATTAAGGGCGATATTGCAGTTGGTTGATTAGTCTGACGTAAGACAAAAGGGTCCGAGGCAAACAGACGCCAACACAAACATCGAAGCAGACCTTCAAAGCTAAAAGGGCAAAAAGAAGTTTTTCTTTTCCTTTAAAAAAAAAAAAACACAATTATTAATTCTACAAATAAAACTATATTTACATGGTGC
This sequence comes from Antiaris toxicaria, assembly GCA_035233585.1. Lineage (NCBI taxonomy): Eukaryota > Viridiplantae > Streptophyta > Magnoliopsida > Rosales > Moraceae > Antiaris > Antiaris toxicaria. Next base: position 18,656,768 of record CP141155.1, on the reverse strand, counting down.
ATATATATATATATGCATATGTGTATATATAGATGCGTCCGAATTAAAAGGGGCATTAAGGCCTTTTTATTTTTGGCTGAAAAAGGGGCATTAAGGCTTTATATTCTGGTAAAGATTGCTAGTTGTGTTATTCTAGTCCCCAATATCCTGTTTTCCGTTTATAAACAAGAAAGTAGAAAAAGTATCGACTCCTCTTCTCCTCTCTCTCTCTCTCTCTCTCTCTCTCTCTGTATTCACAAAAACACAGAGCTTCAACTTTTTTCGAATTTCTTCATTTTTCTTGTTTTCCTTTTTTTATCTCTCGAATTTGGTGATTTCGATTGAGTTTCGTATGCTCTCCAAGTACACAATTGCAACACAGTTTTGATGGTAAGCTGACGCTGTCTTTGATTTGAAATTTATCCTGTTTGGTTAGTGGGAAAATTCGGGAAAGAAACTTTTTTTTGTTTATGGAGTTGGAATTTGCATTGTTTTTTTACTAAAACATCGACTTCAGAAGAGATGAAATTGTGCAAAATCTAGAAGTTGTTGGACTTGAAAATTTGCAATATAGTTTCTTGAAGCTGAATTGTTTTTTTTTTTTTTAATTGTTGCTTGTTTGAAGAAGCCTTAACTTGCAACTCTCAAATTCCGGCTATTTTGATATATTTTATTGAGTTGCTTTAACTTTAGGGGTTACCATAATTGAGAATCCTAGTTCCTCGTTGAATTTTCAGTTGCTTAAGTTTCACATTTCCTTGTTAATGATTTCGTGTTGGTGGAAAGGAGGTGCATGGAGCGTTTACTACACTTTTATGTGTCTGTATATATATATATATGTGTGTGTGTGTGTGTGTGTGTGTGTGTGTGTGTGTGTGTGTGTGTGTGCGTGTGTGTGTTTGTGTGTGTGTATATTTGTGTGTGTGTGTGTGTTTGTGTGTGTGTATATTTGTGTGTGTGTGTGTGTCTATATATATATATATTTATTTATTTATGTATTGGTCGCTATGAAAATGAATCACGAAATAGTTAGTTTTGACAAGAAACCACACATCATGGGAATGACTCATGCGATACATGTGATTTCGCTAGCTCTTTTTTTTTTTTTTCTTTATCTTTTTTCTCTCTCAATTCCACCTCTCTAATCTCTGTGAATCTCATGTTGCAGAAATTACTAGAAGGTCCGATTGATTAGTCAACCCCTTAAAGAGTAAAAGGTTTCGGTAAGTAAGTTTTGGAAAATGATTTTAACAAAAATGATATGAAACTAGTATGTTTTCCTGGAAATGGAGATAAGGAGGGGAAAATTATTGGTTTAATTAATATTACCAAGAAATTATTGTTATTTTGTGATTTCCTAAAGGAGGGTTCTAGTAAGAGTCATTTTGCAAAGTGCTCGTGAACCACCTACAAGTTGTGCTTTGTTGGTTGGCATTTAATTTAGTCTATATGCATTTATCACTCTTTTTGTTCAACGTTCCGTGTGAGTTCCATCTTCGTCTTTGTACTTTTTTTATGAATCATCCTTTTTCTTTTGTTCGTATTCATGGAAATCTGTTACTTGCATATTGTTCTGAAAACACCCATTTTTTCATGTGAGAGAGAGGTTGATGCAAAAAGCAGGGAACATATATTTACATGTGTATGCATATTACAAAAGTTTGATTTTTGTGATGAAGCTGATTGACTAATATTTTTTGAGTCAACAGTTTCTGCAAGTCACACGATATGGGTTGCATTTTTTCGACACCGACGGATACCGGAGGAAATAGAAGGAGACCGGGAAACATTGGAGAAGTTTCTGTCTATGTTCCAGGTCTAAGGATTCCTAAACCTGTTGATTTCTCACAATCACTCGGTGATCACTTGTCCAAGAGTTTAGTGGAACGCTTATCTGCTTTAAGAACTCGAATAGTAGTAATGGCTGGCCAAGAGGGCCCGACAATTGCAAGAACGAGGAGAAAAACCCAGCATGGTTTGTTGTAGACGAGGCTTTCTTGTTCTTTCAGTAGCTTGTGAATCCAAGTTTTAATATACGTCAAATTCTCATATTCAGGTGGTTCAACATTAGCTGATCTTCAGCAGGCTCTTGAAGATTATTTGCCAGTTCTTCTGGGATTAGTTAAAGATGGTAAATAATGCGTCTGATGCTATTTCATGAAAATGTTTCTGCTGCTATTTTGGATAAATCCTGACCTTAATGTTTATCTATCAAGGAAGCCAGCTACAACATAAGGTGCAGTTCGTATGGATAAATCAGGAGGACGAAGCAGAGGTGTGAACGTTGGACAAATTTCATGATCTGCTATGTAGAGGAAATTTTATTACAGAGTCTATACTATACTGCTCTATCGAAGGAATTTTGGCTTAATTTGAAGAATGAATTTTGCAGGAAACAGCCATGTCTAGTGCTTGGTATGAGGTGTTGTCAGTTTTAAATTTGATGGCAATGCTGTCGTTATCACAGGCCAACTTATTACTTCTTCCAAGGACATCCGCTGATGGTTATCAGCCAAGAGTATCAGAAGGTAAGTGTAACATGCTACTGGTTAAGATTAGACTATCGATACCATGCGGTTCTTTCCTTACTCTTGCCCCTTCTTTCTTTTTCTTTCATTTATTCTGGCAAGAGCTAGTTATGCTGCATATTTTTGAAAGTTTAAATTTGAGCATTAGTTGTTATTTGATCCTCACTGTGTTTAAGAAATTCACAAGACTTACTAGTGCTGCATAGCTCTAAACTCTATGCTGAATCAGTTGCCTAAAAATCAGACAAGCTTTGTTCAAAAAGCACGTTGTAATTTGTCCAGAAGGATCGGCAAAAAATAGTAAGCCACTTGGTAGGCTTGGTGCTTCGTTTATATGCATTATGATTTTCTTTTTAACATGCTTCGTTGATATGCATTATGATTTTCTTTTTGACTACCTGTCTGTGTATATACGACATAGAGATTAGACACGTACGGATGTATGAACATTTGTGCATATATTTTATATGTATATTGATCTGAATATATGTTTTCCTTTTAGTTTCACTTCTGAAACCTGTTGTAAGTTGCAGGTTCGATTACCTTTAAGGTTGGAAGGGTATGTATCTATAATCTTGTTTCTTATTTAGCAAGCCTACTTTATAAATGGCAGAAAGAACCTGTGGACCAATTGGTGTCATAATAGATATATAAACATGAAATCTGATGGTGCGATTGGACAAAGCATTGTATTGGTATTACATTTGAATGTAATGTATTGAATGCAATATGTATTTGGATGAAATGTTTCTGCATTGCATTCAAATGCAATGTGTGTTTGAATGAAAAGTATTTGAATTGCATTTTGTGATTGAGCATGTGATGTGATTGGTAAAAGTAAATAGAAAAAAGGGAGAGAGAAAAAGAGAGCGTGATTTGATTGGTAAAAGTAGTCAAAAAAGTGAAATGGTGAATACTGATTGTATTGGGTTTAAATTGTGATGTGATTAGCATTTGAATGTAATATTTTTGCGTTTGGATGAAAATTGCATTGCATTTGAATGCATTTGCATACAAATGTAATGCTACAACATTTGTATGCTACAACCAAACGCACCATGAATATTTCTCAAGAAATATGGAAATTGGCTCCTGTTTGGTGTGTACACTTGACTTGGAGTTTTGGAAATGTTTTGATTGGAAAAAAAGTAAATGTTTGGAGTTGTGCATTTGGTTGAAAATGAACTGTTAAGAGATAAAAAGTATAAAAACTGGAAACGTGTTTGGAAAAAAGAATAGCAATATAAGATCTTTCTTCATTCCTCTTGCATTCTATGCATTTAGAAAAAAATTAATCTCATTTTGACTTGAATTATAAACTTTTAGAGTTTGAGTTTTTAAGATAGATTTGGAGGTGTGAATAGTGAAATTGGTTACTTCAGAGAAAAAGACATAAAAACATTTCCGAAAGTCCAACTTGAGTTTGATTGCCAAACATAGGCAACGACTGCAAAAAGACTTCACAAATGACCAGTTCTAATGTCACATTTATGCAGAATTAATTTAAGCTTTTAGGAATGTTAACTATGCTTGTAAAGCTAACAAGTATGGCCAATGTATTGGCAACTGGCACTGAATTCATTACATTGTTTGTGCTTGAAATTCATGTTGTTTACATTTGTTCTGTTAGTCATTCTAGATAGAATCAGATGGATATTTACATATAGTGCAGTCCATCTGTACAAATTTTTTTTTTTCCTACGCTATTCAAACACAATGTAATTAGGATACTATTTAATTACTGGTATGGTTATGGGCTTGCGACCCTGTATCCTTTATATTAAAATTCTACATGGTTGGCCAAGAATTAAAGATGTACAGAGCATCATTTTTGCATGGTGAGTTAACACTAGCAGGCAAAAGAATAGAAAACCTTTAACAGTTAAGGTATTTTCTTCTCCAAATGAAAATCAATTCTTATATTTGTGAAATTTCTTCGTTTCTTTGTGCCCCGTATGACTTCTGACATCTTTTGCTTTTGATACTACAATACATGCTCTAAATTTGTTATTTTGCAGCAGAGAACAGACGAGCTTCCATTGATGTTTTCTTGAAGGCAGCAGGATACCTGGATTGTGCTGTACGGCATGTGCTGCCACAGTTGCCTCCTGAGCTCAGGTTTGTTTAGATAGAACACTTTCGCAGATATTACTTATTTGATTGCAATCCTTCACTCTTTACATCATCTTCTGAATTTCTGCGCATTGCTTGAATTGCAGGAGAAACCTGCCAGTAGACCTAGCAGAGGGAGTTCTTCGAGCACTTTGCTTACAAGCATTAGGACAGGTAATAACCTACTCTGGCTGGACTTAGCTGATGAAAAGCTCTGTTCCTCTTTCTCAAAGTTTACGTTTAGATATTGTGATTGGATCATCTATCTGACGAAGGATCTGTAATTGTAGAAAGTGTGTGCATATTTGTAAGATGAGAATAATTTTTTGAAAGGAAAAGAAACAGAGAAGAGTAGCATTATAGTTTTTCTTTTAGGGGGAGTCTTTCATTTATAGATAGCAAGAGAAGCTCCAAAATAGAGAAGTATAGTGAAGGAATATCTTTTTGAATTTCAAAGAAACTTTTTAACACATGTTAAAGCATCTTTAGAGGATTCGAGGTTGGGCCGTAGTGGGTTGGAAAGATATATAGTTTATTTAAATGTTTCTGTTATACAAATACGTGTCAAAGTGATTTCTGTTCGCCTCAAAATTGGTGGAACATGCTTTTTGAACGTTGAATGCTGAAACAAATCTGAAACTTATGATGATTACTTATGTATTCTTAAGAACCTTTTGCTCTTTGGTATTTGCTTTTCTATCCCTTGCATACTGGAGTTTTGATTTTTTCAAATGTCCACATATTAATAGTTAAAAAATATGTTGATTTTTATTTTTATGATATTACTAGTTCAACTGTTCATGGTGAATAATTTGTAAATAATTATTTTTCTATTTGTGGCATACACTAAAAGGTTGGTCTCTCACATTTGTGTGAATACTTGTTTAGGGTGTTAGCAGAAGGCTTTTACCTGCGTCTGCCTTGTTGCTAAAATGCTTTAAGATCTGACATATTTGTGGATTAGATGTTTCTGATTTTCTGCTCCTGTTACTCTCAATCTGTCACAGGGTGTTGATATCCAGCTTGGAATGGCAATTGATAGCACAAAAGCCACTCTTGCAGTAAAGCGAAGGCTTGCATGTGAGATGGTGAAATATTGGCAACAGGTATGGATATTTTCCGGTTAGCAAGCAGGGCTTGTGATATGAAAAACACATTCACATTCACAGTAGCATTTAAGGAATTATTGGCACATATTTAAACATTATGTATTCCTGCTATGTATTTACCACTTTAAGCCAGAACTATAAAGATTACGATAAAGTTCTTTGAGAATTTTTTTTTTTTTTTTTTTTTTTACAAAGAATTGAAAAAGTAACTTTAATTGGTGCCGTGAAGATAGGTTTTGAATAAGTAACTGCTAGCCCAAAAAAAAAATTAAAAATAAAAAATAAAAAATTTAAACAAGTAACCAGGTGCCAACAATTTTAGAACTTGAAAGTTTCAAATAAATAGTTTTGCATTAAGAATCGGTATTAAGATCCTATATTTGGCAGTGAATAAAGGAGTTTATTGGATTGCTTTACTCTTATTGTAGGCTCTACCTTGCTACATAATTTCAAAAATTTCTTTTTCCTACCCAGTACTTGGAAATGTTTATTCTTTTCCTTTTTGTATAGAATAGAATAGTTCATGGTTTCTGATATGTTCCATTTCTGCTGGCCTCAAGTGAAAAGATTCTACTTGTTCCGTAAGTCTGACATATTAGATTAATTTTTGTATTGCAGTAAATTAAATGACATATCCTTATATTATCTGCACATGAATCAAGGTGCATTTAAAGATGCCGAAGCATGAGTTGCTTAAATTGTCATTTGCTTTTACAGGCTCAAGATAATATAATGAACCTTCCATTATCAAATGGTTGGGGAGAAAAGCATCGTCTTTTTGTGAAGTGGAAGTACATCGAAGCCAAGGTATATTATGTATTCTACATTTATGTTTTCTTACTACATATCAATCTTCTTGTATTAGTCCTTTTCTTCAGAGTGACGTATTAATCTTCTTGTATAAGTCCTTTTCTTCAAAGTGTTCATCTTGTTCTTGTTATGTACTCGATATCTATAGACAACATAGACATTCTTCTGAAGTTGGATGTAATTGGACAAGACTGAAAGTAGCTTCTTCTGCTACTAATGTATTCAACTAGGATCTTGTGGCATTCGGCAAAAGCATCAATCATTCAATTAATGGTTATCGATGTTTGTATTATGCATACTAAACTGACACAAAGCTCTCTCCGTTTTCATTTTTATTTCCATTGACTTAACCAGGCTGGAGCATATTATTATCATGGATTAATCCTTGATGAGGGGAACACAGAAAAATCTCATGGAATGGCTGTAGCTGCTCTGCAAGCAGCCGATGAGTATTACAAAGAAAGTAAGAGGGCATGCGAGGCATTTAATGCAGCTCCTCCTTTGTCAAGGTACCTCTCTCTCTCTCTCTCTCTCTCTCTCTCTCTCTCTCTCCCCCACCCCCCACCACCCCTCCTCCATTTACGGTTTTGGAAGGATAATATGTGTTCCAACTTAAGCGTGCTCTAAATTAGCAGTGACTACAGCAACACAGTTTATGTTTCATGCCTTAATCTTTAGTGCTTAGAATTGGTGTATACCCTGTTTAGTCTATAGTAGCCACAGATGCAACAAGCAAATCATATTGCCGAATGCAACAGTGTTCATATCTACTTGGAAAAGACTTTATAGAGAAAGCATGATGTTTATCTTGCAATGATAGTTTTTTTGAGTAGTCCGTTCCTTCCCTGAAATCAACGTGAGGTCTCCATCATCTAATCTGTCTGTAGAGAGACTTTTGGCTCTATTTTTTTATTTTTTATTTTTTGTCAACTGGCTTGAATACAAATAAACAGGTTCTATGGTATGTAGTGATATTATGTTTATGTGACGACCATGTAATGATATTATGTTTAAGTCGTCGCATATGGGTTCTGTATATACTAAGTTATACAAGAGCATTATTTATCACAGAGCTAGCGTATACCGTCTTGAGATTGAACTCGGCTCATTTTCTAGAAAAGAAACTAATATTTATAAGTTTGTTGCAGAAATCCACCGCTTTGGGGAACCATGAAGTATCTATCTGAGAAAATTCCAAAAGATACATCAAGCAAAGTCCGGATAAACCGGGACCTTTACTCTCACGAAAAGTAAGTCTTGCTTGGTTGGAAATGGTTTTTATTGATCCACAAAAAATATCCGACGGTAATGTAATATATCTGTGTTATGGACTTGTTAACTGTAGAATCATGGAGACAGCACCGACACTGCCCGACTTTGCATTGGCCTTAAAACCGGATGAGTACCAACTTCCTCCAGTAGATGCTTCTTGGAATGAAGATCATATGAACTATGGACAGGCCGGCTTCAACCAGCTCAGGAATGATAAAAGATAAGCCATGTTGATACATTTCGCGACTACAGAATTTCAAAGACCAATCTAAAGTTTGGATGGTCATTCAAATCCGGATGAATTGTTCATCGAATGAGTGTCAGATGTTTCTTTCTGTTCTGTTTTACCCTCCTTTCTTTCTTGCTTCTTTTCCTTTCTCATATAATATGTTTCAATTTTTTAAGCTCCTCTTTTTCTATTTCCATGAGAGATTATACCTGTTATAGAGCATTGTAAACGGCTCTGTTGTGTGTAAATTGTAAATTGGCTGCCGATGATGGGAAAAGAATGATTTCTTTGCCGATTCTGAATGATGTGCATACATTTTTGGTTTATCATTAAAGTAAATAATGTGTTTGAAAAAAAAAAGAAAAAGGAAATGCAGATGGCGTTTGATATTATTTTTTAAATATTTTTTTTTAAATTGAAAATGAAAATATTTTGAAGACTGTACTGAGATCATTTTTAAAACTGTGTTTAATTATGTTTTTTGAATATATGTTCAGAAAAACATAAAAATGAAACTATATTTAGTTAAATTTTTGAATACTTATTTTATAAGTGAGTATTTTATAAAAACATATTTATGTTTAATTTTTTTAAAAAAAATAACAGAAAATAAATTATTAATCATAATTAAAAAAAAAAAACACCATTTGGTGTGGGTTTTGCAATCAGAAGTAAGAGTAGAAGACATTGATGATTAGAGCCTTAGGTAATGACGGCGGTATGATTTGGGTCGTTAATTGGTGATCGTTGTTGCGAAGGGGTTTTCATCCGTCCGTGATCGTTGCCCTTCGTCATAGAATGAGACTATCGTTGGACATGGTTGTTGTTACTGTTAGGATATGCCTTATGCGTGAAAGAAAGTTTAATATATTTCATTTATTTTGAATTGGATAATAAAATTACATTTATAGGTTATTCATTACATTGTTAGATGTCCTTATTTTATTTACATGTTAAAGTAAATGTAAGCAAATATGACTCACTGACTATTTGTGTTAAACCGTTAGAATGTTGCATGCAATTGACTTTTGTATGCGAGAAGACAATGTTCTAAAGTAAGCAGTTTAAATTATGGTCCGTAGTCTATGGGGTTAGACTGAGCATCTAACTTATTTTAAGACTATTATGTTGTTTAAAATCATGGTGGGGACGGTTTGTCTTGACTGTCTAGAGCATAAACTCCCGAATAGAGACATGGATCTGTGAAGTCCGCTATGAGTAGATCAATCTGCTTTTGACGTTCGTTATGCAATAACCTTAATCTTGAGTAAATGAATTACTTCATGTATATGATTTGTGTACTTTGATGTTCCAATGACTAAAGCGTCTCAACGGTAATAAGCTTATAAACCGATTCGTTGAGTGCATGACTTGTATACGATGGAGGGTTTGTTTACAGATATTGGAATCATAGCTCTAAAAAGGAGTTAAGGGTATCCTCTTAAAGGCATTATATTGGATGTGAAAATGGATAAAGTCTTAGGTCGTCTACAAGGCGGATGACTTCATATTTACGTATGGTGAATAATCATTTTCTTATTCGGTAGTATAATAAAACTTTAAGATAGCTTGATCAGTAAGTTGAACGGGCTTTGACCTAAGGCTGATCATGGATATCATATGAGGGTTTTGCATATATGATAAGGTCATTAGATAATAGCTTGTCACAAGCTTTCGTAATACGGTATATAATTGGGAGTTCAGTTTCAGGCATATAGTGGCGTGACTCTGAAATTAGTGATCAGATGATTAAGTTGTTCAGTGCAAAATGATAATCATATGGATTCACGGGAGTCCGATTATATATGTCTAAGTGGTCCCTTTACTAGTTCCACATAATTCCTTAACGGATGGCAAATTGATTGGGGTAGACTTATTGGCTTGTAGTCTTGCATGGATATAGGGTGGATGATAAGATTCTTTCTTAATTGAATTTGAATGTTATTTTGGATAAGAGATTACATAACTATTCGAATTCCAAATAAAGTTATCATGATTTTATTTGAATTTGAATTGGAGTTGAGGAAAATTATCCTTGACGTTAAAATTTGAAATTCAAGTTTTTTTTTTTGTAAAATTTGAAATTTGAATTTGAAATTTTGAATTTAAAATTTAAATTTGAAATTTAAATTTGATATTTGAATTTGAAATTTGTATTTGAAGTTTGAATCTTTGAACTATGAAATTTGAATTTAAATTTTGAATCACAAATCAAATGATAACTGAATTTTGTTATGGATAAATCCACATGCCAAATTCGGTTTTCTTGTGGATAAGGGAGAGGTAGATCTTGTGTGAATCCTAGTTAAATTTTGAATCTCTCCCTCACATGATGTAGCCGAATTTCTCTATGGATAATGCCTAAGGGAGAATCGGTTTTTGTGGATAAGGGTGAGATGAAATTCAAGTTAAAAATCCTATTTAAATTTTAATTCTTCTCACAGTTGGATAGCCGAATTTAGCCATGTTTTTTGGTCTTGGAGAAATTGGTTTTAGTGGATAAATAAGGAGATAAAATTCAAGTTAAAATCCTATTTGAATTTTGAATACAAAATCTTCTAAGGGTGGCCGAATCTTCTCATGCTTTTGGCCTATAGAGAATTTGGATTTTGTATGGAAAAAGGAGAGAAAATCTTCTCTTGATCCAACTCAAAATTCAAAGGATCACCTCATGCAAAATTATAAATAGGGGTCTTACCACTCCAGTTCTCTCAGACAATAGACTCTCAAGTGAGCAGGCTTATTGTTGTACAAATCACCATAGCAATAAGTTCTTAAAGAGATTTGGGCGGTCGAAAGAAGATTAGTAGTGTTAGTATACCAATTAAGGATTCGAGTGTCCACACACTTTGTCGTCTGAGAACTGGAGAATAGTAAAGAAGGCTTGTTGGTTGAAACCCTTCGATCATTCTCCTCCTATATTCTTGGCGTCCTTTGAAGGTATAAATTTATTGTTGTTAATTTATTGTATATGACATCACGAGATATTTAACGATTTTAAAAATTTTGTATAATTCCACTGTGCTATTTTGATTGATTTTTCCTACAGTTACCGATGCTGCACAAGCACATAAAGAGAGACAGAGAGGAGAGAGAGGGGGAAAATAAAAATAAAAAAGTGAAAACAATTTTTTTCGTTGTCAATAAATAAAAAAAAAACATAATTAGAAATTATGTTTTTGAAATGGTTTTAAAAACGTTGAATAAATAAACGTTATTTTGATATTGTTTTCATTTTTTGTATTTTTGAAAATGAAAAATCGTTATGAAAAATAAAATCAAACGCCCGTGCGGTAACTTCTTGTGCGCAAGATTGGCGAAACAAGAAGATGATTGCTTTCTTTGTTGGTGCTGATTCCCCTAGATTGAATGCATGTAGAGCTCCGTAGCGGTGTAGCTTATAATTTATGGGATCTTCTTTTATTTCCTTTTGAATCTCGGTAGTAAATTCCCTTGTAGCGATTCATGTTCCTCAGCAGAGTGATCATTATTTACCAAGTTATCAGAAACAGGGTCAAAATGTAAACTCAAGGAACATTGACAATAAATGGATATACAAACAGTGTTCTATAAAGGCTAAGGATTAGGAAAAACAAGGTCTAAGGTTTAACTGGGTAACATAGAGAAGTTAAAACAAAGGGCTTAAATGCAAGAGGTTAACCAAATAGGGGTCAAAGTGTAAAATATATGTACACACTGTTTTGAAGCATTAAAATGACTCTGTTGAAAGTTCAAGTCATACTTAAAGTTTTAGAGCAAAATAAAATGAATCTGAGAACATGGAAGGGAAACCGCGGCCGGGCACATCATATTTTTGCAAGTTAGGAGTGAAATAGTAAAAAGGGTATTATGGATAGATCTATAATTGTAGCATGATGATTACAAGAAGGTTATAACCAAACACTTGAGTATAGGATTAAACCTTGTGGAAGGGTGAGCTTAAGCTGTGAAATAAAGGAAGTTTCAAAATCTCAAAAGTCAAAGACAAACGTAAATTAAACTTTGGGACTGTATTTATGCAGCATAGGACAATATTTATACGAATTCTAAGTTAAGGAATTTGGTCAAATCAAAACCATAGAAAAGAGTGAAATGAGTCAAGGGCAGGGTGTTACGGTGAAAATCGTTAACGTCGGGTGGTGAACTAAGTTTTGAAGCTGAAATCTAATTAATGCAAACTAAAGAATAATAATACGTGAGAAAAACAAAATAAATGCAAGAACTAAAGGTGCCAGAAATTCTCCAAAGTGAGTTGTAACTCTGAATTAAACGTACTATAAAGGATAAAATTTTAATACACTTTCAAATTCTAACAATCATTTGAAATAAAATTGGCAGTCTAATGGTTAGTGGTTTTTTTTTTTTCCCTCCTCAGTCTATCCTTGTTTACAGAGCTTGCCAAAATTTACCATCTCACGTGTCTTGAAACCACGTCACCTATTTTCGGGCTTCCTTCCAATCACCTCCCATTGTTGTGAAAGCATGGGTTGTAGGAAAAATCGACAAAAATAGCATAGTCGAATTACAAAAATTTTTCAAGATCGTTAAATATCTCGTGATGTCATATACAATAAATCAATAATAATAAATTTATACCTTCAGAGGATGCCAAGAATGCAGGAAGAGAATGGTCGGAGAGCTTCAACCAACTAGTCTTCTCTACTATTCTCCAATTCCCGGAAGGCAGAGCGTATAGGTATTCGGATTCTCAATCAGTATACTAGCATTGCTAGTCTCTTTCAGACCACCCAGATCTCTTTAAGAACTTATTGTCATAGTGATTTGTGTAACAATAAGCTTGCTCACCTGAGAGTCTGTAGTCTGAGAGGACTGGAGTGGTAGGACCCCTATTTATAATTTTGTATGAGTTGATCCTTTGAATTTGAATTGGACTAAGAGAAGATTTTTTCTCTCTTTTCCACGTAAAATCCGAATTCTTTATAAACCAAAAACACGGGAAGATTTGGCCACCCTTAGAAGATTTTGTATTCAAAATTTAAACACGATTTTAACTTGAATTTTATCTCCTCATTTATCCACTAAAACCGATTTCTCCAATTCCAAAAACATGGCTAGATTCGACTATTCAAGTGTGAGAAGAATCAAAATTCAAATAGGATTTTTAACTTGAATTTAATCTCACCCTTATCCACAAAAACCGATTCTCCTTTAGACATTATCCATAGAGAAATTTGGCTACACCATGTGGAGGAGAGATTCAAAATTTAAATAGGATTGAAACTTGAATTTTTCTCTCATCCTTATCCACACAAAAACCGATTTTCTTTTTAGTGGATAAACCTAAAGAAATTCAACCACTTTGTGCAAGGAATGAAGATTCAAAATTCAAGCAGGATTCAAACAAGGTCTTCCTCTCTCTTATCTACAAGAAAACTGAATTTGCCATGTGGAATTATCCACAACAAAATTTGGTTACTGCTTGATTTGTGATTCAAAATTTGAATTCAAATTTTAAAGTTCAAATTTCAAAAATTCAAACTTCAAATACAAATTTCAAATTTAAATTTCAAATTCAAATATCAAATTTAAATTTCAAATTTCAAATTCAAATTTAAAATTTAAAATTTAAAATTTAAAATTTAAAATTCAAATTTCAAACTCTATAAAAAACTTGTATTTCAACTTTTTGCCCTCATAGATAATTTTACACAATTCCAATTCAAATTCAAATAAAATCATGGTAACTTTATTTAGAATTCGAATAATTATGTAATCTCTTATCCATAACAAAATTCAAATCAATTAGGAGAGAATCTTGTCATCCACCCTATATCCATGCAAGATTACAAGCAAATAAGTATACCCCGATTAATTTGCCATTCGTTAAGGAATTATGTGGAGCTAGTAGAGGGACCACTTAGACATATATAAGTAGGCTCCCATGAATTCATGTGGTCATCGTTCTGTACCAAACAACTCAATCATATGATGACTAATTTCAGAATCACACCACTATAAACCTGAAACTAAACTTCCAATTATGTACCGTATTACGAAAACCTGTGACAAGCTATTGTCCAATAACCTTATCATATATGCAAAACTCTCATATGATATTCATGATCAGCCTTAGATCAAAGTCTGTTCAAGCTACTGATCAAGCTATCTTAAAGTTCTATTTTACTATCAAATAAGAAAATGATTATTCACCATATGTGAATATGAAGTCATCCGCCTAGCAGACGACTCATGGCCTTGTCTATTTTTACATCTAGTATAATGCTTTTAAGAGGATACCCTTAACTCCTTATTAGAGCTATGATTCCAATATCTATAAACAAAACTTTTGTCATATACAAGTTATGCACTCAACAAACCGGTCTATAAGCTTACTACTTCTGAAATATTTTAGCCATTGAAACATCAAAGTACATAAGTCATATAAATAAAATAATTTATTTACTTAAGATTAAGGTTATTGCATAATGAACGTAAAAAACAGATTGATTCACTTATAGCGGGCTTCGTAGATCAATCACGCTTTAGTCCCAGTCCAATATGTCACCACCAAGCAATATATCTATGTCTCTACTTAGGAGTCTATACTCCAGACAGTCAAGACAAACCATCCCCATCATGGTTTTAGACAACATAATAGTCTTAACATGAGTTAAATACTCAATCTAACCCATAGACTATGGACCCTAATTTAGACTGTTTACTTTAGAATGTTGTCTTCTCGCATACAAAAGTCCATTGCATGTAACATTCTAACAGTTTAACACAAGTAGTTATTGAGTCATATTTGCTTACATTTACTTTAATATGTAAATAAAATGAGGACAAACAGCAATGTAATGAATAACCTCTAATATAATTTTATTATCCAGTTCAAAATAAATGAAATACATTAAAATGCCTTTCATGTTTAGGACATTTCCTAATATGGTCTTCCTTCTCTCTCTTTAAAGAAGGTATGCAGAGACGATTACTCGAGTGATTACTTTGACTTCCTTGGAAGTTATAGATATACATTAAGTGGCAGAGGTTTAGCTAAGTGGAGTCTTGTCTTCTACAGGTAAGGGTATAGTCCTTGACTCTTTGTCCTTCCATGAGGTATGTGGTTGTCCGTCACATAGTATGAGTGGAAAGATAAGAATAGAGGGGTATCCCATTATGATAGGCATTTTGAGAGAAATACCATCGATTTGGGTGAAGAGAGCTATACCATTTGTGTAGCTAAGAGTTAGGTCCTACTCTATAACAAGCAGAACTAGGTCCTACTCTAGCTCGACCAAGGTGGGCATGAGCTAGGGACGCCAAGGTAAGGGTGTCAAGGTATTGCCTTTCATTTATGCTTTTTAAATTGGTCGAGCTAGGGACGCCAAGGTAAGGGTGTCAAGGTATTGCCTTTCATTTATGCTTTTTAAATTACTTAAGTTATGACTTCTCCCGATTCCTTGTCTTGCATGTCAATAACGTGGAGAGTTGACTTTCACCCTTTGAGTGGTTAAGAGCAAGGTCCTGCTCTATATCGACCAAAGCTAGTTTTTACTCTACATCGAGCAGAGCTGCGTCTTGCTCTAGCTTGACCAAGGTGGTTGTGAGTTCAGGACACCAAGATGAAGGTGTCAAGCTATTGTTTTATATTAATGCTTTTTAAATTACTTAAGTTACAAGTTCTCCTGATTCCCTGTCTTACGTGTCAGTGACATGGAGACTCAATTTTCACCCTTTGTATGGTTGGGAGCAAGGTCTTGCTCTATGTTGACTACAGCTCGGTCTTGCTCTAGCTCGACCAAGGTGGGCATGAGGTGGGGATGCAAGCTGCTAAATTACTTAAGACTTCTCCTGATTCCCTGTCTTACATGTCAATGAAATGGAGAGTCAACTTTGACCCTTTGTGCAGCTGGCAGCAAGGTTCTACTCTATATCTACCAGAGTTAGGTCTTGCTCTATATCAAACCGAGCTAGGTCATGTTCTAGCTCGACCAAGGTGGGCGTGAGGTGGGGATGCCAAAGTGAGTGTGATAAGCTATTGTCTTTCATTAATGCTTTTTAAATTACTCAAGTCATGAGTTCTCCCAATTCCCTGTCTTACATGTCAACGACATAGAGAGTCGACTTTGACTACAACATATTTTGGCATAATAATTGCTCCCAGCTCTTAGCATGATTCATCACATTGATACATTAGTGAGTTAGTATTGAGGCTAAGAGCAGTTTTGACTGTTAAGTTATGCGGCCTAACTTATATCTTGAAGAACACCTTAGACAGAGAGAGATCGAAGATATTGCCATTCATATGTACAGATATTTATTTCTATTACTTATTTTATTTTATTATATTTATATATTATTTACATATATATAATATTTAATGTATATACATATTTTTATATAATTTGGAGAGGGAGCTTTACCACCCTTTCCTAAATAACGGCCAGGGCTTTTGCCCTGCTCGAGTCTTACCCACAATGGGCCAGATAATTTTTTTTTATTTGTTATTTTTTATTTATACTTATTTGTATGGAAGTTTTTGAACTTTTTGAATTTGATAATTTAGTTCCTAAACTTTTTTTTTTCTTAGCAATCAATTTCCTGAATTTATAATTTTTGACAATTACGACATTTTTGCTCAAGTCCATTAAAATTTGGGTGATTCTTTAAACGTAATTTACATATTATAGTTCAAAAAAAGTGTTATTAATCATTTTTGTTTATTTCCAATATAATTTCCTCTGCAATCTTTACCTAAATTAAATTATACTCAAATTTAAACATAAACTTTAAAACGAAATTTGTATTCAAATTAAGTAAAAATGATTAACAATGTCTTCTTTTGGATTATAATAAGTTTTGTACCAAAAATTATTTTAATTTCAATTAATTTAAGTAAAAAAATGAAATTGTCAAAAATTTTAAATTTGGGAGGTTGATTATCAAGAAAAAAAGTTTAGAAACTAAATTATCAAATTTAAATCGTTTAGAGAGGACCTATGCAAACAAGTTTTTTTTTTTTAATTCATTTATTTCTTTATTGTTATAACATTATTTTATTATACATATAAAATACATATTATATACACACATATATAGGGGGCTTTACCTCCTTTTACCGAATGTATATATAGAGAGGGAGAAAATGGTAAATAGGTCAAAATTCAACTTCAATAAAATAAATTACAAAAAAGGTTTGAATTATTAGTAAATGACTTATTTTTGGTGAATCATGATTTACCACAACCTTAAATTTTAAAAAAATACTCTTATGTATAAATTTTGATAAATTTATTTAGTAAATCATCTTTTAACTTTGTAAATCATTTATTTACAGATTTTAGTAAATTTTGATAAATTTATCTAATAAATCATTTTTTTACCTAGTAAATTATTTATTTACCAATTTTGATAAATCATTTATTACTTGGTAAAAAAATTATTTGCCTAGTAAATAAAGAACTCTTAAATTCGTAAATAATTAATTTACCGATATAATTAAGTGTAAATTTAATTTACCAGTATGAATTCTTGATTTTGTAGTAAATCACTGATTTACCAATGTAAAGTGTAAATTATTGATTTAGTAGTATAAATTCTTGATTTTATAGTAAATAGTTGATTTAATTATTAATTTACAATGTAAATTATTGATTTACCCTAAAATTTCCCCAAATTAAACCCTAACCTTAACTTTAATCTCAATCAAACCTTAACCTTAATCCTAATCTCAATTATCCCAAAATGTACAAACCACAAACTCAAAATCACCATTGTCCCATGGTGATTGTCACCCCTGTTGTTGGAGATCGTGTCTGAGATAGCCTTTGACTTTGCTAGTCCACCAAATTTGGTTAGATCTCACCAAAATCAAGAAGCAAAGGAGTTGGTGGTTAAGAACATAGCTCAACAAGAAGATTGGGTCTAGTAGAGCTTGGTGGGAAAGAGTCTCCATCGCCGTTATTCTCGGAGGCATTGTTGTCACCATTGAAATATGATCAGAACTTCTTAGGATCTAAAGTCTACGAGCTCATTGCAACTGTGGCTTTCGAGCTCTCATTCAACTTGGAGATTGCAATCAGAGAAGTTGTCCTCAAGCACTGAGATTGTGAACCGCCTCCCATCGATCCCATCGCAACCTCTACAGTAAGAGATTGTGAGCTTGTTACTAGGAAAAATGACAGTGAAACTTGAAAAACAAAAACCAATAACTAAAAGGAAAATGCGGTCGCAGCCTCTAGCTTCTCTAGTGATGATAGCGATCAGATTTGCGATGATCACAATGATGGGCAACTGGAGAAGACGATTAGTACTAGGTCGGCTCGCCAGAGAGAGAGAGAGAGAGATGACGAGAGAGAGAGAGGGAGAGAAAGAATCCAAGGAGAGTGAGAGAGAAAATTGAGGCTATAAGAGGGAGAGAAGAATGTAAATAACTAAAAAACAATGCAAAGGTAAAATGGGGATACTATTTACATTAAAATTAGATGATACTATAAATTATTAAAAGTTTAAAATCCTGCTATTTAGTTTTAAAGCACATAAAAAATGACCTTTTACTACAATTTCCCATACATATATATTTTAAATGAGGGAACTTGGCCCCTCTTTTTGGGTTGTGAGCTAGCCTTACTCATGTCTTTTCCAAGATGGGCAATGACAGAAGGGCATTGCCCTTCCCATTTATTTATTCATTCATTTATTTATTATTTTTTAATGTATGGCAGGGGTAGTTTCTTTGGGAAACTAGCGGGCCGTTTGTTTTTGTTTTCGAAGATGATTTTTCATTTTCAAAAACACAGAAAATGAAAACGGTTTCAAAATAGCGTTTGTTTATTCAACGTTTTTAAAACCATTTCGAAAACATCGTTTTCAACTATGTTGTTTTTTTAGGTTTTTTGAAAACGAAAAAAATTTGTTTTTACTTTTTTTTTTTTTTCGTTTTCTCCCTCCATCTCCCCTCTCTCTCTTTCTCTTTCTGACTGTGCAGCGTCAGTGATGATCATATCCAATGATAGCATCCATCTTCGACAAAAGCTGATGACTATGGACTAGTGGCGATGACGAGGACTCCCTCATGACGATAACTATCGACTCATGACTTAAATTTAGCCATCATCACCACCTAGAGCTCAGATCATCAATCTCTTCCACCCCTATCGCTCATTGCAAAACCTACCATCAAAGTTTTTTTTTTTTAATTATGACTAATAATTTATTTTTTATTATTTTTTTAAAATTAAAAATAAATATGTTTTTTATAAGATACTCACTTATAAAATGAGTTTTCAAAATATATAACCAAAAAAAATTTCATTTTTATGTTTTTCAGAATATACACTCAGAAAACATAATCAAACATAATTTCAAAAATGATCTCAACACAGTTTTCAAAACATTCTCATTTTTAATTTTTTTGAAAACAAAAAATATTTCAAAATCAATACCAAATGTCACCTAGGTTTAGGGCCGCCCCTTCCTTCTTGTGACTCTAAAGTGATATAACTTTTCTCTCTCTTTATATATATCTCTGTGTGTGTGTATTCGTCTTTAAATCACTCCTCAAAAAGTTCATAGTTTACATTTAATTCTCTATTTCATTTCTAGTGAAAATTTTCTCTCACTAGAAGGTCTCTTTTTAAAACATGGATTTCTTAATGCATCTTTATAAAAAGAAAAGGGAAAAAAATTTGTGGATTGAAATTTGGGTTGCTTCATCTCTTATTAATAACTCTTTTTTCTTTTGGTAGGATTTTGAAGGTTTGGATTGATTAATTTACCTCCCAAGTTCTTTGCATTCTTCATATTTTTTGTGGTGTTCTTCATGTTATTAAGAGGTTAGATTTCTTCAATCATCCATCTTGTTGGTTTGCTAGGATGTTCATGTTCATATTAGTGGAATCTTTTAAATCTTTAAATTGGATTCAAAAACTTGAACTAATGTTTTTGGGTAGCCCCTAGGCTTAGAATTTCTAGGATCAAATTTGATGGGAAGTTAGAGAGAGGATGAAGTACCCGAAGTCCTTCCTTCACGTTCTTTTAAGCCCTTTGCCTTTTATTATGCATGGCACAGTTTGCTTGCTTGATATCGAGCAGGGCCATGTTCTTCTTAGGCTATACCTTTGCCATTCTTGAGGCATGACTTACTCAATATTGAGTAGGGCTGTCCCCCGCTTGGACCTTCCCTAAACTGAAGGGGCATTGGTCTGTTTCCTTTTTTTTTTTTAGGTAAGAACTACTTCTTTAGCATAGGACACCATGCCCCTGTTCTATATTGAGCAGGGCCATACACAGTCTTTCTTGGGTTTTGCCTTGGTAAAGCCTAATGGGCATTGCTTTTCCCTCTACCTTTTTTCCCTCTCCTTTTTAGTCTTCAAAGGGCTAACTTATTCCATATATCTCTTTGTAGATGTTAGAGTTTGATGAGATTCAAAGAAATTATTTGAGTGGAGAGGTTGATAAGAATAATGTATTAAGTGACCATCTGGGATGAACAAAGTCTTATCCTTTAAGTCATGCCTCCTCTGGTAGGGACATTTCAGATGAGACATGGGGGGAAAGCAATGAGGGAGTCAAGTGAAGGTTCTATGTTTATTGCGGTAGGGACTCATGACCCTAAATCTATTATGGGAGATAGGAAAAAGAAACTTCAGCTTGAAGAATGTTTGTCTACTCAACTAATGGAAAAGGATTTGAAATGGCTTCATGATGAGCTCCATTTCTGTGAGTGTCTTATTCTTACTCGAGTCCTCACTTTTAGAGAATGGGCTTCAACTCCATCTAAGAGGATTTACGCAATGTCCCCATGTATCATAAGGTGTGGGGTTTGTCTCCCCTTACCTTAATTTTATGTGGAAGTGCTTAATACATTTGGCATCATTCCCTTCCAATTGACACCCAATAACTAGGTATTCTTGTGATGTGCCTTCTATGTTTAGAGTTAGGACTTGGGACGTCCTTTATGGATGAGTTCCGGTACATGTATTTCCTTAAGTAGGGACCAAAGAATAATAGTGTTCCTATTTTAATCTATGGTTTGGTGAAGAACTTAAGCTTATTCATAATGTGACCTCAAATGAAAAGAGTTATAAAGATAAACTATTTCTTTGTCAAGGATAACTGGATTAATGGAAATTTTAGAGAAACTGGTATGTAAGGATTATTTGTTATTACCTCATTTTGGTACTTGATGTCTTTGTTTTGACCTTTGTTTATTTATTCTTCTATAGTCACCATTGTGAAGCACCCTAAGCTATCGAAGAAGCAATGGAAGAACATCAACTTTATACATAATTTGGAGGAAGACCTTAAGAATTCTAGAGATCATATCACTAAGGATGCCACATCAAAGCTAATGTCTTGATCTCTCAAGGTTAGTAATCTATTTATGGCTTGATACTTTCATTTGCATATCCACCCCTTAGTCCTTTACTACTTATCAAATGGATTATTTTTTGCCTTAATTGTTTCCTTATTGTTAGTTTGGATTAGGCCAAGGCCACAACCCACGAGACATTCCCCTCGGTAATCTTGTAACTTAAGGAAGTTGAAATTCATTTTGACAAAGGACTTAAGGGCTTAAGATGATAGACCCTACTAGCACATAAAGTCCTAAATCATTAAAAAATTAGAGCTTATTCTAACAAAGGACCAAGTGCTAGAGGTCGTTGCTCCCCTAGCACACAAATTCTCAACTTATTTGAAGTTAGAACTCATTTTGATAAAAGACTAATACAAGATAGGGTAACTTGCAAAAGCTCGTGAAGTCTTAATTTTTTTTTTGTTCCAAAATCAATGTCAAGCAAAAGTGAGTGAAAGGAGCTAAAAGCATTAAAGGCTTGTTTAGGGGGAGGGGGTTAGATGGATTGGAATCCAAGTTTGATGGATTAGAAAGATTGGAATAGTAAAAACTGAGAGTAAAAGTTTGGGAAATAGACAAAAAAAAAAAAAAACACTATAGCAACTCATAAAGGGTGAATTGGAATCCACCCATAAACAAGCTTTAAGTTATTTAAAGAAAAGCGTAGTTTTGCTAGATGTCGAATAAGTCAACCAGCTTGACGTAAAGCAGAGAGGTCCCCCATAGGTTTGGACATTCTAGAAGTGTTAGCATCCATCAAGTATTCATTTCATCTAGGATGACATATTATGTTGCATTCGAGCAGAGCCTTCTTGCTTCAACCTTGTCTTATGGTAGTGTTTCTGCCATCAAGTATTCATTTCTTGGATCCATCTATGAGGGCTTTTTGATATCATATTCCTTTTGTTGGTTTCTCAAACCTGATTTTTAAAAAATTGTGCAGAAGTGTGGTATTGATCGAATTGCAAAAATCAAAAAAATTAATGAAATCATTAATTTATGTTAATTTAACCATAAATAAATTAAATAGCAAGAAAACAATTTGACTGTCTTACGATTAGGTCATTGAATCTTGAACTCTTCTACATTATCTTGAGCTTTTAAATTTGCAAGAATACCATGGCTCTTTCTCAACGTTTCTCTAGATCAACGTGAACTTGAACGTGTGGGTATTTTAATGGGTTTATTAACACAAGAGATAGACGAATAGAAAAGTCACTTATGGTTATCACTCACTTTTCTCAAAAGTATGTGATCTCTCTCAAGTAAGATTTTTTCCTCTTTCTAATTTCTCTGTATCATAATACCCCATATATGTACTAATCTCTCCTTTTTATTAGAGAGATACAGAAATATTTTATTTTTAAATTTTATTTTATTTTTAAATTTTAAAAAAATATATCCCACTACCACACTTAGTGGAATTTTAAAGTTTCACTCTCTTTCCTCAAAATAAGGAAACATTATCCCTCTATTATTTTTCCTTTTTTTTATTTAAATATTAAGGAGAAGGCAATCGTTAAGGCTGGCAATTCGTGTTATCGTGTCGTGTTCGTGTCGTATTTATTAAATATTCGTGTCAAAATCTCAAGCCCAAACCCAACCCATTTATTAATCATGTTAATCGTGTTGATCCAAATTAATCCGTTTAAATTAAATATAAATAAAATAATGATGACAAGGTCAGGGACGACTGGTCGTATTATCGCGAGGGAAGGGAAGGGCTGTTGGGTGAGGTGAGCAAAATTACAAAAGTAATGAAAGACTAAAAAAAATAAAGTAAAATCTAGATTTTCTTTTTTATGTTAAAATTTTTTAAAAAATATATATATATAAAATAAAAGATATATATTATATCTGAATTTTGAATTTTGAAAACTCAAAATTAAAAATAGTAAAACATTATAGTATATATAATAATATAAATATATTAAAGATTATAAATGGGTAATTTATGAGTTATATTCATGTCAACTCATATATAATTAATTTGATAAATAGTTTATTTCGTGTCAATTGCGGATTGGCGGATTCGTGCGGGTTCGACTTTTTATTTAATCGTGTTTGACGGGTTCGACCTTTTTTGACCCAAACCCATTTAAGGAAAACCCAAACCCTCTAATTTCGTGCGAGTTTCGTGTCGTATTATCGTATCGTGATCTAAATTGCCAACCCTAGCAATCGTTAATTCCTCCTCCCCTTTACTTTATATATATATAGGTAAGTGTGTGTGCACGTGTGAAGGAAACAACGTTTCCTCCACAGCCTTTTTTTTTTTTAAATCATATATAATATATATATATATGCAAGCTTGTGTTTATCTAGTAAAGGAAACTGTTTCCTCCACCTTTTTCCCTTTTTTAATTATTATTTTAAATAAGAAACAAAAGGGATATAAGAGTGGAATTAATATATCTCTCTCCTCAAAAAATGATTAAATTCATTCATATTAATTCAAAATAATTTTAAATTAATTTTAATATTAATTAATTAAATTAATTAATATGTATATTTAGAATTCTCAATTCTAAATCAATAATCGTATCCTAATATGATATATATATATAGTTCACACTAATCTTGTGGTGCTGTTAAGAGGAACTATAGACGTTATAATTTTAAGCTCGAATAATTTTTTACAAATAATTAACGCCTTATTTAATATATCAAAATTATTAATTTCAAATTACTGCACTATATGTTAGAAATTACACTCTTAAAATTATAAAACAATTATGTTCATGAAATTTGTCTTGTGCATTGATATAGTCACTACATACGAATTAATCCTCCATAAATTGTTCATAATTAATGTTAGGAGTTTTTTGTTAATCTCTTTAATTATAACTTTCTCCATAAGTACTATTGATCTTATAGTAAATAATATATTTTATGATTCAATCATGAAATTGAGCGCTTTTATCATTCAAGCTCCAAATCAACACTTATGTGAACTGTCCATCTACTTCATTATGAAAGAATGAATTTTGTATTAGTAATTAATATTTTTAGCTATTTATTTTACTATGCTCTTAATATACCAAGATTTTAATACTATTTATATATGTCATTACTCAATATGTTAAAGAATATAATATCATAAATATGAGTCTATTAATTACTCAGAATTAAGATTAATTCATATATGACCATCATTGATTAACATTGAATGCTCTATTTAATAACAAAATTTATTAGATATTCATAATCAATCACATTCGAGTTCTATGTAATCATATTACATAAAATGCTTTCATTTCAAAAATCTCATTATTAATAATCTAAGATAAGATTGTTTTATTCAGAATGTAATGAATCACATTGGTAATTTTAAATTAAAGATCTCAATTTTAATTTGTAATTACGGATAAAATTTAGATTATTTTATTTTAAACGTTATCCTCTGCATATAACATTTATATACAATATTTAAAGTTACATATAGAATAATCTAGGGATTTTTGATAATTATAAAACATCACATGCATGCAAAATATATATTTAGAAAATTTCCTCATTTCATTAGTAAATAGAAAAAATTTACATCTTATTTGATTTATGGACATATACCCCAACAATCTCCCACTTGTCTTAAAGCAAATGAGACATGTTTTTAAGTCTTATATTCTCAAGATGTTTCTCAAAACTCCCAGCTGGTAATGTCTTGGTAAATGGATTAGAAATATTGTTTACAGATGTGATCTTTTCAACTAAAGCGTCTCCTTTAGAAATAATCTCTCTTACCTGGTGGAATTTTCGCTCTATATGCTTTCCTTTACGGTGGTTCCTGGGCTGCTTGGCATTGGCCACTGCTCTATTATTGTCACAATAGAGTCTAATAGGCTCATCCATGTTTGGAACAACTTCCAACTCCTTTAGAATTCGTAAACTGCTTCTTTAGCTGCTTCATAAGTTGCCGCATACTCAGCCTCTATGGTTAAGTTAGCAATACAAGATTGCTTAATACTCCTCCATATAATGGCTTCATTTTCCAAAGTGAACATTGCCCCCAAGTTGGACTTGCGAGAGTCCCTATCTGATTGAAAATCAGAATCATTGTATCCAATAGGAATCAAATCCCCATGAGTATACACTAATATATATTTTCTCATCCTCCTCAGATATTTGAGCATGTGTTGACAGCAAACCAATTATCTAATCATGGGTTTGACTGGTATCTACTAATCATCCCTACTACAAAGCATATGTTAGGTCTACTACACAGCATTACATACATCAGGCTACCAACCGCCTATGCATAGGGAACTCGTCTCACATCCTCTTCGTCTTACGATGTCTTAAGACACTGCTCCTTGGAGAAATGAACTCTATGTTAGGTGGGTAAATTTCCTTTCTTGAAGTTCATCAAAAATCTGACAAGCACCTTGTTAATATACGATGCCTAAGACAGTGCCAAAAGCCTATTCTTGTGATCTTGGATTTCCTAGATCCCAAGAATCTAGTTGGCTTATCCCTAATCCTTCATTTGAAATTTGTTGGCTAGCTAGTCCTTTACTTTGGATAACAATTCCATGTCATTCCCAATGAGCAGAATGTCATTTATGTATAGAACCAAGAAGACCACTTTATCTTGTTGAATTTGCTTGTAGACACAAGTTTCACCAAGATTTTATTCAAAACCATAAGATTTTATGGCTTCGTTAAATCTGATGTTCCAAGACTTAAAAGCTTGCTTAAGTCCATAAATGAACCTCTACAATTTGTAGACCTTCTGCTTTTGGCTTTCTACCACAAAACCCTCTGGTTGGACCATATAAATGGCTTCTTCAAGATGACTGTTTAGAAAACTTCTTAACATCTATTTGCTATATTTCATAATCATAATGAGCTGCAATGGATAAGAGGATGAAGATAGCATGGCTATAAGAGAAAAAGTATCCTAATAGCATGGCTATAAGAGAAAAAGTATCCTGATAGTCTACTCCTTCCTTTTAGGTAAAACCCTTTGCAACCAATCTTGCTTTGAACATTTCAACTTTTCCATCAGCTCCTCTCTTTCTCTTCTAGATCCATTTACAACCAATAGGCTTAATGCCTTCTAGTAGGTCTACAAGCTCTCAGACAGAATTGGAGTACATAGACTCCATTTTAAGTGTCATGGCTTCTTGCCAATTTTCTTGATCAATATCATCCATTGCTATCTTGTATGACAATGGATCATTTTCATTGTCATTGGTGACTGCAATGTTTGTTTCTCTACTTACATTATATCAAATAGGTAATCTTATTTCCCTCCCACTGTGTCGTGGTGGCAGTGGTGTTTAATCATGGCCAGTGGTCTCCCTCTTTTGTCGTCCAACAACTATTGTCGATGTGGGGCTAATTTGATATGCCTATAATTCTCCTAGAATTATCTTGCTTCTATGCTTGAAATTTGTTATATAGTTATTCTCAAGAAAGGTAGCGTTCATCGATACAAACACTTTGTTATCTTGAGAACTATAAAATATACCTTCTCTTGTTCTTTTTAGATAGCCTATACATATACAAACTTCTGACCGAGGCTCCAACTTCCTAGTCTTTCCCTTCAACACATGTGCAGGCCTGTATACGAATATGTCTCAAACTAGATTTGTGACCATTTCACAACTCTAGGGGTGTTTTAGGGACTAACTTAGATGGGACTAAGTTCAAAATGCATACTACTATTTGTAATGCGTATCCCTAGAATGAAGTGGGTAAAGAAGAATAACTTAACATTGATCTTATCATATTAAGCAAGGTGTGGTTCCTTCTTTTAACTATATCATTTTGTTGTGGTGTGCCAGGTGCAGTGAGCTAAGATATTATTCCATTCTCAATCAAATAGCCCTTGAATTCATAATCCAAGTACTCTCCTCCCTGATCTGATCGAAGAGTTTTGATTGATTTGTCAAGTTGTTTTTTAGCTTCGGTGTGAAATTCTTTGAACTTTTTAAAGGTTTTGGATTTCTTTTGCCCCATTACTCACTCTTATCTAGAAAGATCCTTATTTAAGATCCCTAGACGTTTCCAGCATCTTCAAAGAAGTACAAACATCGTTTGATGCTATTGAGTCAACTATCCAAGTAGAGAAATCATTCTCAGCTAAACATGTTTCCATGACTAGTAAATCTGATTTACCCTTGCTTTTTCATTTTTAGCTCATCGAGGTACCTTTTGCAGTTCCGCTTTTACTGGCCGTTTTGGTTGTAGTGAAAACATTTTCCGTTCGCCTTTGAAGTAACCTTGTTCTACTTGTTTTTCTGGATCATTTTCTTCATTTTGTTCTTGTTGTTCCCTTGATTCTTCTTTTTTTTTTTTTCCTTTTAGAAGAATACGGTCTTCCCTTAGCTACATTGGCTACGGCACTATTTTCCTTGCCTCCCTTATCACCTATAAAGGACTTAAATTGCTGCAACTCATTCAAGAGCTCAGTCAAGTTATTATTCTTTTGATTC
Source organism: Antiaris toxicaria (assembly GCA_035233585.1). NCBI lineage: Eukaryota > Viridiplantae > Streptophyta > Magnoliopsida > Rosales > Moraceae > Antiaris > Antiaris toxicaria. The sequence goes on along the minus strand of CP141155.1, from coordinate 18,628,971 downwards.
ATCAAATAACTTGTCATGAATTGAAGAAAATCAGGAGAAAGTGTCTCAAACATCATGTCAACCTGGGTCTTGTCATCAATTTGAGCCTCGTTGATTTCAACCTCATTCAGATGATGAATCATCTTGAGCATATACTTACAGAAAACCATTCTTCATGCAACCATTCATAATGACTTTAATAGCAACGTGCTGGGTTAAATTAGATGGACGTCCAAACATCCCTTGAAGAGGGTCCATGATCTCTTTACCAGTAGCAAGGTGTTCGTGTTGAATCTCAACACTTCATTTATTGCTGTTAACAGGTGGCAATGGGCCTTGTTATTGGCGTTAACCTAACGATCATATTGCTCAGTCATTGCTTTGGTGGCATTAGTCGAAGGCTCTGGAGGACAATCCTCCCTAAGGACAAAATGGAAATTTTCATAGATCAAGCATATATTCATGTTGCTTTTCCATTTGACAAAGTTTTCACCATTTAAAATTTGGGAAGCGAAAACTGCGAAAATTGAGTTTGACATTTTTGCTGAAAATAATGAATTTAGCTAATTAATATTTTGCATAAATATCATATCTAAGTTCAAGGCATATAAATATGATACATGAATATTGATATGGAATAAATACATATTTAATTGCCTAAGGAACTTTAATCACAAATTAAAGTGAGACTATCTCAATTAATAAATACAATCTAAAATATCTCATACTTCTAATATTTATTAATTTCCTTTTATTTAGGTCAAGATGAATAATTAACAATTTAATTATCTCTTCATAAGTGTAACCCACCATTTCATATCTTTAAGACTTAACTTAGAAGTTACCGTCATAGGGTAGGTCAATTCTAAAATACATCTCTAAGATCCTATCTCTTTAGAAACTAACATTGCTATTATAATTAATGAACACCCTCCGTAGGGAGGATGAAATCAAAACATCTCGGTGTCTCACTAATTTTTCACGGTGTTACATTAATGGTAGAGACCTATAGGTTATATTGTCATATTACCCGCTTCCACTCGTTATTCGCAAATGGTATATTTTCTTTTATAAAACAACTTTTGCTTTATAATTCTTAGTGAATTTAAACAATTTACATCACTAAGCTCATATAATTTTAAACAACTTTAAAATTATATTTAGTCATTTGTGATAATTTTGAAATTTAACTTTTAAATTTATAAATTCACATTTGACTTATTTAAATTTTATAAAACTATTTGTTAATTAATTTAATTTAAAAACTTTAAATTTAATCTCATTAAATTTGATAATTTTGAATTTAATCTCGTTAAATTCAACACTTTAGCATATTTAATTAATTTGAATTACTAAAACAATTTTAGAAAAAAAAATCGTATAATGCATGTCATACATATGTAGGCACTTTCTATCCTAAAATGATATATTAGATGCATGGCAATACAATACAATTATTATTAAGCATAATAAAAATAAAGACATGTAAGTGAAATGAAAAAATTTGTCCGGATTCCATAGACCTAAGAATTGCAACCCAAAGAAAAATAAAATAATATATATTCTTACAATTCTCCATCTTCAAGTCCTTTCCATCTTTATGTCTTCTATTTGATGAATCTCTAAAAAAGATTGGGCTATCAAAAGAATCTAGGCCAGTTTTAAAAAAATAGCTCAAAGAAGGGATTTGGGCCTACTGGAAAAAGTAGCCCAGTGAAGGAATCTATGCTGGCCTTTTTTGCCAATCCAGAAAGGCCCTTTGGGCCTAGGCCTGGCAGTAGCCTCACAGCTGCTGCTTTTTGCTAGTGACCGTCACCGACGATGGCTGCCGACAATGATTGCTAGCAATGGATTCCTTCCCTTTTTTTTAAATAAAAAAATTTGACTTGGAACTTTAAAAAAAAAAAAAAAAATCTACATACACTATGATCCGCTCACAATTGAAGATTCTATGCTAAGCGCACATATATATATATATGTAGTAAAACATTAAGTAAGAAGTTAGAATAATATAAAACTGAAACTTACTTCTTATCAAAATTTAAACTTAAAAACACCAAATTTTTTAAATCTTGTGATGACGGAGACACAATCTTAAAGAAACTTAAACAACCTAAGGAAACAACCTAAACAACTTCAAAATATAATTAATATCATAAATTTGAAACTAAAATTTAGAAATCCTTTTGTAGAATTCGTTTTAAACAAATAAGAGTTTTATCAAATAGGAAAATTTGATTACCCACTCCGCTACCATGCACACATCCATGTCAAGTATCCCTTGAACCTAAGCCTTGCATTTATCTTTATCTGTGAAAACTCTAATAGGCAATTGCTTAGTAAATACATTTGTAATCTCACAACACACTTAGTTTATAAAGTTGGTGTAAAAACAAATCTTAATATGTAAAATATGACTCAAAACATAAATGTGAGAATGGTATCATATATATCTAAAAACGCATAAATAATTTATTTATGTCTTATTATTTTTTTCTACGATGTTGGACCCTAAGTGATGTATTAATGTGCGTAATCATGATTGAAGTGAGCTAGCCATACTCAACATCCACTAAGACAACTCTAAAACTCTAACTATTTCTCTAACAGGCATTAACTCAACACCGCTTATGAATGTATATGACTTAAGTGTTAAACTTTGACTCTGAATTGAGATGAATCCCAGTACATGCCTTATCTTTCATAATTCTTAGCATAGACTTTCATAATCATATGTCATAATACTTTATAACAATGTATCTCTTATATACAAAAATATAAACATCTAAACATACATAAGGAAGAATACATGCATCAATAAAAGTTGAGATATTTTATGATCATATAAAAGATAACATTTTATTATGAAAATCTAGTTGAAATCTCTTTCTATGAAAACAATAGCCAAAATAACATAATCTATTAATATTTCACACCAATTATGAACTATATTAATTTTAAACAAACATTTGCAAGTAAGGGATATACTTATCTCATTTGATGAACCTATTAAAATTTCTAGCTAAGTGGCACAACGTCTTGGGGCCTTAACACGTTTGTTTTTTGGTACTAATTAAGAAAAATTATGAAAATCCTAAAAGCCCAAAATTCTATTTTCTAGAAAAAAAAAACCCTAAAAATCAAATTCATAAATCTAATGTTTTCAATTAGAATTTCTATCATTAACTATTTCAATTCATTTCTTTATATTACTAATTCATCTCCTAGCTGGATAATTTTCCCCAATTTCCAAGCTTCACCAAACCCTAGATTTCAAAATCTCTAAATCAAAAGCATTAAATAAAAGTACCTTAAATCTCTGATGGAATTAAGACTAGAGACTCACAAGAAAATTGAATCATGAGGGTTTGGGGGTGAGAATTCATAGAATTCTCTTTTTCGAAAGGAAGAAAGAAGATGAAGGTTTGAGAGAGAAAGAATGAAGGTTGTCCCAAGAGATTTGGCCTTTTAATAACTAATTCCAAACTTCCAATGGCTAGAATTAAAAGTTGAATAGTGATTTAAGGGTTAAAATAGGTCTAGAAGACCCACCAAGTTGGCCACTTAAAATCTTTTTTTTTTTTAATCACGAACTATAGTGCCAGTCTTTGGCACTATGGTGCTACCCTCCTTGTAATGCCGGTGCTATGGCGCCACATGCTGGATACCACAGCACCACGGACTTATGAGTTCATGGGTTTTCAACCTTTTGTAATATTTTTACTATAACTTTCCACTTCAATATTGAAATTGAATGATTCAAGAGGCATTAGAAAACTAATGAAAAGCTCTACTATGATGATGAACTTTTTTTTTTGGGTCTAAAAAGGATGTTTTCCTAATCAAAATTACGGTTGAACATAAATCACATCCTTTCATAGAAAAACCCATAACATTTAATCTCTTTAAACATGAATTCTCTCGAAAGTATCTAAGTCCTTAACATTGTCAATTGTAAAACACTTAATCTGTTATATTAGCAATTTCAATTTATACTACTCTCTATAATCATCTAAAAATCTATGCTTATCAACTTATTAGATAAAAACTTGGATCTTACAATTATTTATTTATTTATTTTGTACCTCGAATGTTAGTTTCTCATTGAAAAAGTTTATTAGATGATTTGCTTTGTAAAATTCAGAGTTTGGGAATAAACAAGCCTCATGTTATTAGTTTAGTACTCATATAATGCGATGGAAGACAACCTCACTCATAAATTTTTACCATGACTAAGAAAAATTGCAACATATATAAGATAATTCCAGATTGAAGATATGACGTGGCAGTGCTACAAAAGAAAGTACTAAAAAATGATGCTATATTCGAAATAAACATTTTCAAATATTCTATTACTGAAATTAAAAAGAATGGAATTTGCTATGAGGTTTCCACCGATGGCATACTTGGTACTGTGTAAAGCAAGTCATCCGGGGATGAATCCAGAACATCAAAAGATGGCCATCACAGAATGCGAAGAACTGATGAACCAGGGTCTCATCGAATCAACAAGTTCAGATTGGGCATGCCATGCATTCTACGTAAACAAAAGGTCAGAACAGGCAAGAGGTAAACAAAGACTTGTTATAAACTACAAGCCCTTAAACCAATTCCTTTCTGATAATAAATTCCCTTTACCAAATAAATCAGTTTTATTTTCCAACCTGGCCCATGCAAAACTATTTTCAAAGTTTGATCTCAAGGTAGGATTTTGGCAATTGGGAATTAATCCGATAGACAGACCCAAAACAGCTTTCTGTATCCCAAACCATCACTTCCAATGGACTGTTTTACCTTTCGGCCTAAAAACAGCCCCATGACTATTTCAGAAAGCCATGACCCACATATATGGCCCAATCCTTGACCATGCTCTCATATACATAGACGACATCCTACTATTCTCAGAAAATGAGCAAGCCCATCAAAACCTACTGGCCCAGTTCGCAGACTTAACAGAAAAGTATGGAATCATGCTCTCTGAGAGACAGATGATCATTGGTCAATCATAAATTGAATTCTTGGGAATGAAGATCATACAAGGCGAATACCAGGCCCAACCCAACATAGCCCAAGAACTGTTGAAATTCCCAGACGAAAGCCTATCCAAGACACAGATACAACAATTTTTGGGTATAGTCAATTATTTGCGAGATTTTATCCCAAACATATCTGTCTTGATAGAGCCATTGACACAGATGCTGAAAAAGAAACCACCCACGTGGTCTCAAGCCCAGACAGACGCTGTAAAAAAGCTGAAGAAAGTCATGCAGACCCTGCCACCCTTAGCTATTCCACACTCTGGAAAAAGAATCTTGCAGACAGACGCAAGTGACAGTCACTGGGGTGCAGTGCTTTTTGAAGAAGCAGACGGAAAGAGGAAAATCTGTGGATACAAGAGTGGACAGTTCAAAGGAAGCCAGCTGCACTATCACTCCACGTTGAAAGAATTGATAGCTGTCAAAATGGGGATTTCAAAGTTTGAATTCTATCTGATTGGACACCACTTTACAGTGGAGACAGACTGTTCAGCCATTAAAGGTATGCTTAATCCAAGCATGACAAAAACAAAAAATCCCCAAATGATTAGACTACTAACGTGGTTTGATCAGTTTCAGTTTGAAATAAAGCATATTCGGGGAAAAGAAAACATTATTTCAGATTACTTATCAAGAAAGCATTCCCCCCTTATAAATACTGAACCAAGTCCAGCCCTTCAGATCATCACTGCCCAGTTTCAAATTCCACTTATTTACATGATGGCCTCTTCGTCCAATCCTTCTTCCACCAACACCGATTTCTTTATGAACTCCTGCCCATCAGACGCCATAAAGATTTTCAAATCCCGAAATCCAAAAGAAAAAGCAATTGAAAAAGCCATGCACCAGCAGATCACCCTAGCTAAGCATACCGGAGAAGAATATTTAAAAGAATTAGGTTTCCATCCAACCTATCCATTTTCCAAAATATTCCCGGTTCGAGCAAAAAAATGGTATCTGCCTACACAATTCATCCATGTCCTTTGGTACCTGACTAGTGTTTTCACTATAGTCATTGAAGTCCAAACCGAAGAGCTTAGAACCACTATCAGAAGCTATGAAAACCATGCAGAATACAAACCAGTTTTCCAAAGTCTGATAGACATGTTTGAATGGTTCCAGCCACTTTCAACATGGGATGAACAACTCACGGATCAATGGGAAAAAATCCGAGGCAACAAGGCAGTCATGTACATATACCCAACGACACCATCTGTAATCATGCCACATGAAGGTTACACTATTTTCTTTTTATCGTTAAATGCCAGATTAGACGAAAAAAGAAAATTAGTTGTTTACAACCCAACGGTGGAGATCTACTCATCTAGCAGATTCCCCATCAAACGAGATGGCATTGAATATAGGGAAATCCAGAAACAGCTTTTCTACAGAAGCAAGACTATTCTAAAGCAATTATGGCCCCTGCCTGAAGATGATGCCCCATGGGAACAATTCCCATCATCATATGAAAAAGCCATCAAAGAAGTGCTGGATTTCTTCCACCTGTACAATGAGCTGCCCGTCCACTTTTTCAAAAGTCCTCCTCAGCCTCAGAAGTCACAACCAGACAACACGAAAGGTCCAGTCACTTACCAAGCAGGACCCACTCAGCCCTCTACCCAATCACCGGACGACCCGTTCCAAGATTCTCAAGACCCTTGGGGTTATCTGGATAATCTAGGAATGGAATAGGAAAATTCAAACTTGAGTCCGGATCATGAACCTATCATAAAGTAGTCAAAAAGCTGTTCTGACTACTTTAGTCCTTATTATTATGTTTTGTATTTTATTTGCCAGAAAGCCTTAGCCTTATCTTATTGTTTCCTTTATCTTTATCTTTTGCTCTGTAAAATTCATCTGGATAAGATGACTCTTTTGTCTTCTGTTTTTAATCAGAGTAAAGTTTGTAACTAGAGTTAAGTTTCTAACTAGAGTTACTTTTCCTCGAGAAAGACCTATATATGCCAAGGTCTTTGCTCTTAGTTTGTAACTTTCGACACGGAGTCTTTAGAAAATAAAATATCAGTTTCCCAAAAATCATGAGCAGCTAAATCTCTTTACGGAACTAGTAGTAGTAATTGTAATATTCCGAAAACATGTGCTTCGATCATCAGTAGTCATTACTACTGGAATATGAATCATAAGGAATAGAATCTATGAATGTTATAAGCCAGCATATGATCCGCTAGTAATCCCAGAAAGTCGTAAGGCCTGTTTGCCAAGGGGGCATTTAAGGCAGACTAGCGGATTACTAAGATCCTATTTAAACTTATAATTCTGATAAGTTCTAGACCGACCAAGTATACCGGCTGGAAACTATACAGGAAAGCTACCCTCGGGGTCATAAGCCTTTCCGATCTAGATACAAAGCCACGTACTGGATTCATATTTCAGTAGGAACCCCTATTGGTATCAGAGCCATTATGTTTTTTGGATATTACGTTATGAAACTAGCTCCATTTTCTCTAGACATGTCTTCCTCAGAACTTACTTCGTCTTCCCAAACTAGTTCACATATAGCCTCTATCGATGTTCCTTCTTCTGTATCATTATGAAAATCTTCCGCTTCTAAGTTAGATTACCTCTATGAAGTCTCTTATATTCCCGATGATAATAAAGTATTGTCAGAATCTCTTCCTCATCTCAACCCATATTCTGCTTTTAATAAGTCCTCCACTTCTTTCTCTAAGTCCATAAAAGCTCTTGTCAAACTCTCGTACAAAGCTCCTAAAGAATATATCCAAGCTTCTAAATTTAGCCAGTGTCCTCTCCCTGCTACCTCAAAAACTCAGTTCGTTACCTTACAAATTCCTCCAGAACTTCCCCCACAGTGGATTGCTCAAGGATATACCCATATCCACTTCGGTGCTATACGACTAGCCCTAACCTACCATGCATGAAAAGGCCTTCCCATAAGTGCTAGAATAACTCTTTTAGATTCTAGGCTGAAAAAATACCAACATGCCAGTATTGCTACTATGGAGACTACATTAAACACAGGAACAGCAGTTTATACTCTGTATCCTAATTTCAACATGTCTCTCAAAGATGGTAGGTTGACAGATGTGTTCAAAGTGGAGATCCAAACAATCAGAGTAGATCAAGATCCAGCTTCTATTGGTTCCACTTTACATTATCAAATGGCGTACAGGCTTCAAGATCATGCAATGGATTTGGCGATTCCAACCTCACCAGATGCTCTCATGATCCACGTCGACTCTCAACAGGTTCTTACCTGTACTTACATTCCTCGACAGATTGCAACAGAGGAATTGAAAAAGATTCTACCCAGCTCATGGATTTCAGACTACGAGCGTATACAACAACCACAACAGTCGGTTCAAATAACTGCCGAGCCAGACTACAAGACCCTCCAAGATGGATCTGTCCAAATTACCTTTGACAGAAAGGAAACAAAGCCGCCAGAATGTTTTCTACACAGTTTATGATGCAAGCTATTCAACAAGGTGATCTTCCCAGACGATCCAACCAAAGAAGTTCTTCAGAAAGACTTCTCAAAACCAGACTTGAGAATTCTGATCATCAAGTTGGTCTTCTTGGACAACCATCAGGGAAATTTGACTTTATTGTTAAATACTCAGCTCCAACTCATTATGGAAGCCCCATGCCTAAACCCACAGGATGGGAGGACAACAATGATGATGACAAAGATGAATTCCACGATGCTCCTGACGATGAGTTCCAAGACGCTCCTGAAGTCTTCTCAGAATCCCCTGTTCTCATAACAACGATGCCACTTGAGTCCTGTCGACCACAAGTACAAAGAAGAGCTCCACACGTGCCAATGAAAGCACCAACACCTGTTCCAGCTCTTATGATGTAACCTGCGGCATACGAACAAGATTTCCCTCCTCTCCAAAAGTTCTCCAAAAAAGAAGAACAGGGAACCTCCAATCATCAGCCGAAGATCCTAGATCCGACTACTAGAGATGCTGATGGAGTCCTGAAGGAAACTTTTCCTGCTGAACGAGTTCTCAATTGGCAGACAGAAGCCCTAATAGCCCAAGGACGGACCCTAAAACAAATTGAGAAGCAAACATCATCCTTGGCATCTCAGACTTTTGTTCTCAAGAAGCTAGAAGCAAAGATCCAGCAGACTTATGAAGAACTGATGTGGATGATCAAAAACCATACAGTCCCGATGCATGTATTTACTGACAAAGAGAGGGAGATGAAAGATTTAAAAAATCAATTTGAAGCTCTCCAAACAAAAGAATGGAGATAATTGTATGAACCACCCACTCCTTGGCAGTTCACAATGATGGCCAAAGAACCGCAACCTCTTCCAACCTCTTCTGGAAGTTCAATTCTCCGTCTCAAGAAGATTCTTAAAGAACAGGACAGAGAACAAGAAAGAAAAAGAAGAGAAGAAAAGAGAAAGGAGAAGATGATCCAATCAACCCCATCTGAATTACTCCGAACGCCGCAACAGTTTCCTCAAGTGCCAGAAAAGACGTACCAACAAGCCTTGAAGATCCAAGACCCAGCCTTTTCACCAGGCCAGATGATGGTTAACAGCCTACAACACTATACTTATGAAAGCCCAAAGGAGCTACAGACAGACAGCTCATGGAGCTCAGACGAACAAGAAGAATCTGATAGCTCAGACGAACAGCTGAGTCCTGTTGAAGAATTCATTAGTGACTCTCCTACCGAGACTGAATCCGAATCAACTGATCAGGATGACTCCCTTTAACTGATGATGGCTCAACCCAGTACCTCTACCCCTGTGTATGAGGAACCACCAGACGATGGAGATGAAGTCCTTGACGAAGAACAACAACCTCAGGAGACCAACAACAACAGACCACCCAAAAGTGGAGACAAGACTAAATTTTTAGTCTTCTCCATAGACGATCTTCCTCCAACCAGATCGAGAGAAAGATTCCAGGAATTCAAAGCATAGATATTGCTGGAATCACAAAAGCCTAGATCGGATACTAGGAGTGTGCTGCTTGGTTTTGCGTCAAGACTTACAGGAATTCTACAAGATTGGTGGATGAGCTTGGGAGAATACAGACAACTCCAATATTTACAAGCAGACTCAGCAGAAGCTGCGTTGCAGCAGATCTACATTGAATTCTGTGGACAAGATGATTAGCTCACTGACAGACTTAGAGCAGAATTCTTCAAACTAAAATGCTGCTCCATGACAGACGTGACCTCAAGAAACACCATAAAAGGATCACTCAACGATTTTACCAAATCGGTGGGATTAATGATCCTAATCTAAAACAGGCATATTTTTCCTCGATTCCAGAACCTCTGGGAGAAGAAACCTAAGACTCCTTGCAGCAACCTCCAAAGACTTAAAGACGGTGACCACTGGAGAATTGTTCCAACTTGTTCTTAAAGCCTTAGAAAAAATGTGTTCACAGGACAAATTTCTCCAGGAATACATTAAGCAGTCTAAAAAGCTTTCGAAGGTCTGCAGCCACAAACACCTAACAATAAAGTGTAAGGAAGGAAAATCCCAATGCAAATGCCCAGACATGAGATCAATTAGAAAGCACAGACGATTCAAGACCTTCAGATTCTCGAGTAAAAGGAGAAAAGGCCCTCTGAAGTTCTTAAGAAGGAAAACTTCCTACAAAAAGACAGATAGATGTTTTATCTGTGGAAATAAGGGTCATTTTGCAAAAAATTGTCCCAAAGGAAAGTCTGCTCGACTCATTTCCCACATTGAAGCTCTTACAAAGATTGATCTACCAGATCATGACTTGGAATCCGTAGTATCAACAGACAATGAAATCGGGTCTGAGACGCTATGTGCAATCCAACAACTCCTGATTGAAGGCAATAACATTCCTCCAGCTCACTCAGCCACTTTAGTTCAGCCTACAATGAAGGTGACGATACTCCCCAGCAAGTACTCCAAACCTGTACAAGTAACAGCATTCTTTGATACAGATGCCTCTTATTCCATGATGAATCCAAGGATTCTTCCATCAACACTATGGAAAAAAGAGAAACAATTCTTTCATGCTGCCAATGGAGATATTTTCAGCACAGATTTGGTTAGCAAGCCTATAAAGATCAGGTTCTTTCCAGAATGCTCGGTCATTCATAAAGTTATTGGATCGAGTCTTCCAGGAAAAGATCTTATTATTGGATTTGAGGTCTACCAAAAATGTAAAGGACTGAGAATCCTTCCAGCCGGCCTTGCTTTCAAGAACCAGTTCACGCCATGGGAGTCCCTTCTGAACCAATTCCAGGCAATAAAGGATCCGTTTGGACAACTCAAAAACAGGTTGATACAAAACTCATGTGCCAACTCTCATGCGGAGTTCCTTACAAAGTGTGATCATCCCCTCTGGAAGAATGAAGACTTCTTCATCAGTTTACCGTTTAAGCTAAATGAAGATATCAACCCTACAAAAGCAAGTCATCCGGGGATGAATCCAGAACATCAAAAGATGGCCATCACAGAATGCGAAGAACTGATGAATCAGGGTCTCATCGAATAGCTCTAATACCAATAGGGGTTCCTACTGAAATATGAATCCAGTACGTGGCTTTGTATCTAGATCGGAAAGGCTTATGACCCCGAGGGTAGCTTTCCTGTATAGTTTCCAGCCGATATACTTGGTCGGTCTAGAACTTATCAGAATTATAAGTTTACATAAAATCTTAGTAATCCGCTAGTCTACCTTAAACGCCCCCTTGGCAAACAGACCTTACGACTTTCTGGGATTACTAGCGGATCATATGCTGGCTTATAACACTCATAGATTCTATTCCTTAGGATTCATATTCCAGTAGTAATGACTACTGATGATCGAAGCACATGTTTTCGGAATATTACAATTACTACTACTAGCTCCGTAAAGAGATTTAGCTGCTCATGATTTTTGGGAAACTGATATTTTATTTTCTAAAGACTCCGTGTCGAAAGTTACAAACTAAGAGCAAAGACCTTGGCATATATAGGTCTTTCTCGAGGAAAAGTAACTCTAGTTAGAAACTTAACTCTAGTTACAAACTTTACTCTGATTAAAAACAGAAGACAAAAGAGTTATCTTATCCGGATGACTTTTACTGAGCAAAAGATAAAGATAAAGGAAACGATAAGATAAGGCTAAGGCTTTCTGGCAAAGAAAATACAAAACATAATAATAAGGACTAAAGTAGTCAGAACAGCTTTTTGACTACTTTATGATAGGTTCATGATCCGGACTCAAGTTTGAATTTTCTCATTCCATTCCTAGATTATCCAGATAACCCCAAGGGTCTTGAGAATCTTGGAACGGGTCGTCCGGTGATTGGGTAGAGGGCTGAGTGGGTCCTGCTTGGTAAGTGACTGGACCTTTCGTGTTGTCTGGTTGTGACTTCTGAGGTTGAGGAGGACTTTTGAAAAAGTGGCCGGGCAGTTCATTGTACAGGTGGAAGAAATCCAGTGCTTCTTTGATGGCTTTTTCATATGATGATGGGAATTGTTCCCATGGGGCATCATCTTCGGGCAGGGGCCATAATTGCTTTGGAATGGTCCTGTTTCTGCAGAAAAGCTGTTTCTGGATTTCCCTGTATTCAATGCCATCTCGTTTGATGGGGAATCTGCTAGATGAGTAGATCTCCACCGTTGGGTTGCAAACAACTAATTTTCTTTTTTCGTCTAATCTAGCATTTAACGATAAAAAGAAAATAGTGTAACCTTCATGTGGCATGATTACAGATGGTGTCGTTGGGTATACGTACATGACTGCCTTGTTGCCTCGGATTTTTTCCCATTGATCCGTGAGTTGTTCATCCCATGTTGAAAGTGGCTGGAACCATTCAAGCATGTCTATCAGACTTTGGAAAACTGGTCTGTATTCTGCATGGTTTTCATAGCTTCTGATAGTGGTTCTAAGCTCTTCGGTTTGGACTTCAATGGCTATAGTGAAAACACTAGCCAGGTACCAAAGGACATGGGTGAATTGTGTGGGCAGATACCATTTTTTTGCTCGAACCGGGAATATTTTGGAAAATGGATAGGCTGGATGGAAGCCTAATTCTTTTAAATATTCTTCTCCGGTATGCTTAGCTAGGGTGATCTGCTGGTGCATGGCTTTTTCAATTGCTTTTTCTTTTGGATTTCGGGATTTGAAAATCTTTATGGCGTCTGATGGGCAGGAGTTCATAAAGAAATCGGTGTTGGTGGAAGAAGGATTGGACGAAGAGGCCATCATGTAAATAAGTGGAATTTGAAACTGGGCAGTGGTGATCTGAAGGGCTGGACTTGGTTCAGTATTCATAAGGGGGGAATGCTTTCTTGATAAGTAATCTGAAATAATGTTTTCTTTTCCCCGAATATGCTTTATTTCAAACTGAAACTGATCAAACCACGTTAGTAGTCTAATCATTTGGGGATTTTTTGTTTTCGTCATGCTTGGATTAAGCATACCTTTAATGGCTGAACAGTCTATCTCCACTGTAAAGTGGTGTCCAATTAGATGGAATTCAAACTTTGAAATCCCCATTTTGACAGCTATCAATTCTTTCAACGTGGAGTGATAGTGCAGCTGGCTTCCTTTGAACTGTCCACTCTTGTATCCACAGATTTTCCTCTTTCCGTCTGCTTCTTCAAAAAGCACTGCACCCCAGTGACTGTCACTTGCGTCTGTCTGCAAGATTCTTTTTCCAGAGTGTGGAATAGCTAAGGGTGGCAGGGTCTGCATGACTTTCTTCAGCTTTTTTACAGCGTCTGTCTGGGCTTGAGACCACGTGGGTGGTTTCTTTTTCAGCATCTGTGTCAATGGCTCTATCAAGACAGATATGTTTGGGATAAAATCTCGTAAATAATTGACTATACCCAAAAATTGTTGTATCTGTGTCTTGGATAGGCTTTCGTCTGGGAATTTCAACAGTTCTTGGGCTATGTTAGGTTGGGCCTGGTATTCGCCTTGTATGATCTTCATTCCCAAGAATTCAATTTGTGGTTGACCAATGATCATCTTTCTCTCAGAGAGCATGATTCCATACTTTTCTGTTAAGTCTGCGAACTGGGCCAGAAGGTTTTGATGGGCTTGCTCATTTTCTGAGAATAGTAGGATGTCGTCTATGTATATGAGAGCATGGTCAAGGATTGGGCCATATATGCGGGTCATGGCTTTCTGAAATAGTGATGTGGCTGTTTTTAGGCCGAAAGGTAAAACAGTCCATTGGAAGTGATGGTTTGGGATACAGAAAGCTGTTTTGGGTCTGTCTATCGGATTAATTCCCAATTGCCAAAATCCTGCCTTGAGATCAAATTTTGAAAATAGTTTTGCATGGGCCAGGTTGGAAAATAAAACTGATTTATTTGGTAAAGGGAATTTATTATCAGAAAGGAATTGGTTTAAGGGCTTGTAGTTTATAACAAGTCTTTGTTTACCTCTTGCCTGTTCTGACCTTTTGTTTACGTAGAATGCATGGCATGCCCAATCTGAACTTGTTGATTCGATGAGACCCTGGTTCATCAGTTCTTCGCGTTCTGTGATGGCCATCTTTTGATGTTCTGGATTCATCCCCTGATGACTTGCTTTTGTAGGGTTGATATCTTCATTTAGCTTAAACGGTAAACTGATGAAGAAGTCTTCGTTCTTCCAGAGGGGATGATCACACTTTGTAAGGAACTCCGCATGAGAGTTGGCACATGAGTTTTGTATCAACCTGTTTTTGAGTTGTCCAAACGGATCCTTTATTGCCTGGAATTGGTTCGGAAGGGACTCCCATGGCGTGAACTGGTTCTTGAAAGCAAGGCCGGCTGGTAGACATCATGGAATTTGGTAGACATCAAATCCAATAATAAGATCTTTTCCTAGAAGACTCGATCCAATAACTTTATGAATGACCGAGCATTCTAGAAAGAACCTGATCTTTATAGGCTTGCTAACCAAATCTGTGCTGAAAATATCTCCATTGGCAGCATGAAAGAATTGTTTCTCTTTTTTCCATAGTGTTGATGGAAGAATCCTTGGATTCACCATGGAATAAGAGGCACCTGTATCAAAGAATGCTGTTACTTGTACAAGTTTGGAGTACTTGCTGGGGAGTATCGTCACCTTCATTGTAGGCTGAACTAAAGTGGCTGAGTGAGCTGGAGGAATGTTATTGCCTTCAATCAGGAGTTGTTGGATTGCACACAGCGTCTCAGACCCGATTTCATCGTCTGTTGATACTACGGATTCCAAGTCATGATCTCGTAGATCAATCTTCGTAAGAGCTTCAATGTGGGAAATGAGTCGGGCAGACTTTCCTTTGGGACAATTTTTTGCAAAATGACCCTTATTTCCACAGATAAAACATCTATCTGTCTTTTTGTAGGAAGTTTTCCTTCTTAAGAACTTGAGAGGGCCTTTTCTCCTTTTACTCGAGAATCTGAAGGTCTTGAATCGTCTGTGCTTTCTAATTGATCTCCTGTCTGGGCATTTGCATTGGGATTTCCCTTCCTTACACTTTATTGTTAGGTGTTTGTGGCTGCAGACCTTCGAAAGCTTTTTAGACTGCTTAATGTATTCCTGGAGAAATTTGTTCTGTGAACACATTTTTTCTAAGGCTTTAAGAACAAGTTGGAACAATTTCTCCAATGGTCACTGTCTTTAAGTCTTTGGAGGTTGCTGCAAGGAGCCTTATGGTTTCTTCTCCCAGAGGTTCTGGAATCGAGGACAAATATGCCTGTTTTAGATTAGGATCATTAATCCTACCGATTTGGTAAAATCGTTGAGTGATCCTTTTATGGTGTTTCTCGAGATCACGTCTGTCCATGGAGCAGCATTTTAGCTTGAAGAATTCTGCTCTTAGTCTGTCAGTGAGCTGATCATCTTGTCCACAGAATTCAATGTAGATCTGCTGCAACGCAGCTTCTGCTGAGTCTGCTTGTAAATATTGGAGTTGTCTGTATTCTCCCAAGCTCATCCACCAATCTTGTAGAATTCCTGTAAGTCTTGACGCAAAACCAAGTAGCACACTCCTGGTATCCAATCTAGGCTTTTGTGATTCCAGCAATATCCATGCTTTGAATTCCTAGAATCTTTCTCTCCATCTGGTTGGAGGATGATCGTCTATGGAGAAGACTAAAAATTTAGTCTTGTCTCCACTTTTGGGTGGTCTATTGTTGTTGGTCTCCTGAGGTTGTTGTTCTTCATCAAGGACTTCATCTCCATCGTCTGGTGGTTCCTCATACACAGGGGTAGAGGTACTGGGTTGAGCCATCATCAGTTGAGGGGAGTCATCCTGATCAGTTGATTCGGATTCAGTCTCGGTAGGAGAGTCACTGATGAATTCTTCAACAGGACTCAGCTGTTCGTCTGAGCTATCAGATTTTTCTTGTTCGTCTGAGCTCCATGAGCTGTCTGTCTGTAGCTCATTTGGGCTTTCAGAAGTATAGTGTTGTAGGCTGTTAACCATCATCTGGCCTGGTGAAAATGCTGGGTCTTGGATCTTCAAGGCTTGTTGGTACGTCTTTTCTGGCACTTGAGGAAACTGTTGCGGCGTTCGGAGTAATTCAGATGGGGTTGATTGGATCATCTTCTCCTTTCTCTTTTCTTCTCTTCTTTTTCTTTCTTGTTCTCTGTCCTGTTCTTTAAGAATCTTCTTGAGACGGAGAATTGAACATTCAGAAGAGGTTGGAAGAGGTTGCGGTTCTTTGGCCATCATTGTGAACTGCCAAGGAGTGGGTGGTTCATACAATTGTCTCCATTCTTTTGTTTGGAGAGCTTCAAATTGATTTTTTAAATCTTTCATCTCCCTCTCTTTGTTAGCAAATACATGCATCGGGACTGTATGGTTTTTGATCATCCACATCAGTTCTTCATGAGTCTGCTGGATCTTTGCTTCTAGCTTCTTGAGAACAGAAGTCTGAGATGCCAAGGATGATGTTTGCTTCTCAATTTGTTTTAGGGTCCGTCCTTGGGCTATTAGGGCTTCTGTCTGCCAATTGAGAACTCGTTCAGCAGGAGAAGTTTCTTTCAGGACTCCATCAGCATCTCTAGTAGTCGGATCTAGGATCTTCGGCTGATGATTGGAGGTTCCTAGTTCTTCTTTTTTGGAGAACTTTTTGAAAGGAGGGAAATCTTGTTCGTATGCCGCAGGTTGCATCATAAGAGCTGGAACAGGTGTTGGTGCTTTCATTGGCACGTGTGGAGCTCTTTTTTGTACTTGTGGTCGGCAGGACTCAAGTGGCATCGTTGTTATGAGAACAGGGGATTCTGAGAAGACTTCAGGAGCGTCTTGGAACTCATCGTCAGGAGCATCGTGGAATTCATCTTTGTCATCATCATTGTTGTCCTCCCATCCTGTGGGTTTAGGCATGGGGCTTCCATAATGAGTTGGAGCTGAGTATTTAACAATAAAGTCAAATTTCCCTGATGGTTGTCCAAGAAGACCAACTTGAGGATCAGAATTCTCAAGTCTGGTTTGGAGAAGTCTTTCTGAAGAACTTCTTTGGTTGGATCGTCTGGGAAGATCACCTTGTTGAATAGCTTGCATCATAAACTGCGTAGGAAAACATTCTGGCGGCTTTGTTTCCTTTCTGTCAAAGGTAATCTGGACAGATCCATCTTGGAGGGTCTTGTAGTCTGGCTCGGCAGTTGTTTGAACCGACTGTTGTGGTTGTTGTATACACTCGTAGTCTGAGATCCATGAGCTGGGTAGAATCTTTTTCAATTCCTCTGTTGCAATCTGTCGAGGAATGTAAGTACAGGTAGGAACCTGTTGAGAGTCGACGTGGATCATGAGAGCATCTGGTGAGGTTGGAATCGCCAAATCCATTGCATGATCTTGAAGCCTGTACACCATTTGATAATGTAAAGTGGAACCAATAGAAGCTGGATCTTGATCTACTCCGATTGTTTGGATCTCCACTTTGAACACATCTGTCAACCTACCATCTTTGAGAGACATGTTGAAATTAGGATACAGAGTATAAACTGCTGTTCCTGCGTTTAATGTAGTCTCCATAATAGCAATACTGGCATGTTGGTATTTTTTCAGCCTAGAATCTAAAAGAGTTATTCTAGCACTTATGAGAAGGCCTTTTCGTGCATGGTAGGTCAGGGCTAGTCGTATAGCACCGAAGTGGATATGGGTATATCCTTGAGCAATCCACTGTGGGGGAAGTTCTGGAGGAATTTGTAAGGTAACGAACTGAGTTTTTGAGGTAGCAGGGAGAGGACACTGGCTAAATTTAGAAGCTTGGATATATTCTTTAGGAGCTTCGTACGAGGGTTTGACAAGAGCTTTTATGGACTTAGAGAAAGAAGTTGAGGACTTATTAAAAGCAGAATATGGGTTGAGATGAGGAAGAGATTCTGACTAGCTCCGTAAAGACAGATTCATATTTCATATTATAACACTCATGACTTTCTTCAGCTTTTTTACAACGTCTGTCTGGGCTTGAGACCACGTGGGTGGTTTCTTTTTCAACATCTGTGTCAATGGCTCTATCAAGACAGATATGTTTGGGATAAAATCTCGTAAATAATTGACTATACCCAAAAATTGTTGTATCTGTGTCTTGGATAGGCTTTCGTCTGGGAATTTCAACAGTTCTTGGGCTATGTTGGGTTGGGCCTGGTATTCGCCTTGTATGATCTTCATTCCCAAGAATTCAATTTGTGGTTGACCAATGATCATCTTTCTCTCAGAGAGCATGATTCCATACTTTTCTGTTAAGTCTGCGAACTGGGCCAGAAGGTTTTGATGGGCTTGCTCATTTTCTGAGAATAGTAGGATGTCGTCTATGTATATGAGAGCATGGTCAAGGATTGGGCCATATATGCGGGTCATGGCTTTCTGAAATAGTGATGGGGCTGTTTTTAGGCTGAAAGGTAAAACAGTCCATTGGAAGTGATGGTTTGGGATACAGAAAGCTGTTTTGGGTCTGTCTATCGGATTAATTCCCAATTGCCAAAATCCTGCCTTGAGATCAAACTTTGAAAATAGTTTTGCATGGGCCAGGTTGGAAAATAAAACTGATTTATTTGGTAAAAGGAATTTATTATCAGAAAGGAATTGGTTTAAGGGCTTGTAGTTTATAACAAGTCTTTGTTTACCTCTTGCCTGTTCTGACCTTTTGTTTACGTAGAATGCATGGCATGCCCAATCTGAACTTGTTGATTCGATGAGACCCTGGTTCATCAGTTCTTCGCATTCTGTGATGGCCATCTTTTGATGTTCTGGATTCATCCCCGGATGACTTGCTTTTGTAGGGTTGATATCTTCATTTAGCTTAAACGGTAAACTGATGAAGAAGTCTTCGTTCTTCCAGAGGGGATGATCACACTTTGTAAGGAACTCCGCATGAGAGTTGGCACATAAGTTTTGTATCAACCTGTTTTTGAGTTGTCCAAACGGATCCTTTATTGCCTGGAATTGGTTCGGAAGGGACTCCCATGGCGTGAACTGGTTCTTGAAAGCAAGGCCGGCTGGTAGACATCATGGAATTTGGTAGACATCAAATCCAATAATAAGATCTTTTCCTAGAAGACTCGATCCAATAACTTTATGAATGACCGAGCATTCTAGAAAGAACCTGATCTTTATAGGCTTGCTAACCAAATCTGTGCTGAAAATATCTCCATTGGCAGCATGAAAGAATTGTTTCTCTTTTTTCCATAGTGTTGATGGAAGAATCCTTGGATTCACCATGGAATAAGAGGCACCTGTATCAAAGAATGCTGTTACTTGTACAGGTTTGGAGTACTTGCTGGGGAGTATCGTCACCTTCATTGTAGGCTGAACTAAAGTGGCTGAGTGAGCTGGAGGAATGTTATTGCCTTCAATCAGGAGTTGTTGGATTGCACACAGCGTCTCAGACCCGATTTCATCGTCTGTTGATACTACGGATTCCAAGTCATGATCTCGTAGATCAATCTTCGTAAGAGCTTCAATGTGGGAAATGAGTCGGGCAGACTTTCCTTTGGGACAATTTTTTGCAAAATGACCCTTATTTCCACAGATAAAACATCTATCTGTCTTTTTGTAGGAAGTTTTCCTTCTTAAGAACTTGAGAGGGCCTTTTCTCCTTTTACTCGAGAATCTGAAGGTCTTGAATCGTCTGTGCTTTCTAATTGATCTCCTGTCTGGGCATTTGCATTGGGATTTCCCTTCCTTACACTTTATTGTTAGGTGTTTGTGGCTGCAGACCTTCGAAAGCTTTTTAGACTGCTTAATGTATTCCTGGAGAAATTTGTTCTGTGAACACATTTTTTCTAAGGCTTTAAGAACAAGTTGGAACAATTCTCCAATGGTCACCGTCTTTAAGTCTTTGGAGGTTGCTGCAAGGAGCCTTATGGTTTCTTCTCTCAGAGGTTCTGGAATTGAGGACAAATATGCCTGTTTTAGATTAGGATCATTAATCCCACCGATTTGGTAAAATCGTTGAGTGATCCTTTTATGGTATTTCTCGAGGTCACGTCTGTCCATGGAGCAGCATTTTAGCTTGAAGAATTCTGCTCTTAGTCTGTCAGTGAGCTGATCATCTTGTCCACAGAATTCAATGTATATCTGCTGCGTTAAATCTAATGTGACGATTCTAGAAATAAAATTACTGTAAAATAAAGATAGATTTGATACAGAAAATTTTAAAAGTTTTGATTGAAATTAATCATTTATTTATTTATTTGACTGTTAATTAAAAGAAAATGAAGCTCAATTAACAGATAAGACTATTGAAATAGATAAAGCAATTTATTTTTTTTTTATTCTGGTGTAATGATATCGTACAAGTACAGGTTTTATAATTTTGTTGAATAACAGCACATCATAAGGATCCAACATTTATTATCCCGGTTATTTTTTGGACACGCAAGTATTCGTGCTCGCAACAAGTAATATGGTGATTTAAATCGTGATGATCAAATTAGGATTGTATTTAATTTGAGATTAATTATCAAACTAATTAACTTTAGAGATTATTTGAATGATAAATTAAAATGAAGTAACGACCCACCTTATTTGACTGTTATTATTTAAACATACTTGAATTATTTAATTTACTTATTAGGAAATATTTTGATTTACTAAAAGAGTTTAGTTAGTATGAGCGGTGGAATGTCACATTATATGTTATGTCCACCGGTGTAAGAAATTGTTGTAAATAACATTTTTCTAAAAAATAATCAAAGTAAATAATAAGGTTTTAAAATATCTTAAATTAAATAAAAAATTTGCTGGGTAAACCATAAATTTATTAGGTAAATAACTATTTGTAAGAAAGGAATAAATTATTTACCTGATAAATTTGTTATTTACTAATATTTACTCTAAATATTTTTAAAGTCTGTTACTTAAGTTATTTATGTAAATAAGCTATTTACTTATTTCTGCTTTACTTACAATCCGTTTAGATCATAAATTGTATTTGAATGATCATTTAAATTTAATGTTTGCAATTCAAAGTAGAATTTGAATTGTTTGTTCAAATAAAATGTGTTTGGATATCAAAAGTAACATTTGAATAGTGTAAAAACATAAAAATAAATGTGGTGCAAATTTTTACGGGGTCAAGATTTAGATATAGAGTTGAATAGAATTACTGTGAAATAGTGAAAGATTCAAATAGTTAGCATCTAAACATACCACTAAAGTACGCCAGAAAACTGAATTCATTTTTTCAAAAATTATAATTTGGTTTTAAAAAAAAAAAAAAAAAAAAAACCAAAGTGTTTGTAAACCAAAAAAAAAAAGGGGTAGACCAGGGCTTGGGAGACCAGACCTGCTACTACTGTAAATCAACGGCCCCCACCCAACCCAAGTAAATTTGGAACCCTTTTTTTTTTTTATTATTATAAAACTTAACCGATAAAAAAATGAAGAGCTAGGAGAGAAGAGATGTTTAGATTATTTGATAGATAGTAAATAAGTAAGGAGTGAAGTTATAAATCACGTGACCCACCATTTTTTAATTGTTACGACTTTGAAAAGAAAAGTGGGTAGAGAACAAATTTAGTGAACAAAAAACGATACAACGATTAGATATTTCCTTTCCTCTTTTGTTTATCTTCCATCAAAACATGAAATATATATATATATATCTTTCTCCTTTTATTTTCCTCTCACCCAGTATTTTACTTCTCCCTCCATTATGTTTTGTTTGCTTCGCATCCCTGTTACCAAAACATAGCATTGATTCTTAATAAGTTTGAAAAAATGTTTAATAGCCATTTTGACCAAAACTTATGAAAAAGGTAACTTGGCTTGTTTGGTACGTGGGAGGAGGAAAAGAGGTGAGTGGATTAATTTTTTTTATTTTTATTTTTTATTTTTTGCTAGAGGTGAGTGGATTGAGTTTCATGTCATGCTTTCCTTCCTATTTTCTGTCCTCACTAACAAACCTTGACTATTTTCCCTTTTTAACACTTTTAAACTTACTAACAACCAAACATCTGCGGACTGATATATATATATATATATGTATATATATATTAACAGCAAACAAACAAACATCAGCGGCAAAGGATAGGAACTAACTAGTAGCAAAAGGGCTGTCACAGAAAGAATACAAACAGAAATGCATTATAACCAAGTTACCAGGCGATGCACATAGACAGCCAATTAGACAATGCTACAACGAAAATGATGACTACAGGTGTTTTCGTCTAACTGCGGCTTCTTTCTATTTCCTTTTTCCTTTTGTCCAGGGTAAAATGGATCCATCATCTAGCTCGTTCTTGTTGCAAGTATTGACTAATCTTCTGTGTTTTCGCCATCTTCAGCCAATACTTTCTGCTTTTCTTGCTCCTCTGCAGAAAACACAAAGGAATAGTTAATTAGACGGCGGCAAACATACCTTCAGAAATCTACGGGAGAGTAAAAAGAATTAAGTCAACTTCAAGGACTTGACCAACAGAAACGGGTAATGACAAGATCAGAAAACAAATATATATATATATGTTATAAATGTAAAGTCTCATGTTCAACAGCCATATTGATCAATTGATATAACATTACGTGTAACACAAAGATTATTAATGTACAATATTTTTCACTTTAACACCAAATAATACCACGGACACATAAAATTGTATGGAAATCAATTATTAATTACACGTATCCAAATAAAAAAGTTACAGCCAATTTCCTGTGCTTAACCAAAATAATAATTCAACCAAAAAAAAAAAAAAAGTAACCGAAGTAACTAAAGCATGTAAGCCAAGTCGGATTTCTTGGTAGATATATCAAAGATCATAAATCCTCCATAAAACATGGACATTTTGTCTTTCATTTGAACCACCATTGACTTCAGAAAGAGTCGCCACAAAAAATCACCAATTCACCCCCAAGAACAGGTTTTCTTTAGCGTCTTTTCCTAGCCTGTCCGCTATTTTTCCCAATAAGCAAATCACTTCTAACCAATGTTTGACACCTTTCCCTTGATTCATTCAGTTGATATTTCAGTTTCTTCCTCAACTTCAGTCATAGATGTGCAACACATTTGATATTTCTGTCTTTGTGACCCACACTTGGAGCTATAACTATTACTTATGTTCCCCCATTTAAATGGAAGATGAGGACGAGATTTGGAATAGTTATGTTCCTTTATTTAAAAACTTCTCAATTTGCTAGCTGGTTTGTTTTCCCTCACGGTTTTTGAGCCTTTTAAACCTATATATAAAGAGCAAATTTTCACATATATCATTTCACGGCCCAAGTTGAAGATACGAATTTCACTCTCGCATAAAGAACTCAAATCCAGTTCCTTCACCTAAAAATTATTATTATTCATCTCAAATCAAATAACCGAAAAGTCACTAAAAAAGTACATACCTACATTGCTACAACAGTTCAAATGAAAAACTACCCGAAATTACATAATATTTAATTAATTAATTAATTATTCTATTCTCCACTTTTCTTTTTTGCTTTCTGAGGATTCCTCATCCCTATCCGTTGTATTTTTTTTTCTTTTATTAAATCAATGAACAAATATTTTATTATTTAAAAACAAACAAACGAACCCAAACAAAACAGAAAATAAAAAGCTTATATCACCACCTTAAAAAGGTTTGGTGTTCTAGCTAGGTGAAAACATTAATAAGAAAAAGACAGACACAAACCCATGATTTTATAAATTGCCTTCTGGGTTCGTCTCTCCAGCTTATCAAGCTTTTTCTGCACATCCCTCCTGAGGTCCCAATTTGGTTTCTTAGGAGCTATATTGACGAATGGATCCTGAACAACTAACCATAGTCAGAGCACGTAGAGATGTAACCCAACACAAAAATTATCACACGCATCCACATGCACACTCACAAGACAATTAGGTGTCATAAATTATAAGGACAGTAATTGAGTACCTCTTTCTTCTCTGATGGTGGCAGCATTGCTGCAGCAGGATCTTCAAACTTCGGTAGAACAGGAGGAGCAACCTTCCCCTCTTGAAGCTGCTTATCATGAGGAACATAATTTCGAAATTTCATGTTGGGATTCCTGCAAGAAATTAATCAGAACAACCAAAGCAGCTTATTAATGTAGCAAAAAGAGAGCAAGGGAAAAAAAGATAAACAACTCGCTGTATATGTGCACATATAACCGGATAAATGATAATCACTACTCATAATGTCTCTCACATGTCTTAGTCAATTTGACAGCGGGGGGAGAAGCCAAACAAACTACGCAGATTTGTTACTCACAGGCGCACAACATGAAGTGAAATGCTAACTACAAGTGGTGAAAAAAAGTATAAGAAAATAAACAGAAAATAAAAATTCCCAAGTCCCCGTAAGTGTGATACGGTAAATCACTGCATATCTACCCAAACCTAATAAACATTCTGCTCTGTAATTATTTAGTTATTTGTTTATCAGTAGCACGTTTCCACTCTGGACTTAAAGCAGGATACAGCACAGCAACTAAAGCCAAATTAAGAGCTTTCACAGGAAAATATATTATGTACACACAGATAAAAAATTGTAAAGTAAAAGATATAATACAGCTGAAATCAATGAGTATACGCATGACAGCGTTAAAAAAAATATATGAAATTGTCAAACACAGGTAAAACAAGAAATATAATAAATAAGAGGTAAGGCAAAGACATGCAATTTAGTTTTTTATTTTTTTAGGACACAGCCTTTCATTGATAATAAAATCAATTACAAGGAAAAGAGGACAAGAAGTCCTCAAAGAAAAGCAAAGTACAGGAAAAGAAACAAAAGCCAAAAAACAAAAACACTACAAAAAGAAATGTTATTGGTATTAGTTTACTTTAATCCTCTGTATACATTCATTAACATATGCATACACTATTCATTTGTCCTACGACATTTAGGATAAAATTATTGATAATACTTTTATCCTTTTATCCCTTGTTTGGAGGCCAAAAGAAGGAATTATAGCATTTTGCTTTTACAAGCCATTTTTGTCCTTGTGATTCAATCTTTGCAACTGTATGTCCTATAACATTGACACAACTAACTCAAAAAGTGAAGAAGTCACAAACACAGATGTGTCCGTTAGATAAGATCTGAACATATCACCTCAAATGTCATGTTCATTCATACACACATACAAAGAGTTCATTTTTTCTTTCGCTTTCCCTTTTACAAGCGGTGAGGATTGGTTTATCTACCATTATTGGATATGTAAATGCATATAACATTTGAAATCGCTTCCTTAATTAATAAGGATGAACATAAGTGGGACACGTATGACACCAAAGGTATAATATTGAACATTAAAAAATATAAATAAATAAAAACTTGCATATAGGTTATAAAGAAATGGAACAAAAAAGAATAGAGATACTCACGTTTCTTCACTAGATTCATTCCCATTGTTTTTCTTATCCTCAACTTGTCCAGAATCTTCATCCGGGGTGTTCAACAATTCTTGTGCAGCTTTTAAAGCTTTAAGCCTCTCACGACGTACTGCAACTGCTTGGTCAATTGAATCATCTTCGGTAGTCATCACTCACCTATGATGCAAATAAAAAGTGAAACAATGGATGACTATGGGGTCAGACATCAAATATAGATAATATCTACAATCCAAGGTTTGCCCAGTGGGGTATTGATAAGTAAAACCAGAATAATGCAATAAAATAAAATAAAATAAAACCAAGCAAGAAAAACCAAATGTTACAAATCACAACTGAACATCATAGAAGGTCAAACTAGTAATCAATAACAAGTCACAAGTCTAAATTATTCATTCTTGTTTCTATGATTTCCTTTAATACTGCACTCTGCCTCGTCCAATCCCAGCTTAGACTTCTCTCAATTAATATTTCAGTAGCAATTGGGCATTTTTGTATTCACTGGGCGGTTTTTTAGGCTGAAAATTAATCTGGGCCTGAGCTTTTTTTTTTTTTCCTAATTAGCTTCAGACTTCTAAATTTACATAACAGTTCAAAAAGAAAAAGTGAGGCCATGGCCCCCAGAATTTCTCCTTGAGTTATTGCCTCAGCACAAAGAAGCACGCCTCTTTCTTTCTCTGTGAGGCTTAAGCCTCAAAACCAATTTTCATGGCGTGCCTCCCATTGCACAACGTTAAACACCGCTAAATCTACTATCATGAGGATACAAGAACATCGTAGGGGCTCGAACAAGTAACAACATATCATAATTCATAACTAGGCTCTAAAACTAGATAAGATTAGTCATATTACCAACATAAACTCCTACACAAGTCCACATTATAGATTCGACACTGGTGTCCCTTTCCTCGTTTGTTTTCCTTCCGTACAGTTTTCTGTATCAATAAAGCGTGTCTCTTTTAATGTGTGTGTATATATAGCTATACTCTCTTATCCGGTTGCCGGACTTGTAACGTTTGTTGTATATTATCATAGCAACCGGTTGATTCCATTGTAACAAATTTTCATTCGTACTTGTCTTTTACATCTACCGTTGCTAAATAGCATTATGTTACACATAATTTGTTACAAGTATATCAGCTAGTTGTTTATTAGAAAGTTACATCTGCCGAATCTATCCTACTGTCGGGTATTATGAAAAAAAATTTAGGCCAATATTGGCATATTTGAGCATACACTAAAACTTAGATGCAACACATAAATTCCTAGAATTTTTATAAAGATCATAAAACCAAAGTCCAATTCCGGTTTTTAGGACTGAAAACGATGGGCTTCTATAGCCCTCATGCAAAATCAAGATAATAGAAGAATATTTACATCAGTTTTCAGAAGTAATAAGAAAATCATCGAAGGAAAAACGCCCATTTTCTAATCACTGAGAATTTACGAATTTCAGGGTTTTGTTTTCACACTTGAGAATTGAAATCAAGAATTTCAGATAAAGGCGTTCAAGAGAGAAAAACCCTAACCTCAAAATTTCTCCTTTTGCTCCAAAAAGTTTCTTTCGCCGCAGAAATTGGCCTTCTTTTTTACTCAGTGGAAAGCTCGGTGGTGAAGCCAAGGACCGAAATATGCTTCCGTCAAAGGGGAAGGGGAGAGAGGGAGAGAGAGAGAGAGAGAGAGAGAGAGAGGACCAACGAAGCCGAACTGTTTCTCATATGAATTATAATGGGGAAATTATTTTTTATTTTAAAAAATTGTAAGAAATAAAAATGTTTTTAAAATAATATTTGTTTATTTAATATTTTTAAAATTATTTTAAAAATATTGTTTTTTTAGAAGGTATTTGGCAAACATATTTTAATTGTATTGTAATATGTTTTACTATCAAATACAATATTTTGAGATTCAAAATATACTACAGCCAGTGGTTCCAATACAATTGTTGTATATTTGCATTTTAAACTTTCGGCTTTTTAATCCATTTACTCCTCCTCAACGAATATATTCTATGATGCATGTCAGACAACTCTGTGGCCGTTGTGTGCACCCTCTCCTTAGTCAAGGCCATGGCACAAAATATTGTTTATTGTTTCACCGGATTGCATGCCAACCACATCCTCCAACCTCCCAAAATCAACACTCCTCTGCATCTAGGCGGCTCAACTCACTGCATGGTCACCTTTTATCGGTCGTGGACAGCCGTCAACGTCTCCGTCAACGACCAAGATCGCAAGTTGTTCGGCAGACGTTTTCGGTGGTTAGGTGCACAGATCTGGTCTCTCGGTCACTATTAAAGGCCGAATTAGGTAAGCATTCTCGACACTATTTTAAGATTACACACGAAAACTTATCTGTTGGCCTCACTATAATCCTCTATTTGGGTGTGTTGTGAACAGTTTTTGGCTGAGATGAATCCCAACATATTTACATGTTTTTTTTTTTGCACGTTTTCCCTCTCTGTACTCTCTTTCATTCTAAATTTTTCCCCTTTCTTATCTCTTTCTGTCTCTCTATCGCTACCCCAACGGAAGCTTGTTTTCGGTCGTTGGCTTTAGGAAATAACTATTGTGGTTCCACCGAGTAGTATAGAAGACCAATTTCTGCCCCGAAACTTATTGGAGCAAGAAGAAACTTTGAGGGCTCGGTTTTTTCTTGTGACTAGCCGTGATCTGAAATTTCCCACGGTGAGTTGTCGTTTCCTTCTTGATCTCAATTCAACATGTGTCGACATCTCTTTCCTGATCCTGATTTCACCCAAAAAAAAAAAATTAAAACCCTAAAATCATTTTTCAATTTAAATTTCTTTGTAAATGTATCATGTTGATGTAGCTCAAATCAGGGGCTTGATCAAGTAGTTGCTCGGAAAGGCAGTTACTTAATTGCCATAGTCGTTCATTCTTTTGTTGGCTTTAATTATGTACAATTTCGGTAGTTCTTTCTTCATTCTCTTACATCATGTCTCTCTTCTCCCCAAACTCCTAATAACCAACCACCGGAGCCTTGGTAACCTGACAACAGACTTCCTGTAACAAGATGTCAAAGCTTTTGATGACCCGCCAATGTTGTAGGTTACCGACAATCACCCTCTAATAGACTTTGCATCCACTACTAGCAACAGCAAGTGACCGAGGTTCACCTATTCGACATTGGTGGATGACTTCAGCTAGAGATAATAATTTGTTGAAAATTTAGGAAACTTTGATCATCACATAAAAAGAAAAAGAAAAAAAAAAGTTTAACAACATAAGCAAAGCAGATTTCAGATATAATTCTTGAGGAGATCATAGATGGGATATTGATATTACAAATCCCTGCTTGTTTACTTTTTGTTGCTTAAACAAAGGTAAATCTAAAGATAGAGATTCGTATAGCCATAAAATCTAAAATTACAAATTCTATCCACCTAGGATATCCAGTGGCAAAACTGGTTTGTTAGGTAATTGGCGTTCAACTCGGCTCTCCAGGCGAAAAACGCCGGTTTGGCTGCAATAATTTTCTCATGCAATAATTTTCTCATATACATC
The DNA here is from genome assembly GCA_035233585.1 of Antiaris toxicaria. Lineage (NCBI taxonomy): Eukaryota > Viridiplantae > Streptophyta > Magnoliopsida > Rosales > Moraceae > Antiaris > Antiaris toxicaria. Next base: position 18,599,692 of record CP141155.1, on the reverse strand, counting down.
AATTTTATGTAAGAGAAATGTTGTTTATAGATTGAGTTAGAAAGCTTGTAACACTAAATTACAGTTCACTAATTCAGTGTCCAAACTTCATCCAATCAATATATTTATTTTGGTCTGCTTGGTTCAGTGCCATAGTAAGTGGAACTTCTGTATTGATGTACACTTTTTGGCTCACAGATAGTAGGGTAGTCTTTTTTAGCAAGTTCAAGTATCAAACATCGAGTTTATTAGTATATGTCCAAACTTAACACATACGATTACTATTATTACATAATTATATGATTGAAACTTTCATTTATTTGTTTTAGAAAGGCCGATTTACTTGGTTGGCAGTTGCTTGGTTCAGTGCAATTTATGAATGAATTGCATAGTACTCATTACTGGTTTGTGCTATTTTATGTACATTTTTTGTGAACATCCGTAAAAAGAACAATCGTTTGCTTCGATGTATATTACATGAAATATATTCTTGGGTCTGTAAAAGTAGATGTATTGGTCCAAGAAGTGAAATAGAAGGATACATGTTATCAAGGAGACTTGAAATGCTTATATGTTAATAGTGTAAAGGCGTATGATTGACGGTTCTTACGATAGATGTTTAGACAATATTTTGAAGCTTCAATTCCTATTTAAGTTAAATCTACATTAATTATTGTCCGTACGTTTACTAACCAGTAGTGTTACTTGGTTGCTATAATGTTTTGTTGTATTTGTGAGTGTGGTTGAACTTGAACTGTTAATGTGTAATTTGTTCCTATAGCCTTGGTCAAGCTCGTTTAAGTAGGACAACAACTACCGAGACATACAGCCCTATCCATTTAAACCAACACAACTAGTATTTTCTTCCCAAACCGGCATCTTGTAGGTTCGTTTGAAGGAAGCACGTCGTAAAGTGCTTATCTCGAGACGGTTTAGCGTGTGTAAGTGTCATCTTTGCCTCGTAATTTGTCGCGGATTATTAGTAAGTTTTGCAATCAACATTGGTCATTGGTGCATACATTTTGATGTCTATTTATGTATATTTGAACTTGCATTGTTGATGGAGCAAACGTGCATCTTAGGAAATAGTGTGTAGACCCTAATTCTGGCCTATATCGACCCCACCATGATAGATAAACTCTTGGTTTGGTAAATACACGTTTCATTGCCTCTGTTGGTCTCCATCACAACTTGTCGTGTAGTAGTTCATTCTCGATCCCAACCTCAACACGCCTCTGTGCACCTACACCAAAACCATGGGAAAATAATCAGATGCCCTTTCACATATTGGCAAACCATGTAGTATCAGGCCGTGTCGATGTTCTAGTCAAATTTTGAAACGACGCAATTCTGGCCTCATTCATCGTTTCCAACTTCCACGGAATCCGCTTGTATCTACATCATGTTATTCCCCTCCAATTGATCAGACTGAAGCCAAGTCTTCAACTCGTTCAAACACGATACTCAATTTCTACTTCGAACTTTATGGTTTTTCAACCAATTTAATGAGTTTATAATTCGGTGTCGAGTACGCCTGCAATATTACCATACTGTTACTGTTGCATTATTTTAACACTTTTGTTAACTTAAATTACAACTGTGAATTTCAAAGAAACGAAAAATAAAAAACAACTGAAAGTTAATAGAGATTTTAACGCCTTTAATTTGTAGACATTTAAGGCATTAACTGGCTCATTAATTATTTGTTTGACATCTTTTGACAACGAACTGCATAGCTATAAATAGTGTTTATGATTATTTGGTCTATAGGCCCATATTGTTTTTTTGGTACATATGTCATTGTAACACTGTTGTAGAACAACTAAAGCGACAGTTTGGATGGTGCATACATCCATATTTTTTTTTAACCGGCCATTGCAATATATCGATAACTATTCATCTACATATAGACATATGTTAATAAATAATTTTATTTGCTTCTATTGCAAGGTGAACCATTTTGATGCATATGTTTATTTTCTATTATGTTATTGATTTGAACACCCATATCAAAAGGCCATGTACATTCCTTATGTAGATGCCGCGCAGAAGATATGGATATAAGTGGACTGAGGAGAAGGAATTTGAACTACTTTCCCGTCTTCAAACATACAAGAACATGCATGGTGATAGGTTTCCCACATCGCCAGTTTAAACAGAATGGCGCACTGAATTAAATCCCCTATGCACGTCTGAGCAACTGAAGAGTAAAAAAGACCGTATGGCTAAAATATACAGATGTTGGAAGTCATTGAAGATGCATACTGGTCTTGGATACAATCCACAGACAAAGAGCATTAGTTATAGTAATGAAGTGTGGCAGAGCTTCTTGGAGGTAAAGATGTATTACTCATGTCAATCATGTGTTCAATGTGGCATGTTTGTTCTACCTTTCAACATTATGGTGTAAGTGAAGGAAGATTGCGTTTTACTTTTTTGCTATAAAGAATTTCTAAGACGTTTCGTTTGGTTGAAATGATGGCCTTCTTTATGCAGAAATATGAATCTGAGGCGCGTAAGCTTCGGTACGAGGGTCTTCAGTTCAAAGATTTGTATTTTAGTATCTTCGACGAGCATGTCATAACAACCGAATACATGACAGGGAGTGGAACAATGTTTGACCTTGAGGGCGACGTGTCACATTACAATCGCTTTGGTTATGATGAAGTTCACAAAATCAAGAATGGTATTCAATTCGCAAGCAAAAGTTGCACAACGAAAGTATTATGGCGCAAGCAATACAGCAGATATCAAACCATTTAACTAACCATGCATCAAAGCATTCTAGAATGGAATTTGACAATTATGCAGGTTGCAGGATGTAATTACCGACTGTGAAAAAACTATGCTGGCTCTCGGAGTTGGAGTTGAGGATGTAGTGACAATGATGCATTTCTTCTTAAAGAATCGTGCTTGGATACCTGCCTTTCTTGGATATGCAGATGTAACAAAAATGGCGTTTGTTAATGATATTTTAAGGCGCCAATGTCAACCAAATCCACCCAATGATCTGCCCATCTCACTGCATCATCCTAATGAGTAGAGTGTTTATAGGATACAATAGTTCCTTAACGAATTGTATTTTCATTTGCATCATAATTAGATCAAACAATGATGACATATTTTAATTTGCAATTACTTAGTACTAGTTATAGTCGCATTTGGACATTATTATATTATATTATAATTATGTTGCAATTATATAGATTGTTTTACTATTATTGTTGATTAAAATATATTTATGGCAATGTAGGTTGAAGACATGTCTAACCCAGGTGATTTGTCACACATAAACTCATGTGCTGATAGTAGTGAAACTGATACTGAGGATGAGGAGACTGTGGCTATTACAGCATGTCTACTTATTGCAAGTTATAAGATGAATGCGACGTATAAACAACCTTTGCATGATTCGATGTTGTTTGGATTGATGCGCGTGAATGAAATTCTGAATGGAAATCCAAACAAAATAAAGCAGAAAATTAGGATGAACAGGAGGACGTTTAAGGCTTTATCTAGCTTGTTAGAAAATCGAAGACTGTTGCAAGCAACGGCCCATTTAAATGTGGATGAGCAATTGTTTATATTTCTATATATCATATGTCAAGGGACAACAAATGCTGAAGCAGCAGATCATTGGAACCACTCGAGAGAGACAATATCTCGATGGTTTTTTGCTATGCTTATAGCTATATATAATCTAAAGGACGAGGTAATAACTCCTCCAGATTATGAATGCGTGCAACCATTCATTAATCAAAACCAATACAATATACGCCATGGTTTGACGTAAATAACACATTTGTTATATTCAAATTTTGTATATTTTTGTAAAAATAAATGTACAATTAGTGTGATTGTTGTGTCTAATAGTATAGCATTGTGTAGGGGCTATTGATGGAACTCATATGTCATGCGTTCCACCAGCTCGTAACGCGAAACCTAGAGAAAAAGAAAAGGAACATTCTCGTAAAACATCCTAGCAGCTTGTTCATTTGACATGAAGTTTACATACATATGTGCAGGGTGTGAGGACTCAGTACATGACGCTCATGTACTTAATCTAGCTATTGACCGTTGCAGTTTTTCGATGCCACTAGCAGGTTAGACATATTATTTAAGGCCAACAATATTTGTAATAGAGACTTTACACGTTTTTATATCATATACAATACTTGTTTTGCATGATATGTAGGAAAATTTTACTTAGGTGATGCTGGGTTCGCTAATAAAAACGAGTTCTTAACTCCATATCGGGGTGACATGTATCATTTGCTCGAGTATAGGCGTCATCGTCAAGGTTTGGGTTCACGGTGAAAAGTTTTCAACTATACGCACAGCTCGTTACGTACTTGCATCGAGAAGACATTTGGTGTATGGAAGGCAACGTTTAAAATTTTAAAGAACATGACAAACTATCCAATTCGGAAGCAAGTTCTAATACGCAGTCGTGCATAACTTCATCATCATGGTTCGGGAGAGGGATAGACTTCTGCGATGGTATAATGTTGATGGTGTATTAGTCAATGAAATTCATCAAACGATGTTGGACATGCAAAATAAAGTTGAAGACGGCATGCCAGAGGGGCATGAAGTTCAAGACGACAGCAATGACCAAAATCAAATGAATCATTTTAGGCATTACTTGACCATGCAAATGTGGGACAAGTACCAGCAAATCCCCGGTATAGATAGTCGTTTTGAATTTATGCTAAACGGTAGTGATATGTGTAACTGTATTGGAATAAAAACGGCCTAGAGTTGAATTGCATTTTTTTGCGTCCAATTAGTACTGTGGTTGTTGTAGTTTGATAGGTAAAGTTTACGACTATGTACGCAACAACATGAACACTCATACAAATTAAACACAGTAATGCTGTGTTATGCGTCGTAAAGGTGCTTTTTTTTACATAACTTCTTACGTCCAACACGCAAGGATGGTTGGTAACAAATTCCACACGCCATAGTTGACCATACGCATATATTGATTAAAGACTAAATATGCTAAACAAAACACACACAAAAAAAAACCCCCATTTTCTTAATATAATACATGGCAAAATATGTACATATAATTATAGATTGAAAAAACAAAAATGAATTTTTTTTTCCGTTTGGAGGTAGGAACACACGGGTTTTAATTTTATTATAACACAAGCTTAAATCAGGAAAAGCAGTGGAACGCTACTGAATGTAATTACAATGATTAAAAATTGGCTACTTAAGATAATAATGTAGATAAAAGACTATCTACACGTATGAATGTTGAATCGGAAACATATTAACCCAATTTTTTTACATAAAGAAATTATGTTATATTTTTTTTCAACATTTTTACCAATATAATTCACTATTCATGTTTTACTTTTTTATCATAGTTGTAAAAATAGTCTCAACACAGTTTTCAAAACATTTTAATTTTCAGTTTTTTGAAAATAAAAAACATTTCAAAAACAATATCAAACGCCACCTTAAGGTATCTTTTGGTTTTTTTTTTTAGAATGATTTTTCATTTTTAAAAACATAGAAAATGAAAAAAAAATTCTAAAATAGCTTTTATTTGTTCAATGTTTTCAAAACCATATCGAAAATACTGTTTTCATTTATACTGCTTTTTTTTTTTTGGATTTTTTGAAAATGAAAAAAAATTTGTTTTCACTTTTTTGTTTTCATTTTCTCCCTCCCTCTCCTCTCTCTCTGTGCCTTTGCAGATGTTGGCAACAATGACGGCCACCATCGGAATCTCGTTCGCCTTCATCTCTGATTGTGACAGCCACCCGTCAAGTCCATGCAAGACGTCGAGACCATGACGACAACAAGAAACAGTAGGTGTTTGGGTGGCCATGGCATAATGCAAGATCTCTCAGCTCTACCCCCAGATCCGGCTAGCAAAGTTGCCACTGCACTAGCCAGCCACGGAGATCTGCTACACTCTTCATAGATCCACTGTGAGATTGCCATCTTCATGACAAGGAAAGAGTCCACCAGGACTCCGATGACGACAAAGACTGCACCTTGAACTTGTGGGTTGCGACAGACAGAGAAGAGCTCTGCAAGGACGTCCTTGGGTGCTGATTGCCGCGAAATCTCATTGTCGTACCTTGCGAGGAAAGGGCTTGGCAACACATAGACCATCGACACCAGAGATGGAGGTTTGGGGGCGGTTGGCACCAGGGGGTAAGGGTATTCTGGAGGGAATACCAAAATCGTGTTTTGGGTTTTCTTTTGTTTTTATGAGTAATAATTTATTTTGTTAGTATCTTCAAAATTTACTAAAAAAAAAAAAAAAAAATCAAACACAATTTAACAAATGCTTCTAATACAATTCTCAAAACATTTTCATTTTCAACTTTCTTAAAAACACAAATCAATTTGAAAAACAATACCAAATGCTATTTAAGTTTTCCCTATTTGATGGGGAAAAAAATTTATGGCCATTGGATTAAATTAAATAGCCACCCACAATGAAATACATGGGCGTTATGGTGCGACCTACCATAGGCCCAAAGATTTAGTTTCCCTTGGCAGTAAGCAAGGTGTTACAACAAGTCGTATGAAGCTATGTTTATAAAATATATTTTATAATTTCTATAGTATTTATCTACTAGCCACTGCAAGACACCCATCACGGCCATATATGTCATCAATAGAAACCATTGACGACAACGGGGAAGATTCGATTTTGATAGAGAAGGTCGAAGATAAGCCGATGGGATTCTAACCCACACCATCATGCTCGACATCAACTTTCCTTTTCTTCGTCAAACAATTTAATAAATAACATGCAAGAACCTTTTAAAGGTAAGGTTAAGAGTTTAAGTTTGAAATGCAATAGAAATTTTTGAGATGGTGACTCTCAAAGAAGACTATATATTATAAGTAACAGTCACATATATAAAAGATAATAACCTAAGCCTTAATCAATATATTAAAATAAGAAATAAGAGACGATGAGATAGAGAAAAAAAAAAAGAGATAAATGGAGTTCAGGTTCGAATTCCATATTTATAATGACCAATCAAAATTGACCCCCAAGGTCTATAATTGTCTCAAAAGGTCTAATATAAATACATTTTTAGACAATTTGAATAACAGTCAAAAACTTATGAAAATTAAAGACTTTCGAATAGAAGGTGTAAAATATATACTGGACGTTCTAGAAATGTGACACCCCACCCTACGTGGAGGTTAAACAGCACTATCACAATTGAGCTCTGAAATCAACTATAATAGTCTGTCACCTCATGAGTCGTCGGCACTTACTTTTAACTTACTTTCTTTATTTAACATACTTATTTTAAACTTTGATTTTAACGTGAAAATAGGGAATATGTTTTTTAAACTTTTTTTTTTTAACTGAACTTGGAAATTGTACATCGTAAAACATTTACTAAAGTAAACATTTTACATCGTCGTACTTAATTTATATCATAAAACACTGTTTCAAAATACATTTAAATGCTGCTCAGCGTTAAACTTGTAGCAGGACCATTTTCCTCGCCCAGTCCCTTTGGCACATGCAGATCCCGCTCTCTCGTCCATCCAAATTCTATTGTCGTATAGGTTGCTTACCTGCAACATGAATAAACCTATGAGTTACAAGCTCAGTAAGTTCAAATATAAAAACTATTAACATGGACCTTCGACCATAACTCAGAACATTAAATCTAATGTTAGTACATATTATGCTCAATTATGCTCACTTATGGGTAAAGTTTAAATCTTAGGTCTTTATCTTGCATTACGTTCTGGTTTTGAGCCCCATATTGGTCATATCGTAGTGCGGGCATGACTGAGAGAGACTCTAAGGAGCGACCCACTGGTCAATCCTCAACAGTCTATATAACATTAACATAAACATGACATGAAAAACCTCTACCTTGCAAGAGGCCAGTACGCCAAAAAGTGGTTTCATTACCGTCTTTCTTATAGTTCCGACCAGGTGACCTTTTCATTGCCCCTTAGTTTGGAACACTTTATATTTTTTTCTTTTATTATGTGTATTTTATTTTACACATTATTGTGCATATAGCACCTTTATACATACTTTATATATTGCTTATAGCATATAAACATGTTAAGTAAATTCATGTTGCAGACAATAAAATATCTGAATTTACAGATACTTTGCTAGCGTTTCCTTCCTGAGGTCCACCCACTACCTTTCGCCGCCTCTAGATTAGATCCTTATAACCGAAATAATTTACAGTTATTTTTAATATTCATTTTATATTTAAAATATTATAAAAATGTAAAATTCTCAATTTGGGTTTCTAACGATGCATTTAGGGGTCTAACATTTCATTTTTGACATTTCTGTTAACTTTTAGAAAAATGATCATTTTATCCCTATCTTTGGACAAAATGACCATTTTGTCCCTAATAGACTTTTCTCACTTTTCTTATACTTAAACTTTGATTTTGGCCATTAAAACTTTAATTAAGGTCTTAGAATGCCATTCCAGGCCTTAAGGTCCTTTTTCCTAATTTTTGATAAAATGACCATTTTGTCCCTAGCAGAATTTTTCTTCGTTTCTTCAACTTAAATCTTAATTTTGACTTTTAGAATTTTAATTAAGTCATTCTAAGACCCTAACGATCCTTTTCTAGTATTTTTGAAATTTTTGATCAAAATGACCATTTTGTCCCTAATAGGCCTTTAGGTCGTAAAATTTTCACGTTAGTGTTTTAACGGGATGTTCTAAGCCCAAAAATTATAAAATTTTTCTTAGTCTTTACCAAGTTTTTTTAGCATTAATTGCTAAAATTCTCAATTTACTATTCACTCGACCCTCGAGTAGTACTATTTCGACCCTTGGTCGTTAATCTACTTTTTCTTGCATTTCAAAACTCCGAATGGACGTTTCACTAATATTGAAAATGTCTGTCATCCTTTCCCCGACCTAGGTCACCGAAGGGGCTGGGTTTTCAATCTCCGAACCTATTTTATCTCTCGTTTCCTAAAATACCTTTCGGGTCGTTATAAAAATTTCGGTAGCGTTTCTGCTTAAATTTTAAGTTCCCGACGTTAGATAACGCCTCAAAACCACAGTATCTGCCACGTACTAAACCAAATGCCTAATTTTTATGTAAAACACAAACTTTTTACGTAAAAATTTTTATAAAACCTTAGTCGTTTCTAACGACGTTTCGATTCGTTTTTATCTATTCTCACACTCGGTTTTTTATCCACATTTTAACTTACATTTTTCCTCATTTTTCCTCACACAAATCCCATTTCATACACCTAACATAGCCCACAGATTTTGTGGAAAATCATACACAAAAACTGAAATTTTTTTTTTGCTTCTAATTTCTTCCAAACAATCACATATCAACACCAATTTTCTTGAATCAACAAACTACCTAAAACATGCTAAAATTCTCATTCACACCCCCCTAATGGCCACAGATTTTATTGAAAAAACATGAATCAAAAGCTTTCCTTTCAAGCTCCATTTCATTCCTTAAATCATTCACATACCAACATTCATTTTTAAAACAAGAAATCACTCAAAATCAACTTTTTTTTTTTTAAACACCCCATATACTCACGGTTTTCCTTGAGAAAACATACACAAAATTATTGTTTTCAAACTCTAATCCATTCCTTTCTTCAACCACATGCCAATATCACTTTTTGATGCAAAAACTAACAAAGCCATAGTTTTAAATCATCGCACAAACATAGTATGCAACCCACGGTTTTTCTGAAAAAAAGAACTCAAGAAAAGCTTGAAATTTGAACTTACCTGACAAGTGATGATTACTTGATGCTTGGGATGACTTCTAAGCAAATTTGGAGGGAAATTTTTGAAGAAAATTGACTTGGATAAGGGGGAATGGCTCACGGCATAACAAGGACAGCAAGTTAGGCTGAAATGGTTGAGTGTTTTCTGATTTTTTTTTCCAAGCCAAACCGTGTAAAAATGCAGCCAAGATGGCGAGGTTTGTTTACAAATTTTTGAGGGCATGTTAGCAAACTTTTAGGGTAAATTTAACATAGTTTAGGGGTTGTTTTGCAAGGATCAAAATTTTTTTTGGCTGATTTCCTTCACCAACCGACCTTATCCCTTGAATTTCCCAAAATTTTTACCAAAATTCCCATGCCATTTTGACATGATCTTGACCATTGGATCAAAGCCACTTTAAACCCTAATCCTTAGATCACATATTTCTTTTTACAAAATTTTTCTTTCATTTATTACATAATTAGGTGACATCATGGATGATATCACTTATTAATTCTCGATCAAAATTTGACCAAAAGTCAAACCAAACAAAATTTCACTAAAATCACGCTGATAAGTTTCTGAGGCCATCCATGCGATCGGTTTTCCTTAATTCACTTCCGTTTGACCAAAAATCCATACCGTAAGTTTTTCGCTTTTTTGTGGATTTTGGTAATCGCCTAGGGTTTTTAATATCGAATTTGCATTATTTTACTTGTTTCGATTCGGTAAAATTTTTCATCACCAAATTCCTTTCTTTTAATATTGCTACAACATTTTATTACGTTCTAAATAATATTAAATCATATATTTTACATTTTAAACATAAAAATCATTGTTTACATACAACGTACATGTCTTGCGAGAACGATGAAATTTCTCGATTATCACATTCACTCCTCATAAAATTTTCGTCCTCAAAAATTAAAACAAGTGGGGATACAAAACTTTCATTTCATCTTCGTGTTCCCACATAGCCTCTTCGATACTGTGATTTCTCCATAACACCTTGGCCAGTGGGATCATCTTATTCCTCAATGTCTTGTCCTCGTGGGCTAAAATCTGTAGAGGTTGTTCCTCGTAGGTTAGATCTTGTTGGACTTGCATCAGTTCATACTTTAATATATGTGATGGGTCTGGCACGTATTTCCTTAATATAGACACATGAAACGTTATATACAGCCGACAAATCTGGAGGTAATACCAGCTTGTCGGCCACCTTTCCAGTACGTTCGATAATTTTAAATGGTCCAATGTACCTTAGACTCAATTTTCCCTTTTTATCGAAATGCATTACACCTTTCATTGGCGATACTTTAAGGAATAAGAAGTCCTCTTCGTTGAACTTCAAGAATCTTCGTCGTTTGTCCGCATAGCTTTTTTTTCGGCTTTGGGCGATTTTTATTTTCTGTTGTATCTTTGCAACTACATCTGAAATCTCTCGTATGAAATCAGTTTTGTGCAGCTGCTTTTCTCATAGATCGTACCAATGTATGGACGATCTGCACTTTCGTCCATATAGAACCTCGTCGGGTGCCATCCCAATGGAAGCTTGGTAACTATTATTATATGAAAATTCTACCAGAGATAGCTTCTCATTCCGAACTCCCAGGAAATCTATTATGCAGGCTCTAAGCATATCCTCCAATGTCTGGATGGTCCATTCAAATTGCCCATCCGTTTGAGGGTGAAAAACTGTGCTGAGTCGTAACTCCGTATCCATAGCTTCTTGTACACACTTCCAGAATGTTGAAGTGAACCGTGCATCTCGATAAAAAATTATGGACTTTAAGACTTCATGTAGCTGAATGACATTGGTCACATAAAGATGTGCCAATTTATCTAGTGTGAACGTCGTCTTCCCTGCTATGAACCGCACCGTCTTCGTCAATCTATCCACAATTACCCAGATAGCGTCATAACCTTCTCAGGTCTTGGGTAGCCCTATCACGAAATCCATGGTAATGTACTCCCACTTCCATTCAAGAATTTTCAAAGGTTCCAATTTTCCTCCGAGATAAATATGTTCGACCTTGACTTTTTGACAAGTCAAGCATCTACTCATGAATTCCACAATATCATTTTTCATCCCTTTCCACCAAAACTGTATCTTTAAGTCTTGATACATTTTGCTGGCTCCAGGATGAACTGAATATGGTGTTTCATACACTTTCGCCATGATTCGCCTCCTAAGTCCTTCATTGACGAGAACATAAATTCTCCTTTGATGTAAGAGCATTCTATCGTTGGAAATGCTTACATCTGACTTCTTGTCCTGGGATATTCCTTCTCGAAGCTTTATTAAGTTCGGATCCCGCTTCTGGGCTTCTTTGATATCCACGATTTGTGAGGACTCCAATTGAAGTGCAGATAGTTTTCCGGATATTAACTCCAATTCGAAGGAGTTAATTTCTTACTGTAATGATTTTGGTAACTCTTCTATCGGCAACCGTTGTGAAATCGTTGATTTCTTGCTCAGGGCATCGACTACTCGGTTCACCTTTTCGAAATGGTAGAAGATTTCACAATCATAGTCCTTCACAACTCTAACCATCTTTTTTACCGCATGTTTAATTCATTCGCGTGAAGAAATACTTCAGGCTCTGATGGTCAGAGAAGATCTGACACTGAGCTCCATATAAATAGTGTTGTCAGATTTTGAGTGCGAGCACTACTGCAGCAAGTTCTAGGTTATGAGTAGGATAACTCCTTTCATGATCCTTCAATTAGCGCGACGTATAAGCAATCCCCTTGTCATTTTGCATTAAAATAGCTCCCAAGCTCACTTTTGAGACGTCACTGTAAATCATAAACTTTTCTCCTTTGGTGGGTAGTGTAAGGATTGGCGCATTTGTCAGTCGTTTCTTTAATTCTTGAAAGCTTCTTTCACACTCTTCTGTCCATTCGTATTTTCTTACTTTACGCGTAAAGGCAGTGAAAGGTACAGTTAATCGTACAAATCCTTTCACAAATCTTCTATAATAGCCTGCTAATCCTAAGAAACTCTGTATCTTCGTTACATTCTTAGGTGCAAGCTATTCGTTAATTGCTTCCACCTTAGCAGAATCTACAGCAACTCCTTCCTTTGATATCACATGTCCAAGAAAATATACTTTGTCCAGCCAAAATTCACACTTAGAAAATTTTACATACAGTTGATGCTTTCTCATAGTGTGAAGAACAATTCTCAAATGCTCATGTTCTTCATGAGTCTTTGAATATCTAAGTATGTTATCGATAAATACAATGATAAACTTATCTAAGAATTCCTTAAAGACTATTCATTAGGTCCATGCACGCGATTGGAGCATTGGTTAACCCAAACGGCATTACTAAAAATTCATAATGACCGTAACGGGTTCTAAATGCCGTTTTAGGAACATCACTCTCCTTGATTCTCAGCTGATGGTATCCCGAACGTAGGTCAATCTTCGAGAATACCGCTGCGCCCTTGAATTGATTGAACAAGTCATCAATCCTAGGTAACGGGTACCTATTGTTGATGGTGACCTTGTTCAATTCTCGGTAGTCGATACACATAGGGAGAGTTCCATCTTTCTTCTTGACAAATAAAACTAGAGCTCCCCATAGAGAGTAATTTGGTCCGATGAATCCCTTGTCAAGCAGTTCCTTTAACTGCACTTGTAGTTCTTTCAGCTCCGCTGGGGACATACTATAAGGCGCCTTAGAAATTGATGCAGTCCCTAGCATGAGGTCAATCTCAAACAAGATTTCCCGTTCTGGAGGTACTCCCGACAGTTCTTCCAGAAAAACGTCGAGGAATTCATTGACGACTAGAACATCTTCCAGTTGCAGTTTCTTTTCCTCCGTCATATCTGCTACATATGCCAGGCATCCAGTACAGCCACTGGCCATTAGCTTATTTGCCTTTAACGAGCTGATCATCATTCCCTTTAGTTGGCGAGATGAATCAACGTACTCGAAACTCTCCCTCTCATCAGGTCAGAATACTATCTTTCACTTCCGAAAATCGATCGTGGCTTAATACTTTTCTAGCAAATCCATTCCTAGGATTACATCGTAATCAATGATCTTCATCATGATCAAATCGATGTACAATTCCCTATTTACCACAATTACTGGCACATGACGTAACCAATAATTTGACAGCAAAACTTCCACTGAGGGTAGAGCTGTCCTAAATGTTTTGCTCATGTTATCTTTCATGTATCCTAACTTATCAGCAAACTCATGGGAAATAGAGGAATGCGTAGCTTTAGAGTCAAAAAGGACACATGCCAAGTGGTTAGCGACAGAAAACTGACCTGAAACCACATTGGACGTCTCCGCTTCTGCATCCTCCTTTGTGTAGGCCATAACTCATGCACCTGCTCGGGGTGCATACTCTTGGCGTTTTGGCCATGTTGGGGGCACTACGGGAGACCCTTCAATTCGTGCTTGTAGCCCATGAACTTGAGAGGGTTGTGGGCGTGGAGAAAACTGTTGGTGCTGTTGCACAAGCCCTGGGACATTTTGGCGATTCATCGGACAATTCTTCGCAAAATGTCCTTCTCTTCCACATTGATAGCAGGTGTTGCTGCCGTATCGGCACTAACCTGGATGTTTTTTCCCACATGTAATGCAAGTGGGAATGCTTAGTCCTGTATTGGTGGCAAGCTTCCGCTGCTGATTCCGATTATCCTGGCTATTATTTCTAGGAAAATTGTCCTTTCTCTTATTTTGTTGTTGCTGTAGGCCTTGGTTGTTGGACTAACTAGGTCGGGTCTGGTTGGGGTTGTTGCTTTGATCAGTTTGAGTCCCTGCCTGGGTTGACTTGACAAGGATCTTCTCCTTCTTCTTCGCTTTCCATACTTTTTCTCTTTCTTCCTTTTGCCTGGCCAAATAATATTCTGCTTAGAGGGCTTGGCTCACACAGTCAGCCACCGAGGTTGGTGGTACTGGTCTGCTATCCACCAGAGCAGATATCTCAGGTCTGAACATGCCAAGCATTTTTTGTATCTTCTCCTTTTCCGTCGACACCACATAGGGGCATAGTCGGGACAGTTGATCGAATCTTCCGCATACTTCACTGACCGACTGGTTCCCTTATTTCAACTCCGCAAATTCCTTCTGTTGTGGTAAAAGTGCAGCAAGATCAAAGTATTTCTAGTTGAATTCTCTTAAAAATTCATTCCACGTCATGGTAGTCACATCTCTTCTCATTCCGACAGTGTTCCATTAGAATCTAGCATCCTTCTTCAGTATAAAGGATGCGCACAAAACTTTCTCTTGCTCAGTTAAATTCATGAACTCCAGAATCATTTGCAGAGAGGAAAGCCATTCCTCTGCTTCAAATGGATCCGTCGAACCCTCAAACTCCGGCGGCTTCATCCGGCGGAATCGTTCATAAAGAGATTCCTGGTTTATCATTTGTTGGGGTTGGCGGGCTTCTGGAACCATCGGAGGCACTACTTGTTCTGTTGCAGCTGCCTGTGAGGTTCGGCCTTCTTCTTGACCTTGTCTTTGTTCCAACTGACTCAATCGTTGTCTTAATTCGGCATTTTCTTTCATCTGGGCTTCAATAAGAGCTTGTAACTCTTCTTTTCTGTCAGCCAGTGCGGGTCGTCGTCCTCTTCTAGTGTTCATCGTGCTCTTTCTTTTCCTAAAATAACACAATGACCAAACATTAAATTTTCCATAAATAATTTGATAACATAAAAGAAATGTTAAACATATCATTTATTTCATAGCATAAACATCTCAAAATATTTCATATCATTTCATTATATTTACATGTCATACTTGAATACTTATATACAATTTAGCATTAAGGCTATATTCATCATAGCCTTTTACTTCAAATATACATATATATATATATGCACATATACATATATTTATACACATGTAAACTTTAGTCATATTGTTCATTTTGATCCAATGGAAACTCTTCCGGATCTTCTTCATCATCGTCTAAACCATTTCCAGTGGACGTTCCTTGATCGAGATTCATATTCGTCCTCCGACACGATGGACCTGCCTCATGGTCATTGGCTCTCGGTCATGGTCCAAAGAGACGCACCAACATCCCATCTTCGTATTCCTGTTCCCGTTGGTCTCTTTTTACGCGTTCCCTCAACAACTCTCTTTTGGCTTTGATTGCCTTGACGATGAATTCGCACAGTGTGAGGGGATAGAGTGGACTCACCCTCTGTCTTAACTCTGCTGTGAATCCTCTGCAAAATATATCGTAGTAGTCCTCATCTGTAAGGTTAGACAGCAGGCATCTTCTTATAATATTTTCTTCAAATCGCACCGCATACGTGAGTACAGTGTCCTCGGACGTCATCTGTAGTCTCTCTGTCTGTGGACAAACTCCCTGATGTCCGCAAATCGTGGTAATGTAGACGGCGGTGTGGCTTCCTCACGTCTTTAAGGAACTAGGGTCACTGCTGGGCTCCTCTGGGAGAATTGCTGTCTCATGGTCTGGCGAAAATTGGCCCAGTTGAGCCCTAACAGCTCATCCTGATCACAATAGTCCCAATATACCTGAGCATCTCCCTGGAAAGTGCTCACAGCTAACATAACCCAGTTATCCTGGTCTATATCGCATAGTTGTAGAATCATCTCTAGCCAGTGTTGTACTTTAATGGATTAGTGTCCTCCGTCGAAGGTGGGTGGCTAGCAAGCCCTAAACGCCTGGGCAGCTCAAGCGACAACTCTCGTGCCAATGTGCTGTCGTCTGCTCACGACCGAGATATCAATCTCCACTGGTGGAAGAAGTACCGATGGAGGAAATGGAGCCCCAATCACCGCCGATACATCGACCCGTGGGGTAACAGGGTCTGCTAGCGCTGAAGTAGGTACAACTAGGCATTGGGACAAGGACAGCCTAACTATTGACCTAGTCCATACCCTAGACGGTCCTCTAGCTCGGTACGATTGTGGTCTCGTGTAAGGGGGTCTCGTCATCTTACTTCTTACATAATGTTTATTTCCCAAGTAAATAAACATTTACTAACATAAAAATAAAATTAACTTACTTGAATCGACGAACGGGATGCGCATCGTGCCATGAGGGATATGGTCCACCTGCTCTGATACTAGCTGTGGCGCCCCGCCCTACGTGGAGGCTAAACAGCACTATCATAGTTGAGCTCTGAAATCAATTATGATAATCTGTCACCTCATGGGTCGCTGACACTTACTTTTAACTTACTTTCTTTATTTAACATACTTATTTTAAACTTTGATTTTAACATGAAAATAGGGAATTTTTTTTAAGCTTTTTTTTTTTTAACTGAACTTGGAAATTGAACATCGTAAAACATTTACTAAAGTAAACATTTTACATCGTCGGACATAATTTACATCATAAAACACTGTTTCAAAATACATTTAAATGCTGCTCAGCGGAAAACTTGTAGCGGGATCATTTCCCTCGCCCAGTCCCTTTGGCACATGCAGATCCCGCCTCTCGTCCATCCAAATTCTACCGTCGTACAGATTGCACAACATGTAGTGAAATGCTAACTACAAGTGGTGAAAAAAAGTATAAGAAAAAGAAAATATAAGAAAAATTCCCATGTCCCCTTAAGTGTGATACGTAAATCACCGCATATCTACCCAAACCTAATAAACATTTTGCTCTGTAATTATTTATTTATTTGTTTATCAGTAGCACGTTTCCACTCTGGATTTAAAGCAGGCTACAGCACAGCAACTAAAGCAAAATTAAGAGCCTTCACACAAAAATATATTATGTACACACAGATTAAAACTAAAAAGTCAAAGATATAATACAGCTGAAATCAACGAGTATACGCATGACAGCGTTAAAAAAATATATATGAAATTGTCAAACACAAGTAAAACAAGAAATATAATAAATAAGAGGTAAGGCAAAGACATGCTATTTAGTTTTTTATTTTTTTAGGACACAGCCTTTCATTGATAATAAAATCAATTACAAGGTAAAGAGGACTAGAAGTCCTCAAAGAAAAGCAAAGTACAGGAAAAGAAACAAAAGCCAAAAAACAAAAACACTACAGAAAGAAATGTTATTGGTATTAGTTTACTTTAATCCTCAGTATACATTCTTCAGCATATGCATACACTATTCATTTGTCCTACGGCATTTAGGATAAAATTATTCATAATACTTTTATCCCTTGTTTGGAGGCCAAAAGAAGGAATTCTAGCATTTTGCTTTTACAAGCCATTTTTGTCCTTGTGATTCAATCTTTGCAACTGTATGTCCTATAACATTGACACAACTAACTCAAAAAGTGAAGAAGTCACAAACCCAGATGTGTCCGTTAGATAAGATCTGAACATATCACCTCAAATGTCATGTTCATTCATACACACATACAAAGAGTTCATTTTTTCTTTCGCTTCCCTTTTACAAGCGGTGAGGATTGGTTTATCTACCATTATTGGATATGTAAATGCATATAACATTTGAAATCGCTTCCTTAATTAATAAGGATGAACATAAGTGGGACACGTATGACACCAAAGGTATAATATTGAACATTAAAAAATACAAATAAATAAAAACTTGCATATAGGTTATAAAGAAATGGAACAAAAAAGAATAGAGATACTCTCGTTTCTTCACTAGATTCATTCCCATTGTTTTTCTTATCCTCAACTTGTCCAGAATCTTCATCCGGGGTGTTCAACAGTTCTTGTGCAGCTTTTAGAGCTTTAAGCCTCTCACGACGTACTGCAGCTGCTTGCTCAATTGAATCATCTTCGGTGGTCATCACTCACCTATGATGCAAATAAAAAGTGAAACAATGGATGACTATGGGGTCAGACATCAAATATAGATAATATCTACAATCCAAGGTTTGCCCAGTCAGGTATTGATGAGTAAAACCAGAATAACGCAATAAAATAAAATAAAATAAAACCAAGCAAGATAAACCAAATGTTACAAATCACATCTGAACATCATAGAAGGTCAAACTAGTAATCAATAACAAGTCACAAGTCTAAATTATTCATTCTTGTTTCTATGATTTGCTTTAATACTGCAGTCTGCCTCGTCCAATCCCAGCTTAGACTTCTCTCAGTTAATATTTCAGTAGCAATTGGGCATTTTTGTATTTACTGGGTGGTTTTTTAGCCTGAAAATTAATCTGGCCCTGAGCCTTTTTTTAATTAGCTTCAGACTTCTAAATTTACATAACAGTTCAAAAAGAAAAAGTGAGGCCATGGCCCCCAGAATTTCTCCTTGAGTTATTGCCTCAGCACAAAGAAGTACGCCTCTTTCTTTCTCTGTGAGGCTTAAGCCTCAAAACCAATTTTCATGGCGTGCCTCCCATTGCACAACGTTAAACACCGCTAAATCTACTATCATGAGGATACAAGAACATCGTAGGGGCTCTAACAAGTAACAACATATCATAATTCATAACTAGGCTCTAAAACTAGATAAGTTTAGTCATATTACCAACATAAACTCCTACACAAGTCCACATTATAGATTCGACACTAGTACCCCTTTCCTCGTTTGTTTTCCTTCCGTACAGTTTTCTGTATCAATAAAGCATGTCTCTTTTAATGTGTGTGTATATATAGCTATACTCGCTTATCCGGTTGCGGGACTTGTAACTTTTGTTGTATATTATCATAACAACCGGTTGATTCCGTTGTAACAAATTTTCATTCGTACTTGTCTTTTACATCTACCGTTGCTAAATAGCATTATGTTATACATAATTTGTTACAAGTATATCAACTAGTTGTTTATTAGAAAGTTACATCTGCCGAATCTATCCTACTGTCGGGTATTATGAAAAAAATTTTAGGCCAATATTGGCATATTTGAGCATATTTGAGCATATACTAAAACTTAGATGCAGCACATAAATTCGTAGAATTTTTATAAAGATCATAAAACCAAAGTCCAATTCCGGTTTTTAGGACTGAAAACGATGGGCTTCTATAGCCCTCATGCAAAACCAAAATAATAGAAGAATATTTACATCAGTTTTCAGAAGTAATAAGAAAATCATCAAAGGAAAAACGCACATTTTCTAATCACTGAGAATTTACGAATTTCAGGGTTTTGTTTTCACACTTTAGATTTGAAATCAAGAATTTCAGATAAAGGCGTTCAAGAGAGAAAAACCCTAACCTCAAAATTTCTCCTTTTGCTCCAAAAGGTTTCTTTCGCTGCAGAAATTGGCCTTCTTTTTTACTCAGTGGAAAGCTCGGTGGTGAAGCCAAGGACAGAAATATGCTTCCGTGAAAGGGGAAGGGGAGAGAGAGAGAGAGAGAGGGAGGGAGGGAGAGGGAGAGGGAGAGAGAGAGCGAGGAACAACGAAGCCGAACTGTTTCTCATATGAATTATAATGGGGAAATTATTTTTTATTTTTTAAAATATAAGAAATAAAAAAGTTTTTAAAATAATATTTATTTATTTAATATTTTTAAAATTATTTTAAAATATTATTTTTAATTATATTATTTTTTTTAGACTTTTTAAAAATAACTAAAAGTTGTTTTTATTTTTTCCCTCTACCTTCTCCCTTTTTCTCTTTATTTGTACAACATCTGTGACGATTATATCCAACGATAACATTTATCTTCGATAAAAGACGACGACCACAGATTAACGACAATGGTGACGGCTTCCTTGCGACAACAATCATCGACTCACGACAATGACCATCAACTTATAACATAAATCTTACTATTACTGCCACTTAGAGTTCAAACTACTAATGTCTTCTACCTTTACCCCTCATTACAAAACCCATCACCAATGGTCTTTTTTTTTTAAATTATGACTAACAATTTATTTATTGTAATTTTTAAAATTAAAATTAAATATGTTTTCATAAAATACTCACTTGTAAAATGGGTTTTCATAAAATATAACCAAACAAAATTTCATTTTTCTGTTTCTTAGAATATACACTCAAAAAACATAATCAAACGTAGTTATAGTAATAGTCTCAATACAGTTTTCAAAACATTCTAATTTTCAGTTTTTTGAAAATAAAAAACATTTCAAAAACAATACCAAACACCACCTTAAGGTATCTTTTGGTTTTTATTTTTAGAATGATTTTCCATTTTCAAAAACATAGAAATGAAAAAAATTCTAAAATAGATTTTATTTATTCAATGTTGTCAAAACTATTTTGAAAATACTGTTTTCAATTATATTGTTTTTTTTTATTTTTTAAAAATGAAAAAAAAGTTATTTTCACTTTTTTATTTTCATTTTCTCCCTCCCTCTCCTCTCTCTCTGTGCCTTTGCAAATGTTGGCAACAATGACGGCCACCGTCAGAATCTCGTTCGCTTCATTTCTCATTGTGACAGCCACCCATTGAGACCATGCAACACGTCGAGACCATGACGGTGATAAGAAACAGTAGGTGTTTGGGTGGCCACGGCATAGTGTAATATCCCCCACCTCTACCCCCAAATCCAGCTAGCAAAGTTGCCATTACACTGGCCAGCTACGGAGATCTGCTACTCTCTCCATAGATCTACTCATGAGGTTGCCATCTTCGTGATAAGGAAAGAGGCCACCAGGACTCCGGTGACGACAAAAGCTACACCTTGAACTTGCGGGATGCGACAGACAGAGAAGAGCTGTGCAGGGACGTCCTTGGGTGCTGATTGCTATGAAATCCCATCGCCATACCTTACAAGGAAAGAGCTTGGCAACATATAGACCATCGACACCAGAGATGGAGGTTTAGGGGTAGTTGGCACCGGGGGGTAAGGGCATTCTAGAGGAAATACCAAAATCGTGTTTTGGGTTTTTTTGTTTTTATGAGTAATAATTTATTTTGTTGGTATCTTCAAAATTTACTAAAAAAAAAAATCAAACACAATTTCACAAATGGTTCTAATATAATTCTCAAAACATTTTCATTTTCAACTTTCTCAAAAACACAAATCATTTTGAAAAATAATACCAAATGCTACTTAAGTTTTCCCCATTTGATGGGGAAAAAAATTTATGGCCATTGGATTAAATTAAATAGCCACCCACAATGAAACACATAGGCGTTATGTTGCGACCTACCATAGGCCGAAAGATTTAGTTTCCATTGGCAGTAAGCAAGGTGTTACGACAAGTTGTATGAAGTTACGTTTATAAAATATATTTTATAATTTCTATAGTATTTATCTACTAGCTACTGCAAGACACCCATCATGGCCATATATGACATCAATAAAAACCATTAACGACAACGGGGAAGGTTCGATTTTGATAGAGATGGTCGAAGATCAGCCGGTGGGATTCTAACCCACACCATCATGCTCAACATCAACTTTCCTTTTCTTCGTCAAACAATTTAATAAATAACATGCAAGAACCTTTTAAAGGTGAGGTTAAGGGTTTAAGTTTGAGATGCAATAAAAATTTTTGAGATGGTGACTCTTAAAGAGGACAATATGTTATGAGTAGCAGTCATGTATATAAAAGACAATAGCCTAGGCCTAAATCAATATGTTGAAATAGGAAATAAGAGACGATGAGATAGGAAAAAAAAGGGGTAAATAGAGTTTGGGTTCGAATTCCATATTTATATTGACCAATCAAAATTGACCCCTAAGGTCTATAATTGTCTCAAAAGGTCTAATATAAATACATTTTTAGACCTTTTGAATAACAATCAAGAACAACTTATGAAAATTAAAGATTTTCAGATAGAAGATGTAAAACACATATTGGACGTTCTAGAAATGTGGCGCCTCGCCCTACGTAAAGGCTAAACAACACTATCACAGTCGAGCTCTGAAGCCAACTATGATAGTCTGTCACCGCATGGGTCGCTAGTACTTACTTTTAACTTACTTTCTTTATTTAACATACTTATTTTAAACTTTGATTTAAACGTGAAAATAGGGAATTATTTTTTTTAACTTTTTTTTAACTAAACTTGGAAATTGAATATCGTAAAACATTTACTAAAGTAAATATTTTACATCATCGTACTTAATTTACATTATAAAACACTGTTTTAAAATACATTTTAATACTACTCAGCAGAAAACCGATAGCAAGACCATTTCCCTCGCCCAGTCTCTTTGGCACATGTAGATCCTGCCCACTCGTCCATCCAAATTCTACTATCGTACAGGTTGCTTACCTGCAACATGAATAAACTTATCAGTTACAGGCTCAGTAAGTTCAAATATAAAAACTATTAACATGGACCTTAGACCATAACTTAGAGCATTAAATCTAATGTTAGTACATATTTGATGCGAACCTCATCAAGAATAACAAGACCCGTCAAGATTATGAACCCAAGAACGTTTTAACGTCAGGTTTGAATAGATGGGAGACCCTGTCCCGTTGCTTTAGCAAGAACAAGAACCTTGGTAATTTGACCTCAACCCGTTGTTTAATACGAAACAAGAACTTTAATATAAGGAAGACGCTATAATCAACTATGGAAGGGTTGATTGATAAGTCGGGAGTGAACGCCACAGAAAACTCTGATAAGTTCAAAGAACTAAAGAGAAATAGAACTCTCAACTTTGTGAATAAAACTGATGTGTGATTTCATTGCCATAGAAGTGCCTATTTATAGGCAAATGTTACAAAGAATATTCCCTAATTATGCTTTAAAATCTGAAAATAAGAAAGAATTCACATGTCCTAGCCACTTAAGTTGATAATTTGATCAGCCATTCACATGCACCAGCCACTTAAGTTGACAATTTGATCAACCATTCACATGGCCTAGCCACTTAAGTTGACAATTTAATCAGCCATTCACATGCTCTAGCCACTTAAGTTGACAATTTGATCAGCCATTCACACTCCCCCTTAAAATCAAAGAAAAGAAAAGGAAACAAAATAAAATAAGGAAAGTAAGCAATTGCTTGCATTCAGCTCAATCAGCGCCAAAAACATCACTTTTCCTTGGAGGGATAATCCAATAATTAACCGAGTTCCTCATGGACTTGAATTATGTTAATGCATCCTTGTTGAACATATGAATCATACTCAATGGTCGTCCATGAATTTGATTGAGCCAAAACCTCTTAAATCAGCCCATTAAGTGCATCTTTGAACTTCTTAGCTCGTGCCCTCGTAACCGGCTCACTTGGTACTTGAACTGGTTCCTTTGATGTTGTGTCGTGTGTTACATCATTCCCCTCCTCTTGAAAAGGATTTGTGCTCAAATCATCACCTACATCAAAAGGACTCAGATCAGTAACATTAAAAGTTACACTTACGTTATACTTACTAGGTAGGTCTAGCTTGTATGCGTTATCATTAATGCGCTCCAAAACTTAGAATGGACCATCTCCTCGTGGAAGCAATTTGGAATGTCTTTGTGCTGGAAATCGTTCTTTCCTTATGTGCAACCACACCCAATTGCCGGGTTCAAAGACCATCTTGTGTCACCCTTTGTTGGCTTGTTTTGCATATTGCTCCGTTTTTCGTTCTATGTTGAGCTTTGCCTTCTCATGTATCTGCTTAACAAACTCAGCTTTCTTCTTTCCATCCAACTTGACACGCTCAAAAACAGATAATGGAGATAAATCCTATGGAGTTAAAGGGTTAAAACCATAAATAATTTCAAATGGTGAAAATTTAGTAGCAGAATGAACAAATCTATTATAAGCAAACTCAACATGCGGTAAACACTCTTCCCATGTCTTGGTGTTCTTCCTAATTATTGTTCTCAATAGAGTAGTCAAAATCCTATTTACTACTTCGGTTTAGCCATCAGTTTATGGGTGACAAGTAGTAGAAAATAACAATTTAGTTCCTAACTTACACCATAAAGTTTTCCAAAAGTAGCTTAAAAACTTGACATCTCTATCTGAAACAATTGTCTTAGGCATACCATGCAATCTCACAATTTTCTTAAAGAACAAATCTGCAATATGTGAAGCATCATCGGTTTTGTGACATGGAATAAAGTATGCCATGTTAGAGAACTTATCTACAACCACAAAAATTGAGTTTTTCCCCCGTTTAGTCCTAGGAAGACCTAACACGAAATCCATGGAAATATCAATCCATGGTGCACTAGGAATGGGCAATGGAATATACAAACCATTTGGCTGCACTCGGGATTTAGCTTGCCTACAAGTGACACATCTACCACAAATCCTCTCAACATCTCGCTTCATGTGTGGCCAATAGAAGTGTTCCTATAAAACAGCTAAGGTCTTTACAATCCCAAAATGCCCCATCAATCCTCCCTCATGGGATTCATACACTAGTAAGTCCCTCAAATAATAATTAGGTACACACAACTTATTTTCTCGAAATAAGAACCCATTATACCTAAAAAACTTACCATTGATATGCTTCTCACAATCCTGGTATTCCTCACCAAATTCAGGGTCATCAATATATAAATTTTTAATGTGCTCAAAACCCAATAATTTTGCATCAAGTGTAGAGAGTAATGTATACCTGCGTGAAAGTGCATCGGCAACCACATTCTCCTTACCTTGTTTGTACCGGATGACGTAGGGAAACGTCTCAATGACCTCACTCCATAGCGCATGTCTTCAATTCAACTTGTGTTGGCCCTTTAGGTGCTTCAGCGATTCATGATCAGTGTGGATCACGAATTCTTTGGGCCAAAAGTAGTGTTGCCATGTCTGCAAAGCTCGGATCAATGCATACAATTCCTTGTCATAAGTAAGGTAGTTTAAGGCTGCCCCGCTTAACTTTTCACTGAAAAACGCAATTGGTCTTCCTCCCTGTATCAAAATAGCACTAATACCTATTCCAAAGGCATCATATTCAATCTTAAATGTTTTATCAAAATCAAGTAAAGCAAGCAAAGGAGCATTAGTCAATTTTTCCTTTAGCAACACGAATGCCTTCTCCTACTCTTCCTGCCACTTGAACCCAACATTTTGCTTTATTACCTCTGTCAATGGAGCTGCTATCGTGCTATAGTCTTTCACAAAGCGTCGATAGAAGCTTGCAAGCCCATGGAAACTTCTCACCTGGGCGACGTTCATTGGGCTAGGCCAATCTTGAATCGCCTTCACTTTCTCCTCATCGACTTGTATACCTTGAGCACTAACAACAAAACCAAGAAATACAAGCTTATCCATGTAAAAGGTACATTTCTTGAGGTTCGCAAACAAGCGTTCTTGCCTAAACTTATCCAAAACAGATTTTAAATGATCAATATGCTCATCAACGGATTTGCTATAGACAAGTATATCATCAAAATAAACAACCACAAAATGCCAATAAAAGAACGTAAAACATGGTTCATCAATCTCATGAAAGTACTCGGTGCATTAGTTAGACCAAAATTCGTATAAACCATATATAGTCTTGAATGTAGTTTTCCATTCATCACCCTCTTTCATTCTAATTTGATGAAATCCGCTTTTCAAATCAATTTTCGAAAACACACAAGCTCCATGCAATTCATCTAACATGTCATCTAGGTGAGAAATAGGATGTTGATACTTTACCGTGATTTGGTTGATCGCTCGACAATCAATGCACATCATCCACGTTCCATCCTTCTTTGGCACTAGAGTCACTGGTACTGCACATGGGCTCATGCTTTCTCGAATATACCCCTTGTCCATAAATTCTTGAACTTGCCTTTGAAGTTCCTTGGTTTCCTCTGGATTACTTCTATAGGTTGGTCTGTTAGGTATTGTGGAACTAGGTACGAAATCAATCTGATGCTCAACTCCCCGAATAGGTGGTAAGCCTACTGGAATCTCATCGGGAAACACATCATTGTATTCCTGTAAAAGAGAGTCAACAGAACTAAGCAAATAGTCATTAAATTCGTTAGTATTCAAAAACGCCTCTTTATACACCAACATCAGCATAGGTTGCCTCGAAACTAACACTCTTCTCACTATACTCACTCTTGCCACATAGCTCTCCTTTTGCAAGGCCGCACTCTCATTTTCTTTCACCACCAAAGTCGAACCCCTTTCGACTTGGACACTCTCGCTTTTTTCGGCCTTTATCTCTTTTTCCTTTCGATTTTCTTTTTCTTTCTCTCTTTCTTTTTCTCTCTCATTTTCTCTTAATTTTACACTCTCCTTTTGTTTTTCGAATGACTACTGAAGCTGCATCTGATCCTCATACACCTGTTTAAGGGTTAAAGGTGCAAGATTAATGTTTTTACCATTGTGAACGAATGAATACTTATTTGAGAAGCCATTATGAATCACCCTCCTATCAAATTGCCATGGCCTTCCCAGCAACACGTGACAAGCCTGCATCAGTACTACATCACAAAACACCTCGTCCTCATATCTTCCGATGCGAAATGAGATCATAGCTTGTCTGTTCACTTTGGTCTCAGCACTGTCATTCAACAACTACAGCTTATATGGTCTTGAGCACTAACTTCCCAACGAGAAATGTGCTGACAACATTAATACAACTTCCTCTATCGATAATCATACTATAGACCTTGTCACCAACGCAGTACCTAGTATGAAAGATATTCTCTCGGTGCACCTCTGTTTCCTCTTTCACCTGCATACTTAAGGCTCGCTTTATAACTAAAACTA